>OZ038373.1:82797434-85418393 GCA_964036015.1 Leptarthrus brevirostris | reverse complement strand
GCAAAGTTGGCAATTCCTGCGTGTTCCCAAGCGTCTGTTCCCAGAGGTTGTGTGTTTCTGATGGTAAACGTTGAACCATCATGTATATGTTTATGGTGCCCCATTCATGTTTAGATACACCTAATGCTTGCAGTTCATTCAGTCGTTCTGAAGTGTTGTCCATTAATTTCTTGATGCCTTCCGCTGTCTCAACACGAATTGGAAGTTGGTTGCACAATTCCTTAAGATGATTGTTGACCAGAATTCTTTTGTTATTGTAGCGTCTTTGTAGTAATTCCCACTCTGGCTGATAATTTTCTGCGATTGTGGTAAATTTGTTGATTAGGCGTTCTTCTTCGCCGCATAGACTCGCCTTTAAATAATGGAGCTTAAGTACAGCTGGAATCCTCGCATCTTGATGAATAAGTGACGCGAATAAATCATAAAATGCCCTCCAGTTTGAGTAGTTTCCATCAAATTTGGGTAGATTTATCCTTAGTAGTTGTATGTCTGATTTCACTTCTGGCTTCACGGTCTGTAGGCTCTTTAACTGGCTGTTTTTCCTCAAGAAGATCTTGAAGTTTACTTAGACACTTGCTTTGCTATTGTCACTTGTTGCTTCAATAACACTTCCATTGTCATGATTTTTCACCTTTAGATACAAGTTTAGTTTATTGAAACGAATGGAACTAAGTTTTCACAAAATTTACACTAGATAGACTTAAATGATTAAAGTTTTTAATTCAATCTTTCTCAGCAATATCCGGCTCGGAGGACCAATGTTCAGTCTACCTGCTGAAAAGGAATGCTGGTTACGCAAAAATAAAAGATTTATTGCTGATAAGACAAAGTTTATTCACTTGTAGCACTTTAAAACTTGCACTTTTTATATTTCCCTTCAAATTCTTAATTTAGCACTTAAATAATTTATTTCTACACTTATAATTAAATTCTGGAAGAATTTGAAATTTTTGTTATCTTATTTATTAAAATAGTTATCTTAAAATAATTCGAACAGCCAGGTTCTGAATTATTTCTTGATATTAGACAAGTGTTTAATAAATTGGATATAATTGCGAATAGCCAGACTCTGCAAAATATTGACAATTAACTGGGAATAATACTTATTCGAGAAGCCAGGCTCTGAATAAATTATTACAATTAAAGATGGATGCACAATTTAAAAAAAAAAGATTTGAAATAGTCATTACAACCACAACTTGCCGAAGCTTTTAAAGTTAAACTTACCGAAAGCATTAAGGAGATAGAACTTGTGCAAGAGCAAATATATAATGCAGATGAGACTGGGCTCTTTTGGAAGTTTATTCCCGAAAAAAATATTGTGCAAGATTTCAAAGGAGGGCGTAACTTGCATGTGCCACTGGTTACCACAAATTGAAACCGGTATTGATCGGAAAGTCAAAAAACCAAGGCATTAATATGTAAAGGTTGCTGTTAAAATTTATTACTTTTTTATTTTCTTACCCAAGTTTTACTATACTCGAGTTCAAAACAGGTATCCACTAAATTTTTAGATGTGAAGTTTTTTTGAGCTGCTATTTTGTATTGGTGCGTCAGCCCATTTTGTATTTTACAGAGGTTTGTGTTAAACGCTATAATTTCTTGGATTTTAAAGATATTCAGTTCAAACACAAACCGTGTTAAAGAGCATAAAATGTACAATATATTCGGTCCATTAACCTACTTAATTGTAAATAAACAAAAAACTTACTAAATAATAACGTTTTCAAACCAAAAACCTTCTTTAAAATTCAAAATGTTAAAGGTGAAACTAAGACTCACCTTCAGTACTGAATATAGTCATTATATAGTTACTACTTCCCTAAAAACTTTCAGGCCTGAGAGTTATATACTTTCTTTTAATGAGTATTTAAATATTGCGATTTCTCAAAAATTGCGTATTTTCTATTTGTAATATCTCAAAAGGGACGCAATTAAAAAATCCAATCTTTTTCTTAATTGTGTTGTAATAAGTGTTTAAAATTTCATCACTGAGACTTTATTAGATTTTTAGTTATAAATAATTTTTAAAAATAGCATATTAACACTACAAGCTCTGAGTTCACAGAAGAAGATAATGTATCGCTGTCCCATTACAATAAGACTATTGATACCAAAGTGGCTGCTTCTGTTGCCAAAGCAGTAAACATTTTGCAAGAGCTAATTTAACACACAAATGGTGTGAATTTATCGCCTCTTTCGACATTTTTTACAGAATTACAAAATTCGCTTATTAATATTTTTTCTTGATATGCCTTCTCGAGTAACGATGACGTTGGCGCAAAAAGAGTTGACGATTCTGATAGCCAATGTGACGATGAAAATGTTATGGAAGTCTCCAAAAAGACAGTTTCCCAAACGGGTTATTACCATTTACCGAGCTTTAAAATATTAAAATTAAAATGCTTTACAGATGTTCAAAATAAATTCATTACACTGTTTTTACATTTTATTACTTTTTTACATGATAGTTTTCAACAACAACAGTTTTCAATAACAAAATACTGCCTGGACAATATACATAGAAACATTTGATATTATATACCTATGTATATAAAATACATGCAACAGTTTAAGGTCACTCGACTTTTAGTTGTAAAAAAAATGACAGCAGTGAAAAATGAAAATGTAATCAATATATAATAGTTTTTCCATGTACCTCCAAGCACGTATTTCGATTAATTTCAGTCACTTAGTTTCGCAGTACCGACAATTTAAACTAACTATTAAATGTTATTAAATAATACGTCCATGACTCAAACATACCTTTATTTGTATTCCTTGGCTTTCCTATATTCTTTCAGAGATACTTTATGGAACCCTATCCTCTTTGTCCAAATTTGCTATACCCAAATATTGGCTATCGAAATGGAGGATTTCGTTATTTTATTAATATTTAAAAGATAATCCGTACTCTTTACAAATTTAATTACTAATAAATAAATTTGCTTATAAACAAATACTTTTTATTAAAAATTAAGAATTAATTTTTAACTTTGCTTATTGAAAGGTAATATTTTGATATATATGAAATTATAAAAGAAATACAGTTTTCAAATCAATAAAATTTTGTAAAGTAATAATTTTCTTTGTTCATACAATTTTGTATAGTGGGATTTTAAGCTCAGTATTATTTTGTAAGGCCGATTTTTAAGAAACCGTAGTAGTAGAATCTCACTAATCCGATACACTAGCGTTGTGCCGGATTAACGATATCCCCGAATTATTGGAAGGCTTTAATATAACGACAAATAAAGCAAGAAAATAAACTAAAGTTCAAATATCAATAAAAAATAATAATACGTTTCAAAACTTTACTGAAATAATATTTCATAATGTCTTCATACATTTCTCGTAGGTGGGCCCCGAAAAAAAGGCCGGTTTACTGGATGTATCGGAGTAGCGCACGGACAGATTATAAATAGTCTACTGTATACTGCCTCAACATTAATTAGTAAATATAATTCAGAGTGTAATCCAGATTGCACAGAAGTTTAATTGTATAACTAATAAAGTGTAAGAGAGTAAAATTCTAATATGCATTTTTTACTCGAGTTTGGGGAAAGGTCCCCTTCATTCAAAATATATAAATTCACCCCTCGCTGGTGAAAAGATTGACCAATTATGACAATGCTGTCGCGACATCCGAAATGATTACACAGACCTTGTTTTCCCTAGGCAAGATATTCCACCGCTGGGCCAGTTGCAAAAAGAAGAAATTTTGTTTTCTCTTACTTGAAAAAAAATGCTCTGAATAAAATAAAGTTTCGTATATTAAAAGAAAATTTCTTTGAAAAAGTTTAGAAATCATCACTACAGGTTTATTATCTGTAAAGCATCTTAGATCTTTTTGGATGCTCCTAAATTAACTTGTGATAATTTTCAAAAAGTTCTTGTAAATAATTTCATGAACAAGACAAATTTAAATGGCTTCAGGCCGCGTTTCTTTTACTCATAGCCAAATGTTCTTTATTTTAAATAGCCTCAAGACTTTAATAAAATTGTTGAAGTAAATTCGTGGGAAATCAAAGACGTGTACTTTACACTTATTCCTGTAAACAGCATTTGGCATTCAAAATTCATAAAGAAGTTCTTTTCCATTTTAGAAATTCATTTTCACGGGAAAATTTCTGAAATGCCGCCTCAGAAAATGTGCGAAAGACCTTATCGTAACAGTCTACTTTCTCTGACATCGCTAATTGAAGGTAATAGCTATGTACTTTTCAAATATTTAAAAGGATATTAACAAAGTTTAAGAATTCCTTGGGTAAGATTTTGGTCTAAGCAGAAAATAATTAAAGTTCTATTCGAAGTTCAAAGATATTTGTTCCCCTTGAATTTTCCCAAAATCTTATAATTTCTGGTGTTAGAAAATGCCTTTTATAGTGTTTACATTGTTTTTGATAATTATTAGCAATTTATATTAATAAATAGTTAACATTTTTACACATAACATTCTTACAACCATCATCCAAAATTGTACTTCACATTCTTCAATAAAAAATTTTATTGGCCATCCCTCTGGTCTTTCCATTTGCTAGTTCAATACTGAAATAGATAATTGTATTCATTGAAACAAACAAACATTTATAGAAGAATTTTACTGCATTTGATTACAAAGATTAAGGTGAATTGGGAACCACCGATATTACTCTGCAATTCTTAATAACTTCTTAGCATAATCTTCTGTCATCGTAAATCAGCTGCCAATGGTGGAATCCACAACTGCCACTCTTATTATAAAAATTAGCTGCGAGTGTTCGGCGTTGCTCGCACACACATCCGCAGCACACATCCGCTCCTAGGTGTGCTAAATAGTATCCAACGTCATTTGGCTTGTGATTATTCATCTTAGTAATCCCGAAAACTATGAATTCGACATTAAAATGGGTCGATTTCAAATATTTTTCTCTGTCCTTTCCTTCACTCCCGCATGCCTGGGGATGTCGTGCTATCACAGTATCTAATGGAATCGGGACGGTCGTTATTTATCTCAGAAACACCGAAAACTATGGACTGTCACAGTAATATTGGTCAGTACCATACCCCGTACCATAAGTAGCCTTAAGTATACCTACGAAAATACTGAACCTTCTTGTGAAAGTCCCATCGAAAACGCATTAGCCGTTTCTGAGAGAAGTTCGGACAACAGACAGACAGACAAAGAATCTGAAAATAATTGAATGGTTTTTCATCTATATTAATAAAATTGGAGTGTCTGTTTGGATTCCAAAGTGATTGTTCTTTTATACGCTCATAGTTATTTACATGATAAGACAATTGAACCATTTATTTTAAAAGTGGGGTAAGTCCACTTGTGAAATCTGCCAAATTTGAGACTTCAGTTAAAAAAAAAGTTACTAATAAGCGTAATATCTTGAATAGAGTTTGTTTTCATTCTAAAGGTTATTATGTTTAAAAGTTACAACGACAAAAATATTTCAAGCTTGTTAAATTTTTTTAATAAATTGGAAAATAAAATTAAAAGTACTTCCAAAATGGACTTGCACCACTTTCAAAATTAACGGCTCAATTATTTTGAAAGCACAGACACTCAAATTTTATTAATATAGAAGAAATAGAAGATTCAGCATGTTATCACTTACGTCACTGACGACAAAGTTAATTTAATAACTTTTGAATAATTAACACGCCATGAATAGCAGGTATACGTTCTTTTTTCCAATATGTTATAAAAAGGGGTATTTCAACAATTTTAAATTGCGCGCTATTTTTTATTTGTCAACATTGCAGCTGTCTACAACCCTATTCTGTATACAACCCCGGAAATATTGACACGCGTGGACAAGTTACCACCAAGAGTATCGTCACTATTTACTTTTTTGTACAACAGATTAGCCATTTCTTGCACACAATAGAATAGTTCAAGTTAAAGAGGCACTCCTATGTTAAAATTGTGGAAAAATAGATTTTTTCCGGAGTAAAACGACGTAAACGGCATGCCAAATTTCTAATCCGAGCCATTCCAGGCAGACTTTCCCCACCACTGAACCGCGGCAAAGGGGCGAGGTGCCCTTACTGTTAAGATCCGTATTGAAGGTAGAACTTTTGAAAATGCTCTTGGTTGTTTACGTTATGGCGTCGTTGTGATGAGAAAAGTTCCAGTTCGAAAAAAATTAATACGAACGGAAAAGAAGAAGGCCGAGAATACCCTGATCGGATGCCTTACAGGTAACGTCGTACAGACGGCAAATGACTTGAACCCAAGTCGATGAAGTTTAAAAAAAATACTTCTACGCCGATCCGAGAAGAATCCGACTTTTGTTTGATAAAGTTAGACCATCACGGACTGGGCTTCAAATTATTATTGACATGCGCTCAGATCTAGGCAGAATAAATCCAAACCCCAAGTAAGAGACACAAAAAACAGGTTTAAACTTTTCTTTCCTTATAAACCTCCATCGATCAAGTCGTCGGGGGAGTAAGTGGTAAAGTGTCGACCTTTCATCACAAAGGTTGCAGCTTCAAACCCCGCCGGCAGCGACTCATAGTCGATTCCGGCTGACAACAGTTAAGATAAAAATGCTATTGGGAATTGCAGAGAAATGTCGGTGGTTCGGAATTAATTTTAAATTGTAGGTTCACTTGCTAGCGTTGTCTCGAATCGAGTGAAATCCGTCTCCCTCCTTGTCTCACGAGGGTTGAATGCTCTCTCAAATCGACAGCATTTACTAATGAGCGGCACAGCCTAGCGGTAGCTTGCAAGGAGGGTTCAAAGAAAGCTAAGTCAGAAGCATCTTCAGAAGAACTACAATTCACTTGAGAAAATGAAGGTAAGAATAATAATTATACCACGGTATCTGGCGTTAGATCGTGAAAGAAGAGAGGGCACACAAATGATCACACTACCGCTATCCTCATGGGCTACACAACAGAAAAAGTTTTGGATATCAAACTCAGATCTCCATATTGCAACAGCTGTGAATGGTGGTAATGCATGTATCGACAGACGTCGATTTGAGTGCATGAGAACTTGTGAAGGAAGTGCCGCCACAAAGTGATGCTACAAAATTTTTAAACGAAGTAAAGAATTGTATAATAAGAACTATGCAGAAGATGGGGATAATTCAACAGTGGTGTTTATTGGGAAAATTTGGTGGTAAAGAAACAGTATGTTCAGCGTATTCAAAGAAATAGAGACCTTCGCAAGATAGTTTGGAAAAGAAAGCAGACTAACAGAGAGACTTATCACTGAATTAATTCAAATATTATGGGAACGCTATCCGGGACCATTCTTACAGTGTTGAAGAAATGAAGAAGGTTATCTGGGCTGACAGTGCTGCAGTGTTGAAGAAATGAAGAAGGCATAAGGCATCTACGGATGAAAGGCCACAGCATTCCCTGTCCACAGTCTGCTTGTACTTGTGCACGTATTGGCAGGCCCATCAAAGAGGAAAAGCACCAAGCACTGAGTACAGGTTTAGGATAATATCGTCAAAACTGTAAAGACGCATTCCACTTTACGATATGGAAACTAGCGCCCACGCATTTATATAGGGAAATAGTGGACTTAGTGAAGGATTATGCAGGAATTGAACACAACACCGGGCCATGCTGCAGCTACTGCACTGAAGCAGATGTGCAGATGCAGTGAAGCTTCCAAAGAAGCTAGGACAGCCTGGAGAATGGATATAATTGCCGGACAAGAGCAGGAGATGGAGGAAGACGGAGCAATTCACGAATGGCGACGTTTCAAATAAAGTCAATCCTATTTAAAACTTTAAAGCTGATTTTCTTAAAATTTTGCATCTAGAGTGACTACGGGAAGAGGAGGGAGCAGTCTCCTTACTTTGTAATGCTTGCCCCGATTTTGATAAATCTCTCGCTGTACTGACGTACTAGCGCCATATTAAGAATTTTGTATCTAAGGTGAGGGTATAAAGGGTTGGCAGAGTCGAATTTCGTAATGTGTTGCCGGATTTGGATAATTCGGTTTTCTTTCAACAGAGTGAATTACCTCTGCAACTACCTCTGCAACTGTTGAAATTGCTTAATTCGAACGAGAAGTATTTTTCGAGTTTTATATCTTAAAGCACTAAAAAGTAAAGTAGTTTTTTAAAAAAAAGTTGAACCGACTTCAACAAAACAACTACCCAACCACAAGTGTTTTATTTTATTTTATTTTTATTTTATGCTTTTTAGCGCTTTTTGTAAAGTCGGTTTAACTTTTTTTAAGTAACCGTACTGTAACCGTGTTGCAAATGTCAGCTACCTTAGTTTTGACGGAATAACACCGTAAAATTTCCTGAACGATGAGTCCTCGGAGTTCGCGAAGAGCACTGGGAAAGTTAGGGTGGATAAGCCTAAAATTTGCCGGGTATTCATCAACCAAATTAAAGCATAACACGAATAGCGATTGTGAGTTTTTAAAAAGGTAGTATAGAAGGTTCTTTACGGTCAGAAATGTGATGCACCATTTTCGAGTTACGCGAGCCTAACTAGTTACAAATGTGCATATGTGTACAACTACCCGGACAGGCTCCTCTGTCAATAATGCTAGTGCCACTCACACGGGCGGCGTTCGGCGACCTCGTTACGCGCATTTGCCTTTTTCGAGCATTATTTAAGTTAGGTTTTTTGATCCGCAACTTACACGACTGCAACAGTCAGCACCAGTCGGCACTACGTAATTACATAAAATGTAGACAAACGTGTCATTGAGAAAGCAACTTTTGAAAATTTAAAAAAATAAACGATTTTACGCCCCCTTAAATGTTAAAGGTGATTTATTATCATTAAGTAAGCCGATAACACATCCACCCGCCACATTTTTAAATTTTTTTTTGTCTTGTAAAGTACTCAAACGAAAACATCCTATTGTTTTGTTTTACATCATTTACCAATTTTTACATCATCGTATAATTTCTTAAAAAATTCAATATTTCGGCCGTACTATTTCCAAGAGCCCAAAATTACTCAATTTTAAATGAATTCTTTACGATGACAAAAATTACTTTTTAAGCGGTTAATGTCCCTTTCAAGTTGGTTTCGAATTTCTTTTGGCACAATTGCAAAATATGTTTTGATTTCAAAAATGCACGTTGGAGAGCTGCCAACATATGGGGAAATTCTTTTCATGCATTAATTCAGCCAAGACTGAAAAAGTTATTGCAAAACAGAAAAAAAAACCAAGAAGAAAACAATCTTAAGGAAATTTAACAGAGATATCCGTGCGGACTAGCTACTCAGATAAAGCGAAAAAAACCACTTATATAGAACGCTAATTCCATTTTTATATTCGTATTTAACAAAAAAGTTCACCCAGTAACCCAAATACGTTTTATAGCTTTTGTTGTGTTTTCATTTTTTCTGAATCTTAAAATAATTACTCTCTTGAGATAAGACGAACGCAAAATTTCTGACGATAAATACCACATTACAGATATGCCGATGTGTGCACTTAATATTATGACGAATAACAGCTAAAGATAATTGAATTATTTATATCTTTTGATAAGATTTTTATTAAATTAATAAATAGCAGTTGCCAGATAAAAAGGATGTCTAAGACTTATATTTGACATTATTATCTAACAGTCATTCTTGTTACAATATTATAAACAACTTTTGATAATTCATTGATACTTTCTTCGTTACTATGTACATATTATGATGGAAGTTACTCTAAGTATATGTATTTTCTTCCAAATAGGTTTTTTTTAGCATTATTACATTTATTAAGTTATACAAGAGACATCTATTCTTTTTATTTCATGTAGGAATCGCCAAGCTTTAAAAAAAGGCTAGACTTGTCGCGGAGATGATTCATCAAACTTTGGTCTGTTTTAAGGTACAAGATAAACCCGCCATGTTTGGTGGAAATTACACAGAAGGCGTTTACGCATAGGACTCGTGTTGTGCTATAGTATGCCATTCTAAAAAAATTGTGTATATTTATAACAGAGAATTTAGTATATTAATATAATTTTTGTAAGATAAGTTAGTATCATCACAAGGAAGGCCAAGCAAGGCAAATATAACAAATCAATGCGATTAATATGGACAACGTTAAACGGAGATCAAACTAGACCACATACTTACGGATTATTCGCAGAAGCTTCGTCAAGTGAGAAAAGTTCAGTCTTTATCCAAAAACGCAGTCCTAAAAACTTCACCAAAAAGATTGTCAGTATTTAGAGGATCATTAAGTAAAAACCAAGGGAGGGAGGTGGTCAAGTAGAAAACAAGAATTAGATAAAAATAATTTTTGGAAAATACGTTGGACTCGTCATTTTCGAAATAAATCTTCTTAAGTAGAATTTTCTGCGACATCAAACAAGCGCTAATAAATTCCTATCCCAGAACTGTTAACCATGTTGATCTATCTCATACCATTTTAGATACAGTCACTTCCAAAAGCGAACTAAATGTTTTGAAATTACCTAAAATTCTGCAGTTTCCCAAATTCTTTTCACATCCGGTTTTTATTTTTATAAAATTTCTCATTACCTTTCCAAAAAGGTGCAACATGTCCACGTAAAGAAATAATGTAAAAAATTATCATTATAAAACTATCAGGGAATATAATAAAAATCTGCAATTTAAAAAAACGAAACTGAAACTAACCATAAAATCCTTTTTATTGAATTCAAAATGTATTACAATTATTGTCATGTCACTTTTAATGTATGCCAATAACCTGCTTCTAATACCCTCTTTAAGGTATATTACAGCCAAACTCTTTCGTATTTTCGTGGCTATAGTCCCAATTCTGCTAACTAATTCTTCTCTATCATTAACACCTTCAATATCTTTAATAAACTTCATCCTTCATTGTTTTCCATAAAAAAAATTTGAATGCAGTAACATCTGGAGCTCTAACAGGCCAAGGAATCGCAGTTCTCCAATGCAGCGAACAGGAAATTTTTCATTTTATATTACCTCACAATGTTGGCAGTATGCACTGGGCCTTCATCGTGTTGGTAAAACATTGCCACGTACGTCAACTTAGCGGGACAACTTCGGCGAATCGCAACACGACTAGGCTCACAATTTGCCGTTATTTTGCCGTTAATTAGTTGTGGAAAAAATAATTTTGCCGTTCTTATTTTTTTTAAATTACAGGGTGTCCCGCTAACTTTATATAAAGTTAGCGGGACAACTTTGAAAAATTCTTAAAAAATTATTGTAAATAAAATTTAACTATCTTAGAATTTGCCGTTTTTTTGCCGTTAGTGAATGCCTGAAACAGATTTTCGATACGACTTAAATTACTATAGTTATAAGAGAATTTTGCTTTCACGAACGGTATTGCAGGCAGAATTTCTAGGTTTCCATTCTTTTCTTCCAACTGCAATTGAATTGCGACAAAATCAACGACTTCACAACTAAATCAAATTGACCGAACGGCAAATTCTTAACTAAAAATTGTGTTGGAAAAACCGTTATATATGCGATTTTTGGGAGTTGCCTCGCTAAGTTTATATGAGGTGAGTGATATCGTTCAATTCCAAGGAAAACCGAAGCACGGCAAAATCAACGACTTCACAACTAAATCAAATTGACCGAACGGCAAATTCTTACCTAAAAATTGTGTTGCAAAAACCGTTATATATGCGGTTTTTGGGAGTTGCCTCGCTAAGTTTATATGAGGTGAGTGATATCGTTCAATTCCAAGGAAAACCGATGCACGGCAAAATCAAGGACTTCACAACTCAAAATATCCATCCAGTAGTCCTTGGACTAGGATATGATGATATGAACGTCACTCTGCTGATTATTTATTGCTCGACGTCGGTAGAATCTTCCGATGTTTCCGATCGCAATTTCGTGCTGTTTGAAGTTATACTTCCGGATTCTTTTATACTTCGTCCGCTTTGGGGTGTACGTATGCATTTTATAATGAAGTATAAATTTGACTACTTTATTTATTTAATTGTAACTTTTTAAAACTGGGTAATGGGATTCGAAGTAGCTTATACCTGCCGATTAGTCGAATTTTTAAAACCCTCTAGCTCGTTAACCAGACATTATACTGTAAAAAAATGTTGTATCTGGATCGAGGTATAACATAATTAAATATTACTAAAATCGGAAACATCGAAATTTTTCACCTGTCCGCTTTACGTGGAATGCCCCATATATGTATAGTACAGGAGATTTACTACTTAATTACTACATATATGTCATTTTGCATTTGTTTTCGTGTCTATGATATTTTGAGGGATTGTAGAGAGATTCAATGTGATTGTAAATTCATGTCTTGCTGTTAATCTATATGATGCGACGGAAACCACCATCTTAAAAAATTGATAAGATATGCCGAAGCTCAGAAGATGCCCTATGATGCTAAAGCACAGCCTTGGCAGGAAAGAAATGGGTTAAGAGATTGAGTAAAGAAAGTGTCAATTTCATAAGACGACAGTAAATTTGAAGATGATAAGCAGTTCCATATTCGTGTTGTTCTGCTTAGAAAAGATTCCCGAAATTGGACGGTATGTCCAAATTGGACCTTAAGAATATAGGTGTGGAAATTGAAATTGAAGCTCTTGATCGCGTGAAGTGTGAAAACAGAAATAACGATAGAAGAGTGAGAGACAACCTACATTCCGCTGATGTTCCAGAGAGTTAATGATTCTGGGAGCAGCAATAAATTTAATAGCATTTCTTTATACTTATTCTAATGCGGACAATGCGGAATGTTCGGCCTCTGCCCAAATATAAGAATTATATCAAGTATAAGTCTGAGGTGGAATTTAAAAGTGTATTTTTTAGATCCCAAAATACTCTACACTTTTTGTCTGCATTTAATTTTTTTGTCAAATAAATATTTCTCCAGTTATAACTTACGATAGGTAAAAATAAAAAGGTATAAATATTGTTCGTTTTTCCCGATTTTTAGTAAATGTTTCAGCAGTAAATATGTTTATTACCAAACTTGTAAATTACGAAAAAAGTTACAACTACATGTTTTAAATACTGTTACGCGAAAACAGTGATGCTTGACAATGACAGATAGAAAAGGTATTTTATCTGTTTTCTCGAAAGTCATACATTTGAGATGTTACAGTGGACTTACAAAAACACGAAATATATGTATTCCTTAAAAAACATCAGAGATAAAACAAGAGATGATTTATATTCTGCGGCATGCTTCAGGAACTTTAGAAAATTTAAAAGAACCCAATCAAGTTTAGAAAGCATTTACCTATTTATTAAAATTTCGTTACACCAACGAGAAAATGATTAAGTAAACCCCTATTAAAAGGAGATAATTTAGGCAAATAATCAAACTTAACTTTTTTCATTGCGTCAAAAACTTTCTCGTATTAATTTTTATTACAAAAGACGATAATTTAGGCAAAATATGGTTAAGAATAAGTTTCATTTTCACAAGATATTTAATGGAAAGCAAACGTGATTAAATTTGTGTATATAAAGGACATTTAATTTTGGGTGTTTCACCAAAAGGTTTCATGTTAATTTGTACGCTATTTTCATGTGACAAGGTCTTCGACATTTGAGTAGTAAAAACTATTTACACGGTTAGTGAAAACGGAACATTGATAAATATCGATGCATTCAAGTGGGGATTACACTGTAAAGGTAAAGAAAGAATTCTCATTTTCAAAAATGTCTAAATATTAGAGAATAAGCCTCCTTCTTACCTTGAAAGATTGGGCTATGTCGGCGTTAGCTTTTCAAGCTGCTGGCAGGGTCATCCATGCTGTATAGGTTAATCTGGAGGTACCCGACGAAGAAAGTGCAACCTGGCAGTAGCTATAAAGTGCTTAAACAAGATGAAAGGTCCACAAAGGAAAAAAAACAAAAGGATATCTTCCAAAACGTCGGTAGGAGCCGCGAATGCCGGTGAGCATCGTGAAGGCTTGCCGCCAGTGGCACCATAGATCAGACTGAGCCGATTACAGCAGATCTCAGCAGCGGACGAAATACTACTGGCTCCACATATAACTTTAGGGGTGTTCGGGTTAGCGTGAACGGCGAATAGACATTTTTGCGATCCCCCTGCGAAAGGAAGGAAGCCGACAAGCACTTTACCGCTACGTTCCGATCAAAATGGGAGGGTCGCAGAGCTTTCTCTTAATACAAAGTTGCCGTGAGGGGGATAAAAACCCTCGGCAAAAAGCAGCGTTGCACAGTAGGGCTTTCTTTGTAAGCAGAAGGACTTTCGCGGCTAAGGGCCCGGGATTCTAAAACAAACTGAAGGTAAAGAGGAGATTGAGATCAGTTGAGGATGCTGGTGATATACCGGCAAACCACAACAAAAAACTTAAATCCAGCAAAACGACGCAAAGCGCTGAGTGACAGCTTTTGGCTCATCGATATCCAATACCGATGTAGCAGGGTCTGCAGAACTCTGAAAACCTCGTCGTAAGGGGCCCCTCTAGCAGTAGTAGTTTCGCTGGCGTATTTCCTCTGAATCCGTCGATGCCAACCGCTGTTTTGAAAGTGCTGCAGGTTGATAAACCAGTCGCTGCGGACGTGGGTAGGTATATATGCTTGTCCAGCACCCTGGATAGCCGCATGTAGTAGCATTTAGGTACTCGCGTCACGGGACTTTCTTTTACGCGCAAAGTGAGGCCATAATTTCAAGAAAAGAACTTCACATTGACCTTGGCTCTAATTTTAGTACCAACGACTTAACAGTTGTGCTGTGTAGAATGTGTCACAATGACTCATTGCATCGACTTACACTAGACGCTAAGGAAAACAGAAACGCGGTAAAGACCGATTGGGGAATGCGGGTGAAGGTGAAATTGGAAAGGGGATGCTCAGCTGCTGAATGTTTAAATGAAGTCATCGGAGTAGCCTGTCCTGTAAGCAGGTCTCGGAAATATCTCAGCCCTATTGGTGAGATAAGAGTCTAACTAAAACCCGGCGAAGAGTACGCGCCCTATTCAGACTGGCAAAAACGTCCAGCGATAGACTGTATGGCGGCTCTAAAGGATTTCTAGAAGAAGATCAGAACAGCTAAGAGAAACAGCTGGATCTCCTTCTGTGAACAGACCTTAAAAATCTCAGAAACAGCTATGTTGAGGAAATGTCTTGCACTAACTATGCTGAACTAGAAAGAACTAGGAAGAGCCGATGAGGATCCTGATAGAGACTCACTTACCTGTCCGTAAAAATCCAGTGACTACTCCAGGGGAAAACATTGTTACAAACAGGAAAGGCAAGTCGGGAAACCCTGCCCTACATGAGGTGGTATTTGAGATTGAAAATTCCCTGCACTATAAAGAATACACCGGAACTTTTACTGATTTAGAAGGGAATTTCAAGCACGCAACCACCGAGGCAATTACATGCGGCTGTACTCTCAGCAAACCAGTTGACTGGGACACACAGAAGAAGTCCTTTCTCCTCTCATATGGTGCTGATTATGAAGATGGCCGGCGAAGGGAATGAATGGAGTTATCAAATCTCAACGAGTTATTATATCTTGCAAAAAGCAGATGGAAAGAGACCACAACGTGTTTAATTGCGAAAACCATGTGGAAATCCTATGATCAAAGGAAGACTTAACCTAACTCGAACTCAATGTAGAACTATAATATATGGGGATCTACACCGTCCGCTGTCTAACTGGAGTACATGAGCTCATAATAAGAGTTTCTTACACTGATTTGTGCAGACATTATAAATAACCGAATATAAAAGAAACTATAGAGCACATCTTACGCAATATGTTTGTGGTAGCGACATAGACCCGATGGGGCGGGGCTTTTTAACCGCCACTGTAACCTAGCCTAACCAAGAGAATTAACCGTATGTTGTTTTGGATGGTAATAATAAATATTTCAAACTAAATTGTCATATAATAAATTAAATTATTCATCCGAAAGTCAGTTTAAAGTTGTTAGTTTTAGTACTCCTAACAAACGTCCTCACCCGTCTAAACCAATTGTATAAAAATGAAAATAAATTTATAATCTGTTCCAAAAAGATTTCAGTACACGCTCTGTGTGCTTTATTTTCCCATCATTTTCCTCAGCACGATGTATAGGAAATGATGATATGGGAGCGAATCGAAGGTCTTACCGTAGTAATGTCACTTGCTCAGGAAGCCTTTATGATTCTACAGTCCTTCGTAATACAAAATCATTTTAAATTCATTTAAAATTCTGTGCCCGGATTTTGTCCAATTCAGTCATTTTAAGTAACAGTTTATGCCTATTAAAGGACTGGCCGGTACCTGTAATCCTAACTTCACACATATTATATTTTTTCTAAAATGAGGACTACTTCTGAAGTCTTGTTTCCATTGATAGAAATCTTTATGATATTCATGTTTGAAACAACTTTTACTTTTTTGTCTTTGAAAATTTATATTAATTAAAAAGTTCTAGAAATGCTTGAAATATTAAATTTTAGAAAACTTGACGTCAGGACCTAATAACCCACTTCCGGTTATTTTCATAAACGTAGCCCTGTTTCATAATGGTAAAATAACGGCTTCTTTTGCCGAAGGAGCATTTCTAACAATCTCTAGCTTTTTTAATTATTTTAAAATTACCTTTACCTAAACAAACGAACAAAGAATAACTATATATCGTAACCACAAGTTTTTCCGTATTTATTGTTCAATTAAAACCCCGAATGTTTTGAAAAATTACCAGCTTTTGAAAAGTATGTCAAAATATTTTTAAAATCTAGAAAATCGTATATTGGCCAAAACCCGGCTTAAGTGGAAAAGGACTTTATGTCCAAAAAGTCTTTGCAGTAGTTAACTGTTGCTTGTTAAACGCATAAGAAATAAATTAATTGTGACTGTAACTGACACAAAGAAGATTTACTTCATTTTCCAAATTACGTAAAAGCAAAGAAGCGCGGTAGTGATTGCAACCCAGTTTCGTAAATCAGTCATCTATCACATTTTTCACGTATTTACCAATCTTGCGATCAAAAATGTGTCACATCAGCGACGTGTGACAACATATGTTTCAACATGCCCGTGCCGTAGTTATTACTTTTGAATGCATCATCACCTGCTTGCAGTCTTCTTGCTGAAGCTTAACCCTTTACCATGTAATAAGTTTCTATCGACACAACAAATCTGTAGTCGCCTGTCAATTTCACATCCAATAATTGATTTTGATGCCTCTGATGGATTTTTGTCTACACAGCTTCCATCATTAACTTTGCTGGCATTTCATCTGTGGAACCTCTAATATTGCATAATAAGACAAACCGTTCCCGCACATCACATCTCACCGACTTGCTCGTTGTGGGAGAGATGATAAATTGCTGCTGGATTTGTCATATGAAGGTTTCGACATGTCATCAGACTTAAATGTTCTTAAATTTTATCAAACTTTGGTGACAGCTGTCAATTTGTGGCAGCTACTTAGGGCGACCGATGATTAGAGCCACCAGCGAGAATACATCCGTAAATTGACTGCGTTTCACGCGGAGAGTGAAATTAGATGTAAAATTAGATAATAAACAACTAAAGTTACGACATAGAAGCTCCCATTAACCCAATTTCGGTAGAAAACAAGTGGAATTGAATGTCAAGGATAATGCATGCTCATGTTACGCGGTTGGGTCCAGTCCCGGCATCGGTGGGTTGTGACTGTAATAAGCTCAATAAGGCGCAACAAATGAAAACCTCGGACATGCGTAGTTGCACAAAAGCTCTCTAAGCTCAATAAACAAAAAAGAATAGAAAAAAAACTGAAATTTCTCGAAACAATCGAATTCCCAACCAAATCAAATAACCATCCACAGAGTATTGAGTGGGCCTCGAAGTATCCTTGAAAGAATGAATTCGCGCGATACCTTTGCAATCTCTGTGCATCTATCTCAAAGCATCAATTGCTGCTTAAATTAGTCTCAAGATTGGCTAGCGTCGAAATTTTATTTCTGTTTAACTTGATTGTTGCGACAAAAACATTGAAAATTCAGTCGAAAAAGAGAAAAGTGACGTAGAATTTCACGCCACGTTCCCAATCGTGCGCTCCGATGTCCTTGGCCCACTGACACAAATTTCTCAGGTGATTGTGTGCAGCCGTGCTGGAGTCGAGTCGAGTAATTTGCTTATCTGCTTGGTATCGCGCCATACTAAAAACTGCTTTACTAACTGGGCATTTCTTGCTGTATTTGCACGGTGATCAAAAGATTTTGCAAGATTCTGGAGTTTTCGGAACATTTCAACTTTGGATCAATCTTTACTTTGCAAATTAATGCTGCCTTTATGTAAATTGGAGGAAGTGTGCTCTTCAGAAATTTGGGTATGTTGAACGCTATTGCTAACAGCTCATGTCTGAGTATTGCGATTGGGAACGTTTTGCTATGGAATATATTTTGGCATTTGTTCTAATAAAATGGGGTGAATGTAGATAACGATTCCAACTTGATACTTGACAGATATAGCCACTTTTGATTTCATTTTAATCATATGTAAATCATTCCAAAATTTTTATTGGTTTTTAAAAAAATAATATAATTTGCACAAATACAGGTGATGTAATGTGTTAATTTTTTTACCTGGGCCCCGTAGATTCTAATACCGGAAATGAACACACAATGTTGCTTTCTGTTGTCAACATGCTTCTCGTAGTCTAGTCTAGCCTAAGTATTAACACAGCTGGTAATACAGGAATAGAAGGCACCTAATGCTCGTTACTCTACCGAACTTCTTTCGGAGATAATCATTCAATTACCTCCTTCTTTGAGTATCTGCTAAAGCGTAGGTAGGAAATGGCTACGCTCAACTCTAGCCCATGCTTGAATGCCTTATAGTGGTTCAAGTCTAATCGGAAAATGGGATGATAACATCGTGAAAAGCTTGAGTTGCGATAGGGCTTTCCTAAAACTGAACACATAATATCTTGCCAATCCTGGCTGGGGTTGAATATTAAATTATGCGATGCATGCAAGAGTAATGTAAGTTAAGAAAATATATAAAAACGTTAACCAATGATACTATATTTACACAACTTTAATAGAAAAGAGCGTAAGGTTAGCGTTTCCAATTTCTTACAATTACTTTTGCACAAATATCGTCAATGAAACCCATAAATAATTCCATAGAATAGTGGAAAGTCAAACATCGAGTAACTCAATATATCGTTAGTAGTGGAATTGATAAATATTACAATTAATCTACAGTTAAGTCTTTTATCGGAAAATCGAAAACTGGGTAATCTCGAGTAGGTGCAACAAAAATTCCGTCGGTGAGTAATTGAAACCTGTATCAACAACTGAGCCTTTGACGAAAAAAACCAGTTCTCTAGTTCTTATAACCTCTTGGACGGCATGGGGTGGGAGAAGAACTTCACCCGATTCGAGACAACGATTGCATATGGACCTTAAGGTGGATTCCGTTCACAGAAATTTCAATGGCCTTTTTATCGCAATCTGTTGTCAGCAGAACACAACCACAAGTCGCCGCCCGCGAGGTTCGAATCTGGGACTCCCAGGATGGAACGTTATCACTTACTCCACCGACGACCCATCAATCCTGGTATACTAAGGGTCAAGTGCAGTCACTTCGGTCCATAGGGCTTGTAAGATTTGGAAAAAGAAAGATTTTTTTTTTGTAAATGTATATCCAGGTTTTCCCTCTCGATTTCGAAAATAATATTTTCTGACAATTTTATTAGTTATTTTTTCCTCTATTTACGCCCAAAATTGTAAAAAAAATTAAAAATTTGAGCTGTCCGCATAAAACTAAGCTCACAATTTTTCCTGAATGATTTTCTAACAATTTATTCACTTAGGAAAGAAAATACTTCTGAAAGTAAGTAAATAAGAAACTTTTAAGAATTAACAGAAAAAATAAGCGAAAATTGCAAGATTCTTTCTGGCAATCCCCCCTCCCTCTTTTCTAGATCCCTCACTTCCTTCATCCCTTGTCCCTTCATCCTTTTTTCAAACATTATTATCTGTTTTTCTCTTGCCGATGGAAAATAAGTACAACCAGAGCACGTTTTGCTTTTAATATCGACTGACAGGGAAAAGTTCAAGATATAAAAATATGACGGCAATTTATGTAATAATCAATTGTTATAATTTGCCTAAATTCAATTCGCTTATGGGGCATTTCACGTGAAGCGGACAAGCAAAAAAAATAAAGTTTTTCAAATTCGTTGATATTTGGGTACGATACATCTCTATAAATCCCTAATCAGTATACATAATTTTTATCCTGTGTGAAACGTAGTTACCAACTTACGGTTTCAGCGGAAAAAATTATTTCGGAAACAACTATTCATTGTCCAGGGGGAAAATTTTCTCAGGGTAGTGTTATTAATATTAATACACTTGGAAAATTTCATGTACCTCAACTTAGCAAAACACATTTCTCGAATCAAAAATCTAACACTCTCATAATTTGTTGCTAAATAGTTGCTAATTAGTTGTAGAAAAAAATAATTTGTTGCTTTTTATTTAAAAAAAAACTGGATGTTCTGCTAAGTTCAGCTGAAGTCAACACCTCCATGAAAAATGAATTTACAGAATCGGGACGAAGTCTAAATCATTCAGTGAATTTGTTGCTTATTAGTTGCTGGGAAAAAAATTATTGCTCTTTAGTTTTTTTTCAAAAATGGGGTGTTCTGCTAAGTTCAGCTGAAGTTAGCAAAACACCTTCATGAAAAATGAATTTACAGAATCGGGACGAAGTCTAAATCATTCAGTGAATTTGTTGCTAATTAGTTGCTGGGAAAAAATTATTGCTCTTTAGTTTTTTTTTCAAAAATGGGGTGTTCTGCTAAGTTCAGCTGAATGAACCACACCATCAGCATGGGCTGTTTTGCCAGAGATTTCGAAAAAATTATCATTACTTGGATTTTCTGTTTTCCATACTGAGTATTGATGAAAAAAAAGATTTGTTGTAATAATAATGATATCAGTGATAATTAGCCAAAGTAATTTAAAAGATATTTTTATAATGCTTTTATTATATTTTACATAGCGTGGAAAAGGAATAACTATTATATAAGTGAATAAAAAAGTAATCAATAAATATAATTTTATTATCTGTTCGCTGTATTTATAAAATGACATACCTATACTGATTATCCAACGATAACATATAATATGTAATGAAAAACTGTACTATTAAAACCAAATATTCACAAAAG
Source organism: Leptarthrus brevirostris (assembly GCA_964036015.1). Lineage (NCBI taxonomy): Eukaryota > Metazoa > Arthropoda > Insecta > Diptera > Asilidae > Leptarthrus > Leptarthrus brevirostris. The sequence continues at coordinate 85,397,325 of OZ038373.1, read as the reverse complement.
TGTACATTGTAACGTAACGTGGTCCTAATTTGAAAAAAAAATTCCATCAAATTTAAAACAGCTTTCGGATTGTAAAACAGAAGAGAATTCTCAATCTGAAGTGATGGACATCGCCCTTAAAATTCTGGTTTTTCAAGTTTAGAACTGAAGTAAGTAAAAAAGGAGAACATAAATACACAAATTGTAGGAATTCCTCTTTGAAAATTGTTATTAACTTTAATAATTTGGAGTTGCGAAATTTTCCGCAATGCAAAAAACGCGAAAATCCAAGTAATGATAATTTTTTCGATATCTCTGGTAAAACAGCCCATGCTGATGGGTTAGTTCATTATTTTTTGTCGTCGTTGTGCACAACTAATTAGCAACAAATTCACTGAATGATTTAGACATCGTCCCGATTCTGTAAATTCATTTTTCATGAAGGTGTTCTGCTAACTTCAGCTGAACTTAGCAGAACACCAAATTTTTGAAAAAAAAAACTGAAGAGAAATAATTTCTTTCCCAGCAACTAATTAGCAACAAATTCACTGAATGATTTAGACTTCGTCCCGATTCTGTGAATTCATTTTTCATGAAGGTGTTCTGCTAACTTCAGCTGAACTTAGCAGAACACCCCATTTTTGAAAAAAAAAACTTAAGAGAAATAATTTCTTTCCCAGCAACTAATTAGCAACAAATTCACTGAATGATTGAGACTTCGTCCCGATTCTGTAAATTAATTTTTCATGAAGGTGTTCTGCTAACTTCAGCTGAAGTTAGCAGAACACCTCATTTTTGAAAAAAAACTTAAGAGCAATAATATTTTTCCCGGCAACTAATTAGCAACAAATTCACTTAATAGTTTAGGCACCGTCCCGATTCTGTAAATTAATTTTTCATGAAGGTGTTCTGCTAACTTCAGCTGAACTTAGCAGAACATCCCATTTTTTTTTTAATAAAAAGCAACAAATTATTTTTTTCTACAACTAATTAGCAACTATTTAGCAACAAATTATGAGAGTGTTAGATTTTTGATTCGAGAAATGTGTTTTGCTAAGTTGAGGTACATGAAAATTTGACGATTGCAGACGGGTTATGAGTCTTAAGTTTGGTTACCTTAAGTTTAAGATCGGAAAGAAAATCTCATGAGATAAGGATCTTACACATTTGACAAGGTTTTTACCGACTTCATCCGAATCCAAAGAACTTTGTGCACATCTATGCCTTTCTCTCGAAAAAGATCTCCCTTTCAATTTAGTTTTACCATAGTTGATCGTCCTTTAACTAGACTTACAAAGACTAAGGACCTGAGCGTCTGGTTTAATTCCCAATTTTTCGAGGATCATTTTAATGCCATTACCAAGCCTAATATGACTCTGGGTTTCGTGAAGAGATGGTCAAAGGAGTTTGATGACACCTACATGAGGAAACTTCTCTATTGCACTTTTGTCAGGCCTATTCTGGAATATGCTCTCCAATCTAGTCTATGTCCCCTCTACGAGACACATATCGACCACATTGAAGCTGTTCAACGGAGGTTCGTTAGGTTCGCTCTTCCAAGCCTTTCTTGGAATAACTCCCTTATATTACCAATTTATGTCGATAAACTTAGACCAGTTGTGACCAACCTTTTGTATACCATGCGCCAAATTTTCTAACAGACGAGTTCAGATGATTAATAGAAGTATGTTTATAGACATAATTGACATTTTTAAATGATTTAATTATTGAATGTAAAAAAATATCTATAACAGCACATGAACATTACCTGTCATTAATGAAACTTTTGAGCCACTTGTAATAATCTAATGAACCACGTTTTGGCCACCCTTGACTTAGACTGTTGCATTTGGATACTCTTGAAAGGAGTGTAGCTCCAGGAACCTTTTTGCATTTGACTGCATTCGTGGGCCTATAGACTCTCCTGTACTTTGACATGTTTTTATATATGAGTTCCGTCTTGCTTCCTGAGAAGACACGACTTCTTTCAGGTACCTTTTCATCGCACTAATTAAATTATTTGTGAAATTAGCAAAAACATTTTTTTCACCACGACAATTCTTCTTTGCCATTAGCAAATATAACTTATAGAAACAATGCAGATTGTTCCTTTTCAATTATTCTGCACATTATCTTTTCTATTAGCAAAGACAAATTACTGCGATTTAACAAAATATTATTTTGCTAATTTTATGAATTCGGTTTTTTAAATAGAGCTTTTTTAATAAATATTTTAAGGCAGTGCTTATTCGCATCACCCGTGTCCATGTAAAAGAGCTTTTACACGGAGAACACGGATCCGTGCACTCTGTGTACGCAACATTTACACGGACTACACGGAACGTAAATTTTCATATTAATGGTAATAGCTCTTCACAGCCTATTCTAAATAAAACTCTTGAGGACTTACCTCAACTTACTCAAACACCTTTCTCGAAGCAAAAAGCTAACCCTCTCATAATTTGTTGCTAAATAGTTGCTAATTAGTTGTAGAAAAAAATAGTTTGTTGCTTTTTATTTTTTTTTAAAAATGGGGTGTCCTGCTAAGTTCAGCTCAAGTTAGCAGAATACCTTCATGAGAAATCAACGACCAAAAATGGTGAACCACCCCATCAACAGGGCCAACAGGGAGTGTTTTGCCAGAGATATCGAAAAAATGATCATTACTGGGATTTTCACGTTTTTTGCAGAGCGAAAAATTTCGCTATCATATTTGTTGATTAAATACTTTTCTATCCAATTTTTGTATCCTAGTTTCGAAGTTCACAGCTCGCTCACAGGGCTTGATCTTTTGAATTCGTGTAGTTTTTCGAAACTCAATTAAATTGGCAGTTGGGCACTTAATGAGGTTTTAAAATTTTTGAGTTTAAAATTGCGTTCTACCCATTTTGTTCTGGTAACTATAGAGAAATCTGTATTAATGGAGCCATCAGTCGAAGCCCGTTTCTGAGAAATTTAAAGGGAAGAAAATATTTTCATTTCTATTCCTTGAAATAAATTCCTTTCGGTCAATATTTCTGGCATGTAATAAGTTCTTAGAACAACCGCATGAGGGTGAAGTTGTTGAATTCTTGGTGAAATCAGGGCAACGATACAGTTTTACCCATCCCATTATTAATGTACTTGTAGCCGATAATTTAACACTCGGTAAACGCCGTTTTCTGAGAAAAACTTCAACGGATATGATTACAATATATGTACATCCGACAAGCAGAAAAAATGAATGAAATTGATGTGACGGTCAACGGACAAATATCTGCAGTAAAAACTCTTTAATTCGGAATCGTTTATGGAATTAGAATTAAATACATACTACAGCCTCTGGCAAATTATAAGATACACTAATTTTCCTTTAAAAAAGTCTCTGCTAATTCTATGTTTTTACTAAAAAGCAGCTTTTATTGATAAAATATTTTACTATTTTATGAAAAGAGTTAGGAATTGTTTTGGTAGAAATAGGAAATTGAAATCCAACCTGTATGTGAAAAGCAGCGAAGAAAAAAATAATGGACAAAAAATCAGAGTTTTACTTGAATTTGTATTTAAAAATATCGAGATTCCAGAGCGATATTACTAAGTTTTAAAAGTATTATTTAATAATATGTGATAGTTTAAGTTTCGTTTTGCGAAATTTTGAAAAATAGTAGAAGATCCTTTTAATATAAAAATCTGTTATAACCAGTACCCTTTTTTTACGCATTCACGAGCTTCTAGTTTTTGCTTTATATTAATATTTCCTCGTTTTGCAGAGGGTTTAAAAGCATTACAACAGAGTAAACAAACATAACATTAAAAAAAGCATCAATTTACTCATAGTAGAGAAAGAAAAAGAAAAATGCAAAAAACGCAAATCCCAGTACCGATCATTTTTTCGATATCTCTGGCAAAACAACCCCTGTTGACGGAGAGGTTCACCATTTTGGTCCTTGTTGTGCACAACTAATTAGCAACAAATTCACTAAATGATTTAAGCATCGTCCAGATTCTGTTAATTCATTTTTCATGAAGGTGTTCTGCTAACTTGAGCTGAACTTAGCATAACACCACATTTTTTTTGAAAAAATCAAAAGCAACACATTTTTTTCTACAACTAATTAGCAACTATTTAGCAACAAATTATGAGAGGGTTAGCTTTTTGATTCGAAAAGTGTGTTTGAGTTGAGGACATAAACTACTATATAAGTGTAATATGGGAGGAGAAAATGCGTTATGGGCAAAAGTATGCATTTTGAGCATTTTAGTTGTTCGTGGTGTAGTGTCTTTAAATACTTTCGGTAAGGTCCCCGAGGCAATGCCTCGTTGCCTCTGGATCGGGTCAATATCACACTACCGCCGTATGCCGCGCCATGAGATTATATACATATAACAGAACTGCGTACATGAGCGCCGCGCAACCGAACAGACTGTGATCCTCTCATGACCCTCGAACTGTTGAGTGCCATGGGAATACTGTTTATAAATGTACGTTGTCATAAACAGTTCCCGCATCATTATAATTAGATGGTGAAATAATAGGTTGGGTTAGGGTGGCTGCCTAAAAAGCTAGACTTAGGCCCAAAAGGCTCATTGTGATACCACAGTTGAAGCTGTGCACTCAATCCTGTAAACCCCTAAGGAGAGATAAGAGCCTACCTGTAGCTCTCTAGAAGACCGCGTTTAGTCCCTGTCGCCAGTCGAATCTAGTTCTCGGGGAGTCAATATATATTATTTGCTGGAGCAAAATGGTTTTAGCCCTCTCACGTAGCCGGGAACCATTTAAAGCTCCTGATGAACCGAACTAGATCCCTGACATTAGTGGAGCCTACTTCGGTTATCTCTTAAAAAAAGGGGAGTTTTAAAAACCCCTTGATGCTGCTGTTGAGGAAGAGTTAAAGAAGTTTAGTTTTTCTTTATCACAAAAGATGATGGTGTTTAGAAATTTTTTATATTTCTCACGTCGGTTGAGTTTTAAATGGTTTTTGTGAAGTTTTTTTTTACTCCAGCCAATGTATTAGGGTGCTTACCTGAGCTAATCAGGGTAATATCATCAGCGTAGGTAACCTTGTGACCAGAGTGCTCGACAAGAGTGGTGATAGGATGCCTCCCTAAAGAGTGCATCTAGTAACGACCCTTTGATCATTAGATCCTCCCAAACTGGAGTTAATGATACTGCTTTTTAGCATGAGCTCAATAAGCTCGATGAGAGGACCGTCAATATCCAGCCCCCTCAAGGATACCATTATCGCCTCCGGCTTATTATTGTTGAAAGTACCCTCGATATCAAGAAAGACTGCAAGTGAGTATTCTTTATACATTAGCGAATGTTCTAAACTTTTGCAAGGCAGTCTCGACGAACCTACCTTTAGTGTATGCATTTTGTGAAAGACACAGATCAGACGGTTCTACTGTCTCTTTAATATAGCTATATCAGTCTCTCCAGGCTTTTTAATAGGAATGAGGAAAGACTTACAGGCCTGACATCGTTAGGTTTGTAGTTTGAAGTCCTTCCATCTTTAGGAATAAAAACCACCTTTACCCTCATCCACGAGGACGGAATGTAGGTGAGGTTAAGGCAGGCCTCTAGATGTCCATCAGGCACGGAATAAGGATCTCGGAAGCTGATTGAAATTCAGCCCATTTCAGTTCAACGTCAGCTGTTGAGCATCCTGTAAAGTGGGTATAGACCAACAATTCCAGCGACTCAAAGGAGGATGAAATCCAACTGCCATTCCGTTTGGCTATTACAAGCAATACTGAGTGTTGTTGAGAGGAATTTTCGCAAACGACTTGCTTCCAAGGTGCTCTCGATAGTAGCATAAGGGGTATACCAATGTAAAAAACAATATATTTTATTTATTTTTTCTGATAGTACATATTTTCAGGAATCTTGCCTAAAATTTCATTCAAAAATCTGAATTATTTCAGATTCTACAGAAGCAACTGAAATTAATAAATTTACTACGGATTATAGCAGTAATCTCACTGATTAATAATTCGTTTGACTTTTATTTAAGATTTGTCAATCCTAAATTATAATCTACAAGCAGCACGGAAATTTTTCTATTCAGCGGTAATTAAAAATTCTTTTCTTGAATAAGGCTTTAGAATATTATGCATATAAGGCGATAACGCGTAAGGTATTGGCAATGAAACGAATGATTCAGAAATTTAGTGTTTGATCAATCATACCATTCCAAACAAAGTCTGAAGTATGATGAGTCTGAATCTTTACTATAGGCACCAATAATAACATAAACAAAATCACCTTCCACAGTATTTCCTTCAGTGATTTTTTCGATATACGATAGTAGTTAGATCAATCTCTCTAAAAATTCCTTCAATTTAAGATGTTTAATGGAAACACTTTCTTTATTTTGAATATGAAAATGAGCAGCGGCTCGTGTGACAAAAAAAATTTTTTCATCATGACGCGCGATCAATTTAAACTCGATCGGGTCGAAATAGCAGCGGTTATGATCCTTGCCCTAAACAGCAACTCTCTGCTGAAGGATGGAAGAAATTTGAAAGTGAAGCTGCGGAAAAGTTGGTAAAATCTATTTCGAAATATATATTTTTTGATGTTATTTGAATGTAAATTTTAATTTTTAGTTTTTTTATTTTCAACCATGATTTTTGTTGATTGTTTAACATATGTGATCTTAACCCGAAATCAAAAACACATGACATGCTGTAGTTCGTTTTGGGTTTCAACCGAAAGTGAAAAAGCTCTTTCGGTTGGACACTAGCTCAATAGCTTTATTAGACCTGGATCACGTAAGAGTAAATGTTTCTTACCATTAAAATGCAATAGCTGCCTATCATAGAAATGTATGCTCATTTTTCCCGCCGTGATCTTTCAACTTATAAGTATTTCATACCCATCAAAGTATTCATGCTGTTGAGAAATTTAATACGAAAAAGTTCAAAAACTAGAATAATTTAACATTGTCTTCTCATGACTTTTTCACGCCTATCAATATTAATTCAAGCAGATGTCCTACCCTACAAAAGAACTGAAAGTCTTGCAATGGTTTGTTAGCTAACAGTTTGATGTTGCAATGCATTTTAAACTTCATTATCTATTGCAAGAATTTACAGATTATCTCAAAAAAATTCATTAAAATCCATTTAATCTCAATTTAAGCTATTTTATATCTCCGTAAGTAGCTGCAATAAAATAGTTTAAGGCACGCGATATCTCAGTTTGCTAGTACTACTCACTGTTTCGCTCAGAAATCGAGTGCGAGTATATGCTCCCCGCTTACTTTTCGAATCACTTTCGTTTGTTTGGCTTTTTTATTTCAGCTGTAAACACGCCGATGATATCACGTTCCACCTTAAACCACACGGTATGTGGTAACGATGACACTGACACAGTTCCCAACTCACCGGCTTAACCCAGACCTAGTACACTAGAATATCACTCGTCCCTGAAAATTCAAATTTTTCCTATCTAAAGTAGTGGTTGATGTTGGCTGTAGTGTTAGAAAAAAGTGGTATGCCAAAAAGTAGGTATACTAAAAAAAACTAATTCAAAAAAGAAATGTGTTACTTGCGAGGAAGTTCACCTTTCGTATGTTTTTATTTTAAACTCGCTCTTTCTGATTTTCTTTATTTTGTCCATTTAGTTAATGACAAAAGCTTGGTGAACTTTTCCTGTTATTTAATCTTATGATGGTCTTGCGTTTCCATGAACTTAATCCAAAAAGTTATTATGAATTTTACATACATTAATATTTTTTACTATTAAGGAAATACTTATTTCAGGTGAATAAATGTGTCCATGACATTTTTATTGTAGATATTTGGCTTCTCTTGTTAATAATTTTTTGTAATAATTCTAAGACTGATATTATTTTTATTCTTCATGATTTAATTGTTACCATGGGACGTGTTAGAACCAGGATCATCTTGATCATTGAAGTATATTGAAATTTTGTTAAGTTTATTGTCTTTTCTTAAATATTATTAGGTGTACAGATTCTGTCACGAAGAGAGTAGAATGCGGTTACCTATAAGTCGAGTCGTTTTGATTTAACATATGGCATTGCCTCAAAAAAACAATAACGTATTTTCTAGAAAAAGAATTTTGGGCTTATGGATACGTTGGCAGAAAGCACCAGATAACTAGATTAGTAGATTAGATTTGAAATTATATAATAGAGTATATTTATATTGAGGACCTTACATTTTTGATGACAAAGTTATTATATCTGATTTAGATGACGAGGATGTTTCAATTTCTGTTACACGCAAGGTAACTAAATCAAAGCGAAGTGTTTTTGCTTACCTTTATTTTGCCACCAATTTATGTGCTTCAGCGGAAAGCTTTTCAAAATAAACGCGTTTATGTCACTATAAATATTGTAATTTAATCATTGCCTTGTAACTTCTAATCCTTTAAGAGACAAAGACAGTTTGTACAGGTGACAAGACAGTATAACCTATTGCTCTAGCCTATCGAGTTTGAAATACGAGAAGTAAAAAAAAAACATGCGGAATTTTTTTAATTAATTGTCACAACTTTTTTTGTTGTGTTGGTACACATGTCCCTGACGTTTCGTGACATTGGTAGTCATATTGAATTCTTACTTTTTTGTTGGCTGTCGAAAAGGTTAGGATAGGGTTTGGTTTGTTCGGGGAATTTTTATTTATAGAAAAATTTAACAACGAATTTGCATTCTATACAAAAATTTCGAAAAAATATAAACCAAAAGGAACAGTAAAAGGTATCCAAATTAAACAAAATTATTTCATGGACATCGATATACTTCGGAACAAAATACTATTACCATGTTTACATGCGGGATTGAAAGATTGAGTCGAGATCAAGATTTTCGACTCGTGTGTTTAAATTTAAGTACTCAGGGTTGGAAAATTGAGGTGAGAGTATTTTAAAATATAGGGAAAGTGACAGCTTTTTCTAGCAGTAAAAAACCAAAAATAATTGCAAAAACTTAACCAATACAATTAACAAAAAAAGTAATATTATGGATTGGCAATATGTAGACACCAGTCCGGGTGGACATAAAGAGAGATATATATTATCATAAAAAGTCACCAAGTGCAAAGGTGCAAGTAGCGCAAGTTTGACGATGCAAGCACACATGAAGAATACCAGCATCCACCTCCATTAGATAACAACGTCAAAGCAGCTTTAAAGCCGATGTACGAAGGTTTAACAAGAAATGATCTGCTGGAGAGATGTCTCGGTTCGAAACAGTAACAAAAATTTCAATTTTTTTTATGGCAAATTTCCACTACGCATATATGTACATAACATATTTCGTGGAAGTTACTTTGCTTATTTAATGTGGGTTTCACACGCTTCTGAAAGTAGTGGAGATCGTGCGCATTATAAAGTCCACAAGCTGAGGAGCTGGCGCGTTAATCTAATGAAACGAGCGTTGCTATTGCCAAGAGCAATGATATATTGAGTTCAAAAAATTAGCTGAAAATGAAGCCTTCGAAGAAGTCAAAGGCGTCCTTTATGAAGTATTGGCGTTATACATAAATTCTGTATCTGAAACCTTAAAAGCGTTTTTCTAGAAATGATATTTTTACAACTGGCGGGCCGGATAAAAAAAAGTGATCAGTCTGAAATTTTACTCATTATTTTGTATATACTCGTAAGAGAGAGAGCAAGAAGACGTTTTCACGTTTCGATTTCTCGGCCTTGTCAAAACCACGCCACTTTGCTTAACTTAGTTTAATATACCAAATAAATTATGAAAATAAATCGGTGATTTATAAGAGAAGTTTCTAATGATGTTGGTATAAATAACATTTGGTTAATGCCAAACAAATTTTTCATTTTTTTTGGGCATGAGACGTAAGATAACAAGATTTATTACAAAATTGTTGAAAAGCAGTGCCAAATGGTCATTGCTCAGTAGTTGTTAAATAGTCAAAAGTAGTCAGTAGTTGTTAAAGTCAAGACGATCTAGAACTCCCCAAACTAGGTTATAACTGGTGATGAAACATGGGTACAAGGTGATGCACTTTATTCGAATTATAAACCAATTTAATACAAATTCTTTACCCATTTGTTCTTCAAGTAAAAAATCCCCGAGCACACCAAAACAAGGATAACCTTTTTCACAGCCAACAATAAAGTAACGACAAATGTACAAGCAAAATGCTAATTTGACTTAAATTTCGCATATTTTGTAGATACTTAAAGAGGAGAGGCATGCGACCCCTCTAACTACAGACCAATTGCACTAACTTCGATCATATCTAAAGTTTTTGAATAGCTCATCAACTCTCAGTTGATGAAATATCTACCTCAGGGCTCAGTTATTTCACCAACCTTATTTCTTCTTTTCATTAATGATCCTTTATCCCTTGCTCTCAATCCTGTCCATAGTTACGCCGGCGACAGCACCCTTGATTTCGCGTACTCATTTGATTCTGTAATGAATTCACGTGGAAATTCTACAAAAGGCAATCAAGAACGCATGTTTAGATCGTTAAACAACGACATTTCTATGGTACTCGCTTGGGGCAGAGGAAATCGTGTTTCGTTTAATGCATCAAAAACTCAATGCAGTTTAATGTCCGTAAAAAACGCACAGTTCACCCCCAACCCATTTCAGTCGATGGAGCGAATATACCCAATTCACCCTCTCTAAACATCTTGGGTATTCAGATATCGAGCAATCTTAGTTGGACTGATCAAATATTTCCAATCGCCAAAAGTACGATGAAATGCTTGGGTTTTCTACAGAGATGTAAGAAATAGTTCGCCCCACCTGACTTCGCGCTGATCTACAAGTCCCACATTAAGCATAGACTTGAATATAATTCCCATATTTGGGCAGGGGCCGGACACACCGCATTGTCCGCGTTAGACAAGGGCCTTGACTCTCTGGAGCATCGACGGAAAGTCGGTTGTCTCTCACTCTTCTATGGCTATTTCCATGGCCATTGTTCTAACGAAATTGTTAGCCTGATTCCTTGTAGCCACATGACAATGCGCGATACAAGAGCTACAAATCGCTCCCACCCCTATACTCTACAGGTCAAATTTGGACGTACCGTCAAATTTCGGGAACCTTTTTTAAAATTATTTTATTCTCCATTTTTATTTTTACTTTTTAAGTTCCACTTTTTAGTAACATGAAATAATATTTTTGCTTTGTTTATTAAAAAACTAAAGAAACGCAAATCTCGAGAAAAAACATTCCCTGAAATAGAGCTAGCTATATTTTACCACTGAAAAACAAATTGAATGGTGACATCGGAACTATTTTAAATAAACCTAAATCAACGATGCAGTAGAACAGAAAATCGTGTGGAAAATTTCGGTGGATGTGGTCGCAAAAAATTTTCTTAAATATTGATGAATGTTCTATATTGAGTATATTGCGGGAAAATACAAAAAGAATTAACAAAACAGTTAGTAGTTTCTACAATAAGATGGAACGCTAAGAAATGCCGGTTAATATGGACGCGTTTCCAGGAAAAAAACCAAACGCTACTAGCAAAAAAGGCAAAATATTAGTAATAAAGTTTATAAAAACAAAAGTGTTGACTTCTGGAAAGTAGTGTTGTTCTAAGCAGAACAACACGAATGTGGAACAGTTTACCATCTTCTGTTTTTCCCTCGTCATATGACTCCGAAACTTTACATCGACACCTCCTTCACTCAATCTCCTAACCCATTTCCCTCATCCTTAATTCATATCCTGCCAAGGCTGTGCTTTAGCATGATAGGGCATCCCCTGAGCTTTGGCAACATTATATATAAAAAAGAAATTTATCACAATGGACTATTATCATGGCTTAAGTGTGCCTTTCCTCCTGGGAGTCTGAAAATCTCACCTTACCCTAATTATAAATCGAACTTTTGGAACGCAAAAAGGACCTAAAAGTTTCATGTATTGACTCACAAAATGGCAGTTTTCCTTTTGTTTACTTTAAAATTTTGTGGGACATATTTATGTCTAATTTAATCGATTCGATAAAAAAAGACTAAAAGTGACCCTATAGTTTGGATTCCGAACCACCGGTATTACCTTTGAGCCACCAAATAACCTTTTAGCGCAATTTGTTATCAGCAGAAAGCAACCGGGAGTTTTAACCTGCAACTCTCGTGTGGAAGGACATTCGAAAATTCTTTTATTAAGTTATTAAATGAATACACTATTTAAAATGCAGTACTGGACTTGCTGAAATGGCTTCCAGTAAAAAAGAATGTAAACAATCATTTCTACCTGCAATTGCATTGTTTGTACTTGTTTCCACCTGCCATTATGTCATGTTCGTCATGTCAAGATTATCTAATTCAAAATTGCAACAGTTATCAGCCGCTCATCTCCGTTTCAATATTTTCCTTGGCGTTTGCTTCTACCTACAGTTTTCACAGTGCAAATTCACTTTGACTTTCGTTTTCTACGGTTTTTCTATCTGTCCGGCATAACCACCTTGGCATAAGGTAATCGGTAGTTATGTTACGTTACAGAGACGAAAGACATTCAGGTTGTTAATAGATTAGTTATAGCCCTGTAATCACGGTTGTACAGAACAAAACAAAACGAAGAGAAAAACTACTGTCAGCTGAGCTATTGTGCCTTGCAACGTAAGGCATAGTTCGCAATTTAGTTGTTTTGCAGTCATCGCAGCATGCCGCAAAACGCGAAAGTCTGTCATGGTCACTATGTTAGTGTGTCAATGTCGACAACTCTTCGTTACTTACTATAAAAGATTGATTTTTAATGGAACTTTTTTTGCGTTTTATTCGCTAATTTTTCATCTTCAGTAGGAGGCGTGGTAGATCAGTTAAAAGATTTCATTTTCTTTATAGTTTATAGTTAAAGAGATATTGTTTTGATTCGTTATATTTAACCTTCGTCACAGGTTGAATATTTCTTCTAGAAAGACAAATTAGTTTTTCTACTAACTTGCAATTTCGATTTTTCAAGGAAAAAGTCTTGTACATTTAGAAAAAAGCTATCAATTATTGAAAAAAAGCAAGCTGTTTAAAACAGGGGTACGCCGAGCTGCATCCGCTTTAAACGTATTCATAACTTTGATGTCACAATTATGTGCTAATTTTGTGGTTAAAATATTGGTATTTTTTAAAACATGAGCAGAGCAGAACGACGTCAATTTACACCCCCTCCGTACTAAAGATGAACGAAAGTAAAAACAATTAATTCTTGACTGAAGAAGCAAATGCTGTTCGTTCAAAAAATATTGCGAATTAACACATTTGTCTGAGGAGTGCAGCTCGTAATTGCGTTTTTGAGTACTTAACAATTTTGTAATCGTTAATTTGCGTTAAGAAACGTTCATTTCCATGTAATTGACTTTTGCGCAATAACTTCAAAGAAAAAATTAGCGCACTGAATTATCTCGAAAATAAAGCAGAGATCTCTAAAATAAATAAATAAATCAAAAGACGGAGTTGGATCAATTGGTTGAGTGGCAAGATCACTACGCCATGGTTCCAGGGTTCGAGACTCGGTCTTCCCGCCTATTTTTAATAAGAAATTACAAAATCCACTCCGTCTCTGAGCTGTTGTCTGTTGTGTTTGCAAAACCAAGACATTCAATTTCCCTCATTCTAATTACCCATAATTCCCTTCCGGCCAAAGCAATGCTAAGCGCATCATAGTGGTGTCCCCTAGGCGTTGGCTACATCATTAAAAAAAGTCTTAAGTCGACATGCAACACCTAGTATGTGCCGTAATTGTGAGTTCTGATGGAAATCCGACTTCATCCTCGCAGTGGAATAGCTCCTGCAGTCTTGACCGTATGGAGTACTGGCTAATAGTTGTCGGCCGGAGAGACGACCACTCTCGTAAATAAAACTCCCCTAATTCAGGGTTTCATACGACTCCGTGCCCATTGGATGGTTTGCATCCAGAAGTTACTGGCTGTATTTCAGCAAAACTGCCCTGAAACCTATCTAACTCAAGGAATAATCTCGACTTTCCAAGGCATGGGGTACTACCATGCATAAACACCCATTATCCTTATATTTCCAGACCACGAGTATGGCCTTGTGAAGAAAGTGGTCGACAAATGAATTGAGTCATGAACAAAAACCCCGCCTCGGACAAAGCTGAGGCAAAAACCCTCGCCCATCCGGAAAGGAATCTCTGTCTTACACAAGAACTTACAAAAGGAAACACCCCTTCTTCTAGGAGGAATATGCTGCATTTGAAGCCACCAAACCTGTATGTAGCCGCTCTATTTGTCTCACGTTCGCAGAATTCGCGCAAGGTGGTGGGCCTTTGGGCACCAAACTTGGACCGGTCATAACCAGTGTACCACTCAGGACATCTCAGTCCATGGTATCTACATCCAAGCCGAGAGTGAATGCCTCAACGGCAGCTTATAGGGAGTAACGGGCTCAAAAAGAATAATTAGTAGATTTGGCACGTCTAGACAAACAGAAGACCTCGGCAAAAGTAGCCCCCCCCCCCCCCCCTTCCCCCAACAACGCTCACTAAACGAGCAGCAGTCATCCTCCAAAAGCACGAGGGTATCTCGCCCCCCTTATCTTTCAGCGACTTGAGCGGTCAGGGAATAATAAACTGTTTAACCAAACAGTTGGAGGATGGTGGAAATGACTGAAGGTCTATAAGGAAATTCTCTTGAGGAATGGACCTGCTCCTCCTGAAGAGTTAGATACTTTAAAAAACTTGTTAGAACAGCTAAGCGATCTTCGTGAAAATGTTTTTGTAATACAAATTGAAAGTATCTCTGAGGCGGATCGTTTGCTTAAGATCTTCCCACCAATACCAAGCTCACCCAGCCTCGTAGTTAGGCACCTAACCTAACAAACAGTAGCTTATAACAGTTAGGGCCTAGATAATTAGTAGAAGGAAACTGATATAGGCTGTATACTGTTTGCAGTCTTTCAAATCACCCGGCTTAGACAGTATAATCACAGGTGAACTTTAAGCAACCTTCGATTTCTTAACCCCATGGAAACCATTTATAAAGCTTGCCTAAACTTCACATACATTACAGTTTCGTGAACGAAGGTCAAGAAGTTTTCATTCCCAAGGGGGAAAGTCCTCACACACTACTTTAGGCCAATATGTCTCTCCTCCTTCCTTCTTGGAGAATTATTGACGTCCAAATCAAAGAATCTCTCAACACCCTTATAGCAAGGGTAGGTCCATAGACAGCCTTGATCGACAAGATAGAAAGATCAATTATATACAAGTATTCACCCAGTACTTTTTGCCGATATCGAGGGCTTTTAATACTGTCAAACCAAAGACGATAACGGCCTCCCTAAAAAGCCAAAACGGCATCCTTAAAGAGGCAATGACAGCCTTCAGGCTAGAAAGCTCACTCATCAAGTTTACAGATCTTATGCTCTGAAACAGGAACGTAAGCTTCAGCTTGGGGGAATCCACCACATGAAGAGGCACTCCCCAGGATGTATACTCTCGTCGCTTCTGTGGAATCTGGCCCTAAGCGAGCTACCACAGCACCTAGAACAATTCGGCCGTAAGGTTAACCTCAAGCAAAGACCACAATAAATTAACTGAGACCATGCAGCATATCCCCTCGCAGCTATCCTCTCGGAGGAATGAGTGTGATCCGAGTGTAAATCCGGACAAAAAACAGCTAATACTCTCCTCACGGAAGCACAATGTTCCTCTCATTAACTCCCCAATACTAAATGGGGTCAAACTTAAAGAATGTGCCCAAGTTTAATATTGGGTCTTGTTCTGTATAGGAAACTTAGCTGGAAATTGATATCGAACAGGAACCTAATAAACTCATCATTGATCGACAGGAGGCGATTAGATCGTTCTAAGTAGTTGAAAACTGTTTTTTTTTCTTGACAGCAGGGTATAGGGAAATATCACAAAAAATTTCAATTACATTTTGAACGTATTCAGAAATCAAAGAGAACATAAAGCAAATGTTTTCTATTCTCTACACATAAGGAAAGAAATATTATATTTACATAATATATAAAAGGAAGGCTATGAAACGCCTACTACGATATCCAAAGAATAATGTATTAGTATCCATCCGGGCTTAGATGTTGAACGAAAGTACTAATCTAATCGCCTCCTGTCCAATATCCGGATTGAAAGTGAAAGAAAACTAGTTTTCTGCCTCTTCGAAGGATAGGTTGACCCCCCATTGAGGGTGAAAAATCGTTCAATGATGACTTTAATCCCCTCTTGTCTGATATCGCAATTAAAAGTGAAAAAACATTGATCTTCTAACTCTTAAGAAAGCTGTTTCAAACTTTAACGGTTGTTACAGCTCTCCTCCTGTAATAACGGGTTTCCTTGTCATTAAACCCCTCTGAAAATGCGAATTATTCCCCTTCAAATACGCGTCACCAAGCACGCAACAAAACAGGGTTTTGCCTGTTTGCAGGCGTTGCGAGGGGTGAAATGAAATGAAATGGGAGTAGGTTTTGTAACTGTAATAAATTTTGAAATATTTGCAAAAAACGAAAAAATCCTGACTCATTCACTTCACTATAAAGTACGGATGTTGCTATGCCACTCATTATATAACTACCACAATCTATTTCAACAAAGTTAGTATTTAAATTTACAATTAAATTTGAAATTCCATTATCCTTGCCTTAATCGTATAAACAAATCTAATGTAATCGCGGGCATCCTCGTATTATTTTGCCGCTCTTTCGGAAAATTTACATTCAATTATTCTGGCACATGCAGCCAGCGAAGTCTCAAGCGCTACTTTGGCACAGACGTCTTTCTGTGCTGACATATTTTGCTGTTAAGTAAGACGAAGAAAATTTTATTTTCCTTATTTAATACGTCACCAATTCTTAGAAGCTGTTATTCGATTCAAGCCGTTTAAGCAACTCTCCGGTTCGACATGACAAATTTTCCATGCAAATTCTTGTGTACAACTGCGCACTGAATAACTGTTTGTTGATTTCGCTACAGCGACTTCCGTCTTGTTCTTTTTTATTTTATTATTTTGATATTACGAAATTATTATACAAGACCATTTTAAAAGACAAAGCCAATGGTAATTATAATGGAACTTCAGATAAAAAATGCTGAGAAATTAATCCAAACACATTGAATTTATTTAAAAGATTCTAAAATTGGAAAATCTTTTAAGACACTTTTATAAACCTCGAAAATTATATGTAGTCCTTAAAAATTCTAAGATATTTAGGGTCACATATCCCGAGGAAAACCGAACTAAACCCAACTAATGACTCAGCCAGTCTATCTTTTAGTATGTCAATCTGTTTAGCTGGCTGTGTGCGGCCTCTTGGTGTAGATATATAAGTAATTTTTACAAATCATGAGTCCTTGATACCCCATGGCATGGATTATTTTTGAAACAGATTTTCAGGGAAAAAAGTGAAAAGTAACACTTCTTTGAATATTAAATTCAAGTATTTCGTAAGCTTCAAAATAGGAGGAGGGGTTTCCTTTAAAGAAGGGGAAGGGTGTGCACTGATTCGTTTTTTTAATATCAATGCAGTAGTCGATGTTGGAAAAATAAAAAAGAAAAACACAAATAATTATCATATTATTGACACACATGATTTAATATACGTACATATAAATAGAAGTATTACGGCATAAATAAATTAACAGGCTTTAGACGGAAACGAAGATGTTTATTGTCTTGAGGAAAAAGATGTTAATATCACGGGAGTAATCAGTTGTGTGCTTTACTCACAAATAGAGAAGGATGGCGGAATAAGAACAGCCTTAATTTGTGTAACAAAAAAGTTTTATTTCAACAATAAAAAATCTTAATGCTATTATCACAAAATTCAGTCACAGAAGTTCAATAAAAATAAGTAATTCAACAAAATAAATAATAATTCAAAAAATCAAAAATAAATAAAATTAAAAAATTCAATATAAAATCCACGAGAAAAAGTCCTCCTACTTTCCACTGGGTGTAACCTGTAACAATAAGAGCAAATTAAAAGATTGCACTATAATTAAACTTTCGTGCAATAAATGTCGGGTGATAAGCTCAGATTAAACTCTGAATAATGGATTACAGATTACACTCTGCCTGGGTGGTAGGACGTTTTCAGATTAAACTCTGAAAAAGGAATGGGTGGAATTTCAGATAAAACTGTTTTGCCAATTCGCCTCATGGCAAGTGAAGTGCCAAATTTCATAGAAAAGTGTCACATGACTGACAGAAAAGTGACAGGAGATTAACTTGCTGGAATATTTTGGTAAGTTTGTTTTAATTGAATTTTTATACAGTTTTAATGATTTTCAATATTTTCAGGAGGAGAAATTAATTGCAGAGATACTTGAAAAGAATGGGGATAATAAAATGCACTTCCCGTGTATTATTAGATAAGTATTTTTGCCTTTAATTAAAGTGTCGATACTTTGTGTTTGTTTTGATTTTTGTTTCAGATTGGGACTACAAATTTGGATTAGGAGGATTAATATGGAGTCGGGATAAACATTTGTATCGAATACTATTTTAAATTTGAGTTTTTTAATTCTTTTTTGTTTTTTCAGGAGTTCTGAGTGGACCGAACATCATTCATTCATGGATTAAACTGCCTTGCATTGTGGACAGTTAGTAACTTACTTGTTTTGTTGATTAATAAAAAATACTAGCTACGTACTTCTATTTTAATTTCGTAGACCATTAAAAATTATACAAATTTACTTGTAAATTGCTTGTTTCATTGTAATAGACTCAAGTTAATGACAATGACCTATCCTACACACGGCGTAGGTATTACTGATTTTCAAGGTAAGATGCCTGAGAGGGAGTTAAAGAAGTTCAACCAAATATTTAAAGATTTTCGGGCCTGCTTTGTTTTTAGAAAATTTGCTTTCGCTATTGAATATTTGACAGCTCATTCACACACTCCATTTAAATATGAAAATAACATTAACGCATTATTTCATGGCAGGTGTGGGTTATTTGTTTGAAGCACTCCGGAATAAAGCATACCTCGTGTGGAATGGGTCATTACACGTGTTTATGAATTACCAGTAGTACCTATATTACTTTTACTGACAAGGGTGTGCCGGAGGGGTAAAAAGAATGGCTAAAATTCTGCTTATGTAATACTTGAACGGTCCCTTAAGAAGGAGAAGAGGTTGATTTTCAATATTTTAAACAAATTTTTAAATAAACGAGAAAATATGGTAAATAATATAAATTTAGTTTTAAGTTAAGAATATAATAGTACAACATTTCAAGAATCTTCTGTTAAATTTTTGAGTAAAAATATTGCGAATTGAGAGACTGACAGGAAATCTTCGTATACACAAAAAAAATGATACTTTGCGGTTATCATCATAATTCATTACTGGATCATATGTTGACAAAAAACCAAAACGATTTCGTTATTTTATGAGTTTCTCGAGGTAACAACGTCGAGATTTTGTTTATTTTATTGATTTTTCAATGTTTAGAAGTAAAAAAAGACGATTTTTTTAAATTTATGAAAATTTATTGATAAAAATCGGCGAATTTGTTGTTGTAAAATTAATAATAATAATAAAAAATACAAAATCTCGACGTTGTTACCTCGTAATTTATGTATAAAAGAAGTGTGCAAAATTTGAGAAGGATCGGATGAGTAGTTTTTGAGTTACAGTGATCACCGACTTTGAAAAACTAAATCTGAGAAAAACGCGTTTAAAGTTTTAACACTGCTCTTTTGTATATATGATGTATCGAATGGAGGGAGACCCGAGGCACTGTATCTCCGGCATTTTTGCTCCAATCGATCTCAAATTTTAACTAGATACTCTTGAAGAGTTGTAAGTACTATCAAATAAAAACATTAAAAAAAATAAAAAACATTTTAAACATCAGTGAATAGTTTTATATACATATTAAAAGGAATTTTTTGTAAACAAGTTTTTATATTTTAATCGATAGTTAGTACGCGAACAACAATATTATAATATAATATTTTTCTTTTAAGTCTTTTTTATTTTGTGTAATTGTTTTCATTCATTTTATATCATTAAAACAGTACGTCAAAAAAGAGGAGAACGAAATAAAAAATGTGTTTTTCCAAATGTTATTTTTTCAAATATTTTGTAAAAGGAAAATTAAAATCCTAAATATAGATATATATACAGTGAAACCTCCCTGTACGGACACCTCCGAAAAGCGGACACCTCTTAATAGCGGCCATTTTTTTAGGAACGAACAATGTCCGCTATAGGGACTGTAAATACAAACTCGTATAGATACCCAATATTCTGTATGAAGAGCCGGCAAACAAAACGATCTGATTACACTTTCGTATTCCACCTATCTGTTCATGTAATTCTGTATTCCTTTTCAATCAAATCGCCCTAAAAGTTTGTTAAATCGAGTCAGAAGTTAGTCGATCAAAATTTATGTAAAATGCAAATATGTCATTCAGTTTTTTGCTTGTAGCATTTATTTTTGTGTATTTTGTGTTTTGAACAAGTATGTATGCCAAGCTTCAAGGCTGTAGCTGCGGATCAGTATGAACGTACCTTATATGCCGAGATACCCTCTAAAGTCGGGTTTACACTTGAGAACAAATACGCTAAATACAGAAGTAGATACGTATGCGTTTTTCTTAACTCATGTCTCACACCGTTTCAGTCATACCCAACAAAATGTTGGATATAACTTTTAATCTCTATATTAGAGATGCGCAAACAGGAGAGGGGGAGGGAAGAGTTAACATACAAAAATTGTTAGGCATACTTCTTTCGAAAATGGTAGAATTAAGTTACCTACATTCCAAAAATTTATAATTTTTTTTCCAGTAAACAAACATTTTGAAGAGCAGGCCCTATACCACAACAGTCGTGCATACACGTATTTTTCATGAGTTCCATCAAACATGGCGGAGCTAACGTTCACCAAATTTTTCCTATTGGCGACTAAAAATTTTGCGGGCAGCACATTGGACCACGAGCAAATTACACACACAGGTTTTCTCCTCTGATTTTTCAAAAATGGTACACGAAGAGATAAGTTCTGACATTTTTATGCGAAAATTCCTGTAAAAATTCCTGTAAAAATTATGTTTCTCAATCGTGCAACAACTATCAGCTACCTTAAGTTTACAGAGTAGCACCGTAAAATTTCCTGAACGATAAACACCGAGTATCAGCCAAGAGTACTGGGAAAATTATGGTAGAGAATCGTAAAGCCGGTTATTCCGGAAAAAAAATTGTGCATTAAGTGGTCAATTATTTCAAAATTACACAGTAAATTTTCTGAGTCACAAAAATTTTTAAGTCTGTATCTAACTGCTTATAACAATTATAAATAACTGTGACTTCCTTACAATCACTTGATTATTCCATTTTCGACAAGCAATTGATGACTTGAGCTAAGTTTCAATTTTTAATTATGATTTTAAGTGACTTTTTTAATATCTAAACTAAGATTAACTTCTTTTGGTTATAAAAATGGAATTATGGTCTTTATCAGCTAGTTTTTTTCCGTATGCCCAAATTATCTTTCCTTCAAAATCTACCGTCTTTTAGACCGGTCTAACTATTATTTACTTTATTGTTATTTATTGGGTCCCCGGACTCGCGCAACTGCTTAAATTTAGGCAGAATGCATTACTTGCAACACAATTACGGTGAATGGAGCCGTAATTTTTCCTGAAATTTTCTCTCCGTATAGTGCTAAATTTTTTGACACCCATATGTGCTTAAATAAGCTGCTCGTTATGCTTAAGTCTGACATCGATTTGCTTCGCGGCGGTTTCGTATTACCGTAACGATCCAGACTAATCGATCCCCAAACATTGCACCAATCTGATAAGGAACGATTTGGAGCGATATTTTGTGCGAAATTTTACATTGATTTGGAGCCCTATGTGTAACAATAAATTGTACTTAAATTAAATAAGCTGTTTTCAACATATTTCCAACAACTCCAAAACTATAGGAACGAAAACGCTTCCTAACGCTGTTAACCAAATTTTTTCGTTATGACGCCGACACAAATAAGGCGGCGTAAAAGCCATGCAGCTATTAATCTAGCATAGCTTTTTATCTTTATTATTAATAATTGTAAACAAATAATATCTCACTACAAGTATTTATACGAAAAGTTGAAAAAATAAAATCATTTTATAATTTATTATTAAAATTCAGAACTGTCTGTATAAAACCGAAAACTCACCCTTCTTTCTCTTATCAACATATTTTAATCTAAAAGGTGAAGTTGGCTTCGTTTAAATTCAGCAAATTTTTTCTAAATCCAGTACGGCAACCATTTTAACGCTTTTTCGAAAAAAGTAAAAAATGAAATTTAAATCCTCTTATCCAAGGAAAATATTATTAAATTCAAGGTGTCGACAGTAGTTCCCTAAAACCACTAAGCATATTAGTTAGGTGTCCTTGCTTCTACTTTGTATATACAATTAATGTGATTTAAAGGGAAGCTCATAAGATATTGATGGCGGAGATAAATCCCAGAGGTGAAAGCGTTCCCCTATCCTTAGGGGTGACGTCAGCACTCTATTCGAGAGCATTCTTGATGGCCTTTCTATTACTATACATAGCAAATATATTAGAAAATGTGAAAACTAGGTTAGTAGGTCACCTAGTAACCCTGGACTAAATTAACAGTGGCATTGTTACCCCCAAACAGCGTGGGTAGACGCTAGTACGAGCTTACTTTACGTTCGAACCATTTTAACATTTATCGCGTTGCACACATCTGAAAGATATTTGCAATTGTATTATATACTCGTAAAATAGAATGAATCCGGGAGGATTTTAACTCGCGATATATAAAGTGCAACTGCATATAAACATACTGTGAACGTTCACAGCCCCAAACTCCCCAAATTGTCGGACATGCGCGTGATAATGTAGCTTGGATGCACTTAGTGTAAACAACGCATGTTCGTACTTTCACAGATGCAGTTTGCAGCTGTACTAACTGATGGACAAACGAAACGGTGTAATTCTGTTGATGATGCACTCCCTTCAAGTTTTCTACCTTCCCCAACAGCCCCTTTGGGTTTTTCTCGCCCAACATATCGCCAGTGCCGGCATGAGCGGTATCTGTTGCACTTGCTTTATTGCATTTAAGGATGATTGTGGTGAAGTCGGGGGGAACCTCATGCACAAACAGGCCAACAAGTGCAACGGCAGAAGATACCACCACTACACTGCATGTGAATTCTTAACCAGACTCTGTGAAACGCTACAGAACCTGTAAATATGCGGCCAGCCACAGTAAATTGTATTGGGGAAGGTCTTGGATTTTGGCGTTTATTCAGCTTGGTAGCGAGGCAACTGTCTTGTTTCATTTCGAGATGTTTTTCACGTATGTGCAGGTCTTTTATTTTTTGGTTTAATGCGAAATTTAAGATCTTGCTTGCACGAGTAAAAAAAGAATTTTCGATTTGCATTGTTGCCGTTTTTTCTGCATGCTTTGAGAATTATCCATTTCTTTGTACTTTTTTTTTGTGTTTTCTTCTTCAAACGTGACACCTACCTACGCGATAAATTTTATAAATAGAAACAGAAAATTCCAAATTCGCGAGCCATTGAATTTATGGCTAGTTTGTCTGCTAAAAAGTATTTTCAAAAAAGACTTTCAAAATGCACGAAGTGAGAAAATAAATTTTCTTAGTTGAACGGGGGTCCATTTAAAGGATCCATATGTTACATATGTATTTTTCACAGTATCATATTAACGTGAAATGTGATAAAGGCTTTTTCTAGCCATTTTCATTCCGATGCATGTCCGGGTTTGAAGTAGAGAATCCGCTCCCCCCTGGTTTAATAGAGAATTAAAAACTCTCAGGAATAGGAAAAATAGTTTTTAGAAAAGGTACCTACGTGTGGGCAGTATTGACTCTAGGCGTGAATTTATTCTCTGCCACGAACATTTCACAAGTCTTTATCGTTCCTTATATGAAGAATACCTTCAGAATCTGAGAAGCAGCTTATTCTATGACCCCCGTGAATTTTTTCATTTTGTCAATATGAACAGAAGGGTAGATAATTACCCATCGACTATGGAACTCGGCTTAAGTTCCAGTAACGATTCTAAGATTATTTGCTAAATATTTTAAGGGAGCATTTAAATCATCCGATTTTTGTCCAGATAGTAGCAACTTTTCGCACATTAATAATAGAAATACACCCCCTGTACCTATTCCATATATGACGGAGGAGATCTTGGCCAAGCATATTGTAGATCTTCCGAATGACTTTTCTTGTGGCCCTGATGGGGTTCCTGTTGTTGGAGTGTTCTTCGGCGTTATTATGTCCCTTACTTTTACTCTTCCAGCGGTCTTTCTCGGTTGGCCGTTTCCATGCACTCTGGAAGACATCATTTTTAATCCCCGTTTTTAAGAGTGGCAACAGAAGAGAGATTGCTAATTACAGACCAATTGCTGAGTCATCTTGCATTCCAAAACTCTTCGAAAAGATGGGGTGCAGGGGTTAAATCTCTAGCCCGTAGCATGGGTTCCTTCAGGGTAGGTCCAAGGTTTCCAACTTGTTGGAGTTTGTTTCTAGCAATGTGGTGGATTTTTGGATGGCTGCCAAACTGACTGCATTTACACCGTCTCACCCTATTATCATTTTCAATTTGGCCAAGTTGGGTTTCCCGCCCCCTCTCATTGCATGGATTAAGTCGTATTTATCCAATAGGACTTATAGAGTGCGTTTTCGTGGCGTCCTCTCTAATGCTTTTGTAGCTCCTTCTGCCGTTCCCCAGGGTGATCATCTTGGTCCTTGGTTATTCATCTTATCTATTGATGATATCACTTATTTACTTCAAAGAAGTAAAATTGTTATTTATGCGGACGATATCAAGATTTTTCTCCCAATCAAATAGTTTGTGGATTGTGAGATCTTGCAATCGGACCTACACATATTTTATAGCTGGTGTGGCAATAATATTAAAATTTTAAATTAAACATTGGGAAATGTCGGGTTATAACCTTCTTGAGGTCCCACAACTATCGTACTTTTCAGTACAAGTTTGAAGGTACTTGTATTCAACGGGTGGATGAAGTGAAAGAGTTGCCAGGGCCAACTCTTTACTGGGATTTATCCTCCGGTGGTCCAAAGAATTTCCTTGCCCTCACATAAGACTTCATCTTTATATATCCCTTGTTAGACCACTGCTGGAGTATGCTAGTCCGGTTTGGTCTCCGTTTTACGGATCTCACATTAAACGTATTGAATCCGTTCAGCGTAGATTTGTGAGATCGCCCCTTCGTGCCCTGCCCTGGAGTGACCCTCTTATTCTGCCTTCATATGATGAGCGATTGGGACTGCTACAACTTGCTACTCTCGAGAAGCGTCGCTGGGTTGCTGATATAATTTTTCTGCACCAGCTTCTGCAGGGAAAGATTGACAGTGAGGAACTTTCTTCCAAAATATTACCTAGGGAACTGCCCTATTCCCTTCGGAACCATTCAAGTTTTCAGATAGCTTTTTAGCGCACTAGGTACGGTATGTTCGAGCCAGTTAACCGCATGTGTAGGTTTGCTAATGATGTTGGTGATGTTTTCAGCACTAACGTGGACAAGGTAACATTAATGAGGGGCCTCTACAACTTATAACCATCCTGTTGTACTCATTCGTTTTGTAGGGTCTTTGGATGTTGGTTTGTGTATGTTTTGTATTAGCTTGGCTTAAGCGTTCTCTGTTGCCTGTGCACCGCTGATTGTTTTGTTTAGGTTAGTAACGTTTTTTTTGCATGTTGGTGTGGGATCCTTATTAACCTCAATATTTTGTTATATTCTGGTGGGTTAATTCAAATTAATTAAAAGTATTATTACAGTAAGTCGCAGATTCAAAGGTTAACTCGCAGTTTCGAATTTCTGCCCGTGGCTCTTTTTTACTAGCAACAGATTACAGTTTAAAGGCAATTTTAGCTTCACTGGCAATCTTTACATCAAAACGGATGAAGTTCTTCTTCTGTCTCATGCCCTACAAGGAACTAGAGAATAGCAAATAATAATATTACTGTAATACTTATTTATTAATTTAAGCTGTTTTTAGCTATTCAATTTTCAGACAAATTTAAGTCAAAATTCTGTCCCGAAAGTAATATCAATGATATTAATGTAACGCGCTATGAGGAAGAAACTAGTGGATGTGCCATTACGCTGATTTTGTGTCCTCTTAAATCGAAAAGTTGGTTGTCACATCTCTCTTTAAATAAGTGTCCCCTTATTAGAATAGAATAAGGAAAGTCTCCAAAGTACCTGTTAGATTCATACAGTTTAGAAACAATATCATTGGGGAACCGATCATAAAAATTAAACGGGTAACGCGCATAGATGTATCACCTCAAATGATGTTTATGCAGTACCAATATGTAATAATCTGTTAAACATAAATTAGTTATAAGATATTAAAAGTATGTCGTTTATTTTGTTTAATATTCTCCTTATTCAGTTAAAATATATTTAAGGAAAACCCAACAAAAAAGAGATAATTATGTATTTGATGCCAAAATCGGTATCCTGATTATTTTTTAAATAATGCTTAGATAACGTGTCTACGTTGACTACAATTTAAAAACTAAATGAAGACCCAAGTGCGACCCTTGAGGCCCATACGACCAACTTCCCAGTATGAATGTTAATTTATTTAAAATCGTGGGCACTTGCTATTAATCGGTGCTTTCATTTGAAACTAAGCAATCGGTTAACGGAATGTGGGTGAAAATGCGATTATAAGATTTGATTGTTCGATAGTTAGACATCTATAAAATTACACAAAATGGTTAATTAAAAAAATACACCTAAATCGGTCCGTGCGTTACAAAGTTAGGATCTACCACTAGACCCCTTTAAAACATTGGTCCAAATAGTGGAATGAGGAAACATATTCTATACAACAAAATACAATGACCCAAATCGGTCCTTGTATTACTAAGTTAGGATCGGCACCCCTTCACCAACACCTCCCCACAACCCTTTGAAGTTCAGCTCCAGAATATTATATATTAGAACTTCGCGCAAATGAATACAATTAGAAATAGGTGGAAAATCGATCGCAAAATTTGATTTTTATATTGAATCGTTAATAATTAGAAACGTTATTAAGGATAAGATGACTGGATCGAATTGGATAAAACTTCTTTCAGATCATTTGACGGCAATACGATTCGATTAGCATCCTAACGAATCGTTTGTTCTCTAGATTTCGTGCAGGAAAGAAATGACCACGTGCATACCTACAAACACACACGGACTTCTTTTCAAAAATAGTATAAAAATATTTTAGTGATTTTAAAAATAATGTTGGTTTTTTCTATTACATCAGATTTTTTAATAATTTGATAATTATCAAATTCCTTGGGGACTACCTTAGCTATGCCTAACGGTGATGGGAAAGCATCACGGAGATGTCTGCGATTGATTCCGCTCTCCTCCTCTTCCAAGCTAGACTAGGGACAATGACCAGTTAAAAGTCCTGTTATAAGCCTTAAATCTCATTTGCTGAATGAGAGCAGCGCAGGGTTGCTACGATAGTGGCATGGTACTTTTTTGTTACTCTCATGATCCATTCAGTCCCCACGACGTATTCAGCCTGCCTTTTACGTTAGCGACATGGTATTTTTAAGCACCACCATGCCATCCAATTCTCTGCACATACAAAAACCTTGCTATTGTTTGGTGGATCAGGTAAACCGCCATATTTGGGCGCCCGCCATATTGGTGAATAATGTAATGTAGCTTAACGTATACTGGTTATTTTACAAACAAACATATGCATCTGTAATAGAGGCAACATACCCAATTTTATTGCCGCAAATAGAAGTTTGGGATGTGACATTCGTGGGGCAATGGAACAATCCGGGTAGGTTAATGACTGGGGAGGGCCGGAAAAGAGGTCATCCGCGGAATACTGCTACATTCGTTTCAGCATCGAACTGTACAAAGAACCTACCACAGCCTTCAGAAACCCAGCCAGAATCAACTGGGATAAATCAAGGGATGTGCCGCATCATTCGATCCTTTCAAATCGCCAGGAACAGTGGTAACATGCCTTGTATGCTGTAGAGATTTCTTACAGCGATCATCCTTTCGCTTCTGGTAATTTTTGAAAGTTATCTATTCCATGTCTATATCCCTCAAGGAGAATGCATAATGGTACATAATGTGTAAGGAATTTAAACCAATTAGCCTTTTTTCTTTTCTTTTAAAAGCATTGGAAAGATTCATAGATGTGCACATACGTACTGGTCCCTGATACGAAGTTAGTAAAAACTGCGTTTCATAAGATGGTTGACCCAATTAAAAAGACACTCATGTGAAGGAATTTACATTAGGAACTTTTCTGGGAGCAGAACGCCGTTTTGTGCGATACCTGTACTGATTGCTTTTACGATCTTGTAGTTGTTAAAGGTGTCCTCTTTAACAACTACAAGATCGTAAGAGCAATCAGTACAGGTATCGCACAAAACGGCGTTCTGCTCCCATTGCCCTGGGTGTTAGTTGTTGATAAACTTTTAAGGTTGTTAGAGAATACCGGAATAAAAGTTGTGTTTTACGCGAACGACCTGGTCTAATTGGTATAAGGAAAGCGTTTAAGCACCATAAACGACCTTACGGAGAGAGCTCTGGGTATAATGTGTACCTAGATAAGCAATTAACTTCGGTTCTGTTCACAAAAAGCAGGCGAATCAAACTCTTTGAACAATTCAGACTTGGGGGGCAACACTTTTTCGGTAAATACCCAAGTAACATTTTTGGGTACCAAAGGACGGTAAGTAGAACACCAACTATTGCAGTGGAGACATTGAAGCATTGTCCCTACACTGGACATCCACGGAAAAAGTATAGATGCTCGTAGTGTCGTTAGACTGAAGGAATCAAAAAGTTGGGAAAATTCAAACTGCGGACACAACAGTATACCTACTAATGGCCTATCCGGGAGAGCATCTCCAAGCACTGACTATACCGTTCCTATAATAAGGTTTGAGAAAGCTTTCTCTACTAGAATATCTGGTAAGTAGGAGTAGAAAGGATGTCATTGGCAACCAATGTCAGGTATACCGATCCATCCCTAAAGGTTTAAAATTAATGATTGGATGGGGGTTCTTCGACCTCCTCAGCATACGAAACTCGTTTCGGTTCCCGGACCACTGGAGGAACTGCACGAGGAACTACAAAGGCGCAGTTAAATAAGCTTGTTTAGTGATAGTCAAGCGGACATCCGCGTCGACTTAATTAAATATATCACTGCTTGTGCGCAGATGCCGGAGCAGTCTTCAAGGCCGGTCATAGTGATCTTTCGCTTAATGAGGCGACCTATACCTTGGCGATAGAAGGTTCGCAGCTGAACGCTTCACAGATAGACTGATCGATCGGCTGGCCTCTAATATGAGTAAAAAGAGAATTCGACCTGAAAGCGACCTGCGACCTTTTTATAAAGAGGTGGCCTAAGTGGTACAAAAAATAAATGGCGTTTGGGGAAAGCCAACTTAATCTCCTGTAATATTATGCTGCAGTTATAACGGGTCATTGCCTTTCGCGAATATCCGGGATTAATGGAATCGATCCTCCGAAGTGGTATCACAACCGACCATATTGAGGTATATGTGAGGCTAACTGGTTTACTACCCGGTAGCCACCAACTACCTTAACATAAAAAAACCTGGAGCCGATTCGGATAAAAGAAGTTATTTAGATATTTTAAAGAACAATTTGGGGTCCACTGTTTACGGCTAAACAATTGGATTATCCTCCCCAATCCCCAGACATAAACTCCATTGAATCAGACATAAATCGCATTGAAATAAAAATAAACCTAAAACAAAATATTAAAATTATTATAACTGTTATTTAATTATTTAAAAAATATATCTTTTCTTTACTTAAGACGCCTAAAACATGAAAGCTTGTTTTTTTTACGATTTTTTTTAAAACTATAGGCATTGTTTTGTAAATTTATAATAAAAATAGAAGAAGCATTGGCATTATTTTAAGTTATCCAAGGAAAGATACATAATCCTATGCTAGAAAAAAGAAATATTGTGGTGCGCTGCCAACCTATACTAAATTTAACTTGATAACATCGCAATACATCCCAAGAAATAAAGAGATGTGTAAAGCAGCTTGTGGAACGTTAATGACAAGGACATTACCACTCAGTAATTTGGAAATGCTTAGCAAATGATACTGATCCGTCAAAGCAAATATAAGAATAAAAGTGCAGGTGCCACTAATGCTAATGTATTAATGCTCGAAGGACCTTATCATCAGCTATATGAGCTGATAAAGCTGTTATACATACTAGAGGTTTACTATTGAGCGGCCGCAGAATTAAGTTCTAACGAAGTCAGTACTAAAATTAATGTACAAATATATTGTTCTTGTCAAAAGTAACTTTTCTGAAATACAAATTGTTTATTGGAAGTAATCCTACAGCTTTTATTTAGATAAATGTCTGAGTGGAATTTCTTTTAACACCACTAATTAGACAATGAGCTTACAGCAACACGTGAGAATACCACAAAAATATGGAAACAATTCTACTGATTCCCTCTCAACATTTAAGCTTCGCATTCTGCAAACGTTTCTTGTTTTTAAAAGCTGATTTTATGGAAAAGAAAACAGTTTTCTGGCCGACTACAGTAATTTGAGTTTTATTTTTCATCATATTCGTCTCCTCTGCTGCCGCAAGCCGCAGTAAAAACATTCTTAGGTAAGGTCTTGCCTCAAATAGCTTACGTTTGCGACAGAAAAACGCCCATGTCAGCTAATGAACTTCTCTAGACCAATTATTCTTCAGCACGAGCTGGTTTTCCTAAACACAAATTTTCTGAGAAACTGAATTTTCGTCTGCTGTGGTTTTAAAACAAGAAACTGTCAAGAACAGGAAATTAATTTTTTTTTAAAAACATTACAAAGATAAAAGGTGGTCATCTTTCATGTCAACAATATAGTCAACAATAGTTTTCAAAACAATTGCTATTGCAGGTGCACCTAGCATTTTTGCATCGTGGGTACTTTTTATGATTTAGCCGACTGAACAGAATGATTCATGTTCACTAAAAATATGTAGGTTTCCTCTTTGTACTTCAGATACTGAATGGGAGAACTATTATTGCAGTAAATTGAACTTGACTGCGAGAACGTGGTTGTGATTTATGCTGGCTACAATTTCCACTTTTCGTATATTTTTGCTTTTTTCAAATTTTCTTTTTTCGACTTTTTAAAAATATTTCCCTGATTGACATGAAAATATCTTCATGTATGAAATGTTAAAGTAATGCACGTAGCAGCGTCTTCCGCAATTCTTTAATTTTCTTCAATTAGTATAGTAAATCCCGAAACGTATGTCTCGTTAATAATGAATCGGCAATTTTGGCTTTCCAGTTCAAGTACTGATTTGTGATAAAAGTTCATCATGGCGGGCGAGGATATCACTGTGAAAACATCTTTTTACAGCGTGACATAATCAAATGAAAGACAGATTGGAGGGCTGAGGAAACAAAACGGATCAAAGACCTGGTTCTTTAAAAGAAGGTGCGGAAGAAGCATTTTTTGCGAAACTTTACGCTACGGTCTAAGCAGCTTCCAGCATTTGGAATCTGAGGCTGAGTAAATCACCATAGGCAATAATAACCCCTTAAGAGCCCGAACAATCTGCGAAGTTAGGATGAAATTCCTTAGTTACTTCTTTCTGCTTCACTTCCGGGTACATAGTAGTAGTTACACTGCACCACACAGAATACATCTTGAGTAGTGAGTGAGCTTAAGCATCCAACACGGTTAAATTGGTATGACAAGAATATCTATAGTAAAAAGCATTACAAATAAAAGAAAAGAATTGCAGCTTCCGTCACGGTCGTGACCTCTGAAGTGGCTTAGCTGAAGTTGTTTCCTCAGCTCAAAAAGGATGAATTGGCTGTCAACTCGAAACCCTAGGAAAAAAGGCAAATACAATTTGCTCAAGTAATTAGGGATAACAGTAAAATTTTTATCAAGGTGGGCATAGCCGACATTTTTGCACCGACATAGCAGCTTACAGAGGAATAAGCTCTGATTTCGGACGCGTCGTATGCTGCCCTCGATGCTTCGAACGATGCCTCTAAAAGCAGCTGGTCAGTTTGCAAAATGAATTTCCAACCAGTATGAATCGCGCTATCAAAAGAAGCAAGCATTAAAGGTTAAGAAGTATTTTAAAACAACTGCTGTTTTAGTTTGATGACCATAAATCTGTACCTATTATTTAGATATATTTTTTGCTTACAAATATATAGATATAAATTTTAAAAAAATGCTTTTATTTTGAAAAGGGCAAAACACTTGATTTTTTGAAGGCAATTATTAAGGGGGCAGTCGGGGTTTATTGCACATATTTTCAAGATTTGTTTTTTCATAATAGAATTTATTTAAATGTTTCAAAAATTTTGTACAATAAATTATACATATTAAACTACATGAAACAAATTTTTTTTTAAATATATGGCAACAGAATGTTGGTCATAAGAGTACCCAGTAAAAAGCTAGTTGACAAGATATCTCGGATCAGGAACGTCTGAAACAAAAAATTCAAACAGGAGATTGAAATATGAGTAAGTGGCTATATCCGGAACTAGAATTGAACATTTTTGGTTAAAAAAAACATAATGGCGGACTTTTGAATTTTTTTAGCCTTTTTTGCAGCTAAAATTGTTTAAAAAGAGGGTTAAAAATTAATGAATATTTATGATTCTAGTTCAGGCTGCAACTATGAAAAAAAACCCTGCAAATTTCAGCCCAATCGGTTAAATAGTTTTTTCAAAATCGTGTCAACCAAATCAAAAAACAGAGTTTCTGTGCGCGCTCACGAACCTTCTGTTGTATCGCCTTATATACATATTTCTGGTGATCTCCGACCTAAATAAGAGTTTGTACACTAATTCTACATATATATATAGTACACGAAAATGATGTTTTTAGAAAATCGAATTTTTAAAAAGAATAAATAAGTATAAAGGGTGTTTTTCGTGATAGAACTGTTGATAGGTAACAGTGCCACTTGTGCTCAGTAGAATGCTGAAATTAATAATGGACTCCCTTAAACAAACTCTTAAATATGGTAGAAATTTATTTTAAAAATCAGTATTCAGTTATTTGTTCATATGATGTAGCCAAAGCCCAGGGGACAAGCATTGCATGGCCGAAAGCGAATTTTAGAATAACGAGAATGAGAGCAAATTTTTGTTTGCATTACTACTACCTAGAAAACACAGAGATGGAATTGAGTCTTATTTATTGCGATTGCATATGGCGTGGAGATCGTGCCAATCAGCCATCGCGCCAACTCCGTCTCAGTTCAGCAACGCTGTAGGTTTGATACCGTTGGTCAGCTCGCTATACGTCGTGTTATTGATCAATTTCGTATGAATTATTCACTACATGATCAACGCTAAACAACAAGACAGAAAAATGTTTGTAAACCTAAAACTATAGCTGTTGTGAACGAAAGTGTAATCGAAGAGCCAGAAATTTCGATTCGTCGTCGTTCTCAACAACTTTGGCTTTGTCCGTCCATCACACCCAAAATTTTGCGTCAAAATCTTGGTTTACATCCGTAGAAGATACAGCTGGCTTAAGAACCTAAGCAGAAGCCTCATGACCATCGTCGTTTGTTCGCTGATTGAAGCACTTGCAAGTTGATACTGTTTTTAATGGCAATACTTTGTTTAGTAAAGAGGCTCATTTCTGGTTGAACGGAGTTCTGAATATAAAAATTGCCATCTATGGAGTGAAAGTAATCCTTAGTCTGTAATGAGACTTTACATCCAGAAAAACCGCTTGACGTAGTTTTTGGGCCGGTGGCAACATCGGTTTTTATTTCTTCCGAGATGGATTTACTCAATCAATTGTATTTTCAACAATAAATGAGACCAACATAGGCAACCAAATCATCAATTTACTGCGTGAAAAGTTTGGCGACACTATTATTTCCAGAAATGGTCCTCTTAATTGACCGCCACGATAATGCGATGACGCCATTGGATTATTTCTTTTGGGTTCCGTTAAGCCCATATTTGCTTGGTTTGTTTCAATTTAAAGTTGTTTTCCTCTTGAAAAACACTATTTGGAGGAAAAAGTCGTAGGACTTCTCTCGCCAAATCTTGAGGTCTTGATAAAGTTTCTGCAGTTAACAGTTACAGAGAGAAATGCAAGGAAGCTAAGTGAAAGTGAAGCATGGCGTGAATGCCTTAAAACCGGTCACGAGCTTTGCGAAGTTTCAAAAGGTGTGTTGTTTAGGCATTATTTCACTTTGCTACCGGGACCACGCTCTTGAACTTCTTTCTAATTTGCTTTCCACCTACATAAATGGAAAATACCTTTTATAAAAAATGTTCCTTAATTTATAATAAAAATCACTTAATTGCTTTTTTGTTATTAAATGTCAAAAAAAATTATGAAGTGCTTAAAAGGGTCTGGGGGGTTTAAGTTCCGCGCAAGATTTTTATTATCCGTAATAGTAAGAACGTCTTTTAAGAATAAGTAACCATCCAGAATGTAAATATCCTATGACAATTGGTGAAACACAGTTCACTAAATCAGCCTGTAAAATTTCCATTTTGTAGGTGATACGGATTGTAAAAAATCATGCGCGCATGAATACACTTTTGAGAAAAACGACCTTAAACTTTTTAAACATCTATTTTATCTATAAAACAAATTAAAACTCTTCTTACCATATTAGCTCCCATGATTTTATTACAGTAAAGCCTGGATGAGGCGCAACCTAAATAAGGCGTAAACCTGTCCAAGGTGAACAGAGTCGTGTATTCCAATACTTTAAGACTAGAATTATGACCTGAACAATGTGGAACCTGTACAACGCCAACACGGAATACTTAACAATGAATATATTTGACTTTCCCCTTGTATAAAACGGAATGTTTCGAAGAAAACCTCATGATAAGAACGGCTTTTCTTCCAAGAAGTGAACACCATAATTCCTAAAACATTTTTATACATACTAAACGTATGGAAATTTAGTGAAATTTCAACGATACCTATAACCGAGTCAAAGTCAAGGGCAACCAAATCAAAGTCAGCCACAACTAAACCAAAATCAAGTGAACGTTTTTCAAAACCAAGTCCAACTTACAAGACAAACTTCAAAAACAACCATGTCAACTAAACCCCAAATTACACGAGAGGGTTTTTACCCCATGACTGAAGAAAACCTGTTTTTTTTAAAGCTGAGAGTAGTAAGGTAGGAATGGGGTCATCTTGAAGTGTCAATCACGAATGGAAGTGTTTCCGCTTCAATTTTTCCTATGTACCTCAACTTAGCCAAACACATTTCTCGAATCAAAAATCTAATCCTCTCATAATTTGTTGCTAAATAATTGCTAATTAGTTGTAGAAAAAAATAATTTGTTGCTTTTTATTTATAAAAAATGGGATGTTCTGCTAAGTTCAGGTGAAGTTAGCAGAACACCTTCATGAAAAATTAATTTACAGAATCGGGACGATGCCTCAATCATTCAGTTAATTTGTTGCTAATTAGTTGTGCAGAACGACGACCAAAAATAATGAACCACCCCATCAGCATGGGCTTTTTTGCCAGAGATATCGAAAAAATTATTGTTTGTAACAGAGAGAAAAATTAAGATTTTTTTAATTAAATTCCATGAACTAAGTCTGGCTTCTATGTAGATATATTTGTTGATTGATCGTCACATCAATTTTCACGCTTCACCCTTTTTTTTTTGCTTGTCGGATGTATATTGTGATCATATCCTGGAAGTTCTTCTCTGAAAACGGCGTTTACCAAGTGTTTTGCTTATTCTAATAACTCCACTCTCATACAGATATTCTGAGAAATGTATGGCAGAAATAATGACCGAAATGAATTTAATTTACACAAACACTTGGTAAACGCCGTTTTCAGAGAAGAACTTCCAACTTCTCTGTTACAAACCATAATTTTTTCGATATCTCTGGCAAAACAGCTCATGCTGATGGGGTGGTTCATTATTTTGGTCGTCGCTGTGCAAAACTAATTAGCAACAAATGCACTGAATGATTGAGGCATCGTCCCGATTCTGTAAATTCATTTTTCATGAAGGTGTTCTGCTAACTTTAGCTGAACTAAGCAGAACATCCCATTTTTTGTTTTAAATAAATTTTTCTACAACTAATTAGCAACTATTTAGCAACAAATTATGAGAGGGTAATATTTTTGATTCGAGAAATGTGTTTGGCTAAGTTGAGGTACATATTTTTCCAGACTAAAACCTAAGGCAGCCATCAATTTTAGAATATGTAATGTAATTTAATTAGCTATTGTGCTCTACATATGTGTTTCCACAGTATATAAATTTAAAAATATAAAATTTGGTTATCCTATGTCGTTTTTCGAAATTATTTAATTATTTATTTTTTTATTATCTGGGTTCTAGTTATGTACATACATATAGCTTAATAAGTGCAAACTGTTTATTTCAAATTAATATGTATTTATCTTTATTTTAAATTTTTTTATCCACTTTAACCCGAGTAAAGCGGAAACCTGTATAAGGCGAATATTTTTTTGGTCCCATTGGACTCCGTCTTATAAAGGTTTAAAGGTTAGGAATTTTGACAAAGTTAAGATATTTCCGTCTTTCTTTTTGTGATAATGCCATAGTTCAGGGGATGCCGCAAGATGCTTAAATACTTATCTGGATGTTACGTCAGTATACAGAATTCGAATCAGGCCATATTCAAAATATAGGCATTAATATAGGTTTTCAAGGGCAAACAACAAACCCCGTATCCGCGGATCTCAAAGGAAATGTCTAGCATAGACATCTCTATTCGGTTTGCCTGTCTTTGTCCTGAGATTTTGCAACTGATATCAAACCTATTGATTTCAGCATTTTACCTTCTGTGTTGCTTGGTACGCACATCAAGGAAACCTAGCTGCGAAAACGTCACTGTCTTAAGGACAATTAAAGGATCTGAACCGAATTTTTCAGATGCAAATACCTCTGCTGACAAAGACTGCAAATGGACCCAATTTACGAGTAAGTTGCACTTCGAAACACTAGATAAAGTAATTGCCATACTCAGTGTCATTTTTTAGCTTTACCTGTTATCACAGAAAACAAGCATACAATATCGTGGGCGGGACTTGAACCTGCGAAAGTCAGCACGTTATTGCACCAAATTTTTTTTTTATTTTACGACTTAAAAATGTGGAAGTACATTTTGTTATTTAAATTGAAAATATGATAATATACATTGTATATACATATGTATATTTATAATTACAAACTTCACAGAACTTTAAGGAAAATTTAATCGCAAAATAATCTCCCACAATATTTTTCTTCGACATGTTGTTTTTACAAAGCAATAACCATCAAGAGAATTTTCGACACTTTCGTGAATAAATTTTCCGCCGAGCTAAACAATAATCAAACACGATGAAAGATTTATGTAATTATATGCAAATATGAAATTTGCCATGAGCTTGAAAATCTCTTAAACAGAAATTTTGTTGAATTAAATGTTGGAATTAAGAATAAATCTGAAAAATTCATTACCAATACTGCAATGATGAACATTTTGTTAAAAAATATTTTTTTTGTTTTTTTCTTTTTTACGTAAGCCATTAAAAAGTTAACTAAGAAGTTCTCTGTGAAAACTTAAAAATATTTCTTTCTATTTAATGCAGTATAAAAAACACAAATAAAAGCAGATAAAACGTTGCATTTACAACGATAGTTATCAGTAATCAAGCGGCTAGGATGGAAAGTCGCTATTACTGCAAAGACTTTGACGTCGGATCTTGTTTAGACCTCTGCTTCGAGATCAATCATATCATTGATTTTTTCCCAAATTCGATTCGAAAATTATTTTAAAGACAAAATACAGCCAAATATTGCACTCAAAGCCGCCATATTGGATCCGCCATTTTAAATTTGACCCCAAAAATCGCCGCGTGCATATTCTGAGCCTAAATATTTTGAGAATTTTGAAAATGTTCAATTGAATTTTGTAAAAATAAAGGTGTAAAAATCGAAAGTCGAACCAGGCTTATCATAAAGATCAAGTTGTTAGCATAGGCTTGGTCGTAGGTGCGAAAAAGTCTAGAAGTGCACCAGTCAAAAGTTCTGGTCGAAATTTCAGGATAAATTGCTCGTATTCCTGGCTACGATTTATACCTCGTTTGCATAAAATATATATACATATATAATTCAGCCTGGACAAAGTAAATTTTAACTTGGGCGATGAAAATTGGACGTAATCTAACGAGTTTGAACCAGGCAAAAAAGAAAGATTTTCACATGGACAAGTCAAATAAAGCCTACACACACGAGGCAATTGCAATAAGGCTGGGAAAAACGCAAACAGGATTGAACTTAAACCTGGAAAGACAAGGTGTTGACACAGACAAGGCACATAAAGTCTGCACAAAAGAGATTTCAACATGAACAATGAAAATAAGGCTTGGAAAAACGCTGTTTGGACTAACAAATCAAGGATTTTACGTTGACAAATAAAATAAAGCCTGGACAAACGAAATTCTGGCTTAGACAATTTAAATTAATAAAACGAGTTGAGGCCTAAACAAAAGAGCTTTGACAAGTACAAGCCAAATAAAACCTGTGCAAAGGAAGTTTTTTGACATGGTCAAATAGAAAATAGATTTCTAGATAATAGATTTCGACTTATAAAATTGACGGACAAATAATATGACTTCGAGGGTGGGTCAAGCTGGCACTGTCACATATTAAAAAAGCGACACGGCAAAATAATGTGCTCATTATGTGCTAATTTTGTGCCCAAATAAAAAATTTTTTGCTCGATAGTTAACGCGGCAAATTACAGTTGTAATATCCAGTGTCAGCTAATCGGCAAGCTAGCACTGCCTCTCCCTGGCAGGGTTATATTTGGCCTTGGATAAAAACTGACAGCGTTAAAATTAAGTGCTATTTATGTGCTTTAAGATAGCCGGGACCGATTTTCGAAAAAATCCTCCCTTGCATAAAAAACAACCCCTATAAGAAATTGATCATTCTAAACCAGCGATGGCCAAAGCTAAGTATGTGTGCAAGGGAGCTTTTCAGCTTGCGAACAGAAAATGATATCGATATCGATAGCAACAGGAACAACCTATTAAGATGAAATTTGGTATACCGACGTCATAAAAAAGAGTTTTTTTAGAGTTTTTTTTTAAGACCGAAAAGTTCAAATGTTGCTATTGATGAAAAATTTATCCCTGCCGTTCAATATTTTGAATAAAATACTTTCACCAATAACATCTTTTCTGAACATTCATTAAAAAAATAAACTTGCGCTCTTCATGGGTAGTTGCCCCACTGAATAAAATATACCGAATATACGTACTACTACTTGTATAACCTTACTCTCGTTAAAAGTAATCTAAACATAATACGAATATATATTGCTTGCGAAGATAGTACATTCGTATGTTTTCTTAAATTTTCTTTATTTTCAACTTGAGTGCGTATGGATCAAATAAGCAATAGTAATGGCCTAACATCGTCTGCTGTTAAATAGGTAATACAATAGTTCTACACATTTACGTGATATTTATTAGTTGTCCAAATTTCAATATTCAATCTGTCTTAATATTAAATGTTAAACGTTATGTTCAGCTACAAGGAAATTTCTATATTTCAATGCAGCCTTCAAATAAATAAATCCTGGCCAGTTACTATTTTTTGAATTTAACATATGTAGTAGTTGCTGTATAATTAAAGTTCTACTTTTCAAATATAATATTTTAAATTCTGTTAAAATTAAACATATTGAGATAAAGTGAAAAATACTCTCTTCTTCCTTAAGATTACAAAGTGATCAGCGTTGTACATTCCAACAAACTTCGTTTAAGTAAAAGAGCCCGCCCCCTCCATTTAAATATATAACTAATTTTTTGAGTGCAATTTCGTCGGTAATATAATTGTTTACATTAAAATTATACTCCAATTCACTATACAAACAATGCCTTTTCTACATATGTCATGTTGATAAACTCACGCTCGTTTTCTAGAATCCGCATAAAACGATTCCTTGTTACGATGCTTACATCAATGTCATGCCTATTGTCTGGAAACTTTTTTTTATAAATATACGTTGTAGGTTTTCGATCTGGTCATACATTGTACACCTCCATATTTCTGAAGTATTGCACACAATAGACCTTTTTCCAAGTAGGAATAAATTAAATTTCTCAGGTACAAGGATTCCTGGTTCTGATATGAGATTGTTCCAGATGAGATTTACGCTTGGCTTTGGTAGCTCTAGCCTTCTTTCCAAATTTTTTCCAAACCATAACTT
This sequence comes from Leptarthrus brevirostris, assembly GCA_964036015.1. Classification (NCBI taxonomy): domain Eukaryota; kingdom Metazoa; phylum Arthropoda; class Insecta; order Diptera; family Asilidae; genus Leptarthrus; species Leptarthrus brevirostris. Next base: position 85,357,136 of record OZ038373.1, on the reverse strand, counting down.
GGGCGGACGATTTACTCCTAAATATTTATATTGATTAACTATCTCTATATTATCCCAGTTGTATGTCCGTCTTTTTAATCCCCGTCATTTACCTCCACCCCTGCAAAATATCATTATTTTCGGACTTTGTGAGATTTACAGTCAAGGACCACATGAATCAGTATATCTCGAAATTATAAATAATTTCTTGTAACTCTTCGCTTAATAACAGAATGTCATCTACGTATTTCCGAACCCCTATATGTATTAGTGTCCTAGGCCTCAACCAGCCTGTGTTACCTCCTTTATGAAGCGAGATTATTATACCTCGTCCAAAACTCTCCGGAGCACGTCCTCAGTCATATACTTTGTTATAAGTTCGCGTTAACGTTTCAAGGATTAGATCGTCTTTCTGGGCCTGGATCCTTATTATTCTTTGCTTTGGATATTACGTAAACAACTCATCTAGTGTAATGACCTTATCTAACTCGTAAACTAAATGTAGCGTAGCGTTTAGATGTGTTCTTTAAATAAGACTAATTTTACTTCGATGTTAATAATAAACGTTCGAGAGTTAATCTCAGTTTATAAGGACCACCACTGCTTGCTGTCCCGAAATTCGTTTAAACGTTAGACTATGGAGATATAGTATTTTGGTTTTTTAAATTTCTAAATTGCTTTATTTGTATGGAGGTAATTTGTCGAGTGTACTCTGTGTTTAATTTTTTCAACAGCGACAAACATGCAAAAGTGAATTTTCTTAAGGTCGCAAATTGGTTATCAAACCATATACATTTGGAGGTGTCACCTAAGTTGTTTACGTTTCTTTCAATCAGAGAATTTATATTAAGAGATGGAGTTGGATCAATTCGTTGAGCGGCACGACCAACATGCCGTGGGTCCCGGGTTCGAGACTAGGTCTCCCCGTAAGCTTTTATTAAGCAATTAAAATAACACCCCGTCTCTGAGCTGTCGTCTAGCTCGCAGCAATGCAAAAAGCAAGACATTCAAGTTTCCACTTCCCTTACCCTTATTCCTTTCTGAACAAAACCATGCTAACACATCAACGGGTTGTGCCCTAGGCTTTGGCCACATCGTATATAAAAAAAAACACTTCAATCTTGTACTCAAAATCAATCTGATTTTGGATTTTCCAGCATAAGTTCGCAATAAGTATCATTTGTTTACGAAAATTTCATCGGATTCGAGACAAACTATTGCAAGTGGAAAGTCATGTGAACTAGGCACCCCTTTTTTTGAAAATTATGATTTTTTTTAGATTTTCCGGTAGAACTAACATAGTTCTGGAGTTCTCGACAGAAAATTTGAATAGTTCCGGTGAGTTAAGCTCAAAAATCGCGAAAAAAGTTTTTGGGGTGCTAACTTCACACACAGTTCTGAGTGGATAAATCGATAGAGAAAGAAGAGTTCTGGAGTTCCTGATAGTTTTTAGCAATAGTTTCGACAAATTTGTAAATTTATGCAAAAAAATCCACTTTTTTGAAAAACTAGCTAAAAAATGTTTTTTTTAGTTCTGAGTAATGTTTTGAATAGCATCACAATAGTTTTGAAGCGTGCTGTAGTCAGAACTCCGATCATAAAATAAATTGCATTAGTTATTAACAATTGAAAGAGGACGAATCGAAAATATCTGAATTTTGCGTTCTCACAACTCGGAAAAAATATCTAGGGAGTTCTGGTTAGAGTTCTGAGAAGTATTTTCGATTCGTCCCCTTTCAATTGTTAATAACTAATGCAATTTATTTATGATCGAATTTCTGACTACAGCACGCTTTAAAACTATTGTGATGCTATTCAGAACATTACTCAGAACGTAAAAAAACATTTTTTTAGCAAATTTCCTCCAAATTTAGCTCCAGAACTATGTTAGTTCTACCGGGAACTCTAAAAAAAATCATAATGTTCAAAAAAAGGCATGCCAATTTTACATGACTCAAGTGGATCTACAATTTAAAGTGGATTCCGAAATACCGACATTTTCTCTGCAACCGCTATGGAGTTCAACAATTTGTTTTTCGCAATTTGAGTGTGCTGGGGGAAAAATATGTTTTTTGAAATGGACCTTGTACAAATTAAATTAATTGTTCGACAAACATAGACTAACGACGGACAAACGAATGCAAAATTCACAAAAAGGGATGCCAACCTCACAAACCTCAAACTGAGAAGTCTACTTGGTTTTATGTATTTAACTATTTACCGCACTATGTTACCACAAGATTTAATCGGTGTGATTTTTTATGATACCTATTCGACGTTTTCTTATTTCCAGCTACTGTGACATTCATAATCATGATAAAGTGTCCCTTAAAATACTAGGTGCACCACTTTTCCTAAATTAATAATTTTTCTGATTACATAGTTGTAATGAATATAAATTTCATCTAATAACTAGTTGTTTTTCTCATTTTTTTTCCACTGAAACTAGTATACCCGAAACAGTTTTCAGGTTTATGTAGAGTGCCGGACGTGAAAATATAAACTTTTAAATATTCAAAATGTAGAAGCTAAATTGATGATAAGAACTAATTTTGCTGTTACCTACAAGGAAATTTTGTCCTCTACAAAGGGCCAGACCATTCTTTAAGATGTTACGAATAATCGAGAAAAATCAAAATGAAATTGTATTATTTTTGAAAAATTAAAAAAAATTTAATTAATTTACTAACCCTTGTCCAAAGCTAAAAAGGAAAACATGAGGCTAATTACACTTCCGTCATCATTATTACACGTCCTAGTCAATCAATTTTGTTCTGATTACATATTAATCAATTTTTCTTTTTATTATTTACTTTGTTTTATATGATTTCTTTATTTTATGTGAAAGAAAAAATACAAAGCATTTGGACAATACATCACAAATGCAGTGTCAAGCACTGGTTAGTACAATACACAAGCGTTTCCAAGCAGTTATTAAAAAGCTAAAGGTTATGTTACACAATTTTAGTGCGACCTTACGAAATTCGTTGTTACCGAAGTGTGCCTTACAATCTTTAAATTTTTTACTTTAATGAATATGTTTTGGTTTTGTTTTATATGCATTACGTTATAGATGAAATACACTAACAATAAAAACTTTATCTTAAACAATTGGTTTCCATAGCATCCTTTCAAAGGGACTCTTTTATCTTTGTCGTACGAATTTCATTGTTTCTGGGTAGTACTCGTATATCTCCATGAAGCTGCAGGAGAAACTCTTTTAAACGGAAGTTAGTTCTTTCTTTGAGAACTTATAAGTTCAGTGCAACGTATCCATAGGCATCCCAGATGGCAAGCCTTGTCCGACTACCCAAATAACTCAATGCCTTTTTGAGTAAAATTTAAAACAAACAAATCCTAAATCAGCTCATTTTCAGTAATAGTTTAATCTGGACGAATTAATATTCCAATTGCGGTTACCTATCATAGGTGCTAGAAAACAATGATCAAGAATTTCTCTCCAACCTAGAATCTTGTCATTGTCAGGACGTGCAGTGTTAGATCTGTTCCTATTCTAATAATAATTTATCCAAGTCTTAAGATCAACGTTCCATTTTTTCTTTTTAAGTAGGTATGCATAAGTTATTTTATGAATGAATTCTTCGTTTGAGATTAATGCTTGTCAAATGTCTCTAAATTTGTTATTTATTTATAGTCTGAAGCACAAATCCGATCGAAAGCTTCTACTATCGTTTCCAGTAAACAGAAACAGATTATCACAAGTATTATTGCTCTTAAAAAAGTTAAAATATTACGTTTTCTCTGATAAAGTCGGAGTAATTAAGATTAGAGAGAGATATTTATTGACACACGGTGACTATCAGAATTAACAAAAACAAATATTTTAGTTTCCTCTGCTCTTTTCAAAATTCAAGCAAATATTATCATCAAGTTTTAAGCTTTGCCTAGCCGCAGTAAATGGCGAAAACGTGACCTCTAAAGTTGCTGCAAAGCAAAGCTCGGCGAACTAGTTCTGCAAAAATAGAAACAACGTCTAGAAACGTATCACAACGCATTAAACAATCTGCCGCAATATGTGTATGCTTAGCGCGATCGGAAACCAAGCCGGGACCCTGTTGTATAACCAGAGCCCCCTTTACGTTACTCAACACTACTGCCTCATTCAGAATACGAGCCGCTGCAACAGTTACCCAACACCGGCATAGTATTCAAAGCTCACGAACCGCACTAGGCCGCGCTTAAAAAATAAGAACATGTCCCACTGACACAGCGGCATGCGGTGTCGTAGCTTTTTTATTGCTCCGCATCAGGCAGAAAATACACACAATCATAAACGAATCTTGCATTAAAGATGTTAGTAGAATGAAATGGAATTGCCTTGTTGCCAATTTTACGTATTCTTTTGTTGAAGATTTTCATTTTCTTTGTTTAATTACAATTACTATTCTACACTTGAATGCGTAAAACAAATTATACCAATTCCATTTCAAAGACATCTGCTCGGCTTTTGTGATTTATTTGCGGAGTTATGTTAAGTACACTGCCAGCATTATTTAAATTTTTAATATAAATTTTATTTCGAATATTCAATAAAGATAACTATTTCCAATAAATGAAAAGTTAATAACACAAATATAAAACAAATACAATAACACATTAGCAAAAATGTCGTTGAAACAATGAAACGTTGATGGACTCACGAAAATTATACGGATATCTAAGCGCGGAGGAAAAATGGTAAGTCAAGTAGTCCACCAAAATGCAAAACTTTGGTTAGGTTAACTTCGAAACAATTAAAACGAACTTTGAAAAATTTAGAACAAACACAAGCGTACTTAAATATCGGCAAATATTCAATAAAGGAGTCGCGTGGTAGAAGGATCATCGAATCTTAGCCCACCTTTCTACTAAACCCAAAGTCGAATTTGATTTGTAACTTTAAAGAGTCAATGTGAGCATTAAAGATTAAACGATTATTTAACGACAATCCTGAATACGGATGATGCTTGATTTACCTCAATTCAGTTATAGGTCATTTCATCAGGACAGACCTGATTAAAACTAAGTTCCTTATGTTTCAAGGTTCAAGGTAGTAAAAATTCAAAGGCAAAAGATTTTGATTCATGATCAATAGACATTTTCCATATGAAGCTGAAACTAAGCAGGTGTTAACCTGGCAGGTTTTAAGGATAGAGTAACCTGCTGGACTAAAAAAGGCAACAAAACTCTGAAACGCTTTTCATAATTTCCATGGAATTCTGCGATAAAGGAAAATCAAAATTCAGATCCTGAAGCTGCTCTTTTACTTATAAAAAATTATATTAACCTATTTTTAATACCTTTTTGCAAAGATAAGAAGATACAGAAGATACAAAAAAATGTTTTTTCTAACAACGACCCTAAACATGGAGGCGTTGCAGGGCGCTTACACATGATCATTTTAAGTCTGAGTTTCTTCTATACTGCACGTCAACTAAAAAAATATGATTTCGAGAAAAACGCGTTTAAAGTTTTGAAAGTTTAGCGTGACCCGACCTGCCGTCATGAAATTGCGACCAACTCAATTTTTAGGGCAGATATAATAAAACAGCTTACATAGGACTATTCTACATGTTTCAGAATATCGAAAAATGCTAAAAATAAAAAGTCGATTTTTTGAAGCCGACACACTAGAAATCCCCCTTAATCCAAACAAAGTCAATAGCCGCATTTAATTATTCTTCCATAAAACGATTACTACTAATGGAGAAAACAAGAGATACATCCCAACAGCACATAGATCACTTTTTTAAGGCAATACCACACATAAAAAATTAATAAATATACAACGTAATACAAATTTTTAAATTAGAGCACCAACAAGATCAGTAATAACCGGAAAATTAGGTTCAAAAATCAAACACCTTAAAATCTTGTTCAAATAAAACTTTCTATTTAATAACGGACGACGCGTTTCGAACAGTTGTCACTGTTCATCATCAGGCTTAACTAGAGACCCTATCGCAATAAAAATAAGAACTTAATGATGGAGTAATGGCAACGAAAATTTTTTTTATTGGGCAGTTAGGAGCAACGCATAGAAACCCCGAGCAATTCGAACCCGACTATGGTGCAACGGGTTCCAAAACCAATAGCACACAGAACATAAACTCCAACAGCATCCAAAATAGGTAGGTATTAATCGAGAGTTGGTAAGGTAAGTTATAAAATGTCGCCCTGCCATCCCGGAGGTCCCAGGTTCGAATCCCACTGGCGGTGACGGAAAATAGAGTCTCGGGAACTATAGAGAGATTAATCAAGAAGCAAAACAGGAAATTGGATATTAAAAACATAAATCCAATCGAAAAAATTACCCAAATATAATTTAAAATTGGTGGAAAAAATCAGAACGAACTGTTTAAAGCTTGAGGGACACGTAAGAAATATAAAAATTTTTCATGATCGACGTTTCTAATAAGAAAAACTAAACTCCTCCGGCCATTCACTTAACCGCTCCAAAAATACGATTTATCAAACTCTTCAAAATAAGTTTATGTCTCGGCCATAATTTGTTTGAGCTGATATTTTTTCCCGCGAACCACGTTTTCAGGTTGATCTTGATGAGCAGAAATAACTCGCAGGGAAACAGTTCAGGGAAGTATGGTGAGTGCAGCAGTAATTCGCATCGCAATTTTTGAAATTTGACCGCGAGGACTCTGGATGAATGAGCCGGTGAATTGGTCCATGAAGTACGTTTCCTCAAAAAGTCAATGAGGATTACTCCTTTGGAATCCCAAAAAATCGTGGAGCCATCTTTGTCTTCGTGGGAGCAGATGGACGCAGAAGATACTGTGAATTTCGATTGAACGCGTGAATTTCGCTTAAACAACAACGTATCGGCAAAGATTACTATTACTAGATAAACGGCTTCGAACAAAGTAGTGAAAATTTTTGGTTGCTTTTATACATTTCCCGAATCGGGCAACCCTGCAGTCAGAACTAAAAATTTTTTTTCCGGGAGAGTTTGAGGGTAGGAGACCAGTATACTTTTCTTATGTGCATTTACAAATGTCAAATGTACTTCACGGAGGTTTTGACTTCACTCATTAAAAGATCAGAATACATTGACAGTTTGAAAGTTTCCTACGCACACAAGTAACTACTCAGTCATGTGATTCACATGAATTCTTTTTATTGGTGGTACTTTTTGGTACATTTTTCTGTTCAACAAAATTCGGCGGTACTTTTTTGAGAGAAGGCTGTGATTCTCTCCGAATGAGAACAGAATTTTGACAGGAGTAAGTGATTGTCTCAAATAATTTTGACAGGAGTAAATGACTGCACACTACCTGTACTCTTTATTTGCATGTATATTCTTATGACCTTAAAAGCTGGATATATTTCGTTTTACTGTGGTGTCAGTGTTACTTTTCAAATTAGCTGGGTAATTTAGGGAGCCGGTTATCTAGTAGTAAGTAATCTTTGGTATCGGTTTGTTGTCCACCGTGAACCCGCATCAGGCGAGAAGCCTTCTCACCCCTAACTTAGATTATTGAAAAAAGCCACACACGTTTAATACTAATTGCTATCAAATCAAAATTAGTCTATGAATCAGTCTACAATTGTGTTTGGTGTCATTTGGAAGGTGCCAGTACATACAGCATTGCCAACTCCATTGATCCAGCTTCGTACTTGAAACGTATCTAAGTAAAGTTAGCGGGACAATTTTGGTGAATCGCCTAATATGCTAGACACACGATAAGCATGAATGATCATTGGAGGAGGAATGATAATGCACAGCCTGTGATTCATCACGTCATAGGAACAATTATCATTCCTATCGTCATTGAATGAATTACGTCCCTGCAAGCTCATTCAATGCCAATGCCTACTTGTTGTTTGTGGTGGTTGATATGGTGAAATATGACAACTTATTGAAAAAAATGGAAAATTTGGAAAAGGTGTGCAATTTTTAGCAAACCATTGTCGTGTGTCCGTCAGAGCACGAATGGTCATCGCTCGAACAACGTCATTGAAGCAATGAGCATTTCTGCTTATCGTGTGTCTAGCATATAATACAGCTCATACCTTAAACCTTTGTAACCTGCAAAATACACTGGAAACGCTTTCAGTGACCATCTTCCATAGATGGACTCTTGTAGAAGGGCGTGGGCCTTAACATCAAATATTTCTCAATTGCCGAACTGATATTGCGGTCATTTCTGAAGGATTTACCATTCGAAAGGTGCAGCAGAGAACAGAAAAGATTGTTTCCAAGTAAGGCCAAGTCAGCTGAAATTGTACCTGATAGGGCCACCAAAATACCAACAAAAGTTATGTTGATGTTTCCGAATTTACAACTGTTTGAGATGCAGGTCAGGGATTGATTTTCCCTTTAATGCTTTCTTTCAATTTTCCCTGACCAAATGATCTGAATTTGTTCTTAAAGAGAAATAAAAAGACACTAAAATCCGATCTTTCAGATTATTTTTGTTCGATTTATGTGAGATCTATCTATGTAAGCGACTTGCTTCCGGCTAAATATATTATTAAACCGTGGTTGGTATTACCTTTGGTGGCCACACTAAGGACTTGCTCATATACTTATGATACTGACTGGAGTTACGACGATATTAGTAATATTTTACTGTATACTAAGAGTACATGATGAAAACGAAATTAAGGTGCGTAATTCGTATCATTTCAAAAGTCAAAAATGGCGAAGTTATTAACGCGGCTTCTAGAATGAGACTATACGGTATAAATAGCCTAGTTAGATGTAATTTAAACGGCGAAGAGGTTATAAGTAAAGTGTTAAAGCATAAGCCTGCTATGGAATTTATATAAAAAAAATTGTAAAACGAATGAGTGAAAAACAAGTAAATAAAGATTATGAACTTTTCTAATTGAAAATACATTAGTTAATCCGTTGACCTTAGAAAGCTCCATCTACTTTACAATATTCAAAAAATACTTAGTCAAATGCGAAATTAATTAACGCATCAGGGATACATTAATGATACGTATTTTCAAAGACAATATATCTTATAAAATGCTTTAGATATGAAATAGTTTTTATTTGTCGTTCTTCTACAAGGTGAAGGCGACATTCGAGGTTTTTAAAATTAGGCAGTTTTTTAAAATAATAATAAAAATTTAATGCACATTTTAGATACAAAACTCATTAATATGCGCAAACTCCTATTTAGTTAAATTAAACTGAAGCTAAAAGTCAATATGACAACGGCAAAAATTTCAGAATAAAATAAATTATAGAATAAGTAAATTGAAAAGTGTAAATAACACATGCAAAAGGAAAACCAAATTTACAGGTATCATTTGTAATCTAATGCTTTTGTCTTGAAACCAATCAGGCCTCTCTCATCACGGACAGCCAATGGAAAAACATTCCACAATCTGACACCATGGACGAAAAAAGTGCGTGAGCTAAACAGGGTGTTAAATTGAGGAACCAACATTAGTTCAGTTCGTTTGGAAACCAAAAATCCAAAATAATTCTTGAGATTACTAGGAGGTAATTTATTGATAATCTTGTACGTTCATTACACAAATTCTATATTAAAAGTATCTATCAAACCAACAACATAAAAAATTTGCCTAGCAAAATTCGAAATGTGATAATATCTTCTCAATCCATATACACACATGCATTTAAAGCAACATTAATCTTTGTACATTGCAATAAACACAATCCCTAACAATTGTAACAATTGATACAACTAATGCTTTAGCTAGCCGTGCGCGGACCGGAGTATACTTTGCATTTTGACAAAGATCTCTTAATCCACTTTAAACCTTTGACACTATCATAGTTATATGCTTTTCGTAGCATCAAATATCATCCCTAGATTACTTACGCGCTGCTCATAATTAATGATGTTGTTATTGAGATATAGAGATGAAGCAGAAGTTATATCTAATGGTCGATTGAAAAGAATGATGCTTTGTGTTTGCCATGGATTTAACAGAAGACTATTAGTATCAGCCCATAGAACAATAACCCTATTAAGTCTTGATTGAGTTTACCAACATTAGTTGCAATATCTTGTATAGATGAACAAAGAAAAACTTAACATCATAAATGAAACGGAACAATATTCTAAGCTGTGTACAGTATTATTAATGTATGTACATAGTAAATAGCAATGGACATAAAATTGACCCTTGCGGTACTTACTACTATGAAAGTCGCCTAAGGTCTTGAGGAACACGTTTTAATCACAATGGTTTGACTACGGCCAATTTGATAGAGTAATAGAAATAAAATAATAATATTAACTTGACGTCCCTCCCCCCACTCTTCAAAATAACAGAATACAGTCATATTTTATTCAATGAGTTATTTGAAACGACACTATATACATAAGTGCTAACCTTGCACAAAATCTATTACCCCACTGGAAAATGTATTAAAATGCGGGGCACGCTGTATCCAAAACTCTTGCTGCTTAAGAGAAGAGTTAAATCACATAATATCGGCAAGGCCGCGTGGTTTAAATACATATATTTGTTTGGCTGCTAGGTAAATAAAGCTTGAAATTGGATTCTTGTAGAGCTAGTCTGTTCTACCTGTTGATACCCTTATCAGTCTACATACATACACAGAATTTGGTGTTCGCTTTGACATGAAAAGGGTCTTTAATTCTTCTTACTTTTACTCGCTGAATTCATCTTGATGCCGGAGAATTTGAATGAAACCAATTAGCCGAAAATGATAAATGTTTCAATAGCAGGCCCGTGCGCACGGTGAAGGGGGAAGGGAGACTGACTGAAATACTAAAAAGATAACCTAAAACTTATGTGACCATATTTTTTAATTGCATAATATATCATATTTCATATACATCCATTTGTTGATAGTTTTCTTTGTATAGCTCCTTTATTTTATTTAATGAAATTATGTAACCCCCCACCCAGGAGCAAATCCTGCGCACGGTCCTAATCCCTTCATACTATATAAAATTACTTCATTTTAACCAATTAGGCCTAGGATGACTAGTTCCCTTAACACTTTTGGAGGACGTACGGCCGGTAAAGAAATTAAGGGGGAACGCCACTGTGACGACAATTAAACATTTTTGCGACGGTATAATTTATTATTTAAGGATCGGGTTATGGATATATAATTTCATATACTTTCAACAATTTTTATTAAAAAATATTAAAAATTTATAAAAATATCATCCTCGAAAATAAATCCTAACCACCATTGTCGGCCAAACTTTTGGTGAAGAATTATCTTAAAATAAAAAAGAATTAATTTTAATATAATTATGAATGTAGCTATGGCTGTGCGTAGTCGTTTTGTCTGTTTTTAACAAAATGGCGTCGGTTTAAAAGATTTTTTCCAGTTTTAAGATTTGATGGCTTTAAAAATTAATAGTTTTTTAAATTTTAAAAAGGGCTAAGCACCGACTTATCCGCTGCGATTGCAAAGATTTAAAAAAAAAAATTAAAAACTGTTTTGGTGGGACAAGATCGGACAAAATATTTGAAATATTTTCTAAAGCAGAGGAGCAACGTGTGCACAGCAAGCGACTTGATGAACAACTGAATAAAAAATCAATTGTGAAACTAAAATCCAACGCATAGAATTTTATAAATTGAAAAGAGGTTATAATATTGAAAAATGCTATAATCCAATGAAAAAGTATTTCAACAATAGAAAAGGACCTAAAATTTAATCTATTGTGAAAGATGTGCGCACGTGCCCAACAGGGGAGGTTGAGTCATTTTCTAGTAGTTTGGAAAATTTTCAATATTTAGCATTAACATTTTTCCCATAACTATTTTTGAATATGTATACTTTAAGAATATGCAAAAAAATGCTGTCTCTTCACTGTAGCATGAAATACATATCAATTTAAGAGATACGCTGATGGATAAAGCATCTCTCCAAAGTTATCTTCGTCATCTATTTGTTCGTCGGCGCGCATATTATATTTTGATTTCGAAGAGGATTGGCGAAGCATATCCGGTCGCGATTTCATGAATAAATGGAATTTCAGACACAATATTTTTAAATTTAGTGGAAGCAGTAGAACCGGATAGATAGCATAGAATGTACTCGTCCAAAGGGGCGTAAATTTCGACCCATCGATTCGTGATCGTAATTTTTTTTCCATTTACAATGATTGTAGGATAAATAGAGGTTCTTGGCTTGAAAAGGAGAATTGGCCTCCCCAAAGGGGGATAGATAATTCACAATCTTTATCTATAAATCTTCCCTAAGTTATACATGTCTGTCCACCTTGAATTTTTCCCCGATTATTGAGAGATTGAGAATGCTAGTGAAGATTCTGTTGAACGATATTATTTGCCTCCATGTATATTCTTTTAGATCACGTCATGCTCGATTGGAAATTGGAAATTTTTCATTTCGAATATACCTAAAGAGTGTGGTGCGAAAGCCAAGAGCAGATGTTGATCGTTGATACATTGAACAGAAGTACCAAATATAGTTGAAGCATGCCCAATACAATCCTGCACATGAGCTTATCGATCCCTTCATCTACGCAGTTACTAAGATAGTTACTACTATTAAAGATAATTTCTACTACTCCTCTATAAATAATAATACATCATAACCTCGTTAAAAATGTTAAGAAAATGAATTATCACAAAATCTTTAATTTTAATTCAATGATATGTGTGATCTCGTTTTGGCACGATCGAAATTCTGATTACCGGAATAGAATGATGTAAAATTATTTAAAACTACTTATTCTTAATTTTATAGAACACGAACGTTAAACCAGTTTAGAAGAAACATGTATGTACGAGTATGTTTATTAATAGAAATTGAAAGCTTTCAAATTAGCAAGTTTAGTCAATTTTATCAATCAAACAATATTTCTATTAAAACCTGTTAAACATTCACCAGACGTAAGAATCCGTTTTCACTTTCTTTAATGTGTAACAGATTACAACATAATCGTGTCGTCCCTACATCACAGCATAACTCGTCTACGAAGTAGTACAACGTACGACCAACATAAGTGAGCATACACCTTCATTTCAAAGGAATTCTAACGGTAAATGTAGATTTCTAACTGAATTCAAGTGGGAATTTTTAGACCTATATGTTCATTCTATATCTGGAAAGTTGCTCATAAGTTAGAACGTGATAAATACTGAATTAAAAAGATCAAGAGAATCCGGTTTCTTTCAAGCCAAAAAAGAAGAAACAAGGAAGGAATACCAAACACACCAGTCTGCAGCTCCAGGTTCAGCTTCATCTTGCACGCCCTGCACACTAGACACTTCTAGAAATTGGTGCTGTGCTGCTGCCGTGGTGATGATCAAACCCAAGAAGTTCTTTTGAAGCGTGAATGATGATCATGAAAACACGGCAGCCGCGACGCGATCTTTGCCTGAGCAAACCGTGCATGACTTCTATAGAACAAGGGGAGCGACCGAACCACAAACAAAATACACGGAATAAAGAAAGGAAAAGGTTTTTTGCACCCTCTTCCAAGAGTTTCAAGCACAAGAAGTGTTCGGTCCAAAGCTTTACTCGTCTGCACTCTGCAGACTAAAGAAACTGGTTCTGAGTCATTAAATCTTCACGGAAACGAGGTTTTTTGTGCTTTTTTTGATCGCATTTCGGCGGCAATGCTAAACTTGACAACAAGATTTTGTCAAGCAATTTGTGTGTTTCTTCTAGTAAAACTTTCACTATCATCTGTGAAATAGACGGGTCTAAGTTAGACATTTGCTCAGATTGTTACCTAATAGTTGAGGAATTTTTAATCACGTTTTGCAACTTATACCTAATTATTTTGACGTCACAATCACAATAATTGGTTGTCAGCACGACTTCTGTAGAAGCACTATAAATCTATTGTAATAGTAACAGGTGTAAGTAAACTTCAAAGAAACTGCGTTTCGAACAAATTGAAACGCAAAAGATAATTACTTACTAAAATAAGAGGAACATTTTGATAGTTTGAATAGAAGCATGTCGACAGCATTCCTTTACGTAGGATAAGTTATGCATAACAGAATGAAGAAATTGTGAGAATTGTATTAGTAATTGAACGTGATAAAAAGAAGATCGTTATTTGTGTTATCTTTCGATATATTTAACTATTCTCATTTTTTTGTTGATAGCCAGTGAAGTTCCGTGTCTTGCATCATTTACGTACAATATTGGCCAAAACTAAAGCACCACTCCGTAAAGCATTATAGAACCCATGATATTTACAGGAAAATAACATGAAAATGTATGGATATAAGTTTCTATTACTTAAGGGGTTAAATGGGGCACATGCAAACTGGAACTCTTACAGGAGTCTCTCAGGATTGCAAACATTAATTGGCTGGAGGAACACACAACAGATATGGCCAAAGCTTGACCCTAAACGGTGAAGAGAGCTCATCCTACTCGGACGCAAAACAATTAGCAGTACCATAACCGTTATCACGGGCCACTGCCTCATAGGTAGACACGCCAATAGACTGGGCGCGCCTTCAAACGACTTCTGTAGGAATTGCCATGACGAAGAGGAAACCTTACTTCACCTCCTCGGTAACTGCCCAGCCCTAGCCAACCGCAGGAACCGGTTTTTGGGCTCCTCATTCTTTGAAGAACTAACCGAATTAGGCTTCACTGATGTAAGAGACCTAGCTCGATTTATCAAGAGTTCAAAATGGTTCCCGACGACGAGTTAAGGCTGAACACCCTTCCCATCAAAGCCAAATTCATTTTGACTTCCTATGAACTGGTTCCACTGGAGACAAGGAACTGGCTCGGTGTACAGAAGGTAACAGGTTTACCCTCTTATTTTTTTATAGGATTTGTAAAATTTTTGTTGCCTCAATGTGCTATCACAATGGGCCTCCATGTCCTAAGTGTGCCTTCTTAGGCAGCCAATTTAACTTAACCTAAGGGGTTATTTTACTTTATGAAAAGTAAGAAACTCGATTTTTTGTATTTTTATATTTTTTGATAGTTTAATATGTCTAGAATATAGTGATAAAAGGGTTTTGCGAAATTCGATTTTCAAAATTTTTTATATAATTTTTAAGCACACCACCTCTGGTTATTTTGAGCATTAAATAACTGAATGATGAATTCACAAAGCGTTTTTCTCGAAATAACATTTTCAAAGTGGATGCAAATGATTTAGATTTAGTCCAATTAGCTTCTAGTTTTGAACATTTTATTCGAAACTCTTTCTTTTAGTCATTGAACCACTAATAGTGCATTTTGAATAAAACCTCGATTTTTTGCACTTTTTTTAATTGAGCGCCAAGTATGGGCATTTCAATAAAAATACACCAGTATCAGCTTAGTATTTTAATGTATCTTTAAAATCCCGTTTACCTTTTTTGTTTAAGACGATTCTGAGACGAGATATCACTTGCACCGATTATATCTTTGTTTTCTTGTCGCCGTAAAAAACAAGCGTACAGAAGCCATGATACAAAAAAAAAAAAAATATTTTTAAAGCTTAACATGAAAATGGTGTAATCCTTTTTTTTTATAAATAACTAGCTGCATGTGCCCGGCGTTGCTCGCGATTGTGGTTTCCGATTATTTTTATATGTCACTTCCTTCACTCCATTATTTAACGGCATCGGGAGTGTCATTATTTATCTTACATAAGCCGAATATTATGGATTCGACACTAATATCGGTCGCTTTGATTATTTTTACATGTCACCACCAACTTCTCCCCCCAGCCTTCCCTTCCCGCCACTAGATGGTTTCCCAACGAAATTGAATTAGCCGTTTCCGAGTTTGTACATTTCACCCCCACTCAAATACCCACCCCACCCCTATACGAATTTTTGAAAGGCATATTTTTTTACGAAGCAATTAACATAATATAGATTCTATAAAAAAATTAGCGCTTGTGCTAAATAATTTCGATTTCAATTCACTCACATTGATCGGCATCGATGATAATAAAAAGACAAACAGCAAACGTCAAACGGCATATGTCATTCGCAGTTTATCGCACATATAGATAAACTGCGAATGACATATGCCGTTTGACGTTTGCTATTTGTCTTTTGCCGATTGTCATTTTTTAAATTATGTTGAAAGGAAAGAAAATATTGTAGATTTGCAGAAAAATTCTTTCATATACATTTCCCGGTAAGACACGCGCGCCACCTACTGTAAGTTAATTGTACTATGCCTATAACCTTCGCGCAAGTGCGAGCAATAAGTTGACAAAGTTTTATCGCAATGGGATGAACGGTATGGCAGCGCATAAAATACGAACAAACAAACAAATATTGATTTTTATATATTAGATAAAGATTTCGAGAAAACAAATTTTAAAACTTAGCCTGGTTTTTGCAAAAATGATGTGAATACCCCCTTAACTAACTGTAGCAATTCAATTCAATAATAAAAATTCACACAAAAATATTACTCAACACTAGAAATTTGCGCGGGAAAACACCAGTTTAGGTATCTGGTAACGTTTTACGTACTGCCGTTGTCGGAAGTTAGCTCTGCTTCTCCACAAGATAATTTTCTTGTCTTGTCTTCGTTTTCTTGAAGGACTTTTATATACGTCAATTGAAAGTATTTATATAGTCAACTCATTTAAAAAATGTCGATGCCAAAAAAAAGTTCTTGTGTTAACAATAGGTTGAAAAGAATTAGAAAATTTGAACAAAGTCTTTAATTCGTGTTTCACAAACACTCATTTACGTAAAGTTCAATTATATTTAAAATTTGACGTTCGAAAAGTTGCGCGCATTCAAATCAGATTGACGCCATTTTAAAAATGTCAAAACGTCAAATTTTTATTGTCTGCACTCAAAATCTGACAACATTGTAATGCGAACTAGATTTCAAGTCTTCACAGGCTTATTTGAAGACAAGATTAAAAAAGACAAGGCAACAAAATTATTTCGTAGAGATGCAGAGTAACTGTTAACAATCATTTAACAACAAATTTCATCATTATTGCAACAGTTCAAAGTTGTATCGTACGGGTTTCTGTAAGGAGATTGCTTTGCTCCCCGTTAACGTGGGGAGATGAAATTTGGTACAAAATTAGTATGCACTATTGGCCATCTTTCTGTTTTATTACTTTTGGTCCAGGACTTAAGATGCTGGAGTAGGGGTTGAAACCGCAGTTGCCTAAATATTTTTCTAAAATGTGTCGAAAATGGTACATTTATTGATGTGCTTTTCCTAATAATAGTTGGATAATTATTTATTATAGATAAAATACCATCGCCGCCCCTCTAAGTACTCCTACCATAATTAGGTGGATGGAGGTAATGGGGGCGTGGCAATGGGGTGTTAAGAATCTTTAAGTGCGATTTTTCATCTGAAAATGTTGCTATGGGGTACTGGAGATTGCTTTGCTCCCCGTTAAGAACCACGTATAGTAGAGTGAAATTAAATAAATCATTATAAAAAGTAGTTTATCTTAACACGAAATTAGTAAAAAGAAACAATTATTTAAGGAGGGAACTACCTTTAGAGGCCGAAAAAGAAGTACTTTTTTGCAATTTATTTTTGGGAAAATGAAGATAGAACACATAAAATTTATATAATATATATTGAGGGCAATGTTTAAAGATGAAAAAAAAAACATTTTTTATAATATGAGAAATTGAAAATTAATAAAGTTTTGGTGGATATTGAACTCGTCTCGCCGCTGACATCGAAATTGGCGAAAGTGATCCTGGTCGAAATTCTCACCTGAAATCATAAATCCAAACATTTTTGTACTCGAGAGGGTTTTTTATCGTAGATAGACTACGATCTTTGCAAAATTCCAACATAAACCATAAAAATTAGGCTTTAAAAAAAAAATTTGGTTTTTTATGAAAAAGTTTTTTACTATTTTGCGTCAAAAATGGTCTACAAATGATTTGTTTTCTATGTCCGTAGTCTATCTAGAGTAGCTTTTTCTGCCCTTTAAAATGAATGCTGAATGAAGAAAATCGGTTCACTAGTTTTTTCGTAATCACTTTTCGGTTTCGAGAAAACGCCGTCTAAAGTTTGATCGTTGACGCTCGGCACACTCGGCCGGGTCGGCTCCAGCCAATTTCAAGCGGCACATCTTCCACAATTTCGAGAAATGGGCTTTTAAAACTTTGGAATAATATTCTAAAAGCATATACCTATCGATTAAAACAATAAAAGATTTTTTGAAACGTCTAAAGGTAGGGGGGAACTTAATAGATCAATTATATCGCGGCTGATTAAGAAAATATGATAACGAGTGGTTAAAAGGAGCATATTAAGTGAACCATAAAGTTTTTTCTAATCAAATTTCAAAAGATTTCAATTTATCAATTAGTGGACAGACAATTTAGTGGAGATCCACAGATGCCGGCTTATTCAGACGGAGATCTACTATAAAGCCTTTTATTTCAGAGAAAAACAGAAGAGTTAAAATTCACCAAGGCACATATATATTGTTCAAAAATACAAAACTGGTTTATTTTATGATCAAAGTATAATCTAAGGGAGAC
Source organism: Leptarthrus brevirostris (assembly GCA_964036015.1). Taxonomy (NCBI): domain Eukaryota; kingdom Metazoa; phylum Arthropoda; class Insecta; order Diptera; family Asilidae; genus Leptarthrus; species Leptarthrus brevirostris. The sequence goes on along the minus strand of OZ038373.1, from coordinate 85,338,740 downwards.
TTCTACGTTGATAATCATAAAAATGAAATGAAAAAGGATTTATTGATATTCGATCAATTTCGGTACTTTAAGCGCGATTAAATTCGGTCCCTTCTCAGTACACACGATGTTAAACTTCATACGTTTTTGAAAATGGTTCACCCTTTCATGGCCACTGTAATTGGCCAGTTACTCGGAAAACATGATGTCACAGAATGAAGTACAATTTTTCCGATAACTTAAATTTTGCATTTTTTATTAATGTTTTTATGAGAAAAAATGCGGAAAGAATTGATTCTTTTTTTCAAATCGCCGTCATTTTCTTAATTTTGGGGTGAATTTTTGTTTCAGGTCAACGGGAAGAGAGCAGCAATGTCAGTCATTTGCCCCCCAAAATTTGCCGACTTCTTTTCGCGGAGATCCGACGGCCGCAGCTTTGGATTTTTTATTACAAAATAATTTGTTTGCATGTCATATATATTTAATAATAACTATAAAAAAACCGCAGTCGGCTATATTTATTCGTTTTTTTAAATATGAGGACCTGAAAAATGGTGCTCCAAGGTAAAAGTCTCCCTTAAAAGATCTGACAGAATAAGATATTTTCAATGAGAATGATTTAATCCCAAGTACTGCGTGCCAGCAGTGAAGCATGATGATCTAGTCTAGGGTGGTTATTTGGGACAAAGAATGGGCCAATCGACCGAATTAATGGCATTGTGGACTGTGTCATGTACGTTAACATTTTAGAAAACGTAGCGCTGCCAGCCACACACTAATGAGATTTTTTTTTATACGATGTGGCCAAATCCTAAGAGACAACCCTTAGGAAGTGAGGAAACTTGAAAGTCTTGTTTTTGCATTGCTGCGAGCTAGACAACAGCAAGGAGACGGAGTGGATTATTTTAATTTCTTAATAAAAGTTCACGGGGAGACCTGGTCTCGAACCCGGGACCCATGGCATGGTGGTCGTGCGGCTCAACGCATTGATCCAACTCCGTCTCCAATGTAGCCAAAATCCAGGGGACAACCCTATGATGTGTAAGTGTAAGGGGAAAGTGGGAACTTGAATGTCTTATTTTTGCATTGCTATAAGCTATACAACAGTCCATAGACGAAGTGGATTTTCTAATTTCTTATTAAAAACTCACTCGAAGATCGAGGCTCGAACAATAGAACCATGGTGTGGTCATCTTGCACTCAACCAATTGATCCAACTCCGTCACTGACACCAAAATGGAGGTTTTGACAGGACAACGATCGTAAGTTCAAGTTTTCTAATTAAATCAATTACGTATTATTACTTTAAAAATTATTTTATTCTCCATTTTTATTTTTACTTTTTTAGTTCCACTTTTTAGTAACATGAAATAATATTTTTTCGAGGAAAACGTGTGTAACAGACAGACGAATTGACCCAATCTAGATTAATCTTATACGGGTCATTTTTTTTTTCTTTTCAAGTACGAAACAATAAAACAAAAGTGAAACGATACTCGGTGATTGTATCTTATGGTTTCGAAAGAAAATTGCGGTTTAAGTTTAAACAGCCAACGTAATTCCGATTGCGTAACGGCGTAGGAATAATTAATAAAATAAATAAAATAAAAATTAGAGTAAAAATTATACTCAAGTAAGAAATATTACTTAGATCGTAAAGTTCCGCTCAATTCTGGACAGAAAACAATAATTCTATTGAAAACAATTTACTTATAAAGCAAAAATAAGAAAATAAACTGATGTAGCTATATAAAACACACAAACTGTATTTGGTGAACACTTGTTTATTATTCCACTTTTTATCTTTAAAACTATATACTAACTGCTTACGCGTTTCGTTCTATTTGAACATCATCAGGGCTAACTGGCTACTCAGTAGCTGTTAGCCCTGATGTTCAAATAGAACGAAACGCCTAGGCAGTCAGTATATAGTTTTTAAGATAAAAAGTGGAATAATAAACAAGTGGTCACCAAATATAGTTTGTGTGTTTTATATACATCATGAAAGTGTTCCACCAAGTGCCCACACAATATTCAGTCGATTTGAAAATAAACTGTTTAGATTCTGAATCCTTGGGGCACATTTCTGGAATCACGGAACATGAAGATTTATGTTGTTTTGGAGAGTTCCAAAAAATGCTGGAAAGCAATAACTAAACGACAAGTTATACATAGCAGTATATTACGGTGTTGTTCAACTTGCTAAAGAACTTATTTTAACTAATAAGTTAACTTGAACAGGTTGTTTGAAAAAAGAAATAAAACGCTCACTGATATTATGATGAATACAATAGTTGCCCCAAGAAAATAGTGTATCTGTTTTTCTGACAATTAAGAAATAGTTATACAAATACATAAACACAGAGTCTGCACAAGGCGCCATAAAATGAGAGATAAGAAGTTCAGTAATATCCGCGACACAATTTACCTAAAAAGTAAACAAATATCACTTGACGCTGAATACAAAACATGTCTGCCAGCGAATGTTGCATAATATCTACGCGGGGGTGTAAATTTTACTCGGATTTATCAGTTTTGATTTTATTTATAATTAAATAACATCACAAAATGCTGTTCACACATTCTTATTTGTTTTTATGATTTTATCACTTCACTTAAGTTGTTCTTGTTCATTTTCACATTTATTTGGGTTATCCGCGATGTGCTGTAACTATTTTTGGATAAACATCGAAATCCCACGGTGAGTGTTCGGCCAATGTCAAACAATATTTGCAGCATTATCAACATCAACAACAGCAACAATAATTATCATCAACAGGTGCAAAAATAAATTTTTTGTAAAAAGAGTGTACTTACCTTCAGTGTCGTCGAGCGGCATATCTTTGATGTCCATATCATCAGACTCGCTAGAAAGCGAATCCACGCTCATATTTAAGTTGTTCTTGTCCATGGAGGAGCCTTCGTTGACAATATGCTGGGTTTTGGATGTTGTAGGTGAATTTGTAGACGTCGTAGCACAGGAACTTTGCACAACACTGCTGATAACACTAGCACTGAAACTTTCACAAATAGCACTACTAACAGGAGTAGACTGATTCACACTGTTAAGAGCCATCTCGTCTTCGCTACAGCCACCGCTGCTGAATAGGTTGCTGTTCAGGTTGTTTTTGCGGCTGGCAATTGCAAGCGCCTGGCATGCTGGACTAGAAGACTCTAGAGATAAAGTTGCAATTGGTGATGTTGGGATAACAGACTCTGAATCAGATTGCAAAAGCATTGTTGAATTGGAGAGAGTTGTCGATGTTAAACAATCGTCCATTATAGAAACTGCACACTGATTGTTCACTGATGATGACGAAGAGCCAACATGAATTATTTCCATGCCATGCGTAGTTGAAGATGTTGCAGTGTTAGAATTATCAGTAAGAGATTGTTGATGGTGACGTATGCTAGAATTTGATGATGACTCTACAAGAATTTCGCTAGAATGAATATGTTCGGTTGATATGAGTAGCCCATTATGTTGATGCAATTGATGGTGTCCATGATGATGATGGCCATGATGATGTGTTATAACAGGAACTGTTTCACCACAGTCGTGAATAGTAATAATAGTTGTGGGTGGAACTGTATTGGAACTTTCGGTATTCAGCATCAAACCACTATTGGTTCTTATTGTGCTGGCTGACGGTAATGGTAGAATTGATCCGGCCGTAGTTTGCATTGAGTTTATGACGGATGTTGAAACAGACTCTCGTGAGGACGACGGTCGACTGGAATTTGTTGTAGACGATGGTGTAGCCATTGTAGATATATTATCAGAGTGCATTTTTTAATCCTTTCAAAGTTTGAGTGTATAATTAAATGATATACCACCAAATAATTTGTATAACTAGACCCGTAGGTGATATTTTAATATAGGTTATCAAGATGTGGAAAGGCTATTTCAAAAATCAACTTATTCATTATTTCTCCACTCTTGTATAATCCAGTACAGCACGATATGTACATATCGTTATATGATTCTGAAAAGCAAAAAAATACATATTAAATCTTTTTTCAATTTATATTTAATTGTTAAACAACAATAAATATATATAAATTATAAATTATATAAGCAAATGTTGTTTGCGTATTCACATTATTACATGCAATATACAGTTGAGAAAATTAAGCCCACAGTGATACTTTTGAACTCGCTTATCAAAAAAACCAAACCATTCACACTAAATGTCTAACACGACTCGGATCGGTGTGGTAGATGCTCTGTACCCCACAAGGGGTTAAAGAAACCAGAGAGAGATAGAGACCAGAATATTGAGGGATAACGTGCTAACTTTACAAACTAGAGTCGCTGTCTCGAATCCTGCTGGCGGTAACCAGATGTTGGCTACAGATCGCGTTTAGTCACCTTTCTGCGGTTCAGAATTCACCTTAAATTTTATTTCCACCTGTAATTTTAAGGCTTAGTACAGTAAGCTAATTAAGTACAAATTTAGACGTTTCTTTTCTTTTAAGAAGTAAACTAAACACAGTAAAGCAGAAGAAGATATCAGTAAGGAAACAAAGAAATCAAGAGAATCATATGTTCAACTATTGTATATGCAGAGGTACAAAACGATTTTAGTTTACATAAAGAGTAATTGCCTAGAGGTTTTCTGTAGCAGAATATGCAAAATAGCTCGATCAAATTATTGTTCCTTATAAGAAAGATGTCTATAGTTAAAAAAAATATAGAAATCCACTGCAAATTAAGGATGCTAGACCAGCTTACATTAAACAATAAAAAGGAGTCAAACGAGCCTTTCAGATCTTTAAATCGCACGTAAAAGCTGAAAGTGATCAGTACAATACGAACAGCTGTTCCTTCGAGGCATAAATAGACCGCACTTCCCATAGCAAACCAGGTGTCTAACGTTAGCAGAGCAAAATGGGCACAACCAAAATTTTAATACAAAAAATTAAAAGGCTCATTAAAGGCTAATTAAGTGCCTAACTGTCAATTTAAGTGCTCCTATATTTTTTTTAAAAAACCATGTTCTGCTAACCTTTTCAAAAGTTAGCAGAGCTTACAGTTCAAATCAGAACAAAATGGGCAGAACCAAAATTTTAATACAAAAAATTAAAAGGCTCATTAAAGGCTAATTAAGTGCCTAACTGTCAATTTAAGTGCTCCTATATTTTTTTTTTAAAATCCAAGTTCTTCTAACTTTGTTTTTGTTTGTTTGTTGTTACCGTAAACGAATCAGTAGAGCGATTTTGCAGCAATGTTCCCTTCCAATTCATCCGAAATTCTTCCCAGATTGTATTGGGTTTTGAGACAATTTTATCCGATGGCAACAAAATCATTTTTGTAATTTAACAGGGAATTCACCAACATACTATACACATACGACAATCCCAGAAACTGGCAGTTAGGTATAATATATAGGTATCATTGTTATTGCGGCCTGAAGGTAATCCGTACGGAATATTGGTAAGACCTTAGAATATAGAACTAGTAGTGGTATCAAAAATATAGGCGTAATCTATCTCAGATTTTAGGTGAGGCCAAAAGGAAATTTAAAATCTTTATAATTCCTAAAAGAATAATTTTCTGAATATAATATTTAACCTGCATATAATTTTGAGGGTAATATTATAGGGTCAAGCGAATCATCAATTTTGCTTTTAATTGATTAAATCTTAGTTAAGATTTTCTATGGATGCCCCCTAAAAATTTTTTTAGCGCCACCACTAAAACGAACAACCACGGAACATTAAATCAGTTTTCATGTAAACCACACAAACATTCATACCAGACTTTTACTTTTTTCCGCAAATTTAGGTTTTAATGGAATGAAGTTAGAAGTAATTTATATAATGTATTTACCGGAAAAGCGTTTTCCCGTCATGCTATTTCTAATTATTTGGGCACCAACAAATCTAACACTTCGTGCTGGTTTATTTTAACAAATTCTGTTCTTTGTCAGTCAGTTCACAAAAAATCAAAATAGTCTAATAATTTTATTACAATGATAATATACAGTTTTAATAGAAGCTATCTTAATAAAGTACAGTGTTTCCTCTAGTTAGTTAGTTTATTCTAAGGGTAAGAATGGGCGCAATTCAAAGAATTACACAAATTCAAAAGATCAAGCTGGAAGATATTTTTTAGAAAGAATAAACTAAATTTTTAATATTTATTATTAAAATTACAATTATTACACGGAAAAGAACAAAAATTACCATCTCTCTAGCAAACGAGGTAAATTTTTTAATGCATTTTTAACATATTCAGTAAGATTTTCGGTATTTTTTATATGAGAAAACTGGTTGAAAGGTCCCAAAATTTGGAATTTTCCCTTTGTTGGTTACTTTCTGATATTTTTGGTTTCTCTTTTCTGATTGCATAATTTAAAAAAAAAATTTTTCTGCAAAAAACATTTTTCTGCAACATTTAATCATTGTTATTTTTTGAAGGACTTGAACTGTATGCTCTGCTAACTTTTTTTAAAAAGTTATTTAATTGGGCACTTAATTAGCCTTTAATGAGCCTTTTACTTTTTTGTATTAAAATTTTGGTTCTGCCCATTTTGCTCTGCTAACTTTAGACATCTTAGCAAACCATAGGAACCGATTGGGAAATTCTACTTTCTCGTACTATTTCTCGCAATATTTTTAAAGTCTCAACTTGGAATTTACTTGAAGTGAGCCAACAAATGTTCTGAACTTGTGATCACGATAAAACGTTTCTTCTTTATAATTGTCAGTCAAGGTGTCTCTTGTGTCCGTATTGTTGAAGGATTGAGTTTGTAATGTGTCAATGAGATCAGTGGTTCTCTTTGATTTTGGTTAGGAGAGTGTGCAGTTTTAATTGTGGTGCAAAAAATGTACAAAAACATGAAATAGTGACAACACGCGGAGATGTAAAATGGCCACGACTGTCATATTTTCTGGGCACACGTGTGAAGTTACCAGCGGTTTTTTAGAAAAAGAAATATTTTATTAGAATTCTAAGTAAATTCGATAAATTTCTGGAATTCCAGATAGAAATTTTGAAATTTTTTCCAGGTAGAAATCATAAAAAACGAACCTGCGTGAGTTGCTAGCGTTACGTCCATTTAATTCTTAATTTCCTATATTTACGATCGATTGCAATCGAATCGTATTCGGTAATAAGGGCCCAGATCTCATGTGGAGCCAAGCCCCAAACTCTACAAGACCTAACTCTAGAAACCCTACATCTTGGTCAAAAAGTACAGCTTGGCAGTTTCGCGGCCATCGCACAGTCACTCCTATGGACTTATGGCAATTAAGTCACTGGTGTAGTGGTTATAACCAGTGTTAGCAAAATGTGTTACAGTATCAGCAGTCTCTAAATCTGCTCTCGCTATGTATATTAATATATAAAGTAAATGCTTAGACAAATATAATAGAAAGCACATAATATGTGCTAGTTGAATACCGCTATCTAGATTGGTTCTGTCGACAGCCTCGATTTGGGAAGAGTTTTTGTTCTAGTCAGTTGTAGTAATAAAGACCGATCAAGTAGACGTCAATTGTTTTATTTCTTCGAGACCCAGTGCCCTATACTGGTCTTTAATGTTGTGTCATGCATTAGATCCATGAAATGGCCAAGTCACATTTTTTTACCAAGATGTAGGGTTTCTAGAATTAGGGTTTGTAGAGTTTGGCCTTGTAGAGTTAGTCGCTTGGCTCCACATGAGATCTGATAACTTTTTAACAGTGAAAGCGGTATGAGCTTGTGAGTCTTGGCAACCTTCTTTACATGAGATGTTTTTGGTTGGATTTCATTTCTCTTTGTAAGATGCTCTAGTTCTTCTTATTTTTTTCGGACTGTATTTCTTGTGCGTCAGCAATTTTTTTTCATAGCTCACTCTCTATCGCTGCCTCTTTTCCTTTTTGGCTTATTATTTGCAATAAGCGATAAATCAGGGTGGTACTTAGCTATTAACTGCTTATATTCAACTATAGCTGACTGTTGTGCTTTATTTATATTAACTTAGGGCAGACTGAATTATCTTTCCAAAAAAGTAAAAACATGTAAACTTTATTAACCGAAATAACAATTTTCATCCAAAACGTAAGCAATAAATCATGGTCCAACCATGGTCTCGTTCTCATACTTTTTCTAACTTTCTCCTTCCGTCGAATTCCGCACTTTTAGGCTTAAAGATGCTTGTTAGTTTCTTAAATACGGTATGACTATTTTTACTTCTTTCAAAAGATTGTTTTGTTAACTTCAAGTAGCACAAAACAATAGGCAATAGGACGAGTTTAAAGAAAAATCATCGCCCGCCGGCTCTTCTTAGCATAGTCGGGTAAAGACGGTATTTCTTGCACGCCACAGTTCCTTTCTTCATAACACACTCACTTTTTAGTTGTTTATGTACTAATAACATCTAGCTTTGATATGAAATTTCAGCTTTCTAGAACTTTTGGAAGTACCTACCAATAAGAAATTTTATAAACAGACCTGCACCCCTTTTATGGGGGTGGACGGTAAAAGTTACAGATTTCTTAATATTTTTGTTGTTTGTGTGCTAATCCTAGCAAATTGCAGCTTCCTAAAACTTCAGAAAGTACCATAGAGGTTTTGATGACGGAGGATTTGATGATCATGAGTGTCGAAATCGACGTATTTCAGGTATTAAAAAAATGTAAAATATAAAAGCTGGAGAAATGAAACTTAGTGTGTTTCATAAATCTGGCAACTACATCTTATTCTAAGAATTTGAGCACTCTGGTATTATCCAGACCGAAGCTATGAAGGTTCGAAAATACGACGAAACGCTTCAGATAAGTAGAATGTAATTTCCACCTTTTTCAAGACTCGAAAGCTTAAACTAAGGGACTTGAATATTTTTTTCATAAATTTTACCAATAAGTCCAATAATTGTGAAGGAATTGATTTTGCCGCAGTTTAACTACTATATCAGTGTTATTCCATGTAAACTAAGGGAAGAATCTCGCGTAAAAATACAGCATGCTTTAAATAATTTTTCAAGGGTTGCTAGGTAAAAAAAACTGTAAATAAGCATAAAAAAATAGTTTTTAAAAAAAAAGTTGAACCGACTTCACAAAAAGCGCTAAAAAGCATAAAATAGTTTTTAATTTTATATCTATTACGACATTTTGAAGTCGGTGCAAATCAAACAAACCAAACAACTACAACAAAAGTATTTAATCGTCATTTCTTATGATCCCGTAAGCTGAAACGTTCCGGTAGTATTATGTATTATTTTCAATTGTAGTTGTTTGATTTGCACCGACTTCAAAATGTCGTAATAGATATAAAATTAAAAATTATTTTATACTTTTTAGCGCTTTTTGTGAAGTCGGTTCAACTTTTTTTTTAAAAACTATTTTATTTTTCACTTTTTAGTGTCTTCTACTCTATACAACGAAGAAAGAACCATCCAAATCGGTCCACGCGTTAAAGGTTAGTTTTAACCCCCTACCCCACCCCCATTCCACTAAACTTTTTTTCCCATGGTATCAATCAAGGAACATAATCTGCCGAACAGAAAAGGAATCATCGAAATCGGTCCACCCGGTCGAAGTTACTAACTCTCCCCATCCCCCACCACCACCATAGGACCAAATGATTCTCCTATTAGCAATGCGGGATCATACTCTATACAACAGCAAAAAAACCATCCAAATCGATTCAGCGTTACAAAGTTAGGTTCCACCCCCCCTTCTCCCACCCCAACCACACCAACAATTTTTTTCTCGTGGTATCAACCAGGGAGCATACTCTACCCAAAAGAAAAAGAACTATCGAAATCGGTCCACGCGTTACGAAGTTAGACTACTCCTCCCCCCACAACGGGCCAAATTATTCTTCTATTAGCAATGGCTTATCACACTCTATACAACTGCAAAAAAAAACATCCAAATCGGTCCACCTGTTACAAAGTTAGGTTCCACCCTGGGTAATTTAGGGAGCCGGTTATCTAGTAGTAAGTAATCTTTGACTGTAGGTTGATGCGTCAGCGGAATAAGTAAGTAATCAGCGGCTTTGATCAGACTTCCTAGGCCTCGTCTCTTGCTTTTTAAATTCAAATGCGAATAAGAATTTGATTATCTTTTGGCCCCCTGGTTTTATTTGAGTCTTCACCGCTTGAAACCACCTTAAAATTGTGTATTTGCGAGCGCACTAGATCAAAAGAACGCTTTTATAGGTGAACTGAAGTAAGCCGCTTCAATCACTAGTTCGTAAATTCTAACACTTCAATAACGATAATTAGCAAAGCATATGTATTGATAAAAGCTTGACAACGCAATAAAATTTATAACAGAAACTGCTTTTCGAGGAGAGGAAAGAAGTAAATTTGCCTTTGGTGAACTAAAATAACAAATGACCTGAAAACAAGCAAATTCGAACACCTGTTCATTGGCAGTAAACCGAAACGTTCCAGAGTAAACAAACCATAGGAAAAGGTTGGGAAATTTTACTTTCCTGTCATATTTTCCTGGATATTATTTAAGTTTTAACCTGAAATTTCTTTGAGGTGAACCTACAAGGTGTTGCGTTTTAAAAAGAAGACTTGCTGTGTTCGTTTTGTTAAAGTATTGATGAATCTGAAGTTAGCAGACATTAAGAAAATAGTGATTCTCTTGGGTACTTGGGTCAGTCTGTTGTGATAAGAAAAGCAAAGGAAACTCTGAGAACTGTTTCTAATCATTAATAACAATGTTCTCAATTAATTTACCGAGAATAAGAGTTCTCTGTATTCATAGCCATTTTCCGGCATCCAAGAAGCTCGTCAAGAGCGTTAGAAAATAATACGCGAAGCATTGATCGGTGACTCGAAAATTTTTATGGACAAAGAAAACTCTCATTCTCGGTAAATTAATTGAGAACAATTGGGGATGGGGTGGAGGACGACGACAAAGGCTCGCATTTCTTTTACCATTTTCTTTCATTTGCAATTGCTGTGCTGCAAGTTGGGATCGTAGAACTGGAAGGTTGATGGAAGCGGACGTCAATAACTCTGCAGACTGGTTCCGCGGGACTCGAAGCGATTTTAACTTGTTTAGAAATTCTTTAAGAACATTTTTGGATGAGTGTTGCCGGAGGAATAGAAAACATGCAAACAGCTCTGTGGAGAGTGCTTCTGCTTACGAACAGAGGTTCTCATAGTTGGGATTTCGTTAAATGTTTCAACTATCCTCTGGGAACATTCAGCTTTTGATTTTTAATTCCTCGGTTTCGTGTCATTTCTTTCATCGTTTACGTTTAGTGCTAAGGTTGCTGTCGCATTTTTCTTTTTTCATTTTTTAAATTATTATGTGTACCTTTCTAGAGATAGTCTCTTTTTTGAATAATATTGAGTATTTTTTGTGATTTGGATAATTGAAATTTTTATGTCAGCTAGTTTTGTAGGATTTAAGACATTTATAACGATAAGCCAAAAAATAAATAGCCAACTTTAAAAACAAATATTATCGTTGGTATCAGGGCCAAGATAAATTCCTCTTAAAACTTCGGTGTTCGGGAATGATTTCCTGCAATTGATTATGTACATTTTCATTATATTCTAGTCATCCTGTTTTTGCAAAGCTATTTTTAAATCCTGCACATCAATATTGAAACTGGACTTTCTGCCATTGTACTTTGCATACAGGACTTAATCCGTCTCAAAGAAAAAAAAATCCAGTCCGTAGAAATCATGAGAGTTAGGTTAGGTTGGTGGCTATCTGAAAGCCGATGAGCCTCGCACATACCTAAGAAAGGTCCATTGTGTTACCACATCCGCGACACCGCACCTGAATGTTAATAAACCTGAGAAGCTGCTTCAGCCTCAGAAGAGTTAAAAATGTTTTACGAATTGTTCAAATGTTTTATGGGGCATTTCACGCGAAGCGGACAGCGAAAAAAATGTCAGGTTCTGGATTTTGTTCATATTTGGTTTAATTGTACTTCTATAATGTCCTGAATGAATGTGCATTTTTATTTTTTTTTCTATGAAGCCTAGTTGCCCTTTTCTAAGCCTTTAAAGAATTGACAAAATTTGAGGAGCGGGTTTTTTGAAAAAAAAATTTGCTATTATTCAAAGTGATAGAAAAAAAGTAAAAAGTGTTATTTTAAAGACAAATAAATGTTTTTCTTGGCTGTTATTACAGAGTTGAAAAAAACATTTTTTTTCGTATATAAAATCGGAAGTAAACATATCAAATCGGATTTTACTTAACTTCGACATGTTTAAAAATTTTTGTTTTTATTTCAAAATGTAGCTTATAGTTCATAAATAATATGTGCAAAATTTTAGAACGTGATCTGCATTCGTATCGGAGATAGAGAATTTAAACTTAAATTTTTTCATGTTTCCATACAAAACTATCGCACTGGCCAAACTCCGACTACGCGCTGCACTGTGTTCGAATGCAGATCACATTATGAAACTGAACAGGCATTTACTATACATTTTAAGTTATTTTTTGAGCTATTTAAAAAAAAATTAAATATGTCGAAGTTTGTCAAAATTTAATTTTAAATATTAATTTTGGTTTTTTTACATGAAAAAAAATCCAATTTCGAATTCGATACCACGACTGTGAAGAGCATGCAATTTCCTATAAGAATCACTATTTTACTTATTTTTATATAAGTTTCTTAATATGATTAATTGCCTTTGAAACAGGTCATACATAACTTCTTCGAAATTGTTGGTTGTCCGCTTCGCGTGAAATGCCCCTTATATTACAACACTGTGCAAAATTTAGGGTAAAATTTAAAACTTTCTATAGACTAGAAAAGGTTACAGAGTTTTCTAAACGAAATAAGTTTAAATCGGAAACTCAGGAAGAAATTTCTCAAATGTTAAAACCTTTTCAAGGATAGTTTGTAAATCCAACAAGATTAACTAGCCTATAAACTAGAAAAGTTTACAGAGTTTTGTAAAATATCTAAATTACTTTATATCCGAGCTCCTCTGTGCATAGGGTTATACTTCACTTGGGCACTACGTTGTGTATTTATCGCAATTTTTTACAACAGAAGTACAATGCTTAAACTCATATGGCTTAAAGTTGGGCACCTGGAACCTAGAACCGCCACTTCAGCCCGGGTCACAATTGACCGTCGGGTATTTTGTTACATATTTATAAGAAATTTATTCCGTAATAAAATATTTTTTTACCCCCACCCATTATTAGTTATAAATAATGGATCCATCTTCCAATTGAACCTGCATCGGACACGAAACAAATGTCGGGAACTTTTTTTAAACATTAATTAGAAATTTATTATATACAAACAAAATTTATTAAAGGTATATCCGAATAGTTATTAACAATTTGATGTGACTTCAATTCGGAGCAAACTGTATATTACAGTTGAACTGGAGTCTGCGCCTTTTCCTAGTATTTTTTGTACCTAAAGCTAATAGCGTCTCAGCTAACTCGGCTTTAAAATCTACGACAGGTTTTGTTTTACCAAAAGACTGCCTATAAAGTATCTAAGAGTTAATGGTAGCCATATTTAGCAAATGCAAGAAAATGCTAAGGAATTATTTCTTTTTTTTAAATCCATAGGGATAATGACTTATCATCCTATCCATCAAGTCAACACCTCCCATGAAGGTGTTATACTCCTGTATAACATAATCCGAGCAATTTTTGAATATTGTTTTTTCTTCCTATCCCAGTTATTCATCTTGCAGTTCAAGGGCACCATAATTAGATATAATGTGAATCTCCTTATTGTCTAACCAACGCAGCACGGTTGTATTGTCTGATGACGTCGCATAAGTTGATTCACCTTTTTTCAATTATTTCTTTGGAAGTAATTTATCTTTAACTTCAGGAACTCTGTTGCGTCGAAGAGTGCCAATAACTACAGATTCTTTTCTTGCAAAGTTTTTATCACCGGAAGACTTGTGAAAAGCTTATCTATAAATATTTTATTGCCGGTGCTTGTAATTCTACATAAACGGATAACTGTGTCCTCTACTACTCCTAAAGGTGAACGTTTGTTGTTAGACTTCCCTTTTAAAGATCTCGAAGCAGTATACATATCCATCTGGACTAGTTCTGCATTATATTTTAAAGCCCCATTTTTTAGATTTTCCCACCATATATTCCTTTGCAGAACTCTTTCCTTTAGATGGAACCATTTGTTCGTCTATTGACTGCATTTCTCCATAGGACCTCGCTTCATGACGTATGAAGAGACGTAATAACAGGCTTTATTTTCTTTTTATTTTGTTGTTGCGAAAATGTATATACTTTTTATTTCTGCAAATCGATTGGGACTCATTGAATTCGCTATTTGGTCCATTCTTTGCGTTGAAATTTCGGACCAACACATTCTCACGTTAGCATACCTATGTATGTCATTATCAAGTTAATTGCAAGGAAAAGTTTTAAATCTGCCACAGTAATTGAAAAGGTTGCATTACGACAATGAAATGCGTACTTATTTGTCTCAAAAATGATCATCTCCAACAAATCATCGTTAAAAAAATACTTAAAAAATCATATGGCTCAAATCCGTTTACGAAAATCTTGTTTTCACCATTATATGTTGGTGGATCTCCATTGAAGTCCTTATCTTTTCCTGAAAACTATAAGTAATCTCTGGGATGTTCCAATGTAGAAGCTGCACTTGCATTGTCGTTCTCGAAAGCACTTGTTTCGTGAGATTCTTGAAGTCCATCTCCATCGACGTTTCCATCTGTTTTCTCATGCCCGTTGCATAATTCATCGAAGCAGGCTTGCAGGAATTCGTCATCGTTATCATCAATGTCTACCACTCTATATTCTGAGTCGGAAGGTAAAAAGCAGGATGTCTTCAATTTCGGTATCTTGTACCATTCTTCTCTGCAAGTTAAAAGAAACAATTTCATAGGATCATATTTCAAATAGTTTTGATATTTTCGCAATGAAATGGCCGGTGTATACCATAAAAAATGTTAAAAAAAACATTCTATAAAATTGATCGAAAAGGTATCAATTTCATACAAAAATATTAAGTCAGTAACATTGTGAATAGCGTAATCCTAAAGAAATTATGAGATTCAGAGAAAGTGTCAATTTATTAAAATAAAATAACAAACAAACCCAGTGGCATCACATGATGCCATAAGCTTTTACTGCGAATATAAAAAATTTAAAAGGCCTATTACTTAAATTTCTATTCATGCTGAAGCTAAACACCTTAAAAACACTTTTTAGAATTTTTCACTTTCAAAAGATATATATTTTTCACGCAAATGAAACTCAAACTCCACACATTGCTTCAAAAGCACATGAACCAAATAGTGCATTATAAATCAACCGAAATAAGGTTTCTGCGTATGTGGATTACAAAAAAATGAACTTTATGGATTGAAGGGAATATGGAAAGTAACTAAAAATATGCAGTAAAAGTTAAACGAATTCACACTATTTATAGAGGATTTAATATATCTGGCATGATATGATGCCGTGGGGAGTGAAGAGGTTAAAACGTTTCAAACTTTTCAAGAATCATATCAGAAACTCGAAAAGTTTTCAGATAAGAACATTAAACTTTTAAATGTTTGCAGATAAAACTAATTTCCGTGTGGAATTATATAGAAACTTTTAAGTTTTAAATTTAGGCCGAATTTTTGAACAGTGTAAAGAGGCAACGAATTTTAGATAAGTAACCATGTTACCTTCTGTAGATTTAAGTACGCTGTACTTGGCCAAAAATCCCTAATTCTAATTAGGAAATCATTGAAATGGGTTTTACTTCCTTTGGTGTTTCTATTACAATTGGGTGTTGATTTTGTAATTTCTGCGTGAGAGCCAGCTAGTTTCTATAACTCATATGATTATTTTCTCACATGCAGTGATCTAAAAGTAAGCGAATGTTGCCCGCAACAACTTCACTGAGTTTTATGTCACTACGAGTAAGAAAATATTCACATAAGTTACACAAACTTCGCAGTTTTAAAAATTTTGGTGTCATTCGGATACTTTGGACTTTTGAAGTTTGGCAGAACAATAATGAAAAAATATTATCTTCGACAAGAATCAGAATATCCAAGGAAAAAATAGGAAAGAGGATGTAACCTGATTCCTTGAGCTTTTTCCCTGCGTTTATTTTTCTTGCCGTCCAAAACTTTCATAATGCCAAATTTTCATAATATGACACTTCGGGAAGTGGGAGAGATCCATTTCGCAACCCCTCTGGATTCGGGCATGCCTCCCCGTCAAACTCAAATTAACGGGTTGGGAATATTTACGGTAGCTGCTATACATACCCCTTTGGTTGTGAACTGGTTGAGAAGCAGTGGAGTGATGAAATATATCAAATTATAGGAATTTTTTTTAGGTTGGTAAAAAGTTGTAATGAGTGTCAATTGATGGTCAATCTTATCCAATAACAAAAACGAGTAAATATCATATTTTTGGCAACGGTAACCTTAAAAACATTTTTTTCGCACCCCCACCCCATCTACTCAATGCAATTTACTTCATGGCTTAGCATGAAAAGTTTTTGGAGAAAAATTAATTGATTAAGTAGTAAAAATTAAAGCAATTATTTATTAGGGATTCGTAAACATACAGACTACTACATATTGAAAGTCAAATAAGAAACAAAAGGGTAAACTTAAAAAAATTAAAAAGTAAATTAAACTTAATAACTAGAACAAAGCAATCATGTCGTCATTATTTCATTTATTTTTAGATTAACCAATCCTTGCACAGATTCTTAACCAAAACTAAAGAGAAATGCTAACGTCATTGATGCATTCCAACCTCAATACTTCAACAACGCGAACACAGGAGAACGTCTTCACATGAAAATTGTAATTGAGAAATTTTTTATGGTGACCACATGTTCAGAACATTTGGAGGTTTACTTCAAGTCAATTCCAAATTGAGACTTTAAAAATATTGCGAGAAATACTACGAAAAAGTAGAATTCCCCAACCTTTTCCTATTCTTTACTGTGTCAAGTTTCAGTTTGTTTACACCACCAATGCTCAGCTGTTCGTGTCTGCTTCCGGTCTTGTGTCTAGAGTTGACTGTGACACGAGCCAAGTTGGCGTTTCAGACGTATCCTGAAAAAGTCGAAATTGGCGAAGTGCTCGTTGAAGAGGTGGGACATCGCCGTAATAGGATGGTGGATGCCGTAAAGTGTCCGGTGTTGGGATAGGTACCGGAAGTCATGACTCGTCAGGGATCGGGCGGGACAGAGTTGTTCAAAGTTCCCAGCAGTTCAGGTGAGTTTAACAAATCATTATTAATATTAATTGGGGATTATATTCTTATTTACTTTGCGAACACCCGGGACTAATCAGAAGAAGGTTTCAGGCCCTTGGCAAGCACTTTCTTAACGAACTAGAAGAGTTCGCCATTTTTCAAGGGCAAATTTAAATCTTAATAAATATTTAAAGAAATTAAAAAATTGTATAATCTCTTAGAGCAAGATTTCCTCATTCCAAACAGCTATATTAAAAATTAATTTCTTGCACAATTAGCCGAGCTATAATTACTTTTACCGTCAAAACTCGAGGCTGGCGCTCTACTCGATAATACAGCTCAGATTTTTTTCTATTAATTTTTTTTCGGAATTTAGACTTGTTTGCCATTTACGCGAATTTTGGCCGGCAGTGATGCCAAATCAGTGACTTTAGGTCTGTTCACGTACTTGGTTTTGGGTAAATGCATTATGATATTTTTACCCAAACGCGTTCACGTACTCATGAAATGGGGGAAATTTGCTGACGTAATATTTCCCCTACTTAAAAATGTTAGTCCAAATTTACCCGAAGAAATAAGTTGAGCACTTTTGTTAAGCTTTGTTATAAAGCCACTAATTGTCACTTTGACAGTTATTGCTTTAGTTTTTGTCCAAGACTACTCAAACTTGTTCACGTACTCTTGGTATTTGGTAACTTCTCCTATTTAACATTTTTACTCAGAATATTTCTGATCAAAAAGTACGTGAACAGACCTTTTGTCAACCAATCTGGTCTTTTCGAACACCCTCCTAGTGACAGAATTTATTTTCTGAAACAAGTCTAAAACTTGGTGATTCTGGTGACACCAAATGTTTTCCAATTTTTTAACGTTTTAACGTAAATATTTCTAGACTACTACTTAATTCAGTTACAACCGCTGTTGAACCTACAACATATTTAAACGGGTCCTTTTAGCGCTTTTGTTGCTAAGCTAAACGCATGTATAACACAATTCGAATAATTTCCTGTGAAAGTTACTGATTTTCCATGGAGACGGAGTTGGATCAATTCGTTGAGCGGCACGACCACCATGCCATGGGACCGGGGTTCGAGACGAGGTCTCCCCGTGAGTTTTTATTAAGAAATTAAAATGATCCACTCCGTCTCTGGGCTGTGGTCTAGCTCGCAGCAATGCAAAAACAAGACTCAAGTTTCCTCACTTCCCTTACCCTAATTCCCTTCCGACCCAAACCATGCTAACGCATCAAAGGGTTGTCCCCTAGGCTTTGGCCACATCGTATAAAAAAGGACCCTAAAACTTTTAACGGTACTCATTTTCTGTCGCTACTATAAATGAATCGCCCTCAATTATGTTTCTCCTCCCTTTCCTTTTACAATTTTTAAGGAAGGGGTTAAACGACTTTTAAATACATGGGATCAGCTGTGGATGAAATCAAAGTGCACTAAAGTACCCCAATTTGCACCAATTAAAGGTAAATACGCGTGTGATTTAGGTAAATACAGTCTTTTATTTATTTGATTGACTAGTGGTATTTACATTTTTGTTATTTAGAAATTTCTTATAATATATTGGAAGCAAAATTGCTGGTGGGCCACTGTCCTCAAGGTAAAAATGCCGGACACCTGACAACCCTACGAAATCAATTAAAGTTAGTGCTAGTCGACTGTGATCAACTATTTCAATTTTGAAATATTCGTTTTTGGTGGGCCAACTACACATAGCTGCTTTTAGTCATGCTTCATAATGATGTAATAAGTAATCAACGCACACCGCGTAGGCCCTTACATCCTGACTGTTCTATCATAGCAAAGTGAATTACTGACAGGCACAGATTTCGAAGAGAAACTCGGAGAAACGGGACCTTTCAACTAAGGCTATCTGTTCTAATAACAAATTTCGTTATCTTTAAATGTTCGTATATAAAACTGAACTTGTGATCCATAGGTCTTTATTTATTGTACTGAAATCAAATCAATTAGGTAAGTAAAGCATTTTTGACCGACTTCCCATAAACGAAGAGGTTCTAAGTTTGACCGTATTTTATAGTTTCGTAACGCGTGGAGCGATTTTGATGATTCTTTTTTGTTGGTTAGAGTTTGGTATCATGTCAAGAAAATTTTTGGTGTGGTGGGAGTGGAGGTGAAACCTAACTTCGTAACACGTGGACCGATTTAGATAACTTTTTTTTTTATTGCATAGAGTATGATCCCCTATTGCTAACATTGAAAAAATATGTTCCTAGAGTGGGTGGGATGAGGAAAGGGTAGTCTAGCTTCGTAACGCGTAGACAGAGTTGGATGATTCTTTTTCTGACACAATTTTAAACGGTGGGAGTGTAGTAGAGAGGGGTTGGATGTCAACTTGTTAACGCGTACACCGATTTGGATGATTCTTCTTATGTTATATAGAGTATAATCCCCCATTGCTAATATGAGGATTTCAGACTAACTTCAATAGTAGCCTAACTTCGTAACGTGTAGACCGATTTGGGTGATCCTTCTTTTGGCATGTAAAATATGTTGCCCCACTGGTGCGACAAAAAATTTCCAATTTCTTAATTCACACACCTGTTTCGAAGATTCGTTTGTGTTGTAGGGTAAGGGGAGTGAGGAAACTGAAATCTTGTTTTTGCATTGTTGCGAGCTAGACAGCAAAGAGACAGAGTGGATTATTTTAATTTCTTAATAAAAGCTCTCAGGGAGATCTGGTCTCGAACCAGAGGCCCATGGCATGGTGCTCGTGCGGCTCAACGAATTGATCCAACTCCGTCTCCATATGATATTATATGGAACAATTTTAGCCTAGGGTAATCTAACGCGTGGACTGATTTAGATGATTCTAAATGCATAGTCATTTTTGTATTCTGACAAAAATTGTGTCTTGTGGTGAGAGTTAGAGGATTCGCGTCGCTAAGCTTCATAAAGCTTTGATCGATTTTGATTCTGTGGTAGAGAATACGTTACCTGATTGATAAATGATAACAATTTTGTAGCTAGAGTGGCTACGATAATTCTCTCTTGTATAGAGTACAACTACGCAACCACAATCGACGATACTATACAGGGTGTTTCAGATCTGACGTGCCAAAATGAGTGGGGTGATAAATCTCACCTAGGCAAACAAAAAATTGTATGGCAAGGAGAGGGGGGGACTCTGAACCGTTTGGGAGTTACAGGGTGATTCATAAATTTCAGTTTTTCATGGTATGCACATTACTCTTTTTTTTACTCTTTTTATCTTTTGATCTACCCAACATAGCGACATCAAACAAACGCTAAAAAATAACTATCCTAATGACCTTTCGAAAAATGTCAACAATGTTGATCTCACTACTACCACAATTGAAAAAATGTTTTGAAATTACCAAAATTTCATCATTTTCCCAAATTTTCTCCGAAATTTATGTAATTAGTATACCTCTTTTTATTTTTATTGGATTGCCCGTCTTATTACCTTTCCAAAAAGCTGCAGTATGCCAAGGTAGACAAAGAATTAGAAAAACCGCATTTTTAGAAATCTCTGACTACCTAATTATTTTATTGCACTTTAGGTAGCAAATTCTTTAAGTAACAACATTTTTATGATAAAGGGTCGACAATGTTTCTTTTGGGTTAACAGGTAATTAATTTTAATTATTGCTCAAAAAAAGTTTTAAAAATGTTAGTGTAATTTTGTTTTATTGCCGATATTAGCATGTGTTAGCCAGAATTCACATCCTTGTATCCTGGCGTTTTGTTACTCGTACCTGATGGAAATTTTGCTATAAAAAAGGGTCAGTAAACAAGAATACCTATCATAGTTAAAAAATAAATCATAGTTGAATAATAAATAATTTTAGCTGAAATTATTAAAAAATGGTGGAATTTACATTTATGGTGTAGTAGGCGGAAAAGAGAGAGCGGCTGTACTGGATGATCAAAGGAGATTCTCTAATCGGCGAGTACCCCAAAGAGGGGTGTTTACACGGGCTTGCCAAAGCTTAAGAGAAACGGGATATGTAACTTCACACGACATGGAGACACGACCCGAAACTTCGGGAAGTTCTGCCGACGTCGAGCAGCAAATAATCACCATCGTGAGGCAGGACCCTGAGACGAACACGAAACGAGTCGCAATGCGATAAGGAGTGTCGTCATCTAATATTTGGAGGGTTAGTCATCGAGAGTAATTACGTCCATATCATCATCACCCAGCCCAAGGACTACTGAAAGGAGATTCCGGGAAGACTGGAATTTAGGTCTTGGCTTCTGGAACGCGACATTGAAAACCGGGCGTTTCTGGACCGAATTCTGTGGACGGATGAATCTCAATTCACGAACTTCCGTAACCTCCATACCTGGCCGGAAACTAACCCACACAGGGCAAAGGTGACCTCATTCTAGCAGAGATTCAGTGTCAATGTATGGGCTGGTATCATCGGCAACCATTTGGTAGGACCATTCATTTTTGGACAATACACTGATAGATCTAATAGAGTAAAACCCTATGGATAATCTTAGGGGAATTTTTCACCAACACGATGGAGTACCAGTGCTTACGGCTAACATTGTAAAGGCAATACTAAGTGAAAAATTTGAAAACCGACGCACCGATTCCTTGGCCTGCTAGATTTCCAATTTTCAAATTTTTTTTTAAAAACTATTTTATATGTTAAGGAGTTAATCAAAATAGAAGACTTAAATTTTGCTTGGAACCAACTGGGCAACACTGCAGAATCGGCATTTAAGAGGAAAGCATGTCAAGGTGCAAAACAAGATGGTAATGCGTAGGTACACTTAATTTTCCCGCGATTGGCAGGCAGTTCAATAAAATGTAAAGTTCAAAGAATAGAATAATTTCTGTCAATCGCTAAACTGTTTTCGAAGCATGCTATGCTTAATTCTGAAGGCGGATGAGGATTTTTAGTTTATCAATGTAACTTATACAGTGCACTACATTTATTACTGATTCAAGATAAAGTTAAGCACGTCATTATTTTTCTAACGGAAAAACTTGTGAAATATTGACATATTATAGGCATTTTTAACAACATTTGTTGAAAAAGTACGTCTAACCTAACGTATGCACTGATTATCGGACTGGCAACATTTTCGGCTGTAAGCAACGCAAACTGTCCCACACACGCCACTGTTTAATAATTCGTGATAAGTTATTTACCAAAGCAAGCAGTGAGTAGTAATTTCGTGCTTCGCATTAATTTTATCTTACTCCTTTTTTTTTTTAATTTTGCATGCAAGTTAACACTAGTTGAGCTTTGGGTACAGAAAACAAAAAAGGAGAATAGGAGCCGAGCCACTAAAAGCTTCACGAACTTAAAGTTGGCGGTGTCCCTTCCTGCATTATCAAGTTTTCCTATTTTTTTTTTGTATTAAAATTTATTTCCAACAGAGCTACGTTTAACAAGGGACTATTTGACATAGGCCCAAATTCCCCATTATATTGAACTTGAAAAAACGTCAACAAAGTGGCAATATAACCTTACGGACCTAGAATTATTGCTCACGCTTGAGCTTTTCCTATTTCGCCTCACACAAGCACACCTTTTTGCAATCACTCTTGGCGTATGTACACTGTGTAAAGTAAATGCCTTACCTACACTCTTACAGCCCTATTTGCAGATCACAATTCTTTTTTTTTCGTTTTTTGATATTTTTCTTGTGATGTCGCCGCTCAATTTCCTTGTGACAGACAACCCACATCCGAACAATTTCGTATTAAATCACTTTTGCACTCGCTTGAATTGCATTTTCTTCACTTAACCGAATATAAGTTGAGCTTTCGACTCTGTTTGTTTTTGTTACAACACACGGCACTCGCTGACGTTGATCACATTTAATTTTGTAAGAACATTTTAGCCTGCGGCAATGACAATTGAATTTTCTCACGAATAGCACATTGAATCGAATTAATTTTTATAACACAACTTAAGACCGCTAAAAGCACACGTAATTTTATCGAATTATGATAATTTAACTTTTATTTTCTAAAGTTATAAAGACTGAAAATCAAAAGTCTCCCGAAATGTAGGTCTCTAGGCCACTTACACTACACAACGAACACCACGAAACCTCTCCATTCCACGGTCTCCCGCGCGCGTATAGAATTCTTTCTCCCCAAGATGAAGAACAAGGACAGGGAACGATATTTCTACTTCTACTTGATACACCAATTCCTTTTCTTTTCTTCTCTTATTTAGTCATGTTTTGCCATTGTATTGAATGTCTCCGTCCGCTGGCCTACCCAGGAAAGCATAGCAACTTGAATTATCGCATATATGAATATCAGAGTAATATTCGTCTAGATACTATCTCTTTCTGTTTCATTTCACTCTCTATCAATATTCTTGATTAGCAGAACTTTTGTCCCATTCATATATGGGTACCCCCCCAAACACACAGAGCAGTTAATCGGAAAATTCACGCTATAAAAGAACACATTAAACGTGCCCGCACACGAAAAAAGCCTGCCTTTGCTTGTGTCGGACGAAATCATCTTTGCGCTGTACTGTCGCGTCGCGATTTCGTCGCGCCGGACCTTGTTCGCGTTCATGAACTGACATTGAAAAAACTCTTCCGCCCGTCTGGTCTGGGCAGCTTGCTGCTACCAACCAGCCACAGCCATGGCCAGCGATGGGGTACGCATCTCTCACGGTGCTCTGTGTGAGAAAAGCTTTAGGTAGTAGTTTACGATGCAGGCAAGTAACGGACTGTATCGCAATGTGGGGAGACGTTTTGCGTTCAGTCCTTTCGTGCGATGTCTGTCGTTTTCATTTTCTTTTCTTCTTGAGCCAGTTACGATGTGGGGAATGAATTTGTTGCTTCCAGCACTGAATTGCTGGTGGGTTTTTTTAGATAATTCCCACGGTAGATCTATTTGTCCTCAAATGTCATATTGAGGGTCCGGTCCATTGCTAGGGAACCGACAGTTCCCTAATATTATTAAATAGCCATTAAATATAGAAGAAGGTGAGTTCCGTTTTCCGTTTATGCACTTGAAACTTACTTTAAAAAATTACTTGTCCCCTTTACTGTTCGAAAGAGATTATTTGCACCTTTACGTAAGCAATAATGAAAAGTTTAATTTATTCGCAGTAACTTGAACGAAAGTTATTTTTCTTGCTACTTTTAAGGGGTTACATCACTTTGGAAAAAAATGTGCTTGTTTTTGCTTAAATGATGTACTAACGTTTCTAGAATATTCAAGAGGAATTATGACTGAACAAATATTTTAAAAATCGGTTTGAACCCAATTTTTGAAACCGATAATGCACCTCAGCACGATAGATGTCCCGCAGGCGTTGATTCTTGGTGGTCTTGTAGAAATCATCACATCATCTTGAATCATGTATGTACGAACCAGCAATGTCAATGAAAGTTTTTGTTGCAGGATCTCACAAAAGAAGATCTCTCCGTTGCCTGGGAGGATTTACAAGGAATGCAAACGAGAGCCTAAATTCTATCGTTTGGTCAATCCCTCCGAAATCAATCAACAAAGTAATCTTTGAAATAGCGACTGATATGGATGTGATAACTTACGATGACGGCTATTAAAGATTACTGTACTATGGGCCTATTCATAAACGCAAATTTGCGCTGCAGCTGCACAATTCAGCAATACACTTTGTTCAGCTGAATTGTGCAGAAAAGCACAGTTATCAATACGTTATACGAACAATATTTTCCACGTTTTGGTATTCCTCTAGAAATTACCACAGATCAAGGTACTCAATTCGAATCCAAATTATTCGAAGAATTTACAAAAATTTTAGGATCACATCGAATCCGTACTACTCCTTATCATCCACAATCAAACGGAATGATAGAACGATTTCATCGACAATTAAAAGCAGCCATACGCGCTCGTGACGGCCAAAATAATTGGGTCACACAATTACCTGCAGTCCTCTTAGGTTTCCGAACCACGATTAAAGAAGACTTGCAATGTTCTCCAGCAGAACTTGTCTATGGACAACCTCTTCGCGTTCCAGGAGAATTTATCATTAACAACAATTCAACAATTCAAGATCCATCAAATTTCTTAAGTAAAATTAGATCTTGCATAAATAACTTCAAACCTTCAAATTCTCGAAAACAAAATTCTAAAATCTACGTACCTAAAGATTTAAAAGATACAGAATTTGTTTTTATTAGAATCGACAGAAGCAAATCTTCTTTACAAAACCCATATGAAGGTCCGTTCAAAGTATTAAACAAACTAGACAAATTTTATCAAATCGATTACCGTGGTAAAGCTACAAACATTTCAGTCGACAGACTAAAACCAGCATTTATCGAAAACACGGAACAAATTATTACACCAATCAAAAACAATACAAAAAAGAAAGTAAAATTTCAATTATAATTTTTTTATGACTAACAATATTATTATTCATCATATTCTTAATTTTACGATTCATTTAAAATGGACGTTTTCACTGAGGGGGGAGTAATGTAGCAGTAGCTACAATAGGCAAACCTGCGTTTATGAATGGGCCCATTACATGCGTATATTTCAAACTTCACGCGACTTTTTCTCGAAACTACGTTTTCCAAAACGGTGGGCAAGAAAGTTTCATCCGATTGACTTAGAATTTTACCTGTAGCTACTTAGATAGGTTATCTAGGCTGTTTTATAAACAAATTTAGGTCGGTTTTTTGTCGCTATAATAAAACTAATGTAAATGATGGTACCATTTCAGGTCAGCGGCAGAATTTGAGGAACGTAACCAGTGAAGTCAGAAGGAACAGAAGGTCGTACAATCTTGAGGAGGATGGGATTCGCTACTCACCGGTTATCTGGAAGAAAATCTTGAAACAGAAGCAATCCTGGAAGAAGACGGAACGAGCCTGGAAATCATTGGAAAATTTGAATTACATAACTTCGCGAACTTATCGCGGTATTTTTCGCGGAACCTTATACGCCGGTATAAACAATCAACGCGCTAGAATTATTTAAGAAATAAAGCACAAGATAACGATAATTATGGTAGCAGAAATCCACTACAGAACTCACTCTCACACAAAAGTTCAAACTCAAATTTGAATACTTTCCGAATGCAAAATAATTTTTCGGGTATCACAGAAACGTAAATAATTTACCCGAGTCGATTGTTATACAAAACAAATGAATATTTTTATTTAATTTTGTTCCATATTCCGGCGAAACGTTTTCGGAAATTGGCCGAAAACTCGGAAATCTGCATAATAGGGGCCATTTTCGTATAAAGCCAACCCATTTTCGGAGGAAAAGTCAGTTGTTTTTTAGTAAGTTTTGTAGTAGTTTCAGTCAGTTACTTTGTCAGTAGTTGTTTTTAAGTATCATTTTTTTGTCAGTTTTTTAGTAATTTTTTTTTTGTTAAGCTATTTAGAAGTAAGAAACCGTGTAGCAAAAAAAAAGAAAAGTTTAATGATAAATATCCCAGGTAAAAGGAATATTGGTCGGATTTTGGAGCATCGGGTTAAGTTGAGTAATTTATTTTTAGTTTATTTATTCACAAACATATTTCTTTCCCCTTTTTGGTTTAATATAGATATTTGTTACTATAGGGTAACATGGTGACATACCGACCGGTTGTCCCATACCGACCTCCACATGTTTCTCAGTCATTGTGCTGCCTCCCAGGGCCCAAGCTGTCGGTGGTGGCATTTAAAAGCTCTCACAACACAAATAATTTGGAGGTAGAGAGTCATCTTTTTACTCATTTCATTTCGTGGTTATGTGACGTTTTGTGTTTTGACGGAGTAATATTTTTGATGAGCCTACACGAAACTTCAGTTACAAGTGCTTTATTGTTTCTTGAAAAATCGAAAGGTAAGGTTTTTATATTCGTTATGGCCTAGACTTGAATAGGTGCTATTAAATTTTGATCACTTTTATTGTTGTAAGTGAACGGCAAGTCAATGTTTGTAAAAAATCGTGGCTGTCCGAAACCGATCCCTATATTTTTTCGCATTTACGACTTTTTTACTGTGTTTTTGATATTCAAACTTTGATTTCATGACTTTTAACGGTATCGGTAACGGTGTTTTTTTTAGAAACGGGACGTTCGTTCAAACGAGATTCGGCAATTCTGCGGCGCGCAGTTGCTGCAATGGCACTTGGAACTTCGCTTCGTGCACGTGAATTTAAAGTTCCTCGATCAACATTACTGCTTCATGGGAGAAATAATGTGATAACTACCGAAAAAAAGGACACTGCACTGCACAAAAAATTCCAGTTTTGCTTTTTCCCTCTATTCGCAGCAAAAAATGCGGGGGGGGGGGGGGGGGGGTCGGTTTCGGACCACGATTTTTGAGAACGAAAAATATGCAGACTTTCACTATGACCTCGTTATCTAAATCAAAAGTACCTGAAAACCTTGTCAAGCAAGTATTGCCCATCGCTAAGAAGTCTTCTGCAGTAACGATAACCGACTTCCGTCCAATAAGCATTTTGTGCTTTTTCTCGAAAGTACTTGAAAAGATTATGTCCAAGCAAATACTGGCTTATGTCGAGGGGAACGTATTCCTATCTTGTTGGCAATTTGGTTTCAGATCTTTTCATAGTTGTGAGACAGCTGTCTTGAGGGTATCCTTTGACATAAGAAAAGCCATGGACAATGATCACTTCACAGCTTTAACATTACTGGATTTTTCTAAAGCCTTCGATTGCGTTGACCACAGCTTACTTATTCACAAATTACACACGTACTTCAAGTTTAGCTCATGTGCTGCCTCTATGATAGCATGTTTCTTGTCAGATCGTTCCCAAAGAGTGCAGATCGATTGCTTAATCTCTGGTCCATTGCTTCTTTTACGGGGTGTACCATAGGGATCAATACTGGGACCGCTTTTATTTAGCCTCTTCATCAATGATTTGCCAAGTGTGGTGCGTGATGTGAAAATCCATCTTTACGCTGATGATGTTCAGATCTATCTGGGTAGGCCTATTGGGCTCCTTGAGGACTGCATCGAACGTATAAATGCCGATCTTGGTAGAATATTTGAATGGTCAATCGCGAACAGATTACTTTTGAACCCCGGAAAATCTCACTCTATCATGTTTTATACTAATCCTCTTGTTTTAAGTAATGCTCCTTAGATAATGTTAAATGGTACTCCATTGCCAGTCCTAAGTAAAATAACTCATCTTGGTATTATTTTGGGACAAGAAATGAACTGCTGTGCAAATGTAAGTGCGAGGATTGGCAAGATATATGCTGGTTTACGAAGACTTTGGTTGTCAGCCTATATTATCCCGAGAAGTACTCGTCTGTATTTGGTTAAGGCATTGATACTGCCTCATTTTACCTTCGGTAGCTTGGTTTTTCCTCACTTAGACAGTCACTGTGCACGTCGATTAGATGTTGCTTTTAACGACTGTATTAGGTTTATTCACGGACTACGAAGGTTTGACCATATCACCCCTTTCAGATTAAGCCTTGTCGAGTCCAGTCTGGAGATTTACCTCAAACGACGAGCGTTGCTGTTTCTATTCAAGCTGCTTAAATGGAACAAACCACTATACCTCCGTGAATACTTCCAATTTACAACATGTCAGCGTAACAGAAATTTACTAGTACCGCGGTTTAGGAAATCAGTTATGAATAGTTCTTACCCTGTCCAAATAATTTGCTTATGGAATAGTCTTCCTCTAAATATTCAAACGGCTGGCACTGCCAGTGCATTCAGGCGTCTTTTAGTCAATCACTTTGCTTGATTGGTACTTTTACTCGGGTCTTGTCTCTCTACACTGAAGCATCTAAAGTAGCTATGTAAATTAATTGTAAATATTATTTTTTCTTATTTCTTGTTCTATTTATCTCTTCTTCTTTTTTCTTTCTCAATTAATATTTCTAGCATTTTGTTTTTGTTGAAATAACTTATCTAGCACCACTTTTAATTGTACAATAAAAGATTTTAAATCTTGTGTATATTTACCTGTAATAAATGAATATGAAGCTGCTTTCAACTTAGAATAACGTTTCCTCCAAAAAAACATGTGGTTTGTGAACAAAATCAATTTAAAGCACTTATTGCATTAGCCATTTAGGGGGTCGGTTTGGGACCATGTTACCCTAATAATCATTTTACGATTGGTGCAAAAAGTGAAATTTTCTAAGTGTCAAGTGGCTGCCTTCGTGTTTCCTTCATACTTTGTTTATTTTATTTTGCGACTTGAAAATCTTTTTGATGAAGGAATAAAATACGTTGCGTATAGTCTGAATTAAATTTATTGACTTAAATAAACTCTTTTTTCATTGAATTAATTCATGCAATTTTAATTTATTCGCGAAGTTTTCTTGGCAACATTTAGAGTTCTTGGACTCAAAAACCAAGGGGCGACCATCACGTGCACACCCATCCCTTCTCCATCGAGCTAATGTGACCTATATGCTCTATAGTGAGCATATAACAAGGTTTACTCTATTCTCAATTAAAACTTTAAAGGCATTTTTCTCGAAACTGATGTTTTCAAACTGGAGTGCAGCATAATCAATACAATTTTCAATACAACGACTTGAAGTTTTTAATGAAATATGTATATGGGATTTGGAAAAAATTATCTACTTCAGTTATTATATTTTTTATATCCATTTATTGAGGTCATAGTGCGTTTTTTATTGATTATCTGATAAATAGGCGAAATTTATATAGTTTGCAAAACTATACAGGGTAACCATTTAAAACTATATTCTAAATTTTCTGAGAAGGGATGAGGTATAGAAAAAAATTTCTTAAATGAAAGTTGTGTAGTATCAAGAAGGGTTGAAAAGCTATCTATCTAGATGAATTTTCGAAACCCATGTTTCTTTATTGAAATCTTTGGGTGAAAGTGACCAACTTTTATCTCAAAAATATTTTTTTTAAACATAAATTTTTTGAGTTTTTCGGGGAAAAACATTTTGAAACTCAACATTTTTTAACCGGAAGGAAAAGGAAGTGTAGAAAAAAAATTTCAAAAAATTTGGTCCGATCCCCTATAAAAATCTAAGCACTTTTGCCCCCGTGCAATTTTTCTGTTAACCTAACCATTTTCGAGTAAAAAATCTTTAAAGTTCCAAAATTTTCAATCACTTTCCTTGGAAAACTAAAAAAATTTATTATATGTTTAAAAAATGAAGTTTTAATGAAGTAAAACTTTTGTGAACGTCTATGGTTTGGATTTAAATCAACTAAACTCTTAAAAAGTCATGAAAACTCGGCCATTCACGTAAATCACCTCTTAAACGCGGTAATTGAATTTTTGGAAGATAATTTCGAAACGCAGCAGGCAATTTTGAACTATCCTCCTTATTTAGTGAGAAGCTACTTGAGGCGGCATTAAATTGAGATTCTAATTTACTCCACGATTCGGTTAACGTTCCATATGCTTGGGAGTATGCTAATTCTATGAACCCGAAACTTTCAAACGAGGCGTATATCTACACCTCTTTCACTCAACCTCTTACCCCTTTCCTTCGCCCTTATTTCCTTTCTTGCCAAGACTGAGCTTTAGCACACAGACAAATTCTTCACAAAGCTCCGTGGCTAGTCCAAGAAAACTTTGCAGCTCGTGTTTATCTTTCGGAGTAGGCCAGTTCTCTAAGAAAAATATTTTCTCAGGATCGGTGCTTATTCCTTCTGTCGATATCATATGTCCAAGGTATTTGACTTGGTCTCCAAAGAATGTCCATTTTTTAGGGATAAGTTTCAGTTTGAATAAGTTTAGTTTCTGCAACACTTTTCGTAAATTGTCTAGGTGTTCTTCAAAACTTCTAATTACAATGATACCAGGCAGTTTTTTCAAGTTAAACCTCGTAAAACGGGTTCTATTAAGCGTTCCAATTTTGCTGGAGCATTTCAAAGTCAAAAAGGCATAACTTTAAATAGCCGCAATCCACTTCAAACCGAAAATGCTGCTTTCTCTTTGTCATCTGTATGAATCTCAACTTGCTAGTATTCGCTGTTTAAGTCCAATGTCGAAAACCACTTGGATCCTGCCAGGGTATCTAGCGTGTCGTCTATGCGAGGTAGTGGATAACTATCTTTCTTTATAACATTATGTAGTCGACGATGGTCTACGCAGAATCTTGTACCCCCGTCCTTCTTATTAATTGGCACCACTGGGGCATGCACGGGTTCTCGAGTTCTTCTATCATGTTTGTTTCAACCATGATGTATGCTTCTTAACGCTTTGCTAGTGGTAATCGTCGTGGCGCCTTCTTGATGGGTCAGGCCTCCCCTGTATCGATCCTGTGTTGCACTACATCAGTTCTTCCATACTATGTGTTTGTCATCAAATGCAAATCTATCTCCAAATTCTTCAATTATGTTACTTGCTTTAGTATACTCGTTTATTATAGATGGTAGCATCAGGTTTGTTGGTTGCAATGTCTTTCTTTGGCTACTTGGTTTCTTCTGAACTTGAACATTCCATTAATATGATAAGTTTACAGCTTTACCGCTTCTTTGTTCCACTCGTTCTCTTTGTGTGGATTTTCGCAGCCAGATCCAGACATCGTTTTGGAGAGTGTGATCTTCTTCTCTTTCTGCAGTCCCTTTGGAGGTGGCCTTCTTTGTTACACGTTCAACTTTTAAAACGACTCCACTTTTCCGATGCATTGACGTGGCAACAGGTATCTTCTATTTCTGTTACCTCTCTTAGGCGTACAGTATTTCTTGAGGCTTGTATTGCTGCCTGATAAGTTAAAGCGACACTGGCATACTCCTTGCTGCAGATCACGATCTGCAAGTAAATTAATAAGAGCTTCTCTTGAAACTACTTTTACATAATCTTGATTAAATAAGATAAGCTAAATGCGTCAGCCTTTCTATATCCGCACATAACTGCTGCAACGTCTCTCCCGGCTTCTGTGCTCGACCCGTGGCTGAATGCAATAAACCTCTTACATGTACTAGTTACCATACCGCAATTCGAGGAACTGTATTAGAGATGAATAATTGTACCTTTGCTATGCCCGTATAGTCTGAAGCAACGCCTCTAAGTGCCAAAGTTAAGGCTGTAGCAGTTTCCTCGTCAATCCAAAAATTTATTACTCTTATCGTCTCGAATTGAAGTCTTTATGCCAGGGAGTGTGACCGTCAAATGTTGGAGTATGATGTTTTTTAATCACACTCAGGTCTGTAGATAAAGTCGCTGAACGCCGTTTCTGGACACTCTCTAATTTATTTCTAATTTATTTATTAGTTCCGTTTCACATTCAGCTTCTTTTATTTGGAGCTGTCCCGAAACTCCCACCTCTTTCACTCCCTCTTCAATATCTGACTTCAGCTCTCCCATTTAATATTCAATAGAATTCTCTATATTCCTAAGTTGTCTCTCTACAATTGATTCCAGAGTTTCAATCGGTTTTTCCATTCAGCTTTCACTTCGTCAATAGAGAGCTTAAGTTCAGCTACTATTGATGACTTCAACTCGGCCGTCGACAATTTCTGTTGTTCCAGTAATTCAAGCGGTTCGGGATCCACTTTAAATTGTCGGTCAATTTGCAATTGTTGTCTCTAATCGGGTAAGTTCTTCTCCCGCCTCATGCCCCATAGGTGGTTGCCGTAACTACAGAGACAGTAGGTCGGGAACATTTACTTAATTCCCCTTTCAAATCTAACGTCACGTAAATCCTTCAATTTGCGGCCCATATTTAGATAGACTGTACTATTTTACTATGCTTGCACAATCACAGTTTTTTTAAGTTCACGTTTTAATCTTTCTTAATTAATCCCACTTCTAACACCAATTGTAACATAATTAGGACTCTTCGAGTTCGGCGGATTAATTAAGACACTTATTTACAGTCACAAGTGTTCACAGTTTTTATTTACATCACTAATTAGTTAATTCACAATTTTTTTTTTTCATTTTTTTTCACAATACGACGTTTAACTGTTACTCAGACCTATTTATACTACTTAGCTTGATTATAGAATCCGTTATTCATTTTCACCACACAAAGTCACCACAGTTTCGAGTCGGTCTTGTCATACATACGACATGCAGATCTGATGATTTTTTGATAACATATCTATTCGTTTTTGTATTTCACAAATTTGATTTATTCGTACCCAACGACCAAAAACAACACCCAAATATCAAATTTCGTGCAATTAATGATTTTTTGGATCCTCTAGTTGTAGCGCGTCCGATTTAGCCGATACTTTGCATTGTTTTTTGAGGGCGCCTTTTCATCAGGCCATTTTGTGCCTTCCCTGGAAGTTTGGTCATATCCAGGATCGTCCCGCTACCTCAATTAATTTGGCCATTATATCTCGTGATATTATCATGAGTGGTATCAAGGAACTTAAACTGGACTTTTCTTTTGCTCCTGATGGTGTTCCACCTGCATTCTCCAGATCCTGTTCTGATGCCTTACTCACTTCACTGGAACTCATCTTCAATAAATATCTTCGGGCCGGTAGATTTCCTTCGTTATGGAAGAGCTCCTTTATAATTCCTGTTTATAAAAAGTGGCATAAAAGCTTAATAACAAATTAAGGCCAATCGCGAAGCGTTCCTGCATACCCAAGTTGTTCGAATATGTTATATATTCACAGCTTGTAGGGCAGTGTAAGGGGTTAATCTCATCTAATCAACATGGCTTTCTGCCTGGTAGATCGACGACAACTAACCTGCTTGTATTTACATCCCACATTATCTTTGCCTTCCAACGAGGTCTCCAGACTGACTGCGTCTACACGGACTTTAGCAAGGCATTTGATAAGCTCCCTCGTTCTGTAATTATGCTTAAGCTTGAAAGGTTGAGTTTTGCGCCTTTATTGCTCGACTGGATCTGCTCTTACTTAAAAGATAGGACATATCGGGTATCTTTCCGTAATACTTTATCCAGAGTCGTTAGGGTTTCATCTGGCGTACCGCAGGGTAGCCATCTGGGGCCGTTGCTGTTTATTCTTGCCATTGACGACATTGTCCCTCTGATTAAGCACTCCAAAGTTTTAATCTACGAAGCCGATATAAAGATTTTCTTATGCTTTAGAAACAGTTACGATTCTTTCTGCATTCAGGATGATTTAAATACATTCAAGAACTGGTGTGGATCTAATGGCCTACAGCTTAACTTGGATAAATGTGAGGTTGTGTCATTCTCTAGAAACCAAAATCAACTCGTCTTTGATTATACCTTTGCGGAAACTAATATCTGTCGCGTGCATTCCGTTACTGACCTTAGTCTTAAGCTTGATCGTCAACTTGATTTCACTCTGCACATTAACTACATTGTTTCTAAGAGTAATTCAGTTCTGGGTTATGTAAAGCGGTGGTCAAAGGAATTTTCTGATCGGAAGACCTTAATTTACTTATTCTTCTCTTTGGTTAGGCCAATTATCGATTATGCATCTCAGGTTTGTCTCCCTGTTATGCTGTTTATTGACTCGGTGCAGCGGAACTTTGTTAGGTTCGCACTAAGAGACCGTCCGTGGAATGATCCACTCAGACTTTCTCCTTATGTGGATCGCATCCGATTTGCTGACCTTTATTCCCAACTGGAACATAGATTTTTGCACTCTCGCAAGTATGGTTTCTTATAGGCATACCCAGTATAGCTTAAGGAGATTGCCTTTACTGCACTTTGTTTACTTGAGGTCTAACTATGGTATGTATGAGCCCATAAACCGCACGTGTAGAGCCGTGAATATGTGCCCTGTTTTTGACCTGACTCTTACTAAGGTTTTGCTTAAGCGTTCTCTGTTGTCCGTGCACTCCTGATTGTTGTGTGTGGGCGTGTTTTAGTTTTTGTTTATTAATGTTTTTTTTCTCTTTTTTTGCATGTTGGTGTGGGATCCTCTTCACCTCAATATATTGCTATAGGTCAATTGATTCTAGGCTTCTGCCTGAGAAGTGCGTTAAAGGGTTAATTCTAAAAAAAAACAAAATTTACTCTCACAGTTTTTTATTTGTGGCATTCATTGTTCAGGCTAGCAGTCAGATATCAAAAGGCGATAAAGTCTAACCAGCGCAAACTCTATAACGACAATGAATTTTATCAACTCTTAAGGAATCACCAATTACAGAAGGGTTGGATCAATTCGTTAGGCCGCACGACCACCATTCCATGGGTCCTAGGTTCGAGACCAGTTCTCTTCGTGAGTTATTAAGAAATTCAAATAATCCACTCCGTCTCTGGGCTGTTGTCTAGCTCGCAGCAATGCAAAAACAAGACATTCAAGTTTTCTCACTTCCCTTACCCTAATTCCCTTCCGGCCAAAACCATGATAACACATAAAAGGGCTGTCCCCTAGGATTTTGCCACATCGTTTAAAAAAAAAACCTTGCCAAGAATAAATTAACACTGGAGTACATCTGGAAGTGGTTTTTACACTTTTTAAATCGAATATTTATAAAGTTTATCTCCAACAAAATAAATAAAAAAAGATTGTCCCTGATCACCGTGTTATGCTTTAAATATGAAATAATTATAAATGGTTGTATATTTTGAAAATGAAGTGGAATAGAGGGGATTTAGTTTTTTTCGAAATTGCTCGATTTGTCGTGGCTGACCATAAATGTTTTGTAACTTTTGTCGCCTTATGGATTTCTGCATTATTCAGTTGCAGGATAAAAGTATAACTCATCAATTTGACGTCTGCAACAACCACAACTTCCTTTAGAATTTCAGTATAATGTACAAAGGCATTTTAGCGCTTTTGGTGAAGTTGGTTCAACATTCTTTTTAAAAACGATTAAAGTTTTCACTTCTTAAATATTATTAGATATGCTATTTGAAAAATGCTACTCGTATAAAGCGACGCAACGCTGCAGAAAACAGAATCACGTAGTAAAATTAGTCACGGTCAGCTTTTCATACATCCCTCTACCCCTCCTTGATACAAAATTCCTACCATCGGGCTAGTATGGAAACGTACCCTATGCAGCAAGAGAGAATTATGACCCCTGAAACAGAATGCTACGCAACTATTCCCCGAACATCGGTCAAAATGTCCAAATCGCAACCATGAAACTGAACAAAAGCAATTTTGGTAGTTCCGTTAAAGTGACATTTGAGTCAAATTTGTCTAATACAAATATAACTTATCTTGACAGAAAAAGTATATTTTATTCCATAAAATGGAAACTGTAACTCTTAATTAATTTTTCCTCCAAACTCATTCTAAAAGTTTAAAACTCGTAAACGTAAACAAAAATTTTCCGGCTGTCAAGTAGCTGAGCTGCGTTAAAGTTAAAATTTGGCCAAGTTTTTCGTTATGGTTGCTTCGTTCATTGTATGGAGCTGTCATGCAACTTAATTTTACGTGACATTCAGTTACAGAAGCACGGCATGGCTACTTTGCATTCTGTTCAAGGCATCAAACTTAGGCCACAGTTTATGAGGTTAACCTACCTCCCGTCCACCCCACCCAAGGTCCAAATGTTTCCTCATAGCAGCAATAGTGAATTATACTGTAGACAAAACAAATATTCATCCCAATCAGTTTACGCGTTATGATTATTTTTCTGTTGTATAGGGTATGTTCCACCATTGGTACCATATCAAAAGTTGGGTTGGTTAGATGAGGGTGGGGGAAGGGCCGAAAACGTATTTCGTAAAGCGTGAACCTTCTTCGATAACCCATTTGATCATTTGCAGAAGCTCTCAGCTGTCATCTCCGGCATTTTGAGCAATGCCCGATGTTTTTGTTATTTATTTTATTCATGCTGCTTTGTGACCTGTTTTTAAGCGACTCCCCAAAAAGCGAGAGGTTATAAGTTCGACATGTATTTTTTAAATATCTTTAAAATATTTTTTTTATATAACAATAATATAATAATTTCGTAACGCGTGCATCGGTTTTGATGATTTCTTTTTTGCTAGGTAGAGTATGTTCCCAGATTGGGACCATGCCAAATAAATTTTTGGTTTGGTGAGGACGGGGGTGGGGATGAAACCTAAGTTCGTAACTTCTTTTCTTTTCTTGTATACAGTATGATCCCCCGTTGTTACTATGAGGAAAAATGTTGACCTAGGGTTGGGGTGTGGGGAGGGATAGCCTAATTTTGTAACGCGTGGACTGATTTAGATGATTCTGAATGTATTTATTTCTTTCTGGCAAAAATTGGGGCTTGTGGTGAGATTTGGAGGAGGGTCGGCGCTTAGCTTCGTAAGGCATAGGCTGATTTTGATGATTTCGATTCTGTTGTACAGAATACGTTTCCTGATTGTAGAATAATAAAAATCTTGTACCTAGATTGACTACGTTGATTCTCTAACTATGAGGGTTCTCTCTCTTGCTGTATAGAGTACGGTGCGGCAATAGGACCATGGTAACAATTTTGCATCGGAGGTGAGGATATAAAAGTGTGCCCGTGACTGATTTCGTAATATGTTGCCGGATTTGGATAATTCTATTTCCTTTCTTTAGAGTGCAACTTTTGAAATTGCTTTATTCTTAGGAGCAGTATTCTTTGAGTCGTATATATGAAGACACTAAAAAGTGAAAAATAAAATAGTTTATATAATACAGCGGGCGCTTTCGCCGCAAATACAACTCATGCTTTGGACTTTTGGAGGCTCCTTCATTTCTTAAGTTTGTCTTACCTATTACCGAATATCTCTCGATCCAAAAAGACTGAATGCAAGAGACAATCTCGCCGAAAGCATAAGAACAATATCACTGCACCTTCCAATGGGGTGTCTGCGGCCGCTCCGATGTTTTCTGCATGTCAACTCTCTGTCGTCTCCATGGGTTATTTTGGTGAGACAAAATTCGGGCCCGGGGGGGAGGGGGGGACTAAGCGTTTACGGGCCCACATACAATCGAATGAGTGACTTTCAATTTAAAATATGTCTGGTATATTACACTTTTTCGATCGTGAAACATTTTTTTATATAAATATAATTAAAATGGAACAAATTTTTGGTTGATGACTTAGATGACGGGGCCCCTTTTCAAAGCCCGGGCCCGGGGGGTTTCCCCCTTCGTCCCCTCCCTCTCGGCGGTTCTGCGTGCGTGAGTGCATCCCCAAAACATATTTTGGGTCTGCTATGGCAACAGAAAAACGCGTTAGTGAAGTCTCCTTCCACTATGTCAACGTAACTGAACTAGGCTCTAAATTTTGCTCGCCTCTTCACTGTCTCCACGAACTCCTGTTTCGACGTGGTTTGTTTGACCGATCCCTGGTTGTATGGAAGAATTGTAGACGCAGAGCCTTTTGGTCCTGCTTTCCCGAGATTGCTACTTTTCGCTTTTGCATGCATCTGTTGGCGGCGGAGTGCTTTTTGCAGTTGGTCGAGACATTCCGCACATACTGGCTGTTTTTTTGATATTGGAGATCTGAAGTTTTTCTGCGTTATATTGAAACTACCTCATAAAAGCTTTATGTAGCTGCTGCAATTTATATTCTATTGGCGCTGCAGCAAGTGCATATGAGCGGTTGGCTCTGTGTGTCCATGGGATCACTGATGCAATGCTCCTTTCTGGTGGTTTGTTGTTTTTCGGGAATTTTAATTTGTCTTGGATACCCTCAGTTGATGACGAGCACATGATGCCTTCTTTTTCTGCTTCTCCGCCTCAGCGTATGTCGGCTTTCTTCGATAGCAGTATAACTAACGACTAGGGAAGGTCCTTGGACCTGGTCTTCTCCACGGATCCTGCTGGCACTCATGAGAGGCATTACCTGAGACTTTTCATCATTAAGCACTTCATTTAATTCCGTTTTTTTTCATTCTAATTAATGCTGGTATGACTTTAAAAAGGTTGATATTGTAAAAGTTAATGTTTGGCTTTCTGCTTGTAACTGGTCAAGTGTTCTTGGGGGCGGGGAATTGATAATGCAATTAACTCTTTCTACGACATTGTCTTTCTTACAGGTACATCATCTACCTCTCAGAATATTAATTCATTGATTTCATTATTATTCAAGAGGTAGTCCACAAGGGACGACGGTGATTATTTGACTTTTTCTAACTAATGCTCCCAGTATATTTCTAGTTTTCAGGACTCATATGAAGAATATATGTCTAGAATGATAAGAGTATTATTGATAATGATTTTACTAATTAACTACGGATCTTATACTTGACAAAGAGTTAATCTTTAGATGCATTTTAAATTTTGCTACTCGAGCGGTCCCGATTGTATTCGCTCCTCGTTCATAACGCACTGCGGCCAGTCTCTTGTTCCTGTCTTGTATTTATTTAATTTATCTATTATTACTGACGTTTTTCCAAATCAGTGGAAACTCTTTAAGATTGTTCCTCTGCATAAGAAGGCTAATAATAATTGTGATATTTCTATCTATAGGTCTGCTGCAAATTTGCGTTGCTTCCCGAAATTACTGTAATTTTTAGTTAGTGATGTTCTTTCTTTCCAACTTGGATTTATGAAAGATAAAGCCACCATGGCTACTTAACTGGAATTTACGAATTATCGTATTTCGACAAAAGCTTTCGACAGAATTGATCACGCGGGATCCTGATTCATAATCTAGCCACTTTGGGGTTTCCCACATTTTTTTTCAATTAGCTTTTTTCTTACCTGCTGGTGGTATCGATTCCTATTTCGTTTTGCCCCCTGGAATCGAAGCTCACAAGTTGGTTTTAGCAGCATTGATCTTACGCCCAGATCTGCGACTTTCTCTGCTCGGGCATTTCAACTATACATGACACTGTTTGTTAGATAGGAGACATACATCGTCATCACACTCCAGATGAGTAAAGTGGTTAAAAAGTTTCCATCTAATCCTACGTGATGGGTGGTGGTCTAGGGCGCTGCACAATACGTCATTAATGATGATCAGGAAAAGCAAAGGTGACGGTATGCAGTCTTGTCTCACTCCGTTCAGTACTTGAAAGGGTTTCGACAGTTTTCCATTTTGTAAGACGGGACTTGATATTGGGTTTCTAACTAGGAATTCTTTATGATGGCGAGAATATTTTCTGGGATACCTCTCCAACGTAAAGCCACCCATATATACTCGCGATTAACGCTGTCAAGCACCTTCTGAAAATAGACGAGCTTTAGATGTAAATAGGATCTCCATTCGGCGGATTGCTCAATGATACTGTTGATGTGATCGCTGCAGGAAAAACCCTCAGGAAAGCCTGTCTGTTCATCGCCAAGAGTGCGCTCGATCGTTTGCTTGATTCGCATCAAGATGATTTTTTCCATCAATTTGGAGACTGCAATTACAAGACAGATACCGCGCCAATATCAGCCGCAGCAATGGGACCCCCCCTTTAGTAGTACCACTGATATTCCATCAATCCCTCGGGCCTTACCGAGGTCCATCGACTTAATTGCTTCTGCCAACTCAAATCTTGTCGGAGTTCTGATGTTAATGTTAACCGTAGCCGGCAGGTGTTCAGGGTCGTGTGAAGATATGTTCGACTGTCCAAAGGTGTTGTTTAGAACTTCAACAAAATACTCTGTTCTGTTCGGTGTTGTTTAACTAAAACGTTGGATTGTTGTCTAACTGCAACGTTGCTTCCGTTCCTGTGTTTTGGGGCATGTAGTGTCACTGATCCATGGTCGTCTTCCGCTCTCTAATCGTCCCACGTATTCCATACCGCAGCATACAAAAGATTCCTTCGCACTTTCCCACTTTTGGTCGATGGAGGCGTCAGTGTTATGATGCAGTGAATCATCTTTTTGGCTCAATGCGCTGCGGGTGTTCGGTGTTTTAAGCCTTTCTCCAGCCAGCGGTGTTTAAGCCTTTCACATTCTCCTTTTTAACTAGGTCTGACAGAATCTCTTTTACGTCAGCACACGACTGTGGAGTCAAATTCAATTGAAGGCTGTGTGACTCAGCCATTTCTCGCCAGGCCTCGTACCAATACACAACCTTACGTATAGCTTTCCAGGCTAACTGATGATGGAGTCTGTGTAGGGGATACTTATACAGAACTTATGACATGAATTTAAAATGGCATTTCAGAGTTAAAATATAAATGTG
This sequence comes from Leptarthrus brevirostris, assembly GCA_964036015.1. Lineage (NCBI taxonomy): Eukaryota > Metazoa > Arthropoda > Insecta > Diptera > Asilidae > Leptarthrus > Leptarthrus brevirostris. Next base: position 85,297,730 of record OZ038373.1, on the reverse strand, counting down.
ATTTAAATTGAACTCTAGCTCCAACATATAGTTAGGTGCATTCTGTGGTAGGTGAAATAACCTTTTGATGAAAAATCGCAACAACGGACCTCTAAACGGAGGTAAATAGTATAAACCTACTTGAGTGCTTAATTTCCTCCTTCTGAATAAAGTTTTGCCAAGTTACATTAATGGCCGTTTTTGCCGCTTGTAGCCGCTTTGTAGGGTGCCGGGTAAATGAGAGTTTTGGGGTTAAGCATATTCCCAGGTAAGTGTACTCTCCAATGGTCTCAATTTGTTCACAGTTATGTAACAAGTTTTCATTGTCTCTTCTTGGACCACTCCCTCACTGGAAAATTATTATTTTAGACTTTTCCAGATTAACCACCAAACCCCATAGCGGCAATATTCCTGAAGGCTATCAATCATTCTCTGCATTTTTTCAGATTCATCAGCGAGAACAACGATATCGTCAGCGTATTTCAGGACTTTCAGTTCGACGTCTTCGATTGTAATACCTACTTCCATGGAGTCCTCTAATTCATTGATATATAGCGAGAACAGCAAAGGACTTAAATTACAACCCTGCCTGACCCCCGATTCCGTCCGAAAACTACCGGATAAGTGCTCTCCATTCCATACCTGAAAAGAAGTACCTTTCATACAGTTTCTGCAAAACTCGTACCAGTTTGCTCGATATTCCCAAATTATACAACTTGTAGAAAAGTGCACCCCGTTGAATAGTATCAAACGCAGCTTTGAAATCGACGAAAAAGGCATATACTTTTTTAATTTTATTTGATTTTTTTTTATACATATGATGTTGCCAAAGCTCAGGGGATGCCCTATGATGCTAAAGCACAGCCTTGGCAGGAAAGGAATTAAGGATGAGGGAAATGGGTTACGAGGTTGAGTGAAGGAGGTGTCGATGTACGCCCCGTTTGAAAGTTTCAGGCTCATAAGACGAGGGAAAAACAGAAGATGGTAAACTATTCTACATTCGTGTTGTTCTGCTTAGAAAAGATTCCCGAAATTTGACGGTACGTCCAAATTTGACCTTGAGAGTATAGGTGTGGGATCGACTTGTAGATCTTGTATCGCGCGTTGTCATGTGTCTACAAGGAATCAGGCTAGCAATTTCGTTAGAACAATGGCCATGGAAATAGCGATAGAAGAGTGAGTGACAACATGGGAATTATATTCAATATGGGAATTATATTCAAGTCTAGGCCTAATGTGGGACTTGTAGATCAGGGCTAAGTCAGGTGGGGTGAAATATTTCTTACATCTCTGTAGAAAACCCAAACATCTCATCGCACTTTTAGCGATTGCAAATATATGATCAGTCCAGCTAAGATTGCTGGATATCTCAATACCCAAGATGTTTAGGGAGGGCGAATTGGGTATATTCACTCCGTGGACTAAAATGGGTTGGAGTTGATCTGGGCGTTTTTTAAGGGACATTAAACAGCATTGACTTTTGGATGAATTAAACGAAACATGATTTGCTCTGCCCCAAGCAAGGACCATAGAAATGTCGTTGTTTAATGATCCAAACAAGCGTTCCCGATTGAGTTCTGTAGCATTTCCACGTGAATTCATTACAGAATCAAATGAGTACTCGAAATCAAGGGTGCTGTCGTCGGCGAAACTATGAATAGGATTGAGAGTAAGGGATAAGAGATGATTAATAAAAAGAAGAAATAAGGTTGGTGAAAGATCTGAACCCTGAGGTACACCGGCGTTTATTTCGTAGGAATCAGATGTAACTCCGTCAATTACTACACGGATTGAACGGCCTGACAAAAAACTCTCTATCCATTTAACGAGGGTAGGATGCAGACCAAATGTTTGAAGTTTGGCTAAAAGGGCAGCATGCCAGACTCTATCAAAAGCCTTTGGAATATCAAGAGTGACGATTTCGGACTCACCAAAATTATGGAGACAATGATTCCAACGCTCCGTTAGAGCCGTAAGTAAGTCTCCGGTTAAGCGGCCAGCGCGGAAACCGTACTGGCAATATTTCAAAAGATGTTATTTTCTAGATATTTCAACAACTGAGAGTTGATGACTGATTCAAAATCTTTAGATATGATCGAGCTTAATACAATTGGTCTGTAGTTAGAGGGGTCGCATGCCTCTCCTTTTTTAAGTATCGGCTGGACATGAGCAAGTTTCCATACACTTGGAAATATTCCTGTTGAATATAACAGGTGGAAAAGTTTGCGCAGAGGTTTGGCCAAAGCAGACGCGCAGCATTTTAAAACAGGGGGCGAGAAACCATCAGGCCCAGTAGCTTTGGACACGTCGAGTTTCGAAAGTACTCGGAAAACTTCCCGAGTGCGAAAGTGTAGCGGCTTTTGCCTACTAGTGCACTGTAATGGGGATGGAAGTGGCTGCGATGAAGGTGGCAAGTACGAATTAGCAGCAAACAGGTTGGCCTTTTCCAATGAGTCAGTAAAAACATTCCCATTATAAATGAGTGGTGGTGTTGACGAACAGGTTAAATTGTTCTTTTCGGTTTTTACTAGAGACCAGAAGCCCTTACTACCCTTTTGAGTAGAAAATACCTTCCATCTGATGCTCTGGTTGAAATGACTAAGTTTTATTGCATTTAACAAGCTGAAAATGTTATACATCGTAAAGTAACCGCCGCGGAAACCTGCTTGGCTTTCTTTGAAGATATGGTGACCCTTTTCCCAAAAGGCTAATCTATTATACAGCATTCCGGCAAAAAGCTTGGCTATTGTGTCAATAAAGGAAAATCCACGATAATTCTCCGCTCTGTGTATGTCTTCTTTTTAATGAAGTGGGTAAATTATTGACCTCGTAAACGAATCCGGTACCGCCGAATTATCATGGATATAATTCAAATATTCGACTATCTTCGCTAGGAAACATTCCGGAGCGTTCTTATAAAATTCATAAGGAATCCTATCTACTCCTGGTACTCCTCTTCTAGTATGGCTATCTCAATCCTCAAGAAGAAAATCTGTAGAAAGTATTTATATTTATTATTTTAATTTCACATACGCTGTTTAATACATTTTACGAAAAGCGTATACAACAGATTTCGGTTTCTACGCGAATCGAATCAGAATCAGAAGTCATCATGATAATAGACAGCTGGGTCAACATCATCAATTAAAATTATAATTATCTTATTTGCTTGTAATCCATTTTCTTCTGGCACTGGATTAAATTGATAAAATATAAATACCACGAAGATCTTTTCATGGCCGTCGTGTAGACTTTCTGCCTTCACACGCCATAATTACAATCTTAAGACAGGAAATTGTAATTCTTAATTTCTTTTTATACATTTTACGTTATTATTTTCATATACTTCTGTAACTTCTGCTCTTTTTTTCTAAAAAAATACATATTTTCAACGAAGTTAAACACACAGCAGCAGAAAACATTGCTCCATCTGACAGTGGAGATAAATTTTATTAATTTGCACCAGTCCCGGCTTAGCTGAGATAGAGTGGAACTCAAGGTTAAATTGGAGGAATGTAAGAATGAAATTTTTCGGTTCCGTACGCGCTCGAGGAAGCGTAATGAAAATTGATTGAGGTAGGTTCAAACTAGCAGGCATTTTCGTACAGAAATTCGATAAGCGAATGTGTTGTGTCCATTGAAGACGCGATAAGCTTAATAAACGCTGGTTACTACTACTTTCATATACTTGTACGACGATCGGGCGTAAAAACGACGATCGGGCGTAAAAAGTCCGAGGCAAACTGATAGCGCTTATTCCTTTGCGTGCACGATTTCTGAACTTCAGTGGAGTTCAAGTAATCAAATTTAACCCCTTTTTAGTAAAACTATATTCTTTGACAATATTTATTGAAAATTGAGTAAAGCAATTAGATAGGCTAATCATGCTATGGACATCCCTTCGAAAACAAATTGAGCTTAATTAACTAACTGCAGATATTGTAGAAGAGTCTTTAAAATTCATTTGTTAAAGGATACGTGATCCAGGGGGACTAATTGCTCTGCTGTGACCCTCATGATGAAAATATAGCACGTTATTCCTAACGCCACCAACAATCATAGTAGATTGCTCTCTCTATATTTTTTAAGACCTTCTGGAGCATAGGCTCTCTACTATAATGATCTTCTACCTATTTTCAATTTCAAGCGTTTAGGAGTTACAGGGTGATTCATAAATTTCAGTTTTTCATGGCTTGCACATTACTCTTTTATTTTTATCTTTTGATCTACACAACATATCAACAACAAACAAACGTTTGAAAACTACTATTCCAATGGCCTCTCCAAAATTGTCAACAATGTTGATCTAACTCCTACCATTACAAATACAGTCACTTCCAAAAGTGAAAAAAATGGTTCACGATTACCTAAAGTTCAGAATTTTCCCAAATTTTCTCCGTGCATGGTGTTATAAATTGTGCTCTGTGCTTATTCGAATTCAAATGCAAGACGACAGTGAAAGTGTAAACATCTCGCAATCAAGTATAAGTGCAGTTACGCTTATAGTGAATCTACGAAATCTAGTGAAAACAATGTCTACATTTGGGAAGAAACGTCTCGGTTTCAAAGTTCCCCCAAAAGAAATAGAAGTGGTGAAAGGTATTATAAGCGACGACGAAGAAGTAGTACATTCGGAGTCAGAACAAGATGCAGGCGAAATACCACAGACTCAAGTGGACCCTCCTATCGATATTCTGGAACCAGCAGCGATGAATCGGAAGGATGAAGATACATTAACACAGTCCGTGGAGCAAAAGCCGACTTCGAGGAAACGCAAAACAATATCGAAGTCGTCTCCGATCTTGAAGAAAAAGAAGAACGTAGAAGATATAATTCTGGAACAACAAGGCCCTGACGACAGCGGCAGAATGTCAATTTTAGCATTTTTAATGGTAGTATGGACAGACGAAATTTTGTTGAACTTAATGACGATCATCAAGAAGACTCAGATGGATGCTTTTCGAGAACGTCAGTTGGAAGCGAAGAGGATGCTCTTTATGGTGGAGCAAGGGGCATCATACGTCTTAAACGAGCTGAAAAACCAGAAGATAGAATTCGAAAATTGTTCATTGACGGATTTCGTAAATGTGCTCCAAGGAAGTCCATCTTACACGATGTTTACGGAGCGGTCGATCTCGGAAACGGTGTCAAATTGGATTCTGGAGAAATTCATCGCAAATTTACCGGGACCATCTTGTTCATTTTTTTCCACAGAGACTACTGGCATGTTATCCACGATTGCTCATACTCCAACAGTAGTTGCAGGTAAAATTGTAGAATAAATATTAATCTGTATTTTTATTAATGATTTTAATTTATAGATGTGCTTTTGCAAGCATCTTCAAATCATCGCATGGTTCAGGACAATTTTTTACGAAAAGATACTCTTCACGAGTTGTTACAAATTTCGACATGTCCGTCGAGCATTGGATTAATCTCGCAGAATATAGCGAGAAAGCAGAACGATCCTGTCATTACTTGGAGCTCGCCGGGAGAGTCTGGCTATCGAGTGGTGAAATTGGACATCTACGATTACGGCAAGATTTGCAATCTGCCCAAGGATCAGTGGTGGAAGCAGGCGACTCTACGTTCCACATTTCTAACTTCATCCAATGTCGACAAGGAATTGACGATACAGAAACTATTGGGTCAGGTAGCCGCAGATTTGAAGAAGGTACCGAACCTAAGAAAAGAGGAAAAGGTGATGCGATCATTCAGTTCCTTCAAGAATGACCTACATCGCCAATAACTAATATTTTCTCGACTAGCATTTGGTTAAAATCTAAATATAAGTTTTTTGATTTGAATTTTATTCTTATAAAAAATTGTATTCGGATAGTTAATAATTTTTATAATGAGTTATCTTTCATAGAACTTTATAATTTTTTTAAGACTTGTGAACCTTAAAATGTAGTTTTTAGAGCGCCTTTAGGAAATATTAATGATTATTATTACGATATAAAAGATTCTGTTAACATATTAGAAAAAATTTTAGATTTTCAGTTCGAATCTAATTATTTGAAAATTTATAAATTTTTATTAGATCTTTATAACGTAATTGATAAGCGTATACCTAAAAGAAATTCTATTTTTATATTTTTTATTATTAAGCTTCATTACCTTTCCAAAAAGGTGCAACATGTGTACGTAGAGAAAATATGTAGAAATCCTATCGGAGAATATTATAAAAATCAACCAGTTAAAGAAATTAAACTTAAATTAATTCTAAAATGCTTTTTATTGAATTTAAAAATAATTCGGCCCAGAAACGCCCTGTCTTCAGTGTCGCGTTCTAGAAGCCAAGTTCTAAATTCCAGTCTTCTCTCGGAATCTCCTTCCAGTAGTCCTTGGGCTGGGTGATGATGATATGGACGTAATCCCCCTCGATGAATAACCCTCCAAACCTTAGATGACGACACTCCTAATCGCCTTGCGACTCATTTCGTGCTCGTCTCAGGGTCCTGCTTCACGATGGTGATTATTTGCTGCTCGATGTCGGCAAAAGATCCCGAGATTTCGGGTCGTGTGTACATGACGTGTGAAGTTACACTTCCTGTTTCTCTTATCCTTTGGAAAGTCCGTGTAAATATCCCTCTTCGGGGTGCTCGCCGCGTATTCCTCAAATGTAAATTCTACTATTTTTTAATAATTTTTGCTTAAAAACACCCGAACTTATTGATTTATTTTTCAACTGTGATAGGTATTTATGCTGACTGAGCCTTTTTTATAGCAAAATTTTCATCAGATACGAGAAACAGAACGCCAGGATACAAGGGTGTGAATTCTGTCTAATACAAGCTAATATCAGCAATAAAACAAAATTACACTAACATTTTTATCACTTTTTTACAGTAATAATTAAAATTAATTACCTGTTAATCTAAAACAAACATTTTCGACCTTTTATCTTAAAAATGTTGTTTCTTTCAACAGAATATCCTACCTAAAGTGCAATAAAATAATTAGGGACTCAGGGAGTTTTAAGGATGCGGTTTTTCTAATCCTTTGTCTACCTTCCCATGTTGCACCTTTTTGTAAAGGTAATAAGATGGGCAATCCAATAAAAATTAAAGAGATTTGTACTAAGTAATTACATGAATTTTGAAGAGAATTTGGAAAATGCTGAATTTTAGGTAATCGCAAACCATTTTTTTTACTTTTGAAAGTGACTGTACGTGCAATAGTAGGAGTTAGATCAGTAGTTTTGACATTTTTGGAAAGGTCATTAGGATAGTTGATTTTTAGCATTTGTTTGATGTCGCTATGTTGGCTAGATCAAAAGATAAAAATAAAATGTACATGCCATGAAGAACTGAAATTTATGAATTACCCAAATGATTGTGATTGCCCCCCCCCCCCCTCCCCCCTGCCATAAAATTTTTTGTTTGTCTTGTTGAGATCTATCACCCCACTTATTTTGGCACGTCAGGTCGTGTGCAAAAATAAAGGTAGATCTAGACGAGAAGAGAAAAAAACTGTATGTGGGAGGGTCTTTTCTATCCACCTCCAAACTGTAGGAGTTAGACATTTTTTTAGGATAAAACTAACCAGTCTTACATTTTAACGCATAGTTTCTACAGTTTTGCTGTTATAGACGTTGTTAATATTGTAACATGCACTGTAATCTGGCAAAGGTTACATGATGAAATCGAAATCAACTTGTGCAATGCGCATGTCAGTAATTTAAGAAACCAGGAAATCAGATGCCGGATGAAATCAAGGCCGACTCGAACCTGTGGTGACTTAGTGTGGTGAAAATGAATAAAGGAAATTGATAGAACTAAGTTGCTGAACTTTCTACAATTAAGCTAAGTAGTATAAATAGGGCTGAGTAGCATCCTAGTGAGTTAGTTGTATTTTAACCCGTGAAGTAATAAGTGTAAATAAGTGAAGTGAAACGGTATATTGTGAAGAAATATTTTCAAGAAAATTGTGCATCAAATTAATCAGTAAAGTGAATAAAAATCGTGACTGTAAATAAGTGTCTCAATTAATCCGTCGAGCGCTAAGAGCCCCATTTACGTAACAATATCTAAGCTGACAGGTAACATAATGGTGTTAAAGACTGTACTTTTTTTGTTACAGCTAATGGATTTAAAAGAATAGATTTTCAAACTTAAATTTTCGAAAAAAATATATTTTAGCATCGTCAGCATACCATAAAATTTTCGAGTTTGCTAAGATGGAACCCATGTCGTTAATAAAAATAATAAATAGAAGCGGACCCAAATGGCTGCCCTGGGGCACCCCAGAAGTGACCGAAATTTCACGACAGGGAACCGCGACACAGAACACGCTGTGTGGGACGAAAAGAGATGAAAAATCTAACAAAGCAAGCTTCAAAACAAGCAACTTGTGGTCAATGCGATCAAAGGCCTTACTGAAATCCGTATAAATACAATTAACCTGTTGACCAGCCTCAATGGCGGAAATGCAATAATTAGAAAACTCCACAAGGTTAGTAGTCGTTGATCTGCCTTTAATAAAACCGTGCTGGAAGGATCCCAAGAACGGTTTACAGTGAAAAGTAAGGACATCACAAGCCATTGCTTCGAAAAGCTTAGCGATGGCAGACAAATTAGCAATAGGCCTATAATAAGAGATATCATCCTTCTTACCCTTTTTATAAAAATGGTAGACGATTTCCACAGTTTAGGAAAAATACCGCAAGACAAGGACAAGTTAAATAAATAAGAAAGGACAGGAGTAAGATAGTGGGCACAATTCTTTAGGACAGATGCGGGAACACCATCAGGACCGGGTAAAAAACTATTGAACAACTTCTGGTTTGGATGAGGTATACCGACCTGCTAGATCTCCAGATCTTAATCTATTGAACTTTTCTTATGGGGAACAATGAGGGATGAAGTTTACTCAAGGCCAGTTAACAAAAGAGACGAATTTGTTAGCAGAATTGGGACTGCAGCGACGAAAATACGGGAGAGGTTGGCTACAATACACCTTCAAGAGGAAATTACAAGGGGGTTATTGGTATGCATGGAAAGTGGCGGAGTACATTTCGAACATCTTTTGTAACATACTAAGATGAATTGTAATAAGTTTCGAATTCAATAAAAAGCATTTTAGGGTTAATTTCAGTTTAATTTCTTTAAATTACAGATTTTTATATTATTCCCCGAAAGGCTTTTTACGTGAAAATTTCTACACTCTTTCTCTACTTGGATATGTTGCGCCTTTTTGGAAAAGTAATAAGATAAAAAATGTAATAAAAATAAAAATCAAGTGTTAATTACATGAATTTCGATGAATATTTAGTCGCTGCGTAGAGTATATCAAAAGATTAAAATAAAATAATACTGCGCATAGTATGAAAATTTATGAATCACCCTGTAATTCCCAACTCGGAATTACTCTGATTGCCTAACTCAGATCTATCACCCCACTTATTTTGGCACATATTATGTGAAACATCCTGTATACACTGCCTGCATTAAATGCAAAATTTATGTCAATATAGTTAATTACTACTTGCAAGAATTTTGCTCTTCTAAAACATTACGAAAGTAAAGTATTGTTAGTAATAAGATTTAGGTATTTTTAGTTAAGGAATATACCTCAACTAATCAACATGGGTCGTTCTTCTGAGACAAATTTGGTTTATTTTGCAAATTTCTGTAGTAGTGTTTTGCGGTCTGGCGGACAGGCTAATACTCTGTATACTGATTTTTCAAAGGCATTCGATAAGGTTAATATTTGTTAATTGCTCAAACTCTGGTACTTCAATTGGCATTGCGGTCTTACAGAACTCATGTAGTGGTATTAAACGATTTTAAATCCCCGACTTCTTACGTTGCGTCCGGTGACCCCAAGGAAGCCATATTGCACCTGTTCTCTTTATTTTATTTATTAATGAGGTTTTTCATTATTTATACCTGCTCTATGCCAAAATAATGAAAATAAATAATGAAAACCCTGATTAATAATAGTAGATAAGTTAAAAAAAATTTCACCGATTTCTGATTCCTTTGATGTGATGAATATTTTTGGCTGATATTGTATTGTTTTTCGAGTACTGTAAAATAAATCATTTCATTTTAAATTCTTCGAAATATAGGCATCTTACTTTATGTCCGTCAACTTCTCTTACAAACTTTGATATCATTTTTGATATTGTAGTCGTATCGGCCTACTAATCCGGATCTCCCATGTTCGAATTCCATTGATTTTTGCTGAAAACCGATTACTATACAAAGGTGGATAAAATGCCACTGGTTCGGAATTCACTTTAAATTGCAGGTCCACTTGCAATCGTTGTCTCGGGTGAAGTTCTTTTCTCGCTCTATGCCCCTCAGGGGGTTACGGGAACTAAAGAGTATACACTAAGAGTAACTGTTTTATGTGTCATCATTGAATTCAATATGACTTTCACTCTGCACTATGTATAAATATTTAGTGGACCAAACTCCCTTCTTCTTCTTGGCTTCCTAAAATACCAGGCTAAATAATTTTCGGACCCCTACACATTCAAAAGCTTGTATTTTTTCCTTGTTATACTCATATTGGAATATTGCATCTATTATGTAGGATCCTAAACTTTCCTAAAAAAAAATTCACTAATTTCAGCGTCGATCGATCGAGTGAGATTCGATAAAAGGAAAAACACCGCTCCTGTCTGAAGAACATCCCCTGCAAGTGGCTAGCCGTCGGGTTTCCGTCTTTTATTATGTCGAACCCAGCGTTTGTCCTTCCGGGGTTCCCTAACCAGGTATATTTACAAAACATCTGCTGTGCCTCAAGGAAGCCATCTCGGCCCGATTTTATTTATTATCTACATCAATGATGTATCTGTGTTTTTGAGACATTCCAAAATTCTCTGTTATTCTGACGATCCCAAAAATTTTCCGGGTTGTTTCATCTGTACATGACTGTCGCATTTTAAATTCTGACTTAGACGCCTTTTATCATTGGTGTCCTGTTAACTGTCTTCCCCTGAATATTAGTAAGTGTATGTCTTTGTCATTTACTCATAGAAAGAATCCTCTTGATTTCAGTTACCAAGGACTTGGGAATCTTTCTCAACAGCCGTTTTACCTTCGACGATCACATTGATGCGATTGTTATTAAAGCTAATTCGACTTTGGGTTTTATTAAACGATATGCTAAAAAATTCGACGATCCTTATATCACGCGATTCTTTTATTGTTATTTTATTACAATATAGGGGTTCGGGGGAGAAAAATCGATCTAGCTAAGTTTCATTTCTGTTAAAATTCGCATTCCTCGTTTTACCGTATTTTCTTTAAAATTCCACTTCCACTTCCACTTCGCTGAAATCGTTAGAGCCGTTTTCGAGAACGCGATTAGAAATAAACAAACAAATACTACCCCGACCTATTTTGCGTCGGGGTAGTATTTGTTTGTTTATAATTATAAGCGACTGAACTTAAAAAATCATATTTGTGAATTGCCAATAGAAGTAATTATGTGACAAATAATTGAAGACGAACATTCTGCATTGTTTCTATAAGTTATCTTTGCTAATGGCAAAGAAGAATTGTCGTGGTGAAAAAAAAAGTTTTTTGCTAATTTCACAAATTCGATTTTTTAAGTTCAGTCGCTTATAATTTTAATATTTTAATTTCCTTAAGTTCGTAAACTAAATAATTTTCATCTACATTAACTACTAATTAAGAAAACATGTCACTTTTTTTCTTTTTAGGGTTTAATAATTTTAAGCACAATTTTAATTAAAAGTCAATTTCTCGGTCCACATTTTATTTCCTCGATTGTTGTTCTAATATACTTAGAGCTTCGGCGTTCAAACAACGATAAATTAATAATCAACCTTTCGTAGAATAAGGTACAAGAAAAAAAATTCTTCCTGAAAAGAATTGGGTTAAAATAATAATTAAATTAAATGACACTTTTTCAAAGAAATTTTCGACTGGACGAACTATTTTGCATCGGGATTGTATATAATCTGTGCTGACTTGGTGTGGTGAAAATGAGTAACGAAAATTTCTAGAACCAAGTTGCTGAACTTTCTAAAATTAAGCTAAGTAGTATGAATAGGGCTGAGAAGCAGCCTGAACAGAGCTCGGTCGCCAGCTACTACAATATTGAAAGAGTGTTCCCGAGTATATAATTTAATTTAAAAATTAAATTTTTTTGTCTTAAACACAAGAAAAATTGTTATTTTGCTGTCTCATAACAATAAAACCGATTTAAAAAATAGGATTGTACACGGTTTGTATACTTCTTGATCTTAGTTTCCACACGATTATCGGAAAAATAAGAAGTGGGGACCTCAGAAGAAGCTCTCTGCACGCACAGAACAAAAAATTATCAATAAGGCCGGTAATTTCCACAAAAAACATTAACCAACTTAAAGAGAGAACATATCCAAAGACAAAAGCTTTTACATCGTCACAAAAGTACAAGAAGATAATTCGCTCGTATTAACATGTGCAGAGATTGGAACAAGGCTTACAAATTCCACTTTGGTTTTTTTAATTTCTCTTTCATAGATAAGATCAGATGAAAAAATGTATATGCTCCCATGGCAGCCAATCGTATTTGGGAGACCTGCGTAATCTATATTTTGCAAGAATTATTAACTATGAAATTAGAAAATACTTTGTGGGCATAAGTACGTATTTTGAGCATTGCGGCATCATTGGGTTCGCTCGTGGTATAGTACCCTGAAGTGCTTTTACTCTGTTATCAACAGAAAACAACGATGGGTCGCCGACGGTAAGTCTCGAAATTGGACCCCCGGAATGAAAGATCAACATATCACTTACTCCATCGAACAGGCCCCACTAAAATTCGTAACAATCCGTAAACAATGTTAAAGTTAAATAAATGAAAAATTCGAATTTTTTTTTATGCAAAAAATAAAAGTTCAATACATACCATTTAACTATCCGGCTTTTAATTAGAGAAAATAAATAATTGGCGCAATAACAAAAAAAAAATCACTAATTTACTTTTCACTTCAGCATTCCGCACGATAATAGTTGACACACCTTCCTTATCACGGGCGTTAAGTGACTCCACTTTTTGCTTCTTTCCACACTTGCGGTGTCGGTTGGGCATTTTTTCGTTTTATACTGTATGTTGTAAAATTTCAGGTACGCCAATGCTATTAGAAATATATAAAAGAAAAAATTGGCTGCCCTCAGTTTTAAAAAACTTTATAGTTTAGCTCTTCGTTAATCAAACAACCCAGCTGATCAGGAAAATATTCTCGCCATCAGCTTTCTCTAGTTTCTGTAGTTCTTGCGTAGGAGATGACCTTCGCCAGCTTCAATTAGGCGAACGTAATTGCAAGTAAAGTTACAGTTAAGGGCATTTAAAATCAACTTTTATCATCCAGCATTCCCAAATAGTCCTTAAGAATTTAGATTAATCTATTTTTAGTACCAAAAACAACTATGGGTGACCTACTAGTGGAATCATGTCTTACGATAAAACCTTAAACCATTATCAAACCACCAACAACTTCTTAAGAATTAATATTACTGAATTGTCATAGTGATATAAATAAATATAAATAAGCAGGAAATAACTTGTAACTTCAACAATGATATTTAATTAGATTTATATTTCCTTTTTGCAATGTTGACAACATGTCATTTTGATACGGAATCCTAAAAAATACAGTAGTAATCAAAATGAAGATTGAATATAATAACATCAAATAAATCGTATTTAACCAAAACAATTTATTGTGTGATGATATATATGTGATTAAAAAATCTTTCAGCTTAAGCTATTAGTTTTAAATCCCGCCCTGCTTGGCCATATCAATCATATTTCTTGAAATAATTATCCTTTGAATTTGAGAAGTTCCTTCATAAATTTGATAGATCTTGGCATCTCGCATCAGTTTTTCAACCGGATAGTCAGAATTAAACCCATTACCACCGAAAATTTGAACAGCGTCTGAGGCTATTTTGTTGGCAACATCAGCTGAGTGGCATTTGGCAATAGAAGCATAATAGCTATTACGTCTTCCTATGATGACAAACAACTATTTCTTCTTTTGTCTGATAGAAACAAATTGATCAGTAACTTACCTTGATCGACTTCCCAGGCTGCACGCCTATATGCCATACGGGATGTTTCAACTCCCATTGCCATATCGGCAAGTAAGAATGCAACAGCTTGATGGGTACAGATAGGAACGCCGAAAGTCTTTCGTTCCAAAGAGTACTTTAATGCTTCATCTAAGCATCTTTGAGCAAGACCGACTGCACCAGCTGCAACTGGAGGTCTTGTCTTGTCGAATGTACCCATAGCAATTTTAAAACCAGCACCTTCTCCTATTAACACGTTTTCTTTAGGCACACGCACGTCCTCAAATGTAATACCGCGGGTATCTGAAGCTCTTTGGCCCATGTTCTGCTCTTTGCGACCAGGGGTTAGTCCGGGAGTGTCGCGTTCAACTATGAACCCTGTAAATGCCTTGTTTGCAGGTGCTTTAGGATCAGGATCAGTGCGAGCCAATACAAAGTACCAATTAGCTACTCCACCATTAGTAATCCACATCTTTTGCCCATTAAGAATGTATTCATCGCCTTTCTTAACAGCACGAGTTTTAACACCATTAACATCAGAACCCGCACCTGGCTCAGTGACACAATACGCAGCAACTAAAGGTTCTTCCAAAAGTCGTCCTAAATATTTCTTTTTTTGCTCCTTATTTCCGGATAGAATGACAGGGGTTTGCTGAAAAAAAAACAAAAATTAAATCTTATATGTTACACACAACAAATTAAAAAAAATATATTTACTCCTAAACCACTGGCTTCTAAGGCGGTCATAATTCCTGTACATCCATAGGCAATTTCTTCAGCCATTACACAAGTTGTAAGCACATCCAGACCCAATCCTCCAATATCGGCAGGAATGTGACCATTCATAAGACCGATGGACCAGGCTTTTTTTATTACGTCCCAGGGGTATTCTCCTGTCTTATCATGGTGAGCAGCAACTGGGATAATTTCTTCCCTGGCAAACTTGCGGGCAAGTTCTTGCATTTCTCGCTGTTCATCGGAAAGAGAGAAGCATGGTCCAGTAGATGTTGCAGATGAGAATGCCCGATAAACTACAGGTCGAATGGTGGAGCGTACAACCTAAAAAATAAGTACACCATGTAAAATATTAAACTTTAAAAAAAATATATTCGAAGTTCGAAAATATTAAACTTTAAAAAATATGTTCGAAGTTCGAAACTTGAGAACGTTACAATCAGGTACTGTAAGCGAGCGCGCAAGGTTGCGTCACACAGGGAAGGAAATCACATCTAATACACTGACCCTAGCAAGCCATATGCGAGGGGACCAGCTAGTTTTGTGCGATATTATTTGAAAGGAAGAAACAATATAAGATTAAAGAATCCTATAGAAGAAAAAGATTGGCGCTAAACTGGGAAGTCCCCGCCATCTGGGATACCTGTCTGTCTTTTGCGCAGTAGAGATGAGCAAAAGAAAAAATAACCACAAATGTTAATTTCCTAAAAAATAATATCATTGCATTTAGGACTGCGATTGAAATATATTTTACTAATTAACCAACTAAGCTAGGAATCAAATGTAACTAAGATTATTGGCATTATCTGGCGATCTGATATTGAGGATTATTCTAATATTATACATTGAAACAAATCCGTCTTCAAATTACAATAGTACATTTAACATATAGAACATGTGAAAGCAATAAGGCAGTTATATCTTATCTAAGAAGTAAAAATATTAGAAACTTAAATATGAATTGTAAGAAACAATAATTCAAGCTTAAGGGCGGTGGGGTTAATTTTCAATATTTTAAACAAATTTTTAAATAATCAAACAAAAAATATGGTAAATATAAATTTATTTTTAAGTTAAGTACATAATAGTACAACATTTCAAGAATCTTCTTGGGTAAAAATTTGTGAATTGAGCGACTGACAGGAAATCTTCGTATACACAAATAAAAAGATAAAGAAGATACCTTGCGGTGATCATCATAACTCATTACTGGATCATATGTTGACAAAAAACCAAATAGATTTCGTTAGTTTATGAGTTTCTGGAGGTCAACGTCAAGATTATGTTTATTTTATTGATTTTTCAAAGTAAAAAAAGACGAATTTTTTGAATTGTTGTTGTAAAATTAATTATAATAACAAAAAATACAAAATCTCGACGTTGTTACCTCGTAATTTATGTATAAAAGAAGTGTGCAAAATTTGAGAAAGGATCGGATGAGTAGTTTTTGAGTTACAGAAATCACCGACTTTGAAAAACTAAATCTGAGAAAAACGCGTTTAAAGTTTTAACACTGCTCTTTTGTATATATGATGTATCGAATGGAGGGAGACCCGAGGCACTGAATCTCCGGCAGTTTTGCTCCAATCGACCTCAAATTTAGCTACTCTTGAAGAGTTGTACTATCAAATTTAAAAAAAATTAATACCCCTCCCCCCCCACAGAGGTATCCAGAGGACGAAGCAAGGTCCCCCCATTCCGACGAGCTTAGTATGGCTAGCTAGGCGGGCGACGAAGTTCACCCTACACGGCAACCAAAGAACGCTCCCCATGGTATTCCTAATCCTTCCCAATCATTTTAGTTGTGAGTCCTGAATTAGTCAGGGCGCAATCAATCCACGTATTCATACTACCAAAAGTTGGGAGTATGTATGCGTGGATCTTACAAATAATTAAACCATAACAAATGATTGCAATTTTCGGAAAGTATAATTCTGTGGCTTCCCGAAAAAACCACTTTTTTCAAAATTGAATTAACATCGGGTTTTATATCTTTTATATGGTAACTTTCATACAGCAATCCCAAAGATTGTAAAAGCTGAGTATTCAAAACCTCGACTTCTCGAAAAGTTAATTTTTGGATTTAAGTGGCTATTCCGGAAAGCCATATAATTGAGATAAGGTATATAGTGAATGATATAAATTCTTAATGGCTTGAGTCCGCAAAATTTTCTTATGAATTGAGATAGAATAGGACCATCAATTCGACATATTTTCTACATCGTGAAAAGAATCTTTTACTGAACCCATTGGAAAAGTAAAAAATACTCAAACTAAGTATGAATACTACGGAAGAGTATTAAAAAATTTGAAAAAGTTGGTTCATAGCAACTGAAGAAACGCCTCAAGGATTCTAGTGAAACAGCAACTGGAAATCACAAGAAACATTCGGCTGAGTCAAAATTTAATGATCACGCAGTAAAAGGAGGAGTTTAATAATGAAATCAAAATACTTGCTGTGTTTATCGACCTAAAAAAAGCCTTAAAAAGAAACTAGGAATACCACAGGATTTTATTTCGGGAAGAAATCTGTTTTTTTTATTTATGTAAACGATATAGCCAGTATACCAAAAATACTAAGCTTGTTTGCCTTTTTGTAGCAGATAATATCAAATTAAAATGAAACAAAGGTAAGTTAAAAAAGTTAATAAATATAGAGCGATAATTTGTAAGTGGAATTATTAGGAATGATAAATTGATTGAAAGTTCGAGTATAATTTAAAAGTCGTATTAATTATATTTCCAAAAGAATTAGTTTTCTTAAGAAAACCAGAAAAGCGATAACAGCTATCCAGCTATCCAGCTGTTTCCAAGTGACATCCGCTTAAATGCATTGCTCTCTGTACAATGTTATATAACTAGATACATTGCCCTATTTGAAGAGAGATACGTTGTCAGAATTTAGCAATAAATATTAAAAGGTGTATCAAATATCGTGCAAAGGCAAGCAAATTAGTAGCCCACCGTGGTTTAATGCCTCCGACTCCGAAGCGGTATGAAAAAATTTTATGAACAACAAAGAGAATCGATTCTAAGTCGCCTTTAAGAAAATACCTCACTACATAGTTAGCCCAGCCGGTATCCGCTTAGTAATCGATATTTGTTAGTGCAAATAGTACACGTACAGTGCGTGAAGTTCAAATTTTTAAAAGGAATAATTTACAAGAAAATGTTATTGAAATTATATAAAAAAATTTTGTAGTGAAACCGGAAGAAAATTCAAAATTATTTCAATGTCCAGTTTGAGCACACTCAAAATTCCTTTGTACAAAATTCTATGAAAATTGTTAAAGACAATTGACTCCTTCAGACTAGATAACTACAATCTGGAGTTTTCTTCATCACTGAGGACAAGTTCAGACGAACTGCTAACTTACTCAGCCGAATAAAGCAGTGCAAACTATTTTGATATGTTATAGGTATACGGTATAACCTTTTGTGTTTATTTTAAGTTAAAAATTGTAAAATGGATGAATGTGAAGGAAAAAATACTAGATCAGTAGCATTATCTCGGTAACGAAAGCATATTCAGTGAATGAGTGTTTACGAGCCCGGTTTGTTAAGAACGCTGAACAGATGTGACCAATGTCACAGTTTTTATTGTGAGCAGTGTATTTTAAGCGCCCAAAACTACCTTTTTAATTTTCGACAAAATAGCTTTTTTGTATTTAATTTTTTTAAATTGGCAACAGAAGTTATTTCTTTAGATTTTCAGCTGCTAAATTTGAAAATGTTCGATTAAGGGCTGGTTTCACAGTTAAGGCCATTCTACATCCAAAAGTTCTACTTGGTCGTCGGCTTCACAGCTCAATTCAGCGCTCATTGTGGTTGTGTTTGAAATTCGTTTATTTGTGAAAGTATAGTAATAATATGGAAAATATAGAAATAATTCTCAACTTTTACTTTTTTTTACATGAAACACTTGTCAAAACAATTTTCAAGTGAAGGAATTGGTAACATTGATTTGGGTCATTAAGTTGGCTCGCATGTTTTTTCAGCGTCGACCACGCCGGGATGTAGAAGAACAATTCATTTAACACGTAGTCAAAGCCGACGACCAAGTCGAACTTCTGGATGTAGAATGGCCTTTAAAGCTTAAACACAAGATTTTTCTTAAGGGTAGGTTCTAGTCGAGCGGCCTGAAAAATGGCTGAAGTTTATGAATTTTTTTCTCACTGATGAAGGTAAATAATGTAAAATTCGACTTTTTCAGCTATTAGTACATTTACTCAAGTTTACAAAAAATGTTTTTTAATTCTTTAAATTGTAAAATTTGCGAGATATCCACGCACTTCTTAAAACAATAGTAAATATTAATATTTTTTGTTGAAAATGGTTCATGGCCCCCTAAATTCAATAATCTTTATTTAGTAGAAAAAAGAAGTCAATCAGTTGAACGGCTCGACTGCCACTCTGCACGGCGGCGTGTCTAAAAACATGTTTTTGAAAAAATAGGCGTTTAAAGTTTGACAGAGAAAAAACTTGGGAAAAAATATAATTTTTGTTTCTTAAAGCTAGTCAGCTGTTCCTGGACCGTAGAGCAATTCTTTCTCTTCCTTGTGTAACTACTTGTCCAAACAGAACATATAAAACAATTTTTATACCTACGAACGTTAGCATGATTTTCGGCCGTTACGCGTTCGTACTAAATCGGCTGTAACTTTTACATTTTTCCGAACTTCATTAAATCGTTTTAGAGACTATAAGGATTTAAAATATGTAAAAAAAAGAGAAATTATTTGTTTGAAATTACTTGGATTCTAACAAGCAACGTTCTGTGTACTTTCAAGAAAAATTATAATTGGTGAGGGACCTGGTTTGTGTTTATAAAAATAATATAAAGAAGACCAAAAAATGGAAGGCAATAAGTTTGTATCAATTTTTGCAGCGGCTGTCAAACACCTAATGACATTTCATAAAGTTGTGTTGGATGCATTATATTTTGGGCTTAAGTCACGATCTAAGTTTAACTTATCCCTAGCTGTTTTTTCCTAAGTCTGTATATTTTCGAAGAAAACAAATTCATAGAAAACTTTTTTCGATTTATCCGGGTATGAGATGATTTTGCGTGGCGAGATTTTAACACAAGTTCTGCCAAATTAATAGGTTGGGTGTCCATTTTCTGTTAATTTGACGTGTCATACTTGTTGAAAGACTTAAAAGTTTCGATTTAAAACTTTAGTGTTAAATCATAAATTTAATATCGGTGAGGTGAAAGAAGAGTTACATATACATATATACTTTAATTCACCAGAGTTCTGCGAATATGCTGCACTAGCTTAACAAACAAATTTTCTGGGAGGAGTTAGCGAAAATTTATATTACTTTAATTTATGAGCCAAAGGAAGCAGGACACTTCCTTTTCTCGAAGCGTTTTATCATGTTTTCGAACCCTCGTAGCTTCGGTCTGTCGGCTGTTTAATACTAAAGTCTGTATATAAGGAACGTAAATACAACTTCTCGGAATGCAACTTGAAAAAGTAAAATGCAACAGTTTTTATTTCTTATTTTAAGAACCAGAGGCATTATAATTCACATAATTTCGGGTAGTTATTCCATGTACACTGCTGTTTTCAGTTGACTTGTTGACGTTTTCTCGGTCATGTAAAAAGTTTGGTTTCATTCCGCTTTTAACTTCCATAAGAGTTTATAAAAAAGTTGCTCTCGTTAAAAAAAAAAGAGTTTGAGAACACATGGTTTCAAAAGAAGTTAATGTTTAGAGATACGAAACTGACATTTTTAATGTATCTATGTATATTTTCCTTGCCACTTTCGCGAAAGAGTGCTGCCATTAAATTTCAAGCAATTGCTGCCAATATCAGAAGTCAGAACGGGTTGCATTTTTCGTGCAGCCGTTAAATAACGGAAAACAGGTTGCCTTTACTTTCCTTATATACATACTTTAGATAATACTTCAGAGCCCGAATTCTCAGGATAAGATGTAATTAGCAGACTAATGCAACAGACATTTATTGTCTAGATTATATACTTTCGATTTTATTAATACCTATAATTAGTCTATTTCGTCACTGACTCAGTCATGATCATCAAAACCTCTAGAGTACGTCCTGAAGTCCTAGAAAGCTGCAATTTGTTACACAGGCTAGGATTAGCACACAAACAACGAAAAAATTAAGAAATCTGTAACTTTCACCCTCCAACCCCCCATAAAGAGAGGTCCCGTTCTGTATTATATAACAATTTCTCATAGGTATACTTCCAAACTTCCAAAAGTACGAGAAAGCTGAAATTTGGTATGCAGGCAGAGATCTCTAACTTTCACCTTCCAACACCCCATAAAGGGGGCGCCGGTTTGTACTACGAGTAAGAAACTAAATGGAGTGGCCCTAGCGTGTAAAATCCGTGTACATGAGTGTGCCGATTTCTACGATTTTTTTTGCTCTCATTTTTCTTCTCGTGTTGTCACTTGTTTGACATTTTTCTTTAACCGAGTGTTGTAGGTGAAAAAGTGCTAATTTTATCGTCCTCTAATGTTGAAGTAAGAATTAAATTGATTGTGAAGGTCAAATATATAAAACTATTGCGTGTGTGTGAAAACTTTTTTAGAAAAGTTCAAGTTTTAAATGATTAGTGACAATGAAGTGTGTAGTGCAATTTTGCAAAAATTCAAGTTATTTAAAACACCCCGGGATTTCATTTCACAGATAGAGAAAATAACTTTCTTTTGTGATAAGAATATTTCAGGCGGTGTTAAACACGCTATTAACTTGTAAAATACCCACTTTTTGCGTTAAGCTAGACTTTGTTTACCTTTGGCTCAGCAGCCATATATTCTTGAGTTACCACTTGCAAAGGCGGTGGTGTAATTAAATTTTGCAAGGAGTTAGTAGATGAAAACTTTATTATTCAAGTGTTTACTGATTTGCAAATTAATTAATTATATTTCTTGTTTTAACAATATACTAATGTGATGAAAAATCGTAATAAAAATTACAAATTTTAGTGAATAAGCCGCTTTTAAATTGCAGTTTTAAACAGATTTCTCCAGAAGTTTAAAAATAGCACCAAAGCACCCCCATATAAAGATTTTTTCTTCAGCCTGTCCTGTGCTGTTTTTCTTGTGTGCGTGTAAACTCACACATTTTAGGCACAGGCTACGGAAATATCTGCTGTGGGGCCACTCCATTTAGTTACTTACTCGTAGGGTTTGTATATAAAATTTGAAAGCTAGCTGTTATTAGTACATAAACAACGAAAAAGAGAGTAGGCTTTGAGGAAAGAAACTGCAGTTGTGCAAGAAAACCTTCCTTACCTGACTATGCCAGAAGGAAACGTTATGATTTTAACATGTATTTAAGTACATGTTATGATGAACAGTTGTGTAATACAAAATGTTGACTCCGTAAAGAATTGGGAATTCAGCTCTAGAATTTAGAGGTATGCGTATAAAATTTGAAGTCGATCCGGTGAATAGAATAGAAGATATGAGCTGTCAAACTTTGAGCCGGCTTATCTCGTTATACGTTTTTTGTCCTCTCCTTTAACTTTAAACGCGTTTAAAAATGAAAAGTAAAAGCACAAATAGGAGTAAAAATTTTCTTTAATAATAATAAATTTATTAGTAAATTCATACTTTCATTACACCAATCATACAAATTCAATTTACTTCATTCTCACTCGCTAACAAATACATTTATCATTCAGCAATTCAGTAATTCTGTTCAACAAACTCAATTACTCCTATCTTAAAAATTCTAATATTTGTCTCCACTTTTAAATTATTCTTTAACTTATTAAATAATTTCAGTCCTTTATACATTAACATATTCTGTGTATATTTCCTATTATAGTTGCCTAATCTAAAGTCATTACAGTTTCTTAAATTATAGGGCTGACAATCACTCACATAATTCAAATTTCTTTTTAAATATTCAGTTAACATTCCATTCTTCATTTTAAAAATAAACACTAACACATTCAAAATCACTCTCTGGTGCACTGACATCCATCTCAACGTATCCAACATTAACTTAATAGGGGTATAACGATTACATCGCAAGATTGACCTCATTGCCCTATTATGTAACTTTTGCAAGCGCTCAATCATCTCGTTTGTTCCCAAGAAAATAATTGTCGAACAATATTCAAAATGGGGTTTAATTATCGCGTTGTATAAATTTATCGCACTAATAGTGATGAGTTTATTCCTAATCCTTTTCATAAAACCGATCTTTTT
Organism: Leptarthrus brevirostris; assembly: GCA_964036015.1. Taxonomy (NCBI): domain Eukaryota; kingdom Metazoa; phylum Arthropoda; class Insecta; order Diptera; family Asilidae; genus Leptarthrus; species Leptarthrus brevirostris. The sequence continues at coordinate 85,274,777 of OZ038373.1, read as the reverse complement.
ACCAATTTTTCCACAAATGTAATTTATGTGGCTCTTAAAATCCAAATTTTTGTCCACTACAATCCCCAAATATTTAATTTCACTGACTTGCCCAATCACTTCTTCATCCACTTTTAACACACCATTGTACACACCATTTATCACCATAAATGGTGTGTATTTCACAGGAGTGACCTTTCCTAAAGCCCGACTGTTGCTCAATTATTAGTTGGTTGCTCTCAAGATACTCTTCTAGTTGTATTTTTACAATTTTTTCTAATATTTTTTCTTGCGTTATTAGCATGTTAACTGGTCTAAAATTTTCGCAGTTTATCGTATTTTTAATCTTCTCTACTGGAACTATTACAGATGTCTTCCATGTTTGAGGGAACTCTCCATTTCTCATTGAAGCATTTATAATATCAATTAGTGTTGGTCCTATCACCTTAACTCCATCCATTATCATTTTCACATTTAATCCATTCACATCCCTCTTATTCTTCATTTGCTTACATACCGTTATCAGTTGTTTGATATCTACCTGTTTAAATTTAAATTCACTGGATACTTGTTCAATTAAATTTACATACTGAACTCTTGGTATTGATCTAACAATTTCATTAATGCTTTCTAAAAAGTAGGTGTTAAATTTATTAGCAATCACCAACTCATTCTTATGGGTCACTCCTTCAAACTTTATTTCCTCAATACTGTTTACTGGTTCTTGCAGCACGCTTAACTTAAGCACTCTCCACATTTCTTTTTGCCCACTTACTTCACTTATCCTTCTATTTACATATCCACTGTATGCATTTCTCACCCTAGATTTATACATATTTCTCAGCACCCGATACTCATTCCAAGCTCTTTGACTATCTAGTATTACCGCTCGCTCATATCTTATCACTTTCTGTCTTTTCATTCTTTCAAGTTCGTCCGTAAACCATACATTTCTTTCATTCTCTTTAACATTCCTTACAGTAAACAACCCAATCACATTCAACAAGCACGTATCAAAAGATTCTACCATGTCATTTACACTACTATTGTTCGCATTTAGTGACACATTACTGTTATTTAACACACTCACATAGTCGCTCAATTTGTACCGTATACATTGAATAGCCTGTTTCTTTACAGGTATACCACGAGATTTAATAGGAATATTAATCGTTATGGTTTCATGATCCGATATGTTTTTAGTACTGTCAACCTTTGCAACGATATCTTTACAATTGGTAATAACCAAGTCAATAAGTGATCTCGAGTTCTCAGTAATTCGTGTTGGTGATTGTATTACCTGTCTGTTTCCACTATCTACAATTATTTCCTCCATCGCCTTCTTGTAGCTACTATTTCCTGACATGTTCACATTAAAATCACCCGCAATCAAACAATTCTCTCCACATTCAGCCACTTCCTCCATCCATCTAGCAAAATAATCGCAAAACACTCTTGCAGGCTTACTTGGCGATCTATATGTTACAGCAATCATGTAAGTATCTTTTTCAAAATTCACTTTTAACAACGTCCACCAAATGCTATTATCATTCACTCTTATGTTATCTATCACTTCAAACTTCCAGCAACTCTTCACATACACCACTACACCACCAGTGTGTCTACTTACAGAATCATTCCGCACGTGTACATAGTTCTCTAGACTTATTTCCCTATTCTCTATATCCTCTGTGAGGTGAGATTCGGACAGCAAAACAATGTCAAATTTATTCTTGTTTACCATTTCCCTGAGTTCATCAAAATTTCCAGTCATCCCCTAGATATTCAAATACACACATTCGATTTCCTTTAATTGCTAGTATGCAATCCTGCTCTTCTCCACTTTAATTTTTCTCATTAGAACTGGGCATATTTTACTTCTTGCGTTATGGTTCACTTCAATATTAATATTCAACTTCTCATTCGCTCTCACACAATTAATACATTTCTCTTCCACTGATACACAGTCCTTGAGATCATGCTCACCTCCACACTTCGCACATGCTAATTTATTCTTGCACATTTTTGCTTCATGATTAAATCCTTGGCACTTGAAGCATCGCTTGACATTCACATATTCATACACATTGCACCTATCCCATCCAATATTTAATTTGCCTATTTCTTCAGCTTCTTTATAACAATACACAATAAGCATTATATTTTCGGTTTATTTTGTACATCCTCACACACTTAATTACACTTTCCCTCATATACTCATTCTGTGCTTTATTCTTTGAGACTAACTCATCCTCACTCAATGGATCACTCATTCCACTTATACATAGCATTGGATTCTTACGCTCTGGAATTTTGATCTCATAATTCACACTCATTTTGTCATTAACCGCTTTTCTGACTTCCTCACGCACACACTCATTCTCACACCTTATTTCAACCGCACCGTTATTTCTGCCAGATACACCCGTAATTTTCAAACCTGTGGGATCAACCTTCTTTTTTAATTTTTCTTTTTTTTTAATTCTTCTTTTTTCACTTCAAAGTTTTGTTTCACTTTTGGTTTTAGGATTACGGGTACTTCATTTTTTAATTTACTCGCATATGTTTCCTTATTTTTGCCACTCAAACTCACTTCACACACCCGTTTTACTTCACAACTATAGCACTCCTGTCCTCATTAATCTTTTTAATATAGTCCAGAATTGTATTCATCTCTTTTTCTTGCTTCAAAATTGCCTTTTTATTTTCCTCCACGGTTAATACTAGGCACTCAATTGTTTTTGTTAACGTTTTTGTCTGCTCTTGACATTCGTCACACATAAACAAAATGGATTTAACTGTTAGATTTACCGCATATTCAGTTAAACTTGTACATTTGATGTGAAATATTCGGCCACAAATTCCATTGCATGGGAAACCGACTTCATTTCTTACACCTTTACCGCACTTTTTACAATCCAAGTTCATTTCCGCAAAAACAATTGATTCCGATAATTCAAACTACAAAGCAAAGCAAAACACGTCTACTCTTACCGACTGCTTAACTCAAACTGGGATGGTGATCGCTTAAAAATATGAGCGCTCAAGGAAAATGATGGATATTTCGACCGAAAGTGCAAGCTGGTCATCATCAGCGTGGTACTTGCACTTTCCACCACAGACATCCATGACGGAAGGTCTAAAACACAACTCCTATAAGTATTCAGTTGTAAATCTGAGTACGAATTATTTATGAAGACGATTTTTAGTCCATCAATTTCATAAAATACAAACACTGGTTAAATATTGTTTAATCAGAAAGTTTCCTTTCTTTGAGCGCTCATATTTTTGAGCGATCACCATCCCAAAAAAATGTTTACTCCTATTTGTGGAAGTAAAACAAGTGCTTTTACTTTTCACTTTTAAATAAATAAAAACGATTATCTTTTTGGCTGCACACTAGTTTTTCCCCTTAAATCAGATCTAAGATGAATTTCATAAAAACAATTCTTGCGTGCAGAGGTCCATATCGATATTTTTCTTCAATATTTCTAAAATCTTTTGGGTTTTTGAAGTAAAACTTCTTTACGCACGCTTGACTTGGGGAGTAAGCTGGTGAATGAATGACGAGAGCGTTACGAAAAGTGTGATCGGGCGAGGCGAACGGAAGTTGAGAGGGAGATATACGGTGATTTCTTGATTATTTCGTAATTTCATTTCGTTTATCAACGAAAACCGATAATAAATTTAAATATTTGTAGAAAATAAATATATGTATATGTATATACATGTATATATTATACATATATACATATATAAACATATATATATATATACATACATATAGATGGAGCTAAAGATGTTTTACTTCAATCGTGTGGTCTAAAGCACACTCGTATTTTTTTGACAAGAGATGCACGTGGAAGATTATGTATGTTATGAACTAAGTAACTTTACCATCTAACATTGTCAAACACAGTTTATGAATCTCTCCTACCGTACACTGAAAATTTTGTCGGCACTAAGGAATGAACATCATTTTCTATAAATTCAACTTCACTTTTAACTAGTTCCTTTGCCTTTTTTAAATAGTGTTCAGATGATGGGCGAGGATTTTTCTACTGTAAATTGTTTGCACTACTGCATTTTAAACGAAGAGGAACCAATGATGTTATAAACATATGCATCTGTTTTGTTTTGGTTATTGATTTCCGAAATCTATTGCCTATATTCGCTTTTTTTCCAATTCAATTCGAAGCAAAATGTATTTATCATTTGAAAGTCCTAAGTAAATTTCTGCGTGTAATCTGATGGTGTGGGAACAATATTCTTAATTCTTTTCGGACGATTTGAACTAGTATTATCAACAGGGGGAGATTTTAGTTTCCGTGGCACACCGATTTGACGATGAATTTCGATAAAGCACCCCAAAATAAAACGAAAATAATAAATAAATTTTTTTGAAATCTGGCTTTATTTTTGGAGATATTCGATCTTAAAATTTTAAAAACACATCATTTTACGACCTGTCAAAAGAGGTGTATTAATTAGGCTTTTAGGTGTTTTATTAACTAAACAATGAAATATATGCCTCTGCAGTGTGGGGGGAATTAATAAAAGATCTAAAAGAGTTATTTATACACCTCTTCCTCCCAGAAAGTTTAATAAAAAAGTTCGCGCTATCTTTGAGTTCGGCCATTTTGACAAGCCGTGAAGTTATTTGTCACTAAAATTTCAAGTTCGAATATTTAAGGAGATTTATTAACAAACTGGAAATATATTCTTTTGCAGGGGGGGGGGGGCAAGTTAATAAAAGAACTAAAAGACTTATTTATACACCTCTTCCTCCCAGAAAGTTTAATAAAAAAGTTCGTGCTACCTTTAAGTTCGGCCGTTTTGACAAGTGATGTGTTCCTAAAATTTCAAGATCGAATATCTTGAAATCTAAACCAGATATCAAAAAAATTTATTTAATATTTTCGTTTTATTTTGTGGTGTTTTATCGAAATTCATCGTCAAATCCGTGTGCCACTGAAACTAAAATTGTGCCATCAACAGCTTCTACAATTATCGTCTTTATCAGTATTTTCAATTTGTCCTCGCGGTAATTGTCATTACTGATTATTTTTCTTAATTGTTTCGAATAATAATTGAAAAAATAAATAAATAATGCATTATTTTCCATTATGAAATTTAAAACTCTTTCTGCTTATAACTCAAAAAATGTAAGAAACACCAAGGTAATTTTCGACTCACTGAGCGAACAAATCCAAAAATCCTAAAGGTCTCAATTGAAATCTACTGCCGAGATTTTGTAGATAGACCTATTATTTTCTTACTGCATCTAAGTATATCATCGAACAGGTCAATTTCAATGACCTTAAGTTAAACAATAAATACATGTATATTAAATTAAGTTTGTTTGAAAAGAACGCCAATCAAAGTTTCCGAGAGTGCTTTCGACCTTGTAACCGTTCAGTGTTTGAGTACCAACACAGTGAATGGATATGGACACGAAACTACACGACCCAGAGGAAGAAGCACTGATAAATTTTTCTGGCATTTAAATATTTATTTTAATTCAAATTATATTCCTAACAAATATATTTCTTCAATAATCTTCATTAGCGTCCTACTTTGATGTTACGCAAAGTAGAGCCGTGATCAAAATTATCTCGTACAAAAATAAACTTGAACCTTTAATTATTATCAAACAAGTGCAAAGTTCATATATGGTAAAATTAAAACTTTCATACAAAAATTAGATAAAAATAAGAAACAGCTTGTTACCTGATTTAGTAGTCCCATTTTACGTGTTTACCTAAATGTAAACTCGTTTTAAATAGAGGTAGTTTTATAATTACGCTAGGAACCACAATAGAACAAATGACCGCAAAAATAGTTAGATATTCTTTAACTTTTAACAAAATATATACCTATAAAACTAAGAATACTTTCCCAAATAATAAATATAAAATTTTAAGAGAATTATAAAAAATAAGACTTCCCCCGACTACAATCCAAACCCCGAGCAAAGGTTCGTTTCGTTTGTGTTTTGGCAGGTTTTGACGTTTCTCTATGACATTTCTGCTTTTCTTCATTTCTTTGATAGTTTCTTAGCATCGAACTTTGCTTGCGATTGAACAATTAGCTCAGAAAATATAAAAAAAATTATTTTGGTAACAGCAAATATCATGGTGTTGGGAGTCTATAATTTACGAGTTTTTTTTTCAAATCTACCTTATTTACAGATAACTAAGCAAATTTACCTTAAGTATCCTCTACTGACCTTTCTAAAAATATTAAAGCAAGTAGCTTAATTAAATTTTCTAGTGCTTATCCAGGCATTACCTTAGAAAATAAAAGATAAGATTTAGGGTGCTTTCATTAATGCATCTTTGGGCATATTTGCTTTTACATAAAGCTCCTTAAAGCAAAAAATCAAAACATGCATTTACACAAAGTTCATAAATTCAAAAGTGCGAAACAATATAGCGCAAGTTGTGTATATAGTATAATGCTATCCTAATGGAAGGTCCTTATCCGACCACATGGAAAATAGCGATTAAAAAAAAAGCTGAAAGTAGCAACGTCTCTTAATACTCCTAAGGATCTCCCCATTATTTCTCTATTATCCTGTATGTTAAGACTGCTTGAAAGAATCCTAAGTGCAAGACTGGGATATCTTTTAAAGAATGAGCTATCCACAAAACAATATGGTTTTAGAAAAGGGAGAGGAACTATCTCGCTCTCGCTCCTTCTCGAACTGGAAGCGCTAGCAGGAGAAGCAATTTCCCAACAGAAGGAATTCCATGTCTTATCCTTAGATTTAGAAAAAGCCTTCGACACTAAACACTTCTCTTACGCAAATTATAATGTAACCACAACGTCGTAACAACCTAACGAAAGTTTTAGAAGAGCTATATTCAAAATTCATGAATAGTGTGCAGAAACCATTGGAGAGAGTAGCAGCAATCACGCTTAGCAAAAAAAAAAGGATACAAACCAGACAAAACATTTAGATATTGAAATTATTAGGCAAGACCATTTCAACATTTTAGATATAACTTTTGATAGAAGACTTTCTTGGCAACCTCACAGAGAGGGAGTAAATAATAAATAAGCCAAAATTAACGGACTAGCTAAAGCCCTAGGAGCCAAAAAGAGGCACCCCAATACCCGCCACATTTAAAATTACAAAAACTCTTTTATCCGGATACGCTGACTACGGACTTTTAGTATACGGGACCGTCAAACAAACTTTACTAAAATAAATACAAATCCAGATGAACAAAATTATACGAACGTCTACGGGCCATACAAATTGAGACCGGAGTTGCAAATTAATTTCATATCAGTGAGCGTGTCAGCTCCGACGCGTGACTAGAGTTTACTCCTGAAAAACGATTGTCTTCAAATATATACAATAGGCAAATGAAGTAAATAAACTTTACAGGATATTGATTTGATAAAATATATTACATTATTCATTTCGTGAATAGTAACGTCATTATTAAATACTGTTACAATAGGTTTGCTGAAACTAAAATACGATACATGAACGTCAGAAGTTACGAATCGTGAAACATCGCATCAATGGTTGTACCATATATAGCTGTCCCGTGTTCTATCAGAAACTAGATTTAAATTAAGTTCTTTTTTCAAAAATTGTACTAGCTGCAATCCGTTATCTTTATCGAAGGGAATATTGAAATCGCCGCTAAGTATAAGCAGAAGTTCATGATAACGTTTCTTCAACTGTTTTGAACCTCCTTCTGTATATGCTAATAATGTCTCGTGGAGAAAATCTATTATATCTTTAACTTTCTGATTGACTGAAATATAAACTGTGACATAACAATTTGGTAAAGTGTATTTCGCGACGCATGTCCCCAAGAGCAGATTCGGTTTGACTAACGTGCTGGGAATTTCTTCTCAAGTAAGCATTATCACAGAGAGTAAAGAACATTAGTTAATATTGAAAGGAAGCAAGGATACAGGAAAAAATCATTCAAGTTTGGCCCATCCTAAGAAAACCAGAAATATAGTAATTATTAAATTCACGTGGACTTTTTATCTCAGAACCATGAAAAATAAAAATATATTTAAGTCTAACAAAATACACCATAACATTTTATAAATCATATTTGTGCTTAAAAATGCCTCGATTGAAACCCATTTAAAAGGTTTTTTGATATAACTAGACGTTGAATTTGTGAAGTTCCCCCATAAATCTGTAAAGCTTTTGCATCTCGCATTAGTTTTTCTACAGGATATTCACTATTAAATCCATTTCCTCCAAAAATTTGTACGGCGTCAGATGAGATTTTTACAGCCATGTCCGCAGCGAAACACTTTGCTATGGAAGCATTGTACGTATTGCGCAAATCTGAAATGTAACAGATAATAAAACCATGTTTAAGCAAACTTATTTCAGGATACCTTGGTCGATTTCCCAAGCCGCTTTCTGATACGCCAATCGACCTAATTCTACTCCTATCGCCATATCCGCAAGCATAAATGCTATTGCTTGGTGTTCACAAATGGGCACGCCAAACGCCTTTCTTTCCATTGAATATTTCAATGATTCGTGAAGACATCGATGGGATAGTCCCACTGCTCCAGCACTTACAAGTGGACGTGCTTTATCAAAGGTAGACATAGTGATTTTAAATCCAGTACCCTCTTGCATAAGCAAATTTTCCTTAGAAACACGAACATCTTGAAAAGTTATACTTCTAGTATCTGCGGCCCTTTGGCCCATATTTCTTTCCTTCTTTTCGACAATAACGCCTGCTGAATCTCGTTCAACGATAAACCCAGTAAATGCTTGTGAAGATGGAGTACTTGGATCAAAGTCAGTACGTGCTAAGACGTAGTACCAATTAGCAACATTTGCATTTGTGATCCACATTTTCCTGCCATTGATAATGTATTCGTCCCCTTTCTTAACAGCAGTCGTTTTTACAGCATTAACATCAGAACCAGCTTCAGGCTCAGTAACACAGAAGGCGGCTAACATCGGCTCCTCTAAAAGCCGACGGAGATATTTTTTCTTTTGCCCAAGATTTCCAAATTTTAGTACAGTGTTTTGCTAAAAGTAAAAACTCACTTATAATACTACAATAGTAGTTGCCACTGTACCGCTAAGGAGCTGACTTCAAGCGTTATCATTACAGCCGTGCAACCATATCCTAGTTCTTCTGAAATAAGGCAATTTGTAAAAACATTCAACCCTGGTCCATCTAGATCAGTTGGAATGTGTCCCGTAGTAATACCAATCTCCCAAGCCTTTCGCACAATATCACTTGGAAAGGTCTCAGACTTATCGTAATAAGAAGCTGCAGGTATAACATTTTCACGAACAAACTTTCTTGCAGTTGCTTGAATTTCTCGCTGATCGTCTGTTAGAGAAAATGATGTTGAATAATTGTTTTTTAATCTGAAAGATTGGAAGTGTTTAGATATCACCGCAGCTCTCCGAAGTACCTGTAATAGATAATCTGCTATACGGGATCGTACTACTATTTTTAGTTTTACCTTAGAAGCCATTGGAATTTCAACGTTATGGAACTGCGGTAATAAAATAATATCATCTGAAATGCGTAGTAAAGTAAATCATGATGAGTTCACTAAAATAAATTTATTTATTCATGACACTTTTTTAACAATTTTACGTTTATACGTTTTGTGTGGATGGAGCAGCTCTCATGTGACATGTGGAACTGGAAAGTGTGCAAGTGCACTGGAAATGGAAATAAATATTTATGAAATCGAAATAAACATAATGAAGTTATGAAAGGAAAACTAATTTAACAAAACAATAAAAAACAGTCAACCGCAATTCCATTTCAAGGAAAATTCAGCGAAATTATTACAAACCTAACTAAACAAAACACTTGACTTAATCATTCCAGTTGTCATATTTCCTTACAATTGACACTGGCATGGCAATTTGCAATTTCAGTGACAAAAGCAAAATTCGGTCTCACAGTTCTAAAGCCGTTTAAAAAGCGTATTGCTTGTTCTAGTGAAGTATTTGTTTAAATAAATAAGTTTTCTCAGTACAAGTTATACAAAATGTCCATTATTGAGAATATAAAGGAGTGGTTTACTTCAGAAACAGCGCGAAATAAAAACTCAGCGGTTCTTGCGGGTATACTGGTAGGAGATGACTAATATTTTATTTGTACTTAGATGTTTTGACCTATCCGAATAAATAAATTTTTATAGTTTTTCACAGGATGGTGGATCTTAATAGATGTACTCTCAGTTTACCCAGGACAAGTAAATGCAGGACAAATTATAATTGGAGTTTTCGGTTCCATAAGTTTCTTCATGGTCAACTCAGTCAAAAACAGTCATGTAAGACTTATTTATTTTCGTAAGAAAACATTACCTATTCTTAATTTTAGTTATCTGAGGATAATGTGTCGCTAGCAAGAGCTAGAGCTGCTAAAATTTGGTTGTTGATCGGATTTGTAATGGGATTTTCGTCCATTATGGCAGCAGTTTTTGTTTTGATTGAAGATCTTACTTCGAATAGTAAGTTTTAATTTAAGGCTGCATTTCTTTCTTTTGTATTAATATTATTATTTTATGTAGCAGCGAAACAAGAAAACTGGCCAGGTGTTGCTGTTTTGATCCAAAATGTTTTTATTTTTATTGCGAATTTAGTCTATAAATTTGGACGAAACGAAGAGGATTGGAGCTATTAAGTAAACGGAGGCGAGTAGCACTTTTCTATAAATATAAGTTAAACTGAAGTGTATTCACGCAATACATTTATTAATCTCACTTATTGTGAACAAAGGCGATTAAATGTACTTTTTTTATATATTTTAATTTACAATGCCTCTTATTTTAGAAGTACATATGTATACATTAAATAAAAGAATTTATATGGTACCTTGGTTGTTTAACTGCGAGTCGATTTAGTAGTGCCTAAAAATGAAGGTGAAATAATTTATATCTAAATTATGTTCCTTTTATTCAATAAATTATTGCCTCTTATTATCCGACTTCCCGGGTTATCCGGCCTAGTCTACATTATTTATTTAGTCTGCAGAGATATTAAGTGCTAAAAGACAGCCTATTATTAAAGTAAATGCATAATTGTTAAAAAAGAGATACACGCTATTTCTACTCCACAGATTAGCGATCGTGACTGTGTAGCTGTACAATGGGAAGTCGGCAAAGGACGAGACCAAACGAAGCTACTGCTAGCATCGGCTACCTTCCATACGAAGAGAATCCACCTCCCACAGAGACTCTGAAAAATATGGTAAGGTATGCAAAGGAAACAAATTTAAGGTTAGTCATAGGCTATGACGCAAACGTACATCATACGTGTGGGGCAGCACGGACAACAATGACTGGGGTAAGTCTTTACTTGAATATCTAGTAAAATCAGAACTTTTTATTATAAATAGGGGCAATAAGCCAACTTTTATTAATAAAAACAGAAAACAAGTTATAGACATTACACTTGCGAACGGGAGGACTGTTGATGAGATTGAGAATTGGTACGTATCTGACGAGGTATCATTCTCGGACCATCGATGGATACTCTTTGAGCTGAGTGGCAATGTCAGAAATAATCCCCTGATTTTTAGAAACCCCAGAATAACAAACTGAGATAAATATAGGGAGGTTTTAAACACAAAATTGTGTACAAGAAATGTTCCTTTGGAATCAACACGGAATCGATGATGAGACTGCTAACATTGAATATGTTATCAGACTCGCATTCGAGGAAGTGTGTCCAAAGAAACGACTGAAAATAGAATGGAAACAGAGATGGATGAATTCTTCTCTCATGGAAATGAGGAAAAGAACCAGAAAGCTATTCAACAAAGCTAATAAACAACAAAGAGAGGAACTCTGGGAAGAATATAAAACAGCACTTAGGCAATTCAAGTCCGAGTGCCGAAAAGCCCAGAGGGAATCATGGAAAGTTTTTACTAGCCAAATTGAAAGCACGGGTGAGGCAGCTAGACTGAAGAAAATATTGTATAAATCGAAAAGCCAGTTAGAACTTATCGAAAACTCATCCAACATGAGGGAATCTCTTGAGAGGCTGATTACAAATAGCTTCCCGGGGATTACCCTGGTGGAGGGGGAATCGATGAGGGAAGAAGCTACCCCTTGGAGATCCCAAGTTGGGATGGAAGAGGAGCAAGCGAGGAAACTGTGTACTTTAGACAAGGTAAGATGGGCAATAAAATCCTTCAGCAAATATAAATCACCGTGAAGGGATGGGATATATCCCATCATGCTACAGAGGGGACGAAACAAACTATGGAACAGACTCGCCCTACTCTTTAGAGCGTGTCTAAAGTTCAGTTACACTCCTAAAAACTGGAAAGTGACAAAGGTAGTATTTCTACCCAAACCAAATAAGACGGACTATAGTACATCCAATGCTTATGGACCAATTAGCCTTACATCATTCCTACTGAAAAGTCTAGAAAGACTCATAGAATGGGAGGTAAGGAAGCAGATAGGCATAACCCACTATCAAGTAGTCAACATGCATAAATGAAAGGTAGATCAGTGGATTCCGCTCTACATAGCCTAGTACATCAAGTGGAAAAAGCATTGATGTACAAAGAAGTAGCGTTAGGCTGCTTCATTGATACAGAAGGGGCCTTCAACAACGTCAGAATCGATAAGATTCTTTACGGGTTGAGGGAGAAGGGGACAGATCACAAAATAATCAAGTGGATCAAGTCCATGCTGGAAGACCGAATTATAATTACAAGTTTCGGAAATGAACAACTGACGGCGCGGGTAAATAGAGGAACTCCACAAGGAGGGATTCTTTCACCATTCCTGCGGCTGATAGTGATTGACGAACTACTTGAAACCCTATCGGAGAAAGGTCTCTACGTAACTTGTTATGCGGACGACCTAGCGATAGTAGTTAGAGGTAAGTTTGAAGAAAATTTGGGATAGTTACTACAAGAAGCAATCGACATGGCAACCTCTTGGGCGCAGAATTGTAGACTGGAGATAAACCCAAATAAAACGGAACTCTGCTGCTTTATCAGAAGACCTAAATTAAGAAAGATAGTTCCCCCGTAAATCGGAAACACGAGATTAACCTTAAAGAATGAGGCCAAATTTCTGGGTGTGCTGATGGACGGGAAACTAAATTGGGCGAGGCACCTACAAGAGAAGAAAAACAAAGCGATAGAGGTGGGCAGAAACCAGAAGATTATGGACCAGGCCCAACGTATGTGCTGTCTAGGAATAACGGGGGCTACCAGGTCAACACCAACAAGGGCCTTGGAGGTCATTCTCTGGGTCTCTATTACTCCACTAGAATTCTACGTTAAGCAAGTGGCACTCAACTCGGCTATACGTTTATGGATGAATAAACTGTGGAAGCTAAGGGGAATGCAAACCCAACATGAAAAGATCGCCCGAGTATGTAAGGGCAATACGATCTGTTTGAGGAAGAAGATTGCTTGGACTTCAAAACTGATAACCCAAATTTAGAGGCAATCTTCAAAACGCAGACTAAAAGTGAATGGAAGTGAATGGGGTAATACAAGAAAACACTTTAGCGATTTACACAGACAGCTCAAAATGCGAGCGTGGCTGTGGTTTTGGAATATCGTGCGAGGAACTTAACCTGGAGTTATGAGGAGGGGTAAACGACTCCTCCTCGGTTCTTCAATGTGAAATCGCAGTGATAGAGATAGGTGCTAAACAGCTAATAGAACGGGGAGTAAGATCCTCTAGGATTGCAATATTCACAGATAGCCAGGCGTCCATCAAATCTTTAACTAACGCCGAGGTAAAATCCAAAACGATAGAGGAATGTAAACAGACCTTAACGGAGCTAGGGAGACAAAACGATGTCACCCTAATATACGTGCCGGGGCACTGTGGCATCCCAGGAAATGAAAAAGCAAATGAGCTGGCGCGGAGAGGCGCAAATGAGAACACTCCAACAAATGAGAAATTAAAAAAAAACCATAGAATTTGTAACGAGGAGGCACAAGGAAAAATGGGAGGGATCCGATATCGCCAGACACACAAAGGCGTTTTGGGAAACTCTTAATGCACATGAATCTAAAAAGATCATTAAGCTTAACAAAGCCAAACTGAAACTTCTTGTTGGCCTTGTGACAGGACATGCAAGACTAAGGGCGCATGCCATAAAAATGGGAAGGTCGAATACTAGTCTATGCAGGGGATGTGGGGAAGAAGACGAGACCGTATTACACGTTCTCGGCCAATGCCCAGTCCTTACGCAAAAAAGATCTAGAATTTTAGGAACATACTACTGCGAAGACTTAGCAGAAGTTAAGAAATCAGGTTATAATCGAATTATCCAATTCGTTACGGGGATCAGTTCGACAGTGGACTTTAGAGTACGCTGACGGGCAGGGGGCGAACGGGCCACTATAGGCCTCAGTGCATGGAAGATACACATCTTTCCCCCCTCGAAAACCAACCAACCAACAGAAGTAAATTTAACAAATAACGGTTACCATTACAGCAAGCGAGAAACGAACAATTCATGATACCATAAAGAAGTGTTCATGCTCTGTGCAACCTGTATATAGGCACCAATACTTAGTCCCCAATTATTTGTCGTACATAAGCTGAGCAATTAAAACCACAGGTTTCATGAGCAAAGCCTAAAGAATAGGGCTAATGATTCTACCCGGGTAATGAGATGCTCGGGTACTCGAGTGGTGAGATGGTTATGAAAAAATCCCCGGATACCCGCTCAATCACAAAGGTATTGTCTGGGTACCCGGGTAGTCGTAGAGCTAATGATACCCGGGTAGTCGATTAAATAGAATGTTATAGGATTGCCGGGTTTCCCTGTAGTATGTATGAGTGAAAATTTCTTTGGTTCTCAGACACTTCGCTTTGTTACGCGCCAAACTCAGATAGCGTGAGAATGTGACGTGACTCGTGTCGTTTGTTGAGATGAATTGTTTCACGGGAGTGCAGCTCGCATTTTGTATGCGAGCTTTTCATAAAAATGACGATTCTCACACTTGTTCGACGTCTTTACCTGACACATTTTAAATTAACGACCATAAGAAATGTACTAATTGCGAATTTAATGAAGTATTGGGTGCGCAAGTTTGAAGAGACTGGAAACATAACACCGGATAAATCAACTGGGCGCAGAAGGACGTCAAGAATGAGCGTGGACGTCGAGCGCGTTCGCCAGACTGTTATGGATAATCCATGATATTACGATTGCATGCAACTACTCTAAATTTGCTCAAATCCACGGTTCATCGCATTACTCTCAAAGATTTACATTTTCACCCCTACAAAGTTGTTGTTGCGCGAGTGATGAAGCCTGATAAATGATTCGAATTCTCCGTTACAATGAAACATCGATTTAGGAGCTTTAAGAAGATATGGTTCTTTGATAAATCCAATTTTCACATGAATGACCACGTGAAAAGAATAATATTGAATGTAGATATTGAGCTTCTGATAATGCAATCATCATTACACTCGCCTAAAGTTGTCGTTTGGGCTGCCCTATCAAGTCAAGGAATTATCGGCCCATACTTTTTTGATCGGTATTGCCATATGATTCCAGAAATGCAAAACAGATTGGCTATAACCGCAACACATTCTTCCAGTAAGGCGGAGTCAGAAATGGCTCGTTAAATGCTCTTCACGATTTACTTCCTGAATAATTAATCGCCGAGGAGACATCAACTGGTCACCGAGTAGTCCAGTTAATACGCCTACTGATTTTTTCCTATTGGTCTTGAATGTTTTAAAACAAAGAATCACAGATGAAATCAACGCTATTGCAAAAGTGATGCTCCAGCGAAAGATTGAAAATTTCAGTTCCAGGCTAAATGAGTACATAAATAAAAATTAAAAAACTTTTCTTCGATTTTACAGTAATTAAAACAATTTTGAACTAACTTTGGTCTTTTAAAAAAACGAAAAACATTCTGAGCTAACCTTTATCTGGTTTGGGAATGACGAAGACAGATCATAGTAGATGTATGACCCGATTCCCATCTCAATTTTCCACACAAACACTAGTACTTCGACATCTCTAGAGGCATCAACCCAGGGACGCCGAGAGGAGAGGGGGCGAAGGGGTAAACCCCCCGGGCCCAGGCTTTCAATAGAGGCCCCGTCATCTAAGTCATCAACAGAAATTTTTTTCCATTTTAATTATATATATAAAAAAATGCTTCACGATCGAAAAAGTGTAATATACTAGACAGATTTTAAATTGAAAGTCCCTCATTCGATTGTATATGGGCCCGTAAACGCTTAGTCCAGGGCCCGAAATTCCTTTCGCGGGGGCCCGTATGCGGTACCCCCCGGACCCGAATTTTGTCTATACGGGCCTGCATCTACCAAAGTATGATATTATACCCCCTGGAATAATATATGTAATTTTAGCTGATGCAACCTTCAGTGTTCCTGAAGCAGTCGTTTTTCGTTACATTATCGGCGACAGGACAATAAAACAGCAAATGGTCAGGAAACGAAATTTGAGTGGATGTTATGCGGACCAGTGCCTAATACAATTATAAATACTTATAAATTTACGTGTTTGATTTCATTTACAGATCTAGACCGAGGTAAGGTAGATAATGCTGAAGCATCAGACACTCCGTCATTCAGTAACGATACGGTAAGAATTGTTTTGACAACAAATGTGGAGTTTTTTGCCCACATAATCGAAAAGTAAGTGTTTTAATGGAAATTTATTAACAGATTGTTGACCGGCAATTCTTTGCAAAAATTAACCCGGGCACCGGCTATATTTCCACAACTGAATATGTCAATTAATAAATTCATTAAAGTATCACGTATTAAAATGTAACTTAGAACATACCTTCTACATGCTTTAATACATTTTCCTGATATATGGGAGGCTGTATAGTATTCACTTATGGGCAAGTGCACACAACAGGTCTTGCAGATATATCTGAGTCTGATAGGATTCCCTTTATTTCAGTGACTATTTTTTCTAAAACATGATCTCTTAGTTTTCCAGTCGTTTTAAGAAAAACTTTTCGAAAAAAAGAGGTGCAAGATTCCGTGTTGCATTTATTTAATCGCCGGTTATCCATTCTCTATTTTTATTAGAAATTGTTTGTAATTTATTTTATTTTGAAGATTACAGTTACAGTAAATTTTAAAGACATTTTTATAAACCTACGAGAGCTACAACTAATCAATAGAATTAATCCTTCTAACTCAGAAGGCGCACTTCTCAGGCAGAAGCCTAGAATCAATTGACCAATTCGCCAGAATATAACAATATATTGAGCCAAATGAATCTCCCACACCAGCATGCAAAAAAAAACATTAGTAATCAAAAACCTAAAACACGCCCACACACAACAATCAGGGGTGCACGGACAACAAATCCTTAGTAAGAGTCAGGTCAAAAACAGGACACATATTTACGGTTCTAAACATGCGATTTATAGGTTCATGCATACCATAAATAGACCGAGAGTGAACAACATGCAGGAAAGGCAATCTCCATAAGGTATACGGGGTATGCCTATGCGAGAGTGCGAGAATCTATGTTCCAGTTCAAAAGCTGGTGAATAATGACTTAGGTTAGCAACTACGCCGTTCTCCCAACGAGTGCATATTAAGCAACCGGAGGCGATTCACATAATGAGGAAGCCTGAGTGGATCATTCCACGAAATGTCTCTTAGCGCGAACCTAACATAGTTCCGCTGCACCGACTCAATGCGTTTAGAATGAACAGCATAGCAGGGAGACCAAACCTGAGATGCATACTCGAGAATTGGCCTAACCAAAGAAAAGAATAAGTGAATTAAGGTCTTCCCATCAGAAAACCCCATTGACCACCGCTTGACATAACTCAGAACGGAATTACTCTTAGAAACATAGTTAATGTGCAGAGTGAAATCAAGTTTTCGGTCAAACTTCAGACCAAGGTAAGTAACGGATGGCACGCGACAGATATTAGTTTTCGCAAAGGTATAATCAAAGACGAGCTGATTTTTGTTTCTAGAGAATGACACAACTTCACATTAATTCAACTTGAGCTGCAGGCCATTAGATCCACACCAGTTCTTGATGGTATTGAAATCATCCTGAATGCAGGAAGAATCATAACTGTTTCTAACGCATGAGAAAATCTTCATATCGTTTGCGTAGATTAAGACTTTGGAAGTGCTTAATCAAACTAACAATGTCGTCAATGGCAAGAATAAATACCAGCGGCCAAAGATGGATACCCTGCGGTACAGCAGATGAAGCCCTAACGCCTCTAGATAAAGTATAACGGAAAGATACTCGGTATGTCTTATCTTTTAAGTCGAGCAATAAAGGCGGAAAACCCAACTTTTCAAGTTTAAGCATAATCACAGAGTGAGGGAGTTTATCAAATGCCTTGCTAAAGTCGGTGTAGACGCAGTCGGTCTGAAGACCTTGTTGGAAGGCAGAGATAATGTGGGATGTAAATTCAAGCGGGTTAAACTAAAAATCAAAACAACACTTTTTAAACTCGAGCAACGTAAGAATAATAAGAATTTCTTAACACGATCGGCGTTTCGAATGAAGCAAGCAGGTTAGTTGTCGTCGATCTACTAGGCAGAAAGCCATGTTGATTAGATGAGATTAAACCCTTACACTGCCCTACAAGCTGTGAATATATAATAGATTCGAACAACTTGGGTATGCAGGAAAGCTTCGCGATTGGCCTATAATTTGTTATTAAGCTTTATTGGCCCTTTTTATATGCAGGAATTATAAAGGAGCTCTTCCATAGCGTAGGCAATCTACCGGCCTGAATAGATTTGTTGAAGATGAGTTCCAGTGGAGTGAGTAAGGCGTCAGAACAGGATCTCAAGAATGCAGGTGGAACACCATCAGGACCAAAAGAAAAGTCCAGTTTAAGTTCCTTGATACCATCCATGATAATATCACGAGATATAATGGGCAAAGCAATGGAGGCAGCGGGACGATCCTGGATATGACCAAACTCCTCCAGGGAAGGCACAAAATTGCCAGATGGAAAGGCGCCCTCGAAAAACAATGCAAAGTGGTCGGTTATATCGGGCGCGCTGCTACTAGAGGATCCATTGTACCACATTGTAGATGGATAATTACTAGATTTCTTTTTCATATTTACAAATTTAAAAAAGGTACGAGGATCATTATGCAGGTTATCGCGAACATTATCGAGGTATTCCCTGTATAAAGATGATAATAACGCTACAAAGCTGTCATGACTATAAACGAAATCACAATAAGCTGATGTGTTTCTACAGAGTAAGTAATTTTTCCATAGTCAATTTTTTTATTTTTAAGGCTCCGTAGTTCTCTAGTATACCACGGGGGAGAATGCCAAGATGATATCGACCGTTTGAGTGGTATACGTGAATTAAACAGATCATAAAACACGGAAACGCAATCGTCGATATCGCTACCATAAAAAAATGGGAAATCGATTGAGAAGATCCTGTTAGAAAGATCAAAGAAGTCCGCCCTTTTAAAATCAAGAATGTACTGATCTACGTTGGGATCAGCAATATTCGAACCATCGTAGCAGAAAGAGGTGAAAATGGGCGGATGTAAACTGTTGATAGCGGATAAGATACGAGAAGTCGATTCGACTATAGTGTTACTCGAATCAGAAGAAGGGATAATATATAATTGTCTTCCCATAGAATTCTCGTCATTCACTCATTTGGTGTAAACCAGAGGAGGAGATGGCGTCAAGAAAATGGGAGCCTTTAGCAGTAAGACAATTTAAGGGAAGATAGTCATCTTCATCAGCGTTGAATACCCATTGAACGATGGGTAAGTTAAAGTCGTCAAGGAGGATGATTTCGTCCTCCGGGTTCGTCATATTATTAATAAAGTCTATACTAAGAATTAAAATATCGTAAAGACTTCAACCATCTGCATCCGCATAGTTTGTCAAGTTGGGAGGGATATAGCAACAGAGAAGGAAAATGTGCATCTTCACCAAAGATATCTTAAGAGTTAGAGTCAGAGTACCTATCCTTACGAAAAATCTGATAGGACTCGCCAAGAATTTCTGCATCATTAAAACCATTATGACAATATGTCTCGGTCAGAGCGATGACGTCGTAACACAGGCAAAGGGATAGCGTACTAAGTTTTTTTGGTTGCTAACAGTGGTTCTATTCTGAGTGCTTCCAGCGACTTTATGACGAGGCACAAACTCGTGTACGATGATATTCTCGGGCCAGAAATTATCTCGAAGAGATCTGGGCACGATGTCAACTTAAAAGGCGACATGAGTCCCTGAGAATGACGAGATCCTAGAAGTAACGGAGCACCACTCCTCTCCCTCACGTAGCCAGTAACGTCGTCAACAGAAGTCGATAGATCAATTCGGGAAACAAAAAAGGACCTCGGTGGTTGTGCAATCCTCAGAGTGAAACCTTCATTTCGAGACACATGTCAACGGAAATGTGTCCTGCGATGGGTGAGGATTATACTGAGAGGCGCCGGGAGATATGTTCACAGCTGGGTCCGATGCAGGGGGCTGGGGGAGTAGAAGTACCTGTGAACGAAGTGGGGGGCAACAGGAGCACGCGGACGGCGGGTACGCCGACGGTTAGTGCGAGAACGTTTTGGTGCAACGTTGCGAGCTTCATGAGGGCCAGTCGAGCCGCCAGCACCGCTTGCATGAGATGTGTCAACTGATAGTATTACGCAGCTTTTTTTTATAGTTGTATAAACGTGGCCGGTCAACAACAGTTGGGCATGAAAACAAGAGTCAGCTTGTGATCGGTCAACAACGTGTTAATATTAACTAAGTATGTAGGTCCACTAGCAGTTGTTGTCTCGAAGCTGGTAAAATTCTCGTACCCACAAGTAAACTAGAGAGACAAAAGTACGGAGCAATTAGTTTTAAATTATTTAATTCAAAGACGATGTGAAATTTTATTGTTTGTCATTTTATGTAGACTCCTACAGATTTTTGGTTAACTAAATTCTTCCATCCCCATATCGATTTAGCGGCAGTGCAAACTGAAATCTACTCTGGGGCACTGAGTACAAAGATTTCTTTTACAAAATTTATTTATTATTATTCGTATATTTTTTGTAAACTTGGAAAAATATTTTATGGAAAGGTTCTGTGACAGTGTAGTGTAACTGATCATAATCTGGTACATCTGTCTAATCGGTGTTAAGTTTTGTTGTATTAAGATCTATTTTCGACATCCTGCAGAGGCGTCCAGCTACTAAAAAAAAGCTAACGCTTTGACGATGCTGTTGAAGCAGAGCCAACAAAGTTTAATTGTTTTTTTTTATCATAAATGCTGATCGTGTTAAGAAATTTTAATTCCGTGCGAGTTTTGAACGGGTTTGTTTTGATTTTTTTTTTGAAAATAATTAGTAGATCAGTTGAAATTATTGTTTTTTGTAGAATTCTTGTAAAGGCAACTATTGAACTCAACGAATTTTTGTTTAAAAATCTGTATTTGTAATTATTTATAAAAATACATTCATTTTTGCTTGATGTACCTATTTAAAAAATATACAACAAAACATTAATTTTTAACAATTGGACATTCTCCTTGATTTTGAAGGCACCACAACGGTTCTAATGCTTCCGCTGCAATACCATTTTCCACAAGCCATTCACGATGTATTAAAAATCGTGATTCTGCCTCTCTCCAGCTCGCTTTTGGATTAGACCATAGACGCTCAGCCATGGCACTTGCTCTTGGCCAAAACCGGGAATCAAGATTTTGTTCGTCTATTTGCTCAGTCCAGATTGCGGCTTCTGCACCTAAAATTTGCGAAGCATGCTTTCCGCCAATCTGATCAGGTCTGTTCATGTAAACTTTATGCCAACTAATATATGGTGAGCACCAATTCTGGCCCTCATTAACCCAACCGCCGCCTCCACAATCAAAGTACAAAGCATCATAATTTGAAAGGATCAATTTATAGCCAAGCTTTAATAGCTCCTGGACTTTTTGATCGTGGCCAGTTGTCCAAATTTGGATTATGTAACGATCTTTATTTAAGTACTTTTCTGCGTATGGCTTTTCAGTAAGTCCGCTTGTCCACATGATAATTGGCAATTGGGTACCAGTAATTTTATCAAGTCTACTTAGTGCGTTATTTTGGAAATGGCCCCATAACTTCATGAAATCGTCCTTTTCTAAGCCCCATCCTTTTGAAACCATCCATGTACGTATCCGTTCGCTAGTATTCCAGCAGGCTGTAGAAACTTCATCGCCTCCCATATGGAAGATTTCTGGATTTCCAAACATTGAAAGCATTTCTCGATAAATATCCTCAAGAACATCATAAAGAGCATCAACTGTCGGATCTAATTGCCCACATGGAGGTTCTACGCAGAACTGCTCCCATGGTTGCTTATTAAAGCATGCAGTCATGTTATACTTTTGCCAGCCTTCACCAACATGAGCTGGTGCATCAAATTCTGGAATAACTTGAACACCTCGAATTCGTCCGTAGTTAATAATGTCGGCAACGTTTTCTGCTGTATAAACTTTCTTAGGTGAGTATGCTCCATATTTGGCAAGTTCTGGTCGGGATTTGATGATTACTGGGAAACTCTGAGAGTCTGTTATGTGCCAGTGAAAAACATTCAATTTTGTCATTGCCATAGCATCTGAAATAGAAAAATGAGTATATAAATTTTTCTTTACTTCTTTTTATATTATTATCAATAAAATTGTCTCATGCTAAACCTTAAACAAAATTTCAAAAATAAACTGTGTGAAAAATGCAAATCGTGTAAAAAGGTTTTTTGTTTCTTTAATCTGCACAGACTTCAAAATGTAGCAATAGATATAAAATTAAATATTAATTTATGTTTTTATACGGTTTTTGTAAAGTCGGTTCCACATTTTTAAAAAAGGAGTAAATATTTGCTGATGCTGATTACAGAAAATTGAATTGGATATCATTCAAGGAAGACACTGCGCGCAAAGTGGAATACGACTGCTACGTTAATGTCAAATAGCCTTCCATATTATCCTTCATTGCAGAAGGTTTTTGCATGTAATATTTCTAATTCTAGCAGTGAACGGAAGACAGATTTCTGCTCAAAATTAGAGTCGACAATAGAAGCGGCTAGACTCCACAAAATTCTAGTTAAAGCCCCAACTCCGCTGGGACACCTCTGTAAAGTTTCGCCAACTCTACTCTCCATAGACCTAACGGAAATCATAAGCGAGGACAAGCAAGCATGGGAAGCAGGGAAACCAATCCAAAGATTATAGATCTATCAGCCTCTCATCATTTGTCTACTGAGTCAACCAAGTATTTATGTAGCACACAACATGCATACACTAAAGGTTTATCCGTGGATACAGCACTACATAAGGTTACAAGAACGATTGAGAAATCACTCCATGATAAGGAATATACGCTAGCAGTTTTCCTCGATATTGAGGGAGCACTTAACAATATAAAAACAGAATCCATTATCTCCTTTATGGAGGAAGTTGAAACAAGAAAATTTCTGACGAACTGGATACAGATGATGCTAAATGGCAGAGTTATTTACGTCAGCGGTTTCTCCATCAGGAAAATAATTAACAGAGGCACACCAAAGGGTGGAGTTTTATCGCCTCTGCTCTGGAACGCCTCTGCTCTGGAACGCCTCTGCCCTGGAATGCCTCTCTATATGATAGAGTCTGCAAGCGGTCAGGAAAGGAGGAAAATTCCTACAAACGGTCAGCCATGCGTTAAAAGACACATCAAGATGGGCAGAAACCAATGGCTTTACGGCTAATTCCCATAAAACTAATTATTTGGAAACCATCAAAACTTAAAGCCAGTATTCTCAAAATCTCTCCGGAAGCGAAGTTTCTGGGCGTCATATTCGATTTCAAACTAAATTGGAAACGAAATGTGGAAGAGAGGACTGAACGCATTCTTTGCATGCAAAAGAACCTTTGTTAAAAAATGAGGTATGGAACCGCATATTGTACATTGAATGTACACTACGATCGTCAAACCCATTCTTACAGACGGAGCGATAGTTTGGTGGGATGCGGTAAGCAAGCAGTCGCATCTCAACTTTCTAAAGAAGGTGCAAAGGTTAGCTTGCTTGGTAATAACCGGTGCAATAAAATCCACACCACAAGCTAGTCTGGAAACTATGCTACACCTACAACCCATAGAACTGCACACCAAAAAAAATGGCAACCTTGGCCGCTCTAAGACTAAGAGAGAATAGTCAATGGTCTCCACGGAACTTTGGACAAGCAGTCATACTGGACCTCCAATCAAAGTGGGTTACACCGCACAACAGATTATATGAAACCACAGTAGGACCTCCGAAATCTCTTTTCCATTATCAGTTCAGTTCTGTTGGGTTCCAGGACATATCGGCATAGAGGGAATGAAATAGCTGACAATAGGTTCCCATTAATACGCAAAAAAAAATCAAATTAAAAGATATTATTCCAACACGACTTCGGAACGGTGAGAAAATATTATATTAACTTCAAACCTTCTATCCTTCGACTGAAGACGCATTCGAACACTTGTCGGTGTCCTCACTGACCATTGTCCAATTGGAGACATGGTCGCTAGACTCGGCGTGCTATCGAATGAATTCTGAAGCCCCTGCTCTGCGAATGTCCAGCTCTATAAGAAGTGTGGAAGCAAAGTTCTTCGATAATTTGGACGACTCAATAGATTTTTACAGAGCTCTGAGTGAAATTGCTGTCCTCAGCAGC
The DNA here is from genome assembly GCA_964036015.1 of Leptarthrus brevirostris. Lineage (NCBI taxonomy): Eukaryota > Metazoa > Arthropoda > Insecta > Diptera > Asilidae > Leptarthrus > Leptarthrus brevirostris. The sequence continues at coordinate 85,250,144 of OZ038373.1, read as the reverse complement.
AAAAAACCAACCAAGAACTTATAGTTCCGAGGACATGGCTAAAAGTTTGCTGCAAAGACGTTCAATGTTCCGCGCTCAACGCGGTGTAATTAAAGTGCACTGAATTCCTTGATCGAGAGAATAACATAGTAGTGCACTTGCTAATATTTAGGGTAAGGAAGTTTGTAGAACACCAATTATGAAAGATGTCTAAGGCCGAGTTTAATAGTGCACAGTCATTCGCACTTGAAATAGCGTGGAAATTTTGGCGTAATCAGCGTAACATAGAATTCTGGAATTAGGGAGAATCAAGGATACATCATTGCGTGCGATCAGACAGATAAGAACTACTCCAATTAACAAAAATGTATGGAATTGATTTTGCTTCTAAATCAATGTATTTGAACTGTAATGTTATAGGAAATTTTAATTGAAATTGTTAGGAAAGTATATGTACTGTGGGATTTATCACATCCCGTATATAAAAACTTAGAAACGAAGGCAAAAGTGTGGAAAAAGGTCTGGGAATCTGGGCTAAATGTTAATTGCTTTTATTTGTGTTAAGTTGATCTGTTGCTTAACTGAGTTTAAGTTTATTTAAGCAAGTTTTAAATATTTACGGATAACAATACTCCTTTCAGGTAAAATTTCCAAATTTACAGCGTTACATATTCTGCTCGTACAGACCGAGCACCAGAGTGCGGCCAGGACCAAACAAAACGTCAGTATCAAGCGTAAGCACCAAATTTGTTTCCATATCTTATCTCTGTGAACTGAGATAAGATAAATAAAAATATAAAGGTGAATTAACTAATTACAATACTGTCTAGTTTTGCAATTTGTTAACACATTTGATTTGATTGAAACAAATATAACAAATAAATTGTTGAACTCCATAGATAAAAATTATTAACAAAAGTAGCGTGTCTATCAAACACCAATTAGAATTTTATTTACTACTCACGCTGCATTTAAAGCGTACTCCAGTATCAAAGATAAGAAGATATCATTAATTACGATTTTTAATAGTTTCTCCTGCCTAATCGTATTTTTTTCATAAATGATGCTTAGCAATATCACATATAGAGAAATTAAAATTTTCATTAACATTAGTCTCTTAGGCTGAATCTCTTGAAAAAACTTTCAGAGCAAATACTCACTTTAGTGGTGAGGAAACATTTGTTCAAAAACCCTAAAAGTGATGGAACGAATTTCGCACATTCATTAAAACAAGATGGTAGAAATGACATTTTATTAAAAAGCATAAGAATGTGTGAAAGTTGACGTCAGTTTTCGAGCCCAGAAATGAATGGAATCATTTCCTTTCTAGAGGAATCTGGCACACAGACATTTCTCACGAACTGGATACAGACAATGCTAAACAGCAGGGTTATCAATGCCAGTTTAGCAGATTTCTCCATTAGGAAAACAACTAATAGAGGAACACCACAGGGAGGAGTCTCATCACCCCTGCTTTGGAACATCTCTAAACATAAACGACATAGTCTTGCTGACAAAAGGAAAATTCCTACAAACGGTAAGACAGAAATGGTTCTGTTCACAATATAAGCTACCCGTTTGGAAACAACCAAAACTTAAGGTAGTACACTCTAACTCTCTTCGGAAGCCAAATTTCTGGGCGTCATATTCGATTCCAAACTGAATTGGAAACGGAATATGGAAGAGAGGATGACGAAAGAACTTAATGGGGCATGAAACCGCATATTGTACACTGGATGTACACAGCGATCGTCAGGCCTATCCTTATCCATGGATCCATTTTTTGTTGGGGTGTAGTTAATAGGCAATCTCACCTTAACTTTTTAGTAAAAGTGAAAAGGCTCGTTTGTCTGGGAACATCAGATGCAATAAAATCCACACCACAAGCCGGTTTGGAAACCATTTGATACCTTCAACCCATACAGCTTCACACAAGAAAAGTGGCTACCTTGGCAGCTCTCAGACTCAGAGAAAACAGTTAATGGATGCCAGAAAGTTTTGGACATATAGTCATACTGAATTCTCTTCATCAAAATGGGTTGCACCCCATAACGGATTACATGAGAGCACAATATGATTTTAGAAAACCCTTTCCGTTATCATACCTAACAGAGAAGACTGGAAGCACCCTGAAAATGTCATTAGAGGAATTCCCATCTTCACAGACGGATCGAAGACAGAGAGGGGGGTTTGAGTTTGAGTTTTCTCGGAAACGCTGCAAATAAGTGAGTCTTATAAACTCATGAACGATTGCAGCTGCACTCACTGTCCAAGCAAAGCAGATGTCGGCAAGCGAGATCACTATTGTGACAGTAGGGTTCACCCTCCCTTTAACGTAGCGAAAAGTCAAATTGAAAGATATAGTATTCCATCAAGACTTCGGAACGGTGGGAAAATATTACCTATTGCCTCACAACACGAAGACTTTGGCCGAAACTGAATTACATCAGAACCTCTAGTCTCTTATCCTTCGATAGAAGGCGCGTCCGAACAGTCGTCGGTGTTATCACTGGACATTGCCCCATAGCGGTTATAGCCATGAGACTCGGCGTACCATCGAATGAATTCTGTAGAAGTTGCAGAGACTAGGAGGAAACTGAATCCATATGCACCTACTATGTGAATGTCCAGCTATAAAAGAACGACGACTCACTTGTTTGGGATTCTTTGACAATCTGGAAGACTTAGCTGAGATAGCACCGGTGGATTTAAATAAATTCTTACAGATATTTGGATGGTTTTAAGTTCTGACCATGCTGTTTTACTTTCTCTTAAGGGCATTCGCAATGGGGTACATTTCCTGCGAGTGCACTTTGTGCTTCGGCACCAAACGGCCCAATTAACCAACCAACCAATGCATGGAATAGAAAATGACCAAGTTCATGCACACTCGTGCGAATCAGTTGCATCAACACTGTGTAAGAAACAGACCTGATGGTTTTATACGCTAGAGCTCAAAAACAAAAACACACATCCATACCCAAACTAAATAATCAACCAAGGAAAAATTGTTAGTTAAACGGAAAGTGAATATTACGTTATTTAATTTACAAAGTTAATAATATATCTTATTATGTTTCTTAAACAGTATCTATAACAGCTTAGTAAAAGAAAATTCAAGAAAAATCTTGTTTTTGTCTAGTTTTTAAAATAAAAAAGCTTAGGGTATAAATCTACCCAATGCGTACAAAATTGCGACAAAAAACATGTATATGTACGTATATGCAATTATTTGGTTTTCATTTATGATCAGTTACGTTATCGCGCCGGCCATATGTTCTGCTTTTATTAAACTTGTAATTTCAAAGTGAAACCTTGAAATATCCAAGGAAACAATTGCGTTCTAACGAAAGTTAAAAGACGAGAATTCCATTTACATGATGACAGTTAGTAAAGCGTGCTGACCAGAAGTAATTGGCAACCGCTAAATAAGACAATTAGTTGTAATAAGTACTTCTATGAACCGAAAGTATTGGCCTAATTTATCATGGTGAAAAAATAATATTTGATAAATATATCGAAACAACAGTGGAGGAAAAAATTTTAATATTATAAGCAACTAAACTTAAAAAACTTTGTAGAATTAGCAGAAATAAGTTATTTTTTCATCACGATAATGCTCCTTTACTAGTAGCAAATATAACCCGTAAAAACAATGGAAACTATTTATTTTTATTTATTGTCCAATTTTTGTTTTTTTTTCAGACAAAGACGTATTGTAATTAAAAGTAACTGAATGCGGTTTCGAAATCACTGCCCTTTTCTTAGCTAATAATAATTATTATTCGCATGATATCAAAGCTCGGTCTAATCTCGGGAAAGGTTGCACCGATTTCGATGGGATATTCACTGGAAAATAGAGTATTTTGTCGGGCTACTCAGAAAAAGTGTATAGGCATATTAAGAAATGAAAATGTAAAACAACGGCGAGGAAACATATAGTTTAAAATTAGTTATAGCAAAAATTAATATAACTCAAATATTTACCTATAGTCCTCTTTATAGCCTTAACGCTGATGTAATTTCTTGATGTATCTAAAACTACACCCCGATGTTTGTAAACCGGTGCGTCATTGATTTCTCCTTCTGCAACAACTTGTACTTCGTTTCGGATATCGTCGTAAACAATAAGTTGGGATAGTGTTTCCAAAGCATGACGAGCACCGTAAAATGTTGAAGCTTTTATGTTAGCGAAAACTTCAGGTTTTCCTTGACTGAGTACTAGCTTATAGCTTTCATCTGTATCCATATTAAGTTTGGTGCTTACGCTATCTAAAGACACCGTTATTACTAAGGGCCTTCCATCCGTTTTCCAATGATCAGCATTTTGAACTTTTGTGAAAATTTGTTCCCTAAAACGTTTCTCAGCTGCATTCCATAGATCACTTTGCTCTGAATATGGTTTCTTTATTTCAATGTTGTTAATATTTATTCGTACTAAGTATTGCCCTAGTTTAACAGGACCAGTAGGTTTAGGCCACAGCGTTCCGGGCTCGTCATTACAAAAGATGCGACAAACAGGCAAACTTACAGCACTGTTTAAGTTTTCTGGAGTAATTTCCACTTTAACACAGCGATTTTGCTGACATTGATATCCCCAAGCTGGTCTGCAAAAAATATAGAAAATATTTAGCGATGCTGATTAAAATTATTGATGCACACTATACATTGTTCTTGTTTTTTCGGGCATTATAACGAAACTTGCGATTATAATTAACGGTATTATAGAGGAAGTTAATAAAATACATATAAAGGTAACACTTAAAGCCCGAATACCTATTATCTTGCAAGCGGTCCAATTAAACCGTTTTATAAAAAACATTGTTCTAAATAATTAAAACACTAATTAACCGAGGTTAGCACAACATGTTTATTCTTCCGATCCAATTTGAAAGACCTTAACAACTGTACTGATGTCTGTAGTTAGGAATTATGAACTTTCTTGTATTGATTTCTACGCTTAAGCTAGATACTTGATTATATCATTGCAACATATTGAAACTATTACGTGAAAATAGGAAAGAAATGAAAAGCTTGAGGGAAACATTAATAAGACTGTTATTTTTAAACCAAGTGAAAACTGAATCGCAAATGTTTTAGTTCATTAGTATACTTTGAACGCAGAACGGTTTTTAATTAAGATATTTAGGAACATTAAGGTGTTCTCAGGATTTGAGACGGTTTTATCGTCACCTTATAAGGCAGTTTTTCGATGATTTTCCATGATAGACTTTGGATTTGAGACGAAGACGTGTGATTCCTAGAGTAGTACTAGCCAACTTGCAAAGTAAATCAAATTTTGGGAGTGGCAAAACCGCTCATAATTACACAGAAAACAATAGTCCTCTAATGCAGCAAACTTATAACAATAAATCGAACTTGTTAACTTGGAACCCTTTTAGCATGCAGGCAGTTGACTCTGTGGCATCTTTATAAACATTCGACGATTTTTTTTCTTAATATAGTATTATAGTCAATTCATTACTGGCTCTTTTGTGTTAGTTATTGTGAAAAACTGAATATACTTTCATTAATAAATTAAGTTCATTGGTAAATAAAATAAAATAAATAGTGTACATTTTTCTTTCATGGTTTTCACCGTAGAGCTAGTCTCTGACCAGGGCTTCGCCAAGCTTGGGTAAGGTTTCAACATTAGACTTGTGCCGTATTTCCGTGCCAACACTGGACCTAGTTTAAATATTTTTAGTACAGGCCTTGGGCCACTCATGAATGCATGTGCTGGCACGATGCTATCATCCCAATATCTTTTCAGACTTGTACCATGCTTCGAATCCAAGCTTTAAAAGGATTAGAATAAGCTTGGGCCAATCATGAGCCATTTTCTATATCCCACATTCGACGTTACGTAAACGTAATTTTATCCCACTTTTTCCCTAATGTGTGTGCGTGAAATTCGTAAGTTCATGGCTTGTAGTTTAGGTGGTTTTGCTTGACCGCAACGGTCGGATTATTAGAATCCAAAATATGGAATCGTGGTACACGACTTATTGTGGTTATTTTCTTAGAATCCAAACTATGGAATCGTGGTACACGGCGTATTGTGGTTTTTTGTTTGTTATGCAGGCCATACACGATCAAGTCTGCCATCAAGTCTGCAGCGGACTTGACGCGGCGTCCAGTATACTTGACGGTGTATGGCTATCATTGCGCATGACAAGTCTACATGAAGGAAAAATCGAATTTCGATTCTGCAGACTTTATCAAGCCTGCAGCGTCATGCAAACTTGAACGTGTGTATGAGCGGTCAAGCATGCATGACGTTAGTCGGCATCTGCAGGCGAACGATTTTTCTTTTTGGTTCTTAATTGCGGGCAATAAGCCTAGGATGGCTAACGCGGCATCGGCCGCCACTGGGGACGCCATGGTTACAACTGATGCGGCATCATGCAAGCTGGACGGTAAACTTGATCGTGAGTGGTCTTTATGGATGCGCTGCAAACTGGACGCCGCGTCAAGTCCGCTGCAGACTTGACGGTAGAATTCATCGTGTATGGCTTGCTTTATATACTTCTATATACTCAGTGACGCTAATCTTTCTTTTCATATGTAAAAAAATATGTGTAATGTACCATATAAACTGAGCCGTAACTCACGAGTTAAGAGTTAGGACTTTTAATTTTAACAAAAACTTAATATTACGTATTGCTGGACCTCCCCCCCCCCTACCCCGCCCCTATAACTGCGTTACGTAATACTTGAACGGCCCCTTACACTCAAGAATGAAACAGTTAATTCTTTAACGCACTAAACTTCCGATGGCGAGTAACCTTCCCGAGTAAAAGACTCGCCCAATTCTAGCTTGAAACACGCACGCACAGCGTCAAAACGCCTGAGTGGCACTCAAATGCTGCACGGTACGCTTGAGTAAAAATTATACTTTTCCAAATGCCGGCCCGCTGTATGCACATATCAATAAGAGATGCACGAAATAGTCCAAACCAAGCACGGTACGTTCACACTTTTTCTAAACTAATATTTAAAATAAAAACAATGAAATTATTTTCGAATTATTGCCGTCTGAAAACAAAACTATCTCCGCAGTAGCTCGTCGCAACATTTGTGCAGTTGAGTCTTATTTTTGATCGAGCTAATAAAGATTATAACTGAAACTAAAATAAAATAATTAAAAAATTGGTGAAACTTCTTAAATATTAATTACACAACTTCTTCTTTTTACTGTAATGGCATTAAAACTTAAAAATATGTTGAAAATTTTAATTTCTATTTACATTACATTACAATAACTTCCCTATATTCTGGGATGTAATATGTGCTTATAACATTAAAAGTTTAATCTTTCACTTTTAGCATTTAAAATCCTGCTTCGAAAACAATGTAGCACATGAATACTAAAATCGATAACATTTCAGTTACATGGTTATGGTATTGAATAACGAACGGTTATAGAATATCAAATAAATTAATTTTGGAATATTGGTCAAACTTATTTCCTATTCGGATAAATACATGTGCGAATACTATAGTAGGAGAGCTCGTGAATATACCGATTGAAATCCTGTAGGAAGGTTTTTTTTAATACTTGACAATGATATTGGCAAGGGTCCGAGTGCTCTGCTCCTAAATTTTTAAATCTTTAAGAAAGAAACATGACAACGTGAAATACAAGAGCTTGAAGTCGCGCCCACCACCCCTGTACTCTTCAGGTCAAATTTGGACGTATCGTCAAATTTCGGGAATTTTTTCTAAGCAGAACAATACGAATGTGGGACAGTTTACCATCTTCTGTTTTTCCCTCTCTTATGAGCCCGAAACTTTCAAACTGAATAAACTATTAGTTTGTTTAGAATTTGATAGAAATTTATGGCTTTTACAAATATCTTCATTTCAAAAACAGTGGTTGAAATAATTAAAGCAACGCGCTTAGCTGATACCCTTCAACGGAGTTGTATCAATTCGTTGAGCGGCATGACCACCATTTCATGGGCCCGGGTTCGATACCAGGTCTCCCCGAGAGCTTTTATTAAGAAATTAAAATAATCCACTCCGTCTCTGGCTGTTGTCTAGCTCGCAGTAAATCCAAAAGTAAGACATTCAAGTTTCCTCACTTCCCTTACCCTAATTCCCTTCCGGCTAACGTATCAAAGGGTTATCCCCTAGGCTTTGGCTACATCGTATTAAAAAAAGCTATGCTTACCTAACTATGCCTATTAAGTAATGTAAAGTTAAAAGTTTAAGGTAAAAACAAGTTTAGATGAATAAATATGGGTAATATTGGTAATGTATATAATAACAGTTTCACGATAATTACAACCCTACATTTTTTTATCGGACAGTCTGTTTTGGCAAAAACAATATTTTTTCTTTAAGAACTGCTGTAGAATAAATCAAAGGTTTTTTTTATATATATTTTTTCGGATTTGTAAACTCTTTATTAATTAAAATTTGAAAAAAAATCTTAAATTTAGCTTTAAATTAGCGAGTTAGACTAGAAAGCTCTCAACTTAGCTTATCCCACTAATATAAAAAAATATGTAATAGTTGGAGAAAAATCGCATATATTGAACCCTTATGGGTCATCGGGCATGAAAAGAACTTCCACCGAAATGGAAAGACTGCAAGTGCATATGCATTCACAATTTAAGGCGGATTCCGAACCACCGACAGAACTGCAAACCCTGAACAAAGAATACGTTAAATTCTGCTATCAGCAGAAAACAGTCATGGACCACCGCTCGTGGGACTTAAATCGGCTAACCCTGTGTGAGACATGACAATAACCCATCCACCACCGATGACTTACGATCTGCAATCCACGTTGGTAAGGCGAAAATATCGAGTAAACTAACAATAAGATTAACAGCAGACATAACCGTGGAAAAAAACAGTCGACTTATATACTCATGTAAGCATCGCTTGTTTTGAAAAACAAAAATTTTATTCGACTTTTGGGTAAATTCGATAGAGTTTTGGGGTTCGCGTTCGATTTTGAATAGTTCTAGGGAATTATAGGTAGAAATCATAAAAAATGCGGCGTTCCACGTTCATACTGATACTTACTTTTCTGCAGTTATTAACGTTAAAAAACAGCATAAGAATAATAGAAGAAACTTCATTTTAGAAAAAACACTTCACGGCACAACACTGATCCAGAATCAACAGATCACCTGAACAGATCAACACAACTTGCTTTATTAGAGTCGCTATGGTTGTTTTCGAAGCACACCTTTTATATCAAATTTTTACTCATATTTAAGCTTTGTTGTTTCGGCAACGATCACCTTTAACTTTCACTTTAATTGTTGACTGACATTATATATGTTAGCACTTGGCGACGATTGCATTTGAGTTAATATTTGTTTAATAATACCATCTTCATGGAAGAATGAACTTCAATGTATGCACTTTCGCTTCCGAAAATCTGAAATTCGTCGCTATTATGAAGTTTTGATTCTCTGATTAACATTTGTATCTTACTTAATTTTTAATCAATAACCAAAATATTTTCTCATTTATACGAGTATATAAAATAATGAAAAAAAGTAAACGGTTTTTGCAATAATTTTATTAAATTTTATACATACTTTAAAGCAATTAACGATTAAAAGCAAAAACGCGATTAATCGCGAGCACATTTGAATAAATATTTATGGATAATGCGCAGATATTTGACGTCAGGATCTGTTATTGACATTGTTCGATGATTTTTGTTAAGGTCATAAAAAAACGATTTCTCTATTTTGAATTTAACTTAGCAAAATTAAATGCTATTAGCCTAATCATACTATACAAAGAGAAGTAATTCAAAAACAAGTTGTTAAATAATCGGGATTTAGGCTACCAGTGGCGAGTAGCGAAATAAAATCGATTAAATCGGAGGAAGTTGTGACTATTTCTGAAAATGGAAGTAAGGAATTCAAAAGTTTTTGGGAGGAACAGGTGTATTAACCAAGTTTTTAGTTGCTTTATTAACTGGGGGGTGCCGCCCCCCAGAGAATATCTATACAAATATTTTTTCTGGGGGGGGCAATAATCGAGTCCGTGTAATTTTTCGACTTCCGTGTACATTCCTTGACTTCCGTGTAGTTTCGTGTAGCTCCGTGTACACGGACAGTACACGTACACGGAGAGTACACGTACACGGAGAGTACACGTACACGAAGCGCGCGAATAGACACTGCCTATATATAAACATATGGGTATTTCACCACTAATGTGAAACTGGCGGTCCCAAGCATATTTTATGCACGTAACATTGTATTAATACGTTTACCTATTTTAAATTATAATACATTTATTTCTGATCACACAGGTCAACAAGCTTCTTTGGCTGAACAGAAATAATTTGATTCGCAGAATCCGAATCCGAGGTCAAAATTGAAATATTTGAGGTTATGTACTCAAAAAATGGTTTTTTGCTACTTTTGAGGTTATGTACAGGATGCACACAATTTTTTGGTCATTTTTTTCTAGTTGCCTCTTTAATATTACTCTTACCCTTCAAAATAAGCTATTGAGCGGTCACCTACGATTTTTTCTTGCAAAGTTACACAGGAAATGAGAAAAAAATAGGTAAAAAAAACTTTAAAGGTAAACGGTTTTATTTAACCTAAAAACTATTAATTCAATAATAACATCGGTCGATTTCGATTACTTCTTTTGTACCTTTCTTCCCACTCCCATGCCTAAGGGTGTCTTACTACTGCATCGGGCATTGAGAGTATCATTATTCATCTCAGCGATAACTATGGATTCGACACTAATATCAATCGTTCATTTTTCAAATCGATACAACAATCAGAAGTAGGTGAAAAGTCAGTTGCAAGATTTGAAACAAATAAGCGAAAGTGGAGCGAAAGTGGAAGTAAAACCATTAATAAAAGGTGAAAGTTAGTACCACAATATCCGTGTGATAGAGATTTTACGTCGTTGCGTTCTTATATGTAGATCGCGTTTGTAAATTCTATATACATAGGCATTACGAGCAGCACATACATAAAGTAGCGAGCAAAAAATATGCAGTTATGCATTTAGAGAAGTTATAAAGATTACTTCTAGTATAAGTATAGTTATTTTTTATTTTTAATGACTATCAATAGGGGTTAGTTTTAGCTTAACCCTGGTATTTATATAAATGGCCTGTGAGCTAAGTACGGCGAATTTTGAGCCGTAATCCAGTGAGCAAAAATCTGAACGAGCAAAAAAACATACAACACCCTAGAAAATTATATTTCTTTCAGAAATATGCTTGGATATAAAAAATGATTTTAACAGCGCGACACGGAAGATTCAACAAAAAAAATTGTTGATGTTGAACAAGTGAAAATTGGTCAACAACTTTATGGAGCGATGAGAGTAAGTTTAATCTTTTTTTATCAGACGGTATCCAATACGTTCGTTGGCCGCCAGGAAAACAATATGTTCCACGTTATCAAATTCCAACGGCGAAGCACCGTAACGGAACACTAATGGTTGGTGGTAAATTGCAAAATTCGTAGAAAGTAGTTAGTTTTTAAAACGTATGCCATTTCAGGACCATTTAGTCCGCTTCTAAGGATCGATGGGATAATATTTTAAATACCTCTATGCTGCCCCAACATCAGAAAGCATGGCACCAGCGGCATTTTAATAGGCATAATAATAAGGAATTTTAACAGTGAATAACTCGATAAATGACCAATATAACTCTGGTTTTATATGATATACCTTCCACAGAAAATCAACGGATAATGCTTAAAGATACTTTCGTTTGTGGGGGTTTTTTTTTTTAAATTTCAGCCACTGAGCGCCAGTGGGGTTGAACTCGGATCTCCGGAATGGCAGGCTGCTACCTTATGACTTACCTCACCTCAATTAAAAATATACTTTAGTAAAAAAGGCGATTCGAACTATTTTTTTCTTTTTCCCAATTTTTTTTTTGTTTGGCATGGTAGGCATGCCAGAATTTTTTGATTCACTACGCCTATGGTTTGACAGCGCTGCTCAAAAGTTCGAGGATGGATCAATACGTACTTACTAAGTTTTAAGTGAAAACGCAAGTTTTTCACAATTTCTTTTATTTTTCAACTTAAACTTCAACTTCTACCTGAATAATTTCTCTCAATTCAATTTCTTCTCTTTCTTTGCATGCTGTTCTTTAAGATTAGGTCTGCTCCCGTACTTCTGCAGCTGCAGCTGGCTGAAGTTTACTTATTTATGTGGTGGGGGTGAATTCACTTCAGTACGGGAACGACCAACTGTAATTTTCTGAAAAGCAGAAGATTTTTTTTAAGTGACAGCTGAGAAAAAAAATCTTTTCCTATATATGGAAACTAAACAATCACAGTTCTTCCTGATAGGCTACTTCACTTCTTTAATCCGACGCTTAACTTTTAAGATATAAAAGTTGGATTCACAAATTTCAATTTCCCTCAATTGAGATTTGGGTATTTGTCACTTTGACAGAAAGAAGATTTAGGCATTTTGCAGCTGGTCAAAGTTGCTGCAGAATTCTTAAATTTTCTGCAGGAGGGGAAGTTGTGACGTAGGCAAAATCTTCTTGGAGAAGTAAATACAGGAACACTTTTCTGCAGTATTCTGCAGTTTTCTTCGAAGCGCTTATAATAGGTCTATTCCCGTACATGCAGAGATTACATGTGATTGCTTAGTTTCCATATACTGGAAACGATTTTTCTTCAAAACAAATCTTCTGCTTTTTCAGAAAATTGCAGCTGGTCGTTCCCGTAATGCAGTGAATTTACTCCCACCACTTCAATAAGTAAACTGCAGCCAGCTGCAGAAGTACGGAAACATACCTAATCTCTGCAGGTACGGGAACAGACCTATTGTGTCAACAAACCCCTTCGAGCGTCTTGACTTCCGTACAAAGTCCTTTTAATCGTCCATTAGTGTAATTAGTTTCTTAGGGAAGTAACGAAATTGACTTTTCTTTGGCTTCGCAAAATTCTTTTTCGCACTTTTTCGCTTGTCCAACACATTATTTTAATAGTGACATTTTGAAAGTGAAGTGCACGGTTACGTCTTGTGGAAACAATCTGCGTTTACCCGCGAGATAACGTTTTTCAAGGAAGTTTTTAATAAAATTAATATTTTTTAGCTCCTAGGCTTGATATAACAACGAAGAAACACTGAAAGAAAGAAGGTAACAAAATCAATTATTGCCTATGAGTTTGAATATATCTAAGATTTAAAGATTTAAGCGATACAAGGCTGTAATTTGTTCTGCATGTAAATCTTATGTGGGATAGTCAATACATTTTCAAAGAAACAAACGTTTAAACGTTACGTATACGATTTAAACAAAAAGTATTAATCTCAAATCATTTTATTTTATTTTCAGAAGTTGATCAGATTGTTTTTATATTGAAGTACACGCCTAGTAACCTTTTTAAGACTATCATGTATTAACTTATATTAACTGAATTAACATAAGCTCAAGCCCCTGATATTAATTTCATATTCAAAATGATCTTGTCCTACTGTTCTGCATACCAAAGGAGCCACCTTGTGAAGCGCGCATTATTCCGATTTAGATCAAGTTTTCTGACTTCGTGAGTTGCTTTTTTTTAACTAGAACAGCTCATTGAAAACGATTAGCAATAGGTTTCTTATCTCTCCAGTTTCTTTTACAGCTTAAACTTTTAGTTTTTATTGATGACAAGTCAGTCGGTAAGACAATATATGTTGGGCTTCGCATAATTAACTGGATAAATATCACACATTTTTTATTGTTGAAGTAATTACACAGTTGAATGAATGTTTTCTTTGAATTAATGTTCGCACACTGAGATCATATTGTAATAACTTAGTATTAGCAACCACTTTCGCTCGACTCTGCAAGGGACAAATGGAGGCTTTGTCCAACGTATCGGACTAGTCATAGTCTTATTTTTACCACAATGTATCCTTTTCCTGGTTTATATTCGCAGATTTCAGGTTATCACATTGCATTTAGATTGTCCTTAGAAACGAGAAAAAGTTGTGTCTTGATGATGCCGATGGCTTTAATTCGTTTTGGCCGGATTTAAGGAAGAAGCAGATTATTTTACTAAGAGGAACTTTAGTGGAGGCAGCTGTATGGTATAGGAAACATTTAATGCACTAGGAAAGATAAATAGTGAAGAATATCAGCATCAGTTGGTTGCTGGAGAATGGACGGACGAGTTGAAGGCTTCTAGGATACGGTGATCCTCATCTGGATATTCTCAAGTGTTAGTTATACCTCCAAGTGGTAGCAACCGGGCAATGCATCCTAGAATGTAGCCAAGTAACTAATGCGGGAGGAGATAACCTCTTGAAAAATACCCCTAACTCCAAGGGAGTCTGCAGTGCTTTCGTCCCCTCTGCAGGACCCAGGGGTAATTGGGTCGCGAATGGCGTTTCCTCGGGCGCTCCTGTGGGAGTGGAGGTGGATTGTATGGTAGACCCCAACAGGTTGGCTATACCCACGGTACCCACAACACAACAATAGCAGCTTTGGAAAATAACCTTTCGAAGATTCTGTGGCGGCTATGGAGGCTGGCTCCCACGTGCCGGCTGAAACAGCTGTACCAGTCCTGGAAGAGGGTGCCATTGGCAAAATAATAACTAGCACTTCCTCAGGTGCGGCGGTGCAGAGACGGTAGACTCTAACGAGTTGGCTATCTTTGCGATACACACACCAGTAGAAGATACAAGAAGATACGAAGATACCTTTCGAACGATAAGCTGCGGTTAATCCGGAGGGTGTTTTAATCCCAGAGAGGTGTTTTTAGTGAGTAAGAATCTCACACTACCGGAGGGCACGGGCTGTCTGGTGTCTTTTGGAAGATTTTCACCTCTCCCGCTAAAAAAAAAATTTGGAACGATAATTTATGTAAGAATACTTATATTTGTAAAAGTCTGTTCCTTAATGGATTTGGTGAGAAACTCGAGAAGCTTTCAGAGAAATTGAATTAAATATTGTTTTCTTAAATGTACGTAAGGTGGGTGGACTATGGAACGCCACGCTCCTTTGAAGGCCAGCTATTGAAAAGTCGTAGTTATTGACATGTAAAGACATATTCCTTCTGCTATACACTAAGATCCATCAAACTCAAGACCACAGATGCGGCGTCGAGTCGCTCGCGCCGCTATTGTGGCAGTGCGATCTCACGCTTCGTAGACTTTGGTCGTCGGCGTTACAATTGTTATTCGCGCGCGTATAAGGATATGTTTATGGTACTAAAGAAAGAAAAATAGTTTTGCCTCGATTTCAGTTGAAATATTGGTAATGTTCCTAGGAAAGCCGGTGGTTCCTTACAAGGCCAATCAAAAATTTGACGGTTGTACATGGGCCTTACAAGGAACATCTACAAACCATGAACATATGAACAGTTACTTTTTAGTTATAAATACGTACCGTTACAGTTAAAACAATGTTTCATATTTATAATTATTATAATTATTATTATTTTATTATAATTAATATAAAAAAGTCATTGATAATTGTTAGTTTGGCCTTCTTAGGAACATTTTGGCCTTACAAAGAACGGACCCATAAGAAGGCCATTTTAGGTAAAAAAAAAGTTTTTAATTTCATTATAAAACGCGTTGGCAAGTTAATTGATGTCAATATAATACTCATTACTACTATTTTTAAATAATTTCCATTAATATATTCTTAGTTATACGATGGTGTTCAAGTAATGTTCGTTGAGTTTTTTATGGATGATAAAAATATATTGAGCATTTAAGGTTTCGCTTAAAAGAAAGAGCTTATCATGTAGTTTTAGTAAAAGCGGATATATTAATTGTTACAACTCTATTTTTAAGTTGAACGACTGATGTATAATATTGGCCTTGTTTGGAGCCGTGTTCCTTGCAAGGCCATTTGGAAAAGCTTAATAAAACTTAAGTTTAATAAATAGTGATTAAAGCTAGGTTAAAAAAAAGTGATTTATATGGTACACAATAAAACAAAGTATTACTTGATAATTTGTATCCTTCATTTATCCAGTTAATAAACGAATAAAAAGTGTTTACTCGTTAGAGTGGCCTTCCATGGTCACCTTATCATTATTAGAATGGCAATAATAGTAAAATACCAAACTTTTCCGAGTACATAATATTTTCGAGAAAAGAAGCCCAAATTTTTGTTTGGTAAAAATTAAATTTAAAAAAAAAAACTAAAGGTAATTATTACATTAGGCGACTCCACTCCAATTAATTTTTAATGAAAATATTTTTTGGTTACTCGAAGTTTACTTGTAGCTTACTTGAAGTATACATGTAAACGTACTGTGTATGGTTGGTTCCAGCTTGAAAGATAGGATAGTGTTGGACTGGTTAGGTCGCGTTGTTGTCGAGATCTTTAAATATATTTTTTAATTCTTTTAACTTTGGTTTTTATTTTTTGCAGATTTCTCATCCAAAAATACATATAACTACAAATTTTAACTTCCCTAAACCCCCACCCTTCAATATTTTTTAATGCGGTTTCAAGGATTTTTTAGAGGAAAAAAGGGTTATAATCAGGGACTGTACCTGTTTTCTCTTTTTTCTGAAAAAGTGCTATTTTTTCAGTTTGATGAAAACTGTTAAGAAGACCTTTTATTTTTTCCTGGCAAAAATAAAAATTCTTTTTCTTTTAAAAAACTGAAAAAATAAAAGTTCAAATGGACCAGTTATTTTTGCCAGAAAAAAATAAAAGTTTTTCTTAACAGTTTTCGTCAGACTAAAAAAATAAAAGTTCAAATGGAACTGTTACTTTGCACTGGAAAAATAAATAGTCCAAAATAACTGTTTTTTTCTAGTGAAAATTCTAAGTGTCCAAAAATAACTGTTTTTGTGGTATAGAAATGGATAAAAATAAAATTTTAAAAATTCTGTCGGAAATCAATGGAGGACTCAATGAGAATCACCTAAATATGTTTCATTTCATTTGGCGACTCCAATTTCCTTGGAACCTTTTTCGTTCAAAAATTCAAAAATAACAGTTATTTTCGGTCCCTGGTTATAATTCATCTTGTTTAAGTGGCATAATTAAAGATGTGTAAACTTTCAATAAATGGCGGTGTAAACAAATCTATTGGCATCTGTATTACGCATCTAGAGAAAATACCACCCTTAAACATTATTTCATTTTCTGTGCTGATTTTAACCTTTCCCTGATGCTAAAATTTGAGGTGTTCCACGGATATACGAACATAAACAACGGGTGAGTTTAGTTTTATTTTGTTTTTGAGTAAAATGCCGCGAAGATGAACGAAGATGACAGAATATATAAAGACAAAAAACCTCTTTGTTTCTCGCAATTGGAGTTTTGTTCCAAATACAGTTGTGAAACAAGTATATCAGCATTGATGATTTTTCACTGTTTGCAATTTGTCTGTCTGCCTGTTTGTCTGGGCTAATCTCGGAAAAAGTTTATCCGATTTCGACAGGACTTTCACAGGGAGGTGCAGTATTTCCGTAGTCATAGTTTAGGAAATTCATGGTGAGGAGGGGGATGGTGGAGGTAGGGGCAGGGTTGTAGGAGAAATCACATGTAAAAATAATGGAAAACGGCCGATGTTGGTGTCAAATCAATATTTTTCGGGGTCAATAAGATGAATAATGACACTCCCTATGTATGGGGGTGGGAAGAGAGTGACATGTCCAAAACATAAAAAACGACCCGGTTCAGAATTTTTTGAGGGTGGGTAGTGTAAGAATCCTTGGTTTTCGGTGTCGCTGAGATGAAAGATTACACTCCCGTTGATTGCGGAAAGGAATTGAAATGTAAATATAATCGAAAACGACATTCACTTACCAAAAGTCCGAGCATCGCCGGGCACACACAGCTAGTATTTTATGTAAGGTAAAATGCTGATTACGAATCTGAAAGAAATATTCGTATTTGAAGTTTGCGAAAAAATAACTTGTTTGAGAAGTCATTGGAGCGACTCGCGTTTGTTTATTGTTAGACTTCTAATTTCTTGTACAAGGAAATATTTGTACACCAAAATTATAATTTTGCTTTTAGAAAATACTTGAAAAAGGAAGGAATATCTTAAAATATTTTTTAAGAGAAAAATAATTTATTTTCTCATGAGTCTCTCTAATGACTTCAAATCCGGGTATCTCGCGATCCGTTATATAGAGACCGTCAAAAATTTATTTTAGATTCGTAATCAGCGCACCATATTACATTATACTCCGCGACAACTGTTTATGACCAACCCAATTTTTCTAAAAATTCCATAATTTCATAGTAAAAGTGAATCACTTGTTTTGTAATTTTAGTGCTCAACTGGGGTAAGTTCTAAATTCAACAAAATTAACACGATTATCTCTAGTTATTTTTCACTAGAAATGTTATTGCCTGGAATGGTGTATAAAATGTTAATGACCATCAGTTCAGTTTTGGATTTCTAGTGAAAACAAGTGCCTAAAGAAAATAAATTTAGAGTGGTTGTAAATTTTTGTGAATTTTTGGATAAACTGTTTTCAAGAAAAATTGGAAAATTATTAAAATGGAAAAAGGAGCAACTTTAACAGATGCAGGTTGCTATAGCAGGGAAATTGGAAGAAAACTAGGGAGGAGCCATGTGATTATGAATTACCTGCGTGATCCAGAGAATTACGGAAAAAAGCGGGAGGGAGGACTTAAAACTGCGACAACGGAGAGGGAACGGCGTACCTTATTGAGAATTGCCTCCAACAAACCACTCACAGCGAGAGAAATAGCCTAAAGAGCAGAAACATCGGCAAGCCTAAGAACAGTGCAGCGTATTTTGAAAGAATGTCCACATATTAAAAGAATGAAATTGGAGAGAAAACAAGTTTTGAAGAAGGCTCATCAAGAACAGCGTTTGGCATTTTGCCGCAACAACAACGTTTGGGCTGAACAAAAAAGTGGCAAATAGTTATTTTAACCGATGCAAAGCGTTTCTCTCTTGATGGTCCCCATGGGTATTCTTTCTATTTTCACGATTTGCGAAAAGACATGCGATTTCTTTCACGAAGACAGAGTGCATTTGGTGCTATAATGGTATGGGGGGCCGTATCGAACAACGGGGTAATCAATTTGGTTATACTTGATGGAAAACAGAACGGCCAAAAGTACAAGGACCTTCTAATGCAGGAGAAAATTTAAATTACTGAAGTTATGGAGAGTACTAGTTGGATTTACCAACACGATAACGCCTCCATACATACTGCGAAGCTTGTCAGGGACTGGTTTTCAGAAGAAAATCTTCAGGCTTTAGACTGGCCGGCGTTATCACCCGATCTGAATATAATCGAAAATTTTTGGGGATACCTATCTCGACGTGTGTATGCAGAGAGTAGGTAGTATGATAACAGATCATCCCTTGAAGGAATAAAGAGAGAATGGAGTAATATTCCTTTGGACTACGTTCACAAATTATATAACTCAATACCCAACCGAATTTTCGAAAAAATAAAAAAACAATGGAAAATAATTTCGTGATATATTATTATATTTGTTTTATTTTTTCTCCATAATTTTCATGTGGTCATAAGCTGTTGTCGTTGTTTTATACACCATTTCAGGCAATACAATTTCTAGTGAAAAATAGGTGGAGAGAATCCCGTTAATTTTGATGCATCTAATACTTACCACATTTGAGCAATAAAATTACAAAACAAGCCATTCATTTGAACTATGCAATTATGGAATTCTTAGACAAATTGGGTTTTGGTCATAAACAGTTGTCGCGGAGTGTAGTATAATGTACTTTCTCTAGTTCCCATAACCCCATGTGTGGCATGGGGCGGAGAACAACTTCATCCGATTCCAGGCAACGATTGGAAGTGGGACCTACAATTTAAAGTAGATTCCGAACCACTGCCATTTTCTGTGCAACCCTCTAGGCCTTTTTATCGTAATCTGTTGTCAGGAGAAAACAACCATGGGTCGCCGTCGATGGGATTCGAACTTGGAACCTCCGGATTGGGAGGCCGACAAATTAACACAAACACCACCGATGACTCCTATATAATGTTCATTAAAAATTGATTAAGTTGGAATCACCTAATAGAATAATTAACATTTCTTTGATTCCGGAAATGCATATTTTGAATTTATGCATGTATTTACGAAATCCACATTTTATTTCATAAAAACATGCATAAATTCAAAATATGCATTTCCGGGATCCGGAATTTTGTGTTCCGCGATTTCGCGTTCCGGAATTTTATGTGTCGGGATTTTGTATTCCGGGATCTTATATTTCGGGATTTTGCATTCAGGATTCCATGCCCAACATATTTGTATTTCAGGATTCCATACCCAACGCAAAAACTCTACGATCCAGCAACACTACATACGCTTTTACAGGACCTTTGTACATCGTTTTTATATATTTTCGCAACTAGTTGACCAAAAATAGTCTTCAATAGGATCGGTACAAACGTGACTGTATTAGTGTGTAAGAATTCTTGCGACTTTTTCGATTAATGGGCTGCAGCTTTATTTGGCCTAAAGATTATTAATATTAATTACCGTTCTGATGGTATTTATTAAGGAACGGCACTAAAATTTTCCTTAAACACTCCTTTTCGCACACCTCTTGGTTAATAGCAGATAAGGTTCAGAGACACCCTTGGAAAACTTTGCGATGTACAGCATAACCTTTGGCTCAAATTTTCTTTTAAATTTATAATTTACACTGTCGGAAGTTTTATTTGAATTGTCGGTGTAAAAAAAAAATAATTTCCTGGCACTTGTGAAGCTGTTCTTCCGAAGACATTTTTACAACTAAACAAATGCAATAAGTAATTTAGAAAACAAGACCAGTTCAAAACAGTACATCAATGCGTACCGATGCGGTTATACAATTAAAAGAAGTGTTATCAGCTAAGTAAACTAAAAGTTATTTTGTCCCAAATTTTCGTTGCCACCTGTTGTTATGCAGAAATATTGACGAATTCAGCTTGTCTTCGAGCAAAACAATGTGTCAATAAATTTATGTTAACAGAAGTACTCTTCAGTAGCTATCTTGACAAAAATTGTAACTATAGATTGGCCAGCTTGCTTATCCGACTGCAATATGAATTATTGTGCGAAAATTTAATTATTTTAAATTATAGGACGGTTGAAGACCTAAGAACGGCGATTCGGGATGAATGAAGAACAGACTATTTGATTTGATAATCAACTGAGGAAAACATTAATTAATTCATTAAGTTATATTTTTAAGATAATTATTAGGGCTTTTTGAATATAACTATGTAGATATGTACTAGAAATTTTTATTAGATTATATTTAAAAATATATTGTGGATTTTACTTGGCATTTTGTGTGTTTATAATACATTATGCGAAAATAATAGTAACAGCCCGATATTCTTAAACATATGTGGTACTGAAGAAAATTAAGGTGGACTTACGTGGAAGCAAATTAATTTAAATGAATAAAGCTATCAATTCATTAAACATGTTAAAAGTATAATGTTGCGTTCTGTATTGCTTATTTTAAGATAGTAACCACTCTTAAAACTTAACTAACAATTAACATTTATTATTAGGTATACACTCCTTTACAATTCTTAGCAAAGTCACAATACCGACAGTAAATTGTATAGATCATAAATTTCTCGTGTTGTATACCAAAAAGTAATTATGTAAATCTTAATCAGTGGAGTAGGTAGAAATATATTGTCAGTGATAAATAATAATAATAAATTGTATTGTCTATGATGAAAAAGATGTAAAAACAAATATCTGCCTCGGTTTAGGGCATATTTTAAAGCAAATTCTTGTTGATTTGAAACAAAATTAGACGGCACTAGAATAATTACCTAACACTGTGTTGTTTTTAGTTAAGATAACATAAGTTTTTAGATAAGAATTGTATAGGTGCTTAAGAAAATTGAACGGTAGAATGTGAATCATAAAAAAAGAAAGTTTGTATTGCAAAATTAATGGAAGCAAATTCACGTAATGTTAATCAGTTTTATTACAAAACATTTGGTTACTTACTCTTCCAACTCGCCAGAAATTAATCCTATCACGTAGAAGGTTACTACACCTGCCAGAAGTTTCATTGCTCTAGAATGAATCTAATGCCACAAATTTCAATAAAACACTATCACTTATATTTTGCTGCTGTAATTAGTCAAACAATCAATCGAACATTGTCTTGAAACCGCAGAGTTCACCATCGAAAAGCGACTAACACTGAACTTCTTTGACTTCAAGTTTTATAGCAATCAAAAGGTATCTCACCTAGGTCTCCGCTGTTAACTGACACAAAGATCTGAGTCTTGGTTGATGACAAAGGCATTCAACTGAAAGACTGAAACAAATACTTTGGATATTTCATACCGCTGGAGTATAATAACTTTGGCACTAAAGATATATTTTACAACACAAATCAGAATGAAAATGCACCCTTGTTCGCCTCATTCTTAATATATTGAGGTAATTCTTGTTTTTTATTCAGATTAATTCATTTCATTGATCGCACTGTATGTAAACCGGCTTTTCACTGAATCTGCTATAGAGTTGCTGACTTACAGAAGGTACTGAGGAGGTAGCCACCCGCGCAAATTCCTCTGAATCTCTACTTACAACTTTCTCTTCATATACAGCTGTCAAATGTCATTTCTATGAGCCATGGAATCTTTTGTATAGCAGAGATGAATAAGGGCATTATAAATGGTGACTTCGCAGGTAAATTTTTGTGAAGTTAGCAAACCTAATTTATAGAAGTGTTATTTTTTCAATATTTGTAAATCGGACTCAGTAAAATCGGTGAGTGGAAGAATAGTGTCCAAAAATATTAAATTCCAGTTAAACAAACAAGAAATCGGGGTGTGTAATACTAGTGATCTAATACTACACATTGCGATTTTCTTTTGATGGACATGGATTGTCTATTTATTTTACTTGATATACGTACATATATTAATTTTGGATTAATACAAATTTAAATTTAGACTTACAACGTTCTTCCTTCCGCTTACCGATTCAGTTACTATGTAAAATCAATTTTCTTTAATGAATCTATTTTGTGGGATCATTGCATAGTTTTCTTTAGTACCTAATATATGCTTTTATACTAAGAGTATAAAGGAAGTGTGTGAGTTTGTTTATATGCAACAGGTAATCTCAGAAACTACTGGACCGATATTATAAATTCTTTTACTGTTGGAAAGCTGATTTAATACAAATTCTTATAGGCTAATTTTAGCCCGGAAAGATGTAGGGTTCCCATGGGAAATCTATACTAGTCTATATATGTACATGTATTGCCATAACTCTGTACACTGACTGCGACTACAACCGCCAATATTAGGCTGGCAAGATATTCCTGCCACGGTTATGGCTCTGTCAAGTGTGTTGACTAATTATAGTCGGGCGGATAGAAAGATATTCTCTTAAATTAAATATCCCAATCCAATGTGGAACAGCATATACCGTGGATGCGTGACCAAGGAGAGAGCTTAGTATTTAGTATGGGGACTCTAAATACCTGTCGCCCTCCAGTTTCAATCAAGACTTCTTGTGGCAACGAGCTCTACTGCGGGTGACTCACTATCCGTTCACTCGTAGGAATCACATGAATTCTAACGAAATCTACAAAGAACCTGGTGCATTTCTATGTGCATCAAACTCTGCCCAGACCAGTAGAACTACGGTCGCAGAAGACATTACAGCAGTCCATGGACTACAGCTTTCCGATTCTCCGGATGGATTCTCTAGGCACATTCCTGGAGATTCTGGTATGGTACCAACCACTGTTCCCCAAGAGTTGATAAGCAGAAGCGGCACCTCTTCGTCAGTGCTAAGCCGAGTTGAACAAGAACTGGTATCTGAAGCAGAGTCCTCGTCGGCGTCATCCGGTAGTCGGCGCGGGGGTTTCCACGACCACCATAGAAGTGCTCCAGGCAAATATTCACCATGCTAAGGGAGTATCAGTCACAATATTCAGAAGTTTTGCCAAACTACAGTTAACCATGTTCAAGGAATCGGCCTACTTTCCTGGAGATAGCCCATCCGCTCTACCTGATGAAGTCCAAGAACTCATCAGTTACTGTCAACGGGTGAACCGAAAGTTTATCATTGGTTGCGACGCAAACGCCCACCATACAGTTTGGGGCAGGAGCGACATCTATGAAAGAGGTGAGCGCCTCTTAAGCTCTTCAATCGGTAAAAATATTGATATAGTTAATAAAAGATGCAAGCCTACCTTTATCACTGCAGCCAGAGAAGAGGTGCTAGATCTTAATCTGACTAGCAGAGTCTTCTCCGAGCTGATAATAAACATGCGTTTCAGGCGAAGCTTCGTTGTCGGTCCATCAGCACATCTAAATCGTCATTTCTGGGCGTTCTGTGATCTTACCTAGTTTTGCTATTCCCAGGAAAACAAACTAGGATACCATTAGAGCTATTGTGAGTTCGAAGGCTGATATGCTGGTCACTACAATTAGCTCAATTGGTTAACTGGAAGTGACGGATAACCAGCTAAATGATCTGCTCATCTTTTCCTACCATGACTACGCCGTCTCAGTCTCAGCCAAAGCAGTACTTAAAGTACCCTGTTTGAGCGAACGGCTGTTTGAAATGCGTAGGTAAGTGAGATGACTATTTATTAACGCTAAACGCTCCCAACAGTGGGGTAAATACAGGTTCGCACTCACTGAATATAATGAAGAAACCCAAGTCTTGGAGAAAGAGTTTTGAAAACATAGCATCTTTGCCGGAGGCACCTCGATATTAGCCAAGGACGCCTCAAATGGGGTAGGGCTTCTCAGAATTTAGGACGACATCTACACCGAAACCCAAAGGAGAACCGTTGAATACCAGTTCCAGGTGCTTTCCCCAGGGCCAACCTAGGACCAGACTAAGTCCACGTAGTAAGTGATGAAGAGTCTCCTCAAGCTCGTTTGGTGGCATTTCTGACGATAAGGCTATATGAGCAGTGGAGTCCTTCAACTTCGTAAAGCCCCTTAGGACGATGGTATGGATGCATGGATACCATCCTTGTTCCATTGGGCAATTTATTTAGAGCCAGCTATAGCTCTCATGGAGAAATGTAGTGGTGGTAGAGCTATCTAAATCATACAGACCAATTAGTCTTATCTTCTTTCTACTTAAGACAACGCAGATTCTACTAGACCTCCACATCAGGTGCAACCTGGACAAATCATCTCGCCTTCACTTTACTCGGTTTACTTATACAAAAAAGATAGATCATCAAAGAGTGTCTTATTAAATATTTTTAGCTAGATAAAAAAATACCTCTACCATAAAGAAATAGCCCTATGTTCTTTTTTTGGACATAAAAGGTGCTTTCGCCAACACCAGGTATGGATCCATATCTAGAGCTCTCAGACGGAGAAATTATATCCATTTTAAGTAACACCTGTGTGTACTAGAGCAGCTAAGGATTGACCATAAGCCGGTGTACCGTCGCTGCTGCTCAGATATCTAGCAGTAGATGACCTCTTATGTGAGCTTGGTTATCGAGCAGTCAGATGACCTTGCAATTATTATTACAGGGAAGTTCGACTCGACTGTTACCGATTTAATGAAATCAGCTTCGCGCACGGTTACTGATTGGTGCGCAAACGAAGATCTCACTATTAACCCTGCTAAGGCTGTTCTTGTGCCGTTCACCAGGAGGCACCATTTGAACCTTGGTCCAATTTCGATCCAGAAATACTTGAGCGTTGCGCTCGATAGAAAACTTAATTGAATAAATAAGGCAACACGAGGGCTAAGGGCCTGTCGAAAACTAAGCGCGTAAGGTCGGTCCGTTTAAATCCCTGCGGGCGCGCGCGTCAAAACAAACTCTTCTTTTTACTTCCTTTTCTATAACATTTCCAGATCATTTTCAGAACTGTAATACAGTTGCCCTTTCTCGCACTTCGCTCGGAAATGCATTGTTTACGTTTTCGTTTCATTTCGTGTTATTGCATTGCAAAACGAGTTTTTCTCGAAACAACGTTTTTTGAACTTCGGTCCTGGATTACATCAAATCTATTTAACCGATTCGGGTTCTTGTTGATTTAAATTAAAGTTTGTACTATTCCTAAGTGCTCTATGAGAGTTTTTTTTTCGAAATTCGAATATTTAATATTTTTTTCGGGCTAAAAAAGTAGAAAAAGGCAAAAATTGAATTTTTTTCAAAAAGTGGCGCCATTTTTTACAGAATTCGAAATTTGAAAAAAGCTCTCATACAGCATCCAGGAAAAGGGTATATTTTAAGAAACTTGCGGAATTTTTCAGATCGGACTACTACAGCACCGGGAATCCGGGAACAAAATGGGACATGCATGACGGAGACTTCCCTGTTTGTGATTGGCCGACTTCCGCCATTTTGTTTTTTTACGAAAATTAAAAATATTATAACATAATATAATCGATGCTTACTTCATTCCAAAAAACCGCCTGTCAATACCTTTTCCTTGTTCCCAAAAAAAAAAATGGAAAAAAGGGTCATTTTTGAATGCTCCAGGGAGAAATCCCCTTTCTTTATTTTTTACTTTTATTTATTTTTTTATTTACAAATTCGCCAAATACTGACTACTACAAATCCACGAAATCTAAACAGTAAATATCACGTAAAATGAAATATCAAAATAAATTACAGAATCAAAGTGATTAAGGGGGGAAATACATGAAGACGTTTTCAAAAATCGATTTTTTTTATTGTCTTAATCGATAAGTATATGCTCTAAAAATATAATTCCAAAAGCCTATCTCGAAAATTGTGAAAGATATGCCACTTGAAAGTGGTCGGCACCGATCCGGCCAAGCGCGCCTGGCATCGAGGATCTCTGCTGCGCGCGTGATTCCGCTTACCGGATTTTTTTTTCTGCTCTGGAATTTAGAGTGATGAATGCGACTTTGTTAAAAAGTGTTCTCGACGTTTTCATTCCAAATACCGATTTTTCTGAGAATACCCCTCCCCTCTTATCTATTAGCGTCCGACTTCGGTAAGTTATTTTTTCCTTCACCGCAAACTTTAAACGGCGTTTTCTCAAAACCATATTTTTCAAATTGGCGTAAAGGATTACAAAAAAACTAGTGAACCGATTTTCTTCATCCAGCACTCATTTTAAAGGGCATAAAAACTACTCTAGATAGATTACGGACATAGCAAAAAAATCATTTTAAGACCATTTTTGAAGCGAAAATAATCAAAATTTTTGCAAAAAAAGCCAACTTTTTTTTTCATGCCCGATTTTTATAGTTAATGTTCGTATTTCGAAAAGATCGTAGTCTTTCTAGAATAAACAACCCTCTCGAGTATAAAAATGTTTGGTTTTTTGATTTCAGATGAAAATTGCGGCCAGGGGAATTTACGCCGATTTCGATGTCAGCCGCGATACGAGTTACGAAACCCACCAAAAGTTGATTAATTTTATATTTTTCAAAATTTAAAAAACGTTTTTTCTCTTAAAACATTGCCCTAAATACATATAATATCGATTTCATTTTCCCAAAAATAAATCCCAAAAAAGTCTTTTTTTCGGCCTCTTCATGTACTTCCCCCCTTAACTATTAAGATTCATCAAATACTGACTACTACAAAAAATAAAATAAATAACAATATAACTACAAAGAAAAAGAAAAAGTAACCCAAAGCTGATTCTTCAGATGAGATCTAGATAAGTGAAAATCAACAAGCTCAAAATGATTATTAAAAAGACGACACATAGATGTAATAGGCTCATGCATACCATAATTAGTGCGGTGGTGGGGAATATGGCGAAAGCTTTGGTTCCTCAAGGGGCGAGTAGGAATCGATAAACCCAGCAATTCGGGGGAATCAACCGAGCCTCGCAAGCGCAATCAAAGGCAAAAACAACTCGGGAGTTGTCACGTCTGCTCCAATGAAATAAGCTTTAATCGGTTATTGTAGGGAGGCAGCCGAAGAGGATCGGTCCAAGGAAGGCCGCGAAGGGCAAATCTAACGAATCTACGCTGACAGTCTCAATACGATTAATATGAGTCGCATAAAAAGGAGACTAGCAGAAATCTAATCTAATCAGAAATGCCGGTCGTGTAGAGAAATTTGAATATTTCTTTCTTTGCTTGAGTTTTGAACAAGTGTTGTAAATGAAAATTATTGAGTTACATTACAAAAAAAATGTCCCTGGTTTAATTGCGACTTAGGGCCAGGATTATCATTGAGCTTTTCACGTATTTTGTAGCTATAGGCCTTCATAAATTTAGTTTCTGGCCTTTCACGAAACGGAACCTGAAACCAAGGTAAACACCTGTTTAAGGTTTTGAAAATGCTTAATAAAATCTATATTTTTAAACTTGGCAAACCTTTTTCTCAAATAAAATTTTTTAAACTTTGAAATGTTTTCTTGCTCCTGCGCACTTTTTTGGTATCAAAAGAGGATAAGGTTTTCGTTTCAGAATTAATTTTTTTTATCAAAGTTAGGTAATAGTCGTTATATTATGACGGTCCCCGATTCAAACCGCCTCGGTCGCGAGCTGATTGTTTTCTACTAACCACAGATTACGTTTAAAAGTCATTCGGAGTTGTAGAGTTTCGGTGACTTGGAATAGACTTTAAATTGTAGGTCCACTTGCAAATTTTGTCATCAAACCGGTGAATTTTTTCGACATTTCAATCCGGAATTCTTACTTTGGAGTATTAGCAGAAATATTCTAAAATACTTTTGCGCAGGGAAACATGCAACTTTTCCGTAAGATATAAATAAAACAAGTACTTTTAATACTTCTTAAATTTTTATTATAAATATAAAAGAAATAGTAAAGAACTGTTGTTTTATTCCTTATCCATTAATGGGTGTACCTTTTTGCGTTAAAGTGTTATCTTCGTAAGTTTCTAGAACATCAGCCAAATGCTCATTATCACGTGGTTTCTTAAATTGCCTCTTTTTGTTTTGGGCCTTCTTTCTTTTAGGCAATGGCTTCTTAGCGCCGTGATCTTGCATTGATCTAATACCTGTGTACGAAACAAACAACAATATTAGCTCTTATCAAAACAAAAGTAAAAGCGATATCTAAAAATATTTCGAAACCACGAAGACTGGTTCGATTTTAAATGCAAATTTAATGTCAAAGAACTCAATCTTTAACACATTTTACGACCAAGCACCAGAGTGCAGTGCCTTTTTACTAAATATTTGTTACCTTGTTTTTCCAAGTACTCATCAATTTTTGCGTCATCCATAGCATCAACGGTCACCGACCTCCAGAGTTTCTGAAAATCTTCATCCACCTAGAAATCAGATTATTCTAATTATGACATAAAGAAGAACTGGTTTCCCCACCATGAAGTTTGCTGTACGATCATTATAAAATAAAACTTTCTTTTTGTCAATGGGACGTATTATGTAGAGAATTTCGTTAGCCCGATTTTTAAGAACCTTTTCACAGTGTGGTAGAGACTCTTGAACGTCATCCAACAATATACCTCCCAACCCCTTGAGATCATGCTGCTTTAGCAATCGCATTAAGCTTTTGCCATCTTTGATTTTAAAGACTGGTTTAAAAGCAAATCGGTTTTCATTATAAACGTCAATTTTTGGATTGTTTACGAGCGCCTCGGTTTGTAGCCACTATAAAAGTATCAATTAACTTAGTACATCTTAAAAGAGGTTTTAGTGTGTACGTTTTTAACTGAACTTCCTATATCTAGTTGATTGGTTTCATCAAGAATTTCTTCTATGGTTAAAGGGTGATCGTCACCATCCTGGTGACGATTTCTCATGTGTTTTACAATTTTCGCTAAGACACCAAATCTGTACTGCGAGCTTCCGGCCATGGTTTTATAACTTTTAACGAAATAAGTCATTAAAAATGTATTAAGCCTTTTGCTAACTTACGTTGATGAATCCATTTTGGGAGCAGTTGGGGGACGCATTTTCTTCTTTGAGTCATCTCTTAATGGTGGTGCAATATCAGGCTTTGACTTTTTCTCCACACTAAATATAATTAAGATTAATATTTAATCGTTATAAAGAAAACCTAAATGTTCCTACGTTGGAGTAGCCATAGCCCTTTTTTTGAAGGCTTCCCGCTCTCTTAATAACGCTGGATCCATTTTTATTTTTGTTAACTGCAATTATTTTACTATTAAAAGAAGTTATACTATAAAGTTTAAAAGAAAATTCGCTAATTTTCCAAATGCGAGATGATGTTTACGCGATCTCAGCTGAGAACGTCACACTCGAAATTGACTATTGACAGCTCAGCTATCTTATTTTGGAGTTGTCATAAGTAAAAAATTTGTTAAAATTTGTAATAGATTTTGGTGTGAAAATGAACATTGAAAACATCGACTCGCGAACTTTTATAATACATTATAATAAAACGTTGTTAATAGGTATCATTATATTTACAAGTTTGATTGTTGTTTTATGACATTCCATTTATAACATTCCATTGGAGGAATTAAATCAAATACCAAATTGAAAGTGGAGACATCTCTTAGGTTGTAAAAATATTACACTAAATTTGTAACGAATAATTATTTATGAAAAGCAAAAATGCTTCAACTCACTATAGAAACCTATCGGATGCAAATTCTAAAAGTAGATATTTAGGAAACAAATTTGAAAGAAATTTATACCAATTCTTACGACTTATCGACAGGACATTTTCATGGCGAGCTCGTGGGTCTAGGGTATATCAAGAAAAGGAATATTATTGTGTCTTAGATAAATTGAGGAAACCGGCATAAAATGCTGCAGTTTTATTTTGGTAATTGCTGCAGGACTTTCTTTATAGCAGTCTGCTTTTCAATGAATATAATTATATTCTCGCAGATGGCGCAAAAGTTGTTTTCAGAGCGGGACTAAACTAGAGGTCTGCTGTCTGCTTGTTTCGTCTAAATTAAGTGTAACATGCACTTATGGTGTAAGTCAAGTGACGTCAAAAGTGTAAAATTTGCCCTACACTCACGTTAGTGAAACAAACGGAGAAGTGAAATTCCATCTTGGCTTTTGTGTTTGATAGCTAATTTGATAACTGAAAGTTGATTTTCTTGATTTCAAAAATTGCTCGGATTAAATGAAATTATGAATGAAGCAATTTTGAATTTCTTTATAAAACATTGACATCTTTCTAACAAATTTCCCAGATCTAGTTTCGCAACCATACGTGCTTAATGATTTGTCCTCGGACCACCTACCTGTTTGTGCTGTACTGCACAAAAATCCTACCATAAATGACATCAGCAGGCCAAATATGAAACTCACCAATTGGATATTCTTTTGCAATCTAATGAAACGAAAATTGAGTAAATTAACAACCCTGTCACTTGTCGCCATCCAACGCAAATCTGATATTGATATCTTAATCACAGCACTAACAAATGCTATCAACACAAGCATTCAAGCCGCTAGCCCTAGCCTTTCCTTACTCAGGCGTCAGGATAAATTGCCTATACGTATACTAGATATGATATCAAGGTGGAACGCGGCCCGAAGAAAATGGTTGCATTATAGGTTACCATGTTATATGTACGAAGTTAATAGTTTAAACAACCTTAGTAAAAAGTCGCTAATTGAACATAGAAATAAGAAATGAAGTGTGCTTTTACAAGGCATGGAGAAGTGTTCTAAACCCTTCTGGAATGTAGCTAAAATTATTACAAATAAGCACAAGTGAATCCCAATTCTCAAGGTTCAAAACAAAAAGTTTATTACTAGTGACGAAAAGGCAGAACTGTTTTCTCTGAAGTTTACAGAAAACTTTACCACTTCAATCCAGCTTAGCGATGCTACCACCATTGAGAAAGTAGAAACATCTCAAACCCGTCTTGATTCGCATCAATCACAAATCGAATCTCGCTGGTATATTCGCCCTAAAGAGGTAAAAAATATAATAAAATATTCGCGTACGAAAAAAGCCTGTGGACTTGATGGAATCACAAATAAGTACCTCAAGGCTCTTCCACGAACCGGAATAATGTATCTCACATTTATTACAAACTCCTATCTCAAACTCAAATACTTGCCAACGGCCTGGAAACTGACTAAAGTAATCCCGATATTAAAACCAGGCAAGCCACCATGGGATCCTAGTAGCTGGCAAAGTGGCAAAAGTGCTACACAAAGTGATTAAAATGAAAACATCGAATTCGTTGAGGATGGCAATTTGCTCCCCGATGAACAGTTTGGATTTAGAGCTAAGAATTTCTCAGCACATAAAAAACAATTTCACATTGAAAAAATCCACAGGCCTTGTTCTACTTGATATACAAGCAGCATTTGATTCTGTATGGCATGATGCTCTATTGCATAAAATGGTTAATTTTGGCTTTCCTTTGACTCTGATATCGTTGGTCCGTGATTTCCTCCGCGGGCGCTCTTTCAGAGTACATCTAGGATCTGTATCGTCAACAGCAAAACAAAACATAGCAGGAATCCCACAAGGTTCTGTATTAGGCCCAATTCTCTACAGCATTTACACTGCTGACTTCCCCAGCATCCCGAACTGTTCGTCATCCAAGTTTGCTGACGACACATCTATTTTTACCTCAGATGAAGATGTGTCTAACATCCTCTCAAATCTGCAACGTGGCCTCGATATACTCTCTGAATACTTCCATAAATGGAAGATAAAAGTAAACCCAAATAAAACACAAGCTATGTTTTTCACGCGCAGGAGAAATCCGCGTTTTCTACCAAGCACAAACCTAAGGCTAAGTAAACATGATATCTGCTGGTCAGACCAGGTTAAATATCTAGGTGTCGTGTTAGACAAAAAACTCACTTTCGCAAAACATATCACTTCGACCTTAAACAAAGTAAGCTTATTGATAAAAATAATGTATCCTTTTATAAACAGAAGGTCAACCTTAAGTCTGGGAAATAAGCTTGTTATATTCAAGGTTATATTTCAATCAGTTATGCTCTACAGTGCACCCCTCCGGTTTCAATGTGCGCAATCCCATATTAATAAATTACAAGTTGCTCAAAATAGAATCTTAAAAATGATCTTAAACCTACCGTGGCTTTTATCCACTTCAGAGCTGCATAGGATAGCTAGTATAGATATAATAAGTGTAAGGCTAAATATCTTAGCTAAAAATTTTTTTGAAAACTGTTCTATATCAGAGAATCCTTTAATCCGACAATTATCGGTAGCTAGCTTGTAAAGTTTAGGGTAGACGATTAGTAGGTAGGGCTTAGGATAAGTGTATACTAGGTTAGGCTTTAACAAACTTCATTGGGTTTTTTCTTAAATTTTCTCCCAAATATTAGCTATTAACTACTGTTGTAAGAACACTTTTCGGTAAAGCCATTTAATAATATTATAGCTGAATGAAGACTTACTTCTAGCACAAAGATAAGACTCTTATTGTATATACATTGTAGAAATCTAACGTAAATGAATAAATGAATGAAATCTACAGAGAAATATTTATAAAACATTAAATTAAAAAAAAGTTAAAATAAATTTGGTATATAATTCATGACTAATTATTTATTTATATAATAATATAAATATAGTTCGGCCTTCTCATTTTCGGCAGTATATGTCTTTTTAATGGTCCTGACATAATTGATAAATGAATGACAACACTTGATCAAAAGCAGGTGTAAAAATTTACACTTGAATTTCTGCCATTTCAGCGATACAAACGATTTTGAGTGCAAAATTGTAAGTGTAAAATTTACACTAAGTCGACACAAACGACTTTTGGCAGTTTTTCTGCCCTGAGTGTAAGAAGTGTAAAAAAAGTGTAGCGAAACAAACAGACCTAAACAATCAAGGAATCAAGGAATTTACACAAGAAGATTGTCTAGGAAAAGTCAAGAAAGAAGGTAAATTTGCAATTTGAATATTTTTGATGTGAAACATTTAATACGATGGGTGAGACCGGATGTTGGCGTGGCAACGCGCCGCCACGCGAAGTTCAAAATGCTACAGAAGTTCATGTTACTCAAACATTCATTGGCGATCTCTGTGCTTCTCTTATTAAAATGGAAGATGGAAGAGAATTTATTATGGTTGTTGTGTCAATTTCACCTAATAAAAAAATCAACGATATCATTTCATTTTTACACGAGAGATTATTTCCGTACAGTCGAAGAGGTTCAATGATTTTTAAAAACAATAAACATGAAGTGCCGTTGATTTTAGTAGCAGACTTCAATGTTAACTTTGGAAAAGATGAATCAATACCATTGATTGCATTCCTTCAAGAAGAATTTGATTTGCAAATGAACAACAACCCCAGAGAATAAACTACTAGATATGGAACAACAATAGATGCAGTATTTATAAGATTCCTTAATAATGTTATGTCCAATACTTTTGTAACATACTTTAGTTATCATCGACCAATTATCACAGTAATAACATCAGAGGCAGCATCAAATTTATTTATTTATTTAAGCTTAATACAAGCTATTGCACAAAAATACAAAATACAAGCTTTAACTTAATACTAATTCTGAAGACTATAATAAATGATAATTAATAATAAATAAATAAAAAGTATAAGCTACAATATGAGCTATATTTATTGATTACTGGCAGAAGGCGTAAGGAAGAAGAATTAAGGTAGGCGATAAGAATCAAGATGGGCGGGGTCAAGATATAAGGCTTTGTGGAGGGATGATTTACTCAGATGGAAGTCAAAAGAGGACTTGTCGTAACATCCTGGTAATTGGCTCGCTTTGACCGTAGTTTGTGCGATTGTGGTCGAGTCGGAAAAGGGGAGTGGACCTAAGGTTACGGGGATTGGTATAGATGGGTATTGCAGGATTGAGGGGCAGTCTATGGCACCAGTTAATAATTGATAAATGAAGAGAATGTCGGAAACATCACGACGTTTGCTTAGAGATTGTAAGTCGATCAGTTTCAGGCGGTTTTCATAGGGTGGAAGGTTGAATCTGTCAACCCACGGAAGATCACGTAGAGCGAAGCGAATAAACCTACGCTGGACAGATTCAATCCTATTAATGTGAGTTGTTTGTGTAGGTGACCATACCTGGCTGGCATATTCAAGGAGGGGTTTAACGAAGGAGACGTAGAGAGATTTGGAGACATAAGGAGAACTCTTTGGACCAGTGCTTCACAAACCCTAACGCGGAGTTAGCTCTGTTAATTATGCTGTCAATGTGGGAACGGAAATTGAGTTCACTATCACAGATTATTCCTAAGTCACACAAAGAGGTAACGATAGGGACTGGTACGTCGATTAACATATAGACTCTCGGGGTGCTGGTAAGACGCTTGCGGGAATAAGAGATGGACTGGCATTTGGAGACATTGAGCTCTAGAAAGTTTTTCATGCACCATGTGATGAATGAATCGAGGTCTTCTTGCAGGAGAAGAGAGTCGGTAGTGGAGGAGATATGTTTGATTATTTTCATGTCATCGGCATAAATGGATAACTCAAGTGTTTGATGACACATTCAACATCATTTATTGTGAGGATAAAAATCAATGGACCTGGGTGGCTGCCCTGAGGGACGCCGGAACGAGCGACAAAAGGGTTAGAAATTGATGAACTGAAAAGAATATTGTACTGACGGTTGTTGAGGTAGGATCGAATCCAGGAGATGAATCTGGGGGGGGGGGGGGAAGCCTAGGCGATCAAGTTTGAACAAGATAACGTTATGGGAGATCTTGTCGAAAGCTTTACTAAAATCGGTGGCGATAACATCAACATCTTTACTGTTTTTCAGGGCACATAGTGTTTTAGAGACGAAGTAAGTAAGGTTGGTGGTTGTAGATCTAAATTTGAGGAAGCCATGCTGGGAGTGTGAGAAGACAGACTTACAGTGGAAGAACATGGAATCATAGACCAATTTTTCGAATACTGTAGGTATGGATGATAATTTATAGGTCTTTAGTTGGACACATCGTTCTTGAGACCTTTTTTGAAGATGGGAACAATAAACGAATTTTTCCATAATTGAGGGAAAACCCATTGAGTGACCGAGAGACGAAAACGCAAAGTCAGGGGTTGAACTAGATACATGGTACACTTTTTCAGAACGACGGCCGGAATGCCATCTGGACCTGGGTGAAAGTCGTCCTCAAGCCTATTAATACTGGCGGCGATTAGTTCAGGATCAGGGTTAAAAGATGTAAACGACGTTTGAGTGCATTTGTCCATGAATGCAAAATAGTTAAGGTCGGGTTGTAAAGAATTGTCGCTGAAAGATTTACTGAAGAAGTGTGCAAAGAGGTTAGCGATAACCTTAGGATCAGATGAAGAGGTATTCTCGAGCTTTAGGGTGGAAGGGTAACCATTGGATTTCTTCTTAGAATTAATAAAGCTATAAAAACGCTATATAAAAAGCTATAAAAACGCTATATATATAAACGGATATGAGGCTACTTTCCATCCGTTGGGGGTACTCATGGTAGAGGGTATCACAACGTTCAGAAAAAGAGGTATAAGCAGATAGATAGGAAGAATAGTCAGACTCAGTCTGGGTTAGAAGAAAAGTTTGCCGTAGGAGAAAACGAGGAACAAGGGAGGATGTTGACGGTCAAGGGAGGAGAGAAGATGGTTGCTTTCTGCGACAGCCGAGTTAACTGGGTCTGAAGAAAAGATTAAGTCTAATTGTCTGTCCAGGAAGTTCCTGACTCCGCTTACTTGAAAGAGACCTGAAACGGAGAGCTCATCGGTAAAGAAGGCTTCTTTGGCCGAAGATGCGTTAAGGGGGACAAAGTGAGAACAGTCCTCGGACAATGACCATTGGATACAGGGGAGGTTAAAGTCACCCAATAAAATAAATTCATCGGACGCGTTAGCGTTTTCAAGCAGGGTATCGGTCGCTTCGATTATGGGCTCGTAGGCGTCTAGAGGTTGAGAGGGGCGAATGTAACAACAGAGGATGTACAGAAGGCACTTATTTAGTGCTATTTTTATGCATACAAATTCTGATATTGAAGAGTCGGAGGTCTTTAGCGGGGTGGCATCATAACGGTTGTGAGCAGCTATGAGAACACCGCGACCTGGTGGATCATTGGTGCCTATACAACCGTAAACACGGAAAATGGTATAGTTTGGAGGGAATAGTTCATTGTCGAGAATTCCTGGTGTATTACTATCGCAGAAGTAACTGATTAATTAATTTTAATATTAAATAAATTAATGTTTATATTAAATAAATATGTATTTTTAAAATAAAATAATTTTTTTCTTTACCAAAAATCTAAATATTTTGTTTTTGATCATGCCATATTTTTTTCCTTTAATAAAGAATCCTTTCATGTACATTTTCTACACATAATAGTTTCGATTTTTCACATCTGCCAGGCGTCCCGCAGATTTAAAAACCTCCTCCAGAATCATTGAATGCGAAATCTTCGCATTACAGGAATAAGAAGCTAGCCTCTGTTCTTGAATGTTCTTAATTTAAAACGAAGAGAATTTCCTCCACTCAGAACATGGATGAGTCTGATAGTAGCGGTAACGATTATTTGATACACCCAGTGAACTTGATCTGAATACTAGTCTTAGACACTTACATGATTATGCTATTAAATTGGAATCAGCAAAAGAGCACTTGAGATGTTTTAAATCTGAATCAGAAAGGAAAGAACAGGATGCAAACCGTTCACAACTCTTGGCAATTGGCGAGGCAATAGAAGTTAAAGAACGGGGAGTTAGTTTAAAAAACGAAAGAAAGCTGATGAATCGGACTCAGAGTCAGACTGGGAAGTATGTACACACTTTAAAGTTGTTAAGTTTTACTACGGCAATAATTACACAGGCCTGCGAAATTCTGAAAATTTGTTCCCCTTGGTTTTTGAGATATTCTAAATTAAAAGTTCAAAAACACTGTTTTTTTTACATATTTGAGGTTATGTAGCACCGCGATGTTTTCTTTTTTCAAAAAACTATGTATGGGATCTTATAGTACAAGTCTTCCTCTTTCAAATGCTATTGAGTTTGCTCAAATATCTTTATTTCGCCGAGATATCGCATCTTGAAATTGTCATGTTCATGAATTTCTCGGTATACGAAAACTTTATGGTCACTTGAATAAAGTGAACATACATTTTTCGTATACTGAGAAATTCATGAACATAAAAATTTTAAAATGCGATATCTCGGCGAAAAAAAAAGATATTTGAGCAAACTCAACGGCATTTGAAAGACGAAGACTTGTATTATTCTTCTTAGTATCTTTTCTCTAGGCAATTTAATATTAATTTAATAATTAATATTTGTTTTGGTAATTTATTAGTTCTGGCAATATTTATCTAATTCTTCTTCTTCTAATTTTCAAATTTGAAATATTGCAGGTAATTTTGAATACACAGATATCTAAATTTACACAGTTTACCTACTTCAGAGCTTGACTTCACTTACATTGCTTTAGTTCAAGTCGAGCCGAAAAATTTTTCGGATCGACTTCAGTCAAGCCGAGTTGAAGTCGATCCGAGGTTACATAACCTTCAAGTCGACTTGAAGCCGGCTTCAAGTCGTCATGTAACCGTGGTAAATGAGTACTTAACACAGGCCGCCATCTTAACATTTCTGTTGACAGCCACACGGGAACGATATCTCTACTTTGAAAACTTCTTCGGTGAGAAAGCAATCCTTTATATCTAATCATTTGCTATGATATACAAAAATTTCATTATAATTGTTTAAACTTTTAAGTGACCTTATTAGTTTCTAAAATTAAAAATGTGACATGGAGTTTTAGGTTAGGATGTCATCTTGTGAATGTTCCAAATTACCTACACCCTAAGTGCAATGACGCTTTTGGATACTTTTATTTTGCTAAACATTTTGAGGACGTTCCTAATTTTTGTTTTATTTCATTGTTTGTATTATTAAAGTTAAATAATTTTCCAATAATTTAATGCACTTATTCCCAAAAAACAAACAGATAGTCCAAATTTGCCGCACTTCCTCTACGTTTTATGTACGTAGAACTATCTACTCTACTTTCCTAATTATTTTCTAGAAGTGCTGCATTTACATCAATTGCGAAATCAACTAAATAAGGGAGTCAAAACGGGACCGAAACCTGTCACATTTCGGTTGTTTTAACCGGTCTTGATTTCGGTACCGAAATTAAAACCGAAATTTAAAGTGCACCGAAATAGAGCGACCGAAATTAAATGGTCCCGAAATAAAAAGACCTTAAAAATATGTAACCGTAACCACCAGACCGAAATTCAAAGACCGATTTAAATTGGTACCGACCGCGGAAAAAGTTATATGTCCGGTCTTGCGATTTTTCACTACCTTCATTACATAGCATATTCGGTAAATGTCTTGATGAATGGACCGTCTGTTGGAAGAGGGTGGATAGTGACTGGTGGGATGGGGGGTGAAGGGGAGGGGAAGGGAAGGGGAGTGGTGAAGGGGAAGGGATGGGGCGGGGAAGGGTTAAGGAAGGGGGAAGGGGTGGGGAGGTGAGGTGAAGGGAAGTAAATGTCTAGATGAAGGGAGGGTGGTAGGGAGTATAGGGGAGTCGGATGACTTCATTATATTATATAAAAATCCCAACGACAGCAATTTAACTCTAACCCTAACGTTTCAGTTGTAACCGAAACCGAAAATTTTATCTACGTGGTTTTTAACCGCAACCGAAAACTATATTTCACATTTCGGTTTTAACCGGAACCGAAAATGAAATTTTACATTTCGGTTCTAACCGAAACCGAATTGAAGAAAATTAATTACGGTTTAAGGTTGTTGCAATTGCGGTTTAAAAAAACCCAATTTGATTTCGGTTGACCGTATCCGAATTATAATTTCGGTTGTGGTCCCATTTCGACTCCCTGAACTAAATCCTTACTAGTTGTGTCAAGTCGCGGAAAATAATTTAAACCTTTATTAAATAATTTTTGTCTCTACTAAAGGTATGAGTTGAAAAACTTTACTACTCTTGGATGAAAAACTTGTCTGGCTTGATGTACTTAGTTATTGTTTAGTTATTGTGCCTCAACAACCTCGTCAATTTTCTCAAATTCTAGCCAAACGTTCTGCATTCTCACGACTAAACAACCAAAAACTATTAAATTTCAACGGATGCAAGCTAAATGCAACTCGGTGCGGATGACCTTCAGATTCAAAGTGATGATGTTGTAACGAATTTGAAGTGAAGTAGCTGAAATAAATCAGTCAAAAACCCTACTTGAGTTTCGAGTAAATTTCAAGTCAAGTACTCAAGTATGCATGTAAACGTACTGACTGTCATAAGAGACTTGTTCTTAAGAACCAGATAAACCGATTTTTCGCTAGCATCATCGCCCTCCTGTAGCATACACAACAAACCATTTACTTGGCAAAAAAACCAGTCATGCCTCTCCATCGTACCATGCCGTCCAGCAAGAAAACAAATGCCACAAGTAAGAATAGAAAATTTCTTGGTGTGAGAATAATTCGGGACCTCGCCAAAAGTACAAAAGCGGGCATTGCCAAGCAGAATTGGAGCATTTCTTTTCTACCACGAAAATGGTCAAGTTCAGATACAATAGTGCTGCGGCATAATAAGACAGAACTGAAGCTCCTGGCACAAGTAAGCCCCCGTGGTTTATACTCGACTAGAATAGTCAGTCCTAACTGTAGATAATTAGAAGTATCCACCTGCCCGTTTTCCGTTCCTACCTTCTTTGTATTCCTGTCAGTTTATCCCGCTCCTATATACCTTCTGTGGTGTATCCCTGTCAGTTTGTTCCGGTCCTACCTACTGGTGTATTCCTGTTGGCCCCCTTAGGCTGTCTGTGGCGTATTCCTGTCAGCCCATACCGCTCCTATCGGCATTCTGTGGTGCATTCCTGTTGGTCATCCGTTAGACTGTCTGTAGTGTATTCCTGACAGTCTATCCTTCTCCTACTAACCTTATTTGCTGTATTCCTGTTGGTAATCCGCCGCCGTAAAAAATAAACTACGACACATAGCTGGCAATTATATCAATCTATACAGATACACTCTCGTTGACTTCCAGGACGTATTAAGGACCAGCCATCCTTCCGGGATAGGATAGGTAGGCTTGTAACCCGCTTACCTGAAAAACCATATATACACGCGAAAAGTCTAGAGACGGCCTATGCCCCACAAGGGGTTAAAGTAACCAAAGAGAGATATCAATCTAAAAACAAAGAGCAGCAATCTCCGTACCGCACCGAATCTCTCTTTCTCTTTTCAAAGTGTCGACTAGATCCATCCTCAAATACCCGTTATCCCAGTAGCCGTAGCAAATAAAATAAATAGCTATTAGTAAGAAGCAATAAATGTGAGGATGTTCACTACAGAAAATGTCAATAGTGGCAACACATGCGTATGCACCTTGGAGTTTTTTTGAAGTATCCGGCGGATCAAGAACACTGCTCTACTCTTCCTTTTTCTTCAGGATCAGGAAGTTACCATACTTTTATGGTCTTATTAAATTATATTTAAAAACAATGAATTGACAGTGAATTGTAAGTGTGAACTTCATTTGTAATAAATTGAATTGGTCATTGTAGCATCGGCGTTTTTGACGATAGTCCCCCAAGTAAGCTAAAGATGTAGAGAAGACAAAGAGGACAATATTGAATAAAGAAATTAATTTTATTTTATAAATAGTTCTTTTCAATTATGAAAACCTTGGACAACTCTAGAGCTCCCGGCAACCCCCTCTTTTCGGACTTCAGAAGAAAAGACCATTACATTGTCTCTAACGTGCATTTTTATTTCACTTCTTAACCAGCTGATTTTAGTGATATGCATTGCTTTGGGACTATTGTTTATATAATTTGGAAAAATGTTATTTCTTTGACAATCAGCGTTAAACCATAAATGATTACAAGTTTTTTTTATTTTATTAATAACCTTTCGTAGATTATCAATAATTGGTGACCAAAACCATTTTTAACAATACATTATATGCTTTATGCTAATTTAGTTAGTACTAGCCTGTAGCCTGAAGGAGGAAATGCAATGAAACGTTAAAAATTTCATATTTTTATTATTTATGTTATTTATCGGGAAAAGTAGTGTTTTTTCAAAACATTGACTTTGCATGCACGCCACTACCAAAATAAAAATAATTGATTAAAATTCCTCGTCGTCGTATCAAATATGATATGACCTATGGCCTATGATGACGATATCTCGGTATTTTAACGACAATCAGTTTCATAACAATTGATTTTATTTTATAGCAAAATATATAAGAGCGATCTTTACACAACTCTTGTTGTTATTTTATTAATGGTTTTACTGTTCTTGTTTAAATGAGTTCAGTAATTATCTACAAGTACTGAGATCTCTGTAATTGAATAAATAAAAAGCATTAGTCTCGTTTCTTTCATTCCACCTATTTTATTTAATTCCCTAAAATTCCTTTTGGTAAATAGTAACACAAAATTAATAAATTTTCTCAAGAATTTCAGAGAACTTTAAATTATGTTGATATTTTCCGGTTTTCCGCATTCTAGTTTCTCTTTAAATGCATAATGACATAATAGAAACGTTATAGTAAAGGATGCGCTTCTGCTCTTTCTTCTTAATGGAAGTAATAAAATATTTCTCACAAGGAAATATATCTTCAAAATTTTTTTATTATTCATTTTATCCTCCTTGCAAAGGCTATGATGGACACTAGTTTGCGACGCAATCACATTCTTGTACCTATAGTGATGCTATACTGACTGGTTTAAGAGCTGATAGATAAGAAAGAATTGTTTGCAATGCCCTTTTAAAAATCTTATCCTCCTTCTTGTTATACTGACGCTTGCACAGATGGTGCTCGCTTTTAAAAGTGTCTTTCTTCTGTTGAATATTGAACTGAAATTGTCACAGAATGCATACTTCTCTACGTTAGATTTATTAAATTTCTTTCTTTTGTGAGTAAAGTATGATCGCAAGAATGATGTGTTGGAATTTGAAAATTAAAGTTTTTTCTATTTTACACACAAATTCACTTTCTATATTTCAGATAAAACAGAATAATTGAAATTAGCTGTTTTACACAACTTAAGCTTGGCAGTTACATTTTTATTTCTCTGTTGTTCTTAACAAATTTCAAATCAAGTAAGCTGCACTCGTAACTATTATTATAACAGCGAG
The DNA here is from genome assembly GCA_964036015.1 of Leptarthrus brevirostris. Taxonomy (NCBI): domain Eukaryota; kingdom Metazoa; phylum Arthropoda; class Insecta; order Diptera; family Asilidae; genus Leptarthrus; species Leptarthrus brevirostris. Next base: position 85,207,236 of record OZ038373.1, on the reverse strand, counting down.
TACAGGGTACTACCAATGGTGCAACTGTCCCCCCTGATACGGAATGGCTTGTATACTGAACCGAAGCGAGGGGCGGAGTCAAATTTAGACTTATTTCGAGGAATCAACCCGTACATTTTACAGTATAGTTAAAGAATATACTTGATTCACGAATAAAATTCAGTTATTCTACAAAGTGTAAAAATTCCCATTATAAGAAATATATTTTTCTCAATAATACAGTATTGTCGTAATTATGATATTAAATACAGTGTAAACTCTATATAGCGACACTGAAGGGACTGGCGTTATTGAGAGTTGTCGTTAAATGGAAAGGAAGAAAAATCAATATTATTTTACTACATATTATAATATTTTTTATGTACTAATAAAGTTAAAAATTTACAAACAACAAACATTAATATTGATACAAATAACAAAGCTTATTGTGTATAGTCTGTTATCTTCGTCTGAGGTTTGTTGCTGCACCAGAATTTTAATTGTATTTTCTTATGTATTGTATTCATATCTTGGGATAATGCAAGGTAAACCAACCAGAGTCAAGTAATTTCGACGTTTAAGGGAGTTTGTCGTTAAATCGTGTGGCGTTAAATGGAGTTTACACTGTAATTGACCCTAACTTCGCACTCTGTAAGTAGGTCGAATATCATAATTCTAAATTTAATCCTCGACTGCCTAGCAAAAACCTGTAGAAAAACTTGACAACTAATGGTATAGGTAAGACAAGAAGTGGCATTATAGAAGATAAAAAAAGTTAAAACGACTTCACAAAAAGCGCTAAAAAGCATAAAATAATTTTTAATTTTATATCTATTACGACATTTTGAAGTCAGTGCAAATCAAACAAACCAAACAACTACACAAAAGTTTTTTTTATGTATATATGGCTCTTTATGTGGCACAATCGTTATAAAGCGTAAAAATTCTACAAAAACTAGCTACCCTAAAAATCACATAAACATTAAGACACAGTAATAAGGATCAAAAAGAACATAACAAAAATAACTCAATATACTACGTTACTGTAAATAGTTTAAATAAAAAGGACTTTAAAACTTGAAGGCAAAAATCTGTAAAAAAGAAAATACAAAGAAATTTTGAAATGCCTCCAAGCGAGGCAAAAGTTCAGGGAAATTTTGAAAAGAATCCGAAACAAAACCTAGAGCTTAACCTAAAACGAACAAACAAAATAAACTGAAACCGAAAAATCAAACTAGAACATGATTGTCTGAGTGTTCCCAGAGGGTAGATGCAGCACCGGGCGAAGTTCCTACTTCGGGAACCACTGCTCCCAAGCAAATGCCCTCTCCGTAGAGTCGTTCGCCACTTTTCTAGTCCTCCAGGAGCACTCATCCAAACATGTTCTAGACAAACGCACAACAATTTCGAACCGATTAGAGTCCCGCGGGACCAGTTTGCAGAGTCATTGACGTCTGCAAACTGCTCCCATCATCCTCCCAGTTCTACGATTCCAACGTGAGACTTGTCCTTCCCGCAGCATTTGCAGCAATACCAAAGCGAAGAGAAGCTTCGTGGACAAGCTGCTGTAAGTCTGCGGCCTGTTATTCCCAGTGAAAGACGAGGCTTCCTTTCCGCACAGACGATAAAGGTTGCAAGGTGCAGTTGAATGTGTCGGCCTTTCTACACAAAAGTACTAATAATAATAATAAATAATAATAAATTTATTAACAAATTCAATAGTAGCTTATCCAAACCTATGCACTAATTCACATAAACTACAACAATGACCTTGTGGTCGTCTGTCGAGTTGGCAAATATATATTTCTTTATTATTAGTTCTGATAAGGTAAGTACAGCTAAGTCAATGTAACGTAGGCATAAAAGTAATTCATTCAAAATTATAAAGAGAAACTACCGTAAAAAAATCCATTAGTTAATATAAAGAGAATACAAAAAAAAACTATTATACACAAAAGTACTTAATCGTCCTTTCTTATGATCCCGTGACCTGAAACGTTCAGGTAGTATTATTATCTTCAATTGTGGTTCTGTAGTTGTTTTATTTGTTTAATTTGCACCGACTTGAAAATGTCGTAAAAGATATAAAATTAATATTGACGAATAGTACAACATACTAAAATTTCAAGGTCATCGGAGCTGTGACAGCTTAACTAGACATTTAGTCATTTTTTTCCTGGTAGGGAACATACTTTACCCAACAGAAAAAGAATTATCCATATCGGTCCACGCGGTCCCCCCAACCTAGACCAAATTTTTTCCTATTAGCAATGGGGTATCATACTCTGTACAACAAACAAAGAACCATCCAAATCGGTCCACGCGTTACAAAGTTAGGCTCTACCCCCACCCCCACCCAACCAAGAATTATCCAAATAGGTCCACGCGTTACGAAGTTAGACTACCCCTCCCCCTCCCCCCAACCTAGGGCACATTTTTTTCTCCTATTAGCAATGGGGGATCATACTCTGTACAACAAAAGAAGAACCATGCAAATCGGTCCACTTGTTACATAGTTAGGTTTATTTGAATAGGATTTTCACGTCTAAGGATCTTCTGGTGCAAATTCGTATACAAATCTTGATAATACGTTTGAAGGGCGTAACCCATCCGAAGGCTTTTCATTTATTCCAGTTACTGATATTGATGTCTACTTCACCGTGCTGTCTGTAAAATCTAATGCAATTGGGCTGGATTCCCTGCATCCAAGGTTTACACGAAAACTACTTCCAATTATTCTCCATAGTCTCCTACATTTATTTAACAATATAAGAGTTAGATAATCATTTTCAATGATATGGAAGATTTCAAAAATTATATTTACCCCTAATATCGTGATTCTTTCATAGGCTTTTGAAAAGTATTTCACAAGCAGATTGCACGCTATTTAGAAAGCAGCAATCTTTTGTCAGATTTTTAATCAGGCTTCCAAATTAAGTACAGCTATTCCACTGCGTTGCTCAAAATTTCTGAGGACCTACGACTTTCCCGTGGCAATGATGAATTTACACCGTAGGTTCTGCTTGACTTCTCGAAATGCTGTGACAAAGTTCCTCACTAGATCTTGTTTTGGCACTTTGGTTCGATATTTAACTTTAGTAATGTCGCATGCAATTTAATATTGTTATATTTGAGGGGACTTAAAAAAAAGTTTATTCGCAATAACAAGTCATCTATTTTCGGTCCTTTTTTATATTCAATCTTTATAATTGATTTTCCACCTGTTCTAAGGTACTGCAACTATCATCTTTATGCAAATGATACAGACATGTATATTTCTATGTAGGCATCTGGGCCAAATGGAGGGCGCTATTAATCGATTGAATGATGATCTGATGGACTGGTCAAAATTGTTTAAATCTTAATGCCTCCAAATCAAACGCTATTATAATCTTCAAATCTAATTTAGACAATATAGTTATTCCCTATAATGATTCAGTTAAATATCTTGGGATTATTTTTAATAGGTCTCTAAGTCGGGCAAATCAAGTCAACCGTGTCGTTAATAATGTATATGGGTCCCTCCGAAAGTTGTCTTTATCTGTAGTTCATAACTCTCAATTTACTCGTCTTCGGCTTGTAAGATCCTTGTTGATTCCTTATTAGTGTGAAGTTTCTAGTAATCGAATTTAATATATCATATATCTTCCTTTTCTAAGTCTGTTTTGGTTGTTGTTTCAACGCAATTTAATTCTTACTAACTAAAGAGCCATCTTATTTGTATAGTAAACTGGAATTCACTCAGTCTAGTGGGTCTATTTCATTAAATATTCAGCGTTATTCCTCTCGACTTAGTGAACGCCAGTTTTCCGATCAATCCATTACACCGTGGAACCTTCTTTCAATTAGAACCGAGAAGGAGCAGCAGCGGAAGTATTTTTCAAGAAAATCCTTTTGAATATCTACATAGAAATGAATATTTAGAATATTATATTTAAATTTCCTGTTTATATTTACCCGACGTTTAAAAGTTAAGGCCTTTTGTTAAATTAATTAGTTTAGTGTATCTTTCATAATTAGGGCCTACTGATAAATTAGCCTCTTTCTTAATCTATTCCTACACTTAGCTTTAAAATATATAATCTTGTGTGTCAATAAAATTATTTGAATTTAAATTTGAAAGTGATAAAAAACATTAAATCAATTTTCAAAGTTGACAACGGTTACTTTTGGTTTATTAAAGTTTGATGCAGATATTCATTTATTTACTGTTTGTAGATACCTGTTAAAAACAACGTCTACAGTTTGCTTGTCCAGCATCTAGCTTATTATCAACATATCCTTGATTTTATTTTGTGTAAAATTCTAAAAAGAATATGTCCTGGTGATGATTCATTTTATAAGGTAGACAAAAAGAGTGTTATCAAAATGTAAAAGTAGAATATATTGGCCAATTTACTTAATTTTTATCAAAATCGACTTAATTTTTAGGCAAATAACAAAATCAGATTCTACGAACCCTCCCCTCTTAAACAACACCTACATTCGCGTTTGATACACACACAAATTACAAAATTAACAAATTGCCCCTCCCCCTTGAACGAAAATATAAATTCGCGCCTGCTACTGATACATCGAATGTTTCATAAAATTCACTTTAAAATTAAAGATTTATTAAAAGCGTTTGCAGAAATTTCAAAATATCCCGCCACACTGGAGTGGACGCTCCCGCTACAGGCACAAAAATCTAAAAATACGTGCGCCGTAAATGCGCGCTTCTGTTAGTGCGTTCTGGCTATAACACATTAACGCGTAGGTTATAAAAAATCTCACCCATATAGACTCGTGTTCACCGTGTGTCCACCTGATATTAAAATTGATCTCAATAGCCAATGACTTGGACGGTGAGTAATGGCAATAATAATGATAACAATTACCTGAAATTTGTTATTTTTATTTTTATATATTTTCTACCTTCAGTTATAATCTTTATTGACCCGAGTAAAAATAAAACTCAACTAACTGCGGAGATAGTTTTGTTACTTCAGACGTTGGTCTCAAATGAGTTTATCTACAAAAATAATTTTATTGTTTTTATTTTAAATATTAGTCTAGAAAAAGTGTAATCGTACCGTTCTTGGTTTGCACTTTTTCGTGCGTCTTTGATTGATACGTGCCTGCAACGGGCTGGCATTTGGAAAATTATAATTTTTACTAAGGCGTACTGTGCCTCATTTGAGTGCCATTCAGGCGTTTTGACGATGTAGGTGCTTGTTTCAGGCTAGGAATGGGCCAGTCTTATTTTTACTCGGGTAAATAAACAAAACAAACAATAACAATCGTATATAATCCTCCTTCCTCATGATCCCGTGAGCTAAAATGTTTAAGTAGTTTATTTTGTTTGTTTAATTTACACCGCCTTCAAAATTTCGTAATAGATATAAAATCAAATATTATTTTATGTCTTTTAGCTCTTTTTGTGAAGTCGATTCAACTTTTTTTTAAAACTATTTTATTTTTTACTTCTTCAGATATGGAATCTAAAAACGCTGCTCGTATAACAAGGCAATTTTAGCAGTTTCAGAATCAGGGCACGCATTACAAAGTGAGGAGGCTGCTCCATCCTCTTCCCCTAGTCGCTCTAAGTGCAACATCTTTTATTATTTACCAATGCGGAAACGTAGTCTGTACAACCAATACAAAACTATCAACATTGTACACCTTACGAAGCTAGAAGCCGCCCCTCCTCCCCCCCTCACTTTAAGGGTTAGAATACAATTCCCCAAACCCCGCCCCCGTCCAAGTGCCAGATATTTTCTCATAGTAGCTTAGAGAATCATAGTCTACACAACAACAAAAGAATCATTCCAATTGGTCTATACGTTACGAAGTTGTGTTCCGTCCCTCTCCTACCTCAATCTCACTCACTCACATAGCGTACACTTTAAAAAAAGAATTATCTAAATCGGGCAACGCGTTACGAAGGTGGACTAACTCTCCCTCCACAATAATTTTAGTTTAAAATTTCTCCTCATAGTAGCAATTAGGGCGGGGGATCATAATACATATCTACATAAAAAAAGAACCATCCAAATCGGTCCACGCATTACGAAGTTAGGTTCAATACTCACTACCTATCTCTACCCCACCCCATAAGTTTTTGTTGTGGTACCAGTAGGGGAACATACTTTATACATCACAAAAAGAATCATCCAAATCGCTCCACGTGCTACTAAGTTACTCTGGGTCAAAAATTTTCCTTATAGTGGTAATGGGGGATCATACTCCATACAACAACTTCTTATGATTGTTTACTGTCTTAATATTAGGCCGAAGTTTTCTAAACTTATAGCACTTCCTAATTAGTTCTACATTCTAAGATTAGGAGATTATATTTCTTTTGTGTCGTTTTGTACGGATGTAGAGAAGAGCATTATACAATATACATATTTCAGCTGATTCGGTTCCGCGCTAACGCTTTCAACTCCTGCCACTATTTTTTTTGAATTTTCTACGGATATGTAGCGCCATTGTCCAATCTCGCGTCTTCCTCGGGTCCTGTGCGGATATTTCTCTATCCCATCGTGGCCTGTAAGGCTATGTAGGTTTTTGTTGGTAATTACCTTCGGCCAATGGATGTTCAGGATGCATTGGAGACAAAGGTTGACAAAGGCTTGCATTTTATATATTACTTGACAGATCACTTTCCAGATTGATCAGCCCTACAACAAAACAGTTTTTACGTTCGATTCAAAGATTCGAAGTATTGTGCGCTTAGAAAATTTTATTATTGCGTCATACATTATTAAATGAAGCTCGAGCCTTGTTGACGAAATACTGCACGCCAGCTGCAAAAGAGAAAAGTCCTGACTCACTGACTCATCAACGTCCAGGCTAAACCCTTAGACCTAGAAAACTGCAATTTTGCATCGAGGTTTCCTTTATGACGTATACAAGGAATCAGGAAGGATATTTCGAAATTTAACCTCCTAGGGGGTGAAAAAGGGTAGCAAAGTTTGTATGGGACATATTTTATTTGTGGTCGGATTTACTTGAAACTTGGTATTAATGCTCATTGATATAATTAAACAACACGTATTTTGACAATTTTTAAATATTCAATAAAAAGCATTTTAAGGTTAGAATGAGTTTAATTTATTTAAATTGAAGATTTTTATAATATTCCACAACAGGTTTTCTACGTATAAATTGCTACAAGGCATGTTTGAAAAGGTAGATGGACAATTTAATAAAAATAAGAAACATATATATATATATATATATATATATACATATATAGATATATGTATATCATATTTTTTACTTGCATAATATATCATGTTTTATGTACATCCATTTGTTGATTGTTTTCTTTGTATAGCTGCTTTATTTATTTTTAATGAAATTAGGTTACCCCCCCCCCCCCCCCCCCCCCCCCCCCGGAGCAAATCCTGTCTTCAAAGGGGTGTCCCCTAGGTTTTGGCCATATCGTATAAAAAATACAGCATAACATAATTTTTAATTTTATATCTTTTACGACATTTCAACGTCGGTGCAAATTAAACAAACAAAAAAACTACCCAACTACAATTAAAGATAATATTTATAATAACTACCTTAACGTTTCAGCTCACGAAATCATAAGGAATGACGATTAAATACTATTGTTGTAGTTGTTTGGTTTGTTCAATTTGCTTTTTGTGAAGTCGATTCAACTTTTTTTTTAAAAAACTATTTTATCTGCTCTCCCATAACACTGCCGCACCAGCGTCAAGTGTTCGTCATACCTGACTGGTGGACTTTATTATGTTTCACAAATACACAATGTCCGGAATAAATTCTTGACCCAAGCAAATTGTTAAAAATTTCGAATTAAACCGTTCAAATCTCGAGCGAATTAAGAAACATTAAAATTTCTTAACACGATCGACGTTTCTAATAAAGAAAAGCTAAATTCCTTTGGCTTTTCCTCATCAGCAACATTAAAGGGTTAGCTGTTATTAAGCTGTCGGACAAAATAGTTACCGAAAAATGTGATAAATTATTATGGTAGACCTATATATATATATATATATATATATATATATATATATATATATATATATATATATATATATATATATATATATAGTAGACTAGATATATAACGGCTAAATATACTGTAAAAGAAAGATACCGCGATATACATAATACTGAACAGAACAAAGAGCCTATGCATTTTAGCAGAAAAATTACTGCTAATATTACTGAGTAATTAATTAGTTAATAATCTTAATACAACGATGGAATCTTTATAATTTCTACGATAGTAAAAGTACCTAAATGGAAAATCTCAGGACATGTATGCAACTAAAAGTATCTTTTCATTTCTACGGAAAAATAAAAGTAAGAAACTGTTAGTTGCCTAGTTTTCACCACAGGAGAGAGTTTAGAAAATAAAAATCCTCTGACTCAGCTGTTATCCACCGAATTTCTGCCAAAAGAATGGTATTAACGAATTGTAGTAACTACCTAGAACCTCACCGCGCTTTGTTGACAAAACCATTTCCTAAATGTGCTTTTGCCTCGACCACAGTTCTCCGACTTGGAGCACCTTTGAATTTCCTGGTTAGCCTTATCATCCTGGTTTCCGTTTACATGTTCTTTTCTATACAAGTAAAACGGCTTTTTGGGTAATTATTTACTCTTGAGCTTTTTCTTATTCCCTTTACATGTGCTTGCATGTAAGGCAGATTAATGGCCGAAGTTTCGAAGTAGCTCTTTTGCTAATTACACCTTAAACCTAGGCTAACAAAAACACTTGTAATGAGAACTTTTAAGGGTGACAACTTTAAAAACAAACTTTTTAATGGAAAATCATGTGAACTTTAACAAAAAGCTACTTTAAATTTAAAGCCGAACATTTTGTACCAGTTAAAGGGGCTTTGAATAAAAGGACGCAAATAAATATTATTGTTATGCCTACATATGTATGTAGTAGGAAGGAAATGAGGATTATTCACAGGTAAGTAAAAGATTTTTATTGAACTATAATTAAGATTTTATTTAAATCCACTTGATAACTTTCTTATTATTCTAGGTGATTCGCGAACTTTTAAATGGTAAGTAAATTAGATTTTCAATTTTACTACACTTTGCAGATTTCAGCTTTTCAGCAACTTAACTTGGGATCTACTTTGCAACTACTCATCTCGAACTCCACTTTGCGATTGATGAGTAACAGTGATAACGACTTGGCTTCAGCATATCGACAAACACGAATAGTTTTTTGAAATTTGTAATTTATTTTTCTGTTTTTTTGTTTAAAATTTTTGTTGTTTTATTTTCAGGTTTTAGGATCTTACATCCGGCCATCTTACTTTTCATCCGTCTCGGATGAAAGTTTCTCTTCAACGAAACTTGTCCACGGCTTCATGTGAACTAGAAAAGTTCGGTCCATCATGATTCTCCAACCTTTCCTACATGGTATCTGTCGCAAGGTTTTATAATCTTAACTTCATATGGTCCCAACAATTTCGGGAATTAATTTCTGCCAAGCGCAAACTGTGTGCGTTTTACGGCGACTAAGTCTCCAATACCATATTTGCGCGCAGGGTTTCTTTTTTCTTCTCAAATACCTTCAGGTTTCGTCTTGTACCCTGATGATTTGTCTCTTTGTTTCTCGTCTTGCAGCATCCCTCCCACTATGAAAACAGCTGATTATCTCCTCCTTTACGATCTTAGCAAGGTCACCTTGTTCAGGCTGGAACATTATTTGGAACGGTGTTAGAATGCTTTGCATCCGTGCAGGCCCGTAGCCAGAAATTTCGTTCGGGGAGGGCTAAGGTGATTTTTACTCGATATTAATTCAGGAAGTTCAAAAATTAAAGTTTTTTGATATTTATACTCTAATTAACCGACTTCCCTAAAACAAAGAGGTTCTAAGTTCGATGTGTTTATTGTTTTTACTTTTATTTTTTTTTTATGTCTGACTGGGCATAACTTCGTAACGCGTGGACCGATTTGGATAATTCTTTCTCTTTTGGGTAGAGTATGATTCCAAGCTAATACCATGAGGAAAAAATGTTGGGGGGGGGGGCTTGGGAGGAGGGTGGAATTTACCTTTGTAACTCGTGGACCGATTTGGATGGTTCTTTTTCTGTTCGGTAGCGTATGTTCCTTGATTGATACCATGAGAAAAAAATTTTAGTGGCATGGAGGTGGGGGTAGAGGGTTACACCTAACTTTTTAACGCGTGGACAAATTTGGATGGTTCTTTCTTCGTTGTATAGAGTAGAAGACACTAAAACGTGAAAAATAAAATAGTTTTTAAAAAAAAGTTGAACCGACTTAACAAAAAGAGCTCAAAAGCATAACATAATTTTTAATTTTATATCTATTACGACATTTTGAAGTCGGTGCAAATTAAACAAATAAAACAACTACATAACCACAATTGAAATTAATACATAATACTACCTGAACGTTTCAGCTCATGGCATCATAAGAAATGACCATTAAATACTTTTGTTGTAGTTGTTTGGTTTGTTTGATTTGCACCGACTTCAAAATGTCGTAATAGATATATAATTAAAAAAATGCTTTTTAGCGCTTTTTGTGAAGTCGGTTCAACTTTTTTTTTAAAAGCTATTTTATAATCAAACATGTTCTTTATCAAATAGGAAACTTTTTTTATGCCTCATGAACCATTGACATATTTCTACGAGTTTTTTCACATTGTATAATTTACATGAACAATAAGTCCATAATACAAGTATCATAACGCATCGAATCACGAATTCACAAGTTCAGACGTCGAGATTTCGTCGCTGCCACGATATCAAGGACTTCGTCAGGATCCACTTTGTAGTCCCAATGTATTGAGAGTATTGCAAGTGCACTCAGTCTTTCGTCGATCATAACGCTGCGCAAGACCGTCTTGATTCGTTTCGAGGTCAAAAAAGATCTTTCTACGCTTACAGTCGTAACTGGCAACGTAGCAGGAATTAAGATAAGATGTTTAATAGTTGGAAAATAGGCTCCATCACCTCCAGAACCTCTGTCTTTTTCCAACAATGCAACTCGTTTGCACCACAACTTGTACTTACCGCGGAAAGTGACACTCGATCACCAAAATATAAAGAAAGGTTCTTCAAATCCTCCGCTTTTTCATACGCGGCGTATCCAGGAAGAAGTATTTGAAAGCTCCGTAAAACTCCTGTATTCAGAATTAATTTCTCTGATAAATTTAGAATCAGGAATCATGGAATAAAGACGGAAACCCTGTAGTATACTTCAACACAATCAGTTTGATAGTTTCCACGGGCAGCTTGGTTCGAGGTGATTCTAGGAACTTTGAATTGCATTTTAAATACATCTTCTGCAGGCTTTTCAGCCGCTGTGAAAATATCCTTGACAATTAGTTCGGAATTTTTTCGTTCATCTTTGAGTGTATTCACCACCGTTTCTGCATGTTCTCCAGCTGATGATAAATTACGGGACTGGGGGGATGATATGGAATTTAATTACGTCTTGCAAAAAACTTTGACAGTTGTAAAAATCAGTATTGTTTTATTACTTTTCTCAAAATATCCTTTTTTGCTATGTGCTAGATTTTTAAAATTTTCCAGAATTTCCCCCTTCAGCCCCCTCCCTAGCTACGTGCCTGCATCTGTGGTACATGTTTGTACCACTTCATAGGATCAGATAAAGACATTTTAGATAGTACGTTTATTATAATTTGGTTAAGACGCTCAACTTGGCTATTTCCACGAGGGTCCCCTGCAGTGGTAAAAACCTGGTTTATCTTCTGTTGCTCACAATATAAACGAAAAACTGAAGACATGAATGCCGTCCTTCTATCTGATATAATTCTGTGAGGGTTTATAAAAATCTCGCTTTAAAAAAAAACCGAATCCGAATCACTTCATCTGATGTTGTCGACTTTATAGGATATATCCAGGAGAATTTTTTGAAGGCATCAATTACAACAAAAACATACTTGTAAGTTTTTTTTATATGATGTGTCCAAATCCTAGGAGACAACCCTTTGATGCGTTAGCATGGTTTTGCCCGGAAGGAAATTAGGGTAAGGGAAGTGAGGACGCTTGAGTCTTGTTTTTGCATTGCTGCGATCTAGACAACAGCCCAGAGACGGAGTGGATTATTTTAATTTCTTAATAAAAACTCACGGGGAGATCTGGTCTCGAACCCGGGACCCATGGCATGGTGGTCGTGCGGCTCAACGAATTGATCCAACTCCGTCTCCAGTTATGGCGGTAGGAGAGAGAGGTTCCAGATAGTCCATGTGGTAGTTGTGTAATGGCACGTCCATTTTCTCGATAGGGTTCAGGACACCTTCACGCTTTCCCAATTTCCTAGAAGCCAGAATACATTCAACAAACAACTTTTCGTTCCTTTAATGACGCTGTTAATGGATGTTATTAATAATACATCTTTGCAACGCCTTTGGAATGACAGCAAATAATTTCATCTAAAAACTTGTATAAGATTTCGTTTCTTAACAGGAAATTTTCGTATTGGCCCTTTTCTAAACAAGTCTTCACAAGACGGCAATAGTCATCTTCATCTTTTGTCTTCTTTACTTGGTGTCTCACACCCTACAGATAGTACAGAGGGAAACCCACTTAATGCATCGACATGACAAAATTTGGATTCGGAATGATGTTCAACTCTGCAGTCAAATTCTTCTAAGAGTAGTGCCCACCTAGCAACTTTGCTCTTACTTCCTTCTTCCGCATCGTTAGTTCGAAGGCTTTACAGTCTGTGCAGATGACAAATTTCAAACCAAGGAAAGAATGTCGGAGCTTCTTCAGGGATTTGATGATCCAACATTTCTAATTCGTAGCTCGAATATCGCTGTTCTGAACACACAGCTGATGTAGAACACTGGGTGAAATTTTTGCGTATTTTGATGTGTTTGCAATAAAACTGCTCCATATCCGACTTTCCTGACATCTGTGCGGAGTTCAGTTTCTAAAGTCGGGTTAAATAGTTTAAGCACATTTTCTGAAGACAACCGATCCTTTAAGAGATTAAAAGCGTCTTTTCTTTAAGAGATTAAATGAGGCTTTTCATTTATTCCAGTTACTGCTTTGCGGTGATGTTTGTAAAATCTAATGCAAGGATTCCCTGCATCCAAGGTTTATACAAAAACTACTTCGAATTATTCTCCCTAGTCTCACACGTTTATTTAACAATATTATGGTTAATGGTATGGAAGATTTCACAAATTATGTTTACCCCTAAGAAGTCTATAAATCCTGTGGAATATCTATCCTAGTGTTTTCAAGGCTTTTGAAAAGTACTTTATACGCAGATTGTATATCATCTAGAAAGCAGCAACCTTTTTTTAATTAGGCTTCTTAACTAAGCACAACAGTACCACGGCCTTGCTCAAAATTACTGAATACTTAAAAATTTCTACTGACAATACTGAATTTACATTGTTAGTTCTGCTTGATTTCTCGAATGCCTTTAAAGTTGATCACAGAATCTTGTTTTGGAACCTTGGTTCGATATTTAACTGTTGTAATGCCGCATGCAATTTAATATTGTCATATTTGAGAGCACGTAAACTAAAGGTTATTTTCAATGACAAATCATCCAATTATCTTCCTATCTTCAGCTAGTCGGCTATGGTAAATGCTTGTAAAAAAACTTAATTCAAGGAATTTTCCAAAATCCTTTTACAGGCATATTCTTAAGATCCCCCTCCCACTCCCCAAATTGGTGGTGTATTTAGATAGGTCTCTTAAAATGCAATAAGAAATGTTTGAGGAGCAACTCCCCCGCCCCCCCCCAGGAGCAAATCCTGCGCAAGCCCTGTCTTCATAACGAATACTCCAAAGGGTCTTCGTTCAATTTCACTACTGCCCTGTGTATCAAGGCATTTATAAAATGTCCTGAGAACGAGACACATCCTGGAAGAAGATTTCAGAAGGTGGTGAGGGACAACTTCCCTTCTTCTAGAACTGCGGGCGGAAGCTGAACGGGCATTTCCCCAGCGCATCATTAAACGACTTTTAATCTGGGGAGTCGACAGAGCTTTCTGTTCACTCATCCAAAGTTTTCTAAAGCATCGAGCCCTTCGAGTTATAATAAACGGGTTCCGGTTTGGAACCCATCCATTGGACAATTCCATCCCATAAATATAGCCCCTTATCTAACGCCATTTACAAAACTTACCAACACGGACTTACGAACATACTAGGCCAACTACACGATATATAATTCTATACGTTCGCCGACAACGTACTTATTACTACTACGGCCTCAAAAGAACCAAATAGCGCATTCAGGCGAGCGATATTTAAATTAATGAATGGTTCTACTGGGATCTAATGGGAAAATTGAGAAGCCGTCACGTTTAATAGGAAGAGGAACTCAAATACTAAGCCCATCATAGACATAGAGATAAATTGGGTAGACAAATTAAAAATATTAGGACCAAATGTCGACAGAAAATTAAAATGGGAACCCCATATATAAGTCGTATGCAATAGGTTTGGAAGAGTAAATGGTTTAGGTTAATCCCTAGCGTCAAAAAATACATTACATAATGATAGAGACAGGTATAAACACAATAGTCGATAGGAAAGCAAAGATCAACTTCGGAGCTAAGCACATAATGACAAACTGCGGTCCGCAACTAAAAAGCTAAGGAGGAGTAAAACAAGAAAAAGCGGAATAAGTCACTTAATCAAATTAATGTTCCCCTACAGATTGCTCCATGGAGTTGGGCAAATAAATACGAATAGACATAGGACTACACATATATATACGTCAGGAGATCAATGAAGAAAAAAAACTCGGCAGCAATAGTTTCCAAACCCCCAAGCAGGCAATCAGAAACGACAACACAGTTCTACACCACGAAGCTGAACTAGCAGACATATATCGTTAAATGAATAAGGTACACCCTAATCGTCAACCAAGGCAAGATAAATTTAGAATGGATCCCAGGTCATCACATTTATAGCGGAAGAGGTAGAAAAAACGTATACTCTACAAACTCAATCGTTCCTCACCGACTCGCCTAGAAGAAGATACATAAAATAAAGGAACAAATTTGGAGGGCAAACAACACCTTCTTAGCATCCTGCTGGAAGAAGACTAACAGTGTCTCAAGTGCATCTACTTTAAAACCCTTATTTACTAAATGCAGGATTTCCCAATCTTTTTTATTCTGGCTGTTATGTGTTTGAAAAATCCTGAAGTCGCTCTCGTGTGAAGTTCCTTAATTCGGGTTGCAAAAGGTCTTCTGGTTTGCTCTACATGAGACGCTGAACTTTCATCGCATTTGATCTTGCAGATACCATTCAAACCACCTTTATGCCAGTGATTTTGCTGAGGCTTTGCGTGCAATATATGCTAGTTTAACATTAACTTTTCTTAATTCAAATGCCGACATCCGGCTTCAAAAAATTATTATTATTCTTTTATAGTGTTTAGCTTTTTTATGGTTCCGTACCGAAATGGAAAAAAGGAACCCTTATGGTGCGACTTCGTCTGTCTGTCACAACTGCTTATATCTGCAACTACTAATGTTATCGACTTGAAATTTGGAATAGTTTTAAATAATTCATGCTCACGTTGATTGCAATTGGAAAAATTGAAAAAATATTTTAATGTTTATTTCAAGTGGGGAGGGTCAACATTTTTAAAGTGGGATTACTAGGTCAAGTGGTGTATCATATAAAAGGCGTGCATTTGCACCATATAAAATATTTTTTCATTTCCTTTTATGCCGCAATCGAAAAATTAAAAAGTCCAAACAATACAATTTCACTGGATTTCTTGAATTAAATATTGATAAATGAATTGAAGGAATTGAATCTAAATATTGATGAAAATAACCATCGATTTTCGGTTCGTTTTACTTATTGAAAATGGAGTTCCACCAAGAAATATTGATTATATCAATTAAGATTCGTACACATTTCCGATTTATAGTAATATTAACGCGAAAACCGTAAAAAATTAAGTTCTGAGACTTTGTCAGATTAAACATTCTCGACTTCTCGATAAATAAATAAAAATCGTCAGTTTTGCAGATTCGTGCTTTTATCATTGCGACCACGATATATACTAATATACACAAAAAACTACGTAATTGGTACATTCTATTAATAAATATCAGTAAACCATTCTTCCATTATAAATATAAAGCACACGGTTATCAAATAAAAACTTTTGTGTTCTTGATAGCATGCAAACTCAATTTAAGTTTAATTGTAGATACTATTATTCTAATATCCTTTGAGCACTACTTCCTCATCGTAGGCACTTCCTGCATGAGATCTTTCAGACGTAGCTTCCGTTCCTTTTTACAGACAGTCAAGCCACATACATATTTCAATAGTTTATTCAATTTGGTTGGCTGCATTTTGAAGGATGTTACCAATATTACGTTACCCTTGCCACATCCTTATGTGAGAACTTTTAGTTCCAGAAGTGCTTCGGAAGAAGGAAATCAACCGACGACTTCCTTATTGTTAAGTTGTTTCATCTGAAAATAAAACGAAATTCCTCGTTATTACACAAAAGTGCCGTTCTTGAGATATAGCAAAGAATCAACTTCTAAATGTGAATTTTTGTGGATGTAATGAATCAATAAATACCCCTTACCCGTACTTATTCAAGTCAACTTTAAGAATATCTATCCACATACAGATACCCGAATTCAGTGCAAGAAGCAGTAGTTCACAGTCCTTGCTCAAAGCAATCTTAGCAGGAAGCATTCCTTTTCGCGAATTGAGTGGGATGCACCAGCAGTTGTAGGTAGTTTTGAAGTCATAAATATTTCGAAGCCAGAAACATTCTGGGGGTTGTTAGGGAAAGTGCTATCATTTAACCCCTTAGGAGCACCGAACCGAATTTTGTAGATTTATTACGCGATAATAAACTCTACTCGGTTCGCTGTTTTTAACGGAAATGGTACAACATAAATTGTTGCAAATCGGAACTTATCATGCCCGAATGTTTCCAAAATATGGATTTTCCTTATTTTAAATTATCATTACCAACGTTAGATTAAATTTAAATTTATTTTATGAAATCACGTAAATAAATTTAAAACAGTTCATAAAGTTTGGTGATTATATGTTTAATTTTAAACAGAAGTAAATTTTAAACTGCCTATCAAATATGTATAGGTATTCTTTCTTTTAGTGGGTTCACGTTGCTCAGGGGCCAACCAACGGAAGAAAAAAAAGCATAAAGCGACATAAAATAATGCATAGTAAAAAGACAACCTTTCACGAAAACCCAACAACGAAAAATTAAGGACAAAAACGAATTAACTGTTCGTATCGGTTTTGTCCGAAACTTCCAAAATTGTACTGTACTATTCATTTTTGCCTGGATATTTTCGTTGTTACCGTTTTGCTCGGAGCTTTGTGTTTTTGATTTAAAATATTTGTTACTGTGATTAAATTATTAAAAACTCAATCGTCGTCAATATTTGTTTTTAATGTTTGTTTAAAGTTTTAGGGGTAAAGACTTTGAAAGGGGTAGGGATAAAACAACTGGGTTGTTAATGGGATCTAAAATAAAATGACATGAGAAAAGTAAGTTGGTGGGTGGGGCGGTAAGAGGAAGGGAGCTAATAATCAAATGAATCATATTATAGAATTAATCCTTCTAACTCAGAAGGCGCACTTCTCAGGCAGAAGCCTAGAATCAATTGACCTATTCGCCAGAATATAATAATATATTGAGGCAAATGAGGCTCCCACACCAGCATGCAAAAAACATTAGTAATCAAAAATCCAAAACACGCCCACACAAACAATCAGGGGTGCACAGACAACAGAGATCGTTTCAGCAAATCCTTAGTAAGAGTCAGGTCAAAAACGGGACACATATTCACGGTTCTACACATGCGATTTATAGGCTCATGCGTACCATAGTTAGACCGACAGTGAATAACATGCAGTAAAGGCAGTCTTCTTAAGCTATACGGGGTATGCTTATAAGAAACTATACCTGCGAGAGTGTAAGAATCTATGTTCGAGTTCAAAAGCTGGTGAATAAAGACCAGGTCAGCAACTCTACGTCGTTCTTCCAACGAGTGCATATTAAGCAATCCAAGGCGATCCACATAAGGAGGAAGCCTCAGTGGATCATTACATGGAAGGTCTCTTAGTGTTAGTGCGAACCTAACAAAGTTCCGCCGCACCGACTCAATGCGTCTGGAATAAACAGCATATCAGGGAGACCAAATCTTAGATGCATACTCGAGAATTGGCCTGACCAAAGAAAAGAATAAGTGAATTAAGGTCTTCCTATCAAAAAACTCCCTTGACCACCGCTTTGCATAACCAAGAACTGAATTACTCTAGAAACAGTGTAGTTAATGTGCAGAGTGAAATTGAGATTACGGTCAAGCTCCACTCCAAGGTCAGTGACGGACTGCACATGACAGATATTAGTTTCCGCAAAGGTATAATCAAAGACGAGCTGATTTTGGTTCCTAGAGAATGACATAACTTCACATTTATCCAATTTAAGCTGCAGGCTATTAGATCCACACCAGTTCTTGAAGGTATTTAAATCATCCTGAACGCAGGAAGAATTATAACTGTTTTTAACGCATGAGAAAATCTTCATATCTTCTGCGTAGATTAAGACTTTAGAGTGCTTAATCAGATTAAAAATGTCGTCAATGGCAAGAATAAACAACAACGGCCCAAGATGGCTACCCTGCGGTACACCAGATGTAGCCCTAACGACTGTGGATAAAGTATTAAGGAAAGATACTCGATATATCCTGTTTTTTAAGTAAGAGAAGATCCAATCGAGCAATAAAGGTGGAAACCCCAACTTTTCAAGCTTAAGGATAATCACAGAGTGAGGGAGTTTATCAAATGCCTTGCTAAAGTCGGTGTAGACGCAGTCAGTCTGGAGACCTTGTGGTATGTAGAGATTATGTGGTATGTAAATTCAAGCAGGTTGTTGTTTGTCGTCGATCTACCAGGCAAAAAGCCATGTTGATTAGATGATTAGCTTTGCGATTGGCCTATAATTTGTTATTATGTTTTTATGCCCCTTTTTATAAACAGGAATTATAAAGGAGCTCTTCCATTGCGTAGGAAATCTACCGGCCTGAAGAGATTTGTTGAAGATGAGTTCCAATGGAGTGAGTAATGCGTCAGAACAGCATCTTAAGAATGCAGATGAAACACCATCAGGACCAAAAGAAAAGTCCATTCTAAGTTCCTTGATACCATCCATAATAATATCACGAGATGTAATGGGCAAAGCAATTAAGGCAGCGGGTCCATCGTGGATATGATCAAACTCTTCTAGGGAAGACACAAAATTCCCTCATGAAAAGACACTCTCGGAAAACTATGCAAAGTTGTCGGTTATATCGGGCGCGCTTCAACTAGAGGATCCATTGTACCACATTGTAGATGGATTTTTATCAGTTTTCTTCTTCATATTTACAAATTTAAAAAAGGTACGAGAATCATTATGCAAGTTATCGCGAACATTATCGAGGTATTCCCTGTATAAAGATGATGATAACGCTAAAAAGCTGTCATGATAATACACAAAATCACAATAAGTTGATGTGTTTCTATAGCGTAAGTAAGTTTTCCGTAGTCTATTTTTCTTATTTTTAAGTCTCCGTAGTATTCTAGTATACCACGGGGGAGACTGATAGGATCATCTCGACCATTTGAGTGGTACACACGAATAAAACAGTTCATAAATCCTAACATAAAACACGGAAACGCACTCGTCGATATCGCTATCATTAAAAAGAGATGCGAAATCGATCGAAAGGATCCTGTTTGAAAGATCAGAGAAGTCCGCCCTTTTAAAATCAAGAACGTACTAATCTACGTTGGGGTCGGCAGTATTAGAACCATTGTAGAAAAAGAGATGAAAATGGGCGGATGTAAACTGTCGATAGCGGATAAGTTACGAGAAGTCGGTTCGACTATAGTGCTCGAATCAGAAGAAAAGATAAGATCTAACTGTCTTCTCATAGAGCTGTTCACATCACTCATTTGGTGTAAACCAGAGAAGGAGATGGCGTCAAGAAAATGGAAGTCTTTAGCAGTTCGACAATTAAAGGTAAGGTAGTCATCGTCATCAGCGTTGAATACCCATTGAACGCTGGGTAAGTTAAAGTCACCAAGAAGGATGATTTCAGCCTCTGGGTTTGTCATATTTTAATAAAATCTAGGCTAAGAATTAAAATATCGTAAAGACTCCTACCATCTACATCATCTAAGTTTGTAAGTTTCGAGGGATATAACAACAAAGCAGGAAAATGTGCATCTTCATCAGAGATATCTTAAGAGCTAAGAGCTCAATTGTGAGCGTGTCGGAAACGGCAGTTATATCAACCAAGCCGCAATCCTAATGCGATTTGCATGCAACCAGCACGCCGCCCCCACGAGCCATGGAGTCAGAGTATCTATCCTTACGAAAAATCTGATAGGACTCGTCAAGAATTTCAGCATCATTAAAACCGTTATGAAGCCAGGTTTCGGTCAGAGTGATGACGTCGTAGCAACAGGCAAGAGAAGCCTGAAATAACTGGCTTGTTCTTAATCCCCTTACATTTTGGTAGTAAAGGGATAGTGTACTTAGTTTTTTTGGTCGCTAACAGTTGTTCTATTCTGAGTGCTTCCCGCGACCCTACGACGGGGCAAACACTCGTATGCAATGATATTCTCGGGCCAGAAATCGGGGGCAGACATTATTTCGAAAAGATCCGGGGAAGATGTCAACTTAAAAGATGACATGAGTCTTTGAGAATGACGAGATCCCAGAAGTTGACAACGGAGGAGTACAGAGTCTTCAGCACCACTCCTCTCCCCCACGTAGCCAATAACGTTGTCAAGAGAAGTCAATGGATCAATTCGGGAAACAAAAAAGCACTTCGGTGGTTGCGCAATCCTCAGATTGAAACCCTCATTTCGAGACACATTCGGTGGGCACGCCTACGGGCAATGCGGGAACGTCGTGTTACACCATCACGAGGGACAGGTAAGCCGCCATCACCAGTTGCAAGCAATACAGAAGATGGACCGCCCACTTCCAGAGCCGGAGCAACCAGGGGCTGGGAGGTAGAGGCGAGATATGGACAGCCCCGACCCTCCGGGTTAGAGCTACGGTCAGACAGAGCAGTTGCCTCTAGGGGCACGGGGAAGGCCCTACTACAAGCATAAAGAGCCTTAACATCCGTCGCAATAGCCCAATTAGGTCACCATTGGTCGAAACAGCCGCCGACCAAGCAGCGACATCGGCCTTTACATTTCTAACAGTGCAACGTATGTCGTCAACTACCGGAAATAACGGTGAAGAACCCACAGAAGAGGCAATGACGGGATCAAGGTTAGCGATCACAGTCTGAACATCAGTAAGCAAATCAGAAATTTCCCCGACCCTAGACGGCAACTCATATGATCGCTTCAAGAGGGCACAGAAGTTTAACTGCAGAGTCCTGGCAATCTCCAACAACTTGTCCACCTTGGTGGAAATTATATTGATGTCATCGGACAGGAGCTAAAGATCCTTCCAACGGGCGGAAAACGAGCCAGACCAAGAATTCCAGCAGAAATTACTTTTAGTTGTTCAAAAAAATATTTTTTCTATTTCAATTAATTGATAATTTAAAGAAAAGTTGAAATATTTTTATGATCAAGAACATTCATGTGGATTATAAACTTTCTGATTCAGATACTGAATAATTAATTCTCTACAGAAATATATACTATTTATATGAAAAACTTCTTGAAAACTAATCTAATGATTTCAATCAAAGCACAACACTGGAAACTCTATTAATTTCACTTTCAGATTTCAAAAATTTAGGTATGAAATGATGACGTCGCAATGTTTCCAACTGTATCTCAAATTTGAGTTTCCTATTCTGAGCTCCGAACTTATGTTTGTGTTTTGAATTAAACAAGGCCGTTTTATTAATTTCATAATCTGTAAATTTTAGCGGCCCCTAGCATCAGGCTGCTTATGTGGAATGTGTTTCTTTACCCGGTCTCCTACCAAATTGTGTTGTCAGTGATGCTTTGGTGCGTACGCACGACCTGGATCGCGTTCCAAAACATGGCTATAGTTAACTATGATTAACAATAATTCTTGGTCTTCAAGAACTACACATGTTAAATAATTCGAGGTGCTGGAGTCTAGCGGTTGAAAGGTAAAACTAGGGTGAATTTCAGACGACTGCCGTAAAGATTAGTCAGAAGTGTTAGAGAGTTGTAAGTTAAATCAATAAAAATTAATTATATATATACTAATAAAATAAGAAAAAACTAACAAAATAGAGCCACCGCGATAACCATAAAAGAGGACGGCACATTAATTGCAGTTCCAAAATACCCGCCAAGAGATCGACAGATCGATTAAATGCAGAGGAACTTCCCAACCAAGACGATATTGAAGGTAACTTAGAATAAAGAACTAGAGGTAGCGCTGTACCGCGTAAAATTCCTATTCAGAATTTAAAATCAGCTGTGGTTGTTCAATTAAAGAGACAAAAGCATACTACATAACAGAGCCAAATATATTTCGTACTGTCAAAGGTTGTTTACTTTTGTGAGTGAAAAGTTTTTCTCAAGTGAATTAAGTTAAATTTTGTTCAATTTGTTAACTATTTAAACTGTATACTATCATTGTAATAAAATTATTAGACTATTTTGTGATTTTTGTGAACCGACATTGCTTAAAAGAAGAGAATTTGTTTAAATAAAGCAGTGCGAAGTGGTAGATTTTTTTAAATCGCTTTTCCGGTAAATACATTATATAAATTACTTCTAAATTCATTCTATAAACATTTCATGTTCCATTAATACCTTAATTTGCGGAAAAAAGTGAACATTTCGTATGAATGTTTGTGAGGTTAACATGAAAACTGATTTAATGTTCCGTGGTTGTTCCTTTGGTTGTTCGTTCTAGTGGTGACGCTAAAAAAATTTTTAGGGGGCATCGATAGAAAACTTAAATAAGATTTAATCAATTAAAACCCAAATTGATGATTCGCTTAAATATTTTATTCAGAGAAGTTAAAATCAAATTATTCTTTAACAATTTATCGAGATTTTAAATTTACTTTTGGCCCCACTTTAAATCTGACTTAGTTTACGCCTGTATTGTTGCGCCTGTTTATAGCCCGAAATTCTATCACAAAAGAAATTTGCTTCACTAAAATCGAGTTTCAGCTCTTCCTCTAGTTCTTTATTCTAAGGAAGGTAAAAGATTGGGACCAGTGCTGCCAACGAGATGGCACAAAAGAAGAAGTGGAAAAGGAATAGGGGAAGAGAACGGACGGAGATGTGACGTTTTTTTTGTTTGATTCGGACGACGAAGTTTTTTTTCCTTCTTCTCCTGCTGGTATTGGTTCGAGTTGGTCACGAAACGTGGGGCTCCAGTTTTTTTTTTAAATTTCATCGAAGAAGAGATAAGTGCAGAAGAATCACAAGAAAAGGCGTAGTTCGGTAAAAGACTTCAGGAAAGGAATAAGTTTGAGGAGAATTGCAGCCAGCACGTTTTAGGTTTTTTTTTGTGAAGTCAACAATTTCGACGAGAATTCCTGTCACCACGCATCAATCCACAGCAAGTCGCGGCAGGAGTTTTGAACTTCCAGAATTCGATTTCAGACAGGAATTTCAACAACACTTTCCTGTGAGGCAAGGAATCTAAGCTGGTGCCGAATCAGCAAACAATGTGTGAAGAAAGCTTAAGAGGTAAAAAGGAACAGCCGTAGCTGCGGGAAAATTGGCTGCAACGAGGGGTCCTGATAGCAAGTAAACCTTAAATAATCAAAGAATTAATAATCTAGCTATAAGAGTAGCTTTAGGTATTATCCAGTTAGTATATTGATTAATTTGTAGTTGAAAGTAATATAAAGCTGAATTACCTTTAGCAAATTTGTGTGTTAGAATTATAGAGCAGGGGAATAGGGATAAAAAGGTAGGCTGATATTTGTAAAAAAAAACTTTCAATTCGTCTAAGGAATATCTTTTATTGTTTAGGAATCAAAACTTTTCAGGATGCTAGACTCGAGCGGACGTAAGGTGCAAGTGGAATCGTAGTTATTGAGGTAAACTAGGGTTACATCATAACTTTTTGTCTACTTTAACCATACTCCCTGAGCATAGTTAGCCCATAGTAAATAAATACATTCAAATATATAAAAAAAGAAAATGTCGACATACTGTCAGTTACGTGTTATTTAAGAGTTAGGCAAAATATAGCACACATGAGTTTGATAAGGGGAAATCGGGCGTACACTTCGTCGTTAAACAATTACTCCGTAGATAAAGTAACTTCAAGTGGAATAACAATGGTTTACCACACATACGACAGTTTTTGAACACACCCCAGCGGGAAATATGACCGTGCATGAAACTAAGTATGCAGGAATTCATCGAAGAAATTTTTTGAAATAAATACCAATGAAAAATTTGCATACAAGTCATGCAGAGATTTTTGAGATGTAAAATCGTTATCGATCTTGGCTTATGCATGAGTGTGAGTTTGCTCTTCATTCATCTCTATACATGAAATTGCATCTGAAGATGAGTCATCTGTGCAAACGTCGCAGCAGTTTCAATTTTCAAATTAATTTAAGTTATGCCTTTGGCTTGAGTGGTAAAGTGGAAGTTACAAATGCGTGGATTAATAGTGCAGTGTGTAAACGAAAAGCTTTAATTTAATCAGTCCTTCCAAAAACAACGAAGTTGGGAAAATATCGTATTTATTTTTTAGAAAACTACTTTAAATATGCTATCAGAAAAGATAAATGTTTTTCCTATTTTGACTTATGCTGTTCTTGCAAAAACCGATTCAATTGTTTTTTCTATCTATGTATTCCTTCCGGAAGTTAAAGTAATTTAATTCACAAAAGAATTATTCGATCTATTGTTCACCGGAGATTTCTTCGATTTATTGTTCACTGAAGATTTCCTCGATTATTATTCATCGAGGTTTTCATTGATGAGTGTTCATCAATATTTTCATTAACGATTGTTCATCTATGTTTTCATCGACAATTGTTTCTGCAGAAAGGCATCGCAGCCTGCCTAGGACATTGTGTGTAAAATTCATCGAAGTTTACGTGCAGAAATGGAGCGAAGTTGCATGCCAAAGATGAAATACGGCTTCGATGCGGTATTACATCCATTTCCCGCTGGGCACTGCTTGTGTTCTCCACAAACCACTACGAAACTATAGCGAGGAGTCGACACTGTTTCCTAAGTCAGACTTTCATCCCGCTCTTCATCTTGTTTTCTGCTCTGAAGTTTGTGTAGACCTGCCTTCTAATTGAGACACCTTTTGTTACGACTTTAAAAGAGCTGATTATTCGCTAATGAATCGAATTTTGGAAGATTACCCTGGGATTGCCTTGTTTTGGCAGTTGATATGTACCGTAAAGTTATTTTACGACTTTATATTAACATGTTTTCCCCTTTATGTTTTCGTGACTCGATCTAAGGCCCTAGCTCATTTAGGACTGGGTTCAGCAAATATCTAAGTCTAAAACATCTTAAAAACTTTACAAATAAGGCTTGGAGGAGGTTTTGTCTCGCAAAGTGATGAAGATTATCTATCTTATTTGCTCGAACCGGCGCAGTCGTTTTATTTCGGATCCCCAGCTTGGCTATCGTGATTATCTTGTAGGGTTTGGCGATCCATCTGAGGGAAATCAATTCCCAAAACGTTTTGGGGTTTTGTTAATTGTAAGCTTAGGAGTGAATTATTTCGGTGATCAGTGTACTGACGATCCTTTGACTGTTGCAAAACTCTTTACCAATTTCTTTGGAGCTGCCTTTTCGACAATCAGCTTTGACGTCTGGTCGAGATGATATTCCTGTGTCCGTCTTTAACAATTATGGCCAGTTTGTTACTTCTACCCTTGCTTATTTATTTAACTTGACTATGTCCTCTGGTAGTTTTTCTAAATTTTGGAAGTATTCTTCTTGACAAAAATGGTAAAAAGCACAATATCTTCAATTATAGATCAATAATTTGTCTGCAATTGCAAAGCTCTTCGATGCCCTTAGTTTTCACTGCAAACTGCTATTGGAGGATTTCCAGTATGGTTTTATCAAAGGGAAATCAATCACAAACAATCTTGTGGAATTCCCTAACTATTCTTTTCTGCCATCGAGGCTGGTAAAGATCTTAATTGTGTTGACAATTTGGTCGTCCTTTAATTTACCATTTTAGGGTTTCTTTCACCTTTCGTTCAATCTATCCTACCTTTCGGGGTTCTCGCTATAGTGATATATTAAGCACATTTTGGTCCGCTTCTTTTTATTATTTTTATCAATGACATGTTTTCCATGTCTTGGCGAACTTGAAAATGTCAGGCTATGCTGACTATTCTAACATTTGCCGTGTAATCTCTAACATCAATGAGTCCATTATTCCTGCATATAAAGGTTACTCTCTTTCGACACGCTCCAGGATAGACGGAACAGATTTCGGACTTCTTTTATCTTTGATGTCTTAAACGTTAAATTATTTATGATATTTTTGCAACAATATATATTTAAAATGAAATTGGTAGGCAACCACACGATATATGCAGAGGAGGACTACATGCGCCCAAATGTATTTCCTTCAATAAATGCGAATTTCATTTTAAAAATATCATATAAATAAAATGACGGTTATTTTAATTGAAATGCAACCAACTTAATCCACCTACTAGGTAGTTGTTGTTGTAAAGCTCTCTAAATTAAATTTAAAAGTGTTAGTGCAGAAATTGTAAATGTATTAGTGAAATTTAAAAGTTTGCGTTGCTGCAGAAATTTGCGGAATTTCGAGAGCTTTGCAACACAATCGACTTATGATCCAGCATCCAGCAACATGTATCATGTATCCAATATCCCTTTCGAATATTTCGCTTCAACATGCAAGCTTTGAGAAATATAAGAGCTTTTTCATCTCACAAGAGTTCAAGATGCAATTTGCAATTCTCTTAAAACGAATAACGCCTAAATTATAGTATATTCCTTCTTTTAATAAATTCATTTATTTAGTTTCCTTTAAACAAATATTGACTAGTTTACGGTTACTTTTCCACGGGTCCGTCGTTAACCGAGTTCTTTCACACAAATTATTTTTTTACGCTTTGTATTTTTAACACAGCCTTTCTTTTTTAAATTTGTAGCAGAAGTCATATCGAAATACGACATAGTGTTTCAAACAAGGAAATAGAAATTACTCAATTATGAAAATAGAGAGACAACTATGATATGATTCGATTAAAAACTATTTGTAGATATTGAATTCTAATTTCGGAAATTAATATGAGAAGTTAAATTTGGAGAATAGCAGTTACTAGTTATTCTAGTTTCGGATAAAAGAGGAGGGGGAAAAATGCTTTATGCACCGTCAGGGCGCTGCCTTGCCCTGGTGTGTGGGACTCGCACCCACTAAAAAACCTCCTCCTTTCAGGCATGTCTCCACCCCGGGACTTCTTTTTGTATTACTTCAGGATGGTCCCTATTACGCCATCATTGGCTTCTTATGTTCTAGGTCTTATCCTACTACAGTTCGCCCAGTGCTTCTGCGGTTTTCTTTTTCTTTTGTTGCAGGATCTTCTGGATAAATACTACAACTCGGTCCCATTACGCTTTACCTCTGAGCATACTACACCATACACTATGTCCTCGGGCGTGAATCCCCCCAGAAGGGGCCCTGTCATCAAAATCATCAACAGAAAAAATTTTCCATTTTAATTATATATATAAAAAAATGTTTCACGATCGAAAAAGTGTAATATACTAGACAGATTTTAAATTGAAAGTCACTCATTCGATTGTATATGGGTCTGTAAACGCATAGTTCCCGGCCCGAAATTCCTTTCGCGGGGGGCCCGTATATGGTACCCCCCGTACCCGGTATATGGTACCCCCCGTACCCGAATTTTACCTCTACGGGCCTGAGCTTCTCTGCGTTCCACCTTCTGCATTCGAAGAAGGTGTGTTGGGCGTCGTCCTTCTGTGATTCGCCGTATTGGCAGGCTGTGCTTTCTGTTTTTCCCATTTTATGGAGGTAAGCGTTAAAGTACCCGTGTCCGGTCAAGCACTGCGTCAGGTAGTACTTAACCTCTCCGTGTTCTCGCTTTAACTTTGACTTTCGCTGCCTCTTTTCCGATTTCGACATGCCTGTCATGACGCTGTTTCCGCAAAGTATTAGTTTTTATCAAAATGGAATGCGACAAAGTGAAATTAGGGACAAGTGTGATGTTTGATCGATTGAGCTCGAGGTTCTTATGTTGGTAGTTGACTAGACCATGTATTTAAGCGATTAGGTCAGAGATGTACGTTTCTCGGAGTACTTAAATCATGGCGCTGTCCTTAACCAACCTGAGCAACGAAAAAAGATAACTTTAATATAGTTTTTCTGACACTAGAAATAAAATAAATATATGTGGCTTTTTGGATATTGTAGAGCTATATTTATACTGTTATTACGATTTCTTTTAAAATAGAATATTTTATGGTGACATCATAAAAAATGTCTAGGTTTCTTGGTAGTTGGAATGTTTAAACTACCAAAAAACGGGTTTGGTTCATATCAACTAAAAATAAAATCCCTAATGTCTAAATCTCTAAAAATAAAATTGCTAATGACAAAACATCTAAAATAGGAAGACCATAATGATAATATCTCGAAGAGTAAAAATTCATAATTCAAAAAATCTCTAATCAAAAAAGCCCTAACTGTGAATTTTATAAAAGAAAGATTTTGAATTCCGTGCGCAGATTAAATTCAAAATCTTTCTTTTATAAAATTCATAAATTGTATAATGAGAGAACTATTATTTGTTATTACGGATTACCATCGAAAATATGTTGTATGTTTTTGAATCATCTCCATCTACAACTCGTATTTCGTCTTGTATACTAATTTCATCAAGATATTTTCGTTCGGAAATTTGGCATATTTTCCCAACTCTTTTTGTTGCAATCTAAGTGAGAAGTAAATATCTGTAGAAAACAGGTTAAATCGCATTATATCAGGAGAGGAAATTAATACTCCTATTGAATATAAAAATTTTAAAAAATTTTAAAATTAAAGATATGGGACGAGAGACATGAGAAATAAGAATTGGCATTTTTAAAACGAATTGCATTAGGCACGAATTTATTTTGAAATTTGTGTTTTCTTCTTTTTCTTAGAGATTTTTTTTTGTTTTATAGATTTCTGATAAAATAGATTTCTGAGCTTCTATCCATATGGATTTTATGTTGAAATTTTGTACTTCAATCCAACAGAGTATGGTACAAACCTGATCCATACATGTGAACTTAATTTTTTCGCATTCCTGCATTGACCTATAAGCAAAGGGGTAATACCATGTTAACGCATCATAGAGCTTTTACTACATCAGAAAAAAAATTAAAACTTTCTCAGAATTGCACCGTGGGAACAATAATTAGGTAAGCAGTTTTCATGAAATTTTGCTACGAAATTCATAATTGCATAACTCAGAAACATTTAGAATTTAAGTAAAAACTAAGTCGTAAGACCGTCGCGGCTAAGGGAACACTCTAGAGAGATATTCATCGCTGGATTGTAACCAACATCAGGGGGTGATATGGGTATGGAAACTTACAACTTGATGAGCGAGCGACAATAAAAATGTGGAACGGCTAGAAGACGGAAATCCCTGCTGTATTTTTAAATTTCGATCTAGGGTGAGGGGCTTCTCATGAGTCTGATCCAATTGGGTTGGCTGGGTAAGAAATCGCAGGGAAGGATATAGCATGAATTTTTCGTCAACGTCGTTTACTGAACTACCAAATCAATACTAACTGACTCCCTATTCTTACATAAAATTGAGCCGGAATATAATAAGTGTAATTTGGACTCACACCTTCAAACCAGTTTCAGAAGTTGTGTGACCTGTAGAAAGCGAGAGAAAGGAGATAGCAGGTAAGTGCGGAAGTATCCCAGTCGGGAATATTAGAAGGCCTTACGTATGTATTTAATTACTTCAGTCCTGATTTTAATACAAAAAAGTAATCGCTTGAAATGTAATTAACACAGAATCCAGCAACGTCACAAGCCAAAAAAACTGTTTACTGTCTGGAATCCCTGGTAATGCAGAGGTAATGCCTTTATGCTTCTTACACGCTTATCTTTTCTGTTATTGTTCTTCGCAGTTTTCGGGAAATTCCCGTTTCCATTCCGTTTTTATTTTTTGTAAGCAGAAACTGCGGATGCGCAGTTTAGTCTAAACCCTTGTAGAGAAAGGTTGTTTAAGTGAAGTTTTGTTTTTATTAAGTGACCTATTAAGGAAAAAAACTGTAAGCAGACAAGTTTTTAGCAATAGAATAAAAATCGAGAAACATTCAAATAAAAAATTAACTGCAATTACTAGGCATTTTTCGCAGTTCCGTAGTGCAGATTTCCCCTGTAATTTTTGTGCTTAGCGAGAATGTTTAAATAAAAATCATTTCGAGCAGTTCTACATTTACGAATAGGCCTTATTAAAGATCTTTGTTTTAACAAAATTTTCAAAAAGCGGTTCCGCCCTACAGTAATAAAATTATATACAAATTAAATTACATTTAAGGACGAAATATACCTTAAATCAACCTTAACTAAACAACATATGAGAATACCGTTCAGAGCAGATTAAAATGAGCTTGCTTAAAGCATGTCATTCGATTCCTTGCATACCTACCTGTGTAGGGTTTCTATCTTTCGTAAAAAAATTGCTGATTTTCTATTTTATAAATATCATAAGAAAAAATTTCTCTTTAAATGTAAATAGAACTTTTACCTGACTTATTAGAACTTCCGACTTATTAAAACTATATTACGACTTACTCAATTAACTTCAGATTAATTAATTATTATATGTAAGAGAGCCGAATTACCTAGAAGCGGAAGAATACTGGTACGAATTGGAGAGGGATTTAAGAATCCCTTCGAAACCGACAAAAGATTATTATAAAATTACAATACTCAATCCTTATTAGATACGTTGAAAGAGAAATGATAAACATATTTTCTGAAAACGATTTGTATGTCTTAAATAGCCGTAGTTACTTGCTATTATCGTGGCAGTTAGAGATTGATGACATAGACACATTCTGTAATTTTTATCATGACTTTGACAGAGAGAAATTAACGGCTGAATTGCGTTGTTTTTACAAAATCGAGTCAATCTGTCAAGGAACAAATTGTATCGACGAGAGAGCGAAGAATTTTGTCAAAATAATTTACAAGCGATCATTTTCGTTGATATTCGAGTTATTTTTCCCTGTTCCATCATGGACTCCATGAAGGCAAGACGTGTTTTGGACGGACCGCTCTGCAAATTAAATCAAGTTTAATTTGCTAGAGCGGCCATGTTGGCGAAATGCGTGGGGTCATTGTGGAGTGAAGTCGGAACTAAAAAATACAACATTATTAAAAATCTACCAAACTAAAGTGAAACTAAAACATATAGAAATTAAAACAGTGCAATTAAATTGATTATACCCAATACAAAGTGAAACTAATAAAATGAAAAACTGAATAAACCGTTATCGGAAAAATTGAAACAAACTTAAAAAAGTGAAAAATTAAACTATACTAAACAACCTAATAATACATGTGAAATGAACAAATATGGAATTCTAAAAAACACAAGTTAAATACAAAAAACTTAAATAAAACTTATAAACCATTTATTTGCTATACTTTTTTGGCGTTATACCCTAGATGGTCGAGCCAGGAGATCGGAAACTCCAGCTGCGCCAGAGCAGCCCACAGTCCTCCGATCTGAAAGCAATAGTAGAAGAAGAAGAAGAAGAAGAAGAAGAAGAAGAAGAGTTATTTTTCAGATTATTTTTCGCCATTCCCTTAAATTCGGCAAGTTGCAAGCTTTGCTTTTCATGCTTGAAACGGCTTAAAACATATTGTAAAATTACGACTGGATAAGAAAGTTTATCTTCTCTGGCGTTGTTAGCAATAGAGCAAGAAGTTGATATAGATATTGATAAAGTTATTGATTCTTTTTAATAGGCTTTTATATTTTACCCGACAATGATAAAGTAACATGAATGATTGCAACATATAAATCATTAATTTCTGATATATGTATACAGGGTGTTTCAGATCTGACGTGCCAAAATGAGTAGGGTGATAGATCTCAACGGGGCAAACAAAAAATTGTATGGCAGGGGGGGGGGGGGGCAATCTCAAGCGTTTGGGAGTTACAGAGTGATTTATAAATTTCAGTTTTTCATGGTATGCATATTACTCTTTTATTTTTATCTCTTCATCTACTCAACATAGCGACATCAAACAAACACTAAAAAACTACTATTTAAGAATTAATTTGAGTTTAATTTCTTTAATTTGTTTATTTGGATTTCTACGTATAAATTTCTACATATTTTCTCTACGTGAACATGTTGCACCTTTTTGGAAAGGTAATAAGATGGGCAATCCAATAAAAATAAAAGAGACGTGTATTAATTACATGAATTTCGGAGAAAATTTGGGAAAATTCTTAATTTTAGGTAATCGCAAACAATTTTTTTCACTTTTGGAAGTGACTGTACGATCAATGGTAGGAGTTATATCAGTAGTCTCGACATTTTTGGAAAGGTCATTAGGATAGTTGTTTTTTAGCGTTTGTTTGATGTTTCTGTGTTGGGTAGATCAAGAGATAAAAATAAAAGAGTAATTTTGATACCACGAAACACTCAAATTTATAAATCACCCTGTAACTTCCAAAGGGTTGAGACCCCCCCCGCGATCTATCACCCCACTCATTTTGGCACGTCAGATCTGAAACACCTTGTATATATGTATATATATCTTAATATATAAAATCACGTGTCAATGCGTTCGTTCACGCTAATCTTCGAAACCACTCAACCGATTTCAATGAAATTTTGTGAATGTTTATGGTTGGTTCCAGCTTGAAAGATAGGATAGGTGGCGCTGTTGTCGAAATCTAAATTTCTAAAATTATTTTTTTCAGATTTCTCATCCAAAAATGCATACAATCACAAATTTTAACTTCCCTAAACCCCCTTCAATATTTTTTAATAAGTAATTGCGTAATTCAAGTTGTGTAATTTTTCAAGAAATGGCGGTGTAAACAAATCTATTGACATCTGTATTACGCATCTAGAGAAAATACGACACTTAAACATTGTTTCATTTGCTGTGCTGATTTAAACGTTTCCCTGATGCCACAATTTTTCTGATATACAAACATAAACAACGTGCGAATTTAGTTTTATTTTCTTTTTGAGTAAAATGCCACGAAGGTCAAACCTTAATAATACACGCAGTATAGGAGCACGACGCCAACAAAATGTAAGAAACAATAGAACGCACGCACTAAATATATAAAAATGGATGTGGATGTGTACTAGTATTAGAGTGATTAAAAAAACTCAATTTTTTTAAGTTCCAATTGCCTAAAAAGGTTAGTTCTCTATTTAATAAAAATTCTTGCATAACTCATTTTTGAGAAGTCGCCTCCCTGAAGCCGTCTAAACAACGTTAGCACTTCCACATGCTAAAGTGGCTCAACCCTAGTTTTTATCGGCTTATCGCTTTCTTCGATTGAAAATTAATTTTAATTAAAATTAAAATTAACTAATTTTCTTTTGATGCGCTTCTTTTACGAACACACCGCGTAAGCGATATGTCGATAAAAACTGGGGGTTTCAATTTGAAAATTCTAACTGGGATGATTTGGTGTGCAAACGATTCTCCCCTCGAAGACAAACAACTTTTTCCCCATACATTTGTCGGTTCAAAACAAAGAAAAAGAGTTGTTCCGGGGTACCGGGCTTTTTTCAACATCCTGTATATATAACCCCCGAAGAACACGATTAATTGGTTCCTTGTTCTTTGAAACCACATCTAAAAAATCTTGTATTACATAATATAATTTTATTTACATAATACAAATTAATTTTTGAATTAATTTTGAAAAAATCTTTTATCTTAAATTTTTATTTTCAAAATAAAAGAAAAATAAAATAAACGAATTTTGCAATGCATCACTTCTTTTAATTAAAATTACATTATAATGCCATCTTGTCCTCATCACTGGAGTAATCTAGGAACGTTGTGATTCTAGGATATTTTCTTGTATTAGGGCGAATATGCACTCGGCGTCGCTTGGTTCGTCTTCATCTGAATATTTAGCAGCACTACAAGATGGTTCATGTAATGTTTTTTCTAAAAATAGTTCATCAACGTCTTCAGCAGACATATCATTAAACCCCGTACCATATAGCGAACGTGCAACATAAATTCGTATTCGCTGTACTTCCATGGAATAGTGGAGTGTCTGTAAGTGATCTTAACAGATGAAGATACAGTATTAATGCAATTCTAAATTGAAAATTCTTTGCAAACTTCGGTAAGTGTCTTATTTTCTGTAGCTTCTAAATTAAATACTAAAATAGTAACCTCATTCAAGTTCTCTGTCCTTGCACCAACTCATAATTTTTCTCCTTTTTTCAGTCGGTCCAAAATTTTTATTTTAGTTTCAAGTGAAATTGTACCCCTTCTTTTGATTTTCTGCAGACATATTGTAAATTAAGAATTTAAAAAAAAACCAGAAATTAATTGATTAAACACATAAAAAATTTGGTTGAAAATATTAAAAATTCGAAACTCAGGATCTCCTGCACTTTATACTCAAATGAGTTCAAACTTTCATCTAATGGAACTTTCAATAAATCCATCAAATTTATACAATAAATTATGTTCGACGGGTATTTCCCTTATTTTTCACAAAATAATATAGCGGGTAAAAGTAAACAAGATGAAATTTCAAAGAAATAACGCAACAACATTTTAATCACATACTTACATATACATTTGTAAGTAATGTGTATTTATTTCAATTTAAATGGAATGTAATTGATAATTCATAGACGTGATTTTTCAAATTTCGTGATAAAAGTTATAATTCCCTTATAATTCTGAACAATTTTTCCTTTGATCATAACTCTCTATTTTATCAAACAAATGTCATATGTATTTGGAAATAATTTTATATCAAATAATATATATATTTTATTTTTATTTTTTCAAAAGAAAACTAAAAACTACTTGAAAATCGTGTAGTTTGAAACCGTATCGGGGAGAGGAGGACGCCGCTGCAGACTCCCTTGACATGGCCTACTACAACCTTGGAGTTAGGGGGATATTTAAAGTGGTTATCTCCTCCCGCATTAGTTACTTGGCTATATTGTAGGATGCATTTACCGGTTGCTACCGCATGGAGGTGTAACTAATACTTTAGAATGTCCAGATGAGATCGCCGTAACCTAGAATTCTAGAACTCTTCCGTCCATTCTGCAGCAACCAACATTGGTACATAATTTGAGCTGGGATGAGGTATGTGTAATATCCGATCAGGTATGGAGGTTTTGGAAATTTGAGATACCATCTCCGGTATACTGCGATTTATCCGTCCACAGAATTCGATCCAAAAACACCCTGCTCGTCGTCGGGCATTCCAGAAGCCAAATGTAAAGTTTTAATCTTCTCCCGGAATCTCCTTACATTAGTCCTTGGACTGTGATATGGTGATATGGGCGTAATCTCTTTCGATAAACTACCCTCCAAACTTTAGCTGAATGGTATGGACGTAATTTTCCTCGATGAATAACCTCCTAAAACTTGGAGGGGGTGAAGATAGTCCCCCTCCCGCATATTTTTTTATCTTTCGCCTAGATTTACCAGTTCCTTTACTATTGCACACGATCTAAGAAGCACTCTATGTATTGTGTTCTTAGGACACAAAGAGTAAAAAGAACAACAATTTAGGAGGTAGGTATAATTTTTTATTAGAAGGGCAGGTGTCAGCTGTACGTACGTGTGGCCATGTAACTTGAGAATGGTGAAAGATTTTTATGTGCTTTAAATTGCCTTTGAAAGAGGACACAATGGTCACTATTTTAAATCCGAAAAAAACATTGAAGAGCAACTTTTCAAAATATTTTCGTTTGAAATGAAAAAATTGATTATTTTCCAAAATTTAAGTTTGTTAATCTATTTTTGTAAATAAAAGAAAATTACACAGTCTTTAACGCCATTATGTTACCTGTCAATTGAGGTATTAACAACGTCCATAACACTAAAGTTATAGGTACATAGATTAGTTAATTTAATCGTAACAAATTTCAAACTCCTATAGCTTGCAGGGGTGTGAGATAGACCCTCCCCCCCCCCCCCTTTCACATAAATTTTTTTTCCTTTCTTCATCTTTAAAACATTAAGCATTATTAGTAAAAACAATGGGAGGCGACGTTAACAACGGCTGACCAGAATAGACATTTAATACGGTTGCAATGGATGCATGGCCCAGCCTGTAGAGGAGCCTTAAACTTCGCAAGTCGAACTCCAAACAAATTACTTCATTACTCTTAACTTGAGTTGTCAATCCTCAAGGTTTCGCTTGTACTCTTCGGATTTTAAATTCGATTTGCCCTCAGGGTCTATCTTAGTTTCTTTGCGTCTAATTGCGATCCGTATTGAAATGGTGGACGACTAACTGGTTAGATATATGTAGCGCTTGACAAATATCCCTTAAGCATCCTGTGGACAAACCTGCTTGATTCCCGTAAGTAATACCAACCTGTCTACTATACTTTAATAAAATTGTTGTTATGATTCTAATCGGGGAACATGCTTCATACACCAAAGAAGAAATATCCAAACCAGGCAACGAATTTCGATGTCACTCTATTCCCAACTCCATTCCAGGACCAACATATTTTTCGTGGCACTAATGGAAAAAGATACTCTTTATAACAAAACAGAAGTTATCCAAATCAGTCCACACATTACGAAATTCCCCCCCCATCATAGGTACCAATTTTTTCTCACAATAGCAAAGCGGGAAACAATCTGTATGCAACAAGAATAAAAATCACCCAAAATAAATAAAATAACCTTCCGAGTTTTGATTTAACATACCAGATATATGTAGTGCATCGTATCCAGGGTAATAGTTTTGCGTCGATAACTAACGATATCGCACAGGATTTGAACCTGGAACTTTAATAATATTATAAGGCGAAAGTGTGTTTGTATGGCTGTTTAATTCTTATGTCTTCAAGCTTAAACAACTAAGCCAGTTTTGATGAAATTTAGCAGAGAGGAGATTTGAAATCCGGAAAAAGACACGACATCATCATAAATTCAAAATGGCGAATGGACCAAGGTTAGGTTAGGTTAAAGTGGCTGCCTAAGAAGGCACACTTAGGCCTAAGAGGCCCTTTGTGCTACCACGTTGAGGCCTGCAAATTTACAACCCCATAAAATTACCTAAGGAATAGGAGGGTTCTGTCCCCTTGTGCAGCGAATCAGTTCCTGTATCTAGTGGAACTAGTTCACGGGAAGTCAAAATTATTTTGACTGGATTGTGAAGGATGTTCATCCTTAGTTCGTCGTCGGGAACCATTTTGAACTCTCGATAAATCGAGTCAGGTTTTTGACATCTATGGAGCCTAGCTCAGTTAGCTCTTTGAAGTAGGGGGAGCCCAAAGCCGGTTCCTACGGTTGGCTAGGGCCGGGCAGCTACCGAGGAGGTGAAGTATGGTTTCCTCTTCCTCCTCGTCGTGGCAACTCCTACAGAAGTCGTTTGAGGGCACGCCCAGTCTATCGGCGTGTCTACCTATGAGGCAGTGACCAGTGATTACGGCTACTGTGGTGCTAATTTGTTTGCGTCCGAGTAGGATAAGCCCTCTTGACCGCTTAAGGTCGAGCTTTGGCCATAACTGTCGGGTAATCAGGCAGGTGTGTTCTTCTTGCCAGTTATTATTAGCAATCTTGAGAGCCTCCTGTGAGAGCTCCATTTTGCATGTAGCTAGCGGTTTACCCGGCTGGTGGTTAATGTCCGAATCAGGGCGTGTGGTGCCGATTCTTGCTAATTCGTCGGCTCTGCAATTGCGCGGAATATCACTATGTCCAGGCACCCAGATGAGCCGTACGTTCAGGTGCTCAGCTATGTCATTTAGTGTTGAGCGACATATTATGACCGTTTTAGAGGTTGTGTATACTCCCGAAAGGGATTTAATAGCTGCCTGACTATCTGTGAAAATACATACATTTCCTGTAGGTAGCGCTAGTTGATTCAGGCGGTCCGCAGCTACCTTTATAGCCATGATTTCTGCTTGAAACACGCTGCAGTAGTCAGGTAAGCGGAATGAGACATCGAGATCCAAATGCTCCGAGAATATTCCTCCACCCACTTTGCCATCCAATTTGGAGCCGTCAGTGTAGAAATGCACTGAGTTCTCCCATTGGGGAGGACCTTTCTCCCACTCCGATCTAGTGGGAAAGAAGGAATCAAATTTTGCTCCAAAGAAAGGCTTGGGTGAGGTGTAGTCGATATTGCTGGCAGTTCTATTGTGCAATATTTTGGAGTGACCGAAATCAGTTCGCTTCCAGGTCTGGATTGAGTTAAGCCTAATGGCGGCTGACGATGCGGTTTGCTTACCTAAGAGATCCAACGGTAGAAGGTGGAGAATAGTGTTCAGGGCTTTGGAAGGTGTGGTTCTCAGGGCACCTGTTATCAGCAGTGCTGCCATCGTCTGAACTTTGTCCATTGCTTTGAGATGGGTTGCTATATTTAGTGCCGGCCACCAGACAATAACCAAGATGGCGGACCATTTCTTTTATTTCGAACCCCTTGCCGCTTGATATGGGCATTGATTACTTACTTCTAGATAACCGGCTCCCTAAATTACCCAGCTAATTTGAAAAAGTAACACTGACACCACAGTAAAACGAAATATATCCAGATTTTTAGGTCATAAGAATATACATGCAAATAAAGAGTACAGGTAGTGTGCAGTAATTTACTCCTGTCAAAATTATGTGAGAGAATCACTTACTCCTGTCAAAATTCAGTTCTCATCCGGAGAGAATCACAACTTTCTCTCAAAAAAGTACCGCCGAATCTTGTCGAAGAGAAAAATGTACCAAAAAGTACCATCAAAAAGTACCATCAATAAAGCAACCAAAAATTGTTCACTACTTTGTTCGAAGCCATTTATCTAGTAATAGTAATCTTTGGATATGGGTATCAAATGAAAGACGTTGGCGAATAGAAACGCTGAACCTCAAGCCAATATGAAAAATAAGGAATTGTGTGGGACAAATAAATAGAAAAAATATGTTCCAATTGGAGGGAGACATTGTAGAGTATCTATCGGTACACTGAACAGGAAATCTCATATCCTGTAGAGTTTTCTAACTCTTTAGAATTTACAGGGATACCTTCCCACTAGCTGAGGTTAAAAGTCGAGGCACCATTCCTGTTGATGGCTAACCTCAAAGCACCAAAACTGTGCAATAGCGCGCAGTTACGTTCCTGTGCGAAGCATCGTGCGAGCTTGTGTTATGACTGGAAGATGAAATAGCATAATACCTGTACGTATTTGCCATTCCAGTTTAAAAAGTTGCAGTTCCCTTTGAAAATAGCATGTGCATGTAGTGTACTGTGATGCCATAGGTAAACAAATTGCTTATTCACAGTACATCACGCTATTCCCATTTTTATCAGCCGTCACAACTTTCAATAAGTTTCCACCTCCTTCACTTTTAATATGCAAGAAGAATTCTTAACGTGAAATGATGAGAATAAATTTAAGTATAGGGTGTTTTTTTTAGAGTGTCACAACTTCTTTTTAAAATAAAACACTTAAATATTAAAATGTTTCCATAAATTTTGGCTTCATTCAAAAGATAAATTCGTGACATTATTGTTTGAATATAACTTAGGGCATATGGCCATCTCGGCTCCGCTGGATCAACTCCATACCGTCTGTCCAATTTTCAACCACTTTATCGCACAATTCTTATCGTATTTCACCGATGACTCGCTCAATATTGGCTTCCAAACCGTCTAAAGTGTTGGGCTTGTCGACATAGACCAAAGACTTGACATATTCTAACAGAAAATAGACGGGCGGCATCAGATTACATGATCTAGGCGGCCAATTGACTGGGCCAACATGAGAAATAACATGGTCGCCGAAGAAAGTCTTCAATATGTCGATTGAAGCGGTCGATGTATGGGCCGTAGCTCCATCCTGTTGGAACCAAAATTCTTCACGATCAATTTCATCGATGTTTTGAAAAAAATCGTTAA
Organism: Leptarthrus brevirostris; assembly: GCA_964036015.1. Lineage (NCBI taxonomy): Eukaryota > Metazoa > Arthropoda > Insecta > Diptera > Asilidae > Leptarthrus > Leptarthrus brevirostris. Next base: position 85,167,182 of record OZ038373.1, on the reverse strand, counting down.
TCATGGCACGATAGCGCGGCCCATTGACTGTGATGTTGCTCCTTCCTCATTTTTAAAGAAATAAGGTCCGATCATGCCACCGGCGTGTATTCCGCACCTTACAGTTCATTTTTCTGGTAGTAATGATGTCTCCAGGATCTCGTGAAGATTGCTCTCACTCTAGAAGCGGCTATTTTGCTTGTTTACATACCCATTTGCCAGAAATGCGCTTCATCACTGACCACAATTTTGCGACCAAAAATGGGACGTTATTTTCTATGCGTATTACGAACAGAGCCATTGTTTTCGAAGTAAACTTTCCCACTTTGGTAGCGTTGTTCGAGCGATAACTTAACTTCCATGGTGAATTGTCAAAGAATACTGAGCAAAAAAGCCAAAGTGACTTTGAAAATTGGATGCCCACGAGGACAGGTATCCCTGTCGGAAGATGTGACATACAAAAAAACACCCTTTATTATCTAAAGCCAGTGCGTTTTAAGTTAGTATCTCGAGGCCATGAGAATCTTATTGTAATTTTATTTTAGCGCCAATGATTTATCTTTATCAATAACTAATTAATTTTTATTAATAATTAATTAAATTGATAATTATTAAAGAAAATTGAGTTTTAACAAAATTACAGAAGCCAAAAATAAAGATTTTTTTTAAATTAAAAATGACCAATTGACATCACACAAGGTAGCTTCATTTAGAATTCTGAAAACTAGCACGAATACGATGAATCTTACATAATGGACAACAATCTCCTCCATTAGTCCTTCTTTTCTTAACTCTATAGTGCCAGGAACAAAGGCTTTAAAGTTTTAAACTTTCTTTCCCAGTTTCTTAACAGCAAAAAGTTAATATTCATTCGCTTTCATTTCTTGTTTGATACTTTTACTTCGATATTATTCTGTGTTTTGAATTGAACTTAAGGCCAACTTTGGAACTTTAATTTTCATTGTAAAGTTTTCACAATAACTTTCAGAAAAATTGTTGTGTCGTAAAGTTTGCTGGTTGCTGTTGCTGCTTTTTTTAATTTTCTTCTGCTCTGTAGTCTTGTTAAATTCATTACACTTTCAGATTAAATTGAATTTATAAAAAAAAATATTTTCCTCTCGTCTCTACCTACTTTTCAACTTTTCGTAATTTTTAAATAAATAAAGCTAACCCCTTTCTTCGCAAAAGTTCTAAAAGCTAGTCATTGTTGAAATTTCATTTAAATAATCTGTAAAAAAAATCAAACTTCAGGTGCATTCCAAAATTCTGTTGTAGTCGTAATAAAATCTCTGAGACAAACTTTGCCGAGATAACAAAGCAATCTGAACATGAGGACTTTTCGAAATGTTTATGAGGATTTTTTCTGTTTTCCATGATTTAACGTTTCAGTACACTTAGTTAAACAGCTTGAAGCAGGTACATTAAGAGTATATTTCAATATATCATCAGGGCTTCCCCTTGGGTCTGTATAGCTGTGGTTAATAAATTTATGATTCCATCTATTTAGTAGTTCAATAAGAAAGATAGGCACAAGTTTTGTTTCTTCCGTTGAATATTTCACATTTTCTTTTCTTTACAAAGTGAATGTCACATACTTTACATACCTTCTTTTGCAGTGGAGAATTTTAACGAAAATATGTTAAGGGCTTGCGCTACACTATAATGTATTGGAAGTTAGTTTAAACTAAGAAAAACCACAAATTTAATTGAAAAGCTCCCGAAAGTATACAAGGTGCTCCACGACGGTTGTCGCTGTTGGTAACCATAGATAGGTCATGCTGAGTCAATCAGAATATTATATGAGAAGGTATGTGGTATTCCTAACGGTAGTGCTGATAGGGCGATTTAACGATCATTCTTTTAAACAAGTATTTAATTATATTTAATTGTCGCCTTTCTTGCTCCCCGAATAAATTTACATTCGATTACAAGCACAAATTAAATAATTCGAAAAGTGGAGTGTCACCTCGCCAAGGGGAAGGGCTTTTTATGCTCTACTAAAACCATAGTCCGGTGAGTCTGTTTCTTCTTATTTTTCAATGTCTTCAATGCTGAGCATTAAGCTGCAGTTTATCAGTTTTTGTGTCATTGTGCGTTTTTGATTTTTTTTTTTTTGCAAATTAAGATTATACGGAAATGTGCAAAAATTCTTTTTTAATTCTTGCAACATGCGTGCCGTGAAGAGTAACAATTTTTCGGTTTACTGCCACTTGACCTCGGAAAAGCTATCTGTTTTTTGCAATAAGTGAAACCTAAAGAAGGTATATAGGGAAAGTATCGCCAACTCGTATAGCAAATTAAGAAAAATGAAACTTCTTCCCCACTCTTAGTTCCGATTGTCGACACTTTTGGCGCTATTTTTCGTACATATTTGAAGTTTTGCTGTCAAATTACAATTGGTGAATATTTATTTTCCTCCCGCGTTGGAGTATTATTTAAGAAAACATTTAAGATTCGTAGTATATAGATGTCGGGAAATGTTCTTCCTCGGTGAATTCGAGGAAAGCCGAAATAGCAAACCAAAGTAAGTTTTGCGAGCTTCCATCTTATAATCAGAATGCAACTATTTGTGAAGCTAAAAATATTCATCAAGTTCAAGTTGGAAATATTTTAAATGGGTTTTGATGTCAAGGATAAAGAGGAGAACAGTATCAGTAAATGCATTCCAGGCTGAGATCTTCGCTATACTGACATGTACTTACAAGAACCTAAGAAGAGCTTATAAGAACATAAAATAGTTTTTAAGAAAAAAATTGAACCGACTTCACAAAAAGCGCTAAAAGCATAAAATAATTTTTCATTTTATATCTAGGTATTACGACATTTTGAAGTCGGTGCAAAGTAAACAAACCATACAACTACAACAAAAGCATTTAATCACCCCACCCCACAGGCATATTTTTTCACGTGATATCAACCAGGTAACAAACTCGACATAACAGAAAAAGAATTATCCAAATCGGACAACGCGTTACGAATTTAGCCTATCCCTCCCTCCGCCCTAGCCCAAATCCTTTTCTCCTATTAGCAATGGGAGATCATACTCTGTACAACAAAAAAAAAGAACCATCCAAATCGGTCGACGCGTTACAATGTTAGGTTGTGTAGAACTAATCAAGTCAACTTGATCTGGATACCGGGACATCAGGGCTACACGGGAAATGAAATGTCAGATGAACTGGCTAGGAAGGGGTCCAATTCATAGGGCCGGAGCCTTTCTGTGGAATTCCTCTCTACACGGCTAAAAGGCTGATTGCAAACCATGCAAGTGAGGAGCACCTGCAGACTCTGTTTGGAGGATGATGAGACTCCATTACATGTACTATATGAATGCCCTGCAGTGGCCATGCGCAGATTTAGCCTATTCGGGAAACCAACCCTGGTACCGAGCGGGCTGAGTGACTGCCAACTGCGGGAGCTGTTGAACCTCTTCAGAAGGCCCGGCTTGCTATAAGAAGTTGAGAAGGTTCGCACAATAGGCCCCAGTGGCCGCAGCACTTGAGAACCTCACACCTCCAATTGAATCAATAATCAAATGTAATTTAGATTCGGATACTGAATAGCAAACTACAAAGTCAATTAGAGACGATTCTAAAAATGAAATAAAACAAAATCAAATATTAAAAGCAACTTATTTTTAACGTACGTACTTCCAGAATAATTTGAATTTTACATATTAAGCAAAAAATTGGGAAAGAAATTTGCAAATATTTTTTATTCTGTACTTGGTTCTTTCGTTGCCTTAACCTTGCCAATAAATTATTCTGTTTCTATGATGCCTTTCAAGGAAATACGTCGACTGCAAAATCCTTCCTTTTCTTTCACATTTCCCATATTAAATGCATTTTCCACATGATGTCGGGCGGGATATGAAGGATGTATGCAATTGACAGACGATTTATTAAATAAAAAATTTCGATTCAATATATTTTCTCGTACAATTTAATATTTTTCTCTTCCAGTCCTATACTCAATAAATGTATTTATTTGAATTACAATAATCTATCTGTTTTAATAAAATTGAAGTGTGTGATGTGTGTGTGGAGGAGAGACATGTACATATAATATAAACAACCGATATTAGTGTCGACCCCATACTTTTCGGGGTCAATGATACTCCCGATGCCCATAGCATAATACACCCCTAGGAATGAAGTTGGGAATAGAGTAATATATAGAAATAATCGAAAACAACCGATGTTAGTGTCGAATCCATAGTTTTCGGTATCACTCAGATGAATAATGACACTCCCGATGCCGTTAAATAATTTGGTGATAAGGCACCCCTAGGGATGGGGGTGGGAAGAGAGTGATATGCACAAATAATTTGGTGAAAAGACACCCTTAGGGTGACGTCGAGAGTAACGATCCTCTGACGACTGCCAACCTATTTGGCGACTTTTTTAGCACCGCGTTTTTGACTACAGATTGTGATACTAGAGATAAGAATATTATTCATATGACGAGGCTTGCGCCGTCTACCCTTGAAACCAAAGACGTAGTGTTTGACGAGGATGCCGCCCTAAAGCATATTTCTGGTTTGGCTGATAGTTTCTCGTGTGGTCCTGATGTTATCCTTGCGTGCTTTGTAAAAAAACTGTCGTGTGTTACTAGTTTACATGCTTTGTAATTTATTTAACTTATCTTTTGTTGTGGTGTATTTCGAAATCCTGGAAGCTATCTGTCATCATTCCCTAAAATAAGAAAGGAAGGATATATCAAAATATTACCTGCCAATTTATGTTGTATTGGTAAAATTATTAAAGCTCTGGTGTGCAACACTGTAAACCTTTTCTGGGTTCCTTTCAGCATAGCTTCATGAAAGCTAAATCTACTACGAGTACTACGACTAACTTGCTAGAATTATCTAATTTGTGGTTTTCTGCCATTTAAGATGGCAAGCAAGTGCGACTGCAATTTTTAAGGATCTTAGCAAGGCTTTTGACAGAATTAACCACAGTGATCTTGTTTGTAAGTTATCTTTTCTAGGGTTTCCATAAATTTTCGTTAACTGGATTCGTTCCTATCTGCCTGATTGCACGCAACGTGTTCTCTTCCGAGGTACGCTTTCTAATGATATTTATACCATCTCCGGTGTTCCTCAAGGTAGCCATCTATATTGCTTTTTATCATTTACATCAATGATGTATCCTTAATTCTCCCTAATTCGAGAATGCTATGTTACGCTGACGTCGCCAAAATTTTTCGCGTTATTTCAAGTGTGAATGACTGTGCACTATTAAGCTCCGACTTAGTCGCCTTTCATAATTTATGTTCTCCTGTTTTGTAGTTTGCTAATCCTGGTTGGTCTCCTTTTTATTGGACTCATATTAATCGCATTCCTTAGATCGATTCTCTTCGGCTGCGTCCTTACGCTGACCGATTAAAGCTCATTTCGTTAGAGTCCCTTGAAAGTAGACGCGACAACTTCAGAATTGTTTTTGCCTCCGATCTGTATGTATTTATTAATTCCTGCTCGCCCCTTGAGGAACCAATGCTCTCTGCATATTCCCCATCACCGCACAAAATACGGTATGCACGAGCCTATTACATCTATGTCTCGTCTCTTTAATAATGATTTTGAGTTTATTGATTTTCACCTGTCAAGACCTCAACTGAAGAATCAGATTTGTTAGGGTTAATTTGTCTGTTTCTTATCAAATTATATTGTTATTTTGATGTAGTAGCCAGTATTTGATGAATCTCAATAAATAAATGACGGTTGGAAGAAAGTGACATGTACAAATAATCGAAAACGATGGATGTTAGTGTCAAATCCGTTTTTTTTTCGTGTCGCTGAGATGAATAATGACACTCGTGATGTTGTTGGATACTGCGGTAGTAAAGCACCCCTAAGCGTGAGGTGGGGAGGAAGGGACAGAGAAATTCATCGAAATCGCCCGATGTATAATGTCGAATTCATATTTTCGGGATTTAATAAAAGCTAGTTTTTAATAAAGACTCATGTACCGCTTCGCTGAATTCAATAAAGTTTAGATTAGTTTTGCACACGAAATGAAGTTTATTTTTTGCAATTATTTTAGGTTTGCTGGAGAAAATTAAGAGGGCGCTTACTTGGTTAAATATCTAGCCAACATGGGCGTAGCCAGGGTGGGGTACAGACCGCAGTGATTTTTGCAATAACACCACTTGGTCTGTTGAGCAGAACGGATGTCCTATTTTTATTATAACTTGGCCATGTTTCCCTGGATATGCTACATACTCCAACTGGCATTTTCCAGCGCCAAGGAATGCAGAAAGAGTTGCCTCAGGAACAGTGGGATACGAATATCTTCAACATGGCCACGTTGTAGAGCTGCGCCCTCTCTAGCAAGTTTTTAGGTCATCTCGCAATGTTCCTATGTTCGGGAAATTTACGTTAAGCAGACTGCCCAAGGAGCTAAGTAACTCCCGACAGTCCTGCACCACCCTAGAATATATGGTAACTGAGTCAAGCGCCCTAATGGCCGCCTGATTACCTGTAAAAATAATGATGTTCTGTTTCGGTAAATGGATGCACAGAAGCAGCAGACTTTGATATATTCAGTGTCTCAGAGAACACTCCTGCACCAACACCTTGTTCCATCTTAGAACCATTCGTGAATACTACGATATCATAGTTGCTGGCCGGTTCCGTTATTCTCCATTCCCTTCTAGAAATTATGACACTGAGTCTTACTGTACTTCATGACGCCTGGAATTTGGTCTAGTGTTCAAGAGGAAGTAGATGTAGTAGAGAAGATCTTCGATTGGAGTGGAGCGCAGGGTACCGGTAGTGCCGATGAAAGCGGTTCTTTGCACTCTACTTAGCTTGGTTTCGTTATAAGCCTTACTCATCGCAGACCACCAAACCAGTGAACCATAGGTGAAAATTGGACGCACCACCGCTGTGTATAACTACAGCGTCATCTTATGTTGCAGTCCCCATGTTGTATGTCTGCCTTCTTTATCCGCTTCTCTATGTTTAGCTTCCAATTCAGTTTGGGTCCCAGAATAAAACTTAAATACCTGGCACTGGAGGATAATGCGAGTTGTTGGCCGTTTAAATTAGGGAAATCAAAGTATGATACCACGGTTTTTGTGGTGAAGAGCATAAGCTTACTTTCTCCTGGTTTCACAGCCAGTCCACAGTTCTTAGACCAACTGCTCACCTTCTTCAGGACACCGTCCATACTCGCGCTGATAACAGAGAGAAACAACCTTGATACAGGATCACCACACCGTCCGCGTAAATGGCGGCCTTCTGAAGGAGTCTGAGATATTCTTTCCGACTACAATAAAAGCGAGTATTTTAGCACAGCCATTCACTATTAAAAGGTCTTTCTCTACGTTGCACCGCATCAAAACTAGAGATGGGAAAAACGGATCTTTTGAGCGAACCGGCTCTTCGGATCTGCTTCTTTTAAAAGATCCGGCTCCAAGAGTCGGTTCGAAAGAGTCACTGAAAATTTTCAACTTGAGGAGACATTTTGTCTCTAGAGCGAAGACTGTAAGTGTTGCGTTCGCTGAAGTTGTAGTTCTTGCAGAACTTTTAGTTCCAGGCTCTTCTGTTTTTTCATGTATTCCTCTTTCTTTCATTCTTCGGGATCCGTAACGGAACAAAACTGAGATCCGGTTCATTTGACTCACTTTCGAAAGCCGGATCTTTGAGCCGGTTCAGATCTGAGTTACCCATCTCTAATCAAAACGTGGGTTAAATATACAATAACTGAAAACACATTAAGCGGTCACTGTATGCTCAGGTTACGTAGAAAAACACCAATTAAGAATGATGTTTTGGTAAGCTTCACGGATAATTCAATTTTTCAATTGTACTTCTGTTATTTTATTATTTTGTAATTTTAAATTAATTTCTATCAATAAAAAAAACTAATGTAAATAAACAAAAAATTAAATTTGATTTTTTGCTACCCGACGTACGTGCAAAATTTACGATATTCCCCCCCCCCCCATATTCTGCCGAATTTACTGAAATACTTGGTGACTAATCAATTTTGTTTCCAAAATGTAATCTCAGGTCATTTTTTGCAAAGATTTGCTATTGCACAAATTATAAATCCACCTGTAAGGGGTCTTAGGTGTAGGTAGGTATAATTTTCATTTAATTTTCAACCAGTAATCATCAAGTACTTTCCTTTAAATTTGAGTTTTTAAAAACGTCATTACCTATTAGTAATGAGATGTTTTCCAGCAGAAAACGGGAGAATGTTTCGGCTCCTACAGTTGACAGACTAGCAATAGTTCTACGATCGGGAGCTTCACCGCTAGTAAGCAAACGCAAAAATTGCCTTCGAATAAGAACAACAGCGAGAAGACCGACAAGGAAATTGTTTATAGGTTAATTAAATAAACAAGAAAATAACAATAACAAAAGTAGTTCACCTCTCGTGACCTGAAATGTTTAGGAATTTTTAGTAGTTGTTTTTTTTTAATTTGCACCGACTTGAAAACGTCGTAATAGATATAAAAAGAAATATTATGTGATGCTTTCTAGCGCTTTTTTAAAAAAATATTTTATTTTTCACTTTTTATTGTCTTTGGATATCCTACTCGAAAAATGCTGCTCGTATAACAAAGCAAGTCCAATAGTTGCTCTCTACAGATAAAAAACAGGATCAAATTCAGAAGCACGTTACGAAGTTAATCCCAACTACACTTTTACACTCTACATGCAAAATTTTTTATTATTTACCGGTAGGGAAATGTATTCTGTTCAACCGAATGAAAATCATCAAAATCGGTCTACAATCGCTTACCCCTCTCCCCACCCATATCTTAGGTCAATTTTTGTATGCAACAAAAAAAGAGCTATCCAGATCAGTCTACGCGTTACAAAGTTAGGTGCAACCCCACAGCCAAACCTCCAAAAAATGTTTGACATGATACCAATCGGGAAACATACTCTACCCAACAAAAAGCATCATTTAAATCGGTTCACGTGTTACGAAGTTAGACTACCCCTCCCCCTCCCCCATCCTAGATCCAAATTTTTCCTCCTATTAGTAATAGGGATCATACCCTACATAAAAAAACCATCCAAATCGGTCCACGCGTTCAAAAGTTAGATTCAACCACCATTGGAATGAGTTTACTACCCATACTATGGTTCTTACGCTGACTATGGACTAAGTCCCAATCCCCGTCAACTTTAGAGCCCACCAAAAGCATTCTCTCATTCTCTTTAGACTATCCTTATATCTGCCCTAAGCGTAACCAAATCCGCATTCCACCATGGTGGCCTGGATTTATTATGTCTTGTGCTGATAGGGCAGGACTCCAGGAATGCTTCATTTAAAACCTCGGTAACAGTATTGACCATAGTGTCCACTGCCTATTCCGTTGGCAATCTCTCAGGTGGAGCTCCTCCAACCTTTTTTTGACCTCCGAGAATGTATCACAATTTGTTCTACGAAGTCGAGGATGACTACGCAGTAATCTCCACACTGAAGAGTATCCAGCAGAGATTAGATAGGGACGCCTGCTCGCTCTGAGACCCTCCAATTGTGTAGTCATCCGTGCTTGTGATAAGAGTTAAGTTTAAGACTTCCTTCCTATTCACCGTTATGAAAGTAGGCTCATGCTATTGCTCATTGATAATTTAGTAAGTCAACTTTTAATTTTCGCACATACGACTTCTGTTGAAATCACCGGCCTGACGTTTAACCGCCATCGGGCCGGGTCATCTCGAATCCAACCCGATCTCAGTCTGTTTTCGGTATTAAACACAAGGTCGGTTGGTCTAAAATCTGCTAGTATAAATCCTTATTAAGTCAAAAAGTATATTTTCAAATCCGCCAGTGTATATCATAATTAAATAAAAAAAAAGTGTAAATTAGGTTTAGAATTAAGTGCTAGTTTATGTAACAGCTGTTTTAATCAAATTCTAATTAAGGGACTGTTTACATCACTTCGGCTCATTTTTATTCACGCCAATTACATATGTCGATTCGAGAAGATCGAAAGTCGTATGTATTCGAACCCTACTGTCGAGTTAAAGGGAGGGGGGGTGGGGTTTATTTTGAATACTTTAATCAAATTTTTAAATAAACAAACAAAAAATATGGTAAATATAAATTTAATTTTAAGTTAAGAACATAATAGAACAACATTTCAAGAATCTTCTGTTAAAATTTGGATCAAAATATTGTAAATCGAGCGACTGACAGGAAATCTTTGTATACACAAAAAAAAAGATACTTTGCGGTGATCATCATAACTCATTACTGGATCGCATGTTGACAAGAAACCAAAAAGATTTCGTTAGTTAATGAGTTTCTCGAGGTAGCAACGTCGAGATTTTGTTTATTCTATTGATTTTTCAATTTTTAGAAGTAAAAAAATACGAATTTTTTGAATTTATGAAAATGTATTGATAAAAATCGGCGAACTTGTTGTTGTAAAATTAATTATAATAATAAAAAATACAAAATCACGCCCAAAAACTACAATCAGGGGTGCACAGACAACAGAGAACGTTTAAACGAATCCTCAGTAAGAACCAGGTCAAAAATAGGACACATATTCACGGCTCTACACATGCGATTTATAGGCTTATGCAGACCATACTTAAACCGAGAATGAACAACATGTAGTAAAGGCAATCTCCTTAAGCTATTCGGGGTATGCCTATAAGAAACCAATATTACGAGAATGCGAGAATCTATGTTCAAGTTCAAAAGCTGGTGAATAAAAACCAGGTCAGCAACTCTACGTCGTTCCTCCAACGAGTGCATATTAAGTAACTGGAAGCGATCCGCATTAGGAGGAAGCCTGAGTGGATCATTCCGCGAAAGGTCTGTTACCGCGAACCTAACAAAGTTCCGCTGCACCGATTCAATTGGTCTAGAATGAACAGCATAGCAGGGAGACCAACCCTGAGATGCATACTCGAGAATTGGTCTAACTAAAGAAAAACATAAGTGAATTAGGATTTTTCGATCAAAAAACTCCCTTGACCACCGCTTAACAAAACCCAGAACTGAATTAATTACTCCGAGATACGATATAGTTTATGTGCAGAGTGAAATCGAGTTTTTTTTGTCTAGCTTTACACCAAGGTCAGTAACAGACTCCACACGACGGATACTAGTTTCCGCAAAGGTATAATCAAAGACGAGCTGATTGATTTTCCTAGAAAATGACATAACTTCACATTTATCCAAGTTAAGTTGCAGTTGAGAAAATCTTCATATCGTCTGAGTAGATAAAGACTTTGGAGTGCCTAATCAGAGCGACAATGTCGTCAATGGCAAGAATAAACAGCAGCGGCCCCAGATGGCTATAACCTATCTTTTAAATTAGAACGGATCTAGTCAAGAAATAGAGGTGGAAACCCAGCTTTTCAAGTTTAAGCATAATAATAGACTTGCTAAAGTCGGTGTAGACAAAGTCGGTCTGGAGACCTTGTCGGAAGGCAAAGATTATGTGGGATGTTAATTCAAGCAGGTTAGTTGTTGTCGATCTACCAGGCAGAAAGCCATGTTGATTAGATGAGATTAGCCCCTTACACTGTCCAACAAGCTTTGAATATAAAACAGATTCGAACAACTTGGGTATGCAGGACAGCTTCGCGATTGGCCTATAATTTGCTATTAAGTTTCTATGCCCCTTTTAATAAACAGGAATTATAAAGGAACTCTGCCATAACGTAGGAAATCTACCGGCCTGAAGAGATTTGTTGAAGATCAGTTCCAGTGGAGTCAGTAAGGCGTCAGAACAGGATTTCAAGAACGCAGGACCAAAAGAAAAGTTCATTCAAAGCTCCTTGACACCATCCATGGTAATATCACGAGATATAATTGGCAAAGCAATGGAGGCAGCGGGTCGGTCTTGGATATGACCATTTGACCAAACTCATCCAGGGAGGGCACAAAATTGCCAGATGAAAAGGCGCCCTAAAAAAATAATGCGAAGTTGTCGGGCGCGCTGCAATTAGAGGTTCCATTGTACCACATTGTAGATGGATAATTATCAGTTCTCTTCTTCATATTTACAAATTTAAAAAAGTACGAGGATCATTAAGCAAGTTATCGCGAACATTATCAAGGTATTCCCTGTATAAAGATGAAGATAACGCTTAGAAGCTGTCATAGCAATCAACGAAATCACAATAAGCTGACGTGTTTCTACAGCGTAAGAAAGTTTTCCATAGTCTATTTTTTTATTCTTAAAGCTCCGTAGCTCTCTAGTGTACCACGGGGGAGAATGACAGGATGATCTCGACCGTTTGAGTGGTACACACGTATTAAACAGATCATAAATCCCATCATAAAACACGGAGACGCATTCGTCGATATCTTTGCCATAAAAAAGAGATGGGAAATCGATTAAGAGGATTCTGTTTGAAAGATCAGAGAAGTCCGCCCTTTTAAAATCGAGTACGTACTGATCTACGTTGGGGTCAGCAATATTAGAACCATTGTAGCAGAAAGAAATGAAAATGGCCGGATGTAAACTGTCGGTAGTGGACAAGTTACGAGAAGCCGATTCGACTATAGTGTTACTCGAATCAGAAGTAAAGATAAGATCTAACTGTCTTCCCATAGAGTTCTTTACATGACTCATTTGGTGTAAACCAGAGAAGGAGATACCGTCAAGAAAGTGGGAATCTATAGCAGTAAGACAATTGAAGGGAAGTTAGTCATCGTTATCAGCGTTCAGTACCCATTGAACGTTGGGTAAATTAAAGTCACCAAGAAGGATGATTTCGTCCCCTGGGTTCGTCATAATATTAATAAAATCCAAGCTACGGATTAAAATGTTGAAGAAACTTCGACCGTCTGCATCAACGGAGTTTGAAAATTTGGAGGAATATAACAAAGAAGAAGAAGTTCATCTTAATAAGAGAGAGCTTCAGACCTAAGAGCTCAATTGGAAGCGTGTAGGAAGACCTTTGACAGAATAGACCATGGTATTCTCATTTACAAGCTTCATATGCATTTTGTATATCGGTTCTCGGTTAAACTCAGTCAGTTTACAATGGATCAACTTGAAATTTAATGAAAAGGTAGCTTGTTCGAGTAGTTTCAGTTAAGCGTAGCCGTTTTTTTTTATTCAGTTAAAATTTTCAAAGATAAAGCAAAAAAAATCTGAATTTTTGAGGAAAAACCGAAATTTTATTTCAAGTAAAACAAAAATTGAAAAACCGCTACGCTTAACTAAAACTATATTACTAAAAAATCATAAACTTCGTAGCTTTTTTTACTTCACAAGCCTGGAGAGCGAGAACGAGAGAGAGACCTTTTTTGAGCAGACCGTCCCGGGAGCACCATTTGCATCATTGCTTGAACGAGGGGCACCGATTTCTTGACTTGCTAGATCTCCAAATCTTATTCCAATTTACTTATGAGGAAAAATGAAGGATGAACTTTACTCAAGGCTACTTAAAAATAGACAGGATTTAATTAGAAGAACTGGGAATGTCGCGACGAAAATGCGGGAGAGGCTGGCTACAATACGCCTTAAACAGGGAATTAGAAAGAGGTTATTAGCATGCATCGAAAGTGACGGAAAACATATTGAACAGCTTTTGTAACATAATGACATTAATGGTAATAAGTTTCCAATTCAATAAAAAGGATTTTAGGATTAATTCGAGTTTAATTTCTTTGAATTGCAGATTTTTATAATATTTCCCAAAAGGTTTCCTGCATACACATTTCTACATCCGTAATCCAGTTTCTTTTTGGAAAGGTAATAAGATGTGGTATTTAATAAAAACAAAAAACAGGTGCATTAATTACAAATTGGAAAAATTGGGAAAATATTGAATTGACATTTTAGAAAAATCATTGGGGTAGCAGTCTTTTGGCAGCGACATCAGCGTTGAGTAGTCAAAAAGTTAAAAATAAAATAGTGACGTGCATACCATGAAAATTTCAAATTTATGAATCACCCTGTAACTCACATATTGTGGAGATTGCCCCCCTCCTGCCATACAAATTTTTGTTTAGGTAAGATCTATCACCCTACATATTTTGGCGTACCATATCTGAAAAACCCCTGTACTCAGTGACTCAACTTTTTAAATATTTCAGGATTTCGCATTTCTTTTGATATTTTTCCTTATAGATATTGTAGCAGTCAAACATCTCAGAAATGCATACCGAACTCTACAGAAAGGCGTAATTGGAGAGAATATTTTGTAGAAGTCCTAAACAATACCTTTGGACCGTCAAATACTTCTTTACCTGAGCCTCACCATCCGCGGATTATGCGGATTATTAACATAAGAACTTCGAAAAGATCAGAGTTGGCTGGTAAGACCCCAGGGAAACCGCGACCTTACCCACTGAACGGAAAACATAATTGTGAAGATTCCCAAAATAAAAAAACAGTGATCTTAGGAGTTGTAGCAATTGGCGCGGTATCTGCCTTTTAACTGCATTCTCCAAATTGATGGCAAAAATTAAAGGTATATAGATACCTATATACCTTCTTTAGCAAAAATCATCTTAATGCGAATCTTAGAATAAAGAACTAGAGGAAAGGACATCATTCTGAAAAATGTAAGCATTTTGCTATATGTAGTAGAACCCAAGCGATGTGTGCGTTTCGAACATGAACGTAGTAAAATTATGCTTGTAGACAGGAGGGGCCAACTCATTTTGATAATATTTTAAATTAGGTGTTTTTAAAATATATTCTTATAACACTTTTAATATAATATAACTTTGCCAGAACATATTTTATTAATTTACTTAATTTTACTATTTAAAAACATAAGCAAAGCCCAAATATTTCAGTACTACGGAGACGACTTCGATTTCAAGGCGACATTCGGTCCAATTTGACATTTCAGGCGACATTCCCCCTTAACCCACTCGCCCACTTGCCCAGAAGAAAAATGCTTATCACACGTACAGGGTTTTTACTTAAGATAGCCTTTCCTCTCGTTCTTTATTCTAAGATGCGAATCAAGAATACAGTCGAGACCACTATTAGCGATGAACACGCAGGCTTTAGTAAGGGTTTCTCTTGCAGCGATCACATCAACACCCTCCGAATTATCATCGATCAATCCGCCGAATTGACTTCCCATTCACATCAAATGTTCGTCGATTTTGAGGCGTTTGGCAGCGTTGATGGCGAGTATATATGGGCAGCTTTACGCAGAAGCGGCATCCTAGAAAAATTATCACCATCATAAAGGAGTCCTACTGAGGAGCTCTAGATTAAAACCAGCAAGAGGCCAAAGGAAGCCGCCGAATTGAAAGACCGCGCAACACATGGAGAAGATCCGTAGAGAAGGAAGACACCGAGATCAACAAATCGTGACAATAGTTAAAGGCGTTGACGCAGAACCGAACCAGTTGGAGAGTCAGTGTAGTAGACGCCCTATGTCCCACAAGGGGTTAAAGGACCCAAAAAGTATTAAAATGGAAAAAATTTTACAGGATATGGAAAGAATAAAGCCTGTCTTAGGTTTTAACAATTAAATTTATTATGAAGCTGATTTTTACAAAACTGAAAAAGAATAAAATGCATTTGAACAATCAGTTGACTTTATTTTTAAAATTATGCTTACTATTTAGTATTTGGTACAGCTTCCTTTGCACCGATGACCTCTTCTATCCGTTGTGACATGGATTGTACTAAAATTTTAGCACTTAAATGCTGGAAGTTGGTTCATTCAGCTTCTATAGATTGCGCAACATTCGGCATTCTTCAAATGTGCCACTATTTCCCGTTTTAACTCTAAAGGTGGTGTATTGGGTTTATGTTGGAAGATTGTGAAGGCCAATCTAAGTTCTTAAAGCCAAACATTGGTCCTGTGTACATTACGTACCGAATCATCAACTTGTTGGGAGACAACGTCCCCCGCTGCTTCAGAATGCAAAGAAGATTGTTCTAAAGGATCTCACAATAGGTTTCGGCAATCATTCTAATAAAGATCCTTTGGCAACGATCCCAACCCCAGGAAGCTTAGACATCCCCAAAGCATAATATTTTCAAACTTAATGGTTTGGACCTGACGATCCTTGATGTTTCCACCATTCTGTTTCCATTTCCTTTGTTTCATCTGTCCAAATCAATTTCGTCCAATCGTCGATGATCGAACGGTTGTAGGGTTGGGTGAAACCCAAACGCAAAGTTCGATGCTTCTGGTTGGTACTGGTTTTTATTTTAACACAGTCATGTAATCCATTCCTCAGAAGGACTTTTCAAACGGCTTCAGGTGTGAGCTTTACGTCACTGAATCCCTACAGGTTTAAGGTGACCTTCGCAGCATTGTCCAAAGCAGCTGTTGTGATTTGCCGTAAAATTATTCGGTGCACAGGAGTATGCACCGCTTCTCCTCCGGCCGAATTTCTTCCGGATATTAGTTACGGTACCAATTCTAACTCTACGAACAATTTCACAGTACTTTACACCTTTTTCCAATGCTTTATTTCGGTCACTTTTTTCACACTAACTTTCTTCTTCTTTAAAAACTAAAAATAAAGTCGAAAAAGGTGTTAATTAAAGATTTTTTTTATACCTTTAATTAATTTTAATTTAGAAAAAAATTTTGAGATTTTCAGAAAACTCAAAACTTTCCAGAGAATACAAACGATATTTCACTAAGCATTTCTTAACTCAACTGATTGTTCAAGTGACTCCAAAACAACCAACACAATGTTTTACCCTTATTCAATAACAATTACCATTTTAATCTTAAATATATGAACTCACCGAAATTTTCTTTGCATAGAAAAAGATGTGTAGTCATTCCTTGCAGATTACTAGGGTGCGGCATTATTGAAACGGATTTTCCGTACCATATGAACAATTAGTTGACTCACTGTATATACTAACTATAGACGATTGAATGAGATAAATTCTTAAGTTAAGAATTGACTAAGGCAGGACGAAATTAAAAGTTGGCAGGAAAAGAAGAAAACACCAGTTATACTTTCTTTATCTGATATATTTCTGCTTGAGCTAGATGTTAAAGGTTATAGTAAGCTTTGCAATCACATTCTCTTCACTATCCACCTACGCTTAGAGAAAGTAAAATAAATGAGTTCAAAAGACAAAAATTGAAGTAGTAAGCATTTAACGGAATATCATTTATATATGTAATCTTTCATTTCTCTTTCCTTGTTTCATGATGTCTACATAATTTTAAATAAAATAACAATATCCATGAATGAAAGCAAAACTTTTTTCTAGTTACCGGTAAAATTCATTCCGGTTGAAAATAAAAGCATTTTTTTATTTTTCTTAGCTTTCTTCGAATTTCCAGCTGCCTTTTCTTCACTTCTCCCAGTAGTTAACTTTTTTTGCTCTAGAGCTTCAGCTAAAACATCTCCAAAATTTTGTTTTGCATAGTAAGCAGCATCTCTGGTAGCATTTTCTTCACTTAAAGACTCAGCGTTAGTTGTAGTATTACTGTAAACAACAGATGCGGCTGGTTTTACCCACGATATTGCTGAAGTGCCGCAAGATAAATCAGTATTGCTGGCTAAAGATGGCCACAAATCTTTTTTCGGAGATGAGAGTATATTGGCAAAAGAAGTAAAATTTGGGGATCTGATTGGAGATGAAACCATCGTACTAGGAGAAACCGATAGATCGTTAGGAAATGATGCTTCACCAAATGAACTTCTAATTGAACCATCCTCTGAGCCACACTGAAAAAATTAAATCATTTATAAACAAGCAAGAAAACTATTTTTTTTTATATTTCTTACAAATGGAAACTGTTGTGCAGATTTAATGTCAATATTTGCAGAACTTGATAGTAATTTACCCATTTGACGTTCATTGATTTCATTGATTTCTCTCTCACGCTTAATCTCCTCACGAGCTCGTCTCATGCGAGTTTTTTGTCTCAATATAAGATTATCTGTAAAAATAAAGATATTAGATAAAAAAGAATTTATTTACAGTGGCGGCCAACTAATTAGAAACGGTGACTTGTGGCACACAAATGTAAAGTATTCCGCACATATTTATCAAATATTCAGCTCAAAGTATTTAAATTTAAAAATATTGAAATGTTCTCCAGTGTATGGTGATATTTTCCATAGAAAACTCTCTTTGAGTTCTCGTACAGAAAAACAAATACCGTTAGGGTAGCAAAGTAACACGGACATCTAATTAGAAACATTGGGAATTTTTTTTTTAGGAAAGAAGTATTTTCCGAAGAAGTAACCGCAGTATCTGTGCGAACAGTACAACACCGCTTGATTAAACATAATCTACATGGCCGAGTTGCTCGAGAGAAGCCACTGTTCTCCAAAAGAAACCGATTGGCTCAGTTGAAATTTGCTCGTGAACACATAAATTGGACTTCCAAGACTGGAAACGAATTTTGTGGTGGGATGAAACAAAAATTAACCGAATGGGATCAGATGGGAGGAAGTATTGTCGCCGTCCTGGAAAAGAGTTCGATCACAAATACACAAAGCCTGTAGTAAAATTTGGAGGTGGCTCTATAATGCTTTGGGGGTGTTTTGGATGGAGTTGTGTTGGTCCAATTTATCGTGTGGAGGGTAAAATGGATCAGAATCAGTACCTTCATATTCTTGAAAACTTCCCTGTCACTTGGAAATACCAGCAGGAAACAACCCGAAGCATACAGCTAAGAGGGTTAAAGAGTGGTTCAAGTCAAAAAGTGTGGAAGTATTGGAAAGGCCATCACTTAAATCCAGACTTAAATCCTATCGAACACCTTTGGAGGACTCTTAAACATAAAGTTTCGGAAAAAATATGGTAATATGGAAGAATTGTTTAACGCCATTAAGGCATTGACTCGGTGCCAAGGCGATGTACAGCTGTTTTAAAGAATAATGGATGGCCAACAAAATATTAGGTAACAAATCAATTATAACTTTACTATAAAGCTTTCTATTTTACAAATTGTAAAAACGATAACCAACCGTTTCTAATTAGATGCCCGCATTGAATTTAATTTTTTTTATTGTTTCTCTCAAAATTGTATTACCATATCAAGATTATGAAAAAACATATAAGGTATATAGAGTATACTGGATTACAAATAAAATCATATCTGTCTTATTAATGAAATCTTGTAGTTTCATTTAAATAACATGCAGTTTACTTTTCTTAGCAGACCGTTTCTAATTAGTTGGCCGCCACTGTATATTAACTTTTGAATTATTGACAAGTGGACTATTATTCCGATCCAAAACGAATTGTACTTTATACTTTGTCATTATCACCCCTTCAAATGCGAAATGGTTAAGTTTCCTGCAAAGATATAAGAAGTACTCTACTCCATCTGATTTGCACTGATCTAGAAGTCCCACATCGGGTGTAAATGTACCACATTAGGCAAAGTTTAAAAAAAGTGTATTCAAGAACTCAGCGTGCTGCTCATTCAACGCATTGCTTTGAAAATTGCACTGCAAATTTGAACTCGTCGCTGCTAAGATAACAATCAGAAGATTATTAAATGACACTACAGAGTACGAATAAAGTTATTCTCGTATACATAAAAGGGGATATTTTTATAACATTACCCTTCTATTTATTCCGGAAAGCAGTAGTTCCAGCGCGTATGCCTTATATGATATTTTCAGCGAGTCAGAACGAAAAAAGAATTAATTATGGCTAAATTTAGAAGTGCACTAAAAAGAAGTATTCCTAGTATTCTTGACTATATGGCAATTGTAGACTCATATAATTAACACATTACCTACGGTGTGCACATATTTGTGCATATCGTTAAACTTCACGAAACTCCCGTGTGCACAGATCTGTGCTTTTCATTGAACTTCACGCAATGCCCGTGTGCATACATTTATATGCGCCGATAACCGTTAATTTCTTTGTGTATAGTTTCCTGCGGCATCGCTAGTGGGTTAGCACATATTTCAATGTTTATTTTCGCAATTGTGTTTTTATAGTTTTTATTTTGCAACTTTGAGTATATTACGTCATAAATAAATATATTTGAACTAAATTTATTATTATTTAAAAACTATTTCAGGCAAGGTAAAAAAAAACCCGTTGAAAACCCGTTAGTGTACAGTTATTTACATTTTGTGTTTTTTAGAAAATTATATATTTTCAAACCCGCATATAAGGTGAAACATGGATAAAAGTGCAGATATATATTTAGAAGAGAACTTTGAGGATAGCCTTTTAGACATTTCCAGCGAATATGAAGAAAGTGCTTCAAAAGAGTCTTCTCGTTCTATATTTCCCGCACAAAGACAACGAGTACTGCATTTACCAGATTCAAGTGATTCCGAAGATGAAGTTGCCGATGGAAATGTGGATTGGTCAGAAACTGATAAGCCAAGAAATCAACAGGATTTTCAAGGTGCTACAGGGGTGAAAAAATTTCCAGAAAATCCTGACAGCATAGAGGATGTAACAACGCTCTTCATTGGTGATGGTCTTTTATCTACTATATGCGAAGAAACAAATAAATATTACACGCAAAATCATTAACAATATAAAACAGTGGACCATACTTCAAAATGGCATAACGTAGCTACAAATGAACTGAAAAAGTGGCTTGCCCTAATAATAATTGCAATTGCAATTATGGGATTGGTAAGAAAAAATTCTATGGCAGATTACTGGCCTACTAACCCTTATATTGAAACACCTATTTTCCGGAAAATTATGAGCCGTAATAGATTCCAGCAAATACTGTCATTTCTTCATTTCTCAGATAATGAAAATATAACATCAAATTCAAATCGCTTGGTAAAAATTCATGGAGGTCTACACTCCCACTCAAAACTGTCGTTAAATGAGGGAATGATCTTTAACTCATTCTCACTCTCACTTTAACTGTCGTTAAATGAGGGAATGATTCTATGGCGTTGTCGACTAAAATTCAGAGTATGTTATCCCATGAAACTAGTTAAATATGGAATTTTAAAAAGAATGGTATGTGAATCTAAGACGAGTTATATCTGTAACTTCAAATTATATTCAGGAAAAGCCAGTAGTTTGCGGAATACTATAACTGAAGTATTGGCACCATATCTCAATAAGTGGTATAATATTATGCTGACAACTTTTATAATAGGGTCATTCCATCGTTTCGGGTGTTACACTTCAACTTATAAACAATACTTTTTATATATACTATAACAACTTTTTTGTGTAACTCTGTATCTCATCCTCAGCGTTTTTAGCCCTATTTCTCTTTGATAAATTATTAATGATAAAATTTAAATTCAAATTTAAGATACAAAGCAAAAAGTACTTGTTTCGGGCGTTACACTATTTTGCCTCCACTTACTAACCAATCTTACATACTCTTGAAATTAAGCGAATTTTGTAAAGGTAACCTATAGTTTAAAAAAGGAGCCATAAGAGATGAAATTTGCTAAATAAATACTAAGCAAATCCCGAAAAATGTGTTGTATTTATTTTTTTATCGAAATAAGAATCTGTTTCGGGTGCTACCTAGGATTTGTTTCGGGTGTTACGAGTACGAAATCAAAGGACATTTTAGACGAAATATGAATTATTTATTAAAGTTTATGAAATAAAATCAACAAAAAACATAAACAATCCTCTATTTAACATAACAGAAATACTTTTATTTAATTTGTCTGCATTTAACCTATTTTTCGAACACATCGACTTTGCATGGGAATTCGTAATACGTACGATATCCTTTTATTTTCAAAGTGGGGCTAGGTAAAGTACAAATAATATTTTTATACCGTACATCAGATACATCTTCTTCATTAGGTATAAATATTTTGCCTGTATCTGCAGCTAATTTTAAGTACATTATTTGGACCTCTCCATCTTCATCAACACGCTTTTGACATATTCCGACATATCGTTATTCTCTTCTTTTACGATAACCTTCAGGACAAAATTTTACAAGTACAAAGACCCAAGGTGAAATAGTCTCCATTTTAGATAGTTTCGAGGATTGTTCATCTTCTTCTGAATCAGAATATACTTCACTAAAGCGAAGTTTTCGTTTCACGTTCGAAATAGACCGAAGAACACCTGAAGAGCAACGAGGTGCACCGTCATTGCTTAAGTTAGTATCCATTTGTGTAGTTCCATCCACTTGGAGGTTAGAAACTACTAGTCACATCAGGCTCCCCGTTTACATTAAAATGAGATTCCAGGTTGGCTATCGGTTGTAGAAATATATCAGGCCAAGTATCGTTTTTAACCAACACATGAAGATTGGGTATGCTTTGAATATCATCCCATAATCCATCTAAAAATTTCATGTTATTAGCAATGTCTTCTTTGGAAATATAAACAACATGAATGCCAAGGTTTTGCTTTAAAATGTAGTTTTTAGTAGTATTTTTTCGCTTTTCCCGCATTTTGGCAAGCCTTGCCTTTGTTTTTGAAGGCATGGTGGAAAATATTAACATCTCAAGAACACACCCATGCATAGCAAAAAGTAAGAGAATAGACATATGATCACCAATATATAGCATAACTTAAGCAAAGTAACAAGTCAGAAAATTTTTAACACCCGAAACGTTTCGGGTGTTACAGTTTTCAATCACGCAAAAACAGATCAAAACGTTGACATACGCAGACTTTAGTCTTAACCTTAAATCATCACTACCGTAACCTTACTTTTTTGAAGTATAATAACATAAGCATTTTGCAATAAGGAATAAATTAAAAGCATACCTGTTTTATGTTTCGGGTGTTACACAGATGACTCAGTTCGGAAAACATTATAAAAAACGTCCGTAAACTAATATTTTTGCAACTTTAATGATATGTAGCGAAACTGCAATGCGTAACCTTAAAATCAGGGAGTCGAAATGGGACCGCAACCGAAATTATAATTCGGTTACGGTCAACCGAAATCAAATTGGGTTTTTTAAACCGCAATTACAACAACCTTAACCGTAATTAATTTTCTTCAATTCGGTTTCGGTTACAACCGAAATGTAAAATTTCATTTTCGGTTTCGGTTAAAACCGAAATGTGAAATATAATTTTTGGTTTCGGTTAAAACCGAAATGTGAAATATAGTTTTCGGTTGCGGTTAAAAACCACGTAGATAAAATTTTCGGTTTCGGTTACAACTGAAACGTTAGGGTTAGAGTTAAATTGCTGTCGTTGGGATTTCTATATAATATAATGAAGTCATCCGACTCCCCTCTACTCCCTACCACCCTCCCTTCATCTAGACATTTACTCCCCTTCACCACACCTTCCCACCCCCTTCCCCATCACCTCCCCTTCCGTTCCCCTCTCCACCCCTCCTCCTCCCCCTCCCTCAATATCCACCCTCTTCCAGCAGACGGTCCCTTCATCAAGACATTTACCGAATATGCTATGTAATGAAGGTAGTGAAAAATCGCAAGACCGGACATATAATTTCTTCCGCGATCGGTACCATTTTAAATCGGTCTTTGAATTTCGGTCTTTGAATTACGGTCTTTGAATTTCGGTCTGGCGGTTACGGTCACATATTTTTAAGGTCTTTTTATTTCGGGACCATTTAATTTCGGTCGCTCTATTTCGGTACACTTTAAATTTCGGTACCGAAATCAAGACCGGTTAAATCAACCGAAATATGACAGGTTTCGGTCCCATTTCGACTCCCTGCTTAAAATACATAATGACAAAACGTGGCAAATGACAGTCTCTTTTTTTACAGTGTTGCAAATATTGAGATACGAAAATTACATTAAAAGCCAGATTACTCGAGTTCACTGGTTGAAGGTAAAATAATGAAAAATGACGGGATTTTTTTCGTTTTTGATTTATGTACATTATAATTTAGAATTTTTTCTGTCGAAATGGATTATAATTAACCATAAACGACAATATTTATTTTTTTACTCGCAGTATTGTTTGTAATGGAATGACCCAATACTGTAGATTTAGCAGTGTGAAAACCAGAATATGTGGTACCGTCAGAATAAACCATGGACTACCTGCCATACTAAAACAAATAAAACTGAATGTAAGAGAATATATATATATATATATATATATATATATATATATATATATATATATATATATATATATATATATATATATATATATATATATATATATATATATATATATATATATATATACATATATATATATATATATATATACATATATATATATATATATATATATATATATATATATATATATATATATATATATAAGAGAAAGGAAAGGACAAGTACTGCTGCAAATGTGGAAACCCAACAAAAAAAAAAAGAAAGTCACGATGATTTCAACAATCTATCAAGCAGGGCTTCATGATACGGGTAAGAAAGATAGAAAACGGGCCTTTCGATAAAAAACCCAATAAGCATTATTGATTATAATAATTTCATGGGCGGTGTGGACCTTGCTGATCAGTATCTTTCATACTACCCTATTAAAAAAAACAACAAAAAATGAACTAAGAAAGTTACTATGTATTTATTTAATTGTGCACTTGTAAATGCATTTGTAATCTTCAAAACCTTAAATCCTGGCAAACAATTACAATTTTCTAATTTTTTGCTCACACTTGAATTGGAAACTAACACATCTAATACCGACTTTACAAGAATATCCCGGTTTTATCCACAAGGACGACTGTCTGGTTCAACATGACGGTGGTAAAAATCTTCAGCGATAAGGCTAACTAACTCGAGAAGAAATTGCAGAGTATGTTCTGCACATAAAATAAGGAAACCAAGTGCAAAGCACGCACACAGTCCCTCGAAAAGCGGAACATCCTGTTTTTGATTATTTCGAATTTCACCCGGTACCAGAGGAACTTTTCTTGCAAACATTAGCAGTAGGTAATGTGTTAAAAAACTTACAAATCTGCGACAATTATCGATCGTTTCACGAACTGCACTATACAAGCGGGTTTCCAAACGCTGCATTGGCTGCTTGCGGACGCTGCAATTTTTCGCACTTCGCTGCACAATTTTTACAGTGACGCTGATTATTTGAACAATCCATTGCATAAAAACTGCAGCACGCTGAGTTCTTGATTACACCCTATGCACTTAATTGCGATTCTACAATTTCTGAGAGCACCGACGGAGTATTTGTTTTATCATTCTTCTTTGTAGATACATCACTACGCTCGCTATAATAGCTTTAAGTCACTATCATCCCTATACTCTCAAGCGTAAATTTGAATTTAAATAGAGAAAATGAGATGTTCGCTCTATAAAACATGCAGTTACGTGTCGAGTTTACCAATACTGCAAATGTCAATTTCTACAATTCTGTAAAAAAAACAAGCAAATTGGCACTTTACTGCCAAATATAAGTGAGGCCATTTATAAAAATAAATATACATTGTTTCCTAAACGTCGGTAAACAGGTAAACCTATGAGCTTTCATGTTCTTTAAATTATTAATATCGAAGAGAAAAAAATCAAAAGAAAAAACTTTTGTATGAACAAATTTTAGTTCCCAATGGATCAGAAAATATCAAGTGTTTTTCAAAATTCTTGTAAATTACCTTTAAATAAATTGAGTACTTCTTTAGATACCACTGGAGGATCCAACTGGACTTCAACTATTTCGAATTGGCAAGTGAGAGGAAGATGTCCTAGACAAGTAAATTTCTTTCGATGTTCTTCGTCCATTGATTGAATCTCTTTTTGTAATATTTTGGCTTTGATGACTGCAGGACCTCTATCCAAAGAACCATACATGGCTTGCAGCATTTTTACATTTAAAGGATGGAGGAAGATATTCTGGCCATCAACAGATTGATAGAAGTAATAATATCTTCCTTCTTTTGCCAAAGCGCTGTTACATGACGACTGCACACTTATATTTTGTTCGAAATTATCCAGATTATCTGTATAAACTTCGTATTCTTCTTTAGTGTTTGACTTATTACAAATCTGGCTATCAATTTCATATAAAGAAATTTTATCCATTTGAAGATCTTCCACACTAGCACTTGGGAGGGCACCTTGATCTTGCGTGATGGATGCTTTTCTCTCGTTGAGTAAATCTATTGCTTGTTGAATAAAAATAAATTCTGGGCAATCTTGACTCTCACTTGAAATAAGTTCTTTTCGCTCTCGCTCAATTATGGACAAAATTTCGTTAGTATTAGCCAATAAGAATTTAGAAAATGTCTTCTGGTTTGTAGTGGCTGTTATGTGGGGTATATACATATCATGTTCTTCGCCACCCGTTTTTTCTATGAAAAATGATCCTTTTTTACGTTGCATCAACTGCAAGCTTATAAAATCTCCAACATTATAGCTTGCATGCTGAACAATAGTTGTGCTTTTTAAATCACTTAAGTGAATTGCATCATAACATATTGGGCATTTTCGCCAAGTTTTATCAGTTAAAGCAAGATAATGAAGAATGCATGGCCAACAATAAGCATGACCACATTTTGTCAATTTTGCAGCTATTGGTGGATACAAACAAATCGGACATTGCGGTTCTTCGGTAGCTTGAATATTAATTTGTTCTATAAGCGACCAGTCTACGAGTGTATCTGGAGACGATGCAGTTGTTATGCTCGATTCGGCATTCGAATTAATCACGAACTGAAAACTAGAGAAGTTATAACATTAATAAAAGCTAAAGAGTGAAATTAAAGATAAAAGTGTTCTCAAAATACACCTCGGTACTTTTATTTACATCTAAATTACATTTAAAGCTTCTCTAGCTGTATTAAGTAACACAGCCGTTGTAATTATCAAGAGAGCAATATCTCTCGCAGAAATGTTAGTTAGGTGATCTAATTCTCAGAAAATTTCTAGTATTCAAACCATTCACATTTCAATAACAATGACAATCGCATTAGTATTAATAATAATATAAAAAAATTATTAACAATATATGGGGCCTCTAAATACAAGAGACGATGGCCAATAGAGAGGGCAATTTTTAAGGTAGAAGATTTATATTCTTGTGTACTTTTTAATTATTTTTAGTGTACACCATATCAGCTCAATTATTTAATAAAGCCTTCGTCGGTACTAACGAGCCATCTCCCTCTCTTCCACCTCGAGTTATAAAATTTCAAACTCCAAAAACTTACTATTTTGTAGCTACTGTTTCAAAATTTTACTAAATTTTGAAATGACACCAAACTTTAGTTTTTTACCTGAGCTTACCAAAACTCTTCATTTTTCAAAATTTAAGAATAATTTATGTCCGGCAAATAAACAGGGATTTTATTTTACCAGAAATTAGATTTTTAAAATAAGTCGTATTATAACTTCACAACGGTTCAATATATGTATGAGGTTCTCTTAAGGTACGAATTTAAAGGTTATTTCGTAGAATCCAATACTTGACCGAAAAGTAGGGCTTGTAAAATCGCATATACAGTTCATTCTCAAGTATTAGAATTTCTCCAGCTTCCAATCAGGCGGCTGAGGCATTTTTTTATCCGATGTGGACAAAGCCGGGACAACATGGTGTTGGCCGAAAGGGAATTGGGGTAAGAGAAGTGAGGAAACTTGAATCTAGTTTTTTGCAAAGTTCCGCGAAAATGCATGGGATCATGCGCAAATCCTTAACACATTTTCTTGTTTTTTTTTATACGATGTCGCCAAATCCTAGGGGACAACCCTTTGATGCGTTAGCATGGTTTTGGCCGGAAGGGAATTAGGGTAAGGGAAGTGAGGAAACTTGAGTCTTGTTTTTGCATTGCTGCGAGCGAGACAGCAGCCCAGAGACGGAGTGGTTGATATGAAAGTTCTTTCTGTAGCCACAACAATATTGGACACGCGCTCAATTTATTAAAACGGTTTGGTTATCTCGAGGCAACCAACGTTTGCGAGAATTCCTACCCTCGGTAGGAATTGCTTTCACAGACCCTGGTTGCCTTGTAAGTACGAAAAAATGTAAAAATGTGTGGAGGGTGTATTTAACATGTGTGTGTTCAAACGGTTGAAGGGGAATGGCCAACCGTTTTGCAAAATTTTTAATCGACTTTGATCGACGTATCGGTGTATCGGTCGGTGCAACACGACCAGACTCTTTATAAGTTTTTATAATTTTGAAGCTAGATGCGGGGGATTTATTAAATAATCCTGGTATTCTCCTGTACGTTTGGCCTTCGTTATATAATTTAATAATAACTCGCCTCTGTTCCGTTGTCAAATGCTTGAATTTTAGCCATTTATTTAGATGTCCTTAAAATTTAATTGAAAATACTGAAAAAGTGTATTGGTAATTTTTTTATAACTTACGAAGGTATAATTCTTTTTTAATTTTCCTATAATACAAGCTCCAGTATCGTAATTTTTCTAAAGTCCAACTATTAATAATTTGGTTAAATTTGTTTGAACAATTGTTCTCTTTTAGCATTTTCGATGGGACTTCAGTGCACAACGAGTTTCGCTTTATTCTAGCAGTGTTCCTGTCAAAACATGTTCGATGGGACTTTTGACAGCAAAACTGCTAGACTCAGTGGACCACTGATTTCCCCTTCCTGGCACTGCGGTTTGGTTTCAGTGGAGCCAGTTTTACAACTTTAAACGTAAAATGTTTTGACAGGTCGAATTGTCAACCGGTTTTTTAGTGGTTTACAAATTGGTTTGTTGACAAGCTCTGCTTAAAACCTTATCCAAGCGATATACTACTCTGATTCAAAATAGTTCGCCCACCTCCCATTTTCTTGAAAATCTTTTGCTGGAACAATAAAAAACTTTTATGACATATCCGTTTTTTTGTTATTTTATTACTATACAACAGGTTAATAATTTTAAAACCAAAAAAAAAAACAATTCATTAACAAATTAATAATTTTGCCTTAACTTTCTTGGAGATTCACTTAATATGCTGATTCAAAATAGTTCGTCCTCTCATAAAAAATATGCAATTCACGAGAAACAAACCGTAATATTTGCCAGTCGTTTTGAAAGAAGCACATTCGCAGCGTTATTTGTCGCAATTATCAGTCGTTGTGATAATCATCTGGTGTAAACATGCCTCGTGGTAAGCCCGTAAGTCTTGATTTAAGAAGAGTGATTGTGAAAAGTGCGAAATGGAAAGTCTTCCCGAAAAATCGCCAACAAATTGGGATTACCGCGATCTACAATAAGGGACATTATTAAGAAGGAAATAGAAACAAGTGACGTGGTTCCAGGTAAAAAAACTGGTCACCCTTGCGCTACAACACCAAGAGAGAGAAGAGCCTAAAGGAATATTGTAAAGCAGAATCGAAGGTTAACGACATCACAAATAGCGGGAAAGTGGCGGGAAGTAATTCATCGACCCCAGTCTATTTCAACATGCCTTAGAGAAATAACGAAATCAGGTTTTAAATTTTACAAGGTTTTGAAAAAAATTTTTTGTACGACATTTTTTTTCTAAAACATTTACTTTGGAAGATTGGAATGGGCCAAGAGTAATTTAAATTGGACCAATCGGCAATGGGCTTCAGTTATATGGAGTGATGAAGCAAGGTTTGAAGTTTCTCCAGGAGATACAAGGAAACGGGTACTGCGAATTGCTACAGAAGCCTTTAGCAAAGATTGTGTCAATAGGCGGGTAAAGTTTCCAGGACCGCTCATGGTGTGGGGATGCATGTCTGCCAGAGGTGTTGGGTCTATTTGTTTCAATGATGGAACAGTCAATGCAATAAAATACCAAGAAATCCTGGAAAACCATTTAGTTGAAAGTATACCACTTTTGAAGATCCTATATAAAATTACCTGAACGTTTCAGATCACGGGATCATGAGCAAGGACAATTAAATACTTTTGTTATAGTTGGTTGTTTTGTTTGTTTAATTTGCACCGACTTCAAAATGTCGTAATAGATATAGAATTAAAAATTATTTGATGCTTTCTAGCGCTTTAGAAGTTCCATGGAACGGCATGAAGAATTGCAGATCGTGCGCACAAACTTGACACATTTTTCGTTGCTTTGGAAGTTGTTTTCTGTTGCTACAACAATTTTGGGCATGCGTTAAATTTATTGAAACAGCTTGGTTGTCTCGAGATAACCAAAATTTCTGAGAATCGCTACCCACGGCAGGAATTCACGCCAAACTGGTTGCTTTCAGGCAACCAGGTTGCCAAATTTTCCAAAATACTGGTACCAAATGATACTTGTTACCGCGAATGTGGATGCTCTCGTAAATTTGTATTTCCTTAAACTTACTTGTCTCAGCCCTTATTTCTGTTGCCAAAATTTTTGGGCATGCGCTCAATTTATTGAAACGATTTAGTTATCTCGAGGTAACCAGCTTTTGCCCACTCTTGAATATATATTACTTTTTATAACGAATGTTTACAATTTTATTCACTTAACTTAATTAGTTCGTATAACAACTTCCTTTACACGTTTTCTTCACAATTTTCTGTTTCGCTTTACTAATTTTCACTAATCTCTTCCCTGGTTAAAATACAACTAACTAGGCTGCTACTCAGCCCTTTTTATACTACTTAGCTTAATTCTAGAAAGTGCAGCAATTCTAGAAATTTCCGTTAGTTCCACACCAGGTTCGAGTCGGCCTTGACTTCATACGTCATCTGACATTTTTATAGTTTCCGGAATTCGGGACATGTCCATTGCACAACTTGATTTCGTTTCCATCACGTAACCTATGCCATACTACAGTGCATGTTACACTGCCCCCCTCTTAGAACTGTTCGTCCCGAATAGTTGTATCTCCTTGGTATGGCTTTAATCGGTCAGTGTGCACGGTCTTCTTTTTGTCTTTTGGTCCTCGCTGTATCCTGTAGACCACATCTTTGACGCGCGTAAGGATCTTGTAGGGTCCTTCCCACTACTGTTGAAGCTTCGGTGACTTTCCTTTTCGTCGCCGTGGGTTGAATAGCCAGACGAGGTCTCTTTCCCTGAATCCGCTAGAATTAGCTCTGATGTCGAATCGTGTTTTCATTCTATCGCTGGATGTCTCGAGGTTCTTTCTTGCCAGTTGATGGATTTCTGCGAGACGCTGTAGAAGTATGGTTATGTACTCTTCAGTGTTTTCAGTATGTGTCTCAAGTGTTCCGAACTTCAAATCAGTAGGCAATCGAATCTGTCTTCCAAACACAATTTTAGAAGGTGTCTGTCCTGTTGAGTTATGGACAGCTGTCCGATAAGCTAGTAGAAATATTGGAATGTAGCTATCTCAATCCCGTTGATGCTCATCTACTACTTTTCTGAGATGGTCGACCATTGTTCTATTAAATCGTTCAACCATCCCGTCAGATTGTGGATGAAGTGGTGTTGTCCGAGTCTTTCTTATTCCAAGAATCTCGCATTCCTGCTGGAATACTTGAGATTCAAAGTTTCGTCCTTGGTCGGAATGAAGCTCATTGGGGACGCCAAATCTGCATATTCAGTTTGTTACTAACTCCTCTACCACTATCTTTACTTCTTGATTTGGGATCGCATATACTTCTGGCCATTTACTGAAATAATCCATTACCACTAAAATGTACCGATTGCCCCGATCTGATTCTGGGAATGGTCCCGCAACGTCAATCGCGATTCTCTCAAAAGGTGCTCCAACGTTGTATTGCTGCATCGCTCCACTTGTTTTGATGTAAGATAAATTTGATATCATTCTACTCAATGAAACTTGGCTTCTTTATTAAATTTCCACATCCTCAGAACGGACCGAAATGATGGTTACGGTGGAACACTAATTGCAATCAACAAAAACCTTGAATTCACCAAAATTCCTCTGAATATACCATTTGAATGTACCATTGCCAAAATCAAATACCTCAACCAAACCCTGACTATAGCTACTGCCTACGCCTCTTTCCATAGAAGTGTTCAAAGCTGGGTGCGAAAACATACTACGGTAGAAATTCTCACGAAATTGGTTGTTTTCAGACAACCTGGTTTCCTTATAAATACGCAAAAATGTAAAATGTGTAGAGGTTGAATTTAACAAGTGTGTGTTCAATCGGATAAAGGGAAATGCCAACCGTTTTACAAAATTTTTACTCATGGCAGTCCAAGCGCTATGAAGTGTCAAAATCACACGCCAGCTTCCAAATAGGCGACTGAGGATTTAGATGCAAGTTCCGGGGAACGGCATAGGAGAATTACAGATCATGCGCACTAACTTGACACATTTATTCGCTGCTATGAAATTTTTTTCTGTTGCCACAACAGTTTTTTAGCATGAGCTTTCTTTATTGAAACGGTTGGGTCGTCTGGACGTAACCATTTGGCTGAGAATTCCTACCCAGGTTCTAGACAATAACTCGAACTGCATACGCCAGGTGACCTAAACGCTAAGCACAGCCTTTGGGATAACAACATACTAAAATCGGATACAAGCACTAGAAAAGGTGACGTTCTTGCTGGGTTAATTCTAGCTTCCAACCTTCATTACATAAATTAATCCAAAAAACATTCATTCCCAACTACAACAACCCGGAAAGCGGATCTATTCTGGACCTTTGCTTCTCCACCTTTTCTACATTAAACCTCAGTGTCGGACTTGCACCTATAGGAGGATCACACCATCTTCCGCTCATTATTTCTTTACAACTTAACATAAAATAGACAAACAAAAAATCCTCTTACATCAGTCGTGCATAGGTTGTCAAAAGAACTGAAGAGCTATCAAACCATACCCTAACGAAAACTGCTATGTCGAACTAACCAACTTGATTAAAAAATGCAGAATTACCAAACCACACAACGACTTCAATCCAAAACCCTGGTGGAACAACATTAAAAAAATGTTGGATATTAAAGCACTGGCTTTCATGGATTACAACAAGCAAAAATCCCCTGCCCACCTCAGAAGACTTAAGAAACTCATCCCTATAGCCAAGAACTAAACCAAGATACTGCTTATGCAGAAATTAGAAGAAGACAACCCCATACCCCAAAGAAGCTAACTTGCTATCTATATAATTATCATATTTCATAATATTTTCACACATTAAGATCTTTTTTCACACATGCTCTCAGTACTATACCCCCTAATATTAACCCCCACACTATTTCCTCCCCAAATCAATCCCCCATACAACACATGGTACTAACAGTTATTCTATAAGCAAAACAGATATTTAAGGAAGCCAACCTTCCAGTAATCGATGGCAATTCACCGTGTATGGCTGAGCCAGGGAAGCCAGAGGCTCACCTACTAATGTTGTAGGCACAAATCCTGGTCTTCCGAAACAATAGTAGAAGAAAAACATATTTTTGAGTAAATTCTTGGAAATTAATATCTCAAAAAGTACTCAAAATATCACAATAAGATTTTGTATGGTTAGTAAGGATGGCAAATGGAACATAAAAAATGGACTTCATGACCTGGATAATTTGATATGGTTTGACTCAACATAAACTAATATACCCTAACTTTTGTATTATTATATATAAAAGATACTTACTTTGCCTGTAGGAATTGCTCCTTATTATATTTGTGTTTTTTTAAATAATTTCGATTTCCATTGCGGCCAAAATAATTCATGCTATTAGAGCCATCTTGCTCCCTTGGGCTGTAGTGAAAATTAAGCAAGTGATTCAAATTCTGTTTCTTGGATCCTTGCTTATAAACTGAATTCAGTTCATCACTTAGTCCATCAAAGTTTTCATCTGATTCTACTAATCCGGAGCTGGAAGCAGATACGTTGAGTGATTGCGAACCACTTCCGCCCCGAGGTCTTGGTCTCTTATCCATATAAGCTCTAACTTTAGCAGGCTTACTGCCGCGCTGGGAATCATTTTTGGAATTTGAATTAGGGTTTTCTCGTTGACGTGCGCTGCGTGACTTTTTAACAAAAACATCTATAGAAAAATAATTAGATTGAATTAAATGTCATGTGGTACATCACGTCGAAA
Organism: Leptarthrus brevirostris; assembly: GCA_964036015.1. Lineage (NCBI taxonomy): Eukaryota > Metazoa > Arthropoda > Insecta > Diptera > Asilidae > Leptarthrus > Leptarthrus brevirostris. The sequence goes on along the minus strand of OZ038373.1, from coordinate 85,133,519 downwards.
CTAACCAGATGACTTGCGCGGCTCAGAAACTAGGGCTTTGCTGCTGCCCTGACGTGAACAAAAATTCTGTTTTTTTTCCATTACTAAAACTAAGATAATTTTCTGGATGAGAAAAGTAAAGATATTGTGAAATTATTTCTTTTGGGTGGATTTGCCCTCCACATGGAGTAATCGCAATCAATTCTTTGATTGGAGACATCTTTTAATTGGCCATGTTTATTTTACACACACGAATAAAAGTATTATCTTCGTATTCGATAACTTTTTAATGCGTAATTTTAATAATTTTATTGTAAATACTTCCTGCGTTACTTTAACCCTTTGCGGATGACCGCTCGCGATTTTGTTTTGCTTTAAGGACAAAACAGGGACAAAAACTCCGAATAAATCTTAATTTTAAACCAATCCTCGTCGCTGACCTCAAAATGGCGACGATAATAAAATTTCTTTCCACAACGATTTAGTACTACCCTGCAGCATGCACTGATTCAATTTTCGAACAGAACCAAAGGTATAGACTGAAATATTTATCTTCAAATTTTCAAACCCTGTTCTTAAATTATCGAAAAAAGTACATTAAATTAATGCGCGCACTGTATTTTAAGTACTTAAACAACGTTTTAAGTTTAAACTCTTTAAACCATGACTTAGAGCAGGTTTACATGATTAATTTCAGTTCAAACGAACTAATTTATGTGATTACTTGTGTAAACTTGTCATTGCCCGTTCATATGATATTTTCTACGAGTAAGAAACTAAATGGAGTGGCCCTAGCGTGTAAAATCCATGTACATAGTGTGCCGATTTCTACGGTTTTTTTGCCCTCATTTTTTTTACGTGTTGTCACTTGTTTGACATTTTTCTTTAACCGAGTGTTGTGGTTAAAAAAGTGCTAATTTTATCGTCCTGTAATGTTGAAGTAAGGATTAAATTGACTGCGAAGGACAAAAAAATAAAACTATTGCGTGTTGTGTCAAAACTATGTGAAAAAAGTTCAAGTTTTAAACGATTAGTGATAATGAAGTGTGTAGTGCAATTTTGCAAAAATTCAAGTTCTTTAAAACACCCCGGGATTTAATTTCACAGATAAAGTAGAGAAAATAACTTTCTTTTGTGATAAGAATATTTCAGGCGGTGTTAAACGCACTATTAACTTATAAAATACCCACTTTTTGCGTTAAGGTAGACTTTGTTTACCTTTGGGTCAGCAGCCATATATTCTTGAGTTATCTTTTACAAAGGCGGTGGTGTAATTAAATTTTGCAAGGAGTTAGTAAATGCAAACTTTATTATTGAAGTGTTTACTGATTTCCAAATTAATTAGTTAAATTTCTTGTGATGAAAAGCCGTAATAAAAATTACAAATTTCAGTGAAAAAGCTGTTTTTAAATTGCAATTTTAAACAGATTTCTCCAGAAGTTTATAAATTGCACCAAAGCACCCCACTCACACATTTTAGGCACAGGCTACGGAAATCTCTGCTGTTGGGCCACACTATTTAGTTACTTACTCGTAGGATATTTTCTAAGGTTTGGAATAATCAGTGTCTTAATTTAAAATTCACAGAGAAAATGATTTTGTTACAGGAATTCTATCTTGGCACCTGAGGTGGATCATATATTATATTTATTTAATTTTAAGATTTATCGTTAAAATGACAACTGTAGGCTAAATTTCCAAAAAAACAAAAACTTCAGCCCAATTCTACACCAATCCCAAGTCCAGTTCGACTAATAATTTTGGGCCTAAATGCCTGACTGTACTTGTAAATCTACACATCCATTCTGGCAGCACTTGTTAATAACGTAGCCGGTATAAAAACATTTCGCGACCCTGCACTTGCTGAGAACAGCTGAGCTGACTCAGCTGACTGACAGACTGTGACACTGACAGGCCTTTTTGTCTTGAGAGTTGTTTCACGTAAAATGTTTACAAATCCCGCATATTATTTAAAGTTATGAATTTTCGCAATGCAAAAGCTCGCCAAGCAGAAGTTATTCGCGCTGTTCAAAAAGACCTAGCATACACTACTGAGTTAACAGAAGATTTTTCCGATATTCTTAAACTTGCCGGACCGCGCTATTGGATTCGATATAGCAATTTATGTAAACTTCTAGCCCAAATTTCGTACCATGGATTTTCTTCCCTAAGCAGCTTACAAACTTTAGGTGAAGAATATACGGGTATTATCCAAGTTGACAATACTTATGTTACATTGCCTAACAAATTGGTAATATCTCTGATATTGAAACTTCGGATTGGGTATACTTATAGAATATTTTATTTAGGTTCAGCTAACAGCCATTATTTTAGAATTTGGGGGAGATGCACTCTATATTTACGTATTGAAGAAGCTTGAAAGAGAAGTTTTAACTAATAAAGACTTGAGATTAAATGCAAAAAATAAGCTTATTGCATTTATAGCTTTCATGAGATCTGCTGCGCCCTACATACAAGCTATGCATAAAACTATATTTTATTTTAAAGCTGGAAAATATCAACTGTCCAAGCGTTTTACTGGCATAAACTATATATTAGTACGACATTGGTTGAAACCAGATCATTCCCTTTACGGGTACAAATTATTGGGCATTGTAACTTTCTTACAGCTAACAATTTGTCTAATATTAAACATTCGAAATGCATTGTTGAAATTAACACAAAAGGAAAGTGTGGAAAATGTTAATGTTTCTAATAGTTGTGATAATGCTGAAAAGGATATTGTTCCCGCGCCTCCATGTAATTTGTGCTTTGAACCTAGGAAGAACACCAGCGTAACGCCATGTGGACACTTATTTTGTTGGAAGTGCATTATTGAATGGCTAAATGAGAAGGATGAATGCCCAGTGTGTAGGGATCATGTTAAAAAGTCTAACGTTTTACAGCTATTAAATTATAGGTGACTGAAATTCTTTGTTACAATTATAGATGGGTGCAACTCTTTTTTGTTTTTATAAAGTTTTACTAGGCAAAAAAAAATCTGTTTGAATTTTATAAACGAACTCTTTAGTTCGCGTTTTGTTTACTTATCAATATTTTTGCTAGCAAAGCTCACACAATTGAATATAATTATTTAATTATCTGCCACGGAATATAAGATTAAGTTGCATTGAAGATTTTAGTTAATTTAAAAGGAATGCAATGAAGTTTATAAAAGAAAATGTTGATTAACACGTTCGGCGTCTTGTCCTTATGCTTCATGGAAATCTTGTCGGCATATGCCCTCTTGTCCGCGAATGTGTTAAGTGAAGATAAATTTGCAAAAGTAAACAAATAATAATAATAATAATAATAATTTATTTAGTTGGAATTGTACAAAAGACTTATAATCTTGTTACTGTACCTACATACTATGGCTCGTGAAATAAAGTAGCGTGAATTGCAACAAGCAATAATACAAAATGTGCATAAATTAATCTAATGAAATCACTAACTACTTAAAAAACATAATTAGACACAAATGAAAATAAAAGAAACCAAAAAAGAAAAGAAAAGAAAATAAAAATTGACGAAATTAAGTGAACTGCAATACATTAAGAATAATCAAAACAATGTGCACCATTTACATCTATAAATCATTATACGATTTTATCAATCTAACAAAACCCCTGCTAGCACCTGCAAGTTGAATATTTCTAGGAAGGGAGTTCCAATTACGAATAGCCTGAACAAAGTAAAAGCGCTCACCATATGATGAAACAGATCTAGGCACAAGAAGTTGAAGACTCCTGACCGCCTTGCTAGGTATGCTGTAATAGACGTCCCAAGCAGAGAGTTAACATAAGCTGATATATGAGCGTTGCGAGGTAGTTTAAAAACATATCTTACGACATCATGGTATGCTACTGACAATCTCCGTTTGCATTCGGAGTCAGGCTTGCTAAAGAGAAGACTCCCATAAGTAAAGTGAGGGACAATAAGTGTTCGCGCAAGTTTAAGGCGTAGTTCTTTTGATAGGTAGTGTGTGCTAATCCACAGTTGTCTTAGACTTCCATAAATCTTTCCAAGCAAAAGACGCTACACTTTCGCACTCGCGAAGTTTTTAGAGCACTTTCAAAACTCGACGTGTCCAAAGCTACTGGGCCTGATGGTTTCTCGCCCCTTGTTTTAAAATGCTGCGCCTCTGCTTTGGCTAAACCTCTGCGCAAACTTTTTCACCTGTCATATTCAACAGGAATGTTTCCAAGTGTATGGAAACTTGCTCATGTCCAGCCGATACTTAAAAAAGGAGAGGCATGCGACCCCTCTAACTACAGACCAATTGCACTAACCTCGATCATATCTAAAGTTTTTGAATCTCTCATCAACTCTCAGTTGTTGAAATATCTAGAAAACAACCATCTTATCAACGATTGCCATTACGGTTTCCGCACTGGCCGCTCAACCGGTGACCTACTAACGGCTCTAACGGAACGTTGGAATCATTGTCTTCATAATTTTGGTGAGTCTGAAATCGTCGCTCTTGATATTTCAAAGGCTTTTGATAGAGTCTGGCATGCTGCCCTTTTAGCCAAACTTCAAACATTTGGTCTGCACCCTACCCTCGTTAAATGGATAGAGAGTTTTTTGTCAGGCCGTTCAATTCGTGTAGTAATTGACGGAGTTACTTCTGATTCCTACGAAATAAATGCCGGTGTACCTCAGGGTTCAGTTCTTTCACCAACCTTATTTCTTCTTTTTATTAATGATCTCTTATCCCTTACTCTCAATCCTATTCATAGTTTCGCCGACGACAGCACCCTTGATTTCGCGTACTCATTTGATTCTGTTATGAATTCACGTGGAAATGCTACAGAAGCCAATCGGGAACGCATGTTTAGATCATTAAACAACGACATTTCCAAGGTCCTTGCTTGGGGCAGAGCAAATCGTGTTACGTTTAATGCATCCAAAACCCAATGCTGTTTAATGTCCCTTAAAAAACGCCCAGTTCACCCCCAACCCATTTCAGTAGACGGAGTGAATATACCCAATTCACCCTCCCTAAACATCTTGGGTATCGAGATATCCAGCAATCTTAGCTGGACTGATCATATATTTGCAATCGCTAAAAATGCGATGAAATGTTTGGGTTTTCTACAGAGATGTAAGAAATATTTCACCCCACCTGACTTAGCGCTGATCTACAAGTCCCACATTAGGCCTAGACTTGAATATAATTCCCATATTTGGGCAGGGGCCGGACACACCGCACTGTCCGCGTTAGACAAAGGCCAGCGTAAAGCTGTTAAGCTTATTGGCGATCCATCAATTTCTGAGGGTCTTGACTCTCTGGAGCATCGACGGAATGTCGGTTGTCTCTCACTCTTCTATCGTTATTTCCATGGCCGTTGTTCTAACGAAATTGCTAGCCTGATTCCTTGTAGACTCATGACAACGCGCGATACAAGATCAACAAGCCGCTCCCACCCCTATACTCTCCAGGTCAAATTTGGACGTACCGTCAAATTTCGGGAATCTTTTCTAAGCAGAACAACACGAATGTGGAACAGTCTACCATCTTCTGTTTTTCCCTCGTCTTATCAGCCTGAAACTTTCAAACGGGGCGTACATCGACACCTCCTTCACCCAAACTCCTAACCCATTTCCCTCATCCTTAATTCCTTTCCTGCCAAGGCTGTGCTTAAGCATCATAGGGCATCCCCTGAGCTTTGGCATCATCATATATAAAAAAAAAAAAAAAAAAGCTGCTCTCGAACATAATCGCAACAAGTAAATCTAGAGTTTAATTTAACGCCCAAGCTCTTTACTGAATCAGCATAGTTCAAGATGGTATTGTTTAACGTAATAGCTGGAAGGTTCGACTTATTAATGTCACGTCTATATATAGCAATACAGGTTGATTTTGATGGATTGAGCTTTAAATCATTTATGGATGCGCTCCAAGTCTTCGTTTATTCGTTGAGTACAGTCCTCGATTAAACCAATTGGCCTACTAAGGTGTATCTGCGCATCATCCGCATAGAGGTGTATAGAAGCATCAGAAATAGTGCTTGGAAGATCGTTTATGTATAAGCTGAACAAAAGTGGGCCAAGAACGGAGCCCTGAGGGACGCCTGAGTGTAACGGCATCGGGTTAGATAGGGACCTCTGTATCTTAACAGTCTGACTACGTCCATCTAAGAAGCTGTTTACTAGCCTTGCAGCAGATGACGAAAAATTGAATTTATTTATAAGTTTGTAAATTAGCATTTGATGATTCACGGACTCAAACGCTTTTCTAAAGTCAAGTAAGACTAGAATTGTAACAAAATCCCGGTCAAGAGATTCATGAATATCAGTAGTTACTTTCAATAATGCAGTTTCACAGCTGTGGCCGAATCTAAAACCAGAGTGCCATGCAGTCATCATATTATTCTCATCAATAAATTTCATAACCTGTTAAAACATAATCTTTTCCAATACTTTAGCTAGAAAACCCAACAAACTGATGGGACGAAAGTCGCCAGGCTCAGATGGAGACGCCTTTTTAGCAATAGGCATAACAAGTGCCTCCTTCCATTTCGCAGGAAATTAAGACGTGGTTAAGCAAAAATTAAAAATGTGTACCAATTGCGTTGATATGTAAGGGGCTATGACTTTAAGGAATTCCGGGGGTAACATGTCAGGACCTGTGGCATTTGACTAGATATAGTAAACCTTTTCAAGAACTTCATGGCTATCAACACATCGAAACGCAAATCCATCTGTTGATATAATTGAAGAGCCACCATCGTGGAATAATTGTTATGCACTAGGCCGATTATTATGATTGTTGGTAAAAAAATTATTTAAACTATTCGGATCCATGTTAATTTGAGGGGGATCATTACTGTGTACTCCCAGGCTGCGAAGATTTTTCCATAATTTTTTCGCAGGTAAATGCACATTCAATTTTGCAGCAAGATATTCCCTTTTGGATGATCGAATTAATTTGGTTACTCTATTTCGCATCACTTTGTATCTGTTATGCATGTTTATATCGCGTGTTCTCTTATATTGTTTGAGCAAAAAATCACGTTCAGCCATGGCATGATGGATCTCCCTTGTAATCCATGGGCAGCGAGGACTACGTACCTTAAAAAATTTTTTCGGGACATGCTTTTCAAAAAGATATGAAAGGGAAGTTCTCAAAATATCCACCTTTTCATCCACAAAGTTGCTATCAAAGAGTGAATTTCACGACATCTCGTAGCAATCCTCCATTAGAAGGTTTTTATCAATATTTTTGAAGTCACGGTACGAAAAACTCACACTATCTGGCAAAGGACCTAGGTTCATTTTATAGGTTAAGAATAGAAAGTCATGGTCAAAGTTGCTAAGAGGTGTTATTTGACTATGAAATAATACATTATGTTTGTTGGTAGAGAGTATGTAATCAAGCTGAGATGGTGATCCTGAGTTAAAGTAGGTAGGCAGACTATTGATTACCTTGATATCGAGGGTCTGAAATAGGTATAGCATATTTTCAGTTGCTAAGCCCTGAGAGCATTGACATTAAAGTCACCACATATGATAAGATACTGATATCTCAACTCAAGAGACGAGACAGTATCAGCGAATTCCAACGCTTTTTCCATACTGAATCTATTAGGAGGGCAATAGACGCTCAGAAGAACGCATTTCTCAGAGCCTGTATTAATTTCAATTCCCAAGAATTCTAAGTCGTTTTCAGGTAAGGAAGAAGCAACAATAGATACCATTAGAGTATTGTGAACATATATAGCAACACCGCCACCCATCCTACCAACACGATCATTTCTAAAAATGGTATAATTAGGTACTGAAACAAGTCCTGAGCTCACCTTCTCGTTCAACCAAGTTTCGCATAAAATCAGAGCATGAATTTTAGCAACCAATCACATAACGGTTAGTTTAGATTGGTTTCTGCCGTTTAAAACGTACTCTTTCGGTAATTTTGATATGTATCAACCGGACATAGTCCTCAGTTCAACTTTAATTTCTAGTTTCTATAGAAAACGCCGCGAGGAAAGCAGCAGCGACAATATAATAAGGACGAAAAGGGCGCCTAAACCAGAGAGAAAAATGCAAGATTACTCTGCGGAAATCCACATGTTCTATAAGTATAATAATAATAATATGTTTATTTAGCCTAGGTTAAATATATTACTTTTACAAATTTATCTCCACTTAATCAACATTTTTGCTCAAATTCCATCACATTTCTTTTAAATGAACTAATGTCTTCTATAGGTACATCTGATACAAATTTAAATCGTTTATAAATTAATGAATTCTGTGCTTTTGTTTGCCTAAGATTAGGTAATTTTGATCCGTCCCTATTTCTTATATTGTAGGGTTGATAATCACGTACATCCCTAATATATCTATTCAAATAATTAGGAACTAGACCACACTTCACTTTAAATGCAAAGACCAATACATTCAACGTGATTTTTTTCTAATATTTAGCCATCTTCACTCTTTCAACATGAAATCTATCCTAGAGTATTGCAATGCGGAATGACGCGCATAGGCTTATTCTGCATTTTTTTTTTGCAACCGGTCCTGACTTTCTTGACTATTTAAATATAGAACTGTCGAGCAATACTCAAAATGACATGTTTAAAGCTATTTTTCGTGTCAGCCTATTTCTTATCCTTTTCATGAAGTCAGTTTTCTTTCCTTCCTTACATCACACAGGTACATTTTCTTTTTGATATATTCAATTTTAATTTGTTTCCTTTCATCCATGCACTTATTCTGTGCAGATCATCTTGTAAATCTTTTTCACCACGAGTGGCTAAGAATAACACAGCATCATCTGCGAAGGTACCATTCTGCACCAATTCCTGTAAGTTGTTTATGTGTATAATAAACAGCAATGTCCCCAAAATCGATCCTCGAGGGACTCGGAATTTCACCAATAGTGGCTTTGATCGACATTCACTCACTTTAGCTTGTCTTCGATTTGTCAAATAATATTTGAACCATCTAACCTCTACCTCGGTCATGTCATACTTTTCAGTTATTGTAATAATATGATCCTGTTCACTGTTTCGAAAGCATTTTTTATATTCAAGAAAACACATAGCACTTTTTTCTTGTCTGACAGTTGCTATTTCTATACATTTATGTAGTACCATATTAATCGCTGATTCATATGAATGACTTTTCAGCAACCAGATTGATTTTCAATAATTATGTTGGTTCTTTCTAGATACCATTCCAATTGGTAGTGTACAACTTTTTTCAAAATCTTTTCACCAATCATTAAAGCATTAATTGGTTTGAAATCTTCACACTTGTTCGAATTTGTTACTTTTCTAATTGGAGTCACCATAGATTCCATCTATATTTCTGGGAATTTTCCAGCCCGTAGAGATTTATTCATTATTCTAAGTAGTATAGTTACTATTTTGGGTAGCGCATCTATTACCATTCTTTTGTTTACCAATCGAAAGTCCTTTTTATTGTTCATATTGCTTAAAATTATTTCTTAAGTCTTGAAGACTTATGAACTGGATTCAATTCCTTCAATTAAATTTGTATACTGCACTAGTTTATTCTCAAGATTTATCTTCTCCACGCTCTCTATGAAATACTTATTAATTTTTTCTGCACGTAGTGGACCGTTTTCTATTATGAGATTATGGAAATTTATATCAGGTAAGTCACTCTCTTTTGCCTTAGATACCGTGGACTTCAGTACTCTCCACATTGCTTTTTGGTCCGTGCAGGAGTTTAGTTTATTTCGAATATAAATATTTCTTGTCTTCTCTAATTATCGTTTATTTCTCAGAATACCAAAATTACTCCAATCTTCTGCCTTATTTGTCAATATCGCTCTCTTCCTTTTCTTGATTTGCTCATTTCTTACTCTCACTAGTTCCCCATCAAAACATTCATTACTTATATAGCTCTTATTCTTATTAATGATTAACGTACCAACTGCTCTATCAACCTCGTTTTGCAAGCTCTCAGCCAATCTTTCTACCGTAAATATAGAGTTCTGACTAAATTGTTTGAACTCAGTTTTCTGTACAAACTCCTCTTTTATATATTTGAGCACCTTGACATTGTGATCCTTCCGCGTACCTTTTAAAATAACAATCAGATAAGTAATAATAATAGTTTCATGATCAGACGGTTCGCGCTTCGTACTGGCTATTATTCGTTATAAAGTAGTCTCTATCAAAGTTCTTGAATTGGTGGTAATTCTCTCTGGTTCATTCACTATTTGCTTAAATGAGTTCATTAAAAAGGCATTTTCAATCTGTTTCTTATATGTATCATTCACATCAAACCAGTTTATATTAAAATCACCCACCACCACCAAACAGTCATTAGGAAAATCACAAATTGCATCCATCCATTTACTTACAAACCCACAGAGCAGTCTATTTTGTGCTCTAGGCGATTTATAAATTTGTAATACTGGTAAAATATACTTTACACGTCTGCTTCCAGTTTTTTTTTCAATTAGGTCCTTGCTTATTACTTGTACTTGCCAATCCGTATAATAAAACGCCTCCTACAAATCTGAGTGGAAAATGTTATTATCAGTTATAAAAAGAAGATTAACTTAGAGAAGCTGGATGTATTTCAACACAACTCACACGACATAAGAGAGAAGGAAAATTGTGACTCCCGTAATTTATGCGGCGGATCGATTATGGTTTTGGGATGCGTTACCATGGGAAACTTCCAATATCTACAAGAATGAATTCAAAATTGTATATTGAATTTCTAGGAGATTTACTTATTGATCACACAAAGTCAATCAACTTTTATCTTTTACCAAGACAATGGTGAATTCAATGCCAAAACGGGACTTTTAAGTGATTTAATCTAAAGGAAGTCTCACAAATTATTAATAATATAATTAGGATATGAATATGTACCTCATTCATTATGAACTTATAGTATTCTCCTCTAATTTAGTACAAAAAAAGATAAATTTATTTTTTTAAGTGTTTATAATTGAAATAGTTTTGTTGTATATTTTTTTTAATTTGATTAATCTCAGCAAGTTTTTCTTAACACTTTTTTGGAATTAAAGTATTGAGTTACAAGTGTGTTTTATTTGAATTTTTTGGTGAACCTGTAATTATGTTCTCCATTGTCTGTCACTCTCGGAATCAAGAAGAATCTAATGACACCTCAATTATTGATATCCATTCAGCCGTTTGGAAGTTAAGACAAGCAAGTACCCCACAAAATCGAATACGTGCGAAAAGCATAACCCTAGCCTATGCAGTCGGGTAAAAAAGGGAATTTTACATCACACTGTGTAAAAATAACAATTTGATAGTTATTTTTACACAGTGTTTCAGTTTTTATCATTCTATCTTGACCCTTTATTTTATTCCTTTTTGTCGACGTTTTATCTTTGGATGAAGTTGTAGTTTAGTACGACTCAAATTTGATAGCTAATAATTAATACGACTTAAAATTACAAAATAGTTAAAAAAAAAGTTGAACCGACTTCACAAAAGGGCTAAAAAGCACAACATAATTTTAAATTTTATATCTATTACGACATTTTGAAACCGATACAAATTAGACAAACAAAACAACCACAACAAAAGTATTTAATCGTCCTTCATTATCCTCCCGAGCTAAAATATTTAGGTAGCTTTATACAGGGTTGCGAAAATATTAATGTAAAAAATTTACATTAACCATTACTTTTTTCCAAAAGTAATGAAAGTATTTTCCATTAACCAATATTTGATTTAATTGATTTTTTAAACATTGTCAAAATATTATAAGAGACGATTCTGCATATATTTTGACTAAGGAATATTAGTTAAAACAATTTATTTTTATTATAAGCAATCAATCGAAGAAATTCCTACTAAATTTTTTTGATATTGCCAAGATATGTATGAGTAGAAGATCTAAAATTTGTGGAACATGTTACCAATCTGGGAACATACTCTACCCAACAAAAAAGAATCATCAAAATCAGTCCACGCGTTGCATAAAAAAAACCCGACAAGTACGAGTTGAACTCGCGTGTAGAGGGTTCAGTACGATAAATATGTTATCTACCATGTTTTTTTAAATTTGACTCAAATTTGTTTGTGGTAACTAAAAAAAGTGTGTATTTTACCGGATTGTAGATGGAAATTGCTGAATATATTGTCTATTATCATAGTCTGTCTTGTATATTCTTGAATACGTGGACCAAGACCGTTAAATGAAAGTGAAAGTGCTGCTTGCTCATTACTTCTCAAATGAAAAGTAAAATGTTCCAGTTGTTTGCAATGGCTTGTATTTCAATCTTCAATTAGCGATGCAATTACATATGTAATTTAAGGCAGGATGTACAATTGCATTATCTTTTTATACATTTTTTCTGAGCCGTTAACACATTTTATTATACGCACGTATTATTTTTATTGTTTTATCGACTAATGGAACCCCCACTCAAGATAAAGTTTTTAGTAGAAACGAATTCAATAAGGATAAGTAAATATTATAATCAATTTTAATTTAATCTCATCACAGGGATTCGTGGCTCTAGTCCATACGCCTATCTGATCTAGTTTTGTTAATACCTTTTTGCAATTTTTTCGGAATCTGCAATCTTTAAACCATAGATCTAAGACTCCGGAACATGTCGGTAGGCCCGCCTGAGTCCTCACTGGATGTATCAGTCAGACGTGATGAAACAAAACAAAGACCTTAACAGTAGAATTCATTAAAATTGAGTTAAATAGCTCAGAGAAAATCATTAAAATTAAAAGCTTTTATTTAACTTCACTTGTACATATGTATGTCCTGGAATTTTGTAATCAATATTTCCACTGAAGCTATCGGGCTGAAATTTGGCACACACGTTTGGTTCTCGGGACAATGCACGATTACTTAAATGCTTCCCTTTTTTAATCCAATATGGCGGACGCTACAAAATGGCGATTTATCATTTCCACAGCAACCCCTATGATATAGTCAAAGATTACTTACTACTAGATAACCGGCTCCCTAAAATATCCAGTTAGTCTTGAAAAAGTAACCCTGGCACCACAGTAATACGAAATATATCCAGATTTTAAAGTCATAAGGATATACATGCAAATAAAGAGTACAGGTAGTGTGCAGTCATTTACTTCTGTCAAAATTATTTGAGAGAATCACTTATTCCTGTCAAAATTCTGTTCTCATTCGGAGAGAATCACATACTCCTGTCAAAAGAGTACCGCCAAATCTTGTCGAAGAGAAAAATGTACCAAAAAGTACGACCAATAAAAATAATTCATGTAAATCACATGACTGAGTTAGTTACTTATGTGCGTAAACTGTCGATGTATTCTGATCTTTTAATGAGCGAAGTACATTTGATATTTGCAAATGCATATATGAAAAGTATCTTATCCACAAACTCTCCCGGAAAACAAATTTTTAATTCTGACTGCAGGGTTGCCTGATACGGGAAATATACAAAAGCAACCGAAAATTTTTCACTACTTTGTTCGAAGCCGTTTATCTAGTAATAGTAATCTTTGATATGGGTATCAAACGAAAGGGCTTGATGAGCGAAACACAATAAGTAAAGTGACGTCATTCTAAATCCAATATGGCAGACGTCTAATATGAAAATGCATTATTATTATGATATGGAGGAAATCTTCACCTTCACGTGGTGGAACCTATTAATCCGAAACATTCATTGGCAAGGAGACCAACGCAGATGGACTTACTATCTTACCTAACAGATGTCGTGAAATTGATAAGAATCAGATAAGGTTGCAAAAGTCTCAAGGAAGTATAAGGCACTGCCTAATAAACAATACCTGATTTATGGATGCAATTTCTAATAAATAGTAAAATTTCTGTGAAAATGGTCGATTGCAAGATTTCAAAAGACTAAAAAGTAAAATTACACAATAAAAAAATATTTTTAAAATAAAGCTTTTATTTAACAATAAAATATTAAAATGTAGTAAAAAGGAAGAAGTAAGTTTTTGCTATAATAAATTTATGCTGAAAATAATATTTTCATAAAATAATTAATAATATAGTATCTCATTTTTAATATTTTGGGTAAAATAAATTTTGATTTACATTAATATTTTGTTTGAAATAGTAACTTAGCTTTGATAATTTTGGGTTTACAAAGGATATAAGCACATAAAACTATAAATAAAAGTTTGGGTGCTCATTAGATATTGAAATTATAAAATACTAAGCGAAGCGAAGCGAAATTATGCTGGCCTAAGAAGCTAAAAAGTTTTATATTTGACAAAAACAAATAATTTCTACTCTACCATCCATTACATTATTAGTTTGATATTTTAAATCACATACATACATACATAAAGCTCTAGGGATGTGAAGACAGCACATGTGTAAGTATTGTAATCGTCCAAAAATTCAATTTATTGTTAGAGTTTTGGAAGTTTTTGATTTATATCACTTTGAAATGGAAACCGTACGTTATATATATTATTAAATCATATAAGTATAAATGGCGAAACTATGAAACGACAAAATAACTAATACTGAAAAATATAAAAGATTGAAAAATACTTAAAAACGTTGAAACTTTAATAAACAGTTATTACGATAGATGCTTTCTTTATTAGTGCATTTTAATTTAACAAATCAAAAATAAGATAATTCACAATTTTAAGAATAAGAAAGGCAATACATAAATTTATAGTAAGGAAATCAAAAAATTCAGGTAAGATAAGTATGATATGCTAAATTTTTCAGAAACTTCCATTTTTCTTTCTTCTCTGATACTTTAATTTAATTTTAATTTAATTTCTTTGATACTTTAATTTTTAGAGCCATTACTGTACTCGACACATAAGCAAAGACTACTATTACTAAATAAACGGCTTCGAACAAAGTAGTGAAAATTTTTTGGTTGCTTTTATATATTTCCCGCATCGGTCAGAACTAAAAATTTGTTTTCCGGGAGAGTTTGTGGGTAATCTTTGACGTAAGTCTGAATGCTTCGATTAATACTGAGTGGCTTTGCGAATGAAACTGGTGATGTGAAATCAATAAAGAAGATTAGACATACAGTTATCAAACTAAACGGCTATTTGCCAGTGTTGTGGCTTATTGTATGTTACATATTTATTTTGTATTCTTTATTATCTTTTTATATTTTCTATGCATATCTGTTTGTTTTCAAAGTTACGAAACTAAAGAAATTATGTTTGAATTTTATAGATGTCATTAATAAATTATTATTTATATTATTATAATTTAAACTAGTTCGAGTACAGAAAAAAGTATTGTAAAGTGGAGTAAAATTATTTTCGCTATGTCGATTTATTTATTTCCCACCTAAAATATTCAATTATTCTGTTCACATTTTCGAGAAAAACAATATTATTTATTTCAATAGAGAAAGTGCCCCACCCCTCTTACATTTAGTTATTTTTAAGAAATGTGCTACTACATATAGCAAAAGCATTGAACAAAATATTCTATACAAGATGTTTCGCACTTTTTCTTCAGTGTGGAAATGTTTTCTCGAATGATCGATGGATCATTTGATTAATTTCTAGAATTTCTTTCATCTGAAAAGATCTAGGCAGTTTAATGTTATCTAGTCGACATTACAAAATGTTTACTAAAAAAGAAATTAAAATCACACGAAATACCTTGAAACTTGCAAATCGCTTTAGTAATTAATCAGTCCTTTTCATAAATAATGCTAAATATGGCGTAGAAATCCTTAAAAATTAGAAAAGTGGGTGCCCCAACATGCATTATAAGCGCCATTTTTAGATACCATAAATTTAAAAGATTTGTTTACCTTAACAATATGCGCATTATTCTTAAAGAATAATAAAAATTCCAGAAATATACATATACATGCTTTTGATGATCGATAGAAAATATTCAATTAATCGGCACTTCAAGAAGACCCTAGCAACTCTTTGAATTTTTTTAAAAAATGAAATTCATAACTTTAGCTGAAAAAATACAACAGTTGAGTGTTCTTCTTTGTAACCATTTTTTTTTAGCGGGAGAGGTGAAAATCTTCCAAAAGACAGCCCGTGCCCTCCGGTAGTGTGAGATTTTTATCCACTAAAAACACCTCTCTGGGGATTAGACGAAACAGACCACATATAATCGGGTCCCAGCCATAAAGCTTTAGTCCAGAGCCACGACAAGTAACCTCCTCGGGATTAACCGCAGCTAACCCTTCGGAAGGTAGGTCTTCATCTGCGTGTACCGCAGAGATAGCAAATTCGTTAGAGTCTACCATCTCGCCGCACCTAAGGAAGTGCTAGTTATTATTTTGGCAATGGCACCTTCTTCCAGGACTGCTACAGCACTGTTAGCCGGCACAAGCCAGCCTTCAGAGTCGCCGCAGAACCTTCGAAAGGTAATTTTCCCAAAGCTGGGTATAGCCAACCTTTTAGGGTCTACCATACCCTCCACCTCCACTACTACAGAAATGCCTGAGGAAACGCCATTCGCCACCCAATTACCCCTGGGTCCTGCAGAGGGGACGACGACACTGCAGCCTCTCTTGGCATGGCCTACTACAACCTTGGAGTTAGGGGAATTTTTCAAGAGGTTATCTCCTCCCGCATTAGTTACTTGGATGCATTGCCCGGTTGCTACGGCTTGGAGGTGTAACTTACACTTGAGAATGTTCAGATGAGGATCGCCATATCCTAGAAGGCTTCAACAAGTCCGTCTATTATCCAGCAACCTCTTTGTAACCATACGAATGATTAGATATCAGTGAGATATAACTTTGGCAGTTTAAACGATGGTGCTTAATGTGTTTACGAAATATTGAAAGTGTCCCAACATACAGGACTCTACTCTATTTTTTAGCGGCTGCTGGTTACCAATTAAAACCTTTCTTAATAACTCCATTTAGAAGCCAGTTCAGGGTAGACCGAAGTCGTCAGGAAAGATTTAACGATGTGCACCCAAGAGATATTGAAAAACACATTTCGTCGCACTTTGGAAGCGCCAGCATTACATTATAAACCTGAAAAGGTGACCAAAATAATAAATGTAGATTGCGCCCTTCACAATTTGAGAATTAAACATAAAACATAATATTTTTCTGGTAGATTTAAATACAAAGTATAATAGAATTAACCCTTCTAACTCAGAAGGCGCACTTCTCAGGCAGAAGACTAGAATTAATCGACCTATTGGCCAGAATATAATAATATATTGAGGCGAATGAGGGTCCCACACAAACATGCAAAAAACATTAGTAAACAAAAACTAAAATACGCCCCCACACAACAATCAGGGATGCACGGACAACAGAGAACGTTTCAGTAAATCCAAGTTATATTCATTAAAATTCAGTAAAAGGAATGTAAAAATAACAGTATTCAGTCTTAGAAATTAAAAAAAAAACAAATAAAATAGCAAATTTTTATTTGGTGTGGTACCCTGAAAATCATTTTATGCAAAGCCCAATATTGCACTTTTTGCACTCTGTTTTGCCTCTTGATGTGCAAAACTGCCCAGCACATATTCGTTTCTTATTATCCTGTATAGGCTGTACATAGTGTTCCTTACCGTCATATCTCATAAGACTTTCTCCTTCTGGGATGAGAGCCTTACTACTTGCCCATAAGAAGTTGAAGCTACGATCACAACGGCATTATCTTTGCAGTAGCTGTCTCCATTTATCCTCACACTCTATGTATTATAACTCACAGAAAAGGTTTCCCTAATTATATTCGAATCCTCCAACTTTCATTTTATATTAGTTGATTTTTTTTATTTTTCTTGGATTTCTTTGCTGCTGGTTCCAAATTTATCCAGTCTTCATTTTCTACAATTGCTTCGTCTAGAGTAGAGCGGAAAATTTCCGCTGGCGCTAACATTTGATTTCTACTCAAAGAAGTAATTTTTGGTTCCAGTTGATCACAATCTTCATCCATGAGCTCATTAACGTCAGGGGGCTAGATACAGATATCTGTCTCCAAATCATCTTCATCTAGAATGTCCAGCATTTCGTTCAAAGTCAAAGGTCTTCAAAAATAAGAAAAAGAAGAAAACCAATTATTGTATACGAATTCTCCTAGAAGTTAAATATCGGAGCAGTGATAATCAAATAAACCGAAATTATTAAAAATAAGCAAATTTGAATTTAATTTTAAGGTAGTGTAATAACCAACACAATTTACACATGACCTGAACACTACAAGCCAATTTTTGAAATCAGTAAAAAAATTTTACAAGTACTTACCGGCTGCTTGATGCAATTTTCTGACAATTTAATTTTTCTCAAAGTTGAACTATTCCACAAAGCACCTCCAATACGACCTGATCACTTCAAATTTTTTTAGTCAACTGATACTCTACTTGCAAAAAACCGAATACGCGGTAAAAAAGTTAACGGGATTACAAATGTGCTGGTGCTATATGGCACCGCTAGGAGATAATGGGTTAATGAAAATATTTTCAAAATGTCCTGCGTCTTGAATGCGCCGAAGTCATGAATATTTTTAAGTCAATTATTTTCTTTTATTTTATTTCTGGCTTCTAAAATGTTTTTTATGGGTTCATCTACTGTCGCAACTTCTACCATTTCTATCATGGTTCCTCACAAATAAAAATCAAGTAGGGTTAGGTCGGGAGAACGAGCTGGCCAAGAAAAGGGACCATTCCGCCGAATCCACCTACTCCCGTAATTTCCAATCAAACAATGGAGTACATTTCTTCCCCAGGAGGCTGATCCGTCATGTTAAAGAGGCCTGTTCCTGTTGTCAGCAAGAAATTAAAGTCATCGACCAAGCCAGTCAGCAATACAATTAGCAGGGCATTAACCAAAAATTGCACTGTAGGTTGAGTAAAATTGTCAATTTTAAGACCTAGCATTTAAGTTAGCATAAACTTTGTATAAATATAAATGTGAAATAAAGCTTTTTCATTCATAAAGTTAACGTGAAACGATGACGGATTACCTTTTTGTTCACAACACCCTAGAATAGATGCGGTAAGATACGTGACGTCATGGCGGATAGTTTTAGATTTTTATTTAAAGTAGAAAATAATTATTTAAATAAAACAAAGATTTTTAAAACGGACTAAAAAGTATAAAATAATTTCTCCTTAATAGCGCTATGAAAATACTTGCAACATTTAAAATGAAAAACGTTGGGCGCATGCAATAGATAATTGAACACGAATAGTTCACCTATGTCGCTAACAATTGTATTGCAATGCAAATGATACGAACTGTTGTGTGAGTTTTCTCAACGACTGCTACTCTCTGCACTACTTACTATTATCTATCGCATGCGCGCTCAGGGAGTCGAAATAGGACCACAACCGAAACCAAATTGGGGGTTTTAAACCGCAATTGCAACAGCCTTAACCGTAATTAATTTTCTTCAATTTGGTTTCGGTTAGAATAGAAACGTAAAAATTCATTTTCAGTTTCAACCGAAATGTGAAATATAATTTTCGGTTTCGGTTAAAACCGAATTGTGAAATATAATTTTCGGTTGCGGTTAAAAACCACGTAGATTTAAAATTTTCGGTTTTGGTTACAACAGAAACGTTAAATTTATTGCTGTCGTTGGGATTTCTATATAATATAATGAAGTCATCCGACTCCTCCCCTCTACTCCCTACCACCCTCCCTTCATCCAGACATTTACCCCCCCCCCCCCTCCCCTCCAGCCACTATCTACCCTCCTCCAATCGACGGTCCCTTCATCTAGACATTTACCGAATATACTATGTAATGAAGATAGTGAAAAAATTTGAAAATATTGCAAGACCGGACATATAACTTCTTCCGCGGTCGGTACCAATTTAAATCGGTCTTTGAATTTCGGTCTGGCGGTTACGGTCACATATTTTTAAGGTCTATTTATTTCGGGACCATTTAATTTCGGTCGCTCTATTTCGGTACACTTTAAATTTCGGGACCGAAATCAAGACCGGTTAAAACAACCTAAATATGACAGATTTCGGTCCCGTTCCGACTCCCCGCATGCGCCCCACGTTTTTCATTTTAAATCTTATAAGTACCCTTCATTATTGCACCCTGTATAGTGTATAGGCTGCTTCTCTAACAATATTTTTTCTGAAGTCGTCCTTATTCTTTTTGGTTCTTTTAGATATTGTTGGCAATAGAGAAGGTGGTTCATGTTGCGGCTTTTCTTGCTGAGAAGGTTCAGTTGGTGGGTCTTTTTCTCCAGTGCATTCAAAGGTTTGCTGAAAACTAGCTGAAGAAAGCTTGTCTATAATCCCGTACGTTTTCCATTTTTTGATACATGTTTTTCTATTGTTAGCAAATTCACAGCTCGTTCTGCTATAGGAGAAAGATAGTGAAGTGTACTTGTCCCGCCAACAGTTACTTTCTATCTTTCTGGTTTTGGTCAATTTTTCTTTGTGCTTTTAATTTAAAGTCACTCCATACCTAGAAATATTTAAAAGTTTGTAAATTTTTTTTCTATTGTTCATTATATCATAGTTACTTTTTGCTAAACTACTGTGATTAGAATTGGACGAGCTAAGATGTTAACAGCTGTTGTGACGTCGATCCACACCTTATTGTATTTGCTTTTGTCGGCGTTGAATTCTCCAGCAAAGTTTAACCGACGGGCAATCTTCACATTGTCTTTTATTATTGCGACTAAATGCTCAAACTGCTGTTTATTTGATATTGTTATTCCATGAAATAAAACTTGTAAGCAAAAATTTATTGAAACATTACCAGCAAGAACATTTCCTCATAACTTTTTTCATTTTCCATCTTGTCTCACGGATGTTTTTATATTGACTAAAAAATCACCTTACCGCGATTTTTTCGTCTCTAGGCGACAATGAGAATACAAAAAAAACGATACTTACCGCCAAATGTGGCTATAAGTGCCAACGAGAATATTATCGACTTTTAGGAGTCACGTCATTAGACCCGCGATGTGACAATCAAAATAAGGCCCGATATAAAATGATAATACGCCGTGAGTGGCATGAGAGATTTCTATTCTTTGATACCCATATCCATAGATTTGGAAGAAAAATTACACATACGACAACAATATTGCGGCTGATGGCTGCCATATTCGTGTTTTGACACTATATCCTATGTCGCCCTCGAAGTTTGTAGTTAAAAAGTAGTAAAAAGGAAGTACTTAAATTAGCAACTCAAAATATTTTCAATACGTTTATTTTCAATAAAATAGGAGTAGACTGTGAAGATTTACATGTGGGTACTATGTATATATGGGTGCCATACATATCGAATTTTTAGTAGATTTTACGCGTAAGGAATTAACAAAATTTCTAGAAACTTCTTAATACTCTCTTAAAAATAAAACAAAACTTAAAGATAAATGTTATTTACAGTAGTGTTGGAACACATGCTGACTTTTAAACCAGGGATAAGAAAATCGTGCGATTGAATATTTTTTGATGTCTTTTGCTTTCCAGAGCTGCACGTGCTTCCATTGGTGAAGTAAAAGCAACCCGGGCATCACCTGTGGGTGAACCATCGTCATTATATCTTCGTATGACATTTTGTGGTTGCACGTTAAACTTGTGGAAAAATTCTAATATATCTTCAATTCCTGCTTTATAGGGAACATTTTCCATACCAACTACACAACCTGGTTGACCAAATTGATCAACTGATGCATTATTAAGAGTCTGCGGCAAGTTTTGCGGAGTATTTTGTGACATATTAGCATTTGAATTAGGAGGAAAACGTTTATTATCTTTAAAATCAGAAAATCTCGACTTTCGCTGTCCTCTTCGATTTCCTCGATTATCGTCTAAACCTCGTACAGGTCTTTGAGAATTGTTCATGTTATTATTACCAATATTGCTTTGCCTGAATGGATTCTGACTTCCTTCTTGTGAAATATTATCCATATCGTTATCTTCGTTTACAAAATTACTACTTATCATATTGATTAGTTGTTCCTGAAGTCCAGTATTAAAATTTCCGTTATCGTCATTGCTGTCCGCATTAAATGGTGGTAGGCTTGGGTAACTATCTTCTCTATTGTTTGACCCTTGTAAGAAATCTTCTCCTAATCGCTCTGCTACGATAGCTGGTGGAATTAGTTCTATGCGGGCATTGCGATTTCCACATGGTCGATTATTTTTCAAAAGTGATTTTTCTGCATCTTCTGCCGAATTGAATTCGACGATGCATTCTCCAGACGGCTGGTTTCGATGATTGAAAAGAATTTCAATTCGGTTCGGTGTAATTCCTAAATCAGCAAAGAAGTCGACGAAATCGAACTTAGTTGATCTGTAGTCACAGTTTTTGATAAGAATGAATGTAGTTTTATTTTGATTATCTTCAGGGCGGTTAAATCGGCTTCCTTGCCTGCCTCCTCGACGTCGAGGATCTGCTGTGATTGGAGGCATATTTAGGAGACTTGGTATTTGAGGTGGCTGCTTATTATCGGATTCAACATTTCTTTCATTTAGATTATCGTAAGAATTATTATCTTCGCGATTAAACGTCTTTCCGACTAACAGTTTGGTGTCTTCAATAGTGTTGTCGTCAGAATCCTTAACAAATGGATCATAAGCAGATTGTTGATTCGACATATTGTCCTCATCCGCTTCTTCCTCCTCTTCTTCTCTCATTTCAAGATCCATGTTATGCCTTTCCTTTGCTTTTTCAAATTCTTCGTCAGTACAACGTGATGTAAAAATTTGTTTGTGGCCAATCATACGTTTTGAATTAAAACCTTCTTTTAAAGCCATCTTTGCGTCTTCCGAGCGGTGGAACTTTACGTAACAAATTATTTGTTTTGGGTCGTATTCTTTTTTTGTCAAAACTATATCGAATAAAGTGTAAGACGAAAACAATTTTATAATATCTTGTTCTTTTGCAAATGGTGGAAGCTGCTCCAATACAAGTGTTGTAAATTGGTACTCCTCTTTTTCGGATTTGATAAATTCGTCTTTCGATGATCCTATTTGCGAATTTTTCTCATCAGTATGGTCAAAACGACTTATTTGTCTTCCAGGTTTAAAGGAATCAACAACTTCGTCAAATTCTTCTTCCGTGCAACTCTCAATTATAACGCGTTTACTTTTTAAAGCTAAGCCATTTCGAATAAAAGCTTTTGGCTTGCTCTCTGGACGCACAAAGCGTACAAAAGCTACACCAATTCGAAGGCCATGTTTATCATTAATCATCTTAATTCCATTGTTCGCGATATATAAACCGGAAAAAAATCTACGCAAATCACTGTAACTCGTACTTGAGCACATGTTGCTCACTTTTATGCAATTTCCCTTGATTTCGTCATAGTTAATTTCATTTGGATGTACAATATCCGGTTCTTTGTTAAGCTTAAGATCCTCAGATGGAACATTTGAAATTTTTTCTTCTTTGTTATCAAAGCTTGCGTTTTGTGTAGTGAAGGGTTTATCATCAGAGTTTCTGCTTTGATTCCGATCTTCTTTCTTCGCATTATTTCCAAAAATACCAGAAAAATTCATTTCTGCTGCTTTGATCTCTTCTTTTGGTGCAGATGATTGATTAGTCTGCTTAGAAGCCATTGTGTAAGGATTTTGAAATGGCGTACTCTTGGAATTTGATCCGAAGTAATTAAAATTGGACATTAAATTTGACGTTAAATAGCTTTGAAAATTTAATGGCTCTTCGTCTGGTTTCTGGGTATTGTTGTTTTCTTTTTTATTTAAATCAGGGGAAAAATGCAAATTGCTTTGAGAAGATTGCTGAATTTGTTGCTGAAACTGTTCATACTGTTGTTGTTGCTGCTGAGTAGTTTTTGGGTATTGTACAGTTTGCATTTGCTGATATTGTTGGAAAGGATTTTGTGTCTGTTGGAACTGATGCTGTTGTGGCGCCTGCGCTTGGTTTCCTATTTGATTGAAACCAGCCATTTGACTGACGTTTGTCTGGTATGATGGAATTTGTGTCTGTCCGTACATGCTGTAAGACTGCATGAAATTCGTTTGATTTGTTGATAGGGGCGGTGGCACACTCCAAATACTTACAGGTTTGTTTTGTTGCTGTAAGTTCTTTTCATTTTTTTCATCATCTTCCTCTGTATCCATTGGAATACTTTCACTTTCGTCTTTTTTTATTTCACTTTGCCGCTCTATTTCTTTTGCCATTCTTTCACGGGGATCTCGTGATTCGACTTTATCATTCTGTTCGCGTTGCTCCCGTGAATCTCGTTGTTCTCGAGGATCTCTTTGCTCTCGTCGACTTTTATTATCATTTCGACTGCGATCTCTACTTTTAGAACGGCGTCGCCGATCTCTGCGATCACGGCTGCGAGTGCGACTACGATCTCGCCGACGTCGGTTTCCGACCCGATCTCTAGATCTCGAACGTCTGCGATCTCTAGATCGAGATCTTGATCGTGACGATTTGTAGCGATCCCGTTCACCACGACCTCTATCTTTATCGCGTACATTTCCCCTGACTTGTTCATCGCCTTGCACTTTGTCGCGGCTTTCTCGCGATTCCACAGAATTTTCATTGTACTGATTTAATGATTGGTATGATGGTACTAAATTCTCTTTTTGTTGAACTGGCTGCGATAATATATTTTTCAGAGATGTAGATGTGATGACTGGTGGTTGTGGTGGTTGAATAGGTTGAGTTTGTTGTTGATACGGTTTTTGATTCAATTTTGATGGTTGTTGCAATGATTGTTGTTGCTGTTGCTGTTTTTGGGCAGCAGTTATCTGCATCATAGTTACTGAATTTTGTCGCGCACTTTCAATAACTTTCTGCATTTCCGCTCGAGAAGACAATAAAAGCCTAATTTGTACCTCATTAATTTTTCCGCGGTCCAATAGCATTGCTTGTCTAGCGTCTTCATCCGTGCTGCAAAATAATAAATTATAAAGTTTAAGCTCACGTCACGTTGGAATAGAATTTCTAGATAAATCATGTTTCTTTCGATTGTGATAATGAAGTTGAATTTCGGAATAGCTTTTCAAAAGCAATTTACCTCGTTTGTAGGAGTAACAAAACTATGCAACCACGCATTAATAAATTTAAAGTGTACACTTAAACACTATAATGGAGTCTGGTAGTATGAAAACTATATATATATTTAGCGCAAATCCTCGAATAAAATGGTCTACAAATTATGGTAACGTGGTATATAAATTTCTCGAAATCTGCGAATTTATATTAGGAAAATTACCTTTTAGTCCAAATGTATGTATACCTACATATTTTCTTACGTAGCATCAAATTTCTATGAATCTCTGCGAATATTATATTTTGCCTAAAGCGTCAAATGTATATTTTATGTGCAAGGAAGTTTATGTCAAATTTCTGATCATGAAGCGATTTGTGCATCTTTTAATCTTCCTGTTCCGCGAAAATCTTCAATTACCTCATATCGTGACTTTCACAATATTGGTTTACCGCGTCTTTTGAATGAATGAATCAGAGGCTGTTGACTGGAGTAGACTTTATGGGACAAATGACGTTGATGTTCAGGTTGAGCATTTCAATTATGAGATTCTTAGGTTATTTAATTTATTTGTTCCTTTGGAATCTAGAAAAATTAGTGAGAGTACACCTTGGATTGATTTGTTATTTCTGATGACTTAAATGATTTAGCTGAGGTATTAAAGAATTCTGATGGTCAACTTTCTTTATCCACATCGGTCAATGATACATAGCTTGGTATTTCCCAAATGAATATTGATCTAGTCAGAGTCTTGAATTGTTCGAAGAAAAATAAATTGAAATTAAATGCTTCAAAGTCTCAAGCTATTTTGATATTTTGATGTTTGAATTGATCCCTACTTATCTGGGTGATGATATTATTCCTTACTCTGACTCAGTTAACTAAGTTATAGTGGTTTGTTATACTCTAGCATGGGATATGCATATAGCCAAGGTTATAGGAAGGGTATATGGTACTTTTAGAAAATTATGGTTTTATGCGAAATATACTCCATTATCCAGTCGAAGACGTTTAGCAATAACCCTTATTATTCCCATGTTTTTATATGGATGTCAAGTATGATATTGTCTGGATAGCGATAGTCGTAGGAAGCTAAATGTAGCATATAATTCATGTGCGCGTTACATTTTTAAGATTGATCGTTTCAGTCGAGGTATGCTTCCAATATATTGGGATGTACACTGGATACTTTTTTTAAATACCATGTCGCATTAATCGTTTTCAAAATAATTAGGAATTTAATGCAAGATTATTTATGAGAAAAATTCAACTATTTCAGTTAGTACGCAATGTTCAGCTTGTTATTCCTCGAATTAATATAGGCAAAGTGATAGATCATTTTTCGTCTGTGGTTTTAAAATTTGGAATACACTATCTGTGAATATTAGGCGATTCACAGCCATCAGTATTTCAAGAGTGTGGCTTTAAATTACTTTTCTTGTCAGAAAAGTGCGGAAAAGTGTTTACACGATTTCCTTATTTATTTATTTTTGCTTTATTTTTTATTTAATTAGTTTTCATCTTTATTTTTAATAGCTGTTTTCGGTAAGTTTCGTGTCGGCTACGATATCATCCTGAAAGCGATTTTGGAAAAATCGAAAAAAACCTAAGATACTAGCACATAGTTTGAAATTGCTTTTAAAAATAACACGACTGAGCACAGTCAAATAGTTTACGGAACCCTAAATTAACATCTAATTCGTACTCATTCCGTGACACTCTCTATTGCGCCTCTTTCGCGTAGGTTAGGTTAAAGTGGTTGTCAACACGGGGAGGCCAAAATCGCCAGTTGTGATACCACATTGGGGCTTCTCAACTCTATCACAGTTCTTGATGAACCGAACTAGGTTTCTGACATCACTAGACCCTAGTTCGGTTAATTCCTTAAACAAGGGGGAGCCCAAATACCGGCTCCGGCTGTTGGCTAGAGCTGGGCACGTAAGGCTAAATTCTTAGCCCTATAACATACCTGAAAGCTGGAGCTCCTGCTGAGCCGAACTAGGTCTCTGTCATCTGTAGAATCTAGTTCGGATAACTCCATTAAAAAGGGGGAGCCCAAATACCGGCTCCTGCGGTTGGGTGGGGCCAGACAATTACAGAGGAAATGACGGATGGTTTCCTCTTCTTCCTTATCTCGGCAACTTCTACAGAAGGCATTTGAGGGCCCACGGACTCTATCAGCAGAACTGCCTGTAAACAATAATTTGAAATGATAGCCACGACAACGCTGATAATGTTACCGTTCCGCTCTCTTAGCTCTCTTCACCGCTTTAGGTCAAGGGTTGGCCAGATCTTCCGAGTAGTTAGGCAGGTGTATTCCCTTTGCCATTTATCATCAGTAATCTTAATGTTTGTTTAATTTTCACCTTACATCTGGCTAGCAGCTCACCAAGCTAGTGAGTTATGTCCAAGTTTAGTAGAGTAGTGCCGATTCTTGCTAGCTGTGCCCCGGTACTTATATGAACGGTACTTTAAGGCGTTCAGCCATATTATTCACAGTTAAGCGGCATGTTTTGGCATTATTAGAGGTCGTGTGCACCCCCGTGAAAGATTTAAAACTGCCTGATTTTCTGTGAAGATACAGGTGTCATCTGAAGACTATATTCTATGCTTCAGACAATTTAATGTACCTTTATAGCCATAATTTCTGCTTGTAAGACACTCGTTTAGTTAGCTTGCCTCATTGGCTATACCCATATCTACTTCATCAGCGCGCTTCCTTGGTGTAACACATTATCGATATTCTTTGCTAGGAATAGTCAGTGGAGCGAGTTTTTGGTCGCTCCCAATCGATTGAATATCGCTCCAGCAGGATTAAAAACTTGATTCGTCTGAATCTCAATCTCGACCTTGACCTGGTCTTCACCGCTCTTCGTCATCCTTCTTCCACGAAACTTCTTTCCTTTTTCAATCCTTTATTAACCCCTCACCGCCGCCAACCCTCTCACTTCTGCTTCGATATTTCCCTTTAAGCACGATACACCTTGTTTAAAAAACGCGCGAACCAGGAATAATTCCAAACACAAATCTCCTTTTTTGGTTATGGAAATATTTTTGTAGCGTTTTTTTGCCGACGATCTAGAAAGTAGTAGAAATAGTATAGTAGAAAAGTAGAAGTCATTTAGCATGCATATTTGTTATGTTCACTGGCGGATGCCAACTTCTGCTCTTTCTCGGACATCCCCTTACTTTATTATTTATTTTATTATTATTCATGGACGTGTTTCTTACTTAGTACAATCTAGTGGCGTTTCGAACGGGTTCGGAAAGCGTTTGGACCTGGTTTTCTCTTCGGACCCTTTCGGGATCATATTTATCTTTGATATGCAGGCTAGAAGGTTAGGGTAAGGGGCAACATTTACGTCCCTGTCTCTAGCTGCTTTCCTGCATGTAACATGTGGCTTGTTAAGTTCAAATTTTTTGAACTTTCATGTTCAATGAACGACCACTACATTTAACACATCGATCACTTCACTGAGTCGCTTTGTACTTAATAGTCATGTCGGATTCAAGAATTATGTAAATAAAACAGTTACAACACTTTCCCTGCGAAATAAATTTAGGTGAACCTTTATCAGTCTTATTTATTGAATTGTCGGTAAAGGAAGAGATAAGGTGTCGGCCTTCCATCCTGGGAGTCTTAGGTTCGAATCACACCGGCTGCGACCCATGGTTATTTTTTGCTGACGACAGATTACGATAAAAAAATGCCCTTACGGGTTGCAGAATATATCGGTGGTTCGGAATGCACTTTCAATTGGAGGTGCACATGCAATCGTTGTTTCGAATCGAATGAAGTCAGGGTTACGGGAACTAGAGAGATTTCTTCTTTTTTGATTCTGTAATAAATCCTCGTTTGAAGTCAACCCAGCATGCACGTTTAGATATTAAAGAACAACTTTTCTACGGTCCTTGCTTGAGTTAGAGCAAATCTTGTTATGTTTAATGCATCCAGGGAGTGAATATACCTAATTCCCATCATCTTCATTTTGGGTGATGTGATATCCAGCCATCTTAACTGGACTGATCATGTATTTGCAATCGCTAAAAATGCGATGAAATGCTTGAGTTTACCTGATATACAACGCAGACATTAGGATTGTCCGAGTTAGACAAAAAGCTCTGGCAAATCAAGAACTAATTTTAACCTTTCACAAATCGTCAGAGAAACTGCAGATGGGGAACGCACTAGAAAGCATGAGCACGACCGGTGGTCTCGCAAATCAAGAACCAATTTTATCCTTTCACAAATCGTCAGAGAAACTCCAGATGAGGAAGGCCCTAGAAAGCAAGAGCACGACCGGTGGTCTTAAACGGACTGATACCAATCTTTTTCTGGACAATCAGTTGTTCTTCAACAGAAATATAAGCCAGTGTCTAGTGTGCCGGATAGTAAAACAGTATTTATTATTTATTGTCTTTGAGTGTATTGAATTCCATTTTGTGTTATTTGTTTTGTTCATAAAAGAAACCTTAACATGTTTGAGCCACTGCATACTCAGCACTTTTAATAATTTTTGACATTTTCGCGCTATTTACATTTTTTAAGTACTTTTATTTTAACAAGTGCGAAATAAAAAATTCAAGTTTTTTGGGAACTTTTTTTGATGAAAAAATAAATTTGCTACTGCCACAAAATGAGTAGTAGTAGTGAGAATAGTTCTGGGGAAAAGAAACATCCGCCGAACTCACGCAAAAAGTAAGACCGTGATCAGAAAGTGAATCTAGCGAGTTTCCAGCGAAATCAATCGCAAAGTTGGCAGCGCCTGCTGCTATAGTACCAACGGTCTTCGCCGCATCTAAAAACTCTAGAGTGGTCTAAGCAGCGATTCCTTTTTGAGGCAAAAAAGTCAGCGAGGAGTCGACCAGCACCGGTAGTACCAGCAAAGGAACAACATAGTGTATGGACTAACTACGCCTAGCAGACAAGTGGCACTTCTAATAAAAGTTCCAAAATTGTTAGCCAGGGTAGTTATGTGACCCCACGTCAACCTCCAGCTATCCTGGAAAAATCTCATCCCAAGACGACTGCGGGGCTTCAAGATCTTTTTGACTGTCCGTTCTGGTATGCACTTGGAGAACCTTCGCGAGTACACTCAAAGTTCATACTTTAAAGCCTTGTCACTGGTGGTCCCGTTGGAGGACATTTTCTCTTTCGGACTAGTTGACCAAGCTGATGCTTGAGAGCATCAACGTGGCACCTCCAGTCCTACCCGGTCTCTGTGAAACTGACGAGTCTGCTTTTCCTGGATCCACTTCCGGGCCAGGTGTGAGGATCCTGAGGCCTTCTTAATAAGGTTCGGAAAGATGCACGGCAAGGCAAAGGGAGGGTCTCGGATAAGAGGATATATCTTGCATCAGTGACTCCAATGGATGTCACTGACGTTCTCTCAGACGTGGAAATGGTCTTTACTCGAGACGGCTGGGCCAAGTCAGAGCGGCTATAAATCGTGTGGAAGTTCCAAATCGATTGGTACTTGCTTTTTTAGATGTAGGTTCCGAGGGAGAAGCTGCGCTCGCTCCTCGACAGTGTCCACTACAAAAAGATTGCGGACGGGATCCTGAGCATTCCTAGGAAAGACCGTGGAGGGCGTGGAGATCCAGCCAGGATCCTGTCTCAACTGAAGCTCCTCGTGATAGAGGCTAAGCAAGGCCTAAGCAGATGCCTCCACCTCTTCAAAGTCACGGGAGGATTTTCACCTGGACAACACTCTCTTTATTATTAGAGTCGTACAGTCATTGTCTGATTTCCTGCGATTTTTTGAAGGTGTAGAATAACATCGATCAATGCAACTGACATAAATGTACCCACTAGACTACATAGTATTTTTGAAGATATTAATTACTGGAAAAGACATCTGCCTAGGTTTCGCGTCTTCCTTGGATTTCGTCTTGAAGGACAAAACTCTAAGTGTAGTAACGTGTACCTACCGCATGACCAGAATACTGCAAGACAGGTGATGGACTCAATCCTGTAGAATATTATGAACTTCGGAGGAGGAATTAACTTCAACTGCAAAAAAAACTACTACACGCGGCTTTATTCTGCATCGATGTTGTCAACATTCTCGCCCAACGATGAATTCTTTCATCATGTTTCTACTTTCTCTGATGAAAGTAGAGAATTCCTGGACAGAGCACTTAATCTCGATGATACTTACATTCTTTATACGTTTTAGGAATCTTTTGATTCCTGACCTTTTGGATGTCTTCAATTCTGCATTGCTTGGACATAACGAATTTCGTTTGATACCAAAGAAGGGAGATCTTCAAGGGGTGGGAAACTGGAGGCCAGAACTCTACTTCGCTCAGTGATTGTTTTAGGAATACATCCGTCACAGTCCTACTGCGTGGTATAAGACAATATCGCCGTAGCATTGCATCTTTTCGCCTACCACAACAAAACTGGTTCATAAATGGCCATGATCTCTTTAGATCAAGAAAAGGCGTTTGAAAGTGTCTCGCACGAGTATCTACTTAGCATTCTCGATGTCATATGGCTTCCGTTCAAGTGGATCGAGATCATCGGTCATTCTTATAAAGCATCATTAAGATATATTGTTTCCCATTCCGTTTTTTCGGGGTATCACGCAGAGATGCCCCTTGTAAGGTATGCTTTATGACTTTTCACTCAAGCCGCTGTTGGTAAATCTTCGTCGATCATTGAGGGAATACTCAGTTCACCTACCATACACTAATATACCGCTACTTATATTAGTATGCCATGCAAAGCCAGGCTTACGCATCAAAGGGTTGACCACATCGCACATTAAAAAAAAGCCTCATGGCTCCGAAGAAACTCTCCGGAGCAGTAAATTCGATGCCAGAGACACAAAGAGGGCTATGTGGAAGTACTTCTTTGAAAACCCAAAGGCAATCACGGGGGTATAGATTAAGAAAATAGTCAGTTTCTTAAATTCCTCCGACTGGCGCTATAATAGTGCTAATTGGAGTGTTACCATGATGACGATGCTCACCACTTAAACCGATCAACCAGTAAACTCGTAATGGGACGCTCTGCCGACCTAGGGTGCTTCAGGTGATAAACGCTTTCCTTCTGAATCGACCGCCGCACACGAAAACATTCAGTACTCACATCACGTCGGCTGCGCGATCTCTTCGTAGGAGTAAATCCTACGGACGGCGCGCACATATTGGGGTAGATTTAGGAGTAATGGGGACCATAACGAGTAGAGTTATCTGTATCTGTCCGTCCAATTATAGCGACTCTGAAGCTCCATAATATCTTTATTCATCTAAAGCAGCTGTCACATATCGATCGACGAATCCAAAGGGCCTGCACGGTTTGTGATGGTGAAGAAACCCTGTTCGCATGCCCAACTTTGTGCGATATCAATAATCTTGTTCGAGATACATATGTGCCAGCTTATCTGCCTGACATTCAGCATTACAAGAACGTCATTTATGCTGGGGTATGTACTGTATGTGGATCGAGCGATGTCAACAGCCCACAAGTACACGAACGTGCACTTAAGAACCACCTCGTTGCCAGATTCAGGCGGTTACTTCTTGTTCCTGGCAACGGAGGCTGTCACATTCAACTGCATCAGGCAATCTTCAGCGTCGGTGCAAAACGGAAACTTCGTTTTCCACTGGAAATAACAAGCCGCAGAATTGCAGCAGGTTGTATACGGAGCTTCTCTTCGCTTTGGTATTTTTGCAAGTGCTGCGCGAAGGACAAGTCTCAAGTTGGGATCGTAGAACTGGGAGCAGTTTGCAGATATCAGTGACTCTGCAGACTGGTCCCGCGAGACTCTCACTGGAACGAAACTTTAGTCTCTTCGTTTAGAATATTTTTGGATGAGTGCTCCCAGAGGACTAGAAAAGTGGCGTACGGCTCTAACTTTTCTTAGAGCTGGCACTCACTTGGAGGAATTCAAAATGTCTTTGTAATATCTTTCTCACAGGTTTTTGCCTTCAATTTTTAGAGTTCTTTTACTTAATCTTTTTCTGTGTGTTCTTTTTGCTTGTTATTATTGTGTCGTTCTTAACATTTCTAAAATTTTTGGGTAGCTAGCTTTTAGGATTTTTACACTTTATAAAGATGAACCAAATAAAAAGCTAAATAAATAAGCTTAAATAAAAAAAAATTTATTAGATGTGGATCTAAGGATTCTTCTGTCACTTCGACTAAATTCTTCTTTTGTTACAAAATCTTATGCTAAACTTAAGCCAATCAAACTTCAGTTCTTTAATAAGACTTGAAATTTGCTTGGAGACTGCCATAACTATACCTAACGGTATTGGAAAAGCCTCACCGAGATGTCCGGGCTTGATTCTGCTGAGGGCATCGCAGGGGCAGGATCTGTTTCGCTGTAACCTCCTCTTCCAAAGATAAGCGGCAGGTGTTTTCCTCAGCTAGCCAAATCATTTTAGGTTGTTGTTGTTGTTGGGGACAATAAGAAGTTAAAAGTCCTGTGTAAGCCTTAAATCTGGTCTGCTGAGTGAGAGCAGCGCATCCGTTGTAGGTTATGAATCTCCTTTCTTGTCTTTACTCCGAAGTGTTTGTCCAGTGTGAATATACGCGTAGTAGGGCAGGTGCGCATGGCACCCGTAATTCCTAGACAAACTGCCCTCTTACGTCTTTTGTTCTGTTTTTGGCCATCATACGAGAGCCACAGGGCCATTTAAGAGTTTAGGCCTCAGCTTTTACGGAAGACTTCGACAGGACCAGGGTGCAGTCATAGCTGTTCCTGTAACTCTGTTCAGATGGGGAGTCAATGTGAGTCTTTGATCTAGAGGCACACCTAGATATTTGGACTCACTTGAGAATTCTGTATTCCTTCAAGGATAGGAGCTCTAACCTCAGCTTTCATCTCCTTGTAAAGGGTAAAACGGTTGTTGTGTTAGGGTTGACTTTGAGGCGTTCCCTAAGATACCAGGACTATACCATATTGAGGGCATTTTGTACTTTTCTTGCCCATAATGGTAATTAATAATTATGTCATAACAGGAAATCATCAATTACAAGTGTCCACAGTAGAGGGGAAAAGACTCCTCTCTGAGGACATTCCCTGGTGGCTCTTACTGTCACTAATTTATCCCCAAGCCGTGATGTTCCGGTTGCTAAGCATTGTCCCAGTCCATCGCACGCACGGTCGGCATTTCGATTGCTCTTTAGATAATCTCACCTAACCAAACAAAAAGTTGAATGGCAGGGGGTGCCAACTTAGCCGTTTGGGAGTTACAGGGTGATTCATAAATTTGAAATTTTCATAGTATACATCATTATTATTTTTTTATATTTTAATCTACCCAACGCAGCGACATCAAACACCATCAAAACCCTACTATCCTAATGTCCTTTCAAAAATGTCAACAATTTCGATTTAACTCCTATCGCTGCAGGTACACTGACTTACGAAAGTGAAAAAATGTTTTATGATTACCTAAAATTCAGCAGTTTCCCAAATTTTATCAAAAATTTATTAATTAAAACACCTGATTTTTATTTTTATTAAATTGTCCATATTACTACCTTTCCAAAAAAAATACATATTAAGGTTAAGAAAGGATTAGAAAAACCCCTTCCTTAGAAGTACCTGGAATGCGACATGCAGAACAGGGCGTTTCTGAACCGAACTCTGTGGACGGATGATTCGCAGTTCACCGAGGATGACATCACAAACTTCCACAACCTTCTTACATGGTGGTATGCTAATCCACATAGGATAAGGGTGACCTCATTCCAGCCCAAATTCTATGCCAATGTTTGGGCTGGTATCCTTAGCACTAATTAAATAGGACCATTCATTTTGCCGCAAGTACTTAATAGCCAAATTTATGTGAAGTTTTTAAAGAATACACTGCCAGAAGTACTAGAGTGCATCCCTCTTGATAATCTAAGGCCAATGTTTGCTTGATTGGAGGAGGTACACCCATTCCTTTGAACTTCTTTTTTTTAAGAAAAACAATGAAAGTTTATTCAATACCTGTTAACGATAGAGCTGAATTAGTTAGCAGAATTGGGACCTCAGCGACGAGGGGCTGGCTATAATACAACAGGGAATTAGAAAGAAGTCAGTGGCATGTATCGACAGTTGCGGAGAATATTTTGAACAGCTTTTGTAACATTAATGGTAACAAGTATCAAATATAAAAAGCATTTCACGTGATATTCCCTCCCTCTAGTTCCCATAACCCCTTGTGGGGCATGGGGCGAGAAAAGAACTTCATCCCATTCGAGACAATGGTTGCAAGTGGACCTACAATTTAAAGTGGATTCCGAACCTCTGAAACTTTCTCTTCAAGCCGCATGGCCTTTTTTTTATCGTAATCTGTTGTCAGGAGAAAACAACCATGGGTCGCCGTCGGCAAGATTCGAACCTGGGACCTCCGGATTGGTGGCCCGGCACGTTATCACGTACTCCACCGATGACTTGAGTATGAGATTAATTTCTTTAAATTGCAGATTTTTATTATATTCCCCAAAAGGTTTTCTACGTATAAGTTTGTACATCCTTTCTTTAATTGGCCATGTTGCGCCTTTTTGGAAAGATAATAAGATGGGCAATTTAAAAAAAAAATAAAAAACAGGTTTATTAATTACATGAATTTCGGAAAAATTGGGAAAATATTGAATTATAAGTAATCGCAATACATTCTGAATCTAGACGTACTCCAAAAAAACTCTTCGGCGAGATTACGTTCTACTACGCTAACGACCAGCCTCTATATTGGCTCTACTAACTCATGTTTCGACGTGGTCTGTTTGACTGAAATCTGGCTCTGTGGAATAATTGCCGACGATGAGATTTTTGGGGCGGAATACTTAGCCTTCCGCCGTGATCGATATCTGTCTACATTGAATACCCCTGTTGGGGGAGGAGTACTGCGTGCTGTTCATCGAGATATCCCATGCTCTGATGTTGAGTTATCTGACTCTGATGACCTGGCATTTTATGCGTTGTTCTGAAGTTACCGGACATGAATGTGTTTATTGCAACAACTTCCAGTCCTTCTGGAGCGTCCACGAATACTTCCCATCTTCTCCCTTCTCGCGTTAACACTCTCTCTTGTGCCTTGCGCCCACATGACGAACTGTTGCTCTTTGGAGATTTCAATTTGCCAACAATCAGCTGGATACCTTCCGATGTCGACGGACTGATACCCTGTCACTCATCAACATATCAGGGATCTTTATGTTTCATAGACTGCCTTTCTTCTTCCGGGCTGAGGCAATGTTCCAGCATTGCAAATGGCTCTGGTAGATTCCTGGATTTCGTATTCAGCACTGACCCGTTTGGAACTTTGGTCAGGCATTGCTCGGTTCCTCTGGTTCTTAAGACGTCTCATTATCCTGCTCTTCAGATTACTCTGGTCTTCGACCCGATGTCTGCAACATCTTCGATTAACAGTAATTACACTTTTAATTTTAAACGGGCTGATTTTTCTTTATTAAATTGTAATTGGTCTAATATTTTTTGACGAACGTGACATCGATGTGGCGGTCAGTGCATTTTACGATAATCTATCCGCCTATTTTCTCCAATGTGTTCCCATCTCTAGAACAAATAATTCCTTTTCTAGTCCGCCATGGCTGAATAGTTCACTAAAACATCTCAAAAACTTCAAAAATATAGCCTGGAAACGTTTGTGCTTGTCAAGGAGCGATGCGGATTTTTATCACTATTCACATTTGCGTGATCAATT
Source organism: Leptarthrus brevirostris (assembly GCA_964036015.1). Taxonomy (NCBI): domain Eukaryota; kingdom Metazoa; phylum Arthropoda; class Insecta; order Diptera; family Asilidae; genus Leptarthrus; species Leptarthrus brevirostris. Next base: position 85,097,004 of record OZ038373.1, on the reverse strand, counting down.
CATTTCAGACATTCAAAACTCATACGATGAGTATATAGTCAAAATGAAGTCTACTTTACGTGACCAACCTAAACAATTTTGGAGATTTGTTATCTCTAAGCGTCGTACTGATGGTAACCCTACTTTATTGAAGCTTGGTAATATCGAGAGTAGTGACCATTTGCAGATTGAAAATCTATTCTGCGACTTTCTTATAACTTCTTTCACTGACAATAATTGTGATATTAGATTTACGGAATTTAGTTACTTGACAATGTTTCCCCCTTCTTCACTTGAAATGAAGGATCTTATATTTGATGACGACACAGTCGCGAAACATATTAATAGTTTGGCTGATAGTTTCTCGTGTGGTCCTGATGGTGTTCCTGCTTCTCTTCTTAAGAACTGTTACTCTTCTCTCGTTCCTGTTCTTTGTTATTTATTTAATTTATCAATTTCTTGTGGTGTATTCCCAAAATCTTGGAAATCATCCCTTATTCCTATTCACAAAAAGGGCAAGAGGTGTGAAATTTCCAACTACAGACCTATTGCTAACTTGTGTTGCATTGCTAAAGTTTTTGAGGCATTAGTTTGCCATGTACTCTATTTTCAGTGCAAGCCGTTTTTTGGTACTTTCCAGCACGGCTTTATGAAAGGATTATGACTAACCTTCTAGAATTTTCTAATTTCTGCTTATCTGAAATTGAAGCTTATAAGCAGGTCGGCTATGTCTTCACTGATTTTAGCAAGGCATTTGACAGAATTAAAATTTTGTTTCACAAGTTAGCTGCCCTAGGGTTTCCATCCTTGTTTGTTGACTGGGCTAGTTCATACTTATTATGCCGAACCCAGCGCGTGTCGTTCCGTGGGTCCCTGTCCAGGTACATTTACAATACTTTCGGTGTGCCTCAAGTAAGCCATTTTGGCCTGATTTTATTTATTAATTACATCAATAACGTATCTTTGTTCTTAAGACATTCCAGCATTCTCTGTATGCTGACGGTGAGAAAAATTTTCCTGTTGTTTCGTCTGTTGACGACTGTGAAATTGTAAATTCTGACTTAGATGCCTTTTGCAATTTGTGTTGTATTAATTGTCTTCCCCTTAATATTAGGAAGTGTACTACTATGTCGTCCACCCGTAAAAAAAAGACCTCTTTACTTCAGTTACACAATACATGGTTGTTTACTGGAAAAACTCAATAAGACTAAGGACTTGGGACTCTGGTTTAACAGCCGTTTTACCTTCGACGACCATATTGATGCGATTGTTACTAAAGCTAATTCGACATTAGGCTTTATTAAACTATGGGCTAATTCGTTAGGCAAATTTTGGAGTATGCTAGCTGTGTTTGGTCACCTTATTATCTCGACCACATAAACCGGGTTGAAGCACTCCAGCGCAGCTTCGTTCGTTTTGCACCCCCCAGCTTAGATAGGCTTAAACTTATAAAGTTAGACTCTCTCGAATCTAGACAAAACAACTCCAAAACTGTTTTCGCTTTTGGCTGCCTTCAAGGAAATATCGACCCTCCGGTCTTACTGTCCTCTTTTAATATGTCGATTCCAAGTCGCTTCTTGAGAAACCGAGATTTTCTTAAATTACTTACACACCGTACTAGGTTCACACACCGTACAGGTTATTATGAAGCAATCACTTCGATGTCTCGTTATTTTAATTTGCATTGATTTTAATTTATCTAAATATTGCGTAAAGAGTAAACTTTCCGGACTGTTGTTTTTCTATTCTATAGTTTTTAATGTGCATCATACTTAAGTATTGTTATATTAGTTTAATTGGTTATTATTGATTTTATTGTAATTTTTATTATTATTGATTTTATTGTAATTTAATAGCTATTTGTTTTTTTTTGTCATTTTAGCCTTTGATGAATTTTTGTATAAATAAATTAAATAAATACATTGACAATTTTAGAAAGGTCATTGGGGTAATAGTTTTTTGGTGTTACGTGTAAACAAATATTTTAGATAATAGCATTTATTTTCTTCTTCTTCTTCTTCCAAAACGGTAAACGCACAGCAGATACCGCTACAAATAACAGGTAAAGACAAAACACCTGGCCAGCCTTAGAATTAACTGTTGTGCCGGCCACTTTAAAGAGCGGTTCCCCCCTGCAACAGGACAAAACCAGGGAAGAACTCGTGCGAGAGTAGCGATTATTAAAGAATTTTAGATATTAACGCGGCTTTATGACCGCGTGTTTATAGATAACGGTAGATTTCGATCACTTTTATTTAGAAATTACACTTCTGGAACGATTTAAGGAAACTAATGAGTTTTTATATTTAGTTATAACTTGTTCTGAAAGAGTTCCAATGTCACCCCACAAAGACCCCACGCATTCAGTACTAACGCCACTCTAGCAGATTAAACATTATTTAATCTGCAGAGCGGGCCGTCCAAACACATGCGATCACTATGGCGTCCATGATGGAACTCCTAGCATTTATTTGGGATTGACAGTTGTCACTTTTCAAAAAAAATTTGTTTAACAAGCTATACCATAAAATGTCAAAAACCCTGTTTTTGGCAAACTTTTCTTTGCACTAACTAATGTAAATTATTTTTTTAACCCAAGGCAGTCACTATTATGAGTGTTGTATTATATGCATCTGTGCAAAAAATCAAAAAAACTGTTAGAGCCATTTTTTGCAATCACTTTCGCGTCATTTCAAAAACATGGTTTTTTCAAAAAACGCGTTTAAATTGTTGTATCGCAAGGTACTACGCCGCTACACGCCACGTTCGATAAAAAAATCACATCATCACGCACTAAATTTTTGAAATTTCGATACAAAACTTTGTAGACATACATATTTTTGAACGTTTGTAGAATCAACCGGATTGATAGAACAAAAAAAAACTAATTTTTGAAAAATTTAGACGTAAAATGAGTGCCCTGCTAAAACGGCAATATTGGCTAGTTCTCGGTCTCCAGGCCTGCTGACTCATTTCGTTCTCAACAATTTTTTTATCCGAACTGTTAACATAATCCGATAAATACTTTTGAATAACAATCGCTACCGCAATCATTATTATACTTTTTTAATATAGTGAAGTGCATAAATAAATTTTTTTCCCTTGAAAGTAAAAACAGTTCTGTATTTTTAGAATTACATGTATGTAGGTATATGAAACCCGCCGAACAAGAAAAATTGAGTAACTGCATCTTTAAGAAATAGTTGACGTCTGCACAACCGGAGACGCCAATTATTAGCTTTCTGCTTTCACTTCGACATGTTACATATGTTACAAATGTTTCAACAAATATATAAACGTGAGATAACTGAAAGACATTCACTTGTCAGCTTAATAAAATCCTCGACTGGAATTATTTCATGACTTACTGCAAGTTCACAAAAATAAGACTAAATTTAAATGGCATATATCAGCAAAGCTGTGCATTCATAAATTATCGCATATATTTTTGTAAAGAAAAATAAATTATCCTATACACAGTAATTATTTATGCTTAAATCTTCTTTACTGTTTACAGTATTTTCTTTAAATTTTCCAAACATAGTAACATTTTCTTTAGATTAATTTATTCAATACTGCAATAACTTACAGGGAAAGTTTTATGTAACCATATTAGGCTAGGAACTGGAACTAAATTAACACCAATCATGAACGCGTTTCGTCCGCCCAGGATTCCGCACCTAAACGTTGCAATAATGACAATCAGAAAAAGCATTTTTGTTTTAAATCGCAGCAACCTAAAATATTGCTTACAAAAATAGTTACTCTAATTACATACCTATACATATCACACTTCTTCCGACTTACCTGCGCGAAGTTGTATTTGAACAATGAAAACAAGCAAACAAAAATAGGTTTAAAATGTTTCCAAAAATAATAGGAAAAGAGATAATCTTTTATCTTGCCCAATATTTTTACCTTTTTGTCTCCTACATCTTTGCCTCAAGCCTTATTTATGAGAAGAGACGTGTCCTATTGATATGCAGTATGACAGCTTCCGCAATACCACTGTTGTTAGTTTTCGTATACTGCAGTACACTTTGAAAAATCCACCTATTTTCGTTTTCTCTCTTCAACAAATGCAGCTTGAATTCGATATATCGTGCTTTTATGTAGATAAGGGTTAGAGTTTAATTTTACTCCACTTTATCGGAAAATTAAGTTTTTTTCATGGCATTAACAAGACGTAGATTAGCATGGTATTGAATACTAAAAGCCAATATATGTTAAGTTCATTCAAGATTTCAGTTTTTTCAGTCGACTGCTCAATTCAGCTTAGAAATTACTAAATTGAACAGTCAATTCCAAAAAATAATTCTTGAACGCTTTCATATTGAGCAATAGTCTTCTGTACTTTTATTGTGTCCACCCATTACAAAATTAACTGAGTCACCGATACAATTCATCTCAATTGTTTTCTTATTTTATGATTTATATTCTTATTACGGTTTTTTATTTTACCACTTCATTTTATTCGTTTTTATATATTGCATATCTTTTTGCTTCCAAAATATTTATAAAGGAGGTGGCAGCAATAAAGTATTCGGTCAGAGCTGTTTTAATCCAGCAAATGGTCAGAAAAAATGGACTCGTCAAACATTTTAAGGTTTGGCAGAGATTTTGTTAGAATCTGTTGGGTTACCTGTGGTGAGTATAAAAATCAGTTTCTGGGGTTGCACATTTTATTGTATTTTTTTCACGTTTACTATCAAAAGTACTAGTAAAGTTAGTAGCGATTACAGTTCGGTAAAATATTTTAGGAAGCTTATATGGCAGCTCTGATCCTATTTACGATCGTCATTAGTAACTTCAAATGAGTCGTTCGTCATCAATTCTACCGCTTCTAAAATTGACCGGAGCTTTAAGATTTTTCTCAAGCATTGCCTTCCAATAAAATATTGAACAACACTATTTCGTAGGAATGTCGCAGTCGAAGATGCTATTTGGTTGATTGGCGAAGATATCTTAAAGACCTTCAGAATTTTTGCTTCTTTGATATCACTTGGCCTTAAGATTTTCAATAAATATTATTAAAATTTGGTAGTTACAGAATTGAATGCTTTGTTAAAAAATACTAAGACAAAATTAGTCATGTTGCAAGAAGAGCAATTTCAAAGCTAAACGAATTGGCAACTTCCTCAGAAATCGACTTTCAAATCTGAGACTCAAAAAGTAAAGTCCTTCAAGCATTTTATTGCTGAGATTTAAGATTTAACAACTCGTTGCCGACAAACAAATGATTTTGGTGGGTATTACTTTAATGAATAAAATTACTTTCTTTAAAAAAAACTGCCTTCAAAAATCCAAAATTATCTCTATATATACATTTTATTCTAAGCTACGAAATACGTTTTTCATTTTGTCAAAGATACTCGACATCGTTAACTAAACTACTTACTTTTAATTTTGGATAATTGAAAAGGTTGAAATAGAGGGGATTTAGGTTTCCGATCTCTTTTGCGAAGAGAAGCCTTAAAAACTAAAATCTGAAAACGCTAGTTAGTTCAGGAATTTATTAAGCCTCTTTTGTTTTTATTATTTTGGTATTCTGGTACGTGCTTTAGTCGATAAAGTACAGAGACACATAAGGAGCGTGTCTACTATAGTGCTGGTTAAATACTTTAATGGACCTTTGGCGTAGATGAAATTATACCTAACTTTCAAACAAAAAACTTACAAGTAGACCAGTCGCATCTTTTTTTCTTCGTCAAACCTCTATGCACTTTTCCATATCTTCTTTTATTATAATCTATTTCTAAAAAGTTAAAGCGACTCTTCTAATTATAGGCCATCACCATCACGAATATGAACGCTCATGAATTCAAATTGAAAATTTTCTATACGACCGTCGTACTGGTCGGCACTATTTTTATACTATCAAATTGCACTTCAGGGCTCGTCTATCCGGTGTTCAACCCTATAGCGGACTCGTTTCACTTAATTAGGTCTTTTCACTCTTTTGGATTAATGCCTAACCACAATTTCCTCCAAAACTGTTTAGGTACTCAAAGTTTTGCTGACGTCACATTTATCCTACTTGCAAGTTTAAATGCAAACTCACCCGAAGAAATAAATTGAGTATTTTAAATTAAGTTCTTAGTTGCTGTTGTGTCATTTCTTCTAAAAATACCAAATTTATCTCTTCGCTAGCATAGATCAAACTGATTTATGTACTTCTTACATTTGGTAATTTGCCACCCCCCTGTAATATTTATACTCAGAATATTTTGGACCAAAAAGTACATAAAAGCTGGTCTTACTAATTAATAATTAACAATAATCAAATCCTCGCATGGGGAAGAGTAATTCGAATAGAATTCAATGCGTCAAAAACTCATTGCCGCGTTCTGCCTGTTAAACGAAAATTAAATTTTGTTGTAGTGCACATCTTTCAAGAGTTTAACACTAAATTGTACTTAGTGCACCGGCGCAATATTGGGTGAATTACGATATTCTTAAACCGCGCTACTCTTCTCCTCTTCCTCTGCGTCCGACACAGATGTAGTTTGTCTGACTGCGACTTGGCTGTGTGCTGGAATTTCTGACTCTGAATTATTTGGGCCCGAGTTCCAGGTTTTTCGCCGGGATCGTCACCTCGACCCGTTCTCTCCTGTCGGTGGTGGTGTCCCGTGTGCGATCAAGGAGGATATCTCGTGCTCGGTTGTTGACATTTCTGATTCCCGTTATCTGGAGCTCTGTGCGTGGTCTTGAGACTTCCTGCCAGAAGACTTTATGTTTTGTTTGCTTATGTTCCTCCCTGTTCTCCATCTGCAGTTTACGGTTTGCTCACGGCATGTTTAACTCTTTGCTTCCCACGGACGACATACTGATATTTGGTGACTTCAATCTTCCCATCATTGGATGGGTGCATTCGCCCGACACTTATGGTCTTTCACTTTCATTCACATCTGCTCTCCAATGCGCTTTGTCTTTTCCGGATTCCGTGGCCTCTTTTGGCTTGGTTCTTCAGTGCTGCGACATCTCCAAAGATTCGGGTATGTTTTTGGACCTTGTATTATCTTCTGACCCTCACCGTAGGTTAGGTTAGGTTCGTGTGGCTGTCCTGAAGGACACACTTAGACCTCAATAGGCCCATTGTCATGCAACGGGAATGTAAGAATTCCCACCACCTCCTCACTGGAACCATCCGGAGCTATCTATGAAGCGCCAGAGATCTGCAACGTCAGTCGCCTCCAGATCACCACGACTATCGAGAAAATAGTCACCCAAGAAAGACTTCCGCCTGCGTGCCAGTGCAGGGCACCGGCAAAGGAAGTGGAAAATAGTTTCCTCCTCCTCCTCGTCCATACAGCTTCTGCAGAAGTCGTTTGAGAAGATGCCGTCTCTTCGCGTGTAAGCCGATAGGACAATGACAAATCGAAATCAGACACTCGGAGCGCCTAAGATCCAGCTTAGGCCAGATCTGTCTGGACAAATGGCACGTAGTGCCATAAAGGCAACCAAAGTGAACTCCTTGCAATCAAGGGATTTCTCTATCGTGCGCACAAGAGAATGAAGAGCGGACTCTACAGACTTTCCTTTACAGTACGCCGATAGTAGATGCTGAGGGATACTACCGCGTCGATGAATGTCAACTAATCTCTCAAAAGTTTTGAGAAGAAAAGATGATAGACTTATAGGCCTAAAGTCCTTAGGAGTGGCATGCGAGCTTTTGCCCACCTTGGGAATAAACACTACCTTGACTCGTTTCCACCGTTCCGGCATGTAGGTCAAGTCAAGGCATCCTCTATATATTACCATCAGCCACTTCAGTATAAGATCGAAACCGCGTTGGAGCTCGGCAATAAGATCGAAACCGCGTTGTCTATAGCCTACCGGAGTTTGGACTCCGGAATCACATCCGCTAGCTCTAGAGAAGGAGGAAGGTTACAAAGGGGGAGCTTCTCACCCCCCAGCTTCCTGAAAAATTAGTGTCTAAGAGAATCTCCAGAGATTTTGCGCTTGATGAGGTCCAAGTACCATCCGCCTTAAGCAGATAGCTAGGAATACTTGAATTGGTAGCTAGGATTTTCCTTAGTCTGGAGTTTCCGATATTTTATCGCAGTAGATCCTCCACGATTTCCTTTGGGCCATTCTGAGTTCCTTTTTGTAGACTTCCAGTTTCTCCTTGTAGCAGTCCCACGAGTGCGTGTCCCTATTGGCTTTTGCCAGATTAAAGGTCCTTCTTCACTCCTTCCTAAGAGACCCTAGGTGTGCATTCCACCACGGAGGTTTCTGCTTGCCCTTGCTTGGGTCTCCTAAGGGGATAAGAATGAGCCATTGCTCCATTTAAGACCATGGTAAGTTTATCAACTAGCCCGTCCAGTTCCTCTTTGTTATTTGGAAGAAGGCAGTGAGGCCTGACCCTCATAGTATGAAGGAGAAGATATGCATGACCCCCTTGGTTCCCGGATCGAGTCACCACCCTTCGCTCTTAGTTGTGACACTATTGACACTCCTCCTTTACTTGCCGACATTTGTTTCAATTTCAAGCGAGCTGATTTCTTGGACATTGATGAGTGGCTTACTTCCTTACTGGTCTGGCGTGCTAGGAGAGTGCGATGTCTATCTGGCAGTGGGCGCTTTCAACGATGTTATCTATGCCTGTTTTTCCATCTGTGTTCCTATTGGCATCTCTAGGTCGGGATCCCATAAGTTGTCTCGCCCCTGGCTCGATGGTGCCTCACGTCACCTGAAGAACTTGAGAGGCAAAGCTTGGAGGAGTTTCTCAGTTTCTGTGCTTAAGGTGGTCACGACGATTACCTAGCCTACTCTGATCTCAGTCTCCAGTTTTCTGCGCGGCTGCAGGTCTAACATGAGAGCCATGCTGTGTACTGACCCTAAACGGTTCCGGAGGCTAATTAACTCGACGCGCAATAGTGACTCTTATCGCTCCTCCCTGAGGTACCACGACTGTGAGAGTGACGATTCTCTAACAATTGGAAATTTTTTAGTGAACTTTTTTCGAACCTAATTTGATTCCTTCTGTGATATTTCAGCTTCAGATTTTATCCGCTTGACGCGGCTCCCGCCAACCTCCCTTGAGGCTAAAGACTTGGTATTTGACGATGCACTTATTGCTGATCACTTTCTAACTTGACTGACGGTTTCTCGAGTGGTCCCGATGGTATCCCTGCTTCCTTCTTTAAGAGTTGCCGATCATCTCATGCTCGTGTTCTTTGTTATTTCTTCAATCTTTACTTGCATTCCTTCCGTTTTCCAACGCTGTGGAAGTCTTCTTTTCTAATCCCCCTCCATAAGAAGGGCTGTAAGTTCGACGTCTCTAACTATTGAGTGATCGCCAACCTGTGACATACTTCGATTTCATAGTAAGCCTTTTTTGGGATCTTTCCAACACGGCTTCCTTAAGGGAAAATCAACGACTACTAAACTTCTTGAATTCATTAATTATTCTTTACCGACCATTGAGGCTGGCAAACAGGTGAACTGTGCATTTACCGATTTCAGTAAGGCCTTTGATAATCTTGCTCTATAACCTGTCGCTTCTCGGTTTTCCTTCTTGTTTCGTTGATTGGTTGTCCATTTACGTAACGGGTCGTACACAGCGTGGCCTGTTTTCGTGGAACCCTTTCCGAATAAATCCCTGCCACCTCGGGGATGCCTCAAGGTAGTATCCTTGGACCGCTCCTGTTTGTCGTGTATATTAACCATGTTTCGCTTCTTTTGTCCAGTAGTAGAATTCTCTGTTATGTTGATGATGCTAAGATTTTCCGCACTGCTTCTCATAAATTAGACATTAACCTCCTGGGCCCGTATTTGGTTTCTCGACCCGATTAAGCGAGTCGACAAAATTCTTCTGTCGATTTGTGTACTATTTGCTATTTGGCAACTCGATCGAATCGACAAAAAAGAGTTACCATTTGAAGCACCAAATTTTTTTCTAAATTATGAATTGTAACCAACTTATCATCTATTTGAACTGTAAAATTTGTTCTGCAATTAGTGTTAATCTGAAAATTTTAAAATATTCGACAGCTAGTTCGGCTAACTTTAACCAAATTTTGTAAATGGACTCAACCGGTATATATTTTCTACGGGATGAGGATGACGAAATGAACGAAAGAGTGCATTTCAAATCACGACGAGATTCATCCAAACCCTTATCATTACGAGACTCTAGGTAAAAACAACTTTTTATAATAATCAAAACACTTTGATAAAACTACTTTTCATGTATATTTGTTAAAAGATTTCGCTTAAACAAAGAGACTTTTGCTATCTGTTTGACTCAGAAAAGAGCTGCATCAATGCCGCCTATATTAAAACTTGCGGCAAGTTTAAGCTTTTTTGAAACCGGATCATTTCAGGAGACTATTGGAGCATCCTACTTATTTGGAATGTCATTTTTACATCCGCTCCTTGCCTTTAACATTAGCTGTCGACAACGTCAATCTGATCGAGAGTTTTGTCGATCACCGTCGACTGCAATCTTGTCGATATCGAGTTACCAAATACAAATTTGTCGATATCGACCAAGATCGACATCGAGTCGAGAAACCAAATACGGGCCCTGAACTCAGATTTAGCAGTGTTCAGCGACTAGTGTTTACGTAACCGCCTTCCATTAAATGCGGGCAACTGCACCGTTATGACCTTTACCCGCAGAAGACATTCTGTCCTCTACGACTACTCCATGAACGACGTTGTCTTGGGTAGGGTTGACAGGGTGAGAGACTTGGGAGTGGTCCTCAATTCTCGTCTTTCTTTCGAGGACCATATTGACTATTATTAGTAGGGCTAACTCGATGTTGGGCTTCGTTAAAAGATGGTCTAAGGAACTTGATGATCCCTACCTGACCAAGCTTCTATACTGTACCTTCGTTAGACTTATTTGGGAATACGCTAGCTATGTATGGTCTCCTTACTTCGCCGTTCACATCAAGGCGGTGCTGCGCAGATTCCTTAGGTTTGCCCTACGCGGGCTTCCCTGGAACGATCATTGGGTACTCCCCTCTTATGTCGATCATTTGGGACTGATTTCACTGGACTCCCTGGAAATGAGGCGCAATATTTCAAAAATAGTATTTATGTTCGATCTTTTGCAGGGCACTATTAGTTCACCGGAATTACTGGAGGCTATAAATTTTTCTATCCCTCAGCGCACCTTGAGGAATCAAGACTTCCTGTTCGTCCAAGGCCACCGTACTCTACGGCATGCACGAACCATCACGTCGATGTCCCGCCTCTTCAATCAACACTTCGGCAGCATCGACTTGGATATCTCTAGGCGATGTTTTAAGTGTCTGCTCACACATTTTTTTTATACAATGTGGCCAAATCCTAGGGGACAACTCTTTGATGCGTTAGCATGGTTTTGGACGGAAGGAAATTAGGGTGGACGGAGTGGATTATTTTAATTTCTTAATAAAACCCACGGGGAGATCTGATCTGGAACCCATTGCATGGCGGTCGTGCGGCTCAACAAATCTTTGGCCGTATTTTTATTTTCTATTCTTTTTTTTTCTTTTTTTTGATTTGATATATATTGTAGTAATCTATATATTTGATGAATCTGTAATAAATATTTTATCGTTATTTTTCTTTTTTATTCATTATTTTAGGTCATTCTGGACGCACAATCTTGTAAACACTATTTTTCTTAAAGATCGAATCTGGTCATACAGTGATATTTCGTGACTTTTGATCCGTACTGCAGAAATAATGAAGAATTTACCATCTACTGCATTTCGCCTTTCTTCCAAAGCTCTCTTACTTTGGCGCAACAATCAGTTCCTGTGCATTAGTACATTCGAAAACATTCGCGCATTTAATTTAGGGGCCATCCATAGATTACGTAACGCATTCTTTGCTACCCTCCTTCTAAGTAAAAAGTAGTAACAAATCAGCTAACGTATACTTTTCTCATGAGTCTGACCCAAACGAGCTTTTCGAGTAAGAGATTGCAGTGTAGGGTAATTTTTGTCCTTATATCTTATCTTGTCTTAAACTTCAATAGATGCAATTAATTACCACACATTCATTTTAAATTTAGAGCTTTTAAAATCTCCTTTATTCAGAAATCTAAAAAATTTACAATTACTCAAAGTACGAGTATTTTATCGTGTGCACATAGATATCGTAATTTGATTATTAATTAATTTGATTAAAATTAATGTTTTTGGTGAAAAAGCTTTTCGGGGTACCGATTTTATTTGCTTTTGTAGCCTCGTTTGTGGTGCTTCGAGTTTGACAGTATGTATTTCCCCTGCACCTGATGTGAACGCGGACCCTTTACCTTAACTGCCTAACGCTTCCACTTTCCAGTATTGGGCTCATCTTTGAAATAGTGAGTTCCTCGTTCGACTGATGATATGGCCTCTTGCTGTCCTTTCGCGCTGTGTTTTTATCTAAGAGATCCACACCGATACTACTGAGTCTGATGTTGTGTCCCACACCTCTCTCAGTCTCTTTCAAAATGACTGTTATAATTGTATGCTTTATTTGTTCTTGTAATTCCTCGTGAAATCTGCCCTAATGGAGACAGAGTTGGATCAATTCGTTGAGCGGCCCGACCACCATGCCATGGGTTCTGGGTTCGAGACCAGGTCTCCCCGTGAGCTTTTATTAAGAAATTAAAATAATCCACTCCGTCTCTGGGCTGTTGTCTAGCTCGCAGCAATGCAAGAAGAAGACTCAAACTTCCTCACTTCCCTTACCCTAATTCCCTTCCGGCCGAAACTATGCTTTCGCATTAAGGGGAGGTTACCGTTCATGACGTTCAAAAAATCGATTTTTGTTTTTTTACATAATTGGAATCCCTTTAGTGTCTAGTATATGTAGTAAAAAGGATTTTGTAAAATCTGATATAGTTTAGAAGTTACAGCGCATGGAGCGGAACCGCGCTCCGGCTGGAAAACAGGTACCTGAGGCGCTCTTGCGCGACGACCATTTTCCGCTACCTTATCAATCAACCTGATCAACCTGCTGATCCAGCAAAACGAATACTTTGAGGAAGCCGAAGGCTGCCTCTATGGTGCTGGGATAGCTGACTAGATGGAAGTTGTCAAAAACAAGCATTAAAAACGATTTTTTATAACTTAAAGCTAATGTTTCGAGAAAATGTGTTTTTCTCGAAACAGCATTTTTCAGCGCGCGGGACGCTCTACAGCTTCAACGGAAGAAACGATTGACTTGCAATTTGTTCCACCGTGAAGGAAATTTAATTTTGGGGACCTTATCGAGGCGTTTTTTTTTTTGACTTAAACTTTTTTTTGCTTCCATTGAAGCTAAAAAACCAGTGAAAAAATGACTTCTATTTTCAAACGGCCGCCATTTTGATATTCGGGGGTTTTCAGAAAATTTAAAAACGATAAGGCCCCCAAATATAATGTAGATTAATAATTGTTTACCCGTTTTTGTTTCGGATTAACTGACAAGGGAGTGGAACGCCCCGCGCAGACCAATGCACGCGGTGCATGGCTTCGTTAATAGGACCTACAGTCGCCATTTTCGATTTTTTTTTATGAAAAAATTTGATAGTATTCTTAGTTTATGGGGAAATAAATTATATTAATTATATTCCCGAAGGCTGTTTCAATAAATATTAATTATACCCGAAAAAAATTCTCAAAGTTGATTCATTTTTCATGCCTATGAACGGTAACCTCCCCTTAAAGGGTTTATTTTATGAACTTGTTCACAGGCATCATTCTATCAGTCATTAGACTTCAAAAAATTCATCAATGAATTGCTATTACGCAGGTAATAGAGTGCAGAAATATTTAACGGTTTGGTATTTTCGATTAATCCAGATAGTGCTTTGTTCGTTCGTTTACTTTTTGAGCCCTCTCTTCCGCTGGTTCTTCACATCGATTCTGTCACTGACTCATTTGGATTCGTAGTAATAATAGTATTGAAAATAGAAAGTTTGATTTCTCCTCGGTTAATGAGTTATTTTTAATGTAATGCTTTTTATGAACGAGATATTGATGTGGTTTAAATGTTTTTTATGACATACATACTTACATCCCTATTCTAACTTTTTATCGAACGACATTCAAAATCAAAAGGTAGTAAACTTAAGACTAAGTTAGAACGAATTGCATGCAATATCTTAAGCTCCCTGTTGCTTAACTAAAGTTTGAACTAAAATTTACTACAGAATTGATTTCGATCGAAATGTAGAGTAAATATTTTTGAATTTCCTGCATTGTGCTTAGGTAATACACAAAATAAATCGTGGAATCGTTTCTGCTTGTTAATCAGAGACGTACATTTCTTTTGTACTCGAGATCGTTACTTCAATACTCCGCGTATGACAATATTGCTAGAACGAATGATATTTATTCTACGTAGTGAGTCAACGCAATTTTAGAAGTTTGTTCACTCGAAAACGAAAAGAAATGATAAGAATTCCTTTTTAACACTAAACTGTTTCAACTGTCCTCAAACGTTATTTTTCCTTAGTTTTTATCCTGTGCTATTTTTTAACTTTTGTTATGGTGTTTTCCGCAATTCTGAAAATTGTCTTTAATTACTCCTTTCTTTTTAAAAAGGACAGCCACTTATCTATCGCTAATTTATACTGCCCCATTGAAGTCCTTGCGTAATTTTTTTTTACTGCAAACCAGATTTTTAGAATCGCTTTTTCGAAGGGCAAAACAGCTACTTTTTACCTTCTGGAATTCTATAACTTCTGACTTTCTGCCATAGAAGCGGGGAAGCAATTATCGTTACTGACAGAAGTAAAACTGGCAGGCTTAAGAGCAGCTGCTGAATTTTCCTCTTTATTTGTTGATTGAATATCACAGCACATAGCAAGTTTTGTTTCGTAGGTCTTCGCTGACGATTTTTTTTCTTATAAACGCGACCGAAAAACGAACTTAGTTTTTTTTCCTCTTAATATTAGTAAGGAATCTTTTCCCGCAAAAGGCTTCCCCTTATCTTCGATCATGGGTTAGTTGGCGGTCACCAGTAGTAAACCAATCGGTCTCACCTACACCTTAATATGGTCCGTTGTGATACCAATCCGCAGAAACCTCACCTGGATCAACTTGGTCCTATTATGCAGTGATTTATTTAACCACCCCCAGCTTCTAATCCATTAAGGAAGTGTTTTTCAAGGGCCTAAAATCTTCTCCTGGCTAGTCCCGGGTGTTCGCAAAGTGATTATCGAAGCAAATCCGACAGAAGTTATTGGCAGGAATACGAAGGCAGTGACCAGTAATAACTGCAGATTCCAATAAAAACGCCATCCTCTTTTTATTCCGTTTAGGCCACATTTTCCTTGATAGATCAACGGTTGTCAGATCACTCCACCTGCGCTCGGCGAGCTGAACAGCTTTCAGGTCGATTTATCTTTTTACGGAAATTAGAGGCCGGCAGGTTAATCTGTCTATTTGTGAAGCGACCATACAATAAATGATTGTGTACCAATCCACAATTAATGGTTGTGTACTAATATCATACATAATCAATGGTAATGTACTGACTCGTTTAGACAAAAACAAGGACTAATTTAAGTGTTTGGATGAACCTCCGACCTTCATGAAATTATTATTATGCAGGAATTCTTTAATGAATAATTTTGATCTTTAGCATTCTTCTTTTCATAATTCATAGATGAAAAAGTTATAATATTGTAATCGAACAGTGAAGTTCTCACCTCTGCAGAAAAGTAAGCAAATATTGAAGGTGACGTTGGAAGGAGTAAGGAAGTATTGATGCACTGACTGACACTTGACTTTTGACAACCACATCGACGCTATATGGTAGTAAGTAAAAGAATAAAAAATTCAGCTATTGTTGAGCAATTTTTTATGGTTTTGCCTGCTTTTAGGAGTAAGCTCAAACCACAAAGCTCGAACAAGCCAATTGGAAACAAACTACACCCCTGTAAATTTTATAAGAGAAAAAATCGCCACGTAATTTTGTAAATACGCTTAAAAAAGTACAATATATATTAGATTTGTGCAAATCAATTCATAGTCGATTCTCGATGTCTCAAAATAAGTCCTTAAATTAAAAGATATAATGATTTCTGTTATGTTTGGTTTGGTTCTCGCTTTTCCAAGCAATTCCGACCTGTAGTTGCATTTGTAATTAATAAATGTGCCTTTTGGCGGCATAGTGTTACCGCAGCAAGCTTAAGAAATGTTATCACAGTGATTTTTACAAAAATAGCTACTTCTGTTAATTTTTTCAGCACTTCTATAAAATAAGAGAATTGTAGGTTGGGTATATTATTAGTCATAGTTTCAACTAGTTTTCATCAATGTTTTATTAGAAAAATCCAATAGTTGCATAGTTGTTATAATTAGTAGAATCTCTTAAAAAAAACTTATTCTCACAGCGACATCGCTTTCTTGAGAAACCTAAAAAATGAAACCAAAAAGACAAATTGTTTTTTTCTTAAACTATAGTGTCGCTATCATTAAGCGTAGTACATTTTTGCATTTTAGATAAAACGGTAATTACAATATATGTAAGGTGATGCTCCAAAATTCTTGCATTCAGGATTTTTGAAATGAAAAAACGGCAAAGAACGGTAGCCACTACGATTACGCACATTTTCAGGAAAACAATTAGTGTACTGAGTTATTAATTTAATTTAGGAAAAACGGGAATAAAATTGTTTCGGACCGGAAAACTCCCCACCCTTCCT
The DNA here is from genome assembly GCA_964036015.1 of Leptarthrus brevirostris. Classification (NCBI taxonomy): domain Eukaryota; kingdom Metazoa; phylum Arthropoda; class Insecta; order Diptera; family Asilidae; genus Leptarthrus; species Leptarthrus brevirostris. The sequence continues at coordinate 85,080,401 of OZ038373.1, read as the reverse complement.
TGTTTAGAACTGCTATTTCTTCGAATCTTGGCATAGAAATATGTAGGCACATTTTGAAGGTGTGTACTTTAAGGAAAGCATGATACGAATATCGATTTGTTCAACCTATCAACCCTTAATTGGAACCAGAGGCGAAATAGTTGTCAATGAAATTAAGTTTATGTAAGTGCTATAGAATCTTTTCATGCACTTTGAGACATCTATTTTTGTCGACTAGCTTAATATTGTTTTAAATGTTTTGAGACAATATAGAGAGACAGAGTTATTTCTTTACTAATATGGTTTTAACTGTCTGTTGGCCGACGGTACTTACAAGTACCTATTTAATTTAAATTAATTCATACTGTGAAAATTCAACCATGCTGTATGGAAAGTATTCTTTTTCTTTATGGCTAGAATTGTTGCTTTGCATATTTTTTAGTTTGCTTTCTTCTTACTTAATCCTTTTTCTTAAGGCGTTTTGCGCCTTTGACGACAGACCACCGTCCTCATGCTAATAAAATCAATAAAAATGAACTAAACGCACGCAACTAAAAGTACGCCGTTTGATTTATTTCATTGAAATAACGGTAGCGGCCAAGTGTACAACAGCCTAAAAATTAATTTATCTCTCTGAAATATCTTAAATATCTGCATATTCATATTTATGAAAAAAAAATTCCTTAGTTCCACAAAAGGTTAAACTACTGTTTGAAAACACTTAATAAATTCTAAATTCCTCAGAAAAAAAAGGAATTTTAAAAGTCCACGATTCGTTCTATTACTATTTCATCACCATAAATACCGATATTTCGATACTGGAAATGGAATATCGGTATTGCCGTGCGACCAGAGCACAAACCAGATTTTCTAAAATAAAGTAAGTGACACATTACATTATTTTCCTACTCTTCGATGTCCTCCGATCAATTGCTGATAATAATTTTTTAATAATGTTATTTTGTAATGGCCAGAAAAATACAATCAGATTTGATCAGTATCTTGCTTTTGTCAAGACAAAAAGAATATTTTGCAACAACACAAATTTGAACTGCTAAGTCGAGGTCGTCTAAACATTAACGTTACGCTAATTGTTGTTAATTTTAACCTTCTTCTTCACCTTCACCTTGTAACACTGTACAATTTTAAAAACCCTTCTCCTAACACTATGTTACTCCCACTACCTTCTAACAACAACCCCACACACACATACACAAATATAAACTCATAGCCTGGGATTGCGGTTTCATCTCTATCTCCTGCCATGATTTGCCATTTTTGTATCTTCCTTCTCTATGGATCCTTAAGTATTGAGCAGGGATAATCCAACCCAGCTCCCTTCCATGCGTTTCCAATATAGAGACAAGTCGAGACTTTCTTACTGCCATATTGCCATGCAGCAATTGTAAAAAGAACGCCAGCATGTTCAACTAACTGGAATTGAAAGTAAAGTATGCTATGTTTTTGTGTGACCTTTAAAAGCTTAGATACTTTTATAGCGGTTATCTGGGCTTAATAAAAACTCACAGACAATTACATATAATACAACTTTATCAGTAAAATCATGTTATATTCACCACAAAGTCACAAATTTGCACGCAATCGAGCAAGTCAATAACCAGGTTGTGATTAATTAGGTCCTTCCTAAAAGTAGCGTGTAAAGCACGCTGCACAATTCCGAAATTACCTTGATTAAACTGAACTGCACAGTGTAACGTTTAGCTTTATGACGTTTAGTTCTTATAAGTTATAAGGATTTACTTCATTTTCGCTGCGGAGGATACCGTAATGAAAATTGCTTTAATTATGATTTTAATCTTGCTGGTAAATCACTTTCATTTATGCACCAATAACCGTACTGCGTATATTTTGCTTAAATCTCTATAGATCCCGACACTCCTTATGAGACATGGATCGGGATAAGTTCTCCTACCTACAATTTAAGGTGGATTTCGAACCCCATCTTTACTCCGTAACCCCCAATGACCCTATTTTGTAATATGTTGTCAGCAGAAAACAATTATGGGTCGCTGCCGGTGGGGCTCAAACCTGGGATCTCCGGGATGGAAAGCCAATACGTCACTCAACCGAACTTTGCTTATATAGCGATTCCACGCCTTCCCCTGATTGAAAATCAATTCAAACCTAAGATACACTTTTAATGGCAATGTATGTATGTATGCATGCAATGGGAGAAAAATAATTAATAGCTAATAATTCAGTTTCCTTACTGAAACATTTGCACTATTCCTTCTTTTTCAAAACTCTAATTTATGCACTCGTTACATACACCAAAATAAATTACTTAACACCCTCTTTACTTTTCGTTCCGCTTTCCATTCAAGAATGTCATAAATCTTAAAAGGATTAACATAAACTTTCAGTTATTTTTTAGTTATTTTTTGTAGTATTCTTCACTTTAGGAATCTGTCTTCTAAAGGATATTTCTATTAAAAAGCTACAGTTGATGCTTCAACAATTATTATAATATATAAATATAAAGCGAAAACTTTAACACATTGATTAGCCTTTTTGTGCATTTCAGATATAATTTCAGGCATATAATTTTCCACTGATGTTAGTATAAACGATAACTACTGACCAATAACTTTAAAAAAATTATTGTTCAAAGCTATTCCAGGTTTACTTCTTACACAACACATTGAATTAATCCAGAGTTGTATCCTAAGGAACATAAATTTAAAGAAATCGTGTAATAATGACGAGGGTTCAGGAAATTGTACTAAGTGTCGATTGTCCATAACTTCAATAATACTAGTTAATTCGATGTAAGCCTATTCGTTTCTTCGTAATGAATTTCACGCAACGCTTCTGTAAGCAGCTCCCATGTGATGGCAATTGCAATTACCCAACTCAAAGAAGGTAACATGCACGCTTTTCGTTATTATTATCTGATATTGTCGATTCAAATCGACTTACTTTAGGATTAAAGCCCAATACTTTATTATGATTTATGATTTATAATTTATAAAAATACATACATAGTATTTAAATTCTTAATTTATGTAATAAAGCTTAAATTTGTTTTCTTAAAAAGTAAATTAATGTGCAGTCAAACTAAAAACTTTTTCTAAAAAGTAGATTTACGGGTAAGATTTGTTCTAATATTTTGATTATTTTTATGATAAATTACTTTCCACATGACTATACATTTTTTACAATTACTGACAAAAATTAACTTCGCGGCTAATAGCAATGAAAAAATTTTTTAGTGGGAACAATTACGAATAGTTCGGTCATAATGAAGTATTATTCCTTTCTTTAATACTATACTTACCTACAAGACTTTTAGGAATCTAACTTATAATATACAATAGGACGATGTCAAGAAATCTTAACTGAAAATGTCCATAGCCTCATGGAGTCAATTAGTCGGGGTAATTCAAGTTGCGCTCAAAATTTTATTAGAAAAAAACCAAAATCCTTTTAATCTTTGATTTATTGTATTTAGAAATTTCCTTCGTCGCTAGGCAATTAAATAACGAAAGAAACATGATTGGCCTACCAAGTCTACAACTTAAAATAAATAATAACATAAATATCTTATACCTGAAAGCAATAAATGCATCTCCCATTTCTCCTCCGACAATATGAACTCCTCCATCTGGAATAGACAATCCGCGAAAGAATGAACGAATATCCAAGGCATTTGCAGACCAAGGTAAATTTTGTAAACGTATTATAACACTCATGTTGAGCGTTCTTTTTTCTACTTAAAAATTGCAGAATAGATTCCTTTACGAAGTAACTTGTCCTCCTAGAAAGTAAAAGAAACAAAAACGTCGTTTTTAAAAAACGAAAATTCATGATAATGTAATGAGCTAATTTTATTTAGTGAAGAATCTAATTTTAAAGCTTCCACTATAAATAATTAAAATTATTAACTCTGTTTATCTCCATATTTATAGTTCATTAACAAACAAAATAATGTTGATATGTTGAATACAGCTTATCTATTTAATAGAAACGTTACTGGATGACCTTCAACGTCAAATATTTTCTAAATACCAAAAGCGGAATTTCTTAAATTCAAAATGAAATTGCTACGGACCGAAATTGATAACAATATCTTAGTTATTGGAGTATGATGTAACAAATAAATAGTGTAACAACGACCGTATAATCACTTACCTCATCGAGTATAAGGAAGATTTGTACATGTGTGAACTAAACGTTTGATAACAAAATGCATTTATCGGTAGATGTACCTTAACTGTATCATACATTATTGGCTGTTTAATTACGACACGTAACCCATGAAATGTGATATTAGGTATGTCTGTTGACTCGAAAGTTTTTACACACAACTAAAACTTTTAGTCCACACTGTGTCTGTTGACTTCTGGACTTGAAGAAATTGAACAATACTATGACTACCACAATAAAGTTTTTACTTGCTTTTTACCCACGCTTTTTTACACAGAACTCAACAGACAGACCTATTGGTTTGAGGTTCGGAACAACTAGTAATAAGAAAGAAAATTTTTTCAAAATACGGTACACCACGGTTTAGCGAGCAAGTATCTCATACAGGATTCCATAATGTAATTTTATTTAGCGAATTAATTAGATAAAATATTTCAATTAAATTAGTCTACTATTCTTTTTATTTTGAAAACCAAAAAAATTATTAATATTTATACATTCATAGAAACCTTACATACTAGAAGCTATTCTTAAAAGAATAATAATAATATTGAATTTTCAAAATAGAATAAAATACAATGAACAAAAATATAAGTTATCTTTTAACTAGACCCACACCTCACTGGATTCTTCCACAGGTGATAATTAATATGGTGATAATCAATGTGGTCGAAAAGCAATAGAATGATATTGATGAGAGTGGCGCTCATAGTTATTACATTAAGCGCTATCATGAGATACCTGCGATAAATCTTGATTGTTAAGAAGCGAGTCGGACTAAAAATTCTAAGTAACCTGTCTAAAAAGCTTAACTGAATAATGGTCTGTCAGTGGGTTGTGATAAGGCGAAATCAAGCATACCAAGTTTTAATTAATCATACCGAAAGTAGCCCGATTACTCCAATGAGGGTAGGAAAATTCTAGACACTACAGATAAATGCATTCTGTCATTAAACACTTGAGTTATTAAATTTACTGTCGCCGCTTTAACTCAGAATTGTTTTCGAGATGACGAATTATTATCAAGAATTACAATAATCTTTTCTTAAAAATTAAATAGTGGGCAATTATCAAGAAGACACATTCTAAAAATCGTATGTCTTGACATAAACGGTAAAATGGTGCAAGATTCCATTGTTATACCAAACTTAAAAAATTAAATTTAGAACACAAATATTGAAATAAATTAAATAGTGTTACTTCTTCTTAAAACTCATCAAGTAAATAAAGAGAACCATTCAGCCTAGATTTAAAATCACGAAGTAGAATAAAAGCAAATACCCCAGCTTGGTTTATTAAAATTCAAACTAAGCTTACCATAAATAAATCCCTTTCTCTTCTCATATAATGAAAAATTCCAAACATGTAATTACCTCCGCTACTATTTCCGTTGAACATTCAATGAATACCCAGTTTTTAGTTAGTCCGGAACAAACTTTCTTCTGAAAAAATCTTATCGTGCAGCTTCCTGCATAAATTTCAGTATGTAAATAAATACTTGTGCTCTATGCTTAATCAACTGTAAAATCAAATTTAAATTTAATCCACACTTCAGGTTGTTCATTAACGAGCCTGACTGCTTATCAGCGCATGGTTTTGTCACTGATGCCCTGACTCACTGTAGGAAAAGATTACTTCAACCAGCTAATTTTCAAAGAGAATAACTGGAGAATAAATTTTAAACATATTCATTTCCTTACATATATATATCCGAGCAGGTTTTCCCTAAGTAGCTGTACTTATTGAGCCGCGAAACGGGCTAGTGGATAGAACTGAATTACCAAAAGAAATGCTGTAAAAAGGCAAACACAAGATAGTAAAACTTGAATTTCAACTAGTAAAAGCCATAGTAGGGTATGACTAACTACTATAAAAGATGTAACGTTTTGCAGAAACACTTTAAAAGTATTAAATAAACAGACATAATATTTACTTTTAGTTTTTCCTGCCGCATGCAATGGAAATTCAAGTAAGTTTAGTGAAGAAGTGTGGTGTAATTTATATATAAATATTAATTAAATTAAAAAAAAGTCTAAGGTGGTGTGCTAAGGTGCAGTGTTCCAAAGAGTTGAACTTGAACTACTGTGTAATATAAAATATAAATTGGATTACACAATAAATACATATAAATGGAAATATAATATGATGATCAGAAACCGTTTTTTAAGTCGTATTATTAGTTTAAAAATACTTAAAGATTTTAAGGGACTTTTGTTTCGGATTTTTTAGTAAGATGTAAAATAGTTTTGTAATTATTAAGTCTAACGTCCAAATCTTCATCTGTTTCTTACGTTCAGTTTTAATTTTTCATATGTCTACCCGAAGTGAACTTCTAACGTGTCAATATCCTTCATAAAAATGATTTTATTGTTTACTTTGACTAGTATAATACTGAAGTCGTCGGTGGAGTAAGTGAAAATGTGTCGGCCTACTAATCTGGAGGTCCTAGATTCGAATACCACTGACGGCGACCCATGGTTGTTTTGTGTTGACAACAGTTACAATAAAAAGGCCATGGTGGTTGCAGAGAAAATGCCAGTTGTTCGGAATCCACTTGAAATCGTTGCCTCGAATCAGGTGTTGTGCTTCCGCCCCCTTTCCCCACAAGGGCACAAGGGGTTACGGGAACTAGAGAAAGAATATAATATTATGGTCTGACTATGGCAAGACTATTCTGTGAACTTACAAATTATGTGGGGAATCTTTTTTATACAACTTTTTTTATTATTTTCAGTGAAAATACCTTTTAATTTTATAATTCCATCATTGAGAGTTCGGTACAAGTCCATAGGTATTACGTTTTTCAATGTTCAATTTTCTAAGATCCTGTACGCTATGTCCAATTTTAGACTTAAAACCTCCAACGATTTAGGCATTTCTCTGCCTACGGACAATTTCTGAGTTGCGCGATTGTCCAACCCGGCGTCCTGTGCGGGTTCCAATTTCCAGCCCATTCTACTTACTTTACTTTCATTTCTCTGAACTTCAAAAATTCAACTCCGTTCATAATTGCTCTTAGGCAAAAAACAGTTAACCCATCAAATTAACATGATTATAAATATGCATTTGAAAAAAAATCCCTTTTTAAATTTTAAAATAGCTAGAAAAAACGAAACAGTTGGCGGGGGAACAACACTGTCCAACAGGGTTGCTGCTAGGCAAGAGAACAGCGGAGGTATAGCGATGTTCTCGTCCACGCGCCGTGACCAAAATTCGTTGTCCGTCAAGAGTTATAAAAGAAGTTAACCATCGTGAAGACAATTACTATGGTCCAAGCATTGAAGATGCGTCATTTTTATATTTAAAAAAATACTCGCCTTTTCCTCAAAACACTGTTTTTGGGTACGATTATGGATTGGCCAATACTAATTTAAATCGAATCAAACGTTTTTTTTAAACCTGCTTGTTCTACATAAAATTAGCTTTACATCATCATAGGATTTGTTTTTTCATCAATATGTAGTTTTTTTTCGGCGTCAACGATAACTCGATAATTTTGGCATTTTTTCAAATAGCTGCAATTTTGATAAAAACTTTTCCAAAACGTTTTATGACGAACTGAAGGGACATTAATAGAGACTAAAAACATATGATTGTTTATTGTTTCTGATAAATACAACACTTGTTTTGGAGAAAAATTTTTTTTCTATGTATAGAAACTAAACCATCACAGTTCTTCCTTATAGGCTACTTCACTTCCTTAATCCGACGCTTAAGATATAAAAGTTGAATTCACAAATTTCAATTTCCCTCAATTGAGATTTGGGTATTTGTCACTTTGACAGAAAGAAGATTTAAGCATATTGCAGCTGGTCAAAGTTGCTGCAGAATTCTTAAATTTTCCGCAGGAGGACAAGTTGTGACGTAGGCAAAATCTTCTTGGATAAGTGAATCCGGGAACACTTATCTGCAGTATTCTTCGAATCGCTTATAATCTCTGCAGGTAAGGGAACAGAACTATAGTTATTCAACTTTTTCCCCTGTGTTATTCAACATTTAAAGTAATAAAAAAATCATTTATAAAAAACAAAATAGATGTAAAAAATTGCGTAACAGAGGGCCCATTCATAAACGCAGGTTTGCTCTGCAGCTGCAGAATTCAGCAATACACTCGGTTCAGCTGAATTGTGCAAATGATGCGCAAACCTGCGTTTATGAATAAGCCCAAAGTCCCAAAGTTGAGGTGGAAGAAAAACGGAACTAAAGTTAAATGAAAATACCGAAAAGTTTAAAAATGGCGGCCATTTGAAATGCAGTATAGATTTTTTGTCGGTATTTAAACTGTAACTTTTGTAAAAATAAGTATTTCAACGTGTGTAGCTCCGGCAGTATGCATAGAAGATGTTTGTAAAGCGGCAACCGAGTCGGTTCCATGGTTTCTGAGTATACAAGTCAACAATCTTGAAAACATAGTTTTGGGTTTAAAATTTTGAAAGCGTCTCAAAACGCTCTGCTCTGATTTTTTGTATCCCCTTAACTTGTGCTCTTTTCCGAAAATAACAGGTAGGCGATCGAGTTTTTATTTGAACTTTTAAACATATTTAGCTATAAATTCAACTAAATTAATATGCTATGTTCGATTTAAACGTAATGAATTAAAGATTTAGCTTCAGACCTGAACAGTTTTTACCGCTTTCTGTAAAATCACGTTAAGAACAAATAAGAGATATTGAGACTGGGTATTTTATGTACCCTTTGAAATATCCTCAGTAGCTTCTTCCAAAGAAATCTTTTATTAATATAATCGTATTTTTCGAGCTTTCAACAAATGACGAGTTATACACATAGTTTGAAAATTCAAAAGACTTCATAAATGAATGGTTGCGGACATCTGGGGCAATTCACTAAGTAAACCTGAATGGTTGCAGGAGCATGCCAAAGTCAAAAATAATCTGAAAAGCTTACTGAAGTACGGTAAGTAAAAATCTTTTAAAATTGCATTATTAATCGGAAACGGATATTATTCTACTGAATGACTAAATTAGTCTTGTGAAGATGTAAGCTTTTTTTTACTTATCTTCTAAATGGAGTGGCATTTCAATTCACTTCACATTAATTTTACACCTAAAATTTACGGCGGAATTACATCAATCAAAAACGAATATGTTAGATTAGATTATTAGAACAGGCATAGGATACACGAGCGTAAGCAAGAATGTAAAATCGTCGGACACTTCCTGTGAAACTACAAAGCGCAATTTGATTCTCTTGTTTGCAACGCAAATTAACTAAACTACTTGAACGCTAATTTTTTTAACATTTCAATTGAATCGCATTCCCCGGTAGGGCTGAATGATACCAATGTTCTATCAAAGCAGTAAGTCTCCGAGATTCGATTACAATCGATGGTAAATATAGAATTGAATAAGATTAAAAAGAGATATTGTACTTGCGTGAGTTGCTAGCTTTAGGTTTATTCTAAGTTTCCTATATTAACGATCGATTGCAATCGAGTCGTATTCCGTAATAAGGACCCTGAATACCTCCTCTATCGACGGATTCCATGTTTTGCGCGGTCGTCCAATTCGGCGTTTTTCTTGGATTCCATGAGGATTCCAATCTAGAGCGTGCTGTGCGATGTTGTTTGGCTCTTTTTTTAGTCTACAATGCCACTTTCGCCTGCGAATACTAGTGTATATCCCGTCTTGTCTTGTAAGTCCTGTGTAGGTCTTCGTTGGTAATGACCTCCGGCCAATGGGCCATTCCACACGAGTATTCTTGCAGCTGTTGTCGAACCAGTTCGACAACAGTCAGCGTTCTCCAAATAATTCCACACAGGTATTCTTGCTGCAGTTGTCAAATTTACATGCGAATAAGAGACTATGCATGTGTGTGTGCATTGCTCTTCATTTTAAGTTGAGTGCTCGCCGTGAACGTTTGACAACTGGCATTTCACCCATTTACAAAATGATTTCAGGAAAATTCGAAATCAATGAAAAAATACAAATTTTTAGAGGAATTTGCTCTAATTATAACGCCACGATTATTTCCCTAACTACTGCGGCTATATGTTTATTTGTAGATGAATATCACCGAAAAAAAGTAAACCTGTTGGATAAAAGAATGTCGAAGAATTAAAAAGCGATGAGAAAACTAACAAAGTTTAACGAGGGACTTCAATTAGGCTCAACAGATTATTAAAATTTTCTCAATAATTGCCAATTAGCACTCATTTACAAGATTAAACTAAGAACCAAACTATTCAGTCCGAAAAGAAATTAGCCATAATATTACTCTATAACTTTTAACAACATGCCACAATTTTATCGACGTGGATTATGATTCATTTCTTTTCTTGCTCGCGCTCATTCAACAGCCGAAACAAGAATGAAACCATGCGTTCCGCTAAAAATTTCTGACCCCACCAAACCAGAAAAATTGTGCTCTGGTTGTATTAGTGCGTGACAACAGGTTAAATAGGTTTGGATTTTGATGCAAATTTTTCTCCAAAGTGCAGCACATTTGTAGAAATATCTCTTTGCTTCTGTTACCTCTTCCCCAGATAACCGGTTCGACAACAGCTGCAAGAATACTCGTCTGGAATGGCCCAATGGATGTTAAGAACGGGTCGGAGACAGCGATTAACAAAGCCTTATATAGCTTAGATGTTATTTTACAGGTCACTTTCCATGTTGAGCAGCCGTACAACAGAACAGATTTTACATTCGACTCGAGGATCCGGAGTTTTGTGCGTCTGGATATGTTAGTAGTATTAAATGCAACACGAACCTGTATGTCAGCTTCAGCACCGTCGTCTGCTGTAATTATGCCTCCGGTAGCGGTAACGATACTGGCAAGAAGATGGGTACTTTCCACGCAAGGGAAAAACTCCTGTTGAGCATAACAGATAAAAGAGTTTGGGCAGAGGTTAAAGCAAAAAAGAGGCACGCATTTTCACACCTTGGGCGAAAAGCCGTCAGGTCCACTAGCTTTAGATACATAGAGCTGTTTGAACTCCTTGAGGTGCAGGTGGACAGTAAGAATTACCAGCGAGTAGGTTGGGTTTGTAGAGATTCTTTCATTTTAAATGAGGGATGATATAGAGAAATTCTGAAATTATTCTTTAGTTTTAACAACAGACCAAATCCACTTACTATCTTTTTGGCAAACTAATATTTGCAAATACATTCAATGTGATTAAAGAATATTGTGTACAGGAAAATTAAATAATGGAAAGATAAGAGAGATAATCTTTCCATTATTTTATGACTTTTCCTTCACTCACAGTAATTTCTTTCCTTTTATTTTTCATGGCAATATATTTACAAAATTTTATTGATCAGTTACTTGTAGAGCAAGCTAATTTACCATTTCCCAGAATAACAAGTACAGTAATTCCGCGGAGGTAAGGTTCTGCGGTAAAGTCGCGGTTGGCGAGGGACTGTTTAATACGTATAAAAAAAGTATATATACACACCACGTATCAACGTCCAGGTCGATTAAGTATAAGATTTCAGGATACCCAGGAGCATTACCGATAACTAAAACAAGCAGTTCCTGACCCAATCAGTGAATATTGCACCATTTTTATCCGTAAGCACGCGGATTAAGGTATTAAATATATAGGTTTACCATATCATCACCCGGAAAATTACAGTAGAACAGAAAAATGTATCTGTCTTCGCATCTTAGACTCGTCGCTGTTTTCTCATTTTGTGAAACGAACATTCGCGTTGGCATCCTCTTCCAAAACAAACCCCTGTTATCAGTGTTAAATACTTATTCTGGCATGTAGATATCATGTTCTGTGTATGAAAAAATATTCTGTATCTTCTTATCTATTTAACTACACTTGGGGGCAATGGAATCGGGCCACCTTGCACTTTTGACTTGGAAGACAATTTTTGCAGGTGTTACTGAAAGAAATGAATTGCATATATATATCATTCGAAAGGATAATTTATTATCTTTAAAGTGAGATCAAAATGTTGGCCAGGTTACTAATATGTAGATTATTTCGGATTCCGAACCCTAAAATCACAGGCGTTGCACTAATCAGGAATATATAGCGGACGGGAAGTGGGAGAGAACAAGAAATGAAACACAGCAGTATTGAAAAAGTTCTTATTTATATGTTTTATTTTCAATATCGGGTGTAACGCCCCTTGCTCTGATAACTTCATTCATTCGATTTGTTACAAGTTGTACGATATAATCTTGTGGTATGTTGTTCGACTTCTCTATCAATGCCTCTTTAAGCTCCTGGATGGACAAAACAGTCGGAACCTTGGCCCGGATTCTTCTTTTCAGCTCATCCCACATATGCTCAATGGAATTCAGGTCAGGGCTCCGTGCTGGCCAATCCATAGCTCGAACTCCGATGTCTGCAAAGTATCCTTGAATGGTTACGACATGTGTCTTCGCATAGTCATGCATTAACAAAAAATTGTCGCCCATAAAACGTAAGGCATAATATGTTTGTCCCGTCTCCTTCCATCGTTACGTTGAATGCATATCCTGCTCTCATCAGAGAACAGAACGGACCCCCATTGCTCCTGTCCATTCGGCATGCTCCTGTGCGAATTGAAGGCGTAACCGGCGATGAGCTGGTTTAAGTTTAGGACCAGTTGCAGCGTTGTGGGGTGTTAGGTTTTTCTCCCGGAGTCTTCGCCGCACTGTCCACCTAATAACATCCACTCCGTAGTAATGTCACTGCGATGTAGCTATCATCTGGATCCGATGTAAACTGGGATCGGCCTGGCCCAGGTCGCCAAACAAAGTCACAGGTTTGTTGATATCTTTGGTTGACACGTTGCACTGTTGATCGGCTCATATTGAGTCTTCGAGACACTTCGCGCTGACTGTGCCCTGCTTCAATTAATGCGACGGCTTGAGCGCATTTTTCCCGAGTTGTACCCATTTTTAATAATTGGCTACTTTCGTTTTAAAAACAAAATTATCCGCGTTGAGTGCTGATAAACAAATGATCTGGAAGTAATGAATGTATTCCGTATTTATACCTTAAAAGGTCACCGCATCCATACCCGTACTAATAATCAAATAAGAGATGCTTTTGTTCTCACTACCTGAACTTAGGAAAAAATAAACGAGTGTCAAAGAATTTGGTCTTGTTTTGAAGGTAATAAAATATCCACGCAATAACCCCTGAAAAAATTGTCTTCAAAGTCAAAAGTACAAGGTGGCCCGATTTCATTGCACCCCAGGTGTACAAAACTGCACACACATTTTCTTAAGTAATCGTTAAATATTCAATTGCAGTTCAGTTAAAGCAATTATTTTACGTAATTCGAAATATATTTTAAAACAGTATTTCTTATAATTAACATGTTTTATTTTACAGCACATAATTTTGTCCGTATATATAATTATATGCGTCCATGCTGCACAAGAAAAAAGTACGAGCGATGATACCACTGGAAAACAGTCTAAGCGTGGAACTCCAGAGTTGAGTTATAGTTATGCAGCGACAGATATAGGCTCCAAGGGAGGAACACATATTAAAACAATCACAATTATTAAAAATTACGGGCAAAAAGAAAAACCTCTTAAAATAAATCCGGAACTTCATAAGGATGAAGATTGGGGCTCAAAGTTTCGAGATAATTTTGATTCTTTTGGGAAAATACCAGAAATACCAGATATATTAAATCCTCATTACTTAAAAGAAGAAACAAGTCAAACACAGAAAGAAAAGTCGAAAGAAGTAATTCCCATTCATGAAGATCCTGTTGAAGATATTCTCGACGACGTAGAAGATAAAAAAGAACAAACAGAAGATATAAACAACGACGCCGAGGTGAACGGTGAAGAAAGCAAAGATATTAATAAAAAGGAGGAATCTAACAACAATAAAAAGGATGATTTTCTAGAGGATGTGGAAGTAATAGAAGCAAAGTCAACTAATATTAAGGAGAAAAAGGAAAGCCTCAGATTACTGCCGTTGATTTCCCTAATACCAAACATTAATAAACCACAAAATTATTATCAGCAGGTTTCAGCATTGAACACTCGGCCATATCACCAACTGATTAAAACTCCTTATACCAATCAACAAGAACTTTTACATACGAGTGTGCATACTCCCAGCAAATCGCCTGAAAATTATAAATTTACATACTCACCGTTGCTTTATACTCCTACACCAATGCAACCACTTTTCAATAATAAAAATTCATTCTTAGTTCCTACGGCTGATACGACACAAATACCGCAACCTAAAAAACCTCAAAGTCGTTCAACAACTACTCAGTTACCATACATTGCCCCAAACTTAAAAAAGTCATATAAATCTATAAATAGTGCGGCTCCTTCTACTGTAGAGAAAGAAGTTTCCAACGTAATTACAAAAACGAGAAATAAGCCCATTACTTCTGTTCGATCTAGAGGAATAAAATATATATCAGATTGAAAACTCGTAGAATTTGTAGATATTACTTTTTCTACTTCACGAAATAAATCCTCTGCTTTGTGATTAGAATAACTGTTTAAGTAATGTTTCTCCGAAGAGTTATATTAGGCAAAGCTGTAAGTTTTATCTTGTTTTATTTTGTACTAGTTTATATTGAAAAGTATATTTAAGCAAAAAATAAAATGTTAAATCTATTTTTTGTGTATATTTTTGGCAGTCTTATATCACTTTTCAATAGATCCTCCTTTTCACAAATACAAATTTTTTTCTCGAAAGGTAATGTAAGCCGTTATAAAATCCTCTTCTTGCCTTCTACATGCTCGTTTTAACTGCCTTTTCTCTTCACTATCCTGGATTTTTTAATTTTAGATTGCTTTGAGTTTAAGGAAGAAATAAAAGAATTCGTAATACAAATATGGTCATTAGTAAGCACACCTGGATCAAACAATTCTCGCCGTTTTTTATGACTTCATCAGTTTGCATAGAATGGTTATGTGGTAATCTTTAAATGTTTGAAATCCTTTTCCTTCCTGCAGAAATCGACAAGTTCACCGCCATTCTTTCTGTCCATGGTTGGATACTTTTTTTTTGCGCTAAGCATGGTTGTTTTAAATCCTTTTTTAATTTAGGATCAGTTTCTTATAACTTCGACTGGTAATGTCAGACGGATTTTTTTCGCAGATCTTCAAAAAGTCCTTGCGGTCGGTCACGTACTGCATTTATATGATGATTGGTCAAATAGCCGCTTTAAAGTCAAACTTAAGTGTTATGTTCATAAGTACACTCGCCGCCTCTGAGTTATGGTCATAATTTCCGCCTTCGCCCCTGTCTGTGCGCGATTAACATCGTAACTACTGAACGGAATTTGTTGTAAATTGTATTTTTCGGGGTCGCTGAAATGATACTCTGGATGCAGTTAAATACTGCGGGGGTGATATATGAAACTAATCAAAGACTGCCGATATTAGTGTCCAATCCAGTTTTGGGGTCGCTGAGAAGAATAATGACACTCCCGATGGCGCTAGATACTGTGGGTGAAAGAGAACCTTACGGGTGGGGGGTGGGAAGGGAGTGGCATCTGCAATAATCAAAAACAACGCTCAAAGTCGGGATTACCGGTACACACAGCTAGTATAAAATAATGCTTATATCAAATTTGTCAGAATTTATGTATTTTCGATTTTTAACATTCGTCTTAATTAACTAAGATCCTAACGGCTAGTTCACTTATTATTCTATGACTAATATGACAGCTGCATGGCGAAATATACTCCTTCCTGAATTGTTTTATATATACGCACTTGTTTCATTTAACCTCCGGTTGGGCGAACGGACCTTTTATCTTGATTTTTCAATTGCTCTGCTTTCGAGCAATTAAAGCTAAAACAGATTGTACATGACAATGCGAAGAAAATTTATAAAGCATTGATTTGCACCTGTTGGCACACATTGAATGCGACATGACGGTGCGACGAAAATTGTTGTCGCACATCCGTTTCTATTTCTAAAATCTGTCGGTCGCACTCAGTACTGCAAACAATTAAATTGATATTTTGATTGGATCGTCATGTTATTGGAGCCGTCAGGTTTCCTGTCATGATATTCCAATTTGTTTCACAGTACGATAGAGCCATTCCGTCACATAGTCGCAGCTGTTTCAACCTTTACTTGCAGCTCCTGTCATTCTTTAAATTTTCAGACTCCTTCACTTCTTTGAATGAGAAAATTCACAAAAAAAATGCATCAAAACCAAATTGATAGATGAGTCATTTTCATAGCATTCCTCAACACGTTTCTGTATTTATTCAAATTCCCAACTTTTTATTAGCGTCCTCCCAATGCGACCAATTTAATCCGTCATAAGTATTAAAAGGAGGGGGTAAGGGTTTGCACTTTTGAAAGATCTTTTTTTTGTCTTTTCTTATAGTTAAACATTTCAAGAATATAGTCACAAAATTTGAAGTCGATCAGAGCAAAACTCCCGAAGTTATTGACTATTTAGTCTCCTCTCCTTTAAAACTGTAGCTCCAACAGCTGCGGGCGGTCAGAAAGCTATTAAAACTTTAAGCGCGTTTTTCTCAAAACCACTTTTCAAAAGTCCGTGTTCTCTGCCATTTAAAAACAACATTACCGATTCATTTCAAACTTGGTACACACTATCTACATAAAATACCTCCCCGCAACGTTCAGTTTCAGAAATTTTTTTTACATTAACGGGGTTTTCTACTAACAAGATGGCGGAATTTTTCGTAAAAAATAGCAATTTTCACTTCAAATGACCACCAAAAATTTAAAAATGAAAAAAAAAAGAATCTGAGAACGTTGGGGGGAGGATTTAATGATACTTTGACTAAATTTAAACGGATTTTTGAGATAAAAGAAAAGTTTGACAATGTTGTTGAAACTATACTTAATAATGTACAAAAGGTTTAAATGAATTTGCTCAATCCATATTTATGAAAAAAAAAATCACAAAAAGTGTTTTGTCACGCTAAAACCCTTACCCCCCCCCCCCCCATTACTATATCGGTCTACTTATTACTTTGTCCGTTCCGTTTTGAGTACGGAAATTTTTACAGGAAATACTCATACTCATCGCTATGTTTAGAATTCAACGGGATCACGGCTTCACAATGCCCTGTAAATAAACTAATTTTACGTTTATTTCAAAGATCCAAAACTTGCTACGTCTGGTGATGTCTCATTGTCTTAAGCGAAGCTATTAGTGCATCTCGAGCTTTGTAAAAGCCATTAGACTTTCAGTAAAAATAATTGCATTTGGTTGCGCTAAACTATAGTAAAAATATAGATATAATTATTATTATGTACAATTACTTTTTCTTCCTTTTCCACATTTTCTTGTACAAATTTGTTTGGCTTTTTAGGAACTGGACTTTAATTCCTATGTTGCAACATATACTTAAGTCCCAGTATTTTTTCTTTTTCTTTTAGACATTTATGCCATCGGACTCGATTTGTTGGAGAAGACGATTAGAAAAAACCTTTAAATTTTTTGAATTTCGAGAAAAATAAAAAAAACATTTTGAGCGAAATAAAACGTTTTTAGGGAATTAATACCTGGTAATTGGGCTGGAGTTTCTACATATGACCGTATGAAACCACTCTTGCAGAGGTTTGAGTTAGTTTGGGTTAGTCATCCTAGTAAAATTTAAATTTACCATTTCGACCAACTATGACAAGTTTCTTTAAGCTCACTTTTAAAATGTTGAGGTAGATTGCCTACCGCATGTGAACACTTACAGTCCCATACTAAGATAGACCTGCCGCTGTTTTGCGATAGAACGAATTTCTTCTTCTTTATATCTTCATTCGGTTTCCGCCAAACCATGGATCGTCAGTCTAAGCCAAATATATTAAATTTGGGCTCATTCCAAAACTCCGAATCCTTTGTTAATAGAACCTTCGCAAATTTTAAGCGGTCCTTCCTATTCTTTTCCGACCTACAATTTAAAGTGGAATCCGAACAACTGAAGTTTTCTCTGCAACCCGCATGGCCTTTATCGTAATCTGTTGTCAGCAGGAAACAACTATGGGTCGCCGTCGGTGGGATTCGAATCTGGGACCTCCGGATTGGTAGGAGGACACTCTATCACTTACTCTACCGACGACTTACCGCTGCACTTCTCAATGTTCCTCAAATGCAGTAGCTAACTTAGAGCACAATTTAATGCCCTCGCAATTCTTCAAAATAACCAGCGACTGTCCTGATCATTAAACAAACACGTGTTTCATGTTTTGGTGTATCAACAAGCCGATTTTCGTTTTTAAACCGTTTGTCTGTATTGTCGAATGGTTTTCATTAAGTATACTTAAAATATCCTATAATTTGCTGACGTATTTTTTGATTTATGGCCCATTTTTTCACTTTTTTTATTTTAAAAATGTCTTACCAACGACTAAAATTTTCCGAAAAAATTATCAGAACTGCAATTGATTAGTGCACGCAGTCGACTGAGAATTCGAAGCTGCAATTTAGTTCTGTCCCATGCATTTCCCATTTGAGCAAAGTAGCACTCGGCTGATCAGTATTGTAACTCGAACCTGAAGTACGGAATTTTAGGTTTTTTTTCATATATTTTCAGAAAAAAAATCAACCCAACAAATATTTTTTATATTCTTTGTAATTTAATAGGGAACTAAAAGATTGTGATAGCGCAAAACGAAAAATCGTACCCTCTTGTGGTTTTCCAAAGTCTTTTGCCATGAATTCTAGATTCCAAAATATATGGTCACAAATATACATTTACTTTTTTTCATTAATGGAATTTCTAACGTTTTTTTAACTTAGTCAATTTAATAATGCATAATAACCTATGCAATAGAAAATCGAACTAATAACGTTCTAAATAAGCTAATTTAAATTCGTTGTTGTAGTTGTTAATTCGAATTATCGAAACAATTCTGCATTTTAAATTTATGACAAAAGTATATTCCTATTTTGCAAATTGGGTCCGTAGCAAAAGTTTACGTTGCAAGACTTTGCAAATGAACTTTTAAATAAAAATCATTCCCGAGTATTGACACATTTCTTATTCATATTATTGCATTTATTCGAGAATCCGTCTTAAGCTGTATATCAACTTACAATCTTCCTCGATGAATCGGGAACAGTTCTTTTCCCCATTCTTATGATGTCAAAACTTGGGGGGGGGGGGAAACCATATGATCCGGTAGGAAAGCCTTAGCGGGAAAGGAACATAAGGTTTCGCAAGGAAGTTCTTTGACTCTGCTCAGAGTGGAATATTAACTTTAAAGAGCTAAAAGATAATCTTGTTGGAGTTAAACCGAAGTCTCAATTATGTAGAAAAATTTTACGAGAGTGGCATTAACACATTGATTGCAGGTCTGGGTTAGCGCCACTGTCCCTGATTGCCAATGGATTCATATGCTCCCAACGGCAATAACTCTTTCTCAGCTCCTGTGAAAAGTTCTTATTGGGATATTATAGAGGGAGATCACCTAGTATGACTAAAAAATATATAATGGGTTAGTTGTGGGAAAGCTACTGAATAAAACATGATACCTTTACCTTTCCTGCATATTTATTTATCTTTTCAAAACAATTTTACATTTTTTTATTTTCAAAAGACACGACACAATGGTATCATCAGTACGGCTCGCAAACACTGCATAGTTCCAATGCGTATATGTCGCAGCTGATACTTATGATTAAATTAAATTCTTATTATGTTTAAATGCCTCGTATGAACGAACTAGAACGATCTAAAAATGTAATTTTTAATGACCCTCATATTTGTGCTTCTTATTAAATCTGTTAGATATGTTTTTCTTATTTGTATCGGATTAATTTTAGTTAATACCGTAATGGCACGTGCTGTGAGTAATCATGTAAAAGTTGAATTGAATATGTAAATTAGTTAGCTTAAATATTTAAAGATTTAGGAAAAAGTCTAAGGTCTCATTATTGAAACTAGGTACTTTCGATTACAATGAAAACAAGATGTCATTAGGCGATGTCCCTCCTTAAAAATAAGAGGCTTGGTTACGGTTCCTTTTTTAAGGATTTCGTACTACTCAAAAATGTAAAAGACTATAGCATCTATAGGATCACTTATTTGTCCGTCCGTCCGTTGGTCTGTCATCGGGGTTTAACCTACGAGGAAGAAGCTAATGGAGTTGCCCTTACGTATATGTATACGCTGATTTTCCGTGGTCAAATTTTAATGCGTGTGATGTCAAAATTAAACGATGTGCTGTCAAATTAACGAAGTTCTCTCACTTTTCTGTTTATTTGACGTGACAAAATTGGTGACCGATTTAAAAGTTCTGATTTAATGAAATGGGTGTAATATATATCATTAAAAATTTGATATTGGTGAAGTGAAAGAAGATTTATATATACTTTAACTGAAATTGTTAGTGAAATAAACAAGGTTTTAGTGAAAACTTATTATGAAGTGCATAGTGCAATTTTGTGCAAATAACACCCTTTGACGACAATCTGGAATATCTTATCACACCTACGACAAGCTACCATTAAGCATTTATTAAGAAATGGGGAAAGTTTTAAAATTAATTACGAAATATTCATATTGTACGTAAAAATGAAACTTTGTTTACATTTCAGTTTGAGATCACCAGCTGTTCTGCGAATATTCGGCACTGACGGAATAAAGTTTGTCTGGGAGCGGTTTGCGAAAGTTTTTATTTTATCAATATTTATAGATTTTTTGATCGTTTAATTTTATATTTATGTTACTATGAATTATGCGGTTAATAAAATAGAAATATTGACATTGTTTAGTATTCTTGTACTTTAGATTCCCAAAATATTTAGTTTTACACCAAAAGTGGCTTAAAGTTCTATGAAGAAGATTTTCAAGACGAAGAACTATTTCAACGAGAGCAGAGAAACGAGACTAGGCAGTAATACAATCCTACAAATTAAATTAGCGCTGAATATTTTCAATAGCTCAAAAAAGTGTGGCAAAAGTTAGATTTTCATACTCGAAGGGGTAAAGTGGTTTGTTCAGAGCATTTTTTAAATCATGACCTATTTCAACTCATTGAATGAGACTAGGCAGTGATACAAATTAAATTGAATATTTCCAGTAACTGTAAATGCTTTTTGCAGCTATTCTAATCTTTTCTGAAGAAATCCACACAAATTAAATGTGTGAGAAAACATTGGAATCATTGTGCCATTGGGCGAATTAAATTCATCAAATTTAACTGAAGTCGTAATATTTAATAACTTCATATCTCATTCCAAAATAGTTATCCTGATTATTTTTTTAAATCATGCTGAGATTAAGAAGAGGAACTTCCAATTTTATATGGTAAAATTTGAATTTATATATTGTTTAACTAAAGTGTCTAGGTTATTTAAAAAACGCGCCAAGAACAAAATAATTTTGGGCCGCCTGCAATGCCATTTTACTTAGTATGGGAAAGATTCCCGCACACTATTAAAGTTGCCACGATTTTTCGAGTTTAGGGCATCTCCATTAGATTCTTCCTCGTAGGGTTTAACTAAACTACGGCCCTGTTCAGAAACGTAAAATTTTGATCGCAAGAAAGCAGTCACAGTCTTGCACCCGAAACCAACAATCCAAAGGAGATGTTTGCCGACAGCAGCGTTTATGCTTTGGTGTATACACAGAAACCTCGATCTTCTACATTTTTGATCATGTGACTTACCTACGAGCTACAAGCTGCATCACAGTGCGATTAATTTACGCAAATATTTTCAACAAATGCAAATTTTAAATATATCTTGACTATTTTATTCTATATAGAACTTGTTATTGCCAACTATTCTTCAATACGCAATTTTTGTACAGCCATATAGTAGTGATCAACTAATTAGAAAGGATGTGCTTATAGAATTAAAGTGCATGTTACATAATTAAAATATTTGATTTAATTTATAATGAAGCTACTACACATTTAATTTCCTATTTAATATACACATCATTTGAACGCCTAATTCTGTTTTTATACGGTAGATATGTGCCAAAAAACCCCTGCAAAAATCATATCATCATCATGGCTTAAAAGCTAAGCGCAAACTTTTGGATTGAAGCTGTAATATTTGTTGACAGGAGCATTGTGCGTAAAATTGAAATCAAACAGAAGTTTTTAACCGTGTTAAATCGAATGTAATCGTGTAAAAAGAAACTGATTTTTTTCCTAGACCGTGTAAAATCACAACCTTGTAAAAAACACCGTGTAGAGACACAGAATTGGGTGTTTATACAGACTACCGGCTAAATGAGGTTGTCACTATACATCACTAGAGATGGTTTACATGGACGCTTGTTATGCATTCTTGCCTCTACATCAATATACCGCCTTAAAATACCGTCATTTAGTAATAATTACATTCTAAAATATTAAAAGCCTACCGCAATCCCATAGGCTGTCCCATGACGGGAAATGCAGCATTTAAAAATTTCGGTAAATAATATTTTCTCCATACAAGAACGAACCTAACTTGTAGCTGAGAAATTTGGATTAAATTAATTAGCTTGAGCAGAAAACAAATAATATTAGTACATATTGACAACCGTAATTGGTAGATTGGTGTTAAAAAATTATGTGTTTTCGTAAATAATATAATTGTTGTTACTTGTGGAAAGTCTCTAATTCCGAAATTGCCCAAGCTTTAAAACTTAAAGGAATTTTACTGTCCAAGCTGTTTAAACGACTTTCTTCCTCCGTGGCTGTTCCATTTCTTCCAGTTTCGGTTTAAACCTACCTCTACTCTACCTTCCACACGGAAAGTTAGACCAACACTATTCATCCAAAACGTCCCCAAAATCACTATTGAGGCACCTTCAATTTTTTAACAGGAGATTCATAACGATGTACACTACACAGCAGCACAGACTGTTCGCACAGATCCAAATCACGGTATACAGTATAAAAGGTATGCCAACCAAATAAGTTTTTGACATATTTCAGTTAATGATCTGAGTCGCAATGAGTCTAAAATATATGCGTAACATTAATATCCAAATAAATAAAAGAAAATTTCAAATAAGGACTGATTACGTCACGAATGGCGGAACAGAGTTTATATTGCACATACCTTGTATTCTGTATACCGTAGATTCTAACTATATCATCGGCAAATATCTTTTTTTCTAATATAAATGCCGATTTTAACGAATTTTATTGCGATAAACAAAGAACATTCCTATTTGATGAATCACATATAAAAGTATTTTTATTTCTTTAGTTTTTGGATATCTTTACCACTGACATATAGCTATGGACCGATCGTATGCTATTTCATTTTGAGACAACTTTTGTTACCAGTAGAGGGAAACCTTTTTTGCTTGCATTTTTATTTCGAGTATTTTGCTAATACTGTCAAGAGAAAAATACATTATTATATATAGATTAAATTGCCTTCCTTGAAATTATTTTTTGTGATACACTATTTCTCTGTACTCCTCGTATTTCTTAAAATAAAATTTAGAAATAAATGGTTCTTTTCCTCTGGAATGTGCTTAACCAGAATGAGAGCGGAGATATTTTCCTATATATTCGTCTATTTCTATTACATGTGCTTTCTTGTTTTATATGTGGCACCAACATAAGAACGTATTTGTATTTGCTGGCGGCAATTTAAAATCGAGATCGAGAATTTAATAGAAAATATTTTAGATCGGCGGGCATTCCTATATCTCAAATAATAAATATAATAAATATTGTAGTGCCTTACACGAAGTATAACATATCAATTATAATTAAATAAAGAAATATTCGCATCTTGAAACAGAATATTCCCAGAGTCTTCATGTTGGTAGGACCGAAATAGCTCAATGAACTGTGTACGAATTTACCTTTTAGAGTTCAATGCAATGTGCTTATAGAGAAAAGGATAAACATACAAAAGTGTTTCACTTTGCTGCATGTAATTTTGACAGCTCTATCGGTCCATAGTTATAAGTCATTGATCTTTACAAAGGAATAGTTTTTTTTCTTAAATAAAAGGCAATCTCCTCTTTACAAAGTAGTTCTTTACCTTAAATACACCAGTCTCTTAAATTTACCAAATTTTTACAAAATAACGTTTACAAAAACTAAACTGTTTCAAAAATAATTCACTGTGCATCTTTGATCAACAACACCAGCTATCTTATAATTGAACACTTGTATATAACTGCAAACACTTTTATGATCACAGAAAGGAGGTTTTTAGAGCACCATAAACTAGAGAACATTTTATTACTTTTTAGTACCAGTACTTTGAGTGATACGAGGGTTGCTACTTAAGTTTTGAGATAGAAAAGTAAAAATAAATATTTATAATTGAAAATTGCTTTATTGTTTTTAAAGTATTCTCCATGAAGATCAATTCACTTTTGCATGCGTTTGAACCAATTTTCGAAGCGCTTTTCCACTTCGATTGAGGTACCTCCAAAATATGTGATTTGAACGCATCAATCGCTTCTTCAGACGTTGAAAAACGTTGACCTAGCATTTTATTTTTGATCTGCGGGAATAAGAAGAAATCACTGGATGCCAAATCAGGACTGTACGGCTGTACGACTGTACTGACCCATCAATTCGATGTTTTGAATGCCCAAAAATTCAATTGCTTGAGGCGATGTGTGTGAGCTTGCATTGTCGTGGCGGAGAATGATTCGTCTTCTACGATTGGTTTCGCTTATTTTTTCGAACACTTCTGGCAAACAAAATGTGGTATACCATTCAGAAATGAATGTTCTACGTTGCTGTAATGGCACCGTGGCGACATGCTCAATTATTCCGAAAAAAACAGGCGACCATTTGCTTCGAAGTGCTTCGTGCACGAACAACTTTTGTTAGATTTGGGTCGTCTTAAAAAACCCATACAGTCGATTGCTGCTTAGTTTTAGGTTTATATGCATAGATCCATGATTCGTCGCCTGTCACGATCCATTAGACGTCTTTTGAAGCGCCGCGATTGAATTTTTTCAACATTTCTTTGCACCAATCGACACGATTCTTTTTTTTTCTTTGAGCGATTGTCAAATTATGTGGTATCCAACGCGTACAAATCGTTTTGACGGTCAAATCTTCATGCAATATTGAATGTATGCGAGTGGAACTAGAGCCCAAGCATGTCTCAATCTCTCGGTATGTCACATGACGATCTTGCCATATCAGTTCACGCACACCATCGATTTTTTCTGGCACAACCGGTTCAGGGCGACCTTCACGAAATTCGTCCTGTAGCGAAGTGCGACTTCGATTGAATTCGGAAAATCAGCGAAACACGCTGGCTCAAGATGGTGCTTCATTACCAAAAGTTGAAGTGAGTTGATCGGTACACAGTTGTTGGTTTAATCCACTTCGAAAATCATCGCACGAAAATGGTTACGATTTAATTCCATTTTTTGACCAAGATAAATGTATCTAGTACCTGTAAACAACACAAATAGCACTCGTATGACAAAACGTTCTGAGTACGATTAACATTAAAAATGTCAATTTTTACGGTGACAATCTCACATTTGACATATTCATGCTGGTGTTGCCATATCTCATAACTTAAGTAGTAACATACGTATATTTTTTAAATATATTATCACTGTATTACACGTTTGTATTATAAGCTGCCAGTTCTAATTAGTTGGCTGACAGTATATTACGATTAGGCAGCGTATGTAGTAAAGGCGAATAACATGATTTAAAATAGCTCGAAGTGAATTAAGTATGTTATTTAAGAGCTGCCTGCCTGTAAACAGAATTCTCTACCTTTCTCAGGTTCAGATTCAAAATTGGTCGTCATGTGAACAGATACCTGAATCAAAACATTCAAACTAAACCAATAGTTTTTGTAAAAGTGAAACAAAATATTTTACCGCAAGGTTAGTTTGACAGTGTTTCTTCATCAAACGATACAGCTGTCTAGATCGGAAGAGTTAACACTTTGGTGCTGCTGTTCAGAAAGAACCAAAGGAGTTTACCTTCGAGCAAATAAGATGCACTGATCGGGTGCTATGTTGGGGATACGAAGCTTAAAGTGCCAATGAGATTCCGAGATAATTTCATTTATTTAGTTGAAAAGATGTCGTCCAAATGTGAAGTTTATGCGACAGTGTTTATTATTTTAAACGATTTATTAAAGAAAAGAGGACCACCACGCTGTTAGTTCGACAAACTAACGGGCTTTAGAAATTCAATTTCACCACCATCACAATTAAAAATTTTCTGAATCAAAATCTTTCTTTTTACAAATATCCTGAATGAAAAACGTCCCATATTATTTTATGTAATTCAATTTCTTCAATTAGCTCATTTTTCCAATTAAGCAGTAAAAATAATTGTTTTTACGCACTCATTAAAAACCAAGAACCCAGTGTTTTCATGAATAGTTTATCGCGTTCTGGGTCTGGATTCTCAAAATAACATAAACGTGCACTTTGACCGTTGCGTACAAGTAGATTTTCCGTCTACACCAAGCATGTTATCGCTTGAACAGCATCTTGGTTCTTTGTCCGCGCTCTAGTCAGCTGGTACTTTGGTGGATACAGTGATGCAGCATGCGAAAGCATGCAAGCAACAGAAGAGCAGAGCGCACGCTGCTCCTGCTGGTGTAGACAATTTGGACGCGCTGTGGTGGAAACGAGGCTTAACCTTCATCGCATCGCTTAAGCGAAAACACAAGAGCATAAGGCAACTTATCGCTGACTTGGTTTCATGTTTTCAACAGTGTCCTTTGAGTTATGCCATTGTTCGGGTGCCAGAAAACGACCTTTATTTCTACAGGTTTTGTTCACATTTACCTTCGCTTCAATTTGAAAATATAACGCAATAGATTTTTTGGTTTGAATCTCTTCAATTATGTGTTTACTTAATGTGCAATTAAAATTGCAGGGCATGTGAATAAGTTAGTAGTCTTAAACTTGGAGCGTATTCAAGATTTCCTGCTTTTGTTTCGCTCTCAGTGTAAACTTTGTGCAAATGTACAGCGTTTGTTTCGCCGCAAAAAAGTAGAAATGTCTGTACTTAATTGGATAAAGTGTAATGAGTGCAGACAGATATTTTACATTTGTCAGTCAATTGTCAAGCAAAGCCTGTCTTAATTGAATTGTTTTTAAATAATTATCAGACAAGTCACATATTAAATCGTGCATTAAAGTCGGCAATATATTATTTCCTATTTAATTTGTACTATTAATAAAATAGTTTTTAAAAAAAAAAGTTGAACCGACTTCACAAAAAGCGCTAAAAAGCATAAAATAATTTTTAATTTTATATCTATTACGACATTTTGAAGTCGGTGCAAATCAAACAAACCAAACAACTACAACAAAAGTATTTAATCGTCATTTCTTATGATCCCGTAAACTGAAACGCTCAGGTAGTATTAGGTATTATTTTCAATTGTGGTACTGTAGTTGTTTTATTTGTCTAATTTGCACCGACTTCAAAATGTCGTAATAGATATCAAATTAAAAATTATTTTATGCTTTTTAGCGCTTTTTGTGAAGTCGGTTCAACTTTTTTTTTTAAACTATTTTATTTTTCACTTTTTAGTGTCTTATTCTCTATACAACGAAGAAAGAACCATCCAAATCGGTCCACGCGTTGAAAGTTAGTTTTAACCCCCTACCTCACCCCCATTCCACTTAACTTTTTTTCTCATGGTATCAATCAAGGAACATACTCTACCGAACATAAAAGGAATCATCGAAATCTGTCCACGCGTTACGAAGTTACTACCCCTCCCCCTCCCCACCTCCACCCTAGGACCAAATTATTCTCCTATTAGCAATGGGGGATCACACTCTATACAACAGCAAAAGAACCGTACAAATCAATCCACGCGTTACAAAGTAAGGTTCCACCCCCCTTCTCCCACCCCTACCCCAGCAACATTTGTTTTCTCGTAGTATCAACCAAGGATCATATTCCATCCAATAGAAGAAGAATTATCCAAATCGGTCCACGCGTTACGAAGTTAGACTACCCCTCCCCCCCCACCCACACCTTTCACCATAGGACCAAATTATTCTCCTATCAGCAATGGGGGATCATACTCTATACAACAGAAAAAGAACCATCGAAATCGGACCACGCGTTACAAAGTTAGGTTCCACCCCCCCCCCCCCACAATTTTTTCACCTGGTATCAACCACGGAACATACTCTACCCAACAGAAAAAGAATTATTCAAATCGGTTCAGTTAGACTACCCCTCCCCCCACCCTAGGCCAAATTTTTTTCTCCTATTAGTAATGGGGGATCATACTCTGTACAACAAAAAAAGAACCATCCAAATCGGACCACGCGTTACAAAGTTAGGTTTGACCCGCACCTCCCACCCCCACCCTACCAAAAATTTTTTTGACATGGTACCAATCGGTGAACAAAATCTACCCAACAAAAAAAGAATCATCAAAATCGGTCGACGCGTTACGAAGTTATGCCCGGTCAGACAAAAAAAAAAAATACGCGTCGAACTTAGAACCTCTTTGTTTTTGGGAAGTCGGTTAAAAAATGGTATTAACCAAAACACGTTCCGTTAAATATAATTCACAGCAATTTATACTTAAAATGTTGTGAACGTTATTAGGTCTGTCCATTTATTTTTGTGTGTAAAAATCAAGCAAAAATCGTTCTTCTGGTGGAGGGGATGAAAATGTGAAAGTTAACAGAAGCTTGCTGGGTAAATTGAGGACAACTGAAGAACTGTCAAAAGTGAATTTCACTACAAGATGAGTGTTTATATGATATCGTTAAAAATAAATAAAAATGAATAACAATTGACTGAAAAAGTTAATAGTTCCCCGTGTTTATTTAAATTTTCATTTCTAAGCTGTAACTTGCCAAACATCAATCAGCTGTTAGTTGTCAACCATAAAAGAAGAAGAATTCTGCCGAAATTTTGTCCATACACACATCAGCGTGTGTAAAATTTGGACAGAAGGGGAATTTACTAGCTGTCAAATTTTTTCAAGTCCAAGAAAAGTAAACAGACGCAGTGTGGACAAAAACTTTCAGTTTTGTGTAAAACCTTTCGAGTAAACAGACAGACCTATTGTAGGCCAAACTCCTAGACGTTTGACGTCACATCGATTACACTACATCTGCACTTTTCATGCAGCGAAACATACAAGCCTACAAAATTCTTACCCATGGCAGTCCAAGCACTATGAAGTGTCAAAATCACACGCCAGAGAATTACAGATCATACGCACAAACTTTACACATGTATTCGTTGCTATGAAATTTTTCTGTTACCCCAACATATTTTGGGCATGCGCTTAATTTATTGAAATGATTTGGTTGTCGGGAGGCAAATCGCTATCCAGTATTACAAACGTTAAATGTTATGACAGTTGTTCGAACTGTCAGACGGTAAGTTTGTTGCTTAAAACGTCAAAGCGATATAATTTCATATAACAATATTTTATAATAGATATTCTCTGTCGTTTATTTAATTAATTTTTATTGGTGCGCACACAGTGACAAAGTCGGAAATAAATGTTTCATTGATCAATGAGAATCAACTGAAAGCGAGACACGTCGAATCAGCTTCCCATTAAACACTTTTTTGCACTGAAAATTTGCTCAGAGTCCTGTGTTTTAAATTGTCAATTAAATTGAATTGTAAGAATTTATTTTTCATATTTGGCAGTGAAAAGGACTCCAGTATATCACTTTTGAATAGTGAGCATTTGGCACTGAAAATATGGGAAGGTATCTATTCCTAAGGTCTGTTCTTTCTATATATAATTTGAATATGAGAACATCTTACGCCACCAGACGAAACTCATTTGTGTATTCTGCAAACAAATCGTATACTTCAATAATTTCAATGGACCAGCAAACACATTTGCCCTTAGTGATAATGTGTCGGCTTTATATCGGCCTCCGCGGCGACCCATTGTCATTTTCTGCGGATAACATTTTACGATTAAAAGACTACTAAGGGTTGCAGAATAATGGTGGGAGGTCAACCCCATCTTAAAAGCGTTTTCGCTGATACTCTTTCAGCACGATTTCCGTGGCGCACTGTTTCTGACGTATTCTTGTAGTGGCCCACTGATAAATGAAACATTTCTCTTTGACTTTTTCAATGTGTGCGCACCAAAAAACAAAATTTCAGTAAAACGACAACAAATATCTATTATAATACATTTTAAAATATTGCTATATGAAATTATAGGTCTGTCTGTTTACTTTTGTGTGTAAAATTTGGGTAAAAATCATGTAAAAATCGTTCTTCTGGTGAAGGGGATGAAAATGCGAAAGTTAACTTTCTGGGTAAATTGATGGCAACTGAAGAAATTTCAGTGCAAAGATCAGTGCTTTTACAAGAAATCGTAAAAATAAATAAAAATGAAAAACAATTTACTGAAAAAGTTAATAGTTCCGTGTTATTTCAATTTTTACTAAGCTGTAACTTCCCAAAAATCAATCAGCTGTTAGTTGTCAACCATGAAAGAAGAACTCTGCCGAAATTTATAGCGTTTTCTATGGGACTTCAGTGCGCAACGAGTTTCGATTTATTCTAGCAGTGTCGCTGTCAAAACATGTTCGATGGGGCTTTTGACAGCAAAACTGCCAGACGCAGTGGACCACTGATTTCTTCTTCCTGGAACTGCGGTTTGGTTTCATTTTTCCTTGGAGCCAGTTTTACAACTACAAACGTAAAATGTTTTGACAGTTCGAATTGTCAGACGGATTTTTAGTGGTTTACGTTTTCGATGAGACTTCAGTGCGAAACGAGTTTAGATTTTTTCTAGCAGTGTTGCTGTCAAAACATGTTCGATGGGACTTTTGACAGCAAAACTGCTAGACTCAGTGGTCCACTGATTTCCCCTTCCTGGCACTGTGGTTTGCTTTCAGTGGAGCCAGTTTTACAACTACAAACGTAAAATGTTTTAACAGTTCGAATTGTCAGACGGTTTTTTAGTGGTTTACAAATTGGTTGGTTGACCAGGTCTGCCTAAAACGTTCTCCAAGCGATAGAACTTCATATAACAAGATTTTAAAATGTTTTATAATAAATATTCGCTGTCGATTTTTTGAATTTTTTTTTATTGGTGCGCACACATTGAAAGAGTCGGAAAGAAATGTTTCATTGATCAGTGGGCCACTACAAGAAAAATTCAGAAACAGTGCTGAAAGAGTCCCATCGAAAACGCTATATGAATCTAGCAGTTCCGCTGTCAAAAGTCCCATTGAACATGTTTTGACAGCGACACTGCTAGAATAAATCGAAACTCGTTGCGCACTGAAGTCCCATTAAAAACGCTATTAAATTGTAGGAGGTCCTTTTCCCGCCCACAAAGTTAGGAGTACTTTAGAAAAGAGGAAACAAAAACCGTTTGCGTTATTCGTAGCTTAAGCCAATATACATAAAGTATGTTAAGAATTCTCTTTATTTTTATTTAGCCGTATTTTAAAATAAAATGAAAATCATTTTTCTTACATCAATATGCCAGAAAAAACTATAGCGAATTTCTGTAACTCACGTATTTTCTCACTCACAGTAAAACTCCATGAATTTTCTGTTGTGGGCATAAAGTCGTAAATACAGTGCATAAAAGACATGTTTTGCCCAGCAAAGTAGGCACTTTAAAGCTTATTTTGCTGCTAAATAGTTCGAATGTCAAATACCGAATGTTGCTTCTTGGGTACAACAAATTTCGTCCCAACAAATTGCGTTGGTGGCATTTTATTGAACCATATTGTAATGCCGTATACCATATAAATCCATACAGTTTTTTTCAGAAACTATTTGAATGGATAAGATAATGTACAAGGCGTCGCTTAATGTAAAAAAAAATCTTCATTTGCAATTTTAGTCCCTGCTCTTGGTATTTGGTTACCATTTATGGTGAAATTTTTCCTAAAAAATGTGATGATTGTTTTGCAAAGTTTTAAAATCTGGAGTTTATGAATATGGTTCGATTGCAATCGATAAATTTAGAAAATTAAGAATTGAATGAGATTAAAAAGAGAAATTGCACTAGCGTGAGTTGCTAGCTTTAGGTCTATTTAGTTATGAATTCTGTATATTTGCGATTACAATCGAATCGTATTCAAAAATGACGTATTTTTTGCGGACGAAGGCCAAATAATTTGTCGACCAAAGCAACAAAATTGGGTAAAGAATTTTGTGATGTATGAAATACTAATTACTAGTATTCTTACCAAGTTAGGCCACAATTCTTTTACTAAATTTTTCGAGTAAAAAAAATTTTTAGTAGTAGGGGATATGCACTCATTTTGAACTCGCTACTAGTCTCAATTTTTTTTTACAGGAACATTTTGTCACTGACAGACTATCTATTCAAGTGAAATAAGGTCTGGACGAATATCAATTCGGTTCACCCAAATTCGAGATTCTGATAAACAATTAAGATTGCAAAATAAATTCTTTAACTCTATATACTTATAAATACGTAAAATATTGCTGCATCATATTTTCAATGCTAATTTGAAATCTTGTAAATCGCAACATTTTGCTGAGTATGATGTGCATTCACTTCAGATTACAAATTGCAATTATTTTTATATTTAACATTAAAAAAACTTCAAAATTGTGAACCTTGTGAGCCTTCCCTAACAATCTTATCAAAAATTTAATAAAATACTACTTAGTTCCATTTTCGAGGAAAATAATTATCGAATTCCACACAAAACTTTTCACTATAAAGAAAAGCGCACAATTCTAGATACGGGGAAAATATTTTTATAAAAACCGATAGAAAACAATGACGCCATTACATAGGTTCAAAACAAAACATGATGGCAGTCAGAACCACTGGAACAACTTACCTAACAAACTATTTTAATTGTTCACTTTAGAGATCAAAATCACAATTCAAAAATGTGATATTTAGTTTATTCCAAAAGAGCAACTATACCATCCAAGAAACTTTCCTTATCCCATTCCCAATTATGCAGCATTTGTGCAAAAATCTTCGGATATACTTTTCTCGCTCTGAAAATCAAATATGGCAGTCATGAACTAGGGATGGGCGATCTTCGATTCAATCTCGGTGGATCGATCTTTTAGCCTTCGATCTGCTGAATTTTGAATCGATTTTTCGCGGGACCGATTCAGCTCGAATCGATTTATTTATTTTCGATTCCCATTAATTTAAGACAAGACGCAACGCGACGCTCTAATAAAACTGAGCAACCTACGTGGAAATCTTTTCGCATCAACATTAATTTGTGTAATAATCCTGCAAATTTAAAATTTCGCACCTAAATTATTGTTAATGGTAGATAAATGCGTTTCGGATCTCTAAAATATGGTAGTATTATCTGTATGAGTACCATGAGTATCTATACTGCCAAACAGTGTAGCATTTAATTTTAGTGCATCCCTGGTTAAATCTAAGGCCCTTGAAAATTTCTCGCTGCTAGTTAGGATAGGTGTTAGGTCTGACCAATCCGTGCTTCCGCTATATGGTATCCAGCCTAGAGCAAGGTCTTCTTCTGAATTATCATCACTCATCTTTAGTTCTTGGTGAAGAAAATATAATTTATTGTTATTTGAAGTTCACCGGTTTTTGGTAGTTATGGCAAATTGCGCCAAATGAAGCGGCACAAAGTTGTGCTTCTCGAAATTGAAATGTCAAAATAAATGAAATCGATCTTTTTAGGGCGATTAATCGATCTTCGAAATCGGAAAAAAATTACATCGATTTTCTCAGTTCGATCCCTCATGAACTGCTGAATTTTGCTAAACAATCGAAAACTGTGATCGAATTGTTATTCTGAAGTACGAGGTGGCGCCATTAAAAAGTTTCTGGTTTCTGGCAGGAGCTTTGAGTTGGTAGACCGAAGTTTGCTCCAGTTCCCATTCAGTTGCAACGGTCGTTTATTTTTTAAATTATTTGTGAAGCTTTATGTTAAAAATTAAATTGCGTGTTACAATCAAAGAGGTAATGTTTAAAATGAAATTGAAAGATAGAATTTTAAGCGGCGAAGGTGGTAATTTCCTTCATTAATCATTTTAAAAATATCATGTTTTCAATTAAAACTGGAGCCAACTTCATAAGTGCGCTCCGAAAAGCACATTCACCAACGCATGATTTTGGAGAGCTTTGAAGAGCTTACAACAACAACTACCTAGTAGGTGGATTAAGTTGGCAACAGTTCCATTTAAACGTTGAATTATTTATGATGTTTTTGCAACAATATATATTTATAGCGTTTTCGATGGGACTTCTTCAGCACGGTTTCCGTGGCGCACTGTTTCTGACATTTTCTTGTAGTGGCCCACTGATCAATGAAACATTTCTTTCCGACTTTGTCAATGTGTGCGCACCAATAAAAAATATTTTAATAAAACGACAGTGAATATCTAATATAAAACATTTTAAAATATTGTTATATGAAATTATATCGCTTGGATAACGTTTTAAGTATAGCTGGTCAACAAACCAATTTGTAAGCCACTAAAAAACCGTCTGACAATTCGAACTGTCAAAACATTTTACGTTTGTAGTTGAAAAACTGGCTCCACTGAAACCAAACCGCAGTGCCAGGAAGGGGAAATCAGTGGTCCACTGAGTCTAGCAGTTTTGCTGTCAAAAGTCCCTTCGAACATGTTTTGACAGCGACACTGCTAGAATAAATCGAAACTGGTTGTGCACTGAAGTCCCATCGAAAACGCTATTAAAATGAAATTGGTAAGCAACCACACGATATATGCAGAGGAGGAGTACATGCGCACAAATGTAAGGCGAATTTCATTTTAAAAATATCATATAAATAAAATGACGGTTATTTTAATTGAAATGCAACAAACTTAATCCACCTACTAGGTAGTTGTTGTTGTAAAGCTCTCTAAAATTTAAAAGCGTTAGTGCAGAAATTGTAAATGGTTAGTGAAATTTAAAAGTGCTGGGTTGCAGTATTTGCTAAACAACCGAAAACTGTGACACTCGACCCACTTTTGTTCCACATTCAGCGTTAATTTAGGATACCAACCAAATAAGCTCTTGACATATTTCAGCTGATCGACCACATGACATGCATGAAAAAAAACGAATATTTAAATGTCAACAAAATTAGTCGAACTAGTAGGCAAAGATTACTATTAGTAATCTTTGAAGTAGGTCTAATTAATTCACGAATGGCGGAACAAGCATACCTTGTATTCTGTATACCGTGAGCAAGAAGAATTTTTATTTATGAGCAATAATAAACATTGTTATGGATGCGAAAGAAACTGGTAAGGTAAGTCGCTATTTAGTAGACTTTTTATCATGTAATACAAAATGCAAAAAGTGTGCATAATTAAAAGAACGCAGCTTGAGTAAAAGTTATTATACTTATTACATTATTTAGAAATTAAATAAATGTTTTAAGGAATGTAGGCTTTAACACATACAATCAACAAAAGTCACAGAAGACTCGCATTTTTCATACAACTCGCCCACGGTTGAAATTAGCGTTATTGCTTTGTTTGTCGCATATTTCGTTCTATTGAAATATTTAAAAAAGTATAATTAGATAGGAGAGATACATTTTTGATATCATATTTGATACAACATTTGTCATCAACTTTTTCTTGGAAATTGTTGCATTGGACAGGAAAAATGGATGATGCAATTTTGTAGAAAAATATCAGAGCTATAAATTTGCTTCAGACAGTTTTCCGATCCGCGCGAGGGAAATGGGTGAAAATTGCTTTTGAAAAAAATACGTTTTGTATCAAAAAGACCCGACCTCTGGGCTATTTAGTACAATTAGCGTTGGTTATTTTTGTGAATTTTTATTAAAATAAAATGAATGAAATTAACATTTCATTTCTTGCTTTTCTTTGCCGCTGTGGCTTTCTTCTTTTTTCCTAAATCCACCGGTTTTCGCTTCCTTTTATATGTTCGCACCATTTTGCTGCAAAAAATAACAAAATAATGCATAAAAACATGAAAATACACAATTTACAGCTGTATCAAATAACCCCGTGCAATTTGTATCGTGCATGCCGAAGCCCACCATCGACTGATTAACCACTATGCCTAATACAAGTACACAAATCCCGTCCATCATAATTTACCAGATACTACGCATAAGAACACAACTTACCTTTTCCTTTATAACAAAAGAAAATTAAATTTTCACTAATTTTCACTGCACTCGATTTATTTCGTACAATGCGCAAAAACACCGAAAAGACGCTTCCACTATGATAGCTAATCTCAAATTTTGTGTGGAGGTAGTGTTTGCTATGCGTCAATTTCTGATAAAATAGTTTCGACAATACGGATTTTCATTTGCAAATAAAGCGCTTGTGTCAAATAGCCCCGTGTAGCGAATAGCCCCGGTTTGCCCTATATGTATTTGATAATCTTAAAAGTTCCGCATAATTTAAAAATTTGTCACTGAGTTTACTTTAAATCCTTTATCAATTTCTACTGCGCTGCTGATTTGTGTTCTTTGTCCGTTTGAAACTGATAGCTTAAGATTGTCCTCTTTTGAATTAGGTGATATCGGCTGCGCTGATTCTCCCAGTTCTCTTTGAAATTCGACCACCTGTTGATTGTCCCCGTCTGAATAAAGTGGATGATTCTTTTTTATTTAGAATAAATTCCCTATTG
Organism: Leptarthrus brevirostris; assembly: GCA_964036015.1. Lineage (NCBI taxonomy): Eukaryota > Metazoa > Arthropoda > Insecta > Diptera > Asilidae > Leptarthrus > Leptarthrus brevirostris. The sequence goes on along the minus strand of OZ038373.1, from coordinate 85,043,829 downwards.
GCGCCATAATAAAAATGTTGCTCTATGATGGAGAAGCGAGCGACGCCTAAATTAGTTCGCGTAAGTGATTCTTTTCTGTTGTATATACCCTGATTCGTACCATGATAAAATGTTCCTACTTAGATTAGGGAGCTGGCGCCGCGCTACCTCTTTCTACAATCATTTAGCAGCCAGTTTCTGTAACTAACGAATGTATTTTCTAACTTCCAGTAACGCCCCAGAAGATGTATAGAGGAGTGCTCCTTCAGAGAGGAATAAACGAGCACAGTAAATTTCTCCAAGGCAGCTCCAAAAAGCGCTATTAACTGGCACAGTGGACGAGGGAAACATGGAGAATGAAAGATATGAGAAATATGGAATTTGCGCAGTGCGTGGATCATCAAGGCGTGCATCACCGCGTTGTCTTACTTTCCAAAGCTAAATTGGCTGCCTTTGTAGAAGAATACGTTTTCAACGGCAATAACAAATTCAGCTCCTTTCACATTGTTAAATATAATTTTTTTTTTCATGTTCATAATTGCTACGAAAGATTCTGGAAATGCTCTGTTAATTCGGAGCTCGAGGGGACTCCTCTTGGTAATTTTGTAGCTAACAATAATAAAACGTCTATTATTACTAGTTTCGGAGCTAAAAAGGATAAAAACAAGACCTCCAATTTTACTCAGTTTGAAGCAAAAGTTTCGCATTTCTTTCCATTGGCATGCCTATGTTAAAGGGAGGTCATATAGAGGAGAAAAAGAGTACTCCTCGAGCGTTCCACGATAACTAATAGGTTGATTGCTTATTTTATTGGGGTATGAATTTGTCGTTGTGGGCAACAGCAATTTTTTTTTGTGCGTCTGGAGATGTTATTGCGCCAGCAAGAATATTAAATGCAACACGAGCCTTATTGATGCCAGCCTGAGCGTCTGCCTCAGCCTCAGTTCCACTGTCTGCTGTAACTATGCTTCCGAGACAACAAAATTTGTCCACTTGTTTTATTTGCTGCTCTTCCATATAAGTTTCATATTGACTCCTTTAATCCAAGCTCATAAGTTTAATAATCTTAAGCCCTGCTATGCGATCTTAGCTGCTCGGACTTCGAACATTCGGGCTAAATGACTCTGTTGGATAAGAGACATACGTCGTTGACATAGTTCAGGTGCGTAAGGTTATTAAAAATTGTCCATGTAATCCCTCGCGATGGGTGGTCGTCTAGGGCGCTGCACAATACGTCATTAGTGACGAATTGGAAAATCAAAGGTGAGAGTATACATCCTTCTCTCACACCGCTCAGCACTTGGAAGGGCTCCGTCAGTTTTCCCTTATGCAGGACGTGACATTGGGCTCCTCAGTAGGATTCCTTTATGGTGGTGATAATTTTGTCTGTGATGCCTCTCCTACATAAAGGTGCCCATAAATACTCGCTATCAACGCTGTTAAAATCGGCGAACATTAGATGTAACAAGCAGACAGATACCGCGCCAACTACTTCCACTCCCCAGGTCGCCTTTTTTTGGGTTTCCCAGTCTTCTTGGATTACGATGAGAAGAATATCAGCCATACCAGTGGGATCAGCCTTACGTAGCTCATTTATACTACGCTAAAGTTTTTGCGGTGTTATTGCGTAAAGTTATTAATTTTCTGTGTAAACTATTCCTAACGAAAGCAGAGGAAGAAAGTCAACCAAGTCGTCTCAACTATGATTGACACCAAATTGGGCGTAGCGCAGGGCTCAGTGTGTGTTGTTTGTTAATTAACATCAACAAATATTTTTTGCTGACGATATGTTGATTTTTGGAACTGGAGAAAATATATAAATTAAATGGCCGTTAGATAGTGGATTAGAAAAATATTATGAAATGGTTAATTGTAACCAATTAAAGTTGAATATTAATAAGTCAACAGCTTAACAGTAACTTAAATATATATTAAGTATTATCAACAAATATGTGGATTACTTATACAAAAAAAATTTATATTTTAAGAGACTTAGATTACTGTGTGCAAAGAAAGTTTACAATATGATAATAAAACCGCAATTTGAGTATTGATCAACTGTACTCTTCTTGGATACGAAAGCATCGAAGTGAAGTCTATAGAAATTAGAACATAAGGCGTTGCGAGTTATTTTTGAATGCAACATGTATACATAAATTTATTGGATGCTCTCAACAATGAAATAGTTGAATGTGACTCAAAGAATAAGTCTAAATATGTGGTCACCTTAGAAATGATGAAGTGAGTCTTAGATAAGCTTATTACCATGGATCAGCTATCCAAAGTTCGTTAACATATAAATATTTTCAATTATATAATAATTTACCAGTAGATATAAAGAAAGGAAATATGTAAAACATGTGTAAAATATGTTACAGGAAAAAGTTAGAAAAGGGAAAGAAGGTTTTCTAGTTAATATAAGTATTGTGAAATAGTACTGATAAAGTCAATATTGTTATTCTAATCTAATCTATTTAATATATCGGCTTTTATAGAGATCTTTTTGTTGTACGGTTTCTAAGATGGTTTTATGAAAAGTAAATTGACATCTTCTGACCTCCAGGGTAGCTTCTTGACAGAATCAGGTTGCTGTGCTGACGATGCTACTATTTTCTTGCGTACGCAACTGTGACGCCGACTTAGTACGTAAGGGACAAGACATCGCTGAACTGTCTCGACGTGATTAATGTGAACACCAAAAGGGGCGTTCAAAGTCGAACGAATGCTGCTTTTCTGGAATATGCTTGCTGTGTTGTTCGACTTTTTACAGTGTACGCAATAAACGCATCGAAATGGTTCAGCGATATTTTCCCCGTTTCGCTCCTTGTGGACTTCCTTAAGATAAGCTTTTTTATTTACCATCCTATACTGATAGGCGTAGACGTAACAACTTCAAAACTGCCTTTGTCTCTATGTCCCTGTCCTTACTGTCCTCCTTTAATATATCAGTTCCGGCTCGCTTCTATGAACTTTTTGATTTTTTAATAATACTTTCGGTTGGTATGCTTCTTTTTTTGTATTTCCATACATGATCACCCATTGTTACTGTGTTAAAAAATTTAGACCTTGAATGAATTTGGGTAGTGGTGGTGGTGGCGTAGTAGTGTCACGGCAAGAATTTTGTATTTTTTGGTGAGGGTGTGAAAGGGTGGCTGTGACTAATTTCGTAACATGTTGCCGGATTTGGATAATTCTGTTTCCGTTCTATAGAGTTCACTACCTCAGGAGACACTAAAAAGTGAAACAAAATATTTAAAAAAACAAAACAACTACCTAACCTGGAGACGGAGTTGGATCAATACGTTGAGCGGCAAGACCAACATGCCATGATTTATTTATTTATTTACAAATTCGCCAAATAGTGACTACTACAAATCAACGAAATCTAAGTAGTAAATATAACGTAAAAATGAAATATCAAAATAAACTACAGAATCAAAGTGATTAACTATTAAGACTAATCAAATACTGACTACTGCAAAAAATAAAATAAACAACAATATAACTACAAAGAAAAAGAAAAAGTTACCCTAACAAAGCTGATTCTTCAGATGAGATCTAGATAAGTGAAAATCAACAAGCTCAAAATGATTATTAAAAAGACGACACATAGATGTAATAGGCTCATGCATACCATAATTAGTGCGGTGGTGGGGAATATGGAGAAAGCTTTGGTTCCTCAAGGGGCGAGCAGGAATCGATAAACCTAGAGCTCCCAGCAGTTCCGGGGAATAAACTACGCCCCGCAAGCAATCAAAGGCAAAGACAACTCTGGAGTTGTCGCGTCTGCTTTCAAGGGACTCAAATGAGATAAGCTTTAATCGGCTAGCGTAGGGAGGTAGCTGAAGAGGATCGGTCCAAGGAAGGCCGCGAAGGGCAAATCTAACGAATCTACGCTGCACAGCCTCAATACGATTAATATGAGTCGCATAAAAGGAAGACCGCACAGGACTAGCATACTCCAAAACAGGTCTCACGAACGTAAAATAAAGGAGTTTAGTTATATATGGGTCATCAAACTCCTTAGACCATCGCTTGACGAAGCCCAGAGCAGAATTAGCTTTGTTTACAATAGTGTTAATATGGTCGTCAAATGAAAGGGTCGTATTTAGCACTACCCCTAAATCTTTGGTCTTGTCAAGTCTGTTCAGAGAGCCACCGTCTAAGTTGTAGTTAAAGTGCACTGGATTTCTTGATCGAGAGAATGACATAGTAGTGCACTTGCTAATATTTAGGGGAAGGAAGTTTATAGAACATCGGTTATGAAAGGCGTCTAAGTCCGAGTTTAATAGTGCACAGTCATTCGCACTTGAAATAACGCGGAAAATTTTGGCGTCATCAGCGTAACATAGAATTCTGGAATTAGGGAGAATTAAGGATACATCATTGATGTAAATGATAAAAAGCAGAGGTCCCGGGTTCGAAACCAGATGACCCCGTGAGGTTTTATTAAGAAATTAAAATAATCCACTCCGTCTCTGGGCTGTTGTCTAGCTCGTAGCAATGCAAAAACAAGACTCGAGTTTCCTCACTTCCCTTACCCTAATTCCCTTCCGGGCCAAAACCATCGAAGGGTTGTCCTCTAGGATTTGGCCACATCGTATAAAAAAAACCACAATCGAAGATACTACACAAAATTGCCTATACATTTCAGCTTACGGGATCATAAGGAGAAGAAGAATTAGATGCTTTTGTTGTTGTTGTTTTGTTTGTTTAGTTTGCACTAACGTCCTAATAGATATAAATATTATTTTGTTTTTTAGCGCTTTTTATTAAATAGATGCTACGTACCTTCTAAGTTCCTGCACCTATGATCAGTGACCAAGAGAAAAATTTCCACTGAACAAAATTTTTTGCTTTTTAGTTCAGTGGTTTTTAAATGAAAGCTATTTATTTGGCTTAACACCTCAAGGTGTTTATTAATATTTGATGTTATCCAATTTTATATGGAAGCGAGTCCCTTTTCGTCCCCTCCCAGTATCCCTTATCGGGGGCAACTGAGTTATCCATTTATCCAACTGTCGTCGTTAACCTCGGTTCCCTGGGTCAATGCTAAAAAAAGCATTAGCACTTTCAGCCGGCGCAAGTCCAGCCTCCATAGCCATCGCAGAACCTTCAAAAGGTAATATTCCCAAAGTTGCTTTTGTTGTGGGTACCGTGGATCTAGCCAAGCTGTTAGGGTCTACTATACTCTCCACCTCCACTACTACAGAAGCGCCTGAGAAGACACCATTTACGACCCAAATATCCCTGGGTCCTACAGAGAGGAGGAAACCACTGCAGACTCCCTCGGCATGGCATACTACAACATTGGAGTTAGGTGGGTTTTTCAAGAGGTTATTTCCTCCCGGCTCAACTGATTTTAAGGGATCCTTCTTGGATATTCGAAAAATGTTCCTGTCAGTCGCACTAAATTGTTAAATTTTCTGATCGTTTCTAATTAGCTGTCCCTTTGACATGCGGCGCTTCCTTCTTTAAAAAATTACTCTTTCAAAAATCTTGATGGGGAATATCACCAAAAACTGGTGAAAAGTATTTTGAGAGAAATAACTGCAAATACTACCCCGTTTCATCAAAGTTCGTCAGTTTTATTTTTTCTTATATAATAAAGTTGAATCGCATAAATTTATGTTTAAATGTTTAAAATAGTTTTTCAATATTTATTCTTTTAAGTATAATACATTTTTATGATTTTTGATACAATTTTTGAAAAACAATAAGATACAAAAAAAAAAATTAATTTATTATGTAAAACCTAAAAATCGTTATAAGGCAGATATTTCAATTATTAACCTCAACGATTTTTACCACTTAGTACCACCTTTTGCTGAAATAACCGATTCTATTCGATTTGGCATTGCTTCTAATAGTTAATAAAATTGTATTGCATTCATGTTGATAGAAAATTTTGTGTTTTTACTTCATTTTATACGACAAAAATTAAAATGACGAACTTTGATGAAACGGGGTAGTATATTTAAATTTCTTGCAGTTCTATATTATGGATCATCGCTTCTATTTAGGTGACTTCCTATCAAAACTTAACGTGTAAACAAAATTTCAATTCAATCGTCCGCCATATCGGATTTAGAACTATTTATTAAATATACTATTTTGTATTATCATTAGAACCGAAGATTTGTGTCAAATTTCAGCTCAATCGGATGCCAGGAAGTGGCCGAAAAGTCGATTACAAATTTTGAACCGGAAAGACATACATACGAACTTTGCAAATTAAATAGATTCTTTTAAAAAGCATTTAAAATACCTGTCAGGAAGCGTCCAAAGATTTTCCGTTTTTTTACGAGCTTGATTAAGCTTTAATTTCTTTATATTCGATTCTGACGTGATTCAGTCATAGTGCAATGGAAAGTAGAATGTACTTGACCGAAATAAACTTTCGTAATCTCGAAAAACGGTTATATGAAAGTAATCTAATTTTATAGAATTAACACAATTTCTGTGTACACATTGGAATTTGTACCACACCAAGTGCACCTGCCTTGTAAAGGTCAGAAAGGCAGTTCCGATAAGCAGTTTCTTTACGCAATTAAAACAAAACGTTGTCTAGGTAAACAAAAGTTTTACACACCCCTTCTTTATTTTTTACGGTTTGGCTTTGAAATTGTTAATTTTCGAGAAAACCGCTGTAGTTGTAGCCAACTGTTATTTTCTAAATGAATAAAAAATCTCTTTCGTTGTAGGAAAAGCAATTTGAAGATGGCAGCAAGAAAGATGACAACACTTCTACAGGTCTTAAATGCGTCGACTATAAGATTTTCGATGTCGAGGCGGAAATACCGATTTTTACAATTAAGCGAAACAACCAAAATGATTTTCTAATAAAACAGAATAAAGATTATGACATGAATGTACCGTTGCTAATAAAACATATTCTTGATATAAAATTGGGCGATAACTTTGGGCAACCAATTTCAGCTTTTGGAATATGTTTTAGAACAGTTATGATTTATGGACGCGCAGTACCTCTGGGAATCAGGTCAAAAAATGATGTAAGATTGTACTCTGTTGATGATGGAACAGGGTCGATAGTTGTCCATTATCCTCATAGTGGTAAAAAAGAAAACATGGATATTTTAAGTTCTGTGAATAAGCTACAGCATGAATTGGATCTAGCTAAAAGGTATGGCTTACCTTCTTTTGATTGTTACAATAAAAAAACACGATCAAAGAATTGCGGTGAACTTATTAAGAGCATGGACATTATAATTAAGAAAATAAAGAAGCACACATATTTCCCAGAAACATTTTTTCAACATGGTGTCAAGGTTTCGGTTGTTGGTATACCGTACAAAATTAATAGAACTGGAGAAATACATATCTATGCCCAGGAAATGATAGAAGATAACGGCCAAAGTAGAGACAAGGAACTATTCTTTAAACGCAACTTGTTTAGATTTTATAAAAATAATTTATCAATATTGCAGAATGTTAATTCTTTGTTATGATTGAACAGAACTTACGTTCTAAAATGAGTAACATGAGCTCGTTACCAGTTTATCTTATAACAGGATGTTATTCAGGTCTGTAAATGTACACTAACTATAGTTTCTGTGAAATAATGTATATTATGTGATTTTTGATAGGTCGAGTTCTGATTTATAATAAGATGTATATATATTATTTTTTAAATAAATAATTTATTGTTAGAATACATTTATTTCTTTAATTTTGTAATAACGGAATAATATCCGTGATTTTTAACCGACTTGCCAAAAACAAAGAAGTTCGACACGTATTTTTGTTTTTTTTTTGTTGGAATAATTTTGTAACGCGTGGACCGATTTTGATGATTTTTTTTGTTGGGTAGAGTGGGGAGGGGGTGAAACCTAACTTCGCAACGCGTGGACCGATTTACATGATTCTTTTTCTGTTGTATAGAGTATGATGCCCCCAAAAAAATTATGTCCTAGGTGAGGAGGGGGTAAGGAGTGAAACCTAACTTCGTAATGCGCTGACCGATTTGAGAATTCCTTTTTCGATGAATAGAGTATGATAGCCCGTTGCTAAAAAAAATTTGGTGTTAGGGTGGGTTGGGGGGGGGGGGGGGGGGTATTCCAACTTGTCTAAGGTGTTGACCGATTTGTATGATTCTTCTTTTGATGTGTAGAATATGTTTTACGACTGATACAACGACAGTATGATCTTAGGGGGGGGGGGGGGGGGGGTTAACTAACTTTGTTACCCGTGGGCTGATTTAGATGATTCTGAATGCATAGAGTATCTGTTTGTATTCTGACAAAAATTGTGGCTTGTGGTGATAGTTGGAGGATGGCAGAGCGCCTAGGTTCATAAGGCATTGACCGATTTTAATTCTGTTGTACAGAATACGCGTCCTGATTGATAAATGATAACAATTTTGTACCTAGAGTGACTACGATGTAGGTTCATGTTAAGAATTTTCTAAGGTGAGGGTATGAAATAATGACTAATTTCGTAATATGTTGCCGGATTTGAATAATTCTGTTTGAATTCTTTAGAATGCACTACCTCTGCAACTTTTGAATATTAGAAATGATGAGAAAGTAGTTTTAAAAAAAATTAGAAATTCATCGGGCATGATGTTTTCTAATGGGTATCGCAAAACATTTTAGCTCTATCATTGCTGGAAAACAACTTAGCCGCAGTTTTTTTTTGTGGGATTCGGAAACAGAAGGATATTCCAAAGCAGCTTCATTACGACTTTTACAAATTTGTTTTAAATCTCTATAACCATGCACGATAACCTTTTTTTCAATCCAGTTATTGTGTAATAGTCCAGAAAATTGTCACAGTTGGTACGAATCGACAATAGCGAATAGCTAAGACATTACCTTCACCCTTCTTTTCGAGGATGGGAGAAATACCCTTAAAATGCAAAATAACCCTCATTTTAAGGGGGGCACTTTCAATTTTTTTTAAATTTATGATTCTTTAAGATGTCTAAAATATCTGTATAAAACCTTGTTATAATATACAAAGTCGTTACGAAGTTAAAACAAAAAGATACTTTGAATGGTACTCAAAACTTCCTGTGAAAAATCTTTTTTATCTAGCCGCCGGCAAAAAATCTCGGAAACTTTTCAGCTTAATTAAAAATGAATGATATCAATTGTAGAGTAGGATTTTTTCAATCTTTTTTGGGTGAAAACGATTTTTTTTTCAAATGTCTACCATTTTGTCTGATTTTCGAATTTAAAATATCGGCTAAGCTACAATTTTAGCTGTACTCCTACACTTTAAGAAAACGTTAACCAATTTTAGGTTAGTCGCGTTTTTTAGCACCTTGCAATAGTGCAAATATAGCTCTATAGCAAAGATTACAGTAAGTAACGTTTGTCTATAGCTTAGGGTTCGACCCTGGGACCTTAGGAATGAAGGTCCGACGCATTATCACCGACGATGGAGGATGATGCCATAGAACCGTTCAGACACCCACTGTGTCAGCACTGATGGATTAAAACTGCCGTTCAAGGGGGTGAAAATTAGATTTTTTTTAGTTTCAGGTAGAGAATGTTATTTTCAGCAAAGATTAAATGGTTTGACGGCGATTTAATGTGGAAAAATATTTTTATACATTTTCAAATGATTTACAAATGAATCGTTTATTTTTTTGCGAAGTATCAAATTATTAGACGTCGCAAACAGGCGTGGATTCAAGGGATGCAATTGCATCCACCCCCTCCTGAGCCTCGACCGAACTTCGAGAATCTTTTCAAGAGTTGTGCTAATCCGTAATTAAGCCGATTAGACACGAAATCACTGTAAAAATTATATACCACACCGGAACGATACGGGGTGTGCAAAAACGATCTGGTATGGGGAGGGGGTACCCCATTTCCAGCTATAGGGGTTTGAAATTTTTTTACGATGAAAAAAAACCAGTCTTACATTTTAACCCATTAACGCCCAAGAAGTCAGAATTATAAGCTTCATTCTCAAATAAGAAAAAGTCAAATATCCTAACCAAACCTATATATCTTACTATTTTTGGGTGCGCTCTTTCGATTCCATGCATTATTAAAGAAATATGGCGGTTTTTAAGTGGACAGGTACCGAAAAAAATGAAAAAAAATCAATATTTTTTTTCGTGCCAAAAAATTATTTGAGTCAATTCCAAACTATGAACAAAAGTGCATAAAATGTTTGAAGTTTTAGGAAAATTTTTTTTTAGTAACCTTGATTACGTCTAACCGGATTCATATTTGGAATGCGAGATTAGCCCAAATAGATATTGAATTCGTACTCAGCACCCTCGCAAACCCGCTAACTGAGCTTCTATTGGGAGATTTTAAATTTATTCAAAATTTTCCGATTTTGCCGCTAAATATGTAACAGCAGAGGCATATATATATTTTTCGGTACCTGTCCACTTAGAAACCGCAATATTTCTTTTATAATGCATGGAATCGAAACCTTAACCCCAGGAATCGAACGAGCGCACCCAAAAATAGTAAGATATATAGGTTTGGTGTGTATATTTCGCTTTTTTTTCATTCGAGAATGAAGCTTAAAAATGAATTAAAAATTTTGACTTCTTGGGACTGTTTTTTTTTTCGTGTAAACAAATTTGATTGATTGATTGATTGATGCTGAGGATTAAATAAACCCCTATATCCTATTATAAAAAATATATGTTTCTGCATAATTAAATATTGTCGTAATTATAATATTAAATAACTCATCGATGATTGTATTGAGAATATAATTGGATATTATTTCGTAGTTGAACTGAATATGTACTTGCAATCGATGAAAATGTGATGAAATGCTTGGAGTTTGTACAGAGATGTAAGAATGCTTCACTCGATCTGAATTTCTGCTAGACTACAAGTCTCACATCAGGCCTAGACTCGAATGTTATTCCCATGTTTGGGCAGGCATCGGACTCATCACTTCTTTTATATCGCTACTTATAGGGCATTAATTCTAGCGAAATTACTAGTCTGATTCCTCGTACACACATCACAACGCACGATTAAAGAGCTTAAAGTCGCTCGCATCCCTACACTCCCTAGGTAAAGGCGGGAAACCAGTTTAGTAGTACGTTTTTCAGTGATTTTCATGATTTTTTTGACAAGGAAGGAATGATCAGAATTTATTCAAACTGTAGGAATATTTTATACATACTTTCAAACAAATATTTAAATCTTTTTTAAATATGGAATATATAAGCTGCCACCCATCGAAGGTTACCATCAGACTTTGTTGATTGCGTACTCTGGGGCCTTTTTTTCTCAAGGTTCTACGATGCATATCCAGGACCTTCCTCTGTTCAGCACTTCTGGTCTCTACAATTGCCATCTTAGCCTGTCTGCACGACGTTCCACCGCTCCCTCGTGGCCCTGCCTACCGCAGTGAACGGCTCCGAACCTTGGAAACTCGAAGCAGCTCCTAGTTTTGCCAGTACGTCTGCTTTCTCATTTCCTTCGACCCACGCGTTTAGTTTACGGACACACTCCAAGGCCAGCGCTGTGTTGTACTCTGTAGCGTCCATACACCTGATTATCGAGTGCCACAACTATGTTCTTGCGCCTCACCCGACTCTCTAGCATGTAATCCAGTGCATAGACCAGAGCCAGCATCTCTGCCTAAAATACTGAGGTATATGCCCCAGGAAAAGATAGGTGTTCAAATTCAGGTCATCACTGAAGATTCCTGCACCTGATCTCCCATCAATTCTGGATCCATCCGTGAATATTGTAAAGTCGGTTCGACGGTTTTCACGGAGGGACCCATCCCTTATAAGCGTTTCTTGGTGTCTATCAATTTATCAATTACCTTTACTTTGCTTATACCATCAGCAGGCATTTCTAATTCCAGTATCTCATCTTTGACAAGTTCCAGTATTTTCCTATGCCTTTGGTTATCTGTACCAGCTTGCGCCTCGATCCATGCGAAGAGCTGCTGATGCAGCAGTTCTCTTCACATATACATATGTATAAAGGCAGCAAGCCCAGTATCGCTTCTAACGCCACTGTCGGCGTGGTTCGAAAGGCCCCTGTTATCGCCACACACGCTAGCCTCTGAACCTTACTCAATTGCCTTTTTACGGTGGACTTTGAAGCGCTTGGCCACCAGACCACCGAGGCATATGATATAATTGGTCTCACCATCATAGTGTAGATCCAGTATGCGGCCTTTGGTAAGATGCCCCACCTCCGCCAACATTGATGTAGAGCCCTGGGCCCGTATTTGGTTTCTCGACTCGATTGATCGAGTCGACAAAATTCTTCTGTCGATTTGTGTACTATTTGGTATTTGGCAACTCGATCGAATCGACAAAAAAGAGTTACCATTTGAAGCACCAAATTTTTATCTAAATTATGAATTGTAACCAACTTATCATCTATTTGAACTGTAAAATTTGTTCTACAATTAGTGTTAATCTGAAAATTTTAAAATATTCGACAGCTAGTTCGGCTAACTTTAACCAAATTTTGTAAATGGACTCAATCGGGATACATTTTCTACGGGATGAGGATGACGAAATGAACGAAAGAGTGCATTTCAAATCACGACGAGATTCATCCAAATCCTTATCATTACGAGACTCTAGGTAAAAACAACTTTTTATAATAATCAAAATACTTTGTTAAAACTACTTTTTCATGTAGATTTGTTAAGAGATTTCGCTTAAGCAAAGAGACTTTTGCTATCTGTTTGACTCAGAAAAGAGCTGCATCAATGCCGCCTATATTAAAACTTGCGGCAAGTTCAAAACTTTTTGCAACTGGATCATTTCAGGAGACTATTGGAGCATCCTACTTATTTGGAATGTCATTTTTACATCCGCTCCTTGCCTTTAACATTAGCTGTCGACAACGTCAACCTGATCGAGAGTTTTGTCGATCACCGTCGACTGCAATCTTGTCGATATCGAGTTACCAAATACCAATTTGTCGATATCGACAAAGATCGACATCGAGTCGAGAAACCAAATACGGGTTCGCTGGATTCGCTAGGAATACCCCCAGATACTTGACCGAGCCCATAAGTTCTTCTCCAAAGAGTTCTACTGGTCTAAAGTCTAGATTCTTCCTTTTCACAAAATGTGCAGCAAATATTCACATGACCCCAGTGAATTTTCAAAATAAAAACCAAAACAAACTGTTTTTTAAGAAAAGTTAAGCTCCTTTGGCTCGTCCTCAACAGCAGCACAAAAGGGTTAACTTTTCTTCAGCTGCTGGACGCCTTCGCGAAAAAACCAAAACTAGATAAAACTCCAACATAAAAATTCAAAACCGATCTGTATCAAATTAAGATCACTTGCACGGTTTGGTGCTGCTGTTGAGAACTTGGGCCACTTTGGTAACGATTTTGCACGAAAATATCTAGTGATTGAAGTCCAAAGGTTATAAAACAGCTTTTGTTGCGTTTTAGGAGTCCTACCTAAAGACACCCTACTCATTGTGGTAAGTAAAAAAATGTCCTACACTTTTCACTGAGACGTCCACAAAATTATTTTTCCAAAAATCTCATCAAATCTGTTGTTGGGTCATAAATTAAAGTCTGCATATTAAATTTCATCTTAATAGGTTGATATGAGAATAAGTGAAATTACTTTCGTCTTTGTCCATTAATACATTTAAATTAAGCAGGCGAAATAGAGTAATGAATGGGCTTCAAAATTTACAACGGTTACTAGTAGTTCATGTTAAAAACAGCGTTTGGTCGTTTAGCTCCTTGATAATTAATTTTATAAGATAGACAAACAGACCGGTATTCAAATGCAAGTAGAATATGATGATTCAACTAAATTTTAACGAATTTCGCGGAAGAGAGGTAACTCGTAACCACCCCTCCCCCTGATACACGAATTCTTCCTTCGGATACAAATGTTATAAAATTGATGGTCGTGGTAGCCTTAAATGTTTCTTGAATGTAACATCTACAGTAGAGAGAAAGGTTTCTTTCGATCAAGTCATTCATCTGTGTCCCCGTCCCACTAATCAGATAGTAAACGTACATTCGCCACCTTTCACTATGTATGTAAACATTTTGTTCAATTTAAAAACATAACAGGAGGTTTTTAAAATAATTCTACACTGACAAGAAAAGATGCATTTACCTGTATCAAATTCTCTAAATTTAGTAAGATTATTTATTTGAAAATAATCAACATCTGAGAGGTAAGAATTTATTCATACAATCCATTATTTTCATATTATATTACTATGATTTGCGTTAAGAAACGAGATTTTCACTAGATAGGTGAAACGAAAAAATCGTTGTAAACGTCCAGAAACTAATTAAAAAAAATAACATTGACAAAATATATCAGGGGAAGTTGACTTAGAAATAATAAAATTGATTAAAATACAGCGCAACTGGTAATTTAGGCAGTTTTTGCTCGAATAGCCGCACGTTTGCTGGTAACAGCCTGGAAACCAGATTTAATACTGGCTACGGAACATCTAGAACCGCATGATTCGCACTGCAGGAAGAACAATCGCGTATCTTTCTGCAAAATTGTTTCAGGTGAACGGCAGGTGTGACATGTAACATATTCTTTAATATATCTCCGAAGAACATTCTCAATTTGCTTAGGCTGAAATCGTCCCTTGATGATTAGCTGCTGATTACCGTCCATTGATCCACTTGTACCCAATTCAGCAAGTAAGAAATCCAATAAATGTTTCGGTTGCCTGTGCAAGGTTTTGCAAATATCTGTAAAATTGGCAAATGATGTTTTCTTGGTTCCAACTCTTAACACTTGAGGCGGTCTCATCACGAATTTTGGTTTCCGACCTGCAGCCATGTCTGGATTTTTGTCCAGAATTATTTCAAAAACTCGCTGTAATAGTTCATCATATGTATAATCTCGATCTGAACCGGCCCAAGTCGTACTATTGTCATCAACTGAAAACAGAAAAAAAATCTACTATAATTTAGTGCATAATAAATGAAAATCCTTAAAGTTTATACCAATCTCAGGTGCGCTCAATTCCGTATCGGTAAGGCATGCAATAATTAAAAGAGTTCTTATTAAATTATTTGGTACACAAAGGATTTGCAAATTTCACAAGTGCCAGTTTTCTTATGATAATTTCTGACCGACTACCTTGAACCTGTGTTATCCTTAAAGAGAAAATTATATATTATACATTCGTAGAACCCTATTTTGGAAAAAAGTCATCGATACGACAGTAAATGAATAATAAGCATGGGGCCAGGATTCAATCTTCACAAAAATCAGGAGCAGGTTTGTGCGTCAACACGAAACATCGTTTAAATGAAATTTTATGTAGACATTTCATATTTCAATGGATAAAAAACCAACTATGAAATAAGATGTTGCCCAGACAGATACCGCAGCCGAAGTACTAAATATATTGATAAAATTAAACAATAGTAAAAGTATTTGGACTGTAGAATTTACGGAGAAATCAGAGAGATTAAGACGGCAGTAAGGACGGAGGACAAAGACATTAGTGATACAGGTTTAACGTAATTTTGTTAGATTTTTTTTATGATGTAGGCAAAACCCAGAGGACAACCCTATCATGCGCTTAGCATGGCTTTGGCTGGAATGGAGTTAGAATAAGGGGAGTGAGGGAACTTCTTGTTTGGAATGTTTCGTTTTTTTTGCATTACTGCGAGTTAGAGAATAGCAGTGGATTTTTTAATTTTGCCATTAAAAGCTCACGGGAAGACCGAGTCTCGGACTCTGGTACCATGGCATGATGATAATGCCAGTCAAACAATTGTTCCAACTCCATGTCCCCTCTTAGAAAAAACTAAGGAAATTGTATTTGATATGTAATCTTGCAATAACGTGTAATTATATATAATATTGGGCACAGTTTGAATCTAAAGATATGCCGGTAATGTTCTTTTAAGAGTGGGGTTCTATGAAAAAAAATATATGAAAAGATTTCTCACAGAGTTTACCACAATTGAAAAATCAAATCAAGGTCTCCAAGTACTGAGAAGCTGCGGTAATCGACGTATGAACGATGAATGGTAGTTTTTCTATTAAATATAATAGGCGAATTTTGTTTTATTTTTAAACTAACTTTTTAAATTTTTTTTTATACGATGTGGCCAAATCCTAGGCGGCAACCCTTTGATGCATTAGCATGGTTTTGGCCGGAAGGGAATTAGGTCAAGGGAAGTGAGGAAACTTGAATGTCTTGGTTTTGCATTGCTGCGAGTTAAACAACAGTCCAGATACGGAGTGGATTATTTGAATTTCTTAATAAGGGCTCACGGGGGCACCTGGTGTCAAACCGGGGACCCATGGCATGGTGACCGTGCCGCCGCTCAACTAATTGATCCAACTCCGTCTTCTTAATATTATTAATTTCTAATATACGTGTAACATAAACATATTCTTACAATTAGTATATCGGAAGTTCAATGGACTGGACTCGAGACGGTAAGTATATGGGTAATTTAAAAGAAGTGTTCATATCGGAAGGAAATGCTAGAAGTGGATGTTAACGCTACAAATATTGCAGAAAACTGTCTTTATCTTTGAAGTGGTAAACAAAATACCTAAAAAGGAACAAACATTTTTGCGACATCTCGCTCCTTCTACTGTGTGGCAAACTAATTCATTTTACAACACTGTTTTCTTCCTCACCCACTCCTTTCACAGCATTCACATAACCTAATAACGCGTGACCTTTCTGTCTGATTCTGTTTTTATTCTTCCCTCTCAGACATATAATAATGTTCATCATTTGATACCATTATTAAATTTTTGATTTCCCCACCAATCGTACTGTATTAAAAAAAATTGTGCTTGGGGAGGGAGGAGTCACCTAGATTCGTAATGTATGGACCGATTTGGATGATTCTTTCTTGATGTATGGAGTAGGTTTTCAGACATGATAATGTTTTGAGAAGACTCGCCGTACTTTTTCTAAATGTGACAATCTATCATATCCGCAAATTTTGCAATCGCTACATACGCTAACATACGAGCGGCATTTTCCGATTAGTAGACATTAAACAGTAAAAACTAAAAAAATTGTCTTTTATGATTATTATAAAATTTTTAAAGCGATGCAAATTCATAAAACAAAATAAACTACCTACCGCACAATTTTAGGTCGGGAGAAAAGAGGATTTATATATTACATATTAAAGGTCTGTTTAATAACCGGCTCTGTTTAACCTAGAGCAGAAATTGTGCGGCTTTCTGACGTTTAAGATCGAGTTATTTGGAGGTGTTTGATTTTTTCATCAAGTTAAAATAAAAGTATTGTGCTGCAAAATGAATAAAGTACAAATGGTGAATTCTTGTGGAAAATTGGAGCCAGGCGTGTTGTCTTTGTTGAATGATAATTATATTCAAAAATGACGGTCAGCTATTAAGAGTGGAATACTACATCCAAACTGGTTTTGCTACTCGGATTAAATCTGCTCTTTTTGGCTCCGAGTCGAACCGGGCCGAGATCTGCGTTACTCGGAGTGGCGTCAATGAACAGACCTAATGAGAATAGGTCAGTTTAGAGTTTTTTTTTTTACTTTACCTTTTTAGGTAAACAAATTTCGCAATTGACATTTGCGATATGTGAATTTGGATCTTAATCCCAAAATACAATTAGGCTGACAAGAAATGTTTTTTTAAGCTGTGGCCAAAGGGACTATCCTTTGATGCATTAGCATGGCTTAGGCCCGAAGGGAACTAGGGTAAGGGGAGTGAGAAAACTTGAATGTCTTGTTTTTACATTGCTGCGAGCTAGATAAAATTCCAGAGACCGAGTGGTTTTTTAAAATTATAATTTAGAAACCCACGGGAAGACCGGGTCTCGAACCCTGGAATTTGGTGTGGTGGTCGCGCTGCGCGATCAATTGATCGAACTCGGTCTCCAAACTCCTTTTTCATACTTGTCGGCGTCATAACACAATTACACCGACATGCCGCTGTCATTTATTGTCTGGAAGCGAATGTAATTGCAGATAATAATATTTGACTTTCATTTGTGAAATTAAAAAATGGGCAAAATAAATAGAAGAACGGTAAAAATTTTTAAGTGTATTTCTGTGGCGTATATTTTATTAAATATGTACAGGAGAACGACGTTAAGAAAATTTTGACGGCATTTATATTCTGGAAGAAATTAAATATTTAAATTATTAATATTGATAAAGATAACAATGAAAAATATCATCAATTCCGTTTTTCTGAGTTTTATTTCCATCTTTTTTGCTTCAGGAATGTATCTGTATTGCTCATGTTTTTTACTGTAGACATAATCCACTTCCCGCACCTGGGTGAATTGACTTTTCCTCAAAATTAATTTTTAAGAACTCGCTTTCAAACTTAACGCACAAAGCCTACCATTCAGAATGAAATGTTAAATTCAAATTGTTTTTGCGCCGACAATTTTAAATTTCAAATTTCGCCGAAATTTGTCGGGCAAGCTTTTCTTTGCATTGGTGCCATCGGCCCATTCCACATCAGTAATCAAACCATATTCAACAGGAATGACAATTAATTCATTTGACACGCATTACTCGTTACAAAAACATTAAGAAACTCATCTCTGATTTATTTCTACTTTTTGAACAGGATATTTTTCTGCTCTGGTTTTGTCTTGGTCTTTGACACAATTTTCAATATTGCTGAAGTCTGGGATTTGAGCAATGCCACCTTAAGAGGTCCACTTTATTGCCTTACAGCTAAGAGAGTCGTATTACGTGGGCACAATAATTATCTTGTTTGAATAGATTTGCTCGCAAGGGCATTCATTTTTAATAAGAATTATTTAATCCACATAACGCCACACAGGGTGACTTTCCACAACATGTTTGCAACTGCTGGTTGATGCTATTTTAACATAAAATAGAAAATTGTTGCGTGAATTCATCTGCAAAATCCTTTATGTAGATTTTCAAGTTACTAGCTAAATTGTAAGCAAACTTGTATCGGTGTAGAGTCAGTACGCACGCTCGGTATGCTTTAAAAACTTGTCTTTGACGAAGTAATGTATAGTGGAAATCCCCAACTGCATAGAAATTTTTTTTTGAAGCGGATAGTTTTATGAAGAGCAGTTTCCTAACCACAAAATATAAAATTGTTTTAACAAGCCTATTATATCCAGGCTAGTTCGATTTAAATATTTACAATTATTGTCAACGGGAGCCTAGCCCACTGCGTCGAGTAAAATTTCTTAAAATAAAGTGTAATTATTTTCTTACCATTCTCTTTATCATCTCCCCTTTCATCTTCTGCCTTTTCTGCAACCAATTCATCAAGATCTTTCTTCTTTTTCTTCTTTTTTTTGGTTTTTGAGAAGTCCATGTCCAAGTTGACATCCTCCTCAATATTTCCATCTTCTGCAACACCGTCGCCCTGAGTGCTTGACTCCAAATTTGTCTCAGCCGCCGGCAAGGCATTCTCAATTTCTTCCAAATTAAAAAGTTTCTTTTTTTTCTTTTTCTTTTTGCCAAAAGTTTCTAAATCTAAATTGTCATCTAAATCATTCAAGCCAGGCTCCCCACCCGCATCTTTTTCACTTGTAGTTTCTTCAATTTTGTTCGCAGTCTCCTCAAGTCCCAATGCAGCATCCAAATCGAAATTGGTCTTTTTCTTTTTCTTCTTTTTCATTACGGTCGGGTCAAAATTCTGTAAAAAGAAAAATTAA
This sequence comes from Leptarthrus brevirostris, assembly GCA_964036015.1. Taxonomy (NCBI): domain Eukaryota; kingdom Metazoa; phylum Arthropoda; class Insecta; order Diptera; family Asilidae; genus Leptarthrus; species Leptarthrus brevirostris. Next base: position 85,024,249 of record OZ038373.1, on the reverse strand, counting down.
CTTATGGATAGTATCCACACATAACCTTAGATAAAATAACACATGAATGGGACAACACATTTTGCGCTTTCCAACATTACTATGTACTTACCATGTCATCCTCTGCCATTTTTATGTCCCTTAATATAAATTTTATTTCTCAAAACGAAAAGTAAATGCCTCCTCTTCAAAAATCAAGTTATTGCATCAGAAATCCAGCAATATGAAAGGACCGTGGTGACAAGGCAGGCATAAAATCTCCTTGATGCGGCCCTGCTACAATTGTCAATTTTCAAAAGTTCTGTGTATCTTCATGCTTAATAAAAGGTTAAGTAAATTTTACTGTTTCTTTGGAGAGCTTTCCAACCTTCCTCACAGTTTCCAAGAACCAACTGCCTATGCCTTAGTCTTAGAGTATATAACTATAAGGAGAGGCCCTAAAGCCAAAAAACCTCGGCACTTTTCTTGATGTAGTTGAATCGTTGAGTTGTGTGTGTTTTCGTCATGGCAGTAGTAAAACAGCGACACTTCTAGAGGAGGGCCAACATAAATTGGAAATTAGAGCGTAATCGCATTTTACAATTGCCTCAAGGAATTGCGAATGATTTTCTTTTTTGTAGCGAATCTATATCACAAAATTAAATTAAAACTTTTAAACATTTTAATCACGAATTTAAGTTTTTAGTGTCCCTTTATAAAAGTTAAATCACGAGCCACTGGGTTAGCTAAGGAGAAGCAAAAAATGCGATTTTAGAAAATGTAAACAAACTAAGAACGCGACGAAAAAACTTCACTTTTCTTTACGTTCCGTTGCTGTTCTTAGCGTGTCAATGCAATTATATCAAGCTTAGGAACTAACAAAACATTATTTTAATCAAAAACTTCCCTGAAAAACGATATTCCACGTGTACAACGCCGATTGTTTGCACAACACAAAACGGCGCACTTCATTTCAACAATTTCACTATTAAAGTACACTGTCTACAGTTCAAAAAGTTGAAAGCTATTAGCTTTACAGTTTTCTAATATATTGCACTAAAATAAAGAGTAAAAACCACTCGGAACTTTATATGGAATTACAAAACAAAATTGTTAAACCATCAAACAATTCACGATAATCACTTTGACAGTTCGCAAACTAAGGAGAAGAGCTCTCCGTCCTCACCTCGCCATAAAGCCAAATGCCGATCACACGTACACGGTTTCACAGATGAGGGCCTTTCCTGTTGTTATATATTCTAAGGCCTTAGTAGGCATCCAGTTCAGTTAAAATAACTGTAACTTCAATTGATATATTTAAAATGAAATTCGCATTTATTGAAGGAAATACATCTGGGTGCATGTAGTCCACTTACAGGGTGTGGTTGCTTACCAATTTCATTTTAAATATTTAGTGCTGCAAAAACATAAATAATTCAAAGTTTAAATTTAAAATTGAAATTGCCGGCTAATAGCCGTATCAGATTCCACGACAGCGTCAGCAACAGCACGGACAACAGCAAAAAATTACGCAGTCGGCTGTATCAGATTGCACATACATAGACGACAGCATACTTGTAATTAACTGATGTCAGCTATTTTCGCTTTCAGAGCTTATAGTCTTTAATATCTATCGTCGAGGAGGGCGCGGATTACATTATATATCATTCATTCCTGAGGCCGAAATTTACAAAACAGTGCGGCGCACAAAACGAAGAAGGAATAGGAAATTGGGCACTTCTTGGAATCAAGATAAAACTAGACCTTTGCAAACATCTTGGGAGTATTGGATGGAGGAATGAAACTAATCTTAATGAAAAGTTCTTTAGTTGGATAGGCCGTGGCCTTTATTTGAAGATAGCTATTGCTGATAAGGCAGTTATAATTCAACCACCGGTGGTCAATGCAGTTATTACCCTTCACACCATAGAAACTGATATCGAATTTAAGAATTTCTTTTTGTCGGGTAAATATTATATGAAAGAAAGAGAAATTGACTCTCAGGCGCTATTATCGCTTTACGTTTTGTTTCATAGTGAATGTTTAGACGGTTCAATCTGTCTTTACCTTTTGTCGGTCCTCAAAATGAAAGTCTGTTCACACGTGTCGCTTTGAGTCGAGACGTTGCCATGGCAATCGGGATAAACGAAATGGATAATTCCAACACTTACCCAACATTCCAATCAAATGCACCAACACGCCAATAGAAACAGTCACGTGACCAGAAAAGTTGAACGTGAGTCCAGTTCTTAGAATATAGAACGAGAGGAAAGGCTATCTTAAGTAAAAACCCTGTACGTGTGATAAGTATTTTTCTTTCATGGCCAAGTGGCGAGTGCGTTAAGGGGGAATGACGCCTGAAATGTCAAATTGGACCGAATGTCGCCTTGAAATCAAAGTCGTCTCCGTAATACTGAAATAAGCATAAGCAAAGTGTTTTTAAATAGTAAAATTAAGTAAATTAATAAAATATGTTCGGGCAAAGTTATATTATATTAAAAGTGTTATAAGAATATATTTTAAAAACACCTAATTTAAAATATTATCAAAATGAGTTGGCCCCTCCTGTATACAAGCATAATTTTACTACTTTCATGTCGAAACGCACACATCGCTCAGACTCTACTACATAAAGAAAAATGCTTAGATTTTTCCGAGTGATGTCCTTTCCTCTAGTTCTTTATTCTAAGGTCCAGTTCAGATCGAGATGAACTTCTTCCCTGCCCGAACTTGCCCGGCACCATAGAATTAAGTGATGAAAGTTCAATTCGTCGACTCGTCTGAACAGGCCAACGCCATCTTGATAACTACAGGCCGTAAGTAAGTAATCTTTGCCGTAAGTTGTAGTTATCAAGATGGGCTCATGGCTCATGGACATTTTGAAAAGTCAAAATATAAACCAGATTTAAATACTATACCAAAGCATTTCACAAACCCTTATTTTTGTACAAAAGGGCAGCTGTATTTCCTTCCTGAAAACATACCCAAAGAAACTGTAGAACAAAATTCAAAAAATTAACGTATTATAAAATTTTTGCAAATGCGTTTAAAGAAGAAGTATGCCTTTGTTGCACTAACTTATACTTTCCATGATATTATTTCTATAGATATCTTCAAGTGGTCTCATTTCACAATGAATTTCCGTTTTAAATTTGTTGAGATAAATTAATTGATTTTAATTTTTTTATAAAAGGTGAACCTGTATTCGGCTTGGCAACGTTTTTAGATCTTTTGAATCATTCAGATCGTGCCAAAACAATTATATAAGAAGATAATGATATTCTACCAGTTGAAAACCTATAAGAGATTTCGGAAATTTGGACAAATTTTTATAAGTTTCGCAAATGTATGGATTCGTTATAGAGCAAAATGCACATGATTTCTTTGAATTTAATCTCTCTGATATAGAAGGACTAATTAAAATTGATAATACTTCAAATAGACAAGATTTTCACAGAAATAAATTTAAATTTATTAAAGATCATAACTTAATGGATCAGCAAATGTCGTCACAACGTTAGGGTAGTCTATATAATTTTTAAAGAGAAGTCACATTTTGCCACACATTTCTTAATGAATCAGGAGGAAAGTAAAGAATTGGTTTAATTTAAAATTTCGGAATATTAGAATTACGTAGAGGTTTACAGTCGCTGCAGTATTTATCAGAAAGTGGTCGGCAATCTCTAGGATATATAGAAGAATGTATAAGTTATGTAAGCTATTGTCTCAATAACTCATTTCAACAACAATTTGTTTTCATTGTAATTTAAATATCGTTACAACATATCTTAATAAATTGGTTAAATCAATAACATTAATACATAGATCCCGCAAAATCACAAATGTATTAGACATATTGGAAGATGTTTCTATCGCTATTTTTACCCAGCAGCGGCTGAACCGGTCGTCAGTGAAGTAAGGAATAACGTGCTGATCTGCCTTCATGAGGTTGCCGGGTATGAATTTCATGGTGACGACCCATGTGTTGTCTGCTGACAGCAAATTATGCTAAAAGGTCAAAATAATGTCGGTGCTGCGGAATCTACCTTGCAAACCAAACCAATGTTATATCCTTAACATTTATTTTATTTGTGCTTCTATCTCCAATTGATTAATCATCGGCCTTAAACAATACTAACTTGCATTTGCAAATATTCTTCTACTTTGAAGGAACTTTAGAACATCGACGTTGGTTTTTGATATACATATAGTTGAAAATTAGCGAGATAAAATGTAATTTAAATTTTAAAAGAAAATTTCAATTATTCTTCTTTCCAGTTTTGTTCCTTCAAAGTTTTTGTCCAAGGGAAAAGCAAAATAAAAAACGGATAGAAAATATAGGAAATACTAATATATTTGGCAATGTTTTCGGTAGGAATTTTAATTATTCTTTTCAGGAGTATTCCCAACAACACCAAACATGTTGACACAGTACCAAATGGTGTGATCAAGCATAAGTGGTGGTTGACTCTTCCAACCTCCCTCTCGCTCTCCGACATCTAGTACCAGACAAATGTCCCAGATTATAGGGACTATGCCAGAATGTAAGGGCTAGGTATAGCCATAGGATGGGGTGGGAAGTAGCCCAACAAGCCCAATAACATCTTTGGGTTAAGGTCGCTACGTCGTCAGGTACATTCCATCGATATTGTAATTTTTACCCTTATTAACGTATGTGAATCCTTTCTTTTGTCTATGTAGCTTAAGACATAAAAGGGGGCCCGCATTATAAATTCGGGTGAGTGAGTCAAAGGGAAAAGGTAAGATCTCCTCCAATCCGACGAACTTAGCACGGCTAGCTAGGTGGGCCCCTAACTTCTTTCGCAATCAGCCTGTACGGCAACCCAGTAACGCTCACCCATGGTATTCCTAATCTTTCCCTATCCTTTTTGGTTGTGAGTCCTGACTTATTCGGGGCCGCAACCCTCCTTCCAATCCATGCACACATGCTGCCATCACATATTAGCCAGTTAACATGGATTCTTCAATTTAACGATAACATGGGTCTTTATTTAAACACAAAAAAAATGTCATCTAACATCCTGGGTTTTCCCAGATGGCAGAATTGAGAATCATATTGCTGTTTCGAATACCTGTAGAAAGTGTCTTCTCGATGTAAGGAAATAGTAGTATTGCTAAGTTTTGCTTCTGCACGGCAGCAGTACGACCACGTCACACAACACGGCTCAAGATATAGAGGCTTGAAAAGGGTGAAGGAATATTTTGTGAGTTGTGATACAGAACACGTGTGATAATTAGAGAGCGGAAGATGGCCATGGATCAGTGAAGCCGCATGGTCCAAAATAAATACAAGAACGAAAGCAGATTAAAGAGCGCATCAATTCTATACAAGACTGCCAAGAAACTGACAGAAAAGACATTACTTGCAACTGAACATCCTGTGAGAGATACCAATGGATCCATACCAGTCACGGAGGAGCATCAACTTCGGAGGTGGAAAGAATATTTTGCTGAAGTCCTAAAGGACCCCTTTCGACCGTGGAATACCTTTTTACCTAAGCCTGAATATCAGCCGACTGTGGCCAGTATTAACATCAGGAATGTTATGAAACCGAGACCACCGAATGGAAAATATAATTGTGAAGATTCCCAAAATCTTGACATGAGCAGTTGTAGCAATTTTCGGTATCTGTCTTTTAACTGCAGTCTCCAAATTGATGGAAAATATCATCTTTATGTTATCAAGAAAACCATCGAGTGCACTCTAAATGATGAACATTCTCCGAACTATGATCGAGTTATCCGCCGAATGGAGGTTCCAAAATTTTAATCACATTACGCACCTGGACTATACCGACGAGATATGCCTCTTATCCAAGAAGCAGAGTCATGTCTGAAGCAACCTTGTGTAGAGAAGGTCGTAGAGCAGAGCTTAAGATCGAAGCTGCTAAAACCAAACTTATGAGCTTGGAGACAAAACGAAATTTATTTTGAAGAGCAGCAAATAGAACAAGTGAATAAATTTTGCTGTCTCGGGAGAATAGTTACAGCGGACGGTGAAGTTTAAAATTATGTACAATCTCGTGACAATAAAGCTCGAGCTGAATTTAATACTCTTGCTGAAATATGGCGCAACAACAACATTTCCACACGCACAAAACTTCGGATCTTCGAGCCGAACGTAAAAACTGTTCTGTTGTACGGCTGTTCAACATGGAAAGTGACCTGTCAAATAACATCTAAGCTACAAGGGTGTAAACGGGTGTCTTCGGCGCATCCCTTACATCCATTGGCCGAAGGTCATTAGCAAGACTTACACAGACTGACATGCCAAGAGGGGATAGGCAGCAGTATTCGCAGGTAAAATTGGCAATATATAGGCCGCACACTAAACCAAGAATAAAACAACATCACTCAACAGACTCTAGATTGGAACCCACACGAGACGCATTGCATTTATACTAAATTCACGTTGCTTTTGAATCACATTCGGTGTTCTCGGTTGGATTGGTGAACTGGTGTGGTGGGTACCCAAGTAACATATTTAGTTTTATCATAGTTCGCTTACAGTTTTCTAGACTATTTAGTAAAGTTATTTAGTCTTACTAGAAATAACACGACCCTCACAAAGCTCTTACAGGGTAGCCACTTTTTTCAAGATCATATTTCTCTGACTTTTCCCGCTTTTGTAGATAATACTCGAGTTTTTTCTTTGACTTTATGTTGTTTCGGGTCAGGCGCAGTTTTTGTTAAAAACGGGTGGGAGGGGGGGATTGGTTTGCATTTGAAAATAAAAGCGGGGGTTTCAAATTGAAATCGTCCATTTGTCCTTTTTGGGCTCCCATGTTAAGTGGCCACTCTGTCTTATACAGCTAAGAGGGACCACCTTATTACAAGCTCTGAGAGCCTATTTTTAAAACCATTTCCATGTTGAAATGTAGTTCAATTTTATTTTATGTGAGGCATAATAATAGAATTAAAATTTTTACTAGGATTAATACTTACGTGGACGGCGTGGCTCCGACTTTAGGTATTTTTACATGTCCAGTATTCTAGGGATGTCTTACCCCCACAGTACCTAACGACATCGGCGATCTCGAACTGTGGCTGCGACACTAATATTGGTTGTTAACGTCACTCCCTTTCTAGCCTCATCCCAAGGGGTGATAGGGTTGGCTTACTTCCACAGTATTTAACGAAATCGGGAGTAACATTCAGCGACCCGAAAGACAATGGATTATATCCATAATGTTAATCCCGCCATTTTGGAATTTTTAATACAAAAAATGTGCTCGATATGTGCTATCACATGCCGCATTAAAAAAGAAAATTATGCAAAAAATATAATTTTTACGGCGAGGTCCTTTGTTTCAAGTCCAGTTAGCTCCGCTACTTTGATATATTAAAACGGCCAATATTGTGCCGTGATGTGCTCAAGATGTGCTGCCATGTGCAATAGAAAAAAAAATTTACATATTTACAAATTTTTTGAGATAAAAATTTTTTTTTTCACTACTAATTTTTGTACTTTGTAAATTTAATTCAAACACATCCAATCACGTGTAATAAATAACTTTATTGTACTTGAACTATTTTATTTGCTTTATGAACGTTATTGATAATATTTTTTCGAATTAAAAAGATTCACTTCAGCGTCTAACGTACTAGTAATGATTAATTATGCAATTTATTTACATAACTATCTGTGAACGTAAAATTTCATTCTAAGCTTATATTACTAAGGGTGTAATTTTTACATATTTTTAAAAGGCCACATATAGAAGGGATAGAATGATTACTCATCTTTAGTTGATACAATGAAATTTTCGTGTGAAGTTACACTTCCTGTTTCTCTTAACCTTTGGAAAGTCCATGTATATACCCTTCTTTGGGTGCTCGCCGGTTAGGGAATCTCCTTTGGTATTCTAGTACAGCCGCTCTCTCTTTTCCGTTTATTACACCATAAATGTAAAGAATATCCGCTATTACGCAAAACTACATTCTGCCGTTTTTTACTAATTTTTGCTTAAAAACACCCGTACTTATTGATTTGTTTTTCAACTATGATAGGTATTCTTGTTTACTGACCCTTTTTTATAGCAAAATTTCCATCAGGTACGAGTAACAAAACGCCAGGAGACAAGGATGTGAATTCTGGCTAACACATGCTAATATCGACAATAAAACAAAATTACACTAACATTTTTATAACTTTTTTGGAACAATAATTAAAATTAATTACCTGTTAACCCAAAAAAATAATTTTCGACCCATTATCTTAAAAATTTTGTTGTTTATTCTTGCCATTGACGACGTTGTCCCTGTGATTAAGCACTCCAAAGTTTTAATCTACGCAGACGATGTGAAGATTTTCTCATGCGTTAGAAACAGACATGTTTCTTCCTGCATTCAGAATGATTTGAATACCTTCAGGGGTTGGTGTTCCTCAAATGGACTGCAACTTAACCTGGATAAATGTGAGGTTATGTCATTTTCTAGGAACATCAATCAGCTCGTATTTGATTATACCTTTGCAGAAACTACTATCCGTCGTGTGGAGTCCGTTACTGACCTTGATGTACTGCTAGACAAAAAACTCAGACTGCACATAAACCATATTGTATCTCGGAGTAATTCAGTCCTTGGTTTTATTAAGCGGTGGTCAAGGGAGTTTTCTGATCGACAGACCCTAATTCACTTATATTTTTCTTTAGTTAGACCTTGAGTACGCATCTTAGGTTTCTTGAGTACGCATCTTAGGTTTGGTCTCCTTGCTATGCTGTTTATTCTAGACGCATTGAATCGGTGCAGTGGAACTTTGTTATGACCGCACTAAGGGACCTCCCGTGGAATGATCCATTAAGGCTTCCTCCTTATGATGATCGCCTCCGATTGCTTAATATGCACTCGTTGGAGGAACGACGTAGAATTGCTGACCTAGTATTTATTCACCAGCTTTTGAACTTGAATATAGATTCTCGTACTCTCGCAAGTTTGGTTACTTATAGGCAAACCCCGTATAGTTTAAGGAGATTGCCTTTACTACATGTTATCCATTCTCGGACTATGGCATGCATGAGCCTATTAATCGCATGTGTAGAGCCGTGAATATGTGTCCTATTTTTGACCTGGCTCTTGCTAAAGATTTGCTTAAACGATCTTTGCTGTCTGTGTACCCCTGATGTAGTGTTTGGGCGTGTTTTGATTTTTTGTTTACTAATATTTTTTTTTTGCATGTTGGTGTGGGAGCCTTATTCATCTCAATATACGTTATATTCTGGTGATAAGGTCAACTGATTCCAGACTTCTGCCTGTGACTTCTGAGTTAGAAGGGTTAATTCTATATTATCTAAATCGGTACACGTATTACAATATTCGTATAGGTTTCACCCCCACCCCACCAAGCAAGTCTTTGACATGGTACCAATCGGGGAACATACTCTACCCACAAAAAAAGAGTCATTCAAATCGGTTAACATATTACGAAGTTAGACCTAGACCCAGAACCAAATTTTTTTCATTATGAGCAATGGGGCATAATACTATATACAACCAAAAAGGAATTATCGAAATCATCCGCGCAATACCCCCATCCCCATCATCACACCACCAACAGTTTTCTGAAATGGTACCAATCGAAGAACATACTCTACCCAACAAAGAATAAATCATCTAAATCGGTCTACGCGTTACGAAGTTAGCCTATACTTCCCCACCCCCCCCCCTTCCAAATTTTTTTCATTGTTAGCATACTCATCATACTCTATACACTCCACCCCACCAAATTTTTTTTTACATTGTACCAATCGGGGAACATACTCTATCCAACAAAAAGAGAATCATCCACGCGTTACGAAGTTAGACTACCTCTTCCCACCCAACTATAGGACCAACTTTTTTTCATTACTAGCAATGCGGGATCATACTCTATACAATAGAAAAAAAATCATCTAAATCGGTCCACGTGTTTCGAAGTTAAAATGGACACTATTTCACGCTCCTTTGGCAAGAGTTGTTTTTGTGAACTTAAATGTTTTTTTAACTGAAAAATGATTGGCGGGATTTTGAGACCCCTAATTTTACTTACACATTCCTAATAATGTAAATAAACTTTCATCAATTTAAACATCAATTACTACAAGTATGAATTTATTAAAAAATGTTACATATTAATTATATAACTTGTTACAAATTGAGGTCATTTGTTAAAAAAAAATATTCCTTGGCAGTGGAATGTAACAATGTCTTAGAAAAGGCTCTTCAACAAGATATTATAAGGCTCAAAATATAACAAACATGCTTACTTAAATTATTATTGCAAATGTAATACGGTTGCAGTGAGGCTATACAGCTGTAAGTAGTTCATTTAAATGTGAGACTGTAACTTCTTTTCTGGAACAACCGGTTCAGGTCCGACTCCTCCAGCCATTTTATATACTAAAACTCCTACTTCATAAGCCAGAGTATCAGCGTCCTGTAATAAAACATGGTAATAAACATTGTATATATTATATATGGTTAAATATATTCATACGTCCTTTGTTGCCGCTTCGGCATACACGCGTACAACATCTTCCGTTCCTGAAGGGCGCACAAAGGATCTGCCCTTATTATACATTTTAACAATTTTATCAATTTCTTGTTGAAGACCTTCTGGCGAAACGCACCTCGTTTCAGCATCAGTTGTTGATATAATTGTTCGGTCTTGTACTTTAATCTTAAGTTGTATGTTTGGAAGATCAGTGTAAGTTTGTAACCAATCTTTTACATTCCACCCCTTAGCATGTAAAATTGTTTCAACCAAGAGCATATCAGATATTGCATCACCAACAGTTTCATTAATGAGATCAATAACTTTCAAAAATCTTTTTGCAATTTCTTTCTGCTGATCATTTTCCGCAGTTGTTGAAATGTCTTTTATTGAATTTTTTGCATGATTGCTAAATACAACTGTTCCATGACCATTAGCTTCAAAATATATTCCAATGTCGTACTCTAAAGCCTTATGGTGCAAGTGTTTTACTCCAGTGGGGACGCAAGCAACGGGTACTTTAAGTTTATGTACTATGTAATCCGTAGATGCACCATTAGCATATGCAGTCTGAACTAATCCAATGTTTAAATTCAATCCACATTCTTTAACTAATTCCATTAAATAGTCAGCAACAAGCGTTGCAATTCGATCCCCATCTAATAAATGGAATACTCCAGTCTCATCAGTAAAAAAGTATATGACGCGGTCAGCATCTCCGTCTACGGAAACACATCTCGAGTTTGGTTCTACGATAGGCATCCCTGCAGGTGTTCTTTGTTGCACTTTCACATAATCAGCTCCACATTCGTGATTAATCTTTCCCTCTCCACTATTAAATACTTTAACATTCAACGAATTGTGCATTCGTTTTAAAAATTGCAACATCTTTCTCGCCCCCACTCCATTGGCACCATCAAAGTAAAGATTATTTATGTAGTTACCATTTTCAAGGTTGTCGCCTCTTAAAACTTCGAAAGCCGAAATTAGTTTATTATAGTATCCTTCTTCATTCGGAACTCCGTAAGCTTGTTTAGTGTTGGCAGCAAATACAAAGTAATGTAACATTGGAGTTGTTACTATTCCGAATTCCCGTACATTTCCCTTTAAAGCCAGAACACCGTCAGTAACGGCTTTAAGAAGGTGTGGACTATGATACCTATTATCCATGCCAACGTAAACGTGAGACGATTGACAGATATTGATGCTAAGGTCATTAATTAACTTGGTCACATGTGATTCTAGTTCATTATCGCTTACGTTAACTAAATCAGTGGCTAGTTTTTCCCACTTTGATTCAAGCATTTCTCCCATAGGATCTATCAATTTTACGCCATTATCTGGTTCTGGATTGTGTGATGCTGTTATCATTACTCCAATTACTTGTCCGTTCTTGATTCGGGACCGCAATGTAGCTAATAACCCCATTCTGTACATCACGTAATCCAAATGTTCGGCTCTGTAAATAAAACAGCGTATTAATATTATGTATTAAAAAAGGTACTGGTTTTTCTTAGCCTGGAATTTTTAATTATCTGGAGAAAGAGGCATCCTACAAAAAATGTTTGAAAAAAATTGTTAATATTTTCGCGGGGAAAGTTCATTAGTGCTAAAATTAACACCCCTCTGGATTCGATGATTAAGATATTAAGGGGGCAAACTAGTGTAGCTGCCAAAATAAGGTCATTTTCTGAGAATTTGTCCTGCTTAATGAAAAGTCCGATTAACTTTATTTTTTATTACAATCTTACAACACTATATTTTACAAAGAAAAAGTTTTTAAACATCAAATATTTATTGGCTCCGCGCAGTGACGTTACAAAGATGGCGCAGCGTCCGGGACACCACACCACTTTACATACAATATTTAGCTCTTCTCAGTAATCTGAAATCAACATTTGAATTTTTATTTCATTCTCTATAAATTTTTGCAGGACGTGACGTTCGAAAAACGTTTGTATATCAAAAATTGTGCAAATGGCGCAACTTCAAACCCAGACGTGCGATTTTCGATACATTTTTACTACTTAATTTTGCTATGTATTTATTGATATGTATGTTGAGCAATTTCATTAAAAAAAACTCGACGTTCTTGCGTTCAATCGTTGTGTAGTTTACCCGCAATCCTATACACCAGCTCCGAAAACGTCCCAGTAAAAAAATCACGTGGATTACACCATAATTCTTCGTGAATTTGCTTCGAAACTTTACGTCGAAAGTAAGTTGAATTTTGTACACCGATATCAACTCCAAGTGGAACTTGCGTACATTTTCTACCGACTTTCCACGTGACTGAAATTCTGCTGGGTAGTCGTCGAAAATATCTTTTTGATACCAATTAACCGAAATGTATTAATTAACAATAAAATACTCAGAAGATAATTCCAAATTATTTAAAATGCTCACTAATTACAACTTTTAATTACCACTTGGAATGAAACAAAATTGCCACCATTTTGTAATTTTCGAAAAGAGGAAATAAGGGTACAATTTCCATTAACTTTCCACGGTGACAGATTTTCTACTGGGGTGGTTTCCAGAAAAACGCATTTAAAGTTGACAGAGAACGTAAAACGCAATAAGCCGGCACGAAGTTTTACTGCTCATGTCTTCTATTATATTCATCGGATCGACTTAAAATGTTGGGCTATTTTAAACAATTTAAAATTACCCGCTACACTAGGTTGCCCCCTTAAGGCTAGTAATAAATAGAAGTGTTAGTTAATATTTCAACTCGCTCAACCAAAGTACAGATAAAATAAGGCATTGCCACACTATGAACTAGAAATGGAGACATTTGGACAGTATAGTCATAGAATAGATACTAAATAGAAGAACAGTTCCCTAAATTTCCCTGGTCAAAGGTGAATGAAATAGTCTGGCAATGTTCTAGCAATTTTATATGCAAAAGTAAATGCTAGCTATCAGACAGTTAATACTATCTCTCAAAATTGAGTGAGCGAGAATCAATTTTATAATTCTCAGAAGAGAAATTTCCCTTTTAGTCGAATTTTTTTTTTGAACTTCGTACGAGCTGAAAAATTTACAGAATTTTCAATTTAGAAACAAATAACAATTTATCCACTCCCGCAGTATAAATAAAATAGTTTTTTAAAAAAAGTTGAACCGACTTCACAAAAGGCGCTAAAAAGCATAAAATAATTTTTAATTTTATATCTATTACGACATTTTGAAGGCGGTGCAAATTAAACAAACCAAACAACTACAACAAAAATATTTAATCGTCATTTCTTATGATCCCGTAAGCTGAAACGTTGAGGCAGTATTATGTATTATTTTAAATTTTTTATTATGTATATAATTAAATTTTCCACTAAACTTTTTTTTCTCATGGTATCAATCAAGAAACATACTCTACCGAACAGAAAAGGAATCATCGAAATCGGTCCACGCGTTACGAAGTTAATACCCCTCCCCCACCATCATCATAGGACCAAATTATTCTCCTATTAGCAATGGGGGATCAGCAAAAGAACCATCCAAATCGGTCCACGCGTTACAAAGTTAGGTTCCACCACCCTTCTCCCACCAAACAAATTTTTTTCTCGTGGTATCAACCAGGGAGCATACTCTACCCAAAAGAAAAAGAAATATCCAAATTGGCCCACGCGTTACGAATGATTAGCAATGGGGGATCATACTCTGTAGAACAAAAAAAGAACCATCAAAATCGGACTACGCGTTCACCCCCACCCTACCAAAAATTTTCTTGACATGGTACCAATTGGTGAACATACTCTACCCAACAAAAAAAGAATCATCAAAATCGGTCGACGCGTTACGAAGTTATGCCCGGTAAGACATAAAAAAAAAAATTTAAATAAAAAAAAAACATACGCGTCGAACTTAGAACCTCTTTGTTTTTAGGAAGTCGGTTAAAAATATGTATTAAACATTAAGGATTTATTTATTTAGAATGTAAAAATTCAAAAATAATGCAAACAAAAATTCATTTGACCGAAAAATTTACTATTTAAAAAGTATTCTGCCATTACAATCAAGTTCGTACCCTGATTTCTTCAGAACAATGGAATTCCTACTTAGACTTTAGAAATGGGTCCTGTCACCTTTGGCTTTTATAACAGCACGTAAACGTTTATTCATTGTACTTAGATGCTCTTGGCATTGACTAGGAGTGTAACGTTTTAATTTTTCTGTTTTTTATTTATTGATTTCTATCACGATCTCCCGATAGCCGTTTGACCGTCGGGTTGTTTTTGTTGATCTTTACTTTAGGTTATGATCTCTCTGACTGACTTCACTAACAAATATAACACTGCTGCGCGCAAAAATTTACTTTTTGTTTACATTTCGAGCTTGTTTTGGCAAGAGATTCACAAGGATTGAATGAATGGAACCATCCGCTTTTAACCTGACTAACTTCCTATTATTTTCATTTTTCTTTCTTTTTAATTTAGCACTATGATTAACTCCGGAGTTCTAATTACTACTAATTAACAATCTTAATTACTAACAAATAACATATTAACTTATCTGACGTGATGATGATTTTGTTACATTGCATGCCGTGTAGTCTTGACGTTCTAACTGAGGTTGACTTCGCCGCTATATTTATAAGTGTGGCGATGAAATAAATTATTGTAGTAGTGATGCCACTTTTTGGTTAGGGATTTTGATAATTTCTTCCCCTTTGCTTTTTTTTCTCGCCGGAACGTAAAACCCTAGATTATAATATAAGCATTTAGAAGAACTTAACTCTAATTACATTAAAGATCTTACCCTACAAGGGGTCTTGCTCGACCACGTGCGATGGCTTATGCACAAGTTCTCAAATTTGCATGAATAAAATGTTGCTAGAAACTACTCTAAACCTAAATTAACTTTCTTTTTAAGTACAAAGATTCTTACATTACCTTGCAATGCAATCCCTCGATTTACTCGAATATTAAAAATTAATTTTCTTGACAGGCGATCTCAAGTACTACTTCTTGTTCACTTATTAAACACAGTAAGTTAGATTAACGTTAATTTACTAACTTTAATTTTAAAAGACTTTAATTTGGGATTTTAACTACGCCTGTATACTAAGTATGTAGACACACGAATTTTAATTTCTTCCTACCAATCTTCTCTTGCCAAAAAATGTCTGGCGAGTCCAAAAAAACTCGAGAGAGTTTCTCTAACCGGAAAGGGTCTCCCGCCATGACAGTCGAATTGTCATGGTGGCTTGGTCGATCTTGCAGTTTCTTCTTTCGTTACTTAAGTTCAAATTTCAAATTGTAAATTATGTAAAAATATATTGTTACAGGAGTTATGCGGTTCCAAATTTTCCTTAGTTTTTCTTTTAGAAGCACTTTTGTCGTAGGGCGATTATTTCTTAGTGCTTTTTTCCATTATGGCCCACAAATTTTCAATTGGGCTAAGTTCGGGACTTGAATAAGGCCTAATACATTAATATTTCTATTGTCGAGCCAATCTTTTGTTATTTTTGCTGTGTGGCAACTGGCGCCATCTTGCTGAAATATTACATCCTAGCCCGCATGTAATTTTTGGATTGAGCGTAAGAGCTGCGTTTGCAGGTTTTCCTGATATTTTGGAGCGTTGACAGTTCCATCAATGAAATGCAGATTTCCCACTCCTCTGCTGGACATGCAGCCCCAAACCATAACACCTTGTGCAAACTTAACCGTCTTTCTTAAGCAATCCGGATGAAATGCTTCTGATTTCATTCGAATAACCCTGCCTCGTTCGAATAACCTGCCCACGCAAACATCAAATTCGGATTTATCGCTAAATACAACTGAGTTCCACTGCTCCTGTGTGCAACTTAAACGCTTAAAGCTAAACGCTTTCTCTTCTGAAGAGGTGTTAGCAATGGTTTTGCCTTTGCCTGTTATCCATAATGTAAATTAATTCGCTAGTCATTCTTGATATTTATTACCTTATAAATGCCATATCCCCAAGACTTTAGTCTCCGACGACAAGTCATCTGGCACACTTGTTTCCCGGTTGCCACATTCCATTTTTGATTGATATCAACAGTTGTAGCACGTCGGGATGTTTTAGCTATCCTGTGCGAAATCCTGTCATCAGCGCAGAATTCTTCTTTTTGCTTCCACAACGCTTCTTAGATTTAAATGACCCAGTTATTTTGTAGCTTTTTATTATGTACTGAATAGTACTTTTCGAAACAATAATTTTTTTTAGGTATATTGTTATAGAAATTACCATTTTTCTAAAAAAAAATAATTTTTTCTCTCAAATTTTCACTTAAAAATTTACCACGCGCCATGACTTTAATACTTTCACACGGAAGAATTAAACTGAACTGATAACGCAAACAAATCGAACTGCTTAGTGTTCAGCAATGAAAATAATATGCAAACATGTAAAATAACGGGCCAATTCTCCTGTTTTGTCATTAATATGGCTTAGTACGAAAAAATTCATTGTTCTGTAGAAATCAGGGTGCGAACTTGATTGTGAAGGCAGAATACTTTTAAATAGTTAATTCTTCGGTAAAATAGCCGTGTTTTTTTAATGAGCGGTTCATCAGATCATTAAAAGAACGATTAGGGAAATTTTTAAAATAAAACTGCAGCTCACTTCCCAAGTTACATATTTGTCAGTTTAAGACGTTTTAAGTTTCTATTTTACGCCAAAGATAAAGCCCAATCGTAAACAAGAAGATATAAAATATTAAATATATCTAAAACGAATTGAAAAAAATTGTGTTTGTGGATTTAAACAACATTCTAATTTCTTTCGTTATATTGCACATTCACAAAAATGACATTTCTATTGAAATTGAAGTTAGCAGCGTTTTATTTTCAAGGGAAATTTCTTAAATTCCCTTGAGCGGGATAGTGAACTAGATCATGAACTGGTTCAGCAGTTTGTATGGCGGAGATCCATATAGCTCATTAAAGAAACACAGCTAATGAATTTGTTTTTGTATTATTTTTGAATTTTTACATTCTAAACAAATAAACCTTTAATGGTTAATACGTATTTTTATACTGCGACAATGGATAAATTTTTATTTGTTTTGAAATTTAAATCTCTATAAATTTTTCAGCTCGTACGAATTTCAGTGTGTCTGGGCTTGTATATCTGAATGGGACAGGTTATGTATGATTCTTGTCACTTGGTATTAATAATTGAATAAAAACATTCACTTGCAATTTAGATGCATAACCAAACTTTTTATTCGGACGAAATGACATTTCCAACTACATACAAAATGACGGAGAGATTTTCCCTTTAGATAATTTCCTCCTCTTAATATTTAAATGAAATGGAATCGTAATGTTGTTATCCCTATCATAGGATGATTTTGTAATCCGGTCCGGAAAAATTAAACCGATTTTTGTTTCAGATATATCCCCTTAATTTAACTTGAAAATCTCAGACACTAGTCAAAAAACTAAAAAAAAGTTCTGTGCCTTGAAAACTCCAGCAGCCAAAGCTGGCTAAAAATCTTACACAGCAATAACGCAATATCTTTGTCTTTTGCATTCTCAACATCTCTAAGTGAATTTTTGTAGAGATCGGTATGCAGTTCTGAGATGTTTATATTTATATTTTAATTTTACTCATTATCCTCGTTCTGGTATAGGATAAGCAGGCTTGTAACCGCTTTTCTGAAAAAAATAACTTAGACACGAAACGTCTAGTACGCCTCAGATACTTCGGACTGATTTTGTGATGACGACATTTGGCTATAAACAACGGGCTACGATCGAGCTATGGAACGTGAGTGCTTTGTGGAACGAGATGGATACGGAAATGGTCCATTATGAAATAAATATCTTGGGATTAAGCGAAACTAGATGGAGAGGAAGTGGAGAGTTCACATCACCCACAACCGAGCCCGTACTGCTATACTCTGGCCAGGAAGAATAAGATACACCCCGCATGGCAGGTGTAGGCTTGTTGCTAACCAAGCTTGCCCCCGCCAATCACTATTGACATCCGACCGAATTATCATCGCTAGATTCCGGACAAGGGTATGTAACATCTTAATAATTCAATGCTATGCGCCGACCGAGTAAACGGATATAGTCTTCCACCAGTTCCTTAGCGACATCTAAAGATGATATCAAAATATTCATGCGGGACCTGAACGCTAAGATTGGCTCTAACAGCACTGGCCTGGAACATGTAATGGGGAAATTTGGACTCGGAACGCAAATGTGGAGTTGTTTGTTGAATTTTATAACTCGCGCACCTTGACATGGGTGGATCCTTATTTAAACACAAAAAAATGCCAAATGACGTTTCGAAAAGTTGGAGAAAGTGTCTTCTCGATATTGGCGGCGCTACGGCAGCAGTACGGCCGCGTAACACAACATCTAATATGCTACAGCTCAATGTGCTAGAGCTTAAAGTGCCGAATATCCGCAGCGCATTGCGCCAAAAAGCTGGTGCACTGCGTCATAACACCGACGACTCCATTGACCAAAAATGGAAAAGGGCGAAGGAATATCAACTGCGGAGATGGAGATAATATTTTGTTGAAGTCATAAACAAGACCTTTGGACCGTCGAATACCTCTTCACACGAGCCTGAACACTCGCCGGATGCGGAGCATTAACTCTAGAACCCCGACAAGATTAGAGTTCCCTGACGCAATTAAGTCAATAGACCGGGGAAACCGAGATCTATCCTACTCAAGGAAAAACAGGCGTAATTGTAAAGATTCCCAAAAAAGGTGATCTGACGAGTTGTAGCAATTGGCGCGGTATCTGCACTCTCCAAATTGATGACAAAGATCATCTGAATGCGAATCAAGCAGCAAACGATCGAGCGAACTACAAGCGATGAACTCGCAGGCCTTAGTGAGGGTTGCTCTTGCAGTGATCACATCAACACCCTCCGAATTAACATCGAGCAATCCCTTTACATCTAATGTTCGTCGATTTTGAAAACGTTGATCGCGAGTATGTATATATGGGCAGCTTTACGTAGGACAGGCATCCCAGAAAAATTATCACCATCATAATGGAGTCCTACTCAGGCGCACAATATCACCTCCTACACAAGGATAAACTGTCGGAGCCTTTCCAAGTGCTGCACGGAGTGAGACAAGGATGCATACTGTCACCTTTATTATATAGCGCCCTACATGACCACCCATCGCGAGAGACTAAAGGCCATTCTACATCCAAAAGTTCGGCTTGGTCGTCGGCGTGGTCGTGGGCTTCACAGCTCAATTCAACGCTCATATTTCTACATTGGAAAAGTTCAGTGTGATTTTTGACAGGAAACATATGATTGGAACGGTTTTTAAAGTCACTTCATTTTGTGTTTGAAATCGTTTATTTCTGAAAGTATAGTAATAATATGGAAAATATAGACATAATTCTCAATTTTTACTTTTTTTTACATGAAATACTTGTCAAAACAATTTTCAAGTGAAGGAATTGGTATCATTGATTTGGATTATTAAGTTGGCTCGCCTGCTTTTTGAGCGTCGGCTTTGAAATTTCTCAAAGCTGGAACTGACGACCACGCCGACGCCCACGACCAAGCCGGGATGTAGAAGAACAATTCATTTAACACGTAGTCAAAGCCCACGACCAAGCCGAACTTTTGAATGTAGAATGGCCTTAAATGTAAACACAGATGAACTATGCCGACGACGTATATCACCTATCCACCAAGCAGAGTAATGTATCTCTAATGTCTGAAGCCCTGAGTAGAGAAGATCGCAGAGCAGGGCTTAGGATCTATGCTGCTAAAATCAAACTTATGAGCTTCGGTTCTAGGAAACAAAATCAAAATTTATCTTGAAGAACGGATAGTGCAACAGGATAAATTTTGTTACATTGGAAGCATACTTACAGCAGACGGCGGAGCTGAAGCTGATGTACAGGCATCAATAAGACTCGAGTTGCATTTAATATTCTTGCTGAGATCTGGCGCAATAACAGCATTTCCAGACCCACAAAACTCCGGATTTTCGAGTTGAACATAATATATGTTCTGTTGTACGGCAATTCAACATGAAAAGTGACCTGTAAAATAACATCTACGGTACAAACCTTTGTCAACCGGTGTCTTCAGCGCATCCTTAACATATGTACATTGGTCGGAGGTTATCACCAACGAAGACCTACACAGACTTACAGACCAAGAGCGAATAGAAGCCCTATGCCCCACAAGGAGTTAAATGAACCAGGAGATTGTTGTTGTTGTGCTTTATTATCGACTAGCGTGCCAGCCTTGGGTTTAGACGTTAAAAGTAATTAGCTTTTTGAAAAGAGGAAATCGTCCTCTACCATTTTTTAATATTTTAAAAAATAAAAACCAAATAAAATTTGCCTTTGAAAAAAAGTCATGCATCTTCGTCCGTTGGTCCGGACGTATTAGGACACGTTACTGGTCGCAATCCTATGATAAGGGTATCAAATGAAATACCGAGTAAAATACAAAACAACTTCAGCAAGGTTTAGCTTGAACTTCAAGCAAATATTGGAAAAATGGAATGGTTCTCTGAACTAGAAGATTTTGGCACCGACTGATGCCAGAGTACGGAATAGGGTTCTCAGGTCGGCAAGAGTGGAAGATAGTATCGTGGTGGTGAAATTATAGTACCAACCTGAAAATTATAGTACGCTTTGTAAAAACGACAACAACAATACAAAAAAAATTTTAATAGCACATAAGTACATGTAAACAGCAGTGCTTTTTCCGCGGTAAAAAGAAATTAAAACAAAAGAACGCGTTTGATCAAGTTCGAATTCGACCGGCGTGCACCTACGATTACGAGAAAGAAACTAAATAGTGATGCAATCGAAAAAGCGTGCCAACTTTAATAGTGTGCGATAATCTTTCATACACTACGCAAAACGGCATTGCAGGTGGCTGAAAATTATTTTATTTGAGAGGGTTCTTGGCGCGTTTTTTAAACAACCTAAAGCGAATTTCGACGAAGTGAAATTATAGTACATTTGCGACTTAGGATTGCGAATAGTACAGCTGGTCAAATTATAGTACACGTACTATAATTATAGGACGGTTGAGAACCCTGGTACGGAATAAGACGAATCAAGCGAGAAAATGAACAAATATATCTGTGATTGCTCATTCTATAAGAATTGAGAGTTGTTCTTGCTTGTACTTGCTCGCTTCTGTTTGAAAATATTTTGTTTGTTCCAGTCTCTGCTGATGACCAAAACCTCATGATCAAATATTCCGTCACAATACCGAAATAACCCAAGTGAGAAGAAATGTTTGTACAAAGAAGGTAATTATTAACTTTAGGGGTCACATCTCGGATGATCTTCTACAAAAGGATTCTTTAAATGTTGACAAATGTACAGGGTGTTTCAGATCTGACATGCGGAAATGAGTGAGTTTGATAGATCTCACCTAGGCAAACAAAAAATTTAATGGCAGGGGAAGGCAATCTCAACCGTTTGGGAGTTACAGGGTGATTCATAAATTTGCAATTTTCATGGTATGCACATCACTTTTATTTTTATATTTTGATCTATTCAACGCAGCGACATCAGACAAACGCCAAAAACTACTATCTCAATGACCTTTCCAAAATTCTCAACTATGTTAATCTAACTCCTACCATTGTAGGTACAGTCACTTCCAAAAGTGATAAAAATGTTTTAAAATTACCAAAAATTCAGCATTTCCCCAAATTCTCTCCGAATTTCATATTATTAACAAACTATTTTTTATTTTTATTAAATTGCCCATCTTATTACCTTTCCAATATGGTGCAACATGCCCAGGTAGAGGAAAAGATGTACAAATTCATAACTATAGAAAACCTATCGAGGAATATTATGAAAATCTGCAATTTAAAGAAACTAAACTCATACTAACTCTAAAATACTTGTTATTGAATTCAAAAAGGTTTAAAATTAATCTTAGTGTATTATAAAAGCTGTACAAAATATCCACCGCCACTTTGGGTGAATGCCAAAAACTTGCTTCTAATTTCCTGTTTCAGGTGTATTTTAGTCACTGTTTTCCGTATTTTTGTCGCTGCATTCCTAATTCTTGTAATTAAATCCTCTCTAGTATTAACAGGGTTTGAATAATCTTCATTCTTCATTGTTCCCCAGAAGTAAGGTCGGAAGATCTAGCACGCCAAGGAATCGGTGCACCTTGTTCAATCCAGAAATTACGAAATTTTTTATTTAGTATTGACTTCACAATGTTTGCAGTACGTGCTGGTGCTCCTATTAGATTATGCAAAGGGATGTCCTCTATTGAATCTGACAGTGCAGTCTCCAAAAAGCCCCCATAAATTTAAATGTTGCGCACTTGCGGCAAAATAAATGGTCCTACCAAATAGTTGCCGAAAAATAGCAGTCCAAACATTGAAACTGGAATTTCTGCTGGAATGAGGTCACTCTTGTCCTAACTGGATTAGTATCCGACCAAGTTTGTGATACCATCCCTGGTGAATTGTGATTCATCTGTCCACAGAATTCGGTCCAGAAACGCCTTGTCGTCAATGTCACGTTTCAGAAGCCAACCGCAATAATTTAAGTCTTCTCTCGGAATTTCTTTGCATTAGTTCTTGGATTGGGTGATGATGATATGGACCTAATCCCTCTCAACGAATGACTCTCCAAACTTTAGCTGAAGATACTCCTAATCGTATTGCGGCTCGTCTCGTGCTCGTTTCAGGGTCCTACCTGATCAGAGTGATTATTTGCTGTTCGATGTCGGCGGAAGTTTCCGAAGTTTCGGGTCGCGTTTCCCTTCTGTGTGAAGTAACACTTCCTGTTTCTCTTAACCTTCGAAAAGTCCGTGCAAATACCCCTCTTTGGGCTGCTCGTCTATTAGGAAATCTCCTTTAATATTCCGGTACAGCCGCTATCTCGTTTCCGTCTAATACGACATAAATGTAAATAATATCCGCGTATTCCTCAAAAGTAAATTCTACCATTTTGTAATAATTTTTGCTTAAAAACACCCGCAGTTATCGATTTGTTTTCCAACTATCTTTTATAGCAAAATTTCCATCAGGTATGAGTTCAGAATGCCAGGATACTAGAGTGTGAAACTTGGCTAGAGCAAGCTAATATCGGCAATAAAACCAAATTACATTAACATTTTTATTATTATTTTGCAGCAATAATTAAAATTAATTATCTGTACACCCAAAACAAACATTCTCGACTCTTTGTCTTAAAAGTTCTCTTTATTTAAAAAATCTTTTATGAATCACCCTGTAACTCCCAAACAGTTGAGATTGCCTCCCCTTGCCATTCAATTTTTTGTTTAACTAATTGAGATCTATCACCCCACTCATTTTCGCACGTCAGATCTCAAACACCCTGTATGCTGATCTACTTGTTGCACGTGTTTTCTTCTTATTAAAAAAGTAGTAATGAAAAATGTCAGTAGTAGTCTATTTACAATCCTTTACACTCCGGATTTTGAATAGTCCAGGTTTTGTAGCCTCGGGATAAATTTTTCAAAAATTTCCACTACTCGTTAAGTCGGGATTTAGTCGCAACGGTATTTCTTTTTTCAGTCTTATGACGTGATACGCAGAGAAATAGTTTTTAACAGACTTCCCAAAAGGTTCTAAGTTCGACGTGTATTTATTTATGTTTATTTTTGATGTCTGACCAGGCATAACTTCGTCACGCGTTGACCGATTTTGATGTTTCTGTTTTTTTGGGTAGAGTATTTTAATCGATTGTTACCATGTAACGCGTGGACCGATTTGGATGGTTCTTTTTTTGTTGTACAGAGTATGAACCCCCATTGCTAATAGGAGAAAACATTTTCCCTAGGGGGGGGGGGGGGGGCTAGTCTAACTTCGCAACGCGTGCACCGATTTGGATAATTCTTTTTCTGTTGAGTAGAGTATGTTCCCTGGTTGATACCGCGAGAAAAAAATGTTGGTGGGGTCGGGGTGGTGGTGGAACCTAACTTTGTAACGCGTGAACCGATTTGGATGGTTCGTTTGCTGTTGTATAGAATGTGATACCCCATTGCTAATAGGAGAATAATTTGGTCCTATGTGGGGGTGGGGGGTGGGGGGGGGGAGGGGTAGTCTAACTTCGTAACGCGTGGAGCGATTTCGATGATTCTTTTTATGTTGGGTAGAGTATGTTCCTTGATTGATTAAATACTTTTCTTGTCGTTGTTTGGTTTGATTGATTTGCACCGACTTCAAAATGTCGTAATAGATATAAAATTAAAAATTATTTTATGCATTTTAGCGCTTTTTGTGAAGTTGGTTCAACTTTTTTTTTAAAAAAAACTATTTTTCTTAATGTTTTTTGCTATTTCCACAACAATGTCTGCCAATTTTCCGTTTATTTATCCCTGATTTTCGTTCTAAATAATTTTTATTGACTGTTCGAACACTATTATTACCACTTTTAATATATTCCCAATTCACGGTAGATACGCCCTTCATTATTTAATTTTAGAATCAGTTCCTTTCTTCTCAAACACATTTGTTCTAAATTGACTTTTTTATATCGCAATGCTTATATGCCTACCAACAGCTACAGTAAAACTAATTGAAATAGGCCTCGACAAAACAAAGGCAACGAAAAAGTTATCGAACGTACGAGATTTTTGTTCTTTTTGATGAAATATTTTTTCGGTTTTTCATACACTTAATTAAATAAATTTATTTTATTTTATTTTATTTATTTATTATTTAAATTTAAATGTTATTAAATATTTTTGTACATATTTTGAATAAAGGTTTTAGTTCATAAAATATCGGTACATACGTAGCCTTTTATCCGCCACAAAAGATATGTAATCATTTTATAAAATAGCGAAATTCTCTTAGTGTTTGATATTTTTTTCGGACAGTGTAATTTTGACGGAGACTGAAATAACAGAATTTGGTGAATAATTCAGAGATGACTAAACGTTCGTTTATTGAAAATTCTGAAAAATTAAGTAGAGCAGAAGCTGCAAATACATGTGACGCAAACATATTTTCCCTTATATTCGTTTTAGAGAATCAATTATAAACAGTCATATCAAATACTTAGCTCAATTCGTAACAAATTCGTAGTGCATATGATTGCAAACAAAAAACAATCACTTTTTTCATATGTAGCTTATGAGACCAGAGCCGCTGTAATATAAATTCAGTATCAGTATCTCAATTTCTCTGGCTCTGGCCTAACGTTTCACTTCCCCACCTACAAGGCAAGTATGTACTAGATATGGGACAACATACTTTCCATTTGGTATCATGCTAATTGATATTTTCAAGGGCATGAGGCAAACTCAGTTATGTATTTAATACTTCCTATAGTCGACTAAATGAAATATCCTTACAATATAAAATAATCTTACTTTGTTCGAAAGCCAGCTGTTCCATACTGAATGTCCGAAGTAACTTTTTTGGGATACATTTCCCTGGCAAAGGCATAAATTGTACGTAAATTCACAGACATTTAAGCACTTATTTACTACTTAAAAAAGAAGAAAAACTTGACAACCGATTTAAATAATTTAAATAAAGTAATAATTTAAAATCACTTAATTTAAGGCAAGACAAGAAAGTCACTCAGAGAACAGCTGCACTTACTGCTGGAGCTAGAAACGCTTCAGAAAAGAGGAACTAATTTACTGAACTTTTGACATTTCTTGATCAGAAATTTCTCGCTCTTGCCTTGCGTATTTCGTGGTATTTTCCATGTTCACTTATAACATGCCGGCACAGTTAGAGAAAGTGAGAAAGGCTGAGTTAAGAAAGTAAGAGTCTGGACTGTTTCCGTTTCCCCTAATGTACTCTATTTTATCGTGAAATGTTCACTTTAATTAAATATCGTTTTGGTTTGTACACAATGAAAATGCATTTGCGTTATTAATTAAATTTTTAAGAATGTTTTCCACATCTATGCATTTTTAAAAAGACTAAAATAAACCGATGTGACGATTATCAGTACTTTAAGAAATGATTTAAAGCACAATGTGTTTTATTTTTCTAGAACATTTAAAATTATTATTCTAAGTTCCAATACTTAAATAACTCACTGCCCCAGTTATCGAAATGAAACGTACGAATCTGCCCGTACAATTTGCCTATCAATTTCGCCAACGAATTCGAATTCTACATGAAAACATCTAAGAAAGTGTGTATACTTTATTCAAATAGCTAGAATATTTAAATTTTAAGAAATTCCATATAATACTAATATAGATTCTACAAATTGACGAGTTTCTGAGTCAACTGATATTCGGGCTCCAGTTTTTTGTGTAAAATCCTGATGTGATGGAAACAAACCGCGTTCATATTCGTAATTAGGAGCATCCAAAACCGCATGTTCAGCTATAAAATCTGAGGGAAAAAAATTTATTTAGCGGGCCTATGTAATCATATCGTAGCTTAGAATGAAGAACTAATATAGTTCTTTATTCTAAGTGTCGTATTAAAACAAATCGAGGATTCTGTTTTTGCAATTTTAAGAAAAAACGTTCGTTTAGATGAGACGGCTCTTTCGGCGTTACCCTTTAAACTTGAACTGGGTTTATTCTTAAGACAACCACGGTTAAATACGTCCAAATTTTTTAAACGATTGCCTTATCTTTTAAGCAAAGAAAACAGAAAATAAATTTTATAAGATTTTGTTTCTATGTATATTAGGTATGTTTCAAGTGAGAAATTTTGGTTATAGAAATTAAAACAATAACAAATCATTGCGCTATGGTTGGTTGGCTTGCAAGGAGCAGAAGATGCACGATGTCTTTATAGTGGTCCTTTGTATGCGTTTAGTTGCTCGTTATACGCCCCCTACTCGGCAGCGTGCTCTATCCAGATCCCACTGTTAACCTAAATGATCCCCATAATTGGATAATTGATATGTCTCATCCCAATTTCTTTACTTCTGCTAGATTTCCACAGAAATATGATCCCAATATTCTAAATCGTGTAACACGGTCTCGTCTTCTTCCCCGTATCTCCTGTACAGCCAGGAATTCAATTGAAAGTTGGTTTACGCTTATCTATTTCCTTCTTTCCTCTATTAAGGTTTTTTCCCCTAGAGGATCCTAGAGGATCTTATCTCCTATCTCTATCGCTGCGATTTCAAATTGAAATACGAAGGAGGAGTTGTTTACCCCTCTCCATGTCTCCAGGTTCTGTTCCTCATACGATATCCCGAAACCACCTTAAGCTCGCATTTTCCGTCTGTATTTTTATGGATCACCCTATCGTTAATCCATTCACTTTTTATCGGGAAATAAGTTTTGAAATCACCCTCCCTGTTGGGGTTTCTAGTTTGGAAATCCCAGAAATCTTTTTCCCTGAAGATGTTTTAGATGGAGTTGGTATCAGGTTTCATGGTAGTCTGATTTCAATGAATATATTTTGTTTTTCTTAGAATAATACAAATCAAAATTCTGAATATCGGCTACGTATAGTTGTAAGTATACGTCATAACTACATCCTGAATCATAATAACCGTTATATATGATTAAATAATTTTACTTAGGAAATTGATAAGACAGAAAATTATTTTTTGCTTAAGTTTAATTACTTTAATTTATCAATTAATACTTTGCAGCGACTGCTACAGTCCCCCATATCTTTCCTATGGCATCCCTACACGTCCAGAAATCCCTTACCGATTTGCTTTTCTTTTCATGTAGGTGTCTAGCCCAATTTAGTTTCCCGTCCGTTAGCACACCTAAAAATTTGACTTTATTCCCAACTGTTAATCTGATGTTGCCAATGCACGGGGGAACTATTTTCCTTAATTTTTGTTTTCTAGTGAAGCAGTAGAGATTCATCTTGGCTCGGTTAATCTTCAGCCCGCAATCTGGCGCCCAAAAGGTTGCCGTGTCGTTTGCTTCTTGAAGACGTATCCCAGGGTTTCTTTAAACTTACCTCTGGCTACTATCAATAGGTCGTCAGCATAACAGATAACGCCGAGACCATAACATTGGTGGAAGAATCCCTCCCTTTGGAGTTTCTCTCTTAACGAATGCTGTCAATTTTCTAGTTCTGAAATTTGTTTTGATTATTCGGTCCTCTAGCTTGGAATTGATCCAGCTGATTATGATTTGCCCCCTTCTCACTCGAAATGCTTAGAATTTTATCAATTATTACATTGTTGAAGACTTTTATGTCTATGAAGCAACCCAACGCTACTTCATTGTACATCAATGTGTGGTGAACTAGGCTGTGCAGAGCATAGTCAACCGACCTTCCTTTAATATAAGCATGTTGGCAACTTGAAAGTTGGTTTACGCTTATCTATTTCCTTCTTTCCTCTGTTTTCCTTTTCAGTAGGAATGAGGTAAGGCTAATTGGTCTATATGCATTTGATGTATTATAGTCAATCTAGCCACTTACCAATTTATGGGAGTTGTAACTAAAGCATGTTTCCATCTTACTGTAACAAGATGGGGTAAATCCCATTTATGCTCGGTGATTTATATGGGCTAAGATATTTGACTGCCCATCTTAAATTGTTACAGTACACAATTGTAGTGTAGTGCCTTCCTCCATTGATTCCACTAGGGTGGTTCCCGGAACTGTTTATAATCAGCTTTTTCAAAGAATCGCTTATGTTGCATGAGTTCTCAATAAGTTATGTTTAGCTTTTCGACTTAGATAATGTTTTCTTAAGTCTAGCTGTCTCACTCGTGCTTTCAATTTGGCTAGTAAAAACTTTGATAGATTCCCTCAGGGCAGTCAGACCTGAATAGCCTAGCAGTGTTAGTAGATTTATCAACGATTCCCTGTGTGGACTCCATAATCATAATCTCTCTATATTTATCCCAATTAGTTTTTCTGAGGTGTTAAAAGGTCAAGACATTATTTTTAACATTAACACTTATCTCAAAGAATGTCCATCAATGATCCGATAATGATATAACCAGTTTTTATTAATAAAAGTTGGCTTATTGCCTTTATTTATAATAAAAAGTTCTAACTATATTAGATACTCATATATAGACCTCCCCTGTCATTATTGTCCGTGCTGCCACACACTATGTTAAGTTTCTGTCCTTTGCATACCTAACCGTATTTTTTAGAATTCCCGTGGTAGGTGGATTTTCTTCTTTAGAAAGGTATGCTGATGCTAATAGTAGCTTCTTCTGGCCTCGTCCTCTACCGATTTCCTATCGGACAGCTACACAATTGCGATTGCTAATCTGTGGAATAGAAAAACTATATATACCTTGGCCTACCTTTGTTCAGGGTATAGAAGCAAGTAAACACTTGAATTCCAGTTCTTGACCTATGCCTCAAAAGTGGCTGGTTCCTGAATAAGAGCTATATTTTTATTCTTGTTCACCATCATCTCGACTAGTGTGGCCGTAGCCAAGCTACTTCTATGCAAGTTGGCCTGCACGAACCACGTCATGATAATGACTCATTATTTATTGGAGTGGAGGTCTTAGATCTTTCCACTCCTTATCGGTAGGATCTCTTCCTGATTGGGGGCCTTACGATAGGTTTCATCGGCAGCATCGGTAAGTCTTCTATCTTCTGCGGGATCAATGATGTATATATATATATTTTTCAGATATAAATGCCACTGTCGCACCTGGGGAACTCCTAGCTATTATTTTGCCAATGGCACCTTCTTCCAGGACTGCTACAGCACTTTCAGCCGGCGCAAGCCAGCCTCCATAGCCGCCGCAGAATTTTCGGAAGGTAATTCTCCTAGAGCTGCTTCTGTTGTGTTGTGGGTACCGTGGATATAGCCAACTTGTTAGGGTCTACCATACCCTCTATATTCACTTTTACAAAAGTGCATGAGAAGACACCATTGGCGACCCAATTACCGATGGGTCCAGCAGAGAGGAGGAAACTACTGCAGACTCCCCCGGAATGGCCTACTACAACCTTGGAGTTTAGGGTTTTTCCAGAGGTTCTCTGCTCGCGCATTAGTTACTTCGTTACGCTCTAGGATGCATTGCCCGGTTTCTACCGCTTCGAGGTGTAACTAACACTTGAGAATGTCCAGATGAGGATAACCGTATCCTCGAAGGCATCAACTCTGCCGTCCATCCTCCAGCAACCCTAGTGGAACTTACTCAACAATCAACCTCATAACCTCTAACGCTTTTTTTAATTTCAAAATAAAACAATTGACTAAATTCTCAAATTTCAGCTTATTCGAAGACAACGATTGCAAGTGGACGTACAATTTAAAGTGGATTCCAAACCACTGATATTTTCTCTAGAACCCCATGGTATTTTTATATGATCTGTTCTCAGCAGTAAACAACCTTGCTTCGCCACCGATGAAATTTGAAAATGGGACCTCTGGATTGGAAGGCCGACACGTTATAACTTATTCCACCAACGACATCAAGTTCAAGTCTTACAAATGTATTTTTTAACCGACTTCCCTAAAACGAGAGGCTTTAAGTTCCACCCGAATTTTTTTATGTATGACCGGGAATAATTTCGTAACGCGTTGACCGATTTGGATGGTTCTGTTTTTGTGTGTTTAGAGTATGTACGTTCTCCGAGGGTTAACCCATATTAAATCAACCAATGAAGGTTGCTGACAAAATTTATTAATTTTTGTACTTTACGAGAGTTGAAAACCGGTATTAATAAATTTTTTAGATGTTTAGTTTTTTTTAGCCGCCATTTTATATTGGTGTCTCAGCCTACTTTGCATCTTACAGAGGTTTGCGTTAAACGCTGTAACTTCTTGGTTCTTAAAGATGAGTTTAAACAAAAACCACGTTAAAGGGCATAAAATGCACAATATTTTCTGTCCAGTATATACAGGGTGTTTCAGATCTGACGTGCCAAAATGAGTGGGGTGATAAATCTCACCTAGGCAAACAAACAATTGTATGGCAGGGAGTGGGGCAATCTCAACCGTTTGTGAGTTACAGGGTGATTCATAAATTTCAGTTTTTCGTAGTATGCACATTACTCTTTTATTTTTATCTCTGATCTACCCAACATAGCCACATCAAACAAACGCTAAAAAACAACTATCCTAATTACCTTTCCAAAAATGTCAAAACTACTGATCTCTACTCCTAACATTTTACGTACAGTCACTTCCCAAAATAGTTTGTAATTACCTAAAGTTCAGCATTTCCCCAAATTTTCTCCGAAATTCATATATTTAATAAACTTTTTTTTATTTTTATTGGATTGCCCATCTTACAAACTTTCCAAAAAGGTGCAACATGGCAAGGTAGACACAATATTAGAAAAACCGCATCCTTAGAATTCCTTGAGTACCTAATTATTTTATGCACTTTGGGTAGGAAATTCTTTAAAGAAACAAAATTTTTAAGAGGAAAGGTCGAACATATTTGTTTTGGGTTAACAGGTAATTAATTTTAATTATTGCTGCAAAAAAGTTATAAAAATATTAGTGTAATTTTGTTGTATTGCCGATATTAGCTTGTGGTAGCCAGAATTCACCCCCTTGTATCCTGGTGTTCTGTTACTCGTATCTGATGAAAATTTTGCTATAAAATAGGGTCAGTCAGCAAAAATACCTATCAGAGTTAAAAAATAAATCAATAAGTACGGGCGTTTTAAGCAAAAATTATTAAAAAATGGTAGAATTTACATTTAAAAAATGGTAGAATACATTTGAGGAATATTTACGTTTATAGTGTAGTAGACGGAAAAGAGAGAGCGGCTGTACTGAAATATCAAAGGAGATACCGTAATCGGCGAGCACTCCAAGAAGGGGTATTTAGGCTGACTTTCCAAAGGTTAAGAGAAAGAGGAAGTGTAACTTCATACGACATGGAGACCTGACCCGAAACTTCGGGAACTTCTGCCGACGTCGAGCACCAAATAATCACGATCGTGAGACGAGCACGAAATGAGTCGCAAGACGATTAGGAGTGTCGTCTTCTAAGGTTTGGAGGGTTATTTATCGAGGGGGAATTCGTCCATATCATTATCACCCAGCCCAAGGACTACTGGAAGGAGATTCTGAGCAAAAACTGAAATTTAGCACTTGGCTTCTGGAACGCGACATTGACATTGATTATTAGAAAGAAGAAGAAACGAAACATTTTTGTTATATTAAAAATTTATAACTAAAAAACTAATAAAGTGTCAGTGATAAAATTTTAAACACTTATTACACCGCAATGAAAGAATGGTTCCTGAAAATTTTTACCTAAGTATTTCAACTGACCAGATCGTAAGGAGGAGGATTTAATACTTTGTTTGTTGCACCGTCCTCTCGTCGGCAGACGTCATAGATATTTCTCGTGTTCGAGCAGAAGTTCTTCCACAACTCTATCTTCCTTATTCGTAGAATTTTCTTTCTTTAAGGCTTTGTATCTGCCCCAGGCTTACATATTCTCGGGCTCCTTATGGCACGGTTTAAAGCCTTCCTACTCTCCTTCTTCAGTGCTTCCAGCTCCGTGCCTCACTTTGGGTTCTGTTGCACCACTTTAATTGGCTTGCCGGCTTTGTGATACGCAATCAGTGTACAACTGATCGGGTTCCCTAAGAACACTAATAGTCAGAAGTTATGGGAAATACTAACAAAACATATCTAAAAATACAGTGCACGTAATATTTTTGGATACTCCAGGCGTCGTTTCGTCAGTTTTATCTTCCGACTATTAGTGTTCTTAGGGAACCCGATCAGTCTAAGGTTACTCTCCTCATTTTCCTCATAGCAAATGTCAAAAGTAATGGCTTTATAGTTCGACAGCGTCACCACATCAGCAGCTCTTCAATTGAGCACCCTGTCCAATAACTGCTAAGGGTTAGGTCGATAACCTCCTTACGTCTTTCAACCACGAAAGTTGGCCAGCCAAGACCCTAATATCTACACGATTGGACCTAGAAACTGGCAATTTAACACCTAAATAGAGTTTTTGTTTATTTATTTATTTACAAATTCGGCAAATACTGACTACTACAAACTAACGAAATCTAAACAGTAAATATAACGCAAAATTAAATATTAAAATAAATTACAGAATCAAATTGATTGACTAATAAATGCAAAATAGAAAACTAAATTAAATAAAGAGGTTTACACATTTAGCATAGTCGAGAAAAGAAAATATAAGAATATAAGAAAAAGAAAAGAAAAAAGAAAATGCAACCTAGACCAAGCCGATTTTAATTCGAACTACGATACGTGAATAGTAATTCTACAATGTTCATCTGATTAAATATCCTTTGCTTCTTATGCGTTTACTGCTTGTGTGCTACGTGTGATGGCGAAGTGGGTGCTCGACTTGCTTGCGTGGATTTGTTAGAGTATGGATAGTGACACCGACCTGGACTGCAAGGTGAGGACTATGATAAACATATTGAGTGATGATATGCCGGGTCTCAATATCTGCTATCTCAATGCTAGAAGTATCAGATCGAAAATGGATGACTTGAGGGAAATGTTTTCAGGTACTGGACTTCACGCGATCCTTATCAGTAAGTCATGCTGTGCTCTGTGTACTGTCCACCTAATCTATTTAACGTTGACAATGTTGATTTCAAAGTTTCCTTATCCACGCTCTCTCATAGGTATTACAACATTATTGTGGCAGGCGACTTTAATGTCAATATCCTTAGTCACAACAATAAATCAGAAGGCTTCCCGACTTTTGCTCATTCGCTACATCTTCGAGTGATTAATGATTCTCCAACATACTTTAACATTACCACTGATTCCGCAAGTGTAAAACGTCATTCTCAACTCCCCCCTCTCCTGCATTCCTTGATCACGACATACTATTCCTTAAATATAAATTAGCCATACCTAATCAACTCCTTTTCGAGCTATGAATTTCAGGGATTTTGCAGGTATTATACTAATCTTCTTTTTGATGAGTGCAGCAACACTATTCCGCCAGCATAAAAGACTCAGATCCTCAAATAGTCGTCTGCAAATAGTGGACTGCTATGCTGCACCCAAGAAGCTTTGGGACTCCCTGCGTAGACTGGGTGTCAGTGGAAAAGATTCCTTAGAATTTGAACTAGATGCTAACGAGCTTAATAAGTTCTTTACTTCAAGTACTGGAAGTTGCATAAACTCCAATACTGCATCCACTCCACTGAATTTCTCCGTAGATCAATCTGAACCACAGTTTAGTTTTCACGCTTTGTAAGGCTAATTTTACCATGCATCATTGGAGCATCACTAGAATGCCTCACTTTCAGTGTGTTTCCATCTCCTTGGAAGGAGGCTTTGGTAGTCCCTTAGCTAAGAATTCTCGTCCCAATGCCCCGTCAGATTTTAGACCGATAAGTTTATTATGTTTTTTAGCGAAGGCCTTGGCAAAACAGGTATCGGAGATTAGTCCTTTTAGACTTCACGAAGGCTCTCTTTTGGATTTGGCTCATTTGCTCTGAAATTACTTAAAGGCTTTCTGACTCATCGCTCACAGCGGCTTAAGATCGAGGAAATTATCCCACCAAAGCTTTTGTTGTATACTGGTGTCCCCCAAAGGATATCAATATTAGGACCTTTGCTGTTTAGTCTTTTTATTAATGATTTGCGTTATTAAAAACTGTTCTGTGAACTTGTATGCTGATAATGTGCAAATCTATCTAGATCGCCCCATTGCTCTTCTAGAGGATTGTGTCAACAGAATAAATGAAAATCTTCAGAGTATCTCACAATGGTCAGCAATCATAATCTCATTCTTAATCTAAAAAAGTCGCAAGCATTAGTTATGGGCAGAGAAAGTTATGACCTAACCTATTTTCCTCCTTTAGAGCTAGGTTTATCATACCAGATGTCTCGAAAGCTAAAAATCCGGGAATTATGCTTAACGCTCGTGTGAGTTGACACGTTAATATGAAACGGGGTCAAATTTATGGGGTACTACGTCGACTGTGGCTGTATGCTTATGTGCTCACTACCGACCTTCGCATAAAGTTAGTCAAAAAGTTAATATTGCCACATATCACACATGGCTCCATTAGTTATCCCAGACTCGACTCACGGTACAAACGCAAACTTGAAGTAGCTTCTTCCATTAGGTTTGCATTCAGGTTGCGTAAGTATGATCACATCTCTTCCTTCCGATATAAAATTCTGTATTGTATTGTATTCTTTATAATCGTCCGGTCCGGCATATCTTTACGATCTGGTTAATTTTTTACGTGGTAAACATTATATCTTGGATAGTTCTTACCTTGTTCAGGTTGGTCGTATTTGGAACGCACTTCCTATTCCGATCCAGCGAGCGGGTTCGCCTGCTTCCTTCAAACGGTTACTTTGGCGGCATACATCTTAAGGATAATGTTGTTATCATAAAATTTAGTTTATACAGAATGATCGCACACGCATTCGGATAAAACTAGATTTTCATTTCTTTTTTTAAATCTTTATCTCTTCTCTTGTACCTAATTTTGTGTCTTGCTTTCATATAATTTACATAACTTCTTGATAGGTATTACAATTGCTTTGGTTGAGTTTTTATTTAGTAATTTTAGTCTTGTCTTATTGTACTCCACTTGTTGAATATATTTATTATTATTGTTATTAAATATTACTACCAAAAAAGGAACGTACTGACAATAAAAAACGAGATAAAATACAAGAAAAAAAGAAAAAAAATTAACTAAAAATAACACCAAAATAAATTAATTATTTATTTAATTAAAAAAAGAAAAAATGAGAAAAGAAAAACAAATTAACTGTACACAAGCAAATCTCTTATCTGTGACTATTTAATGAAATAAAAATGGAATGAAATGAGTTTTGGGGGTCAAATATAGCCCATCTTTAAAAAAAATTTCCTAAGAGGAAACAGCACTATAATGGCCGGAAGAAAAACGAAATGTCAAAAAAAAATTCTGAGATGCCTTAAATTTCTTTCTGGGGCTCTGCAGCAAGGACGCGTCTAACTAGTTATGATGTAATTATCATAAATTCGCAGCTATTTGAAAAAATACCAAAATGTTAAAATTATCGTTGGCGGCCATAAAAAATATTAAATATTGATGAAAAAAGATCCTACGTTAAACTGAAGCAAATTTTATGTAATTTAAAAAAAAATCAATTCGACTTAAATTGTATTAGAAAAGACCATAAAAAACATTGTTTTGAGGAAAACGCAAATAAAATTTGAGGGTATTTTTTATAAAAAGGGAAGTAATTATAAAACTTTTAACATGTCGTCAATGCCTGCACCATTATATCCACAAATAGTGGATGGGCGACTTCTTTTGTAACTCTCCGTAGGCTAAATTTTTTGGTCGCCCGGTGCGAGGAGAATGACGACATCGCTGTACTGCCGTTCTTTCCACGCCTGGCAATATATGTACCTGCATTTTGCTAGCCGATCTTGATTCTTCTTGGTTGGTAGAATCGTTATTTCTACGAGTTCAACGATAATATTTTGGGAAAATAATCTAGAATATTTGTACTTACAAAATATGTAACAAGAAATAAATCCATTTTTTGAACGGCCACAGTTGTTTCTTTTAATTTAAGGGGAAATGCGCTATCGCTAGAACGGAGATGGTTTTTTTCCAAATTAATAAATAAATTTTTTCTGCAAAACTTTTTAAAGTTGTCAAAAGGTGTTACTTTATTACACAAAAAGTAAATTTAAAAAATACATTAAGTGCGCAATTATCGAAAATACACTCCGCGTCAAAACTTTAGGCCACCCCATCAAAATCAGCCAAAAATGCAAATAATGTGATAATTTCGCCATTTGAGGTCTAAAATACGTTTATAATATCCGAAAACCAACAGTTTTGAATTACACAAAACTTAATATTTGGATCTACTGAAACTTTTCTATAATATTCCAATTTGCAGTGCGTCAAAACTTTAGGACAAGTAAATGAAACACAGTTTTAAACTTAATATTATTCACATTTATTGTATTTATTTTATATATTTATTTCTATTCTATAGTTAATAGTGCGTTTGACTACCTTTATTTTTTTAAATCTCTCTCATTCTTGCTGGTAATTATTTAAATAAAGTTTTAATATATCCATTTTCTAATTTTTTCCATTCGGCATTTTTAGATCTTCTTCTTTTTCTTTAGACCTTATATGCTTTCCAGCTAAGTAAACTTTCCGCGATAATTCACCCCAACAATTTTCTATATTTATATCAGGTGAACGTGCCGGCCAGTCCAACAGTTCAATTAATTTTGTTGCGAAAAAATCTTTAACACATTTTGTCGTATGTACAGCGGAATTATCATGCTGAAAAACATAGCTTTGTGCAGATATTGAAGTCGCATACTTACTTAATTGTTCGTCAATAATTTTAATATAATCTCTGCTATTCATTCGGCCGCTTATGAATTTTATTTCTGTTCTTCCATAGTACCCGATACCTGCCCAGACCATTATACCTCCTCCGCCCGAGTGCATTTTTTACAAGATTATATTATCCTTCCGGAGGTCGTGAAAATTAAAACGCTTCTCATCGGAAAATATCACTTTCCTCCAGCTCTTTTTCCAACTAAGATGGCGTTCGGCGAATTGTAGTCTTATATCTTTATGTTCATGTGTTAATGGCGGCTTTGCCTGCAGTTTTTTTCGTCTAAGATGTTTTGCTTTTTGTAACAAGCGCTGTACGTTTCGTACATTTGTGTTGACCCCCGCCTCTACAGCTATTTCACGGGAAGTAAGCATAGAATTTGATGCAAAACGTAAAATTGATCATTCATCTCGCTTCGAAATGGCCCTCGGTCGTCCTCCAGGATTTTTCTTGAGGTAGTTCTCCGGATTTCGTAAGTAATTCCGCAATACATGTCTGCTTCTATTAATTATCTTAGAAATATTAGAAATATGTTTATGACTTTTATCCCACTAGAGTCTAATCTTTTTCCTCTTCCCATTGTTTCTCAATGTTTATTTTTGTACTTATTTCACTTTTGCGATATCTTCACTCTAACTGCACAAACACTTTGTCACTAAAAAGAGAGATTTAGGCACATGTAATATTATGACTGATTGCTTTTCAATAAAAAATTTTTGTCAAATAAATTTTCAATAAGGGAAGTATTGAAGTTACTCTAAAGCAGGCCATACACGATCAATTCTGCCGTCAAGTCTGCAGCGGACTTGACGCGGCGTCCAGTTTGCAGCGCATCAAGTTTACCGTCCAGTTTGCATGATGCCGCACCAGTTGAAATCATGGCGTACCCAGTGGCAGACGACGCCGCGTTAGCCATCCTAGGCTTATTGCTCGCAATTAAGAACCCAACATACACACGTTCAAGTTTGCATGACGCTGCAGGCTTGATCAAGTCGGCAGAATCGAAATTCGATTTTTGCTTCAAGTAGACTTGTCATGCACAATGATAGCCATACACCGTCAAGTTTACTGGACGCCGCGTCAAGTCCGCTGCAGACTTGAAGTACAATTAATAGAAAACTTGTCAGGAAGGATAAAAGGAATTTTTAGAAATAAAAGCGGTCAAACATAGTACTACCTATAAATAAATGTGAATAATGTTTGGTTTAAACGAGTGTTTTCTTTACATGTCCTAAAGTTTTGACGCACTGCAAATGGGAATATTACAGAAAATTCTCAGTTGGTCCAAATGTCAAGTGCTCTGCAATTTAAAACTGCTGGTTTTCGGATATTATAAATCTGCTTTAGACCTCAAATGGCGAAATTATCACATTATTTGAGTTTTGGCTGATTTTAAGGGGGTGGCCTAAAGTTTTGACGCCGAGTGTATATAGAGAGATAGAGTACTTTTTATTCTTATTGGTTTTCGAAAAATTTATAAAGCCTTTTATATTTTATGAAATGTGTAAACTGCGTATGCGCACGATAATCCAATGCTGTGACTACTGGGCTACCAGTGTTGTCGACAATTCACCTTTCTAAAATTCTTTTATGGAAAAGCCTCGGTCGCAAATGTGTGTAAATATAGAATTTTCGTACACACTATTCCCAAAGGCCAGAATTCTGAAAAAAAGTTTCATAGTACCCAAATACACCTTTGTGCTGAGAATCTATGAGTTATAATCAAAAACTTTCTAATAAATAAAAAAGTGAATATATTTTTACAATACATAGGACGGAATGTTTTTTCTTCTAATATCAAATTAACAGATATTAACTAATCTACCTTTCCTAGCTGTGCTTTCGAAATATCGAATATATCGGTTATGGATTGAATGACTAGACCTCTGCTTGAGGTAGGTCTGATTTTGCTGATTTTTGGTTGTTTACAATTCAAAACAATGATTTAATTTTTTGTTAAATAATTCAGTCTGCCCAGAAGTTCTAATACACCACGTTTTTTATATATGCTGCTTTTAGAACGAATGACGCAGATGTATTTGAAATTGGAGCCATGTATTGAAATTTAGATTATTTATTATTGGGATGATTCTTTTTATGTTATATAGAGTAAAATCCCCCATTACTAATGCGATGATAAATTTTGCTCGATATAACTTTGTAACGTGTGGACCGATTTTTCTTTTGATCTGTAGAATATGTTGTCGCACTGGTACGACGACCAAAATTTATGTGGTGGGGTAGTGTTCGGAGGGGGCTTTACCCAAATTCTTAATTCACGCACCTATTTGGAAGATTCTTTTTTGTTGTATACAGTATTGATCCAACATTGCTACTAGATGGACAAATGTTGCCCTAGGGTTGAAGTGGGGGGAGGGGGTAGTCCAAGTTTTAACTCGTGCACTGATTTAGATGATTCTGGATACATAAAGTATATATTTGTATTATGAGAAAAATGTTGGCTTGTCGTGAGAGTTCGAGGAGGGGCGGCGCCTAGCTTCGTATGGCATAGGACCGATTTTGATTCTGTTCTACAGAATACGTTTCCTGATTGATAAATGATAATAATGCTTTACCTAGAGTGACCACGACGATTCTCTGACTATGAGGATTCTCTGTCTTGTTGTATAGAGTACGGTGGCACACTAGGGCCATGGCAAGAATTTTGTATTTAAGGTTAGGGTGTGAAAGGGTTGCCGTGACTAATTTCGTAATATGTTGGCGGTTTTTGATTCTGCACTACCTCTGCAACTTTTGAAATTGCTTTATTCTTACGAGCAGCATTCTTCGAGTCGTATATATGAAGACACTAAAAAGTGAAAAATAGTCTTTTCAAAAAAAGTTAAACCAACTTTTTATTCGATCTGTGTGTAAGCTTTAAAATAAAATTTAAATCATGGCTTTATTTTACAAACTTTTAGAAATATAGATGAAAAAGTAAACTGCCGTCTTTGATAGGTGTATCTTTACTTTTCATTAAAAAAAAAGTTTCGTGTAAAACTTATTCGCGTGGTGGGAGAAATCATCATTAAACTAAATTAGTGGTATGTAATTCGTTAGAAAAAAAAGCTTAACTAACACCTTTTGTGACCCAGTGAAAACTAACTTATGTCTTCGTAAACAATTCGACATCTGACAATCGACAAACCATACAAGAAAAATAGCGGATGTGCACGAGCTAAATTGTTTGGATAAATTATTGAATGGGGGAAATAATGAAACAGAAAATGGGTAAGTTTGTGTAAATTCTTGCACACGAAGAATCTCAAACTTGAGTAAAGAAACAGACCATTAGAAAAAAAACGAAATTAGACCAGCCTCTTGAAGAATTTTTTTAACTCTGCTTAATCTATAATTTTCCAAGAGATTCAGTCATTTAATCCGGACACCCTGTCAATGGACGGAATACGTTACAATCTTAAATTTTTACTACTACTACCCCTTTTCAAAATAGTTCGCCCAGTCGAAAATTCCTTTAAAAAAGTGTGATTATATTTAATAATTATTTTAACCCAATGCTTTTCAGGAAGAATATTTTTCAAATACCTTATTCTACGAAAGGTTGTTTATTAATTTATTGTAGTTTGAACACAGAGCTACTGATTTAAAAAACATGTCACGTGTTTTCTTTTTAGAACTTAATAATTTTAAGCACAATTTTATTTATTTTATATAAAATGTCAATTTCTCTGTTCACAGTTCATTTCCTCGACTGTTGTTCTAATATACTTAGAGCTTCGGTGTTCAAACTACGTTAAATTAATAATCAACCTTTCATAGAATAAGGGACTCGACAAATAATCTTCCTGAAAAGCATTGTGTTAAAATAACTATGAAATTTAATCACACTTTTTTTAAAGAAATTTTTCGACTGGGGAACTATTTTGAAAAGGGGTAGTATGTTTGACTTAAACTAAAAATTTAAAATAAAATACATATAAACCTAAGATAAACTGTACACTTAATAAACTATTCACTTGATTAGCTCCAGAAAAACAGTCAGTTATTCGTCGTGCACGCATAAAATCTCCCCCTAAATATACATCAAAACGACGTTGCTCCGGCTCTATAACGCGAAGTTGTCTTGTAGCATCTTGGAAAATCAAATCATGATAAGGTGGAATTGAGGTAAACATTGAAAAACTAAAATAAAAACTTGTTATTATAGAAAATCTGTCAAATTATGTTCTTCATACCTGAAATCATCTAAATCTTCTCTTCCGTAAAGTTGTTGGGCATAGGTAAATAAATTTATATATGCATTTATTTCAGTTTCGTTGTATCCGTAACCTCTTCTTGTTACGATTGCATTTGCTTTAACTTTACCAAGATTGCAACGTTTGTAATCTGTAAGCTCCGCTCTTGTTCCTTTGGATTTACAATATAAGAAAATGAAACACTAATCAAACTTTCAAAAACTTACCATCTGGACAAAGAAGCTCAAAATCGTCATTTAAAGTATTTCGTGCCCACCATTCTTTTCTTCGTCCACCTGTATTTTCACCAACTGTAGTATGTTTAACAAATGCAACATGACCGCCGCCTTCTGTTAAGCACCGAAATGCTCCGGTATGTCCATAATAATCTTCGGATGCATCTCTGCGGCAATATCTAAAGCTGGTACCGTGGCATAAATCACACATATTATCATATGGTACTCCTGTGTTATATTCAGAGCTGATGGCTCCAGGTACACACGATTTAGTGAAATATTCGGCAGCTGCTCTAATACTGTCACAACCATACGGTCTCATCCATCCATTTGATATTAAGTATGCCAAAGGATAAGTCCAACCCGCAGCAGTATTTATTCCAGTATGGCATGTATATTTACCTCTGAGATAAGTTAGCTCCGTATCTGGATCATCTTCTTTACCTACAGCTACGACATAATATTCAGGCTCTCCCAAATTATACACCTCCGCCATAAATGGCACTAATCCATAAGTTAGTCCGGCCGTATACACATCGCCAGCATCAAAAACCGATACATCAGCAACTCCCGAATTAATCGCTTGCATACAATTTATATGTGAGTGACCCTTATAGCACATTAGTTCTGGTTTTAATATCTGAGCTTTCAGTGCCGTCTATAAAATAAAAATATTATTAGTTTTCACTGGTAATCCTCTAGCAAATAAGAAATATAATATAAGGTTGAGCATGATTGTAAATAGACCTATAACTACGGAAATTACTCTACTGTAATTAATCCTCAATGGTCTTTTAGCGTGTTCTGTCGGCAGCAAAAAATAACAACTGATCCCTGCCGGTGCCCCTCACTTTTTGAAATTGGTTTGTGTATTACTCAATAAAGTTAAATATTTTAAGAATTGTTTTTATTTAATTTTGGTCTGTACAAGCATTAAACATCTTTTTGACTCGCAAATCTTGTCAGAAGAAATGTTAGACAATCGTCAAATCATTAATTCTACAAAAAGTTGGAGTACACAATTTGCTTACTCCGGTATTTTATCGGACGGTTGACTAGTCCAATTATTTTATTGAACGTCCTGGACCTGTCTTGGACTTTCATCAAACAACTTATCAAAAAAATTATATTGTATTAGCTGCGTTTCATTGGGCCATGCAGAGTACGCTGGCGTAGTTCAAACTAAACTCAAGTTTGCCAGAGAACTTATGCTGAGTTTTCCGATAGAGTTTTTGTGCTTTAAAAGCGCTAGATAGTTGTAGTATTAGCACAAAGAAATAGTATCAGATTGCACGTCAGCCGACAGCATCAGCAACAGCACGGACAACAGCAGCTGTCGGCTGTATCAGATTACACATACACGACAACATACTTTTAACGAACAAATGCCACTGCGAAAAACTTCAGTTCGGAGTGAAAAGTAAAAAGTTAATCCTGCTGAGATGGCACCACAAAATTAGGATTAGAGATGACTCGGCAGCAACAATTTTTCTACTGACAGATCGGGTCACGTGATTCGGATGTCCAGACGCAATGAGCGAAAGTGATGTTCAAGATGAAAACGCGTTTTAAACAGCTTTCATTATTGAGGCGGATACAGGAGAAAGCTTTATTGTAGCTTTATAATATGAATAACCGGCTATTATATGTTTTACCATCGAGCCCCACATATAGGGCAAACCGGGGCTATTTGATACACGGAGCTATTTGACACAAGCGCTTTATTTAAAAATGAAAACCCGTATTGTCGAAGCTGTTTTATCAGAAAGTGACGCGTGCCAAACACTACCTCCACATAAAATTTGAGGTTAGCTATCATAGTGGAAGCGTCTTTTCGGTGA
This sequence comes from Leptarthrus brevirostris, assembly GCA_964036015.1. Classification (NCBI taxonomy): domain Eukaryota; kingdom Metazoa; phylum Arthropoda; class Insecta; order Diptera; family Asilidae; genus Leptarthrus; species Leptarthrus brevirostris. Next base: position 84,980,374 of record OZ038373.1, on the reverse strand, counting down.
AATTTGTGTTTTTGTGCATCGTGCGAAATAAATCGAGTGCAGTGAAAATCAGTGAAAATTTAATTTTTTTTTTAGAAAGGAAAAAGTAAATTGTGTTCTTTCTGCGTAAAGTGTCTGCTAAATTATGATGGACGGGATTTTTACACTTGTACTAGGCATAGTGGTTAATCAGTCGATGGTGTGCTTAAATTGTGTATTTTCATGTTTTTATGTATTACTTTGTTGCAAATGGTGCGAAAATATAAAAGGAAGCGACAACCGGTGGATTTTGGAAAAAAAGAAGAAAATCTGAGCGGCGAACAAAAGCAAAAAATGAAATGTTAATTTCATTCATTTTTTTATTTTAATAAAAAGTCAAAAAAATAACCAACGCTTTTAACTTATTTTTCAATACCAGTCATTTGGTGTTCATTTAATTGAATTTTCAATGGTTAAGTTGGACTAAAACTAACTCTATTGCAATTCAGCTAATTGTATCAAATAGCCCCGATCTCGATTTGATACAAAACCTACTTTTTCACCCATTTCCCGTGCGCGGATCGGAAAACTGTCTGAAGCAAATTTGTAGCTGATATTTTTCTACAAAACTGCATCATTCATTTTTCCTGTCTAATGTAACAATTTCCCAGAAAAGGTTGATGACAAATATTGTATCAAATAGCCCCGGTCTCCCTTACACCTAAATATTTCAGGCAAGTATTAGTCTATTGTATGCCGAGGGGAGAATCTGAACGATTCTGTTCCCACACCATAGGCCTACGAGCGACTGGAAATGCATCCTCTTTCGTAACGAAAATAGACAGGTCGTGAGCATACGCTAAAATAAGTGGCCTTATAGTAGTGTATGGTAACTGAACTGAATATTGTATCAACGATTGACCAGGATTTACTAACAGCGGCTCCAGTGAAAAGTCATAAAGCATTCCTCACAACGGCCATACCTGCCTGATAGCCCGGTGAAACGGAGTAGGAGACAATATATGCCCATTACGCTTTATGAGAATCACTGAATCTCTATACACACCACTGATGATCTCAATCCATCTAGACGGAAGCCCAAATATATCGAGCACTCTCAGTAACTACTCATGCGAGACGCCACATGCCTTTTCTTGATATAAAGAGATCATGGCCATTTGCGAACCAGTTTTTTCATGGTAGGTGAAAAGATGCTTTGCTACGGCGATGTTGTCGTAGATACTACGACCTGGAACGCAGTAGGACTGTGACGCGTGTATTACTGAGGCAATAATAATAATAATTTTAGTTTAAAAATTAGGAGTGTTTGGTTAATTAATATTAATTTTAATTAAGGGGGAAGCTCCTCCATTAAATTAAATTTGTTGCATATTTTGTTTTTTGCTTTAAACATTCATTTACTATCTAAAAAATATATTTTCAATGTTTTAAGCTCAATAGAAAGTCTAAAAAGTCCGTAAATAGTCACCGAAGTGATACGCTCCAAAAGTACCGAAAGCAGACTAAACTCTACTTCACAAGAACGAAAACTTTAATCGCATTTTTCTCGAAACGTATTTTTGTCCTCGCTGTGCAATATAACTTAAAAAGTAATAGAGCAATCAACTTGAAATTTTGCACAGATATTCTTTAACTTATTGGCCTTTGCACAAACCTAAAAAATTTTATTAATTGTTATAATAAATATTGTTTTTGACGATTTGTTTATAAAAAAAGTCTTTTTTTTTGTTAAATGAGGAGGTTCTTTTCAAAACTTGACTATTCCACTTTCGACAGAACTGATTTTTTATTTTATTTTTTTTGTTTGGTAACATTGAAAATAAAACTCAGCGAAAATAAAATTGGGCCAAAACTCGATAATTACACCAGAAAAAAAGAATAAAAGGCATGATTTCGTCAAGTAGATTATTCCACTGCAAAATGACATTACTCATTTCAAATATACATTTTTGGACCAAAATATAATTAATCCAGAAGTCTAAATTGCAACAAAACATGTTTTATGAACATGAACATGATTATTCCTCTAGAGTACATAACAAAACTTGATTATTCCAATCAGCCGCGTCAAAACTAGATTATTCCACTTCAAATTTTTGGATTTATTCAAAATATATTATTGCTAAATTTTTGAATCCTGTACAAAGCAATGACTAATCTTGTCTTGTTAAATACATAGTTGCATTCCTAAAAAACTATTTTCTCAAATTGTGCAAAAACACAAAAAGTGGAATAGTGAAGTTTTGAAAAGAACCTCCTCAAATGTACGCTCATGCAAATGACTTATTTTAATGAAAAAAATTTGGTTCGTTGATTTCAGTTAACTACTAACAATAACTAACTAACTCAAGGAGTCAAGTTTGTATCGCTGCCATTTTGTTTTTTTCACTAATGAAAAACTTTGTGTGTATACATTTAAACATCAAAATTATTATGTAATTTCATTCATAGCAATAAATGCTCATAGTTTTTTGTAAAAAATTATCGAAAGCCTGTTGTCTGGAGGAGTTCCCCCTTAAATATCTTATAAATATATTCTATATTATAAAAATAATTAATTCCATTTGTCATTATGGTCAAAGATGTTCATTAGTGCATATTTTGTTAAAAATGTCATCAAAGCAAATTTGTTGTATTTGTGCATACTTGTACACGCAAATATGCATTAATGAAATTTACAAATTTCATCCCGGATAACACAGATAACGAGATTAATTCGTTATATATAATGAGAGCAAATAACGTAAACTACCACTAAAATTTCTCTAGGCATTGAAAAAATGTTTAACGGTTTGGATTGAAATATCTTCCTGCCCTCGTTAAGTCTCTTCACAAAACTGTATATTTTCATATTAGCTTGTGTAGTATTGGTCTGTTTGCGAAATGTTTAGTGCAGAATGCAAATAAGTGATAAGTTTAAGTGTTAACAACTAGCAAGCAACTAACGCAAGTACAATATCTCTTTTTAATCTCGTAAATTTTCTATATTTACGATCGATCGTAGTCGAATTGTATTCAGTAATAAGGCCCTGTTACCGCTTAGGTAAAGAAAAAACGTTCCATTGCAACAATATTCAAAGGCTAGGAAAATGTCACAAATAGCTCAATTAAAAACGAAGAACGCTAGAAGTAAAAAAGCCACAAAAATAGAATTATTGCAGCGTTCATGGACAATGTGATGAAAACGAACTCAGTAAGGTTGTAAAATGCGCGTGTACGATGTGACGAAAGTTCAGTAAATGAAACATATAAAATAGTTTTTTAAAAAAAATATGAACCGACTTCACAAAAAGCGTTAAAAAGCATAAAATAATTTTTCATTTTATATCTATTACAACATTTTAAAGTTGGTGCAAATTAAACAAACCAAAAAGCTACAGCAAAAGTATTTAATCGTCCTTCCTTATGATTCCGTGAGCTGACACGTTCAGATAGTTTTATATCTTATCTTCAATAATGGTTGGGCAGTTGTTTAATTTGCACCGACTTCAAAATGTCGTAATAGATATAAAATGAAAAATTATTTTATGCTTTTAAGAGCTTTTTGTGAGGTCGGTTAAATTTTTTTTTAAAACTATTTTATTTTTTACTTTTTAGTGTCTTCATATATACGACTCGAAGAAATTATCCAAATCCTGCAACATATTACGAAATTAGTCAATTTACAAATCTTTTAGTAACCTCACCTTAAAAAATTCTTAACATGCCCCTAGTGCGCCACTTTTCTCTATACAGCAAGAGAGAATTATCGTAGTCACTCTAGGTACAAAATTGTTATCATCTATCAATCAGGAAACGTATTCTATACAACCGAATCAAAATCGGTCTATGCCTTATGCCACAATATTTGTCAGAATACAAATAGAAACTCTATGCATTCAGGATAATCTAAATCATTCCACGCGTTATAACCCTAGGTCAACATTTTTCCATAGAGTAGCAATGGGGGATCATATAATACACAACAAAAAGGAATCTTCTTCTGTGTAACGCCCCTTCCGCACACCACCCAACTTATAAATTTCAGTCGTATCAGTGGGGCGACATATTCTACATATCAAAAGAAGAATCATCGAAATCGGTCGCGTTAGACTACCCCTCCCCCTCCTATTATTCTCCTTTTAGCAATGGGGGATCAAAGCAAAAGCAAAAGACAAAGAATCATTCAAATCGGTCCACGCGTTACAAACCTAGGTTCCACCCCCACCCCACCAAAATGTTTTTCTCGTGGTATCAACCAGGGAACATAATCTACCAGACAGAAAATCGGTCCACGCGTTGCGAAGTTAGACCTCTCCCTCTTCCCAAGTCAAATTTTTTTCTCCTATTAACAATGATCCCCCATACTCTGTACAATAAAAAACCATTCAAATCGGTTCACGCGTTACAAAATTAGCCCCCCCCCCCACCAACAATTTTTTTGACATGACTCCAATCGGTGAACATACTCTACCCAACAAAAAAAGAATCATCAAAATCGCTCAACGCATTACGAAATTATGCCCGGTCAGACATAAAAAAACAAAATACACGCCGAAGCTGAAGGAACTTAAGGTGACTTGACCCCGCTGTAGCCTGGTAAATAAGATTTAAATTTTTCTTAATGTGCAATATTTTCGGTTTGGTCTCGGTGCCAGTGTCTCTAAGTTGCATAAAGACACAATTCGATTAAGCGATTGAATAATTTAATCGCGAAATGTCACTTCACCTGCTTTAAGGGAGCCCAGATAACAAATTATTGCTTTTGAAAGTAAGTTTGAAAACTTTTTACACTTCCGCTAAACTTAGAAATAATCTTACTTCATTGATCAAAAAGAATTACGCAAGAATCATAAAAATAAATAAGGAAAACCTAAGTAATATCGTGTTGGGAAAAAATATGGTTGCAACTGATTTTGACGCCCGCTAATGTCGTCATTTTATAGTTTTGTAACAGAATTATATTAATCCGCCCGACTTGGAAGCACTTTGGTTTAGCGTCCTAGCCTAGCTTTATTAACCTTTACCTTCCGAAATAATAGCACTAAAAGAATATATTTTCCTATACCACGATCGTAAAAGTTTTTTTTTTAACTCAGACATGAAGATTCGCTCCTATCTATCGTAACATAATTTCAACAGCCATTAAAAGGAAAATAAAAATTATAAATTAAAGAAATAGTAAATTCAAGCCATTAATTGTTTTAATCTTATAAATGTCTTTTTGGTTACTTGTTTCGGGTATATTTTTATCCAGAGTAGCTTCCTTAGTAAGAAAGGAAGTTTTTGACACTACACGTTTGATTCATTTTTTAAATTTATTTCAAAAACTTCGCCCTTCCAAAATTATAATTATTATAAAATTAAAAGAGGCGCATTTTTTGTAGTAGAGCTTTGAAATTTAATGGTGATTCCAAACCTTAGAATATAAAAGAAAACAGAAATTTTTTCAAGGTAAGAAAGAATATCCAAAACAAAGTGAGATGGAATTGGCTGGCTTTGAATTCGGAGTGTAAGCGTAACTAAAAAGTGTTTTAAAGGTGATATAAAATGCTAATTGACTTAAAAACTATTACCAAGTACAGTGTATAATGTGGACAGTTTGCATTTTACATTTAAAACTGTGAGAAATTCGTAGATGTTTATAAAATTAGACAACGAAGTGCAGTGTGCTTTCTTGTAGAAATAACACGAAATTTCCAGGAAGAAAATCTTTTTTCAGGTTAGTAAACTAGTTTTTTTATACGATGTGACCAAAGCCTAGGGGACAACCCTTTGAGTGAATTATTTCTAATTTCTTAATAAAAACCAACGGGGAGATCTGGTCTCGAAACCGGGACCCATGGCATGGTGGTCGTGCTACTCAACGAGTCCAACTCCGTCTCCGTTTAAATACTGAATTATAAACTTAGCTGATAGTTTGCATATTTCCATATTTCTTGCTGTATAGAGTATGGTGGCGATGGTAAACATTTTGTATCTAAGGGTAGAAAGGGTGACCGTGACTAATTTCGTAATAGGTTGCCGGATTTCTTTTCTATAGAGTACACTACCACGGCAACTTTTGAAATTGGTTTGTTTGTATGAGCAGAATTTTTCGAGTCGTATATACAATACAAAGACACTAAAGGGTGAGAAATAAAATAGTTTTTAAAAAAAAGTTGAACCGACTTCACAAAAAGCGCTAGCATAAAATAATTTTTAATTTTATATCTATTACGACATTTTGAAGCCGGTGCAAATCAAACAACTACAACAAAAGTATGTAATCGTCATTTCTTATAATTCCGTGAGCTGAAACGTTCAGGTAGTATTATGTATTATTTTCAATTGTGGTTCTGTAGTTGTTTTATTTGCATCGACTTCAAAATTTCGTAATAGATATAAAATTAAAAATTATTTTATGCTTTTTAGCCCTTTTTGTGAAGTCGGTTCAACTTTTTTTTTTTAAAACTATTTTTTTTCACTTTTTAGTGTCTTCTACTCTTAACAACGAAGAAACAACAAGCCAAACCGGTCCATGCCTTAAAAAGTTAGTTATCCCACCTCCATTCAACAGAAATTTGTTTTTCATGGTATCAATCAAGGAACATACTCTACCGAACGGAAACGGAATCATCGATAACGGTCCACGAGTTACTACCCCTCCCTCACCACCACCACCATAGGACCAAATTATTCTCCTATTAGTTTGGTTCAAGAACGGATTAAGAAATTCAACTCAACAATTAAAATAATAATAGCTCCTAATACAAAATACAAATCTCAAGCAAGCTAAATAAACAAAATATTAAAATTGTTGGCTTTACTTACTCTCATTTTGATACATTTTTCCATTTCAGGATCAGAAGTGACACAAAGCGTCATTTTCCCAACCGGGCAATCACGAATGCCATATATAAAGTCCATAGATCTACCCAAATATCCACTGAAGGTTTGGTGTTCGTTAATTCTAGATAGGGATCGACTAACATCCTACAAAAATTGTGACAATACAAAATATAAATGACTACATTCATGTATCTACCTGAAACATAAGATTCAGTTTCCCATACCTTTGGGACTCGAAAATATCGAATTTTTCAATTATTACACTTTGATTATTTTCATCGGGCGAAATTGTTGTTGTAGAAAATCCACTGTCGATGCGTCCAAACCTATTGTCTGAATCATATTGATTAAATCGATCCTGTTGGCTGCTATTACTGCGGTAAGAGTAAGGGTTGTCATAATTGCTAAAACCAGTATTAAATTGATTGTCTTTATTGTAACGATTTCGTTTGTTGTTCTGGTCATAATTGTCTGTGTAATTTCCAATTCCTTTATGGCTTGAATAAAATTCGACTACGCGTTCAAGAAATCTTTGGAAAGTCTTTCTTTCTTGTTCTGTGCGGGCAGATGATACAACTATCGCATCTGACGGGACTACGCCCCAGTTACACTCACGATATGCAGTTATGGGGCGTCGAGTTCCGTCTTTGCAGAAAAGCTCGAATCGATCGGCAGAAATTGACTCTAAAAACAGCAATAGATTAATTTTTATAAGGAAAACACAGTATACATACTAAATTCATTTCCAGATATCATTTCGTTTATTGTTGTATGTTTTAGAAAAGCCACATCTCCAGCTTCTAATAGACAGCGGAACGCTCCATCATATCCATAGTAAGGATCATTTGAAGTACATCTTCCCGCAGGAACCTGCCCCGAGCATAAAGAGCATAGTCTAAAAAATTAATTAGTAAATATTGTTATTATAAATTCATAATAAAAAATAAACATACTTGTCGGAATTATCACCGATAGGATTATACTTGTCTATAAGTGAATTAACTGCACACGATTCACCGAAGAAATTTGTAGCCGTCTTAACATGGTTATTGCAATCAATGATTTCCATTCCTCCTTCTCGTTGAAACTGTAAATGACCTTTTAGTATTTATCTTGGGATTTTTAAGTTGATTACTGTATAAATTGGTATTATCCATCCAGCTAAACTCCCCACCCATGGAAAACAAGCCTTCTTTCCCCTTAAACTGTTAAGGCCCGACGCTTCGGGTATTGTGCCAGATTTAACCACCGCAACTGCATAGTAATTGGTAAATCCACCATCAAACCGTTCTTGCATAATTGGCACCAGAGAGTGGTAACGTCCCGCTTGAAATACATCTCCAGCATCAAGTGTTGTAATATGAGCTTTCTCTCCCCCATCTATATGTCTTATACATTCATCTGAATTATAAGCCATGAAACATGTCACATTTACGAAATCATCTTCAAAGAGAGCTCGATCTCTTACGAGAGCTTTTGTAAGATTTTGACATTTATATAGCTCCTCTAAGCTTTTCGTACACCAAATCATTTTATCGGTTCTATGTTCTTCAATGCCATAATATTCAGCTAAAAACACAGAATATAAGATCAGTAAAAATTCAAATAAAAGACATTTCAAAAATAACACAAAGAAAATGCTTAAAATACTTTTTAAAAGCAGTTAAAGACTAAAACAGCGCTATAAGACTAAAAATTATGATAAGCATTATATAAAATTCATACAATATTTAAGCCTTATCTATTCTAATAATTCAATAAGCTTTGTTTTAATCAATTCAATACATTTCTTTTTAAATCTGAAAATATTTTTCTCATTTATATCGCATTTTATCTTAATAAACATTTTGACACCTTTATATAATAGTAAATTCTGGGCTCTAGCTGTGTTACAATGTATCAATCTAAATGGATTTACATTTCTCACATTGAATTGATGCACACTTCCCACATAGATCAAATGGCTATTCAAATATTCCGGTAACATATTATTCCTTATTTTAAATATAAACAACAATACATTCAAAATCAATATAAGTACACTCAACATATCTCCTATCCGTGTATATCTATTGCACTTTAATATCACTCTCATGGCTTTATTTTGGAGCTTCTGCATTCTATCCATCATTTCTTTATTACTTAAAAATAATATGGATGAACAATATTCAAAATGGGGTCTAACTATAGAATTGTACTGTATATTCGAATTGCTGTCATAAGACTTATTTTGTTCCTGATTCTTTTTAAGAAACCTATTTTTTTACCTATCTTTTTACATATATAATCTACATGCTCCTTGAAACTCAACTTTTTATATAGAATTAATCCTTCTAACTCAGAAGGCGCACTTCACAGGCAGAGGCCTGGAATCAACTGACCTATTCACCAGAATATAGCATATATTAAGATGAATGAGGCTCCCACAACCCATGCAATAAAATATTAGTAAACAAAAAAAAAAAAACAAAAAAAAATCCAAAACAACCAGGCGTAAAAAGACAACAGAGATCGTTTAAGCAAACCCTTAGTAAGAGCCAGGTCAAAAATAGGACACATATTCACGGCTCTACACATGCGGTTAATAGGCTCATGCATACCATAGTTAGAGCGAGAATGGATAACATGTAGTAAAGGCAATCTCCTTAAGCTATACGGGGTTTGCCTATAAGTAACCAAACTTGCGAGAGTGAGAGAATCTATATTCAAGTTCAAAAGCTGGTGAATAAATACTAGGTCAGCAATTCTACGACGTTCCTCTAACGAGTGCATATTAAGCAATCGGAGGCGATCCTCATAAGGAGGAAGCCTTAATGGATCATTCCACGGGAGGTCCCTTAGTGCGAACCTAACAAAGTTCCGCTGCACCGATTCAATGCTTCTAGAATGAACAGCATAGCAAGGAGACCAAACCTGAGATGCGTACTCAAGAATTGGTCTAACTAAAGAAAAAAATAAGTGAAGAAGGATCTGTCCATCAGAAAACTCCCTTGACCACCGCTTAACAAAACCAAGGAATGAATTACTCCGAGATACTTTATGGTTTATGCAAGAATAAACAGCAGCGGTCCCAGATGGCTACCTTGCTGTACATCAGGTGAAGCCCTAACGACTCTAGACAAAGTATTACGGAAAGAGACACGGTAAGTCCTATTTTTTAAGTAAGAGCAAATCCAGTCGAGCAATAAAGGCGGAAAACCCAACCTTTCAAGCTTAAGCATAATCACGGGGTGAGGGAGCTTATCAAGTGCCTTGCTAAAGTCGGTGTAGACACAGTCAGTCTGGAGTCCCTGTTGGAAGGCAGAGATAATGTGATGTAAATTCAAGAAGGTTGGTTGTTGTCAATCTACCAGGCAGAAAACCATGTTGATTAGATGAGATTAACCCCTTACACTGCCCAACAAGCTGTGAGTATATAACAGATTCAAACAACTTGGGTATGCAGGAAAGCTTCGCGATTGGCCTATAATTTGTTATGGAGTTTTTATGCCCCTTTTTGTAAACAGGAATTATAAAGGAGTTCTTCCATAACGTAGGAAATCTGCCGGCCTTAAGGGATTTGTTGAAGATGAGTTCCAATGGAGTGAGTAAGGCATCAGAACAGGATCTCAAGAATACGGGTGGAACACCATCAGGACCAAAAGAAAAGTCCAGTTTAATTTCCTTGATAGAATTCATGATAATATCCCGAGATATAATGGGCAAAGCAATGGAGGTAGCGGGACGATTTTGGATATGACCAAACTCTTCCAGGGAAAACACCAAGTTGCCTGATAAAAAGACACCCTCAAAAAACAATGCAAAGTTATCAGCTATATCAGGCGCGCTACAACTAGAGGATCCATTATACCACATTGTAGACGGATAATTATCAGTTTTCTTTTTCAGATTTACAAATTTAAAAAGGTACGAGGATCACTGTGCATGTTATGATGAACCCTAAGTATTGTATTTTATCCACACATTCTATAGTATCATTTACAATTTTAATCCCATTACTATATTCTTCATTTATAGACATATATTTCGTTTTACAACACATTTAATTTCAATTTGTTCATGCACAACCACTCACTTAAAGCCGACAGGTCATTTTCTAATAAACCTATTTCAAATTCAATATCATCACACGCTAGATACACCAACGCATCATCCGCAAACAGTAGAATTTTCGCACCACATTATTTCGTTAATATAAATCAAGAATAGAAGTGTTCTTAAAACTGATCCTTGAGGTACACCGACGTTTATCTCCAGCTTTTTTTATGTATATTTATTCACTTTTGTTCTTTGTTACCTTTTAGTTAAGTATGATTCAATCCATTTGTACTCTTTTCCTCTTATTCTATACGTGTACAATTTTTTCAACAAAATTGACCTATCTAAAGTTTTGAACGCCCTCTTGAAATCCAGAAAAACAGCTATTATTTTTTTCTTAGTTTCCATTACTTCTTTCCATTGTATTAAAAGCCAACTCAACGCAGTCTCGCACGAGTGTCCCTTTCTAAATCCCGATTGCTTCAAGCTGCTTATGTATTACCTTTTCGAGGATTTTTTCACATGTTGGAAATATGTTTATTGGTCTCAACTCTTCGCATTAAATTGTATTTTTTACTTTCTTAATGGGTATAATTAAAGATTCTCTCCACTCCTCCCGGAAAGTTCCTTCTTGTAATGATTTATTAATAATTCTGCATAGTGCTGGTCCAAGTTTATTCCAATTTCTTAAAATCATCTTTGTTATCCTGTTTTTTGTTCACTCAAGTTATCATTTCTTTCAATTCTGCCACGTTTACCAATTTAAATGTGAATATATTTTTGCTCAGCTAAATATGGCTAACATATTGTGAAGCAGGTGTTGATTCCGCTATTTCGATTATGCTGTCAACAAAAAATTTATTTAAGTTTTCAGCTATATCGTTGTCCGTTGTTAACATTTTATTTGAAATGTTCACCCTTTTAATAATTTCTGTATTGGACTTCATAACGCATTTTTTAATATACCTCCACATATCTTTCTGATTGTTTGCACAGTCTATTTTCACTTTAATTAAATTTGACTTAGCCGCCTCTATCATTTTCGAATATCCGTTAAGACAACTTTTATAATTCTTTCAGTCTATATGTAGTCCTGTTAAGACTGCTCTATCATAGCTTTCCTTTTGCTTAAGGGGTTATATACAAAGTTGGGGCTCGAAAAATCGAAATTTTTTTATTTTTTTTATTGCATATTCTGAAAGTACATACTTTCTAAAACATCTGTGTGAAATTTCATCAAGATCGGAGCACTAGATTTCAAATGACAGCCGTTCGCAGCGCGCTAGTTCCATCCATAAGCACTTGGCGAGCGGAGTCCAAAAATTTTAAACGCGATGATCTCGGAATTAAGTTTTTTGAAAAATACCTTTGCGGTGAATGTGATATCTCAAAAACTTTTCAACCGATTTTCACAATTTTTTTAAATTGTTCATATTTACAATCTCGTGTACTTGAACGGTTCCTTTTTCAACTAAAAATTTTCGATTGTTTGCAATGAATTTTTGTTTAGAATTTTGAACACCTCAAAAATCGAAATTTTTGTCAACATGGTTTTTTTATAGGAAAAAATTTTTTTTCGGAAACCGAACCGTTCAAGTACACCACAATACATTTTTCTTCGATAGTTTTTTTACTCTTTTGATTTGAGTTACGCGGTTCGTCTTGGAGTGTTCACCGCAAGCCTCTGCAAAAAAACGCGCTTCGGGGGAGGGGCCATAACTCCGACAATTTTTAATATTTTTTTATAATTCAACTTGTTTTTTCTTCTTCGATATTACCTCCAACAAATTGTCTGTCGCTTTTTCTAATAAAATTTGCATAAAACCTTTAAAAAAATCACCAACTTAGCTCACTTTTTCCCCTCAACTTTGTATATAACCCCTTAAAATCTTGTGTGTACCACAAAATCTTCGTCACCACAAATTCCTTTGTAATATCTATTATATATTATATTGTATTCAAAAATATTTTAGCAGTTTCGTTACAATCTACCTTACTGTTTATTAATCCATTGATGTTAATTTCCTCCAGCCTCTCCGTAAATTTAGCTTGGTCATATTTTAAATAGCTTAGTTTTCGTTTTTCTTTAATTTTGTTTGTATTGACATTTAATTTAATATCAATTGTTTCATGGTCACGTATTTTGAAATTAGTATTTACATCCGCATACTGTCGACGGTCCTAATACCCAATAAACGGTGTCCTGTAGCCGAAATGTTTGCAGCCTCGAGTAGAGAAGGTCGCAGAGTAGTGCTTAAGATCAACGCTGCTAAAACTAGTAGTAAAACAGTAGTGGAAGGCGTCGGCGCAGAACCGGACCAGGCGGAGAGTCGGTGTAGTACTTTTTGTAAAGATAGTAAGTAAGAATGGTTATAAGGTTGAGTTGTTATTAAAGCGGTAAGGTTTAAGTTTTAGCCGGTAGGACTAGCCATTTGGCCAGGAAGTCCGGTACACGGGTGTGGCTCCAGTCACCTAAGTGCGTAACCGCATATTACCGCCCACCTTAAAAAGTGTGCAGTCATTACATCTTCTGAGAATATTAACTCCACGGATTTATTCTAGATTAGAAAGAACATCTCCAAAACCTATAAGGTGCAGCCAGAATTTTAGTATATCATTCTAAACCATAATTCCTAGAAATATTTTGTAACGAAATTTTAACAGTGTACAAATTCCATTTGTGTTGGCTACAAGAACCTGTTGATAAACGTCAAGGCAAAAATTGTTTATTTTGCAAACAATTTCTCGAGCCCTTCAGAATAATAAGCTGCATTATTTCTCTTTCGAATTTTAGAAAATAATAAGAAATCATATTTTTCTAATATTACTCCTTATTTGCTAAAACACTCCTACAACCACTCCCTTAACATTAATCATCTTATTTTGTTATGTACTGAACTAACCATAGCACTCGTGCATAAGAATACATAAAAACAAGATATTTAACATTTTATTCATTTTTTAAAATACTACCACGTAAAGTCGCGATTAAATTCAATAATAAAGTTTACAAAACATGACAACGATTTGACAAGGCACGCCCCGCACTATTCAGCACAAAATTATATGCGTAAGAAATTTCAACTAAGAAGTGTAATAGAATTGTAACTTCATTTCTTGTACTAATTCAAATTGTTTCTTTGAAATAAGAGGTGGCACTACTAGTAAGTCCTCCATATCCGCATTTAAAAATATTTCAACTAAAAAATGTCATTTGGCACATTTTATTTTGAAATTTGCGAGAAACATCGAGTAAATTAGTAAAAAGTGTATTTTAGAAAGCTAACACCTAAATCGCTAGTGTGATTTTTTAGCTGCAAGAGAAACCGATGGTTAAAATTGCTTTTGTGCAGACCTCCACTAGACTTAGAATTGACATTTTTTAAACATTTCTGACAAAATATTTGTGTGATTTCGTGAGCTTACAACTATAAATCAAAATATTTAAGTCAATAATTAATTAATTAAAATCTTTATTATCAGTCAGTGTCCATTTCTGAACTTGAGCTGCTCTCGTCGCTATCATCATCTGTGTCGTCTCCACTTTCAGAACTTTCACTTCCTGAATCAAACCAATCATGACAATTTAAGTTGTTGGGAATAATAGTTTTCCACTCATCAAGTTTATGAAAGTCTAAAGAATAGAAATCGCTTAAAGTATACTGTTTGCTATCGTCCTCATAAATTCCTCCAAACAAGTATAAATTCCCTTTACAAATGCAAAGGCCTGCATTCATGCGAGGAGATGGTCCATTTTTGACTTTTGTATTCTCGGTTTCTGTAGATTTACCCACTGCGGTTAATCTACCACCGCCAACTGTTACAGTAAATATTCCGTCTGTAGTAACACTTGTTGATGGTTCGAGTTCTTTCATTTCCTCGTCCGTTGTAACTTTCGCCGTTTTTCCCTTTTTCTTTTCTTTTTTTTGAACCTCAACTAGTCTCCAAGTTGTTGATGTCAGATCCAAACAGTGTAAGTCATTACCAAACTGTCCAAGTAAATGTTCCTCATCTTCCTCAATGTCCATCACTCCTCCAAAACAGTATGCTTTTCCATTTGGAGATACAGTAAAGCCCACACTACTTCTGGGAAGTGGACGAAGACCACCTGCTTTTATTGTGTTCCATTTTAATTTACCATTGGGATCCGACTCTAAAAATCCATTCACTTGTTAATAAACATATTAATTATCCAAAAATTACTTACTGTCCGGAATTAGTGTAAACATATCCGTATGTGTTACACCGCGGTCGATGTCCTTTTTTACTTGGGACTTTGTGTAACCTCCCCATATATATATTTTTGCGTCTGGACTAACAGCCATACAACAACCTGATCTTGGTGGAGGAACAATTGCACCAGCGACATCAACTTTAAGCCACGCGTAATTTTCCAATGAAAATATGTGGACGTCGTTGAAGTACTTGTATGACTGATTATTGTCATGAAAACCACCAAAGACCACTAATTTCTTTTTGGCTGCAATCATTCGGTGACCACTTCTTGGGCTTGGGCCATTCGGTGCGTTAATTTTTTCCCATCTCTTTGTTGCTAAACGTAGAACCCATAAATCCTTGTAGTGATAAAATTGTACTTGAGATGGACTTGCATGCTCACCACCAAATAGCTACAGAAAATGCTTACATTAATTTTATTTAAATTTATGATTGACGACTTACCCAAAGTTGTCCACCCTCACTTGCGATAGAGACCATTTGATGACCACATCTTGGAGCCGGTCCAGCAGGAGATTTAACTAATTTCCATTCATTTTTTGGAATGTTATAGAAGAACAAATCGTTGTAAACTGTAACTTTTTGCCCATTAAAGAATTCCCCACCAAACAATACCAGTTCTTCTTTCTCAGGATGTGCACAGAATGTAAAATTAGAACGCGGCGTTGGTGGAGAGCAAATTGTTTCTTGAACTTCCTTAAGTCGGGCTTCTTCAGCTTCCAAATTTGCCACAATTTCTTCTATATCTGCCTGAAATACATTCTAAATAACAGTTTGTTCTTAATGAATGCATAAACTATAAAGCTCACCTCTCCAATTTTTGCTAACAGCCTTTTCTGTTTATTTACCAATTTTTTGTCGGTTTTCATGGCAGTTTTCTCTGCTCCTTTCCCTTTTTTCTTATTCTTATCCTTCTTTCCCATTTCGACAAATACTTATTTTAATTCTATTCAAATAATTCTTCAAAAAAACCTTCCGCACGGCATGAGGATTAAAGTTGACGTTTCTGTAAATTTTCAGTGGCACATGTGTTTATGTTCTTCTTCTTCTTCTTCTTCCCAGAACGGTAAATGCACAGCAAATCCCGTTACATTAAACACTTAATGACGATTTACACCTGGCCAGCCTTAGAATAAACTGTATTACCGGCCACATTAAAGAACGGTTCCCCCTGCAACAGAACAAAACCAGGGAAGAACTCGTGCGAGTAGCGATTATTTAAGAATTTTAGATATTAACGCGGCTTTATGACCGCGTGTTTATAGATAACGGTAGATTTCGATCACTTGTAATTAGAAATTTCACTTCTTGAACGATTTAAAGGAACTTATGAGTTTATATATTGAAGTATGACTTGTTCTGAATGAGTTCCAATGTCACCCCACAAAGACCCCACGCATTCAGTACTAACGCCACTCTAGCAGATTAAACATTATTTAATCTGCAGAGCGGGCTGTCCAAACACATGCAGTCAGTATGGCGTCCATGATGGAACTCGTGTTTATGTTCGAAAATGATGTACTAAAAGACAATATGGCAGCACTACTAAGGTCGATAAATTCACAACCGCGTATTATTAATTATAATAAATTTAATTACATATTTAATTACAGTTGATTGTGCATTAAGCAAGTGTGGGTTATTTAACGATTTATTGAATTTGCAAATTTTAATTAACTTATGTCTCCTACATGTATGCAATTGTAATGTTGTCAAAATTGGGCCAACTTTTTTTTTACCGTCAAATTTTTATTACACTTTGTGGGAGGAAGCGGTGTATTAATCAGGCTTTTAGTTGCGTTATTAACGCTCGGGGGACCCCTTGCCAGGTTTGTATCTAGAACAGGCTGTGATAAACTATTACCAGTAATATGAATATGGAAGTGATTATTTGCACTTATCGTGTACTTACGTGTAGTTCCATGTTATTTCCGTGTATTACTGTGCACTTCCGTGTTATTTCCGTGTACTTTCCGTATACACGGAAATTACATGGCAGTTTGAGGGTGGTAAATAGACACTGCCTTCAGTTTTCACAATGAGTTTTAACCGACTTTCCAACAACAAAGATGTTCTAAGTTCGACGTGTATTTTCTTACGTCTGACCGCGCAAAACTTCGTAATGCATTGACCGATTTTGATGATTCGTTTTTTGTCGGGTAGAGTATGTTCACCGATTGGTAACATGTCAAACAAAATTTTGGTGGGGCGGAGACCTAACTTTGTAACGCGTAGACCGATGTGGGTGGTCCTTTTTTTGTTGTACAGAGTATAATACTCCATTGGTAATAGGAGAAAAAAAGTTTGGCATAGGGTGGGGAGGGGGAGGGGTAGTCTAACTTCTTAATGAGTGGACCGATTTATACGACAAAAATTTATAAGTTGGGTGGTGTGCGGAGAAGGCGTTACACAATTTCTTTTTTACTTTCCGTTGTGTATTATATGATCCCCCATTGCTACTCGATGGAAAAATGTTGACCTAGGGTTGGGGTGGGAGGAGGGGAAACCTAATTTTGTAAACCGTGAACTGATTTAGATTATTCTGAATGCATAGAGTATCTATTTGGATTCTGACAAAAATTGTAGCTTATGGTGAGAGTTGGAGAATGGGCGGCGCCAAGCTTCATAAGGCATATATTGATTTTGATTCCGTTGTGCAGAATACGTTTCCTGATTGATAAAGGATAACAATTTTGAACCTAGAGTGACTACGATAAATCTCTCTTGCTGTATAGAGAAAAGTGTCGCACTAGGGTCATGTTAAGTATTTTCTAAGGTGAGGATACTAAAGGGTGACCGTGACT
This sequence comes from Leptarthrus brevirostris, assembly GCA_964036015.1. NCBI lineage: Eukaryota > Metazoa > Arthropoda > Insecta > Diptera > Asilidae > Leptarthrus > Leptarthrus brevirostris. The sequence continues at coordinate 84,962,507 of OZ038373.1, read as the reverse complement.
AATTTCGTACTATGTTGCCGGATTTGGATAATTTTGTTAGTGCACTACCTCTGCAACTTTTGAAATTGCTTTGTTCGTACGGGCAGCATTCTTCGAGTTGTATATATGAAGACACTAAAAAGTAAAAAATAAAATAGTTAAAAAAAAATCTTAATCGACTTTACAAAAAGCGCTTAAAAGCAAAAAATAAATTTTCATTTTATATTACGACATTTTGAAGTCGTAAGTCGTAAGGCTTTCAAATAGGTAGCTTATATTTTCCTGGTGAACAGTTCATAATATCACTGACCGTTTGTAGGAATTTTCCTTTTGTCGGTAGTACAATGTCGTCTGCATATGCTATCGTGTTAATTTATTTGATCATGAGGGATGTAAGGATTTTGTTAAGAGGGACATAACAGGGCAAATGTGATAAAACTCCTCCCTGTGACGTGCCTCTGATGGACAATTCTACTGAAATTAAAAGTGAGTTTGTCTGATACGTCTTCGCGGTAAAATTGCGAAACCGATTCTGATGAAAGACAGGGAACTAACTTTAAATCCTGGGAAGGATTTGAAATTTAGTGAGTAAAATACAATATAAGTTCAGCTAGCTTTATCTAGAACTTCAAGCCAATATGCAGAATTAAGAGTGGTTGTATGAAAGACTTAATTTTGGCAGCGACTAATGAAACTACAGGACAAATATATGTAAAAAATATTGAAGGATACTTGTATAGTATCGGTAGTAGACACGGAGTAGATAACCTAATATTCTGTAGATTTCCTTAATTCTTTTGAATTGTCAGGGGTACCTTTCCAAAGTAGAGGTTAAAAGTCATGGAACTAGACCTGTTGATGTGTAACCTTGATGTATCGAGACCGCGCAATGAAACACAGTTAAAAGATACACATCTGGGGCGAAGCATCATGCGAGTTACTGCTGTCACGAGAATACTCGGTGAGTTATAACAGCAAATTGAACTAGTGCAGCGTTATGAACCCTTATAATTCCCCAACAAAAAAGGGGAAAAATATAAGTTTTGGACGCGACGACCGTATCATTTCTTTCTGCTGTTTTGTTCGCCAATTTGTGATGCGGGATATTATGCATCAGAATTTTGTGATTCAAGGTTTCGAGATTCGGGATTGCATGTGTAATCCAATCTGCTACCTACTGAGTTGGTGATATATTTTGTTTACTATAATCTACAATATATTCCAATTTTATCATTAGCCTCACAATTTCAATTCGTCTCCCGCTTAAACTAATTTTAATGATTTGCCTCCTGCCGAAATTGTTGTGAAACAACGCAATTTTTCCCGGTTAAATAATTTCAGTAAAGTCTCGTCGTCCATCAATTGACTTCGGCCTGGCCATGGGGGATATAGAAAGCCTATGATATTAGGATCACTGGGAGTAACGCATGCGGAAATTTTTTAATGTAACTTATAGCTTCGTTTTTTTTGGCACTTGGTGGGAATATTTTTCACTTAACATTTTTTCCGAACGAATGAAGCACTTGAATATTTCCCACAGTTTATAATTTATTAAATATAATTTGAGCTGAATATAATTTTATAATTTGATAAGACGAAACGCCTAAGCTCAAATTTATTTAATAAATTATAAACTGTGGAAAATATTTAAATGTTGCCTTTGTTCGGCAAAAATGTTAAGTATGCAAAAACGTTTTCTATGCATGCTTTAAGCGGAGTACTAGAGCTTCGTGGGCTGGAACTTCGAACAGTTTTTATTTAAATCGACTAATGTCCAACAAATATCGGATAACTTGGGGCCATTCATAAACGCAGATTTGCGCATCCTCTGCGCAATCCAGCAATACACTTTGCTTCGTAAACCTGCGTTTACGAAGAGGCCCATGCGTTTACTGAATAATTGCAAGATTGACAATCTGACTACTTTAACTGGTACGCTAAATTTGAATTCTATTGCGTTACTTGAGAGGTCGCAGGGTACTTTTTGGCCGCGGAATTCAGAATTTGCATTCTACTGGTAGATAATTTTTCTCTCTTTCCACCTCTGAGTGTCCAGTTTCTGTAGCATTTGGTCATCAGCGCTACTGGAGGCGGGGAACTAAATATAAGGTTACTATGGGAAACCTGCAAGGTCCCGGCTGTGGCTTTCTCTGACGTATCTCAGGACGTTATAAATTCAACAAATCTTGTAACGATGCTGGCTCATTGACCGCTGCTTTCAAAGATTATCATTCTCGAAGCTTTATTTAACTGTGTAATTTCCTAGGATATTTGGTCAGATAGATCCATCGTTCGTGAGTTCATCCTCAGAAACTGTTCGGATAAATGTACTAAGACTTCTAAAAAAGCAAAAGAAAACGAAACGTCTTTTTATTACGCAGACGTAATCAGTCTCCGCTGTGTGATGACTCGCCTCTTTGTTGGATCCTCCAATTTGTGTTCTGACGTGGTCTGTCTGCCTGAGACCTCTCTCTGTGGTTTGTTTACTGATGTGGAGTTATTTGGTTGCGAATATCTGGTTTTTAGACAGGACCGCCATCTTCAAGCGATAAATACTCCTGTCGGAGGTGGAGTGTTGTGTGCGATTTTTCATAGTATTCTATTTGCTCTTGTGGAGATTTCAAGGATATTTTGGTTACTGTCGCTTACATTCCTCTTGGTTCGGAGATGAGCACCTACGAGCTTTTGACCTCTCAGATCGATACATTATCCGACTTTTTACCTCCGTGTAATGAACTTGTGTTCTTAGGCAACTTTAATCTGACGAGCGTCAATTGAGAATTTTCTCCTGACGCGGATGGTTTTATTGGTTTAATTGGGACTGGACTAACGGTCTTCTTGAACACGACATTGACATTTTATAAGAATCCGAGCATGCCTTCTATTATTTTAAGTCTGTTTTCCAACACCTTTTGAACGCTCCGCCTCTGCCTCTCATGCCGGTGTTAACTTTTCTCAGAACCGCATTAATCAATCATTTCCAAATTCCAAAACCACACATGCATGGTTATAGCCGAAAACAGGATTTAGTTAAAATTTTAATTTTTCAATATTTTTTCGACATGAAATTTCCAAAAAAATGATTTTTTAATCCTTTTTTAACACCAGCCATTTTTTTATTTATTTATTTGTTAATTAAAACTTAATAACCCTATGTTCTATGCTTGTTCTGGATCTGAAACACAATTATGTTAAAATTTAATAGATACAATGCCAAAGGCGAAATCTTACCGAAAATCTATTATTCTATATGTTCCGTGTGTTAAAATCATCTATACTGCTGTCGTATGAATATTTCAGGTCGAATTCGGTGAGGTCGAATCGAAGAGCGATCCTGTCGGATGGAGTTAAACATACCTGAAATAGTAGGAAGCGCTAGAAAACGAGACGCAGCGAGAACCATAAATGAAGAAGTTAGATTATACTATTTTCACTTGAATTGTAAATTCAGTACACTTACCTATTTTGAATTGTTATAACAAAGCTAATTTAAATTTCTCTACGACTCCTTGCCAATCCATTGAGAGTCATTTCAAAAATTTTAATTCAAATTTATATTTGAAATCGTTAGAGCAGCCAAACTTAAGCTCCTTACATCTAGCCATCTTAATTAGATGCCACATTTTGAATCTTCATGGGAGCCATATTTTGGGAAAAGATATAAATAAAATCAGAGATGACCGTCTCTCTCTGTTTTTGTTTTGTTTCTTGGGATTAGTAGTTTTGCGAGCTTTATGGGAACGCATTTTTAATTGTTGGAGATTGAATTCATCTACCTTAATTTTTGGAAATTGGGATCATCTACCTCGGAGTATCAATTCAGATTTCGTATGGAGTACAATTTTGATCGGCAAGAAGTTTTAACATCAAGTTAGTTTAGGTTAGGTTAAAGTGGCTGCCTAAGGAGGCACACTTAGGCCAAAGAGGCCCATTGTGATACCACGTTGAGGCTACAAAAACTTTAGCAACCCCCATAAATATAACCTAAGAAATAGTAGGGTGGACATGTTGCCCCCTGTGCACCGAGCCAGTTCCCTGTCTTCAGTGGGGTCAGCTCTCGGGAAGTCAAAATAGATTTAACTAGGTTGGGAAGGCTGTACAGCCCTAACTCGTCGTCGGGAACCATTTGGAACTCCTGATAAATCGAGCCAGGTTCCTGACAACAGTGGAGCCTAGTTCGGTTAACTCTTCAAAGAAGGAGGAGCCCAGAAACCGGTTCCTACGGTTGGCTAGGGCCGGACAGTTACCGAGGAGGTGAAGTATGGTTTCCTCTTCCTCTTGGCAACTCCTACAGAAGTCGTTTGAAGGCGCGCCCAGTCTATCGTCGTGTCTGCCTATGAGGCAGTGACCCGTGATAACGGCCACGGTACTGTTAATTGTTTTGCGTCCGAGTAAGATGAGCTCCCTTGACCGTTTAGCGTCAAGCTTTGGCCATATCTGTCGGGTAATCAGGCAGGTGTGTTCCTCCTGCCAATTAGTGTTTGTAATCCTGAGAGACTCGCTAGTTCGTCGGCTCTGCAACTACCGGGAATGTCACTAGGTCCAGGCACCCAGACGAGTCGTACTTTCAGATGCTCAGCTATGTCATTTAGTGCCGAGCGGCATGTTATAACCGTTTTACATCAAGTTGAGTATTCGGTGATTTTGAAATTGTGTATTTAGTTGTATCCCATTGTAACATAAATTATTGCCGACATATTGTGCTTAAATAAAACTGAATTTTACGATACACTCTATTTATTTATTTCTTGGTTCTGTGCATATCTGAATTTTTCGGTTTTGTAAGTATATTTAGTTATCTCTTTGTTGTATGCATAAATCTATTAACGTGAAAACCTAAATTTCTTCATTGCCAAGGAGATAAATTTTGAATCCTGAAAAATATTATTATTTCCCACTTATAAAGGACCAATATGCCGTCTTCACTGAGCAATTATCGGCAAGGTGACGTAACGGTAATAGGACGATTACAGGCTATACCCATAATCCTAAATATTTTAATATTGATTTTTGTTTCATGCGAACCAAAGCTGAGAAAACTGAGAATCACCTATTAACCTTTTTTGACACTATGTTTGAAGAAAAGTAGCAAAATACTTTTTAATTTGATTAATTAATTGATTCCAATAATTTCTTTGATTTCCAATGACAATAATAAAAAAAAGAAATAATAAAAAAAACCTTGTGGGATCCGCGACTCGAACCCCGGTCTCCAATTCAGACTCCACTGCAGATAATTTCCTTGTGACTTCGGCTACCAACTTATATGCAAATACCATCGATATTTCACAATTTGAAATGATTAAAAACGCAGTTCTTTGAAAAAGTTAAATTTTAATGTTTATTTCACTAACACAATTTCAATTTCTAAGTTAATTCTAAGTCCGATAAAACTTCACAATTTCATATATCAAAGTTAAGTTCAAATTCAAAAGAAAACTTTCTATTCCTAAATTGCACCACTGCACGAAAGACTTTAAAATACGTTGGATTCGATTTCAACTTTTATTTTTAAATTTGTAAGATTTTGATTTCTAATTATGATCAGGTTTCTAAATTTTGTACCGAAAAAATACGTCCGTCGCGAACAGGATTTCAACTTCGACTCATCTTATTCTCTCTAGCTGAACTAGGGTTCAGTTAATTTTCAAAAATTCTAGAAAATTTTCCACTTCTATGTAACGTTATTTTCAAATTAATTCCTTTTATGGTCAAGATTTGCTATTGTCTCTTCCCCTTCGTAATGTGTCTGTCTCATTATAATATTCTCTATTTCGCTTCATTAAAAATTGGCCCCTTTTTCTATGTTTTGAAATGAACGAATTTAACGAGAAAGAGACATAGAAAAATAGTGTTGACAGATGAAATGTCGTGTTGTGGTGCAATAATTAGGTAAGTATTTATTTATTTACGTTTAAAATTCAATTGTTATTAACACTAAAAATTCTAGTGTTTGTATTATGTTTGCTAATTATTGTGTCTTAATTGTTTGTGATGTTTGTGTTTATATACATACTTGTCTAATGGTAAATTGCAAATTCGAGTTTTATTAACATTTCAAAATCTATATAATTTAAACAAATTTCTATTTACAGATATACAAGAATTCAAAAATACAACAAGTTGACAGATAAAGTGATTCTAAAGTGACAATTTCATTAGATAAGTATTCTATCAAAGTTTTATATAAGATTTGTTTCTTTGTGATGATTTTTTGTCGTTTTAGGTTGATGGGCCTTGTCGTCACGGAACAATGTTCACTTCGCATTATTCATATGTAAAGTATAAAAAAGCAATAAAAAAATTTTTTGTTTACATATTTAAAGAAAACAACAACATGGTTAAGTCAACTGCCACAAACATGTTGGAATTCTGTTCGAGAAAGTCGTCTTGGTCCCCATTTTGTTTATTATTTACATTGACGATGTATCCATGTCTGTGACGAAATTAAAAATTTTTTGTTATGCTGACGACGCCAAGATATTTCTCGTTGTTGATACTCGCATTGATGGTGCTCTATAAACCGTTTCCCCCCTTAACATTACTAGAAGAGTACAACGCTTCATTTTAACTATATCAAAAATGCCGAAGTTTTAAATAGACTTGTCAAAGCTAACTTCCACCTTATTCGGACAGACTGAAACTGGTAAGGCTCGATTCTTTGGCAAATAGACGAAACAACTGCAACAATAGTGTTTGTTTTCGATTGTTTGCAGGGTTTAATTGATTCGCCTTTTTTTATCCTGTTTTAGTATTTCTATTCCGCATCGCTCCTTGAGAAACTCCGATTGGTTTTAAATTCCATTCTATCGTATTAATTATGATTTTTACGAGCCTATAATGTCAATGTCTTGTTGTACGTCCAATTATTTTTGTAATTCGGAATTAAAAGATTTAATTACTAATTCCCATATATAATTAGGAATTAAAAACGTTCAATTCGTAAATGAAAGTAATTCATTCCACAAAGGAATCATTACATCCCACCTTCGCACGCCTGTAACCTTTGAATAACGCGACAAAAGTTGTATGGTTCCAAGGGGAAACAAGATGCACTTGGAATTTTTTCACAAAGTGGAGGTGTTGAAGGTCAACGTAGAGGTTACTCGATTTTTTTAAAGAGCAACCTCCGTTTTTTATGGTCGAAACTTGTTCCTTGGGTCAAAACAAACAATTTTTGTTCCAAACATATTTCCATTTGACCATTAGCTTTTTAAGGGTAGGTTCTAGTCGAGCGGCCTGAAAAATGGCTGAAGTTTATGAATTTTTTTCTCACAGAAGAAAGTAAATAATGTACAGGGTGCGCCATCTTTTACTTTTTTTTTATTAGAAAAAACAACACGCTTTTTATGAAGTGAAATCGAATTTATTTATTGATAATGGAAGGTGGGTTTATGCCATTTATTTATGAAAAATAACATCGATCATGTGACCACCGCGGCTTCGTTTACAGGCCAACATCCGAATATCAAAATTTTCAATGAATTTTTGCAAAATCACCGGGTCAATGGGCGCGATTTCCGTCTGAATATTGCGCTTGAGGTCTTGTATAGTCTGGGGAGCATTGGCATACACTTTCCCTTTCAAAAATCCCCAAAGAAAAAAGTCGAGAGGCGTTAAATCGCACGATCTTGGGGGCCAATTCACATCTGCATTGCGCGAAATTACGCGGTCCGGAAATTTTTCGTGTAATAAGGCGATTGTTTGGCGAGATGTGTGAGCCGTTGCTCCGTCTTGCTGAAACCAAAAGTAAAAGATGGCGCACCCTGTATAATTCGAGCCGTGTAGCGCGTACAACGCGCTGCGCCGTCCAGGATTCCGCCTTCCTCTTTTATCTGAAACACAAAAATCAAAGTTATTTGCAAATTTGCGGGGCCATGTACCATTTTTAGAAAAATTCAGTGATTTTTGATAAAATGGCGACTGTTTGAAGAAAAAAGCTGATCTTTTCCCCCCTTTTTTTGTTGTTCATAGTGATTAAATTAATTAATATTAATATTTCTAAATTCAATAATCTTTATTTAGTAGAAAAAAGAAATCAATCAGATGAGCGGTTCGACTGCAACTCTGCATGGCGTGTCTATTGCTTTTGAGAAAAACGCGTTTAAAGTTTGAGAAAGAAAAAACCTGGGAAAAAATATAATTTTTGTTTCTTACAGCTAGTCAGCTGTTCCTAGACCATAGAGCAATCCTTTCTCTTCCTTGTAAAACTGATTTTGACTACTATATTCAAGGAACATTATTTTGTCCAAACAGAACATATAAAAGAATTTTTACACCTGTTGAGCAAACTATACGGCGCGCGTGCATCTGCATTTAGCCAGAACGTGGGCATGATTTTCGGCCGGTACGCGTTCGCACTAAATCGGCTGTAACTTTTACATTTTTCCGAACTTCGTCAAATCGTTTAGAGTCTTATTCTAGACACTATAAGGATTTAAATTAAGCAAAAAAGGAAAAATTAATTTTTTTGAATTACTCGACTAGAACCTACCCTTAACAAATTGGTAATTAACATTTTTTTTAAACATTGATTTGTTAAAAAACTAAAGGTCAAACGAAAAATGTTTGGTGCAGAACTTGTGTGTTTTGACCCAAGGAGCAAGTTGGAGGGACCTCTATGTTGACCTTGAACGCCACCACTTTTTGAAAAAATACCAAGTGCATCTTGCTTCCCCCTTCAAACCATATAACCTTTGTGCGAAACTTTTTTCTCTAGCTCTGGTTATGCAAAGGATATAGGGGTGCGTAGTTTAAAAAAACACCCGGTATTATATCAATTGTGTAAATGTGACGAATGTGTTAAATAAATAAGGCTATGGTTTTCATCTGTTTGCGGGGGTTGCGGGAGGCGAAACATTTTTCCAATTTTTTTTTCGTGTTTCCCATCCTCGAAAACATACTATAATACTAGCATATTTTTCCGACTCATTCACTCCACTACGTATAGGCACATAACATAATTACATCTTGAGTCTAGATTTTTGTTTTATATACACTTTAGATTTTCAACCCTTAATTTTCGTTAATTGTGATGAAACTCAGATTAAATATATAATCACACGCAAATGTTTTAAAATTTTTCCAGATAAGCATCCACTTCGCGTCTACGCATGCCGTTCATGCAAAATGCCCCTAGTGGATATCTCGTGCGAATTACTTCTATGTATTTAAAAGAAAACAAATCAACTCCTTTTGGTCAGAATCAATTAATGAAACACTTACCTTTAATCGTTTAGTTCGGTTTAAATTTCGGAAGCTTCTATGTTAGTGAAACTAAAATTTGTACATAAAACATTTCCGAATATTTTTCATTATGAGTTAATCTAAATGATTGCTACAATTCTAATAAAAGTAAAATTTATTACAAAAAAACAAAATTTTAGTAAGGAAATACCTGAACAGATATTTTAATTATTATTAATTTTCCATCAATTTAATATTATGTACATTCATAAGAACAATTATTCACGGAAATGGGGAAAAAAACACAGCTTGTTATAAAAGTAATACATGTTATTGAATTATATTGAAGCTACATGAATTGTTGAGGCTTTTGAGCGATGTTGTCATTATTAGTTCGTCCAACAGACCAGTGGGAGCCAAATCCGCATGCAGAGTCCGAGTCTGAATCTATTCCAGCTTCACCTTTAGGATTTTCAGATAAGATTCCAATGGGTGCCCTTAATTGATTTGGTGTTGTTGGCATGCTGTTATAGCCCGTCACATCATAGTCGGATTTTCGTTTTGATCTATGCTTCTTAATTGAAATATTTTTTGGAGGTGGCATATTTCCTGAGTCTTGTGGAATATTATCGGCAGAGCCCCAACTTTTAAGTTTATCGAAATGTTTACTCGTTGGCGGAGCACTTGTCCTCTGGTGTGCTTGCAGTCGATTTGTTGTCGTCATCCTCTGTGTCATACCAGAATGTTGAGGATGATGGTGATGGAGATTTGTCGAATTGCCGCTCGAGCTTCCACCTCCCACTCCCAAAAAGTTGCTGAAGGCTTCTGTTGTCTTCTTCACTCTCACATTCAAAGAACCAATCCGTAGGAATCCCAAGTCTTTTTCTACACATATAGAACAGTTAATTAATTGAAAGAAGTGGAATTCGTTACTAAAATAATTAAAGAAACAAGTATTACAAACTCGTGACTTGAATTCTAGCAAAATGAAATCAGTTTGTGGTGTTCTTTCCATATTAGCATACGGTTTCTAATGTGTACAGTGTAATTTGTATTTTCTCACCTGAATGCTTTCTCCTTGCCTTGATTTCTGTAAAACGTACGTTATTAATAGATTATTATATTAATAAAGGATGAGCTAAAAACTATGAGGTAATGCCCAAATTTACTAAAAATGTCTTATTTCAAGTTGGCGTTTTTAGTCACATGCATCATGCGGAAATATCTACAAGAAACGGGAACGACTCCTTCACGTATAATAATCAAAGAATGAAAGTATTTTCTTAGCACAGATATACGACTAATGATAATGCCAAGATACTTTTTAAACTTAAGTTTACCAGAATAAAAGTTTTAAAAAAATATACGAAATTAAAGAAAGGTGAAGAAAACAAATGTTTACTTACAGAAGCAGGTGTGAAACAATTTATTCCTTTAAAAATTTGCGGTATCTTAAACCTTTGTACGGGATTACCTTTTTCGATCACTCAAACAAAATTCAATTGTTTACGTCCATCCATAATTCCCACATTCAAAAGTTATGACTCGAAGTCCGTTATACATTCATAAAGTCTGCCTAATATATTTTCGTTCATGAAATAATATAATCTTTTTCTAAACTTTTTCCTAGCTTAGTTTACCTGCAAGTACAGAAAAAGCACGTAACTTTCGGAATTTGTTTTGAAGAAACCAAAGAATGTTTTCAAAAAGGCTCTTTTGCTTTTATTTATATATTCTTTAGAATATATCTTGCAATAGTTATAAAAGAAAAAAACTTAATCCCTTTGGAAAATGTCAGAGAACGCTCCACATATTTTCGGGTTCGGGTTGAAATAATAATCATTTAATAGAAAATAGGTTATTCGTAATAGAAATTAATTATCCTACACTTGGCATAGGGGAGCATTTTCCTAATAAATGATTCGAGACTCAGAAAATTATTTTGCATATTTTACAAAAGCAAGTTGACTTGAAAAGATCTAAACATTTCCTGAAGACTAAACGTGGCCAATATTTTAAAACAAAATACGGCAAGCAACGTTTAATAGTAAAAAATGGCGACAAAGTGGTTCGCTCTGTAGTCTCGACAAGGTGTCAGGGGTTTATGGAATACCAGCGCAATTATTTAAGGCGGATACCATTGCTGCGGCTGATATACTACATATTTGCAGCTTTAAGTAGAAGAGGCATTACAGAAAAAATTATCACCATCATAAAGGAGTCCTACTCAGGGGCCCAATGTCCAGTTCTACACAAGAGAATACTGTCGGAGTCCTTCCAAGTGCTGAACGGAGTAACACAACAATGCTTACTGTCACCTTTGCGTTTCACGATCGTTATTAATGACGTATTGTGTACCGCCCCAGGTGACCACAAATCGCAAGGGATTAGATGAAACTCTTTAACCACCGTACACACCTGGACTATGCCGAAAATGTGTTACTTATTAAACAAGCAGAGTCATGTAGCCCAAACGACCGAAGCCCTGAGTGGAGAGCAGCAAATAGAAGAAGTGGATAAATTTTGTTACCTCGGAAGTATAGTAACAGTAGATGGCGGAGCTGAAGCTGATGTACAGGCTCGCATCAACAAGGCTCAAGTTGAATTTAATACTCTTGCTGAGATATGGCGCAATCTCAACATTTATAAACGTACAAAACTCCGGATCTTTGAATCGAACGTAAAATTCTTGTGGTACGGCTGTTTAACATGGAAAGTGACTGTCAAAGAACACCTAAGCTACCAGCCTCTGTCAATCGGAGTTCTTAACATTCATTGACCGGAAGTCATTATCGACGACCTACATAACCTCATGTACAAAGCCCTACACAACCTCATAGGCCAAGACGAGATAGACATCGATATTCCAAGACGAAAGTGGCAATGGATAGGCCATACACTACGAAAAGAGCCAACACATATAGCTCAACAGACTTTAGATTGGAACCCGCAGGGCACCCAACGGAGATGTCGGATTGGATGACTCCGAAGCACTTGAAGAAGATTTGTAGAGGAGCAAGGTCACTAAATTAACAAGCCGTGGCAACAGTTGAAGATGTTGGCGCAAAACCGAACTAAGTTTAAAGTCGGCCCTATGCCCCGTTAGGGATTAAAGGAGTCAGAGTGATCCCACCATACACTAATAAGCCATATTTAAGACTTCTTCATAAAAAATGACGTTTGGAACGCAGAATCAGCAATCGCCCTGGTGGTCCCAGTGGTTATGCTAATGGAGCATTCCTACTTTTATTCTTAAGTAGGAATTGAGTGGGCTTTCTAGTTGATTATCAAAGGGGTTGTTACTGGGACCTTGTCAAGATTACCGTAACAATCCTAGTCACTACCAGTAGGGGAGTGCTATTATAGGACCCACCCATTGTGTAGGAGATCCATTGCGGTGCCCATTTTTATCTTACTGTAGTTTGAGGTGATCAGTACAAAATCCAAGACATTTATCTGAAACAAAGTTATAGTGGGGTTTGATAAACAAGCGTATAAAATCCTTTTTTAAAAGTAATGAACATTAACAAAATGACAGATTACGCGGCTGTTGAAATATAAAATTTTGAAAAAATTTCAGACTTTGACCTACAATAACAAACCAAATGAACAGAACATCGGAATCTAGAAAGGAATGATTAATCCCTAGTTTATACGCTTATTGAAAAAACCTCATTACTAGTTTTCGTTTCATATGAACGCCTTGCGTTCTGGAGTAGTCACTGGTTTAAAAAAATTACACGTTATTTTCAATATTAATTTTTTCCTTTATAAATAATGTAAAATATTTTCTAAAGAATATACACAAAGGCAAAAGAGTTTGTTTTTTAAAAGCTTGCTTAGATTCTCTAAGAAAATTACCAAAGTTACGTGTTTTTTCGGCGGAAAATTTACGTATCAAAAACGATGTATCCACTCACCGCAATCGTTTTACAAGTAACACATTCTGGCAAAATTTAAAAATTTACTATAAAATGTACGAACCTTTCAGTAATTTTTAATCTGTTCATCGGCAATTTTTACGGAACAGTGCTGTAAAATTTACGTGTGATTTAGAAATAATTGAGCACATTATACAAATTTTTTTCCGGATAACCGGCAAATGTTGCGGTTCTCACTGAAATTTTTTCTGCACTTTTAATCTTTTGGGAAGTGAATTGTTTAAAATGAAGATTGGCTTAGTGGGAAGACATTAAAGTGTGTTGCTGAGGACTAGGATTCGAATCTCACACTGTGTACATATTTTATTTCTTTGCTAAAGGGGAGCCAAAGTAATTACTTTTTGGATTATATCCTTTGAAATCGAACAGATAATCGGGGTTCATCGTTCAGGAAATTTTACAGTACTGTTCCGTAAAAATAAAGGCAGCTGAAAGTTGTAAAACGATTACAGTTGAGAACCGTAATTTTTAATTTTTCATAGAAATATTCTCGAACTTTTTCCTCCGTGAAGTCATACCTCTTAAAGTTATTCAATAAACAATAGGAAGTTATTATTATCAAGGATTTATTAGGCATCATAAAATAGACAACAGCTATTTCGGTATTCAACCGTATGTACATGCTTAACATTCTTTCTAATCACGGCGGCAAGAACTTTCGCGAAACTAATTATTGTTGACAGTTAGCTCAGTAACAATGCTCAAATTAATAATGGAACGCCTTACACGCGCACAACGCATACAAATTGTGGTTTAAATGGAAAATTTTACATCGTAATGTTGGATTACGTTCGCACAGAACTTAGTCCTAATAACCATTATTTGCTCGTTTGTTCGCTGATTGTGCACATGAACAATTGCAAAGTGATCTTGTTTTTATCGCAAAATGTTTTTTAGTAATGAGACTGATTTCTGGCTGTTTCTCTGCAGTTTATGGGCCGATGGCATCACCAGTCCTTATTTCTTTCGAAATGATAATGAAGCGCGGTTACCGTCAAAGGTACACGTTTTCGACAAATATTCAATAAATTTTTATTTCCGTTCTATGATTTGAACAGTATGGCGCTGCGCGCCAAGTTTTGTTTATGTCCAGAAATGGTCCTGTTAAACGGGGATACGTTTACTCCATGGTCTCTGTTAACAAACACTCTTGAAGTATTGAAAGCCAACATAACACCATAAGTGACCAAAAATTGAACTGTCAGAACGTGCTACGTTACTTTTAGTCGCAGTTTCATTCTTTCGAACACAATAAAAAATGTCATTCCAACTATGTTAGCTTGTTTTATTTCAATTTAAAGTTGGATTCAGCTTAAAAAACACCCAGTAACCCTCTCTTTTTTTAAACTTGAAGAAATGGCTCGATGGAAAGAGACTTGGACCAAAGGATTGCAGGTGTTGTTGAAACTAAGGTGCATATTAACAGTACCGTGCGCACCTGGGGGTTCAAACCACGAGTGTTTTTAAAATTTTCTAAACTTCTTGATTAGGAAAAATTTTAATGAAATACTAAAAAAATTACCTAAAATGTACAACTCCAGGCGGCTCTAGACGTAGTTACAACCTGGTGCAATGAGGTTGACCTCAAAGTCACCCCTGACAAAACAGTCGTAGTTCCGTTCACTAGGAAGAGGAACACGACGGGCCTTCCTGAACCGACCTTCTTGGGCACTGCGCTACCCTTCAAGGATCAGGTGAAGTACTTGGGGGTGATCCTGGATTCCAAGCTGTACTGGAACCTGCACCTTGATATAACTGTGGAAAAAGCTCGGAAGTCCTTCTGGGCATGCCGTAGAGCCTGCGGGACCACCTGGGGACTTAAACCCAGAACAATGCTCTGGATCTACACATCGGTAATAAGGCCCATGATAACTTATGGAGTGATTAAATGGTGGCACAGAGCAAAACTTAATGTGATAAGGACTAAGCTTAGCAGACTGCAACGTCTATGCATCACTGGAGCCATGCGCACCTCGCCGACGGCTGCACTCGAAACCATGCTAAATATTAAACCTCTTCATATAGAGGTTGAAAGCCTGGCTCTGTGTGCGGCCTACAAATTAGAGGGAGCCGGTCTCCTTGGGGAAAACATAGGTAAGGGCCACACGACAATAAGGGAGATTCTTGAAGCCACACCTGAGTTGGCCATGCTAACTGATCAGATGTCGGCAAGACTCTCACCATTTTAACCACCATTAATACGGGTGGAAAAGCGTGAGACCTGGACGCTTAAAGCTGTCCGTCCAGGGGAGCTAGTATGGTATACGGATGGATCCAAGACTGAATCAGGTGTTGGGGCAGGGGTCTGTAGCGACTCTCCTCGATTCAGTTTATCACTGGCCCTGGGAATATATACCACGGTATTCCAGGCTCAGATCTTCAGCATACTGACATGCACCTACGAGAACCTAAGAAGAGCCTATAAAAACAAAAGGATCTCAATCTTCTCGGATAGTCAAGCTGCAATTAAAGCAATTGCTTCATCTACCACCAGATCAAATCTGGTGTGGGAATGCCAAAGGAGCCTAGACGCACTGTGTAGAACTAATCAAGTAAGCTTGATCTGGATACCGGGACATCAGGGCTACACGGGAAATGAAAAAGCAGACGAACTTGCTAGGAAGGGGTCTAACACCCCTTTTATAGGGCCGGAGCCGGTCTGTGGAATACCTCTCTGCACAGCTAAAAGGCTAATAGCAAACCGCGCAAATGAGGGACATAGGCTGTATTGGAACAGTATTGAGGGGCACGCTCACTCAAGAAGCCTTATGCCCTCACCGTCGCCGAGTAGATCCAGGGAGCTCCTCAAGCTGAGCAGGTCGGCTGTTAGAACTCTGGCAGGCTTACTTACCGGCCACTGTCAGCTAAGGAAGCACCTGGTGAGGATAGGAAGAGCCATCGACCCCACCTGCAGACTATGTCTGGAGGAGGATGAGACCCCATTACATGTGCTATGTGAATACCCTGCAGTAGCCAGGAGCAGATTTAGCCTATTCGGGAAAGCAACCCTGGTACCGAGCGGGCTGAACGACTGCCAACTGCGCGAGCTGTTGAACTTCTTCGGAGGGACCGGCTTACTATAAGGAGTTGAGAGGGTTAGCACAATAGGCCCCAGTGGCCGCGGCGCTTGAGAACCTCACACCTCCAAATCTAATCAATCAATCAAAATGTATATGAAATTAGAACTCCCCCCCCCCCCCCCCCAAGGAGCAAATCCTGCGCACGGGCCAGTATATTAAAGGTTTAAGCAAATCGTAGGAAAGCGGATTTAGTTCCAAAATGAAAAAAATTTGGTAATAAAGTGGTGGTAGCACATGGAAGGCTATTGAGTAATTACATTGCTATTTACTGTTGGCTGTTGCTAAGTCAATTATTCCTATTTACAGTAATGACAATAAAAACAAACCTTTTGGTAAGGCCATTTTGCCTCAACGAATATCGCCTAAATAAATTAGTCTTTTGGAGCAAAAGAAGCAACAGATATGCCAAAAGTTCGTCTGAAAAAGAACGCAATTAAAGAAGTTGCCTCTATCAACCGCGTACCTAATCGAAGGCCTTCGAATCTTCTAGTTTTTGTTTGAACCAAAGTTGAATATAATTACCGCAGGTAGTATAGTAGAGAAAAATACAAGGAAAGATAACACAATGTTTTAAAGTAGTATTCTTCGGCCTCTTTCAAATGGCATCTTCTTCATTGCAATTATATACATTGAACCGACCTATTTTTTATACCAAAAATAGAAATAAATAACTGGATTACTGATGGAAAATAATTTAGTTCAAGGGGGCCGTTGATAGATAACACAATCAACAGTAGATACTATAAAGGATAGAAGTGATGGAGCAATTATATTGCTAGACCTCTGTAAGAAATATTGGAAATATTTATAGAACTAATCGAACTTATTGGTACTTTTTTCATAAGGTTATAGAGAACGAAGAACTATTTCATGTGTTGGCCATTTAATCTGAAAGTGTGCAGAGATATCGCAAAAGTCCTTATGACAAAAGTTGCTTATAATTATTATGCAGGGTGTTTTTTGGTTAGCTCAATAGCTCCTAAGAAAGGATACAAAAAAGAATATTTTCGAAAATTTCCCTTCGGTTCCTTAAGGATACATTTTGTCAATATTTTAAGTTTCTCCGGAAAAAATCATAATAACTTCATTCGAAATTTCTCTGCGCCTATTACATTTTGAGATATAAGGATTCTAATTATCTGTACCTACTATCTTTACGTTCTATAAGGCCGGAAGGGAAACTCAAAATGTGCAGAATTATTATAAAATTCTGAATGATAATGGATGCATATCATAAGTCGTGCTGTTTTTGCTGCGCCAAAATACCATTAAAAAGTACACGAAAAAGGACGACGATTTTATAAGTACATTTCAACTATTCGTTTTTTTATTATACTCTCAAAGTTACCCGCAAAAAAGGTAATACAATTTAATAACAATAAAAACAATGTTACACTAAATATTTGAAGAAAATTTTAAATAAGGAAAACCAAAGGGGATATACTTCGTGGAATGTAAGAAGAGAAGCGTCGGACCAATATTACGAATATTACGAAGAGAGAATGTACCTTGTTTGAAATTGAGATAATTCGAGATAATATAATTGGGTCATTTTCTTCGAGGCAATTTTAAATTGAGAGTGTTATACACACTTTATAAGTTTTAAGCATTCGATATTGTTAGAAGACATCTATTCGCATACCAAGATGCAGATGTGATTTCAGGATAGCAGGATAGAGCGCCGACACACTATAAATTAAGTTCAAGACAGCAATTATATTCAATGTTTCCAAAAAGGTGGGGACACGATAGAAAAGCATCAAGTTACTATACTCTAAAGGTCAAATTTGGTCGCACTACAAAATTTCGGAAATCTTTCTTAAGCGGAACAGCCCACATGCCGAAGAGTTTATCATCTTGTTTTTCTCACTTCTTATAAACCCGAAACTTTTAAAGGAAGTGTAAATCCTCTTCTACTCAATATTAACTGCATACAGACGGAGCCTCAGTAGATGCCAGAAGGAAATGGCCAAGAGGAATTTAAATGAGGTGGCACTGGATAGCCTTAAGATTGACAAAAGCAATCTATATGGGCGCTATTCAGAGAAACAGTGGAAAATGGTGGAGAAGCAATTGTCGAGCGACGTTATTAACCACGTCCTCAAAAACCCTTCATTGACTGCGCTATTGTTCAATAGATGGAGGTGGAAGCATGGTGTGAGTCCTGGACTACAAAGATCAGACTAGATCGTCATCGAAGCGATTTCGGGAATGAAGGCACCATGGGAAGGAGCTAAATTGAAGCTCATTCCATTACACGAAATCCTAACTAGACGGAGAGGTAGGGGAGTCATCCTAGAGGTGGAGGTCGATAAGACTAACTTCCTGCAGGTGCTAGAGGCACAAAACCCGGACGTCCCTATGAGGGAGTGGCCGAAGAACGGGAGTAGAGGATTTGTGATCCTCTTGGGCGAATGCTCAATCCCCATAATAAAAAGGAGACAAGGTAGGCTTCACCTCGCGGTCGGAGAAGTGTTTCTCAGACTGTTTTAGAGAGACTGGTCGGGAGGTGAAGAATCCGAAGAGGTGCAGGCGGAGGTGGACGCAAATGAAGGTTGTCCAAATAAACCTCCGCCATACTAAAGCTACTACAGGAAACCTCATGCTGCTCCTTATTAAGGAAGGAATAGACGTGGCCATCATCCAAGAACCATGGGTTATTAAGACCAAGGATCAAGGGTTGGTGTCGCAGCAATTTAGCACAGGATAACTAAGCACTTGTATACTCGTTAGAAAACATATAAAGGCCATAATGCTTTATAATTTCAGCTCCGAGGATCTTGTTTTCGTGGAGATGGAGGCGGCGGCCCAAAAATGCTGAATGGCTTCAACATACATGCCAAAAAGGTCCTTTTGGAGAAAGTTGTGTAGATCTATTGAAGCAAATGCCGGGGCATACAGACTAAGAAGGGTCTTGTCCAAAGAGCCGCCTATTCAGTCTTCAATAAGAAGGGAAAGGAAAAATTCTGCACTAAAACAAACAAGGAACTGATAAATAGAATCCTCGATACTCACTTCCCGGGAGTGGGGACGTTACCCAGAATGATAGAATGCATTCCGTAGGCTCTAAAGTTGACGGAGATTGGGATCTTATAAAGTCCATAGTCACTCTGGAGTTTATGGAGTACATCCTGGTTTCACAGCTTCTGCAGATGCGGGTGACCTGGCAATATTGGTATCCGATAGATTCTTGACAACCATCAGCAAGAGGCTCAAACAGAAAGCTGGAAAAATTGGCCTCGAACAGTGCTTTGAGCAATAACCTCAAAGACGGCGTTTGTGCTTTTCACAGGAAGTCCAGCTTTCAGGCTCCCAATGCGGGGAGAAAAAGGTGTAACTCTTCTTTCTTGTGATGCCAAGTACCTAGGGTTAATGCTACATAGACCCTATACTTATCTGGAATAGAAATATAGAAGAGCGCATAGTGAAAGCAAGTGTGGCATTTTATGCGTGTAAGAGAATATTTGGCGTCAAATGGGGATTAAAGCCCAAGGTGGTACATTGGTTGTACACCGCAATAATCAGGCCGATTCTTTGATACGGCTTACTAGTCTAGTGGACAGCACTGGATAAGAGATGTAGCTTGGAAGTGCTCACGAAAGTAAAAGGCGCTACCGGTCTGGGTATAACTGGGTGCTTGTGCACCACACCCACAGCGGCTTTGGAGGTCATGCTCGACCTATTGCCACTGGATATATACTGTAGAAGTATGGCAGCGAATAGTGCAGTTAAACTGAAGGCTCTGGGTTGCTGGCAGGAGAGGATAAATGGGCATTCTAGCATCCTTTGGAAGTTTGACTTCAACGACAGCAGAATAGACACGGACTACGGGGTCCATTGTATAACTTTGAAAAAGAGGTTTCATACTAGGCTGCATGCTAGGGAGGAATGGGACAGGAATGAAATGGAGGAATCATAAGAGATCTCCATATATATGATTGAATCTAAAACGGGTGTAGGTACAAGAGCAAATGGCACTTACACGAACCATATAGACTGCCAGAAAAATGCTGTGTCTTTCAGGAGGAAATAGCTGTGATTCGTCAAGCGATTCCTGGACATAGGAATATCATAGGTAATGAGAGAGAGGATGAATTGTCAAAAAAGCGCGCTGAAATATGATCGCTAAATCGCGATAATCAATGCGGAAATTCCGATCACCACTCTTAAGGTAGATATTTAAAGTGGTGCCTGCAAAAAGGATAGTCATCGGTGGACAAACCGGGACACATGTTGCATTGCCAGGCAAATGTATCCTAGTTGCTACAGAACCGTAAACCTAAACCTCCCTAATAAGTGTACGGATGAAGTCAAACTTCTTTTGCCTTTGTTAATTAATAAAGCATTAGAGATGATAAAAAAGAGAAATGAAAATAATTATCTCAATTTTCAAAATTTACAACGGTTACCAGTGTTAATAAATATTCGTGAATTTTCTGTTTACCGAATTTCCCTGCCTGGACTTCTCTTTTTGAGAATAGATACACAAAAAAATTTTGAAAATTAGCCTACAAGAAGGAAACCAAAAAGAAAGATGTCATACGATTCTGCTGCGAAGTACCTGCGAATATGTTGCAACAAGCATTCATTTTATTCATTCATTTTATCGAAAAAACTTTATAATTGTTAAATTATATATTTAATATAACTTTCAATGGTGTCATCCATTAGAAAAAAATACAAACCTTTTTTACTTAAAAATTATTGCTACCTTTTGTTGGCTTAAAGCTTGAAATTTGGCTTATCTTATAAGTAGACCTACACCACTTTCAAACTTAAATTATTGTAAAGTGTATCCTTAAGGATCAAAACCGAAATATCCCATTTTGTATCCTTTCTTAGAGGATATTAAGTTGGCAAAAAATACCCTGCATATTTATAACCAACTTTTACTTTCACGACTTTTGGGATACCTCTGCACACTTTAAAGGAAATGGCCAGGGAACACGTTACGTGGGTAATCCTTTAAGACGATATTGTTTGGGCTTTTCGTTATTGTGCGGGATATCCATTGCTAATTTCCTCTTCGATAACGCAGGCCTGCTCATTTAAACCTTTAATTACCCCTTTTAATAATAATATTTTTTTAGGTAATAAACTTTGCTGATTTTCAAAATAGTGTTGGTTTTTTTTCTATCTAATCGCCCGCCCCAATTTTTGATTAAGGGTGGTTTCTACCTTAAAAACTTTAAAAACTATTTTTTTTAAAACATTTTTTTTATATGTATATAAAGAAAAAAGTTATCATTTTGAAATATTTTTCGATTTTTATAAGCCATTTTTGGGCTATAAGAGCGTTATGAAAAACACGCTGAATTGGTGGTTGACTGATATCGGCCGACTGGATGACCTAAAAAAAAATTGGATAATTTTTGGTATGGAAGTGGGTATGGTCCGATCTGGGATAATTTAATTTCATCAAGAAATTACAAAATAGCGGCTGTTTTTTGAAATTTTGGTTTGTTTTTGGTTAGTAAATTGGCTGAAAATCGGAATCGGCGATCCATGAGATCCTAGTTCGGACCATAGACACACATGTGTTAAACAACATATCCAAAAATTAGAGCAATCGGTCCAGTAGTTTTTTCAAATTTTTTCAACCAATCAAAAAAACGTGGTTTGAACTTGAATTTCGCTCCAAGCAGGTAACAACGTGTTTTTGATGATATTTACTTTGGAACTAAGCAATAACAAATTTTTTGATTTTTTGAAAATATGAAGGTAGAAACCATAAAAACCTGATAAAGAGATATACCCCATTCAGCACTTGGAAGGGCTCGGAAACTAAATAATATATGAACAACAAATAATTTTCGGAAGATTTTACTAGTAAACGTGATATTTTCTAAAACTGAAAAATATTATTTTTACTAGTAATTAATAAGCACACTCTAAAAGTACGCACTGAACTAAGCAAAACGCATACTACATATGTAAACAAGATTTATCTTCAAAGACGAAAAATAAACTAGCTTAACCTAAAAAATATCAAACTGCTTCATGCAGAAAAAAAAAACATCAAAATATTAACACGAAAAAGCATTATAAAAATTACAACTATGTAATCCTATTCATATCCACTTGCCTCCACGAAGAGTAGCCACTCAAAGCTTGTAACCTCATTGCTTGGATTTCTACAGTTAATAGAAATTCCAACGAAATTACCAAGATTTGATTGTGAATGCGTGAAAAATAGAAAGAAAGATAAATATTTTGATATTATTACAAAATTGGCATATATAAATTTGTTAGACGAAAATTAACGCTATGGCGAAAACCTTTTTTAAAATGACATTTACATTTAAAATAAATAAAAAAAAGCATTAGGGCAAAGTAAACGAAATAAAATTTACGAATATTTGTTATTTATTGCTTTAAAAAATCTCAAACTTATCAATTATTTAATGGCCCACAGCATAGAATTATAGGATTATGTACAAATAAGTACAAGCAAACTGATAGGGGCTTTTTTTCAAATACAAAAAGGAAATAAATTTAATATGGCGCTTAAGGCCATTGTTTCATTTTTCAAAGATCGAAAATCGAAATTTTTTTTCTGTTTTCTTTTTGTTCAAAAATATTTAAAAAATACGTAAAAAAAATTTTAAATAAAAATTCCTAGCGGTTTACATATTTAAAAATCAAATTATATAACTTTTAACGAAAAAAAAACTTTAAACGCGTTTTTCTCGAAATGACTTTTTTTGCGGTTCCCACGATATCTCCTAAACTAATTAATTTATCGATCTGAAAATGATTGCATTTTCTTTATTGAAGTATTTGTCAGTGAGTAGACTATTATAAAGACTTAATATGCATTCGTTTTCTGTTTATTGGCTCCTGTAGATGCATTTTTGTGCTAAAAAATCAAATTTTTCTTTTAAGTACTCACCAAACTTACAATTATCGAATTTTGACTTTATTTTTAGTTCATTCTCTGTAGAAACAATATTAAACACTAACGTATTGGTTTTTTTTGTTCCCGATATTCTGGGCAGCCGGTTCAGTGGGAACCATTTTACACGTTTTTTTTTGCGACCTCTACTTTTACGCCATCTATTAAAAGGACGACGTAAGGAAGAGCAAAAAAATAAATAAATTTTTAATAACACGAATGTATGTAAAACATTAAAAAAAGTTTGTACTGATAGCTAATAAAGTCGCTGAAAAAAAATATTAAAATTGAAGTTTTTTTCCAGCAAAAATGAAACAATGGCCTTAATCGAAAATTAAGGGAGAATTGATAATTTCCCAAATGTAATGAGCTAAACGTTGTTGTCTATATATAAAGCCGGCTTTAAATGCTTTTCTATTTCATTTCTGGAAATCATTAAGATTCAATCTGTTTACGCTAAACCTAAAAAAGCCAACAGATTGTCACAACTTTGCTTTTGAACCAAACGCTTTATTTTGTCAAACATTAACTTCAGAATAGGCTAACGTAATGGCGATTTTCGATAAATGATATTCTAAAAAAGTTTAAGTAAATGTGGAATTTCGTGCATCACTTTCCTGGACCCAACCTGTGAAATACAGTGAGTTCAGGGGCGGATCTAGGATTTTTTTCTGGGAGGGGCACAAGGGCCAGACGGGCAAGGAGTGTCCCCATAAGATTATACTACATCTTTGAGATTAATTGTAAAATAATGACATACAACAATAACTATAAGAAATATATTTGTAATAAAGGTTTGATAATGCAAATAATGAAAAATTTCATGTTTAACAATGATAGTTTTCTTTTATGTTTTCTGCTGAAGATATCATGTACTTCTGTAGCATTCATCATTGACGCAATGTCTTGATGGATATGCATTAAAGCCAGTCCATCCTGCTGCGAAGATATGTCTTTAGTCGGCGTAAGGTGGAGAAAGATCGCTCTCTTCGACACTTTACGATTGAGCTGCATCTCTTTTTAACCCTACTATAGGCTACCCACACCGATAGAAGATAATACAAGGCGTCACCTTACCTTTACTTATTTTTCACATTCCATATTCCGGGATAATCCGGAAATATTTTTTTCATAAAAGTAATAGTTTAGGCACTAGGACGAGTTTAAAGAAAAATCACCCCCGGCTGCTGTAAAAAGCAATGAAAATTTGTCGGAAATTCAGAACACTTGGGCCATAATGAGTGCGCGTAAAATTTCTTACTTCATGGCTTGTAGTTTACGGAGGTTTTGCAACTCGCGATAATTTGCACATACGTATGTGTACGCAAAACGAAACAAACCTAATTATAGCGGGACCTAATTAATCTCCTTGTGTTTTTGTAATGGCCGGCTGTGATCGTCGGGGGGGGGGGGGGGGGGGGGCGCACCCTCCTAAATTCGCCCTTGAGTGCGTTTGTGTATTATGTCGATAATTTATATATTCACGGGGTGACTAGATAGTCATCGGTTCGAATACCTCCGGCGCTGACCCATGGCTGATTTCTGCTGACAACATATTACGATAAAAAGGTCATGGGGGTTGCAGAAAAATTGCCAGTGGTTCGGAATTCACTTAAATTGTAGGTCCACTTAAAATCGTTGTTTCGAACCGGTTAAGTTCTTTTCCCACCCCATGCTCCACAAGGGATTACGAGAACTAGAGAGAGAGAGAGAGAGACTAGATATTACTTGGACTTAGATTTTACAAAAAAAAACTATACACGTCGAACTTAGAACCTCTTTGTTTTTGGGAAGTCGGTTAAAAAAGATCTTTTATTTTAAGAAAAGAAATGTGGTTGTACAGAGAGGGGCATAACAAATTTCCATGTAACATCGTTAGTTGTAATCCGATTTGCAATATTCAAACAGAAAACTTAATGGTTTGAGACTCGCTAACCGTACACTAAACAATACTTTTTTTCGAGTTCCCTACCATAATTGAAAAAAAACGAAATACATAGAGAATCATTTCGCAGTCCGTCTGTATGCATTTCACAGACGATTTTCTCTGAACCTATATTAGATAGTTTAGTTCGAGTAATAATTGTTTTATTTTTTCGCTCAGAAATAAAACTCAGTACTACTTAATTCGAACAGAATCTCCGCAAAGTGTATCACCTTTCATTCTATTGAAAGAATTACAAATTGATTCTTGATCAGAATACTATATTAAATTTCGATATATTGGTATCATATAAAGAAAGTGAGGCATATTCTAAGAAGCTTGAAGACATTAATGAGAATCTACTTGAATACTGCGATATCCAGAAATATAAGACAACAAGATTGCGCAAACTGGCTTTAAATTTATACAAGATAGGGTAGAAAAAGCATTTCCAGTCTTAAAATAAAGATATAATCTGTGGGAAAAAATTATTCTTGTAAAACTAAATAAAGAGTATAGTAAATCACATTAATTCTCTTAAATTTTACACACCATCTGCTCGAAAAGTAAAAAAAGTTTTATTTTTAAGCGAAGATAATGATAATAGACACCACTCGAGTGACAAAATACAAATCACTAGTTGGGGTTTATTTCTGAGCAAAAAATAAAACTTATTTGATAACAATTATTACTAAACGTAAAAAATAGTTTTTAAAAAAAAGTTGAACCGACTTCACAAAAAGCGCTAAAAAGCATAAAATAATTTTTAATTTTATACTATTACGACATTTTGAAGTCGGTGCAAGTCAATCAACTACAACAAAAATATTTAATCGTCATTTCTTATGATCCCGTAAGCTGAAACGTTCAGGTAGTATTATGTATTATTTTCAATTGTGGTTCTGTAGTTGTTTTATTTGTTTAATTTGCACCGACTTCAAAATGTCGTAATAGATATAAAATTAAAAATTATTTTATGCTTTTTAGCGCTTTTTGTGAAGTCGGTTCAACTTTTTTTTTAAAAACTATTTTATTTTTCACTTTTTAGTGTCTCCGACTCTATACAACGAAGAAAGGACCATCCAAATCGGTCCACGCGTTAAAAGTTAGTTTTAACCCCCTACCCCACCCCCATTCCACTAAACTTTTTTTCTCATGGCATCAATCAAGAAACATACTCTACCGAACAGAAAAGGAATCATCGAAATCGGTCCACGCGTTACGAAGTTACTACCCCTCTCCCATCACCACCATAGGACCAAATTATTCTCCTATTAGCAATGGGGGATCACACTTTATACAATAGCGAAGAACCATCCAAATCGGTCCACGTGTTACAAAGTTAGGTTCCATCCTCCCCCTCCCCCTCCCCCACCCCAGCAACATTTGTTTTCTCGTAGAATCTAGGATCATATTCTACTAGAAAAAGAATTATCCAAATCGGTCCACGCGTTACAAAGTTAGACTACCCCTCCCCCCACCCACACCTTTCACCATAGGACCAAAATATTTTCCTATTAGCAATGGGGGATCATACTCTATACAACAGAAAAAGAACCATCGAAATCGGACCACGCGTTACAAAGTTAGGTTCCACCCCCACCCCCACCCAACTCCGCCCCAAAATTTTTTTCTCCTGGTATCAACTACGGAACATACTCTATCGAACAGAAAAAGAATTATCCAAATCGGTCCACGCGTTACAAAGTTAGACTACCCCTCCCCCCTCCCCCCACCCTAGGCCAAAATTTTTTTCTCCTATTAGCAATGGGGGATCATACTCTGTACAACAAAAAAAGAACCATCCAAATCGGACCACGCGTTACAAAGTTGGGTTTCACCCCCACCCCCCACCCCCTCCCTACCAAAAATTTTTTTGACATGGTACCAATCGGGGAACATACTCTATCCAACAAAAAAAGAATCATCAAAATCGGTCGACGCGTTACGAAGTTATGCCCGGTCAGACATAACAAAAAAAAAAAAAAAAAAAAAATACGCGTCGAACTTAGAACCTCTTTGTTTTTGGGAAGTCGGTTAAAAAGGAAATCCGGCATCTGAAATCGGATTCTGTCAACATATTACGAAATTAGTCACGGTCACATTTTCAAACCCTTTCCTTGAATACAAAATTCTTACCATCGCGCTACTGCGCCACCGTACTCATACAGCAAGAGAGAATCATCGTAGTCACTCTAGGTAAATTTTTTTTAGCATTTACCTATCAGGAAGCGTATTCTGTACAACAGAATCAAAACCATCGCGTCGGCCCTCCTTCAACTCTCACCATAAGCCACATTTTTTGTCGTGACACAAATAGATATTATATGCATTCAGAATCATCTAAATCAGTCCACGCGTTACAAAGTTAGACTACTCCCACCATAACCCTTAGTCAACATTTTCCCCTATAGTAGCAATGCATACAACAAAAAAGAATCATCTAAATAGGTCTGTGCGTTAAGATGTTGGGTAGCGACCCCTTCCCACCCCATATATTTTTATTGCGGTACCAATGTGGTAACATATTCTATACATCAGAAAAATAATCAACCCAATCGGTCCACGCGTTACGAAGTTGGACTATTAACAATAGGCGATCATATTCTATGTAACAAAAAAAGAACCATCCAAAGCGGTCCACGCATTAAGAAGTTAGGTTCCACCACCACCTTCACTCCCTCAGCAAGATTTTTGACAAGGTACCAATCAGGGAACATACTCTAACCAACAAAAGATGAATTATCGAAATCGGTCCACGCGTTACAAAATTATGCCCGGTCAAATTACGTGTCGAACTTAGAACCTCTTTGTTTTTGGGAAGTCGGTTAAAATAACTTTTAAAGATTTCTGAGGATATTTCATCAATGACAATTTTTGGAAAATATCTATTCCAAGCAAGACATAATTTAATATCTGTTGTTATGCAAAAGCGGAAAGATACAATTAGTTACAATAAAATAGCTATAACAAATTTTACTCATCATATGAAATAAATTAATTTAATAACATTATGATATAAAATTATAACAGAAAGATAATAACAGAATGATAAAAACAGGAAAAGAAAGTTGTTGGCAATTTTCTGAATTTTTGATTTCTAAAGCATGACAACTTTAGAAAAAAAAACGACAGGTTTATGCAGTAAAATTTTGGTTGTTAGTGAAACCTAACTGTGTAACGCATGGACGGATTTTTTTATTGTAGAGAGTATGATCCCCCATTGCTAATAGGGGAAAAAAATTTGGCCTAGGAATGGGGGAGGGGGAGTTGTTGTCTAACTTCTAAACGCGTGGACCGATTTGGATAATGATTTTTCTGTTGGGTAGAGTAAGTTCCCTGGTTGATACCATGAGAAAATAAATATTGGTGAGGTGGGTGAACGATTTGGATGGTGCTTTTGTTTTTTTTTGTATGGAGTGTGATCCCTCATTAATTTGGTCCTACGGTGAGGGGTGTGGAAGGGGAGGGAGGATTTCAATGATTCTTTTTCTGTTGGATAGAGTATGTTCCCTGATTGATACCACGAGAAAAATTTTTTTTAGTAGGATGGGGGTGGGGGTAGGGGTTTGAACCTAACTTTTTAACGCGTGAACCGATTTGGATGGTTCTTTTTTCGTTGTACGGAGTAGAAGAAACTGAAAAGTGAACAACAAAATCGTTTTTAAAAAAAGTTGAACCGACTTCACAAAAAGCTCTAAAAAGCATAAAATAATTACAACAAACAAAAACATAAGTATTTAATCGTCGTTCCTTATGATCCCGTGAGCTGAAACGTTCAGGTAATTACCTTTAATTGTGATTGGGTAGTTGTTTTGTTTATTTAATTTGCACCGACTTCAAAATATCGTAATAGATATAAAATCAAAAAATATTTGATGCTTTTTAGAGCTTTTGTGAAGTGAAGCCTACCTGTAAAAGCAGAAAAAGCAGAGTGGGTTTTTTTTTCTAAAGAAACTAAACAAGCTTTATAAAAGTACTCTTTTGCTTTCATTTATATATTCTTTAGAAAATGTTTTGAAATAAAAAAAAATTTTATTATCATTAAAATAATTAATACTGCAAATAAAAATATGTTTTTTGTAGGAGTTTTCGGTAACCATTCCGGAATGCAAGGGTTCTATATAAAGGAAAAATATTAATTGAGGTTTTATGAGCAAACGTATAAAATAGGGATTAATCGTTCTGCAAAAAAAGATTTTATATTATTATATTAATTGCAATATTAATTTTTCTTTTATAAGTATTTCAAAATATTTTCTATAGAATATAAAATAAAAGCAAGAGTTTTTTAAAAGCCTTTCGAAAAAATTCCCAAAATTACGTAGATTTTCTACTTTTGCAGGCAGGCATACCACCTTAAAATAAACAAAGTTGAAACTCTTTCCAGACAAAAATTTAAAAATGTAGCACTTTATTTGATCATATTAGGTTTATTAGCCGACTTTGTACCTGTTGCGTTGAAAAAAGGACTTTGTCCGCAAGAACAATATTATAATATGGATCAATACCAAATTTTCGTACAACTTGCGACACTCTCTTAAGCGTTTCTTAGAAGCATCGGTAAAAAGCTGTGTTTTTCCGATTTTATGAGGCTTTAGCTCCAAATCTTGTGTTGGTTTAGAATAGATATTCGCGCTGCTTCGCTGGCATGAATAAATTTTCATATTAAAACTATAAAATTTTAACGTATTTGTTGCCACTTCCTTCCAAGATTCGAAAGCTTTGTACTGACATTTTTTGGCGTTGAAAAGTCGGAGAATTGCAGGTGCTTAATATCCTAGTTGTGAAATACCTGAACTGCAACTAAATCAAAGGACATACATTATCTTACTATTGCAAGAATAAATAAGGAACCCATCAAAACTTTTGATTAAAAAGATTCCTTTTAAAATTGATTCTTGCAAAGGCCTTCTGTTTTAGTTTCATCTCTTCTTTGTTGCTATAACTCCTTGTGGGGCATGAGGCGAGAGAAGAACTTCACCCGATTCGAGACAAGTGTTGCAAGTGGACCAACAACTTAAAGTTTATTCCAATGACATTGAACCAATGCCATTTTCTCCGCAACTCCCACGGGCTTTTTATCATAATTTGTTGTCAGCAGAAAACAACCATGGGTAGTTGTGGGATTCGTATCTGGGACCTCCTGATTGGTAGGCCGACACGTTATCACTTACTCCACTAGATCATAAACATATAAGATTTGATATGAAGGCCCCTCATGTGTAGCTGGAAGAGATCAGTGTTCCCAAGCTAACCAACTGGGACATCTATCGGGAGCACATCAGGACGAACATACAAGAACTCGATGACGCTCCGCTAGAATCCCAGGAGGACCTTGATAGGGCCTCAAAACAGCTACAAGACCTGATCGTACAAAGCTACGAAAATAGTTATCCTGTCAGGTGCAGAGAGGCAGCTATAGATGTACCTTGGTGGAACAGGACACTAAGCAAACTAAGAGCTAAATCAAGAAAACTCTTCAATAAAGCCAAGCGCTCAGGAGCCTGGGACGATTATAAGCAGGCCCTGACTGAGTACAACAAAGAATTAAGGAGGTCCAAGAGGAAAACCTGGAGGAAGTTTTGTGAGGAGATTGACAATCTACCTGCAACAGCACGCCTCAAAAGAGATCACTCCAACGGCATAGGCCTCCTCCAGAGGAATGATGGATCTTACACCACTGACTCTGAGGAAACACTGAAATTACTTTTGGAAACACACTTCCCTGAGTGTTCAATGCCAGAAGAAAACAGAGGGACTCAATTACTCAATGTGCGCGGTGGGTCAACACGCAGATTGAGGAGCACCTCGGGTAAAATCTTCACAGCCGAGACAGTAAAGTGGGCCATTAACTCCTTTAAAGCCTACAAATCTCCCGGTGGTGACTGCATCTTCCCGGCTCTACTGCAGCAGGGTTTAGATGAACTGTTGCCAATACTCACAAAAATATTTAGGGCCAGCTATCAACTCAGCTACATCCCCAATCCATGGAAGGAGGTAAGGGTAGCTTTTATACCCAGCACGCTTATCAGGTAAGCAAACCAACTATAACAGCACTACATAATCTGGTTGGTAAACTAGAAGATGCTGTCAATGGTAGGGGCGTTGCCCTCTGTGCTTTCCTTGATATTGAAGGTGCGTTTGACAATACGTCTTTCTCGTCCATTGAAGGAGCGGCCACCGACAGAGGTATTGATCTGCTGACGGTCCGATGGATTGGGGCAATGCTGAGTAACCGCAACATCACAGCGAGGCTGGGGGACAAGTCGATAACAGTAAGGACCACTAGAGGCTGTCCTCAGGCGGGAGTTCTCTCCCCACTGCTTTGGTCCCTTGTTATCGACGATCTCCTTGTCAAACTGACTAATGCTGGCTACGATTGCCAGGGCTACGCTGATGACCTGGTCATTAAGTTTTCAGGGTGCTTGACCTTTTAAAAATGAGCTTGAAAACTCCAACTTTACAAGAATTTTCATTTTATTGAATAATAACTTTTTACGCAATGGAAACTAAAAATAAAATGGTTTTTATTAAAGGAGAAACTTATTGAATTAATGTTAATACGTTGAAAAAGCTGCTTCAAATGTCCTTCGCCAGTTTTGATGCATGCCAATAACCTCTTTCTAATTCCCTTTTTAAGGTGTATTGTAGGCTGGTATTTTTGTCGCTGTAGTCTGGATTTTACTCACTAATTGGTCTCTATTATCAATAGTCCTTGAATAAACTTCATCCTTCATTGTTCGCCATAAAAAAAAGTTCAATGTAGTAAGGTCTGGCGATTTAGCAGGCCAAGGAATTGGTGCACCTCGCCTAAGTAGGCGGTCAGGAAATTTTTCATTTAACCTTTAAACTAGCCTTCACTATGTTAGCGGTATGCGCTGGTGCTCCTTCGTCTTGGTAAAACATTGCCCTTTGATTATCCATGCAAATGCAGTGTATTCGCTAAAAAGTCCGTGTAAATTTGGCTATTAGGCACTTTCGGTAAAATGAAATGAATTTGTTCTGAAAAGAAGTCATTCTTGTCCTATGTTAGATAGTATTAGACCAGGTATGGATGTTGTGGAAGTTTGTTATATAATCCCTGGTGAATTGCGATTGATCTCTCTACAGAATTCGGTCCAGAAACGCTCTGTTCTCAATGTCGCATTCCAGAAGCCCAGTGAAAAATTCTAATCTTCTCTCGGAATCTCCTTTCAGTAGTCATTGGACTTATGTGAGGTGATATGGTCGTAATCACTCTCCATGAATAACTCTCCAAACTTCAACTAAAGACACCACCAATCGTCACTCGACTCATCTCGTGCTTGTTTTAAGATTTTGCTTCGACGAGGGTGATTATTTTCTGCTCGACGTTGGCAGAATCTTACAATATTTTAGATTGCGATTCTTTGCATTTTGAAGTTAGGTTAGATTAGAGTGGTGGCCTCCCAAGCGGAAGACACACTTAGGCCATAGTAGCCCATTGTGATGCCACGTTGGGGCTAGATTCTCAACTCTACAGCTGATACCTAAAACAACAAATGAGGGATGGTTTCCTCATCTTAGCAAATCCAACAAAAGCCATTTGAGGGTGCGCTGAGTCTGATAGCGTGTAAGGCAATGAATGACCCGAGATGACACACATGACAACACTTATAATATTTTGCTTGAACTAGATGAGCTCCTTTGATCGTTTTAGGTCGAAGGTGGGCCAGATCTGTCGGGTGTTCCCAAGGAAGGTATTTCCAGTCTGCATGTGGCTAGCGGCTTCCCAAGTTGATAAGTTATATTTGAGTCTAGTAAAATAGTGACAATTTTTGCTAGCTTATCGGCTTGACAGTTAACTGAAATGCCACTATGACCCGGTAATCATGCCAGGTGTACGTTAAGGCGCTCAGCAATGTTACTCAGAGTTGACCAACATATTTTGAATATTTTGGAGGTAATTTAACACTCCCGTGAGAGATTTAATAGCAGCTTAACAGTATGTGAAGATACAATTGTCATTTAAAGATATTGCTCTGTCTTCCAAACATTCTGATGCTACCTTTATAGCTATGATTTCTGCTTGGAAGACGGTGCAGTAGTCTGTCAAGCGAAAACAAACACTTATGGCTAGGTGTTCCGAGTAGACACGTCCACCCAGTTTATCATCCAACTTAGAGCCGTTCGTGTAAAGATAGACCTTCCTGGTATTGCTACCTGGCAGGAATAGATGAATTCGAATTCGGCATTGAAAGAAGACTTGTGTATGATCTAGTCGATATTTATACTCCTGTCGAGAATTTTGGACTATACGTGTCTAGTACACTACACTAGTTTACGATTATACTTCCAGTGAGTTATCGATTTGTTTTTCAACTATAATCGACATTTTTTCTGATTCATCCTGAAAATTTCCATCGGGTGTTAGGAACTTAACTCTAGGATACTTAGGTGTGAGTACTACCTAACACAAGCTAATAACTACAATAAAATAAATCACATTTAATTTTTTTGTAGCAGTAATTAAAATTAATTACCTTGTATTCTAAACAACAATTTTTCCTCCTTTCTCTTAGAATTTTTTTTTATTTTATGAAGTTTTTACCTACAGTGTAATAAAATAATTAGGAAGACAGGGATTGCTAAGGAAACGATTTCTTTAAAACTTTCTCTACCAGGCCATGTTAAACCTTTTTCTAAAGATTATAATATAAGATGAACAATTTAATAATAGTAGAGAACAGGCGTATTAATTACATGCATTTTGGAAAAAATTTGGCGAAATGCAGAATTTTAAGAAATTATAATAAATATTTGTCACTTTCGCAAGTGAGTGTACCCGCAGTTTTAGAAGTTAGAACGTATCAGATCAGGTCATAGGTTGACATTTTTGGAAAGGACATTGAGAAACTAGTTTTTCGGCGTGTACTTGATGTGTACTACTTTTAGTCCAGTAGAAATAGGCGTAAAAATAAGAAAATAATAATAATAATTCGTTACAGCACTCTGACAGCGGAATATTGTCGAACAAGCTCTTGTAAGAGAGGAAAAAATAAATCGAACCGACAGCATGGATTTTTAGGGGTTGAAAACAGTTTTTCGTGATTTCTGGCTAAACTGTGCATCCTATCGAAAAAAGTTAAATGTAAAAGGAAATAAAAATATCTACAACTTTTGTATTTACCATTTTCACCCTGACCTCAAAATTTTTCGAAAAAATGGCGGAAAACCGGTTTTTCGGCTTTTAATTTTTTCTTTGATTTCTATGAAACTGAAACTTGGGCAACAGATTCTTTTTAGTGTTGCAAAATGACAGTAATTTTTTCAGACGGAAATATTTAAAGGTTTTTGTTAAATTTAATTTAAAAAAAAGCAAAATTTTTAACTGCGATTCCTCTTATAACTATGCTTCCTACGGAGTTCGGTTTTGGCTCACTTAATCGTTGTTGTTTCGATAAATGGTAAAAAAAAGGTATACTGCAATGAAAAAAAATTACAGGAAAATTAAAAAAATCGAAAAAATCGCTTTTTCGTGGTAATTTGCATATTTATAGTCGAGTAGTGGTGTCGGTCCCGTCTGCGTGCCCAGTCTATACTATATGATGTCTTGGTTCAGCATGCTTTTTGCTAAGGTTATTATTAAGGTTATATGTATTGATACGCGTGAAATAAAATTTTACTTGTATTGATGACTTCATTAACAGTGCGATATAAAAATTAATATTTATTTCCATACGTATATAGTTGATGCTTGTAAGCAAGTGTACGATAATGTACTGTAGTGACTGTGGAAATTAGTAACAACATTTTTTTCAAGGTAAAAACCAATTTTCCTATGTACAGATTGGGGTTGGAAAGAAACAGCGGAAGGCATCATTAAGCCGAATATCACAGATGATAAATAAATACCCGATCATCTTCTGAAAACTATTGGTTGCAGCTGTGAAAAGGGTTGTTCTTCTGTAATATGCGGCTGTAGAAAACATGGTCTGAAATGTACCAACTTGTGTTTAAATTGTTTTAATTTAGAAAATTGGCCAAATGCTGAACTTCCACAAGTTTCTATAGACGAAAGTGACTCGGAAGAAATGGAAACAGATCAATGTACTGTAACTGAAACAGTACTCAATGAAACTGTTGAAAACACTGAAGAATCGTTCAGTTTTGTTGCATCTGACGAAGGAAATTTCCAACACTCTGCAAAGAGAGCAAGATTAGAGAAAAATTCATGAAGAGGACTAATGCATACTTTTTTTCAATTTGGCGATACCGGCAGTGAAATGCTTCGATTTTTTCATTACGTATTATTTTTTATACAATTTTGATTTATAAAAATACTATTAATATAAACTTGTTCCGTGCAACATGAAAATACTGTGTTATGATTGAAAACCACTCTCCAAAACCCGTATCCACTCCATTACCTATTGTATGAATACATATTGTTCAGTAAACTATGTAATTTATTTCGAGTAAAAAACAACAATTGTTCATAAATACATATTTGGGATGTGCATTTCTTATGTTCTCTTTGATAATAATAATCCTATGTACGACGCTCGTAGAAGGCATAAAAATGCACACTATACTTTTTTGTTAATTAAATAAAGTAAACATAACAATGGCATATAATTATTCATTAATTTGTTGCTGAATAATCGTCGTTTACGCGAATATAACAACATTTGAATGGTTTTATTAATTAATAACAATAATTTAACGATAAATATGCAAATTACCAAGAAAAAAGCGATTTTTTCGATTTTTAGAGTTTTCCGGTAATTTTTTCCATTGCAGTATACTTTTTTTTACCATTTATCGAAAGAAGACATAACAACGAGTAAGTGAGCCAAAACAGAACTCCGTAGAAAGCGTAGTTTTAAGAGGAATCGTAGTTAAAAATTTTGCTTTTTTTGTAAAAAATTAAATTTAAGAACAACCTCTAAATATTTCCGTCTGAAATAATTACTGCCATTTTGCAACACTAAAAAGTATCTTTTGCCCAAGTTTCAGCTTCATAGAAATTTGTTTGTCAAAGAAAAAAATTTAAAACCGAAAAACCGGTTTTCCGCCATTTTTTCGAAAAATTTTAAGGTTAGGGTGAAAATGGTAAATACAAAAGTTGTAGATCTTTTTATTTCCATTTACATTTAACTTTTTTCGATAGGATGCACAGTTTAGCCAGAAATCACGAAAAACTGTTTTCAACCCCTAAAAATCCACCCCATTCAACATATGATAGCTGCTGTCGGTTCGATTTATTTTTTCCTCTTTTACAAGAGCTTGTTCGTCAATATTCCGCTGTCAGATTGCTGTAAAGAATTTATTTGTCGTTCGAACCCTATTTCTGCTGGACTATTTGAGGAGATCAAAAGAAAAAATAAAGTAGTGATGTGCATACCACGAAAATTTGGAAATTATGAATTACCCTGTAACTATCGAACGGTTGAGATTGCTTTCCTCCTG
This sequence comes from Leptarthrus brevirostris, assembly GCA_964036015.1. Lineage (NCBI taxonomy): Eukaryota > Metazoa > Arthropoda > Insecta > Diptera > Asilidae > Leptarthrus > Leptarthrus brevirostris. The sequence continues at coordinate 84,926,069 of OZ038373.1, read as the reverse complement.
ACAAACTATTTTTAATTGGCTCGCTGAGATATTTCACCGCCATAGAGGCAAATTATATTCAACCATTTTTTCTGTCTTAACGTCGAATTGAAAAACACGTTAACGGCGTAAATGAATTTTGGATAGTTTTTTTTAGTGAAATGTTTACACAACATTACATATTCCTAAAAAATCTCGCCAAGGTGATTGGCGAGATTTTCCCAACGCTTTGGCATCATTATAAAAAAAGCACTTGAAGAGTAACATGATATCATTTAATGACATGACATTTGACATTTAATAAATTATTGACAAATTCCAAAATTCCATTATAAAATAGCCTGAAACCAATTTTTCCAGAGACTTTTCACTTCCACATTTGAAAATGTACGAGGAAAAGAAAAACTACATATGATTAAAGTGCAAAATTTAATAGAAGATAAAGCAGTGAACATGCATATAAAACTGATAAAATATAAAACAAGTGTGGCATGCGTGAAATATTACAAAAAAAAAAATTACGTAGTAAAATATTTTAACTGTTAAAATACGTTAGTAACAAAAAGCTGCAGAATTTTTTTTACTTTTCAGCCAAGCTGTTAAATGCAACTTCTCGTGTATTTTGCCTACTGGCAGGTCTAAACTTCTTGCGCAAAAAACTCCCTTTTCGCTTTCCCAAGGTTGCATTTTTAACTTCTTCAATTGGAGTCGCACTAGCTGAACTCGCGTTCCTTTTCACTTCCGAAAAAAATTCAAAAGAATAATCGTCTGAAGGACTACTAGTTGGGGGTGAGTTATAGCCTCTCCTAAAGGAGCCTTTGCGGTTAGATTTATTTTCATTTCCAAAACTCATAGACTGTGCGCGAGATAGCACCCCCGTTGATGTTGCGAAGCGTTGGTGAGAGCGTTTTTTGCGCGTCAAAGTTAAGGTGCCACCAGCAGAAGAGCTGCGCAAATGCGAGTGAAGAAACTCAGGCTCCAAGAGCCCATACTCACTGCTGTAAGTTGATGCGGACACTGTGGTACTCTGCTTGCTGTAGTCCAGTGGTTTGTTGCCACTCCAGTCAGTAAGGTCTCGGTTGGCTTCTGCAAAAGAGATGTCAAAATCGTTAAAAGAGATAATTACAGGTCGACGAAATAACAACAATTATGCAGGTAAAATTATATTAATTTCGTTTTTATTACAGCTCGAAGTGACTGTTTATGTTGCAATCGGAATTTATGACATAATTGCCACCAACTACCATACGAATTAACACATTGAGGGTCATTATCAGAAGAAAGTCAACATGAATTCGATGGACGCCTGCAGCCGCCTTTCCCAATCCAAATGGGGCGCATTCGGCTTTATCCAAAGTCCGTCAAGATAGGGGCATCAGCTCAAGTGCTTGGCAAATACGAGGGTACTCAACCGACTGTTCAAAGAAGGATTTGTCCTCTTCGAGAGTTTATTTTTATTGTGTCAACGATACGACGTTGTGCGATGGTTAAATACAAATTGATCGGCGATTTCTTATGTTAACAGAGATCCCTTTGATCGAAGTTTGCCGCCGTTTGGATAGTCTTATCACCTGTCAATCAAAAGTGCATCAAGGTGTATTATCGGAGTTGATCGATCGCAAACAATGGCAGGAAGGCGGAAGATTGACTTTAAGAAGCGTACTCGTCTTAAGCAGTGCTTCCATTTCTTTAAACGTTTGGATTAGTTATTGAGCTGCTGAGATTATTTGTGTGTCGGTGTTTTACAGTCATGGGATTTTTAGGGTAGGGCTGTTCTATATAAGTTTGTTTGGCAGAATATAGGGAAATACGTAGATCGTAATTTTGGTAAACAAAATAATTTAAATGAAATAACTATAAATTATGGAACCATGACTATGTCATATACGTATAGAAGTGATTTTTTGAGGAAAATGTATTCACTCCTGAAGTTTTACTTAATACATTTGAATATGAAAAAATGCAATGCTAGCTTTAAACGCCGAGTTTTGCTTACGTTAGGTCTTAACAGAATTAGATTTATTAGAAAAGAATTTATATGCAAAAGAAATCAATCAAAGTATGTATGTGGGGTGGGGTGGTCAAATATCTGGCTGTATTTCTCAATTCGAGATTAATATAAGAAATATTGACGCAAGCAGAGCACTACAACAGTGTAGAAGGGTGTGTGAGTGAGATCTCATCAAAGCCGGCGTACTAGATTTACTCTATCTATACCATATCATACTCATTATATCATATGCCTCGGTGCTGTGGGAGAGAGTCTCACCGACTACAGTGAATAGGAAATTAATTGACTTGTGTGGAAATTAAAGGTGCATTCCGCACCACACCAATGTACATACGCATTAGAGGTTACGTTAGCACTGCTGTCCAACTCCGTTTCCTTATACCATACTAAATATCTGACAAATAGAAGCGCAAAATTAATAATTAATGGGAGGAGAGAAATAGGAACATGAACAAAAATATTTTTGAATGGATCACGCAACTGATTACTTCTTGTTAAGCACCTTGCACCACCTTAAAAATAAAATAGATAAGAAACCTATAAAAATGAACTAGTCCAGGCGTCACGGAGTATTTACCAACCTTTTAATTACAAGTTCACCTACCTCGCTGAATTTTTGCATGCGGTTTTAGGGCCCCCCGAAAACACTAAATTCACATTTTTCTATATTTTGTCGGTTTCGGGGGGAGCGCCGAGGCGAACAGGTGGAAAACTTGTATCGCCTATATCTTGGCCGTTTTTCTTCGTACGGCGATACAAAAGATACGATCGTAGAGGACGCTTCAAGCGCTACAACTTTATTCATATTCATTTATTACCGGAACAACTACACAATTAAATTATTCAATTTATACATTTGTGTAGGAATGATATTAGAAAAAAAATAATACTTCAGAAATATATGCAAAATAACATAAAAAAATCAATAAATACATGCTAATTATTAATACATAGTTAAATAAACTAACAAACTAAAAAATAATCATCAAGAATGCTAGAAGAAAAATGCAAAATATAAATAAAAAAAAGTAAAAACTGAACAAATAATTATTAATTAATTAATTATAACACGAGGGAGGGCGTTCGACAGTCTCACCGGTTGGACAAAAAATTGACGTTCAGAAACACGACAACCAAAACCTAGCTGAATTAAGTTAAATGTTCTTACAGATTGAACAAAATTCAATTTATTAAATAAGTAAGTAGGTTTCTGGTTCACAATAATATTTCGTATGAACAAAATTACTCTAATTGCGAGATATGATTTTAGAGTACAACCAAGCACAGATTTGGAGAATTCTGAGACATGGTCAAAGCGTCTTAAACTATAAATATAACGAATAGCAGCATTAAAAGCTACATTAAGTTTTCTCTAAGATAAAGAGTCAAGTGCATAAAAGATCTCACATCCGTAAGTGATGAGAGGAACCAAAAGTGATTTGACGAAGAACATTCGAGTCCTTTGGGGAGTATATGCTGCTGATGCTGAGAGTGCACGGAGAGTATAAAATACATTTGAAATAACACGATTAATATGATGATTCCAGGGTTTGATTAAAAATGATTCCCAGATTATTAATTGATTTATTGTACGGAATGATCTCATCATTTAACATTAAGGCGGGAAAGTGGGACACATCAAGCTCATCTTTAAAGATCACTAAACAAGTAGAATTCGAAGCATTAAGTGTCAACTTGTTGAGCAATGCCCACGATTGTATATGCATCAGGTCCTCATAAGCGCGACAAACCGCATCCTCAATCAATCCAAATGGTTTGGAAATATAGAGCTGAAAGTCATCAGCATACATATGAAATTTACAATGCTCGACCACACAAGTTAAGTCGTTATTGAACATTGAAAAAAGCAATGGTCCTAGGATTGACCCTTGAGGAACACCAGAAAGGACAGGGAGAACACTAGAGACTCTACTACCAATAACAACTTGTTGAAATCTGTCTGTAAGGTATGACCTTATAAGCTTACAGGCGGAAGAAGAAAAGGTAAAGTAAGCTCCAAGCTTATTAATCAAAATTCTGTGGTCAACCCTGTCAAATGCCTTGGAAAAGTCGAGTAGAATAAGTATTGTCAGCATATTCGAATCAATTGAAACACGAACGTCATCACATATTTTAATAAGAGCAGTAGTACAGCTATGCTTAGCTCTAAGACCTGATTGCAGTTCCGATAAGAAGTTATTATTTTCCATGGTATGTGTTATTTGCCTATGTAAGATTTTTTCAAAAACCTTAGAAAAGAATGGGAGGATTGAAATAGGCCGATATGCCAACGAGTCGGGTGCAGAATTCTTCGGTATAGGTATAATCTTGGCAGATTTCCATTTAGTGGGGAAACATGACTTAGTTATAATAGTATTAAATATAAACGTAAGATACGGAAGCAAAACTGGCAAAATCATCTGAACAAATCTAGGATGTATTCTGTCCATACCAACTGCATTAGATTTAACACCAGCTACTGCTGCAAGCACCTCTAGACTCGTCACCTGCACAAAAGAAAATCCCGCAGAAGGATCACTAGCGATGAACTTAGTAGAACCCTCAATAGTATGATCAATACCCAAACTAATAGGTGAATAAACAAAACTACGATTCAGTTCATCGAGGTCAGCGTTTACTTCAAGAGGCTTACATTTACCCACACCAATATCTTTAAGATTCATCCAAAGTTTTTTAGTAGGATTTCTAACATCGAACTTAGATCTATAGTAGGAGATCTTGGAATGTAAAATTTCCTTGTTCACTGTATTGCGCAAGGTTCGAAGTATTCCAACAATCGCTTGTGCGAAAGCGTTTACATCTGCGGTATGCCGAGTTGCGCTGAATGATAAGATGTTTAATTTGCCCAGTAAACCAAGGACAGCATGGATTAATTACTCTCCGAGTCTTCGTTGGTACATATTTGTCAAAAATATATCCAATGCAATTTTCAATATAGCTGACTTGATCATCAACAGATGTAAATGAGTAAATAGTATCCCATTCAAGGTCGTAACATTCATTTAAAAGACCATCAATATCAACGCATTTAAAATCACGATATGAAAAGAAATGGTTTCTCTCGTTCACAGACACTAAGTCATAAGTAAGAAAAATCAAATCAAGTCTAGAAAAACTAGGAATAGAAATTTGATTGAAGAACGTGACGAGGTCCTTGTTTTCAATAATAAACAGATCAAGCAGAGAGGAAGAAGTAGCTGTTAAATGAGTAGGGACAGTTGTATTTACAAAATCTAAACCAAACCCTTGAATAAGATTAGTCAGTGTATTGGCAGAGGAGCAGCGTCCAAGCAAGTCCGCATTAAAATCACCGGATATAGTTATATGTGAGTAATGATGACCAATACTTGTAAGTACAGCTTCTAGAGAACTAAGGTTAGAAACATTCGGTGGCTTATACACATATATACTCAACTTCAGAAGAGGGTTCTGATTGTGTCACCAAACGAGCCCGAAACGATTTATTAACATAAACAACCACTCCACCACCTATTCTGGTAGAACGATCATTGCGAAAGGTTGAAAATTGTTGTAGATCAATTAGTTTGTTACAAATATGCGGCTTTAGCCATGTCTCAGAAACACAAATAACATCGAGATCGGAATTTGAGAAGATATATCTAAATTCATCAATCTTTGGCAGCAAGCTCTGAGATGACAAAGCTTGAGCCCATCCTTTTTTGACTAAAAATATTCAGCATAATTTCACTATTGTCACCCAACCGGGGAGAGGAAGAAACGCCTGTACTAACCATTGAAAAATAACTCACAAAAATTAAAGAAGCGTTTTTAGCAGTAACGAACGTATTCAGTTTAAAGATGTGTAAGCAAATCTCCAAATAAATGCTAGTAGACTCAATAATAATATTAAAAAATAAGTTTAAAGAATTCAAAAGCAAAAAAACTAAAAAAACAAAACGTTAAAACTTTTAAAACTTTACCCATAAGGGTTGACGATAGCGCAAAAGTCGTCATGGGCAAATTTGTAGCGCTTGAAGCGCCCTCTACGATCGTATCTCTTTTATCGCCGAACGATGAAAAACGGCCGAGATATAGGCGATACAAGTTTTCCACCTGTTCGCCTCGCCCCCCGAAACAGAAAAAATATTGAAAAATGTGGATTTAGTGTTTCCAGGGGGCTCTAAAACCGCATGCAAAAACTCAGCGAGGTAGGTGAACTTGTAATTAAAAAATATCTGACGCCTGGACTAAACTTGAAATTTACTTTAGACAGCACCCGTCTTGACTCCTTGGGCCACACTTAATGTCTAATTTCGGGCAATCATAGACTATGATATAAAGTGGATAAACTTGCACAGCCATGACCAGCGAATTTCAGGGTAGGGTAAAGTTGGGATAGATGCCCCACCTTTCGAAATTACTTTATAGCAGCTTAAATCATACACAAACTTAAAATATTTTCCAAACTTATCCCGACTTTGATACACAATCCCGTAAAAATTAATCTCTAAGCCATAACACCGAAAGGGAAATATTTAAAAATAAAAATCTTTAACGACAAAATCTCTAAAGCAAAAAATTCCTAATGTCGAAATCTCTAAAAAAAGAAATCCTGTAAAAATACTAAAAATCCATAAATTTAAAGAGATCAAGATAAAACACAAAATTTAAAATAACTTCGTACTTATTGTAATTCCTTTTAAAAATGTCAATTCTGATTTTTCATGTCTCTCGTATCACATGTTTTATTTTTTAATTTTTTTTATTTTTATATTTAAGACGAGTTTTAATTTCCTCTCCCGAAATAATGCGATTTAATGGCTTTTTAAAAAAATTTACTCTTCACCTGGTCTACAACTATTGTTGCAAAATCAGAATCACTGTGCAAGGAAAATGTTAAAGTTTATATGCCAAAAGTTGTAGCTCAGTTTAAAATCTTTCTTTTATAAAATTCAAAGTTAGGGCTTTTTTGATTAGGGTTTTTTTGAATTATGAAGTTTTAATCTTAGAGATATTTTCATTATGGTTTTCTTTTTTTAGATATCTTATTTTTAGAGATTTTGATATTAGGGATTTTAATATTAGTTTATATGAACCAGACTCATAATGTACAGTATTAATGTATTATTATTTTTTAAATGTAGTAAAAGGACCTTTATAAAACGGGATGGTCCGGCCCAACTGTCAAAATAGTGTTTGGGATGGGATGAAATTTATTTGTAATGATGTGTTTTATTATTACAGAAAATTGTAGTATGTAGACGTTTTCTTACAACGAGGTCATTATAAATTTTAATAAGCTCTTTAGTTAAAAAACTTAATTATCTTAAAAACTATTATAATATCATAAATGGCCTGGTTCATATGAACTAAAAATATAATCCGTAATGCGAAAATCACTTAAAATAAAATCCCTAATGACAAAATATCTAAAAAAGGAAAACCATAATGATAATATCTCTAAGAGTAAAAATTCATAATTCAAAAATTCCCTAATCAAAAATGCCCGTACTGTGAATTTTATAAAAGAAAAATTTTGAATTTAATGCGCGCGCGCGGCTTATAAAACTTTCAAATCAGGTGTAAATCAGGTGTACATCTCCTCCGCTAAATCCTTGTTTATAGATCAGTATTTACTGTAGATTGTAGGGGTCTAAACAACCGAATGCTGAAGTGACTGAACTAAACTATTTTAGGGCCGATCCACACTATAATGCCGCTAACTGTTCGCTCTCGGTCCGAATTCGGTCTGGTAAAGTCTAATCTAAGGATTCGAGCGGAACTTGACTGTTACGGATAGCATGGATGCACACACTCATTTGTTACTTGATAATATTTTACCAGACCAAGAACGGACCGAGAACGAACTGTGAACGGCATTATAATCAAGTCAGATATTTTATCACATTTCACTTGAGTTGTAAAATACGTTTGTATCTTTAAATGGTCCATATTTAGAATAGTGATGTTTTTGAATGAATTAAAAAAAGGAACAGCTTTACATATTTCTCTACCTGTCATAATCGCCCCAAACAGAAAAATAAATATTCCGGCCAATTGCGAGTCAGACTTGCGCACCGAGGGTTCTGTACCTTGGAATGTTGCTGATTTCTAAAAAGCTGTGCTAATTAGAGACATTGTTTTACTTTTCCTGTAATATATACTGATTTTTCGCTTTGCAATCTTCAAATGGTGTTTTTTTAGACATTTTTCATCATGAGTCGAAAACTATGCGGCACAAAACGAAATAAAAATATATTTTATAATGAATCCTTGACCTAGTAACCCCACTTTAAAATTTTGATTTTTAAATTTTTTTCATTTGCAATAAACTATTCTAAATTTCAAGTCGAAAGCATTAGTAATTGCTGAAATAAGCATGTGTGACAGACAAACAGATGAAGTCACACCATAAGGTCCCTTGTTTACCTGAAAACATTGGAACAAGATGTGCTTTTTCATTTTTGTTCTAAACATATTTTTTAATTTTGCAAATACATTTAACGATATACTCTTTCTTTAGCAACTCCATGGGGGCGGAGTTGAATCAATTCGTTGAGCGGCACGACCACCATGCCACGGGTCCCAGGTTCGAGACCAGGTCTCCCCGTAAAATAATCCACTCCGTCTCTGGGATGTTGTCTAGCTCGCAGCAATACAAAAACGTTTCCTCACTTCCCTTACCCTAATTACCTTTCGGCCAAAACTATGCTAACGCATCAAAGAGTTGTCCCCTAGGTTTTACCAACATCGTATAAAAAAAAACTCCAATTTAAAAACTAGGATAACTAATAAACTGGAAACAAAAATATTTTCATTCTCTTTTCCGAATATAAAGCAATGCCATTAGTTTCATTAGTGGCACCCAGAAATAATTCGATACCCTCATATAGTTTATGATAATCCGTTTAGTTAAGCATTTCTTTTTCACACTACCCCATAGCCTACGATGAATCTTACGATTTATGAATAAGTTCCAACAAAATTCAACTGATGTAGTACAATAATAGTAACACTTTTATATGAAACATTAAAAGGCCCTAGTTCGATATTTTTAGAAAATATATTCGACGTTAATATTTTTTTTTAAAGGAAACTGTAGCCAATACTTACTGTAAACGTTGCAAAGTAGCTCAAATATATCATCCTTTCCGTATTGCACTGCCAAGTGTAGTGGAGTATAACCCTGGAAAATTCAATAAATAAATAGAAAGTTGTATAACAATTACATAATAAATTACATAAATAATTAAGTTCAGAATTAAAACTAAATTTTTGGCAGAAACGGCCCTTCTGATTATTCTAAGTCAGTTTCGTAGTAAACATGATGCTGTTAACAGGTGCTGCTATGTTTGATATTACTTAAGCAATTTTACTTTTAATTACACTAACATTTTTATAACTCTTTTGAAGCAATTATTAAAATTAATTACCGTCTGTTAAGCCAACAGAACATTTTTGAACCTTTATATTAAAATTTTTGTTTATTTAAAGAATTTCCTGCCGGTCAGGGAGTTCTAAGGATGCGGTTTTTTAACCCTTTCTCTACCCTGCCATGTTGCACCCTTTTGGAAAGGTAATGAGGTGGGAAATTTTATAATAAAAAACGGATGTATAAACTACATGAATTTCGGAGAAAATTTGGGAAAATGCTGAATTTTTGGTAATTTCAAAAAATGTTTTTGACTTTTGGAAGCAAATGTACCTGCAATGGTAGGACTTAGATCAACATTCAGTACGTTTATATGCATACTTCAAGTAAACTTCGAGTAACCGAAATAAAAATAAAAGAGTGATATGCATACCATAAAAAACCGAAATTTATAAATCACTCTGTAACTTCCAAACGGTTGAGATTGCCCGACTTCCGCCTGCCTAACAATACATATATTGTTTCGCTCGGTGAGATCTATCATCCCACTTATTGTGGCACGTCAGATCCGAAATACCCTGTGTACCTTTACAATCTTTACAAAACTCGTAAAGATCTATTTTGCATATACTTTCTAAAACCTTCATGTCAAAATATTTAAAAGATAACAAAATTATAGACGAAAATAATCAATCGCTCGAACGCCTTGAAGTGTAAAATGAATCGCAGGTAATCTGTTGTCAACCACCTGGATGAACCTGGGATCCTTACGAGGCACGGTAACACGTTATTCTTTATTCTCTTTGTCATAGGGCTATATCTGTAAGCAATATATTGGAGTCCGAAAATATCAGAATTCTTTCGTGGTTCGATAATTTACCAGACATGAATGCAATAGAAAACGTGTGGAGTATTTTAAAATCTAATACTTGCGAATTACCAAACCTTCACCGTAGCAATACTATCGAATGATTTGGCTTAGTGATCGAAGAATAAAAACATGATACTAAATTGTATTCGAAGTATGCCAAATAATATCGCCGGAGAGCTACTCTATTTAAATTAAAAATAGAATTATAAAAAAAAGTTAACCAACTTCATGAAAAGCGCTAAAAACCATAAATTACTTTTAAATTTATATCTATTACGACATCTTAAAGTCGGCACAAATTAAACAAACAATACAAATACAGCAAAAGTATTTAATCACGCTTCCTTATGATCCCGTTAATTAAAATGTTTACGTAGTTTTATATAGTATCGTCAATGGTGGTTGGGTAGTTGTTTTGTTTGTTTAATTTGCACCTATTTTATAAAGTCGTAATAGATATAAAATTAAAAGTTATATTATGCTTTTTATGAAGTCGATTCAACTTCTTTTTTAAACTATTTTATCTGTCACTTATTAGTGTCTTCATATACATTATACAAACAACTTCAAAAGCTGCAGAGGTATTGCACTCTAAAAAAATTACAAAATTAGTCACGGTCATGATTTCCTATCTTCACCTTAAATAAAAAATTCTTACCTTGCCACTTCTTCTAGTGTACCACCGTACTCTATACAGCGAGACAGGATCATCATAGTCAGAGAATCATCGTAGTAACTCTAGGTGCAACATTTTTATCATTTACAAATCAGGAAACGTATTGTGTACAGCAGAATCAAAATCATCAAAATCGGTCTACGCCTTACGAAGCTAGGCACCGTCCCTCCTCCAAGTCTTACCATAAGCCACACTTGTTGTCATAATACAATAGATTCTCAGTCCACGCGTTATAAAGTTAGATTACCCCCTCCCCTCACCCAACCCTAAGACAACATTTTTCCTTAGAGTAGCAATGTATTCAACAAAAAAAAATCATCCAAATAGCTCTACGCGTTAAGAAGTTGGGTAAATACCCCTCACCTCCCCATAAATTTTTGTCATGGTACCAATGGGGTAACATATTCGACACATCAAAAAAATCAAATCAGTCTACTCGTTACAGAGTTAGTCTACCCCTCTCCACACCACCAGCCCAGGGGTAAATTTATCCTCATATTAGCAACATATCCTAGTTTGATTCCAATCCACCCCGATCCACAACACCACCCACAAGACACGGCACCAATCGGGAAACATACTCTACCCAACAAAAGATCGGCCCACGCGTTACGAAGTTAGACTACCCCTCCCCACCCCCACCACATCACTTTAGGTAAATTTGTTTTCATTATTAGGAATGGCGGATCATACTCTAAACAACAACAAAATGAATCATCCAAATCGGTCGAAAGCTCGTTTGAGCGATCTGTACAGATGTTTACGATATCGTCAGGTTCTTCTGTTTTTCTTTCCCAAAACTGCCTGCCCGGAGAAGAAAAAATCTACTAAAAATTACGGTTACACTCACCGTATTCATGTTGCCTGTAGCACATTCTGCCAAAATTTAAGAATTATTAAATTTAAAATACTTGCAGTAACTTTTAATATGTTCATAGGTATTTTTTACGGAACAGCACCGTAAAATATACGTGACTCGTAAAATTCATTGTGTGATTAAGGAAAAACTGACCGCTTTATACACAATCTTTCCCGGAATAACCGGCAAATTTTATGGTTCTCCACAACTTCAAGCAAACTTGAAATCGTTTTCTTCGTTACGTGAGACTTAGTCTTCTGTGTTTTCGAATTACAATTGAACTTTGTTTTCTATTTTTCTGAATTTCGATATGAATATTAATGATTAATTAACTTTCAATCAATTTCTTAACAATTGATAGCGTCAATAAACTCCGCTGTAGGGGGTCCCAAGCCCGGTTAAGGTAGGAGGAGAGAACTCACGCACCAGCCAGAACACCTCGGATTAGAGAGTACATCCGCGCTATACTATTATATTTTCGGTGACTACCAGTACGCCTTAAGGAACAGCCCTCCTTCTGGGATAAGATAGATAGGCTTGTAAACCGTTTATCTGAAAAACCATTCATACACACGAAACGTATAGTAACGCCTCGGATACCTCGGACTGAGTTTGTGATGACTACGTTTGGCTATAAAAAATGGACTACGATCGGGCTATGGAACTTGAGAACTCTGTGGGACGAGTGTGGATACGCAAAGATCATGGAGGTGGTAATAGCCCATTGTAAAATAAATATCTTCATACACACATCTGAAACTGTGCAGCTATACTCTGGCCAGGAAGATTCCGGACTAGGGTACGTAACATCTCAATAACCCAATGCTTATACGATGACCGAAAAAGCGTATATAACAACTAAGGAGGCCTTCTACCAGCTTCTTGACGACACCTTTGATAAGGCTCCTCAAGGTGAAATCAAAATTGTCATAGGGTACCTAAACGCTAAGAATCGCTCTAACAACATCGACCTGGAACATTTAATGGGGAAGTTTAGTAACACAACATCTAATATCCCACGGCTCAATGTGCAGAGGCTTAGAACACCGAACCTCCGCATTACACCAAAAAGCTGATGCACTACGTCATAACAACGACAACTCCATCGACCAAAAATGGGAAAGGGCGAAAGAATGTTTTGTGAGCTCTGGTACAGAACACGTAGGACGATTAGAGAGCGAAAGACGACCATGCATCAGTGACGCCATATGGTGCAAAATACACGAACGGAAGCAGATTAAAGACCGCATGAATTCTCAGAACTGCATACTGATCTCTACAGAAAGGCGAGCATAGAAGTCTAAGACGTGACAAGCGCAACTACATCAACGCGAGAGCATAAAAGACAGAAGAAGCGGCATACTGCAGTGACAATGGAGATCTTTACAAGATTGCCAAAAAACTGGCAGGAAAATCGCTTACAACACAACATCCTGTAAGAGATACTAGTGGATTCCTTCTTGTCACTGAGGAACATCAACTGCGGAGGTGGAGAGAATATATTGCTCAAGTCTTAAACAACACCTTCGGACCGTCGAATACCTCTTCAAACGAGTCTAAAAACCCACCCGCCGGCTGCGGCCAACATTAACACCAAACAAGATTTTAGTTGGCTGACGTAATTAAGTCGATGGACTCGATAAGGCCCCAGGGATTGATTGAACACCAATCGAACTACTTAAGGGTCCCGGCTGCTGATATTCTTCTCCCCGTAATCCAGGAATGTTGGGAAGTCGAGACCTATCCCAGTGAATGGAAAACAGGCGTAATTGTGAAGATTCAAAAAAGGGCGACCCAAGGAGTTGTAGCAATTGCCGCGGCATCTGTATTTTAACTGCAGTATCCAAATTGATGGCTAAAAACATCTTTATGCGAACCAAGAATACAATCAAGCGCACTCTTAGCGATGAACAGGTAGGCTTTCGTGAGGGTTTCTCCTGTAGCGATCACATCAGCAACCTCTGAGTTATCATCGAGCAACCCGCCGAATGGAGGCCCCTGAACATCTAACGTTCACCGACTTTCAGAAGGCGTTTGACAGCGTAGGTAGGTAGAAGAGGCATCACAGAAAAAATTATCACCAACATAAAGGAGTGCTATTCAGGAGCCCAATGTCACGCCCTACACAAGGGAAAACTGTCGGAGTCTTTGCAAGTGCTGAATGGAGTGAGACAAGGATGCATACTGTCACCTTTACCTTTCCTGATCGTCATTAATGAGCATCGCGAGGGATTAAATGGAAACTCTTTAACTAACCACGTTATGCATCTGGACTATGCCGACGATGTACATATGTCTCCTATCCAACAAACAAAGTCATGTAGGCCAAATGTCCGAAGCCCTGAGCAGACAAGCTCGCAGAGCAGGGCTTAAAACCAAACTTATGAGCTTGTCTCCTGGCCACAAAATGAAATTTATCTGGAAGAGCAGCAAATAGAGCAAGTGGATAAATGTACCTCTCTCGAAAGCATAGTTACACTAGACGGCGGAGCTGAAGCTGAACTACAGGCTCGCATCAATAAGGCTCTAGTTGCATTTAATACTCTTGCTGAGATCTGGCGCAATAACAACACCTCCAGACGCACAAAATCCTGGATCTTCGAATCGAACATAAAATTCTGTTGTACGGCTGTTCAACATGGAAAGTGACCTCTTAAATAATATTTAAGCTACAAGCCTTTGTCAACTGGTGTATGCGGCGTCTACTTAGTAGCTTTGGCCGGAGACCTACACAGACTTACAGATCAAGTCGGGAAATACACCAGACCCAAACAAAATCGTACAGGAGGCTTTAGATCGAAATCTCCACGGAATTTAAGGAAGAGGTCGCATTGGATGATCGCGCAACACATGAGAAGATCCGTCAAGAGGGAAGGTACCCAGATCAACAAATCGTGGCCACAGTTAAGGGATTGGTGCAGAACCGGACCAGGTGGAGAGTCGGTGTAATAGACGCTCTATGCCCCACAAGGTGTTAAAGGAACCAGAGAGGGAGAGAGATCTTTTCATCTCTTTGGAAGTGTACTATTTAAAGTGAAGATTGGCTTAATAACGAAGACGTTGGAACGTGCTGTTTAGGACCAAGGTTTCAATCTCAGACTGTGTACATTTTTCATTTCGTTTTGTTCTGTTAAAAGTGAATTAAGTTGATTTTTCTAAGACGGAGTTAAAGGCACCAGAGAGAGATTAGTGGCGGTGTTGAGATTCTCCTCTAAGTTGCTATGGTCGTACCCCCTCGTTCCCTCAGCGCGACGATTTTTTTTTCAGTTCCAGAGGGGAAGCTGTAACCACTAAAAATCAGTAATATAAAAAATATGTTTTATAATTTTTTATTTTCTCATTAGGTTAAGAGTAGTATGGTAATGGCATATTTTCTTTTAATTCCTGGTGTAGTGCTAATTTAATAATCACATACTGTAAATTCCAAATACTGCCAATGAACGGTCTTCAGAAATTGTGGTATCACCAAGAAAAAGGTTGTTCCTTCGGAGAACTTTATGAAGTGGCCTAAAATAAATTGTAATTTATACTATATTAAATAATATACTGTTTAACAGCTCTTACTTAAATCATCGTTTAAGTTAGAGCTGTTAAACAGTAGTTTAGAAAGAATACTCCTAGCATCTCAATGCGTTTCATAACAGCAAGCTAGGCATACATTCGAAAGGAAAGGAAGTAGACGTTAATTTTGTATTTAAGTGACAAGTCGTCAAAAGCCACCTTTATTTTCTGTGAAAAAATAAAGATGTACTTTTGGATATGTTTGGCCTAATCGAACATTTAGATGTATTCTTAGGCCTTAGATGTATTCTTAGGCGAAAATAAGGGAACAGCAAATAATTCCTGCCTACGGTAATGAAAATTAACATAAAAAAATAATCGAATAATTTGCGAAGTATAAAAAAACAAGTCATCTGTGGATTAGTCACGAATAAGATATACAGAAAGTACAATAATACGTATGCAAATAATTTGGATAGGTGAATGTCAGTCTGCTTTCAACGTTGTTCGATATTCAGAAGTACAACACCAGTTATCAATTAACAGTCATGTCTATTATGAAATTCTAATGGGTCGGCGGTCGGTTAATTGAAACACCTTCAGAATTTCAATCAAACTGGTGAGTGCAGCCGTAGGTATATATCTGAAAGTGTATCGTCGACCCCAAGTGCACTATACAGCATCCTGGTACATTAGGACTGGAGCCCTCGTTGTCAGGATGGTCAGATCTAACCCATTCGGCTTCGTCCCTCTGCTACTGAAATGATATTTATGTTCAAGTGAAGTGCATCTGCCCTCTTTGTTAAGATTTACTTATTGATGCAAGTGCAGTAAATGGCATTCTCTTAAAAAGCAGCTACAGGGGTTCAATCTTCGTGCTTTCAAGTATGGCCTCCTTTTGAAAATTTAATAAACTTTAAAATTTTTGAAATATTACAGCAATAAAACAGGAAGCGCGTGTGAGCATAGACCGTTAATATGAGAATTTACAAAGGGTGAAATACTTCTCATGACAGGGATGAGATTTTAAATTTACAGAAAATTCTCGAGTCGAAGGGTTGATCTTATTTGACATCTACACATGTCCTAGGAGATGGCGAATAAATGCTGTTATGGTACGAGTCTCCCTTAGTTCACAGCCGGAAAAACAGGATTTGAAATCGCGACTTTATTAGAAAATAAAAAGCCGTTCATATGCGATATTCTGCTTACGGCGTCAATGTAGAAATCTTTCATACATTTTAGGGTTTCAAGAGCTTTCTTCGACTGCCTGCTCTGATATATTGCATCTTTGAAAAACGTTTCGGTGACATATTGAACATGTTCAAATGTTTCCGTGCTCATTGCGGAACAAATGTGAATTTGGCTCTGACAGATATTATTATAAATTCTCTAAAGCATGACGAAGCTGATTTGAAAAATTACAAGGGCTAATATTTTGTGAAGAAATCATGTTTTATGGCTCTATTTGGAGGAGAACTATTATTATTTTCATTTTGAAGTATTTTACTCAAGTAAACGTGCAGCAAAGATATTATTGAGGGCATTGATTGTGAATAACAGAATTTCCAGGTAACATAAACTGAGATACTAGTAATAAAACCACGATTATTTCCATAAAGAATCTCGAAATATTTTCTTACCTACATTTGAATCCTTTAAAATAAGTTTCAAGTTTTCCACAGCTAACTATTTGCAGTAACCATTTATATTAACTCAACATAATATGACATTGGGTACGCTCTTAAAATAAATAATATTTGGAGCAGCGTTATTAGGTAGAAGATGTAAAGGGGACAGTTGACAGATAAATTATTATTATATATAGAATTAACCCTTCTAACTGAGAAGGCGCACTTCTTAGGCAGAAGCCTAGAATCAATTGACCTATTCGCCAGAATATAACAATATATTGAGGTGAATTATGCTCTCACACCAGCATGCAAAGAACGTTAGTAAATAAAAACTAAAACGCGCCCACACACAACAATCAGGGGTGCGCGGGCAACAGAGAACGCTTCAGCAAATCCTTCGTAAGAGTCAGGTCAAAAACAGGACACATATTCACGGCTCTACACATGCGATTTATAGGCTAAAACTAAAACACGCACACACAACAATCAGGGGTGAACAACATGCAGTAAAGTCAATCTCCTTAAGCTATACGGGGTATACTATAAGAAACCATACTTGCGAGAGTGCAAGAATCTATGTTTGAGTTCAAAAGCTGGTGAATAAAGACTAGGTCAGCAACTCTACGTCGTTCTTCCAACGAATGCATATTAAGCAACCGGAGGCGATCTACATAAGGAGGAAGCCTGAGTGGATCATTCCACGGAAAGTCTCTTAGTGCGAACCTAACAAAGTTTCGCTGCACCGACTTAATGCGTCTAGAATGAACAGCATAACAGGGAGACCAAACCTGAGATGTATACTCGAGAATTGGCCTAACCAAAGAAAAGAATAAGTGCATTAAGGTCTTCCGATCAGATAATTTCCTTGACCAACGCTTTACGTAACCCAGAACTGAATTACTCTTAGAAACAATGTAGTTAATGTGCAGAGTGAAATCTAGTTTACGGTAAAGCTTCAGACCAAGGTCAGTAACGGACTGCACGAGACAGATATTAGTTTCCGCAAAGGTATAATCAAAGACGAGATGATTTTGGTTCCTAGAGAATGACACAACCTCACACTTATCCAAGGTAAGCTGCAGGCCATTAGATCCACTCCAGTTCATGAATGTATTTAAATCATCCTAAATGCAAGACGAAACATAACTGTTTCAAACGCAAGAGAAAATCTTCATATTATCTGCGTAGATTAAAACTTTGGAGTGCTTAAGGCTTAGGTATTTTCGTCGCTGCATTCCCAATTCGGCTAACTATATCCTCCCTATTGTTAACTGGGCTTGAATAAACTTCATCCTTCATTGTTCCCCATAAGAAAAAGTCCAATGGGGTAAGGTCTGGAGATCTAGCAGGCCAAGGAATCGGTGCACCTCGTCCAGTATTTCCTTCACAATGTTAGCCATAAACGCTGATACTCCATCGTATTGGTAAAACATTCCCCTAAGATTATCAATAGGGTTCTCCTCTATTAGATCTGGCAGTGTATTGTCCAAAAAGTCTGCATAAATTTCACTATTAAGCACTTGCGGCAAAATGAATGGTCCTACCAAATGGTTGCCGTTGATACCAGATTGAAACCCCCCACCCCTGCCCTACAATTTTTTTTGTCTAGTTGAGATCTATCACCACACTAATTTTGGCACGTCAGATCTAGAAAACCCTGTATATATGCTTTTTTTTCGGTATAGAAGAAGGTACCCGAAAATCATTTCCCTTGAAAAGCATTAAATTAAAATAATAATATAATTCAATTAAACCTTTCTTAAAGAAATTTTCGAATAAGCCAACACTTCAGGCGGTCATTAAGCAGCTGGAAATTATACAATTGAAGTTAGCGTAATTGCGCAAAAGCCAAGATGTCAGAAGGTGGCCTATGTTATTTGCCTGGGCAGAAGAATATCTCAGGTAATGAAAGAGCGAATGAGGTAGACATTGCTCGCGATGCCTACAGAAAGGCTTATTATCTATGTAAAAACCGGAATCATGCTGTACTCTCAGATCACTGTGGGCAGAGTACAATATTAAGAGAAGTAAGATACCCTTAGTGGTAGCAGAACCGACTCCAAGAATCTACTAGGGGGTTTTACGGGACATTAGATCATTGTTAACTATACCAGAATGGTGGGTCGCGTGGCAAATGATTTCTGTCGGAACTGCAGGGATCCGTAGGAAAAAGAATCAGTTAGCCATAAACAGCCCTGGTGAAGAGGAGGCTACTGGGTAGTTACTTCTTCTCAGGGCTTATGCTGCAGTGCATGGAGCTAAAAGCCGTGCTGAGATTTCTTGGGAAGCAGGATGGTTATAAGAGCAGCAATATAAGTAAGGTCGGATTTTCTTGAACCTATGGGGCCCAATGGCTTCATTTAGTGGTCTAAGTGATACTGGCTGAAGATAAATTAGCAGCGCCCCTTCTAATATAGATTAGATAGATGGTAATAATCTACTAATTCCAGGTTCAACCACAATAATACATCCTGAAACGTACCCTTATTTAAGTTGGTTAGTTGGTTTTTTTTATGGCTGAAGGGGATTAATTCTATTTTTTTGCAATTATCTCGAAATTTTTTAAAGAAAATAGTTCTAAGAAATTTTGTCGTTTAAAAGATTCTACACAAAAAACGGCCTTAGACTTTGTTTTCGTATAATCAATCGTTTTTGAATTACTGATGCAGTAAACTTGCAAAAGCCATTTTTGTTTTCAAATGCGTACAGAGTTGTGCAAATTATTAGAAAATTTTTTATTTACATTTTAGTCTTCCAATCCGGAGGTCCCAACTTCGAATCCCACCAATGGTGACCCATGGCTGTTTTCTGCTGAGAAGATTGTGATAAAAAGCCCAAGAGGGTTGCAGAGATCGGTTCGGAATCACTTTAAATTGTAGGTCCACTTACAATCGTCATCTCAAAACGATGGATGGATGCTCTCTCGCCCCATGCCGCACAAGGGGTTACGGGTATTAAAGATAGAGAGAATACATAATTTCATGAAATATTTCCTAAGTTGTATAATTCCTACTTCAGCCTTATGCAGGTGTTTAAATTTTTTTTTATTAATTGCTTACTTTACCTTGCTTTTCCGCCTCTCGGTCAGTCAAGGGGTTGTCCCTCAATTATGGAAGAACTCATATATTATTCCCATCTTCAAAAAAGGCTGCAAGAACGAAGTGTCCAACTACAGACCCATTGCTAAATTATCATCCATACCTAAACTATACGAAAAATTTGTCTACTATTCCATGTTCTTCCACTGTAAGTCTATCTTCTCCCTCTCCCAGCATGGCTTCCTCAAAGGAAGCTCTACAACCACCAAGCTTACTGACTTCGTCTCTAAGACACTATGTGCCCTGGAAAACGGTAAAGATGTTTTTTTTTTATACGATGTGGCCAAATCCTAGGGGACAACCCTTTGATGCGTTAGCATGGTTTTGTCCGGAAGGGAAGTGAGGAAACTTGAGTTTTGTTTTTGCATTGCTGCGACCTAGACAACAGCCCAGAGACGGAGCGGATTTTTTTTAATAAAAGCTCACGGGGAGACCTGGTCTCGAACCCGGGACCCATGGCATGGTAGTCGTGCGGCTCAACGAATTGATCCAACTCCGTCTCTATGTTGATGTTATCGCCACCGATTTTAGTAAAGGAGTGTTCGTAGAACCGGACCAGGTGCAGAGTCGGTGTACTAGACTGGAATACTAGTGTGTGAAATATTTGGAAATTTATGATTAGTCGGGCAAAGTTCAACTTCGACCAGAATGTCAGGCGGAAGGTATTTGCTAAAGATAGTGAGGGCTTCTGGTCTCTAGTTAAAATCGTAAACAACAATTTCAACTTGCTCATGTTCAGCCGATACCTAAAAACAAAGAGGCATTCAGAAGCTCTAACTACAGACCAATTACACTCGCTTTTATCTACGGTTATTGAACCACTCATCAACTCTATCTCGAAAGTAACCATTTTATCAAAGATTACAAGTACAGTTTTCAGTTGGCCGCTCAACAGGAGACTTACTAACTGTTCTGACGGAGGGTTACAATTATTGTGTCCATAATTTTGGAGACCCTTCTTCCATATATCTAAATTTAATCTTCGAATTTTGAAATTTTAACTATAATTGTATACTAAATTCTGAGGTCAAAAGTCATAATGATAATAATATTAATAAGGTTTATTTACAAATACATTAAATTCAAAATTACTTATGAAAAATTACAGTTAAAATCTTTAATACATATAAACGTTAACTTGACCTGAGGTTGTCTGTCGAGTTGCTAAGCTTAAAAATATATAGGCATATTATATTGGGTGATTGCATAAGTTCGTGCGAGATTTTCATAGATGGCGCAAACTTCACTACACGGCGGAGTTCTGAGATTTTCGTGCTTAAAAATTTTCAAAAATGGAGAATGCATTTTCGGCACATAATATTGAACACAGTTTCGGAAAGGCGTGAGTGTTGAGACTGCGCAAAAAACATATAGAGCGTCTAGTATAAAGATCGTGCTTCTGCATTCTGGATTATTAAAAAGTGGATTGGCAGATTTTGAAATAGTTAGTTCATTTTGGAAGATCAACCCCGCTCTGGATGGCCTTCCGGCATTGATGATGACGATCTGTGTGCCTTTGGCCTTTGCTGAAACGGCCTCTGTTGTCTGTGCACCCCTGATCGTTTGTGTGGGCGTGTTTTGGATTTTTGTTTTTTTTGTTTTCTTTTTTTTTGTTTGTTGTTTACTAATATTTTATTGCATGGGTTGTGGGAGCCTCATTCATCTCAATATACGTTATATTCTGGTGAATAGGTCAATTGATTCTAGGCTTCTGCCTATGAAGTGCGCCTTCTGAGTTAGAAGGATTAATTCTATATTAAAATAACTCCAGAATTACAAGTGGGGTTATTAATGAGAGGAATATCGACAACTCGGCCGCTTTTCGTCATTTATAGAAGCTTGCATACATATCCAAAATGATGATACATGATATATGATTGACGGATTGCTTGATCGAAAGCAATAAGCTGATCCGTATGAATGTGACCGTTTCTCTCTTTCCACGTAATTAAAGGAGCTTTATTTGAATCAACTTGTAACAGGCGATGAAAAATAGATTCTGCACGACAGCGAAAATTCTGGCTCCTGTAATTTGAAGCTCGTAAAATTTTGAGCAAAAAATATTGCGTCTACAGGCCAATAGAAATCAAGTTTTTGATTTACATTTGTAATACGGTTACCGTGGCGCTGTTACCCGACAAATAACATATGAGGAAGTTTCTTCTTCTTTCTAACTCTGTTAATTCGCCATAACGTTTCACCATCATGGCCGATCGGATTTAAACTTGGTCACCGTCTTTCCCTATCAGAGATGTTGACCAAGTTTGGACCACCTCTGACTGTTAGCAGTAATGCATTGATGCATTGTGGTCAACGAAAAAATTATTACTTTTTAATTTTACCCCTTATGTTGTGCAACCAAACTAATTTTAATTTCATGACAAAGGAATGATAGATTTCCGCGAAGTGGTGTAACGTATAAGAGACGCCACGGTTCCGCGCAAGGAACCACATTCAGAATAAATATTTTACCAGACTAACAAGCTCAAACTCTATAATCAGACATGCAACACTAATATCCCGCTTAGTTTCCTCGATGAGAATCCTTCATTATGGAAGGAGGATGTTCAATTCAATGAAGAAAACGGTTGAAAAAGACAAATGATAGGACAAAAAGTGCAATTTTTTTGTCAGAATACTTTAATGGCAATGTAAGGAGAGATGAAGATCAATACCAATAGAATAGAATATCGAAAGTTTGCTTCACAAATTGGAGCTTCGTGATACTGGACCCGATACAGTACGTATATGGCTAATTAAAAAAAATTTTCATATCGCATGAAACTGCTAGAAGTGGATGGGAACGCTTCAAATAATTTTTATATAAATAAAAATTCATAAAAATTGTGGTTACCTTGCTGAGACTTTTAGTTATGGAGTCAAAAAATAAATTCTCCTCGCCTACGAGCAGTTTTTAGTCCTAAATTAAAATAAAAATACGCTATGTTGGTGTGGTTGCACAATATAAGCGGTAAGATTTGCAAATCTTAATTTTTTCATTGACCATAATTTCCAACGGACAACTCCAAGATGGTCCGAAATTAAACAAATCTCTGATAGGGAAAGACGGAAACCAAGTTTAAATCCGATCGGCCATGGCTCTGAAAAGAGCCGGAAAGAAGAAAAAAGCTCCTAACAGCGCTATGGTAACCGTGTTGAAAATGTAAATAAAAAACGCCAGGAACCCCCCTCAAACAAAATAATTTTACGCCGCCTGCAATGTCGTTTTTCGTAGTGTGTGAAAGTTTCCCACACACTATTAAAGTTGCACGATTTTCCGAGTTTTAGCATCTCCATTAGTTTCTTCCTCGTAGGCTCCGATAGCTTTGTTTTGTGTAGGATGTGACATTGGGCTACTGAGTAACACTCCTTTATGTTGGTGATAATTTTTTCTAGGACGCCTCTCGTACGTCAAGCTGCCCATACATACTCGCGATCAACGCTGTCAAACGCTTTATTGAAAGCGACATTTGCTCGATTGTTTGTTTGATTTACAGTAAGGGGAGAGCTTTCCGGTATTTTTTTTTCAAAAATTTGTTTACGATTTTTTTTTTCATAAAATGATTCTTTGAAGTCTCAAGAATGTATTCCAAAAATTTAATTCAAAACTCGATGTTTAAGTATTAGTTTAACGCCCTTTTGGCTGCGCCGGCAGATACCGCGAGTGCTAATTGCAAAACTTTAAACGCGCTTTTCTCCAAACACGATTTTTGAAACTCGGGAGCACGATTGAGAAAAAACTACGTTACCGATTTGCAAAAAAATGTATGAGCATATTATAATTCTTGGTGCACTGACGTAGAGATTCTTCGATATATGTTTTTTAAAAAAAATTTTACGCATGTACACAAAGTACGAAATAAATACATGACCCGAGCAAATTTTCAAAATTTTGTAATAACTTGGAATTGCAAGGAATTCCGAACTAAACCGTTCAAACTCGAGAGAAGTAAGAAATATTAACGAGAGTTTGAACGGTTTAGTTCGGATTTCCTTGCAATTCCAAGTTATTACAAAATTTTGAAAATTTTACATTTATTTTTTACTGAAATTTTAAGCGTTTTTTCGATGTTTAACTTTCAGGAACTACCACTTAAACTTAATTTTTTTACACTTTATAAAGTTCTTAATAAAATAAAAAAGTTTAACGTAAGTATCTTGAATAGTTATTTTGTTATCACATTTCATAAAATGACCTATTTCTTATCAAATTACCATAAAGGTCCCCTTAAGATAATTTTTGGCATTAATTTGAAGACTGTAGTTAGAAGACAGATGCCGCGCCAATTGCTACAACTTACCAGGTCCGCCGTGTTTGGGAATCTTCACAATTACGCTTATTTTCCATTCAATGGGAAGGTGTTGTTTAGGTTTTCAACAAAATATTCTTTTCATCACTGCAGCAAGGAATCCATTGGTATCTCTCACAGGATGTTCAGTTTCCTGTACCTGCCAGTTTCTTCGCAATTTTGTATAGAGCTCCACTGTCACCGCGGTAGACCGCTTCTTCTGCTTCGTTGCTAGCGCGTTGATGTATGTTTGTAGTTGCGATTGTCAAGTCTTGCACTCCTTTGGACGCCTTTCTGTGAGATCGGATTGTAGGTCTGAGATGTTGTTTAACTTCGGTAGCAGAATTGATGAGGTCTTTAATCTGCTTCCGTTCCTGTATTTTGGATCCTGTGGCGTCACTGATCCATTGTCATCTTCCATTCGATAATCGTCCCACATATTCTGCACCTAATTCATAAAATATTCCTTCGCCATTTACCATTTTTGGTCGATAGAGTCGTCGGTGTTATGACGCAGTGGATCAGCTTTTTGGCGCAATGCGGTGTATTATGCGCTGCGGATGTTCGATAGAAGATGGGGATCGCTGCCAATATCAGCGCCGCGCTTAGACCTTACATCGAGAAGACACTTTGTCCAGCTTTTCGAAACAGCCATATGGTCAATCTGATTCTCACTTCTGCCCTTTAGGAAAACCGAGAATGTAGTTATGCTTAAAAAAGGACCCACCTATGAAAAGTTGCCGCGAGTTAAAAAAATTCAACAAATAAATCCCCATTCCGGCTGACATCACAAACCACAAATAGTTTTTAATTGGCATTGCTCCTGTTAGTTCATCATTCGTAAAAGCTATTGATGACTGACTTTTCGATTCTGCGAACTATTTCTCAAAATCAGCAACAAGAAATAATAGTGGTGTGCGCTATTTATGTTTAGACATTATTCAGCCTTTATTTCTGAAACTATTTATTCTAGGAAAAACGACAAAGAAAAGAAAAGAATTTTAATATACCACCTTTTTAAAACGGACTAAAAAGTAAAAATTAATTTATTTTAGCCCCATACAGACCCGCAAACTTTAGATTGTGAATTTTCAATAGCTGGCTAGTTCTACAAACTAAGGGATTTTCGGCGGCTCAGCTAAAATATCCTGAAAAATTTGCTACAAACTAATTTATTTGCATAAATTTGTCTAGTTGGTCTCTAAAAATAATTAAGATTTAAAATTATTTTCTTGACGAAATTACTATTCAAAGTGCCAAATTCTCAGGAACCTGCAGTGTCCCTCAAACAAAATCTAATCAAAAGTGTGTGATTTATTAACTACGACATTGAGGCCATTAATTAAACCAAAATAAAGAAGTACTTATTATATTTTCTTGCCTGAGAGACATATTATTATTTTATTGTCGCAAGAATATTATAAAATCCTTTTCCACAATTTGTCCCAACGGTTTTATATCACATTCTATGATTGATCCTTTTTCTGCTGTATAGAGTATGTTATGCGGAGACCGATTTAGATGGTTCTTTGTTAGCTGTAGAAAACAATGTTAATATTACAACGTTTCTCAACGGTTTTATATCAGGATCCAGGTCAATGTAAAATAAGCGAATATTCAATATTTTATTCGCCGAGTGACGTTGTCATTCAGCTGAGTCAATTGTACTTATGAAAGGGACACCTATCTTTTTGCACCTAGCGTGTTGTTGAGTCAGCCCGGAATAGTCAGTAGAGGAAGTCGCGTCGTAATCAGTCGAGTTCACAGAATCCTGGTAAGATATTTACTTACGAAATGAATATATAATCTGATCATTTTAGCGTTTTGATATGTAAGTTGCTTACACCAAAGCTTAGTTCTGCTTATTTTTGGTTAAATGTTTTTTTTAATGTTATTTGAAAACTCTCAGGAACCTGGTCTCAGGATCCTGTCAAATAGAGACCTCAGATAATGAGAACTATCCAGGATCCTGAGAAGTTTATATTGAAATAATGTTTGTGAGCAAGATAATTTATAAAGATAAATATTTTGACTCTTCCACTTAACATATGTATGTAGGCTAAAAGACGTTGTATTCTTGATAACACTAGTTAATAGCAAAAAAGATCTGGTTTCTCATGGAATTTTTTTAATGTATTTTGGGGCGTAGATTCCAAAAATAGCAACCATTTTTTCTTAAGAATAGTTTTTGAGATATTTTGAAAAAACCCGTTAATTGGCACTTCTCTCACCCATCTATCCATCAAGTTGATGAAGTTACAGGCGCTCTAAGTCCAAAAAAGTGATTTTTTCGGAATTT
Source organism: Leptarthrus brevirostris (assembly GCA_964036015.1). Classification (NCBI taxonomy): domain Eukaryota; kingdom Metazoa; phylum Arthropoda; class Insecta; order Diptera; family Asilidae; genus Leptarthrus; species Leptarthrus brevirostris. Next base: position 84,899,498 of record OZ038373.1, on the reverse strand, counting down.
TTAAAAAGTCATTAAATTTCAATTGCTCCGTTTAATTCCAAGAATTAAATTTCATATTTTTAAGATTTAAGATGAAAGATAATTCTCTTACAAAAATTTTAAGTATTTATTTGCCCAAATCGGACAAAAAATGTAGAAGTAATTCACAAATGGTCGAAAATACGTGAGCCTTCCTCGCGGAATTGGTGGAATTCCTCGAAATTCCGTGGAATTCAGTGGAATCCAGACCAGAATAATCAAATATATACATCACCTTTTTTAAAAATTGATGGATAGATGGGTAAATAAGTGAGAAAAGTGCCAAATAACGGGTTTTTTAAAAATATCTCGAAAACTATTCTTAAGAAAAAAAATGGTTGCCATTTTCGGAATCTACGCCCCAAAATACAATAAAAAAAGTCCATGAGGAACCAGATCTTGAGATGAGGCCCAAATTTGTAAACTAGTGTAATAGACTAAATTTCGCAACTAGAATGTGCAAAAAAATTTCGGACCGAAATCAGACTTAGTTTCGTCCTTCGTTTGTAGAACAACCCAGCTATGAAAATACTTGTAATTGTAAGATTTTACATGAAAAACATGGGGTGCATGCAATAACTAATGCATGAATAGTTCACATAAGTCATTAACAATTGCATTGCACTGCAAATGATACGAAATGTTGTGTGAGTTATCTCAACGACAGCTGCTCTTATACTACTTACTATTAGTTATTAAATATAATTATTAATTTTCATAGCTATTAAAAACGTACAATTTAAAATTTTCAGGACTATCTGATGAGGAATTCATATGGGACTAGGAGAAATTATTTTATAATTTTTAGTTCGTTTTAAAAACGTGGTATATTAAACATTTTGTTTTATTCAAATAATTTCATGATATACTTAGGATATCAAAATAAAGGCCTCCATAAAGAATCGTAGTCCATGTCTAATTTTATTGGGAATACAAATCCGGGGCAGTTTGTTAACACAAACAAGCCGCAGCTGTTCGAATATGCTTTCTGTCTTGTATCTAAAGCAGGCTTTAGTTCTAGTCAGTATTATTTGACGAAAAAATAGGTGGCCTAATGGTATGTAAACTAGAACTCGTAAAAGTGCAAAATTTTTAATTTGATTCACACACTAATCATCAAATTTTCAAGGCTTCAGCCAAATAGTTTGTATGCCACAAATCAATCAAAAAGTGGTAAAGGTATTTAAATTTCTACAGATTAGGCCACGAAGATAATCTTAACATTTATCTTTTGACGTCACATTTTTTACGGATTCACATTAATTAACAAGAAATAAACAGTTTACTAATGGAACCTGATACTGATTTATGCATTCGCACAAACTCAGTGATTATAAAGATCACGATTCCCTCAAAGTCTTTCATTGCTTGAATGATGTCAATAAAAAATTTTGTTACCTACGAATTCAAACTGTCTGCAAAGTACAACTTTGACCTAGTTCCCAAACTAAAAGTTGTTCCCTAGAAGATGCAATATTGCGGCATTAGCTATGACAGACAGCCCTTTGGGACATTACAAGAAAGATACAGAAAACATCTCCACGCTTTGTTTTCATGCACTACTCCAGTTTAAGTCTCTGGAACCTTTGACCAGACGCTGAGGTAGGTCGTCGAGAAGAAGTGGTTTATCTCTTGATTTACCTGACAAAATGGCATTAAGTCGTGTTTCCCCTTGTTCTGGTGGTTGATAATGTCTCGCCGTTGTCTTTTCTCTGTTCTGTTGTCATTGTTGGTCTGGCATTGATATGAGTCGTGTAGTGCATGATTTCAGTATGATCTTATGACGCCAGTTAAGATACATTTATGCACAAGTTAACAAGTGACTACTTTACAACGTAAGGGAGCAAAGAGGTAACGGCGATGAACTAGCGCTCATTGTTCTGTTGCAGTTGCAACTGCAGCTAGTTAACCTCGTTTGCAGTTTTTATTGGAGAAACTTTACACTTTCTTATTCAGGGAACAAAAGACAATAATGGTTATATGCAGTTTTGCCTTTCCATTTTTGAGAACATGAGTGCAATTTTTAATTATTTTCAGGGCTAATTGTCGTATTTGTCAGATTACACGGCGCTTAATTGACGACGCGTCAACGTTGGTAAATTAAATTAATTTGACATTAATTTCTACTTGTTCATGTGATTACGAGCACTGCGAAAGCCTTGAATGAGTGGGTTTTGATTTCTCTCCCAGGAGGTCCGAGCTAAATTCTAAAAATTTAGAAATATTACCTGTGTGGAATATTAATAACATTAAGTTCGACCTACCTGAGCGTCAACCCATTGATCCGAGCGCCGGTCATCCTTTTTAACAGATTTCACTGGAAAACCAGTAGCAGTAACGTATGACAAATGAAAAATTACAACTCATAATTCAGGTGTATTCCGGTGAACCATTAAAGCTGCATTAGCTACCACCAGAAGTAACCGTCATAAGTATTCTCCTTATACTTGGTCCATCACAGTGTCCAATTCAAGTCCCTTTTTTTCTACCGGTCCATTCAGATGCTGCGATGGCGATCATTAATAATCAGCCATGGTTAGCCCTTTTAATCGTCGGGTAACCAAAGATATCATGCGAGTCAGACGAAAAAGATTTTTCTCGGGTTTATCTAAGATCTGACCATCAGATTAAGCAGATGAATGGGACTCGAGTACGCGGTAGCCTTTCGAAGTGAAAAATGTATCATCTGATAGCACTGTGCGCGACGAACAAAAAAGTTATAAATTTCTCGGCTTGGTATGAAATTTTCAAATTTTTGTCCCAAAAAAGGATTTTAAATATTTCAAAAGGCGCGTCAAGAAGAAAAAATTCAAAGAACTCTCCGCAATTGCGCGATTGGTACCGAAAAAAAGGCAAAATGAACCTATAGCTAGTGTCTCACAGGTAAGCAACTCTATCTGATAAGATGTTTTCGTATCACCTTACAAAAAGAAATTTTGTAAAAAAAACTTACCCCGTTCTATGTGGTTGAAGGCGAAATCATGTGATAAATCCAACACGAAGTATATGAAAGAAGAGATTAGTTAAGAATTTTTGAAACTGCCGGAATTAGAGATCTCTTACCGTTCTAGCGTTAACGTTGGCTTTATAAGTACCGGCAATCAGTTTTACGACATTTTCGTTTCCATGTTTAGCAGCCCAGTGTAATGCAGTCTGAAAAAAAATTATTTAATTCATTATTATAAATTACTTAATTATCTAACTTTAGAATGATGTCAGTCTTTACTGATGCAAAGTTCAATTAATCACATTAGTAATATTTCTTTTAGAAAATTTTTAGATCTTTATTTTTTTAGCCATCAATTAATTTAGAAGCTATTTGAGTGCGAGAATAAGCCTACGATAACCATTACGGCTTTATTAATTCTGTAAAAGATCTCAATAAGTCACTAGTAATATGTAATGTATGTACTACCTGTAACGTAGCTAAAATGAATAGAATAAGTCGGCAACCGTAACGTACCGGTAACGTAGCTGAAATGGTGCATATTAAGGCGCACACACATAGTTATAAGTCGCCGTTGGGGTAAATCATAACATGTCCATTTTCCGTTCCGGAGGTCCCAGGTTCGAACCGTAGGAGACAAGTAGCTATTTTTCGCTGACAACAGATTACGATAAAATGTCCACCGGGGTTGCAGCGTAATGTCTGGTGGTTTCGAATCCACCTTAAATAGTAGGTCAACTTGCAATCGTTGTCCCGAATCGGCTGAAGTTCTTCCCCCGACACACAGGGGTTTGCAGGAGCTAGAGAGAGACCTTACTTGCGTCCTATGTATACAGTTAACCGATTTTAAGTTTTGGTACGGTTGAAAAGATTCAATGACTTGCACCTAATGAAACTTTCTGCGAATGTAATAAAGTTACTCCGGATGACGTCAAATACTAAAAAAATCTAATGTACCACATCTTTTACTAATTTAAAACGCACGAATTGATTTCTGTCTCTTCAGTAAAAGTAGTATTTTTACACACAGGAGTTCTTGCAAATTCACCAACATACGTAACAATTACTTTTTACTTTTTAACCGACTTCCCAATTGAGGTTATAAGTTCGACTTGTATTTTTTTATGTATGACCGGGCATACATCGGGTGGACCGATTTGGGTGATTCTTTTTTTTGTTGGGTGTATGTTCCCCGATTAGTGTCATGTTAAAAATCTTTTGGGGGGAATGTAGGAGGGGGTGGAGGTTTTGATTAAAGAACAATTGGGGATTGGTAATATTGGGAAAAATAGTCCTAAGATGGGGTGGGGAGTGGTAGTCTAAACTAGTAACGCTTGGACCGAGATGGCTGATTATTTTTCTGATGTATAGAGTATGTTATGCGGTGACCGATTGGTTCTTTTTTAGCTGTAGAAAGTGTGGTTGATTATTTTTCTGATGTATAGAGTATGGTACGATAAAATACTTTCGTTGCAGTTGTATGTTTGTTTAATTTGCACCAACTTCAAAAAGATATAAAATTAAAAATTACTTTGCGCTTTTTGTGAAGTAGGTTCAACTTTTTTTAAAAACTATTTTATATTTTCTTAAGAAGGCTTCTGTTGAGTCTATTGACAAACTCAATCTTAAAAATGCTAGTTTAAAAAAGTAAAACAACGCTTTTATAACACTACTGAATAAATAATTTTTTTCTGATGTTACAATAATTTTTTTTAAATTTATATGGGTTACTAAAGCTAGAAGAATTGAGCGCAAAACTATTATATAGAAGTTGTCATAATAGTCTTTGGATAATATGAACATTGTTAGAGTTTAGAACAACATTAGATATACTATAGAGTTTGTTTTAGATCTGGGGTACCAACATAATTGGGGTGACAGATCTTATTTAGATAAACAAAAAACTGAATGGCTGCGGGAGGGGGGAGTTACAGGGTGATTTATAAATTTGCAATTTTCACGGTATGCAATTAACTATTTCATTGTTATCTTTTGATCTACTCAACGCAGAAATGTCATTGGGGTAGAAGTTTTTTGGTGTTTGTTGATATCGCTGCGTTGAGTAGATGAAAAGTTAAAAATAAAATAATGATGTGCATACTGTAGCACTTTTTGCGGAGGTGAGATCTATCACCCCACTTATTTTGTCACACCGCATTTGAAACACCCTGTATTGGATTGTCACCGGATTTAAACATGTGCGCAAAATCTCAAGTCAACTGGAAGTGGATAAAAATTCGATTACAAGATTCACTTACAATGTTACAGGTCAAGCTAATAGTAAAAAGGCTGCACGGTCAAGACGATAAGACCAGTAGGGATTCATTTCTTATGATTGTTTTATTTAAAATAAAATCAAAAAAGTATAATAAGATATATGCAATATATATAAAAAATTCAAATAAAAAGAAGTTAAGGAATTTGCAGAAATCCTGAAATCAGCTAGTAAGAGACACAAACAAATGCTAAAACGTTCTGAAGTCGAGCTCACTCTATTTATACGTGCACTGTCCGGCGCCACTTTAGACAATGACAAGGTTAGATGACCAATGGCCTCCTTTTAACCTTGCAAAGCCGCTGGGGGCGATGGTATCTTCCCAGCCTAACCACATGGATTGATCTTTGTATCTTTGGTCGACTTGTTTAGAACTAGCTACAATTGCAACTACATAACACTCTCAAGGAGAAAAGTATTGGTGGTGATTATTTCCAAAATAGCCCACAGGCCTCTAGAGCAGCTCAAGTCTTATTTCTAGACAAATCAGTTTAACTTCTTTTCTACTTAAGGCGATGGAAAGACTCCTAGACCTTCACATCAGGTGCAAACTGGTCGAATAATTTCCCCCTTCACTTTACTCAACTCGCCTACACAAAAGGTTAATTTACAGAGACTGCATTGCAAAATCTTGTTAGCAAAATTGAGCCTTCACCATAAAAAAATAGCCTTTCTTGACATAAAGTCCTTCTGATAGACATAGGATACAGAGAGAGAAGGAGAAATTACATCCACCCTTGCCAACACCTCTGTGTGCATCAAGGCTTCCAAAGAGTGTTCTGTTACCACTCCTCTGGTCAAATGTTGTAGACGACCTCCTAATCAGACGAAGTGAGCTTGGTTATCGGGCCGCTGGCTACCCGGACGATCTTGTAATTATTATTTCAGAGAAGTTCGACTCGACAGTCACTTATCTAATGGGATCAGTCCGTTCCCAGAAAACATCACTTTCATTGAGTACTTCAATGAGGTCAAGTATTTGGGCATCATACTTAAGCGACTTTCTTGGAACTTCACCTAGACTCCACACTTAACAAGGTTAGCCGAGCCCTAAGGGCCTGTTGTTAACTCTTCGGAAGGAATTGGGGTCCCAAACCGAAGATGATTTTCTGGTTATATAATACTACTGTCAAGCCGATTGTTTTCTGCGTCCCCTTGGTCTGGTGGCCTAAGGTTCAACAACGGTTTGCAATCGCCAATGCAACAAGCTTCAGCGGTTTGCATGATTCTCCATAAAGGAGCTATGAAGGCCTGCCCAACAGATGCCATAATAGGCGATAATCGGACCTACTCCACTGCACATCCCAATCATGAAATCCGATGCAATTAGCGCCATGTGAGTGCAGGTCATGTCTAATATGGCGGGCAGTGACAAAGGTCACATGGGCATCGCATAGATGTGAGCACCGTAAGGGACCACATGTCCAAGAAGCTGCGCTTTGGCAGAAGGTTCAGAACTCTTTCCTGAGCGAGGAGAACAGTTCAGCGGTGTCCCAAGTCGGTACCTTAAAAGCCTCAAATGGATCACTGTACTAGTATTTTTGGACCCAATACTATGGTCTCGATTGGACTGGGCAAATGGTTCAGCGTATTTCAAGCTGAAATTCATCGAATCAAAACCTGCGCTCTTATAAATCTTAATAAAGGACGGATGGGCTGATATTACTATCTTACGAAAGAGTGCTTAGACACCATCCAATAACTGGCTACTCATAACAGGGGTCACGCTGTGTTCGACACCAGGTCACACGGAAATCGATTTTAACGAGACCACTGGAAAGTGTCATCCTCTTCTCTGGAGCCTTAACTAAAGCGGACGTCAAGTTTTTTTTTTTTTTTTTTTTTTTTTATACGATGTAGCCAAATCCTAGGGGACAACCCTTTGATGCGTTAGCATGGTTTTGGCCGGGAGGGAATTAGGGTAAGGGAAGTGAGGAAATTTGAGTCTTGTTTTTTTTTGCACAGCCCAGAGACGGAGTGGATTATTTTAATTTCTTAATAAAAGCTCATGGGGTCATCTGGTTCGAACCCGGGACCCATGGCATGTTGGTCTTGCCGCTCAACGTATTGATCCAACTCCGTCTCATGTTGCTTACAATCTACGTATCCGATCACTGTGGGTTAAGGAGTGTCGGCTCTATCTGGATAAGGATAAAACTACATTGGACATTATGTATTTTTTCCTTGCCTTAGCTCAGTTTAGAAGGAATATTTTCAAACGGGAATTTCTGAGCCCGGCTCGCCTGTTCAAGAACTCCTTGCCTACCTCAGGTCGACAGAGTGACTTTTGCAGCAGTGAAGTTTTAGCACAAAAGGCCTTATTGGTCGCAGTGTCCATTACCTCTCATTAACCTCTACTAATGATAATAAAAAACAACATTACATAAATATTACTTAACTAATTGCCTTTTATTTAGCTTCATTTGTGATTGTAACAGCTTAAATTCTGATTTTAAAAGTTTAGTTTTGAGTTCCTGCTCTTCCCTCACGCTCTTTCTTTAGTATTTCTAGATCGATCTGTTGCTCCTCCTTACTGGCGGCTCCTGGGAAAACAACAATGTTGCCAGGCGGTTAATATATATTTTAGTTATATTTAAAGCGAATTACTATGCAAATTTCTTCTTTTCACGAATCCAACGCAATTAAATCTCACATAAACCACTTGTGTAACATATGTATAAAAAAAATAACTAAAATTAATACTACTCATACTACATAGTTTCATGTTTTTAAATTCATTCAGATAAAAGCTTGACATCCTTGCAGCCTTCTTTTGGCCATAAACTTTCCCCACCAAAAAGCAAAATGACTTATGAAAAACTCCATCTGTTGATAAGCGTCAAGACGTTTTATCTCCAATTTCTCCTCTAACTTTAGTAATCGAAGTTTCATTTCAATACATTGTCTAATTTACTAATCGCGAACAGTTTATCCTGTAATAAATAAAAGTGCATTTCGAGGCCTTAATGGGCCTCAAATTCACAAAAATTCAAAAAATTAGATTTTTTCCTTTGCATTTTTTGAAAGTACATATTTTCTAAATGTGTACGAAAACATGTTAAGTCAAAAATTACGAAGTTATTAGTAGCGCCGTTATCTCCGCCTCACACGCGAATAGTACACCTGCTAACAGAGGCGCATAGAGCCAATGACGGAGAGGGTACGTCTTATGGGGCCCGAATCGAAGAAGTTTGATTAATATAAAAATTTAGATTTTCCATACGACGCCTTGTGTGCTTTGCAGGATATATTTTGTTCAAAACATCTTAAACTTTCAATAGCACTACTCTGGAAACTGCTTTTCTTAACCTGACCGGATTCACAACTCTAGTTCTATTTTGAAATTAAAAAAAAATAATATTTTTAATCGCAGCAGTTATAGCTGCACGTAAGGCTTTTTTCTAGTATATTTTTAAACTATCCAAATAGAAGTAAATGCCGTGCCAAAAGGACATTTTTTTGTGCACTCGCTACTTTGTGAGTTGTGTGTGTATTTTTAGGTTTAACCAATCTGGAAAGGCGTGTAAGAGCATTTTGTATGAGGTTTTGTATGTGTAGATGCTGAACTACAAGTTATTTCCCGAGATAGCTTTAGTGATGTCGTACGCGTAAGCCCACAAAATTATAGTTCGGGCCCAGACTAAAAACAGTTTGCGTTTACCTAACCGACTTCGTATAGCTGTTCTTTATGTCTGGTCGAACAAATTTTTTATTGGCGAAAATTCTCCGTAGGGGCTTTTTTTTGGGACCCACGCAAACTCATTGATTTGATGCGAGAAAAAAAATAATAATAATTAGATGGCATGACCACCCGAGGGTGGACTGACAATCCGCTTGTTTGGTGCTCAGTGTACATATTCGCTTATACAACTGTATGTGTATGATACAATCTTAGGTTATACAAAAATTCAGATACATTTGAATAAACTTACACTTGATATGCAAAAAAAATTAATATATGTAACTTTAATTATGTTTAAAATCCAGTAATTTTTTGTTTTTTTCCGAAAATTCCCAATATTATAATCGGTCAGATTGTAATGTAAGCCACGGCTTAATATTTTTATTAGTCGAGACTCGATGCTCGCTAACGCTGCCTTCGTTGGCGCGGAACTGATGTGCTAATTCATATCAAGAAGAAGATTCATTCTATTCCGTGACAGCAGGTAATATAATCCTATTTTATCTGAACCATCGTGGTTCAGACACTTATCTAAAAAAGCATATCGTCTTTTCTTTATAGCCAACGCCTCATTTTTTAAAACAAGTTAAAACTCAGGCTGTAATAGCCAACTCAGCATCCTTGGGCGTTAAGGAAAGAAGAATCGATCCTCCATCAAAGCGCTACACAATATTCATAATTTCAAGTTGAAACGCATTCTCGGTCAAGTGCAGATATTTCCTCATTTTCATCCCTCACAATAATTTCATCATCATTTTCATTTTTCAATTTTCTTCGTGAAACAGAAATTTCAAGCATAAGCAGGAAATTTCTATAGATCTCAAAAGCCTATAAATTTGACTTAGGGTGCTTATTCCTAGCAACTCGCAGACAAATTGAGGCTCATATAGTATTGTGCACAGGAAATATCAGTATATCAGCAGGGAACAAATAATAATGATAATTGTTTTTTTTCACTTTTGGGATATTTGGAACTAAATGTAACTGATACATATGCACCAGTATCATCATCAACTGGTAGCCGAACCTGCGCATCCAGTTCATCGCCTGCATGACCCCAAAAGTGCCACAAACAGTCGTCCAGAATTGATAAATATCTGGAAAAGATTTAGGCGATTCAATTGATGCTGACGAAGGTCTTGGCGAATCACTAAATATTTGGGCCTTGCCAGTATCCAGCACATGGGGATCACGTTGCTCACCATCGTAATAAGCAGGGAGTCGAAATGGGACCGCAACCGAAATTATAATTCGGTTACGGTCAACCGAAATCAAATTGGGTTTTTTAAACCGCAATTGCAACAACCTTAACCGTAATTAATTTTCTTCAATTCGGTTTCGGTTAGAACCGAAATGTAAAATTTCATTTTCGGTTTCGGTTAAAACCAAAATGTGAAATATAATTTTCGGTTTCGGTTTCGGTTAAAACCGAAATGTGTGTGTTTTCGGTTGCGGTTAAAAACCACGTAGATAAAATTTTCGGTTTCGGTTACAACTGAAACGTTAGGGTTAGAGTTAAATTGCTGTCGTTGGGATTTTTATATAATATAATGAAGTCATCCGACTCCCCTCTACTCCCTACCACCCTCCCTTCATCTAGACATTTGCTCCCCCCACCCCCTCCCCACCCGTTCCCCTACCCTTCCCTCCCCTTCCCTTCCCCTTACCACGCCTTCTCCACCCTTCCCCCTTCCCTACCCTTCCCCACCCCTTCCCAACCCCTCCCCTTCCCTTCCCTACCCTTCATCCCACCCCTTCCCCTTCCCACCCCTTCACCCCCAACCCCATTCCTCCTCCCAACCAGTCACTATCCACCCTCTTCCAACAGACGGTCCCTTCATCAAGAAATTTACCGAATATGCTACGTAATGAAGATAGTGAAAAATCGCAATCGGTACCAATTTAAATCGGTCTTTGAATTTCGGTCTGGCGGTTACGGTCACATATTTTTAAGGTCTTTTTATTTTGGGACCTTTTAATTTCGGTCGCTCTATTTCGGTACACTTTAAATTTCGGTACCGAAATCAAGCCCGGTTAAAACCACCGAAATATGACAGGTTTCGGTCCCGTTTCGACTCCCTGGTAATAAACCACGGTAACCAGGCACCTGGTGTCCACAATATCCCCACGGCTCTAGTCTCGGAAAGGCTAATAGCCAACGAAAAGCAGTCTCATCTCTAATAGGCAATTCCCTAGACCAGTCGGATGACGCACGAAAGCCGTAGTGAATAACCTTTCAAAAAGAAAAAGGATGATCAAATCCAGGACTATAATTAAGTGAGTAGAATTTACTTTAAAATATAAAGCGTAATTGCAAGATAGAAAATTTCAATCGTGAAAATTAGAGTTTAGAGAGAACTGTACAAGAATAAATGTTGCCAATTAAGGGTGGACATACTAAATCAAACCTAGATTTTGTTTAACAAGCAGGTCACTGTACTTATAATTAGCATTTTGATCGGAAATATTTTAAAACAATCAAAAATAAAAGAAATGCGCGTCCTCCATTTGAACGAAGAATCTATACGCGTTCAATAATCTCATATATTTCTGAATTTCGTAACAAAGTCGCCAATGTAAATTCCTTTTTGTAAAAATCTTTGTCTATATTATGAAAAATATATAAGTATTATATATTTTTCATGACTTTTTAATATCAATAGTTTTAGTTAACGATAAGTATTTCCAATAGTTAGTACCAAGATATATTCGTTAAAGTAATTATGTAGTATCATCTTTGCTTTAGATTTTTTCTTACTAAGTTTCATCAGTCATTACGACGCAATAATTTTGATTCCATGATAGGTGCCACAATCTTGTATTTTCTTCTGTGAATTTTAATATAATTAGGCAAACTATAGATAGTTTCTGAGAGAATTTAACTTCGTTCTAATTATTACGACTAAATTTGTCTTTTCGGGACTACTCTCAGTACATATAATTGACTAGTTGGTAGCTGGTAGGAACTTAGTCTCGAATTGTACACTCACATTCCTTTTTACAGAACATATTTTAGTGTTTAATTTCATAGGCTCCCTGTGATGCCTCATCGGTTTATATAGACCAAATGCCGTTTATCCGCGCGTAGCCTTTTTTTCAACTGTGTTATCTAGCTAGATACCGGTAACGTTACTGATGAATTAATTTGGTAAACCTAGTTTGTCGTATCGTCAAAGGAATTTTTTTTTTGTTACTAATCAGTTCAATTATAGGATCTAGGCTTTAAGTCGCCTTACATAATTTATTGCTAGGAGTTGTTTTTATCATACAGGTAGATTGAAATGTTAGGGTTCAGTAAGCTTTGTGAGATTATGTCTGTGAATAAATTATGAAGTTTTGTGACATGAATTAAATTAATTTTTGATTTCAGGAACCACCTAGCGGCTTCTTCATCCTTCTTGATTTCCTCATCCCTCCCCCTTCTATCAAAATGCTTTTGAATAAAATTTTTTTGTGTTTTTGTTTCAGCATCCCTTTAGGTTGGGCCTGTACCCTAGCCAGGTACATGGATGGAGTGGGTTGTAGCCTGAACTGTCAAACAAAAGGGTACCTTTTCTGTTTGACTTTTCAGTGCGACTAGGATCAAGTGGTGACACCAGACCTGTTGTTCTTCCTTCAATATCTGTCTCTCTCGTATTTTTTTTATCCTTTGTGGCAGACCGGAGAGAAGGATTCCACGACGAGCTACGTCGTGCTGCCAACTAGCGCGTGCCAAATTAACATCCCGCGGCAACTTCACGTTGCACACGCGCAAACATTATACATTATAAGATATTTCAATGTGTTTTAACCATTATTACAAAACGTACAAAATGAAAATTGGATGCGAGGTAGGAAATATAAAGGTTGCGTGGAACCACAACAAGTACCTCCCTCCAAACATTTTGTCAGAAAGGTTACCAATTTATATGAAATATTTTTATTTAACGATTCTGAAAAACTCAGCTGTAAGGGACTAAATTTTATGATGTTTTTGGTTAAAAGAAAGACCGTATTTAGGTCATTATTTTTTTTTCTCGCGTCAAATCAATGAGTTGGGGGGGGGGGGAAGTCCCAAAAGAAAACGTCCCATACGGCGATTTTTCGCAAATAAAAAATTTGTCCAACTAGATATAGAGAACAGATTTACCAAGTCTCAACGGCTAGGTAATCATACACTTTTTTTAGGTCTAGCGCAAAGGACTAGTAAGTAGGTCATTGATAACCAGATTCCAAAGCAGGAATACTTTATTTAGCGACACAGTGACTTCCATCCCAAGAGAAGCGAGTATGTACTTCTGTAATAGCTCCGGCTTGACATTGCTAAAAGCCCACCCAATATAAATGAATATCGGAAAACAGTTTTCTACTACAGTTCAGCACCGACACAATGAATTCAGTTAAGCTTAAATTTTAATTAGACAACAATATTTAAGACTTAGAATAATATGAAATAGTATTTAATAATTAATAACTTTATTTCTATCTTTCCCTTGTTTTCAAGAAAAACATATCACAAAGTAATTATGATTAAGCATGAATTAACAATTCCGGTAGACACCTCTTCAACGCCTAAAAACAACATAGGCTATAATGAAGCTAACGCCTAGGTGGAATCAGAATACGGACAATAATAATTTTGAACTACCTATATAATTTAAAAGAAAGGTATCTCTACAAATAATCAAGGACACGGAAATGAGTAAAATAATTAAATTAAGCATAAAAGCACAGCGAACGGGTAATATGAAAGCCATTAATCATGGCTCAGTTTTCAGAGCCGCTTGTCTTCATGTGGCATATCACACAAACACTTGTTAATGATAAGATCGAAACATGGGAAATTGCTGCGAGGGTGCCATATCGGATTTCTTCTTGATTTACCCAATTCTACTCGTTTACCAGTGATTTCGAAATTCGATGTGTAATTACCTACTTTTTGATATATTTGGTCTATGCTGATTCATATCAGAACCAACAAGCTCAAAAAGGATACAAAGGAACTAATAATAAACGTTTCCACCTAATGCCTTCTACGTTGAATTGAACAGGAAAACACGTGTCTTTAGTCACACGTTGACAAAATCGAATCGTTAATTTGTAGGAAGGATGTGAAAGCGCTGCTGTCGAAAAATATCAGAGGTCATAGGTAAGCGGTTGCTTTTTTAAGTTATTGATCTGCATAAAAAAGTGCCGGCGGAGCGTAAGAATTCCATCAAATCCTTAGACAAGCCTATGAATCCGATTCGAGAAAACAAAATATGATTCCAGACATGACTTTAATCCAAACATTAAATTGATCCGATCTGTTGTTTCTGTCTGGAAACCTTCTGCGGCAAGTTGACAAGAGGGTAAGCATAATAAATTTATCGGAAAGGTGTTTGTTGTAAGACACCCATTGTCGATAAGCGGTGTCCCAAAAGAACGGGTAGACAACCAGCCAGCATTGCACTAGACTTTTTTTACGGCCTCATCGTTAAAGCGATTGATCACTTGCATTTATTTCTAATGACAAACGAAAGAGCACGAGCAGGGCTTGCTTTAAAGTCCCGACTCCAATCCCAGCAAAGACAATTATCCGTTGGTGGATCTTATAATTTCGTCAATAAATTAATGAGGGATTCTGCCTACGCGTGCGCGTGATCTTGCCCTTCTTGATATGCACTCGTTGCATTTCAAGAGTTGTTTTTTTTATTAAAGAATAGCGACACGGACTCTATGTTTACTGTGAGGTCCCGACATGAAACTCGTGCCGATTGTTTTTAATCGTTGACGGGACTTGCATTTCAAGTAACACAAAGAATTCACCTGCGCAATACCAATTTCAACAAATCTTTAATTGCGTTTATACCATTGATTAAACGCCATGAATTAAACGGATAAACACGTCATGTTAAATCAACGAGCCCGTATAATTCGATTCGATTGAAACGAATATTTTCAACGTTCATTTTCTATCAGTGATTATGATCATGTGGACGAAATTTAAATTGAAAAAGAATCTAATTAACTAAATTTTTTAATTATGCTTTCGTATTTTTGAATTAGTCAATTCTGCTACTCATTATAGTGGGTTGAAAAACTTTTTCATGCCAATTACTTAACTAAATTATTTAGTGGACGTAATTTATTAAGGTTATAAAATTGTTTCAGATTAACTAGATATTGCTTAAAAATAATTGCTTACATTAAAGAGCACAACTGACCAATAGCGTATTATTTATGAATTTTGTGATACAGAGAAACTAAAGAATTGCTTTAAAAAATTGATAATATTGTACAATAAAGCAAAACTTACACGGTAAGTAATAATGATATTACCAGTAATGTCATTACTCCGAAAGTTTACTGTCATTACTCTGTCATTATGTTCAATAAAAACCCACCGAGCGAAAAGTTGATTTATTTTATGTAAATTTTTAATGGTTCCTTGTAGAAAAGCTTGTATTGCTGTAATCTTGGCATGTTACATAAAGCGAAGTATTAAATTGTACCGACGCTGAATGAAGAACTGCCTACAAAATCGTTAAGGGTATTTTGATGTTGTTGTTCTGCTGAAAGCAATTAGTTTTACGAAAAAAGAAGGAAAGATCTAAAGATCTCAAGTTTGCAGCTATAATGTCAGCAGCCTCAATAAATAATGCAGTTAAAGAGACTTGTGAAGTTCTTATTTAGGATATGTCTTCCCTTGTCAACCGTTAAACTTTTACTTTATTGTCAAAACGCATTTCACTATAGGATAATAACTTTGTATTGGTTGACCGGTTTTTGCTTATTTTCGAGATATGACTTATGAAATACATTTAAATTTTGTTTTCCTTTTTCCATGCATACTGTATGACTGTACGATTGATGGAGAATCATGCGCTATTTAAGATAACGAATAATTTATTAACAAGATCCCCCAATGTTAGATTGCTAATTTTGACACGTTTTTTACCATTTCAAATGTACGTATTTTGAAATTTTGTTGAAATGTAGACAGTTTTTCTATTCACGTTCCAAATAGTCAATTTCTAAGTGTTTTTCTAAATGGAAAATAAAACGATTGACTAAAATTGTTGATATGCAAAACGAAGCCAATCAATTCAATCTTATTAGAGGAAATTGTACGGTGAGCTAATATTGTCTACCAAACTTACTTACTTTATTGTTATTATTTGTAATATTTTTTTTAAGTGAATGGAGTTGTAAAGAGGTATAGTATCGTGTTACCCTTTATTAGCAAGAAGAGAGAGGGAGGGGGGGGGGGATGGTTGAAAGAAACCATATGAGTGATTATTAACACATAATGACCCTACTATATAAGAATTCAAATTTACCTTTTGCACTCCTGCGGGTCATTATCTAGACAATTTCAGAAAGTATAAGCACTTACTTCGTTCATATGTTGTACATTGGCAAAAACTTCATTATTAATGACAGTGTCCCCACTGCACACCAGTAAAGGTGCCTCAATATCAGAAAATCCGGATTACATCCTTACTGACTATCAGTACAGTTTCTGTAAACCTTACAAAATTATTGTATGTAATTGTAATGACATTATTACTGATCGTGTAAGGTTCGCATAAGAAATAAATTAAAAATTATAAGTAATAAAACATTGTTTTGTATCAATAAATATAAATGAAATGAAATAATCCAAACCAAGCACTTCTAGCCAAAGCCATTCTAACTCTGAAAACAAAAAAATGGTATTTCAAATTTATACTCTTTCGGCATTCAGTCCGATATCGAAATAACTGCTGGGTTATCTATGAAATCTCCGAGATTTTTTCATGTCCAGCTGGATTATTAGGTTTTAGGAGACATGTTCTATGTAGCCTAACAGCAATAAGACCTGCCTCTTTCCGTACATTGAAGTGAGGGATGAGTTGTAGTAGCGCTCCTAAGGCTGAGGTTGGACAGGTGCGCATGGCATGGCACTGGTAACTCATATACATGCAAATCTCTGCAGATGTTTCGCTCGTGCTGTCTTTTATCCTTTTTTGGCCACCAGGAGTCTTATAATTATCTGATAGGCGCATAGGACCATTTTAGGCTTGAGTCCCCAGGACTTTCCAAACAGCCGTCGGCATGTCTATAAGGCTGATATGCTTTGCCTTAGGATAGCGTCCAGCTGAGGGTTCCTGGTGAGTTGACCGTCTACGATTATGCCTAGATATTTAACCACTCTGGAGAATTCTAGCTCTATTCTTTTAAGCATATGAGCTAATAGATTCAGCCTCCTCTTCCTCGTGACTGTTTTACCTAGGCTCGTACGAAGACCCTTCTGCCTCTTGGACTATGTCTAGGGCCTTTTGCATTCATTCAGAAATTGTCTGATTTTGCCTATCCTTGATTATAATAATCAAATCACTTTGTTAGTTTAGATAGGAGTACGTCAATCACAAGCGACTAAAGACAAGACTCCTCTGGTTTTTTTTGCATATTTTTAAAGTATCACTAAGTATCCTTGACCGATTGAAAATTTAGTACCCTTTTTTGGAGGTGCAGAACTAGGATTTTTACTGTACATAAAAAAAAATGTTTTAAAAGTGTGCAGAAAAATGGGTCTGCACAAAAACAGCATTTTACTCCGAGGTGGTCATACATCAATGAATCAACAAAACAAAATTTAATTTAAAACAGATAACTTTTTTTTGATTGCATTTTTTGAATATCTTTAGTAGTTTTCAAAAAAAAATTCTTGAAAATCGGCCTGAAAAATGGCGTTCACGTGTAGACGACCCCCTTAACAGTAACTGTTTGCTGTGACTTTCCAGTAACTGAGTGTCGCCTTGATATTTCACGCCATCTGAGTGTTTTGTAAATAAATATAATAAAGACATTGAACGAATGTCAAAGATAGACCAATTATTTTGCATGGCAACGAGAAACATTGTTTTGTAAGGAAACGGTGTTCGAAGCTAAACGAATGATGTATGATCTGCCTTCACATTCTCCCAATCGGTACAAGCCTGTTAAAATGTTTAGAAACCGAAAATTTCAAAACCGTAGCTTATTCGAAAAGTCCTTCATGTATTGCATTGCCTCCTAGAAGAAGAACTTTTGAAAGCAAGGAATTTACGACTAAAACATTACCCTTATAAATAAAATTCGTTCGTTTTAAACAAAAATGCCTTTTACTTTTGATACTAAAAATAGGCCATTTCATATTCAATGATCTTAAAACAGCCAAAAGTGTTACATTCATCTCCACTGGACTTGAATCGGGGATGAAAGGACACTACAGTAAATCAACTTATTACTTGATTTTAAAATATCCAAAAGTAAAACATTAGTAAAAATCAGTAACAATGCAAATCTTATTACAATATCGAATACTGAGAAAATAATAATCTTACATTTCGAGGCCTTGAACAAAATACACGAAATTGGAAGAAATGAATTAAATGTTTTGACTACACTGCAAATCGACTCCTTTACAATTTCCTTTGATGTTATTTTACTGTCGCGAGCTTTATAACTACGACATTTTTAAATATGTTATTTCTTTAGAAAATACAAATGTTTCAATAATAATCTAAATATACAAATTCTTACAAGTGACGCGACATGACGTCGTAGCGAGTGCATAAATCATCATCAAATCATGTGCAATAAATACGTCACCAGCATACTTCACGGCTACAAGCGGGAAGATGAGTACCTCCTAAAACTGACAAAAAGTGAAAACGTTAACGACAGTCGGCGGCAACATAAACAACAGACAGCAACACATCTGGCAGTGCATCAGATCATAACCGGCGCCAAACGCACATTCAGTTGTAACTTCCAACCGTATATTTGCCCATAATTAATATCTTAATTAAAAGTGTGCTAAGAAAAGGGACCCCGCGATGTGTGCACAATCGAGGAATAACCCACGGCTAAGATGTTTCCGAGAAGAGGAAAGCAGCGCCTCCTTCCCGCTCCAGCATCCGCATTGGTAATGACTTTGCACTACACTTACAAGGTAATAAGCATAATCGTTAGCATTTGCTAGGAGTTACGGATATTCCTTGGCTCTAATGAGTGTAGGTCGCCAGCTCAGAATTTTCACAAGATTGCGGAGTCAATGGGGGGAAATAGTCTGAAGGAACTTTAAGAACTTCCGTAAGAAACGCCCATATCGCGAATAATGCCGTGTAATGGGAAAAGACTGTTGGAGCATCAGAATAACTGCTTTCTGTATAGTGCGTAAATTTTTCGTGATTACACACGCATAGCATCGTAGGCTTTTCAGACATTTAAGAGCGAGCATTGAATTTCCCCTTGCAGCCTTAGAACAACCTCATTTTCTTACACCATTCCACGGCCTAATTTGTTATTATGTAATTCTACACTTGCCGGGTTGCATGCTGATACGGA
Source organism: Leptarthrus brevirostris (assembly GCA_964036015.1). Lineage (NCBI taxonomy): Eukaryota > Metazoa > Arthropoda > Insecta > Diptera > Asilidae > Leptarthrus > Leptarthrus brevirostris. Next base: position 84,880,241 of record OZ038373.1, on the reverse strand, counting down.
AACATGAGCAAGTTTAAATCTGAAAAAGCGCTCTGTACCTAAGCTATATACCGTCCTACTTGCGTGATAATAGTTACAGCAGGCACGCACGAATCCCACTTGTTCCAATTATTGTTAATGCAACCATTTCGAGTTATTGCAGGAGTTGCGCGATAATGAAATACCTTCGACTTACTAATAGACAGAGCAACCAGGTGAATTTAGCTGAGGCTGAGGTTATAGCTATACCTAAACCAGTATCGATGCAATAAATTTGACAGGATAGGCATTGCTTTTACCAAAACGAAATTCTCTCTTAGAAAATGAAGAATTTAACGACCAAAATTAGAAAATGAAGAATTAGTCCATTAATTCTACCTTTCATGAATCTTCTTGGCGTTTACTCTTTTAATTCGCTTGGCAAAAGGGATCTTTATCCTTAATTAAATTACCGAAATAGTAATTTTAACTGAGTGCAACTGGAAGTATCAATTCATCTTCATTACCATCTCTACTTTCCGTTACCACTTAATTATACTCGATCCGATTATAGATAATTGCAAATATGTTAACCTATACTCTCTGAATTTATTGTTACCAGAATTAAGTTAAGAAAATTTATGAAATGCTACTTCCTATAAATTATTAAAAAGGAAGCTCATAATATTTAAGTTATCTTAAAAATCCCTGAAAAATTAAATTTTTAAAAAACGCACAAAACACTTAAGCTTTCACAAATATTCGCAAATGCAACCTCGTTTATGATTAGAAGATCATACTAACTATTCATTCGCGGTAACACTTTGATTAAATCGGCACTATCAGTTATGCCCAATGAAAGAAAAGTACGGTTAAGGATCTCAGCCTCCAGCGATTTATTTTATTTCCAAGAAAGGTTATCACTATTTTAATTGTGAAAAACGACATTTCTATAGCTGAGAGCAAAGTGAATCAAAAAAACATTCCGAGAAAAAGCGGCATAGAAATAGTTGAATGCAAAAAAGGAACAACTACATATATATGTAGTTCAGAGTTAAAGTGTTATATGTAGAACAAAATTGCAAACAAACACGAGTTAACTATCTCAGATAACTGGTTTTTCTCGCGACGAAAACTTAACTGGTGTTTGCTCGCAACGAAAAAGTGCAATAAATAGTCTTTTAATTGACGGCTTCTAGCAATTCTTGAACAAAGTATTAGCTATTTCATTTTTATTAATAGAATTTTACTTTTTAAATTTATTTAAAATGCGAAAGATATGTTTCCGCTGCAGGGAAAAATGAGTTAAATACTTAACTCGTGTTTGCTCACAGTTTATTTCTATACCACTTTTGCTGCGAACTACAATTATTCCGTTTTTAATCTAAGATTGATAAGATGTCTCGCTTTTGCTTACAAGTTTTTGATTCACTTTTCTTCTCAGCGTGCTAGATGCGGTTGTCATTCGTAATGTGAATAAGATAATCGGTAAGCCATTAATGAATGAGAAATAGCTCTTCTCTGAATTCCCTGAGTGTCTAGTGGTTCATTTCTTTAAAAACTTGATTACATCAGTATTCAACCCTGGGAAGGATACACAAAATGTTAATGTCGCCCACCCCTTTTAACCAACTTCGAAAAAAGGAGGAGCGCCTCAATTCAGGATGTATCGATTCTGGATCGTCGTAGACAGATTTTGATGATTTTTAATTTGGTTGTATACAGTATTGCCCCCAAAGACTCCATGTCAAAAAGTTGTCGGGTGGAGTCTACGAGGAAGTAACTAAAAGAGGAGAAATAAGCTCAGAAAATCGTGGCAATTTTAAGTTTGTGTGAGGTTCCCATCCCATGCATACAATCTCATAAGCGCAAGGCAGGCGGTTAGGAAAGTATTTTTAAATTTTGTCAAAACTCTTCTCGGCTAAATATTATCCGCCGACCGTGATTGAAATTAGCCGTTATCACTTAATTAAATTAAAATTTTCATTTACATTAAAATTTGTTGTACATTAAAATTATAATTTAAAGGTTATTAAAAAAATAATTCGAATTTTAACAAAACCCTTTTTACGGGCTGCCAATGCAGAATGTACGAAAACAGCTGGAACCTCAAGCCACACCCACGACCCAGATAAAAAGCCTACTTCCTCGTGGTAAAAAGCAAACAAATTTAACAGCTAAGACCCAGCCGCAGAACAAAAACTTGCCATTCTCACACACACGACATATACGCGATAGGGCTTCTCCTTTAGTTACTGCCTCGTAGGGAGGAGTTGAGGTTGGGGAGAAGCGGAACCTAACTTCGCAATGCACCGACCGATTTGAATGACCCTTCTTTTGTTGTATGAAATATGTTAATCCACTACTACTGTGAGAAAAACGTTGGACATAGGTTTAGGGTGAGGGAGGGGAACCTAACTTGGTAACACATGCACGATTTTGATGATTTTAATAATGTTGCATAGAATATGTTAAGGGGAATTTCTCTTTTTTTAGTGAAAAAAAGAAATCTTTAAAAAAATTTTCCAATTCGCCTTCTCTAAACATTTTGGGTATTGAGATATCCAGCACTCTTAGCTGAATTGAATACACATTTGCAGTCGCTAAATTGGGATTTCTGGAGAGATATAAGAAATATTTCACCCCATCTGACTTAGCGCTGATCTGTTCCAAAAAGTATGGAGTATTGTCTGCTTTATTTTCACATCATTTTCCTATGCCTCCATCCCTCTTCCGCAGCACGCTGTTGCCACGATTTCATCTCAGAACATTTTCTTATTTTTCCTCGTGGCCTACTGCTAAAAGATATAATCTGGCTACACTAAATGTGCTCTCCGACCATTCCAGTCACTCGAATTCGTATTGCATCGGAGAACTGACCTAGTGAAATTACTAGCCAAATTCCTTGTAGACATATGACAACGCGCGATACAACAGCTGCAAGTCGCTCCCACCTCTGTACTTTCCAGGTCAAGGACGTACCGTCAGAACAACAGGAATGTGGAATAGTTAACCATCTTCTGCTTTTCCCTCATCTTATGAACCCGAAACTTTCAAGCGGGGTGAACCCTTCCTAGTCAACCTATTATCCCATTTCCCTCACCCTTAATACCTTTCTTTACAAAGCTTTAGCATCATAGGGCAATTCCCTGAGTTTTGGCGACATCATGTATATATATATATATATATATATATATATATATATATATATATATATATATATATATATATATATATATATATATACTTTTCCATAAGAGTGATTATTCCTGAGATAAAGTAAAGGATCACGGTTATTGTGTTACTCACTATATGTATGTTTTGAATTTAGCGCAGGCTACAGGCGACGTTTGTAAGAGGAAAGTTCAAAGAATTTAATGAAAGTGACTTTGATATACAAATTGGGAAGAGCGTGTTGGGCACGAACATGATATGGTTTGGTAGAGTTATATCCAAATTTATCATAAACTATTTTTGTACAGCGTTCGTTATTATTTTCCAAGAAAGTACTAACTAAAAACTAAATTCAGGAATTTTTTCTTAGAAATTTTGCATCGATAGTGTAAAAATTATGGGATGCTTTGATATAGACTTTGCAAAGGATTAAAATCAAAGGGTCCTAAACCATTTTTTGTTGCATATACGGAGACCTATCGACATCCCACTCAATGGGGTAAGTGAAAAAATGTTGAGTACTATTTTCACGCTGCGGCGTTTTTTTTTTCAAAAATCTCATCATTTATGTTTTTGGATCATCAATCTCCGTCCGTATACCAAATTTCATTTCAACTCTTAAAAGGTATCATCTGAAAGAATCACGGTAAAGATATCATGGGTATTTATTTATTATCTAATAACAACAAAATTAAATATAACCACGCTTAGCATAGTAAACTTTACGGCCACGCTTAGACGAAGAGGCAGCACTTTTTCAGGAAAAGTTAGAGGAACTTTCTTAACTTCTCCATGAATCGCTCCTTTTAGGACTTTTTGCTCCTGTAATTTATTTAAAAAAAAATAATCACAAGGAGATAGGTTGGGAGATGATGACGACCACTATCTGGTATAATGAAGGCAATAGCACGACATTGGCGTCAACTAATAGTATTCTTGGATTTGTGGGCAGGGGCGGATTCCTGTTGAGAAATATAGTTTTTTTTTCTTTCGAAAGAGACAGATAGCTTCCTTAATCATATGTGGTATATGTTTTTCATAATTAGCACTTTTGATTTTAGCCTTTAGTTTCAAAAACAGTGGCATTGTTAGTCTATGGGGCGACATTCCAATTCACACGATGACGGCAGCCGGGCATGACACTTGCTGTAGTGGGTTGGCATTACTCTGCTTTTTTTCTCTACTTATATATTGAACCTTCCTTTGACCAGTGGTGTTTTCAAGAGGAAATAAAGCTTATTTCGATGTGATAAATTTTTTCCATCTACCATTACGCAGTTGCAGATACAGGCCCAGGTTCGACGATGACGTGATCTTCGGACGCGATCGGAAAAGGTATGTTTTTTTTGGATCTTTACACATATCCGATTTAATTTCTTTATCCAATACCGAACAGTATTCCTATTTATACCAAGTTCCATAGTCATTGCGCGTTGAGTCGGACACAATTGGGATGGTCGAATACTTTTACTTTTTTTATTTTTTTCCTCCCGCCGTACATAATTGCTGTGATTTGTAACTCTGGATAGAGAACCTTTCAATATGTTCACTCCTCCTTTTTTTAGAGTGTTTATTATTATTTAATAATTGGACTTAGCCTCTAAGAGTGCCAAAATACTCATGTGGCTCCGCGAGATAATTTGAAAGTGAACGGTATACACTTTCAAATTAACTCGCGGAGCCATTTTGACTATTTCACCGTTAAATTGCGCGCTCAATTCAGATTTTCGATTAATTACTCTTGACACCATACCCAAAACTAACACTGATCAAGTAGATCAAAATCGTTTCATTCGTTCTGGCGGATAGACGAACAGACGGCAACTGTAATGGCTCCTAGTAGCTCCGGAACCCTTATAATATACGTAGTAGAATATCGAAGGATAGAGTACTATTTTTTGAAAAATTAATGAGTCTGAAGTAAGGTATTCAGAGTTAGGTGAGTCCCTCAGTCAATCAAAAAGGGATGATTATAAAACTATTGCATATCAAACGAAATTGATTTTTAAGTGTATACTGTATGTACGGAATCTGTAGCTGGCTGGTCCTCTTTGCATGCTAACAGTCTAACAGGTTAGATCTGTCAGCTGTGGTTTGCTGCTGTCAGATGAGGAGTTAAGGGTATCGTGCGACTAGCGCTCCCGAATAAAGTTGGAACTGCTAGAGAGATACATACATACTTATTTTGACTGTTGAGCCATTGTCACTGTGATTTATGTAAATAAAAATTTGTGTGTACGCTATACACCATATGAATCGGTCATTTCAGAAACCCCACATGTTACACTGAGATGTTCTTCCAGAAAATTGAAAAGACTGTTTTGTAAAAATGTGTGTGGTTAAAAAAAGTTCTCATGCTTAATGTGGATAAAACAAGCCGAAACCAATGTTGTGATGTAGATTTCGGAAAATATACCATAAACCATGACGAAGAAAATCAAAGAAAAAATTGGGTACATGTGGGGTTTCAGAAAGTATTGATCTAATTTAAAGATCATTAGGCTAACACAGTAAGAAAATAAAAGTAAATATCACAAAATAATATTTTTTATTCAAATCAAACAAAGGATAATTACTTCTTACAAGGTAAAATACAAAAATATGATTTTCCTAATCTTAATTTTCGATAGTTTCTTCCTCACAAGTAGACCACGCCAAGATTTGAGCATACCAGTCAGTATAGTCTGCTGGTATGTACTGGGATAATTTTTTGATATCGTTTATCTTTTTTGAATTGATTCTTAAAAAGCCCTCAGGGTACGCTTGTTTATGTGGAAGGGCTGTATGTTTATGTAAATATGTTTTTTAGCATCATTGTCAATAAAATTTCGTGCCACATGATAGATATAAAAAACAGATTTCCCTGTAGTAAGGTCATGAATGTTAAACACATTCACGGTTACCTGCCTCAAATAAAAAGTCTCTTGTATCGGTAGAGCTGGCATTTTTTTTTATATATATGATGATGCCAAAGCTCAGGGGATGCCCTATGATGCCTAAGCACAGCCTTGGCAGGAAAGGAATTAAGGATGAGGGAAATGGGTTAGGAGGTTGGGTGAAGGAGGTGTCGATGTACGCCCCGTTTGAAAGTTTCAGGCTGATAAGACGAGGGAAAAACAGAAGATGGTAAACTGTTCCACATTCGTGTTTTTCTGCTTAGAAAAGATTCCCGAAATTTGACGGTACGTCCAAATTTGACCTGGAGAGTATAGGGGTGGAAGCGATTTGTAGATCTTGTATCACGCGAGAGTCAAAACCCTCAGAGATTGAGGGATCGCCAATAAGCTTATTAGTTTTATGTTGGACTTTGTCTAACGCGAACAAAGCAGTGTGTCCAGCCCCTGTTTAAATATGGGAATTATATTCAAGTCTAGGCCTAATGTGGGACTTGTAGATCAGCACTAAGTCAGGTGGGGTGAAATAGTCCTTACGCCTCTGTAGAAAACCCAAGCATTTCATCGCACTTTTTGCGATTGCAATTATATGATCAGTTCAGCTAAGATTGCTGGATATCTGAATACCCAAGATATTTAGGGAGGGCGAATTTGGTATATTCACTCCGCCGACTGAAATGGGTTGGGGGTGAACTGGGCGTTTTTTAAGGGACATTAAACAGCATTGAGTTTTAGATGTACATATTAAACGTAACACGATTTGCTCTGCCCCAAGCAAGGACCATAGAAATGTCGTTGTTTAGTGATCTAAACATGCGTTCCCGATTGGCCTCTGTAGCATTTCCACGTGAATTCATTACAGAATCAAATGAGTACGCGAAATCAAGGGTGCTGTCGTCGGCGAAACTATGAATAGGATAGAGAGTAAGGGATAAGTGATCATTAATAAAAAGAAGAAATAAGGTTGGTGAAAGAACTGAACCCTGAGGTACACCGGCATTTATTTCGTAGGAATCAAATGTAACTCCGTCAATTACTACACGAATTGAACGGCCTGACAAGCCGTTTATCGAGTAATAGTGATCTTTACCGTATCTCTCAACAGATAAACACTAACTGACAAGCGAATCCGTTCAGAGACCCCACATATGCAACACTTGTGGGACTTTGAATTTGAAAATAGTTTTTTGTGTGTTTTTCGCAGGGATCGTTGAGTCGATATATCGAGACTATGAAACGAGGGCTAACTCATAAACCGTAAAAACTGTTACATGTGGGGTTTCTGAAATGACCGATTCATATAGTCCGGTGCCCAATGATCTATTTGATTTATATCTACAACGATATGGACTCAGTGTGGTCTATGATGTTAAAATCACCACCATTTTTTAACTATGCCTTCCGATGACATCTTTTTGATGCCTATCATGCCTGTCACGTCTATTTATCGAAGACGGTAATGGCCTTCATAGCAGAAGCGTGTTGATTTGTTTCACTCGCGTGAGAAAGTACCTCAGAATATCTGGGTGGAAAGGTACACACATCTTTTAACAAAGCCGAAGATAATAGGAAACGTGTATCAGAGTCTGCTCAGACACCATAAGAGCATCGATCAACAAAACCATGACTTGAACATTAAAATGAAAGGTTAAACGCCGAGTGACACAAAATGTAACTTGTATAATAATTGAAGAAAGTGCAACTATCTATGTAATGAATGTGAATATACAAAAATTAACAACTGAACTAACCGAATTGTTAATAAAACTATTTTTAAATCTAAAAAGTCATATGCATTTGAAAATCTAAATCGAATTTAGCCAGAAAACTTCTATAGAAATTAATGTCTGACGTTATCCACTTTCTACGATTTTGTACAGTAACTTGCACTGACGGCATCCCGAATTTCTCTGATTGTTATCTGATTGTGAACGGAATTTCGCTTGCGGACTTTTATTCATGTTCTTTCCTTTGTATCGACTTCAAATATTTACATAAATTTTGAATTCTCTTGTTACGTTGTTGTGGCTAAAAGATATTATACCTTTGGATGATAAAAGAAGAAGATGCTTTAACTACAACAAAAATCTGAAGTAAACTGGGCCAATAACAGATGTAGAAACTGGGCGGGAACAAGGGCAAAATAAATGGCTACGCCATCTGAGGACAGTCAAGAAGACATTGTAAATGTGACAAGAAACCAAATAACGCGCTGATTTAGTGTCCCTGGGATGTCTCCTGTATAGAAACACGCGTCTATATGAGAGGGAACACATGTACTTCGGTTGTTCACTTTGGTCTCGAGGTCGGATTAAGTCATGCCACGGCGACGATATTCAACTATTGCTGGTAACGCGAAAATTGAGATTTAGAGGACCACGAATGTCGTTGTTTATTTTTTTGCACTACCTATCAGTACCTGTGGCGGCGATGTTTTTGTCCAGTACTTTAGCACACGCTATTATTATGAATACTGGTAGGCGCGTCCTCTGGGAGCCTCAGATCGAGTAGCACTGCTTTCAACATCCTGCATACATGTTGTTTTTATCCTAATGTCGTCATTATTTTTGTTGCTCCCAATGGTGTCTTTCTTCTCCCCCGGGTTTGGTTCCAATGAATTTTACAAAGAGAAATTGAATTGGAGACAAATAGGATATCTGTTCTCTGGACTTTTGTATGGCGTAATAAATAAAAGCGTGCTCCTTTTAGATGTTTACACGAAAAGAAAACCTTTTTGTGACATTTTAGGTGACATTGAACAAAATTGTGAACAGAGTACAGCAAATTGAATATTCTTCGTGTAGCCTTTTTGGACTTTTGATACAAATTACATACCTACTAGCATTGAGCGGAGGAACTTCTGATTTCAGAAAAATGCTAATAATAAGTGTAAAAGTATGGGGAAGTGTTAGGGAGAGCAAGACTGGAAAGTGTTCTTCTTGCGTGTACACGGAACAAGTATCTACTATTTAATATAAGATCTGTATAGAATTTTTGGAAGCTGAGTCATTAATTTCGAATCTTGTGACAGGTGGGTTAAGACCGAATCCACTTTGGAATTTTTCAAGATCATTACCGTGAACCATATGTTACCGTGAACCATAAGTTAGTTTAAGCAAAGTTACCATGTATTATGTAAATTTTAACACAAAATGATGGAGAAAGCAGCGGCGCCCAATATCTTCAGAACCCCTCCTGGCACTTTACAATAAAGAAGCACTTGGTTATGAAAAAATGATTTAATATTGTCTTTACCGTTTGATAGTGGTAAAGAAACTCAAAAAGCTGGTCAAAATTCAAAAAGTAAAGCTTTTATAATGTGTGTTTTAGTGTCATATTGGGTAAATTAGGGTTCTACATGTAGCAAGGCCGAATCTCTTTCACAAAGTAGAAATGTTATTACTAAACTGATAGTAGTATAAGATAATTATTGAATTTTGTCCAATAAAAAGTAAAAAAATTTTTTTTTGTAAACTTTAATAACTAATTAATATACATTAAGTAGAATTTGATTATAACGACGATGAAGGGAAAATTATATACACAAATCATATCAATGAACAAACATAATTATATATAATAATTATAATTCTTTCATATAACTTTTGAAACTTTATTAAAGTATGTTGTTGCAGTAAATGATAAAGTGTCGGCCTACCAACCCAGAGTTTCGGATCTCACCGCCGTTGCTTTCTGCTGAAAACAGATCACGAAAAAAGGTCCATAAGGGTTGCAGAGAAAATGCCTGTCGTTCGGAATCCACTGTAAGTTTACTTGCAATCGTTGTCTCGGATCGGGTGAAGTGCTTCTCCCACACCACGCCCCGCAAGGGCTTACGGGAACTAGAGAGAGATAATAATACTAGTTTTCTATTTAGTTTTAGTCTGCATATATATCTTTTCCAGTTTTTTCTCTACGTGAAAGATCCAGTTTCTTAAATCCACTAATAAATTGTTAAATTAAACAAATCTCTTGAGAGCTGATATCGCACCTAAAACTTCTCCTACAGTAAGTGGCTGAAAATTCACACTATCCTCGTCATTATCATTGAGCTCTCTTAGATGGTCCTAAAAATTTCTTTTACAGTTTCCTCTGATATGATAATATTATCATCTACGGCTAAAAAATCGTCCCAGTCAGTTTTATATATTCTGAGAGGGGAATATCATATTTTTCATCGAATTCTTCGGAACTCAATGAAATTTAGTTTTCTTGTATAAGGATATTTTGTAGCACGTATTTCTTTCAGCATTTTGAATAATTTTGTTAACCACATTTGATGGTTTTTAACACTCTCAATTCCGCCCTGGTCACTTTTTCGCTTGGAAATTTTAATCTTCTCTCGGAATCTCCTTTCAGTAGCTCTTGGACTGGAATATGATGATATGAAGGTCACCGTGCTGGATGAATAATCCTCCAAGCTCGCACTGAAGGCACTCCTAATCGTTTTGCGACGGGTGTGATTATTTGCTGTTCGACGTCGACATCTTCCGATGTTTCAACTCCAATTCTAGACGGAGTACGGAACTGGTGTGCTGGCCCAGATGTTGCCATATCGCTTCCGTTAGAAAAACATACCATGGTCTTTCAGGAAGTAGTCAAGGCCATGATAGCTGGATCTTGGTTTCCAGCATTATGCGTCAAAAGAATGGTGATACTGATTTATTAAGAGAGCGGCCATTAATGTACTGTTAAACCACTGTGTGATGACGGATTGAAGGGATGAACGATGTTCATCAATGTTTGCGAAACATCGAAGTTGAGAGTCTAAACATCGATGTTTCAACATCGATGTTGAGGTATGTAAAATATTGCACAATCGATGTTACGAACAAAACATCGACTTTCGATGTTGGCAGAAAAGAACTGAAGTAAACTTAATTCAATATTTGAATATTTCTTTAAAACTGAAGGCTAGTATTCGTTGCCAATTATAGAAGAATAAAACCTACCTTTATATAAAAACCAAATCAAGTAAATAAAAAAACTGATATATCAGAAAAAGATGTGACATGAAACAAACTGGCTATGTAATTCGAGTAGTCACCTTATTTTGTTTCAGTTGAGTTTTAGACAAGTTTAAGTCAAGTTCATCCCAATGGTCATTCAAAGAAAGCAAAGAATTAATGAATTCATTAAAAGCGCAGTTAGTGCGACATCAAGGGATGTAAAGAAAGTCATAATTCCTGAGAGGGCGATAAGGAAATAAAATATTGAAACAGCTAAGTAGCTCTTGGGAATGAATTGTACAGAATCGCAGAGCCGTTTTTCTGTAACGTGTCCATGGAAAGAAGCGTAAACCTATTCTTGTAGGGAGGAAATATTCTGAAGAATTAACCCTTCTAACTCAGAAGGCGCATTGCACAGGCAGAAGCCAGGAATCAATTGACCTACCCACCAAAATATAACAAAATATTAAGGGGGTAGTTCCTTAAAAATATTTGAAAAAATAAATTTATTTTTTTCATATTCCGATTCCGTGGGGTCATTGAGAGCATGATGATCGTATCTCCCATAGAACGGTTTTTACAGCGTGTTAACGCGCGTCATGCTAGCCGCTAGAGAGTCAAGTACCGGAACTTTAAGGGGTAACTTCCTCAAAAATATTTGAAAAAATAAATTTCATATTCCGATTCCGTGGGATCTTAAGAGCATGTAACTGAAAAATTAAGTTAGTATCTCCCATAGAACGGTTTTTACAACGTGTTAACGCGCGCCATGCTAGCCGCTGCAGAGTCAAGTACCGGAACTTTAATTGTGTTATCACGAAACGTGGGCGCGATAAGAGAAGCAATTTTCGATCGATTTCAAAAATTCTTGTTTGGTTCTGTTCCTTACTCAATTGCTTACGAAATGAAGGCTTTTTACGAAATAATTATTTTCCGCCATCTTATACGGGTTTTCTATGCGAATTTGAGATGTTTTGTTCAATCTTTGATTCCGGATTCCGTCAATTAATCACCAATGATTTTTTTTAATGCCTACGTCAATTCGTAGGTTTCCTTGTCTTCTTTAATAAAATTCTTGGTTTTTTCTTCTAGGTCAATTTTTGTTCAAGTTATCACGCCCACCATCCGAGGATATTTATTTATGCGCAAGGAGCGCAGCGCAACAGGCGGAGATCCTTGTAAAACAGACAAACTTTGCAGAAGAATAAACAAAAAATTATTTGGTTACATACCCAACTTCTTTTGTAATTCTATTTTGAAATTAGCCTTTTTTCCCGTATTTTTGAGGAACTGCCCCTTTAAGGTGGATGAGGCTCCCACACCAACATGAATAAAATCATTAGTAAACAAAAGCCAAAACACACCCAAACACAACAAGCAGGGATGCACAAGCAACAAAGAACGCTTAAGCCAAGTAAATACAAAACACACACAAAACAACACTGTAAACCTTACGCTTAACAAAAAACAAGTGAGTACAACAGGATGGTTACAAGTTGAATAGGCTCCTCCTTAATGTTAAATTGTACACGTTAGTGCTGAAAACATCACCAACATCATTAGAAAACCTACACAAGCGGTTAACTGGCTCGAACATACCGTAACCAGTGCGAGAGAAAGCTATCTGTAAGCTCAACGGGTTTCGAAGGGAATATGACAGTTCTCTTGGTAATATTTTGGAAGAAAGTTCCTCACTGTCAATCTTTCAATGCAGAAGCTGGTGTAGAAAAATTATATCAGCAACCCAGCACCGCTTCTCGAGTTGTACCGGTCCCAACCGAGCATCATATGGAGGCAGAATAAGAGGGTTACTCCATGGCAGAGCACGAAGGGCCGATCTGACAAATCTACGCTGTACGGATTCCATACGTTTAATGTGAGATCCATAAAACGGAGACCAAACCGGACTAGCATACTCCAGCAGTGGTCTAACAAGGGATGTATAAAGACGAAGTCTTATGTGAGGGTTAGGAAATTCCCTGGACCAACGGAGGATAAAAGATATATAACAGGATTATTTCTTGGAAGGCTACAAATCGCAAATCTAGGAAAACCTACATTTTATCGCTTTGATCCGATAATTATGAACTCAATAAAATTATGGCTAGATCGGGGAAACGTACTATCGAATCGGTCTAATAAAAGAGCAATAAAGATTCTTGTTGACGAATGAATCACTAAAGCCACGAGACCATCTCTCTATGAAGCCCAAATCTGCATTTGTAGTATAAACCATGTACGAAATGTCTTCATCGAATAAAAGCTTCGAGTTAAAATTTACACCCAAGTTCTTTGTGCTGTCAAGATTGGACAATAAGATACTGTTGATATAATAATTATGACGTGTATTTTTAAATTTATGAGTATATGACAATAATGCATAATTGTCTATTCAGAGAAAGAAAATTATCCAAACACCAAGAGTGGAAGATATTCATGTCTGAATTAATCAAAGTACAGTAGTTGCCATCAGCGAAAGTACGAAATATTTTCGCATCGTTAGTATAACATGAGATTTTTGTTTGTGAAGCAAGCTGTAAGTCATTAATGTAAATGTTAAATAACGATACTAAATGTTAAATAACGGTATTAAATGATTACCCTGTGGTACTATAAATGACATCAGATAACAAAGGCTATAAGACCTTGCTAACTCCAAACATATTACGAACATATCGATAGTTAGTTTCATCGTTCCTACCGTCCTTCTTACAAGTCGAAAAATCCTAGAGTTTTCATTGAAGATGTGGTTGGATGCAGGTTCGAGCCTCAGCCTGCCAGCTTTCCTATCATAAAAAAGTCCACTCCGTCTCTGGGCATTTCTCTAGCTTACAGCAGTACCAAAACAAGACGTTCAATTTACTTCATTCCCTTCCGGCCGTAACCATGTTAAAAACGCATGATAGGGTTGTTTCCTGGGCTTTGGCTTCATCACAAAAACAAAGAAAAATACAACATTCAAGTATATTGTCTTTTTACGCCATTGGCCGACATTCTATAATGTCGTGGATGCCGGAAAATAACGACATTTGCGCTAACAAAATAGTAGATGAACTTGGAAAACTTGAAGTAAGTACAGTGGCTCTTAACCTTACTTAAAATCTTCGGTTTAACTCCAAAGCTATTATATTTTCTCTGGAAAAAGGACAAACCACTAGCATTGCCTAACTGTGGCACGATGAACCTTTGGGGCGAACCATTAAGGAATTTTAAGTCGAGTCGCGCTTATGTTTAACTAAAACCCCTGAATAAGTTTTTATTAAGAACCCCGCTTTTAATTATTAGGATAATTAATAATTTTAAACACAATTTATGTGATACGAAGCCATGGTTCATTATTCACAGTTAAAAACAGAAGGTCCAATCGAAAGTGACTAAAAATAGAAATAAGATGCGCCTGATGAAAAAAATTTTAATCTAAAACTTTTCAATCATATAATCAGTTTTTATATATTATTCCCGACGAAGTACATACATATATTCTATGCAGCTGAAAACTTATCACACCTTGTAATATTCAAATGCATCGGAATTTAGGCGTTGTGAGATTTTAATTGAAATGGAAATTGTGCACACAAGTACTTACACCTGTAATTAGTTCTTTCTTCTTTTCCTTTCCGAAGTTGCCAATTCCATACATGAAATGTGAAAATGTGCTAACACGAAAATATAATTATGGTTTTGCCAAGAAGTGCAATTTGCTTCCGAACAAAAACAATGCGATTTGCTGCTACTTAAACCTTTTGCAGGCGCATAAAATGCGAAGCAAGTTGGTACAGTGCAGCAATTAGGCTCACGGAAGAAAAGCCTTAAAAATATAGGAGAGCTGGATATTAATTTAAATTAAATGCATTACATACAAGAAGGTGTACCTTTCTGAGATAATTAATAAGTAATTTGTTTTATTGCTTTTTTATTTTAATCAAGTTAGCAAAATTGCACTCGTTTCGAAAGCAATTATCAAGTGCTCAAAGCAATTGTTCAACAAGCTTGTTGAATCAACAAGCTCCTTTGCAACAACATTCTTGGGAGCTGTAAGCAAGAATATTAAGTTCGATTTAATCGCCAGCTCATTAGCTGACAATGCACGCCATTACAACATAATTCATCGCATACAATTAGAGCCCAATAGGTCTGCAGCTTTCTCACGGAACTGACACCTGTATCTTTTGATCGGGCTCTTAATCTCGCCCCATTGTCCTTCCATCTAACAAAGTTGAGCAACTAAATCTTCCAAGTTGGTCACAAAGCATAAATAGCATCTAATCTGATTATTACCGCTTTTATACCGCGACTTACTCTCCTGTAAATCTCCTTTTTATAGACTCCGAAGGCAGTCCGAAGCACCAGATGCTCAGCCCCGGCGAAAAATATCCCGTCGACTTGAGAGTCTCAGTTTCAATGGACCCCAAACAATGGACGTGTGCTCAAAATATTTGTTCGTTGACAGAAATTTATTGGTCTGGGGATTAGCCCTGGATTCACTAAAGAATTTCTTTGTGGTTTCTTTTTTATTGTTATTATTATTTTGGGGACGATTGTTTGTCTCTTAGTGTTACCGCTTTTGGCTGGATCTAAAATCATTTCTTTGTATTTAATCATAATTAATTTAATCTCCAACCGATTTTCAGAATAACAATAATCAGAAATTGACATTTGCGGTCAACTGAAATACATACACTAGCGTACAAAAATCATGGACACCAAGACTTTTTAAAATACTTTCTATGACCTTTCTATTACTTATTATGCTGTTTACCATATTTTGAACACTTATTTACAAATACCTCTTCAGTATTATCTAATTACACCCACTAAGTTATATATACTGGAGTTACTGCCGTACTGAAATTTCTTTAAAAAATCCCTTTCTCTGTTAGCATGAATGTTACTGTTACTGAATTTACTTATGTAACAGATTCGCCCAAACTGGCTACTACAAAGAAACAAATTAAAGAGTATTACAGCTAAAGTATTATTCAAAATAAGCCGCAATTGGCTCTTCAGCTGCTGGCTCGATGTCAACCTAGCTCGATGTCAGTTGAGCACACATTAAAGAGGCGTGACTTCGACACGATATGGTCGTGCATTTCGTAGAGTATTCGGTGGTAGGGAACATGGTAAAAATCGAAATCCTAAGGACCGGGTCGGGTTGGAAGTGCCCACGTCGCCAAGCAGCTCGGAGGAGTTAATAGTCCCCTAGCAGCATAGGATGGAAGGGAGAAAGGATCACGACAAGAAAGGAAACTTGAGGAATCTGCGCTGGAGACCTCAATCCAGGTTATGTGAACAGCAGATAAGGGATCTTATACCGAACAAGCATATTCCAGAGTGGGTCTAACAAAAGTACAGAACAGGAGGCTAGGATCGTGAATCATGGGATTAGCCCTGCCTACCACGAAATCTACGTGGTTCTCGAACTATCGACGGGAATTAAGGACTATTTCCAGGTCCTTGGCCCTCTCAAGCCTACTCAAAGCACCCTTGTTCAAAGTGTAGTCACAGAGAATGGGACATCTTCTGTGAGTAAAGGTCATTACGGTGCATTTAATAGCATTAAGCGGGAGAAGGAGTTCAACAGGACACACTAGTCTTCGCAAGAGACGACGCGGAATATTTTGGCGTCATCGGCATAACACAATATTCTGGCGCCAGTCAGAAGCAACGAGATATCTTTATTAAAAAAGATGAAAAGGAAAGGAGCGAGAATACTGCCCTTGGGCACCCCGGAAGAAACAGAGGTTTCGTTAGAAAGGGCTCCGCAGAACAAAAGACGCTAAGTGCGACCGGACAACCAATCAACAAAATGTGGTAAAAAATCGAGCAGATGAAGCTTGTGAATAAGAATCACGTGTACGTGATGTACGAAAAAAAACGCTAAAGGAATATTAACAATCATTTTATATCTCTACAGATTAGAACAAACTTTTTTATAATAAACACAGAAACGCAGGAATAATTGAGGGGAGAATGACTGATCTTTGTGAAGTAAGTTATAATAATGTTCATTTGTTACCAACTTTTGACAAATTTTGTTCAGAATATTTGAAACAATAAATTATGTGTTATTATATGTTTGGCACTTTGATCGGTGACTTTTGCACGCTAGTATAATTAAACCTGGTTGCATTAGAACTAATTTCAAAACGATCGGACAGTTTTTTGCTTTGAGACTTTTTGTACAGGCTTTTTGTGATTCGATAATTTTCCGAAATACAATTGTTTACAGAGCCAAGCAACTTTCATTTCCAATAAAAGAAAAGTAGAGATGTAAACAAAAATTTGCAAAAAATTGTGTCACAATGGAAATTATATCTGGTGAGCTGGTGAGTTCCCGGCCATTCTAAGAGAGAAATACCGTTTTATTGAAAATATTGCTGGAATACTGTGGCTTTATTGGCAGGCGCGGCGTCCTGTTGATAAATAAATTCATCTTCCGGAAAAAGTTGATTCAATATTTCGAATTAAATATGCGTCTATAATATAATAATCAGAATGTATTAAATTCACACAATTCATCAACACTTTCATTTTTAAAGCAACCCCAAACCACCATTTTAAAATTACGTACCGCTAGAAATAAATCGCTTTTGAACTCAGTTCGAAAGAAAAAACGGGTCCAATGGTCGCAAAAAATGTTAATTGATCACCTATCCAGCGGGCAAAAGTTCTATTAAGCAACGAATACATAGTCTAGACACTAATAAATGTTAGAAAATATGGAGATCACTGTAAGAAGCTAGTCATCCATCTTGCGCCAATCGTCAGTTGAAACATACTGTAAAAGGAATGGTTTGATGATACTTTGGAAATTATATCGATACATTGTGTATCACTGCATGAACATTTTAATACAGAAGCTTATATGTAAATTATAGACACATATTTTATTCCAAATATTGAGTAACCTTTTTCAGGACAATATTTTCAAGAAAACGCTATTTCTCTCTTAGAATGGCCTGGGAACTCACCAGATATAATTCCCATTGAGAACCTCTAGATAAAAAAACATAGTAAAACATAGTAATTGTGGGTGTTATCTGAAATATAAGAGGGTTCAATGAGGATGACACGTATAGAATGTCTGGAAGACGAGAACTGGCAGTGCATATAGTGAGCCATTTTCCAGCCTTAGTCAGCAAGAGATGTACCCTGAAACGTTAACACTGGCTCTAGTTCTCGCGTCTCATCCCCGGCAGATATCCGCAACCGGACGGAATGGGATCAATTCGTTGAGCGGCACGACTACCATGCAATGGGCCCCGGGTTCAAGACCAGATCTCCCCGTGAGCTTTTATTAAGGGGTTATAGCCACTTGTGGCGAGCGAAAGGACGAGATTTTCTCGATTTTTTTTCCGGCAGCATAATAAATATTTATTTGAAAAAGATTAACACTGTCGATTAGTACATGTTTTCAAGTACTTGTACACATTTTTTCATAAAACAATATTTAAAAATGGCGGAGCTGCAAACAAAACAATAGGAGACGGAGAAGTTCGAGACTCGGGGACGGTTTTTAAAATCGAATTAAAAATATCAACTCTGTTTCTGGGCTGTTGTCTATCTCGCAGCAATGCAAAAATAGGACATTCAATTTTAATCACTCTCCCTACCGTAATTCCGTTCCAGTCACAGCCATGCTAACGCATCAAGGGATCAAAGGGTTGTCCCCTAGGTTTTGGCCACATCCTAAAAAAATAGCTGATAACAGCTATACTGAGTTTCGCACAGTTACTGTCGTACTGAAATCAGCAATAATTAACTCCGCCCAAATCAGTGTACAAATATTTCAAACGTTGAAAGCACCCACAAACAGGTGAACAAATAATACAGGTCTACCATATTCTGCTGTTGGGCAGCTGGGAGTCATTTCCGAAGTAATTTGCTGCGTAGAATCCGAAACCGAGAGAACTCGTAAATTTGCAAGAAAACTCACAGGTAACCGCTGATCTGCGGGAATAAGAAGAAATCATTGGATGCCAAATCAGGACTGTACGGCGGATGACCCATCAATTCGATTTTTGAATTCCCAAAAATTCAATTGTTTGAGCCGATGTGTGTGAGCTTGCATTGTCCTGGCGGAGAATGATTCGTCTTCTACGATTGGTTTCCCTTATTTTTTCGAAGAATTCTGGCAAACAAAAGGTGGTGTACCATTCAGAAATGAATGTTCTACGTTGCTGTAATGGCACCGTGGCGACATGCCCAATTATTCCGAAAAAACAGGCGACCATTTGCTTCGAAATGCTTCGTGCGCGAACAACTTTTGTTGGATTTGGATCGTCTTAAAAAACCCATACAGTCGATTGCTGCTTAGTTTTAGGTTCATATGCATAGATCCATAATTCGTCGCCTGTCATGATCTTATAGACGTCCTTTGAAGCACTGCGATTAAAGTTTTTCAACATTTCTTTGCACCTTTTGCCTTTTTTGAGCCATTGTCAAATTATGCGGAACCAACACAAACAAATCTTTTTAACGGTGAAATGTTCATACAATATTGAATGGATGCGAGTGGAACTAATGCCCAAGCATGCCTCAATCTCACGGTATGTCACATGACGATCTTGCAATATCAGTTTACGCACAGCATCGATTTTTTTCTGGCACAACAACCAATTTAGGACGACCTTCACGAAAATCGTTCTGTAGCGAAGTGCGACCACGATTGAATTCGAAAAACCAGCGAAACACGGTGGTTCGAGATGGTATTTTATTACCAAAATTAGAAGCGAGTTGATCGGCACACTGTTGTTGGTTTAATCCACGTCGAAAGTCATAGAAAATCATCCCACGAAAATGTTCACGATTTAATTCAAATTTTGGACCAAGATGAATGTTTCAAGTACTGTAAGTTTTTCAATTATTGCAAGATTTTGCAATTATATAAACTTTTTATTAATTTTCAATTTGGTATGGAAACGGGAAGGAAGGGGAAAGAAAGGAAAGAAAAGAAAGAAGAAGGAAAGTTGTTGAGCGTAAGTATGTTTCTTAACACGAACTTTGGTTAATTTTCCTACAAATTTTAGGATGGACGCAATAAAGGCTAGTACCAGAGATTGTAGTTGCTGGTTGGCGGTTATCGTTGGAAGATGATAATAACTTCAACTTGATATGTTTGACCAAAAATCTTTTTCAACTTTTCTTCGGTCATGTCAAAACTTCAATTTTATAAAACGTTTAGCTTTTAGTATTTCTAATTTTATAGTGCGGAATGATCTCAATAATTTTATTGTTCTTGAGATCAGTCCTAATATTTTCGAACATGAGAAAAAAATGCGGAAAAAAATGCGAAATCGCACCGAAAATTATTATTATCAACTTTCTAAGCCATTCCCAGCACCCTAATACGGATCCAAATTATTATTATTTTTATTAAATTGTAGTTCGAAAGAAATTGAGCAAAACCCTGAGACACAGATTGTGTCTGAAATCCGTAGAAACCGGACGAAATCATAACAGGTGGCAAGTGTAATCACACACACAATTAATTTATGCTTTTTATGCTCATTATTTTAAAATACGGCTGCGCGTCTCGCTTTACACGCTTTTAATATTAGCGAGGCTTTGCGGAGAGTAGGTGCAGTTGTAATTTACAAAAATATGATTTTTTCTACTCAATTGTTAAGTGGAATACAGAACAGGCAGGCAGTAACACATAACGATATTCTTCATTACTTTTTACTCTAAATCCGTTTCTGTAAAGAAAACGCATACATAGATGAACGAGAAATAAGATAGATGCATGAGATGTAAGATAAACCAAAATGCCGATAATAGTTAAATTCAATATTTTTAATTACATTTTCTAAATTGTTAAAAAACAGTGAAATTCGTTAATAACATATTCGCTCTATGGCAGGCACACGTGTATGAATACGTCTTAGCACTTAGCCATCACTTTGAAGGCAATAAACAACCATTAAAGGAATTTCAGAGTAAAATTGCTTGGGTACGAGGGCCGCAAATTATTTCCTTCCGAACGATGGAAGTCGGTCGAAGGCATCCCAAAAATTGAAGAAAACAAAATCTTTCCATTATCGATGACAACACCATTTTATGCAAATGAGCTTCCTTACTTTAAACACAGTCCTTTGAAATTCATGGACTATGGTCACGGATTGAAGTGGAATTTTCACAGAGAAGTGCCCATTTTGAAGGGAATCTTCGATGTGCTGTGTTCCTGTATTGCTTGGGTCTGTGGTCACAAACTGAATTATTCGGCCCCTGATTTGGATGGCAGCAGATTCTTCGAAGAATTTATGGCATTCAGCTTCCAACAGACACCAAAAATTTTCGATGGGATATAAATTTTGTAGGTCTCTACGAAACAACCGGAACGTTTTTTTTTGGCAGATGGTGAGAAAGGAACAAATTTGCAGAACGGTTTTGAGCTTTCGATTTCTTATCGTTTACCGATGAAAAATAAGAAATGTTCTGGAGAGGGTTTATACAAAAGATTTTCGTTCCTTTTGCTCATTTTATAAGTGCCGGCCTAATAAGCAAAATAGTACAACCAACCTAACAACGTTAAACTACACTTTCATGTAACTTAAGCACATCTGGTTCAAAATACATAAGGATGGCACTGGAACTATTTGCAAAAGTAAATTATCGAATTTAATCCTTAGTGAAATTTTATAAAAATCACTTCAAATAGATTTCCACTACATTTACCAATACAATGACAAATGATCTTTGAGCTAAAATTCTTATAGTAGTAAACCAGTTGCACTAAGCCATGAAATTGCAATTTGATGACAAAATAAATCAAAAATAAATGTGTAGGTACTTATTAGGTAAAGAGAGTAAGTAAAGTATATTTTATTGATTGGTTCCTTGCATTTTATTTCCACACTTCTGAAGGAGGAAAGTAATGTAATCATGAAAATTTTCAAAATGGAACTGAAGTCCGTAACATTCTGTCAATTGGAACAGGAAGTGGTTAATTTAATATTTAAAAAATTTAAAGCTTTCAAAAGGAGTAGAATATTTGACAATTTTATGTCTTTTTAAATATTAATTTAAATATAATTGTTTAATTTTCGGTACTTTAGTTTTATAATAACAATTTTTTCCAGTTAAATATATAGTCAACGGCAAATAGATAAGACAATTGAATTTATTTTTATACAATATTTTAAACAAAATTGACAACAGCAAAACAATTACTGCAGATATAGCCGATTGAAATTAATAAGGATAATATTGGTAATACAGAGTTTACCAGGCCAATTCTCGCAAAACCGACGACGCACGCACTGTCTGTCAATACAGACACTCGGAAATAAATCAAATCCTATAGGGTACTTCCTGTCGACATAGAATCATGAAGTTTGGCAAGAAGCAAGGTCTCACAAAGTAAAGACAAAAATTCGGAAAATCGTTAGTTTGTAGTTATATCACATGAAAACATATTGAGTTTTGGATGCATTAAACATAATACGGTTTGCTCTGCTCCAAGCAAGGACCGTAGAAATGTCGTTGGTTAATTATCCAAACATGGGTTTTTTTATAAAGATGAAAAGTAAAAGCACTTGTTTTACCTTCCACAAATAGGAGTAAAAATTTTGATGGATGTTTCGACCGAAAGTGCAAGCTGGTCATCATCAGCGTGGTACTTGCACTTTCCACAACTGACATCCATGACGGAAGGTCAAAAATACAACTCCTATAAAGTGCAAGTACATACCACGCTGATGATGACCAGCTTGCACTTTCGGTCGAAACATCCAACATTTTTCTTTGAGCGCTCATATTTTTGAGCTATCACCATCTCAAAGAACATGTTTACTCCTATCTGTGAAAGTTAAAACAACTGCTTTTACTTTTCATTTTTAAATAAATGATTTCCACCAAGTGTTTGCTGAAAGGAAACTTTCTGATTAAACAATATTTAACCAGTATTGGTATTTTATAAAATTGATGGACTAAAAATCCTCTTCATAAATAATGCGCAAATCTTGCATATCATTTGAAGGGTACTTTTGTCCCCTTTCCAACGCTATGCTGTTTACGCGGATCGGATTTGATGAAGTTACAGGCGATCACATTTCAATATAAGTGATTTTTCCGGTATTTTTGAAAAGTTACTAAATTTCAATTGCTCCGTTTAATTCCAAGAAATTTTTTTTGCATATTTTTAATTTAAGATGAAAGATCACTCTTTTACGAAAATTTTAAGTATAAATTTGCCTAAGTCGGACAAAAAATGTAGAAGTTATTCAAAAATGAATGAAAAAAGGAACTTTCTTAATTTCCACATATTATATATATTCTGGTCGAAAATACATCTTTTTGTTTGCACTTCTTCGTAGAATCCGTGAATCAAGTCGATGGACCCCGGTAAGGCCGCAGGGATTGATGGAATACCAGTGGAACTACTTAAGGTTGATCCCATTGCTGCAGCTATATTCTTCTTCCCGTAATCCAGGAATGTTGGGAAACTGAGATCTATCCTATTGAATCGAAAACAGGCGTAATTGTGAAGATTCCAAAAACGATCTGAGGAATAATTAGCGCGGTAACTGTCTTTTAACTGCAGTCTCTAAATTGATGGCAAAAATCATATAAATGTGAATCAAGCAAACAATCGAATGCACTCTTAACAATGAACAGGGAGTATTTTGTGAGGATATCTTATGCAGCGATCACATCAACACTCCCCGGATTATCATCTAGCAATAGTCGATTTCGAAAAGGAGTTTGACAACGTTTACGATATAGTCAGCTTTACGCAAGGGAGGCATAAAAAAAATTTTCACCATCGTAAAGTAGGAGCCAATGTCGACTGTCGAAGAATTTTCAAGTGCTGAACGGAGTGATACGTGGTGCACACTGTAATTTTTGCTTAACCTGACCGTCATTAAAATGTATTATGCAGCGCCTTAGATGACCACCCATCGGCAGGGATCACATGGAAACTTTTAAGCCACCTTACGCACCTGGTTTATACCAACGATGTAAATGTGTCTGAGCAGAGAAGGTCGCAGAGTAGTGCTTAAGATCAGTGCTGCTAAAGCCAAACTTATGAGCTTGGATTCCAGGAGATCAAATGCAATTTATTTTGAAGAGCAACGGAGAACAAGTGGAGAACTTTTGTAACTCGGCAGCATAGTTACAGCAGACGGCAGAGCTGAAGCTGATGTACAGGCGCACTTGCTGAGATATGGCGCAATAGCAACATCTCCACACACACAAAACTTCGGATCTTTGAATCGAACGTAAAATCTGTTATATTGAACACCCGTTCGACATGGAAAGTGACCTGTCAAATATCATCTAAATTAAGTATCCTTAACATTTATAGCCTTACAAACAAAGACGGGATAGACACCTGTGTTAACAGGCGAAAGTGGCAATGGCTAAGTCACACAATAAGAAAAGCGCCAAACAATATCACTCAACACGCTCTTTATTGGAACCCGCACGCACGGAACCCAAAGAAGACGCCAAATTAGGCACCGCGCAACACATGGAAAAGATTTGTCGAGAAGGGAGGTACCCAGATCAACAAATCAATGCAACAACAACGTGACGGCGCATAATCGAACCTGGTGGAGAGCCGTTGTAGTAGGCACACTAACCCCACAAGAGATTAAAAGAATGAGAACGTGAGAGATATAGTACATCCTGTTTTATATATATATATATATATATATATATATATATATATATATATATATATATATATATATATATATTTATATGTTGTCAGTATTGAATGTACAGCTGTGCCATTAAATTACTACCACTAGGACCTTCCTCATATTCAGGTAATTGTTCCGTGTAGTGAGGTTTGCAAGGGGTAATGGTATTAATCGGTCACTGGTACGATTTTTAACCAGGCAACATCAAATTAAGTGAACTGTTTTTTTGAATTACGTGACTTATTGGAAAAATTGTTTGTATGTTCTATTGCCAAGACCACCAGGATCTGTTTTGCAAGGTTTTTATTTTCTGACTACATTTTATCCGTATTTTTTATTAAAACATACGAAAAGTGGTTATTTTAAAGAATGGGAAGAAAAGCCGATATTTCTCCAACAAAAGAGGTAAGGATTTGTACTCTTCTATAATTAGGGCAACATTCTGGGCGAGAAATTGCTCGAAGGGAAGGAGTATCACACTCTGTGGTGTTAAAATTAGCTAAAAACCAGAAGGAGAATGTCCCAACTGAAGAAAAGAAGGAATTTCCGCCGCCCACGTAAAACCACATCGAGGAAAGATAGCAAAATCCTATCCACAGCTCTGTAACACAGAAAACTTCCAGTTGGAGAAATAAAAAAGAGCTTGAGGCATCAGGGATAAACCTATCCTTAAGAACTATGGGGAGAAGATTTTCAGAAAACAATCTAAAAATATCGACGGCCAGTGACACCCAGGATGAAATCGGCTCGACTAAAATGGGCCAAAAGACTTTTAGAGTTGAGCAATGGAAGAAGGTAAGCATCCACAATTTTTCTTCTTGAGCGAAGAAGAAGAATCGAAAAATAACATACATTTTTTTTGTCACCGCAGGTTTCTTTCTCCGATGAATCTACCTCCACTACGATGACAGACGCTTCAACATTTGGTCGCCGTTGACCTTCAGAGAACTTTGAGGAGTCCTGCGTCCGTCATGATCTGGGGTGTTATAAGCGGAAGTGGAGCAGCTCTTTTTTACGTTGTAGAGGGTACCATGAAGAAAGAGCAGTATATTCGAATGCTGCAGGAATACTTTCGCTCCTAACCTCCCCGCTTTCTCTATTTCTGACTTCCCTCCCTAATTCACCCGCGGTCACCAATCAAATACGTCTCCCCAACAGCTTGTCAGTCTATTACCCGAACGTAAGAGGACTTCGCAAAAAAACTATTCCCTCCAAACTATACCATTTTCCGTGTTAACGGTTATGTAGGCACCAATGATCCACCAGGTCGCGGGGTTCTCATAGCTGGCCACAACCGTTATGACGCCACCCTGCTAAAGACCTCCGACTCTACAATATCAGAATTCGTATGTATCAAATTAACACCGAATAAGTGTCTTTTGTACATTCTTTGTTGTTACAGTCGCCACTCACAACCTCTAGATGCCAACGAGCCTATAATTGAAGCGATCGACACCCTGCTTGAGAACGCTATCGCCTCAGATGAATTTATTTTACTGGGTGACTTTAACCTCCCCCGTATTTAATGGTCATTGTCTGAGGACTGTGCGTCACCATCCCCCCCTGTTCCTCGTTTTCTCCAACGAACACCCTCACGCCCTTTCAAGCTCCGGGTCTTCTCTTTCCTTCAATTTTCGTAAAGGCGACTTTGAAAAATTAAATCACTTCCTCCTCAACTCTAAATTGGCACTATCCCTCAACATCTTCCAATTGACGTTGCTGTAGAGGTGTTCTATTCGGAAATACACGCTTGTCTTAAACAACCTATCCCTCTTCTTCCTCGTAAAAACTGCTTCTCATCCCTCGTTCGGTACGACAAAGAATTACGCTCTCTCCGCAACAGGAGAAATAAACGTTGGCAAACGTTTCTTCTAAACCCGACCGAGTCTGACTATTCTTGCTATCTATCTGGTTATACCTCTTTTTCTGAACGTTGTTATACCATCTACTATGATTACCTCCAACGGATGGAAACTAGCCTCATATCCAACCCTAACGCTCGAGAATAAATCTTCGTCTGATCCTAAGGTTATCGCCAACCTCTTTACATGCTTCTTCAGTAAATCTTTCAGCGACAGTTCCCTACAACCTGACCTTAAATTACTTTTCATTCGTGGACAAATGCACTTAAACGTCGTTTACATTTTTCGACCCTGATCCCGAACTAATCGCCGCCAGTATTAATGGGCTAGAGGACGACTTTCACCCAAGTCCCGATGACATTCCGGCCATAGTTCTGAACAAGTGTGCCATGCATCTAGTACAACCCCTTACTTTGGTTTTCCCCCTCTCGGTCACTCAAGGGGTTTCCACTCAATTATGGAAAACGCGTATATTATCTCATATTGAAAAATGGCTGCAAGAACGATGTGTCTAACTACACACCCATTTCTAAATTATCATCCACATCTAAACTATTCGAAAAATTGGTTTATGATTCCATGTTCTTCCACTGTAAGTCTATCTTCTTCCTCTCCCAGCATGGCTTCCCCAAAGGTAGATCTGCAACCAACAACCTTACCGACTTCGTCTCTAAAACACTTTGTGCCCTGGAAAACGGTAAAGATGTTGATGTTATCGCCAACGATTTTAGTAAAGCCTTCGACAAGGTTAGGAACGTTATCCTGTTCAAACTTGATTGCCTTGGCTTCCCCCCACGATTCATCTCCTGGATTCAATCCTACCTCAACAACCGTCAGTACAATGTTATTTTTAGCTCATTCATTTCAAACCCTATTGTCGCTCGTTCCGGCGTCCATCAGGGAAGCCACTTCGGTCCATTGATTTTTATCCTTACAATAAATGATGTTGAATGTGTCATCTAACACTCAGAGCTGTCCATTTATGCTGATGATATGAAAATAATTAAACATATCTTCTCCACAACCGCGCTAGGGTTTGTGAAGCGCTGGTCAAGAGAGTTTTCCAATACTTATGTTTCCAAATCTCTCTATATCTCCTTCGTTAGACTCTCCTTGAATATGCCAGCCAGGTATGGTCACCTACACAAACAACCCACATTAAAAGGATAGAAATCTGTTCAGCGTAGGTTCATTTGCTTCGATCTACGTGATCTTCCGTGGGTAGACAGATTCAACCTTCCACCGTCTGAAACTGATCGGCTTACAACCCCTAAGTAAACGTCGTGATGTTTCTGACATTTTATATTTTCCTCATTTATCAGCAATTAACTGGTGCCATAGACTACTCTGCAATCTTGCAATCTTTACCCATCTATACCAATCCCCGCAACCTCAGGTCCACTCCCCTCTCCCGACTCAACCGCCATTGCACGAACTGCGGTCAACGCGAACCAATTACTAGGATGCTACGAAAAGTCAACGACCTTTCCTGCTCTTACTTTCATCTGAGTAAATCATCCCTCCACAAAGCCTTATATCTTGAACCCGCCCATCTTGATCGCCTTACTTAATTCTTTTTCCTTCCAGTTTGTATTTACTATAATTATAGCTCATATTGTAGCTTATACTATTTATTTTTATTTATTGTAGCCTGTAGTATTAGTATTATGTTATAGCTTGTATTTTAATTTTTTTGTTATTATGTTATAGCATGTATTAAGCTTAATTAAATAAATTTGAATTTTTGTACTATTTTGAAGAGTTCCTCACTTCCGAGAAGATTCCTCTCTTGCCATGGCCTGGTAACTCACCAGACCTTAACGCCATCGAACACGTATGGCAGTTACTTAAATATAAGGTATATTCAAGGGAGAACACCAGCAGACAAACATTATTTTATAACATTAAGGATATTTGGGAAAATGACCCAAACCATCAAAGATTGCATTATTGCATGTTGCATGCTGCAACGACTAGAGGCAGTAATTAAAAGTAAGGGTAGTATTTGAAAATATTAATTAATTTATATTCATTTTAGTATAGAAATATAGTGAGTAGGTTGTTCAGAATTAATAAAACTACAAGGTTTAATTTATATGCCGGGAGAAAATAATTGAATTTTATTCTTGGTTTTTGAAATTTTGAGAGTGATAATAATTTAATGGCAAAGAACTGCAGTCGGACGATTAAATGTCAATATGACTGGTTTCTAATAGCAAAACTGTTTGCTATCAATAAACCAGATATATATTTTGTTTACGTCGATAAACATTTTGTAATTGTAAGCATATGATGGTCATTCTGGCAATAGTCTCCTCGTAATTCATAGTTCAATTCTGTATGGTCAAAAAGATATTTTTTTTGCTGTTGTGCTTACATACATGAATTCATTTGAAATTTATTATGTATTTCATAGGACTTAATGACTAATTCTTTAAAATTTAAAGAGGTGCATTAATATCAAAGTACTTGAGGGCTTACATAAAAAAGAAAAAATCCTTAAACATCTGGAACACAGTAAAGCTCTCAAAACTTCTGGTAGTACCAATTTGGAAGACTCCTTAAAGATTTTTAACAAAACACCGAAATTCTTTTCTAAGTTTGGAGTTTCGAAGCTTGGAATATGTAATTTTTAATTTTTTTAAATGTTGTTACCTTATTTCATTGCTTATCTAATAATACATAATTTGTGATGAAGTAACTTCTGATGGGTCATATTTAAGCGTTCAATATGTGAGGAAAGTTAAAATTTATGTTTATTTCCAGCAAAACCGCAACGCAAAATACGGTGAGTACAACGCGTCTGTATACACCGCCTTAAATTGTTATCAACATTTGTATCTACAAGCAATTTATTATCAGAAGACGATGCTAACAGACTCGTAGAGGCATATATACTCATGCCAGGCAGATAAGACGTTCCAGTCGGAGAAAAAAAGAGGAATCAAGAATACCATGAGGGGCTATATAGGTAGATATGGACACGGGCAGAAGGTAGACTATGTTCAAAGACTTCCTTTTTCTTCTTTCTTCTCTTTTAGGGTCTTTCATCTACTTAGAACAGAGTGTGTGGCTTCAGTAACTGACTTTTATGCAATCGACGTAACTGCACCAAGGATTTTGCTCAGCACATTTAATGCAATATGTAACCGGAGAAGAGAAGATATAAATCGAATTTCGATGGGAACGCAGGCAGGTAAGAATAATTTATAAAGCGCGCACATCGATAAAAAGTTGCAAATAACAGAAACAAATAAAATTACATAAAACTGAGGAAATCTTAAATACTAAAAGGGTTATTTATACTTACGTACTGTTGAGCGAAATCCAATTTCAATGTTGTAGTGTGTTGGCAGTGATGATGCGTGAATTGCCCCATATGGCGCAAACGGAGACATGAAAGAAAAAAACATTTAAAGTTTGTAGAATGTTTAATTTTTTTTTAAATATTACTAAAAAGTTTTGTTTGATAAATATTTCTACATCTAAATTAACTTAAGATTAAAAGATTTCGGTTTTTGCAAATATAAAATTGAGAGTGTAAGTTACGTCCACGTAAAATGCAGCGTGACAAAATCTAAGAACATCCAAAATAAATAAAACGAAATTCTCAAGTAAGGTCAATTACTGTCAAGCACAATACCTCACAATTAGGCAATTAGGTAAAATTACCTATTAGACGCTGACAGCAAAAGGAAAGTATAGTTGAAGTTTTGCAAAATGAAAATTTAATTTTTCTTAATGTAAAAACGAAATGAGTTATTCCTCTAGAATCAGAGACAGAATAAAGTTAGTGCAAAAACACGAGATTAAGACTTGTTGTTTTTGAGCCTTGACTTTATTTTTTTCCGTTCTTGACCTGAGTTTTAGTTGTATTTGCAATATCCTCATCTTCCATATTTGAATACATTGATTTCAGGCTTCAGGATAGCCTTTTTCTTTTAACCCTGCTTTGTGTCCTGTTTAGGAGTATAGGGTGATACTTAGAGGGAACTAATAAAAAAATTTTTAATTTCCAACTAAAGCTAATGGGAGGTTCGAATGAGTTGAACTGGATGAAGAATGGTGTCGATATCATATGGACAGGATAGTGAAGAAATTCGTTCAGAAAATCAACCTAAATGGATTAGATAATATTAAACTTAGCAGAATTTTAATGGTTTTAATTTAAATATCCTTATTCCATTTACTTTATTATGTACAGCTGTTGCAACTGAAACGCATGCGCCATGTACAATTTTTTTTAATACCTTAAGGGTAGGGTAGGTACTAGTCGAGCAATTAAAAAAAAATTGTTTTTTGTTTGCATATCTGAAATCCTTAAAGTGTCTAAAATAAGCCTCTAAAACAATTTCACGAAGTTCGGAAAAATTTAAAAGTTACAGCTGATTTAGTGCGACTGCGTACCGGCCGAAAATCATGCCTACGTTCGGGCCAAATGAAGATGCACGCGCGCCGTATTGTTTGCCCAGCAGGTATAGAAATTCTTTGAAATGTTCTGTTTCGACAAAACAATGTTCCTTGAATATAATAGTCAAAATCAGTTTCACAAGGAAGAGGAAGGATTGCTCTATGGTCTAGCTGGCTAGCTGTAAGAATCAAAAATTATATTTTTTCCCACTTTTTTTTGTCAAACTTTAAACGCGTTTTTCTCAAACCCATGTATTTAGACACGCCGTGCAGAGTTGCAGTCGAACCTTTCAGCCGATTGACTTCTTTTTTCTTTTACATAAATATTATTAAATTTAGGTGGCCAGGGACCATTTTCAACAATAAATATTAGTATTTACTATTTCTTCAACCACTAAGAACAAAAAAAAATAGTTTTTAAGAAAAAAGTTGAACCGACTTCACAAAAAGCGCTAAAAAGCATAAAATAATTTTTAATTTTATATCTATTACGACATTTTGAAGTCGGTGCAAATTAAACAAACCAAACAACTACAACAAAAATATTTAATCGTCATTTCTTATGATCCCGTAAGCTGAAACGTTCAGGTAGTATTATGTATTATTTTCAATTGTGGTTATGTAGTTGTTTTATTTGTTTAATTTGCACCGATTTCAAAATGTCGTAATAGATATAAAATTAAAAATTATTTTATGCTTTTTAGCGCTTTTTGTGAAGTTGGTTCAACTTTTTTTTAAAAACTATTTTATTTTACACTTTTTAGTGTTTTCTACTCTATACAACGAAGAAAGAACCATCCAAATCGGTCCACAAGTTACACGTTTGTTTTAACCCCCTACCCCACCCCCGTTCCACTAACCTTTTTTTCTCATGGTATCAATCAAGGAACATACTCTACCGAACAGAAAAGGAATCATCGAAATCGGTTCACGCGTTACGAAGTTACTAGCCCTCTTCCTCCCCCACCCCCACCCTAGGACCAAATTATTCTCCTATTAGCAATGGGGGAGCACACTCTATACAACAGCAAAAGAAGCATCCAAATCGATTCAGGCGTTACAAAGTTAGGTTCCACCCCCACCCCCCAAAATTTTTTTCACCTGGTATCAACCACGGAACATACTCTACCCAACACAAAAAGAATTATCCAAATCGCTCCACGCGTTACGAAGTTAGACTACCCCTCCTCCCCACCCACACCTTTCAACATAGGACCAAATTATTCTCCTATTAGCAATGGGGGATCATACTCTATACAACAGAAAAAGAACCATCAAAATCGGACCACGCGTTACAAAGTTAGGTTCCACCTCACCCCCACCCAGATCCCCCAAAAATTTTTTCACCTGGTATCAACCACGGAACATACTCTACCCAACACAAGAAGAATTATCCAAAGCGGTCCACGCGTTACAAAGTTAGACTACCCCACCCCCCTCCCCCACCCTAGGCCAACTTTTTTTTCTCCTGTTAGCAATGGGGGATCATACTCTGTACAACAAAAAAAGAACCATCCAAATCGGACCACGCGTTACAAAAATTTTTTTGACATGCTACCAATCGGTGAACATACTCTACCCAACAAAAAAAGAATCATCAAAATCGGTCGACGCGTTACGAAGTTATGCCCGGTCAGACATAAAAAAAAATAAAATAAAAAAAATAAAAATAAAATACGCGTCGAACTTAGAACCTCTTTGTTTTTGGGAAGTCGGTTAAAAAAGGGGCAAAAGGTCAGCTATTTTCTTCAAACGGTCGTCATTTTATCAAAAATCACTGAATTTTTCTAAAAATGGTCCATGGCCCCGCAAATTTATTCTACTTTGCAAATAACTTTGATTTTTGTGTTTCAGATAGGAGAGGAAGGCGCAGTCCTGCACGGCGCAGCGCGGATATCTCGCATGTGAGTTTAAGTAAATGTAATAACAGCTAAAAAAGGTGAATTATTCATTATTTACCTTCCCTTGTGAGAAAAAATTCAAGAACTTCAGTGATTTTTCAGGCCGCTCGACTAGAACATACTCTTAAATTTAAAGAAACTGTGCTGACAGTTTTTCCAAAATATTAGCTCTCACCATAGCTCAAGACATTACACAGGTTTACAAAAAAAAAGTGATGGCTATTTGACCAGACCATGTCAGAATTTTGAAATAAATCCGTTTTTCCAATATGGCGGTTGTCCCGAGATGACAGAATACTCTTTTTCTCACAACTCCTTGTATGGGTATCAAACGAAAGGGTTTGACGAGTAGAATACGATAAAATATATGACGTCATTATAAATTCAATATGGTGGTATCCTTAAGATGACGGACGCCCCAACGTGGCAGATAACCTTTTCCTTAACAACTAAATTAAAGGACTGGATGAGTAGAATATGATCAGCTACGTGACGTCATTCTAAATCCAATATGGCGGACGCCCCAAGATGGCGCAGTAGCTATAAATGTGAAATTACTCTCCTTTTACAATTCAAAGGAACATTTTTTATGGCAAAATAATGAAACCGCAAAATTTGTTGGTGATTCCGGTATAAGCGGTTACTCCAAAACCGCTTCAAATTTCAATCATAGCGAACTTAACGATTTAATCAAGCATCGGAATTATTGGCCTCACGGCACAAGGAGAAAGACAGTCTGGAATAAGGAACGAAGGTCACGCATTATAGAAAAAGGGAGAAGTCTTTTCGAAAATACTTCTCCCAAGATAAATCTTTGGTATATTCCAGTGATATAGACGATCTCTTTAGCGAATTTGGAACGGAAAATCACCTTAAAAAATGGAGGTTATTCACCGATTCTTCAAAGAGGAGCCTTAAAGCTGTTTTATTGAACAACGGGAATAAACTAGCTTCTGTTCCAATAGGACACTCGACAACATTGGGTGAGAATTACTTAAATATCGCGTATTTGCTTTGTAAAATAAAGTACGAGACACTCCAATGGAAAATCTACACGGACTTAAAGGTGGTGACAACAACAAAGTGGTTTTACGAAACACCCTTGTTTTTTATGTGAATGAGACAGCCGAGCTCGTGGTGACCATTATAAAAAGAGTCGAGGAATAATTTTGTTGTGGGTCAAAAAAATATCTTACAAAAAAATTTGTTTGATCCGGTTAACATATCTCTGCCTCCTCTACACATAAAGACTTAATTAAACAGCATGTGAAACCTTTCAATATGAAGTTCCTAAAGCCGTCAGAAGGAAAAATTAAAGAAGGCGAGAGTAACTATGACTCTCTTATCGGGAATCATACTTGCTCTTAGCTAACTATGCTCTTAAGTGCGGTACACAGATCTACCTCTTTCGAGATATTTTTGGGGGCATCGTGGAAAGATGCATGTACGGTATGTATTCACTGATTCCAGGAGCTTGCTTCTGGTGCGGTCACTAGGTTCTAGTGGCGTCGCGGAAAGGTGTACATACTTAGTACATGCATTGATTCTGTGCCTATCTCCACCTCCACGTGGTAGTCGCCGGGCAACAGGGTATCTTTTGATATCCTGGCTAACGGAGAGATATCCTGTCTAACGAAGAGGGCTTGTTTGCTGGAAGACCCAGCCCGCCATGTGCCGACCCCATCACCTGACGATGGCAGCAAACATTATTGGAGGCTGGAACTTTTGTTCCTTTTGAAAGTATTGGCACGTACGTACCGTACGTACCGGGCGGGAGTTATGTCCTCGGAACGCACGGCCAATACAATCTAACTTGGTCTCCAGTGGGGACCAACCGACTTCATTTGCACGGGAGGGGGGGCGGGGGGAGTGAGAGTCTACAAATTTGACAATTGATCATGGATCCAGAATTCCCAAAAAGCATGTCGACGGTTGAAGAAGAAGTGTGGCAAAGCTTCGTCAAGGTTTCCAAGAAGTTTCTTGGCAACAACAAAGATCCGAATCATCAAAACATTGTAAGCGATTTAATCGTGACTACGAAGCCGTTGGATGTTTAATAATGTAGTCAAAGCCTACAGGACAACCCTATGATAATTATTAAAATTAATTTTATTTTAAAAACTTAGGCTCAGCCCTGGAACCATGGCGGGGTTATCGTACCAATTACCCATCGATCCAATTTCGTTCACTAAACTTCCAGCCCACCCCCAACCTATTTAAACCAGCTTTAAACATGATGGGTATTGGGATATTAAGCAATCTTAGTTGGGCCGATCATATATTTGTAATCGCTAAAAATGCAATGAAATGCGGGGTTTCTATAACAATGTTAGAAATATTTCACTCCTTCTGACTTGGTACTGATCTACAAGTCACACATCAGGCCTAGGCTCGTATATAATTTCTATATTTGGCCAGGGGCCGGACTAACCGCACTGTCCGCGTTACAACAAGTTTAAAGATAGGCTATTAAACTTATTGGCGACTCCATAATATCTGAGGGCATTGATTCTTTGGCGCATCGACGGAATGTCAGTTGTCTTTAACTCTTTTATCGTTATTGCCATGGCCATTATTCTAAAGAAAGTGCTAGTGCCATTCCTTGTCTACACATCACAACGCGCGATACTAGGGCTTCGAGGCGTACATCGACACTTCCTTTAGTCAACACATTACATTTCCCTCACACTTAATTCTTTTCCTGACAAAGCTGTGCTTTAGCATCATAAGGCATCCCATGAGCTTTGGCATAATCTTAAAAAAACTTGCAATCATGCTCTCGAAATCCCCCACCCCAGGGGTTACGGGGACTAGAGAAAGATTTACAGATTAACTCCTCTGCATGATCACCACATATATTTCCGTAAACAGTGATGTCCTAGTCCTAGTTAGTGATGTAAAAATCTCTCCCAAAACTCTTGCAAGCATTTTCTTGCAGAATCTTAAAGATGATAATGTGTTTAAAGGGCCTTAAATCATTATAATATCTTTTATCAGTCAATTCAATGATATATTGATATAAATGATAGTAAGGTTAAATGTTTCACAATATCGAAAATACATTAAGAATATGCTGAAGAAATCTAATCCTATCCTGACTAGAAACTAAAATTGCAGTTTTTTTGAATGTTATTTGAAAATTTTATTTCTTAAAATGTTGCAGGCTCAGACATACTGGGTACCTTCTTATAAAGAATCAAAAGTCAGTTTGCTTCCCATTAGAAGCCTTTGTGCAAAAGGTAAAAAGTGCGTCGAGTCGAACAATTTACTCATTAAAATATTTTTTAACAGAATATTTTTTTTTGATAGTGCTTTCATCATCGATCCTCTTTTCAGCGTATAAAGATACCGACACCGTGTCCTGAACGCCTTTTCTACTGTATCACCTGCTGCACAGAAAACAAGCAAATGGGAAAGATGAACGTGACGAAGTTGAAACTATAAAGGAGACCGAGAAAAAAATTGTCCCGCTAAAGGCCTGCAAGTCGAAAATTATAAATTAAAACGACAAAATATTTCGCTTATCGCGGCATTGTGTTAATTAGTGAAATTAATTAAAGTGAACTGGAAGATCTACGGCAAAAGTCTTTCTTCACAAGACGCTCGGCGGAAGAACAAACAGACATACCCTCTTGGGAGGCTGGCTGGTACGAAAGGAGTAATGACAAAGTATAGGTAGAACTAACAGGCGGCTCCAGAATCCACTTGGTCACATTTGCACATGGTTGAGATGAATGCACTTTTCATCTGGAAAGGTGGCAAAATAATCCTTCTTATCGAGATATCAAGTTTCAATCTAACCTTCAGGCTGCAGTGGCTGTTGAAATGGTTAGAGATAATCGGTGATCCCTTCTCATATGTCTCATTATCATTATTGGCGTCATTATATCAAACCCGAGGGTAAGGACTGAAGAATTGAGATAAATGGCCTCGTGAGGGTAGCAGACAGGAAGAGATTGCATAAATGAATGAAGCGGATCGTCAAATATCGTACCCTGATCGACTTGTGGTCATGCAGCATAAGACTACAGGATCACCTGTCGATTAGTATCTAGTGCACTTTTTATGCACTGCGAA
This sequence comes from Leptarthrus brevirostris, assembly GCA_964036015.1. NCBI lineage: Eukaryota > Metazoa > Arthropoda > Insecta > Diptera > Asilidae > Leptarthrus > Leptarthrus brevirostris. The sequence continues at coordinate 84,843,367 of OZ038373.1, read as the reverse complement.
GGATGGAAAATCCTGACAGATGATAACAACCTTGCGTTAAGTTGGCTAAGAGTTTGAACTGTTTGTTTAGTGCAGGTCATCATCATTGTCATTTATAATCATTTTCCCTCATAAATTGCACATTGATCCTGGTCAGTGATAGAAAACTCCCTTTCAGTAAAGGGGCACTTATGTATTCGGGAAGGATATTCGGTCGTTGAAAAGTGCAACTGTAGCATGGAAGTGCAAAAAACAGTTTTGCTGCGGGTCTGCGCCGAAATGTAAGATAACATTAAGGCACGCATGCCGACGATGCTGATAGACTGGTAATGGGATTCGAGCAAAAGGCACGTTGCAAGCAGGTGATGGAAAATATTAACGCAATTACAGGTTTCATAAACAAGAGCAGCTTTGATGGCTCGTTTACTGCAGAAAAATTCAACGACTGATCCTCCTGCACCTCCTGCCGGTGTCGATGATGAGCAGGCGTCCAGTGCGGGTCTTGTGCTGGACTGTAAGTCTGACGATGACCATGATATCCACGCTAATCGGCTGCTCTTCCAAGTGGTGCTCGCTGTTATTGTTATTGCCAATTTAACTTATCTACACTACTGAGCGGATGGCCATTTGGCAGTTTTATTACTAATTAATGACCTAATTATCAGGAGGTTTAATTCATTTTATTCCTTAAGTGGCCATTAACTAGGACGACTTACAGATCGCTTTTTGTAGATTATTATCAGTACGTGCAAATTGCTTTGTGTGTTTAAGTGAGAGTTATACGATTGCCCAACTTGTCTGAACAGTACCGGCAAATTGGACGAAGATCAAGTGCGACTTCCACTTTTACAGACTGGAATTCCAATCATTGTGGTAGGTGCTTTTTAGATGGCTGAAAAAATTGAGTAAAAACTGTATCCTAAAAGCATTTAGTCTTGCTATTAACGAGTTAATTAAATAATAAAGCAATTCTTAATTGTGTTCGATGAATCCGTTTTGAACCTGAATTCGAACTTGTAATAAAACGCTGCAATTGCGCTACAAGTTGTTCGCTATAAATTCCTGGAAGAGCCAATGATATTTACTATAATACACTTTTCAACACCTAATCGCAGTCTCTATCTGTCTGAATATTATGTAAATAAATCGGCGAAATTAATTTGACTTATGCGCGGTCATAATCATTGCAGGGGTCCTTGGCCATGGGGCGCATTTGAGACCCCAAGAGACTCAATCCGCAACCAGAGAACAAACAAACGTTTCGGAGTTGGACTCAAACTCCATAACAAACCAACAAAACAACCGAAAAGAGGTTCCGACTTTAACAAATGACAAGTCCATTTGATTTAAATTTTTAATTATGGCGTACAGTTTTATACGCCCACCTCCATTAGGATTTATAGACCTTAAATGTTTTAGACTTGTCTCTGCAGTTGCCTACGTGCGTTCATGTTTTCGAGCAGGTTAACCTGGGTCTGAGACTATCCTGGGTCTGGTGCATCGTGTGCCTTGTCTGATTATGCGATTATTAATGATTCTTCTTCTTCATAAAGGAAGAGAGCTCCATGTAGCGAGTCTGCGATCAAAATTTATGGCTAAACTGATTGAACGTGAAATCTGTGTAGCGCGAGTCTCTTGAGACTTCGGTGAATGGGAGCTGATGCTGGCACCTTAGCGTTGAGAGGCTTAATGGCTACTTGTAAGCATTTCTTTAAGGGAAACTGTTACGTGATCTATGATGAATAATTACTACATCAATCAAGTAATTTCTGAATAAACATTGATCATTGATGATTTTTAAGTGATTTTAACTGATTTCAGAGTTTATTAATTTTTTTGTGCCGTAAATTCAAATTTGGGAACTTAATTTCATGAATACTTCAAGACTTTTCAAGAATTTTCCCAAAATATTACAATTCTGTTGAAGGTTTTATTTTATACAAATCAGTGGACACTAGTTATAATAAGGGATTGTTTTAAATATTGAAAGAAGTACTGTACTTATCAAGCAAATAGTGTTATTCTTACCACCCTACTATTTTGTTTTTCAAGAAAAGGTAAATAAAATATGTAGGCACAAATATGTAATGAGGAAGGAGAACGATTTCTAGTAACCCTAAAGCTGGACTTACAGCAGCAATAGCATATTGGTTGACTAGCCAATTAATGATATTCAAGAACATTGCACTTATGTACTTGAATGTAATATGAACTTTTAAAACATTTATTTATTTATTTCGGATTTGTCAAAGCTGACTACTAGATCAGTATATAGTAAGTCTTAACCTATGCAAGCTTATATACTTAAATCTAATACATTAGAAACTTAATTCTTAATTAAAAGATAATTGAAGTTGCTTCCTTAACTGAAGCCTGGAAGCATTGAAGAAGCGAGACATTAAAGCTATGGCTCATGCAATCCGTACAGAGTTTACTGAGCTGGGATATAGAGGAAGCCGTTGTTCCTCAAGAAGCGAGCAGGAAAAAAAATAATCCTGGAATCATTACGCCTTTTTTCAATGGTGTACGAAGAAATCACGATAAGAGGGAAGGATCATGGGATTATTCCAGAGGAGGCTACGAAGTGTGAACCTAAGAAATTTACGCTGCACTGCCTCAATGCGGTTGATGTGCATACAGAAGCCTTGACAAGTAAGGGTCACCAAGATTCCTTGACCATCGCTTCATAGAGCCCAAAGTCGAGCAAACCCTGCTAGCGATAAAGTCTATGTGATCCTCGAAGGATAGACGAGAGTTGAGAACAACGCCCAAATCTTTGGACTTATCGAGTCTTCTCAGAATGTTTCCGATTAAATAAGAGAGTGGGATGTTCTATGCGACAGAAAGTCATAACAGTGCACTTACCAGTATTCAGTGGAAGATAGTTGTTAGAGCACCAGTGATGGAACGCACCTAGGTCCGTGTTCAAAAGCATACAATAAGAGTCACGAATGACGATCCGAAATATTTCAGAATCGTCGGCATAACAAAGAATTTCGGAAGTAGCGAAACGTCGTTGATATAAGGAGCAAAGGGGAGTGGGTCAAGAATGCTGCCCTGTGGTACCCAAGAAGAGATGGAGATCTCTGTGGAAAGAGCCTAGTAAATAGAACACGTTGTCTGCGATGAGACAAGTAACAAGACAACCAATTGAAGAACCGAAGAGACAACTCGAGCAACGAGAGCATGTGTAAGTAAGGACGCAGAACAGAATCTTTCCACAGAAGTGGAAAACAATCAACAGATAAAGAAAGTCTGAAATTGTAATAAAGTGTGTACTTGCACCCACCAATAGAACGATCAATGTCGTGTTCGAAAATTAGGCCTTTCTAAAGTTCAAATACCAAAACCCCAGGTAAGTGGAAGATTCAACAATAACAAGATTCAACAGCGTTGTAAAAGCTGTTGATGTTGAGGATGATGGTGAGAATGTGGAAATAAGGAGTTCAGGCTTCTTCTCACCTGCGTAACATCAGGGTCAGATGAAAAACCTAGATCCATAAGCCGATAAGAGACCATCAATCTTAGCAGAGCACTCCCAGCTAACATCACACCGCCACTGACTTGAGTACCAGCAACTGGAGCACATGATGAGGACGAAAAACCTTAAATTCACGTCCAAGAAGCTCGACGAAAGATATTCTACTGCACAACCAAGTCTCGGTCAGACAGATTATATTGACACTAGATGCGGCGGATGCGGAGAAGATTTTTGCGGTCATACACCGCAGCTCAGGTACGTTAGCATAGCAGAATGCGATTTTGCTAATAAGTTTTTTGAGACGGACCTGGGCGAGCCTTCGGAATGAGTTAGCGAATGTGCCATTGTATCAAGAAGTATGGTAGCGCCATACATCAAAGATAGTTTTGTCGGCGAAAAAGTCGTGTCGGTCTCATTGTATTTTGGGCTTTAATCTGCGAACTGCATTTTCAGTAATTAGCGTCGTTTGAGAGCCAGGCTTGAGTACCATTCAGTTTCCTACTTCATTACTTACGTTTACGAGAGCTGTTGCTAAAAGAATTTCGTGTGTAGCAAATAGATGACTAGCATAAATGCTATTAATAGTGTTAGTTTTCGTACTATTCGAAGGTTTACCTGCTGTTTTTACTAGGACACTTTGCTGATATGTCCGATTCAAAGATAATTGGAACAAAGACACTTTCGGGTAATAACACTTCGTCTGCCTTCATGATCTATAGTTATAAAAGTTGAGAACATTGTCGAAGAGGATGTGTCCCCGAAATTTCACACCATTGTAATTTTTCCCAATGTGAAATGATGGAATGATATCCTTCTTGAACTGATGATGATGTTATTATTGTAATTTAGTTTTTTCAACGAGTTAAAATGGGGCTTCTTGGGCGCATATCGGCCTCCTAAAGCTTCCAATGCTCTAAATTGATCCTCAAGAATACGTTTGAAGGAAGCCTTTCGGTTACCATATGTGTTAATACTATATCCCATCCATTACTATCAACTTTCAGATTTTGCAGAAATTGCACACATTCGTTAGTTGTATCAATTAGTTTTTGAATTCTAACGGCTAGATCTTTATTGCATTGTGAATTTAAATGCCTGAAAAGAATTTTAAAATAAAAGTATTTATATTCCAACGGTAAGAAGAAATTCAGAATGGAGTTAATCGATTTGGCTTGTGAGTGATCCAATTCATGCTCGTAATTGTAAAATGTCAATTGCAATTGTGCTGATTGGCCAGGGAGACTAGATTTAAGATAGTGTAGCTTTTGCTTTGAGGCTAGCGATGTATTTTTATAAATCAGAGTGACATATAATGTATAGATCATTAAATGATGTCCATGATTTGTAATCTGCATTAAATTTGGGAAGATTTATGAGCGAGTTTTACTTCTGCCGTTCCCTTTACCCGTTCTACAACTTCTGCATCTATTTTATTCGTGTCAGGGAAAGATGTACATATTTCGTATTCCATTTCTAATAGTAGAATTTCGTTATGAATTTCTTTGAACTCTGACCACTTTTCTGATATGGATTGTAATCGATTCTTGGATTGGATTGATACTTTCCTTATTTAGCAAGATTTTCGCCTTTCTCTAATAATTCAAAGTCAATTTACACTTCAATTTCAAGATTACGATGTTCCAGTATTTCAGTGAACTTTCAGTGAACAGTGAACACAAATTATTTAGTTCCATAGTTAAATAAATTTACTAATTAAATTACTTTTAAATTTATCACTGTCTAAGGTTCACTTATGATCCCATTATTATCACAGTTAAAGGTTCACTATCCGGCTCGAAGGACCAATGTTCAGAATACAAAGGCTAAACAAAGCTTTTGATTAGCTATTTTTAAATCAAAGGAATTTGCTGTTGGAGAAAGTAAAACACATTAGGCTGTCTTAAATAATTCGAAGTGATTTTTATTGTGGTTTTGATTATGATTTAATTTTTAGACACAAAACGTAAAATTATTCTTCTGTTAATTTGTGTTTCAAGTTTGCTAGGGTTTTTACTGCAGGTATCATTTGGAATAGCCTACTACTGTACTGTACTGTATTATTATAAAAAACAGTGCAGTTCATCTGTTTAGGTGCTATGCTTGTAACATATTTATGTCATTCATAGCAGAATTACTATAAATTATCTGTAGTCGCAACCAGTTATTTAGTTTCAATCAGTTAAGAAGATAAAGTCTTTCGGATAACAGATAAATAAAGCATACATCCAACCCTCTTATTTAAGAAAATCTCTGAACCACTAAAATAATGACAGTATCAAAGCACGACCCAAAAAGGAGTTAAATTGATAAAGCCACGATATCCGCAAGACTTGAGAATTAAGAGCCACGGTCAAGTGAAACAAAGGTGCATTTAAAGCAGGAGTATCGATGCTCAAGAAGGCATACCACGTCCAATGTCTTAATTTCCCTGGAAGTCTCGGTTGATGCAGCACAGTCGGAAACAATAAAGCCAGAACAGAGCTTGGGTTTCCACAGACCCCGTCGGAATCTAAGGAGAAGATAGAAAGATTCATTATTATATTCTCAGGAACGACGACATCGATTATCAGGCCAATTTATTTCTGACCTTATTTGAAACAAATGAGGGGCACAATATTTGGACTATCGAGAAAGGCAATCAGACATGTGAACGTATGCTTCTTAGGACTTCGCCAACGTTACTCTTTCTGCTCACTTCAGATGTCGATGATGTCTACTGATACCATTTCCAGTAGGACCTCAATGTGTAATATATCATTTTTGTCGTACCGGCTTATTTGTAGAAGGCATTCCTTTAATATTAGAGGATACCTAAAAACTAGGAAATGATCTCTATGTATTACTTTCAGTCGCACTTCAAAAACTGATATTAATCGAGGACCCAAGTTTACATAACATTAAATGAGCTCTGGCTCAAATGTCGTTAAAAGTAAATTAGGTGCAGAAAATTGTAATTAACTCCTTTATGATTACTAGTTTTAGGAAATTAGGAAGATGATCTTCAGTGGTAAAATGAAAATTAGGTCCTAAGTAAATAAAATCGTTTCTTTGAAGATGTTATCAATCATAAAAAAAAGGCAGGGAACACGTGAATTTTTAAAAACCTTGAATACTTACGCCCTGTTTGATGGATGGATTTCAGTGTTGTCCAGTTAAAGGCAATCATTCCATTCGTCGTCAGTTCGTTGTGGTTCATATCGGTTCGATTTCCAAAGAAGACATGCAGGTGTGATTAATGTTTTGTTGATTCAAATGGCATGGCGGAATTAGGATGAGCACCGTACCGATGAATATGAAAAAGAAGAAATTTTTAAAATTAATATAACTGCTGCTGTACAAATAAAAAATTACAAGATCAATTTAAGTCACATCTTCAAAACTACTAAAGAATATAGGTTTTAATAATATTGTAGATCACGAATATGTTTTTATAGCAAACGACTGCTAAAATCCACACGATTAACTTTCAAGCGACACTAGAAGTATACAACAATACATGTATACTGAAAAGGAGGTTTTGCCAAACGGTGATAGTGGTGGACCGCCACTATTCTATTCTATTCTATTCAGGATCAAGATGGGCGGGGTCAAGATATAAGGCTTTGTGGAGTGATGATTTACTCAGATGGAAGTAGTTGGGATACTTGACTGGAGTACTTAGATTAAAATTTGGAAATACTCCCATTTTGAACTGCCAATTGGAGTTAGGATTACTAGATTTAGGATTAATGGTGAGATGTGCGGAAGAGTGAGGAGTGATTATGTTGTTACTAGTTCTAAGATTCTTATGGTTAGGGTGAATACTAAATTTAGGTATGGGAGAAGGTCGTTTGGAGTAGTTAGTGAGGTTAGGTTTTTTAGTATTTAATTTAGGGTTAGGTGCAGAGGGCTTAGGGTTAAACTTAACGTACTTCCTAGTCCACTTAGAAATTGTGATGTTCCCGAGAGTGAAGAATTTGCTGGAGGGGTTACTGATGAGCCAGACATATTTGTTTGGGATGAAGATCTTGAAGTTGCTGGATTTCCCTTCGTCTGACGAGAGTAACTTCAGGCAGCTAACGGGGGTGAATCCAAAATTCCGGGAAAAAAAACTGTGGGCCCAGGAATCGTTGGCGTTATGAGGTGCACCCTTTAGAAGGAATGGAGTTGTGCTTGATAAAGATGGATGCTTACTGCCTAGCCTTTTTAGTCTCTGCTCCCATTCCGATACTGTCCAGGTGGTGCCAAGTTTGTTGATCGTAAATGTGGTGGAAGTGGGTTGGGATGACACTCGCGGAGAGACATTGAGGGCAACATCAGCAACCTTCTCTATAACGGGCTTGACCAAACCAGCAATAGCATCAACATCTGAGGCAGGCTGCACCAAGGAATGCGGAGGAATCACATTCACGGTGGATTGAGGCGGAACTGCGGAGGTTGCATCCCGGAGAGTGGAGCAGTACCCATCAGAAGATGTAGGTCCGGAAGAAGAAGAATTCTCTATAACGGGCTTGATCGAACCAACAGGAGCATCACCATCTGAGGCAGGCAGCGCCGAGGAGGAATGCGGAGGAATCACATTCACGGTGGATTGAGGCGGAACTGCGGAGGTTGCATCACGGAGAGTGGAGCAGTTCCCATCAGAAGATGTAGGTCCAGAAGAAGAAGAATTCTCTATAACGGGCTTGAGCAAACCAACAGGAGCATCACCATCAGAAGCAGGCTGCAACAAGGAGGAATGCGGAGGAATCACTTTCACGGTAGATTGAGGCGGAACTGCGGAAATTGCATCCCGGAGAGTGGAGCAGTCCCCTTCAGAAGATGCAGGTCCAGAAGAAGAAGAATTCAAACCAGAAGCATCTGTGGTGTCAGACCGAGGAAAAGAGGGGCCGAGATAGCTTCTGGTGGTTAAACTCTTAATATCAGAGCCGACTGAGCCAATTAATTCCAAGTTCTTCACAATGGCTGTTAAGCACGAATCCAGATCCCGCTTGACGTGCCGGACACCGCGCCGAATGTCGTCTAAGATTGGCTTGATAGATTCTGCAGGTTTTCCGATGGAAGGCGATGGTGATCCAGCGCGGAGGTCATCCAAGGAAGCGACCAGGCCGCTCAGCTTTAAGGAAAGCTCGCAAATCCTGCTTGAAAGAAGCGATGAGTCGTTGGTCAAACCCTCAGCGATCTAAAGCAGCTTGTCCAGTTTTAAGTTTAGACTATCGCAGTCATCGGACAAAATTTGCAGTCCAGCAAAGTTTGTGGAGATCTCGTTGACCTTATCTGCGATGTAGGATTGATCCATGGAGAGCGTAGCAACGACCTCCTTCATGAGCCGTAAGACGTGACAGGGCCTAATGTTGGAGCACTCTTTACATGTAGAAAGACCACGTGAAAGACAGGTGCCATGAAAAACACCTCCACAGATGCCATCACAGGTAACACCATTGTTTAGCAACTCATTAGAGCATGACTTGCAAAGGGCCATTTTGTGCGTGAGGAATTAGTCGGAAATAATTAACAATAAAAAGTTAAACAAAAGCTTTACACCAGGTTGCAGTAACACCAGATTAAAACAAAATAAACAAACTGAGTCACTTCCGCTTGAAAAACAAAAATATTTCCCGGCACTGTAAAAAGCCAAAAAACTAACTGAGTCACTTGCAAAATAGCGGCCAGTTGAAAATAAGGTCACTGACAAAAATGTAAACAAGGAGAAACTGTGTCAGGTATGTTATTGACCGGGAAAGAGTGGCACTCACTTTGCTGAGACACGCACAAAACACACGAAACGTAATTGGAGTTGTATTGACATGTAGCTGTTATAAATAAAATCTAAAATCACAATTTTTTCCAAAACGGTTTTAAGGAGGTTGACCAAATTTGATAGGTTCATATGTAGTACATTACAATATGACATTATTGCTTTTTTCTGATAAAAATGTTTGACGAAGATTAAAGCACCGTTTGCAAGATTTCATAATAAGTAATGATTTTATATAAAGATGTTTTAGATATTTCAACGTTATAGGTTATTTTTTCTTATCGAAAGTTATTGAGTCATTAGAAAATGATGCCATAGTTGCGGTTCCTATCTGCCGCAGCTATTTCACTGTCAAACTTCTGTCCAAATGAAAAAAATACATTGCACCTGGAGCTATGTCAGCTTAAGACTCTTAAAAAGTACTCTAAATTACAAGAGAAGGTAACTTCCTCAACTACAAACAAAATTCCTCAAGATAAAGGCGAACTTTAAAGCCCTCAAAAGAATAGATCTCTTGAGGCACTAGAAGAAGATGTAATATAAAGCCATAATTCGTTTGGGTGACAAAGGAGGTGCTGAGTCAAAAACTGACAACACCTAAAATTCAAAAATTACGAAATAATATTACAACTTAGGGGGAGTAAAAACTTTGAAATTTCCAAAAAATGATTTTCTTTGATAAATACAGGCTTTGAGTCCTCTAGAACCAGATTCTTAGTAATAATAATAAACTAAACAGAGCAGGGTAATTGCAGGGGGGGGGGGGGGGGGTACGGTTTGTCCTCATCTTGGCAACTCCTACAGAAGTCGTTTGAAGGCGCGCCGAGTCTATCGGCCTGTCTAAATATGAGACATTGGTGGGCGAAATGACGCCCACAGCAACGCTTATTATACTTCGTCTGAGAGAGATAAGTTCTCCTGACCGCTTAGGGTCATGCTTTCGCCATATCCGTCGGGTGATAAGGCAGGTGTGTTTCTTCTACTATCTGAAATTTGCAATATTGAGGAATGCCTGTAAAATCTCCAGTTTGCAAGTGGCTAGTTGTATCAATTCAGGGTAGCTCGTCGGCTCTACAATTATCCGGAATTTCACTATACCCGGGTACCCAAATAAGACGTACGTTCAGACGCTCAGCCATGTGATTTAAAGTTGAGCTGACTATCTGAGAAGATACAGATGCTATCCGTAGGCAGCCTTAAATGCTTTAGACAGTCTGCGGCTACCTTTATAACCGTGAAACATGCTGCAGTAGTCAGGTAAGCGAAATGGAATGTATAGGTCCAGGTGTTCCGAAAAGATACCTCCATACACTCTGCTTTCCAATTTGGAACCGTCAGAGTAAAGATGCACTGACTATGGGGGATTTTGACCGTAAAATGTTTGATTTACATAAATAAGTGAGAAGTAGATATTTTGGGATGAGCGCGTCCGAGCATACAGGGTATTTCAGATCTGACGTGCCAAAATAAGTGGGGTGATAGATTTCACCTAACCAAACAAAAAATTGTATGGCAGGAGAGGGGGGGGGGGACAAAGTTTTCCCGAAATTCATGTAATTAGTACGACTCTTTTTTATTTTCATTGGATTGCTCATTTCATTACTTTTCTAAAAATTTCCACGTAGAGAAAGTATGTAGAAATTTATACGTAGAATATTAGAAAAATTAACAATTTAAAGAAATTAAACTTAAATTAATTCTAAAATGCTTTTTATTGAATTTGAAACTACTTAAAATGAATGTTGATAAGTTACAAAAGCTGTTCCAAATGTCCACCGCCACTTTGGATGCATTCCAACAATCTCCTCCTAAGTCTCTGTTTAAGGGGGACTTACACCTTGTAAGCCAATTTTGGAGCTAGTTTTTGACAATTTATTGTAAGGAAACTAGAAAAGATTTTCATTTGAATTTTTTTTATTTATTAGTAGTACAATAGAATATCGCACATGATTTTTTTTCCATAGTCATGTTGACCTTGAGATGACATTAACAGCGCGCGCCTCAAAAGTGAAGGGTTGAACGGTGTACTTGATTAGATCGACCCTAGTTATCTGAAGTCAAAAATCCAAGAAGACTTTCAATTATTGTTACATTAGTGAGGTCCCGATCGTTCACTTTTTCAAAATTTCGATTTTTCACAAAATGGCGGGTATTTGTTCACAAAAGTCATTTTCGTACTATGTTTTTTGTCTTATGTAAAACTGTCAAAATGCAGTAAATCAAAATTTCTTAAAAATGAACGATCGGGACCTTGCTAAGTGTTGTCTGAAAAAAATTAAAAAAAATTTAAGCCAATACGTTGATTTGTTCTCTCGTAATCGTGTACACCAGTTTGGAACATTAAAGTTTTGGAAAACCGCGTTCAAAGTTTCAGAACAGTACAACACGTGAATCATGGGACTTACGTGAAGTATCGTTAGAAACTGAGTGACTCGAAAAACCCTTTCCTAAAAATATGCATAGACACACACATTGACAATAGAATACAGGAAAAGCGTGAAAACCATTGACAGAACGAGTAGCTACACGTGAAATCATGATTAACGCGGAGGCGATCCAGGAGCGAGCGAATCTGACGTGACTTTCTATTTTTTTTTAGCTATACTCTCGAAATAGAGTCGAATCCTTTTACAGGCTGATTTATAAGACCCTTTAGATCAGAAAAATGTAAAAAAAAAAAATTTATTTTTTGAAAGTGACAAGGTGTAAGTCCCCCTTAAGGCGTATTGCAGCCAGTCTCTCCCGTATTTTCGTCGCTGCATTCCCAATTCTGCTCACTAAATCCTCCCTAGTGTTAACAGGGCATGAATAAACTTCAATTTAATTCTTCTCTGGAGATCTAGCAGGCCAAGGAATCGGTGCACCTCGTCCAATCCAGTGGTTAGGAAATTTTCCACTTAGTATTGCCTTCCTAATGTTAGCAGTATGCGATTGTGCTCCATCGTGTTGGTAAAACATGTCCGTTCGATTATGCACAGGGATCTCCCCTATTAGATCTGACAGTGTGTTGTCCAAAAAGTCCGCAGAAATGTCACCATTCAGCACTTGCGGCAAAATGAATGGTCCTACTAAATGGTTGCCGAAGATACCAGCCCAAACATTGACACTGAATCTCTGCTGTAGTGAGGTCACCTTTGTCCTGTGTGGGTTAGTTTCCGACCAGGCATGGAGGTTATGGAAGATGGTGAGACCATCCCTGGTGAGTTGAGTCCTGGTGAATTTCGTCCACAGAATTCGGTCCAAAACGGTCTATGTCGCGTTCCAGTAGCCAAGTGTTAATTTCCAGCCTTCTCTCGGAATCTCCTTCTAGTAGTCCTTGGACTGGGCTATGGTGATATGGACGTAATCCTTCTCGATGAATAACCCTTCAAACCTTAGATGAAGACACTCCTAATCGTTTTGCGACTCGTGCTCATCTCAGGATCTTGCCTTACGATGATGATTATTTGCTGCTCGACGTCGGCAGAAGTTGCTGAAGTTTCGGGTCGTGTCTCCCTGTCGTGTGAAGTTACACATCCTGTTTCTCTTAAGCTTCGGAAAGTCCGTGTAAATACCCCTCCTTGGGGTGCTCGCCGATTAGGGAATCTCCTTTGATATTCCAGTACTGCCGATCTCTCGTTTCCGTTTACTACACCATACATGTAAATAACATCCGCGTATTCCTCAAAAGTAAATTCTACCATTTTTTAATAATTTTTGCTTAAAAACACCCGTACTTATTGATTTGTTTGTTGTTTCAACTATGATAGGTATTCTTGCTGACTGACCCTTTTTTATAGCAAAATTTGCATTAGGTACGAGTAACATACAAGTGTTAACACAAGCTAATATCGGCAATAAAACAAAATTACACTAACATTTTTATAACTTTTTTGCAGCAATAATTAAAATTAATTACCTGTTAACCCAAAACAAACATATTCTACTCTTTATTTTGTTTATTTAAAGGATTTCCTACCCAAGGTTCAATAAAATAATTAGGTAGTCGGGGATTTCTAAGGATGCAGTTTTTCTAATCCTTTGTCTACCTTGCCATTTTGCACCTTATTGGAAAGGTAATAAGATGGGAAATACAATAAAAATGAAAAAGAGGTGTACTAATTACATGAATTTCGAAGAAAATTTTGGAATTTTTAGCATGCATACCATGAAAAACTTAAATTTATGAATCAACCTGTAACTCCCAAACGGTTGAGACTGTAGCCCTCCCTGCCATACAAATTTTTGTTTGGCTAGGTGAGATCTATCACTCAACTCCTTTTGGCACGTCAGATCTAAAACACCCTGTATATATTAAACAGAAGTTTAAACGTGTAACGTGGTTACCTCGAAACTATGTTTTTTAACTACGTTGACAGCTTACAGATCATATTTTTCATCCGATTCACCTACCGTCTCGTTTTGGTGATACGAATAGCCTAACTTACGGATCAACTGGCCGGATTTTTGATTTTTTGATTGCTTTATTTTTGCGGATGAAAAACATCCCGAAAAATTGTCAAATTTTAAGGTCTTTTCATAAAAAGTAGTAAATAAATTTTTTAGAAACCCGTCAACTTATAAAAAAATTAACCAGAAATTGATTTAAGGTGAAAATTGGAGGCTCCAGCCTGCCAACGTGGTAGGCCATCTTTTCCAGCATACCATTTCATCGGAGCTCATAACTTGGGGTATTTTCAATAAAATGCTTTGGAAAAAAAAGAATTACAGTTAAAAAGTACCTTTATATGATTCAAAAATAAATAAAAAAGTTTTGCATTCCTTCATCCCCTAAAAAAATTCATAAAAATGCCTATTTGTTGGCTTAACAAAGTGTTACCCTTCCCCCCCATCCAACCAAGCAATAATTGAGAGCAAAAGAAAAATAAAATAACACAAATATAAAGAAAATGAAATGAGGAAAAAATATTAAAAAGAAGTTAAATTACAAAAAATGTGTTGAGCAATTATAAAAGGAAAAGGAACCCCAAAATAAAATAACAACAAATTACAACTCCAACAATGTAATGAAAGAAACTAATTAGTATATGAATAATTAATGCAAAAGAATGCTAGGTGTTATTGGTTGTAATATCTACCGATGAGATAATGGACCGGCTTCTAGTGTACAAAGTTCGGCTTTACTAGCTGCCGATGTCATGTGGTCGATTGCTCAAATCGCAGTTCTTAACTTATTATTATTATTTCTGTCTTTTAAATGTTCCCCGAGGCTTGAGGTGGGTTGCTGAGCTGAATTTACTTGTTCTTGTTTATTCGTCTTTGATTTTATTTTGTTATTGACTAATAAGTTCTGTATAGTATTATATTTAATATTGCTTTCCCTTAGTGTTTTGATCAGCCTGTTCGAGACATTGTTGATAAATGGTGTTTTCTTCCATACATTTTCTTTTTTGTCCATCTTCTGCTCAGGAAAAATCGAGCGTAAGGTTCTTTTTTATAATTGTTTTGCGGAGTGGTGTCCCGCTCATAGCTATTTCTAACCGCTACCTGAACAATCAATCCTAACTCTTTTTTGCCGAATTTAACATCAGCGTACCTTTACCTCTTAAAAATATTATTTGTTAACTGACAATTCGTCTCGAAGAAGCGTGTCTCTAAATCATTCATGAAAAATTCTGTTCCAAAAGGTGAAAAAGCTGAGCCCATTGCTAACTTATCTTTTTGAATATATAGGTATATTGTCGTCAAAGCTAAAATAATTTTGGAACAAACACAAATCTATTAAATCTAACAATTGCGCAGATGTCTGCTTGCCATTTATCACAGAATGTATTTTGGGTATGGACGGAAAAAGATTACACACATCAAAGGACACTAGTTTGGCGTTATGTGGAATTATGAGATTTTTCATCTTATTGAATAAGTATACTGAATTTTTTATGGAATACTTTGGCGTAAAATGAAGTAAATCGGGTAATATTTTTTTTTTACAAAATAGTTGTATGAAAGCATGACAAGATAATGAAAGCGGTCTAATAGGCATTCAATATTATTATTAGGATTATTAGGAAATTAAAAACAAGATTAAAAGAACACATAAATTCAGCTCAGCATGCCAACCCGATCTCAAGCCTCGCGAAATATTTAAAAGAAAAAAGTGTTTAAGTTGACGAAAATATTGTGAAATTATTAAGACATTTGAAAAATTCGAAAACTCGGGATGTTTATGAAGTCTACAAAATAAGGAAAGCTTCACAGGATGGCGCTCTTTATTAAATCATCAGATAGATTTTAAAAATAATAGCCCATTACTTTGTTCAGTTTTGTGTAGATTGTGGTTTGATTTTTCCCTGTCGTTGCCTTGACAATGTCCTAGAAAGACGAAACGCGCCGGCTCTCGATAAATTTTAAATTATCAGTTTAATAAAAAATAATTTGTGAAACTGAAAAACAAGTGTTTTTTAATATCCTTCGAGATTGAAGCCCGAAAGGCTACGTTACAAGTGTTAATTCTTTTTCAAAGAACGGGTGCCGGGAGTATGTCCATATTATCCAGAAAAACCCCATTATCAAAAATCTCCGAAGTCACAATATCCCCAAAGCCACAAAATTCCCAAAGTTGCAAAATCCCCAAAATCGAATATCCTCAAGCTAACAAAATCCCCAAAATTGCAAAATTGAACAATAACTATGTTTAAATTCTGTCTGCTCAATGTCTCTCTTAAAGTAAATATTCTAGTTACCATTAAAAGGAATTTAACATTTTCTTTATCAGAAACACCGGCCCTGATTAGAAGATAAATAATAAAGATAGGCCCGCCCAAAGGTGGTGTTTTATTCAAAAACGTAAAAACTATTAAAAAGTGGAGATACAATATTTGTGTACTTATCTGTCGGTATTTAATTCTTCGAGTTTTAAACAGTTTCGAATTTGTATTTTTTCGCAAATTAAACGTAGATTATCTAAAAAAGCAAATAGTGCTTCCGACTTTTCATCTTAGTACAGCAGCAGAAACCTAGCAAATATAAATAAAATTTAAATATTAGACATGAATAAACAAAAAAAATCATTTTTATTCTTTGAATTTTAAAATCTATATCTTTGTAAATCTAAGTTTTTAATATTTAATTTTCTCTTCTCCCTTTCCTTGTGAGCCTAATAAATTCAAGTAGTCTCTGAGGATCAAAAACGCCGAGTTATTTCAAGGCATCTACTTGTTACTTATTTGTGAAGAAATAATTAAATCTACAGACTCTCGACTTTTGTTCATTTATAATCAATACAAATTCGTCTAACAACTTTAAAGTAAATTAATTGAACGTCTATAAAAGTAAGTAAGTTGGTTTGAAAAATCAAGAGTGATTTTCGAAAATTTTTATTTAAAAAAATACCTAAAATTATTTATCTTTACCGTGCTTTTTCGAAAATGGTTTATTTTGCTGGCAGTGCTGATAAACAATACTTTTCAACCGATTTAGCTGAAGACAATGTGCTTTATACAGTAGTGTTACCTTAATCAAAGATTTCATAAGAAGGATTTCATGAAAAGCTTCCACAAGAACTATTCGCAATAATTTGAACTAAGTTAGGGATAGACTAAAGCTAAAAGTATAAGTCATAGAACAAAAAAATTAGAATTTCTCTGTAAAACATTAAGTAAATAATTCCAGGTTGCTACTTTTCACAAATTGCCTTCTGAACGAGCAAGATCTGCAACAGTTTCATTTACTTCAAAACTTTAAAATTATGCGTGTTAACACATCATCACATTTACAGGGAGGTAAATAAAAATACGTCAGATAGTATAATTGTTACACAAATATCCACCTATGTTGAAATGCAAAAGATAAAAAAAAGATCTCCATTATCGAAAGGAATGAAAATTGAAGAAGCATGTCGATTAACTACACAATGGTTGACGTTTCAAGAGGCTCGTTAACTCCACTAATCATTGTTAGCACTATCGTGACGTGACATCTCTATATGCACTCAGGTATAAGAGTTCTAGTTCCATGAGCAATTTAAAGTTATTATTACCCGCAGAAAGGAGGCAAATGACGAAACGGAATATTGGTGGCTGTGCACACCTGGGCTTATTTAGGTACTGCTGGACAGAACATACCCTTTATTCCACGAGCTTCGTTTATGATGCGGAGTTTTTCAATGTACATATGTAATATGTTGAACTCAATAAATGAACTTAGTACAATTAAAATTACCATGTTGAAATTGATTTAAGATCGATCTATGCATTCTCATCTGATTTAACCACTTTTTATCGACAATAAACTTTACTCTTTCCCAAATAGTAATAAGTCCCAAAAACACGAAAAGTATTTCTAATTGGAAATGGTAAAAACTTGTAATCTTGTTTACAAAACGTCCACATGAAGCGGTGGTATTTCATATTTCGTTCTTAAATTGTTTGTGCTTTCATTTCTTAATGGAAGTCACAAGCTGACGCTTATTTCTATTATTATTATTATTGGAAGACAAATACAAATTTTTTCTTGGTAATTAAATAAAATCAACTGAAACTATTCTAACGCATATTACTTTTGGATATTGACAAGTTTGTCTGGTACCAATAGTTTTAAAAGTGTTTAAATTTTGCAACGACATTAAGATATGCGATTTCTCAATGACAGGATGGATGTGCTTTAATTTTTTGCACCCAAAGTGGAAAAGTTGTCTGCTATTCAGTGAACAATTCAGCATAATATCTTTGACAAACTTAGAATTTAAGATTTAATGATATTACAATAAAATGTAATGCTATAATGCCCATTTTTGTGCAATCATCTAAAAATTTAAGTTTTTAACGGACTTGATACCGGGTGATCCATTGATCCTGAGATGAAAAATCGGAAATACCTCAGAAGTGAACTGAGAATTGAGTATTTCGAACCGGTTTAGACAAAGTGATCCAATTTGGAGAGTAATCTTTTAGGACCAATATTTTTCCCCCAACTTCCGGGGGTGTATTTGAGAAAAACATAAAAATAAGCAGTTTCGAAAAACATAATTCAATAATACAAATATTTGATAAAAAGTTAGCCCAGTTTGAGGGAGGGGATATTGGCCCCAAAACTGCCCACCGGATATTATCCCTTTGTGGTCGTATATCTACTCTCAGCCATCAAAGCTTTTGTACTGATCCGGTTGTATGTTTGCTCTCAATTCGGAGATACATAGAATTCGAAATAATATTTTACAAATTGTGTTAAGTGTATTGAATTTTTGTTTCTTCAAATATTTCACAAATAATAATTTAAAATGGCAAAAAGAAAGTCACCGAAAGAAATGTACTGTGAAATTGAAAATAGCGATGACGAATTTTATCTTGACTCTTTCAGAACTGACTTTGATATAGAAAATGATAACGATTGTTTTGAAAATAATTATACTAGTGATTCTGATAGTGACATAGTTGAAGCTGGGGGAGCAAAAATACTGGATGGCTTCGGCATTCATGTCTTATGAGGAGCCATCGCCCCCTTCAGAGGAATTGCGGATCTTAGTGGTTGCAGCGGAGAGGTGGGGCGTAAGCTTTATTGTGGGTTTCGATGCTAACGCCCATCATGTCATTTAGGGCAGCACGAATACCAAAGGAGTCTCTCTTAAATTATATTTTAGGGGCTAAGCAATGAGCGCACATTCATAACCGTGGGGATTCTTTGTTTTAACCCTTATCACAAGCTTAGATGACATTGAGGTACGCAACTGGGGAGTCTCTGAACAGGCCATTGATGTAACGCTTACTGCGGGGTCATTCGTGATGTTTGTGAATGTTCATCGAGAAAAGTGGGAAAGTTTCTTAGAGGTCGTCAAGACACAGAATGGTGAATCCTTCATCTGAAAGATTGCTAACGGAAATGGCAGCGGACTCTATAGTCAATACTCCCACCAATGTGCTAAATAAAGCATTCTTGGAATCATGCCCTATTAGCAGAACATGAAATAAATCCAGGCCACCATGGTGGAATGCCACCATTGTGCAATTCTGAAGACTCTTTAATTCGGCTAAGCATAGTAGGGACCAAATAGATTGTTCTAGATATAAAGAGAGCTTAACAGCCGTTAAGACGGCGATAAGGTCAGCAAAAAAGTCCTCATGGAGGAAGTTATTAAAACAGGGGCTGAGACATCCAGACTCAGAAGGGTCTTGTCAAAGGACCCAAATAAGAAGGGAAAATAGAGTCTGGACTACCACAAACTCATTTCAGGGGGAGTGGGGACGTCGCCCAGAGCGAGAGAATGCTCTCGGTAGGCTCTGAAGTTGACAGGGATTGGGGCTTTACAAAGTCTATAGTTAATGAAAGAAGCATAACATGGGCAGTAAATCCATTTCATCCCCTAAATCCCAGGGGCAGACAGGATAAGGCCAATCATGCTTCAAATGACAGTTAGTTATATAATAACATGGCTGGTATCAATATACAGAAGTTGTCTCTTGCTGGGACACATACCAACAGCTTGGAGGGAAGTGTGGGTAATCTTCAATCTGAAAGTTGAAAGGCAAGCCATGTGGCAGCAAAAGATTATAGACCAATAAGTCTCTCATCCTTCATGCTCAAAGTACTAGATAGGCTACTGGACGTGCGAATACGAGAGGTAAGGCAGGGCTATCACATATCAAAAAGCCAGCATGCCTATGCAAAAAGAAAGTCGGTAGACTGAAGGATATCTGGAGTTCAAGGAGTACAACCACACACATTATGAAGACGAAAGTCATATATAATCAACTGAGGAGGATAGGCATTCTATGCTCCTCAGTAGAAAGGTAAGCTCGTGCATTGGCGAATCAGTGGTGAGAAGATCTGTATATAGAGGAACACCAGAGCGTGTGTGTATTCTATTTTTTTTTTGCGACCAGGAGGTTAGGAATCTTCCAAAGATAGCAGTAGCCCATGCTAGCTGCATGAACGATTCACCGCCGATGCAGCGCCTACGTGCTAAACAACCACCCCCCCCCCCCCCCCCCTCCCCAGCCTATTCAACCACTCTCCCCGCGGGACTGCCGTTAGGTATTACTTCGCGGGGCTGGTTAGCCATCATGCTATCAAGTTGAAGTGTTAATCTGCTGACTAAGACGTTCCAGTCTTCTCAGTTCCTTTTGAACGGTTATTATAAATTCAGTCACTTCGCTTCAATTTTCGTCATTTTGGAGCATATATTCAATTATTACCGATGGATTCAGACATGCCATGCCTGGAAACGTGGGCAATGAAATACTGCGTGTTCAACATCTTCTTCCTGATCTAAGCAGTTCGTACACATCGGGGAGCTGTCATGTCCAAATCTGTGGAGGTACTTGCGGTATCCACCATGACCATAACCTGCTTCGTCAGATACCGTTCTGTAGGCACTTATAGCTCTTAAAGCACATAGTCTGTAGACTTTTGAGAGTTTTCTTCTTGACTCTTGCACCGCTAATGCTTTTGCCCAGATTGGGGAGGCATATAGAAGCACAGAGCTCACCACTCTGAATAGCAGGGCTCTTCTATCTGGTTTGGGACCACCAACATTTGGCAGCATCCTGGAAAGAGCCGCTTGTATGTTCGAAGCTTTTTTGCTCGCATATTCCACATGAGATTTGAAATTTAGCCTATTGTCCAGCATTACTTCTAGGTATTTCAGTGATTGTTTAGACCTGATTGTTTGATTGCCCACCTTGACATTGATGTTTTCCACCGTTCTCCGGCTTATGATTAAGATCGCCTCCGTCTTTTGCTCTGCTTGTTCAAGACCTGCAGACTCCAGCCAGTTCTTAACATTGGCGATAGCTTCATTTGTTGCCGCCTCTATTTGGTGGGTGTATTTCGCTGTTGTAACGATCGCAATGTCGTCTTCGAAGCCTGTGTGTGTGCGTGTGTGTGCTATCACCACTTCTGTAGTTAGTAGTTATGTAAGAAATCTTGGATAAAGTAGAGACCGAGGATTTCGTGGTTTCTCCATATGCGGGTGACCGGGCGATATTGGTATCCGACCGATTTTTGACAACGAGCAGCGAGAGGCTGAGTACGCGCTTGAAAAGCTGAAAAACTGGGCCTGCAATAGTGGACTTAGCATGGGGACTCAAACCCAATGTGGTGCATTGGACGTACACTCCTATTAAAATTTAGGAGTGACTTGCAGCAGCACTCAAAAAAATTAAGAATCCTTCTCACTCAAGTGACATTTAAAAATGAGAAAAGCTCGACTTTAAGCTCAGAATAGCAAATCTGTTGAGACATTTGGAGGTTGAAGAATATTCCACGTCTTCCATGTCCATCGAATCTGTGGTTGACAGATTTTCACATTGTCAAAACCTCAATCAAAACGCAAGGACTTTTGAAGGCAATGGTTTTACGACTAGTTGGCAACTAACAATAAATTGAACTTAGATATTTTGATGACTAAAATTTGCTTATTTTAAAAAAACTGTGTTTTACATTTCATACTAAAAGTTGATCCTTTCATAATGCAGCGACCTAAGTGAAACAATATATTATTGTACTGCTTAAGAAGAAAAATTTTTGAATTTAAGTGGATAGTGCAAAATAACGAAGATTTATTAAGCTTATAAATATTAAAGCTACGAAAGACGCAATATGAAATATTATGTATGTAATAAACATCAATTATATTAATAAAGTACCGTGAATTTCACCTACCTTGATAGCGTGAGTCAATTCGGGGAGATTTATCACGAGCACAGAACACCAAAAGGAGCAAGCAATATACATCAACTATAAAGGTAGCTTACATTTTGACTCTTTGCGGCTAATTCACTGAAATAACTTGTTAATTGCGAAAAGTCACAATTAAATGACATATTACATGGCTACTAGAGTCAAAAGGGCCATTAGACAGTAGACACGCCACAGGCTGGAATTCACCCTGCCTACCTTAATTTAAACAAGGAACAGCTCGTATCTCGTAAACATGTACCAACTACAAAAAATACTTTAACAAACAAAACGGCCGCAAGCTCTAACTATGGTAAGAACTCGTGTTGGCAATAATTACAGCAGCCGAAGCTGGCCACAGTTCTAGGCAAATCGGCGTAAAAAGGGGAGAAGTTGCATGCAATCATGCGAGGAGAATTACAGACGCATGTTTTCGTCGCGGTCTAACTACTATAACTCATTTTTATGTTGGCGACAAAATGACAAAAGTTCTCGATCAGATCCCGAAAAACTTTGTAATTCCACTGCCTGGAAAAAAGCTGTATGGTTAACGAATGGTCCCCAAGTGACATTCAGGAATTGTAGTCGTCATTTATTTTGGATAAAAACTAAAAAATGTGCGGGTTTATAGCGGCCATACAAAGCCTAAATGTTTTACTGCCTCACCGCTGTTACTTTACAAGCTGCGATAAAGTGGATATCTACCCAGGTGAGCGGGAAGTACAAAACCCAACAAGGCTAATTCACCGAATCACTCGTGGAATTCTCTCATTCAGCGGACTAATAACTGACGATAAAATTGAGGGAGGGCACACTAACGACAGTTAAATTAATAACCTGCGTAATTTAGGGTTTCAACAGTTTCGACCCCCTGCTTATGTCATTTAGATCGTTTGCATTTGATAAACGTGATTGCTTCTATAATCATTGCCTTTCAGAAAGCACACACTTATTTAGGAGCTGGCAATGAATACCTGAACTAGGCCTAATTAGGGCAGGATATTTGAACTAATTTTCTTTTTAGATAAAATACCTTGAAATATATAGGGTTCTGTGACAAATATTAACGCTTTCGAGTTTCTATCAAGTTCCACAGAAACATGTCAGGTGAAGGTCAAGCTTCCTAATCACTTGCTGTTAAAATATTCAAAGACGGGCATGATTCTAGCCTAATTAAAAACACGCTACCTTGGATAATATTTAGGAATTAGGGATTTTTATTCTATGGATATTAACCGAACATCTCATTTTCAATTTGCACTAGGTAAATATACGTAGGTGGATTAGAAACAGTCATCTTCGATTTTTTAAAGATATTGAATTGAAACTGTTTATAGTTACAAGGAGTTCTAAAGAAATTAAAACTTAAAAAATCTATAGGTTCGTTTGAAATGCAATGGATTACGAGGCTGATTGACCTACGCTTTGTTTGAAAGATAGTAAATTACTTAACATTCGTACTGTTCTATTTAGAAAAGATTCGCGAAATTTGTATCGCGCCTTGTAATATCTACAGGAAATCAGGCTAGAATTTTCGTTACAGCAAGCAGAAAAAACAATAGACAAGTGGAGAATAAATGACATTTCATCGATTTAATTAAAAGGCTGGTTAATTAATAAAATATAAATATCAAATAAAATATAAATTGCAATCTAATATATAAAAATCAATATTTGTTTGTCGTATTTTATGAGCTGCAATACCGTTCATTCCATTGCGATAAAACTTTGTCAACTTATTGCTCGCACTTGCGCGAAGGTTATAAGCATAGTACAATTAACTTACAGTAGGTGGCGCGCGTGTCGTACCGGGAAATGTATTTGAAAGAACATTTGTGCAATTCTACAATATTTTTTTCCTTTCAGCATAATTTAAAAATTGACAATTGACAGCCGGCACAAGACAAACAGCATACGTCAAACGGCATATGTCATTCGCAGTTTATCGTACATATATTATACAAAATCTAATTATTATCATCGATGCCGATCAATGTGAGTGAGTTGAAACCGAAATTATTTAGTGCAAGCGTTGTTTTTAGAATATATATCGTGTTAATTGCTTTGTCAAAAATTATGCCTCCCAAACGTTCGTCACTTAGTACATCTACTAGCGCAGCACGTAGAAGTAAGCGAAATCGAGCTTCTCAAACAAACGAGGAACGACAAGCGAGCAATGAAGCAGATCGTTTACGAATCGTTCACGTTCACGTTCACGAGCCACCCGATCGCACGCATCAGAATCAGAAGACCAACATGCAGCGAGAATTGAAAGAGAACGTTCGCGAGCTATTCGATCTCGACGAACAGTACATGTTGATTTGCATCTTGCTGCATTTCAATATGATGTTAACTACGATTACAGTTTGCATTACAGTGTAACTATCTGCGGTTCACTTAAGTTCAACAATGAAACACCAAAAATGTACTGCTCGAATGGCAAAGTTAAATTACCGATATTGCATCCACCACCTGATCCATTGTTGTCATTGCCTTCGGGCGACTCACATTATTCCAAACACTTTTTGCAGAACATTCCCAAATATAATTCAGCGTTTCAAACGACATCTTTTGGAGTCGACAAACTTTTCCAAGATCAGTACATGCCTACTTTCAAAATTCAAGGACAAATATATCACCGTGTTGGTTTATTTCTACCGGTTTCCGACGCTGAACTTAAATGTCTACAAATCTACTTTATGGGTGGTGATGATGCACAAATCGATCAACACTGCAATGCAATTCCAGGCACCGAACGCCACATTATATCCAATTAACAAAAATTTTTCCACCAACACAAAGCATTGATAAAATTATTCAAAACTTCAACTTGACAACTTACCGGCGGCTAATTACACAAGTCAAATATGAGCCGACAAAACAACACTCGGACAACATGCCGGTCTCTACAACGCACCTATCAATGAAATTGTGATTGTCATAACAAGAACAAACAATTAATAATACAGAATCACAAAATAACAAGAGAAAAGTCAAGCAAGTTTAGTTTTCATAGAATTCTAGGAGAGATTAAAACCAAATGTTGTCAAAGTGCAAATTAAATTGATGTGATGGGTTCGTGAAAACCGTAAACTGTGTGATGTTGCGGAATTTCAAGAACATCTCGATTTTTCAAGGAATCAATATTGCCTTAAAGACACTTAAAAGCGAAAACAGTTTTAGAGATGTTATATAAGTAAATCGGCTGTTCAACCAGACACCTAAGTCCTTGGTCTTATTTATTTTTTCCAGCACACAACCATTAATGGTGTAGCTGAAGGATTCTTTCTGCGAGTAAACTTCATAGACGTACAGTTACTAATATTAAGGGGAAGATAATTAATAGAACACCAGTGTTAGAAGGCAACTATGTCAGAGTTTGAAATTTCCCAGTCTCGAATAGATGAAACAACATGGAAAATTTTGGCATGCTCTGCACAACAGCGAATTTTGGAATATTTTAAAAATAAGATACATCAGTGATGTAAATATTAAATAAAATCGGGTCGAGATGACTTCCTTCAGGCACACCGGAGGTATTGGAAATGATCTTGCACAGGAATACACGGAAAGACACTCGTTGGGTTCGACATTATAAGAAAGAAGGAACTCAGATAACAAACAAGGATGGAAACCCAAGGGCAGCCAACTGAAGTATCAAAATTTGGTGGTTAGCTCTGTCAAATGTCTTACTAAAATCTCTAAAGAATTGGAAACGGAAATGGATCAATTGATTGAGCCACACGACCACCATGTCATGGTTTCCGGGTTCGAGACCAGGTCTCCCCGTGGGTTCTTAAAAAATTGAATTAAAAAAATCCACTCCGTCTCTGGGCTGTTGTCTAGCTCGCAGCAATGCAAAATCAAAATATTCAAGTTTCCTCACTCCCCTTACCCTAATTCCCTTCTGACCAAAGTCATGCTAACGCATCGAAGGGTTGCCCCCTAGGTTTCGGCCACATCGTAAAAAAAGATACAGTCAATTTGCTGACCAGCTTCAATTTTAGATAAACAAAAATTAGAAAATTCCAGAATCTTAGTCGTGGCTGAACTTCCTTGCATAAAACCGTGCTAAAAAGTGCCAGCTAAGGAACGCTTTTCAGTGGCAGTAAAATATATGGCAAACTAATGCCTCAAAAACCTTAGCAATGCAACACAAATTGGCATCTGTACATAGTAAGAAATATTGCACCTCTTGCTTATCTTGCGAAAGGAATAATAAGGGATGATTTCCAAGATTTTGGAAAGACACCACAAGAAATTGATAAATTAAATAAATAATAAAAAACAGAAACCAGAGAAGAAGAACAGTTCTTTAGAAGGGAAACAGGAATACTAGCAGGACCGCATGAGAAACTATCAGCCAAATTATTGATGTGTTTCGCGACTGCGTAGTCAACAAACATAAGCTCGTTCAATTCTAATGAAGAAGGAGTAAATGTCGTCATATAACAAAAATTTTTAAAGTTAATATCACAGTTCTCAATGAGGAAAGAAAGTCTTCTTAATAAAATCACCAAAAAGATTCGCAAATCGTCGTGGGATCGGTTCTCTCGGTATTACCAATTCTCAATAAAGTAGGGCAGCCGTCGTAGCTTCGGTTAGAGTTCAGAAATCTCTAAAACAGCTTAGCCTAAGCGCGCAGAATAGTACTTATTCTTATTCTATTAATATAATTATTGTATGAGTCTTGATAGTCAGATATGAATCGATCACGCAAATGAGAATAAACCGCTTCCAAGCTTTATTTTTTATGTTTTATTGAGCTGTTCAGCCAAGGTGGACTGGAAAAAAAATTATTTGTTCGAGAAATGGGAAGTGCAAGAAACATTAGACCAATCACATTACAACAAAAAATTATTCAATAAAGACAAATCAGCCTTTTTAAAGTTAAAAGAGAAGCCACTATGAATCGGAGATGCTGCAGGTATTGGATCGAAAACCAAAGCAATCTGAAGAGCAGGATGCTGAGGCATCTCAGGAACCAGAGGAACCGGGCAGCGCCTAACCAAGATACCGCATGGGTCAGTGCTGAACACCAAATCCAAGAATCTACCAGGTTCGTTAGCAATGCTGGAACACTGTGCCATCCCGGAAGAAGCAAGGTTGTCAATGAAACATAAAAGACTCTGTGATGTCGAAGAATGGGTGGGAATAAGTCCGTCGTCATCCGACGACACCCAGGCAACAGCTAAAGTTGCAAGTTAAAGTTTCCAAGGAGCAGCAACTCACCGTGCGGACGTAAGCCACAGGATAGAGTGTTGACGCAAGAAGCAAGTAATTCATAAATATTCTCAGGAGCTCCTGGAGGAATGTAAGAAGTAACAATATATACACTCGAATAAGAAAGCTCAATAACAGAGCACAGGATGTCGCGATGAACAGTATAAGGGTCCTTCGATGTAGACAGATATCGAGCACGCCTAAAGACGATTTATTCTGGGCCGAAGAGCTCAGCATCGAAACATGAACATGATCAAATAGAGTCAATATAGAGGCTAGTCGTCTTAGATCGAAGGCCGGTTACATTAGCGCAGTAAGACGTAACAAATTCCCCGACGATGGTTTCATTAGGCCAAATCTCAGGAGAGAGAAAAAGGCGTTGAACAGAGCATCAGGAATGACGATGTTAAAAGATGCGAAGAAGAACCGGAGCCGTTGCGTGACTTGTCAATTCTTCTGGAATTAATTTCATCATGTGAAACTCCGCGATGAGAGGAGGCGGTACATGTTGAACGCATGAAAGTTGGGCGGTGCTCGGTCACAGATGCAGCTCCAGGAGAAGAAGAGTCCAAATTAGAAGCAGCCATGGGTCAGCAGATAAAGGGAGAATAGATCCGAGGAAACTGAGCCAATGAGTTCGCAGTACTTTTCAATAGAAGTAAAGCATGATGTAAAACATTTTTATTAACTGATAATATATGGTTGGTCGACCTAAAATTGCTGGATATCTCAATATCGAAGTTCTTTAGAGAGGCCGAATTAGATATATTTTCTCCACCGTCAGAAATAGTTTAGAGGTTTGGTGGGTGCCATTTTAGGGATATTAATCGGCATTAAGTTTTAAGCGGTAATTGTAGAAATTTTGTTGTTCAAACATGCTAAATCAAGAGTGCTATCGTGGTGAAACTATAAATGGGATTGATATAATAGAAAATGAAGAAGAAATAAAGCAGATGAAGGAACTGAACCCTGAGATACACCGGCATTTATTTCCGTCTCCTAACTATTACAAAGATTGCAGATCAAATGCTTAAAGTTTGGCTAAAAGGATAGCATGTCAGACTCCATTCAGAGTTAGAGATACAATTGTTTCAATGCTCCATCAGAGCAGCTATAAAGTCTCACGTTAAGTAGCCAGTGCGAAAACTATACTGGGATGGTTAATAAGATAGAACTTTACGTAAGATCAAAGTAAGTGCTTGTGTTTTCGATGTATCGGCCGTCAGCAAGTTTCTACACTCCTATTGAATAAGTTTCAAAGATTGCATAAGGGTTTGGTCAAGAAGAGGCAGAGAGAATCTATCTGGTTCCTTTAACCCCTTGTGAGCGTTTATTACCTACTCTCTACTTGGTTTAATTCGGCGTCTTCCTTGGGTTCCGTGCGGGATCCAGTCTTGAGCCTGTTGTGCGTTGCTGTTTGGCTCCTTTTCAGTGTGTTTGCCAGTTTGGCCTTCCAACACTGATGTCTATTCCGTCTTGATCCGTAAGACTGTATAGGTTTTCGCTAGTAATAACCTCGGGTCAATAGTGTTAAGGATGTGCCGGAGACATCGGTTGGCAACGATTTGTATCTTAGATATTATTGGAGAAGCTAATCATTCCCGATTCACCATGTGAATTCAACCTAAGACAATAGTTTTGTAGTTCTGCACATTGTTACCGTGAAATATCGAATTGCTAAACTTTAAAAAGGGCTTATGCGCTAGTTTTTCATCATGAGGGCCTGATTCGACCCCGCCGATTTCGTAGAGACGTTATTATTGGTGCGATATAATACACGAACATTGTTAAATATATGTGGACAATAATGACTGTATTAAGAGTTAAAACTGTTTAAGGGGACAACTAACAGTCCAAGCGTTCGGAGGTGTCATCATCCCATGCCAGTTGCCGTATAGGATAGTGAGAGATTGGGTACAAATTATGGGGACCGGCATTTAAGAAAAACAGATCATGATAAACTTATCGGTCGCTATGAGAATATTTTTCATTGCAGCGGTTGCAGGGTCATCTGAAAGCCATCAAAATTGATAAAATTCGCGACTATGAAGAATTGCGATTAGTAAAGATGGCGACCATAATCAACTTAGCCCAAACCCTTCACATCGGGGCGATTTTGTAAAAAGAACGTCTGAACCGATTTTTGAAAGATTAGTTTTATAACACTCAAAATAACTAACAAATGTTCGCCATCAAAATGCCGTCGGTGAGCCACTTTAAAAAAAATTACTTGGCTGACTATCTTTACAAACCTGACAAGCCTAGCGCCCTAAGTGACTGAATTAGACTAATAGTGTATCTGGATTAATTTTTCGGGAAGGTTCATTTTTATATATGAGCCTTTCCCGAAAAATTAATCCAGATATAGTAGGGGTCAAATTCAGTCACTTAGGGCGCTAGGACTTGTCAGGTTTGTAAAAAAAGGCAGGCAAACAATTTTGCGTGAGCTATCAGATATTGGTTGGTTGGTGTAAGTGGCAAGTGCTGTCAAAGAGGGCTCATACTCCAATTTGTACTTTACGTGCCGTTTAAACAAAGTCCTGTAAAACCCGGTTCGTGGGAACCGGTCAATCTATGATTGGCCTTATCTATCTATTAACGATGTATTGATATTCGCTAGCGGGTCAGAAGAGTTGCACTAAAATCTACCCGAGGAGTTGAGGATTTTGGAATCCAGAGAAGGGAGATATTGAATCCACCCGAAATAAAATAAATTAGTCCACCACTTTCTTCAAGGAGCTGGAGTCTAGCGCCTTTATGGCAGGGTAGTTATCCGTAAAAATGCCAACTTTCCTCGTCGGTGATTCATTCAGGCCCAGGAATAAGCATGCTTTCAGAATCGCATGCACCTGCGCTTCCATTAGTTATTATTTTATATGATAGTTTACCTCACAAACCTTCACAAAGGATCGGTTGGAGTAGTACGAAGCGCCGGAGTGACAATTACGCAAGCACTTCTGTGCTTATTAAATTTCGACTTGTTATATCTCTTCAAACAACGGCCTCCAAACTATGACACCATAAGTGAGGATAGGACTTGCCGCAGCTGTGTACACCCACAGCTTGCCTTCTTGTCTTGGTTTTCCATATTTTGTTTCCTGTTCAACTTTGTGTTAAAAATTAGCCCCAAGTACTTCACCCTGGAGGATAAGAGTTGATGATCGTTTAATTTGGGCATGCAAAGTTGGCTACCTTGGTTTTTGCGGTAAAGAGCATTAGCTCAGCTTTTGCCGAGTTCACAGATAGTAAATGTGTATAAGGTTTGCAAAAATGACTGGGATCGACCTGGAGACCTCAAGGCTAAAATGCAAGTAAATTTTTTATCATGTTTTTTGTGGTTCTGAACTAAAACCACTTCCTGTTTATAATGATGTGGCGAAAGTACAGGGGGCAACCCTATGATGACTTTAGCATTGCTGGGGCTAGAAGGGAATTAGGGTATGGGGAATAAGGGAAATTCATGTAAAAATATTATCTTTTAAATCTTAAAGTATTTTTTGTAAAACGAAGATCATTTATAGTACCATCCATGTTATCACGAGTGTCTCTGATGACTTCTAAAACGAGTTTTTGTTTTGCAAATTCCAAATATGAATATCTCGCGAACCGTTAGAGACCACCATATTTTGAATTTAGAATTTTTTTTATGAAATCAAATCTGGTCGGCCGCATGGATTTAATAAAAACATGTATTAATTCAAAATGTCGGAGCTATGATTCTGACACTTAAGTCTAACCAGTAACAATATTCGACAGCTCTGAGTATTATTTTACTTACCTTTACGTAATTCACCTTTTAAGATCAATTTTCTTGTCACCCAATAAAAATTTAAAATTACTAGAATCTTACAATGTATGACTATAAAAGTGGTGCTTATCGGAAGGATCCAAGGTGAAGATAATAAAATGAATTTCGCAAGGATAAATTACAGCGTCAATATAAGGGTAATAATTTTGCCGTGTTATCGATCATATTCGCGGTGTAAAGGTATGTGATTAAGGTGACATGTCCAGTTTTCACGTGCGGCTGAGTGGATGAATTTTATGTGGTCTGTCTGACAGGCAGGTGCGTGTTGAGCCAAGAGGCCGATGGCGTTTACGTTTAGATCGTGACAATTATATGCACACATTTCACTCACCGTGGTAGGATCCTGCAAGAAAGAAAAAAGACAGCGTTAATTAGTAAGAATAACAATTGTGGTTAGCTAGAAGAAATATGAAAATTTTATTCAATTCTGACAAGAATTTTTCTTAATTAAAATGCATAGGTTGATTTGGTGGGTAATTTTAATTATGAACGTGAAGTAAATATTTCGTGCGCAAGTTTCTGGAAAAAAGGCGTATATAATGGCTTTAATTTTGGAGCTATTAATATAAACGATCTGCAAGTATCCATATTTACAGTAAAAATTCAGTTTGATTACCTCTATTGCCTTAGCTTTTCTGAAGGATCGATCACGTAATCTTGAAGCTATTGAACGATCCTGCAAAATTGCTGGAATTTAATCATCAGCACCAGCAGTTATTGATCTCAAGACCCACTCATTATCCAGCATCCGACACTTATCGAGTGTTGGCAGAAAACTGAAGCATTTTAAAGTCAGATCACCGGTGTCTTCCACAAATGGGGTTTGTCTGGCCTCTGCGGCTCCATTCCATTCATAAATTGTTCGCAATTTCGACTTATTAGTATTTTAATGGAATATTAAGTGATTAATGCTATTAAAACACAATATCTCAGGTAAATGGCGTTCTGATGGATGTAAGCAATTTGTTGAGTGCGTTTAATGAGATTTTGTAAAATTATGTGTAAAACAAGTCAAGGAAATATTTCACATAAATTAAAATATAAATTATAGAGGAAAGTTCAGCATTGGATTGGGATTTTAGTTTTAAAAACACTTCAAACGTACAATGGAATAGGGAAAATTACTATAATTTTAATATAGATATAACAAGAACTAAACTTAAGAACAGCAATTTTGGTACATTTAAGCATTTTTTAAATACTACAAATTTTCGGCTAGAATACAGGTCCGAAAGGGCTATTAAAAATACCACCCAGCACTCCATGAAATCTGGAGAAAATCTGTAAATTGTTTGTCTGAAGCAATTTCGATAGCAGATTTGTTGATAGAATTAAAGGCACTGCCATAGAACCGGGTGAAGTAACTTTCCTGTCTTATTTCTCGCAATGAATATCGCGTTTTTCATACTCATCTATAGATGTGATCAATTTAGTCCTCACAGCCTCACCTGTACTCCAGGCATCCGCAGGATGCCTGGAGTACAGGTGTGCAACTCAGTACCTTTCTTTTTATGTTGCACCCCGATGTGGAAATTATATTCTAGTTAAAGTCTGATATACTATAGTATCATTTAAAACTAGTTTTACGTAAATCTGTTAAGCAATTCAAAATGTGAGATTACGTAATTTTTATAAAAGTGAAAATGTTTCTTATTGTTTACAATGCAGTAATACTGTTTAATTAGATAATTGAAATTAAAAACGAAAAAATAGCAATTTGGTCAGAAGAAAATACAGAAAATGCTATTTGACAACTGACAAGGTTTTAATGAGAGCGGACTAAACACTGCGAGTTTAGTATCACGTTAGTCGGTTCCCAAGTACCGCTCAAAGTGACTGATATGTGTCAACTTTGTTGATGTTGATAAAATTTGTCAGGGCAATGTCGAGGACGGTTATGTTTCATAGCTCTTGATTTGTTTTGGTCATCGGTGATTCAGTCTCCCTAGTATTAACTGGTAATAATCTCTTCTGCATATGAATTAATAATTTTCTTTATTACTTATTAAGATAGTTTAGTATTAGTTTAGTGTGATTATGAATTTGAATTTCAAAATTAATCGTTTAGCTATACAATTTTCCTTCGTTTTAAACTGTGTTCTCGCGTTGGTGTTAAAAGTTATTGCTCAGTGTCTCGTCTTGCTTTCTGATGTGAATTTTTATTTATATTTCAGACATAAATAATGTGAGAACGTTGCTCAATATATTTTCCCATAAAACAAGTGGATTTAATATATGTCACTTTAATGCGAGAAGCCTTAAATCAAAGATTTCTGAGGTACAGGTGCTTTTCAATAATATCAATGTGCATTCAATATTTATTTCTGAAACATGGCTTAATAAACATATATTATCTAAATCAGTTGCAATTCCGGGCTATAAGTTATTCAGGTGTGATCGCGAATGTCGGATTGGTGGAGGAGTCGCTATTTTTGTGAAGGATTGCTTTAAATCCAAAATTATTAAAATATCTAAAGAATGCGGTATTGAGTTTCTAGCTGTCGAAGTGTATTGTGCTACAGAGAAATTACTTCTTATTAGTGTTTATTGCCCGCCAGGGGCTTTTAATCCTGACAGCGCGGTAGAATTAGGAAACTCGCTTTTATACTTGACACAAAAATATTCCAATATAGTTGTTGGTGGGGATTTTAATGTCAACCTATTACTTAAAAATAACGCTGTTGACAGTTTTCTTCACTTCTTTCAAACGTGTTGCCTCGAGAATATCAATAACGGATTGCCAACCTACTATAATTGTAATAACCCCTCCCTTTTGGATTACTTTTTCGTATGCGATAGAAAGAATGTTCTTTTTCTAAATTAGATGACATCTCCTAGCCTATTTGATCATGATTTTATTTATCTATCGTACAACATTTGCTTATCAACTTTGCCTAATGTGATTAAATACCGTTCTTACAATAATGTTGATCAGCAAAGATTATGTGAGGAAGCTTCCAGTCTTCCATGGACCTGTATCCGGGAATATACATCAGCTGAGGATCAACTGAAAACGTTCTATGGCTTCATAACATATCTGCATGACAAATATGCACCTCTTCATACTAAACGTATTAAACCAAATTCTATTCCATGGTACTCACGTAAAATCGAGTGCCTAATTGCTGAAAGAGAACACCCCTTTCGTATATATAAGAAATATAAATCAGAGGTTTGTTTTTTAGGTACAAGAAAATTAGAAATAAGGCTAATGCTGAAATCAGAATAGCAAAGAAAAGCTATTTCGATAACTTATTGAATCCATCCCTTCCTCCTAAGAGGCTGTGGTCCAATCTGAGACGACGACGATCTCAATACCTATTTTTCTGTATCATCTAATAACTCTTCAACACAGCCAGCCCATAATATAAATTTCTATTCAGAAGACCGCAGTAGTTTTAGTTTCAGATGTGTTTCCCATGATGAGGTTATCAAGGCATGTCTATCCATCAAATCCAACGCCACTGGGTCTGATGATATTGCACCAACATTTTTTAAAATGTTATTACCTGTAGTTCTTGACAGCTTAGTCCATATCTTCAACTCTTGTCTTACATTTTCTGAGTTCCCACAGGTTTAGAAAAATGCAGTGGTTATTCCACTGGCTAAATGCTCTTCACCTAGTGCAGCTTGTGATTATCGACCAATAAGTCTGCTTTATTATCTCGGCAAAGTTCTTGAGAGACTACTAAGTACCCAAATCATCCAGTATGTTTCGGAAAACAAATTTATTTCGAAGTGGCAATCTTTTTTCCGCTCTGGCCATAGCAGCGAAACTGCCTTGTTGAAAGTATCTACTGATATACGCAACTCGCTGGATAATGATCTATTAACTGTCTTAGTACTACTTGATTTTACAAAAGCATTCGATTTTGTGAATCATAGGTTGCTTTTATCAAAACTGCATAAAATGTATAATTTCTCACACTCATCCATTAAGATTATATCTGACTTCCTTTCAAATCGCTCTCAGGTTGTAAAAGCTGGGGATGAAAATACCAGTGGATTAAAATCACATGTGGTGTTCCACAAGGTTCAATACTTGGACCTCTTCTGTTTGTCTTATTCATCAATGATCTTCCTGATGTCATTGAAGATGTGAATATCCACTTGTATGCTGATGATATTCAGATTTACCTTTCTCGTCCAATTGGGTTAGTTGAGGACTGTATATATCGTGTCAACCGTGATCTAATAAATATCTCCATTTGGGCCTCCAGTAATATGCTCTTGCTAAATCCTCTGAAGTCAAATTGTATGGTTTTATACAGAAGTGACCTTGATAAATCAGATCTTCCCACTATACATCTGAACGGAGTACTATTGCCTTATTCTCACAGAGTTAAGAATCTCGGAGTGTATTTCAATGGTAATATGGAGTGCTGCGACCATATAAAAGCTGCATGTCAAAAGATTTATGGCGGTCTTCGGCTGCTTAGACTGTCGAGTAGCTAAAGCTTGTTAGGACATTGTTAGTTCCTCACTTCACTTTCTGTAGCACAGTCTATTCGCGGCTAGATTTAAAGTGCAACCGGAAATTAAATGTCGCTTTTAATGATTGCGTACGATTTATTTATAATTTAAGACGTCACGATCACGTATCCCATTATAGGGATCTTGTTTTAGGGTGTTCCTTAAACACTTACTTAGATATAAGAGCTTTATTGTTTCTGCGTAATATGGTAAACTCTAAGTCTCCTACGTATCTATATAATCACTTGCGTTTCCTGAACTCGTCACGTCACGTCAGCCTTCTGACTCCTCGAGCGCATTATGTAGTTGGGCAACGTTCTTATTTCACTGTTATTTCTCGTTTGTGGAATTCTCTTTCTGTTAACATCAGAGGGCGGGATCGGGGACGGGATTTTAAAAATGAGCTGAAACGTTACCTTATAAATTCATCGTGAATTAACCATATCTGTAACACAGTTTCTACTATAGTTAGATTAAGCTACAAATTTTATAATTATTCCTTCTGTAGTTTTTGATTCTTTGTTTTGTCGCTTTTGAAACGTTTTTTTTTTCTTACTTAGTAATAATTTTCTTTTGGATTGCTGGTTATATTAGTTTGTTTTCTTCTTCTTTTAGTTTTATAATATTTGATAGTATTGTAATTTGAATTTTCCTTTTATTTTGAACTGGTAAAAAATGTAGTCTTGTGTACATAGCCTAAATAAATTGAATTGAATTGAATTAGTTTCACATACTATCAAACGATCTAAATTCTAAATTTAGAACTAGGATAATTCTTAAGAATTTGGGGATCATTAATAGATAAATCAAAATAATGCTTACGATTTACGTGTATTTATTGATTTGACAGAAATGAATATGGTAGGGTAGAGTCCTGTCTGTTGGAACACTTTCAATATTTCGTAATTAATTGTTGCATTTTCTCAGCTAAACTTATGAATTTTACTTTTAAAAAAATTTAAAAAGTTTTGTGGGTTTTTTTTTTGAAGTGTCGATTAAGTGAATATTTTACATCGATCATTAAAAGCATGCATATGGGCTTTTACTATATGAGATTTTTAGTATTCTTTAAGGTTCAAAAAGGAATTATGCGCATATTCTTATGGTAAAAAATGCATGTCTGGGATCGAAAAATGGCGCTTATAACGCATGTTGGGACACCCACTTTATTCATTTTTAAGCATTTCTACGCTATATGTACTTAGTATTGTTTATTAAAAGGATTGATTATTATTAAACCGATTTGCAAGTGTTCGATCGGAGAGTTATTTGAATTTCGTGTGATTTTTGTTGCTTTTTAGTAAACATTTCGTAATGTCGACTTGAAAACGAAAAACTGGATAGATCTTTCCAGATGACAATGGAATTTTGTAGAATCTTCACTCGAGAACTTTCTGGAACATTATCGAAATCACAAAATTTCGACAACAAATCTGTCTAGAAGTTTTCAGACGACAATCAAAATTTCTAGAAATCAGAAGTCCGACCTACGAAGAAAAAGAAGCTTTCGGCGAAGATGAAGTTGACCACGATGTTTGTGTTCAATGCGAAAAAGCATTGCCAGAAGAATTAAACAGCAAAAATTCCATGAGGTGACGTGTTTGTAAAAAGCTAGCTCACAAATATTGCCGTGATAAGCGATAAGCGAATGAGGCCGAGTCTGATTCCGATTGATTTCTTTTCCCAATTTTATATACAAAGAGTAAAAAATGAATAAAATTCTTAATTAATGAAGAAATTCTAGTATTTTTTCATCATTTTGCCGCTATTAGCGATCGTTTTGGTGCCAAAAAAATGTCTTCATAATTTTGACTAAATTTTCTTCTGAAATCTAAAAATTAAAACTTCTAGGCATATAGCTATGAACTTTAGCTTTGCAAAGGTATACCAAGCTCATTGATATATATATCCAATGAAAAGTTGTGACCGAAACACAAAGCGTGTGCCAACATGCAGGAATCTCTCCTACTTAATGGCAAAGAAATTCTGCAAAATCTATATATACATATGTATATAATATAAATTTTACGGACCCGTGTCTGTATATGAAATATTTTGTCAAAATTATAATCGGAATGAACATTTTTATCGCTACGGAGGCCAAAGCAGCAATTTTTACAAATTGTTATCTGTCTGTCTGTCTGTGCACGAATCACGCGGTAACTACTGAGCTCATTGAAATGAAACTTGGCATGTTGGTAGCCTATGTCCTGGCTCAATATATACTTTTGATCTCAGTAAACAAAGGAGGGAGGAGTTCCCGCAGGTTAGTGAAAAAACTTATAGTATGTAAAAATGGATGTGGTTAAAGGTGTATATTTGAATGTCGCAGCATAACTCTGGAATGCCTTGAGCAATATACAGCAAACATGTACATATATGAATTACAATGTGGTAAAAAATGCTGGTTGAGTGTAGCACCACAAGCACCCCTAGGGCCGGAGGTGGGTAGGAAGGAATATGGAACAATAACCGAAAACGACAGATATTAGTGTCGAATCCATAGTTTTCGGGGTCGCTGAGATGAATAATGACTCATGCGATGCCATTATATACTGTAAAACACGCCCAGCTTTCCTGATGGTGAGAGGGGGGGAGGGGGAGGAGGAGGTTAACACTTAAAAGTAGCATATAAAAATGGATGTGGATATATGTTTACGTGTGTGCTCCATCATACCTAACTCTTGAACGCCTCAATCAATATAATCCAAAAATGCTTTACATATAAATTAGAGTGTTAAAAAAAATACTGTGACCCCGAGGGATGGGAACGACGGGTCACTTAAAGATGATGAAAATAACCGATATTGGTCTCGCATTCAGATTTTTGGAGATCAAAAGTAACATTTCCGATGCTGTTAGGTACTGAGGGGAGTAGAACAACCCTAGGAGTGGGGCTGTTAAAGGAGTGATATGTAAAAAACAACCGATATTGGTATTGAATGCATAGTTTTCGTGGCCGTTGAGATGAACAATTACACTCCAGATGCAATTAGATATTGTGGGGGTAAGACACCCTATCGTTGGTGGTGATAAGGGAGCTACATGAAAAAATAATCGAAAACGCCGTAAATGAAACAGCCAACGATCTGTCGCAGAAGGGCGCAAATGGAGAATCTTTAGCAACCATTAACTTTTGTACGATGATGGGTTATGAAGAAAGATAAAGAGAGATGTGATGGATATGAAAAAGTTCAAGATAGTAAAGAGTTCTGGGAATCTCTTAATGCATCTGTATAAGAAGAAATAGTCAGATTGAATAAGTACCAACTAAAAAATTATGTAGGCTTTATCAGATTCGTTATGGTAGTAAGCTGGCTCGGTAGTGGAGTTTATGGATCGCTGCCGAGCAGATGTGTGCAACAGGCCTTTTGGGCCTCAGTATTTGGAAAACCTTTATCAATTGAAATGCGCTCTACAATAATTGGTTGATTAGCATAAAAAGGTAAATAAGGTAGGAAGATGAAGTTTATGATATTAATAGTGATGTCACCTGAGGAGGTGCTGAGGCTGGAGCCTAAATATCGAAGTTCCGGACGTAGTCCCTATTAAAGAAGCCTCCATCCTCAATCTTCTTTACATCTAGGATAATTTACAAAAAAAAAATGAAAAAATCCTCAAAAATGGGGGGGGGGGGGCTGCAGAACGAATATGTCGGAAGTTTGTGGCTGTAATTAAAGAAAAAAACCAAAATCAAATTATAAAACAAAGAGAAATTCAAGAACAAAAAAAATCACAATTACTTCAAACAAAAAATGTATGAACCAAAAGGAAATTATAAAAATTTTTTTTTGTGGAGATCCGTTATGCGTCTAATACCTTCAGAAGATGGGAAACTAGAGGCCAGTTACTCTGTGTAATGTCGACTACAAAATGGTTTGCAAAACACTGGGAAGTAACTTCGCTCAGTGATTGCCTCAGTAATACACCCGTCACAGTCCTACTGCATTCCAGGTCGTTGTATCTACGACCGTAACAAAGCATCTTTTGGCCTACCATGAAAAAACTGGTTCGCAAATGGCCATGATCTCTTCGGATCAAGAAAAGGCGTTTGATAGCATCTCGCATGAGTATCTACTGAGACTGCTCGATAAATTTTGGCTTCCGTCCAGATGGATTGAGATCATCAGTGGTCTGTATAGAGATTTAGTGATTCTCATAAAGCATAATGGGCAAGACGATGGGTCGCTGAAAGCACGCTCTGCCGACCAGTAGCGGAGGGTGGTTTGGGTCTTACAGACATGGTCGTGAAATTTCGTTGCCTTCAGGTACGGGCATTCCAACGAGTGTTCTGTCAAAGAGATAACTTAATTTCGCAGTTGCGGGTAAGTGCTATGGGGGTAGCGGCGCAGGGGAGCACTACTATCTGCTCTCGGTTCGCCCACCATCTCCGCATGACTGGTCCCAGGATATGATCTCTACGATTCTGGGGCAGAATAAGACCAAGATTTCATTTGCGATGGAATGAACTTGGGTACGGGGATTTCTCAGCAATTCCGATCACGTTGAACCCTGAGTTAGTAGATTCGGTGTTAAGTAATGCTCGAGGTGTAACGGCCGATACAGGAAAACTCACAGTTCTTGGAGACATCATTGATGCTTCTGGGAACACACTTATACACCCCCAGACAACACAATTAAAGGAATTGGTGGATACAGCACGAGAGCGTTTTGGTCCTCTCTCCACTAGAACCTAGCACTGAGGTGATAAACGCTTTCGAAATTAATCGACCGCCACACACGACATTCAGTACACTCAATTCATGTAGGCTGTGCGAGCTCTTCGTAGGAGTGAATAATACGGATACCTTAGGGGTTAATAGATGGCGCGCACATCTTGGGGTAGACTTGGGAGTAACTAGCAGAGTCATCTATAGTTATCCGTCCAATTACAGAGACTCTGATGTGGCATTCAAACTGCTCCATCACAGCCTCGTGCATCCAAACCAGCTGTCGCATATCGATCGACGAATTCAAAGAGCCTGCACGGTTTGTGGTGGTGAAGGAACCCTGTTCCACAGATACTTCACATGCCCGACCTTGTGCGACATTAATAATCTTGTTCGCGATATGTGCCAGCATATCTGCCCGACATTCAGTATTGCAAGAACGTCGTTTTTACTGGGGCCAAGGACATGTAACCAGGTAAATTGCTTGATAAACTTTATCTTTACACTTTCTAAATCGACAATTCATCTGTACTGCATGCGGATCGAGCCTGGGCAACAGCCCACTAACCCACAGTTTCACACACATGCACTAAAGAACCACTTCATTGCCAGATTGAATAGGTGATTACGTCTAGAGTTCATGGCAACGAAGGCCGACACATTCAACTGCACCTGGCAATCTTTATCGTCGGTGCGGAACGGAAGCCTCGTTTTTCACTGGGAATAACAGGCCGCAGACTTGCAGCAGCTTGTCCACGAAGCTCCTCTTCGCTTTGCTGCAAGTGCTGCGGGAAGGACAAGTCTCACGTTGGAATCGTAGAACTGGGAGGATGATGGGAGCAGTTTGCAGACGTCAATGACTCTGCAGACTGGTCCCGCGGGACTCTAATCGGTTCGAAATTTTTATGCGTTCGTTTAGAACATGTTTGGATGTGTGTTCCCGGAGGACTAGAAAAGTGGCGAATGGCTCTACGGAGAGGGCATTTGCTGGAGAGCAGTGGTTCCCGAAGTAGGAACTTCGCCCGGTGCTGCATCTACCCTCTGGGAACACTCAGACAATCATGTTCTAGTTTGATTTTTCAGTTTCGGTTTATTTTGTTCGTTCGTTTCAGGTTAAGCTACAGGTTTTTTTTCGGATTATTTTCAAAATTTTCCTGAATTTTTCTTAGAGCTGGCACTCGCTTGGATGCATTTAAAAATTTCTTTGTATTTTCTTTTTTACAGGTTTTTGCCTTCAAGTTTTAGAGTCCTTTTTATTTAACCTATTTACAGTAACGTAGTCTATTGAGCCATTTTTTGTTATGTTCTTTTTGATCCTTATTACTGTGTCTTTTTAATGTTTATGTGATTTTTAGGGTAGCTAGTTTTTGTAGGATTTTTACGCTTTATAACGATTGGGCCAAATAAAGAGCCATATATACATAAAAAAAAAATATAAAAATTTTTTTTTATGTATATAATGACACTTTATTCTGCACAATCGTTATAAACAAAAAAAATCCTACAAAACTCTAGCTACCCTAAAAAATGTACAATATTCAAAACAAAAAGACACAATAGTTAACGATCAAAAAGAACATAAGAAATGACACGCTACGTTATTCTAAAAATGTTTCGTAAAAACGACTCTAAAATCTGAAGGCAGAAAAAAATAGTAAAAAACCTGTAAAAAAGAAAATACAAGAAATTTTAAAATGCCTCCAAGCGAGTGCCAGCTCTAAGAAAAGTTCCTAAATTTTTTTTAAAAAATTCCAAAACTAATCCTAGCATTAAACAGAAATCACCGAAACCGTGAAGAAAATTAAACTGGAACATGATTGTTTGAGTGTTCCCAGAGGGTAGATGCAGCACCGGGCGAAGTTCCTACTTCGGGAACCACTGCTCCCAAGCAAATGCCCTCTCCGTAGAGCCGTTCGCCACTTTTCTAGTCCTCCGGGAGCACTCATCCAAACATGTTCTAAACGAACGCACAAAAATTTCGAACCGATTAGAGTCCCGCGGGACCAGTCTGCAGAGTCATTGACGTCTGCAAACTGCTCCCATCATCCTCCCAGTTCTACGATTCCAACGTGAGACTTGTCCTTCCCGCAGCACTTGCAGCAATAAAAAAGCGAAGAGAAGCTTCGTGGACAAGCTGCTGCAAGTCTGCGGCCTGTTATTCCCAGTGAAAGACGAGGCTTCCGTTCCGCACCGCCGATAAAGGTTGCCAGGTGCAGTTGAATGTGTCGGCCTTCGTTGCCATGAACTCTAGGCGTAATCGCCTCTTCAATCTGGCAACGAAGTGGTTCTTAAGTGCGTGTGTGTGAAACTGTGGGTTAGTGGGCTGTTGCCCAGGCTCGATCCGCATGCAGTACAGATGAATTGTCGATTTAGCAAGTGTTAAGATAAAGCTTATCAAGCAATTTACCTGGTTACATGTCCTTGGCCCCAGTAAAAACGACGTTCTTGTAATGCTGAATGTCGGGCAGATATGCTGGCACATATCGCGAACAAGATTATTAATGTCGCACAAGGTCGGGCATGTGAAGTATCTGTGGAACAGGGTTCCTTCACCACCACAAACCGTGCAGACTCTTTGAATTCTTCGATCGATATGTGACAGCTGGTTTGGATGCACGAGGCTGTGATGGAGCAGTTTGAATGCCACATCAGAGTCTCTGTAATTGGGCGGATAACTATAGATGACTCTGCTAGTTATGGTCCCCATTACTCCCAAGTCCACCCCAAGATGTGCGCGCCATCTATTAACCCCTAAGGTATCCGTAGGATTTACTCCTACGAAGAGCTCGCGCAGCCTACGTGAAGTGAGTGTACTGAATGTCGTGTGCGGTGGTCGATTAGTTACGAATGCGTTTATCACCTCAGTGCTAGATTCCCTAGTAGAGAGACGACTAAAACGCTCTCGGGCTGTATCCACCAATTCGTGTAATTGTGTTGTGTGGGGGTGTATAAGTGTGTTCCCAGAAGCATCAATGATGTCTCCAAGAACTGTGAGTTGTCCTGTATTGGCCGTTACACCTCGAGCATTACTAAACACCGAATC
Organism: Leptarthrus brevirostris; assembly: GCA_964036015.1. Lineage (NCBI taxonomy): Eukaryota > Metazoa > Arthropoda > Insecta > Diptera > Asilidae > Leptarthrus > Leptarthrus brevirostris. The sequence continues at coordinate 84,800,341 of OZ038373.1, read as the reverse complement.
TACTAACTCAGGGTTCAACCTGATCGGAATTGCTGAGAAATCCCCGTACCCAAGTTCATTCCATCGCAAATGAAATGTTGGTCTTATTCTGCCCCAGGTTGTAATCGTGGAGATCATGTCCTGGGACCAGTCATGCGGATATGGTGGGCGAACCGAGAGCAGATAGTAGTGCTCCCCTGCGCCGCTACCCCCCATAGAACTTACCCACAGCTGCGAAATTAAGTTATCTCTTTGACAGAACACTCGTTGGAATGCCCGTACCTGAAGACAACGAAATTTCACGACCATGTCTGTAAGACCCAAACCACCCTCCGCTACTGGTCGGCAGAGCGTGCTTTCAGCGACCCATCGTCTTCCTCCCCAGAAGGCGTCAACGACCTTCGACTGTAAAAGTTTTACGAAGCCTTCTTCGAAGCACTCTGATTTTAACAGATGCACGATGGACGAGGTAATCAAATAATTGACAACGACCGCACGTCCTTTCAGCGAAAGTGGATGCAGTCTAGTCCGCCACGAATTCACAGCTCCGGAGAGTTTCTTCAGAGCCATGCGGCTATTATATGTTTTACCATCGAGCCCCACATATACACCTAAATATTTCAGGCAAGTATTCGTCCATTGTATGCCGAGGGGAGAATCTGTTCGATTCCGCCACCTCCCACACCATAGGCCTTGGCTTTTGCTTAGGTTAACCCTAGCGCCCGCTAATCGCTCATATTCTTCGAAAACCCCACGAGCGACTGGAAATGCTTCATCTTTCGTTACAAATATAGACAGGTCGTCCGCATACGCTAGAATAAGTGGCCTTATAGTAGTGTATGGTAAGTGAATTGAATATTGTCTCAACGATTGACGACGATTTACTAGCAGCGGCTCCAGTGAAAAGTCATAAAGCATTCCTGACAACGGGCATCCCTGCCTGATACCCCGACGAAACGGAATAGGAGACAATATATGCCCATTATGCTTTATGAGAATCACTGAATCTCTATACAGACCCCTGATGATCTCAATCCATTTGGACGGAAGCCCAAATTTATCGAGCACTCTCAGTAGATACTCATGCGAGACGCTATCAAACGCCTTTTCTTGATCCAAAGAGATCATGGCCATTTGCGAACCAGTTTTTTCGTGGTAGGCGAAAAGATGCTTTGCTACGGCGATGTTGTCGTAGATACTACGACCTGGAATGCAGTAGGACTGTGACGGGTGTATTACTGAGGCAATCACTGAGCGAAGTTGAGTTCCCAGTGTTTTGCAAACTATTTTGTAGTCGACATTACACAGAGTAACTGGCCTCCAGTTTCCCATCCTCTGAAGATCCCCCTTCTTAGGTATTAGACGCATAACGGATCTCCGCCAACTTGAGGGAAATTCGGTATGTCCAACCACTGCAGAATTAGAGACATCCAAAAGGTCCGGAATCAAAAGATTCCTAAAACGAACAAAGAATTCTGGAGTTAGACCATCATAACCAGGAGAAGTATGACGTCGAAGATCCTTCGTTGCGGTAAGCATATCATCGAGAGTAAGCGTTCTGTCCAGGAATTCTATACTATCATCAGAGAAAGTAGGAACATGATGAAAGAATTCATCGTTGGACGAAAATGTTGGCAACGTCGATGCAGCATAAAGCCGCGTGTAGTAGTTGCGAATATAATTCGCAAGTTCCTCTCCGTATAGGATCTGGCCCGATTCGGCAAGAATCGAGTCTATTTCACAAGAAGCGGTACGACGTCGAGTTGTCTGGAAGAAGTACTCGGTCGGAGACTCGCCCTCTCGCAACCAGCGCGACTGGTTTCGGAGCACAAACTCCAAGCTATGCTTGTAGTTTTGTGCTGTCAGTCGTTCTTTAAGTCTCTCGTATTGTGAGAGTAACTCTGGTTGCGCGGGCAGAAGCGTACCAATCCGGGTGACTTCGGCCGTCAAACTCGATGCATGATATCTGCTCCGATTGAATCTCGTCTCGATAAATGAGCGAATCTGAAGCTTTCCAACATCCCACCAATGGCTAAGGTTTGAATAAATATTCTTGTTATCACGCCATTGGTGCCAAAACTGAATGAATTCTTCGATGAACTGCTCTGAATTCAACAAGTTATTGTTGAAAATCCAGTAAGCAGTTCGCTTTTCGACCAAAGTGCTAGTCACCACAACAAGAAGGTGATCACTTAATGAACACACTTCATGAGTGACACTAACGAAAAAGTTAAGAAGGCTAGACGAGACGTAAAGTCTGTCTATCCTCGAATCCGAAAAGCTACCCTGGACATTTCGGGAAACCCTTGTGTATGACCTAGTCGTTGGATTAAGCCAACGGTAGACATCCACAAGGTTGCTATGTCTGACTAGGCTCGATAATCGCGCGGCGTTCACCGAGTTGAATTCAACTCTAGAATGACGATCGATTAAAGAATCTAGTGTGCAGTTGAAGTCACCACCAAGGATAACCTCACCACCGAAGTTCGTAATATGCGACAGGATTGAGTCCAACACCTGTCTTGCAGTATCCTGGTCATGCGGCAGGTACACGTTTACTACCTTTAGCGTTTTGTCCCCTAAGACAAAATCCAAGGAAGATGCGAAACCTGGGAAGATGTCTGTGTATACAGGAGACATCAGTGTAAAACTGTGGGACACAGCAATTGCCACACCGGAACCTCTACGGGGTGTTTCTGTGGCAAAAACTGTGTAACCCTTGTGTAAATTGGAATTTTGTTCAAGACGTGTAAATGTGTCATGTGTAAAATTTGTCTCCTGTATAAGTGCAATGTCCGTGTTCCATTGTTTTATGTCTTCAAAAATACTGTGTAGTCTAGTGGGTGCACTTAAGCCCCCTGCGTTTATCGATGTTATCCTACACATTCAAGAAATCGCAAGAACTCAGACAATGACTGTACGACTCTAATGATGAAGAGTCCTGTCCAGTTGGAGATCCTCAAGGATCCCCGAGACTTTATTGAAGAGGCGCTCACACCTCGACACCTCATTGTACTTGGCCTTCTTTCTGGCCTCTGCCATGAGGAATTTCAGTTGGGGCAGGATCCTGGCTGGATCTCCAAGCTCACGCCTGAGAATGGTCAGGATCCTGTCCGAACTCTTCTTATAATGAAGGCTATCGATGAGCGAGCGCAGCTTCTCCCTCGGGACCTCCACCAAAGCAGGATCCACTTCAAAGCGGCTACCAATCGAAATGGAACTTCCACACGATTCATAGCCGCTTTGAGTTGGACCGGCCGTCTCGAGAGCAGAGACAACCTCTACGTCCGAGAGAACTTCAGTGACATCCATTGGAGTTACTGAAGGTACACTCGGAGCGCAAGGTGTAGCCTCTTCCCCCGAGACCCTCCCAGCGCTCACTGCCTTCTTCGGTGGTGGCATCACCTCCTGGTCAGGCTTTCTCTTCGTCTTCCTCTTCATCCTCCTCTTTTTCTTCTTTTGGCTACCACTTGTAACCTCCTCGTCCGAAGAGTCTACTTTTTCCTGTGTTGGAGTGGCACTGTTTACAGCCGGCGTCGGATTTGTCTCAGGGAGTGGCTCCTCAGACACCTTAGTGGCAGGTTGCTCCAAGAGGGCAGGCGCAGCACTGGGCGAAGTCACTGGTTTGGAAACCTCTGCTGGGGCAGAAGTTTCCTCCGCAGTGACCTCAGCCACTTTCCTGAGCCTCTTAGGACACTCCGCAATAAAGTGCCCTGCCTGATGGCAAGCATGGCATTTCGCTTCAGTGCTCACCTCAATCCAGGTCATCGATCCAGCAACACTCCAGTAGAAGCCATCTGGAAGCACACACCCCTGGTTCAGAGTGATGTGTGCTTCACGGCTTAAACTCAAGATGCCACGACCGAGTCCCTCGTCCCCAATTCTGAGTGGTACTGCCCGGACCTTGCCGTGGATCTTTCCGAACCTTCCTAAGAAGGCCTCAAGATCCTCAGACCTGGCCCGGAGGGGGACCCGAGAGAAGCAGACTCTCGTCGGCTTCACTGAGACCGGGTAAGTTTGGAGGTGCCTACCGCCCACGTCGATGCCCTCAAGCATCAGCTTGGTGGCTGCGTCGATGGTAGTGGTATAGACCTCCACCATACCGCGGCCAACCAGTCCGAAGGAGAAAATATTCTCCAACGGGACCACCAGTGACAAGGCCTTAAGGTATGTACTTTGTGTGCACCCTCGAAGGTGCTCACAGTGCATACCATACCGTTCGTCCTGCCACTGACAGTCAAAAAGACCTTGAAGCCCCGCGACTGTCTTAGGCCGAGACTTACCGAAGTCAGCCGGAGGCTGACGTGGAGTCACGTAGCTGCCCTGAATTACAATATTAGAACTTCTTTTAGAGCTAGCACTCACCTGCTGGGCGTAGCTAGTCCCTACTACTGCCCCTGAACTAAGTTGTTCTCTTGCTGGTGATGGTGGTACTGGTTGACTCCCCGTTGATTTCTCTGCCCCAGAGAGACTAGGGCGCATAATCACAGGATTGGGTGGTGGCGCTGTTTTGGATGCTGCTTTGACCACTTCTATTAACTTTGGTGCTCCAAAGATTTTAGATGCGGCTAAGGTCGCTGGCACTTTGGCAGCTGACGCTACGGAGTTCTTCGTGATCGATGTCGTCACAGAGTTCACGGCAGAAGATGGTGCTGCTTTTAAGGCGGATATCTTCTTTTTATTGGCGATGGAAGTCGCTGAGGCTTTAGCAGTGGATGTCGCTGTTCCGGTTCTTGCGCTGTTTGTCACTACGACTGTAGCTAATAGTGATGTAGAATCGCTGGACAGTGTTGCTATTTCTGCTTCTGCGGAGGTTTTGGCCTCTTCTTTTGGGCCCTTTCTAGCCTCTTCAGTGGGCTCTTTGGTGTTGAGGAAGGTCGTTAAGTTGACCCTTTGACCACGGTCTTTCTTTTTTCGTATATTAGGGGGTTTTTTAGTTCCCCCTGAACTACTCTCACTACTACTTCCACTGATCTTGTGACAGTAGCCAATATATTGCAACTTGTTCAAAAGTCCAAGGTAACTTTATAGCTGAACTGACACTTCAAAATTAAATTAATTTATTTGAAAAAATGTCAAAAAAAGTTCTCAAAAGAGATTGTATACGTAAAACAACAACACCAATTATAACGAACGTTTTTTTGTCAAAATAAACAAAACAGTAACACGCAAACTAACCGAACACAATAATAATAATAAAATGAAATGAAATAAAAAATTATAATTTAAAAGATTGTAGAACTTGCTTTAATAAAAGAAAAGGATTATTTAAAATTTGCAGAACTGCACTTAATTGTCAAAATGCCGTCTTGGGGATTTATTGAGCACTGAAGCTAGTTCACTTACTTGAATTAAAATTTATACAGATCCTGTCTCGATGAAAATATCACTAAGAAAGAGAGTTTTATAAACTTGTCGGCAATCTTGAATAAATTAAGTGCATCACCACATGCTTTTCTGCCATTTTCGTGGAGACTTTCTTTGTCGCGCCATCTTTTTCGCGGTATTTTTAAATATCTGATCCATAAAGAGTTCTTCTACATAAGTTTTTGATTAAAATGACGAACACTCTTTTCTCATTTCATTAAAATGTTTTATTCAATTATCCAAATTGATAAATTTGCACAAAACTTGGATTAATTGTACTTTAAAAGTTTACAAGATGCTTATATTAGGTGTGTAACTTTGCTTCCGCCATTTTTAAATAAATGTCAGTGTACGAGCCAAATTCTCGTCATTTTCGGGAAGTTTTAATTTTCTGCTTCAATATGAAAAAATCTGCGGCTGAGGCACATCGGATGCTCTCAAATACTTATGGTGAGGCCTCTATTAGTGAAAGAACTTGTCGTGAGTGGTTTAAATGCTTCAATGACGGTGATTTTGACGTCGAAGACAAGCATGGCGGTGGAAGGAAAAAGTTTTCGAAGATGCGGAAGTGGAGGCATTACAAAAAGAATTAGCAGAAGCATTAGGAGCGACTCGAGAAGCCATATCAAAACGCCTCAAAAGCATGGGAAAAGCATTGAAAGAAAAACGGCCGCAATACAAATAGAGACATGATAAAGTCATTTTGCAGCATGATAATGCTCGACTTCATGTGGCTGAACCGGTCAAAAAATATTTGGAAACGTTGAAATGGGAAGTTCTACCCCACCCGCCGTATTCTCCAGAAATTGCGCCCTCTGACTATCACCTGTTCCGATCAATGGTACACGGCCTGGTTGATCAGCACTTTCGTTCTTATGAGGGGATCAAAAATTGGATCCATTACTGAATCGCCTCAAAAGATGACCAGTTTTTTTGACGCCGGATCCGTATGTTGCCTAAAAGATGGGAGAAAGTAATGGCCAGCGATGGACAATACTACGAAACATAAATGTATTACCAGTTTTTTACATTAAAGCCTCGAATTTCGGGAAAAAAAACGGCGGAAGCAAAGTTACGCAGCTAATATTTCTCTCCAATTTAAAGTCTCTACTGAAAAGCAATTTTATTCATCTCTTTCTAATATATATTAATAGTATTTTCCCTTATTCTCTTTCTAATATATATTAATAGTATTTTCTCTTTCCCATTCATTTTGAGTATAGGGCATTTCAATAATTTTAAATATCTCGATGGGGAATCGAAATTGGACAATTTAATCATCACCACTCGATTCCTCATCAAATTTTAAAATTGTTTGTGTGTATTCTTATTCTAATTTACTTCATTCTTTTTATTTCAGGTAAATTTATCTTCATTTGTGGCAGTAGTTCAGGTACTTCAGATGAGTATGTAATTGTGGAAATTCAGTATTGTTCGATTACTTGAATATGTATTAATTATTCGTTTCTTTTTCAGGCGAGGTTTGCTAACACAATTAAATGAAACTCTATAGGAAATGAGACAAAGCACGTAACGTAAGAAAGAGGAGGCTAATAGACTTCAAAAAGAATATCTATAAAAAGAAATATTAAGTAATAAAAGTTATTGAAAAACATTAAGTACTGCCACCCTGTGATGTAAAGTGTTGTATAAAATCATATTGTAATCATATTAATAAAAAACAGAGAACTATAATAAACATAATATATCTGAAGTCTGAGAGATGAACACAGAAAGGCATTTATACTGAACATTAGGCAAGTTCCAAAACGTGGGACTACTGAAACTGATTGAAAACAGAAGTCTTTTAAGTATCCTACTTGAAAGATAAAAACGGTGAAGTGGTACAAACGTACAAAACCTTTTCTTAACAAATTTAGGAAAGTTTTAGACGTTCTTACGCACTAAACCGAAGATATCTGTCGAGCGACATTTCGAGAAAACTAATTCCTAAAACGTCAATTCTAGGCTGACATATGAATCGTGTCGTTTGCGTGTTGCAAAAATTATTTCATTTGTACTACTGGGGCACGAAGAATGCGAACCATATGAACAGTTTTGCAATTTTATTGGTACAAAAGCCGGAAAACTTTTTTTTTCAGGAAGACGGACTACACTGCATGAGGACTTACACATAAATAACATAACCGAGAAAGCAAGGGAGCCCTTCTGGGCTTGTTGCAGAGCCATTGAAACATTGCTGAACCTCTTACATCTTCACTCTGGGGTGGGGATGTGGCAAGTAATACTGCCTGTAGGTGAGAAGAGCAGGACTCCTTACTGCGAACTTTGAAAAGAGCCACTCCACTATAAGGGAAATCCTAGAGTGCCCGAGCTGACTATAGTCACTGACGTCATACTGATCAGTCTTTCAGCACTCCAACCACCCAATATAAGGGTGTAGAAAAGTGAAACATGCCACTTTTTGCCATCTAACATGGAGGACTCGTCTGGTATACGGACGATTCGAAAACCAATGCAGGAGTAGGGGCGAGTCTTATAAATTCAACGCATCATTCTCTTGCAAATGTTTTTCAGGCTCAAGATTATGTAATACTAATATGTGACGAGATCCTTAAGAGGGTTTACTTAAATAGGAACGTATTTATGATCTCCGATAATCAGGCGGTGATCACAGCAGCAGGCTCCTCCGTAACCAAATCAAAATTGGTCTAGGAATATCAGGAAGTTCTAGCTGAATGAAGCTCAACTGGGAAAAGTCCACTTCAAGCTTGACTCTGCCATGATAGTTGTTGGCTCTAAGTCGATATGCGGGACCAGTTTGATTTAAGGAGTAGCACACGCACTTCTCCACTATATCAGCTTCAGCACCTCACATCTCCATTATAATATAACATAAAATAAGTAAGTAAGTGTCGGTGGTTCCGGATACACCTTAAATTGTAGGTCCACTTAAAATCGTTGTCGTCGAAGAGGGTTAAGTTCTTCTCCCGCCGTTTTTTATCAGAGATCAGCAATTGATAATATTATGTTTTATTACAATATGTATTTCGTGATTTTGTGCCAACAGTAGATACTGCATTTGATTTAAGCATTACAGTTCAGTTCTCGTAAGCTTGAAATATTGGTTTCAAGAATCTTTAGTTTCTGCATGTAAATATTAAGTTAAACCAATTAATATATAATAAAAAATATAGAACTTTTGATTTCATTACAATTAGCAGTGATACCACCACAAACTGAAATTTCCCACGATTTAATGTTTGATTTTTAATTAAGACAACAGCCAAGAATAAATATTCACCTGCTATGTTTGTCGCGAAAAAAACTGCATGTCGGTTACTTCACGGTACTTCAAGGTCTCAGAATCTTCGAATTAATTAAGAAACCGCACAAGAAGTTGCTCAGATTAACTTCCGTCTGTGCAAGATTTCCGAACCGGCCAAATTCATTCAATTCTGATTTGGTAGTATACCACGAAGACCCATAATAAAGAAGCCACTCGACATTCTCCTCCTAAATAATCTTGAAACGCAGCCACATTAATTAATTAACAAAATATCCAGTCTTCACCCCGACAGTAAGAACTGACTAGTTGGTGGGTCTCATTCACTAACTTCTCCAGGAGAATGTGTAAACTATACTTCAGGTAGCACAAAATGACACGCAACTACATCAAATTCCACGGCTTTCAGGTCAGAGTCAGTATTATGGTGGTCACATCGCGTCCCAAAGTTTTTGTCTGATGTTGTTTCAATGCCTTTGGGACTCCTTTTTTGTCGAGGATCATTGCAGAGCTATGGAAACCTGCTCCCGTACTATCTTGAGTCAATCAAAGCTGCTTCCTATTAAATAATGCTAATAAGGTGGTTTCATTTGTTCAAAACTATGCTCATGGCCACATTATTTGTTGCGGTCTATGCTGCTTTTTGACAACCCAATTTATTGGCAGCCCCTGCCTCTTGGTCTAGGCTACCACGAGAGAATGTTACGAAGAACTTAGTGTTTTTCAGATACTTTGGTACTAATTAGAGAAATAATTTTTTCTTAGTGTCCCACCTGGTTAAGATCGCAGTGATCGTTGATCACAATTTCTGATCTGTATTCCTTGCGTGACAAGATATTACTTGAACACAGTTTTTGTGCCCAATAAATTGGAAAGCCGCAAAAACACCCTGTGGCAAGAAGTGTTAGGCAACATTTTGGATAAATTGATTAATGAAATTTCATTTAAGAGCTGAAAGGCAGCCTATCTTGATCAGATAAGATTTAACAGAAATTGATTCGATCATAAAGGGGCGTGGGACTGTTGATTCAACTGTCGTTTCCGATGTCATGAAAAGAAAGCTGACACTCAGGATTTGTTTGGTTTTTTTTTTGTCAGCATTATGTTACTTTGTGAGGTGTTCGGTTGTAGCATTGTGGCTTATCTTTTGCACGAAAATATGGTTTTAATCATTTAACAATTTATTTCATGGGATTATGCAAAAACGATTTTAGAAAGCAAAAACAATTAAGTTTGGCAGTGTTTACGTTAACACTCTTTTTAAGTGCGGTATGGGAATCCGAAGAAAACTCATCGCTGAATGTACATTAATAGATCATTTTTGTAATAATGAGTTCTAGCTATCTTGAGAAAATAGCTTCAAAAATAAAGAATTTTGGAAAGCATGCCAGTTTTAAAAACTAAGTGCAGGAAGTAGACCAAAACGTTGATACCGATTTATAGTGCGAAGCTATTTAACGAAGTTAAGGTATCCGTATTGAGGTAAAAACATTTGAACCAAAATTTTTTTGTAACATTGGATGCGGATGGAATTAAGGGTAAGAAAATGGATTAAGTGGTTGAATAAAGGAGATGACGGAGGACGTTTTTTATTTCATCAGAATGCCTTAGGCTCATAAGAAGAGTTAAAACAGAAAATAGTAAATTATTTCACATCGTTCTGCGGAAAAGGGATTCCTGAAATTTGACGGTATATTCAAAATTGAATTGAAGGCCGTTTTCAAGCTCTTAAATTGCGCGTAGTTATAATGTATACAAGGAATCACGATAACAATATCGTAAGAAAATTTACCATGACAATAGCGATATAGAAGCGGGAAAACTGCGGACAAAACTTGCGCAGGTTTGAGGATGTTTCTTGTTTTTCGTAAAACAACATGATGGCTTGTGAAGTGCAGTAATGTCCGAAACACTTTTTTGACTTGTGTGTCGCTAAGAAGACAACACAAGAATATTGAATAATTCTTATCTTTATGACTTTTGCTTTGATTAAAAGCCATTACGTAAATATGGGAACAGGTAGGGGTTGACCTGAATTGCTACAACCTGATTACTATTATTTTTACCCATGTGGTGACCCAGGAAGCCAAAACCTCTATATTAAGTACTGCAAAAGACGCTCATCCACCTTTAGATAGGCAATGAGGTCTTTAGCAGTGGAGAATCTGACATCATCCGAGCTCAGGACTTCCCGACTGAAGATACTGCTTCTCAGCCATGCCAAGTCAAGACAAAAGCACCTTATGTCCATAGCGGTTTCATCATCTTCCAGAGAGAACCGACCCTCCGTCTCACTGCAGAGACCTATCAGATGTAGATGTTATCTCAGCGAACAGTGGCTGGAAGGGCTTCAAGGCACCGACATAAGACCGATATTTTGGCAAATTACCGTCTGGGTCTCGTCAAGGGGAAGACGATATTGGTATCGTCGCAATCTTGGCGAGATAAGGCTAATCTCGGTCCTGGAATTTTGGTCCGGAATTTTGGTAGAAACATGGAGAGGAGGGTAAGTTATATAGCTGTGATTATTGTAATGGTCTTTTTCCGTAAAATCCCAAAGAGTTGAAGCCTTCTAGGACACGGCGACCCTTATCTGGACATTTTAAAATGTTAGTTACACCTCTAAGCGGTAGCAACCGGGCAATGCATCTTAGAACATAGCCGAGTAACTAATGCGGGAGGAGATAACCTCTTAAAAAATTTCCCTAATCCGAGGGAGTCTGCAGTGGTTTTCTTCGTTCGCGAATGGTGTCCCCTGAGGCGCTGCTGTAGGAGTGGAGGCGGAGGGTATGGTAGACCTTAATGGGTTGGCTACATCTACGAACCACTAACAGAAGCAGCTGTGGGAAAATTATCTACCGAAGGTTCTGCCCCCGCTAACGGAGACTTGGAGGGACCCGCTCCTATATATACTCCTTCGACTAAGGCCCGGAGAGGTGTTTTCAGTCTGTAAGAATCTCGCACTACCGGAGTTTCTGCTTGTTTCGCTTTGATAAAGGTGCTGTTTCCTTTTAATTGGCGGCTATTTACGAACAATTAAAACGAGATGTGCATATTATTGGGACGGGATAGTCTGACAGGCTTACATAGCAGAAAGTCGGTGGGAACGGAATAAACTGACAGGGTTGCACTGCAGAAAGCCTAAGAGAACGGATGATCAACAGGCATACAGCACACAGCGACCGGTTTTATCTGGTTCTTAAGCACAAGTCTTTTATGGCTGTGCGACTGGATGACGTCATGCACACTTCAGTCCACGGTTGCTGAAGTTTTGTGGACATGCCCAACGAAAACAACAAAGTGGAATATGGAGAAAATGACATGGCCGACGGCATAAATTCATGTACGGAGCACAATTTTGGCTACAATATGTCTTAATTTTATTATAATATTTACATATTATTATTGTTATTATTATACTGCGCATCCACAAGTTTATACACAATAAAGGAGTAATGATATCGTCTTTCGGAATCTCTAGTATGTGAAGTAATACGCGAATAACCGTTCAACCCACTGAGGTGGCCATTATAGACGCATAGTCACGAGCGATACGAAATAAAGTTGGATACATGCCTTGGTGATCACGCCACCATTATATAATCCGCGTTTGTCGCAGTTCTCGGCGCTTCAAAATCTAATTTCAATTCGCGACTCCATTCTGAAACCTACTGAGCACACTCAGATTCATAAATGCAACTTAAATTTAAAATTTTTTTATACCTTATACCTTATACCTGAAAGCAACCTTAGATCTGCCTGACTTAAAGCGGCGGTATCGTTGTAAGCATAAGTCTTTTTGTGATGTTGAGTAGGGCAGGGATTTTGATGACATGGATTTCGGCTTGAAAGACCAGCTAAGGCCAACTAAGCAATGCAAACGAAACTGTCGTGTTGGGTAAAAGACACAGCACCATATTCCATTTTTGAGTCACCATTGAACCATTTAAGGATTTTAGGGTCCAGAATTGGGCCATCGCTCTGGCAGTCTGTTCGTTCAGGAAAGAGGGTCCTGAATTTTCAACTCACTCCCTTAGTCATGTGGCCGTTACGGTGCACCCTATGCCAGGAATGCGCTGAAGAAGGATTTTTTTAAAGAATTTTTTCTAAAATTCTCCTATATAAAACGCGACAGATGTATGGGAAAATATCTGAAAGGAGGAGGTGCATTTAAAATAAAACATGAATTCCGTTTTAAACTCAAGTCTTCACCATTCTTATTAATAACCTGAAATATTCTTCTAGGAATAGAATCATATGGATTTTGAACTAAATTACTGGGTATTTCACTCCAACCTGTTTAGCAGAAGCAATTAACTCAGCTTTGTTGTTAAATTGCTGAAAAAATACTTCTGTTGGCCATCCCCATAAGTTCTCAATTATATTGAGGTCCGGTGATACGATTCAATTCAATTCAATACGATTTTTATTTTAAGTCGAATTACTTTTTGACTTATCCCCAAAAATATAGGAAAAAATACAATCTCCCTTTTAACGCCGAAGTATGCAAGACAAAAAATCTGAAATAATTCATACTAATAGAAGATATGTTATACATTACACGAAAAATAAAACGAACTTTCAGTCATTTATAGTTTCCGAAAAAAATAAATTATTATTTTTTTAATATCGTACGGAACCGTCGGTGCGTGAGTCTGACTCGCTGATTAATAAAAAATAATATATTGTTATTGACTAAATAAATAAAATAACATGCAATTAAATTAGAAGAAAAGATAAGAAAATTCCACAGTCCAGGTCAGAGGAATTTCCAAGAATTTGCTTTATTTCTTTTTTTAACATTCTTAAAACAACGAGTGTAAGTTTTGCTGGATTTTTTTGCATAATTCAAGAATACGTCACTTAACTACAGAGTCTCCTTACATTCTAATTTGGCATAAATGTTATGAAATCATTGATTCGGGAATGTTTAATCAATTCCGAGGTATTATTTGCTACTCATAGTAAATTAAAACCTTTTTCCAGCATACGGATGAATAATAAAGTTTTCCCGTCCATTGCAGGTGAATGTTCCAAGTATTTTAGGGTATTAAAATTTTTTTTACGTAGGTTGTTACTCAAGTTTTGAGGTATGGCAACACCAGTGTGAACATGTCAAATCTGGCATTGTCATCGTAAAGTTTGACATTCTTAATGGTAATCGTACTCAGAACGTTTTGTCATACGAGTGCTATTTGTGTTGATTACAGGAACTTGATCAAAAAATGGAATTAAATCGTTAACATTTTCGTGCGATGATTTTCTATGACTTTCGACGTGGATTAAACTAACAACAGTGTACCGATCAACTCCCTTCGACTTCTGGTAATAAATCACCATCTCGAGCCACCGTGCTTCGCTTATGTTCCGAATTCAATCGTGGTCGCACTTCGCTACAGTTTGAATTTCGCGAAGGTAGTCCTAAATCGGTTGTGGTGCTAGAAAAAATAGATGCTGTGCGTGAACTGATATTGCAAGATCGTCATGTGAAATACCTTGAGATTGAGGCACGCTTGGGCATTAGTTCCACTCGCATACATTCAATATTGCATGAACATTTAGCCGTCAAAAAGATTTGTACGCGTTGGATACCGCATAATTTGACAATCGCTCAAAAAAAAAGGCTCGTGCCGATTGGTGCAAAGAAATGGCAAATGGTCGCCTGTTTTTTAGGAATAATTGGACATTTGCTATTGCAGAAACGTAGAACAATCAATTCTGAATGGTACACCACCTTTTTCCAGAAGTGTAGAAGTGTTCGGAAATATAAGGGAAACCAATCGCAGAAGACGAATCATTCTTCACCACGACAATGCAAGCTCTCACACAGCGGCTAAAAAAGTGAAATTTTGAGCATTCAAAACTTCGAATTGATGGGTTATGCGACCCGTACAGTCCTGATTCGGCACCCCATGATTTCTTCTTATTCCCGTACATCAAAAATAAAAATAGTTTTAAAAAAAAAAGTTGAACCGACTTCACAAAAAGCGCTAAAAAGCATAAAATAATTTTTAATTTTATATCTATTACGACATTTTGAAGTCGGTGCAAATCAAACAACTTCAACAAAAATATTTAATCGTCATTTCTTATGATCCCGTAAGCTGAAACGTTCAGGTAGTATTATGTATTATTTTCAATTGTGGTTCTGTAGTTGTTTTATTTGTTTAATTTGCACCGACTTCAAAATGTCGTAATAGATATAAAATTAAAAATTATTTTATGCTTTTTAGCGCTTTTTGTGAAGTCGGTTCAACTTTTTTTTTTAAAACTATTTTATTTTTCACTTTTTAGTGTCTCCGACTCTATACAACGAAGAAAGGACCATCCAAATCGGTCCACGCGTTAAAAGTTAGTTTTAACCCCCTACCCCACCTCCATTCCACTAAACTTTTTTTCTCATGGCATCAATCAAGAAACATACTCTACGGAACAGAAAAGGAATCATCGAAATCGGACCATGCGTTACAAAGTTGGGTTTCACCCCCACCCCCCACCCCCACCCTACCAAAATTTTTTTTGACATGGTACCAATCGGGGAACATACTCTATCCAACAAAAAAAGAATCATCAAAATCGGTCGAAAAAAAAAATACGCGTCGAACTTAGAACCTCTTTGGTTTTGGGAAGTCGGTTAAAAATGCGAGGTCAACGGTTTTCGACGCTTGGTGAAGTGGTTAATACGTTCAAATCACACGTTTTGGAGGTACCTCAATCGGAGTGAAAAAGTGCTTCGAAAATTGGTTCAAACGCACACAAAAGTATATTGATCTTCATGGAGAATATTTTGAAAAACAATAAAGCCATTTTCGAATATAAATATTTATTTTTACTTATCTATCTCAAAACTTAAGTAGCAACCATCGTAGTATACAGTATTTACATTAGGCTGGATTTAGGGAGATTCTGCCCTGTGTTTTATTTTGAAGACTCAATGAAAAGAAAACAATTAGATACTATAAGTATAGGAAATAGCCGACTGGAAAGATATATAAACATATCATATAGTTTTTTATGAGCTATGGTCGAAGCATAAATTGGTGCAATCTTAAATTTTCACTTAAAAAGTTTTACAGGATTACATAATGTCGAAGTCAGCATTTTTCATAAGTATGGATACATTACAAGTTCACATCGAATTTCGTCTATTTTATTACAAGCGGTTACAATTTATTAAAGTTACTTGCTGTGTTCATAGACGCATTCATTCACGGCATATAGTGTAATGAAACTACTTGAACACGATTATAAGCAGTTTTCCAACACTTCATCATGTCCGATGGCGGACTACTTGGAAAGGTACACCCTTGCATTGCGCATAAATTTCTTCTGCATATCACCCGCATTTTGTTTTATCAAAGTTAAAGTCGCTGGCTCGACAATCAGATAAAAGCCTTCGACGTACGAAAAAACAGAATGTCCGACATGTTTTAATTATTTTCAGAATTTTTTCATGACGTTTTCCGGCAAATTTGAATTATTTTCCCATAAAATTCGCTATTGCCTTACCAAGGTACAAAGGTTCTGTTTCCTTTATGGCAGTTAAGGGGTAAACGTTTCATATCGGAGCGGGACATTTTGATAAGCCTAAAAGAAATTAATTTCATAATTTATATTCCTTCGATGGACTGTCTGTAATAATTTGCGTTTTTCATTGCTAATTAAAAACTAGTTTCAGTTAAGCGAAAAGAAAGGAATTAGAGTTTGTTTACCACATATTTTTTGTCAATCGAAAATAAGACAGTCAATTTTAATAAACACTTAAATTAGGAAAACTGAAAATACTTCAATAAAGAGAATCAAGATACATAAGAACTTAATCTGGGACAGGGAGATTTTCCCTATGGTACTGTGGCACCCAATGTGTGCAAATTTTTTGTATATGGGTTAAGCCCATATACATGGGTGATTCATAAATTTTCAATTTTCATGGAATGCACATCATTACTTTATTTTCATCTTTTGGTCTACCCAACGCAGCGATATTAAACCAACGCCAAAAAACTACCATCTAAAAATGTGCACAATGTTGATCTAATTCCTACCGCTGCAGGTACGGTCCTGCGAAAGTGAAAAATATCTTTTACGATTACCTTAAATCCATTCTTTTCCCAAAAGAAATGTATGAAATTAATACACCTGTTTTCTTATTTTTCTTAAATTTTCCATCTTCTTACCTTTCCTTCCAGGGCCAACTTGTCCAGGTAGAGAAAGAATTAGACAAAAACTAGAAGTCCCTCACTAAGTAATCATTTTATTGCACTGTGGTTAGAAAATTCCTTAAATAAACCAAATTTTGAGAGAAAGGGTCGACAATGTTTGTTTAGGAAGCACAGGTAATTAATTTTAATTACTGCTGGAAATAAGTCATAAAAAGGTTGGCGTAATTTATTTAATTGTCTTTATTAGCTTGTGCTAGCGAGTCTTTACACTCTAGTATGCTGGGGCTCTGTTACCAATATCGGATGGACAATTTGTTATAAAAGAGAGTCAGTCAGAAGGAATATCGATCATAGCTGAAAAATCAATCGATAACTAAAGGTGTTCTTAACCTAAAATTATTTAAAATTGGCCGAATTTACTTTTGAGGAACACGCGGATGTAATTTACATGTATGATGTAGAAGACGGAAATGATAGAGCGGCTGTACTGGAATAAATAGAGATAAGGAGGGGGTATTTTCGCGGACTTTCTGGAAGTTAAGAGAAACCGGAAGTGTAACTTCAAACAATATGGAATTGCCATCGAAAGATTCTGCCGACGTTGAGGAAATAAATCAATAAATAATCACTCTTGTCAGGCACGACCCTGAAACGAGCACGATACGAGTTAAAGTTTGGGGGTTTTTCATCGAGGAGGATTTTGTCGATATTATCATGCTCCAGTACAAGGATTACTGGAAATCGCCTTCAATCGGGAGAAGATTCGAATTTTGCATCTGACTTCTGGAATACGACATGGAGAACAGGGCGTTTCAATACTGAATTCTGTGGACCGATGAATGGCATTTCAGTGGGTATGGTATCATAAACTCCCACAATCTCCATACCCGGTCGGGTACTAACCCACATAGGGCAAAATTGACCCCATTCCAGCCGAAATTATGTGCCAATGTTTGGGCTGATATCATTTAATTTTGCCGCAAATGCTTAGTAGCCAAATTTATAAGCACTTTTTGGAAAATACACTGCCAGATCTGCTAGAGGACATCTCTCTGGATAATTTTAGGCAATGTTTTACCAACATGATGGGGTTTCAGCGCATACTGTCAACATTGTGAAGGCAATATTAAATGATTAATTTTCCGAACGCTGGATTGGATGAGGTGCACCAATTCCTTGGACAGCTGGGTCTCCAGACTTACTCCATTGAACTCCATAAAAGAAAACAATGAAGGATGAAGTTTATTCAAGGGCTATAAACGATAGAGACGAATTAATTAGCAGAACAGGTACAAGTTCAAAATATCCATTTTATTGAGTAAACAACAAACAATGTTCTTATTTTTTTAAATTATGCTTCATTTTACTTTGGGTAATTCACTTAAACGTTCATTTTATATGATGTGGCTAGATCCTTTGATGCGTTAGAATGGTTTTGGCCGGAAGGTAGTAGGGGTAAGAGAAGTGAGGAAACTTGAGTCTTGTTTTTTGCATTGCTGCGAGCTAGACAATAGCCCAGAGACCGAGTGGATTATTTTAATTGCTTAATAAAAGCTCACGAGGAGACCTGGTCTCGAACCCGAGACACCCATGGCATGGTGGTCGTGCGGCTCAACGAATTGATCCAACTCCGTCTAAAAAAAAAAAATTAAAAAAGATATGGAAAAAGCAAAAAAAAAACCGATTAAGCAGGTGACATTTCCACAAATCACCTGATCCAGAGTGTTCCAGAGACAGAAGTAGATCGTTCAGGATCAGATTTCGCACAAGCGATGCGAGGGGAATGCCGCATGTTTAGTCCCGCCAAAGAAGAGCTTATAGTCCTGCTTTTAAGATCTGTAAAGTTGTATGAGTGAGATCTAGCGTCCTTAAGGATGCCGTGATCGCCTTAGTTTTAACGTTGTTAAAAGCACCCTAAATATATAGTAAAGCAACTAGTGTGAATTCTTTGTGGATAATTGATCTTCCTATTTTGTCAGTAAAGGTCGGTCTCAATGGACTTACTTACTTATATACATATTGAGAGAGAGTTTATATTGTTAAAGTGTTTCTTTGATATGGACATCACTAATTCTATACTTACTAAACTTATTAAACTAAAGTTCTTGCTATATGAAATCCTTCCTTCTTTGGGAATGAAGAATTTGATGACCTCTGTCTATGAATCTGGAATGAACATATTGTGTGATTCAGACAGATTACATAAATGGCTTCCAGCGAGGGGATAAAAGCTCGAAATCTGCTTAAAGGTAGCAGATATTATACTGTTCACGTCCCGTAATTTGAAAACCTGAAACTGCTGACAGCTCATGGCAGTTTCATGCTACTAAGGATCTTACGGCCTCGGCCAAGACTATCACCAGTAGATTTAATTATTCTCACTGTTCGCAGCCCAGAAATTGAGTGTCAACAAGTAGCTCTAGCGTTTCTAGGTTTGATAATGGTCCAGTTTTTGCCTTGGTTGATTATGAAGATGGAAGGGCTTGGTGATTTTGAGAGAATTTTTGCTTCGGAGGTGCTTTCGACTTTATTATAAAAGGACTTCCACGTTCGATCTTTTCGCTTGGGTTATGAGTTTGCGACATTGATTTCTAGGGGCAATGATTTCAGCTGAAATTAGAATATTAGAAATTTTTTAAAGATTATTTAAAATTTTTTGTTAATCGTTGGTATTAGATTTTATATTTTTTTACTTACTTGTTAAGAATATTTGCACACTGAACTTAGTTTAATTTGCATCGACCTCAAAATGTTATAATGAACATAAAATGAAATATTATTTTATGATATTTAGCGCTCTTGGTAAAGTCGGTTCAACTTTTTTAAAAACTCTTATTTTTCACTTTTTAGTATCTTAAGATGTTACTTACAAATGCTTCTCTTATGATCTGTTGGTATATCGCACGAAGTAGAAAACTATAGGTAGCTATAGGTCAATCTCTAAAATCTAGAGATACATCGGAAAGGACACTCCAAACACCAAAATAGTATCATCCAAATCGCTCTATGTTCCCGCCCCAACCGCACACTAGGTATAACCTTTCTTTTCATCGTTATACTTCTGGGTTACTCGGATTTATGAGATTGCAGACTGCCTTGAAAGGAAGGCGTCACATCCTCATTTGTCGGTCCTGACTCATTTTGCAGTTACTCAAAAAGCCAGGTCGTGAGAGAAATCAAGTACTGGAAAAACGAGAGTAAAGAAACATACTGAGCACATCTCCCAAGGCTAAGGCAAGCGGAAAGGTAACTACTCGCAACAGAGACAAAAGTAAACTTCATACGCAGCAAAACAAGGTAAGACATGCTGAACACAGCTAGGTACTTTGCTTCTGTATGAAAGTGGATGAGACTACAGAGCATATCATCTGCCATTGTAAAGCCTTTGGTTCAAACGTCTATTCTATCGCCAGGGAATGCTAGAAAAGCGGCTCCCAGAACAACCATAGTATTCATCAAGAATCAAAATCTTGACTAGGTTCGATAGTGCAGGGTTAGATCACAAAAGATCTCACTGGCCGAAGTGACGGTAAAAATCCTACAAAACTCTAGTTACCCTAAGAATTTTACAAGTATTTAAAAAAGACACAATAGTTGACAATCAAAAAGAAGATGACAAATGGAACTTTATGTTGCTCTAAAAGGAAAAAAAATTACTCTAAATTTTAAAGAAAAATCCTGTAAAAAAAATAAACAAACTAAATCTAGAGCTGAAGAACGAACGAACAAAATGAACCGAAACCGTAAAACAATAAAACCAGAACAGGATTGTCTGAGTGTTCCCAGAGGGTAGATGCAGCACTAGGAGAAGTTTCTACTTCGGTAATCCCTGCCTCCAAGCAGATGCTCTCTCCAGAGAGCCTTTCGCAATTTTTCTAGTCCTCCAGGAGCACTCATCCAAAAAAGGTTCTAAATTCTGAATTTTTAATGAGACGAATTAGAATTAATAAACAACTTTTGACCAATATCTCTAACACACTGGATTAGAAAAAAGGTTGTATCTCTTTGAAAGAGGCTAAGGTAATGTTTCAAAAGAAGATTAAATAAATTACGTAAAATTAAAATACAAACATCCGGTAGCAAATTTTTTTGAAAATTTATTTTCACACTTTGCACATTTTAGTGGAACTGTATGAGATGAATGCAGCTTGTTTGCTTTCTTGTTACCCTTCATTTGGCGGCCATTATTTTAGGTTGCACCAGTAAAGCATGTTAAAAAACGAGTATTGCCACCCTCTACTGTAACTTCTTCTCGTAAGAATGTTGCCCCTTGCCTTAAATTGTTTGCCTAGATGAGTACCTTCTTAAATATTGACTTCTCATTACTTTGACTACTTTGAATTACCGACGGCTTTTTAAGCGACCCTAATTTATATTTCTACCGAAGTTTTGTACTTTAGCTTAGTTTATCAAAATTAAGTTCACCACAGCGTCACTTCGAATAATAAAATTTCGAAACTCAATAGTTACATCAAACATCTTCATTCTATTACTATAGGAACACAAAGCATAAAGTCATGTATATGCAGTTCACCATACTGATTTTTATCGTTTCATATTTCGGATTTCTTGCGACTTACATATTTTAATATTGAAAGTTCCACGTTTATGAAATTTCCATAAATAAAAGGGACATCGCTGAATGTGCAGTTGTAAAAATTTCAAAATTTGGTGAGAAGTTATTCCTTAAACTAACCAGAAGCCCAAAGTGTAAAGTACATATTTTGAATAGGAATGAAACCCACAAAAGAAATAACCCAAAGGAAACACAAGACCAGAGTGCAAATTGAATTCCTTCCTTTCCACCCCCAAGAAATTGTTAAATGTAATAAGACAGAGGAAATCGTAAATTACGTGGCTGTCATGTACCGAAGATCCTTGTGTCAGCCGAATGCCTAAGATGGGCAGAGACACTGTCTCCAGCCATGCATAGACGTACTAAACTAAGTGACATAATATAGCTTGCGACTATGTGGATCTCCTACCAAAGGATGTATCCTTAAGTGAGTAATTTATATTGGAAGACATTCATCTAGCCCGGGGAAGAAGAAGCAGCGGTAGGAACACGTATTTGAACATCACTGCAAATTGCGTCTCAATTCGCAATCTGGAGGATGTTTCAGGAGCGGACAAAGAGAAATTGCAGCAAACAGGAGTCAGGAAATTAGTTAATTAAAACGGAAGAAGTAATTAGAGATAAAAATTGTTTGGTCTTTCTTTCTTTCTACGAATTTTTACGAATACAAAGGAACCTTACATGCTTTGAAGTTGCCTGCCTGGAGGATGGCAAACGAACGTTGGATTATTTAATTTCAGTACTTCCTGAGAGATAATTAGAGTTAAACTTCTTCTTCTGTTAAAAATTTGAAAAAGAGGTAATTATGAAGTAATGGGCAAATATTTCGAATAACAATACAAATGAATATTTTAGTACTTGTAACTGGGAAAACGTCTTGAAAACAAGTTACAATCGAAAACACAAAAGAAATAAAGATATAGTTTAGCTATAATTACATGGTATTGGTTTTTTGGTAGCAATTGATATTAACAGTAAATATTAGCATAAGGGAAGACAGAGTTGGATCAATCAATCAACGCAGGTGAGGTGCAGCTTCGAGCCTCAAACTGTCTATAAGTTTTTCAGTTGTAAAAAAAATCGTTTATCCTCTCCTTCGCTGGGCTTGCAACAATGCGAAAACAAGACATTAAATTTACCCTCATTCCCCTTACCCTTATCCCTTCTGGCTTAACTGGTCTAATGCATCATCGGGTTATGTATATATGTACATATATATGGTTATGTATATATCATCAAAAAAAAAAAAAAAAACCAAAACAGGAGGTTAGCTATAACTTGCGGGTCCCTTATTTTTGAAACGTACCTCTACAAATTAATCTTGGTTTTCAAGCTTTTTATACTTTAAAAAAAAATTATTGTAATTTTGTTTAGGTTATGTATTCTTTTGCGACGCGTTAATTTTTATTCAAACACCCACATGCAAAAGCGCAACTTAAGGCTTCGATTGCTGGAGTCGTGCAAGCGCCAGCAAGTGCTGACATAACCTACATTCGTCGACGCATTTCACCGTCTTTTTCGCATCCTTTAAACATTCTTACAACATCACAACAAATTACTATGAGGATTAATTCCACGTCATGTATTTTTCGCCCCTTTTTTCTGTTTCCACTCTATCATTCGCAAAAGTTTTTAGTGTCTTGTACACAATTTGCTTGCAAAAATTCCACCTTCGGTCGACGCTAATAATTTTTTAAATCAAGTCATCAAGTTATTTTAGCAAAGAACCAAAAATTTTGTAGTCCATTCATAATATAATTATTAGAGCAGAAATTTTTTATAAAATCTAGAGCCAAAGTAAAGTAGTTCATGTTAAATATGATTTTTATTTTTCAAAAATTTCCAAGGTTTGATTTCAGGGGACCACAAGCACGAATCCCTCTAAATCCCGGCCTCCTATCGACAGGCTTGAGTAAATAAACTTTTTCGAAAAAATTGTGAAGACAATAGTTATCTTATTTGGAAGATATCTTTTGGGATCAACATCCCCGAAAGCGATTGTGGGGGTGACTTGAGAATAACTTGAAAAATAAGAAGGGGTCCCGTTTGAAATTTCAAAGCTCCCCCTCCCAAAATACGTCCGACTCCAAAATAGACAACTTTATTTGAAACATCTTTTCGGAAAGCTTAGTTATTGAGATATTTCTGATTTTCAGGGCGATACCATTGAAAATTTAATTTGAGAATCACTTAAAAAATGGGTACTTAAGCTTCTATCATAAGTGGGGTTCAACTAAATTCTCAATATAAGTAAGTGTACAACTATGTCTTTTTGTCGTTAAAGAATTCAACTTGACTTCAACTACGCTAAACTAACGACACTTGACAAAACCATAGACTTGGGGGTCTTTTTGAATAGCCGTTTTACCTTCGTCGACCATATTCACGCCACCCTTTGGATTGCCTTCACGTTGCTATTAATTCTCCAGTCATGTTCTCTTCTTGTAATATCTCAGCTCCATGTCGCTCCTTGAGACATCGTGTATGTTTTAGAGTACCCAAAAACCTGAATAATTACGGTTTTCACCAGAATATCAGATGAAAGTGTTATTGTTTCAATGTAAATGATTTTCATCTATCTAAAATTTGTATAAAGGCTAATATTCTGTAATATTTTATTTTTTATTGTTACTTTGTCGTCTTGTTATATTGATTTAAAAATAACAGGAGACCCGAAGAAAAATTCCATCTTTCTATAGTAGTATCCACGAACGACTAAAACATCCTGCTTCAGTTATGTTGTATGGATGTATTGGCGCAGAAGGTTCTGGGGCACTCCAGCAAGAGAATGCGCCTTGCCAACTACAAAATTGGTTACAAATGTTATGTCTTTCAAAAACGTTCCTATCCTTTCCCAGCCCGGAGATTCCCCTGACCTAAATGCTACAGAAAATGTTTGGTATATCCTGAAATCCTGCATCGGTCGCTGCCTACTAAGAAATATTGATAGAACTTTTAATGAAAAAAAGGTTACCTTTAGTACTAATACGTACGTAACATCTTCTGTGACTCAAGTGAGTTAAATCTTGCTAAGGGCAAGCATAGGCGATGAATTGGTTCAGATACCCGGTTTTAGGATTCACCGTAATTGATAGAATTTTCTGTAGAGGTGGTGGTGTCGCTGCCTATGTAAGATCCACTGTTCTCTGTAGAGTGGTCCCGAGGAGTGAAGTAAGTATGCGTGAATCCCTAATCGTGATTTAAATAATTTCTGGCGTGACTTAAGAGATATTGATCTCCGTTATGTAAATATTATTATTTGTGGAGTTTTTAATACCAACTTTCTTATGTCAGCCGGAGCCTACGGCTATTTTATCGACTCATTAGCCTACGTAGATTTGCATACAATAGATATCGCCCCTACTCACTTCTCTGCAACATCTTCTAATGGAGATCTTTTTACCACACTTATGATCTCTGTCTTGGGGCTTTTAGAGAACCTGAATCCTATTCTTTTTTTGATTATAGAAATATTGATCTAAGCGGCTTTCAGAAAGAGGCGGAAGCTATCGATTGAAGCGCTATGTGATATATGTTGAGTGTTGATGAGCGATATTTCCCAATAAATGCACCTTAAATTTGCAGGAAAAGTACCGTTCCACTAGTCTCAAGAACAGTTAGAAATTCTAATTGTCCCTGGTTTTCCACACGAATTGATAACTTCATTCGCCTCAGGAATCGTCCGTATAACTCATGGAAACGCTATCGAATTTCTGCCTTCCGTCAAGAGTGCTTAGTAATAAAACTAATTCTGCGATTAGAAAGTCAAAAAAAAATATTTCGCTAAGCAACTAAATTCAAATTTGCCTCCCAGGCAGTTAAGGAAATATTTAAAATCTATTGGTTTGGTAAAATAAAACAAGTAACAAATTAATGTTAATCCAGGGGCACTAAATGCCCAATTTCTATCATATTCTGACTGTAGTGGATCTTCACAGGACGATCTATCAGACCCAGACCTAACGCATGTTGATAATCACCACTTTCTCTTTAGTTTTGAAAGAGAAACAGAGATATCATTCTCGCTCGGTCGACGCTAATTTACGCGTAAATCGGACTCGGATGATATAAATCCCACATTTATTAGGATCATATTCCGACATCTAATTCTCAGACTAACTCATATTATGAACACTTGCATAATGACTTCCAGGTTACTCCCAAAGTTATTTCCATACCAAAAAAGCAAAGTTGCGACTTTCGTCCTGTAAGTAAACTACCTTATCTTTCTAAAGTAGCGGAGAAAATTATGTCAGCGCAAATGTTGCAATTCATTCAATCTAATACCCTATTAAATCAATACCAATCGGGCTTTTGCGCCTATCACAGCTGCATTACGGCTCTACTTGAAGTCTCTGAGAATATTCAAGAAGCCATAGATGAAATCTCCATTCTGCTTTTGTAGGATTTTTTCATTCGACACTGTAAGCCATCGCCTCATATTTCTTAAACTTATTACTATCTTCAATTGTTCTATACAAGTTTCCAATCTGGTCTCCAAACACCTGACTGATCGATATCAACCGGTACAATTGAATAGTAGGTGAACTTGTTTTCTCCAAATTCCTACTGGTGTTCCACAAGGCTCGATTATATCCCCAGTTTTATTCTCGATTTTCCTTAACGACCTTCTTGATATTGTAGAACACTGCAAAATACATCTCTATGCCGGCGATACTTAATTCCTCATTCCGAGACCATTAGGATTGTACGAAGATGCAATTGCTTAAATAAATGGGGATCTCTTCTCGATATATGATTGGACTATTACTAACAAGCTAAGCTTAAATCCTTCTAAGTATTAGTGTCTATTAATTAGCAGAAGTTCAGTCGACACCAGTGAGCTCTCGCCAGTCGAACTTAATGACACACAGATTCTCTTTGTAGAGTCACCTTCACTCACTATGGGTCTCTAGTCATTTCAGTCCTAAACCAACTAGGCTTAAGCTTATCTAGGCTCTTCTTGTACCCGTATTGACTTATGGATGTAAGATGTATGGTAATTTGGACAGCGCATCTGAAAGGAAGCTTAATGTTGTTTTCAATTCAGCCGTAAGATATATTTATAATCTCCGACGGTATGATCATGCTTCACCCTATGTTGAATCTGTTCTAAGTTGTCGTCCCTCGGTGTATCTTAAATTTCGTTGTGTCGCACTTCTTGTCAAAATTATAATTTTTCATTACCCCAGAAATAATTTTGAGAGGTCTACTAGAACAATTTCAATTGCTTCCATCAGATTTAGGTATCTTGTAAGCAGTAGCCGTTTTTTTTCCTTTAACATTTGGGACGCACTGCTATTGGACTTGAGAAACTTCTTTGGATCGAACACGCTAAACGGATTTAAGCGCAAATTTTTTGAACGTCTAACATATTCACTGACTTAACATCATGCTACTGACAACCCATAACATTATATTAGATGAATTCATTCTAACTGGTTCTATTTAATATGCGTTTTGTACTATTATTTCTTTAGTATTTTTGTTTTCCTATTCAAGTAAAATTAATCCTTTCAATTCCATTATGTAGATTCTCTTTAAGAACTAAGTCTTCTTATTCCAACTAGTGTTAGTTTACTTAAGTGTAGAATATTTATTCATATTGTTAATGTACCTGCTTATAGCAAATATAATAAAATAAATATAAAATTAACAAAGTAATTTGAATTTGAAAAAAAAATTTACCAAAACTTCTAAATATGATTTTATTCCAAATTACATATTACCTTTTAACTGTACTGTACATACTATTGTTAATTAATTCGCAATAAAAAATACACTATCCAAAAACTAAATTTGTATTTTTACAATTTATAAATAGAAGCTCGCAGAAGCTTGAAATTCATGACGCGGATACTTTCATTTCTCTCATATTGAAGCTAGTCCTGAAGTGTCGAGAATTTAATTCCATTCAGCTAAGTTTCACTAGTTCGTGGAGTCTAGCGCAAGCCAACATTTTATAACCATTTTTCCCTCTAAATAATGTTGTCATGCTGTCTTAATGCAATAAAACAGAAGAATAAAGGATATACCAATAAACAATTATAATACGCCTTCTGAGTTAGAAGGGTTAATTCAATAATTAAAAGATCAGCACTCGTACCCCTCAATTTTATTTAAAAATCCTGCTAGATTGCTAAATAATTAATTATAGGTAGCAATATAATAAAGAGGGCATTGTTTCACAGGTTTTAAGATACACATATCTGTAACAGTTGTATTGTGATGGAATTATAAGATTATCAGGATAATCATGCATGAGACCACCAAAAGGGTATAATCGCTATTAAAATAAACTTGTGCTGCAATGTGAGACGTCCATTTTTAGCGCAAGCCACGTTAGGATCAAGCCAATTATTCACTTGTCGTTATCTCAAACAAAATAATTAATTAGTTAATTAACAAGCGATTGCCATGCACTGGAGCCATAAGTCCGAGCCAATCACGCATGCAAATAAAGAATCAAAACGGGAACAACTCAAAGGAAAAATTGTGGAGGCGATCATACGGTCTCGGACGGTTCGATTCGATGAGATCGTTTTCAGTGAGGATTTATACGGTAGCTGTATAAGGCACGTTGTAGACGTTTTATTCATTCAAAACCTAGTAATCGTCGCCTAAACTTTGTGATTCTCCTAGGTCTGGGGCGATTGAGTTTAGGTTTTCATGTGGCCAGAGGACATGATCAGATGAATGGATCAGCAATCGATAGTTGTTAATCTTTTATGCACTTTGGATGCATAAAACCTCCGGTGGAATTATTCGACTAAAGAATTTTAAGTAGAACCTGGTTGCAGCGTCGATGCCGATGATGGCGACAACGATGTTCATGTCAGCCGAGTGAGTCTGGTTGATATGTGGCGACAAAAATGATCGCAGCCCGGACTGCCTACTACAACCTGCTGCCAGAACAGAAGCTCCGGGCCAATAATCACTGGCGCTAATCATTGGAAATACGCTGATAGTATCGCAATTTATCTTCATCAGGAGGTCCGCCTTATTAGATCAACGTGGATGCAGCCAAGACCATCGCACTGGTTCCTTTTCCGTTTATATTGGCTCATTATCTGATTAGTTTCTGGTTAATTCCTTAAGCGATTCATTATCATTTGCCTACTGTGCAATACGTGGACCACACACGTTGACGCTAATGAAGACTATTTGTGAAACGGCCCTTTTTAGAAATTTGTACTTAACGCGCATTTTCAGGCTAGGGTAGCCATTTATCATTCTGAACCTGCGACAATTCTAATCGTACTTTCCTTATGCAGAGAGTAATTTTTATAGCTGCGTTTTTTTCGAGGATTAATAAAATTCCGTAAGCCGACAGTACCTAGAGGATTACAGTAGTAAAACGAATGGAAAGGGATACCAAAATTTCCATATAAGCAATATAAACAAATACGTAGGACGATGTATGTACTGTATAGCCGTTTTGCCGAGGCTTAGAAGAATGGACGAAAAGGTCGCTGCCAATAAAAATAAACGACCAATGACGAGTTTCTCTTGAGTGCATTTGCTTGTAACTTGGACCTTCCTCACAGCGTGTTCTTAAGGGTAAAACACAGCCGAAAATAGTTTTTTCTTTCCATCGCCCTCGCTTTCTTGAGAAGAATTAAAACACCAAAAGGGCTTGCGCCACTTTCAGGAGGATAGCAGTGCTGGTAATAATGTCACATCCGACAACACCTAGCCAGGAGAATTTTAAGACTTTCTTTGATTTTTGTTTTATTAGGACATAACTCGGGCTCATGTTAACCACTCGAACCTTAAATGTCTTGTGCTGTTTCTTTTAAGTCATTAAATTACCTTGTGGAACTTTGTGGTCGACTGCAACTTAACTTGGTCGCTTTAATGCTGCCTTGTAGGTCTTTGAAGGGTCGTACAATATTTAGATCTAATTAAAAGCTGGAAGTTATTAATGATTTCCCTGGATTCAAAAATTTTATTATACCGAATTTATATTACAAATTTGTATCAAAGTGTGGAAAAGTTAAGAAACAAATTAGACTTTTTCTTACATTTGGCGAAACATAGTAGGGATCTAGAAAACTCTCAAGATAGCAGCAGAGTGAGTACAAATTAGAAAATTATTGATACATTAATCAAGCAAGCTTCCGCAACAAGTGGGGTGTCTGAATATACAAAATGATTTTAAGGCACATTGGTAAATTAAAATGTCTATGGAGAGCATAGGGCAATCATATATTGTCAGGCTAGAGAATAACCTGTCTGACAAACTACTCCATCTGTGACTAAGAGGAATCTGAATTTATAAATTTACTAACTTCATACTTTTCCACTGGTTAACGTCAGGTAACTACTTCATTTAGCCTCAATATTTTATTTTCATTTTCTATATATTCTCTCTCTATTTCCCGTAAGCTCTTGTGGGGTATGGGTTGGGAGAAGAACTTCACCGGATTCGAGTCAACAATTGCAAGCGGACATTCAATTTAAAATGGATTTCGAACCACTGACATTTTCTCTGCAATCCCCATGGCCTTTTTATCGTAATATGTTAACCATGGATCGACTTCGACGGAACTCGAATCTGGTACCTATAGGTTGGTAGGCCGACACATTATTACTCCAATGACGACTTCGCTAGACAATCTACAACGCAATAAATGTAATATACAAGCATTTCGGTATCACAACGAACCAAGCTTTAAGGTTCTTAAAAAGTTCCTGCACTGGCAGATACTAACAACTTAACTCAGCTCTGAGTACATTGGTTTTTGCTGTGATTGTCGCCGCGATATTCGCGCGTAGACTTGTGAACGTCCCTAACTGCCAAGGATAGGAGGTTTTGTGCATCGTTACTAACCTGTCTAATAAAACTGTATATACTGACACCGCCTATATTTCTTCAGGTTCACCTTTAGATGTCTGTGAGTACTCACTGGATAACCTCTCGGATGCCTTTGCGTTTGCTTTGTTTTATAGACAGCCTGGCTTCGTCAGGCTTACCATAGACCCTAAACATATTAAATTATCATGGAAGGTTCCTTGACCTCGGACTTGCTACTGATTTTGCAGGTACACTGGTAAGACGATGCTTGCTGCCCCTTCTTCCTGTACCGAGTCATCATCCTCTATTTCATGTTGTTCTGTTCCTGGATCCGGTCATGAATACTTCTTGTGTACGTGAACAAGTTTGACATATCTGAGTTATTCTTGATAAGCAACTGGCTTTGTGATTGGAGTAGCGTCCTCAAAGAACGGGGCATTATGATTCTATAAGATCTTTCTATATTTTATTGTGTATCTTTTTTACTGTGTCTCTATTTCTAAATCTAATAACTGAAGTTCTAAACAGCCCTGGTTCAATTGTTCTTTAAAACGTCTAAAGCATGTTAAAAATAAGGTCTGGAGGAGGTTTTACTCCTCTAGGAGTGATTATTTAACTCATGCCAACTTATGCAACCTATTTTTATCTGAGTTAGCGTCTTCAAACTAATTCTACATGAACAGAATAAAAGCGTCTCTGCGCGTCGATCTTGAGCCATTTTGGTGGTTCGTTTGAAGCGCAATTTTGATGGCCATCCATCTTCTTTGTCTTTCAGAGACAGTGAAAGCAATAACGAAGTTTCCACCGACTACTTTAGAATCCAAAGACCTTCTATTTGACGAAGCTACGATTTTAAAGCAAATTTCTACCTTGGCTGATAGTTTTTCCATTGGTCCTGAGAGTATCTCAAACTCGTTCGTGAAAAGGTGTAGTTCTTCTCTTCCTCCTATTTTGTATTATTTTCTTAATCTGTCAACTCGTTTTGATGTTTTTCGGAAAACTTGCAAAGTCTCCTTACTTATTCTTTACAAAAAAGTGATAAACACGAAATTTCTACCTACAGACCAATTGCTAACCGTTGCTGTGTTTCCAATTTCTGTGGGTGTTATTTGCGATGTTTTTACTTTCACTGTAAGCCGTTCTTGCAGTCCTTCCAACACGGCTTCAGAAATTTCCAATTTTTGTATCTCTGCAATTGAAGTTGGTAAGCAAGTCGACTATATTTTAACTGACTTCAGCAAAGCATTCGTAAACTTTCCCTTCTCGAAGTTTGGCGGGTTTCTGTAAATTATGTTCATTCATACTTAACTGATCGCACTCAGAGGATTTCTTTTCGTGGAGCTCTGTTTGATGTTATTTTCAACATCAGATCATTTCAGATCTGTCGGAAATGAGAGGGGTGATATATCTCAGCGGGACAAAAAAAAATTGTAGAAGGGGGTGGAGGGGGGGCCTGAACCGTTAAGGAGTTACAGGGTGATCCACAAATTCCAGTTTTTCATTTTATGTACATCACTCTTTTATTTTTATCTTGTTCTACTCAACGCAGCGAGATCGCACAAACGCCAAAAAACCAATTCTGCTAACCAATTAGTTTCTGTTGTTAACAAACCTTGAATAAACGGCATTCTTCATTGTTTTCCATAAAAAAAGTTGAATAGAGTAAGTTCTGGAGCTCTAGAAAACCAAGGAATCGGTGTACTTCGTCCAACCCAGCGGTCAGGAAATTTTTATTTTTAATATTACCTCGCAATGTTGGCAGTATGCACTGGCGCTCCATCATTTTGGTAAAACATTGCCCTACGATTATCCAGAGGGATGTCCTCTAATACATTCAGTAGTGTATTTCCCCAAAAAGTCCGCACAAATTTGACTTTCAAGCATATGAGGCAAAATGAATGGTCTTTTTAAACGGGTGCCGATGATACCAGCCCAAACATTTGCTCAGAATTTGGGCGAAAAGGAAGTCCGCTTGGCCTATGTGGGTATGGAGGTTGTGGAAGTTTGTGATGCTATCTCCTGTGAACACAAAATTCGGCCCAGAAGCCAATGTCGCATTCCAGAAGCCAAATGCAAAATTTTTATCTTCTCTCGGAATCTTCTTCCAGTAGTCCTTGGACTGGGATATGATGATATGAACGTCACCCTGCTGGATGAATAACCCTCCAAACTTTAACTGGAGATACTCCTAGTAATTTTGCGACTGGTCTGGGGTTCCTTTCACCTTTTTGTAAAGGTAATAAGTTGGGCAATCTAATAAAAATAAAAAAGAAGTATACTTTCCTTTTGAGAAAATGCTGAATTTTAGGTAATCGCAAAATATTTTTTTTCGCTTTTGGAAGTGACTGTACCTGCAATGTTAGGAGTTAGATTGACATTGTTGACAATTTTGAAAAGGTCATTGGGTTGGTAGTTTTTGAGCTTTTGTGAGAAAAGACATTACTTATGATTACTGCTCGACTGAACCATCCCTCGGGAATTTTTTTTTCCGAAAGTAATGAACAGATAGAGTCTAAGGTATGTCTGGCAGTCGTGGCACTTCAGTAATAACGAAAATTTAAAAGGTAATTCAGATAGACTTCAAGAGGTTTAAACAATACTCTCTTATTTCAAAAAAATAATTGTTTTTTGACGAAACCATTATCCCTTGGAGTGGAAAGCTAATTTTGAAAACGTATCCTGAAAAGATAACCAAATATGGAACTCTCTATAAAAGATACGAATCGTCTAAATCACCGACCTGGTAATTTTATTTAAAAAACACCAGAATGTATTTTAGAGTATAACAAATACATGAAAGACGTAGATAGGGCTGACCAATATTCATGGTATCAAAACATTTTTCACAGAACAAAAAATTGACTAATATGTATGCTTTTTAAATTGCGCCCTCTTCTATTCTTTTCAAGTGTATCTTAAATTAAAAAGATAAGTAATGTCCTACAAACAATTTCTCCACAGCGTTGCGATAAAATCGATGTACAATGATGTTGCAGAAAATGATCGACACGATGACATACGACCAGGGCCTTCTAATATTATTACCTAAGAACTCCATAATCTAATCATCCTAAAAGATTATCAGACGATCACCCAACAAATAAACACAGAATTACTAAAATAATAAAAAGTTATATGCAAATTTTGCGGTAATCCATATCGTAAAGGCTCATGTTTGTGCCAGCGATCAACCAAAACTTTCTCATTACAGCAGCGACCGGCTATCTGTTAAGGACTCAACGACAATCTGGTTAACGAGCACTTCATAAACTGCAAACATCAGCTTTTCTTCCTAAGCGATTTTGCTTTGAGATTTTTCAGATCATATTGTCGTTAATACGCTTCGATCGGCACGGCACCTCAACGAAGTCCATATCATTTTTTGTTCGCGCGATATTGTGCAGGAAAAAATTACCCCGTACGTACGTACACACACAAACATACTTTTCTCCAAATTATGTTGCAATGCCTTGTGACCTTCAAATTTCAAAATATTTAAAAACTCGATTTTGATTTTCGGATCCATTACAATAACTTACCTATAAACTGGGAACTTAAAAAATCCAAGCTATCCTCCTCGATGTGATAGTATGAAAAAATAATACTTCCCTATTGTTCCGCTGAAATTTTGGTAAACAATTATGTTCAAATAAAAAGTTAAATTCTGGTAGTATCAATATGAAAATATCTGTCGCTGCGCGTAGCCGTTTTTCTGCTTTTAACAAAATGGTGCTGATTTAATTTTTTTTTCTTTATAAGAAGTGTTTTTTTTTCAAGTAGTGTTAAAAAATAGTAGTTATGAAAACTTTCAAAATCGGCTACGGCTAATTGAAAATCGGTTAATTGGTATTTTAGTTTTTAACGGCACAAATGAATTTTATACAGCATGTTTCGCATAAGGTGTGCCAAAATAAGTGGGGTGATAGACCTAAAAAACAAAAAATTATATGGCAAGGAGGGTGTTGGGCCCCCCACCCCCTTGTTCAAAAAGTACGATCAGTATATTAATGTCACTAACGAAAGTGACATCTTATTTTTTCTCCTGCCATCTCCGTTTTTGATACTTGAACTCACGGAGGACCTTTTACCGTTTCTGGGGGATGTTAAACCCTTCGGATCGGTCTTGCTGCTTAGAAAATATCGTAAAATAGTCGCTCGAATAACATGTATAAAATTCATCCTTGATACTATAATGTAGATGTCCCGATTATTTATCGAGCTTTCAAGCGTCTGGTGGACGTTAGGACCCGCGGGAAGCGTCTGGTGGAAGCGAGGATCTGCGGACAACGTCTGGCGGAAGTTAGGATCCGCCGAAAGCGTCTGACAGCTTTGATATTTAAATGTAGAAGAGCAACATATAATGTACCTTTAGTACACCTTACCTGTCAAAGCCACCTCCGTTCTAGTTAGCTAATACTCACACGATCTTACCTACTACATACGTAGCAAAGTCCATGTATTCCCGACCTGACATAGAAGGAGAGGAAATTCGCGGAAAATTCTTTTACTGTAAGTCAGAGACAGCCTTTACTTAGTCGCGTACGCCATTTTAGCTGAGTGCGCTTGTTAGTTTATTTGTGGCAGTTGTAGAGGTAAGTGGTTGTAAAGTAAGTTTTTAAAATGTCGAAAATTGAGTATCGCGCGGTGATAAAGTTTTTAACAAAGGAAGGGTTATCGTCAACGCAGATAAAAGAAAGAATGGACTCTGTGTACGGAGACTCTTCTCCATCTTTAACAACAATAAAAGAATGGGCTAAGCTATTCCGCTGGGGACAAGAATCACTAGAAGATGATCCACGTGAAGGTGGCCATGTCACAGTGACTACTGGAGAAAACGTGAAATTAGTACAGTAGAAGTTGTTCTAAGTGACCGTCGACTTAAAACAAACGAAATAGCGGCGCAAGCAGAAATATCTAAAACTAGTGTCCTTAGAATCCTGCATGACCCTTTAGGCATAACAAAAATTAGCGCAAGATCGGTGCCTAAATTTCTTAGTGCTGTTCAAAAGCAGCGACGCGTTAAATGTTGTTAACAGTTTTTGAAGCTTTCCCGTGAAGATCAGAATCGATTGTTACAGGAGTGCAATGGTCCTTTATTCGATTCGATGGAATGGCACCGAAAAGGAGAACCAGCCCCGAAAAAAGCAAAAGTCACCCAAAGCATTAAAAAGGTAATGTCTACAATCTTTTGGGATTGTGAAGGAATCCTCTTAATAGATTTTAAAGAAAGAAACACCGTTATTAACGCGATATATTATTCTAATTTACTGCGGCAATTGAGGCAAGCAATCATTGAAAAACGACGGGGAAAGATGAATCGAGGAATTCGGTTATTACACGATAATGCTCCTGTGCACAATGTTGCCATTGGCAACTGCACGATAATGTGGCTTCATTGAAATTTATCATCACCCCCTACAGTCCGGATCTCGCCCCCAGTGACTACTTTCTATTTGCAAAATTGAAGTCTGACCTACGAGGGAAAAAATGTAATGACGATGATGAAATTAAGGGGACCCGGTGGTCTAGAATTTTCAAAAAATCGATTTTTTTTCCTTTAATATTTCGAAAGTATAATCTTTCGAGAATATACTGTTAAATTTTTATAATGATATTGACGGTATTTTAAGTTCTATAGCCTTTATAGCAGGTAGCAAACGGTTTTCCCGCCTCATGAATGGAAAACTTTAAACTCATTTATCTCGAAACTACTTTTGTCTGCACGGCGTAGAGCAAAAAAAAAAACTGTCCATCCGATTGGGCTTAATTTTGAATATGTTATTCAGTATGCCAGTGGCTATCGTCGGAACTAAAAAAAATTTTTTATTTTAATAATTTTTTGTTTTTTTGTTAAAAAAGTATCGAAAAAAAGTCGTATTTTTGGTACCCAAAATTCAAAAGTGCACAACTTCGTCAAAATTTTTTTTTTAAATTTATTTTAGTTCCAGCGATAGAGACACTCATATAGATTAATAATCTTTTTTTTTCTATTTTTCAAATGACTGAAATCATCAACGCCACCCAGGTCGATTTTGTTGAGCGTGTTATTTTCAGCTAAATTTTTTATGATAAGTTTTTTTTTGTATGAGTATTGAGTAGTTTATTAAATGTACATAGTTCAATTATCGTTTTTTTAATTGGTTTTACCTTAAAAAAAATCCTGAAAATGCCTTAAATTTACGCGCGCTAGACCACCGGGTCCCCTTAAGCAAGCCGTTTTCGACCATTTTGAAGACAAGGATTCAGCGTACTTCAATAGTGGTATAGAGGCATGAATAAGAAGATCTGAAAAAAGTGTTGAAATAAAGGACTATATTGTAAAATAAAAATGAGTTTTTTTTTCTTCTATGTTAGGTCGGGAATACATGTACCTTACTACGTATTAGACCACCCATGAAATGTATGGAAAGTGCAAGTGTGTTTTTTATTTGCTCCATGTGGATTTTTATGTAGATCACGACGAAAAAATAAGATTCGTAAAAAAAATAGCTTAAAAATCATTGATTACTGAAATGAAGTATAAAAAAAATTCTGTAGGCTGGTCTAAGGCATATTTTTATAGAGAACGTGTACGAATGATATTTCGTGGTGTCAATTTTTCTTGAAAATTTTAGTTTTTTTTAAAATATTTTTTTTTAATTAGTCTACATTTAATGCTCTACAAAATTATGCATTTTTCAGAGAGTTACTGGTCACAAAAAAGTACGTTAGAATCGTCTAAAGAACTTTTGGGACGAACATTTTCAAGAAAAATTGACTTTTCTCAACTATGTTCCTATAACAGCATGAAATATTATTCGTACATCAAAAGTTTGTATGGAAAAAGTGTTTGTCTTTCGATTCTCTATAAAAATATGTCTTATACCAGTCAGAATTTTTTTCTGAAGATCTATATTTCATTTTAGTAATCAATGATTTTTAAGTCATTTTGTCGGCTTTAATTGAATACCCCATGGGTTTTTTCCAATAGACTAACTAATTTTTTTTTTACTAATTTAATCTTTTTGTCATGATCTACAAAACCGTCCACATGGAGCAAAACATACACTTTGCACATTTGGGTGGTCTACTACGTATATATAGAAAAAATTTCCTTTGATAATATAACGTAAGTCTGGGGGCTCTGGGATCTTACTCTAATATATATTATCAGATAATAAAAAAGCAGTAGATCTAACGATTAAAATGTAACATAGTGGATAAGTGGATTCGCGGATTCAATCCATGACGACATTGTTCAGCAACCTACGAAATTTCGATTTCCTCTACACCTTTCCTTCGCCGAATGTATAAATAGGAGTTTTATATAGCAAGCAGATAAGACTACCATGAAATACCTATAACCATGCCAAAAGTTAAAATAATTTTTTTTACATAGAATAGTACATTTGCGACAGCTCTATAGTAAATTTTAGAGTTGGATAAGCATATTTACTTTCGGCACTTCTTTTTCTAATTGCAATTAATTACAATGTTCACAGCGTTCTAGAAAGAAAAATATATAATCGTTTCAAAGACCTCGACCTTCATGACTTCAAGATGATTTAAAACCTTAAGCGGTAACGCCACTCTAGAAATTTCAAAAAATTTATATTTTTATTGGATCAAATGCTGCCAAGACACTTAAGAATAAGAAGAAAACCCCATAGCCCTGGAAATGTTATAAATATTTTTTATTGTAGTTTAGTGTAGAAATCCATCTAGCGGGCGCTTTTCGAGTTGCATGATCAGCTTGAGTTCTAGCAAATCCCTATGAAAAAAAAATTACCTTCAGAGTTTTAAACATTATGAGGTTTATATAAAAGGTTATAGATGTCATTAGTAGTATAACTACATCTAACATAGTATGCCTGTATACTGTAGTTTGAAATTTTCTACTAAAAATCGTTCCCCAAAACTTGAAACGCGTTTTTCTCGAAAATACTTTTCTAAAACTGGCGTATTCAGAATTCCTACACATCTTTACCGATTCAGTTGAAAGCGTTAGGATAATTTCCTACAATAATAATCTAATAGAATGTGTACAGATTTTTCGATAAGCTGATTTTTGATAAACTATTTAGTTTTGAAAAATTGATGCGAAAAATTACGTTTTTTGCATATATTCACTATTTGTCGAAAAATGTATATTCTTAAAATTCCGAATGCATCTATCACCCCACTTGATCTGAATTGTTTTGTGATAGCTTTTGCTATGATAGTATATTACCAGAAATATCTTGTTACAATGGCACTTAATGTAGACTACAGGTGACAGTCTAACGTAGATTCCCGCTACAATTATTGCTCTTTGCTGAGATTCTGTTTTCGCAATAAATTGTACGAAGTAGGAAGCTAACTGTCAACTCATAATAGTTGCTTAATGTTATCAGTTATTGCCTATAGCTTAAAAAATGTCTAGCACTGGCTTAAGTTAAAGAATCCCGGACTACACCTCATACTAGTTCATCCATTCACATTGTCAAGGCACGTAGTGTAAAAATTGATAGATTTCACTCCCCGATAACAGAAAGGGATAACAATGCTAACGACCATTT
Source organism: Leptarthrus brevirostris (assembly GCA_964036015.1). Lineage (NCBI taxonomy): Eukaryota > Metazoa > Arthropoda > Insecta > Diptera > Asilidae > Leptarthrus > Leptarthrus brevirostris. Next base: position 84,761,676 of record OZ038373.1, on the reverse strand, counting down.
CAGTGAAATAAATAAAAATCGGGATTGAGATCGTTAATTGCAACATTGATCAACATGCAACAAACTGGTAAATTTTATGATTATCCTGGGCCATAAAACGATATATTGTCTGAAATCAAATTTTATATGTCGAGACGGTAAGGATAATCAAGTCAGTGGTCCCCTGTCAATGGAAATAAATCAAATTTACTTGGACATGAATCCTGAATATGATAAATATTGCGTGGAGGCGAGTACGTAGTAATTACATACTAAATAATGTAGGAAGCAAGCCTTTGTGTAACGCTCGTAAAGACCTTTTTAAGTTCAACTGTCTGCTTGGACATTCATGGTCTGCAGCTATTTATATTTCACAGTTCCGCCATGGAACAACTACTTATTGCAAAATAATAAATTCCTGAGTTGAACCAAGAAGAATTTAAGCACATTCTAAAGATGAAGCATGCTTGTTATCTCTTAATATTCAAAACACTTATGATCCTTCTAAATGTCCATAAAACAGTTATCCCGAGATATAATTGAAAGTCCTATACGCGCATAAATCTATGGCCTCTGGGGAACACTTTTATGAACCCTTAACTCATAAATAAATCGTCTTAACTAAAAACCCCATCAGATGGATGAGGATGAATGAATTAATGTCAACGGTTACAGTACCGACCGGAACCTGGATAGCCATGGACCATCATGGGAGCTGACCATCGTCGCATTTGGTTGTCCACTTACGAGACGCCTTCGGGAGACGGACCAACGACATGCCAAACACTTTAATTGCGGACTCTTGCACTTCACAAGACTTTGGGGATTGTTGATTTTTCGAGTTGACTAATTGGATTTTATTTTATGGTAGGTCGTTGTAACTGAAATCCATAAAATTTCGGATGCATTTATTTATGAGAACTTTTGTTTCTGAAAAGTTAGGTATAGCCATAGGTATCGACTATTGATGCAGGCATATACGGCTTTTGGGGAAGTAAGAAATGAATGACGGCGCTTGCTCAGTCGTATCAACCTCTTTGCACAACGTCTCCGCCTGAGTGATTAATTTATTTTTATTTCTTATGTTTATTGATTTATTGGTAAGTCATTCTGAATGTTTATTGCGGTCCTAAGTAGTAGTCCCAAATGACCTTTTGTGCAACGAAACTGTTCGTCATAAACCGTCGACTCGGGAGGTTTATTGTCATCACTTTAGGGTAATTCCTAAGATGTTCACTGAAAAACGTCAGAGATCAATCTTACTTTAGTCAAATTTATCATAAAATTCTTATTTGTTTTTAGGTATAATATTTATTTATGATAAAAGTACTTTTCAAAGTGCGGCTTCATCGTCTTATCTCCTAAGCCATTTAAAGTTTTCTGTAATTTTGTGATATTTGATTTCAGAGACCTTGTTTCTTCTACCAGGTGGGGATTTCAATTTTCTTTTAAATACGTTTTAGCAATAGTTTTTAAAGATTCCCTTCTAGGATTTATTATTTTAAGTACTCTATCTCTGACGAGTCAAAAACTTGAGCTTAAAAGTGAGATAGGCACATTATTGGTGTAATTACTGTAACAAATTGGGAGAGAAAAATCATTATTCCTGGAGCCAAACGGAACCGTCGTATTCAAAAAGCTCCGCAACTCTTAGAAATCCTTGGATTTTGCGTCTTACTTTTTCCCAGCAAACTCAGCAATAACGGTATAGCTGTCTAAAGAGATAAGTAATTCGGATTTAATTGATAGTAACAAGAGAGTGTTCAGTCGAGCATCGAATATAGTTAATCTAAGGTCATTTTTTGTGCATTTTAGGAGAAAGATCGCTCAGCGCAGCAATTTGTAATTGAAGTGCAAGCAAGTAAGTTCAACAATTCCATTGGCTGAAAATGTTGGATACCCTTGTGCAAGCAATGAGCTTGAAAAAGAAACTAATTTATCTTCAAATGATATTTCCAAATCTTTAGGGCACGAATCTATCAAGGTATTTACTTTCTGGCGGAGTTTTGTCAAAATCTCTATATCTACGAGAGCAGCAAATTTGTTGACTATCCGTTCGTAACTTGCTAATTTTTGCTGCAAAATACTCAACAAGTTATCCAGAATGAATAATATGACGTCTAAGTTTCTAGTTTGATCGTCCTGGATCGTCTTTTTATGAGTGTTCCGATCTTTCAAGCGCTTACTGTTTCAAAACAGTCAAAATTATTCCGGACTTCCCCGGACACTTCTCGGATAGTTAGTTGTCTTGACATTTCTCAATTTTTTACTCACTAAATCAAAACGAGATAACAAAAAACAAATTTTAATTTCTCCAATGTTATACGGATACCTTTGGCTTCAGGTTTTGTTATAGGTTTTTCAGCAGGGCTATTTTCAATCTTACGTAAAGCTGCAATGGTTTTATTCAAATTTGAAGTGCTTGGACTCTAGTTGACATTTTTTCGCCAATAGCGACTTGAAATGAGCTTCCTTATGAGATGCAGAGTTGTATGATTTCAGACAAGTAGATGCGGAGAAAAAATTGAATGCATTTGGTAAATCACCAAAAAATGCAGTAGCAAATGTAGCCTACCAAATTCAGTGAATGAGCGGCACATGGCGTGTATTCTGCGGGATCGTTTATATTTTTAATTCCTGCTTTAAGTTCACATAACGTAGAATTATCTGCGACAATCATTGTTATCGATAGCAAGATATAACATACTATTACAGAAAAACACGCGTTAGCTAAATCTTCGGCTTTATAGCCTGGATTTTCTATAAATTTCAAAAAATGCTCATCTGGGCAACCAGCGTTTTTCACAGTATCTAACAATAAAAGATAATTGTTCAATGTCAGAGATATCAACAATAATGACATTTTTTATTTCCTCAATAATAATGTCAGTTACTTTATGTCCTATATTCTGTATAAATTCTTGAAACAGACAATGCTTATACATTTTTAAAATAAATGTGCTATCATAATTATTTTAAATACAAACAGAAAAAAATTTTATGGTGTACTTTTTACTTCAATAAATACATATTGTATTTTTTGGTTTTCTGTATCCAAGTCGGAAAAAGGGGACACTTATGGAATGAGTTAAATGTCTGTCCATCTGTCTGTCACGTCTAATTACCTCCGGAAATATTTGACATACAAAATTTTGCACAGAGAATTGTAAAATGTTTAATACATTACTCTGTGTAACTTATTTTAAATACCTGAACAAATGCTTAAAAATTGTTGTTCCGCCAACTTATCTCCGAAAATATCGCTGAAAAAAATCATGAACATTGAGAATAAGGTGTAAATTGAACGAAAATTATCAGCCTTTCATGAAGTTAATTTTGGGGAAATCAAGTAAAAAAATATTTTTTTTAATGTTATCGAGTCTGGTGTCCAAAGAAACGTTGTAAAAGCAGGAGAAATATTTGCAGAAATTTGTCTTTATATAAATGCCAAAAAATTACGAAAAACCGCTACCCCCCACTCTACTTTATTTATTTATTTAAGCTTAATACAAGCTATAACATAATAATACAAAAATACAAAAAATAAAATATACAAGCTACAACATAATACTAATACTACAAGGTATAATAAATGATAAGCCATAATATATAGTATAAGCTACAATATGAGCAATAATTATGGTAAATACAAACTGGGAGGAAGAAGAATTAAGAAAGGCGATCAAGATGGGCGGGATCAAGATATAAGGCTTTGTGAAGGGATGATTTACCCAGATGGAAGTCAAAGGAGGAAAGGTCGTTGACTTTTCGTAGCATCTGTCAATATGGGAACGAAAATTGAGTTCGCTATCACAGATTATTCCTAGGTCACACAAAGAGGTAACGATAGGGACTGGTACGTCGGTTAACATGGAGACTGTCGGGATGGTGGTAAGCTGCTTGCGGGAATAAGAGATGGACTGGCATTTGGAGAAATTGAACTGAAGAAAGTTTTTCAGGCACGATGTGGTGAACAAGTCGAGGTCTTTTTGCAGAAAAGAGAGTCGGTTGTGGAGGAGATATGTTTAATAAGTTGCACTTACGGTTGTTGAGGTAGGATCGCATCCAGGAGATTAAATGGGGGGGGGGGAGCCTAGGCAGGACAGGATAACGTTATGGGCTTTACTAAAATCGGTGGCGATAACATCAACATCTTTACCGTTTTCCAGGGCACATAGTGTTTTGGAGCCGAAGTTGGTAAGGTTGGTGGTTGTAGATCTTCCTTTGAGGAAGCCATGCTGGGCGAGGCAGAAGAAAGACTTACAGTGGAAGGACATGGAATCATAGATCAATTTTTCGAATAGTTTAGGTATGGATGATAATTTAGCAATGGGTCTGTAGTTGAATACATCGTTCTTGCAGCCTTTTTTGAAGATGAGAATAATATAAGAGTTTTTCCATAATTGAGTGACCGAGAGGCAAAAAAGCAAAGTAAGGCGTTGAACTAGATGCATGGCACACTTTTTCAGAATGATGGCCGAAATGCCGTCAGGGCCTTGGTGAAAGTCGTCATCAAGCCCGTTAATACTCGCGGCAATTAGTTCGGGATCAGGGTCGAAAGATGTAAACGACGTTTGAGTGCATTTGTCCAAGAATGAAAAGTAGTTAAGGTCAGGTTAGAGGGAATTGTCGCTGAAAGATTTACTGAAGAAGTGTGCAAAGAGGTTGGCGATAACCTGAGGATCAGTTGAAGAGGTATTCTCGAGCTTTAGGGTGGAGGGGTAACCATTGGATTTCTTCTAAGAATTAATGAAGCTATAAAAACGCTTGGGGTCGGATATGAGGCTTGTTTCCATCCGATGGAGGTACTCATGGTAGAGGGTATCACAACGTTCAGAAAAAGAGGTGTGTGGCAAGTAGGAAGAATAGTCAGACTCAGTCTGGGTTAGAAGAAAAGTTTGCCAACGTTTATTTCTCCTGTTACGGAGAGAGCGTAATTTTTTGTCGTACCAAACGGGGGATGAGAAGCAGTTTTTACGAGGAAGAAGAGGGATAGATTGTGTAATACAAGCGTGTATTTCCGAATAGAACGCCTCTACAGCAACGTCAATTGGAAGATGTTGAGGGATGGTGCCAATGTTAGAGTTGAGGAGCAAGTGTTTTAATTTTTCAAAGTCGCCTTTACGAAAATTGAAGGAAAGAGAAGACTCGGAGCTTGAAAGGGGGTGAGGGTGCTCGTAGAAGAAAACGAGGAACAGGGGAGGATGTTGACGATCGAGGGAGGAGTGGAGATGGTTGCTTTCCGCGATAGCCGAGTTAACTGGGTCTAAGGAAAAGATTGTGTCTAAAAATTCCTGACTCAGCTTACTTGAAAGAGCCCAGAAACGGAAAGCTGATCAGTAAAAAAGGCTTCTTTGGCGAAAGAGGCGTTTAGGGGGACAAAGTGTGAACAGTCCTCAGACAATGACCATTGAATGCGGGGGAGGTTAAAGTCAACCAGTAAAATAAATTCGTTTTAGTTCTCAAGCAGGGTGTCGATCGCTTCAATTATGGGCTCGTAGGCATCTAGAGGTTGAGAGGGACGAATATAACAACAAAGAATGTACAGAAGACACTTATTCAGTGTTAAGTTGATACATACAAATTCTGATATTGTAGAGTCGGAGGTCTTAAGCAGGGTGGTATCATAACGGTTGTGAGCAGCTATGAGAACCCCGCGACCTGGTGGATGATTGGTGCCTACACAACCGTCAACACGGAAAATGGTAAGTTTGGAGGGAATAGTTCGTTGTCGAGAATTTCTGGTGTTAGATTGGTTTCTTTTAAGGCAAAGATATCGTGCGGGAATTTGTGGAAAATATTTGATGTTTTTGTGCAAAATCCTCTTACGTTCTGGTAATAGACTGACCAGGGGAAGTCAGAAATAAAGAAAGCGCGGGGGGGGGGGGGGGGGGGGGTTGGAGCGAAAGTAGTTTAAGGATTCGTTGCGACTTTTTTGGAGATGGGAAATGCGGCGAGAACTGACGTACGCAGTAGGTGGATAGATCTTCTGAAAGCTTATGGGAAAGGATATTGAATAATTCATGGTACTTAGTGAAAAGTTAGTGTAAGACGGTTGGGTCTGTGGGCAGGCCTTCTTGATGTATACTTAACATGACGTTGGTGCTGGTTTTACCGTGAATACAGACGGAATTCGATTTGTCGTGCAGATATAGGATATAAATAGACGTACGTATTCATAAATGCGGCGGTCCTGTAAACGGGACAAGAGGTATCGTCCTTGGTTGGAATCCGCAGAACGCAAAGTCAATTTAACTGTAGGTGGGATTAGTGGATCGATATATTAGAGATAATTAGGTGGGCATGCGAAGGAAGTAGCGAGTGCAAGGTGCATTTATATAGCATTTTTGTGTTTAAATAAGGATCCACCGATGACAAGTTTCCGGGAGTTACAAAGATCAAAAACAACAACATATTTACGTTCCTATTTCAGAACCCAAACTTCCTCATTACAAGTGCCAGGTGAATGTTGTTTGAGCGAATCTTAGCGTTGAGGTCCCCATGACGATTTGTATATCACTTTTTGGAACATTATCGAAGGTGTCGCCAAGGAATTGGTAGAAGGTCTCGTTAGTTGTTATATCCGCTTGCTCGGTTGGTACAAAGTATTGAATGATTGAGGTGTTATGTACTCTGGTCCAGGATCCGGGGATGATACGGTCAGATATTGGTGACCAGTCTAGTAGTAATTGACAGGCAACCTGGTTTGCAACAAGCCTACACCTGCCATACAAGTTGTATCTAATTCCTCCTGGCCAGAATACAGTACCGTTTAAGATGTGGGTGATGTAAAGTCTCCACTTCCTCTCCATTTTAAAAAATATTTATTTTTTACTGGGCCATTTCCTGCTACATCTCCATGATCTTCGCATATACACACTCATCTCACAGGCTTCTTATATCGCGATCGTAGTCCGTAGACTGCCTACTTGCTTAAGATCCTGAAAAATAAAATATTAATACGCACGCTCACGACAAAGTAAGAAAAAGAAAGCAGGAAATCGTAGTTTTGTGAGGGTCGGACATGTTCATAAAATATTATTAAAATATATGGGAGAAATGTTTAATAAATTGTACTTAGGGTTGTTGAGGTAGGATTGACTCCAGGAGATGAAATGAAATGGGGGGGGGGGGGGAGCCTAGGCGATCACGTTTGAACAGAATAACGTTATGGGAGATCTTGTCAAAGGCTTTACTAAAATCGGTGGCGATAACACCAACATCTTTACCGTTTTCCGGGGCACATAGTTTTTTGGAGCCGAAGTCGGTAAGGTTGGTGGTTGTACTTCTTCCTTTGAGGAAGCCATGCCAAACGCGCGAAAAGCATCGGTAATTATCACCCGAACCACAGGCGGAAAAACAAATATGGAGGCATAACAGATTAACCATTAGTTAGTTTTTTTGTACGATGTGACCAAATCCTAGGGGACAACCCTTTGATGCGTTAGCATGGTTTTGGCTGGAAGGGAATTGGGGTAAGGGAAGTGAGGAAGCTTGAGTCTTGTTTTTCGCATTGCTGCGAGCTATACAACAGCCCAGAGACGGAGTGGATTATTTTAATTTCTTAATAAAAGCTCACGGGGTCATCTGGTCTCGAACCCGGGACCCATGGATTGTTGGTCGTGCCGCTTCACGAATTGATCCAACTCCGTCTCCAAACGAAACAATTTCAATAAATATGATTTCTTCTAAAGAAAACTTAAAGGCATTTTTTTCGGAAACATGTTTTTCGGCATGCCTGGAAATATAGCGTTTCAACCAATCAACCCATTCACTTGCATCTTTAAATAATGTAGAGATAACTGACTTTCTAGGGTCATCATAAGAATCAAAATTCAATAATTAAATATTTTTCCAAGGCCATTGAAGTTTTAAAAAAAGAGAAAAATTTAAAGCTATTTTTCTCAAAGCCGATGTTTTTTTCGGGTTTTTTATATAATAAAAAGGATGTTGACCCCCTAATTTTAATAATTATATTGTTTTCTTTGTTTCTTTTGAAGTCGACATTGCACGTCATGCTGAAATCTACAACAACCATTTTTAATACTTTTTTTACAAAAAAATCTCTTTTAAATTAATTTATAATAAATTAAATTAAAAAATAATAATTTGTAGAATAAAATGGTAAAAGCCACGTTATAATAAACCTTTTCTTTCTATGCCGAAAAAGTACCCAAAGTTGCCCATTTCACATGCCTCTCGCCCAGAACCTCGCCTTAAACAAACCGATTTATTCGCGAGGAAATTCGATTGACAATCGGCTGCGTGGGCCAAACTACCTGGAAATTCGTAGACGTATGAGAGTGTTTCTAAGGATGCGGTTTTCCGAATCCTTTCTCTACCTAGACATATTGTAGCTTCCTGGAAAGGTAATTCAATAGAAATAAGAAACAGATGTATTAATTACATGAATTTCGAAGAACATTTGGGAATATCATGAATTTTCATCATTCTGCACAAATAAAGCTCAGCTTACTTTTTTAATATTGTACAGAAGCCTACGTGCGCAAGTCTTACTAACACTTAGTTTAAGGTTTGTTGAGATAACAGATGGCTGTCCAGTTAAAAAGTAACTAAGGAGATGCCAATAAAGTATTATTTCACATTCCGAGCACCAAAGTCAACAACTACAAAAATATGAAAATATGTTAATGTAAATACATATTACGAAAGCAATTAGAGTGCGTGTGGAGTGGTGCTTATTATACTCGATTACCACAAGCTTGCTTCATGTAAAATTAATTGCCCAGCAAAATCCCACATGAAGTTAACACATGTGGACAAGATCCCACAAATGAGAACGTATTTTTAGCACAAAACAGAAACCTCGAAACAAATATTGTCAGAAATTGACAAGATGTTAAACAAAGTGCTGACAACGTTTTGAACACCTTAGACAAATGTTCAGTCATAAAAATGAGCTGAAATCGATAGACAAGTCTCCAACAAATAAACTCGCGGGCTAAATAACGGTGAAAATACCGAATAATTCATGTTGGTAAATTTGTAAAAGTTTAATTAATCAAACGGGGATGCGTTGACAGTTGTTCTGAGCAAAGAAATGGTCCTCAAAAGAGCGCGTGTGTCCCGGCACTTACCAGCACTTGCAGATGATTTTTCTCTCTCCGAAAATTCTGTCTTCAATTTCGACATACTCCATTATTCCCGCTGTCATCGCACGCGGACTTCTTATAATTCCGCCTTTGACAGCAATGTTTGGCGCGAAACTCAAATTAATCATGCAAGCACTTTGACCAAACATAAAGTGACAACGCACAGCCTTGTGTTTGTCGCAGTCGCAACTTCTTTCGCGGTTGAAGGGACAAAAGTCTCCTTGATGACTCAAGATGGCATTTAACAGTTCCGCCCTGTTTTTCTGCTTCTGGTTTGAAACGCAAATGCTTTCAATACTTTATAGGATTCCGTTAACAAATTTTCTTGAGTTCCTTTTTCTAAAAATACTTGCTTCAGAAGAAGATAAATTCTAAGTAATTAATCTTCATTTAAATCGGGGGGTGGATGACTTCTGTTACGCTCGGCTAAAAGTTTGCAGGCGACACAATTTGTTCGCGTTCAAAGTAAGATGTTGCGACCAAGTGATTTGAGCAATTTCCCAAGGGAAGGCTATTTTTCACAATTAATTTTTTATTTTGTTCCAGAATGGTTCACACGGTAAACGTAATAGTATCCGCAGAGATAGCCATTAAACTGTAGAATAAGTTGAATCAAAGCCGCTATAACTGCAGCTATGTGTATGTAATAACGTAAACGACATAATTAAAGTGTCATACATCTTGAATTTTGCAAATAATTTTAGTTTAAGTTAATTTTACAGGTTTATGGAGGACGTTAAAGTTAAGGCTGTAAAATTTGTTCACTTTTTGGTTGCCGCCTCCACTCTGAAGGTCCTAAAAAAAGCGATCTAAATGCAGCTTTGAAGAGGACCTTTAAATTTTATCCCTGAACTAAAATTTACCATTTCATTCCTTTTTAATCCTTTTTCTCGTGAAAATTGTTTTTTCTAATCATCCTATTTCACGGATAAAAATAGGTCCTCTTCAAAAATACAATTTTATTGTATTTTTTAGAAACTTTGGTGTGCATTTACCATGGCAAGGGAAAAGTGAATAAATTTTTCAGCCTGGGGGGGGGGGGGGGGGGGGTGATATATAAACCCAAAAAAAATAATGCAAGTTTTACTAGCTGCTCCAGGGCAGCTCAAGCTGAAGCGGATCAATAGCCAGAGTGATTGAAAAAATCGTGAAATCGTAGTACAATAGTCGGAGCACCTGTAGCATAATTTGGAGCGAAGCAATTGTCGGAGCGCTTTATTAGAGCATAAATCAAACAACAAACGGAACAAACCGTGCTGAATGTAAACCAAAATGTCATAAAGATTATATTTATCGTTCCGAAGCGCATCAGTTGCAAATAGTTAATCAAGAAAATCACTCAGAACTTAAATTGAGTTATTTCATAGTTCATATTGTCATTACGTTATTATCACTACGAGCAACTTCACATTCAGGTATCTACTCATCGCGGAAAGGGAGCAAGGCTTGCAAATTGTAATGGTATTTTTTATTATTATTAATTAGTTCACTAGAACTGACTGCATCCTATAAAACTGGTTCTTTTTCGGTAAAGTTTCAATTGTTCAGAGATTTTTAACCTGTCAACACCAAATTAAGTGAAGTAAGTAAGTAAGTATTTGTTGTGTGTTCTAGTGCCAAGAATTCCGGGATCTGTTTTGCATTCTATTACTAAATTTTATAGTTATTAAAACATACCAAAAGCGATTATTTTAGAAACTGCGAATAAAAGCGGATATTTCTTCAACAAAAAAGATGAGTATTTGTACTCTGTAAGGTAAAAATATGAAGGACAATATCCAAAACAAAAATATAAATTGGCGTCATGCATCATATTAAGCAAAGATAGAAAAATACTATCCATAACTCTGCAACACAGAAGACTTTCAGCTATAGAAAAAAAAGAGGTAGAGACATCAGGGATAAACCTATCCTTAAGAACTTTGGGGAGAAGATTTTCAGAACTCAATATGAAATGCCGACGGCCGGTAAAGGAGCCAAGGCTAACATCAGGTCGACTAAAATAGGCGAAAGTTCACAAGATCTTTCCAACGGAAGAAGTTAGGCGTCAATAGTTTTTCTTCTTGAGCGATGAATAGGGTATGCTGAAGTTCTCAGCAAGAATTAATGAGATAGAAGCATGACGAATTCATGAGATAGAAGTAATGCAATCGACATTAGCAACCAGCAACTCTTATGAATCCGAGGGTGAGTCAAGTGGAATATAAATATTAGCAACATAAGCATCCAGTACGGAAAGATGGCGGCCACTGCAGTAGGCAAGGAACATACAGCCTGGTCTGGGTAAAACAAATGAGCAAACCAAGAGGCGAGTTGCCTTAAATCGGAGTTACGCTTGTTATGTGTTGTGAAAGGAAATCTCGCTGATATGTTATTCTCTGATGATGATGAGCTTGAATTTTGAGAAGTTCCGAAATTTTAACTGCCGAGTGAGGTCGGTATTGTATTAATTTTTTTTAAATTTTTATATTAGTATGTGTACGACAAGTGAGTGGAATCCATTTTAAATTGATTTGGAATCCACCATAAATTGTATGTCTACTTACAACCGTTGGCTCTAATCTGGTGAAATTTGTCTCCCGCCACATGCCCCACAAGGGATCTAGTGTAGTCAACAACAAATGCGATAAACTCCACACCCTGTTTTCGGGGTCGCTGAACCCAAATATAATATTTAAATTTATTTTAGCTGTGCCCACCCCCTCAATCGACCCAAAACCAACCCTTTCTTCGGTTTTCGCTCACGGACACGCGACAGCACAGTTTTTCATGAAAATTGTTGATGATTTGACCGAGGTATAACACAAAAAGAATTGGGGGTCGGATCTATCCTCCCAGGGGGGTGGAAAAGTGATTTCATCTATCATCTGAGCTTAAGCGTTAAGCCACCCCCCCTTTTAGAGGATGCTGATTGCAAAAAAAATATGGTTTCAGATAATTTAAACACTTTATACATCCCCTTTGGCGCATTTCCTTACAATAATGTTCAGCAAATTGATACAAGTGGAATAATAAGGAAGGTGAAAAGGCCAAGGAACCTTAGGACAACCCCCGGAGGTTGAAAGTACCCTCCCAGAGATGGAAGTTGGATCATTTTAGCTCCTTTCTCCGAAATTGCTTGCTTTTGTTTTATAATAAATTATGTATAACAAATTGGTTCTTGAGTACATACAATATTGTTTAAGTATGTACATTAGCATATTCTACGGCGCTTACGCGGAAAAGAACAGGTCATTAGAATATTATTGAAAATATGCGTTCTGAAAGAGATAAAAAAAGAATAAGTTTTATTAATCGTGGATAAATATTGTCGAAATGTCCGCTATGAGATTTAACTTTATAAGCTAACACGACTTCTTCCTGATCGAAGGGATTATATTTAAACTTTAGTTTTTTAACTGATTTTTTAAAATTGAGAGTATAAAGTACACAGTCAACGGTTGTGTTAACTTGTATTGAAAAAACGTAAATGTTGAACTGAACTGCTACTTCGCCTTTAAAGACCACATCGACCTCGTAGTAAATAAAGCTAAATTTTTTATGACGTAGCCAAAGACTAGGGGACAACCCTATGATGCGTTACAATGGCTTTGACCGAAAGGAAATTTGATTAAGGGGAATGAGCGAAATTAAAATGCAGGCTGGACAACAGCCTAGAAGCAGAATGGACTTTTTATTTATTGCAATTGCAAATTAAAAACTCATAGGCAGGCCGAGTTTCGAACTTGCATGTGCATCCATGGCGTGGTGATCATGACACTTATTCATTGATTCAACTCCGTCTCCAAGAGACGAAGAAGTTGCATCAATGGTTGAGTGGCATGATCACCAACCGATGTAGGCAGATTGGGGCCTCGGCCTGCCTACAAGTTTTTCTTTCTTAAAAAAATCCACTTCGCCTCTGGGCAGCTGTCGAGGTCCCAGAAATGCAAAAACGAGACATTTAATTTTCCTCATTACCCTAATTTCTTTCGAACCATCACCATGATAAACACATCGTAGGTGTAGGCTTTAGTTATATTATAAAAAAAATGTATTACTGGACTTCTAAATTGCACATTCTGTGGCCTTATCATATTTGTTTTGGTTGGCCTTTTGCACGTCTAATAATAATCATGTAGAGACAATTCAGCGACGTTTCGTTTCGTTCGCGCTTCGTGTTACTCGAGATTTTAAATAGTAACAGTTAAGACCATAATTTTCATCAGTAATAATCCTGTCTGTTATATCCTATATAGCCAAATTTGAAAGACATTTAATCAATTAATTTATTGTATTATACAGAACGTACAAGTTTACATACAATTTTTTTTCAAAAAATAAAATAGGAGTTCCTGTAAAAAATTGCGCAGAGATTTTGAAAAAAGATAGTTTGTCGAAAGTATTGGCACCTTTTATTACTGCACATCTCTTATTGTAGAAACAGAGGAGACAAACACAACTACTTAATAAGTGATAATAATCTTTTCCGCTTAAGACGTTTCTAGAAAATCTTCCAGATCTCCTTTCATATTTCAATTGAAATATTGCTGACAAAGCGATAATCCACTTTGTAGTTTTACTTCGACAAGCGCTGACGTCCAGTCGCTTGAATAACTCAGTTCCCTTTAAACGGATAGGTGATTCTGACAGGGCTACCTCTTCCGTCCAGAGTTCACCCAGCATGCATGTATGTCGCAATTAACATGCAATCTGCATAAACATTGTTATCACGTTTTTCATCGTTTGTTTGCTGCAGTGTTACTGTTCAGAGGTTGTCGTAAACATTTCGCCCAACTCTACTCCAGGTGAGCTCGTTACTGTTTGGCTTAGTTTCCTACCAGCAACTTTTTATCACCATTTCATAGTCGACATTTAACTTATTTCTTTTGGTTGGCAGGGCTCGTTGTCATCATCTTGGTCATCACCATCATCACGTCGAAGGGCATCCAAGCAAGAATTTATAATTTCATAAGCACTTATACCTGGATTGCGGAGATGTACAAATAAAATAATCTTTGCACAGTCATCTCCACCTAGAGGAAATGTTCCTTTCTGAAAGGATGAGGCTGGTTGATGCTTGGACAATAAGTCATCTCCAGCCGTTATTAGTTGCATCTTGGTGATGTAGCATGAACAGGCTTGCGAACGGATCCGGGTACAGGCAGCACCCCAATTAAAGGACTCGCAACCATATCAAGACGGCGAACAAGTTGAGGTCTTTTTCGCCTGGGATGTGCTTTGCCTACCTATCCCAAGGGATAGCTCGCCCCCTTTTTTTATTTGAATTTAATACAGCGCCAGAGAGAAGGCATGAAGCAGCGCTGGAATGGGTTGGTGGAGCGAGCATGACCGGACTTGAGGACGATGTTGCTGAAGCGGTCGCTATCCGTGAGATGATGCCGTATCAATAATTCCGTTGATTTATGGCGCTTATAAAGCGTGAACGGCCACATTAATAATTCCCCATCGATTTTATTGTGCATAAATTTTATTAATTTATATTTTTGTTGATAATTTTACAAAAAAGTTCATTCATAATGTAAATTATTACGGACTCGGATGACTGCCCGCCAGTGCCCATGTTTATGCCTGTGTTAATCTCTGCACAGTAAGACGCGGCCTCTGCTGTGCACGCAGTTTTTGTGCAGAATTTTTTGCGTTTCGCAGACATGCAGTTAATTACGAGCCCCTGGAGATCTTAGTTTGATGCAGATTACATGATTTATGGAATAAAAAGCCAGGGAAGGATATGTCACTGCGAACGAAGCATCGCAAACTTGGTTGATTCATGCGCGAGCGGCAGATAGTAGCCGCTGTAAAACCAGTGAGGATTACTTTCAGATTTACATATTCATGGGTCGTGTCTAGGTGTACTTCGGTGAGCAAACAAAACAAATTTAATGGCTACAATTGAATCTGTACTGAATCACGACAAATGGCAATAAATAGATGACGCTGACCTGAATTCAAAGCAGTGGCATGTCCGCCGGCGAATGAACTTTAACGAATTGCTAAATTCCCGTACAAATTGAAGTAAGTCCCGATTTCATTGCTACAAATATCCACCGGGTATAGGCTTGGCAGTCTGGTCGTGTTCAGACCAAATGGATCTTCCGGGGCAGGGAGCTGCTCCACCATTTCGCATGATTTGCAATATTTATGGGTAATAAATGCAACAATCGAACCATAACATGCCTGCACTTGCTCCCGTGAGTCGTGAGCTCAATTATTTTATTATTTTGCATACAAACCGAGACGAGAAAAGCCAAAATTAATTCCCAGAAAAACTGTGACTATTTCGCGAATCTAAAAGACCGGGAGCGGGGGACGGTCTAGAATTGATAGACGATTATTCTTGATATTGATTGGATAGGAAGCTATACTCTATCTACGAGGACTGAGCACAATGCTAGCCAAGTTAGGTGGTGCTAAATATGATAGCGACTTCAGGGGTTTCGATGAGGCCATCATACGTCTGTTGTTAACTGAAAATTGCAGAAGCAATGAAGTCACGCAAACAAGAGAGATTTAGACGCGCACGCCTTCATGCATTCAGTTACCTGTCGAACCAGTAAGAGGAGGAGTTTATTGGCGGTTGTTTGTTTACTTTGAGGTATGCTACGTGGGACGTGGGTATACCTACTTCGTGCAGACATTTTTCAGTTTCAAGCTCGTCTAGCGCGGCTTATTGATGACGGCAGTACAGGTTTATCCGTGATTTTGTTTCAGCCAATGGATTTTCGACCTCCTAATAGTGTGATTAAAGTTTTATTTCAGTGAATGGTGATTGGAAGGTATGCAAGCTAAAGTTCAAGGATTAAAGGTATAATTTCAGCTCATAGAAACGATTTTTTGCAAATCGATCGGAAAGCATTATTTAAATAAATAATTAATAATTGTAGCCTTTGCAAATTTTACCGTCATCGCTGGTGTAAGGGATAATCTACATCAAGAGGTGTTTGGTAATTGCAGGGTTATATCAATACCTAATTTACCGTCCCCTAATAAGGAGCGTCCATTAATTATCCCCTTGGCTGAGCGCTTTAATATAACCTTCCCACGCTTTTTAAAAGTGTTTGCCTTACTTAATGAGAAACACTTCTGGTACCTGTAAAAGACTTGTTGCATGATGATATATTCATCCTTGCATATGTGGGTTTTGAACTGTTCGATACATTTTGCAACACTTTAAGCCAACTAAGAATCTTTTAAAATATTTTTAGGATGTCTAGAATCCTGGTGCTTTTCTAGGAAAGACTTATTTTTTATCAGGCCGCTGAAAAATCTCGGAAACTGTTCAACTAATTTGTTCAATTTGTTTTTCTTTTGATGTAAAACTGAATTAGGGTACGATTTTTGAATATTTTTTTCAAGCCGAGCATATTACTGCGATTTTGTGGGTTGAGCGAAAAAATAATTAAATTTTTTAAATGGCTTCCATTTTGTCAAATTTTTCAATTTCAATAGCCAGCAAACCTACAATTTAACTATATTTTTATACTAAAAAACTTAAAAAAAATTTTTTTTCGTTGCTCCAGGACTTTGGAAAATCTTGGTACGAACGAAGCTCACATGACTTCACCATACAATATTTTACTATAAGGATAGTATATAGTTGTTGGAATTTTTGGAATCTACGCACCAAAATAAATTCTATGAGAAACCAGCTCTCGAGATGAGGCCCGAATTCTTAAACTAGTCTTATAGGTACATTAGTAATCGTATTCTCGAATTGAAGAAGTCGTTCTCCCGACCCAAGGGATCACGAAATGCTTATACATAGAAGTAGATGGAGTAAGCAATTTTATTTTTCATCCTAATGTTCAATAAATTTAAGAAAAAAACGAAAAAATTAAAACGAAAACCCCGGACCGGATGGGTTTTCCGAGGATGACGGCTGACTCATCTCGGACCGATCGCAAAAACCCGAATCCCGCCACTCTTCGCATGGTGAGGAAAAACAAAAAAAAGTGATTTTTCGCATTTTAAGGGCCGAGCAACCCTAAATGTGCGAATGTAAGGCTCATCGGATTTCCCTCAAAAATGGGTGGGTAAGTAGAGTTCGTCATTGCTCATTCGATTTCGTGAAAAAAACCATTTTTTTCAAGTTTGGGATAGAGTACTAGGTTTACGGACGAAAATCTTCCATTAATTTGCACAATTTATCGGATTTTGTTGTTGGAACGATATACAAAAAAAACTATGGTAGGATAGTGTGAAAATACAAGAGATTATATTGTAAAAACATTGCCCAAATTTGATAAAAAAAAATTTCATTCACGAAAACCCAATTCGCTTAAGGTCAGACTATGGTCGAGAGGGTAAAAAATTGATTTTTTTTTGTTGTATTTCGGGTTATCTAACTTATTGAAGAAGTTACAGCCAGTCGTTGTCTTATGATCGTACATGTGTACAAAAATTTTTAAAATGCCAAAATCAAGAAAAGTATTGGGAACTAATATCCGAACCATATGTGGAAAACAACAGGCATAGCATAATAACCGTAAGTTGTGACAAAATTTCAATTAAATATGATTTTTTATAAAGTAAAACTGTAAACTTCAATCAATAATCAAAACAAATTATGTGATGAATAACGGTTATAAGTAAAAAAAAATATAGTAGTGAATAATGTTTATTAATAACGCAAACAAATTTCATTGATCGATAATGGTTATTATCAGTTGATAAAAGAAAACAATTGGAATATAACACTTATATGCCTTTCTTCCTAAAAAAGTTATAATAATAGTTATGTCTCTATTCTAAACATTTTCTAAACGAAACCATGTTTTTAGACACGCCGGGCACTCTAACGTATCAACCGATTTACTTGAATATTCTTGCAATTGAAAGATAACTGATTATGGACGGCCAACATCCTAAAAAATTTGCATTTATTAAATATTTAAGTTGTAAAAAATGTTAAGCAGCTCTCCACATAGTCGTCATATTGTTTTTTCTAGGGTTATATAAAATGATGACTGCCCCCCCAAATATAATAATTATTTAGTAATTTATTATTGTTCCTATGCTTTATATTACTTTGAAGGCACGGCACAGACTCATGCATACTGTGTCAATACTGTCTCCTGATGCTATTTTTTATTTTATTTGATAGATCTCCCCTAGACAAAAAAAATTATATAGCATTATTATTTGCAATTTTTACGGTGTGCATCATTATTTTATTTTTGGACTTTTGATCTACTAAACACAGTGACATCAAACAAACGCCAAAAAAAGTACAATCCCAATAACCTTTCCAAAATTGTCAATACTATTGATCTAGCTCGTACCGTTACAGGTACAGGCTCCTTGTGTTAGTCAAAAAAATGTTTTGAAATAATCTAAAATTTAGCATTTTCCCAATTCATGCATTTAATACATGTGTTTTTTATTTTTATTAAATTGTCCATCTTATTAGCTTTCCAAAAATGTACAATATATCCAGGTAGAGAAAGGTTTAGAAAAACGGCATCCTTAGATATCCCTGACTACCTAATTTTCACATTGCACTTTAGGTAGGAAATTCTTTAAATAAACAAAATTTCTAAGAGAAAGGGGCGAAAATGTTAATTTCTCAAGAAGTAACAATTCATATTTCTTTTACAAGACAGCGTTATGGAAGTAGTTACTTTTAACTATAGATAAAAGCACAGAAGTAATTACGTTTTTAACGTTGAATCGTTTTTTCTTAAAAGTGGGACTTCACAAAACGGGATTTGAAGAAACGGGATTGTCAAAAGCGGGATCTTAAAAAGCGAGATTTTTAAAATCTGCTTTTTGTTGTCGGGATTTCGTACCCAACCCGCCTCATAGAAAGAAAAGAGCTCGGTCAATTCATCTTTCTCAATGCAAAGCAAATAACAACTTTCTAAATAAATTCAAGACGTCTGATGTGAATATCACAAGAACGAGGGCAGACTACTGGACAATATTCTAAATGAGGTGTTACCAAAGAACAGGCCAAGGCCCTTAAAGATCCTTTGCACTCCTCTCTAAGATTAAAATAACTTCAAGATTTTTTACAGTTTCACTCTTTTGGATTTGAAAGCAACCATTATCATTAGGATTTTGAATTAAAAAAAGGAAACTAACTACTATGCTTTTGCTCATACTATCAATGTTCTCTAGCAAACGGAGTTAACACAAGGAAAATAAATTTACCAAAAAAAAAAACAATTTGAAATCATCAGCGAGCAAGCCTAAAACATATGGGGCAACATTAACGCAAATAATGAATAAAAGTGGACCAAGGTGGCAGCCCTGCGGAACACCCGGACGAAAAGCTTTTCAGTTTTCATAAAATTAGCTCATGTTGAGCTCAATGAAATGCTTTATCAATATCAAAATATCGAGGCCATTTATAGTTTAAAATAAGTTTAAAAATAATTTAAGATTTGCTTATTGAAATGTCTCTCTCTCTCTCTCTGTACCTGGTTCCTTTAATCCTTTATGGGGCATCTACACTGACACTGGTCTGGTTCTGCACCAACGCCTTCAATTGCTATCATGATTTGTTGATCTGGGTACCTTCCCTCTCCACAAATCTTCTCCATGTATTGCGGGGTCGTCCAATTCGGTGTCTTCATTGGATCCCCCGCGGGTTCCAATCTAAAGCAAGGTGAAGCAAGGTAAAGCAGTGACAGTATGCATCCTTATCTCACTCGATTCCGCACTTAAAAGGGATCTGACAGTTCTCCCTTGTGTAGGACGTGACATTGGGCTCCTGAGTAGGACTCTTTTATGATGGTGATAATCATTTCTGGGATGCCTTCCCTACGTAAGGCTGCACATATATACTCGCGATGAACGCTGTCAAACGTCTTCTCGAAATGGATGCCCATAAGATGTAAAGGAGAATTCCATTCGGCGAATTGCTGGATGGTAAATTAGGGGGTGTTGATGTGATCGCTGCAGGAGCATCCCTGACGAAAGCCTGTTCATCATGTTTCTTTGTTTCTCATTAAGATGATGTTTTGTCATCAGGTAGATGTACCGCTAATAAATCCATGATTCATCAGAGATTTACTCCTTACCTTTAACTATTGATCGGTAGTGTAAAGGTTTTGAGCAACGTAGAAAATCGAAACATATTTAGTTTGTAGTGATTAAATTTTCTCAGTTTTGCGAAAAGTGTAAAAATTAAAGCAGACTATTATGTTTCGACACGTATATTTATGATATGTTTGGCAACATCACCGCCTCAGTGTTCTTTTGTGTCAGGTGGTGCTGTTGTCATAGGTAGCGGCGGTGGAGGACGATATATTCACTCTGCTCATGGACAAAGTCCTGCTCCACACTTGTCAGGAAGTGGACACTTTGAACACAGAAACTGATACACCATGCCCATCGAGGCCATGTCACAGGTTGTTAGCCATGAATTCAGTTCGCTCAGCAGCGGGTCAGATGGAGCATGTTCAGCGGATGATTTGGAGTGCTACAACGTTCAAGACCGGTTAGGCATGGAGGCCATAAGGTCATTGCATCGCCAGCCAGATGACGATGACAATGGCAACATAGACCTAAGTGAATCCGATGACTTTCTGCGCTAACAGCTTAAATATGACTCTGGGTATGACAAACGACAGAAGGCTTTCCACTACAACGATGACGTGCACATTTCTGTCAAAGAGCTATGGGAAGCCTGATTAAGCACAGAGGTACACAATTGTACAATAGAACAGACCACAGATTGGCTGGCACAATCTGTACAATTGCCGCAATATGTCGATCTATCGCACAAAGTTACTGGAGCTACGCTTCCAAGGTTGGCAGTGAATAACATGAATTATGTCAGTAATGTGCTGGGAATTAAAGATCCAATTCATAAGCAGAAAATTGCGTTGAAAGCAATGGACGTAGTGCTATTTGGCCCTCCCAGAAAAACCGGTACACGATGGAAAGATTACATTCTGGTAACTCTGCTACTGAGTGCAATTATTGGGTGCTGGTATGCATATCAACAGAATAAGAACTCTGTAGGGCATTTAAGACGAATGGCCAAAGATATGGAGGGACTTCAGAAGGCAGAACAAGCCCTTCAGGAAATGCAAAAGGAACTGGAGCGAGCTAGAATGGAACAGGAAAATGAAGCGACAGAAAAATTAAATTTAGAAAGATGTTTAAAAGAGACTCCCTCCTTGACATCGTCCAGTTGAAGTTGAATTAGTTGATCACTGTTGGTCACCGCCTCCACAACTTAAATCATACACATACGAATTAGAAAGTAAAAATCACTTAAAGTAAAAGTTTTGGCAGAAAAGCAACTTCAACAGGCTCGTGAAGCTTGTGAAAAACTTAGACGTAAACGATCAAGCCTTGTTGGTGCTTTTGTGTCAACGCATGGAAAGAGTATTGACGACGTCAACAGATCCATTGTCGAAGCTAGAAATGCACTTAGTGAAGTTACAAACGAATTACAAGAGCGGCTGCATCGGTGGAAACAGATTTAAATACTTCTGGGGTTTAGTATTGTTAATAATAATGGCCTAGCATACTTGGAAAATATTTTTTATAACCGTAATGGATCGTCAAATAAAAGTTCGAGAGGTAAATTTTTTGTAAAGTTATGTGTCTGTCTTAGCGAAAAAAACCCGTCTTTCTGCCAATTTAAGAAATGAGACATTTTTTAAATCTTTTTTAAAAATTTATTGGCCAATAAATTTAAATTAAATCAACTATATATTTAAATAGTAATATTTAAATTCAAATAATTTAGGAATAATATTGACTTAGTTATACCGCGATTTTTATATATTTGACACTTATTATTCCATTTGACACTTATTATTCCATTTATCTAGTTAACGGTGCCGCCAAGGATAACGTGCAATTTCGTAGCACCAATGGTAGAATACTATCCGGCCCAGCATTCATATACGGTTCCAGATATTATGGAAATACCAGAACCTCACGCTCAACGCTTAAAACAAAATAGCGAATATACAATGGGCTAGAAGAATCTATAGGGCTTAATTCATATACTGATTCAAAAACAAAATGGCAAAAGGTTAACAAGAACTCGTTAAATTATTTGAGAAGATATTATTAGTATACACAAAATGATATAATATTAATATTATTTTATAATTAAAAGGAATTGACTTTATCTATCCCAAAGTAAATATAATTAAATTTATCGTATTCAGAAACTTCTTTTCTAATACTTAAATCGAAATCAACACATTAGTTTAGTGCAAGGAAAACATTTGCAACCGAAATCTGAAACAAACTGTTTAGTTGCAGTTCTTGAAATAAGTGCCTGTTTCATAGTATGTGGGTAATGCTTTTCCCTCTGTAAGGGAAGTTCAGGAGTAAATAAAAGCTAATTGCCGGTTTCACTCATCACTCTATAATAGTCAGCTAATAATTGAATCGTTTAGATCAATAATGATAAAGTAAACAGTTCTAATTTTCAAGTAAATCACGTTTAAAGTTTTTAATCTGGAAAACTAGTGCTTTACCTCACTTTGATGTTAGCAAACTTTATAGTATGTAATAATATCATTAAGGTGTTACAATAAAATGAAAGATATTTACATTTATTGTATAGTATTGTACATCCTCCTTCTCAGCAAAATTGTATATTTTTGAAAAATGTCACAGCATCATTCTTACAATTGCACTAAACATTTACTAAAAAAAAATAATAATAATGAACTCATTATTTTAATGCTTTTCTTTGCTTTATAAAGTTTTCCAAACAAATGAAAATCAAATTAACTTGACCAAAATAAAATAAAATATTAATTTATATGTCTAAATTAAAAATAAATTTATATGTCTATCAATGTTCTCCAATTTCCAATTTAACCAAATACGGTCTTATTATAATGGCACAATCACCTGAGCTAAAATTAAAAAAATGCAATATAAAGTTTTGTCCATAACTTCGTAAGAATTTATTTGCAGTGTTTTTTTGTATGACTGTTTGAAGAGTCATTTTGCGAAAACGGTGTTTGTTTCTTAGCTTAACTTCTTACAGTTTATTTCATCAACACTATGGAACAAAAAGGAATGCGTCGATTAAAATAAGACAAAACGTAAAAATGTATAAGTCGACATAGAAAGTGATAACTGTTCTTACCGCGCTGCCAGACTTAACAGTGAATCTAGCTGCGCACGCGACCACCCCGTAATTCTGATTGGTTGTCCGTGATGTTACTCCAAAGTTTGAATTGTTCCGTGGCGGACATACCTTACGAGAGTTAAAGTGCTATTTCGAGAAGACTGTGTGTTATTGTTGTTTTTACAATGGATTCAATTCCAGGAGGTATTGAACTGTTTTTTAATACAGTATTTGATATCGAATGCTTGTTTCTAAATTTATAAAATAGTTAAAGTTATGTAAGAAGGTAGTATTTTTTGGATTTTGTTTTTTGTTTTCTTATAGTGTAAAAGCACCCAACACCAATGGGATACCAATGGGGGAACAGACTCTACCCAACAAGAAAATAATCCGTTCCGTAATTATGCGCAGTAATAAATAAAAAAAAATTTAAAAAAACATACACGTCGAACTTTTAACCTCTCGTTTTTTGGGAAGTCGGATAAAAATATCATTTTAAGCAGACAGGTAGTTTAAACTAAATATCTAACATCTTTACTAACATAATTCATACGTAGTTTTGAAATATGGCAACACCAGTGTGAACATGTCAAATCTGACATTGTCATCGTAAAGTTTGACATTCTTAATGGTAATCGTACTCAGAACGTTTTGTCATACGAGTGCTATTTGTGTTGATTACAGGAACTTGATCAAAAAATGGAATTAAATCGTTAAGATTTTCGTGCGATGATTTGCTATGACTTTCGACGTCGATTAAATCAACAACAGTGTGCCGATCAACTCGCTAACGAAGCACCATCTCGAGCCACCGCTTTCGCTTGTTTTCCGAATTAAATCGTGGTCAAACTTCGCTACAGAACGAATTGCACGATCGTCATACCATAAGATTAAGGCATGCTTAGGGGTTAGTTCCACTCGCATACATTCAATATTGCATGAACATTTGGCCGTCAAAAAGATTTGTTCGCGTTGGATACCGGGGTGCTTCGAAAGACGTATATAAGATCGAGATAGGCGACGAATCAAGGATCAATGCATATGAACCCGAAACCAATCAACAATTGAGTGTATGGGTCTTCCAAGAGGAGCCAAATCCAACAAAAGTTGTTAGCGCACAAAGCACTTCGAAGCAAATGGTCGCCTGTTTTTTCGGAATAGTTGGACATGTCGTCACCGTCGAATGATGAATTCTGAATGGTACACCGCCATTTGTTTGCCAGAAGTTTTCGAAGAAATAAGGAAGACCAATTGCAGAAGACGAATCATTCTCCACCGCGACCATGTAAGCTCTCACACAGTGGCTAAAAGAAGTGAATTTTTGAGGCTTCAAAACATCGAATTGATGGGTCATCCGCCGTACAGTCCTGATTTGGAACCCAATGATTTCTTCTTATTCCCGCTGATCAAAAATAAAATGCGACGTCAACGTTTTTCGAGGCGTGAAGAAGCGGTTGATGCGTTCAAAACACATGTTTTGGACGTACCCCAATCGGAGTGGAAAATTCAAAATTGGTTCAAACGCATTTTGTATGTGATCTTCATGGAGAATATTTTGAAAAACAATAAAGCCATTTTCGGTTATGAATGTTTATTTCTACTTGTCTATCTCAAAACTTAAGAAGCAACCCTCGTAATGTTTAGATTTTGTCCGATCTTTATCGATTTTTCGCCTGTGTGCGGTGTCATTGATTAAACAGGGAATAAAAAATTCCGAACGTATAAAGGAATACAAATATATCCAAATTTTGTTTAGACTAAGAACATAGCCATAACCTCGAAGCTTTTCTACATTTTTAATATGTTTACATTTAAAATAAAAAAAAAACTAAATTGCAAATTATGCGAGATAGCTATCTTTAAAACTTTACAAATTATTTGGATTTCATGTCAATTCGAATCCGATGAAGTTTCTCATAATCGGTTCATTTATCATTCAGAATTACATTAATTTGTCGAAAACCAGCCGAAGATAATCAATTCAGTAAAGGCGTTTCATTAAATCCTAATTCGGATTCGCGCAGGAATAGGATTATATCTGCTCCTCGACTGTTGGATGTCGTTAAAATTGTTCCCTTTTTGAAGAGCGTTACTGAAAAGAGCTGTGAATACGAATGAGGCAAAAAACGGTCACACATCAGAAAAACTTTATCCAGCCAAAGATATATGACGGCAATATGCGGAGAGAGAACAATAAGGCGAACATTTTGACTTTGTACATGGCGCCCTTGTTTTAACGATCGTCAATTTTGGTCATGGGATATCAATCAAGTAATCAAATCAACCCGTAGTTGCCGCTATTGATCTCGAATTCCTCCTGGGCGCGCCAAACAATTCAATTGGACATGTGAATAAATCACTTCAGCAAGCTACCTATGTATGCTGAAACTGTCTGACCAGCTGAAGGAGCCGTCAGAAACTGAAACCCTTAGTCCGTCATCAATCCAGTACTGGACGGTTGGGGCGATTAAGCGAAAAGGTCTTGACAACGGCAGGACGATTGTCCGCTGGCGAAGTGCTGTCAAGAATAATCACTGTCGGAAATTCCAAGACCGCGGCGGACTATTAAGGCGGAGAACGTGCTACCTGTTGGCGCCGCTGACGCCACCCAATAAGTGCAACAACAAATTCCTCGCGAATACTCTTGAATGAAACAACCAATCCCATGCCAACAAGAGCCATTCTAAGCTGCGCCGGAATAATTGCACTTACCCTGGAATAATTGAATTGGAAGAAAGACACCATGTACAGCGATCAACTACTGCGCGATATTGGAGCCTTTGGGGCACGAGAAACTTAGACAATGGACGGCATTCGGTTCCAACAGGCAGGCGTTGAATTTGAAGATAAATTCGTCGACAATTACCTGCTACGGCAGTAATTAAATTTTTCAATTGCAGTACTCAGTCGGCGCACTATGTGATGTTGCCAACATTTTTGCTTCCTTCTTCAAATGAAATCTGCAGAACTTCACGTAGGTCACGACAGATTCATGTCTTTGAATGGATACCAAATTCTTCCAAGTTTCTAGAATGCTACACAAGACAGTTGACAACTTATCTTTTCCAAGGCATAGGTCATTTTTTCATTTCTGAATTATTTCCATAATTTTTTCGAATATTGGACCGAGCACTGAATGATATGCTGAAGGTCGTCGCATTTACCATTTCGTGTAAATTTTTTAAATGCCCACAACAGGTAGGACGTCATTTTTCCACGGAAGAGTGAGCTTAAATTAATGTCTGCCGTCTTATCATCGGCTAGCATCTTCATCATAATTCATCGGCTTTATCATAAGGTTCTTAGCTGAACGATTTTTTCTTGTTCCTCAACTGGATCGTTTCGAACTAAGACCAGGAGCAACTGGTCATTAAGGCAGGCCAGTAGCCCGGTTTTGTGTCAAAGCAATCCAATTTCAAGTTGAAATGGAGATTTTTACGGTTTCCATAGCCTGCTGATTTCTCCTGATAAGAAATTTGTACTTCTCCAAGGGTATTAATAGGATGCTATATAACAACTTATGATGATCGTACAGTTTCAGTTTCAATTTTTTGTACAATTTTCAGCTCTTATATAAGAGGTAGGACCAGGTAGTTCGCTTTATTTAGCTAACCAGAGGCTACTTAGGTAAATGAAGTCATTTGCTTGTAATTAATAAAGAAAATTAAAAAGGCATGTTTATTAATTAAAGCTTCTAAGTGAATATCAGCAAACGAATGTAAGTTATGCATAAAACAAGCATTAAAGATAATTTAAAGATAAACTCTGCGTGTTCTTGAGAAAGGTGAAGGAGTATAGGAAAAAAGTAATGGTAGCTATCCATTCGACCATATTCTCAGTTTAGGCCGCACCTCGTCTAATAGAAATACGTAACTAACAAATCAAGCAAATTTGTCGACCAGATGATAGTGCAAATGCATCGAGGCTGTCAGATGATAATAAGTAGACTGTATTTAAGGTAAGGAGAATTTCAGTCATTCGCTTAAAATCTACTTGGGTGTAATGGGTTACGTTCAATAACAAAGACATCAATAAACAATTTTATTTACTGATGTGTTTCGAAGCATCAGACGTATTATTTTAACATTGTATGAATATAAGGTGGAAATAGCTACCAAATTTTTCAGATACATTTTGATAGTATCCGAGTTGCGGTTTTAATAGAACTACAGGGTGTTTTTATTTATTTATTTAGGATTCATGAAGTGCCGATTACTTAATGTTATATAAGAAAGAAGAGTAAACCCTTTTGGCAAGTAAAAGTCGATATTGTCGTAGGACAAATTGAAAATATGAGACATAGCTGTAACTCTCATTTAGTGCTTAAAAAAAAAGAAAAAAAAATTAAGGCTAGAATTCATTACATATTATACTTAAAAGTAAACAAGAAGAAAAATAACATAAATAATAATAAAGTAGAAGATCATTCGGTAGTTCATCGAAAGGAAAAAAAGGACAATATGCATTTTTAAACCAACTCCCTACTGCATAAATACATAAATAGTATCTTTTTGAAACTGAAATTCTAGTTATTAAGTTATTATCCTTCCGATATGGATAGGAAGATACTGACGGTCTGAACAATAAATTGACGCTCAGTACATGCGAGACGGAATTTCTGTAAAGAGAAGTTCTTTGTGATTGCTTCACACCAATTTTAATAAATACCTAGGTATCGCGCTTTTTTTTAATAAATACTGCATAAAAATAAAATCGTCCTAAATTCAATATAAGTCATCACGGTATAGCCAAGTATACAATCAACACATCAAGAAACATGATCATAGCGTCTTAGGTTAAGCATATAGGGTCTCCATCTCAACTTTACCTAACCCCTTGTGGAGCATGGGACGGGAGAAGAACTTTACCCGATTCGAGGCGATTGCAAAGGATCTACAATTTAAAGTGAATTCCGAAACTTTGCTCTGCTAGCAGAAAACAACCATGGGTCGCCGCCGGTGGGATTCCAACCTGGAAATAGGTAGGTCGATATGTTATCACTTACGCCACCGCCGAATTAAGCCTATATCGTTCGCCGGAATTAAGCGCATCGTATTCTTTGCAGAATCCAACCGACACAAGATTTCACAACCAAAGTAATTAGAGTGACCAATAAAGTTTTGTTTAGCAACATCTTAATATTTCTAGGTGTATATGCGGCCCATAGCCAAAGTTTGTGAAGAATCTCGTTATGCGAGATACAATACTGTTTACATGATTAGAGCAAGAAAGCATTTTATTAAATAAGCGCTTAAGTTCCTTATGGTGTCCTTAAAAGGATTTTTAATTATTTTTATTTCAATTTCAGTTAAGCAACTCGTGTCTCGACACGAAGCCGGCACCGGCGTTAAAACCAATATTAATAGTAACAGCACGATTACGGGAGCGAGATTAAGGTGACGAGAGTGGACGAGATTTTAGGTTTTATCATTTTATTGTGGACAATTGTTTTAGTTGTTTCAGCTTTTATATCGCTAGGAAAAGTGTCAATTGTATGAATGTATAAGTGTACACTGCTTTCCTCATCCGGTTCTTCCTACATTATTTCCTTCAGGCCAAAATACGAGGGTGAATCAAATATAAACTGGAATTATTTTCCTACCGATAGTGAGGTGAACAGAGAGGGGCACGGCGTCCGAAGTTCACTGACGGGGATGCGTAGAGGAATTTACACTGCTATAGAACGCCTCATTACCACGTATCTGCACCTGTCAAAGCCAAAACTCAGCTCTAGGCTAGAAAGGTTATGGCGACCGTAAAAGGTAATAACAAAACGTTCGCAATACAGGAATACATTCCTGAATAAAAAAAAAGTACCGCGAATTGATGGTATGTTTATTTAGCACGCTTATCAATATTAAAAACTTAAATATTTAATTTTTTCCAGAATATAAATGCCACCAACATTTTCTCTTTCTCCCTTTTATCGCTCACCTGTACATATGTAATAAAATATATCTACGCCACAGAAATACACGCTCTTTTTCTATTTATTTTTCCCATTTTTTAATTTCCCAAATAAAAGTCAAATATTATTATCTGCAATTAAATTCGCTGTCAGACGACATGTGGATGTCATTTTATTATGATGATAAAATAATATTTCGTGTCGTCCTTATTAACTTCCCACATATAGGAAGTTATTGTAATGGGCCCGATTTTCAAAATTTTTAGTTTAAATTTTTTTTTTACATTTCAAAGTCACCATAGTGTTTTACGCATGTTTTTGAACACATGTATGTGTGTGTGTGTGTGTGAGTGTGTACGTACGTACGTACGTTCGGATCCACTTTTTTCGACAACGAAATCTCGCGAACAAAAAATGATAACGACTTCGCTATGGTGCCATTCGAAGCGTATTATTGTCAACAAGAGCTGAAAGAAATTTAATCAATTTCGGTTCAACCGTTTTTTTGTTTCAACAAAAAAACTGAAAAAAAAGTTGATTTCAGACATTCTTGAAAAGGATTTCTTCGATGTAATTTGTTCTGATGACGATACGGACATCAAAAAGTCGGATAATAACAATTTATTATGAACAGAAATTGTTTATAATGATGAAAAATTGTTTATAACAATAAATAATTGTTTATAACAATAATAAATTTATAATCATAAAAAACACCTGGTTGAAAATTGATTATGAAAATTGGAAATTGAATACAAAATTGAAGATTGTTCATAGCAATTGAAAATTATTATTTTTACCACAAAAAATTTCTTTTATGAATAACCTTTGTTTATATCAATTAAAAATGGTCTATAACAATTAAGAATTGTTTATATCAATTATAAATTGTTTATAACCATTCAAAATTATTAATAACAAATGAATTCCAAACAGAGTGCATTTATTTGGTTTTCATTAAAAAATAGTGCTATAACGGAATAATTTTTTAAAAATTTTTTTTGCATCTAATTACAACGAAATTATCATGATAAATTAAATTCATTAATTTATTTATTTATAAATTTAAAATATCAATTTTTTAAGTATTTTTAAATGAGATACAAGTGGGCGAAAGTTTTTTTTTTGAAAAAGATTCATCTGATCTAATTGGTTCTGATACAACTCGATACTTAAAAAAAAAATCCAGAACTTTTATAGTTTTTTGTAACATTAAAAAAATGTTTAAAAAAACCATAAATAGTTGATATTAATGATAAATAAAACGATAAATCGAATAGTATGAATTTTATTGAGTTTTCACTTACTCGATTGTACTATGATCATGAAATTTATCGCTATTAACAATTAAATATTGTTAATAATAATTGAATATTGTTAATAATAATTGAAAATTGTTATTAACTGGGAAGTTGTTCGTGTGGACCTCAAGGGTCGCACCAATGATGCGACACCCAGAATCTGGACCTACCCCACTAGTTTTATTTTGGGTTTTCTTAAGATATTTGCGTTTTATCCCCAACAGAAAAGAAGAGCCTTTGCTACCTTGTCGACGGGAATAGAAATAAAATGCATATATACATAAATATATCACTTGTCCTCGCTCCCCGTTTGCCACCGAAATTCCCTTTTTTATCCCTCCGAGAGCGAGACCGGACCAAGATTGGCCTTTAACTTGCCGAGATTGCGACGAGAGTTAGGTTCTTTTCACCTAGACGAGACCCGGACCGAGCTATGATAAAGTCTCAGTCTTGTCTCAGTGCTGGAAAGCCCTAATTTCAGCCCATCGGCACATCGATGTAACGCCATCACCTTCACCTGTTAATCCCGTTGGTCTTTAAATGTATAGCTGCAGATCGTCTGCATACATGTGAAAAATACAGTTTTTAATAACTGCGGAAAAATCACTAATCTAGCTGGAAATGGCCGCAATATAGATTCTTCCGGAACACCAGTATAGTTATGCAGAAAACTGGAATATGCTTCATTACAGTGAACCGTCTGAATGTGACCCTTAATATAAGACCTTTAGTAGTTTAAAAGCACAATTTGTTAAACTGAATAGAGTTGATAGCTTATGAATTAGTCGATTATGATCGACCCTACTCAGGTCTAAAGCCAGATTTATATTGACACAAGGTACTTTCGGCATCAATAAAAGAAACCTTCGCGTGTACATCAGTTTTCAAACACCTTCGATAAATAGGGCAAGATAGCGAGGGGTCGGTATTCCCCCACAGCAGATCTTGACACTTTTGGAACAGGAATAATTTTAGACTGTTTTCATTTAGACAGATACACAGGGTGTGTCAGATCTGACATGCCCAAATGAGTGGGGTGATAGATCTCAACTAGACATACAAAATATTACATGCCGGAGGGGGGGAGGGGGTAGGGGGTTGATTTCAACCGTTTGGGAGTTACAGGGTGATTCATAAATTTCAGTTTTTCATGGTATGCACATTACTCCTTCATTTTTATCTCTTAATCTACCCCACACAGTCACATCAAACAAACGCTAAAAAACACATATCCTAATGACCTTACCAAAAATTTCAACACTACTGATCTAACTCCTACCATTGCACGTAAAGTCACTTCCAAAACTGAAAAAAAATTGTTTACGATTATCTAAAATTCAAAATTTTCCAAAATTTTCTCCGAAATTCATGTAATTAGTATACCAATCTTTTATTTTTATTGGATTGTCCATTTTATTACTTTTCCAAAAAGGTGCAACATGGCAAGGTAGACACAGGATTAGAAAAACCGTATTCGTAGAACTCCCTGACTACCTTATTATTTTACTGCACTTTAGGTAGAAAATACTTTAACTAAACAAAATTTTTAAGATAAAAGGTCGAAAATGTTTGTTTTGGGTTAACAGGTAATTAATTTTAAATATTGCTGCAAAAAAGTTATAAATATGTTAGTGTAATTTTGTTTTATTGCCGATATTAACTTGTGTTAGCCAGAATGCACACCGTTCTTTTACTCGTACCTAATAGAAATTTTGCTATAAAAAGGGTCAGTCAGCAAGAATTCCAATCATAGTTGAAAAACAAATCAATAAGTAAAGCTGCGGGCTTTTTGGACAATATACTGCCAGATCTCATAGAGGAGAACCCTACGAATAATCTTAGGTGAATGTTGCACCAACACGATGGAGGTCCAGCGCATATGGCTAACATTGTGAAGATAATACTAAGTGAAAAATTTCCTAACCGCTGGATTGGAGGAGGTGCACCTTGGACTGCTAGATCTCCAGACCTCACCCCATTGGACTTTTTTTTATGGGGAACAATGAAGTACGAAGTTTATTCAAGCCCAGTTAATAATAGGGAGGATTTAGTTAGCCGAATTGGGAATGTAGCGACGAAAATACGGGAGAGGCTGGCTGCAATACGCCTTAAACAGACACTTAGAAGGAGATTGTTGGCATGCATCCAAAGTGGTGGTGGACATTTTGAACGGCTTTTGTTACTTATCAAGATTAATTGTTATTATTTTTAAATTCAATAAAAAAACATTTTAGGATTTCTACGTATAAATTTCTACATATTTTTTCTACTTGGACAGGTTGCACCTTTTTGGAAAAGTAATAAGATGTGCAATCTAATAAAAATAAAAAAGGGTTGTACTTATTACTTGAATTTCAGAGAAAATTTGGGAAAATGCTGAATTTTAGGTAATCGCAAACTATTTTTTTCACTTTTGGATGTGACTGTACCTGTAATGGTAGGAGTTAGATCAACATTGTTGACAATTTTGGAAAGGTCATTGGAATAGTAGTTTTTTAGCGTTTGTGTGATGTCGCTATGTTGGGTAGATCAAAAGATAAAAATACCATGAAAAACTGAAATTTATGAATCGCCCTGTAACTCCCAAACACTTGAGATAGCCCCTCTGCCATACAATTTTTTGTTTGGCTAGGTGAGACTCATTTTGGCACATCAGATCTGAAACACCCTGTATATCTTGTTAGATAATTATATTCAACCAATTTATCGAATACTGCGTGATTTAATTGATTTCCAAAATATGCTGTTTCAATACTTTTAAATATAATACAGTGTCATGATATGGGCTTGCATGATGTTTTTTTTTAAATTTAGATAAACTATTTATATAAATTAGAAATAACAAAGGGCGCAAAACCATTCCTGGCGGTACACCACACCCAATAAGGACTTGTCTTATTCATACATATTGTAGTCCTTGTGTGATCTGAGCAAAGACAGCACTGTGTTCGATATACATATCTATATGATCTCATTTATTTTTGGAAATAAAAATTAATCATTGGCCCTACTGCTCAATCATCATTTGGAAAGAAAAAGAGATATCGTAATATAATATTCCCAAATCCATTATCCTGTAAAGGATGTGCTGTGGCATCAAATGGTTGCTGTCTTTTTATGCGCCCATTGGGCTTCTACCGCGACTTTCCGCTCCAAAGTTCTTTTGGGAGAAGGAACAGCTTCGGCTTTATATCTAACGTGCTTAAACTTTAACTTCTTAATATTTGCATACAAATGTCATCCAACCACTTTTCCTATAAAAAAAAAATTTTTCTTCACTAAATACTCACCGGCTTTTCATATAAAACTACTTTTCGTGAGCGGCAATTTGTTTTCACTTCTTTACTTCACCCAAGCCATCGTAACAGACCTCAAAGTGTAAACATAACAACATTTCAGTCATTTGCAGCAGATTCTCATGCGCTGCCCTTCGAGTACTAATACTTTTTTGTAAACATCTGTAGTCATTAAACTTTCGTAACGGTTATCCTATGTCATCTTCCGTAAAAACCCGGTAAATTATTGCAATTATATTCCACTCTATTTACAGAGGCTTATCAAAGTGCTTTATCTTTCAGAATCTCATTGAGGTGGCTCTCTACGGATGTTTTCTTGCAACTTTCAGTTCCATTGTAGCCTGAAAATGGTCTCGACGGTAGCATAAATATCATCAATATTTATCATGTGAATTTTTGCCATCATTTTAGTTCATCATCTTTAAGATATGAATCTTACCTCTACGAGCATTCGCTGAGAATGTCAAAAGAATTTCATACTTTAGAGATTTTATCAGTTTCAGACAGGAGAATTTTCAGGTTTTGCTAATTGAAAATACGGCAAACGACTGAATGTTAGAAGACAAGGTATGAGGTAAAAATCCAAAAACATATGTCATGGCGACGTAATTAGACTATAAAGTCAAAAATTTAAGTTTGTCATAATATGTTGTGCTTTTTGTTTAAAGTATAAGAACTTATTGCTTTTTATTATTTAAGTGACTTCAAATTCAAACCAGGAGCTGATTGCAATAGTGCAAAATTTGGCTGGCGTAAGACAAAAGACCTTATGCCTTTATTACATACTTTGCGTGAAAATAATACCATTTTACTTACTTGTTCAATTATTTGTTTTCTCAGGCTCAGTTTTGACTTTGAGCGATGCGGCTTTCATATTTGCCAAAGTATATGCCTCCGATCTTTTAAGCAGTTCATGCAAGTAGACACTACTTGGAAAATGTCTCACGCCAGTAAATCCGCAAGTTGATTGTTATTTATCGCGGAACTTAAGTATCTCTTCCATTCTGACACTAAATGAGTAATTCGAACCTATTTTAGACCGATGTCTATTCGCATCTGTCAAGACAATAACTCCCGATCGGTTATGCTAACATTTTGTACAATTAGTTAAGAAATGACTAGAATACCGGAGGTTTTTTTTTGTCCAAATTGAATGACGTAGATGAAAAAAGAGAAAGAGAAATATCAGCAGAAATATTATAGTAAAAATAATATTCTTTTAATTTAACAGTAAATAATCTCTATCTATTTCGTTGCTCATTATATTTTCATTATCAACAACTCATAGGCTATAATTCCCTCTAGCATTTTTTTACCATCTAGTCCTGAAACCCACCTCTCTAATTGAGGGTATAATATCCAAAATTGACGGATTTTAACGCCATTAAGATCACGGGTCAATCACGTCTAAATCTGGTGAAGAGTGCGCACAGTTTTAGCTTAACTCGTGCGCATCTAATGACGTCGTTTTAGCTGTCAAAATGTTCACTGGGAGATTTCCATTCTAATTAAAGGGAAGATCCCTCTGAAAATGAGCCGACGGCAGTAACTCTTTTGGATGACAAATGGCCCGTGAAAATGAACCTGAGAGGGAGTTCACATGAATTATTTTTCATTATTTATGACGTAAACGTATTAATTAAGCAGATCTTTTTGGGTTGTAATTTATGAGAAGTTTTAGGGTTGAGTTGATGTAATTGATTGCAATTAAAAAAATGAATTTAGAAAAACAATAATACATATCTATAGCAAATTTTTCCTGAGCAGTAGAAGCTGTAACATCAAGCGCAACAGTTTGCATTAGCAAATGTATATATGTATAATTACGTATTGGATCTATATGTATATTGAATCAATAGATACGCATTTTGAGTTTTATTTAAACTAAAAGAAATCCGGTCAAGTACAATTCGGACTCGCTGCCGCGCGACGCTGATGCGCGACTTTACCATTGCACTCATTTGCATGATTCATTTCATAAGGAGCCGCGCGACAGAACAAGACTCGGTACAGACAGATTGATCATTGAAATAGAAGAGTACGCGTAAAGCTATAAAAGAAAAAGCATTGCAGAACTACATATTTTCGGAAAATTTTCATGAGCTACAGAATTCCGAGAAAAGGGATATTTTAATTTATTTTAAATATTATGCTGTTATTGACATTGATTTTTAATTCTTGAGGAGTGATAATCAAATTTTGATTTGCATTTGAATTCAAGAAGTAAGAGGTGAGGCCAGGAACCCCCCGGGTTACTCCCCGATTACTTACTTATTCCCCCTGTTCTTGGTCCTATGCGATTTTTTACTGGAAGACGTACCTATATCTCGATAAGCCCCACATGTGTTTCCCATAATTATTTTCTAACTTTTAGGCCATCATCTAATGTTAAATAAACCAGTTTAATTCAGTGTTTTTTTAACTACAGTCGAACCTGGATAAGCGAAAGTTCAAGAGACCGCTATCTTTTTTTCGCTTATGGAGGTTTCTCACTAACCCAAGTTTCTAGCTAATAGAGGTACAGGAGTGGCCTTTCTCACTTACAGAACCTTTCTTCGCAATTGATACTTATCAACTGTAGTAAGTCCGACAAATAAGTCCGTACATTTGGTCATTCGAATAGAATACGATACAAAAACAATGTTAGTTCCTCGAAATTTAAGAAAAGAACAACAACGTTAGTTCCACGAAATTTACGAATAAGTCATAAATAGCAGATGTTAAATACGCTCCACTGTCGCTTATACAGTCGACCGTATTTAATATCTACAAGCAAGTAGCAGTCTCAGTTATAGAGGTCCATGAGTGAAAAACGACTTTCTTTTAGAGGTTTCTATTTCTCACTTAAAGAGGTTTTAGAGGGTTAAAATGACGGGACCTGACAATTAGTCTCGCATGTAGAGTTTTCTCACTTTAAATCAAACCAGTCCAAACTCGATGCACTTATTGTTAGCCATTGGAGATTCTCAATGCCGTGGCCTTTCTTGAACATCTGACCGTCCACCACACAATATGTAAACCGAACGACGTACTAAGGCAAGTCAAACGAGTCTAAAATCGATGGACTTACTAGCCATTAAGGAGTCTCTATGACCACCTCCCTCCTCCATCATCATACAAGTTCGATTGTACCATAATATTGTACTGTCACCGGAATTAAATACGTCTGCAAAATCATCAAATCATCTTAATGCAAATCAAGTAAACACTCGAGCGTACTCTAAATGATGAACAGGCGGGTTTTCGGGAGAGTTTATTCTACAGCGATTACATCAACACCCACCTTGTTATCATCGAGCAATCCGCCGAATGGAGGTCTCCTTTACATCTAATGTTCGTCAATTTCGAGAAGCCGTTTTACAGCATTGATCGCGAATTTATATGGTCAGCTTAAAGTAGGCGAGGCATACCAGAAAAAATTATCACCACCATAAAGAAGTCAAGTATCAAGACCTACGCAAGGCAAAACTGTCGGATCCCTGCCAAGTACTGAACGGAGTGAGACAAGGATGCATTCTGTTACCTTTACTTTATAGTAATGACGTATTGTGCAGCGCGCTAGATGACCCAGGGATTAAGTGGAAACTTTTTAAACAACCTTACACACCTAGACTATACCGACGATGTCTATCACCTATCCTCCAAGCAGGGTAATAAAGCTCTAATGTCTGAGCCCCTGAGTAGAGAAGGCCGCAGAGCAGGGCTTAAGATCAATGCTACTAAAACCAATCTTATAAGCTTGGACTCCAGGAAACAAAATGAAACTTGTCTTGAAGAGCAGCAAGTAGAACAAGTGGATAAATTTTGCTATAACGGAAGCAAGGTTACAGCAGACGGCGGAGCTGAAGCTGATCTACAGGCTCGCATCAACAAGGCCCGAATTGCATTTAATACTCTAGCCGAGTTATGGCGCAGTAACAAAATCTCCAGACGAACAAAACTCCGGATCTTCGAATCCAATGTAAAATCTTTTCTGTTGTTCGGCTGTTCAACATGGAAATTTTCCTTTCAAATAACATCTAAGGCTTTGTCAACTGGGGTCTTTGCACATACTTAACATCTATTGGCCGAAAATCATTACCAACGAAGGCTTACACAGATTAATACAGGATAGACACCAGTGTTCGCTGGCGAAAGTGGCAATGGATAGGTCGCATACTAAGAAAAGCGTCAAACAACGTCGCTCTAGGTTGGAACCCGCGCAACAAATGGAGGGGATCCGTAGAGAACGAAAGCACCCA
This sequence comes from Leptarthrus brevirostris, assembly GCA_964036015.1. Taxonomy (NCBI): domain Eukaryota; kingdom Metazoa; phylum Arthropoda; class Insecta; order Diptera; family Asilidae; genus Leptarthrus; species Leptarthrus brevirostris. The sequence continues at coordinate 84,723,782 of OZ038373.1, read as the reverse complement.
GATTAAAAAATCGTGACAACAGTTAAAGACGTTGGAGCAGAACCGCACCAGGTAGATAGTCGGCGTAGTAGACGCCCTATGCCAAACTATGAGTTACAGGAACCAGAGAAGCTTAAGTAAAGCATTTAAAAATCAATGTATTTTGAGTTGAACTTTTGGAGATAGGTTGGTCACACGGCGATTTTTATAATTTTGTAAACTTTTACACCATTTTGAGATTACATCACACTAGTTTTATATTCTACGAAATCTTTCTTTACGAGCTGCGACATGTTTGTGTTGTTAAGAATTAAACTGTAATGTTCTCTATGTCTAGTTTGCATAACCCCTTGTGTGGTGTGGGGCGGAAGAAGAACTTCACCCAATTCGGAACAACGATTGGAAGTGGACCTGCAATTTAAGGTGGATTCCGAACCAATGACATTTTCTGTTCAACCTTCAATGACTTTTTTATCGCAATCTGTTGTCCATGTGTCGCCTTCGGGAAGATTTGAATCGTGTACCTCCAGGTTAGAGGACGACTCGTTATCATTTACTCCACCGACGGTTAGGATAGTCCCCTTAAGTAATTTTAATTCTAATTAATTCAAGTAATAAAATCCGATACAAGTATTTACTTATTAGAACGGTTTCCAAATCGCCGATATTACTCTGTAACACCCAACAGCATTTTTAGCGGAATCTGTTGGCGGCAGAAAACAACATGCGTTGCCGCCGATGCGGTTCGAACCTGGACCTCCGGGATGAAAGGCCAACACGTCTTCGTTTACTCCACCGACGATTTAATCCTTAGAAGAAATTTATAGGGTATTTTCACAAAACGTTTCATTTTAAATTGTGCGCTATTTCACATTTGTTAAAGTTACATTTAGGCAGGAACCTCTATACGGTTTACGAACTACCTCTGCGAAATTTTCGCCATCTTAGAGGAAAGTTTTATATTTTCAATACGTTGTTGAATAGCGCCTAGACAGAGGTCCCAGATTTGAACCCCACCTGTGGTGATCCAGAGTTGTTTTGGGTGTTGCAGAGTAATGTTAGTGGTTCGGAATACACCATTAATTGTAGGTCCACTTGCAATCTTTGTCTAGAATCTGGTGAAGTTTTACTCCCGCCGCATGCCCTTCAAGGAGTTAGGGGATCTAGAGAGGGGCAACTGTCTATGATAGTTTATTAAACTGTTTTTAAATAATGTAAAGAATATTTTTACGAACAAAAATAAGTATTTGGGTGATTGTTTTTATGACTTTCAAACAAAGTCTGACAAAACAAAAAGTATCTCACACTGTCGTCAATGCGTAAGTTACAAGTCTCAAAATTTCCCCTAAAACTATTTTTCCTCTGTAATGCACAGCTGGCTCAATTCGTTGTCATATCACTGTCAAGATGGTATGGAATGAGTTGCCCCGCAGGATAAGATACGATGGGAATGTCGCTTTGAGACACACCGTAAATACTACCCCAGACCACACTGTCTCCTTATTTACATTTTATGAATCTATGAGTGTCAAACAATTTCAGATAAATGGGGCGCTGCGGCCTATAAGATAAAAACTTTAAAGCGTCGTGATTTTAATTTATTGAATCAGACTTCCACCATTCTGGATAACTTCTCTTTCTCTGCAGTCTTAATATAAAGGGAGAAAACTTCAAGTCGTGAATGATACGCAGATGATTGAAGTGGTGATAAACGCGGGCTACTTAATATGTCACTTTTGAGTGATATTTTCAGGATTATTAAGATATTTAGCATGATTTGTTGCGGAACAATATGGACGATTGTTCTTATTTATAGATTAGATGAAATTCTTAGTGGTGCAGATATTTTTAAACTTTTTCAGAGATCAAACGCATTCTCAATATAATTTATACGGAATTTCTTACAAACAACAAAATTTGTACGATTAAATTTTGCGAATCGCTGAGTAAAAGTATTTTATCATCGTTAGTGTCCATTGTTAAAAATGTCTTGCTTTTGTATATGTTTATGTAATTTTGATCTGTTTAACACATTCATGAGTTTCCCAGTACATGTATGAACAACTATAGGCGTTTCCTTTTATTACTCATCATGGCTGGTATAAACATATAACGTTATTACCATATTTAAATTGAAGATTCGTTCCTTAACTAAAATCTCGTGTGACCATGAATTGACAGAATTTAATTAATTATAATAATAATAGTAAGAAAAACTTAAAGTTTCTTGTACACGATAAAAATTGAAATTTGAAAAAATGTGAGCTGGTTACCTAAACAGCAAGCTTAGTTGAACGCACAGTTAATAAAATCTTCAGGTTATTCTCTTATAAATAAGTGTACCCTTTCGTACACTAAAAAATCTTAGCCTACAGAAAGTAAGCGTAAATCCATTGATGAAGTTGCTTTTCTTAGCTGCAATTTTGAGGAGTCCAGATTAAAGCAAGCGAAGCTCTCATTGAAGAGGCGAAACATTGCGACTATTGGCTTGTGCATGCCGTATGGGGTTCCGCGATAAGAAACGGCAAGGAAGTAATGATTCCTCAGGGAGCGGGCAGAAACTGAAATGATCATAGAATCCAGCAATTCGGGCGAGTCTACCTCTCCTCGCAGCAAGTCAAAAAAAAACCTATCGTAGAAATGGTACGCCTTTCTTCCAGAACCTCTTCAATCACTGTCACGCTCCATAAGTATGCGTTACCAGTCGCAGGATGACAGCCAATTGTTGAGATTCGAAAAATTAGTCACTCTAATGTTACCAATTCCCAAGCTGAGAGGGCGAAACAATAGCGCCACAAAATCACAAAACAATCAGGAGCGCAGGATGATGACGTGACTCCGGAACGAAGGGGGTCAAGCAGTCGCAGGATGACAGCCAATTGTTGAGATTCGAAAAATTAGTCACTCTAAAGTTACCAATTCCCAAGCTGAGAGGGCGAAACAATAGCGCCACAAAATCACAAAACAATCAGGAGCGCAGGATGATGACGTGAGTCCGGAACGAAGGGGGTCAAGCACCTCCTCACCAGCGTACCAACAGGGTCGGATGAAAACGATATCTAAAAGCCTCCCGAAGTCGTTCATGACGTCATTGCACTGCGCCAAGCCAGCCGAAGCTCAGGCATCGAAAAAGGAAGAAACATGCTGAGGGCCAGCCGGTTTAGAAGGAACTAGAGAATCAACCACAGATGAGCGCCCCAGCCAACAGTAGTAAGGTTGAAGTCACCAAAAACAATAGTGTCATCTCATCAGAAGACAGCAGGGCATAAGTCGAACAGTCGATAGATGCAGCAAACGAGTCGGAGAACCGGGATGGTGAAAACAAACAATCTTTTTTGCGAAAACTTCATGACGACATATAAGAGCTCCAAGTCACCGGACCCGGGAACATGCAATATAGAGCAGGTAATGTCAGGATAACACAAAGCGATTTTGATGATAAATTTTATTGAGGCACAGAAGCTGGACGGACTTTCGAAACGAACTCTGGAACAGAAGTACCCATGTGACATATGTCTGGAGAAACCAATGCCAAAAAAGCATCCTCTGGAATGAATGCCTTGAAGGAGGCCGTCAAACTATGTAGTTTATTATGTGATTTTCAAATGTCTATTTTATGATTTAAAAAAAAATTAAACCATCAAATTAAATTGGATTTATATTAGTTTGTTAAAACTTATCGAGGTGCCGCTTTATTACGTGCCATTTAAACGCGTGTAGAAAAACCGGAAAGCTTTTGTATGGAGAGCTTCGCTAACTACTAAACGTAACAGCTTTATTTTGAATCATTTCACCTTAAATTGTTCATTAAAATCCATGCATCGATTGACCTTATTCCTGGTGATTTCATTTATAGCTGCTGAAAAGGCTCTGTTGCACTTATCTCTGGTTTGAGCTTTGACCGTCGTAGGCATGAAAAGAACGTTCATAGGATCTTTTTTTTTTAAGTAAAAAGAATTACGTAGCATACTTTAATCTTCCTGGAAAGTAATGCTTCACATTTGCAGATGTCTTAATGAGTCATTTTGGCCAACATAACAGATGAAGACAGTTGTACTTAGACTGCTGCATTTATTTTAAAATTCGAATTTCAAATTACAATTGCGGCGTGGATTTTAGTTTTTTCTATCCAAAAAGAATTTATGTTTCGAGTTTCAGTTCCCAGATATTACATTTTTTACATTGTATTGTACAGTAACTGCAACGAGAATTTACAAAATTGCTGAAGTTCCAGTAACTTCGATTGCATGGCATGATTGTCTTGAAAATTCTGTTGCTGTATTACTATTAGATTATTCATGTTATTAGTGCTAGAAAAACTATGTTTTACCAGTTTCAAATAAGCAGTAAAAATCACAGTTGGTTATCTTCAGGCGAATTTTTCTGTATAAAACCAACAATAGCATAATGTTCGAGCCATTTTTGAATCTAGCAAACTTTTTGAAAAAATTGGTATTTTTAAGTTTTTTCATTAGTAATTAGATATACATATAAGGGAATTGCCATGCTTGGTTCAAGATTGCGTGACCAAACTACGACTTTTCGAGGCAGACGCAAACGTAAGCCAAGCCTTAAGTTTTGGTTCTCTTACGTTAAGCCACATTCTTCAGTGCTAAATTTGTCAACCATTCTCTGAATACCAATTTTAGAAAAACGGGTTTGAAATTTGCCCTTCATTTCATTCGTACCTAAAATTGCTAATAAGTCAACATTATAAACAATAACATTTAAATTATAAGTGATAGGCGAATTGAAACATCATTCTGATGACTTCGGTTGCTCGAAATACTCTTCGAAGTACGCGTCGAAGACGTTAAAGCGTTATGACACTTTTCAGTATTTTATGCACGGGTAGGGTTTATAAACCTGCCACCTGTATTGATTTTTAAACTTCTGTCAAGCCTCCAAATTGGTACAATATTGACTGCCCAACTTGGGTAAAAATTGTTTTTTTTTTCACTAGTCACCTGCTAAGACTCAATGCCAGGCTTGGCATGATATTTATATTCAATATTGGACCAAACCTTAACACCAATTATGGGCCAAGGCTGTATACCAAGCTAATAAAAAACATGTTTGGCATTAAAATTGAATGGCCCCATTCTGCTAATTTCGGAAATAGTCACTAGTGGAGTGACTATAAATCAGTGGTTGAAAATTTTGAAAACTAAACAAACTACAAACTTAGTAGCTATCGATCAGTGGAAATTCTGTAATATAGCCATTGTGTGTGAGCTTTACAGGGCTTTCTGCAACTTATGTAATAATGTATTTGAAGTAGTTATTTAGTTTTACAATGTTCGGTTTACATAAATTCTAGTGAGGAAAAAAGCAAATCTGCTACAAATAAATTATTTTCTCCTCGTATTATTCACATACTTTTGTAACTTTATTTACACGATGGCTGGAATCTAGCAAACTAGCAACAAACAAATTATTATCTACATCTTATCAGCAACTGTAGTACCAGTTGAGATCCAAAAAGATACGCCGAAAAACGGGACAACAAGCACCTTAGATTTCAAAAGCGGCGCACCACTGAGAACAGAAAGAAGAAGGAATGGCCAGAAGAAGGGAAAATCAGCTTCTTCAGGACGCCTACGAAGAGGAGAAACGTGGACTGTATGGCCCTGGTATTGCTGATTAAGGTTACGTCATCATTACAATAAAAAAATGTCTTTCTACTTCAAAAAATTTAAACGAGTTTTTCTAGAAACGCCTTTTTGCGAATTGGTGTCCAGGATTGTCCATAAAACTACTAGAATATAACTAACAATTTTGATTTTCAAATACATAAATGTATACCAATGTAAAACCAATCTTTTATGTTTATCGGACTTTTCGTTGAGAAGAAAATAATTCCTAAGAATAGGGTGGAGCCAACCCTAAAAGCTTGAAAAAGTCTTTTTTTTTGTATTTTCCGATTTCTAGAATATTGGTGTGAAATATTTTTATGATATATAAAGTCGTTACGAAATAAAGTGAGAAATACGCGATAATACGTAAATCGCAATGTATGTAATACTTGTACAAGCCTTTTCCCAAAAAGACTTTCCTTTATCTGTCCACCAAAAAAATCTCAAATACTCTTCAAGTGATTTACTTAATTTTTTTTTTATTTTATGTAAAAATGAATAAATGAAATTGAAGCGTAGAATTTTTTAATATTTAAATTTCTCGATTCCTACGAGCATTTTAGTACGATTTTTTTTATGACAAAATGATATATTTTTCAAGTGACTGCACTTTTTTAAATTTTTGAATTTTAAAAATTGTGGATACGCTAAAATTTAGCTATACTCCTATACTTTAAGAAAACCTTAACTAATTTGTTCTCCTATGTTCAGAAATTTGGTAGCATTGGCAGCGAGGCAGCGACGTTTCTTCTGCAGCTTGGTCCGCACGAATCTCCCATGACGTTACCATTAAATATTTAAGTTTAAAAAGAGTCGTAATATGTTTACACTATACATTGTAGAGCTATGTTTACACTATTATTACGAATCTTTTCGTACAAAAAGTCGCCCATTTTTATTTCATTCCTAGTGTCAGAAAAAATCATTAAAATTTTCTTTAATTTCGTTGCTCAGTGTTAGGACTGCTAGCATCACGTAAAGCCTGTTTTCTCTTCTAAAAGATTATTACGTGTTCAAGCACTCTAAAATTCTAACTTTACTTACACTTCATTTTCATATACCCACATTTTCACACTTTAAATCACTTTAATGACTAGTGGCTAAGTCATAGCTACAGCATTTCCGAAGTGTCGACATGACCACTGCGAAAGTGGTTTTATTAGCCATTTCGTTAATGGAATAGGAAATCGGACAAAAATAACAATCCTAGTGGCTTTGCGGAAATAGTCGTTGGGAAGATTAGTAGAATAGGTAGAAACTTTTTCTTTGATATTACTGTTGTCCTTTTTTGTACGAGTGGCCCACGCAAGACCCAGTATTTTTTCAGACCAACATCAGCAAAGTAAAATTTTTCAAATTACTTTGATTTAGTAGAGCTATGAAAATAAGCAGGAGTTTTCTATTCTATTTCTAGTTTATTTAAAAAATTTCCCATAAAAATTAAAGTCCGCCAACAAGGAGGATATGTATTGAAATCTTAGTTTAATTACCAACTCCATCTCTGGGCTGTTGTCTAGCTCGCAAAAATGCAAAAGCAAGACATTCAAGTTCCCTTATTTCCTTACAGTTGAAGCCGGGAAGTCAGGGTAGTCCCCTGGGCTTTGACTACCTGCATCATAAAAAATTAAGGTTTATTGAATGAGTTTAGTATGCATATATATATATATATATATATATATATATATTAGCTTCCTTCTTAATCTGAATAATTTCATACCAGGGTAGGAATTCTCGTACATTTTGGTTGTCCGGAAACAAACAAACCGTTTCAATAAATTAAGCGCATGCCAAAAATTGTTTCTGTTGCTACAACGTCATAGCAACGAATAAATGCGTCAAATTTGTGCGCATGATTTGTAATTCTGCCACTCCGTTTTACGGAACTTGCATCCAAATCCTCAGCCGCCTGGTTGACAGCTGGCGTGTAATTTTGACACATCGTAGCGCTTGGACTGCCATGAGTAAAAATGTTGTAAAACGGTTGGTCATTCCCCTTCAACCGTTTGAAGGCAACCATGCTAAATACATCCCCTACACATTTATGCATTTTTGTGTACTTGCAAGGCAACCTGGTTGACTGAAAGCAATCAATTTGGCGAGATATTATTTTAATACTACTTACGCTTTTAAAATCATGCTGGTTAGGTATTTATTGCTATTTACCTGAAAGGGAAAGAAAAATCTCAGTGTTAGTTAATATATACACGAGTATTTAAATTTAATAAAATGATAAAAATTATATTTAACTTTAATACAATAAAAAAACAGTTTAACTTTAAATGTTGTTGATCCGCCTAGGGTTCCGAGCTCACGCCATTTTAAGGTAATACTAAAGAAAAAGAATATTATAATTGTTTCATTGACATGATAAATAATGCACTGTAGTCATTGAAAAGACAGTGAAAATTGACAATAGGGAGTGATGAAAATTTGTATAGAAGTGCATTTTCCACTTTTTTCTCTTTATAGCTACAAAGATTTTCAGATTGGCTTTCGTAGCATAACTAAGCAATTTTTTAAATTGAAAACTATTTATCCACAATTTTTCCGTAAAGTCGAAAGGTGCTGTCAGAAAGATACTGTGATTGCAAATTCATCAATATTTCCTTGAAAATATGGGAATCAAAATAGGAATCGCAATATAGTATTTCGGCTGAAAATTGAATTCATTTTCTTTCCGACATATAATAGCACATTATGAGGACATAACAGCATAACCTTTTCAGATTTATTTTTTAAAGCAGTAACAGTCACACATTTTTTATTTTTCTTATAGCAGAACATTTATTTTCAATCTTAAAAATTTTTTTGTTCGTAGAAAATTTTTTTTAGCAAGTTTTTCCAGGCAATTTGAGGAAATTTCTCCGCTTCATTTTAAAGCTTGGAGAAGCCACAGTTTTCATGCAGTGGCATTCAAATCTATCACTTTCTGTCCGAGCCAGATGAGGTTAAACTTATCAGGCTGGGCTCAAGTACAAAGATGCAGCTTACAAATCTATTCTTTGTTGAACTTTGCTGTTTGTTACTTTTCATAACTTTTTATTTTATGTCTTTTGTATATTTTATTACTTTACTGGCTTTTGATTATAATTTTACTATTTGTTAGATTCTTTAGCTGATAAAATATAATTTTGATGTTATGTATTTTCATGATGGTTAAAGAGGCTTTCAGATTTTTTGGAAATAGTAACGAAAAATACTCTTATCAATTAGGGACCGTTTTCTCAAAACTTGAAAAGTTCAAATATTTCAAGAGATAGCTTGTTCAGTTTTTGAAAAACATTTTATTTAATATTAATTTAATAGTTATGTTATTTTTATTTTGTGTTGAGTAGTTGTACATTTTTGATTATTTTAAGTTTTTCTTATTTATTTGTTACTACCTTATTATTTAATGTTTTTTTTTACTCTTACTTTCTCATTTACTTACATTTATAACTTTCTATGAATTTTTCAATTAGTTTCTGAAACTAAGCCAATATCTATGTGTTATGTTTTCAGTGTTTGGCTTATCTTGTAAATTACATATAATCCACACATATAATAAAATTGTACCGGGCCGTGTCTTTACATGAAATATTTCTTTTTTTTATTTATATTGCGATGGACATTATTATCCATATGGAAGCCAAAACAGCAATTTATACAATTTTTGTCTGGCTGTACGTCTCTCTGTCCGTATGCGCACCACGCAGAAGCTACTGGAACGCATATTAATGAAGCTTGGCATGTCCAGGGTCAATATGTAGGATACTCTTTATTCTAGCAAAGCAAAACGATTTCCCGTCAGGTCGTCAAAAAACGTCGTCGGTGGTCTCAGGATCGAATCCCAAATTCTTTTCCCGCCCCCTACACAAGGGGTTCCGGAAACTAGAGATAGAGAGAGAGAGAGTCAAAACGCTATTTCTCCGGAATCGCTCAATGGAATAAAATGAAACCTTCTTGTTTCTGTTACTTATCAATAAATTTCGCAGCCGATAATATTCCTGCTAATCACCATTATATAGCACACAGGGAATTTTAAGTTGAATGAATGAGTCGGAGGAACATGCTAAATGTTGCTGCGTTTTAAGAGCAAAAATTACGAAAAAAATAGTAAAAAAAGTGTTCACCTTTGCAACACCCGAAAACAGGTGAAAACCCCATTAGACCGTTTTATAGCGGTAATGCCCAGTAATGCGTGTTTTGAGTGGAATTGTTCGTACTTTCGCAGGGCTTTAATGATAATGGATAACGCCATAGAGATAATGATAGGAGAAGGGCTGTAACAACCCTTGGGGGTTAAACAACCCTCCCAAGAACCTGAAAGCGTTTCTTTTCATTTTCAATAGGACAGGAGGCGATTAAAATCATCATTGATCGATCTTTCGAGGATTATGAGAGGAGACAACTGTAACAACCCTTCCAAGGGTCAGAAAAATCAATTTTTTCACGTTTTGTTAAAATAATAAACTGGAGGTAATAGAGTCATCATTGATCGATTTTCAAAGGATTATGACAAGACATCAAATAGGAGGCGACTATAAATAACGATTGAAAAATTGATCAATCGCCTACAGTTCAAAACCCTGATTGAAAGTAAAAGAAAAAATTGATTTTCAAAACTCTTGTGGGGGGGGGGGGGGTGTACCCCCTCCCTGACATAACAGTTAAAAAGGCGATTAATAATGGTTAATGATTAATTTCCTCCTGTCCAAAATCCGCATTGAAGTGAAAAGAACAACACTTTGATTTTTCCACGCTTTGGGAGGATTGTCAGCACTACCCTAGCATAACTCTTGAAAAGCGATCAATGATGATATCCCGATTGAACGTGATTCTATTAATTTTTCTATCCCTTTGGAAGGTTGCTTCAACCCCCTCATCATCCCTCTCTTTTTTTGTATTCTTTACTCTCGAAAACGGGAGGGGAGTAGATTTCGCAGCTACAGCAAAAATATTAAAAATTAAAACGGCAAAATCCCGACTCATTCCTTAATTAAATTTCGCATGTTTTGCTAATTTGCTTATGTTTTTTTCGATTGATGACTTATTTTACGACCATTGTCTTTTCATAAACATGTATTACTTTAGTACTATATTCAAATAGCGAATAAACCTATGTAACAAGGACGTTTAAGGACCCGCACATACAATTTGAATTTTAAACCCAGTTTAACAAAAAAAGTTTAGAATACGAGAGAAATAAAACATTAGAAACAAAATAAAAAAATAGAAAGCAAAGAAATAAAAATAATAGATATTTGAAGCTGTGTTATAAAGGCACTCTTTCGAAATAGCTAGTTAAAAATAAAAATGATAGTATAAAGGTCTGAGTCTATATTTCGCAATTGTAGGTATGCTTTAGTCGACATTTAATTTAATATCAACATCATAAGTTATTTTTCGTTTATTTTATTGCAGCAATTAAACTAAGGAAATTATCGTTTCAAGAAGTTTCACTCTTAGTTTTAGTGTAGGTAGGCTTATCCAAAATAAACTTAAAACCGACTCAAATCAGATAATTTACAGTAAGCGTGGAGTAAACGATAAATCGTTAGCCTCTCAGAGTGAACAAATTAAAATAAATCAGTAGACGTTATCCTAATCCTCGGGGAATGGGTAATAATTCACGCTTAGTTATCCGTGCAGCGTGACTCCTTCAAACCGCAACGCAAAAATGTCACCACTTGTCTAAAGTGGGGACCTTCCTGACGACATCGGGCCCGATGGGGCAAAATATTGACTGCGTACTCATTTTATTGCACTTCCAGTCGAAATATTGCTTAATTAAACAAGTAATTTTGTGATTTATATGGCAGCTATATTACGGCAGCCACATTGGCCATGAAACAGGCCATTAAAGGCGTTGAGACAGCGTTAAAGGAACATGTTTGGCAAATGCTTCATAGCTCGTGGCCTTCAGCACGGCATCTGTGCAGTGCAAACAACATGTGATTGATTCGGTGGACTTAATATAGTAAAAATTAAACAACCTAGGAGTTATCCCTGCTGTCGATTACAACGGACTATTTCGGATCGACATGTAAAAATACGCAACTTCTTTTGCCGGACTGAAACTGCGTGTGGTCCACGGTTAAGTTTTCTGCCAAACTACAAAAATCTAATTATTATTGTTCGAATGCACGCTTTTAATCAACTACGGTTTAAAAATAAGTTGCTTGTTCGCGTGTACTATGACTGCGCATGGATTCGTTTACAAGGTTCTTGGTACCGTTCTGGTTTGTACCATCGTCTTTCCTAGCCCCAGCTTATTTAGAATTCATAAAAAAAATCCAGACGTTAATATGCAGCGGCTGTGGGCAGCCAGTAGACGTTTCCTCAATGGAAGTTCAAATTCGTGTCAAGCTAAATCGTTTAGTCAGAGATAAGAAAATCGCTACTATCACCTTTCCATCGGAGAACTTTAATAGTAGGAATCCATCGTCTTAATGGAAGAATTTAATCAAAACCATCAAAAAATGTCTTGAAAGACAAAGAGTGTCCGCAGAATTAAGTATCTAAAACGGGAAATCTCTAATGATGCTGCATAGATTAAAGACATTAATCTTTCAGTCTAAAATCGTCTTTAAAGCTTTTTATGTTCAACGAAGACTAGTAACCCAAGCTGCGAAAACTCCATCTGGTCTGCGCCAACCAGCATCACCTAAGTGGACCCATGAATACTGAAGTGATCGGGTACGAGGGCCTACACTTGTTCATTTGAAAATCCACTTACATGCCTGTTTCATCGGTTCTTATCAGACAAGATGTGTAAATAACTTGCAGCTATTAATTCAAAGGAGTGATAACAGCTTGAGCACGTTGTTCTGAGGTGTGAAGAGATTTTTCCTCCTTACTTCTTGTGCCTTGTATCAGAAACAGCACTTTCGTATCTTGCTAGCCCAAGAAATGAACTTCTTCTACTTATTGGGCAGGTACGCTAAGGCGTGATCGACGACCAACTTGTAGAAGACAAGGTTTCAGGCGATGACCTTCAGCATTATTAATGATTTTCCTATTCACTTATATCAGCATTATAGCGGTTTTTTGATTTTGGGATAGTCTAATAGTTATTAAATAGAATATTGTGAGAAATATATTTAGCGGAGGATGTCTTTATAGCATACTGAAGGCTAGAAAATTGCCAACAATTTATTTCTTTAACTTTGGTACATAGATAAAATTATCTAAGACTGAACGTGAACTGAACTGAAACGTTCTGTCACTAAGAGCTTCAGTTCGAGTTAGTGTTGTCTTTTCATTTGATGTACCTATTGCTAACAATCAGCTCCTTTGCAAGCATAAGCTTCATTACCAACATAAACAACACTAGTTTTCAGGGTCAGGGTTAGTTTGTAGACTAGTCATGGTTTCACCTTTTGAACAATTGCCACTTCATAAATTTCAAAAGAGGATTTAAAAAAAATGGAAATAAAAGACGAATTTACAAGAATAAAAATAATGTTAATTTATAGAATCATTTGTTTGTAAATCCGTCTGACTATCTATCTAGCTTATTTCTACAGTGGGCTGCCAAATTATTAGGTATAGTATAAACTATCTAAACTTCTTTCATTTATATGATTTTTTCGCCACATACATTCCTTCCTTGCTTGTTTCATCTGTCAATAGATGAAGATAATTGTCAAGCGGTCGCCATTTTCCTTAACGCAATTTTAAAAATTAATTTTTACAAGTTTTAAAAGCGACAAGGTATCTAAACGTAAGCATTGTTTTATGTACCTATTTAGTCTTACTAAAATCAATTTTTTCTTAGTTTGAGACCTTTCCCCGAGAAAATGTGCAGAAGACACAACTTGTAAACACCATTTATTTTTAAAGATAGATAGTAGGTGTTTCTAAGTCAGTAGCTTAGCTTCTTCTGAGAGAAAGAGGGATGATTAATGATGGAGGGGTCGAAGTCTCCAAAAGGAGACCTCCAGAGACGGTTGGATGAAATGAACCCAACTGCGAATCAGCCAACAAAAAAGCCAAGCCTGACTAATAAAATTCCTAGTTGAAAAAAACAATATATTCTTGGCCTGGCCTGTCAATTTTATGCTCTCATGAACACCAATGAGAACTTGTGACAGCTGATTGGTTGGTTGGTTGAAGTTACGACCCAGGCTCCTCGCCCAGTGTCCAATTAAGTGTAAGTAAGAGTATGTCGGTGCGCGGTGGATTAGGAGATCGGTGGCCAGTGAGGTTTAGGAAATGGATGATCTCTCCAACCTAATACCTTCTCAAGGTCATTAAATAAGAAGCTGCCTAGTGCGCAATGCCTGATTGAAACGAGAGCCGGACAAACTACCTCACTGCGTACCTTTATTTAAAGTTGAAGGGATAGGTTTCATCCCATTTCTAGTTGAATGGATTTCATCTTACTTAGCAAACAGGACATACCGGGTGTCGTTCCGTCTACCTTAAGAATTTTCAGGGCTTCATCTGGTGTGCCGCACTGTTCTCTGATCCCACTCTAATGTTGTGATCTACGGTGACAACATGAAGATTTTCTTCCATGTTAAGGATAGTGATGACTCCGCCCGACTTAGACTTAGTTGCCTAGTACCCCAGTTGACAGTCCTACGTGGACGTTTTTTATCGGAAAAACAAATTGGGATTATTTTTGTAACAACATTTTTTGAAGAATTCTGCTGTATAACCTGTGAATAATAGGGACGAAATAAGTACTTTTTATTTAAAGTAAAATAGCAATTCACCTTTTGGTTACATGGGTACTAATAGTGATTTTTTTTCTATTGTTCTTAATCACTTTAATAAGGCACTTTGGCATACTCTGAGTTAGATTCTGGAGGTCCTGAACAGAAATGTTTTCTCAAGAGGACGCTATTCTAGATTTTAATTCCTCAACATCCCAAATTTCCGATTTGGCTTTTTTGTAAACATCTACCTTAGGTTTTCTATGGGCTTTAAGTCAAGACTAAGGCCCCTAGAATCCTGGAAATCCACATTCCATGATCCAGGTTTGAGAGATACGCGTATTGTGAATAGGCGCATTATCCTGTTGGAAAACGAAATTCTGATCTTCAGAATTAGTAATAAATAGCAGAAGGTGTCCCTCGAGCATTTCTTTATAAGCTTGCGCAGGCATTCTCCCATTAACGAAAGCGATTTCAGACTTTAATGTTCCTTTAATGTCCAAATCATCACTAATTCTCCACCTGATGATCGCTTTGATAAAATTTCTGTTTCTCGCCGTAGGTCGTGCCAATAGAAATTGAAACCGTTGGGTCCATCTTTGTGTTGTGCAAGAAGATTTCAACGGGCGCCCAGTATAAGGTTTTTTCCAATTCTCAAGTCCAGACTTTAAAAAATGTCTAATTACATTTTTAGATCTTCTCAATTCAATTGCAATCTGACAAGTCTAGTTTAAGTCTAGCTTTTTGCAAATCAAAAATTCTCTTCTTTTCTACTTCACTTAAAACTTTTACATGTAGCGTTGTAGCAAATTTCTACCAAAAACTTCATTTGTGTTAATAATTCGACAACCAAAATCGCACTCAATCATAAGTTCCTATGGCTTCACGGGACAAGGGGACAACGGGCAGCGAGAATAAGTGATATGTACGCTAAAAGAAGGTAGCAAAGGGTCTCTGGGGCATACATACTAATCCGTTGCAAAGAGTTGTTTAAGTCGAAAATCGCATAAAGAAGTGCTATTGAATTGAATAATTATTTTAAAGCAATGATTTTTAAGTAAAATATTGCTCAATTCGATGTGTATCATCATCGTTCGTGAGTGGGATATTGGTAGCTATAGATAGGTGAAGTCGTCGGTGGAGTTAGTGAGAACCTGTCTGCCTATTAATCCGGAGGTCCCAGGTTCGAAACGCACCAGCGGCGACCCATGGTTTTTTTCTGCTGACAACAGATCATGGTTAAAAAAAGGGCATTGGGTGAGAGAAAAGGTCAGTGGTTCAGAATTCACATTCAATTGTAGGTCCACTTGCAATCGTTGCCTCAAATCGAGTGAAGTTCTTTTCCCGTCCCCTGCCCCATAAGAGGTTATTTTACGACTCTATTTTTGTTGTGGCCATTTTGTTCCCGTATCCCGACGTAGGGATCTTTCGGCCTTGGCTTTAGGGGGATTTCTATTGCTTCAAAAAATCTATCTTTTTTTTGTTTTCATAATAACCCTATGAAAACCTTTTCATCATATCTGCCTTAGAAAATGTACGCAATTTCATGACGGCCAGTCGGGCCAAGCCAAAGCACTTTCAAAATCTTAACGCGTTTTTTTCGAAACCATATTGTTCAAGCTTCGGATTATAAAACTTGTTCAATTCCAGCAAATAGGGGCTTAAACTGTTCGGCAGACATGCATTCTCGTCCGGACTACATTAAGATTTTTCACGATATTAAGGACAAAGTTGCGGCACCTTCAAGACGAAAAAAACATGGACAACATGAAAATCCATGTTGAATTGCGCGCCATATCGACTGTTTTAATATTTCGAATTAAATCTGGTCAGAATAATAACCACAAGCCTCTACTTTAAGAATCTGAAATTTTGTGATTTCAGATCACTGGAAGGGCTGAAACTCTGCATACCGTGGAGCCGCGATTTTTGGCCTGGGCTAAATTCACTGCCCTGTAGCGCCGGCATGTTTGGGTTTTTTATAAAAAAAAATTTTCGTTCTGTACTTTATGTCCGAAGTAAAAAGATAGAAAAGTTTCATAATTGCACCGATCTTACTTTTCGCCGAAAAAAATCGCGAAGTTAGGTATCAAAAACAGGTCATCACAGTAGAAATGCCCTTAATAAGTCTCTTAAACTTCTTAAAAATCTGACAAATGAGACTTGGAGGAGATTTCGCCTCTCTGGGAGTGATTATCTTATTTATTCGGATCCTCGTGGTCGTACCACTTCTGAGTCAGAGCTTGGGGGCCCATCTGTATTTATCTTAGAAATTTGTGAAGTTTCGTTAAGCGTAAGCGTAGGCCCTCTACAATGCGGCCCTTTAACTTTTTCGTTGCCAGTTTCTTCGCCAGGGTGTTACGTGCATAATTAGCATGATGAAATCTAAAAGATTTAGACAATAATAAGTGTTGCAAGGAATAAAAGAGATCTTACATGTTAGTCCATGATGTGTTGTCCACAGAATTCCGTCTGAAGATTAGAGTGATGCTACAAAGAATTTTATTTATTTTCAGGTGGATACGGAAAATGATTGGTTGGATAATACGTACCTTGTAAATGTGCGAAGGGCTGGTACCATGAGAATTGTACGGGGGGACCCAATCTAGGCTGGTCCGTGGCTCAAGATACACGACGAGCTGTCCATTTGTGTAATTCCCAATGAATGGAGGCTACCTAATCCTCTATGGAGTCCATTTGGCTGTATTGGAGGGATCCACACTGCACTTTGGTTCGGATTTGGTCTAGTTTTCAAAAAAGTTTTCGAAAATCTGAAAATAAGAACCTAAAAGTATTAGATGATTGGAAAAGATACTTCAATTTATATACTGGATGTACCTGTTAATAATCGATTGCTGGAGTATACTGGATTTGATGTCATCAATAGATACGAGAATTAGTATAGGTTTTTTTCGAGTTTTTAAAACGAAAATCTGCCAATAAGAAACCTGAAAGTAGTAGGTGATTGGAAAAGATACTTGAATTTATATACTGGATGTACCTGTTAATAATCGATTGCAGGAGAATACTGGATTTGATATCATCAATAGATACGAGGATTACTATAGGCTAAATAGTTAATTAAGATTTAATTTTGAAAGTAGATAGCCGCAGATTTAATTGATTTTGAAAATTGTTTATTATAGTTAACTTAAATAGTCTCATTTTGTTACATGAAGTTAATTAGCAATATTTTGTATAAAATTTTATGGTCAAAATAGATATTGTAAAATAGGAAATAAGTAAATAAGTATGGACATTAAGATTCAGGAAACAAATCTTATCGTTGATTTAATACTACGGAAGACGAAAAATACATACCTGGTCCAGATTTCTCAATATTTATTTTTTTTTATTTGCACTAATAAAGACACTTGACGCACTTTGACATAACCTTAACCGGACGTGAAGAAAACCCTGAAATAACACCTGTTCTTCATATGGCTGGAGTGAAAGAGTTGTATTTACGGACTGTTTACAACCCAAGGAAATGCGATTAAAGAAATTTAGGCTCCGAAATCTACAAAGAAGAAATTTTCCGACACGTGGAAATGGCTGGGTGAGATCAATCACTCCATACATGAGTATAGGCCGTATGACACTTGTATAGAGCCAATTCACAATGCGTGGTTCCATACCCCATCTTTTCCCTATAGCCTCCTTACACGAGTACAGCGCTACTGTAGCTTTCCGTACTCTTTCTTGGATGTTAGGCTTCCAGCTAAGTTTTCTATCTAGGACTAAACCTAGATACTTAACCTGGTTACACAGTTCCAGCCTAACCCCGTCTAGTGTAGGGTAATTAATAGGAGGTGTTTTATGCCTCCGAGAGAAGAGTAAGGTAGAGTCGCCAAATATCGTCCCTTTTTTTGTAAAACAAATCTAAAAAAATAAAAATAAATACTACAGTAATAAATGAAACATCAAACGTTAAGTTCAATATTCCTTTATTCTTAAAAATAATCGAAAATGGTTTAACATTGTTAGAAAAAGTTATAAAATAGCTTTAACAAAAATACTCAAATTATGAAAATATATTTTTGGGCTCCTAATTACGTCCCGGAGACGATATTGAGATCACAATAATCAGTACGTGAATTAGGTAGGTAGGTACTTCTAATTCTCCATACAAATAGTGCAGCATACCATAGTTTTCGTTTCGGCATCTAAAAAATAAAAATAAACTTTCTCAAGTTACATGCAAAATGAAGTGACATGACCGTTGTGTTCACTATACGATAGATCCTAATACCGTCCCGGGGACGATATTAGGTTCACGTAGGGGGACGATACTAGGAAATTTCTATTTATTTTGTCGCATCCATTTAAGCAAAAAACGTGACATAACCTGAAAATTTTACTTAATCGATTAACATCTGAGATATTAATAGTTAACTTTGACAATAAAATTGTATCAATAAGTCAGTTATCTCAATATTTTATGGAATCAGAGAATATTTAAATGAAAAATTTACCTTGAACCCTTTTTCTGATTTTCGAATTTCTGTCTGTACGAACGTCGTGGCGCACTCACTTCTACACAATGGCCGACTGATGCAACTAGCTTTCGGTTCGGGTCACTGATAATAGATGGCGGTTTTTAAAAAAGGAGATATTGAAGGGGACGAAATTAGGTTTGGGGACGAAATTTGGCGACTCTACCTTATCATCGGCATAGGCAATAACCTTGTGACCGGATAACTCCAGGTCTATGAGCAGCTCATTCAGAGTTAAGTTCCGTAAGAGTGGTGAAAGGATTCCTCCCTGAGGGATACCTCTATTTACCACTCTTTGGATATTGGATTCTCCTAAGCCGGAGATAATGACCCTGCTTTTTAGCATGAGGTCAATAAGTTTGATGAGAGGGTCGTCGATTTCAAGCCTCCTCAAGGATGCCATTATCGCCTCTGATCTAATATTGTTAAAAGCACCCTCAATATCAAGGAAGGCTACAAGTGAATATTCCTTCTGTAGTAGCGAATGCTCTATGATTGTGGTAAGTTCGTGTAGGGGTATCTCTACAGACTTACCTTTAGTATAAGCATGTTGCGAGAGAGACAACTTGGAATGATTGATTGTCTCTTTAACGTAGATATCTAGGAGTCTCTCCAAGGTTTTGAGCAGGAAGGAGGAGAGACTAATAAGCCTAAAATCATTGGGCTTATAATGTGAGGCTTTTCCTACTTTAGAGATAAAGACCACCTTCACCTTCGTCCATGAGGATGGAATATGGGTGAGGTTAAGGCAAGCCTCGTAGATGACCGCCGCATCCATAGTAATAATACGAATGGGATATTTCTTCTTTGCGGAGATACGTGAAATATTGAATGTGAGGAAAGCTATTCTTAGGCCTCATAGAGCATCCCCTCTTAAATCAATCAAGTACCCTCTATCGAACAATTTTACAATTTTTGTTTAGGTAACCAACCTTCTTAAACAACGACATGCACCAACCAAATCTATGATCATGCCAATCGTATGTTAGATTTTATTCTCGGAACTGAATTTACACAATTATCTTAGCGATACCCAAAATAACTTAGCGATCTCAGATCTTCTCATTAAAAGGCGCCTTCGTTTCCTGAACTCATGTGCTGTTATCTGAGTAAAAAAGTTAACATAAAAACGTTAATTCCACGGATAACATGAGGCTAATTAGAAAAATCTAAAAAACCAATAAATTAATCAATTCTGCATCCTCACAGAAGTTTACACTGTCATCCTCCGAGCAAATTCCCATAAATTCCGGAACAGATTTAATTTCCTCCGAGCAGAGTAGTAAGACCGTTGCTAAAAAACAAGGAAAAGAAAGGAATTCATAGGAAGACCTCCCCTCGGCTTTTCTTTTCTTGCTCTTGCAGGAAAATTTTAACAAGTACAAACCATGATGAATTTTACTAATTGGGTAACAAATCTGTCATTGCCGGAAATATCTCGAATCAAGATGAGAAAAATATATTCATCCACATTGCTGCAAATATTTAAATAAGTAAGAAGAATCCAGAGCCCACTCTAATGCATCTCAAGGGAGCAAATAAACAGGATATAGGGTTTTATTTTTTATTTTTTAAGACATTAGAATATCTTAGGCCTTCTATGAATACTTACAAACACCAAAATGATTCGATAATTCACATACTATAGCTGTCCATCAAAAATGTCGAACAGAGAGAGAATTGTAAAAATGTCGTTTTTGAAATAATTTCTATAAAAAAATCTCCACATATGACGAGGTCGTAAATAATCGAGAGTGGGAAACACCAAGCCTATAAATCATTCGACCCGAAGTAATGTCCGCACGGCCCCGTCCCACGCAGAAATTTATAATAATTTGCACAGACCATTAAAATCAATTATCACAATACGAGCCATTTAATTTAAAAACATTAAAATTTATTTTCAGCCACAAATAATTGACACGCGCTCGCTAAATGGAAATTCATTAAACGTGTTTTTTTCGGAAATATCAAATTTATGGCGGTGAATTTTAGTGTGTCGGCCACTTTTCATTTCTGGCGGGCGCACCGGCCCATTCCGCGGGCCTTATCAGATGATACAGAAGAGCTCCTCCGACTGATAATGGAGGCAATCAACAAAACAAATACGTGGGGCGGTCAATCGCCAATTTATCGATTTGGTTAATAATTTTTTGAGCAGGCGTTATGGCGGACGGGACAGCCATGCAGGCACGGGCGCCAAATTTACTCGCTGTCCAGGGCATAATTAAACTTAAACAAATGGGTCCCCGTGAATTCCCGTTCAATTATTGGGATAGGGTGAATGCGTGGCCGAGTATGACATGGAGGGCAGCATTTCTCTGAGTTTAATTGAATTTTTGAAAATGTGCTGATTTTGATATATTATCGGAGGTAATGTTCCTTATTAAAATTAATGGCGGCGGCTAAATTATATTGAAGGTTTTCTGTGGAATTGTGCTACACTAGACTATTGATTTATTTTGGTCCTTAAACTGTCAAATGTGAAACTATATCTAAGACTGTCAAGTTTTTGTCTCCTCAATGTTTTCTGTTATTAAAATTTTGTATCTTAAAACTTATAGTGAACTAATAAAAGCAACGTACTTTAAATTTGACATGTATCTAGTTAAGGTTTATTAATCAGCAGAAGGTTCAGGAATTAATGTCGCAAAAAGTTTTTTTGAGGCTCAAAAACAATTATTTTAATCCTGCGGTCTATTTTACAAAAGCATGGTGCTGTGTTGTAGAAGCAAATCCAATTATCACTTGTTCAATATTAGCATTATAGCGTTTCGTAAATTTTCTTACATAATTGTAAATTAGTAAGCCTTTACAAGCTCTTTACAATAACCGGTGATTTAAAAGCAAATTACTGTATACTTTTTTTGTTTGCATACATACAAAAAATTTACTTCAATGGCGAAAACAGGGCAAGAAATTTTAACTAACAACTGCTAATATAACCAACTTTTGGGATTCGAAATTTAAAATGGAATACTAACATTAATTCAATCGTTAGTGGAAATAATAGCAATATAAATAATAGTGTTTACTTGAGACTAGGGCTGCAAAGAGAATTATTGAATCACATCACTGATTTCGCTCAAACTGTGATTCCCATCATCTTTGATCAATCAATTTTTCCTCATGCGTTGATTCCGACCAAAAAATTATCGGAATCACTTTCGATCAATCCAAAATAAAATTACAAGAAATTAACCTCCATAATTCATCCAAATAATAATAATTATTTTCATTGCTGGTAACTAACTCAAAAACTCGACGTAGACCGTATAAATAAATTTTTTTTTAAGATGCATCCAAAGTCCCTGTGATGCGTTAGCATGGTGTCGACCGGAAGTGAATAAGGGTTAGGGGAATGAGGGAGTATTTTTGCATTACTGCGAGCTAGACGACAGAATAAAAATAGAGTCAATTTTTTAATTTTATTTAAAAACTCATGGGGAGGCCAAGGCTGGAACCCTGGAACCATGGCATGATGATCGTACCACTTAACCAATTGATCTAACTCCGTCTCCAAATAATAGTTGACAAAAGTTTGTAAATACTACCGCCTTCGATAACATTTTGTAAATAAAATAGTTTTAAAAAAAAGTGGAAGTTGAACAAAACAACTACCCAACCACAATTGAAGATAATACATAAAACGACCTGAACGTTTCAGCTTTGGGATCATAAGAAAGGACTAAATACTTTTGTTGTTTGGTTTGTTTGATTTGCACCGACTTGAAAATTTCGTAATAAAAATAAAATTAAAAATTATTTTATCCGTTTTAGCGCTTTTTATTAAGTCGGTTCAACTTTTTTGTAAAATATTTTAATTTTCACTTTTTAGTGTCTTCTACTCTGTATAACAAAAAAAGTCCATCCAAATCGGTCCACGCGTTAAACAGTTAGGTTCAGCCCACTACCCCCACCCCTATCCCACCAACAATTTTTTTCTCGTGGTATCAATCAGGGAACATACTCTACCCAAAAGAAAAAGAATCATCGAAATCGGCCCACGCGTTTCGAAGTTAGACTACCCTCCCCCCTCCACCACCATATTACCAAATTATTCTCCTATTAGCAATGGGGGATCACACTCTATACAACAGCAAAAGAACCATCCAAATTGGTCCACGCGTTACAAATACACGTTGAACTTCGAACCTCTTTGTTTTTGGGAAGTCGGTTAAATACTAAACTCTTAAAAATTGCATCAAACACATCATCGCTAATCGCTCACCGCACACCGCTTATCGCTCTTTAATGTGTACGCGGCCTGAGGTACTCCGATTTATTAAAATGAAGCAGATTGTACAAGAAAGCGAGAGCCCTTTGCTTAAGTTGAGAAGATAATGTAAAACCGAGCAATTATAACCGGAACGGTGAAAAATAATCAAACCTTCGTAGTTCGAAAACAAAGCGAATGCAGTCATTGAAAGAAACTTCCATTTAACGTGCGCAGAGGCTATCGAGCTTCGGAAAGATGATATTACCAAAAGTAAAATGTGACGTGATTAACACTTTACCTAATCTTAAACGAGTACTAACGGGTAAAATGTTCGCTGAGAACCACATCCTGCGCAGGCCACCATAAATCATAACAAGCTTCCTTTTCGTATTATCGCAATATTTTATATGCTGATTCAGAGTAGTCCCAATATATTTAACATTTTTTATCATTGTTAATGAAAAGCCGTTTAATACTACTGACAGAACATAAGAGTGATCAATCGCGTGTTGAAAAAAATGGTTAACTGTGATTTGTCGAGATTTAGCTGTTGGGGCTTAGTCTTCAATAAGTCCTATTAGATTCCTTAAATATAATTGTACCGTCTGCATAAAGATGAAGAGTCGAGTCACGGGTCACTGATGGCAGATCATTAATAAATAAACTGAACATTAAGATTAGGTGGATCCTAAAGGCACACCTTGCACCAAATATAGCGGCGATGGGAATGTGTTGCCGACCTTAACCTGTTGGGAACTGCCCATGAGGAAATCATTCATCATTTGAACCGCCAATGTATCAAACCTAAAATTTGATGAAAGTTTGCGGAAGGATACAATGATCAACACTATTAAAAATCTTAGAAAAATCAAGAAGAATAAAGGTAGTTAATTTGTCCCTATCCGGAGCGCTTCTTATATCCAAAGAAACCCTGAGAATGAAAATTTCACAGGAGTTATAGTCCCAGGAGCCAGACTGCCAACATGTTAGCAAGTTATATTTTTCCAAATATTCTAGTATTTGTCTATACATAAGCTTCACCAAAACTTTATGCAGAAAGCTTAGTAGGCTTATAGGGCGCAGATCCGATGGAGGTTCTGGACAGAACTTTTTAGAAATAGGAAGAACTATATTTGTCTTTCAAATTGTGGGAAACTTAGATTTCGTGAGGCAAGTATTTATTATATAGATAATATATCCATCGATGATTTATCAAGTGTGCTACGTGTAGTGATCTGATCGCGAGACAAAACCTTATCGCGATCTGAAGCAAGAATTAAATCGGAAAGAGAAGGATTGGCTGAATTATAATACGTACCATAGTACTTAATACGCTAAGGTTAAGGGATTAAAGAAAATGTAAGAAATGATATGCTGAGCTGTCCCGTCTGCACACAATAACATTAAAATCCTCACCCTCAATCACATTCGAATAGTGTTGTGTTAAACGGAATATTTGTGCCTGAATTCACGGGCACTCTCACCATCAAAACTGGAATACCCGGAAGTCAAGCATGCGATATAAATTGCACTCAGCCTCGTTGCCAAGACCTGAGCGCCCCAGTATAATAGGGCAGGGAATATACCAACTGACACCGCTTTATTGAATGGGTCAAACAATTATCTATCACTATCCTTTCTGCTTCAAGACGTTCCTACATGTTCGATCTTCGCTTCGTTAGGATCCAAGGAAAGTGAGTGTCAAGCAGATCTAATTTGTTTGATCACAAGTCTTCGTCATTTGACATGTACCATCTGACAAGGCCAAGATCCGACCTGGGATCGTTCAAGACCATTTTCTGAAGTCAAATGAAAATGAAGACAAATTTCCGAAAAGGTCGTAGTACCCGAGCAGAAGTCACTCCACGATTCCTTCTTTGTAGGCAGAGTTTTCGTCATCGGTCTTTTTAATGACTTATAATTATTCCAAGCTTCCGGGTCATTCCTCCTCACAGCATGGTTGAAAGTCATCCTTGATGAGCCATTTGATTTCCCTTGATTCGTTACCATGGCTTCGGCAGGAAGGGAATTAGGGTAAGGGGAATGAGTGAATTTGTTTTTTTTGCATCCCTGCGAGGTAGACAACCCTCCAGAGGCGGAGTGGTAATTTTTTAATATTAATAAAAGCTCACGAGGAGACTGAGACTCTAATCCTGGAACCATTAACCAATTCATCCAACTCCTTAATTCCTCTTTAAGAAATCTAACAATGTGAACAATGTGAAAGCTATCAATGTGCAATAATTTATCATTTTTTCAAATTTTGTCACGGGAGTGCTATATATTGAGTACCAGTAAAGTGTTGTTTCTATCTCTTTAAGACAAATAGGAAAAGTTTTATCTATGCACCATCTATTTTCCTTGTACTATCCCATACATGAACACAATCTAAATGTTATTGCCGTCATCATTTTCGACTTGAATGTGCAAATTCTGAAGCAACATAAATTTTCTGTTGGCAAAAGTGTGTAGAATATTTCTAACTACCGAACCAAGTATTATTGGTAAAAATCCCTTCGAGACATAATAATACCGTGAACATCCATAAACCAGGTAGGGCAACTTTGATGACATAAACAAATGGCCACATTGTGCGATTCCATTGCCCATTGCACGCTGAGCTGTATCGGTTTTAGACTGAAAACCGCACCCCAGGGACTTGACCATTGCCATGTTTTTGGAAACCCTTTCGTACCTAAGGTTCTGAATGCTTTAATTAGTAAATATGGTCTGTTTTGTACTTTGTGCTTTCATCCCTGTGTATACAGAAACGTATTGAATTTTTGGGCGCCTACACTACCCACAATAACACTAGAGGTGGCCGTGATGATGATAGCGATGAAGACCTTAATCTCTCATACCATTGAGAAATTACTTAACAGCCACTGTTGTCTATTTGCCTATCCACACATCCATGGTCAATACTTAACCCATCCAATGCTCCCCATTCGGCAATAATAATCTGATGGAAACAAATTGAAGCTTACGACATATGTATCTATGTAACTCGGCAGAAACATACCAACCATTCTTTGTACGGGGGACACTGTCTTCTTCTTGGACTGGACATTTGCCCTTGTCCATTTTGCATTCATGTTTATGTGTCTGTATGGGTTTCATTAATTAAAATAAATTTCGGATTTAATGTATTTGCGGTTCAACAATGGTATACCCAGTCTTGATCTGCGCTATATAGTTTGGCCCGCATATTTATGTTTTAATCATAATCTTCTAGGTTTTATTAGACCAACGTGGTACAGGTGCGGTCTCGACTTTGTGGCTTTTACTCAATTACCTAATTACGTAGGGTCTTGTTACATTTATCTTATTTTGTGTGAAAGTAGTAGGAGGTAAAACCACATTTAAAATGTGTATTTAAGGACATTAATTCGGGGGATTTATTTGATTATACTTTTCAATTAAATAAGTTAAAGTTTAACTGCAAAATTAGCAACCTTAGATCTTAAGAGTTTATACTATCATTTCTTAATACATTTTTTACTGAATAAAATTAATTTCTTTACAGTGGTGAATGTAAAATAGGTGGGAAATGTTGAAAGGCATATAAATTCCTCTGTACCAGTTTAAGTGTTATTTACTATTTTTAAACATGTTAATTCCATGTAATTAATCCTGACTAAGTACCCAATTTCGTGATTTCTGAATTGTAGTTTAAAATTGGCTACACCCATTACGCAGCAGCTCTTTTTCAATTTATCAGGCCATATTGTAAATAATGTGATTTTTCTTATTAACATCAGACTTGTTTACATTTAAAGAATACGTCCAGAATTTGATCTTTTATATTTGCAGCAATTTCATTTCTATATCCGTTAAATAAGCCGAATAGTCACTGTCTTGTACTAATTTCCGTCGATGAGTTAATGCGCTTCTTGTGTAAAATATGTTCTGACACTGCCTTTCTTAGCATTACATCACCAGTCTTACCAGTCACTTTTCTGTATAACATTTTATCCTGTTTTGTCCATGTTTTGCACGTGATTTTTACGATTTTTTCTGATGTTACTTATCGTAGACTACTTTGGTCCAAACGAAAACTTAATCTATTAACTTAATTATGAACCTACCAAAAATGTTCCTTTACATTCTTGGTTTTGAAGAAATTTCTCTTTACTTGTAACTTTTCGCCCAGACAGTTTTTCGCAAATTCCATTCAATTTCAAAATCTACTAACTACACTTCGATCAATGAAATCGGGCTATGATTGTTTTCTGTTGACAAAAGATTGCGATAAAAAAGTCCGTACCCCATAAAGGGTTAATGGAACTAGAGAGGAATATTGTATCGCAGAAAGATATAGAATTCCCACAGAAAAACTACACCAATTTATATATACCAAATAACAATGGATATGGATGTGTATGTAATAGATTAACCCTGGAATGCCTGGAGCTTAGTTCACATATTAATTACGATCTGGAGATGGCATGCATTGATATTTCATTGGCCTTTGTGCATAACTATTGTTTTGAACTGTTGCATAACTAGTGTTATGAACTGTTGCATAACTAGTGTTATGAAGTGTGTCTGTGGCCTTCACACGGCACAGAACCACTGGTAATTACCCCCATGCAAGCTAACCCAGAACACGGAAGCAGTAAACTTCTTGAATTAATCCCTCTGAGGTTGTAGTAAGCCACGTTGAGCGAGTCTGTGAGAGAGACTATCTGAGGACGGGATTTCCCAAATCGTGATGGTGCCTATAACCGGATCCGAGTTTACAGGATTGCTAGTTGTATCTCCTCAGGGAGAGATCAATCTCCTGTTGTAATTTAGTAGAGTATAGGAAAAGTATTGGAAGATCTCTACCTTTTCGATCTGACTATTTTTCTCAACTCGTGGGTTTAAATATAAATATATAAAGGAGACGGAGTGGATCAATTGGTTGAGTTGCACGATCACATCAGCCTCCCTGTGAGTTTTTAATTGGAAGTTACAATAAATTAAAACTCCACCCCGTCTCTGGGCTGTTGTCTAGCTCGCAGTAATGTAAAAACAAAAAAAAACGGAGCAGGGATACCGGGAACAGCGGATCATCGCGGAGTCGTGCAGACAGGCGATTACATCGTCCATAAGTTCTGAACGGAAAAGCGTTCTAGATATGAATCGAAGGCTCTGAAATGGCTGACGGAACTAGTGATGGGACATGGAAAATTCAGGTGTTATCTTAAGATGCTGAACACCCTTAAGGATGATACCTTTTGGTTCCTGGAGGCGCAAGAAATGGCGGGGCAAATGATGGGCCAGTGTCTTGCCTTAGCAAGTAGAAGGAAGAAACTGCTATAAGAAACCCCTAGCGGGTGAGGTGGGTAAAAGAGTGACATTATTATTTTTTTTTTTTTTTTATATGATGTGGCCAAATCCTAGGGGACAACCCTTTGATGCGTTAGCATGGTTTTGGCCGGAAGGGAATTAGGGTAAGGGAAGTGAGGAAACTTGAGTCTTGTTTGCATTGCTGCGAGCTAGACAACAGCCCAGAGACGGAGTGGATTATTTTAATTTCTTAATAAAAGCTCACGGTCATCTGGGCTCGAACCCGGGACCCACGGCATTTTGGTCTTGCCGCTCAATGCATTGATCCAACTCCGTGTCAAAATAATCTAAAACGACAGATATTAAAGTCCACCTCATACTTTTCGGGGTCGCTGAGATGAATAGTGACACCCGCGATGCCCTACTGTACCGACATTACCGACGGAGTTTAGTGGAATTTTACGTTATGTTGCGTTGTTTATAGCGTGACAAGTGTTTTCGACTCAAAAGTAATTTTTGGCTCTTAAAGACATTTTGTTTATATTTAAGCGTGCAAAACAATCGTTTTTATTCAGAAAAGGTTGCCGAACACGACCACGGTTACTGGTTGTCAAATTTTTTTGAATTTCGATATATTATTCACGTTTGTGTAAAAAAATGTCGCGTGGGGCATTGTAATCACACTGCATGTGGGGCAAAGTCGTCACAAACGTTACCTAATACTAAAAAAGTAAAATATGTGAATTCATCATTGTTAATACAATCAATCGTTATTAAATATTATTTCAATCGAATGGATAGTGCATTTACCTATAAATGAATTAATATATGAATGAATAAATTGAAAGGAAGTTAATAAGTTTCGGCGGTATGGGTCAGGTCGGCCCCGGATTATATCGGAGTCAGATGATCGCTACATCGCACTGATACAACTACGAAGTCGTCGACTCAACGCAGTTGAACTGCAGTAGCAGCTCCGTGAAAGCCGAGAAGTGAATGTTTGTAGATGCACAGTGTAGCAAAGACTTCGGGATAAAAAACCGACACCAGAAATGCTTACTACTGATCCTAAACTTCCAGCAACTCCTCGCCGGCAATGCTTTCGTTTCACTTCAGAGCATGCCAAATTGACGTTCGGGCAATGGGTTCCGTTATGTTACGTTATATTGATGGGTGTACCGGGGATCTGAACAGCGGTTCGCTCAGAGCTGCATTGACGAACGCTGTTCAGATAGAGCAAATCTGCCGGCTCAACGTACGTACGGTTTTATCGGCGACGTGTTTTTGCTAATGAATGACATGAGGCTATATACTGCGGCAAACGTTGGAGACTACCTTACCGAAATCGGATTTCGAACTTTGGATTGCTTGGCTCGAATATCATTGTCGCACCAATCTAGTTTCTTTCTCTCTCCAAATGGGAGCACGGCAAAAAAATTTTTATACCTTTCTCTATACTACCATCAAATTGAAGGACGTATTTATTGATGAAAACTTGAAGACGTCTTGAGATGGACTGAATATGTTTTCACTCTACCGCGATTAAGTCCCCGCCTTGGCAGGGATAAGAGGAACTTGCAGCTCGTATATTGTGAATGGAGAACTTTTTAAATTTTTCAAATTAAAAATGTAGTATAGTAAGCGCAGAAGTAGCTATAGATTAAAGATTATAATTTATATTCAGGCTCAGTGTAGGACTGATTTGAGATTTTTAGATCACCAAAATATGTTTCTGAATTTCTCAAAAACTATTGCAGATTTTCATTTTATTTTTAGTTTACATAAAAGTACATTCAAATGCCTACGTCAAATCTAGCTAATATAAGGTCCGATCCCCATAGTTTTCAAGTATCGCTTGACACCGTTTTAGCATGTTCTCCACCAATTTTTTGGTGAATTCTGTTGGTAGCGAGCAAATGAGATTTTCCGCGAGAGTTGCTTAAGGGTAAACACACGTTTTCTCTTCTTCTTTTCGATGGGGTTGGCATCAGGGCCTGTTCCCAGGCAGTGCAAACACAACTGCGAAGTTTTGAATCATTGTCCTCCTGCAGGATCCAATTCCCATTTTTTGCTCCTAACATGCTCCTAAACGCGAGCCTTTACAGTGTATTGGTGGTAGACCATGCACGGTTTATAGAAACCCATACCCAGAAAGACACTTCATCCGAAAAAATCAAGTTCGACCAATCGCGATCAAGATTTTCGGTAGCCCATACCAGAGGTTTTTGCCTCGTACTACGGTACTGGACCTTGTTCTCAGTCAACGCTTTGTGATCGTATTGATACTTACATGGACTCCCCTCTTAGTTACCTGGGCCTTGACTGCGTGCAAGTGCAGAGTGGGGCTACGGTTAAACAGCTGCAAGACTTGCTGGTAGTCGTGAGACTTGCTTCTTTCCGAAAAATCAATGACGTTTATATGGTTCCACCCACCTCTTCAGGAATATCTTCGACCGTTTAACAGCTTTTACAGCCTCATTGTGCGTCACATGTGGTCCTTTAAAATGACTGCACAATAAGACTGCTTCGAAACTGCTCGAAAGCAATCGAATGCATTAAATAAATCTGTACTAGCGATTGTTGATAAGATGGTTACTTTCCAGATAATCCGTCAATTTAGAGAGAATTATTAATTCAAAAAATTAGATAGGGCTTTTAAAGTGTATATCAAGGAGTAATAAATACAGCAGCAGTTAAGGGTATATGCTGGACCTGATCGCATGCATTGTACATCCAAAGGATTATCTTTGTTCTTACCAAAAGTTCTCTTACAGTAGTAGATCTTCTTACCTCGTAGTTTCCTGTTAAGTTTTCACTTGAGAATACTTCCAAATAATACGTGATGTCTTAGTATTGTCGTTGTTATATCTGTACCACTGCGGTTACGAAATTTCTTACTGGTAGTGTGGTTATAATATTCAGACCTTGGATATAACCCTTTGGACTCCAGATCTGTTGTAAAACTTGTTCGTAGTTGCGCTCCTTAAAAGGTATGTATACTAAAACCCTTCCTTACATCTAACTTAGATATGATACCGTACTGACTGTTTTTCAGATTTATTTTCCGGTGGTGACTGTTCTGCTGACAACAGATTACATTAGAAAGGCTATTGTGGATTGCATTTTAATATCTAGTGATTCGGAATATACTTAAATTCTGGGTCCACTTGCAAGATGGGTATGGAATCGGGTGTAGATTATCTGCACCAACTAGAACTTACTATTGCAAGCTGTATTAATTCTTCTTTCTTAGTACGAATGAATTATGTTTAATAAAACATAAAACCTACTATATGGCATTCACAAAATGCTAACAGAACTGATGAATCATAAAGTTATAAGGTAAATGATATCAAATAAGAGGATTACGTACATATCATAATTTATTGATAAAAATTAATCTCCAAGTTCCAATTCCTGTAGTTAATGTCAGTTCGACATGACCCTAAAGCGCTGCCGTACAAATATTTGTTGCGGTAGCTGAGATCGGTGGCATTTAACTACCAGTAAATTGATTCCTGGACGTCTCCGAAACATGCATCAAATTAATCCCAAAGCCTGTAGATACCACATATCCACCTGAAATGCAGGGAAACACTTTGAACAAATTAAGCGAGCAAGCACTAAAAATGAAATGAAAAATTGAACTGAAACTGATTCGTGATTATCGTTCTGCTCCGATCACCTACCGTCCACCTACAGTGGTCGCTGGTGGATTTCATAAATCCTCTTTGAAAATAAACAATCACGGGGATCCAACCAACCCTTTCGATTAGAAGGCTAATCTTAATCACTTCGTAGGATGCTCTCCTCTTTGGGATGTGAATAAATTACAGTGGTGTCTCCAGGCGAAATTGGCCACTGAAACACAATTACAACAAACTCAAATTGATTCCGGCCCTCTCGCCCTGGACGACCTCCAGATAAGTTTCGCGATGATCCTCATGTGTACGCCGATCACTTCTTTCATTCATTTACGATCGTACCTGGTGGCTCCTATCTTGGCTACTTTTGTACCTACCATCTACGATTGATCAGCTGCCGTTTCTGTGTGTGGCTAACAAACAAATTTATTGACTTGTCGACAAGTGATATGATTTATGGTTATTTAGCACGAGGACGGCGAATCTATGCTTCTGCTGCTTCGGATACGCATTCAGATTCTTTATTAATCTGCTTACGACCTGGGAGGAACATCGGAACATAAATTACAACAGGATTTAGTAACGAACGAAATTGAGTTTTAAGTGATTGTACACATATCGCTTTATTCCGGAGGAGGATACAGTTTGTCATCACAAGATTATGAACGGTATTGCAATTAATTACGCTATAAGAAAAGATGCGCATATTAAAACTAACGAAGAATCAGATTGTGTAAAAACAATTAGAGGTTGTTTAAGATACAGGAAATCTTCACAATTCATCTTTTGTTAATGAATTACAAGTGATTCCAGAATTACACAGTGATTCCAGAGATAGTGAATTTGATCCAAAACGCTTTTGGCCTTGACATTAGTAAGCGTTTTTTGGAGTCATGCTTCGTTTTATGAAGAGGGACGACTACATCAGCCATCACTTAGCACACTTCCAACCAAAAAGCAAGGAGCTAAGTGTGACTAATGCAAAATATTTTATAAGTATATCGGGCTTCTTAAGTTCACACATTAAACACCGTTGTAGAAAAAAGAAATAAGATTCTACAAATTGAGTCACCTTTTATTATATACACTGTCTCATTTACTTTTATTTGGTCTCAGATAGCACGATCAATAAGAGAGTTAGAATTAGTTCAGTTAGGTAATTTTTGGCAAGCCTGTAACACGCATCTTGTTTCGAAATAAATTTGAATTGCTTAAATAATCCGATTTTTTCTAGAAAGTTACTCCAGTAGCGATTTTTTCCACAACCATCGTTCCGCCTGTATCGCGATGGCGAATGTTTTCCACTGGCCCAACAAAGCGTTGTCAGATTTTGGTTTTTGTTCCCCAACTGAAGATACCTAAGCATTAGAAGGATCACCATAGCGAAACATAGCTAGTACCCCACCCAGCTAATATGTCCCTTCACAGATGGGTCTTATTTTGAGTGAAACTACATTCAATAGAGTTCATATTACGTTTTGCATAAAAACTAACTTTACCGTCATCAGCCCAAATGAAGCAGTATAGAAAATAATATTTGTAAGGGCAAAAAATTTCGGTTCATTCGCCGGTCATTAGAATACTTAAGACGGCATTTAAAGAGCTGGAGTATTGGTTGGAATTAATTACAAACGAAAAGAAATACCACTGTTATTAAGAAAATGGGGTTTACCGAAAAGTATATCCTTTTTCAACATAGCGGCAGTTAGTTAAGTAATTAACAGCAGCATTCTATAGAAGAGATATCACAAAAATAAAACTATCGCCTTCATCAGGAAGTCCTACTCTGCAGGTCAGTGTGTAGTCTTTAACTAAGGGAAATTGTTAGCCTCAGTGCTCTCTCAGTGCTTACCGATGTGTAACAACGATGTATACTGTTACCTTTGCCGTAATGTGTAACATGAAGAGATCCACCCATCATCTATCTAGCAAACAAGATCATTCACTTTCGGTTGCTGGAGGCTGGACGGAAGAGTTGAAGCCTTCTTGAATACGGTGATCCTCATCTGGACAGTCTCAAGTGTTAGTTACACCTCCAAGCGGTAGCAACCGGGCAATGCATCCTAGAACATAGGCAAGTAACTAATGCGGGAGGTTGTAGTGGGCCATGCCAAGAGAGTTTGCAGTGGTGTTCTCCTATCTGTACGATCCAGGGGTAATTGGGTTGCGAATGGCGTCTCCTCAGGTGCGGCGGTGGCAGAGATGATAGACTCTTACGAGTTGGCTATCTCCGCGGTACACGGATCAGTAGAAAATGCAGACCTGCCTTCTGAAGGGTTAGCTGCGGTTAATCCGGCGGAGGTTACTGGTCCTGGCTCTGGACTAATGTGGGCATAGAAGAGACGGAGACGGTGGGACAACATGGATTCTTGAAGATAGGCTAGGATTGTAGCAATGACCCAGGAAACCGAGGTTAGTGGCGACAGTGGGATAACTGGATACTCAGTTGCCCTCACAAGGGAGACCGGGAGTGGACGAAAAGGGACCCGATTCTATGGGTCTGTTTCGGCTAATCCCCAGAGAGGTGTTTTTAATGAGCGAAAATGACTGCATGGGCTGTCCGGTGTCTTTTGAAAGATTTTTACCTCTCCCACTAAAAAATTATTCACTTTCTCTGTAAATGTCCGGCTCTTTCATGAGTCAGAAAGAGAGCCATTCTTTGACAACCTGAAGGCAATCTCGGGGGTAAACATTACGGAAATAGTCAGTTTCTTAAATTCCTCCGATTACCTTTGGTTCCTTTTTCCCATAATAAACTTAGCCGACCTCAACCATGATTCCAGATAAGAATCTGACAAAAAACCGAGTCTTACTGGTTGTGGCATCAAAATGGTACTATATAGTACTAATTGGAGTGTTACCATGATGGCGACGCTTACCACTTAATCCAACTAACTAACCAAAACCGTATGTGTTCAACTTTATTAGTTCCTGAGACACTGACATTCAATGAAAAAACGGCGCTGAAATCTGACGGGCCCCTTTAACGCATTGTTTTAATTGTTCCTTCATCTCTGGTGTGTAATATTAACCCCAAGTTTGACGAAGAAATCGGTGAGATTGCATCAATACATCTCTAAGCATTTGTTAGAAACGTTAAATTATATTAGGTATTTAACGAATGTAAGTAAACGCGGAGCCAACTGCGATAAAAGCTTTATTAAGTTTTAATGTAAGCAACATAACAAACTTTCATTAGTACCAACATTCATTTCGTATTTTTTTTTTCAATAATATCGTCTGTCGTAACGATCTGAATTTTCGCCATTATTTATCTATTTACTTAAGATTCATCAACAGGCTGATTACTTACTTCCTTAACGTAAATTAAAAATATTTAATAAAGAAAAAAAAATACAGGGTGTTTCACAGCGCGTGTGCAAAATTAAGGATCTAGTAGATCTAGCTGAGAAACGAAGAAATTTGTATGGGGGAGGGGGGGGGGGTCTATCTCTTCCCCTCGCAGCTATAGGGAAATTTTGAAATTTTTTTACAATGAAAAAAATCAGACTTACATTTTAACGTATATCTTCTAATGTTTTAGAGCTAGAGACGTTATGAATATCTCAGTTGACAGATAACACGATGGTGCTCTTTTTCAATAGAAACTTAGTTCAGTCTCAAGTTACATGAGCAAACGTCCAGCTAATACCTGCCATTTTAAGCAAAAATTCAAACAAATTCTAACAGAAAGAGTATAAAAGATATCAATAATTAAGCAGGCAGTGAGAGATAGACCACCCCACCATTAAAATTTTTTTCGTTTCTCACCTAGATCTACCACATCCTTCATTTTTGCACACTGTGCAGTGTGCTGTGAAACACCCTGTATAATAGTAAAAAATTTCACAAAACAGCTACAGAACTGAGAAAAGTTGAGCCTGAAATTTTTAGGAAGATTGAAACCGTAATTAGGCAATCAAACTATGTAGAATCGCAGAGCTGGAGAGTTTAAGATCAAAGGAGGTACATGGAGACGAAAAGATAGCAGTTGATGTAATTAAGAAAACAAATTTCCTAAAAATAAGTTAAGTATGCAATTAAATATGAAGAATAGTAAAATAGAGCCTAGACGTTTGAATTTAAATAATAATAATCACTTAAATTTCAGTTCTAGCGATAGCAAGTTTACGGTTAATTGTGGTCGATGTCTATCAGTTCATCCAAGAAATAACTGCCCAGCTTACGGTAAACTATGTAGACTGTGCAAACGAATAGGGAACTTTTATATGGCCTGCAGTAAATTCGATGGACATCAAAACTTCAAAAGAAAATCCAAAAATATCAAGGCTCATGAATTAAAGGCAATAAATTGCAGTAGTGATGATGATCAAGACTTTAGTGGTTCAGGTAACAACAGTGATTTCAAAGCTTTTTATATAGATTGTCTGCAAAGTAATGATAAGAGTAAAATTGATGCCCAACGGTGTGAAACACTAGGTTTTGCTAATATTGACATAAAATTTAAACTCGATACGGGCGCGGAAATTAATGTTTTGCCGATGAAATTTGTGGAAAAAATTAAACAACCTAAAAAAGTTATACCAGTTAACATTTGCATTGAAACCTATGGTGGTAACAAGCTTACACCTATTGGTGCAATAACGTTGAATTGTAAATTTAAAGACAAAATTATAGCACAAACATTTGTAATTATTGATACTTCGTCGGTGCCCATCTTGGACTTAATTGTTGTCGTGATTATGGTTTAATAAAAAGAGTATATAGCAAAAGGAGCAACCCAACGTGGAGCCCACAGTTAAGGCAGCGAGAAGGATACCACTGACAGTTAAATAGAGACTAGAAGATCACTTGGATCAATTAGTAAAGGCACAAATTATTGAGCCAGTAGCACATCCCAAAAGTTGGGTCAGTAATATAGTTGTAGTTGAAAAAACGGAAATTTGCGGTTTTGTCTAGACGCATGAGAGGTTTATGATGCCTAAACTTGAAGAACTATGTGCAAAATTATCTGGGATGAGGTATTTTAAACAGGGATTTTGGCATGTACAGCTAACACAATCATCTAGTGAAATTCGCACGTTTAGCACTCCGTTCGGGTGCTATAAATTTAGACGACTTCCGTTTGGTTTGAGTTTCTCTCCAGACATTTTTCAGAGATTTACTCATAATGCTTTCAGTGATATAACAGGAACCGTAGTATATAATGATGACGTAATGTTATGTGGGAGGACTCAGAAAGAACATGATGAAAACTTCAATAGGGTGTTACAGGGAGCTCAGGATTTAAATATTAAGTTCAATCCTGAGAATTAATTCGGTAAAGTACTTGGGGCATTTGTTTTCCTCTGAAGGTATGAGACCAGATCCAAATAGAGTGAAAGTCATCATGAATCTAAAAAATCCTACTAATGAGAGAGGTTTGCAGTCTATATTGGGAATGGTTAATTTTATGCGAAGTTTTATTCCAAACTTAACAGGATGTTGTCATAATCTAAGGAATCTCCTGAAAAAAGACAAACAATGTTTATGGGCTAGTGTGATGCATCAAAGTCAGAAATTGGTGCTTGTTTGTTTCAAAACATGGGTCCAACATGTCTTAATAAAGCTGAGATATGCTATGCATAAATCGAAAAAGAGATGCTCGCAATTACTTTTGCGGTTAAAAAAAAATTCATTTTTACATTTATGGAAAAACTGTAAGGGTACAAACAGATCATAGGCCTCTGATCTCAATCTTTAAAAACGATTTAAGCAAAATATATGCTATGCGGTTACAACGAATGAGGTTGACTCTTCTTAAATATAAACTTAATGTTGAATATGTTCTAGGAAAATACCTACATGTTGCCGATCTTCTATCCAGAAACTATGACCAGAGTGAACCTAGTGATGGCAATGACGATTTTAATAAGGTCGTCCATTCAATTAACATTAGTGACAGTGAAAAGACCCTGTTTCAGATTGCAACTTTGAACGATCCCACTCTCAGTAAAGTTATGCGCTATTGCAAACATGGGTGGCCCACTCACAGAAGCAAAGTCTCAGTGGAAGCAAAAAACTATTATGACAGAAAAAGTGATACATATATAGAAGTTGGGCTCGTGTTCTATAAGGATCGTGTTGTGGTGCCTGAATCTATGCGTCAAGAGATCTTAAAACTGCTACATCAAGGTCACTTCGGCTATACTAGAACCAAACTGCGTGCTAAAGAAATTGTCTATTGGCCTAATATGGATAGTGAAATTGAGAACTTAATTTTAAATTGCCATACATGTCAGAAATATAGGAAGAGTAATGTGAGAGAATCTATAATCTTCCATGACATTCCCAGCAGAAGATTTTACAAATTGGGTATGGATATCATTCAATATGGTAATAAAATTTATTTGATTGTAGATGATTATTTCTCTAAATTGCCGGATATCTTAGAATTGAAAAATAAGTATATTGATGATGAAATTAAAAATTTAAAAAATATATTTTCAATTCACGGAATACCCGGAATAGTTGTGTGTGATAATTTAACTCAAATTTAGGAAACATGAAAGGGAACTAAACTTTAAAATAACTTTTTCGAGTCCTCATTATTCGCAATCCAATGGATTTGCAGAGAAATGTGTAGCTATTGCTAAGAACATCGTGAAGAAATGCATTGATAGTGGACAAAATATTTATTTAGCTTTGCTGGAATATAGGAACACTCCTATACCAAGTTTAGGCGCGTCACCAGCTCAGATATTATTCAGTAGACGTTGTCGTACACTTCTTCCGGTACACGAAAAGAAATTAGAACATATGGTTATTCAGCATATTGCTAAAAAAATTTCATTAAATCAAGAAAAAATTAGGGAAGCATATAACAAAGCAGCTAAAACAGGCCCAGACTTTCGGGTTGGTGATAATATTATGTTTCAGGATAAATTATGGTATCCAGGAAAAATCATAGATTCACATGAGACACCAAGATCATACATAGTGGAGTCCGAAGATGGGTGGAAATTTAGGAAAAATAAAAGGTGTCTTAATATTCGAGATTGTGTAAATGCAGATAGAACACAAAATGAAAACATTCCACTTTGTCAGTCTGAAGCACTAAATGAAAGCGTAATGAAAGTCAAATTAGTGCACCAATAGATAGTCATTATTACATAAGGAGATATGGTCGTAAGATTAAACCGGTTAGAAAAGATTGATGAACCATAAATGTCGACACAATCTATAATACATTTTGTATCAAGTTAAGTTAAGTTATATAAAAAAAAAAACAAAAAATAAATAAAAAAAACATGAATTCTAAATTAAACTTTAATTTTATTTGTACGTTATAATGTTAATTAAATATTGAAAAGAAAAAGAAAAAACTTGAATATAATATTATATAGGTACATAATTACAGAAAATATATGATAACGAAATACAATAAATTTATATATTACATATATTCATAATAGTAATAAGCAAAATAACTACTACATTGTAATCTTTTACAAACCTTTTTTTTAGTCTTATTGTGTATATTTAGAACGCAGCTTAATGTAATAATCAAAAAATAACTTATAATATCTTGAAAGGGAGATGTTCTAGTAGTCACTTTAACAGTTATCGGTAACACTCCCTATTCCCTATTCCTATTTCATTTTTAATTATTTGCTAACTGAAAACTGAATCTTGTAAACAGTAGCTTGTATACACTAGACGAATAAAGATGTAAAACAAACAGATGTCATATACAACATTCTGTGCGGTCAACGGTTACAGATATATGATCAAGGACAAAAGGATCTTTTTCATTAAATGTCGGATATCTCTGCGAAAAACTGACATAGAGAGAGATAAAAAAAAAGGATATTTAAGCTGGATAAACAAACTAACTGACCTTTGCATTAGTTCAACGGAAAGAACATTTTCCAATCCTGTGGAAAAAATAAAAAAAAAATTCTTTTTCTCGCCCAACTTTTACGATTAAGCGATAACCGTTGTTCATAAAAATGTGCGAGTATTTCCAAAAAATCTCGAAACTAGAAATTTGCAGCTTCAAAATAGCAAACAAAATTCGAAAAAATTCTCTGCTCCCTTTTGTGAGTGTAAATTAAGTGTCTTTTAAGTAAGTCACGTAAAGTTCAGCTGAACACTCGTAAGATATCAACGTCACGATAATTTTCGGGCTTCTTTTTAAATACTAAATGTTTTTTTTTTTTTTTGAAGAGCGGTTAGTTCAAGAATGGTAAAAGTTACTGCCAGTAAGGAGTATATGTGAATTTTGCAAAAATTTATGTGTCACGCTCGCTGTCAGAACAGGCACGAATGATTTGTACAACGCTCAAATGTACTCAAGGTGCTTT
Organism: Leptarthrus brevirostris; assembly: GCA_964036015.1. Classification (NCBI taxonomy): domain Eukaryota; kingdom Metazoa; phylum Arthropoda; class Insecta; order Diptera; family Asilidae; genus Leptarthrus; species Leptarthrus brevirostris. The sequence goes on along the minus strand of OZ038373.1, from coordinate 84,683,586 downwards.
TCGCATACAAATATATTTGCAAAGAAATTGAGACAGGTTAGTACGTAAACCGATCGAGCTGAGGCGGAATTCTTATAATTATAAATTAACTTTAGCTTTTTTTTACTCTTGATTTTTATTTGCTTGTTTGCAAGGCTTTATGTAAATTACTCTTATAACTAACGGAAACCAGTAATCTACGCCCAGCCAAGAAAGAATACGAATATTTCATCTCGGATCATTTATCAGCGCAAGAAACCTCGTTATCTTTACATAATCGATTGAATAAATCGAAAAAAAAGATTAGTCAGATATTGCCTGAATAGTGTCGAGTCATTACCAGATAGAGTCAACAAGGTTCCCGTCATTCTCATCACTTTGATCTGAAGATTAATGCCAACCTCCTTTTACTCCCAGTCCTTGTCAGTCTCATGGTATTTTAGGACCAAACTAGAATTTTTAATTAACCCCCTTTGAGATGGTTTCTATAGAGGTGAACCTGAGCTGGAAGCCGAGAAATCATCAACAACACTGAGCCCGGAGAATTGAAATTCAATTACTTTGCGGATCGGAACCTGCGGTAACTAAGACGCAACTAGAAAATTAATTTCTATGCAAATAGGAGACGGAAATTGGTAGACGGGTTGGATATGACTTCCTGAGCAAAAGGGTCCACTCTCGTTTGTTATTTCAACGTAAGCGCACGTTTGTACTCTGAGGGCAGATAACAACATAAATCTGCGGACAACGTTGCATAAACTTTGTGGATGTCTGTTTGATCTGGAGGCATTCAACGGTGGTTAGTTATGATATCGTCGAGTCACCTCTAACGACTCTAATGAAAATACCTGCCAGAGACAAAACTGATTAAAAGTTAGTCTTGTTCTTGTAAAATTTCTCATGTAACAATATGACGCCTTTAGATTTAGGCAAATTTCAATTGGATTACCACCGTGTTCAAGTGCGTTCCAGGCAATTTTGTAAAAAGTTTATGGAAATCTTAGCTTATAATAATATCTGAATATAAAAGTAGTAAGCACGTAAGTAAGATTTAAAAAATATTCGAATAGCCGTGTAACTAAATCCGCAAATATTTCCGTACATTCCGCTTATCCATCAAACTCCTACTTGCTGTATAATGACAATTTTTCTAACATAAAAGATTTATTGGATATTGGTAATATGGTAACTATTAACAGTTTAAAACCCGAGCAAGAAACATGAATGGATAATATGTGATGCTTTATTCTTGTCTCTAAAAATTAAAATTTCGTATATTTCTCCAATTTTCATAGCGGGCTCAATAACCGAATGCATAAATGCAATTTCCAAATTACACGGTTTAGTATCAGGTAGATCTACCACGAATATTTTGGCATTGTTTTCGAATTTTCACGTAGATGCTATCGAGGGTAGCGCTGCAGTTGATTGCATATAGACGGTCTTTTCCAAACCTGTGGAATTACTAATTGAAAAACTTAGGGCCATGGGATTCAATGCCTCTGTTCCAGTAATTCTCAAACATTTTTTAGTCACGGTACACTTTTAGTAATTTAAAAATTTGGCGGCACACTAACAATAAGCTAAATTTAAAAATTCAACCCACACCCGCACCTCCGCTCCAACAAACAACATTTTTGACATGCTACCAATCGGGGAACCTACTCTACCCAACAAAAAAAAGAAAAATTCTTCCGTTCCGGCTGTGAATAAGGGGAAATCCTTTAGGTTCTGTTTTGATACGTTATGATGCGGCGGCATGCCGTAGTAAACTTTCTGTTCGCGGGTAATTTGACTTTCTGAAGATATTTGTTTAGAATTGTTTTATAAAAGTAATTATGTATAGGTATTCGCATTGGTGGCACAATTCAAGATTCTCAATGCTCTATTCTGTTATGGATCCTTCTTGCCTTAAGAATAGAACACAGTTTGTGAGTATTAATAATTGTTATTCCAGGACAATTGAATCGAGGAAAACTTAAACATTCTAAGTCACTATTTTTGATTTTTTTAGGTTATGGCAGGTAGTAATTATTTTATGATAAATATAGTTATTACTGCAAAAACGATTTAAGTTAGACCTTATATAATTAAACTTAAATCGTTTTTGCAGTAATAACTATATTTATCATAAAATAATTACTACCTGCCATAACCTAAAAAAATCAATCCCTAAGACAATGCAAAACAAAAACGTTCTGAGTCATTGACTTAGAATGTTTCTGTTTGCTCAACTTTCAATTCTAAGAAATTAAATGTTTTCAAACCTGCTCTCTAGCCGTTCGTTTCGTATTCAATGTGATTTCGCCTCTCATACGCAGTAGATCAAATAATAAATAGTCGAATATTTTTTGGTTAGTTGTTATTTATAAGTGATAATGGAAGAACCTCAGACAAGCAGCGGAAGAAAAGGGAGATGTGAGTCAGAGTGGAAAAGAATCATAATGAAAAAAGGTAGAATAAAATGATTAGAATACATATATGTATTATAAAAAAAGCCATGTGCATTGTGGATAAGTAGTTGTCTTTATATATTTCAATTTCTTTATTGAATTTTACATTGCTAGTTTTACAATTTTGTAGCTTACAATTTTAATTACGTATGACAATAATACTTTTTTCCAGGTGTAAAACAAAGTCCACGTTACGCCTTAGGGAGAAGCTGATGAGATATTTGTACGCCTCTGCAGAATGGAGGCAAAAATGAGCAGGACGTGTTTCTGTAGTCTTTGATAGACAATCACAATGTGAAGCGACACAGCCCAAGAAAGAAAGGAGAAGGAACTCGTAAACCCCATGAAAAGATTTTTACGTACTATGCCATGGTGGGTGATCGCAAAGAGAAGGTATGTCTTACTGTATTTATGTCTCCGTATGGCATAAAAGTTAGCCGAGTTATAATACTTCGTAATCTGTTTTACTTAGTAAAACACCAACAGATCTTTGTGGTACAAAGTCTGGAACCAACGCCATGCCGGCTTCTACGAAACTAATAATAAGAGGACATATCGAAAGTTATCCTGTCAAAAAAAGTAAGTATGCTGAGAAGGCAATTAAATATTTAGATGCTAGGCTGAATGTAAATACGATTTACGATAAACACCCAAATTTAAAATGTAGCTATAAGTTCTTTACATGTTTCTTTAAAGACAACTACAGCTTGAAATTTGGTCGGTCGCTGCCGAGTTGATGATCCATAAAAGGATATCAAAAAAGTTTTATACTAATCTATCAGATAAAATTGAACCAGAAAGATTGCTCTTGACTACATTCCATTGCCCCAAATACAGATACAGGATATCTCTTATTTACGGCAATGAGTGACAGTAAATTTATTCTGCATCCATGAAATTAAAAGTAATTCGAACCTGGATAAGCGAGAGTTCAAGGGACCAAGATCTTTTTTTCGCTTATGGAGGTTTCTCACTAACCAGAGTTTCTAGCTTATATAGGTACAGGATTGACCTTTCTCACTTATAGAACCTCTCTTCGCACTTGATACTTATCAACTGTAGTAAGTTCGACAAAGAAGACGATATACTTGGCCATTAGAATAGAATACGATACAAAAACAATGTTAGTTCCTCGAAACAACAACAATGTTAGTTCCACTAAATTTACGAATAAGTCATAAATAGCAGATGTTAAATACGCTCGACTATCGTTTATACAGTCGAGCGTATTTAACATCTACAGGCAAGTAGCAGTCTCAGTTATATAGGTCCATGAGTGAAAAACGACTTTTTCTTATAGAGGTTTCCGTTTCTCACTTATAGGGGTTTTAGAGGGTTAAAATGACGGGACCTGACAATTAGTCTCGCTTGTAGAGTTTTCTGGCTTATCCAGCTCTCGCTCACCCAGGTTTGACTGTAAATTATCATGAAGGCACTGCTAGAAAAGGGCCTCTCGTTTGTGTACAAATATTTTTCATCAGCACCACAGAACATTACAGAAATTTATGTTTTCAGATAATTTCGGAGGACAGAATAAGAATCACGCTCTAAACAATACTTCTTACTTTTACAGATACGGGACGTTTCAATAAAATTGAACAATATTACCCCATACGAGCATACTCCTATCTGCCGTGCAACAGAGATTTCGCTACTATAGCTTTAAAAAACATGACAGGCTTTACAGTATACATCAGCTGACAGAGATCAGAGAGTATAGAAAGTAAAGACATCTAACATAGTAGACCTTAAAAACTGGTGGCAACAAAATTACAAAAAAACAACTTGTGTCTCAGAGGAAACAAGGGGTAGACAGGTTCCATAGGCAAACAAAATTCATTTTGGAGTAAGCTCCCTAATGCGTTTAACTTATGGTGGCAATATTAAGGGCTGAGTTATCGCAAGATACTTTATTGGCAAGTTGAAGATTACACACTATCCCGAATTGCCGACTCATAACAACATTCAACAACAGTTCAAGCTTACAACATAGGAAAAGTTAAATGATATTACAGCACTCTTACCATACATGCCAGTCGAATTCAAGGACTTCTACGATGCCCTAATGGATTGGCCCACAGGCGACGTGAACGATAGGCAAGATGAACATGACATTATTTAATTTTTTGTGCAAGTTACTTTTTAAATTATGTGTCAAAATGAAAAGAATGTGTATTTTTGAAAAAATTCCTACAAAATATAAGATATGACCGTAAAAACTGACCACGTTTTTTCGACAATTTTCCATCTACTTGATAAAATCCTATACAGTATTTTTTTATATAGCTTAGAACACTTTAGTATTCCTCGATTCAATTATAGTAACGTCCGGCGTTCCTTAGGGTAATCATCCAGGTCCATTGTTATTTATACTATTTATAAAGGATATCGTTCTATCGAGTGATTTATTTTAATCCTATCCAAAAACTGTTGTTGTTCGAAACACAAAATTCATTTAAAAATGTTAATGCATATTTTTAATTTCATTTAGTCTGAAATGAAATCCTTAGTTTATTTTATATTTATTTGAAATCTTTTTATGTGGATACATCACAAACGTCCTATCAAACTAAAGACGTTTCCTCCATTTATCATGTAAAATAACAATGACACTGCAAATGCAATATTTCACCCAATTCCACTGAAACGTATAATTTTAAGTAAAATTCTTTACACAAATCTCGTAAATCACACTCTCAGGGCATATTATGTTTGCTCCAATTTATAACGAAAAGGCTCCAATTAATCAAATTTTCTTCGGAATAAAAAACTAGTCGTAACCCGAAAAAATGTGTTTCAAATGTCATCTGACACACTCGACTGTATAATTGATGGCCAAAATAAGAGAGAATAATTTCTGCTGGATAATCCTCAAGAAGACCTCGACTGCTCGTCGTGATTAAGGAGGCGCTAAACAGGATACGCATTCATATGGATATCATGTGTAAAATTTTCAATTTTACTAGCTACCACAAAAAATTAGTGTCTTACTCGGAACTGTGTAAATCAAGCATCTAGCAAGAAAGTAAGTATGTAGTTACTACCAATCCAGAGCGGAGGGTGAGCTGTGCACCCACAACTCTCTAAATGACCCTCGTAAATTTGTAAGTGGAACCCTTGTGACATTTGGCCCCGGGTTGACTTTTTTTTAGCTCGGGGCGGGTATGATCTGTTTGTGAGACCTAGAGGTAGGAAGCGAGAAGTTGAGGACAAAAACTACTTGGTTCTTCCCTTGAAAACACTTTAAAAAAGTTTCTCTGGAACGTAAAATCCAAGGAGGCACTAAGTCAAGCTGAGGCGCCGTTCAGACGGATTTTTTAGTACGCGCATTGTCTAATTAGGATTTGTTGGACTGCACCTCTCGAGGTGATTTATGACTCTCCGCTTTGGATACTAAAGTTGGAAGACGAACGCTTGTATAAGAGCATGATGTATCTTGCCAAAATTGATGTTGTCAATTTGTTGCACATAACCTCATTAAAGTAGTTCATATGCTATTCAACTTTCCTTCAAGGCATAAATATAAGACTGGAATAAATTAAAATGATTATGAAGTTGGAATCTCAAAAGTATAAATTGTACCAGGAACTAACATGATTGAGTTCTTAAAAGCTACTCCAGCAGACTCTCTGTGTCGTGGCCTGATGTGGATGAGCATCGAGCATTATAGGCACTTTTCTGACATAAACATGAAGTTGTTTTTAACACTTTTAATGACTCGAGGAGAGATTTGTGGTTGAGCGTGGTGGCGCTATTAAGATTATTTATTGCTACACTCTTATTTATTTTGGAATTTCGTTATGTGGGTGGCAACTTCCTATTCAAAGGTAAATTGAACAAAATTGGCGGAATTTAAAATAAGTAATAATATTGTCGGTGGAACAAGTGAACTTGTTAGCCTACCAATCCGGAGGTCCCAGATTCGAATTCCACCAACAACAACTTATGGTTGTTTTCTGCTAACAACAGATTACGATAAAAAGATCCTAAGGGTTGGAGAGAAAATATCAATGAATCGGAATCCACTTCAAATTGTAGTTCACTTGCAATCGTTGTCTGTGAAGTTGTTCTCCCGCCCCATGGCCCACAAGGGGTTACTAGAGGGAGAAGAATGGGCTAGGGTGTAATACTATGCCGCATTTTTGATATATTGTCCTATAGCTCATATAAAACATATATTTCAAAAACTTTCTCGCAAACCTATGCATTAAAGGTGAAATGGCATCTTTGTAAAATCAAATTAAGTAGTAAAAACATTAAAATCAAATTGCACAAATTATTGCAAATAAAAAAAAATAGCTTTTATTGTCACAGGAAGATAAAAAAATTGTAGGGTTATTTTGTTATATTTTACCTCTTTCTTACCGGGTTTCAATTTGTAATTGAGCTAAAAATACCGCTAACATGTGAAATATTTCATAAATTTTATTGTTTTCACCAAACAAATCACATAAATTAGATTTTCAAAATTTTCAATAAAATACTTACCAAATTAATACTTTGGATACTCAGAACTGACAATAGGTGCTTTCGCGCGACACGTCTCAGTTGTTGAACGGAGACGAAACTTTGTACAACCGTCTGAATTATCTCAGTTCAGGAAATGTCAATTTGTAAAGTTGTTAATGTAAAGAACTTATCCAGTTTGAAATTTAGAAAATAATATTGCTTTCTGTTTCCAAAGGACACAAATTTACAAACACTTTTAAAAATTTCACCTGCACTAGTTAGTATTCTTTACCTGAGACAACTGAGACGTGGAAAACCGGTCTCACTTGCTCAATATGTGGATGCAATTTTTTTGTGGCTCAAAATGAACTGAGACGGTTTCGCGAAAGCACATTTCAACTGAAACAACTGAGAATTCTTAGTTATCTCACTTGCCTAAGGTCGAGTGAAAGCACATAAATTTACTTTTTTGGATCTAAAAATATTAAATAGAATGCTATGGAGCTGAAATTTCACTGAAGAATGTTTCTTCATATGTCCCGTGAACAGTTGGCCGGGCAATGTTGATCAACTGTAACGTACAAGCCTACACCCCTTTAAAAACAAGAAATTTATTCAACTTCTGCTGAAAACGCGAAAAACTTAACATTTCGTGTGAAAATAAATAACTTAATTAAAGTTGTTTAAACTGATAAAAGCTTGATTAGAGCTCCTTAGAAGAAATGTTAAGTTTTTCGCGTTTTTAAGCAAAAGTTGGTCAAATTACTTTTAAACGGTGAGCAAACTTGAGAGGCTCGACAGGAAATTCTCGCATTCTTGCTTTATAAATATGTATTAGGCTATTTTTAAAGTAGCTACAGCGTTTTAACCGGTTTGCACGGTTTTCCATATTCCGCAAAAACGAAGTGTGAGCAAAATCGAAAATGCAGTTTTTGTTAGGTAAGATGAGAGATGGGCATTTTTTATTCAAATAAAGATAAAAGCTCAAATAATTTGAAAAATCGAATAAAAATTTATTTGATTACAAAAATTATTTGTTATTTGGAGGATTATTCGCAAATAATTATTTGTTATTTGATGCTTTTTATTTGAATTTCAAATAATTATTTTTTATTCGATCGTGTGTTATTCGATAATAAAATAATTATTCGTTATTTGATGACTCATTCGCAAATAATTATCTGTTATTTGGTGCTTTTTATTCGAATTTCAAATAATTATTTGTTATTCGATTATCAAGTAATTATTCGATAGTTGATGTCTCTTTATGGAATTCTTATTTGTTTTATGGTATCATTTACTAAAATCTTTACTGTAAACATCGAAACATAACAAGGCAGTTTTAATTTCCTAAGTACGAGACACCTTGTGATATGAAATGCGTGTACCAAGAAATAACTTTTTGAAATTGAACTAATGGGCACCAACAACAAATAATTATTTCATAAAGAGATATGAACTATCAAATAATTATTTAATAATCGAATAACAAATAATTATTTGAAATTCGAATAAAAAGCACCAAATAACAAATAATTATTTGCCAATAATTCATTAAATAACGAATAATTATTTGATTATCGAATAACGAACGATCGAATAACAAATAATTATTTGAAATTGCATTAAGGGGTGAGATGCAGTCAGGTGCGTGAAAAAAGGAGTATTTTCAATAATTTTTTTTTCATAATAATTAAGTTTATTTTATAAAACTGAATGCACAGAGTTTTTATGTCATGTTTCAACTTGACTTCCACAAAATTAAAAAAAAAAATATTAATTATTTTTAAAAATATCGCCATTTTTGTTGGACCCCCTTCCGCAAGTAGGGCTTCGCGGTGACCATCAGAACATCTCACTGAATCATTTAAAATCAATGAAACAAATAAAAATCATTAGTTTAATAATAAATCTAGTCTTTAATCGAAGCTTTTTTTTTTTAAATTAACAAAATGGGGGCTTTTGACAGTTTAATCCCGAATTTACGACCAAAAAGCATTAGTTTATTGTTAAAAAAAATCGAAATTTTAAACAAAAATGAAAATCCTTCGATCAAAGACTAGTTTTTAATGCTATTAATGAGCTGTAAAAATTTCATCAAAATCCATGGAGTGGTTTTGTAATTATAGTGGTCACCGACTTTGAAAACATAGTTTCGAGAAAAACGCGTTTAAAGTCTACAGTTCTCATTGGCGTGTTGCAGAATCCCTTCAGTAAATGTGGGATACCTCGAAAACTATTTGTCGGATTGACTTGAAACTTTTAGAGAATATTTTCCTATTAGAGAATAGATCCTACTTCAAGAAAATGCAAAAAAAGAAATATCAATTTTTTGAAAAATCTAACTGCATCTCACCCCTTAAGGAGCACCAAATAACAAGTAATTATTTGCGAATAACTTAAAATAAATTGAAAATCGAATAAAAATTTATTCGAATAATGTTTTATTCGATTTTTAAAAAAAAACACCGTTATTTGATTGAAAATTTATTCGAATAATGCCCATCACTGGGTAAGATAATGGCTACTAGCTTTTATCAACCAGGGTCTGCGATACATCTCGAGGTTATGACCAACGAAAACCTACATAGATTTACGGGATAAATGTGGGAAAACGTCGTTGTTGCAAAACGAAAGCAGCAAAAACACGCAACACAAAATTCTCCAAATTCGATTTCTCTGAAGGTTGCAGTTATTATAAGCGTGGCTAATAACCACTCATTGCGAAGAGATACATACGTTATACCTCAATCCGAGGCTTCTATTCTATACGAAAAGTATCTACTTTAGTTGGGCTAACTAAACGCCTTGTGCTTTTATACAGTTTTATATCTTATTGTGCCAAAAACTACGCGCGCTCTGTTTAAAGATATTGCGGAACACAATTTATCTTGGGTCCTTATTACAGAACACGAAAACGTAACGAATTTTTAGTCGAGACAAATTTTTACATGCACTTTCTCATTTAAAAATGTGCCTCGACTAGAAATTCGTTTCGTTTTCGGGTTATCAAACTTTGTAAGAGTTTCTTTAGCTCTTGACGGATAACTTTCTTTTTAGGTGGTATGAAAGTCTAATCGTATTTAAGAGCCTCTTCATAGTTTTTCGTTAGTACTTTAGACAAGTCTGTACGCCCGCCGATGGATGTATTTATTCATTAATTATTCAGACTAATTATTCTACTTATTCTTCTTATGTATATAAAATGGATTTTCGAACCAATGACAATCAGTGCTTTACTTATGCAGTTTTTCAAAATGTACATTAAACAGTTCTATTACAATCCAACATTAAACTTTAGTCTTTTTGTTCTTCTAGCAAGAATTTTTTCAAGTACATGTCAAAGTCTTCATGAGCTTTCTGACTTTCTAAATCAATTCTGTCAATTCATCACTTTTGCGCAACCTTACGCCTCACGCTCACTGCATATAGCCCGCCGTTATGGACACGTTATACAAAACAACTGATGAGCATGCATGAATTCAATAAAGAAATCCTTTCGAGCTGACAAGCAATGAGAAAGAAGTAGATGATGATGATATCTACATCATCCTCATTGCTTGTCAACTGGAAAGGATGTCTTTGTTGAATTGATGCATGCTCATCAGTTGTTTTGTATAACATGTCCATAACCGCTATATGCAGCGGTGGTGAGGCATATGTTTGCCGATCTTCACCAATTACAGCGCTCCGTAAATCGTCATTCCGATTATGTCAGTTTCGATATACAAGCCAAAGCTTGCTAGACAATTTGCTTCAAGTCCAACGCGATGTCTTGAATGTTTGGATAGCTTCATGTTTCAAGAAATTGTTATGTCGCCACACGATGGCTCAATTTGCGATTTGAATGAGAAACAACGAAAATATCGGTATTTCGTATTTTTAATTTGCAAAGTCGTACGTCGGATTGCAAAGTCTACAGTCCAGAATGTATTGGGAGATTTTATAAATTGAATTTCCCTTCTAACACAGAAGGAGCACTTCTTGACTAAGGCCAAGACATTATTTGCCTCTTCCCACAACGAAGTTTTGTAGCTCACTGAACCAGCAGTATAAACGTTTGGTGAATTATGGAGACTCCGTTTTTTTTTTGCCAAATTATGTTAACATTAAAATCATCACCAATATCATTAGCAAACCTACACATGCGGTTAATAGGCTCAAACATGTGGTAATAAGTACGGGAAAAAGCAAACCTGCAAGAGGGGTTACAAAGGGAATAAGACAATTCTCTAGGTAGTAGGCTATCTTTGCGCTGTCTAGTTTCCCTTCAGAAGCTGGTGTAGAAATATTACCCACCCCAATCCCAATACCAATAAGGTGGCAGAATAAGAAATTTTACAAATCTCAATGCGTTTTATGTGAAATCAGTAGAACGGAGACCAAACCTTATTTGCATACTCCACCAGAGGATTAACCAGAGACGAATATATAGAAACTAGGAACTTCCTTAGACCAACGCAATATAAACCCCCGCTAGAGTTGGCCACCGACAGTATTAATCTGCGAAATTAAGTTTAGTTGCATATCAAGATGCACGCCCAAATTACTCACACCTACCATTGTTTAATTTTAAATAGTTGTTGCAGCACCATTTAAGAAACAAGATCTTAATATCGTCGTCATAGATAAGAATTTTACTTCATTGGAGCAAATAAGTTATATCATCTGTAGATAAAATGAATAACAGAGGACCCAGATGACTACCCTGAGGAACGCCATAAGGAACTGCGAAAGCCTCAAAGAGTGTGCTATGAAAGCGTACTGTGTAAGTTCTATCTGATAAATGTACTGTATTCAATGAGTAATTGTATTCAATGAGTAAGGGAAGGAAACCGAATAATGCTAATTTGAAAACAATAATCGAAACAGCAAGCAGATGTTTATGTAGGTAGATCTTTTAGAAGGAAGACAACCATTTCTGTACGCGATATACCAGATAAGACTGAAGTGTCGAAATAGATTAAGATTAAAAGATTAAGGACGAAATTAAGGAAAATCTGGCTAAAACTAGACCCAGAAAACTTGAAGACACGATTCTGACAAAATTTGATTATTGCGCGATGGACAACGAGACAAATGAAAAAAGAAAAAGAAAGTTCAAAGTATTTATAAGACTCTTATAACGCCATTAATGGAGATGCGAATCCTCCCAATTGCCATAGAAAAATATTAGACTCTAATCGAAATTTAAAAAAGACCAAGTCTAAAGCCGCCAATATTAATATTTAAAACTAAATGGAAATAACCTTTGATGGTGAACTTAAATAAAAGATCCGGTTTCTTTTTAAGAAAACAATTATATCGTTTTTTATGTTCTAGATAACATAAATAATATAAAAATATAATAAATAATCCAAAAACATTTTTGACTTCTTTTTATTTACTTCTAAATTTTCTTACGGCCAGACTTTTCTGACACATTCTTTAAATTGATAGAATCTATTTAAATGTGTGTTATCACGTTTTAGAATTGTCATTGTGATGAAGTCAAGTTACAGGGTGATTTTTTTTGTGGTACCCGAATTTAAAACAAAAAATGAATCAAATGCAATAAATTCTTTAATTTTTGTTTATTTTCGGTAAATTTGGACCTTTACAATTTGTTCAGTCACTTTTTGAAAAAAATATTATCTGCCAAGTGGTTGCCACCAGAAGCCGCACACAAATCAGCCCTTTTTTCAGCGTTTTGCGTCACTTTTTGAAGTGTTTCTGGTGTAATTTGGGCGATTTCCTGTCGAATATTGTCTTTAAGTTGTGCGAGGGTATCAGGCTTGTTGGCATAAACCTTGCTCTTCAAATATCGCCACAAGAAAAAGTCAGGCGCATTCAAATCCGGTGATCGTGGTGGAAAGTCAAAATCGCCATTTTTCGAAATCAATCGTTGTGGGAACATTGGCCTCAATAAATCTATTCTTTCTAGAGCGGTGTGGCATGTTGCACCATCTTGCTGGAACCAAAAGTCCACCATTTCATTTTCAGCCAGCTCATTTGCCAACAAATCACGTATCATTGCCCGATATCGCACTCCATTCACCGTTACTCTCTCACCATCTTCATTTTCAAAAAAGTATGGGCCAATGACTCTTTCCGAGCATACGTACGTTGTACGTATTTAACATCGGGTACCACAAAAAAATCCCCCTGTATATTCTATTAAGGGGTTATGTACAGTTGTAACACGCAAAAAATCGACATTTTCTAGATTTCTTTTTGTTTAGAGGTACTTGTTAAATTTTTTTCATAGAAAAATATTCAAAAATGGCGGAACTACATTTATTCTCCTGGAGCGGCTTTTTTCAAACATCACTTTCCGTGGACAGGATTACTCGAGAATGGCTCTTCTGAAATCATTTTGTTGTTGAACGAAGGAACGCTACGGTTTTAACAAAAAGTTGATTTTTGGAAGGTGTGAAAATTTCGATTTTGGCTCTAGAAAAAAAATTCAAAATCTTTCTTTCAGCGACGAGATAATCGAGATAGTAAAAAAAGTAGTAAAAATTTGGTATTTATCGGATTGATAGCTTTTTTGTTATCTTGTCCACCGCAAAGGTACTATTGAAAAAAAATAATGGTGTTTAAAGTTTCCGTTCCGCTTATATATATTCTCGAGGTAGCGCGCTATAAGAAGCTATAACTGCGGATCTAATGCTCCGATCCTTATGAAATTTGGTGGGAATATTCTTAAGAGAATGTAAAAATAGTATTTTTCGACAATCAGAACTTTACCTTAAATGAAAAATTCTTTTCATTATCACTGAATTTTTCGATGATAATACTAAAATGTCAATCCAAAATCAACAAAACTTATTTTTTTATACTATTGCTACCAATAAGGTGAAGGTTTTCTGTCATATTTTTTTAAGCACATCTAAAGGTAATTATATTTGTTGTGCTCTTCTCCATAACAATATAATTCGCTTTATAATTAGATATTTTCACATTATGTTTCTGAAAGATAACATACCTACGTATTTATAAATAACTATTGCTGGTCACTGATATCAAAACTGAAAAGTGTAGCATCTGGAATTGAAATCGGTTTGAAATATTAGCCCCAACTCTGATTACCTAATTGTTTTCCTATGTTGACCAAGTTATGAACTTCACATACGATCTTTGAGAAAATTGATTGTTACGCGCACCCTTAAAGTGCTCATGTTGACTAACAGCTAATCTGTCACAAAATCATCCCATTCCTCCAAATGTGGCTGTGTCAGTTTTACTGCAGTTGTTCGAAATTCCTCAAAGTCCGTCAAGACGGGTACTCTAAGCATGATTTGTCTGATCTTCTAAATTTTCTTAAGATTTGTATCTTGTATCTGTCGACTAAAATTATGTCAATCCTAAACGTTCCGTTTTCTTCCTAATGTGGGCTGTAATAAAGCGCGGCTGATAATCGACGTGATCTGGGTAACAAACGCAGCCAATCTCATGTGAGTCCCGCCTTTTTACTGTGATCAGACAAAAATTCACAGCACTGCAATAAGAGTAGGCAGAGATTTGAACGGCAAGCGCAGATGGCTTATGATAAATTCTGGCCGGTTCCGCTGGTCATTTGTGCATCATCTCTAGAAAAAGCCTGCTACAAGCAACCTGACATCTGCTCGCATTTATTCTGGGGACTAGAAAGAGCTTTGTTGAGTTGTTATGGCATGGGTGATGGACCTGGGAAAATCAGCTAAGCCCCGTCCGGGGTTGGACATGAGTGTCAGGTACCATGCACTAATAACAGCTTGTTCCCAGACGTGTTAAACATTATGTTAATATTTTGTTAGTAAATTTTTCTCAAATCTTCGAAAATTAGTCCGGTAGCAGATTTTTTATGTCCCCGAGGCGCGACATACGCCTTTCGGATAATTGGTCGGATTTTTTGTTAAAGTTGTGCCAGTGGAGCAGAAGTGAGTAATTGCATGCAACTGATGTGATCTGGTGCACCACCAAGCGTGGGAGACTCTTGCAGAAAAGCTTTAAACAAGCGCTGAGAAAATAGTTTCGTTCAACATCGCATCTCTTGACTCGCAACTCGTTAGACTGATTGCAGGCAAATCGTAATTGACTTAAAAATTCAAATTTGCCGTGAGAAGAACTTTGCTGCCAATTAAAACATCACAGAGTTGGTTAATATAACTCATAACTTGGTAGTTTTACAAAGCGAAACATGCTAAGTAATAATTTCAAGTAGACATGAACACGACATTATGTAACTGAATTTAATTTTAATGTTTTGGCGACTGTCATGTCGGTGGCAAAGTGGGTATTTGAGAGCTAATTGGTAAATCCTAGATACTGTATTTTGTCAATAGAAATTCCGAGATTTTGTGAAAACACTTTTCTGCGGAATTAATTAGACCCCCACGAACCGCCGCATACTGGCATGTGCATTCATTTGGTAATGTTAACATCTAAATATTTTTCTTCAGTGCTGTAATGGTGGTTTAAGTTATTCGTGCAAATAAAATAAATAGTTTTGCGCATTCCAAACATTCTGACGGGTTGCAATTCTAATGCTTATATTTGTCGTACAGAGATCTAATAAAAACATGCTTGTGCAATTACTGTAATGGTAACAGTGTGCAATTTTCACAAAAAGAATTTAAACGATTTTCTTAATTTCATAAAATGAAGGCATTAAGGGCGACGGTATTTTTCCCACATTTTAAGCTATATCTTTATAACCAATTCACCAAAAGTTTTGAAACATTTTAATATTCTATATTTTGAGATCCTGGAATATTTTGGCACCTATCTTCGAAACGAGTGGACCGATTTTGATGAATTTGATTATATTTGACAAACTACATTTCTCGAATGATACTAAGATAAAAAGAATTGTACATGCAGTGCAGACGGGGAGTGTAGGGAGCACTCGCCTCACTTCATGATTTGGAAGATTGCTGCTATAGAGTGCGTTGCTTGCTTTGGTTGCTGGATGGAAGGCAAAAGTAAATTACACCTCCAAGTGGTAGCAACCAGGCACTGCATCCTAGAACGTAGTCAAATAACTAATGCGGGAGGAGATAACCTCTTAAGAAAAATCACCTAACTAAAAGGTTGTATTAGGCCATGCCAAGGAAGCCTGCAGTGGTTTTATTCTCTGCAGGATCCAGGGGTAAACGGCATCTCCTCAGAAGCAGCTCAATCTCCTGTTGTATTCTAGTTGAGTAGGATGGGTATGGAGGGATCTCTGCAAACCTGGTCCTGTGATTTCTCTCTTAAATAAGGACATAGATGGAAAGTTGTAAAAAATCAAATAAAATGAATGCAGCAAATCCAACACTTTTGTAGGAGTAGAAGTGGAGGGGATGGTAGACCCTAATAGGTTGGCTATTAGAAAAATTACCTTTCGAAGGTTCTACGGCTGCTGTGGAAGCTGGACTTGCGTCAAAGTGCTGCAGTAGTTCTGGAAGAACGTGCCATTGGTAAATTATAGCTAGCACTTCCTTAGATGCGGTGGTGACAGAGATGGCAGACTCTAACTAATCGGCTATCTCCCCCCCCCCCCCCCCCCTTCCCCCCGGACTTGCATTCCGAAGTATCAGCTATTGCTAATGCGGAAGAAGGTTCCTATCCTGGCTCTAGTATTGAAACTAAATCTCTCAAGCGTAAGAGAAGACAGGAAAGGAGAAAGCGACAAAAAGTCGCTTAGAGGAATGCGAAGTAACAGCAGATAAGCTATAGGGCCGTAAGATTCAACAAATTCCTCTCAACTAACTCGTCAACTGAAGATGCGGGTCCAATGAAACGGTTCCGAGGCGGAGTCCTAAAGAATGAGAAACCAGGAACATTAACGGAAGGTGAAGGTCCAAATATGGATAAAGGTGGCAGGACGACTATGATGAAAGCCTAATCAAAATAGCAACCAGACCAGTCCAGATAAAAGGTAAGATGTCTGTGGTAATACAGGATCCAAAAGCTCACCAGGTGGAGACGGCAGCGGTCATCAGCGGTAGACCCATTTTCTCCCTAACGACGACGAATGACCTGCGTCTGGGGGTCATATTTCCAAGGAGGGAAGGGGGTTGAAGTCGACACCAATAGGCCCTGTTGAAGGCTATAGACTCCTTTCCTAGGGGTAAACTCGATAACCTTGGAGGATAGTCTGATAACACTGAGATGTATTAATTAACAATCCAAGCTTTTGGCATGCGAAATCGTCAAAAAGCTGACCAAACTTGGCTACCTTGAGGGTGGATAGTATAGATGTCCTTAAGGACTTTCAGAACGAAGATCTTTGACCCGGGGGGCAGGTTTCCAAGGATACAAGGATATAATACTAAAAAGGTGGAGAAAATAAGATCAATGTATTAGAGACATATTCAGGTGGAGTGTCATTGAACATTTCTCTGTGTCTGGCTAGTTGTTTTGTTTGTTTAATTTTTATCGACTTTAAAATGTTGTATAAGACAAAAGATTAGATATTATTTCATACTTATCAGCGCTTGTTGTGAAGTCGATTTAACTTTCTTCTTTTAAACAATTTTTCATTCACTACCAACATACCAATCTGAAACAAACTCTAATTACGTTTGCATACGATATTTTTACCTAGACTTAATCTCACCATAAATTCGCTACAATTAAAGAAAGTAAAAATGTATCTATCACTAGGGATTAAGCATTGCCAGATAAATAGCTTTCTGCAGGTAAAATATATCGCATTATGTCGTAACGGCTGCATTTAAGTCAATGCTTAGGTGGTATCAAATTTATTCAAAGGTTGTCTTAATATTGGCCGGAAATTTTGTAAAGTTGAAAAAATATCACTACAAATTTGTAAATTTGAAATTATATAACTTCTGATGGAGTGAAGTGTAGAGGTGATTGATAAATATTAACTAAAGCGGTAATGGATTGCATTAGACTTGAAAAAAAAACTTCAGATGCTCAAAAGTACAATTTAACGCAGAAGATCATTTTAGTGAGCATTTGTGAAAACAGCTGACTTTATACTGATTTCATTAGAACTTCCGGCCTCTTAGATTAGGCTTTCAATGTAAAATATATATACAACAGCTGGTACGCTAATCAGTTCGACTTGTTGCTTCACTTTACGTTTCTGGCAATGAGATTGTATTTCTAATCTATTCGAGTTCTCGAGTTTTGAATTCTTGCCATTAAAGCTGGTATACAAGTTGATTGTCTTTTCGCTGACTTCAGTAAGGCCGTGACAGTCTAAACGGCCCAAAACCTGTCAACGACAGAAGGCAAAACCTGTCAACAGCACCAGAGGAAATAACGGGTTTTAAGCATCCCCGGATCATCCCCTGGCGTGATTCTCAGTACGAGACATTCCGACAACTAGCGAGATTCCTAGTTCAATCACTCTTACACTAGCGTGATTTCCTAGTGTAGGACACCCTTCCAACCAGCGTGACTCCTGGTTTTATCAACTACTCGTGATTCCCAGTTGTATCATTCACTTTTACAATTTGTCTATCAGTGATTGTCCAGAAGTTAACCCTAGCACATTTATCTGCCTCCGTCCTTTCCCCGCAGGAACCTACCCACCCCGTTCACCGAGGATTCCCCGAGGAAAGCAGGCGACCAGCGTTCCGTCGACGAGAATCTGTCAAACGACACCACGAGCCCCACCAAAGGAAGGCATTTCCAGGAAGGAGACACCAGCCATTACTCCGCGACCGACAGAGGAGAGAGTACCTACGCCATTTCACACCGAGACCTCGGAGTTAGGAGCGGGTATTAATTTATTTTAAAAGAGACAGAATTGTAGTTTTTTAAGAGTAAAGGAAATAAACAGTGAATTCGAAATTTAGTGTTAAATATGCAGGACTGTAGAATAAAAGTAAATTGTAGTAAGGAATCGGGGCGTTTTCTTCAGAAGCCTTGACCCTGGAGCAGGCGAGCTCAATCCGGTGGAGAAAACCAGAGACCCGCTTGACTGCAAAGTAAAACACGTTACCAATCGGTGTCCGAACAGCGACACGAAGATAACGCGTTACACTTTCATGCGTAAATCAATGTGCTTTTTTAAACTATGACATAGACGCCTTTCATACTTGGTGTTCCATTGATCTTCTTCTCTGAATTCACTGAATCAGTCCACTCAAGTCGTATTGAATCAGTCCAGAGTTGATTTATTAGATTTGGATTGCGTGACTTTCCTCGATTTGATCTATCTGTTTGCCTCCGTCTTTGGAGGTGTGGAATGGTTTCTTTCGAAACTGCTTTGGCAGTAAGTCTGCTTTTCTATTTGCTCTTCGAGCGAGAGTAATTCCCCTGAGCTGTTCTCTAGATCCTATAACCCCTTATGGGGCAGGGGCCGGGAGAATTTCACCCGACAACGATTGCAAGTGGACCTACAACTTAAAGTGGATTTCAAGTCACCGACAATTTTCTCTGCAATCTCTAATGTCCTTCTTGTTGTAATCTACGTTGTCAGCAGAAAACAACCCTGCAGCAAGTAATCTCGATGACAATGTAACATATTAAATTCTCCTTCCTTTACACACAAAAATACACTTGTGTCTATGACAGAAGTGAATGTTAAAAAAATTACATTTTTTGTTTTTCAAAACATATATAACGAAATTTAAACAATCTAATTAAGAAGTAAACGCAATGAAAGCCACTGTACAAAATTGAATTTATGTAACTTGAAGTTAAAGTGGTTCCCTATTAGTTGATTACGTGCCAGAAATAGTAACTCATTTGGGGAATTTTCAGAGAAATTATCACCTTAATTAGGCCCACCGTTGATTATACGTCATCGAACACCGGCTGTTCTGGATCATTCCAAGAAAATCCGCTCATCCATTAACGCGGGCTATAAGGCCACGTTTTGTGTGCTGGATGCAGTGTTTTCCAAAATTTTGTCACATTTATTTACCTTTTGTGACCTCTTGGTCTCTTTCCTACTTCCTATCTTATCATGTGGTATCCATATCATAAGTTAAATCATGTCACATATTTCTTGTGGTTTTATTGCGATGTTCGTGCTAGAACAGCCTTTCTGTGGCGTTAAGTGCTGTTAGGCCACGATAAACGCTGACAGAATTAAGGAAAAGGGACTGGGCTGCCATGGCTGAGGTTTGAGTTGACTTAAATTAGTATCGTTAGATGACATTTGGGTAATTTAAGGGTTTGCCGGTGAGTAGATGAAAGTGTTAATTTCTTTCTTTTACCGAATCGCTGGATTTGACGGAACGCTATAAAAATTTAGGAAATTTAGTTTCGGTCATAAACTGGAGTAATAGTTTTGTTGACTGATATCGCCCCGATTATTTTAATGCAGTACAAAACTTCGTTTCGTTTTCTCAACTACAAAACTTATCGACAGCTAATATTTGGTATAAGAATACATAAGACATAAAATAAGCAATAAATTGTGTTAAGATATTTATTAAAAATTATAAAAAAATACTATTGTCGAGCCTGTATATAAACTATAAAAGGTAAACACAAGAATAGTTTCGTAAAATTTGGAGGAATCTGTACACCGTATGTTCCCAATGCAACGAAGATATGAAAACCTGAGTTAAAAAATCCATTAACGGCATGAGTTTTAAGAAAAACATATCACTAGCAGATCATGTAATGTGACACTTTCCAAGAGTCCTTAAAACCTCGAACAAATGAGCAAAAAAGTGTCCTTTTCTTGAAAGGATCTATAATGTCAAGTGGAAGGTTTTAAGATTTTTCGGAGAGTTGACAGTGACCTCTTCAAATATGTTTGTTGTTCAAGGATTTGTTTGTTGCGCCAACGCCTCAGCCAAGTTAGTCAAACCAATCGATGTTAATCACAAAACATGTAAAATTAAGTGGCAGTACTTTCTGCTTCTTTACCATTAAAATTACAAGAGGGCACGAAGGAACAAGACTAAAAACACTTGCATTACCCCAAATCCTTAAAATGTTGCATGTTTTCGCATTTGAAAAGATTCACGGAATTTATCGGTTATGACATCTGTAAAAGTACACG
Source organism: Leptarthrus brevirostris (assembly GCA_964036015.1). Classification (NCBI taxonomy): domain Eukaryota; kingdom Metazoa; phylum Arthropoda; class Insecta; order Diptera; family Asilidae; genus Leptarthrus; species Leptarthrus brevirostris. The sequence continues at coordinate 84,662,763 of OZ038373.1, read as the reverse complement.
GGACAGGAAACTGTTTTTTTTACCTCCAGGGACATATCAAGGATACTTCTTGAGGAATGGAACGTCATTAGAGGAAGAGATCATCAAAAATAATGACAGACGCATGTGGTGACAGAATTATCATGTTTCATAATCCCTAAAGGAAAAGGATCATACGAGTCTGTAGTGTGGCGCCTGCTCTAGTTATTTCGTTGTTATGCCTAATGACTTTACTTGAGCTACACTTACCTGAAGTTTTACAAGTTCCGGATGCTTTGAAGCTAATTTAGCCAGTTCTTGATAGTCCGATTTTGCTGCAGAAACAATCCATTTTCTAGCTTCTGGATGTGAGAGCTAGAAAATACAAAAATTTTTTTATTAAATAATGTTGGCTATTTCTCAATATATGACTCACCGTTACGTCCGGTGTAGCCTTTTCCTCTACTTGGTCATCTGTGGTCATTTTATCCTCAGAAACTATCTGAAAATAGATAGTTTGTGACATTAGGATTTATTTTTTCTTCTTAGCTCAAACAAAGGAAATAAGTATTATGAAAATAATTAGCGCTATTTAATAAAATTGGAATAGGCAAAACTTGAAGGTAATTACATGAGGAGTACGCAACAGCTAGGGTCATCGATGTAAGATTTATTTTGCACCGTAGTCTTTCTTGGGCTTCAGAATGAAATTTTATGATCTATTTACGCAGCATGTACAGTCTGTCTTAGAAGTTTGGGATATTCAATAATTTTTGGTGAACCTACCTAAAGTGCGAATTCACTAAGCTGGGAAATGAAATTCTGCTAAGCTATTTATATTATTTAAACTCACAGGTTTAAACAAAGAAATTAAAACAACTCTTATTTTGATATCTTTATTATATCCAACATAATTAAATATTTTCTTAGAACTTAGAATTTTCAATGTCGAAAATTTGTCTCAAAAGTATGGGATAATAATTACTTACTGTATTTTTTTCTTAAATAAGGTTAAAAAATATATACCATATAGCAGATTTACTATTTAGTAACATCTCCTTTTACATTTATTACACCCTCCACTCTTACCCGTACTTCACGCATAGAATAAATCAATTCACTTTTGGGTTCTTTGACTTAATTTGTGTACTTTTCTCCTAATTATTGCCTAGAGGTTTTCAATGGGAATTGTATTTGTGAGTTCCTACGCCATTCTAAGAGAGAAATGCCGTTTTCTTGAAAATATTGCTGGGATACTCTGTTTTTATAGGCAGGCGAACCGTCCTGTTGATAAATTAAATCACCGTCCGGAAAAAGGGTTTTCAATATCTGGAATTGAACATGCGCCTATAATTTAAATATAAGCTTCTGTATTAAATTTTTGATGTAGTAATACACAATTTATCGCCGTTATTTCCAAAATATCATCAAACTATTCCTTTTACAGTTTATTTCAACTCACGATTGGTGCAAGATGGATGATTAAATTCTTACAGTGATCTCCATATTTTAATAGAACTTTTGTCCGCTGGATAGGCGATCAATTAACTTATTTTCGAGACCACTGGAACCGTTTTTTCTTTCGAACTGAGTTTAAAAGCGATTTCCTTCCAGCGGCACGTGATTTTAAAATGGTAGTTGGGGGTTGCTTTAGAAATGCATCAAAAATTTAATACGGAAGCCTATATTTAAATTATAGACGCATATTTAATTCCAAATATTAATCACCTTTTTCCGGAAGGTGACTTTATTTATCAACGGGACGGTGCGCCTGCCCATAAAGCCGGAGTATCCCAGCAATATTTTCAAGAAAACGGCCTTTCTCTCTTAGAATAGCGTAGGAACTCATAAATTAGGAGAAAAGTACACAAATTAATTCCAAGAACCCAAAAGTGAATTGATTTATTCTATGCGTGAAGTACGGGATATTACAACTCCAAAACTATTTAGAAATCTACAGTTTTCTGGGACATTTATCATACGGCTTAAATGAGATGAACTTCTGGTATCTGTTTTAATTGAGTAAAGAGTAGTATCATGCGCTAAAACAATTATCGCGAGACTAAAAAATTAACTGTTGTTATTAGGGTCCGTATCAAATATATTTTTTTGTATAATTTTAAAATAAATGAGTTTTAAAGTTATTTAAGAAAATAGATGAAAATTGACCATCCTCCCACTTATTCCCGAAACTACTAAGCCTACAATTTGGAACAAAAACTACAGAAATTAGTTCTTTACTTATAAATTACAGGAAAACTTATAAGTCTATGATCCTAAAATAAGATGGTAAATCTCTCAATATTGTGCGTACAAACTTGCATTTGCAGTTGGAATGTATGATAGAACATGTTTTTCAACTACAATGTTAAGTTTGTTCTTGGGATAACTTATTGGTACTACTCGTTTGAACTCGTACAGACAGGCTAAGATGGCAATTGTAGCGACCAGAAATGCTGAACAGAGGAAGGTCCTGGATATGGATCGTAGGACCTTGCTGACAGCACTACTAACAGGACATGTTAACTTCAGGTGGCATTTAAAGGAAATGATCATTCTCGATAATGATATCTGCAGGCCGTGCCTGGATGAGCAAGTGATGGCGGCACACATAGTGTGCCAGTGTCCTGCACTAGCAAGCAAAAGAAGAAAGCTGATGTGACACCACTGGATGGAAGAAGGAAGAATGGCAGAGGGTTTGCTTATACGCTTGCGCTGACCCGAGGAATCGAAGTGAGGGAAGAAAACTGGATTAGTCCGGATCTCTCTAGCTGAGATCACAAGGGGAGGGGGAGCTTGGAGAGAAAGAAAATTTCTGTATTTTAACACGCAAGTACTAACGAATTTTTTTCTCGCACCAGGAGAAATTTTTAAATAAACAAACAAAAAATATGGTAAATATAAATTAATTTTTAAGGTAAGAACATAATAGTACAACATTTCAAGAATCTTCTGTTAAATTGTTGGTTAAAAATATTGTGAATTGAGCGACTGACAGGAAATATTCGTATACACAAAAAAAATTTGGTTTTACGGTGATCATCATAACTCATTACTGGATCATCTGTTGACAAAAAACCAAAAATATTTCGTTATTTTATTGATTTTTAAATTTTTAGAAGTAAAAAAAGACGAAGTTTTTGCATTTATCAAAATTTATTGATAAAAATCGGCGAATTTGTTGTTGTAAAATTAATTATAATAATAGGAAATACTAAATCTTGACGTTGTCACCTCGTAATTTATGTATAAAAGAAGTGTGCAAAATTTGAGAAGGATCGGATGAGTAGTTTTTGAGTTACAGTGATCACCGACTTTGAGAAACTAAATCTGACCTCAAATTTTAACTAGATACTCTTCAAATAAAAAAAAAGCAAAATAAAAATTTGAATACCATATGCATATTTTTTGTATATATTTAAGATGTGGAGATCTAGCAGGCCAAGGAATCGGCGCTTCATTCAGTAGTACCTTTACAATGATACCAGAATGCGATGGTGCTCCACCGTGTTGGTAAAACATTGCCCTAAAATACTCCACAGGGATTTTCTCTAGTAGATCTGGCAGTGTATTCTCCCACCAAGCTTTAACTGAACAAACTTCTAATCCTCTTGCGACTCATTTTGAGCTCGTTTTAGAGTCTTGCCCAACGCAAGTGATTTTTCCCAGGATTTAACTCACGATTCCGTGGTGTTTAAGTTACAATTCTGGTTTCTGTTCATCTTTCGAAAGTCCGTGAACTATCTACAAGCTCCGAGCAAAAGTGGCTTAGAAAATGTTCCGCGTAAAAACGAACCGCGTGAGATTCCGGGCAAAAACGAACAGACGAAAACTGTGGGTTAAGTAGTTAAGTCCGTTTTGCCTACAGTTTTTCTCTGAATCGTTTTTGCCCAGAATCTCACGCGGTTCGTTTTTGCGCGGAACTTTCTCTAAGCAACTTTTGCTCGGACTTTGTAGATAGGTCATTTTTGCTCTCAGCCTCTCAGTTATTGATTTCTTTTTCAACTATGATTGATATTCTTGCTGCCTCACCCTCTGTTATAGCAAAATCTTCAAGAGATTGATAAAAGAACGTCAGGATAGTAGGGTGTGAACACTGGCTCATACAAGCTAATATCGGCAATAAAACCAAATTATACTAAAAGTATTATAACTTTTTTGCAGCAATAGTTAAAATTAATTACCTGAAACATTTTCGGCCTCGTCACTCAGAAATATTGTTTATTTATAGAATTTCATAGCTAATGTGCAATAAAGTAGGTAGTCAGGGATTTCTAAAAATGCGGTTTTTCTTATCCTTTCTCTACCTTGTCAGGTTGTACCATTTTGAAAAGGTATGGGCAATTTAATAAAAATATAAAACAGATGTATTAATTACATGAATTTCGGAGAAAATTTGGGAAATGCTGAATTTTAGGTAATCGAAAACAGTTAGTTAGATCAACAATGTTGACAATTTTGGAAAGTTTATCCGTTGAGTAGATCAAAAGATAAAAATGAAATAGTGATGTGTATACCATGAAAATTGCAAATTTATAAACCACCCTGGAACTCTCAAATAGTTCAGATCGACCCCACTATTAATAACACTAAGTTTCTTTGTTTAGAAAAGTAGTCAGTTCTAGTTATATTTCTTTTATGCCGAAAATGTTAGTTTATAAAACAGAAAGACTCATGTGAATCGTCTAAGTACTTTTAAAGTTATGGTATGGACGATAATTAAAAGCAGATCTTTAAAACCGTATTCAACGAAACTCAACTATAGTCAACTTTCCATCCTATAAAACGTGCACAACATGCACTTGCTCGCACGCTACAAGTCCACGTTAACTAAGACTGGTCGCTGATTGATGCTCGTTCTTACTCCCTTTTTTAGTCTTACGGTCCAATTTGACAGCTAAATGAAATCATCGGTTTCCAAATCCAAAGGCTGCAATAATCATCATTACGTAGTTAGTCATTACTTGGATCCTCATATCTGTATATTTCTATTACAAGTTAATAACTAGGAAAGCACACTTCAAGCAGTTTTCTATACAGTGCTATTGATTCTCACATATAACATCAAATTCGGCGAAGTTAAGTTGCAGTCTTATTTAACAACTTGCTTAGTTTATAAGTTAATAAGAATATCATGTTTATGTTAATTGAGATGACCTGAGAAAACACCCAATTGCGAGTCATTTATATGAAAGGATGCATGTTAAGCAAAATTACATTTTTGCACCTGTCTAAAGTACTTAAAGCACGATAGCATACTTTGCATGGCGGTCAAAACATGGCAAGCTAGTTTTTTTCCTGTTTTACCTTCATTCACTTAACATTAAAAAATAATTATTATTTTGAGAAAATCTCGCACATTTCAGTTAATCAGCGGTTTTCATTATTTAATCTTGTTCACAAAGTACCGGTTAATTTTCAATTTGATTACAAATATGCTGACAGGTTTTTCGGTTAACATCTAGCTGACGGGGAATAGGCAATGGACCAAAGTAAAAAATCATTGGAAATCAATTGTAGGATCGCGTGATTGCTTTCTCGCATTCACAGTATTACCTGGACCGTTTAATATGATCGATGATAATAAGAGCCTGTTCGAAAACTAATTCAACAGCGAAAAGACCAAAAACGCATTTAATAAGACAATTTAGCTGGTCATATTGGGAAATAGGCCCAACCGCCGATCGATTTGTAGCCTGTTGTGGTTGTTACGCTCCGCTGCGCTGCGACGACAGCGTATAAGCAAGCGCAGTGTGTTAGAAAATGTGTTAAGTCACTGCTAACATGACGCTGTCAAAACGCCAGTTTTCACGGCAGGGAAGTTCTCTTCATCTTCGTCCAAGATAATCGAAAGGGGTTTGGCAGCCAGTCCTATTTTTTAATTCGACTCCTATCTATCCTACTAGAGGCCAAAAAACTTTAATTTTTTGTTCTTCGATGATATCTGATCATGAATTAAAATTCGGCCAAAGTACCTTGCACTGATGGTTTGCTTAGTTGGAGCCAAATATCCAGCGCTGCTTCACGGATCGCGACCTATCACCGCGCAAGGAGAGATGAGAAATTCAGAAACTTCAAATTGATTGATTGATTGTTTGCCTCAGAATATGAATTTTTGATATCTACGATCGATTATTATTAATTTGTTCTTATAATTGGATTCTTTGTTGTTCCACGAAGTGTGGAAGTAGTTTTGGCCGAGGTGCTTCACTTATAACCTAGAAATTAATCGGTGTTTGACAAAGGAAATATCACATGACCCTGATCTTCGATAACTTTCAAGAGAACTCGTTTTTTGTCAATCTTCAATAGATTCTCTGCTGTTGGGCTTTGGGTACGTCTACCTTTCGAATAAAAGAATTTATGTAAATTGAATATTTAGGGTGTATTTTATTTTATAATTTATTTAATTTTAGATTTATTTTATAAACAGTAAGGTGCAAGAAATAAAGTGCTGACTTTCCACAAGGAAATCGAAGCTTTGAATCCCGCTGTCATTGATCCGAGGTTATTTTCTGCTTACAACAAATGGCCATTACAAGTATGTTGTAGAGTAATACTAGTGATTCGTAACACACCTCAAATTGCATGTCCACTTACAATCTTTGTCATTGAATCGATTGAAGTTCTACTCCCGCCCCATGCCACACAAGGTTTACGGGAAATAGATAGTGAGAGTAGTAAATGGGCTAGAGCTAAAGGCAGAACATTTATACTAGGCCCGATAGAAACTGGAAGATGTAATTAATTAGATTGGTTCGACACCTGCATCATTTGGCAATAAACTTCAGCTCAAATGCGTTACGAGAAAAATAACCACAGCATTATAAGTGACTCGATTGACATTTCTGACAATAATCAGATGGTTACCTATGCATCAGTTGTGTAATGGCCTCAACTAGAAGGACAGCAAGAAAAGCCCAATATACGCAAGGGTTTGCTTGGTTTGATATAGCGGAAGAAAAAGGACTTTTTCAAGTTCAACACGTTTTGTGGCTACTTACACCTGGAAGTAGTTAAAATTTGGTAAATTTTGCGAATTTTTTGGTGACCGTACCTGTTTTCCCTTTTATCTGAAAGAGTGCTATTTTAACTGGTATTTCTGGACACTTATAATTCATGATTAAAACTAACGGTTATTTTGGACTACTTATTTTTTCAGTGTAAAGTAAAAGTTCCATTTGAACTTCAATTTTTTCTGTTTGATGAAAACTGTTAGGAAAACTGTTTCTGGCAAAAATAACTGGTCCATTTGAACTTTTATTTTTTCAGTCTGATGAAAACTGTTAAGAAGAACTTAAATTGTTTTCTGGTAGAAATAAAAGTGCTATTTGACCGTTATTTCTTTTGATCAGTTGAAAACTGGTTAATTTTTATCTGGCAGCTATAAAAATATTAATAGAGCTTAAAAGTATAGCTTTCGATTACCGGTGCGCACGGGAAGGGAGGATTTTTAAATTTTCAAATTTTATTTTTATTTTTATGTGCATTATAAGTGTTCAGAAATACCAGTTAAAATAGCACTCTTTGTTGTACAGAGTATGATCACCCATTGCTAATAGGAGAAAAAAATTTGGTCTAGGGTTGGGGGAGGGGTAATCTAACCTCGTAACGCGTGGACCGATGTATAAGTTGCGTTTTCTTCCCATTATAACACAAAGCTGCAGCACAAACCAAATCACTAAACAAACAAAAAATTACAGATCACTCCCGGATGTTTTAAGTCTGACGGATCAACTTAAAATGTAGATTATAACTTCATTGCATGTATCATTACCTTAAACCTTAGAGAAATAAATTTTACGTAACAAACCCAAAAGTTGTACTGCTATTTTATTACTTAACAGGAAAAAGATCCGGGGAAAAAATAGACTAACCATTCAATAAATGAAACCGATAACTATAATGATCATTAAGTGCACAAAGAATTGTCAACATAACTTTAAAGACTATAATTTGAAACAAATTATAAAATCATAGGTCATCGAAAAGAACATACATTCATAAAGCGCATAGGTAATAAAGTACGGGGACAGAACAAGAAGGTAGGTACGTAATGACGAGTTTATTTAAAGGGTACAGATCTTTTTATTGGCTTTAACCAAAATCACTTTATTTTTGAGGAAAAAATTTTATTTGTCATACAAAAAACTAAAAGAACTTTTTGCTAGTTTTCAACTTACAGAACGTACATTACGGTGCCAATTAAGCATTTATTGTAATTCTCCCTTAAGGTAGAAATCCGAAATATATTCAGTGCGATGCGTCCTCGTTTGATCGATTAAGGAATAATTAATAACAACCCTCATGTCCAAATTAGTGTCAATTGTCAAATCTCTATAGGTTAATCACAACGAACTGATTAAGAAATCGGAACCTGAATTCGGCAAGATTATGCGAATTTTTATAACCATGCGAAGGAAAATTTGTAAAAGGAAATAAAAAACATATACATAAATGTGATCCTTTTCGAAAAAACATTTAAATATATATGACTTTAGAGAGCTGCCTAGAGAAAAACCATCACATCATAAGCCTCGTTTCATGGGAAAAGTTTATTACGAATATTTGTAACTACCTAAACAAGTAAATAGCAAAATATTTGTACCAAAAACAAAAGAATAATTTAACAGTTTTTAACAGTTTTTAACAAACTAAAAAAATAAAAGTTCAATTGGACCAGTTATTTTTGCCAGAAAAAAATAAAAGTTCTTCTTAACAGTTTTGTCGGAAATCAATGGAGGACTCACCTAGATATGTTTCAGTAGAATCACCTAGATATGTTTCAGTTCATTTGGCGACTCCAATTTCCTTGGAACTTTTTCGTTCAAAAATTCAAAAATAACCGTTATTTTCGGTTCCTGTTGCTTATCCAAAAATGAACCTTATAAAAAATCATATATCTCAAACTTTATATGTACCTTTAAGTACATTGTTTAAAAATATTATCAAAAAATATAAAAAGTTGTGGAGTACGGGGTTAAAAGAGCAGTTAACGTTTATCCAACTCGTGAAATTGGCTGCAAAAAAACTTTTCAATGCTAAGTATTATTTTTAAGTTTTGGTGTTGAGTAAAATCAAATGAGAACGTGAAAAACTTTATATTTCACTTGTAATCCAAAAAAAGGACAACACATCCCCTAATCTAAAATGCTGGTAGCCATACCTATACAAAAGCAGATCCAACTGTCTGGACATGTTGATGTGGAAAGATGCAGTCGCTCTAGATACAATAGCAACACGATTTCAATAGAACGACCGAGGATTCCGAAGAATAATAAAAAAAACTTAACAAATTTGTTTATTTTTTTCGGAGATTATATGACTGACTTTATTGTTCCTGCAATATGTATATCAGACCTTCTATTAGTACGAATTATTTCAGATTTAGTGGCTTGTAATAGAGGATGGAGCGATATTTTTCGCAAAATTGATAAAACAAAATCTAATGCAACTTAAAATTCTTTATTTCATATTATTTTCCACACGATATATAAAACTGGTCCAACTTAATTAGGGGGGTCACCCTGTGTGAAGCTTTTTTTTGTAATTTTTTTTTTTTGAAGCATTTTCTTAGACCAAAATCTTCATGACAATGGGTGTTATACCACTTCAAAGACACCCATGTTGAAAAAGAGTTTGTCGATGGTCTCCACAATTCCGGCTGACTAGCTTATTTGAGATAAAAAAATCAAACGGCATTTTAATCTCTGACTATCGAATGAACTAAAATCATTCGAAATATTGAAAATTGAATAATTGACACGTTTAAATTAATTTTGAAATTTCATGATTTTCTAAGATTATTTTGTTATGAAAAAAAACTGCTCGGAGTTTGTGCATGATTTTAGTTTAATCGATGACCATGCATGTGCCGAACTATCATTTAAATTTCAAAGCAATTGATCAAACCGTTTTTGAGATATCGTGGAGACCAGTAAGAAAAACAAAGTTTTGAGAAAAACGCGTTTAAAGTCGATTTAAACTATAAAATCCTTACTCACCATTAATGTGCTAAGAAGCACACATCGCTTGGGTTCAACCACATATAGAGAAATGCTTACATTTTTCTGAGTGATGTCCTTTCCTCTAGTTCTTTATTCTAAGGTAACAAACCAAACAAACTTCGAATAGTGAAAAATCACTTCACCAGTATAGTGTACACATATTTCTGAAATTTCTTTACCGGCACAGGGTGATTCATAAATTTGCAATTTTAATGCACATCACTCTTTTATTTTTACCTCTTGATCTACTAAACGCAGAGACATCAAACACTAGCCAAAAACTACATAATAAGCTAATGAATGACCTTACCAAAAGTTTCAACAATGTTGAAGGTACAGTCACTTCCAAAAGTGAAAAAATGTTTTGAAATTACCAAAAATTCAGCATTTACCCAAATTTTCTTCGAAACTCATGTAATTAATACATCTTTATTTTATTTTTATTAAATTGCCCATCTTATTATATTTCCAAAGAGGGACAACATGACAAGGTAGAGAAAGGATTACAAAAACCACATCCTTAGAATTCCCTGACTACCTAATCATTTTTTTTTCTTTAATTAAACAAAATTTTTAAGACTTAAGGGTCGAAAATGTTTGCTTTGGGGACACAGATAATTAGTTTTAATTATTGCTACAAAAACAGTTATAAAAATGTTAGTATAATTTTGTTTTATTGCCGATATCAGCTTGTGTTAGCCAGAATTCACACCCTAGTATCCTGGTGTTGTGTAACTAATACCTGATGCAGATTTTGCTATAAAAGAGTCTCAGTCAGCAAGGATATCGACCATAGTTGCAAACTAAATCGATAGCTATTGGTGTTAAGTTAAAATTATTAATAATTCTCAGAATTGACTTTTGAGAAATACGGGGATATAATTTACATTTATTGTGTAGGAGACTGAATGGACTGGACTGGACTTTCGAAGTTTAGGAGAAACCGGAAGTCCGAAACTTCAAACAGCACGGAATTGCGATCTGAAACATCGGAGGATTCTGCTGAGGTCGAGCAGTCCTCCATTGGGCAAGACCCTGAAACTAGCCGGGGACGAGTCGTTGTGAAATATTCAGGAAACTTTCGTTCATTATGTTGTAATAAGTGTTTAAAATTTCAACACTGAGACTTTATTAGTTTTTTAGTTATACATTTTTTTAATATTCCAATTTTTATTTTTTTATAATTAAAAAAATAATAAAGTCTCAGTGATGAAATTTTAAACACTTATTACAATATAATAGGAATGTTTTCCGAAAATGTTGTGTAATTATCACTGGTTAAAATACAACTAACTGACTACTCTGCTACTCAGCCCTATTTACATATACTACTTGGCTTAATTCTACAACGTTTAACAACTTAGTTCTAGACTTTGCCGTTATTCATTTCCACCACACCAAGTTACTACAGGTTCGAGTCGGCCTTGACTTCAGACGGCATCTGACGTTTTTCTGGTTACCGAAATTCGGGACATGGGCATTAAATAACTTGATTTCGGTTTCATCACGTAGCCTATGCCAGACTACAGTGCATGTTACGATATGTATGGTTCCTGGAGCACGTTCGGTAACACAACTATAGTCGTAGCCGTAGTCAGCTCTAACTATTTCAATAGTTGTATCAAAGTCAGCTATATACACCCCGTGCAACAAAAAGAGCCGCAAGTTTAAAGTTAAATAACAACAATTTATTATGTAATTGTTCTGTATTTTACATTATTCTCATATAACCCAATTAAAAAGTATGTTTTATGCAATATGTAATTTGTTTAAAAAAAAAAAAATTTAGGTTTTCGTTCGAAATCAAAAAATGCTTCATTTTGTTCAAATTTTTAATGCAATGTTATTTCATAAAAAATTAAAAATACAGTAAGCCAACAATATCTCTTTATTTTTATTAAACTTAAAAATGTATTTTCAAAATTTAAAAGTTTTAAAATTGAGTTTAAAAAAAAATTAGTACTTTGTAGTACCGCCCTTTGCCTTAATAACGTCTCGAACCCTATGCATGTATGCAACTGTTCATAGTGAATATGTTTAGCAGAAGAGTGCTATTGCACAACAACAACCGTTAAAATCAATTTGGACATCTTGGAGACTATTTAGCACGAATTGAGCCGGGAAGATATGAAAAAGGAAACCACGTGCGGCACTTTTTGTTGCACGGGGTGTACATATGTTCTCGTTTCCGAACGATACATAGTTATCAAATAGTCAGAGCTGTCACTTGCAAGTTTATTGGATTGCAGCTACGATATAATGTCAGATACCGATAGCAAACAACAACAATTTGTAGGGAACCACTTTAGAGGATTACTCTTGAGTTTTTTTATATTCTCTATACCGTGGTTCATTTACGTACTATTAAATATTAAATTAATTGTTTATTCATCATCCATATTTCATTAATACCATAAATATTTTATTTAAAACTATATACTTTCTTAATTTGTAAAAAACCCGTCAGAATTGTTTTATTTGTCACTTTCAAGGGAATTTACATGTGTTTTATATGTGTGTGTGATAGCTACTATTAGCTTTAGTAGCTAGTCGTTTAAGCAGAGTCAAGAATAGTTGACTATTTAGTCAACTATTGTGAGTTCCCGAACGGTCATAGCTATCAAAAATAGTCAGCTATTGTGATTTCCGAACGGCAATAGTGAGATATATGTGACAATAGTCAGCTATAGTTGTGTTTCCGAACGAACTCCTGGGATACTTATCAACTTTTTATTTGAAGAGACCGATAACACAGGTCTGCAAAAGTGGGGTCATGATTGTTGTTGATTGAAGTGGACCATCACATCAGGATTTTGAGATAATTGAAATCATGAACTCGAAAAATTGGTTTTTTGGCTACTTTTGAAGTTATGTACAGGATGCACAATATCGATTTGCTGTTTTTTCTAGTTGCATCATTAATGCTACTCTTACCCTTCAAAATAAACGTGAGCAATTACATTAACATAGGAATATACATACATATGTATATCATAAATTAAAATGGTCGTAACTTTGCAAGAAATCGTAGGTAACCGCTCTGTATCTTATTTTGAAGGTTAAAAATAGTCTTAAATGATGTTACTAGAAAAAAAGAGCAAAATGATATTATGCATCCTGTAAATAACCCCAAAAGTAACCAACAAAAACGCATTTTTCCAAACATAACCTCAAATATCTCAAAATCTTGACGTGATGGCCGAATTCTTTGTCACAAGTTTGAAGAACAATTTATTTGAATTTTAAAATTTTTGTATGTCTGCTGTTTATTTATTTATTAATAACAGGTTCGCCAAAGCTGGCTACTACGAAAATAACAATTCATTAAAAGTAAAATACTATAGCTAACTTAATCAATGAGTAGCCTCAAATGGCTCTTCAGTTGCTGCCTAGAGCAACCTAGTTCAATGTAGGCAGCGTCTTCATTATAAAGGCGAGACATAGAAGCGAAAGGCTCGTGCATACCGTACGGCGTGCGATGAAAGAGAACGTGGAAGAAGTTGAAACTCATCAGGGATCGGGCGGGGATGGAAATGCCTACATCGCTCAGCAATTCGGTGGAGTTGATCGTACTCTGCAATAAATCATACAAAAAAGTAATCTTATAAATTGTACGTCTCTTTACAAGGCAGGCTAGAGAAATCAAACCAGGACTAGCATTATAGGACGGAAGAGAAAAAGGATCGTGCCACGGAAGACCACGAAGAGCGAAGCTGAGGAACCTGCGCTGAACAGGCTCGATTCGGTTGATGTGGACAGCAAAATAGGGATCCCAAACCGGGCAAGCATATTCCAGAATGGGTCTGACGAATGTGCAGAAGAGGAGCCTAGTTAAATAGGGATCGTCAAGTTCCCTGGACCACCTTTTCACAAAACCCAGCGTGGAATTGGCCCTACCCACCACGAAGTCAATGTGGTCCTCGAAGGAAAGGCGAGAATTAATAACCACCCCCAAGTCCTTGACCCTATGAAGCCTACTCAAGACAATACCACCCAAAGAGTAATCGAAGAGAACGGAGCGGTTTTTGCGGGTAAAAGTTATAACGGTGCATTTGTTTGTATTAAGACGGAGACGATTACTGGAGCACCAGTCATGAAAAATGCGAATGTCAGAGCTCAACAGAGTACAATCATCGTCACAAGAGATAACTCGGAATATTTTGGCATCATCTGCATAACAGAGCATTTTGGAACTAGAAAGGAGCAACGAGATATCATTAATAAAAATGATAAAGATGAGTGGGCCAAGAATGCTACCCTGAGGCACTCCAGAAGAAACAGAAAACTCATTGGATAGGGCACCACGGAACAAGACGCGCTGAGTGAGCCCGGAGAGATAAGTGGACAGCCAGAAAACAAAAAGCGATGGAAGCCCGAGAAGACGAAATTTATAAATAAGAATCCCATGGTAAATTCTGTCGAAGTCTGTGAAAATACAATCAACCTGCAAGCCAGACTCAATCAGAGGCAGGCAATGATGCACAAACTCGAGTAAGTTGGTGGTCGTAGATTTACCCTTAATGAAGCCGTGCTGAAATGAGCCAATAAAGGATTTACAATGAAAACGGAGGACATCACTGATCAAGGCCTCGGACACCTTCGCAACATGGCACAAGTTGGCGATGGGTCTATAATTGGAGATGTCAGACTTGTCGCCCCTTTTGTGAAGGGGAACTATAACAGAGTCCTTCCAGAGACTGGGGAAGCGGCCATAGGACAGAGACAGGTTGAACAAATGACAAAGAATAGGGGAGACAGATGTGGTGCAGCAATTTTTCAGGAAAGACGAAGGTACACCATCTGAATCACACGAAAATACCATTGGACAAATTCGGCAAATATTCAAAAACTAAATCCTTAAGTTCAAAGGAAGTATGGAGAAGCCTAGTCAAGTGGGTAAAATTGGCGGAAACAGTACCACTGTCAGAATCACAGAATGAGGTAATGAAGAAGTCGGCAATGAAATTGGCCGCAACAACAGGATCATTGCTCTCGCGATCACCAAGCCTAAGAGAGGAAGGGTAACCATCACTAAGTCGCTTAGAGTTAGTAAACTAGGCTACGAATGCAATAAATGTCTCATGTCGGACAGAAATCTGTTGTAGGACGTCTCAAGATCGAGAGAGAAACGAAGATAGAATTCGTAATAGGCCTGGTAATCTGCGTCGCACCTGGAGAAGCAGAACTTTTTCCAGGCTTTATTTTTTTGGTTTTTGAGGCGTCTCAAGGAGCTATTCACCCAGGGCTGGGATGAAAGTGCGGACGTCGAAAAGGAAACCGGCACACACTGAATAAAACAGGTATAAAGCACGTCATAGGAGGAAACGGCCCGGTCAATATCGGGCTCGGCGAATACGTTCGCCCAATCATAGGCCAGGAGCCAATCGTTGAGAGATGAAAAATCAACGGCCCTAAAGTTGAATGACCAGCCGCCAAGGGAGGAAAGAAAGCTATCGGGGGCTTCAAAACGCAGAAAAACCTGAAGTGCAGGATGATGGCTAGACTCCGGAATTAGGGGTCGGGCACCTTCTCACAAATGAACCACCCGAGCTGGTCGAGAACACAAGCTCCAATGATCTTCCAAAGTCATTCAGGACATCGCACTGCGTAAGACCCGCAGAGGCACAGGCATCCAAGAGGGACAGGATGTGCTGGGGAGCACCAGCAAGGTCAGGCAAAATCCCCTCGGTCTCAGAAGACTGAATCCAACTAGCTGTGGGAAGATTGAAGTCACCAGAGACAACAGCGTCATCGGCGGGCAGCAAGGCATCACTCACGCTATTGATGGCAGGGGAGAGTAGTTCGTATAAACGTGGGGGTGAGCCAGGGGGAACACCCGCCCTAACAGCGGGTAAGATATTGTATATTGGTGTTCCATTAACGACCTTCTTCTGAAAATCAGCAAGTGCAATCTATGTGTTTTTCTTGAAAAAGATCTCCCCCATTAATTTAACTTTACCATAGATGGTTGTCCTTTAATAAGACTTACAAAGACTAAGGACCTAGGCGTCTGGTTTAATTCCGAACTGAAACTCTAGGATCAATTTTGCTTTCGACTGCATTCGGGGGTCTATAAACTCTTCTGTTCTCTTGGCATGTTTTGACATATTAGTTCCGGGTCGCTCTCTGAGGAGTCATGACTTCTTTCAGGTACCTTTTCATCATACTAATTATCGAATATCATCAATGTCGCAATTTTTTTATTTCCTCTTTTGATCGCATTGATTTTCGTCTGTCGAGAAATCATGTGAGCAGTCAGCTTTGTTGAAGTTACTTTTCTTATTTTATAAACGTGGTTTGGAAAAATGTTTCTTTCTTAAAAAAAAATTTATTGGTAGTTACATAAATTTAGGATGACCGAATTTCTATATTATGTCTTTTCTTCTAATTAGCTTGTTTAGTTTGTTTCGGAAATTTGGCTTTGGAATCATAATGTCAACACATTCCACAACGCTGACCCCAGTTAGAGTGTTAGTTAAAGTTAAATACACCCATTATTTAATGCTTTGCTGTGAAGTTCATTCTCAAAGAAGTTCGTTGTATTAGTTATTGGCAAGGTTACATTTATTACCGGTTATTGGGGAAGTTTGGTCAAACAATTGCAAATGTTACAAAAATAACCTCCTACATAATGATCCTTTTAGATCATTTTATTTCTCTAAAATATGTTTGAGCCATTTGAGCTTTTTTTCGTGCATCGGTACAATTCAGAAGTAAGAAGACAATAAAACACAACAATATTTTGTGACTTAACATTTTTCTAACATATGCCTGTTACTAATTTTAATATCAATTCACTTTACCCGATTTGACGTTTAACGCGAACTAATATCATAATAGTAATATCTTAAAATGTTTTTTTGCACTTAATTAAAGTATTTTCTTCTTTACAGTGTTAGATTTCCTAAAATTTATTTTTGCGAGTGATGACTTGAAATTATTTTTGGGCACATTTCCGACCCTTATGCTGACAGTATTTAAGTGGAAATTATTGATCCGGTTCCACTTATGTATTCCTTTAACAAGTCAAATGCCTCCGGAAATATTTAATTAATCCAGAAATATCTTTAAAAGGAGGGAAAGCAAAACTGTCCAATTATGCCCTTTAGTAATTACAGTACTTAAAAAATATAACAAGACTTTGCGGATTCTCTGAATGGTGCTCGACCAAACATAAGCTAGACATATGCTACAAGAATGAGCGGGCCACTCAACAATAAACATTCTACCGCAAACACAGTGTGACCCTTGTAAGTGGCTCGCGGCAGCATTCATAGTTTCTCCAGTCCAGGGAGACACAAAGGGTTCCATAGAGTACTTCCAAGTACTTTACAGAAAAATTTATTTAACCCCAACCTTTCCGCTGGGAAGTATCCGGGTGGTGGGTGAGCTCGTATTCTGTTCAGTTCTTTTTCCAAAAGTTTATTCAACAGCGAGGCATAAAGCATCCGACACAGATTCAATAGAGACTTGTTAAGGTAAGAGGCACCCGTAAATAGGTCATAAATTCCAGCCCTCGTTTGTACCTTTATTAAGGGTGTACATTTTCGCTCTCATGTCCTTCGTATATTAGAATACACCACTCGAAAGACTCGGAGTCTGCAAATGAACGAACAAAACACACATGTGGTTATTATTTATGTTCTTAGATAATTATACACGTGGAATTGTTACGCTCTACGCCATGGGAATCAGTTGCCGTAATCCCCTTCCTGGGTATACTACATTTAATCATTTAACTTCATTAAAAACTTTTGATTTTAGAACAATTTTTTGTAACTAGTAAAGTAGACAATTCAGTAGTGTTAGTATTACTACTGTTGATGCAGATTCAAAGTTCTTTTACAGAAAACCTTCTTAATGAATAGTTTGTAATTCTTTAACTGGACTTAACTTTATTTCTAAGAAGATGCCGTATAATGCTAAAGCATAGCCTTGGCATACAAGGAATTACGGCTAAGGGAGATTTTGTAAGGAAGTAATCCATCGCCAACGAAATTTCAAAAATTAACATATAATATTTAAGGGGAATTTCAAAATTCCTTATTTTTAACAGTAAAAATTACTGCTACACTATCACATTACATTTTTTATAAAAAAGAGATAATTCAAAAGTGTGGGGTTAGATTTCATTTATTATATTATCAGGGTTTCTTTGCTACACTGAACCAACTTTTAAAGGACATATTTGTGTTGATTTTTAGCACAACCCAAGTATGTCAACCTACATGTAATCAACGTGGCTACAACTTATTTTTACTAGTAACTTTATATGAATGGAAAAGAGGTTTGAGTAAAATATTTTGAAACTGTTTGGTAAATTAAATTAAAATGTATGGTAAATTAACCTTTTTTATAAATAACATATTATAAATATACAAAGGTTGATTGAAAAGTTTGTAAGCTCAACTAGAAATTATCTGAAATTATATATATTTCCTACTATGCCCATTTGAAAGCTGCATTCTTTTGCTTAGTAGATATTTGTCTTTTACAGTTGGCGCAATTTTGAATAAGACAAGTTTTCAGAAAATTGCGAGAGTTACTAAATCGAGCACGATTCTATTATAATTAACAGACAGGCGCATCAGGATTTACTTAAAAGTTAAGAAATCTTTGAGGTCGACCCAACAGTTTCATATATTTCATGTGTTTACAATCCTGCTCCAGAGTCCAAAGAACATTCCAAACAATTTCAGTTTCAAAGGAAGCGAAAAAATACGTGTCGAACTTATAACTTCTCGTTTTTGGGAAGTCAGTTAAGAAATAAGGAAACGGATCAGTTTTTTTGATTTCCATAATTATAGATTATTCAGATAAAACTCCAAACAAAGTGCTGTTCCACTAGGATCATGCCCATGTTCACGTCGGTAAGATTGATGGCAAAAATTCATAGATCTTCATCAAAAATCTTCCTAAGCACAGTGTGCAATTTTAATTATCTAGCTAATCACAAATGAAAATGTCGAAACTCATAGATTCCTGGACATGATTATAACAGATTTAGGGTGTACCTGAAAGCCATGTAGGAAGAATATTCCTGCCTGTGTCAACAGTTTTACTTCACATTCTTGTTTTTTTTTAAATTTGTGAAAAAATTCCAGCTTTTTAAAAATCAAAACGAAATATATAAAAAAAGGCCAAGCAACGGAGTTATTCCATTTGTTTATAAAGTAAAAATAATAACACTTTTGTAACATCATTTTGCAATAGTCAAAATGTTTTTTTAATATTCTAATTAATTGTATTCATAGAGCAGCATCTCCCCTTCAATATGAGACGCGCAAAACCATTTTCTGTTCCAAATTGTACGTACTATGTTATTTCAAAATTAGCTTCTCTGGGATAAACAAATTGAATTATGCCAAAACTATTCAACGAATCGATGTAAACCACTTATTGAGCAATATTAAACCTACCTTTCTACGAAATATGAAGTTTATTCGTTAAATTTTATAATAGTTACTGTTAATTGAAAGTTTCTAATATTTTAATGGTTTTTTGCGATTTTCTAAGCAACAAATTAACATTTTTACAATTTTTAAACGGCATTTATAGGTTTTTCTATTCCCTACAAAGTGATTTCTATGAATTGTTGCTCAAGTAATTCGTTTATCAACAAAATTCAAAAATACGCGAAAATTTGCTATTTTTGGACTTTAATTGTTTATAACTCGAACACCGTAAAGAATTTTTTGTAGAATTTATATAAGGGTTATTTCTATAGGCTTATATTACATGAAAACCGTGTCGGTTTGCTGTATGAGTGAGTGTCAAGTCAAAAGTCTTACTTCCCTGAACTATACCGTTTCCGCGGAAATTGATTTCAATTAGAGTATATTGTAAGAAATTGTATGCTCTTTCAGAAAAACCTGGTATGACAACCTCCACTCTGCCGAAAATGTTTGTTATACCTATTTGAAGGAGGTGACAGGTACAGCAGCGGTCATAGAAACTGCAGCAGTTAAAACTATTTTAAAGAAGTCATCGGAACAACTGTGAAAAGTAATGCATTTATTATTCTCTAAATGTAATGCATGATTTTCACTTAAAGTAGATGCCTACCGCCTATTTCTGTTGATTTTACACAAAAATGCTTCATTTGAAGAGAAATCTGAGAAATAGAAAGAAACTACCGCCAAATTTTACATTTTCTCTGCCATTTATTGTACACTTAAAAAAAAAAACATTTTACATAAGGGCTTCACAAAAATCAATTAAATTTCTGACATCATTAGTACTAATCTTACACTAAAATTGCAATATGGTTTTAATAGCGAGTGCTGCCTCCGCGCGCCTTTATCACGTCTTGTATCCTTGACGGCATCGAGTCCACCAGATGTCGGACATCCTCCATTGAAATTGCTTCGAATCATATTTTTTCGATGGTCATGATCAGCTCCCGTTTGTTCCTTGGTTATTTGGCTGCTACCTTGGCTTTGATAATTAGCCATAAATTCTCGATCGGATTCAAATCCGGCGAATTTGCTGGCCATTCCATATGTTCGATTTCATGGTCCTGGACATGTTCCTGAACCTGGAAAAAGAAAAAAAGCCATCGATCATAAAATGATGGCGAATTGTCTTTTTGACAAAGTAAAGTTTAATAAAATCAATTTACTTACAATTTTGGCGCGATGACACGGGGCAGAGTCATCCTGGAACATGACACTGCGTGTGTAAGAAAGATGCTCTTCAATCGATGGTATTAAATTTTCCCGGATGACGCCGCAGTACTTCTGGGCGTTCATCATTCCATTAACCATTACAAGCTGACCCAAAAAGAAGTATGAAAAGCACCCCCACACCATTTGGCCCTTAGGGGGCTTAACTGTTCTTTTCAGGCATTCGTAACTGAATCGCTCCCCTATTTTGCGCCGAACATACGGTAAGCCATCTGAGCAGAACAGGTTGAATTTGCTCTCGTCGGACCAAATTACTTTCCGCCAATCCTCGGATGTCCACGTTTCAAACTTTTTCGCCCACTGGAGTCGTGCCTTCTTCATTTTCTGGGTAAGCAGCGGTTTTTTGGCGGGTCTCCTACCAAATAATCCTCCCTCTCGTAATCGGCGTCGGATAGTTTCGGCACTGACATCAATGTTGTGGAATCGCAAAACCTCAGATCGAATTTCAACCGCACTCTTGAATCGGTTTCTCAAACTAATCCGCCGTATTTCACGATCGTCTGCTGGATTCGTTTTTCTAGACCGTCCTGTGCCCCTCTTCCGGACCAAAGGGGCTTCGTTTTCTTTTCTCCGCAATAGTCTTACTACTGTAGAGTTGTGACACCCTACCCTACTGGAAATTTGGCGCGCCAAAAGTCCCTCAGCCGTCAAAGTGAAAATTTTCACTTTTGTATCCCAGTCCAATTGTTTGTATGATTTAGGCATTTTAGTTGCACTGCACATAAACAATCCACTCACTTGAGAAAGCAAAATCAAATTAACTTAAATTTCGTTCCGCACGTCTCTTTTATAGTCGCAGAGATCCGAAAAATTCCAAAATCGCCATCATAGGTACATACACAGGTAAAAAAAGGTAAATACCTGCCTTTCCGTGCCCATTTTGAGGGTGCTGCAGTTTCTATGACAGCAGCTGTAACAAAGTTTTATCGTTATGGCATAGAAACATTTTTTTCTTAATTTTGTTTGTTTTTGTACATTCTTTTAAAATATCTTTTTATGACAGTCCAAAAACTGTCCTGTCCTTTGTATCTGTCATATCGGTTGTACTGAGTGGACAGCCTGAGACAAGATTTTTTTATTTAATATATAACAACCCAATGATCTTCATATCAATATTTTCCAAATTTTTCAATGAACAGTAAATGCTAAGTAAATTTTATGAGAAAACGACTAAATTCTTTTTATATTCGAAGCTTTATAAGTTTAAATAAGTGCAAATAAAAAATAGGCTGATTTGTAAAACCCTTAATCTATATACATATAATTTTTTTATTTCTGATTCTTCACTTTGGTTTTTATTTTCATTATTACTAATAATTTCGTCGACTTTTAGTGGAGCTGTATGGCCAACATACAGCGGCGGATTTACCCTTCATATGGCCCCTATGCTCGCAAGGCGCCGAGCCCACTTGATATTATTATTATTTTCCCTTTCAGATGTTTTTACGGTTTTTCATTTATTATTTTTTTATTCATTTATTATTGCTTTTAGCCTTATTAATATTATTAATTTTTATTGTTGCTATTTGAAAGGGTTAGGTGTTTAACAAATTAATTTAATTTCAAATAAACCGCCAAAAAGGGAAACTTGATTGTTCTGACGTGATTTCACGTTTGTTTAATTGCTAAACTAATGTATTGCTGTTATTTTTGCTACCGGTTCTATCTCCATTGTATCTATGTCAGCGACGTTTACTTGGGACGCGCGGCTCTTCCGAGCTACCTGCAAAAAGTCTTGAACAATCAAAAATACATTTCTTTTCAATAAGGGCCATAGTCCCCTTAGTTTTATTTCTTCCACATGTTCCTAAAAAGTAAAAGGGACCAGGAGCCATATATCTCAAAGTTAAAAAGACTATAAGGGAATACTCGCGAGAACCTCAATCCACATCTTTTTGCTTGAGATATTATAGACCAGTGATATTTTACTAATAAATATTAAATGAAGTTCGTCATAATTTTCTTCAATTGCGTAACTGCCAACATACCATACTGGTTAAAGTATATTTTCTTCATTAAGTAGCCATCCATATTCTGTAGGGTCTTATATAGGCTGGTTGAGTCGCATTGTGTAACATTGCATTCACAAATATGGACCGTAGAATTTTTCGGGATTCGTTTTCCAACATGGAGGAATTAAAGTAATTTAATTAGGAAAACTGAAAATATGAGTTACTTTCAATGGTCCTATACTATTTATTTCATAGAACAAACTCTATTGGACTCAAGTTGCATCATATTTCATAAAAATAAAACAAATAAAGACTTTTAAAGTCAAATATTTTAGTTAACAGTATTATAAAACTTAAAAACTACACATTATGATTCAACTTCGCTAGAATGATCGTGAATTTCCTTAATTAAATACGCGTTATAGATTAGGGCGCATAACTCGATGGATGAACTTTAGAGCTGAGCTGTCATAGTAACTATTATTTGTACGGAAGTACTCTACACATCTAACAAGGTGGCGTTAGTGTGCCATAAAAAAAGCAACCAGTTGCCCATACATTTCAGGCAAAGCCCTTTGAGGTGCCCGAGTACCCGTGTACTACCCGAATACCCGGGTACCCGTCTAAAACGTGAAGCTCTAATTTCAATATTAGTTTTACTGGGTAAAACAGCGATTGATTTACTTCCCACAAAAACAAATTTTATTTAGAAATAAACTGAAAGACAAATGTTCCTTCTACCTCAAAGGAAAGACCACTTTTTCGATATTTTAAGTAAATTAGGAAACTTATATGCTCGCAAATTAGCAGCTTTAAAAACTCTGTTCAACTTATTAAATTTCAATTAGCAAATATAGCTTGTATATACAAGCACAAGTAATGGCGTACTAATTGTAAACATTAATTTTTTTATTTATTATTTAATTCTTACTTTTAAAAATTTAAAATGGATTCTAAAAGACTTTTCACTTTTCATTTCCTGATCATATACATTCCATCGTGAATAAAGGCAACGCCACTTTAAGTGTTGTGAAGAGATGATCTAAGGAATTCAATAATAAAGACGGAGTTGGATCAATTGGTTGAGCGGCACGACCACCATGCCGTGGTTCCCGGGTTCGAGACCACGTCTCCCTGTGGGTTTTTAAAATTGAATTAAAAACTCCACCCCGTCTCTGGGCTGTTGTCTAGCTCGCAGCAATGCAAAAACAAGACATCCAAGTTTCCTCACTCACCTTACCCTAATTTCCTTCCAGCCAAAGCCATGCTAGCGCATCAAAGGGTTGTGTCTTAGGCTTTGGCCACATCATAAACAACGAAAAAACAGAGAAAAAACAAAAAAATCCATGTACCACAAAATTGCTTTATTCTACCTTTGTTAAAGCTATTTTTGAGTACGCCTGCCCGGTCTGGTCACCTTACTATTCCTCTCATATTAACCGTATTGAGGCTCTCCAAAGTAGATTTGTTGTATTTGTTTTGCGAGACCTTCCTTGGACTGATCCTTTACTCCTACATCCTAATACTGACAGACTCAAGCTTTTATCATTGGAGTTTCTTGAGGTGAGACGTTACAACTACTACTCACTGTAGTAGTCAAAACTTGAAGAACTATAAATAAATAAATAAACTCCGATTAATACATACATCGAGTTGTTGTACGTAGGGATAGATAACACCTCAACACACAACACAAAGAAAATAAACTGGCTAACTGATGTGATTGACTGACTGTGACTGTTTTGAGATTTTTGATTGGCAAGTAATACCCGACTTGAATATAATATAACAACTCTGAGGGCTCTGACGGATTCTCGTGACTCGTGTTTATGCCAACGGGAGGCAACAAAAAACAAACCGGCCAAGTGCGAGCCAGCCTCGCGCACCGAGGGTTCCGTACCTTGGAAGGTTGCTGATTTAAAAAAAAATCTTATTTCTCCAGTAATATTTACATAACCCTCTATCATTTCTATTTACAATTTTTCGCTGTGCAAAATTCGGAGATAAGGTAGATGGAATAACAGTTTTTTAGACATTTTGCATCATAAGTTGAAAAATATGTGGCATAAAAGGAAATGAAATTTTTTTTATAATGTGCAAATGAAGCCCTTTCATTTACCATTTACGATTTTGGTACGGAATCCTAAAAGTTGTATTCTTTTTTATTGTGAATTCAGTACCTAACAACATATTTGGTATTATAAGACGACAGACCCACTGAGCCTCTCGGTATAAAATTGAGTTCGCGTCTCCCTAGGTAGGGCAAGGGGCAGAAGGAAAACTTTCCCTGATTCAATAATAAGGATTACAAATAGGCCTACAATTTAAGGGGAGTTGTTTAAGTTCACGCTCTTGTTATTTGGACAGGAAAGGACAAGTGAGAGATGGGAGATAAACAACCCTCCTCCATAACGTTTACCCTGGCGCTCTGTTTTATTTTCTTAACTATTCAAACACCCACAAAGTGCTGGTTAAAAACACACAAAAATATATTATTATGTATATAACTATATGCTAAACATATTGAAGGTAGGGCCTCTTTCATTTTAATGTAGGGCATGGTCCCACTTTGCCTTCCTCTATCTACGACCCTTAGCTAAATTAGCCGAGAGAAGTAGGACTGCAGTTCTGTAGCTGGCATTAAAATTCTTTTAATTTTGTTTAGTATTAGTACAATAAGTAGATGACATTTAAAAGAAAAGAGATTTGAAGTTAAAGCGCACCTTTAAGACTCCGGGTAAACCAATCTAATGCAATTTTGAACACCACTACAATTTTCAATACAACGGTGGTGTAGTTAATTTAGTCGTGAGTCAAATAGCCGCGATTTACAAGCTCCTTTGGTATTCGGTCGGCGGTTCTTCTATTGTCTGAATTGCTATCGCAGCAACACAAGGCCTTTGCCAGCCATGTTTACCGAAATAAAAGACGAATGCACAATTGTGTCCAGCACTGAACTGCCCTTAGGAGGTTTATTACTAGATACAATCCCAGTTCCTTTGCTACAAGTAGGTAAATGTTGTCATTTAACCTGAGCACTGGTATCGGCCCATTTATGAACGGGCGAATGTATCCGCAGTACAGTGTTTGCCTTCTGCGCCAGTGATATTCTGAATACCTGACAAAGCCGTAAGAGTGGGTAAAACCACCCTTAACTTGAAACTTGTAAATTGGTTTTAGTTTCACTGTTCCAAGGGAAAGAGCTTTGTTTTCGGGCTTAGGAAAAGCGGACTATTTGTGTCTCCCTGCCTGATTTAGAATTACTTCTTGTATGCTGGCGGTGTTCATATTGTGCACATAAATTAGGTCCCTTTGCATGAATTGGTTGGTTACGTGTGCATGTACGGGATTGTATGCGAAATGCTTCCTAATAAATGCACTCCTTTCTTTGGCATCTATGGGAGCTTCCCAAGTTTTTCATTGACAGTATTCTATAGTACTGATCTTAAAATGAAGTTGATATCCTATGTGCTTTTAAAAGAAACAAAGGAAACTGCTATTATTCTCTTCATCATTTCAAAACCAAATTTTATCAAAAGCTTTTATGAATGTATACTGACAAAAGTTGAAATTCCCATTAGCTCGTTAGCAGTAGGAACAATTCCATTATGGCAGGTAGGACAAGAGCCCGAGGCACTTTGTACATGTCCTTCTTTCTCTTGCTCTGTGCCTTTGTGGGAAGCAACAAATATATTTAGTCGAGTAGAAAATGAACCGTAAAACAAATTTTGTTTCTTGTTATCCATTTTGTTCTGGCTTTTGTTCGCCATTGCCTTTTCCAACAAAAACGACATACTCTTATATTCATTCCGAAGTGGGAGGAATTTACGAGTAGAATAAAGTCAATTCGTATGGAGGTAATGTTCTATGGTTTAATATTACTTTTCCTAGTCACTTTAAACCTTGCGTAATATTAGTATGTATGTAACAGAAAATATAAAGTATACGTTTTATCCCTTGAAAAATAATTTATGTGATACCGAAAAATGCTAACATAAAGCTTAAAAATATCCAAAAAGCGTACAATGCTAATGCGAACATGATTTTAATTAATAAGAGCTAGGTACATTCGAGCGATCCGTACTTGTTATTTTCAAAAGCAAGATTTTTTTTAACATTAATAGAATAAATTAATAATTTATATAAGGGGTAAGAGGTAATTCTACAGCTTCTTACTGTTTTTCTGTTTTTTTTTACTTTTGAAACTTTTTGTGGAAATTAAGCAATTTTTACCAATAACTCAAAAATTAACAATATTTAAAATATCTCAATATTTCCCAGTACATTTTTCACGTGTCTTTTATTTCAGTTCGAATTATTTACCATTCCATCAAGGATCATAATTTGTAAAAAACAATTACGTTTGTCAATGTGAATTTCACAAAAAACATGCAACTTTTGACAATCGCTATAGTTTCTTCTCATAGTTTTGCCGACGACAGCACACTTGATTTCGCGTATTCTTTTGATCCTGTAATTAATCCTCGTGGGAACGCTACAGAAATCAATCGAGATCGCATTTTTGGATTATTAAACAACGACATTTCTATGATCCTCGCTCGGGGCAGACCAAATCGTGTTATTTTTAATGCATCTAACACTCAATGCTATTTAATGTTCCTCAAAAACGCCCAACCCACTTTCAACGTATTTCAGTCGATGAACTAAATATACCCAATTCGCCCTCCCTAAACATCTTGGGTATTGAGATGTCCAACTATCTTAGCTAGACCGAACATATATTTGCAATCGCTAAAAATGCGATCAAATGCTTTGCTTTTGAAGTACCCATATACTCTCCAGGTCAATTTTGAACGTAACGTCAAATTTCGAGAATCTCTTCTAAGCAGAACAACACGAATGTGGAACAGTTTACCATCTTCAGTTTTTCCCTATTCTTATATGGCCGAAAGTTTCAAACGAGGCGTACATCGACACCTCCTTTACTGAACCCCTTATCCCATTTCAATCACCCTTAGTTCCTATCTAAGTATGACCTCAAAGCTTTCCAATAGTGTTATTGATGCTTAAATTTGAAATTAGGATAATTCTTGTGTAAATATGACGTTAAACCTGTCACTTGGAAAATGATTTCCACCGAGGATTGTTATTTGAATTAAGAGGTTGTTGTGCAGTGAAGCTTTGAAGTTTTTTTTTAATTTTTTTTGTTTTCAAACACTTAAAAATATACATGTGAAATTGTTTCAACGATTCCTTTATTTGAGAAAGTTATAAGGCTAAGCGGGAATTAATTAAGAAAGACTAAAGAGTGAACTTAGAAAAAAGGAAGTGTGACTGTGAAATTAAAGTGAAATAGTGCAGCCAATCTGAATATGGGGCGCAAACTGAAGGATTTACGCCTTGAAGACTTGAAGGGAAATAAATGTGCCCTGGTAGCGTTACTACAAGAAGCTATGGAAAAGGAAGGAAAGGATCCAAATTCCAGAACAAATGCGAAATTGAACAGTCAATGAAGAAAAATTTCGAGGTAATCAGGACTGAACTAGAAGTGACCAGAAACGGCATTTATCGACTTTACCTGCCGCCGTAGCCGTAACTAAAAGACTTCATCCACCAATATTTGGACTGACGGGGAAAAAGCTACAGCTTTAATTTTGGCACTGAGAGGAGCAGCCGTACGATTCATCTTTAATACAAGCCTTAGAGTTACGATACGAAGTCATACACAGAAACATGGAGAGACGTTGCAGTAGCTATGTGCGGACATAGAAAGGCTGACACATTTGGCTTATCCCTCGTTTAGCCAAGATTATGGCAACGAGGTCGCCAGAGAAGCATTTATTGATTCACTTGCAGATCGTGACCTGCAGCAAGCTGTACGACTGGCCGGAAAGAACACCAACGCTGAGGTTTTGGCTTACGCCCTGGCTTGGGAGGAAGCGCAACAAGCCTCCAGAAGACTTATTTACCAAAAAGAGGAAACCAATATAAAAGATATTTGTTACCGAATCAATACCCAAGTCAACGGTTGTCGTCCTAGGTGCTGGACATGGGGCCAGGAGAGTCATCTCCGTCGAGATTGCTGGAAGCAAAGGAGATTAACCCCTCCGGGATATGACACGAGGAAGACTGGCTTGTGCAAAGTGCAACAGAAGGAAACAAGGAGAATTAAAGGAGATTAAAGAGAAGAACAACCAGAAACAACGAAGCTACTGTTTCTCAACGCAGGTATAGATATTGGTCCTGCAGTGAAGAAGGTCATCTGTAAAGTGATTGCAGAAGGAAAACCATTTACTACTTGTCACAAGAATATAGCCTAATAAAAGGTATACGAAGCGATAGACGTGTTTCGAGAGAAACTCGACCACGTGAATGGCTATCTTCCAATTAAGAGGACTAATGAAGAAAGAAGTGTCGCAGAAAGAAAACGAGATGTGGAAATATGCGAACTAAGCGTGAAGAGAGGACCAACATGAAAGAATTTGAGATAAGTTACCTTAATGTTTGTTATGATGGACAACTAAA
Source organism: Leptarthrus brevirostris (assembly GCA_964036015.1). Lineage (NCBI taxonomy): Eukaryota > Metazoa > Arthropoda > Insecta > Diptera > Asilidae > Leptarthrus > Leptarthrus brevirostris. Next base: position 84,633,675 of record OZ038373.1, on the reverse strand, counting down.
GAAGCAGTTGAGATCAAACGTAGTTGAGATCTGAGCAACAGTTGCCAGAAGGCACAAAGGCCAAGAAAGGATTATTTAAACAGAAGAACTGCAGAACGGCCATTAAGAATGAAAGGGTAATAGTGACCGTGTAATGCGCATGCCCCAGGTGGCCAGAAATCTAGGCAAGGAAATGTCAAACGAGGAAAGTCAAGGACGACTCGAAGCTATGGAGAATATGTGAGGTGAAAATGTGTAACGGAAACATCTAGAACTAAGTGGCAGAAGTTTCTAGAATTAAGCGAAGTAATATAAATAGGGCTGAGTAGCAGCCTAGTTAGTTTAATCGTTATTTATACTGCGAAGTGTTTATATATGATACTGCGAATAGTCAGTTGTATTTTAACAAGTGAAGTGAAGCGAAGTGTTAATTATTAAAGTGAAACGTAATATTGTGTAGAAATATTGTCAAGAAAATTGTGCAAAGAATTAATGAATTGAAGTGTATAAAAATTGTGAAAATTTGCGACTGTGAATAAATGTCTTAATTAATCCATCGAGCCCAAAGAGCCCCATTTATGTTACAATACTTTGTCTACAAAAATTTCAAATCTATACCACGCAAGTAAAACTAAACAGGTATCATAAAATCGGAAGCACTGACTGATTGAAAGTACCAAATAATGATTATTAATGAAAAAATAAGAAGTATTTATAATAGCTATTCGTTGATTTCTTATATAAAAACCAAAAATAACCGGTATATTCCAAAATAACGATTATTTTTTCGACACGATCGTTACTTTGGAGCATACCGATTCGAAAGTTACAGGAATGTTACCTTCCTTCTAGTAATCCTTAGTTTAAAGTTGAAAAAAACCAAAAATCGAATATTTGTCACTGCAAATGCACCATTTTTGTAATTTGCAATATTTAAACTACTCGGCGATAGGGACGACAGCCAAAAACATAACAAGTAACAAAAATTTTGAAATTTTTGTTTTAGGTAACTGAGACGGTACCTACCGTGGCCACCGTTTTGCCATACACTGCAGACAGGTCCGACAACCCGTGCTCTTAGACCGCCATTTTATTTTAAATTTTTGAAAAAAAAAAATTTTTCGTAGAGCAACTTTTAATAAACATTTAAAAAAAGGTCATTCAAATATGTTTAACAGATTCCAATAGATTTTGATCAAAGATCATAAAAAATTCAAAAGCTCCACGACAAATTGTAACCACGGAAAGTCCAGTGCATGCAAAACAAGAGGTCATTTCCCAGGTATGGAATCTATTGGAATCAACTTGATGTCACAATCTCAACAGCACGATAAACTTTTGCTGACCACTCTATAAATTAATTTAATCAGGCACAAAATTGTAAATAAGTTCGTAAAAAATTGCTAAATAATCAACAAATGTATATATAAGTAGATGTTCCTAAGTAAAGAATAAAATCAGAATATTTTCAATTATAAGTGAGTATAGTTATTAAGTATTTATGATTATTTTAGACCCCACCCGTGGTGAGCTAGATAATCTTCAACGTAACATCTTATTGCGCCCTCACCAGCGGTAAGCGCATAAGACATTACTGAAAGAGAGATCAAAAGCCACGTTGCAGTCATGGAAAGATTTGGAGGAATCTGTTTTTGTTGTATATAGAGTATCTTTCCCAATTGATAACATATCATAAATTTGTTTTGGTGGGGTGTGGATGGGGAAGGCGCGGACCGACTTCACAACGCGTGGACCGATTTGGATGTATAGCGTTAACCCATTAGTACCAGGTCAAACATGTTGTGCGTGAGATCGGGTTGGGGAGGGGTGCTGATTTTCATAAAGTAAAATATATTGCTTTAATTAATTATTCAAATAAACTATACGCTAAACTAACTTCTATATATTCTATATTCAAATAAACTATATACTAAACTAACTTCTGTGGAATATGGCCCTCAATAATCTACTTCTGGACACTGCGGTCATAAAGTTACGAAGTTGCCCTGTTAACCTTGAGAAAACACCCAAATTTACTAGTTGAGGTTATGCAACATGCCTTCTCAAAACTATCTTCCTCAAGAACCAAGGGTGGTCTGGGTATAAAGCAACACAAAACAGAACTACTACTCTTGTCATGACAACATAAACTTCCTCCCATTAACTCACCAATCGTGAATGGGGTCAGACTTAAAGTAAGTGACCAAGCCTTGTACTGGATAGGAAACTTATTAGGAAACCCAACATCCAAGAAAGAATACGTAAAGCGACGGTCTTGTACTCATCCATAAAGGCAATAGGCAAAAAATATGGCATGGAGCCGAGTACTGTGTACTACCTCTATATCAGCGTTATTAGGCATATACTTACGGGGTGGTCGTCTGGTGGTTTTCACTAGAAAAGGTGAAGAACCAGAAAGCAGTGGAGAAAGTTCAGAATATAGTGGCACTACTGATCACAGGTTCCCTCGGGACTACATACTCCAAAGCCCTTAATACCATCCTCCACCTAACGCTGGTGGAACTCTTCGGTAAACAAACCGCATCCTCAACTACCATTAGGCTCAATTCAGCCCATATTTGGACACGTACCAAATACGGACATTCCAAAATTCTGGACTGACTGCATTGACGGCTCTAAATTGGAAGGTAAAATATGTGGAGGTTTCTACTAGGAACATCTGGACCTAAGCATTCCTTTGCGTTTTCCAAACTACTGAATTGTTTTTCAAGCAGAAATCGTGGCTATCGCAGTATTAGAATATCTGGAGGACAGAGCCATGTCGCTTAATGACATCTATATCTTTGTAGACTTACTATTAAATCCCTCATGAGAGTATATTCGACCTGTAAAACTGCCAAAATATGTCGCTCAGCTTTGAACGTCATGGCTAAGGCGCTACAGCGTACACGGGTACCGATGCATAGTCGCATTCCAGGTAACTGTAAAGCCAATAAGCAAGCGAGAATCGGCACTACTTTACCGGACTCGGATATACAGATGGTACCAAAATTAAGTTGACACATGAAAATTTGATCCTCATTTTATAACCACTCTGAAAGTATTGCAAAAATTATTTTCATTTCATTGCGAGCGTGTACATTGTTATAAATACGACACAAAACAATCGTTGAACTTCTAACAATTTCCAGGGCAAACAAATTGTGCCATTTCGTAACGTGCTTAAAGTAGTGCCTTATAAGTAAGTAGACAATAGATTACTTGAAACTTCTACAAGAAGTTATTATACCAGAAGGACAGCGTTTGATAGGCAAAAATTGTCTCGCAATATTAAAAGGTGCAAAAAATAAAGGTTTTAGACTGGCCACCTGTTTTATAGTTTTACTGTTTTGCTCGTATGGCGTGGTTTATGAGCCGGCCATCGGCCCTTATTTCTTTCAAAATGATATGAAGCTGCAGTAGTAATTAGCAAGGTTCGTCGTACAAATTGAAAGGAACATCATAGGTTACCTGGACACGAATGACATTGTTTAATATTTGTAAGAACAATGAAATAGTTATAATAATCACCAGCTGAGTTTGATTTCCGAGCAAAAAAATAAAACTTATCTGATAAGACTATTATTACTTGACCTAAAGAATAAAACTCAATGGGCAATAATTATTAATGATTTAAAAATATTACTTTTAAATTATTAATTACCAGATAATTCAAATTATTTTGCTGCATGATTACGGTCTCTTATTTCTGCTTTTGAAAATCAGAATTAGTTTTTAGTCAGATTGAAGTATTTAGTTAAAAAATTATGTTCTTATATTCACAAATATTATGAATCACATTCCTGATGAACATTTTAATTACACTCAAGAAGGAAAACAAATTTTGAATGTCTGAATGTGAGAATCAATATCAATAATCAATTAAACAATCAACAAATGTTTGTAAAGATGATATTTCTTGTTGCCAGTGATAAAAGTAATTCATCAAACTACAATTGTTTCTAGCATTGTGTTTTTAAAATAAATCAGTACTAATCCAGAGTAAATTTAGAACCAAATACACAACTATAAAATCACTGAAAGCATTACATTAAATATAAAAAAAGTCTTTAAATTAGTAACATTTATAGTTTCACATTACTTTTTAGTATAATTAGAGAGATCAGAACTTGTCTCCTTAAACCGCGAAATGCTTGGCTACTGCTACAACATTTTATTATTAATTCTTGTTCATATTTAAGTCCAAACAAATATTTCCATATGTTCACATCAATCAAATTTGAAAAACACAGCAATATTATCTATTATCCACTAAGCGAACACAAAAGCATTTACAGAAAAGTTCAAAGAACCGAAAATGATGATAACTTTTCAATTTCAGATCTGAGATCAACGAGAATAAAACCGACACTAATTACCTGGCAGAAATAATTATAACACCTGACATTGCAGAAAATCAATTGAATGTGATATATGAAACTGCCAAAGTGTTAAGTAAAAAATCAGTGCAACCGTCATCAGGTTGCACGGTTAAAGGCCACTCGTAGATCATTCGTTTAACCAAAGCGATAACCACAAATCATCGCACCTCAACTTTATATTCCCATCAGTGCAGAAAGCATCTTGTGACACTAGCAATAATCATATAAGGTTTGTGAGAAGGCAGCGAAATGATCCGTCGTGTAACCAATTTGTTCAACATTTGTAAAAAATTAAAAACTCAAGAGAAACACCGCCGTGCTGGAACTAGATATTATGTCGAAAGTGATCAAGGAGGAGCAGGTCTTCGGTGACGATCGTTGGTCTGGATAACGACGACTTTAAAATGACGCAAAATTGATCCCGAAACTCGACGGGTTCGTTGGCAGGCCCAATATGTTCAAAGTTCGGGCAGAGGTGATAGGACCTTGCCGCAATCATCAGGAAGCCTAACAAATTATCCCACACAGCCTTTCGAACCACCCGTGCTGATAACTTATATATGGCTAATAGTGGGGTGATTACACTGTGATCTGTAGGACGGGAAAAAGGAAAGAAATGCAGTCATTTTTAAACCTCTTAATAAAACCCCAAAACCGTAACACATCGTCGTTATGCACCACTTTTGTATTGTAAATTTAATGACGGTCATTATGTTCGACAAGTCCTTTTTTAAATTAAACATGTAAATTTTAATTTCTGACTGAAAAAGACTTTTGACTTTTGCTTGCTTGAGGGCATAAATTTACTTCCTAGACTTACGCAAGGCTATGACAGGCAGCAACATGATGATAATTAGGTAAATAAATTAAATTTGTACATACAACACACCCATTATAAAAGCACTTTTCATTAAATTTAATGGTAAGAAGTGGCTTTTACTTTAAAAACATGTATTTTAATTAACTTATTTACTCAGATATAAACAATATAAATTAATTAAATTATTATAAAAGTTATAAAAGAAAAACCAATTCTGATAACAAGATTCGGTCAAGTTTTTAAGTTTTTGTTTAACTTTCAACTCAGCAGCTTTGATTCTGACGAGAATACAGTTAGTATATTTCATATAGTTATAAATCCAATATGGCGGACGATGCAAGATGGCTGATTACCATTTTCTTCACAACCCCCTTCACATGAATATCAAATGAAAGGGGTTGACGAGTAGAAAACGATAATGGAGACGGAGTTGGATCGACGGACGGACATGACATAGTTCCAGGGTTCGAGCGTCGATCTCCCCGTAAGTTTTTAAAATTAAAATTAAAAAATCCATTCCGTCTCGTGGCTAGCTCGAAGCAATGCAGAAAATAAGACATTCAAGTTTCCTTATTCCCCTTACCCTAATTTCCAACCGCTCGAAGCCATTTTAACTTATCATCTAGGCTTTGGCTACATCATAAAAAACGATGTGGCGTCATTCTACATCCTATATGGCAGACACCCAAGATGACATGGATGTCACGTCAAAACAATATTTTAGCCATGAATACTAATGAATCGCTTGGTGCCGAACAAATCGTGTTATGTTTAAAGCATCCAAACAACATACAACATCTACTCAACAGTCCATTACGGTCAACGATATTGGTATTGAGGTATTCAGTAATCTTAGCTGGACCGATCATACATTTGCAATCGGTAAAAATGCGATGAAATGTTTGGGTTTTCTACAGAGATTTAAGAAATACTTCACTCCATCTCACTTGGCGCTGAACTACAAGTGGCCCATCAGGGCTAGACTCGCCCTCCGTCTTAGGCAAAGTTCAAAGAAAGGCTATTAAACTTGTTGGCGATCCCACACTGGCTGAAGGCATTAATTCTCTGGAGCGTCGACGAAATGTCGGCTTTTCCTCATTCTTCTATCGCTACTTTTACGACCATTTTTTAAACGAAATTGTTAGTCTGATTCCTTGTAGAGACATCGCAAAATGCGCAAATTACCCCCAACCCTATTGTCGCCAGGTCAAATTTAGTTATACCGCCAAATTTCAGGAATCTTTCTGCCTCCGAGGCCGATTGTCCTCGCTTGCACAAAAAAAAGACGTACGCGTCGTGGAAGGCGTTGTCCATCACTGGATCCGGATGTGGTCCCGGGAAGTGATCAGGCTCCTCAGGTATATGATTCACATGATTCTTGTGGCGTGTCATCGGACCCTGTGTGCGCTGGTCCTACTTTGGATTCTTTGCCTCCTGCTACTGTCTTGCGACCTGCAAAGCGACTGCGTAATATTTTCGTTTCCAGGATTCGCCCGGATACCTCTGTGAATGATATCATTTATCACATTTCATCGCATGTTGGATTCGCACGTGATGTGATTACTTGGAGAAGGTTTAATCTACCTGGGGGTCGTAGCGGCTGTACCTTCACTGCATCCTTCAAGATATTTGCTCCGGAGGACATGTTTGCAGCTATTTGCTCTCCTGCCATCTGGCCAAATAACACCATTGTGCGTGAGTTCATTCCTAAGGCAGCCTGGATCTGCTCCGTCAAAAAACTTATCAAAGAGATATCCATCTACTACGCCAATGTAACCGGCTTAAGATCTAAGACGACTCACTATTATACGGGCACGACTGACCATTGTTTTGTCTTGATGTGTTTGACGGAAACCTGGATGTGTGGTTGAATAGCGGGTGCTGAGGTTTTTGATCCTGGTTGCGTGGTCGTTCATCGTGATCGCCATTCTGCCCCGGTTGTTGGAGGGGTTTTGTGTGCTATGTGTGGGACTACTGTCCTCATTGTTATTTGCTTCTGCGTTTGCTGCATCGTTTCTGGATGGCATTGCTTCTGTTGGCTTGACGTAGACTTGTGGTGTGCCGTAGGCAGTTTCTTGGAACTTATTTTTTCTACCGATCATCCTGCTCTTAACGCTGTTTTCTTCCTTGATCATGTTGCCGTTGTCGTCCCGTTGATGGACGATTATTGTTATAACTTTAAAAAGCCTGAACCATCGTTCCCATTGCTGCGACTTAATTTTACAATATCCTTGCATTATATTTTGCTTAATGTGTCCCTATCACTAGGTCTAAAGGTCCCTGTTCCTCACAATCATGGCTTAATAAGTTTTTATGACATCTGAAAAATGTAAAAACCAAAGCTTGAAGTGACTTTGATTATCTGTCCTTTTCTGATTTGCGTAACAAATATATGTCAGACGGCGATGCATAGTACACTGACTATTTAGGTAGGATCAAAAATACTTTGCGTAATGACCCTAAGCAATTCTGGAGATTTGTGAACTCTAAGCGTAACTCTGATGGATACTCTTCTACCTTGCGCTATGGTTCTACGAGTAGTAGTGACCCCTTGACCAGTGCTAATCTTTTTAGTGATTTTTTTTAAGGATGGATGCTTGGATAACCCTTGTGATAGATACCTGGATAACCTTGTGTACATAGGCTGTAACGCCATCTACCACAAAACTGATTTCATCATCTCATGGCACTTTTTTAATTCAATAAATATTACATTAGTCCATGGAAATTCGAAGTCGATTAAACAACCTGAAATTAACACTTACTTCGATTTATTGAATAAGAAAAACTATATAGGGTAGGGTGGTAAAATATTGCGCGGGCGTTAAGAGTACGCACACGTTTAACATCACAACCAACGAAATAAAGTTTGTTGATAAGTTTCTGTCGTTTTTCTTGGTCGTTGAAGTTCATTTAAACGGAAAAAATTTTTAATACAATCAAAAACGAGAACTCTTTAAAATTTGTTTCACTTATGATCTTATTTTTCGACAAAATTAAACCATGCCTATGATACAATTATAGAATTAAGGTATTAGTCTTAGCCGGCGGTATTATTCTAGTTTCAACGCCAAACGATAAAGTGTTACTATTTTCTAAACGCGCAGTAGTGTCGCGATATATCATCGATATCGATGTGTATATAATTGCGCATGAAATAGGTGTGCAGGGCGGAACACTATTACACAAAGTTGTATATGAAATTAATTTTAGTATAGAAAGTAATAATGTGACCTAGCCAAAGCCCCTATGAGTCGGGGTCAACCTATGAGTCGTTTAGCGTAGCTTAGGCCGGAAGAGAATTAGAGTAGAGTAAATCAGGGAAATTGAATGCCTTGATTTTGCATTGCTACGAGACAACAGCCCAGAGACGGAATGGATTTTTTAATTTCTTATTAAAAACTCACGGGGTGACCGAGACTCGAACCCTGGAACCATGGGTTGGTGATCATGCCACTCATCCATTGCTCCAACTCCATCTCCTGTATTCTTTTCAGAATGTCCAGAAGATCGAGTAAAGCTGATTGCTAAGTTTATTCACTTTTGACTTTCATTGAGGCTCGAAGCCATATTGCCCTCCCTCCTAAAGTACATGAACGTAGCAGTGGATATCTGCCCTCCGAGTGGTATCTAGAACAGGAACTTTCTGTAAATGCGAATAACGCAGATCTAATAATCTAGACTTTAGCCTACTTTGGTGCTGAGCTCAAATAATCTAGGACAGTGTGTATTCCTGGACTCGAAACTGACCTAAAATAAACATATTGAGTGGTAACAGAGTAAGCTAACAGGGCGCTATATCAGTATGGTAGAGTATGTAGAAAAAAGGGGGGTTTCTGACCAAAGCCAGCATACTCTATCTACACTAATTTGGTGAGAGCTATCAAATTATATAGCTCTTTGGAGTGGTGGCCGAAAGCCACGCAGACGACTACCAAAATACTACTGAACAAGCTCCAAAGATTAGCATGTGCGAGTGTCACAGGTTCTTTTCATACCTATACCCACACCTGCGTTGGAAGTACTGTTAGGACTGCTGCCGTTTAATATGTGTGTGATGAAAACCACAGCAAAATCAGCTCATCGATTAGACCAAAACGGAAACTGGCATAAAGTTTGTAGAAAAGGAACGTTAACTATCCATGAATGGCGTGTAAATCTTATTCCGATGGATCACTTCCAGTGGACTACCAGCTGACGCCAGATGACGAAGGTATCTAGTCAGAGGAATCGAACCTACGTCTTTGTCAGACACTGGGAAGGTATACTTCAGTGAACTAATCGAATATGTTAGCCTTGATACATGCACTGGATGGAAAGCCGAGTGATGAGGCAGAAAATCCCTATAGCGCTCGACAATCAGGCGGTCTTAAGATGTATGTCACGGACGGAGATCAACATTTCTCTCGCGTTAGAGTGTGTTCTTAACCTCAAAGAAAGTGCTTCTGAGAATGAATTAACAATCGTTTGGGTGAGAGGTCATTCAGGAATCATTGGAAAGGAGAAGGCGGCTGATCTGACAAAATAGGGCTCAGCTTAGAGTGGTGACGGATATGATTAATGCAAAAGCCAAGAAGGAACACTGGGGGTAGTGGGCGAGCACGGACTCCTGCCAACAGGCCAAGACCGATGGTATTACCAAAAAGAACAAGAGACTGCGGTTCATAGTGTGCCAATGCCCTGCACTAGCAAGCAGAAGATTCCGTATGCTTGGAGTTCATCAGGTGCGAAGTATCCCATGGGAAGATGATTGCACTGACCCAGGAAATCGAGATAAGGGGCGACAGTAGGATAAACTCAGTTGGCCCCCTATAAGGGAGACTAGGAAAAAGGAACCGCTTTTAAGTAGTTTGTTTCGGTTAATCTGCGGAGAGGTGCGTTTGCAAGCAAGAATTTTACACTACCGGAGGGTACGGGCTATCAGACGTCTTCTAGAAGATATGCACCTATTCCGGAAAAAATGTTTCTAAAGCACGATCCAGAATATTACGCTCTGAAAGATACCTAATCAATCATGGTTGAAAGAGGCATATCTACAATTTCGAACGAACTACTTATACAATGCAAACTTCACTGGATATTAATAAAATATCCCAAGCAGAAAAAGGCATAAATGTAACTGTCGTCAATACAGTGTTTGCAGCTGGCCATTTTATTTCTTCGTCTTTCATGGTAGAAAGAGGATGAAGACAGAGATCTTAGATGGTTCACCCTCTGGATCCATCCAAATGGTTTCGGCTTGAAGTCTTAACGGGGACCTTTTCATAGATTGGCTGTCTGATTTCAAAGATAATACTAAGTGTACAAGAGATCTTCATATTTTTCAATATTCAACAACTATTCGTCGTTGCACGTTGAAAGCTGCGGACTTTTACCGCGAAAACAACATAAAATTCAACCGCCTGACAGAGGTTTTCATAGCGCTTTGCAAGAATACTACGTCAGTGAATGCAAATGGGAAAGCACACAGGGAGAGTAATAACGGTATATCAAATGATCACTATTTTCTACAAAACAACAACGATTGCTTGTGGCGTTATGAGCTACAGATCCACAGCGACGTTGACTTTCTGACCAGCTCTGTCACTGAACAGGTAATCCTGGACGAGACTGCTGGTGAGGACGTCCTGACCACCTCGTGATTGTTTACCGCGAAGGTAAAAATTTCATATTCTGAAACTCAGAACAGCCTGAGCAAGCAGCTCTGTACAGACAGGAAATATTTCCTACGTGGACTTTGACAACGAGCGTCTAACAAATAATAATAATATAATAGGTTTTTTTACAAAGAGTCTGATAAAGTCTCTGTATTAAAAATACTAGGGCTTCACGGCATCGAAACAAGACCGAGACTTTGGCACATCTTGGTCTTGGTCTCGTCAAGGTGAAGACGATCTTGCTCTCGTCGAAATCTTGGCGAGATAAAGGCCAGTCTCGGTCCGATCTCGCTGTCGGCAAGATAAAAAAAGGGAAGTTCGGTGGGATAACGGTGAACGAGGACAAGTCATATATCTATGTATATATATATATATATATATATATATATATGTATATATATGCGTTTTCTTCTTATTCCCCTCGCCAAAACAAGGTAGTAGGGCTCTTCTTTACTATTGGGGATAAAACGCAAATATCTGAAGAAGGAAATAATGTAAAAAGAAGCGATTGAGGAAAGCAGTGCCCCATAAATCACAAAATTGACAAATTTCGGATCGACATAAAAGCTGAAACAACTAAAAAAATTGTCCACAATAAAATAATAAAAACTAATTTCTCGACCACTCTCGTCACCTCAATCTCGCTCTCGGTATCGCACTGTTACCAATGATATTGGTCTCGCTGCCGGTCTCGGTATCGTGTCGAGACCGGTACCGGCAGCGAGAATTATTTCGAGTATCGTGAAGTCCTAAAAAATACCTACGAAAATATCTTAGACCCCATGAACTGTTGTAGAAGAAAGTGCTGGTATCCAAATGAGTCCAGCATTGTTAGCGGAGATACTTCACTATCCAAATCAGGACTAAGGAGAAGCTCTTACCGAAAGCTAATAAATCTAAAGGCATACAAAATAATGAACCAAAGCCATAATCGTTCATAAATGTTTGCGCAATTTCATCAATCTCAACGAGTATTTTTACACGCTGTATAAAATAGCGCATTGAATCTTTTATGATTTACTCAAAGTCTAATAATACCATTATAGAGCGCAATAACTTGTTATACCAGATCACTAAGGACCTACGCTAAGCGAGAATTATTATATTAGAAAGTTTATTTTAAAAAATGCTGTACAGTCATAATTGATATAAAACTAAAACTATCCTGGCTCCATATCAGACGTTCCCGATCGGGTCGCACAATCTCATTTGCGTAACGTGTTCCGATCCGGTCCTGATGAGGCTTTTAAACGGGTAATGGAAATATTTAATGTTAATTGCAATATTAAATTTTGACGCAATTATTTATAATTACAATTGTTTATATTTATAGAGAATTGAATGTATATGAAATTAAGACTCTCGGGTCAACAAATGCCCAAAATCCTAATATATATTTTTTTCAATTAGGGCGTATAAAATGATTTAAATTTAAAAAAAAAAATCAGAAATAATTCTCCAGAGATTGGTTGATTTATACGAATTGTTATTTCCTTATGGCTACATAAATTTTATAAGACAAGCGCCTTCTTGTAGCTAAAATGTTTTCCATTGAACGAAATGAGATCACAAAGAACCGTGTAAAGTTGATTTAGATCGACTCGACAGTGCAACTTAAAGTGCAGTACATGAGCCTTTTGATGGATTTGCCTAACCCATGTCACAACGAGAACATCACTTGCATTAGGGGATTAGCTATGAATACCATGAAGTGGAATAAAAGTGACACCAATCTAGCCCTGGCCCTGGTGTCATTAAAACAGCAGCCGTAAAGTTAAAAAAAATTCGATTCGAAAAATGTTTTGACAGAAATAGGAACAGTTTGCGCGCATTCGTGTAGAACGTGAGAAATTTTGAGTTATGGTCCCTTTGTCGGACGATTACTTTGACAGATTCGTGCAATGAGGACTCCCTGAAATGTTGACACGAGCTATTCAGCCTATTATAGTACCAAATTTTGATTGACACGTCGGGATGCTCGTCATGACTTTCCTTCGCGGCTTTGTACCTCCGAATATCTTATGCATTTCGAAGCGCACGAATGGACCCTTGCTATTGATAGCACCAACTTCATTACCAGCTTGTTGACACGGATGGTGATAATCCGATGATTTTAGAAATCACGAGGAAAACATGAAAATCCGTGTTGTTCCTATTTTGTTAGCAACTTTATTGGATAACATTGGGGATTGAAAAAGTTTCTTGACACCGTCTTGTCCACTGTGATGGGTTCATTTCTTTATTGTGCTGTGCCTTTGTAACAGGACAGTGTTCTACAAGAGACGTACATTATTTCCCAAAAAGTTTCCTCTTGAGAATTCTGACTGGTAGAAAACACGTACAACTTGTAAAACAGGAAGAGTACACGAGGTTGCCTAAATGTAAGACATAAACGCGTAAAGATTTGCTGGCAAGTTGTAAAATTAATGGAATTGTTTAATAGTTGAGCCAAACTGTCGGCCAACGGGACTTTATCCTAAATGGCTTTACTACCTTGGTTCAGTTTTATGGTTATGTGATCTAATTGCGAACGGTTTCAAGGCACAATCGTCTCTTAATGAGAACAACTCCAAAAAGGATATCAAAATGTTGCATCTTTATCTATAACCGTAGATAATAAGGAATTGCAGTTTAAATATTACAAATGAATTTGTAACAATTCTGTATAGCTTTGTGTTGTGTCGGAAATAATTGAAAAAATACATTCCATGACGGCATGTTTTTTTTCGTCTCTGCGCAGTGCAAAAGTCTGTTTGTTGACACTACTCCGAGCGAAAAAGAGCCAAAAGGAGCCATTTTATGCTCTCCTCCGTTCCATGAGAAAAGATCAGAAATCTTCTTGCGATTTTTGTGTTCTTTGAGAAAAAGCAGAAATCTCAGATCACTTCAGAGCCAACTTTTCTGCCCCTGCTTTAAAACAAGTGCAGCTTTCTGACGTATAAGATCGAGCTATTTGGAAGTGCTTGACTTTGACAGTCAGCTGTTAAGATTGGAGAACTGCACCCAATCTGGCTTTGCTACTCGGATGAGTAGGTCTATAGCTGAAATGATGATGAAAAGAACTATTGAACCGATCTTTCTCATATTTGTACACAATGTTCTACATAACAATGGCTATAGTCCGTAGTAAAATTATTAAACATTTTAATAATAATAAGGCACAAAAAATTGATGATGTAAATTTTTTTTTTAAAGTTTAGTAAAATAATATTAATTTTTATTTTAAATGAATAAATTTACTACGGGTTATAGCGGTTACCTTACTTATTTCATATAAATAGATATGTATATTATGTTTATATGAAATATGAAGTTCATAACTTAAAATAGTCGTAACTTTACAAAAAAAAAAATCGGAGGTGACCGCTCCATAGCTTATTTTGAAGGGTATGAGTAGTATTAAATAATGCAGCTAGGAAACAAAGACCCGAAAAATGTTTTGCATCGTGTACATAACCTCAAAAGAAGCCAAAAAAGCAATTTTTCGAGTACATAACCTCAAATATCTGAAAATCCTGACATGATAGCCCAATTCTGACCTCGGATTCGGATTCTACGGAACAAATTACTTTGGAAATGACCCCCAGCTGCACAACACAAATCATGACCCCATTGTTTGTAGACCTGTGTAATAATAAAAAAAATTATATCTATGAAAATTACTTTCTATAAAAAATTTACGTATTTTTATAATTAAACATTTCTTTCATTAATATCGCTTTTCGGAGTTTCTGACATTTTGACATTAATTTTATAGTTTTGTGTTCTTACAACTTTTTTATAAACTACCTACATACAGGGTGTTTCAGATCTGGCGTGCCAAAATGAGTAGGGTGATAGATCTCAACTAGACAAACAACAAATTGTATGGCAGGGGAGAGGGCAATCTCAAGCGTTTGCGAGTTACAGGGTGATTCACAAATTTCAGTTTTTCATGGTATATGCACATTACTCTTTTATTTTTATCTCTTGATCTACCTACCAACACAGCCACATCAAACAAACGCCAAAAAACAACCATCCCAATGACCTTTCCAAAAATGTCAACCCTACTGATCTAACTCATACCATTGCACGTACATTCACTTCCAAAAGTGAAAAAAATGGTTTTCGATTACCTAAAGTTCATCATTTTCCCAAATTTTCTCCGAAATTCATGTAATTTGTACACCCCTTTTTTATTTTTATTAAATTGCCCATCTTAGACATTTATTCGTAGAAATCCTATCGGAGAATAATATAAAAATCAACAAATTAAAGAAATTAAACTCTAATTTATTCTTAAATGCTTTTTATTGAATTTAAAAATAATTACAATTAATCTTGATAAGTAACAAAAGCAGTTAAAAATGTCCACCGCCACTTTGAATGCATGCCAACAATCTCCTTCTAGGTCCCTGTTTAAGGCGTATTGCAACCAGCCTCTCCCGTATTTTCGTCACCGCATTCCTCATTCTGCTAACTTAATCCTCCCTAATTTTAACAGGGCTTGAATAAACATCATCCTTCATTGTTCCTCATAAGAAAAAGTTCAATGGAGTAAGGTCTGGAGATCTAGCAGGCCACGGAATCGGTGCACCTCGTCCAATCCAGCGGTTAGGAAATTTTTTCACTTATTATTTCCTTCACAATGTTAGCCGTATGCGCTGGTACTCCATCGTGTTGGTGAAACATTCCCCTAAGATTATCCATGGGGTTCTCTTTTATTAGATCTGGCAGTGTATTGTCCAAAAAGTCTGCATAAATTGCACTATTAAGCACTTGCGGCAAAATGAATGGTCCTACCAAATCCTTGCCGATGATACCAGCCCAAATATTGACACTGAATATCTGCTAGAATGAGGTCACCTTTGCCCTGTGTGGGTTAGTGTTCGACCAGGAATGGAGGTTACGGAAGTTCGTGATATCATTCCTGGTGAATTGACAAAAGTCTGCATAAATTGCACTATTAAGCACTTGCGGCAAAATGAATGTTCCTACCAAATCGTTGCCGATGATACCAGCCCAAATATTGACACTGAATATCTGCTAGAATGAGGTCACCTTTGCCCTGTGTGGGTTAGTGTTCGACCAGGAATGGAGGTTACGGAAGTTCGTGATATCATTCCTGGTGAATTGACAAAAGTCTGCATAAATTGCACTATTAAGCACTTGCGGCAAAATGAATGGTCCTACCAAATCGTTGCCGATGATACCAGCCCAAATATTGACACTGAATATCTGCTAGAATGAGGTCACCTTTGCCCTGTGTGGGTTAGTGTTCGACCAGGAATGGAGGTTACGGAAGTTCGTGATATCATTCCACAGAATCTGTGACATCTGTCCACAGAATCCGGTCCAGAAACGCTCTATCGTCAATGTCACGTTCCAGAAGCCAAGTGCTAAATTTCAGTCTCCTCTCGGAATCTCCTTCCAATAGTCCTTGGGCAGGGTGATGGTGACATGGACGTAATCCCCCTCGATTAATAACTCTTTAAACCTTAGATGACGACACCCCTAATCACCTTGCGACTCGTTTCGTGCTCGTCTCAGGGTCCTGCCTCACGATGGTGATTCTTTGGTGCTCGACGTCGGCAGAATTTCCCGAAGTTTCGGGTCATGTCTCCATGTTGTGTGAAGTTACACTTCCTGTTTCTCTTAGCCTTTGAAAAGTCCGTGTAATTACCCCTCTTTGGGGTGCTCGCCGGTTAGGGAGTCTCCTTTGATATTCCAGTACAGCCACTCTCTCTTTTCCGTCTACTACAGCATAAATGTAAATTCTACCATTTTTTAATAATTTTTGCTTAAACATACCCCTACTTATTGATTTTTTTTCAACTATGATTGGTATTCTTGCTGACTGTACGAGTAACAGAATGCCAGGATACAAGGGTGTGAATTCTAGCTAACACAAGCTAATAACGGCAATAAAACATAATTCCACTAACATATTTATAACTTTTTTGCAGCAATAATTAAAATTAATTAACTATTAACCCAAAACAAACATTTTCGACATTTTATCTTAAAAATTTTGTTTCTTAAAAGAATTTCCTACCTAAAGTGCAATTAAATAATTAGGTAGTCAGGGAGTTCTAAAGATGCGATTTTTCTAATCCTGTGTGTAAAATAGGCAATCTAATAAAAATAAAAAACAGGTGTACTAATTACTTGAATTTCGGAGAATTCAATTTTAGGTAATTGCAAATATTTAATTTTTCACTTTTGGAAGTGACTGTACGTGCAATGGTAGGAGTTAAATCAGCAGTGTTGACATTTTTGGAAAGGTCATTGGGATAGTTGTTTTTTGGCGTTTGTTTGATGTGGCTGTGTTATGTAGATCAAGAGATAAAAATAAAGGAGTAAGGTGCATACCATGAAAACCGAAATTTATGAATCACCCTGTAACTCCCAAACGGTTGAGATTGCCCTCCCAATGCTATACAATTTTTTGTTTGTCTAGTTGAGATCTATCACCCTACTCATTTAGGCACGTCAGATCTGAAACACCCTGTACATATAAAATCGTTATTTTCTTAAGGGGCTCGTCTCATGTGACAGATGTTTTTTTGCTTTTTGGAATGATTTTTGACGAATAATAAAACTATTAGTACTCTCTTCGAATTTTCGCTACATATTTATTGACATGTGAACAACCATTCAACATTTTCTGAAGCCAATAAAACAGTAGAATCGACATTACAGGTTTCGAAAAACACACAAGTAAAAAAAAAAGATCAGTTGACGGCTATTCTCATTCCAGCTGTTTTGCTCATCCGAAATCAAAGAATCAAATGGCGTTTAAAATTTCAATTGCGCATCTGTAACTTTCCAACGACTTCTTTTCACTAACAAATTCTAGAGATCTTTTAGTTAAACCAATTTATCAAAAAAAATTTCAAGATTTTGAACCATCATACGAGAAGACCCCCTAAAAAATATCTAAAAATTCCAATAATTATATTTTTCATTAAAATTTCTAAATATTTTGAATTTTTTAAATTAATTGATTCTCAAAATATTGGTATTTGTCAAATTATAAAACACATCATTACATCATTAATGTAAGACTTTATCGGAAGAAAAACATAAAGGCAAAGACTACGGAAAGTTCTTTTCAACCAGTTTGTTTGGTCAATGAAAACCTAAAACGGATTTATTATAATCCAAAACTTGCAAAATAAGATTAAGAACATAAGTTCTGAAAAAACCGTGTTACAATTTAATAATATTCCCGAGAAAAAATAAAATACAGTTTATCGTGAAAAAGTAGAAAGAAGCAGATAAATGCTATCTCTTCTTTTTAAGTTAGTTATAATTATTTAAAATAAAACTGGCGTTGATTTAAAAAAAAAATGACATGCCAGTAAGACATTGAGAAAAAAAATTAAAAAATTCATGCGTTCACCTTTTAATAGATACCTACATAATGAAAAAACGAGCCAAATCAAAATTGCAAAACAGATCGAGATCGATTTTCCTATGAACGCTGCTACATATATAATAAAGATCCAACAGAATCTTATAGAACTCCCACTGGTATAGGAAAATATGCGTACATAACTGAATTTACACGTACTTTAAATGAGCTGTTTTCTAATAAGCTTTTATAAATTCTATACTGTTAATGAGTACTTTTGCGATGACCATTTTGTAAATGACGACATGAGGCCCTGATGCCATATAAAAAGCCTTTTATATATTAAGGAGAAACAAATCAGTAGATTCTTTGTGATGAAAGCTTTTGTGTATGTAAACCTTTGTAAGATATTTTAGCTGATGCGTTATGTGTGTATCTCTTGCGATAATTTTAAACATGTTTTTCTGAACACGTATTTTTTAAAACGGTAACCACAAATTTTACACTATTTTGTAGGATTTCTTTTAAACATGTTTTTTTTATAAATAAATAAAATTTGATTTTATAGTAAAATATCATACCTCCTACACTAAAATGGCTGCCATTTTTGGGAAAATGAAAATTTTTAAAATATCCTACGCCAAAAAATTCCTGTGTTATTTACTTTTAAAAAGTATTTTTTGATATCAGAAAAAATCGAGGAACTACAATGCTTACTGGAGGAACTGCAATGCTGAAAAATTGATTGTACATCGACTGATAACTTTAGCAAGGTCGTATCTCGATATTTGTACGATTATTTCCAGGTCTTCAGCTTAAACGCTTTATTCTGGTAACACCGAACCTTATAATTATATCAATAATTAACAAAAAAGCTTCATTTTTATTGCAAATCACTACAAATTTAATACAGCAAAGCAAATTAATGTGTTTATCTACAAAACAAAAAATTCCAGGTCCTGAAAATTGAAACATTTTGAAATACGAGCTTGCGTATGTTATCAGGCGATATGTAAGAGCCCTTCAAGATGTACTAAATAATTTTTCAATAAAAGTTTTTTTAGGGAAGAAATTTTTTACCTATTTTTTCCCTGTACTTATCCCTGCACTATAAAGAATACACCTTGGGGACCTTTACAGATATAGAAGAGACTTTGAACAATGTAACCACCGAGGCGATCGACACGGTATGTAAGTAGCAAAGGTGGACAAAATCATCAGTAGATGGATAGCCACGCTGCTAAAAAGCAGATTGATAACCTCGGAGTGGATGCACTCTCAGCAAAGCCACCGAACGGGGCACACCACAGGGAGGAGTCTTGTCGCCCCTCTCTGGCTTTTAACAACATCTTAGTAGCACTTGTGAGTAGTGGTGTAAAATTGGTCACCTAAGCCGATGATGTAGTTATATTAGTGTCAGAGAGCTCTAAAGAAGCTTAGCTCATGGGCGAAAACCAGAGGGCTTAGCACCAACCCACGCAAGACCGAAATGGTACTCGTCACTAGAAGGTATAAAATACCAACCTTCAGGGGACCGCCATTAGACGGTAGGCTGCTAGAACTCAAACCCCAGGCTAAATATCTCAGACTCATTCTAGACAGCAAACTGACCTGGAAACTAAATGTAGAAGAAAATCTTGATAAAGCAAAAAAAGCATTATATACCTGCAAGAGACTCTTCGGTGCAAAGTGGGGGCTAAAACCCAGCATCACACCATAGGTATACACAGCAATAGTGCGACCAATCCTGCTGTACAGCGTCATGGTATGGTGGCCAGCTGTGAACAAGAAAATCTATCTCTCCATATTGGAGAGCATACAAAGAATAGCGGGAATGAGACACTAGTACATTCAAAACTACTCCCAACTGTGCTCTTGGCACAACGCAGCAAGCAATGCAAAAAGAAGACTTTCAAGTTTCCTCACTTCCCTTACCCTAATTCCCTTTCGGCCAAAACCATGCTAACGCATTAAAGGTTTGTCCCCTAGGACCCGTCTGGACCTATACGCAAAGAACGCCGCGTTGAGGGCGCGTCTTAAATAGTCAAAGTACCTCAAGGCGCGGGAATACGGCCATAGTAGCTTAGGGGAGAGTCCACAATACGGCCACTGACTACATGTTATCCATTATGGACTTTATAAGGAAGTTCGAGGTAGAAATTCCGGACAGGCAGTTCTGGCAAACCAGAACAGAAGAACCTGCAGTTACCGTAAACATCTATACAAGTGGCTCTAAAATGAGCTCCGGAGTAGAAGCATCAGTGTTCTGCAAGGAGCTCAATATATACTCTTCATACAGACTTTGCAGTGACTGCAGCGTCTTTCAAGCCGAGGTAGTGGCTATACACAAGTCACCAGAATTCGTTCGCAGGCAGCTGACAACAAGGAGTTCAATCAGAACCTGTGATCTCGGAATGTAGAACTTTGGTTGGGATCAACACAGGCCACTGTCTTACAGGGGTATATGCACGAAAATTTTGTGTTTCCAACTCTTATTGGTGTTAGCACTGTCAGGAACTCAATACAAAAGAAACTGCAGAACACCTCTTATGTCGCTGCCCTGCGCTTGCTGAAAAGAGACAGACAGGAAGTACTGGGTAACCACTTTATTGAGAGCTGTAAGGAAGTCTCGAAAATTAAGATGAACCGAATTCTGAAGTACGCAACGGAGAATGGTGCCTTTGATACGAATAGGGTACCTGAAAAACGATCGCAAAACGAAACCACTAGGACGGAGGGTATCTAATTTGTGGTATCGCTATGGACTCGATCTGGCGAGGCCTTTTCACCGCCACATTAAACTAACCTACCATCAAATCGGGTGACTTTGGCAGTCAGTCTTTAACTATATGTTGACCTATGTAATCGGCAAAGCAAAGTAAATAAGACATGTGTGAAATTTGCTTGTACGAAGATTAAGTTTTTATTAAAAAATAACATTTTTTTCAGTGATATTTACAGAGATTTGCAAGAACTTTAATAACGTGCTATAAATGTGAATAATAAAAATTATATTATACTTTTTCAACATTGTTCAGCATGTATTCTCATCATTTTCTGGACCCGAATGGATCTATCTTAATTCTGAAAACTTTGTTTAACAAAATATATGATAAGAATTTATTTATTCAGATTTTTGAAAAATGTCCAACTTTAGAGAAATCGTCTGTTGTTGTAAGTTAAACTCTTTCATTTCAAATAGACGTTTTTTGTGCACTATATACTTGAAAACTACATAAAAATTGAGCAAAGTCACCCGATTTGACGGTAACCTACCTATTTGTTCTACTCCTGGGTGTATGCAGACCTTTAATACTGAAAAGTTTTGATTATTATTTTATTCCATTTTTATGTTCCAAAAAATAGTTTTTAAAAAAAAAGTTGAACCGACTTCACAAAAAGCGCTAAAAAGCATAAGATAATTTTTAATTTTATATCTATTACGACATTTTGAAGTCGGTGCAAATCAAACAAACCAAACAACTACAACAAAAATATTTAGTCGTCATTTCTTATGATCCTGTAAGCTGAATCGTTCAGGTAGTATTATGTATTATTTTCAATTGTGGTACTGTAGTTGTTTTATTTGTTTAATTTGCACCATTTGGACTTCAAAATGTGGTAATAGATATAAAATTAAAAATTATTTCATGCGTTTAAGCGCTTTTTGTGAAGTCGGTTGAACTTTTTTTTAAAAAACTATTTTATTTTTCACTTTTTAGTGTCTTCTACTGTATACAACGAACAAAGAACCATCCAAATCGGTCCACGTGTTAAAACGTTAGGTTTAACCCCCTACCCCACCTCCATTTCACTAAAAAAATTATCTCATAGTATCAATAAAGGAACATACTCTATCGAACAGAAAAGAAATCATCGAAATCGGTCCACGCGTTACGAAGTTACTACTCCTCCCCCTCCCGCACCACCACCATAGGAACAAATTATTCTCCTATTAGCAATTGGGGATCACACTCTATACAACAGCAAAATAACCATCCGAATCGGTCCACGCGTTACAAAGTTAGGTTCCATCCCCCACCCCTACCCCACCAACATTTTTTTTCTGGTGGTATTAACCAGGGAGCATAATCTACCCAGCAGAAAAAGAATTATCCAAATCGGTCCTCGCGTTACGAAGTTAGACTACCCCTCCTCCTTCTCCACTCACTCTAGGCGAAATTTTTTTCTCCTATTAATAATGGAGGATCATACTCTGTACAACAAAAAAACCATCCAGATCGGTCCACGCGTTACAAAGTTAGATTTCACCCCTACCCTCCACCCCCACCCTACCAAAATTTTTTTTGACATGGTACCAATCGGTTAACATACTCTACCCAACAAAAAAAGGATCATCAAAATCGGTCGACGTGTTACGAAATTATGCCCGGTTAAACATAAAAAAAAAAATACGCGTCGAACTTAGAACCTCTTTCTTTTTGGGAAGTCGGTTAAAAAGCAACTGAGTTTTTGTTTAAGCAGACAAGTTTGCTTTGCAAATATTTTGTTTGTTTGTTAATTTTAAAGTTTTTCATTTAGGTAGTATAGGTCAAACCCCAATATGAAGATTTTTGGTTTAACGGTTAAGAGTTTTATTTGTTTAAATGTATCAAAAGCGACCCACAGATAATACGAAGGTTAGTTTGGCTACTTATGATGCGCAATATCGTCGCTTATACAACAATACCGCGCAAGTCAAATTTGCTTAATTTAATATATTATGTATTGAGTGATTGAGTGTATTATATTAATATTTTAACATGCATGTATTGCATAAAATGAATAAATAATGCAGTTTTTTGCCTCTCCTGAAAACTAAGCAAATTTGACTTGCGCGGTATTGTTGTATAAGCGACGATATAGCATATAGCGCCCAACAAATTGGATCTTATATGATGCCGTACACATTTTTGGTTTCATTCCATAGCCTGGTTTTATTAGAACTTTTAACAAATGTTTGGACAAAAAAAAAAACTACCTTGTAGCTGTGGCATCCGACTAATGCTAATGATTTTCACGAATTTCAAAAACGTGCCAATAATTCCGAAATTGTGACATTTTTACTAAACTTAAATTTAGTATTCTGGGTGGCTATGCCCTGGCCTATTAGCAATCACATGGACGACGTTGAATTTTACAGATCCTGACATAGCTGCCATATGTATGGATATGTACTGACCTTTCACTGCCCTTCCTTCCGCCTTAAAGATTATCCTTTCTAATTATTCAGCTATTTAGGATTATCTTTAATTATCAATGCTACGTGAAAAAGTCTTTTAATAAAAGTTATTAATAATTTAATTTGCTACAAAAAAGTTCTTTATATATGCAAGGGAGTTGCGCCCCCGGATGCTGAGTTTCATACTCACCGGCTACCCTCCAACAAATTTCTGCCTACCCAAAATGTGGAACCTATTTCCGTAACGCGTGGACCAATTTGGATGATCTTTCTTTTTATTGTATAAAGAGCTCCCCCATAAGTACCGTGTCCAAAATATTGCGGACGTAAATTATTTAATGTAATTTATTAATTAAATTCAAATTCTCCAATTCAACCGCAGGAAAAATACAAATCATGGCAACAAACTATACTGAAAAGCTAGCGCTTCTACATAATTGACGAAACTTGTTCTGCAAATTTAAGCCATTGCAGTAAGTAAGCTCGGCTTGAAAAGTCTAAATAACTTAAAAATCCAATAAAACATGTTGATCTAGTTTTAATCACTTTTTCTCGCAAAAAGTGTAAAGGGAAGCTAAAAAGTTAAGGTTTTTGTAAACAAGTAAGTAATTCATTGAAATGATACTTATCAGATCACCTAAACCTGACTTCATTGAAAGCGGTTCATAAATTTGCGCCATTCTGAAAGGAGCATTTCCGAAGATGATTTAATTTTCTGTTAAGTAAAATTTACCACACTCCCGCGCAATAGAATTAACAACGACTGAAGCTGAAATGAGATAATTATCGGCATTTGCTTTTACTGACACAACAGCCACATCGTTTTACTATGCATAACTTTACGGTTCGGATGATGGATGTCTTCAACCGAGATTCCTCCCTATACATATAATACAGGTGCTTAGGAATTGAGCAAGGCTTTCACTGAAGCGTTTGTCAGTTTTTGTGTTGCATTCTTTTCTTGAACTGGTGCAATTTTGGATGCAAGCAACGGATTAAGAATTGAAAGAAATAAATAATCAGAAGCTAGACAATGAGTCGTTTGGATGATAAGTTGTCATGGTGCGCTGAATTTATTTGTGAAAAATTCCTAGGCACAATTCAGCGGCAAAAGGTATAGTTTTTCACCTATTTAGAACTCTTAAGTGTTACAAATAGTTCAATGCTGCTGCACCTATGTATGTAGATTCAAACGAAACTCTAAACTATTGCGGAAAACAAAGGAATTTTAGCGGAAAATTTAAATTTACTTCTACACCTTGTTAATTTGCCTCCTTTAATTTCTCCAGTATAAATTTAATTTATTTACGGTTCCGAGAGGAAAACATTAAATATTCGATGAATTCCGACTTAATTATAAGAATTTTATGCAAAACATTTGAAACAGTTTTAGAACGTACAAACAAACTCTCAGCTGTGACGCTTCTGATTCATTCACGAGAGCATCAATGTGACAGCAGCAGGCATGTGCCGATGTTGATGATTACATTGACGGCAGGAGTAAGTATCTGTGAAAATTTTTGGTGGTGCCTCTAAGAATGTACAGCTGTTGCCGCCAACTTGAATATCTTTAAAACTTTCCCTAATTTTCTATTCTGACGTGCGGTAATCTGGGAACTGTTTGGAATGGCAATTCTTATATTTTAGATAACTTACTTTAAAGTGAATTTAAGGATTTGAAAGATGGGGCGTTATTCGGCGTAAATGTTTGATTTGTGAGTACGAAATAAAAAAGGGGAACACATTATTGGTATCAGAACCTATCCCTCTCACCATTGTGGAGCAGGGTGCGAGAGAAGAAATCACCATTGAAATCAATTGATGACAAAAATTACAAGTGGACGTACAATTTAAGGTGGATTCCGCGCCACCTCAACGGTTCCCAATGGCCTTTTTATCGTGATATTTTCGGCCCTGAATTTTTATGTTTTTCGCTGTAACCATCATACTTCTGCACTCGACGCTCCTGTTGAAAGGTCGTTCAGATTGTCGCTCCACGTCAAATTCCTGCATTCGAATTTGATTCTGACGCTGTCACATAAAAGGATGTATGTCGCTAATTTCTTGTTGCCGCCGTGCTTTCTCCGTGACTCTTATGAGTGACTAGCTGCAAGTGACGATGGTATATCTGATTCAATGCTTCCATTGGACGATTTATTGTACTTCGGCACTTGAACATGTCGCTTGATTATGATGATCTACTTCCTGCTGTGCATGTACTGTCATCGAGGCCGTCGCAACTCTTTGACGTAGCAATGAAGATCTAGACTTGGGTTCTTATCTTCTTCGTTAACTGACTCCATTGGTTCCGGATTCTGGTTTTACTCTTGCTCTACATGTTGTATTTTCTTTTAATACAGTAGGCTTAAGTTTTGCGATCCTCAGTAATTATAATTATAGCTTTTAAAAAGCTGATTCCTCTAAACTAAACTACTGGATGTCTACTTACGATTGAACGAATAGTCTGAATGACCGTGACATTAACTCTTTCCGGTCGATGTCGCCACAATGACGGCATTCAATTCGTCGTAGAAGTAGGTGCCGCCAATGTCGCGGCATATCGTTCATTATCGCCTGGCGCGCGGGACGGCTAACGAGGATAGCTATAATGAAAGAAAATTATCCTCCCGATAATACATTCTAATGGTTTTCGCTCGCTCATTTCATGTTCTCGTTTATTTTACTTGTCCGGTCTTTCTCGTTGTCCGTATTTACTTGTTTTGTACTACTCAAGCGAATTCAGAGCTAATTGTAAGCGAAAAACGCTAAATTTGCACCAACCGGCTGGTATTCCAATCAGCGAAATCCGCCGACCGCAAAGGGTTAAAAATGCTGTTAAATCTTTTTATAACTTTATATTCTCATCAATTTTTACCTTTCACTAAATCTAATAGGTCACATGATTTTTAACTTTGGCTTGCCAAGAAAGCTATTTAAAGAACTTAAAAACGAAGGCTTCAAACAGGCTTTGATCCTAAAGAATTGGTAGCTATGTATGTATGGTATTTTACCAATGTAGAAACTTCCGCGGACGTCTCTTGAATCTTACAAACTTAAAGTCTTGGCTGCGGTTTTTATGATGACCAAAGATCTGGAGGAACAGTAATTTCTCCCTTTAAGATCTTTTTAATACAATTGCAACACTGGGTTTCGTCTAGACTGACTAGATCTTATTTCGATTGATACTCCTAAAAAAAGTTATAGCCTTTTTAGAATCGTTTTCGCTATTTATTACTTATAGATCTTAATTAATTCTGCTGATTTGTTAGGAGATATAAATATGTCCGTTCCGTATTGCTCCTTTTGGAACCATGGCTTTATCAAATATGCTTACCATCGCACTAAATATGGTATGAACAAACAAAAATCTTTGATAAAAGTTCTATTCAACAAGAATTATGGCAGCAATTTTTCTCTTATCTACAAACCAAATAATGAATAATTCTAATTTCTTATAAATTCAATTAAGATAATCAATTTTGTGTCGTAGCTTAAGCACCTTCCTTGATATTATGTATCATATATAAAGGAAAGCCATCATGAAAGAGAAAATTAAAATGTTTCGGGGAATAGTTTCAGCAATAGATTCGATATAAATAATTTTAGTACAATGAACCATCGTTCCTCTCATGATAAAATAAATTACTGTTGGGTTTTTAAGTCAGCAAAAACAGAGGCTCTTAACAATTTAAGTATTTGCCACTCCATTCAAATAACAAGTGATTTTTTTCCGAATTTTGTTCACTAAAATAATTGCAGCATATGAACCCATAGAGACCCCAACTTGAAATTTTCACAGATTGTAGCCTAGCTGCAGACCTTTAAAAATATGAAAATCGCTGTACGCATTAAGTACTTTTTCAAAGATAAAGGATATAACCATTACCGCTATTTTCCTTTTGGGCAAAAATGTTCCCGAAGAGATATTTTTTTAGAAAATATAAAATCTATCCTTTCTAAAATGCAAAGGATCGTTGAAATTGGCACCGTAGAACCGGAGATATTAATTTTTGAAATTTTCAAAAGTCCAAAAAAAGCTTTTTTGCAATTTTCAAAGGAAGCGTCTATTTACCACTCTAAAATTGCCGTGTAATTTCCGTGTACGTCAGCCCCCCACTTAATAAAGCAAGTAAAAGCCTGATTAATACACCTCTTCCTCCCAGAAAGTCTAATGAAAATTTGACATGCTTTCCGTGTACTTCCGTGTACACGGAAATTACACCGCAATTTGAGGGTGGTAAATAAACACTGCCATTTTCAAAGGCCTGAAGCTCCTGCATCACTGCAAGAATTTTTAATATCTTACGATTGATAAATTTACTTCAAATTATACAGCAGAAGTGTAAAATTCAATACCCATTCCCATTCCAATTCCATTCTTTGGAATTAACATTTTTAAATTCCATTACTTTTTGATTAGGAATGGAATAAACAAATTGAATTAATATTCCAAGTAATGATGTATGTTATTGAAATTCCTCATAATATATTCCACCGAGATTGGCAAAGGAATGAAAGGTAATTGAAAATGAATTATTCATGTTTTAAAACCAGATTTTAAATCCTTAATTCTTTTTAAATTCCTCTTCTATGAAAACATTCTCAAACTGATTACCACTTTCTGTACATACAAATTTTCCTGTCTAAAATTGCAAGACTGCACCCAACGATTTTGGACTACAACTACATATTTTTTAATTGAAGTAATTGACTTCCTAGTTGGCACATGGTAGAACGCACTAAATTAATTTGTAGAACAGAAAGCAAGTGTGTTTTATTAAAATGTTCCTATAAATTTTTTTCTCTTGGAAAGGAGTTTTAGTGTTTTAAGTCTTTATTATTTAATTTTTTGTGAAATCAGTGATAAAATTAAGCGGACACTCGTAAAAAATTCGATTTAACAAAACAAATTCATCTTTTTTCTAAACTGAGAATAACAATTTGTATATTTCTTCAGTTTAATACAGTGATGGCACTGATATGCGTCATCACTGTATAAAAGTTAAGAAATAGAGTTACTTTCATTTTGTTAAAAAAAATTAGTTTGCTGCATCACATTTATTGGATGTGTTCTCTCAATTTTGTCACCGAAGTTATAAGTTATAGAAATAAATCAAATAACGAAACCATCAATAAAATACTAAACAGTAATGTGAATAAGTAACAAAAATTACAGGGTCTGCTCAAATCTGAAGTAATAAAGGATCTATGTAGGTGTTACACAAAACGTTTTCAAGAAAGAAGCCAAAAAAATATTGGGGTTTATTGTTATTATATTTATGTGGATATATTCGAAGTATCAAATGAAATGTTGTTTCGTAGAGTTACCAAACCATGGAGAGAAAGTGTAACTACTGCAATTTGGCAGAAAAATTGTTAAAATCAAACGAACAAACCGTGCCACTGTTCCTAATAAGGGGTGGTAGGGAGAAAGGAGAGGAAGAGAATGATATTGATATATAATATGAAGCACGTGTTGTCTGAAATTATTTGGTATTTTAAGTTTTGACTTCGGATGCATAATGAAACATTAATTAGTCAATTCAACACATTCCACAACCTTCCCTCAATATAAAATGCTTAAATAAAATTCTCGACCTACCGAATACAATAAAATATTATAGGAATTTCGCACTTTGCTTAAGCACTTTAAAGAAATTGCTGTCAAAAGCCTAGAAGCATATTTTGAAATTGAGTAAACGCATCACGGTTGTTTTAAAAAACGATTCCATATGTTTTTCTCAAACTCAATTTACCAGATTAGGTTTTATGTATTGAAATTTTTTTATTGCCCCCATATTAAACGCGCTGACTTTAAAACAATTTCGCTTATTGTAGGTGTGGAGTACTAATCAATTAAAGAATGTTTTCATAGAAGAGGAATTTAAAAAGAATTAAGAAACTTAAATCTGGTTTTAAATCATGAGTAATTCATTTTCAATTACTTTTCATTCCTTTGCCAATCTCGGTGGAATAAATGAAGAATTCCAATTAAATACATCATTACTTGGAATATTAATTCCATTTGTTTATTCTATTCCTAATTGAAAAGTAATGAAATTAAAAAATGTTAATTCGAAGGAATGGGAATTAATTCCACAAAGAATGATTACTTTACAGCTCTGTTTTGCAGATATGTCGAATAATGTTGTAGTTATCCCCGCCGATCTAGTTTTTTTTCGATTAAATTATTTGTTTAGAAAATATTATTTCATAATTATAAAGTTTAAAACATAAAAAGTGGCATGAAAATTTAAAATACGTTTTTAATAATAAATTTTTAAAAAGATTTGTAAAATGCGGGTCCCAAATCTGACATTATAACGTCGCAATAATGTTTAAAAATAATTTAAATTTTTTTAAAAAAAAAAAACATTATTTGAGAGTAAAGTAGAATAGCCCCTCCAATTAACAAAAAGTACTGTAGCAGTCCTGGAAGAAGTTCCATTGGCAAAATTATAACTATTACTTTCTCAGATGCGGTGGTATAAAAGATGGCAGACTCTAACGAGTTGGCTATCTCCGCAGTACACGTACCAGCAGAAGATGCAGACTTACCATCGAAAGATTCAGTTCTTGTAACGGCCAGCATAAAGATCCAGATGATTAATCAGGAGATACCTTCCGGTAGAGTGAGTAATGAGGTAGGCGCCAGGGTTTCACCGTGAATCCTCATGGCCCGGAACCCTTCAATGCCGTGAACAGGAGACAGGTGAAAATTGAGATTGATGCATGGACCAAGAAGGAACACTGGAGAGGGTGGAAAAACAAGGATTTCTGCAGAAAGACAAAAATGTTAGCATCCACCCAGGGAATCGAGGTTAGGGGTGACAGTAGGTAACTTAAGTCGCTCCCGCTAAGGGAGAATGGGATGGGACGAAAAAGGACCCGCTTCTATGTGGTCTGTTTCGGCTAATCCCCGGAGAGATGTTTTTAGTGAGTAAAAATCTTACACTATCACAGGGCACGGGCTGTCCGATATGGAAGATTTTCACCTCTCCCGCTAAAAAATATTAGCTTTGAAATAATTTTAAGATTGGCCATATTTTTCCGATAAGTGCTCAAAGGGTTTCAGAGAGAGTACTAGGAAAAAAAATCTTAAGATCTAATAAAGAGTCTGGATTACCGAACTACTGTTTATATACTATGGAAAAAATTCCGTTCCACGAAATTCTTGAAAGAAATGCAGATCATAGTAGGGTAATAAAAAAAATCTTCTGTTTTATTCATTGGACTAAACAAGACTATGAATTGACGTCTGACAGAGTTCTTAACAAAGGAAAATTGTCTATTAATTTTCAAAGGATAACCCTAATTTAGAAGAATGCGAACTTTCGATGTTTTTTTCTCTTTGGAGTAGATAAAAATAATAAAAATTTTTTATTAATGCATAGAAGATCACAAAATTTTATTATAGTGCTGAATAGAATGGAGAAATTTAATATTAACTCAAAAATGGCGGGAGAGACATTTAAAACCTTTTTAATTGAACCAACTTTAAAAGTAAATTAAATAGTTAATTTCATTTATGCATTCATGTAATAGATTTTACATGTAGATTACTGAAGATAACTGTCGGTAGCAATCAAAGACCATCATAATTCCCAAGCACTTCAGTAAAAAGTCCGCAAGGGTCGTACGTATATCCAGGACAAAGTAAGACCGTTCACCAAACTGCGATTTACAGCTTAGCGTTAACAGCTGAAGACCCCTGGGAATGCCCAACAAATGCAGTTTTTCATACAAGTACTTTGGGCATTTGTTATGCAGTAACTTATGCAGAAGAGAGCTCCCGACGACGAAAAGAAGTGTTAATAAAACCACCGAGAAAGGATGTAACGTACTGCGATATATTGGTCTTTTAAGGAAGATTGTAGATATATCCTGTAAATCATTAAACGCAGCGCTTTCCTTTGACAACTTGAATCAAGTTGCTGCCATAATGAAAGAATGATATAATCAACAACACAACAGGGAATAAATTAGATTTTTCAATTATGTACTCTTCTAAAAATCGGAGGAAAAGTAGACTTGGAGATATTAATTTAGAGATTTAATAAATCCAATCGGTCTACTTACATATTTGCACATCGTCCGCGTACATATGTATTAAGGAATTCCTCACTAAATTAGTTATAGCAAGAGGTAGGTCAGAAGCGGGCCAAGAATAGATTCCTCTGGTACACCTAGTGAAGATATGCTAACTGAGTAACTGAGTCCTGTACCTTCACAAACTGACAATGATTGGATAAGAAATTAACGATCAGTTTCACTGCAGCCGATGAGAAATTGAAGTTGTTTCCCAACTACAAACGCAAATTCATGTAATCGTTCGAATCAAACGCCTTACTAATGTAAAGCAAAACAAATATTGTCAAGCAGTCCCTAACGAGAGCTTCATAAATATCAGAGATAACCTTAATTAGTGCAGTCTGGAAGCTGCGTTTGGGTTAAAACCAGATTGCTATTGTGTAAAAGCTTTCTGCTTATCTATAAAATCAATTTTTCGTTCCAGCATAACTTTTTCTAAGCCCTTTGCAACATTCATTAAACTAATTGGCCAAAAATCACTAGGTTGAGTAGGTAATGATTTTTCTGGAATTCGAACTGTATAGAAAGCTAAGAAGTAATCAGAGATGTATTATAAATATTCGTCAGCGGACTAGTTATGTAGGGTGCTAAGATTTTAATAAACCTTGGAGGTAAAGTATCAGGTCCATGGCCAGTTGTCGCAGCCGAGCATATGCGTAAGAGAACGTCATCTTAATTAGCACATCTAAAAGCAAAACCTGCAGCTGTTCGGGTATTATCAGTTAAGGTGCCGTTTAACGCACGCGTTTTAAACATCGAATCATACTCTTTTATAACTACGTAATGTTCCACTGTCACGCGTTCGCGTGAATCGTCTAAATAAAAACTTCCGTTCCATCGTGGTCTGATGAATTTTTCTAGTGATCCATGAACAACTCCCAGAACGAACACAGCAATATTTCAAAGGAGCATATCTATTAAATAAGTGCTGAAGTATTTTGGGTAGTATCTCAACCTTGCCGTCAAGGGTTTGACAATCATGGACGCTATTCCATGAAATTGCAACAAATTCATCCGCATTCAAAGATGATCAAGTTCAATATGGCTGGTAACGTCAACTTTATTTTAATGAAAAACAACATGGTCTAAATCGAATATTTCATACAGAAGAATATATCAAATTCTGAATAACTCTTCAGCTGTTCGGGCTCGAAAATCCCATGGTATCTTAGTTAAATCAGTATGCGCCATTCGCCACAACATTTACTTGCATTTAATTCTAAAGATCCGCTAGCAGAACGGTTTACTAAGAAAGTTTGTTACGTCAATGTTTGTCAAGAAAAGATATAAAAAGAAGTTCGACAAAGAAAAGGAAATTAGTTTTGCTGCCAAACTAACAATATAACCAAACAACCCGCCGAGTAGAACTCATTTAATCTAATGGGAAAATAAGACTACTACTTGTTTAGCGTTCCGAACCACTAATAACACTTACAATTATTTATATGTCTATCTGTCCGTACGTTACAACCTCGTAGTTATTTGATTTTATCACCTTTTGTGAAGTATTCGCGAAGTCAGACACACAGAGAAATCAAAAAAAAATTACACGTGAAAAGTATACACGAAAATTTTTTTTCGCGTATAGCATCCGTTTTCTTTCCGATAAATTAAAAAAATTAAAAAAAAATTAGGGTAATTTGAAGTGGCGTACCGGCAAGCCTGAATTTGTTTGTTAAAACCTTTAAACGTTGTAATTAGTTGCCAACTGAAGAGGCAGAGAAAAAAGGTAGAAAAAATCTTAATTTTTGTCCAGTGCAAATGATGAAATAAAATTTGTATATTAAAACATTCTTCTACTATAGCTAAGATGATAATCGCATGCTACTGTATACCACTTGCTTTCAAACTCATTCTCAATTTTTGCCCCAGTTGTACAAAATTTAATTAAATACTTCTTTAATTAGATTTCTTACGAGTAATTTCAGAAAAGGTGCTGTTCTTCTTTATTTAAAGTAACAAACAACTAACTATTTCGGGATTATAAGCAGTAATGTTGGTGCTAAACAGAGAGTCGCGAATAGCTTCAGTTTAAGAAGTAACAATATTTTTGCCTAAGACATCAAATAATTATCGTTTCAATGCCTATAATTTATTGGTGACAAGTCTTATTATTATCCTTTAATATGTGAAAATTCTTGAGAAAATAATTTAACATACCACTTCTGGTTTCTTTTTTGAAGACGGTGAGATGACCTTGGCTTCTTCTTCGGATGCCATACGGTTAAACTTTTTAGTGACTTCTTTTACACTTATTTGATTTTCACTATCAAGTATGTTCTTATCACTGGAATCGACTTCCTTACTCGATATTTCCACGGACACATTTTCTTTATTATCGTCGACAGAACTTTCACGCGACACGGACCGGTCCGTGCTTGCACGTTTACGCGGTGGCACAGTTGGAGGTGGTGCACATTTTTCGGGTTCTTCTTGATTTACTACACGATTAGAATCAATATGAGAAATAGCTGCTTGAAATTCACTAATGCAATCGCGATAATTGTCCTTTGTTTCTTCCTGAAGGATTGGAACTTTCACTGCAGTAGGTGACACTTCAGGCGGTGGTTTGTAGGGCGGAGGACGTCTAAGGGGAGAGTTAGATCCATCTGATATAATCGATGTTGCTCCTGGGCTCATTGGGGCCTCCATCGGATTCACAACATCTTCAGACGGGCACTCGTTAAAATACTTTTCCCGCAAAATTAAGAACTTTTGATTGTTTTCATTTTTAATCGTCGCCAAGATGTTGACATATGTTTTAAATTGCTTTCGAGCCTCATCTGCAATAAACACAAAAATATTTATAAATATATAGCACAAGGAAACAAAGTCGCAACAAGTGGTTCATTATCCAGTAAGAGAAAAGAAGTCGGTGAAGGTATGAACAAATTTTGGACTTTTTCCACAATGCAAACTTACTTTGCGTTTCGGGATTAGTTAAAAAACGTTTAAAATGTTTCACTAATGAATGGTTAGTCACTTTATAGTTATTTAATAACATATAATTGCGAATTTCCGCCAAAGATAACTCGGAAGGGTTTTCCATCACGATTATTTACAATTTTGACAGTTCACTTTTGGCATGAAGTCATGTCCACACACACTACTTAACTAGGCAGAAATAAAAATGGCAGCTGCTACGTGAAGGTGCCTGTTCTAATCAGATGATTGTGTACTAAAAATGCGGGCGGGAAATTTTAATTTGTCGAAGTATTCTTGAATTTTTTTTCATTCAAGAATTATTTGTTTAAAATCCGTGATAATATTATTTTTTATATAATCATTGGGGGATAAAAAGGCATAATAATATTAAATAATCGTATTTGCCTTAAAAATCTAATGAGTTGGGATGTGAGTTTGTTTTAAATTAATATATTTTTGGTTAATTTGTGCAACTTGCAAACAGTATGAATTCTAATTTCTTTGAAGCAAAACGCGATTAAACGGTCAACTGTTTTGTTCTATTTGCCTTTGCATTACATTATTTTTCCTCAGTTCAATTAAAGCATAAAAACATACAACAATGATGAAGGCGGAATGATGCGCAAACTCCTTTCACTGTTGTCACGATTTGTTGATATCGGTGCCTTCCTTCTTTGCGGGTCTTCTTCACGTGTTGCGCGGTCATATAATTCGACGTCTTCCTTGGGTCCTGTGCATGTTTCAATCTAGGGCCTGTTAAGCGATGTTGTTAGGCTCTTTTCTTAATGTGTGTCCTATCCATTGCCATTTTAAAACTATATCAAAAGTTGGACATTGTCGTTACTGTAAAAATTTTTCAAGTTAATATGATTAAAAGAAGTAGTTTTTCGGGGTGACACCACACTTAATTATTACTCTGCGTAATCTTCCTTTTTTTCGACGTTTTGATATGTTCAGTCTCTCTATTTAATGCTACTATTTTAAGGAATAGGAATGCATCTACTATGTCCGCAATTTTTTGCTGAGACTTTATTTATACTGATCTTTGGTACTGTCCCACAAAAGAACTACATTTAAACGTCTACAATTTATATCGTTATGCTGACCGCTTTAGGCAGTGGAGATTTTAAGGTAAATATTGCTATTATTAGAATCATTCTCAATTTACAAATGAAGATTGCATAGTCTATCTGAATTATCGTTCTACCAAATGCCGTGCTATAAATTCATGTACGATAACGTATTCAAAGGCCCTTGTTGTGATTATCAATTTGTGAGCGTATGTTTCCCATCGAAACAATAATATTTCAAATTAAATTCAAAAACACTTCTTTATATGGTATCAGTTCATCCTGCGAGAACTAACATCCAGCCGTCACTTCGAAAGAAGAGTTTTTACATTCCTTGTTCTGATTCGTGTCTTGATCGAAAAGTAAAGGTTGTTATTATGTTGTCCGTTTAATTTCAAAACTTCATTTGAAGATTCTGAGTAGGGGGGCTTTTACAAAAGAGGGTTACTAACTCTTAACCCAATAGACAGAAATTATCTTTAGCCCAGGAAATACCGCAGGAAGGTGAGGTTGTTTGACAGAGTGCGTGATAATAAAATAACACGGCTATCTAGATCAGTGTTTTTAACTGTAAATTCGGATTTACATCTAGTTTTCTGTTTTCTACAAGGATGTCAAGTAGCTGAATAAAAAGCTTAGCTTTTGGTGAAGTGACGAGGTTGAGGAAGAGCCGAAGGGATTTTGATGTTTCTTGTTAAAAAGTCCTGTAGTGTTTTCAAGAAATTTGGCTGACCATTGTGCTCTCATTGGAGTCTTGAATCAAGCCAATTCGGTGAATTTATTAATATCGAAACTCAATTGATATCGAACTTATAAGCCACTAATTAGTTTCCTTTTTTGCAAGTAGTTTCACCTGTCAGTCCGAAGTCAAATCTTGCAAGCCGATTTTGACCCACTTTCCGATATTCGATTGAAATGAAATTTTGCATACGTATGAAGATCCGATGACAATGTTATATAATATATGACAGGTTGAGAGTAAAAATGACCTATCTATAAGCAAAAGTGACTTAGTTAGTTAAGGCGTTTTTTCCCGGAGTTTTTCTCTGATTCGTTTTTAAACTCACGCGCTTCGTTTTTGCACGGAACGTTTTCTAAGCCACTTTTGCTCAAATCTTGTAGATAGGTCATTTTCACTCTCAGCTTGTCATATATAATACTGCTCTAAACCCAATATAGCGGACAACCTAAGACGGCGGATTGCCCTTTTTTTCCCTACCGCGGACACCCTAACATGGCGGATTGCCCTTTTTTCCCATAAGGGTATCAAGGGGTTCGACGAGTAAAATACAATAAACTACACCCCAGCTTCAATATTTCACACCTTCGATTAACAATAAATTTAATGAAAGTGTGTTGCGCTCTTTCTCTCAAATTGTATGTGTCTATGCATATACGCAACACGCTTTTATTAAATTTATTGTTTATTGAAGCTGTAAAATATTGCAGCTTAAATATTCAACTAAGTAGTACTAGAAAATCGACAAATTTATTTTAAATTTCTTATATATATAATTTATTTTAATTTTCTTAAATTGCAATAACTAAAATAATATTTTTTATTTTTATCTTGACTTATTTGATATTTTGAGTTATTTTTTGTTTCTTATTATTTCCTTGAAATTGTATCTTTTCCTTGGTTTTTACATTCTATTTTTTATTTTTTTATGTGATATTAGTAATAGCCCTTGTTTTAAGTTGAATTTTGAATAAAGAAATCTTTTCAAAGTTTTTTAATCGTTATCAGTTTTGACCCGGCACCCCCCGAACAGTCTGCCGACAGTTACATATTTGAGTTCACATTTTCTCTTCGACTAAAATATAGTTTACGTTATGTCACGCTACTGACGGTTTTGTAAACGTTCTTGCTATGTGTATTTGTGCGTTGTACTAGAACTAGTGATTCTGCCAATTGTTTTATTACTTTCAGCGGCTTACCAAGCATTTCTTACCGAGGATCTTACGATGTTCACTCTATTTCTTACTACGCAAAGCGATAATCTTAGCGTTCAATGGCGATAAAATTCCCTCGAAGCTCTTTTTCATTTTGGACCACTTTAAGAAATTAGGCAGAATTTCTATAACTCTATAATGTAATAAATAAGAAGAACCTATTTCGTATGCTACCTAGTCGCTGTTTGTTTTCTGTACTTTGCTTACGATTCATCCACTTGAAGATTCAAAGACCTGCAAATGGACTACATTTCAACGAACATCGCCGATAGTAATTAGTGTTTTTGAGATAATGTGTTATTTTTTTCTTCTTTCTAGATTTTGAATTATATAATGGATAGGTAAATTTCAGAGCTATATTAAAGAGTGTTTTCGATTTTGCCAACGAGACATAACACCGGGGACAACTGGAGTTACTGTGACCCTGCACCGAAGTGTAATCTGCTTCCAAGTGTTAAACCCTGTGTTCGAGTTTATTATTGTCACCCGCTGTCAAATCCAACTGAAAATTATGGCGATTAATAAAAAAGCAGCAATTTCAGCAATTATTGGTTTACTGCAGCATTAATTTTCAATGAAAATGAGTATTTTGAAGAAGAAGAAAGGCTACATGACGAATCCGAAAGTACAATTTTCCTCTTTAAAATAAAAAGAATGGAAGCTGCAAAGATTTTTCGGTTTATTTTCATTCTTATTATAACAGAACAGTAAAAATAAATAATTAAATATAAAAACTCGCAGCACGCAAGCACAACACCAGTTTACTTTACTCATCTACTTCATTTGTGTTAGTAGTGTCACAGCTGTTCCTGGTCCAAACCAGGGGCAATCGGTGTTAGCACCAAGGTTGAAATGTGCCAAAAACGAACAATCCGAAGCATAACTCGGGTCATGCCACCGCAATCTCGAACACGCATTTGCTTCTTCAAGGGACAAGGGTTAACCCAGAAGCAAAATCGAAAACACCCAAAGTAATGGAATACAGTTTAATAATAATTTCTTCTCTACATTAATTTTACGACGAAATTATTAAAAGTCATACATAGTGAAAGTCTAAAAATATAAAGATTTCAAATTACTGAAAGTAAAGGAGATATAAATCAACACTTTATAAACCCGGCAGTGTACTTTTAAAGCCAGTGTCAGAATGAAATATTCACCTCAGCGTATCGAACAATTCTAATATTAAAATCATAAAAATATCATCAATATTATTGTCGAACGCACTCAACGCCTCCGGGAAGCGGAAAGCTAAACCCTACACACTGGGCAGCAAAAGGTGGGGAAAAATATGACCGGCTCAGCCGAGAAGAAGACACGGACAATCTCTTCGCATCCATACCACAGAACGATAAGCATCTGGGTCTGGTCCCTGCAAGATACCAGCAAAATATTAAAGTGTAATTTTAAAATTTGAACCTATTGAAAAGTGAAGAAAAGTTATAATGTAATTAAAACAAACAAAAAAAAAGAAAAGAACGCCAAATTGGGGAAAGAAGCGAGGGATTTGGATGACACGTGTAAGATTAGAGGTTTCAAATAAAAAGGGGCAGTAATTAATCGAGGAATAGCGGCCAAAAGACGGAAACATAAAATACAGAAAAGATTAGTACAACATTTTTTTGGAGTATAAGATCTATCACAAAAAGGTATATTGGGTTTTACTTTGGGGGTGACGGGGTGATTTCACTTTATTTCACTTTATTTTACATGATTTTTTATTTAGATATTCATCAGGTTTCGTGATCTAGCCTGCAACACTGCAAAAGATCACCACCCCCATCCCACCAAAATATTTTTTCGTGGTATCAACCACGGAACATACTCTACCCAACAGAAAAAGAATTATCCAAATCGGTCCACGCGTTACAAAGTTAGACTACCCCTCCCCAACTCCTCCCACAATATTCCAAATTGTTTTCTCCTATTAGCAATGGGGGATCATACTCTGTACAACAAAAAAAGATCCATCCAAATCGGACCACGCGTTACAAAGTTAGGTTTCACCCTCACCCCCCACCCTTACCCAACCAAAAATTTTTTTGACATGGTACCAATCGGTGAACATACTCTACCCAACAAAAACATAATCATCAAAATCGGTCGACGCGTTACGAAGTTATGCCCGGTCAGACATAAAAAAAAATTAAATAAAAATAAAAAACAAACGCGTCGAACTTAGAACATCTTTGTTTTTGGGAAGTCGGTTAAAAAAAAGGATTTTTTTCTTTCCAAGCAAGAAATTTTCCACTAATGATAACTACGGGGGCATCTAGATATTCTGCAGCACACCTTTCGCTGAATCGTTTGCTTGGATGCTCCATTAACCGGGTTCTCGAAAACCCGGATATTATCAGTTATACTAATTACTTGGGTACCCGAATGCTCGAGCAGTTATCAGTGCTGCCGTTTTACTGTAATTTGGGTATTTTTGTTGGAAAAAAAACTACTATTTATTCATTTTCACTGCATCTTAGATATTATTAAAAAGGAGAAAAGAAAATGATTAAAAGTTTTCCCCCATCCCCTGGCTACGCCCATGCTTACCTGAAAGGTCAAAGAAATCTCATCGTGAGACTTCGATGTCTGTCTGTCTGTATGTCATTGTCGTTTTCTCAGTACTACTATTGCTATTGACTTGAAAGAAACTTCGTACAGTTGTGTAAGTTATTTGTCTGCATCTACTTCCGGGAAAAGAATTTCAATATACCATGTGGGATATCATTTGAAAGCGCTTGCTTTAAGGCTCATCTTTAAATTTTAAGTTATATTAGTTTTTTATTTATGTTCAAAAATGTTGC
This sequence comes from Leptarthrus brevirostris, assembly GCA_964036015.1. Lineage (NCBI taxonomy): Eukaryota > Metazoa > Arthropoda > Insecta > Diptera > Asilidae > Leptarthrus > Leptarthrus brevirostris. The sequence goes on along the minus strand of OZ038373.1, from coordinate 84,593,476 downwards.
CCCCCGCCACAATTCAATCGTTTTTCACGAAACCACTTTTAACAACCTGGCTAGATTCATAGCTATAGATACAATTTAACTGCAGTAACTATCGTTGCACCTTCGAACCATGCAAATTGTAGTAGTAGTAGTAGGAGTAAAAGTCATAATAAAAGGAAATGCTTTTGAGCACTCGTCATTTTGTGATTTTTTTTTCAAAAAACCGCTACACCAACAGTTATTTGAAAGTTTATATATTCAACTACTACAACTATTTTCGCACTTCAATTTAATGTATGCGTAATATCAAACCTTCTTCCCAAATCCTAAATAAATAATATAATGAATAAAAAAAAAATAGAGAAAAAGTCCTTTTTTCAATGGTCCTTTAATGGTTGAAATTCTGTATGAGTCAAGTTTAGTAATTAAAATTTGACCCATTTCCCGTTATCCAATTGTGCTGAAATGTTGCACACAACTTTGATTCTGGTGAAAATACAATATACTACATCTAATATCGTTCTAAATGCAATATGGGGGCACCCCAAGATGGTGGATTATCTTTTTCTTCACAACCCTATTGTTAGAAAGCGTTAGAAGAGTAGAATATGGTAACCTGCGTGACGTCACTGTAAACCCAATAAGGCGGACGCCCTAAGATAGCGAAGAAGATCCGATGACAATGTTATATAATATATGCCAGGTTGAGAGTAAAAATGACCTATCTATAAGCAAAAGTGACTTAGAAAATGTTCCGTGCAAACTGCATTAACTTTGCATTACCTTTTGTAGTTAAGTCGTTTTTTCCCGGAGTTTTTCTCTGATTCGTTTTTAAACTCACGCGCTTCGTTTTTGCACGGAACGTTTTCTAAGCCACTTTTGCTCAAATGTTGTAGATAGGTCACTTTCACTCTCAGCTTGTCATATATAATACTGCTCTAAACCCAATATAGCGGACACCCTAAGACGGCGGATTGCCCTTTTTTTCCCCCACCTCTTCATAAGGGTATCAAGGGGTTCGACGAGTAAAATACAATAAACTACGCCCCAGCTTCAATATTTCACACCTTCGATAAACAATAAATTTAATGAAAGTGTGTTGCGCTCTTTCTCTCAAATTGTATGTGTCTATGCATATACGCAACACGCTTTTATTAAATTTATTGTTTATTGAAGCTGTAAAATATTGCAGCTTAAATATTCAACTAAGTAGTACTAGAAAATCTACAAAATTATTTTAAATTTCTTAGTTTTTCAAAGTAACAACAGATAAAAGCTTGTTTTTTAAAAACTTTCTTTTACTTTTTTTTGCAATAACTAAAATAATAATATTTTTTATTTTTATATTGACTTATTTGATATTTTGAGTTATTTTTTGTTTCTTATTATTTCCTTGAAACTGTATCTTTTCCTTGGTTTTTACATTCTATTTTTTATTTTTTTATGTGATATTAGTAATAGCCCTTGTTTTAAGTTGAATTTTGAATAAAGAAATCTTTTCAAAGTTTTTTAATCGTTATCAGTTTTGACCCGGCACCCCCCGAACAGTCTACCGACAGTTACATATTTGAGTTCACATTTTCTCTTCGACTAAAATATAGTTTACGTTATGTCACGCTACTGACGGTTTTGTAAACGTTCTTGCTATGTGTATTTGTGCGTTGTACTAGAACTAGTGATTCTGCCAATTGTTTTATTACTTTCAGCGGCTTACCAAGCATTTCTTACCGAGGATCTTACGATGTTCACTCTATTTCTTACTACGCAAAGCGATAATCTTAGCGTTCAATGGCGATAAAATTCCCTCGAAGCTCTTTTTCATTTTGGACCACTTTAAGAAATTAGGCAGAATTCCTATAACTCTATAATGTAATAAATAAGAAGAACCTATTTCGTATGCTACCTAGTCGCTGTTTGTTTTCTGTACTTTGCTTACGATTTATCCACTTGAAGATTCAAAGACCTGCAAATGGACTACATTTCAACGAACATCGCCGATAGTAATTAGTGTTTTTGAGATTATGTGTTATTTTTTTCTTCTTTCTTAGATTTTGAATTATTTAATGGATAGGAAAATTTCAGTGCTATAGTAAAGTAATGGAATATGGTTTAATAATAATTTCTTCTCTTCATTCATTTTAGTAAAGTAATTGAGTAAAGTAAATCAAAGCAATTTAAAAGTTTTAAATGAAGTAAATTTATTATACGGACGAACTTATTGAAAGTCGTACATAGTGAAAGTCTAAAAATATAAAGATTTCAAATTACTGAAAGTAAAGGAAATATAAATCAACACTTTATAAACCCGGCAGTGTACTTTTAAAGCCAGTGTCAGAATGAAATATTCACCTCAGCGTATCGAACAATTCTAATATTAAAATCATAAAAATATCATCAATATTATTGTCGAACGCACTCAACGCCTCCGGGAAGCGGAAAGCTAAACCCTACACACTGGGCAGCAAAAGGTGGGGAAAAATATGACCGGCTCAGCCGAGGAGAAGACACGGACAATCTCTTCGCATCCATACCACAGAACGATAAGCATCTGGGTCTGGTCCCTGCAAGATACCAGCAAAATATTAAAGTGTAATTTTAAAAATTTGAACCTATTGAAAAGTGAAGAAAAGTTATAATGTAATTAAAACAAACAAAAAAAAGAAAAGAACGCCAAATCGGGGAAAGAAGCGAGGGATTTGGACGACACGTGAAAGATTAAAGGTTTCAAATAAAAAGGGGCAGTAATTAATCGAGGAATAGCGGCCAAAAGACGGAAACATAAAATACAGAAAAGATAAGTACAAAATTCTTTTGGAGTATAAGATCTATCACAAAAAGGTATATTGGGTTTTACTTTGGGGGTGACGGGGTGATTTCACTTTATTTTACATGATTTTTTATTTAGATATTCATCAGGTTTCGTGATCTAGCCTGCAACACTGCAAAATATCACCACCCCCATTCCACCAGCATTTTTTTTTCGTGGTATCAACCATGGAACATACTCTACCCAACAGAAAAAGAATTATCCAAATCGGTCCACGCGTTACAAAGTTAGACTACCCCTCCCCCCTCCTCCTACCCTATTCCAAATTGTTTTCTCCTATTAGCAATGGGGGATCATACTCTGTACAACAAAAAAAGAACCATCCAAATCGGACCACGCGTTACAAAGTTAGGTTTCACCCTCACCCCCCCACCCTTACCCAACCAAAAATTTTTTTGACATGGTACCAATCGGTGAACATACTCTACCCAACAAAAAAAGAATCATCAAAATCGGTCGACGCGTTACGAAGTTATGCCCGGTCAGACATAAAAAATAAAATAAAAAAACGCGTCGAACTTAGAACCTCTTTGTTTTTGGGAAGTCGGTTAAAAAAAAGGATTTTTTTCTTTCCAAGCAAGAAATTTTCCACTAATGATAACTACGGGGGCATCTAGATATTCTGCAGCACACCTTTCGCTGAATCGTTTGCTTGGATGCTCCATTAACCGGGTTCTCGAAAACCCGGATATTATCAGTTATAATAATTACTTGGGTACCCGAATGCTCGAGCAGTTATCAGTGCTGCCGTTTTACTGTAATTTGGGTATTTTTGTTGGAAAAAAACTACTATTTATTCATTTTCACTGCATCTTAGATATTATTAAAAAGGAGAAAAGAAAATGATTAAAAGTTTTCCCCCATCCCCTGGCTACGCCCATGCTTACCTGAAAGGTCAAAGAAATCTCATCGTGAGACTTCGATGTCTGTCTGTCTGTATGTCATTGTCGTTTTCTCAGTACTACTATTGCTATTGACTTGAAAGAAACTTCGTACAGTTGTGTAAGTTATTTGTCTGCATCTACTTCCGGGAAAAGAATTTCAATATACCATGTGGGATATCATTTGAAAGCGCTTGCTTTAAGGCTCATCTTTAAATTTTAAGTTATATTAGTTTTTTATTTATGTTCAAAAATGTTGCCCCCCGCCACAATTCAATCGTTTTTCACGAAACCACTTTTAACAACCTGGCTAGATTCATAGCTATAGATACAATTTAACTGCAGTAACTATCGTTGCACCTTCGAACCATGCAAATTGTAGTAGTAGTAGTAGGAGTAAAAGTCATAATAAAAGGAAATGCTTTTGAGCACTCGTCATTTTGTGATTTTTTTTTCAAAAAACCGCTACACCAACAGTTATTTGAAAGTTTATATATTCAACTACTACAACTATTTTCGCACTTCAATTTAATGTATGCGTAATATCAAACCTTCTTCCCAAATCCTAAATAAATAATATAATGAATAAAAAAAAAATAGAGAAAAAGTCCTTTTTTCAATGGTCCTTTAATGGTTGAAATTCTGTATGAGTCAAGTTTAGTAATTAAAATTTGACCCATTTCCCGTTATCCAATTGTGCTGAAATGTTGCACACAACTTTGATTCTGGTGAAAATACAATATACTACATCTAATATCGTTCTAAATGCAATATGGGGGCACCCCAAGATGGTGGATTATCTTTTTCTTCACAACCCTATTGTTAGAAAGCGTTAGAAGAGTAGAATATGGTAACCTGCGTGACGTCACTGTAAACCCAATAAGGCGGACGCCCTAAGATAGCGAATTACCTTTTCCTTCACAACTTCCTTGACAAGGGTATCAAATAATAACAATAATTTTTTTTATGTTTTTATTTGGCTCATCATTATAAAGCGTAAAAATCCTTCAAAAGCTTACTACCTTAAAAATTGCACAAACATTAAAAATGCACAGTAATAAATAAAAAAAAAAACAAAAAAATGGTTCAATATATTACGTTACTGTCAATAGGTTAAATTAAAAGTACTCTAAAACTTCAAGACAAAAACCAAAACATGATTTTCTGAGTGTTCCCTGAGGGTAGATGCAGCACCGAATGAAGTTCCTATTTCGGGAACCGCGTCTCCCAAGCAGAAGCCCTCTCCATAGAGCCGTTCGGCACTTTTCTAGTCCTTCGGGAGCACTCATCTAAAACTGCTCTAAACAAACGCACACAAATTTCGAACCGATTAGATTCCCACAGAACCAGTCTACAGAGTCATTGACGTCTCTCAATTCTACGATCCGAACGTGAGTCTTGTCTTTCCCGCAGCACTTGCAACAATACCAAAGCGAAGAGAAGCTCCGTGTCGTTTTCAAGAAAGACGAGGCTTCCTTTCCCCACAGATGCTAAAGAACTTCTTTCCTGAGAATGGTCAGAATCCTCTTCGCTCTCCGGATCCGCCTGTCGAGGAGGCAGCTCCCGTGGAGCAGAGGTAACCTGTACGACCGAGAGCACATCAGTGAAATCCATTGGTGTCACAAATGATGCGCTCGGAGCGCAAAGTATGGCCTTTTTCCATGAGACTCTCCTATTGCTCACTGCCTTCTTCGTTGGCGGCATCACCTCCTACACAGGCGTTCCCTTTTCTATCTTTTTTTGACTACCACTGCTGACCACCTCCTCGTCCGAGGTGTCTGCCTTTTTCCATGTTGTTTATAGTCGGTGTCGGATTTTCGTAAGGGAGTGGTTCCTCAGACAGCTTGATAGCAGATTGTTCCAAAAGAACAGATGCGGCACCGGACGAAGCCACTGTCGGTCTAAGTGTCTCCTCCACAGTGGCCTCATCCACTTTCCTGCCTGATGTCAAGAACGGCATTTCGCTTTGGTGCTTACCTCAATCTAGGTCATCGATACAATTAGGATGTGCCCGGACCTTGCCGTGGATCTTTCCGAACTTTGCTAATAAAGCCATAAGGTTCTAAGACCTCGCCCGGAGAAGGACCCGGGAAAAGCAGATTCTCGTCCGATTCATTGAGGCCGGGTAAGGCTGGAGGTGGCTACCACAAGAGTTGATGCCCTTAAGCATCAACTTCGTGGCAGCGTCGATAGTAGTGGTATAGTGGTATGGACCTTCATAATGCCGCGGCCAACCAGTCCAAAAGAGATAATATTCCCAACCAGCGACAAGGCCTTAAGGTATGCACTTTGGGTGCACCCATGAAGGTGTTCAAAGTGCATACCATAACGTTCATCCTGCCACTGACAGTCAAAGAGACGTTGAAGCCCCGCGACCGTCTTAGCAAGAGACTTTCCCAGGTCAGCTGGTAGCTGCCCTGTATAAAAATTTTCAAACTCTTCCTAGGACTACCAGTCACCTGTTGGACATAGCTATCCTCTCCTGCTACTTCTACATTAACAGGTGCTGGTTCTTTTGGTAAGGTTCTTGGTCCAGGCTTCTTGGCCTCAGTGAGACTTGGGCGCATTATATCCAGATTTGGAGGAGGGGCCGCCTTTAAGGCAATTTTAAGGCTGAAACAATTTTATTTATTTTTGCAGATGCCACAGACACTTTAGCAGCTGGTGCTGCTGAATTCTTTATGCCTTCTCGACTTTATTATTAGTCCTAGGCACAATCACTATTTTGCCGGTAATATTTCGTTTTTAAATTAAATTAAATTTTAAACTACATTTTGGGCACTTAAAATGACATGTCAGTACTCGGTGACAAAGTACTAAAAGATAATAATCTTTTAAGTGTTATAGTTAGTTAAGAGCACAAGATTATTCTTACGTATAAATTGGTAAAAAGCAGAGGTCTGACAAGTTATGTCGTTGTTCAGTTAAAAAGTAGCTTCCGAAAAGCCAAAGCTAAAGCCTGCGCAGAGTGCCGTAGATCATATTTGAATGCTAACTCATTTCGTCACACCATAACAATGTCTTATTGAGTACCACAAAAGCCTTGATCTTGTCTCGAAACTCCAAAGTTATCGAACTCAAGAAAACCTCCTAAAACTTCTCCATGTCAATCTCATTTTGAGTCGCCAACGAGATAGGTCGCTGGCTTATCTTCTTCCTTCTCATGGGTATCAAATGAAAGGGTTTGATGAGTGAAATATGATAGACTATGTGATGTAGGATGCAAGCACGCGACGAAACTTCATGTAAGGCTTAGGGATGATTTTCACTATAAACAAAATGTGCGCGCACCGAAAACTATGGGCTGACTATATTAAGTTAATTAAACTATGTGGTTTCCAGAAGAATATGTGGTCGTCGATGAGGATATAAAGATGAATCGAGTAAAGTAGGTACCCAATATTCCAGTCATAGAAAATCTGAAAGATTGAATTGTGACTCAATATAAATATACAAAAAATTATTTAGTTGCGGACGTCTCAGCGAGTGTCACAGCGGAGCGAAGGTTCAGATGTCAGCGAAAGATGGCGAGATTAATTTTTTAGAATTTCTGATCCCACTGTAACTTTTCATTATATGGGTAGGTGAGTTTATTTTTAACCGACTGCCCAAAAACAAAGAAGGTTTAAGTTCGACGTGTATATATCTAATATATAAAAATCAATATTTGTTTGTTCGTATTTTATTTCGATAAAACTTGAACTTATTGCTCGCACTTGCGCGAAGGTTATAGGGGCATAGTAATATTAAGTTACAGTAGGTGGCGCGCGTGTTGTATCGGGAAATGTATTTGAAAGAATATTTCTGCAATTCTACAATATTCTGTTTCTTCTCAACATAATTTAAAAATTGACAATCGGCAAAAGACAAACAGCAAACGTCAAACGGCATAGTCATTCGAAGTTTACCGTACATATATTAAACAAAATCTAATTATTATCATCGATGGCGATCAATGTAAGTGAATTGAAATCGAAATTATTTAATGCAAGCGCAAATTTTTTTTAGAATCTATATCGTGTTAATTGTTTCGTCAAAAAATATGCCTCAGAAAACTTCGTGGAGGGGTGGGGGTTTGAGTGGAAGTGGTATGTAGAAACTCGGAAACGGCTAATTCGATTTTGATAGGATACCAAGGATGGGGGAGAAGGTGGTGGTGACATATACAAATAATCAAAGCAATCGATATTAGTATCGAATCCATAATTGTAATAATACTCCGGTATGAAGAGAAGGGGGGGGGGGAGAAGAGAGTGATATGTACAATTGAAACCGATCGATATTAGTGTGAGAATCCATAGCTTTCGGTGTCGCTTTTGGTGAAAAAAAGCTTATAGGAGAAAAAAATTTGGCCTATGGTTGGGCAGGGCTAGTCTAACTTCACAACGCGAGGACCGATTTGGATAATTCTTTTTTTGTTGGGTAGAGCATGTTCCTTGGTTGATAACTCAAGAAAAATAATTTTGGTGGGGTGAATGTGGTGTGGTGGTGTGGTGGTGGGAGGTGGTACTGGAACCTACCTTTGTAATGCGTGGACCGATTTGGATGGTTCTTTTTTTGTTGTACAGACTATGATCCCCCATTGCTAATAGGAGAAAAAAAATTGTCTAGGGTGGGGATGGGTTAGTCTAACTTCGTAACGCGTGGACCGATTTCGATGATTTTTTTCTGTTAGGTAGAGTATGTTCCCTGATTGATACCACGAGAATGTAATAGGGGGTGGGGGTAGGGGATTAAACCTAACTTTCTAACGCGTGGACCGATTTGGATGGTTCTGTTTTTTGTTGTATAGAATAGACGACACTTTAAAGCGAAAAACAAATAGTTTTTAAAACAAAGTTGAACCGACTTCACAAAAAGCATTTAAAAGCATAAAATAATTTTTCATTTTATATCTATTACGACATTTTGAAGTCGGTGCAAATTAATCAAACAACTACAACAAAAGTATTTAGTCGTCCTTCCTTATGATCCCGTGAGCTGAAAAGTTCAGGTAGTTTTATGTATTATCTTCAATTGTGGTTGTGTAGTTGTTTTGTTTTTTTTAATTTGCACCGACTTCAAGATGTCGTAATAAATATAAAATTAAAAATTATTTTCCGCTTTTTATGAAGTCGGTTCAACTTTTTTTTAAAAACTATTTTTGTTATATATTTAAGGGGTAGTGTGTCTAGAACATTTTTACAATAGTTTTTTGTGTAATACTATTTTGTTTTTGTGTTTCTGTTTTTTATTGTCAAGGGCGTCTATCTAATCGTAAAAGGATCAGGTATAGATACTCTTAAGGGCACATATCCCTTTATAACTAACGTCATCTTGTAATGTTTTTGTGAACAATATTCACAAACTTTTATGCAATAAAATGTATTCGTTTTTATTCTAAATTTATATTTGTTACACAATGTGATAATGATTATGATATTATAAAGTGAAATAGTTTTTAAGGTAATTAAGTTTTTTAACTAAAGAGCTTATTATACTATTATTTTTTGTACTTATAAAACTCCTGATTACAAATAAATGTCTTCATTGCATAGTGCGACTATCGCAAAACCATTTTGACAGTTTGGCGTATATTCGGACCATGGAGCGTCTATCGCGTTTTATACAGGTCCTTTAAAAGCGGAATATTATTTGTATTTACTACATTTAAAAAAAGTTAAGAAATTAATATTTTAGATTAGGTTTCGAAGCCGTGGTAGAGTTAGCAAATATTTTAATTAAACTAATTTCGAAAGAATTTAAAAAATCCCCTCCATTTCTGGGCTATTGTCTCAAGTTTCCTTACTGCCCTGAATCTAATTCCCTTCCGACCAAACCCATTCAAACGCATCAAAGTGTTGTTTCCTTTGGTATGAGCTGAACATTTGGTCATGTAATTTGAGAATGGTAAAATATTTTATTTTTATTTCTTTTGAAAGAGAACATTGACCACTATTTTAAATCCGAACATAAAAAAAATTATAGGGCAGATTTTCAAAATATCTCCTACGTTGAATAACATGTAGATTCTCGAGGTGGTGACGCTTGCGGGAATAAGAGATGGACTGGCATTTGGAAACATTGAGCTCAAGAAAGTTTTTCATGCACCTGCTGGCTGCTCTGAGGGACGCCGGAACGAGCGACAGTAGGGTTAGAAATGGATAAGCTGAAAAGAACATTGTACTGACGGTTGTTGAGGTAGGATTGAATCCAGGAGACGAATCGAGGGGGGAAGCCTAGGCGATCAAGTTTGAACAGGATAACGTTATGAGAGATCTTGCTTTACTAAAATCGGTGGCGATAACATCAACATCTTTACCGTTTTCCAGGGCACATAGTGTTTTGGAGACGAATTCGGTAAGGTTGGTGGTTGTAGATCTTCCTTTGAGGAAGCCATGCTGGGAGAGGGGGAAGATAGACTTACAGTGGAAGAACATGGAATCATAGACTAATTTTTCAAATAGTTTAGGTATGGATGATAATTTAGCAATGGGTCTGTAGTTGGATACATCGTTCTTGCAGCCTCTTTTGAAGATGGGAACAATATAAGAGTTTTTCCATAATTGATGAAAAACCCCTTGAGTGACCGAGAGGCGGAAAAGCAAAGTAAAGAGTTGAGCTATATGCATGGCACACTTTTATTGAACGATGGCCGGAATGCCGTCGGGACATGGGTGAAGGTTGTCCTCAAGCCCGTTAATACTGGCGGCGATTTGTTTGGGGTCAGGGACGAAAGATGTAAACGACGTTTGAGTGCATTTGTCCAAGAACGAAAAGTAGTTAAGGTCAGGTTGTAGGGAATTGTCGCTTAAAGATTTACTGAAGAAGTATGCAAAGAGGTTGGCGATAACCTGAGGATCAGAGGAAGAGGTATTCTCAAGCTTTAGGGTGGAGGGGTAACCATTGGATTTCATCCTGGAATTAATAAAGCTATAAAAACGCTTGGGGTCGGATATGAGGCTTGTTTCCATCCGTTGGGGGTACTCATAGTAGAGGGTATCACAACGTTCAGAAAAAGAGGTGTAAGCAGACAAGTAAGAACAATAGTCAGACTCAGTCTGGGTTAGAAGAAAAGTTTGCCAACGTTTATTTCTCCTGTTGCGGAGAGAGCGTAATTCTTTGTCGTACCAAACTGGGGAGAAGGAGCAGTTTTTACGAGGAAGAAGAGGGTTAGATTGTGTAAGACAAGCGTGTATTTCCGAATAAAACGTCTCTACAGCAACGTCAATTAAAATATGTTGAGGGATATTTATTTATTCTTAATTATCATTTATTATAGTCTGTAGAATTAGTATTAAGTTATAGCTTGTATTTTGTATTTTTTATGCAATAGCTTGTATTAAGCTAAAATAAATAAATAGATAGTGATAGGGATTTGATACATACAAATTCTGATATTGAAGAGTCGGAGGTCTTAAGCAGGGTGGCATCATAACGATTGTGAGCAGCTATGAGGACCCCACGACCTGGTGGATCGGTGCCTACACAACCGTCAACACGGAAAATGGTATAGTTTGGAGGAAATAGTTCGTTGTCGAGAATTCCTGGTGTTAGATTGGTTTCAGTTAAGGCAAAGATAGCGTGCGGGAATTATTTGTGGGAGTTAAGGAAAATATTGGATGTTTTTGTGCGAAGTCCTCTTACGTTCTGGTAATATACTGACAAGCTGCTGGTTAGAGGTACTTGATCGGAGACCGCAGGTGCATTAGGGGGAGGTCAGAAATAGATAAAGAGGGGGGGGGGGGCGGTGGGGGGGGGGGGTTAGGAGCGAAAGTAGTTTAAGGAGTCGTTGCGACTTTTTTGGAAATGGGAAATGCGGCGAGAACTGACGTACGCAGCATAGATATTCTGAAACCTTATGGGAAGAGATATTGAATGATTCATGGTACTTAGTGAAAAGTTGGTGTAAGACGGTTGGGTCTGTGGGCAGGCCTTGTTGATGTATACTTAACATGACGTTGGTGCCATCAGTACAGACGGAATTCGGGTTGTCGTGCAGAAAGGCTAGAAATAGACGTACGTTTTCATAAAAACGGGACAAGAGGTATCGTCCATCGTTGGAATCTGCAGAGCGTAAAGTCAATTTAACTGTAGGTAGGATTAGGGGATCGATATATGAGTTATGTTCGGATGAAGGAGTTTTGGTTAGCGTATGGGGCGGATTAGCGGAGGTGGAAGAAGTTTGAGAAGGGGCGATAGTGAAGGAAGATGATGACTTGCAATAAGGTACGCATGCGGAGGAAGAACCGGGTGCAAGGTTTGTTGTATACAGAGGAGGGGTGGAAACAGACGGAAATCGAAGTAGAGGTGGTGGGGTGGGCGGAAGATGATGGCTTGTGGTTAGGTGGGCACACGGAAAAAGTTGGGAGTACGTGGTTTTTTGTTTTTTTTGTTTTTTGTTTTTTTTTTAATAAGATGTGGCCAAATCCTAGGGGACAACCCTTTGATGCGTTAGCATGGTTTTGGCCGGAAGGGAATTAGGGTAAGGAAAGTGAGGAAACTTGATTCTTGTTTACATTGCTGCGAGCTAGACAACAGCCCAGAGACGGAGTGGATTATTTTAATTTCTTAATAAAAGCTCACGGTCATCTGGGCTCGAACCCGGGACCCACGGCATGTTGGTCTTGCCGCTCAACGCATTGATCCAACTCCGTCTCCGTGGTTGGGTGGATGCGCTGGATATACAGAACTCAAAACAGTGGTGGTAGGGTTGTCGGCTGGGATGGATGTGTTCGAAGGCTTCGGTGTAAGTGGAACAGAGGGGTTAAGGGTGTGAGAATAAATAAAGTTAGGATACTTGACTAGGGTACTTAATTTAAAGTTTGGAAATACACCCATTTTGAACTGCCAATTGGAGTTTGGATCACTAGGTTTAGGGCTAAAGGTGAGAGGTGCGGAAGAGTGATGAGAGATTATGTTATTACTAATGCTAAGGTTCTTACTATTAGGCTGAATACTAAACTTAGGTAAAGGAAAAGGTCGTTTGGAATTACCTCTGGGATAGTTAGTGGGATTTGGTTTATTAGTATTTAATTTAGGGTTAGATGCAGAGGGCTTAGGGTTACACTTAACATACTTCTTAGTCCACTTAGGAAATTCGATAGATAGATCTCACCTAGATAAAATTGTATGGCAGGAGGGAAGAGGGGGAAATCTCAACCGTTTGGGTCTTATAGGGGGATTCATAAATTCCAGATTTTCATTTTATACACATCAGTGTTCTATTTTGATCTTTTGATCTACTCAAAGCAGTGACATCGAACAAACGCCAAAAAACTCTTCCCCGATGACCTTTTCAAAACTGTCGACAATGTTGATCTAACTTCTATCATTGCAGGTTCAGTCACTTGTTTTGAAATTACCAAAATTTGTGCTTTTTCCCAAATTTTCTCCAACATTTATGTAACTAATTCACCTGTTTTTAGTTTTTAACCGACTTCCCAAAAACAAAAAGGTTCTAAGTTCCACGTGTATTTTTATTTTTTTATGTCCTTTTCCTATTCCTTTTTGTTGGGTAGAGTATATTCACTGATTGATACCGTGTCAAAAAAAAATTATGATAGGGCGGGAGGGTGGGGGTGAAACCTAACTTTGTAGTGCGTGGACCGATTTGGATGGTTCTTTTTTTGTTGTACAGAGTATGATCCCCCATTGTTCGTAGGAGAACAAAATTTGCCTAGGGTGGGCGGAGGGGGGAGGGGTACTCTAACTTCGTAACGCATAGACCGATTTTGATGATTCCTCTTCTGTTCGGTAGAGTATGTTCTTTGATACCATTAGAAAAAATTTTGTGGAATGGAGGCGCGGTAGGGGGTTAAATCTAACTTTTTAACACGTGGGCCGATTTGGATGGTTCTTTCTTCGTTGTATAGAGTAAAAGACACTAAAAAGTGAAAAATAAAATTGTTTTTAAAAAAAATTTGAATCGACTTCACAAAAAGCGCTAAAAAGCATAAAATAATTTTTACTTTTATATCTATTACGACATTTTAAAGTCTGTGCAAATTAAACAAAGAAAACAACTACAGAACCACAATTGAAAATGATACATAATACTACCTGAACTTTTCAGCTCATGGGATCATAAGAAATGACGATTAAATATTTTTGTTGTAGTTGTTTGGTTTGTTTCATTTGCGCCAACTTCAATATGTCGTGATAGATATAAAATTAAACATTATTTTTTTATATTAAATTGCCTAACTTATTACCTTTTCAAAAGGTACAACACATCCAGGTATTTTAATGATGTAGAAATTCGTGTGTAGAAAACCTTCTGGAAAATATTAAATAAATCTGAAATTTAAGGAAATTCAATTCAAATTAATTCTAAAATGTTCTCTACTCAGTAGCTTTAGTAGTGCATTTTCCAAAAAATGCACTTCTAAAGCTACTGCTTGCTTTTAAGCCAAACATTTTTAAATCTTCTTCCAATAGTCCTTGGACTGGAATATGATCATACGAACGTCACCCTGCTTGATGAATAGCCCTCCAAACTTAAACCGAAGACACGTCTGGCGTTCGTTTCACGGTCTTACCTGACGAGGGTGATTATTTGCTACTCGACGTCGGCAGAATCTTCCAAAGATTCAGATCACAATCCCGCGCGAAATTACACTTCCGGTTTATCTTAACCATCGGAAAGTGCACATCTTTCATATTCTATTGGAGCCGTTTTTCGCTTCAGTCTACTAAACAATAAATGTAAATTATACTCCCGTAACACCCATAGTTATGGAATTTTTTTTCAAATATAATCGATATTCTTGCTGACTGACCCTATTTAATAACAAAATTTCCATCAGGTATTAGTAACAGAACGTCAAGATACTAGGGTGTGAAGTCTTGCTAACACAAGCTAATATTGGCAATAAAATAAAATCCCACTAACATTTTTTTAAACTTTTTGCAGCAATAATTAAAACTAATTACCTGTGTCCCCAAGAAAAACACTTTCGACCCTTTGTCTTAAAAATTTTGTTTATTTAAATTAATTAAAGTACAATAAAATAATTAGTCAGTCAGTGATTTCTAAGGATGCGGTTTTTCTAATCCTTTCTCTACTTAGACATGTACATATTGCACCTTTTTGGAATGGTAATAAGATGGGCAATCTGTTTAAAATATAAAAAGTGTAGTGAATATCGGAGAAAATTTGAGAAAATGCTGAATTTTAGGTAATCGCAAAACATTTTTTTCAATTTTGCAAGTGTACATGCAATGGTAGGGGTTAGATCAACATTGTTGACAATTTTGAAGAGGTCATTGGGTTAGTAATTTTGTGGCGTTTGTTTCAAATCGTTGCGTTAGGCAGATCAAAAGCTAAATTAAAAAGAGTGATGTTCTCACCATGAAAAACTGAAATTTATGAATCACTCTCAAACGGTTGAGATTGCCTCCTCATTTGGTTAGGTGAAATCTATCACCCCACTTATTTCCCCACCACAGATCTGAAACACCCTCCATATTACAAGAATCTCAAAATTTGTAAAAGTAAACCATTTGAAGCTCATAAAATATTACTGTAGCTGTTCCTGTTACAACATCCCTTTATCATAATGCTGATTATTATTAATAAGCCTAGTCATAAAAATATTTTAAAAAATTAATATAAGTGTAATGAAATACCTTGTACAAATATATATTATAAAAACTTGACTAGAAAAAAAATTTAGAAAATAATAGGTGAAAAATTCTACTAGGCTTTACTTGAGAGAAAAGAAGTGGACGTCATCGGTGTAGTATGTGATAACGTATCAGTCTACCAATCCGGAGGTCCCAGCTCGAATCCCACCGGCGGCGACCCATGGTTGTCCTCTGCTGACAACAGATTACGATAAAAAGGACGTGGGTGACGCCGAGATAATGTCAGTGGTTCGGAATCCACTTTGCAATCGTTGTCTCGCCCTATGCCCTACAAGGGGTTACGGGAATTAGGGAGAGACAGAGAGAAAGAAGTGGATGCAAGTTGTAATGAATGCTTTGGATGACACTATAAAAGCTCAGCTATATAAATTAAATCAAAATGATTGATAGACAAAGTAATAAATTTATGAGATTTACAAAATTATTTTCTACTTTTTAGTGCCAATTCATTACTTGGGTTTAACGAAAACCATTGTTTAAAAAAAAAGTAGGGACAGCTTACTTTACAGGCTCGTATCGAAAACTGTTGCTTAATACTTACATCTACTTGTTCATGTTATTGAATTTAAACTAACATAAATAAATTTATAAGCACCTAAATAAAATTAAAATTATTTTACTTAAATTAACATGAGAAAAGAAATATAAAAATAATTGATAGAATTATAAGAAAACATTAATTTAACCAAACATGCGTCGGCAAGCCAGAACATAAATACATAATTTTGTGTGCAACAAGGAAAGCGTTGATATCACTTTAAAAGTGTTTCCAACTGCTCCGAATTTATGCCCAACACGATGTTAAGCAAATACCACAATAGCAACCACTGTGGTGTGGTGCCATCTGGCGGCGATTGGGCTCATATCACTACACTTTTTCGTCTACAATTTTTTATAGCTTGTTCCACAAAGGGTAACCACACAATTCGATAAAAGTTATGATCCAAGTAATAATAAAACCTCGTACTTTTGCTTTCATTACTCATCGGTCCTGAAAAACACTCGAATTTCTGTTTGGCTATTTAAAAGGGAAAAAGGACACCGACACTGGCAGAAAAAATTCATTTGAATAGAATTGAATTTCTGTTATAGGTTTTAATTGAAAATTTTCGATAACACCCCCTCATACTAGGAATAATTACAAATGGGCTTTTGGCCACCAAAAATGCCATCGAGCTCCACTTCCTAAGCCCCATTGAGTTGTCTCTCCATCTCAGTGCTGGTTTGAGTTTAGCACAAATGACATGTGGATTTGTGAGGGCGTATCAGCAAAATCGACCCGCAAATCCTGCAGACCAGTAGGCCTAACTCGTCCTTTGCTGGAGGGGCGATTTAAACAATTGGCCAATTTTCGGCTGATGAATTATTGCAATCATTTCTGGTTTTATTACCTTTAGCGGTTTTGTAATGTCCGGCTCCTCTAAATGAGCTAAATGGTTGAGGGTTGCAGGAATGCAAGGGCTCTGTAGATAACTACTCTCTTGCCAGGATATCCACTCACATACACGACCAGAGCTTTTAAATGAAACTAGCACTTCACTTAGCCCGTATAATTGCCCAATTCTAGATGGTCCCAGAAAAGCCCTCCACAGCCTAAACACGCTCGGTCAATTTGAAATTGGTTTCGAGAACAAAACACCAAATTAGTGTTATAATTTTTCACTTTGTGGATTTTAGTTATAGTTAACTGGGCCTAGAACTCTTGGATCCAGATCTAAAGGGTGGCTGGTATTTAAGCGGGCTTATACCATTAGGGTTGTGATAGTTTAGAAGGACCACCAAAGGACGGGACTCCATGCCAGACTCGTGCGGTATTGTGTGCACTCAAACACGACATTCAAGCAATATTTATTTGTTTTTGGGGTTACAATTGTCCATAATTTATGCATGAAAATTTCTAAATGGCCAGGGGTGGCGGCCATTCTGATTAGGGCGCATTGCATTTCGCTCCTCTAGTCTTGGACCCCATTAAACTCGAAATGCAAGTTCACTGCATTTATATGGATACTTTGGACTACGGTGCAGGCTGCAATACAATTTATGTCAACAGATGAAGTGGACAGAAGGGAGCTTTTGTGAACCGGTTGCGGACCAAATTCACTTTATTGGATGAGGTAAACTGCAGGATGACACTTGGGGTGGGATTTTCAATTTGTTGCACACGATGCAGGGGAATTTAGATATGGGTGAATTGACATTTTCAGAATTTCAATTTTAAGTAAATCTCTTTATAATTCTGCTCAAATTAATGTGTGAAATTTAACTTAACTTGCAAGTAACCAGAAGGGACTTAGGAAGTTTTTTTTTACTGTACAAACACTAACTACAAGTAAACTTGCAGAAGTTTTGATTCTTTTAGAAATAACTTGAACAAATTAGTTAGTAGTTTGGAATATTATGTGAGGAAAGACTTTTTCATAAATTACTCAGAAATAACATAACGAACCTACTTTCGACAAACTTTTAAAATTCTAGTTCTCAATTTGCTTCCCGCTTAACTCTGAAAAATATTTATGACATATTTTCTCCAGGAATGACTTCTACAATTGTGCCAAATTTCAAGTCTATACACCAGTCTATATATAGCAACCGCTACCTTATCACTGATGGCCGAGAATTAGTTAGTAGTTAATAAGAAAGTGTGACATAAATACAGACATACACCAAAGTCTCAGCATAAGAGTTTTAAGGATTCGAAGGATTTCTGAACGATTGATATAACAATTTAGATTTTGGCAAAGGTAAAATATTAAACGAAAAAGCAAAAGCAAAACGCATTGAAACAGCATTGGACCTAAACACTCCCGAAGAAGAAGTATGGAGAAAACTTTTTATAGGTACTCAAAACACAGTGTGCCCAGTTGGTTAATTACACTAAAAAGGAGAACTTTTTGTGTGCTCTGAAAACCCTTGATAAATTTAATAAGGAAAAGATACAGGCTTGCAGCTCACATAAATTTTTAATCGAATGGGTAATGTTGAAAGCTACTTAACACCCGCTTTCGAGGCGGAAAATAAAAATCGGATGAGCTTTATATCCGCAGCCCAACATAAAATGCGATGCGGGTTTTGCGATGTTTTCAAAGGGTAAGTATTAATGTGATGATGTTTTAAAGGGTAAAAGTATTAAATAATATCCAATGAATATTGCTTAATAGATTTTGAGTAAAGGAGGTGACGATGTACATCTTCAGTGCAGTATGAAGTAGTGTGGAATCCTCAGATTCAGTTCTTCTGCGAACTCCATGTGCTTTAATTTGAGATTATCGTCCATGTAAGACAGAGGATTTCTTATTAGCTTTTCTTAAGCGTCGTTGAGCTAAGTTCCTTGAGTTACCTAAATCTTCAGAATTTTATTGAAGGGTAGTTTGACTATAAATCGGCCAGAACAACTATCATTCACGTTCAGCAGAAGTTATTGAATGCGTAGGGGGCTCTTCGGCTTCTACTTTCTAAAAAATTGTATGGATGATTCCCCCAAAGGGCTTTGACAAAGTCACGATCCATCCATGAACAATATTTTGTTTTTTTTTATACGATGTGGCCAAATCCTAGGGGACAACCCTTTGATGCGTTAGCAAGGTTTTGGCCGGAAGGGTAAGGGAAGTGAGGAAACATGAATGTTTTGTTTTTGCATTACTGCGAGCTAGACAACAGCCCAGAGACGGTGGAGTTTTTAATTCAATTTTAAAAACTCACAGGGAGACCTGGTCTCAAACCCGGGCTCAACGAATTAATCCAACTCCCTCTCCGTTGCGGGAGTTGTTGTGCAACCTAATTGCTGGTAATAATTCTGTGTAAAACTACAAATACTCCATGTTTGTATTGTATAGCCTCTGTCACTGACGACCGGGTAACATTTTCTCTCTCTCTCTCTATCTCACCAGTTCCCGTAACCACTTATCGGGCGTGGGACGGGAGATGAACTTCACCCAATTCGGGACAACGATTGCATGTGGACATACCCACAATTTAAGGTGGTCTTTTAATTACCTTTTTATTGTAGTCTGTTGTCAGCAGAAAAGAACCATGGGCCGCCGCCGGTGTGGTTCGAACCTGGGACCTCCGGAATGGAAGGCCTACACGTTAACACTAACTCCACCGAAGATATCTTTCTACCTTTTTATTGTAGTCTGTTGTCAGCAGAAAAGAACCATGGGCCGCCGCCGGTGTGGTCGAACCTGGGACCTCCGGAATGGAAGGCCTACACGTTTACATTAACTCCACCGAACATATCTTTATTCCTTCCTTACAAGAATTAGTTCTACGCCGAACAGCTAGTATGAGGACCTAGTTCTTCCTTTATGTAGGCAGTCAAATTTCTAGTGATGCCATCCTTATTTGAAGCTTGCAATTCGGACAATGGATGTGCATTTGAATTTGTTTATAAGTGTGCACTTTGCCGTAGGGTGTTATGTTTGGACTGATATTTTGATCATCCTTTGGATGTACATCTGGCGAAGCTGTATCCTAATATAAGACAATTAAAGCAAATTTGAAATTTGTTGAGTTGATGGATGATGTCGTTCTGATAGGCTAAACTTGAGAAAATTCTGGCAGGCGTCGTTTTAAGCAGCTCTAACTGAGCTAATTGTTAATACTTCTGGGGTGCCATGAGGTGGCCATCTCGGACCATTGCTTTTATTATTTAATGTGTGTTTATTACCTAATGATGTGTCTTTGATTCTGTCTCATTCTAAAATTCTTTGTTATGCTGATAACGCCAAGATCTTTCGTGCTGTGAAGAGCGCTTTCAACAGTCGCTTTAAATGCTGACACTAAACATCGTTTAGTTCACATCTATGTACTTTCCTGAAAAGTTTTCCTTCACCATCAATGGTGGCCTCTGATGCTTGGGTGTCTTGCTGTGTTCCCGTTTTTCTTGCGATTTCGTATTTAATAAGTACGGAGACTTTGGGTTTTCTCAAGCGGTGGTCAAAAAAGTTGATGACCCCTGCAATATCAATTTTCTCAACTATACTTTCGTCAGCCCTGTTTTGGAATTTGTCTCTCTTGTTGGGTTTGGTTCATCAATCGTATGGAGGTGGTTTAACAGAGGTTCCTTCAGTTCACTTGACTCTCCAGCATTATTAGCTTATTTAGCATATAAATTCCTGCTCACTCTTTGAGGAATCACGGCTTCTTGCATGTGTCTCGTCACCGCACTAATTACCATAAATTTGTGAAATAAATAAATAAAAATAAAATATAAATAAGAAAATAAAAGCAGTTTTACTTTATCAGTGCGCTTATGTAGGTGAGGTACACACCTTTTCTATTAATAATAATAATATCGAATGGTATTCTAAAATCAATCAATCAATTATTTAATAGTAAGAGTAAGAGTCTGTTTAGCAGCCGCTTGTTGTTGTATTTGTTTACAAGATTTGCCAGGAGGTATCCCAATTTTAGTCTGATACTGTGAGGTGCTGTGTTAGATTACCATTAAGAATTTACATCAAGACAATGCAAATTTTCTGATTTACTCAAAGGTTAAGAGTGAATATAATACAGCTCTCGGAAGTAATGTGCAGTGATTATAAAACGAGCGGTGTCACCTTTGGAAGTTTAACGTAAGCGTTCCTTCACAATTATTCTTGAGAGTTGGGTCGTAGTTCACTGTACTGGGTGAACTGGTAAACAAATGGTTAGTAATCTTCACCCACAGAACAGATTTGGCCGTTATTGCTGGATATTTCGATCCAAGAATTGTTTTTTACCTGAATCTTTAGTTCGCAATAATAATAACATATTTCCCTTGGATTGTATTTCTTGCCGATTATGAGTTAATGCCTTCATAATTGCATGTTGGTTTTTGACTAACTGTTTCAACATTGTATTATCCAATTGCTGACTGCTTATACTATATATTCCTTAAACGAGAACTGAGGTTGAATTTGCTGTTATGAGTTTGCAGGCATTTTAACGTGTTGTTTTTTTAGGTCAGTCGACTACTAGCGACATCTTTGGCGGATATACCTGCCTTTGGTTGATCTGGAGCGTATAGGCGAGCTAAAAAATTCAGGCATTCCGAGCATATCCAAGAAAAATACTTCAAACCGAATTTTTTACTGTTTTCAATTGAGGTGAAGTGAATGATATCGTGTCGGCCTTCCATCCCGAATTTCCCAGGTTCAAACCCTACTGACTCACAGTGGCCGAAATTCAAAAAACAACCTTGCGCCCTCCATGGAGCAAATCTATTAAACTAAGTCCTTGGACATTGTGATTTGATAAAGATCAGCTGCCCATATATTGGTTATATGGTTCAATGATAGGCAACTTACACATAAGCCGCTGATGGTTTCCAGACCGAGCTCAGGGATAGAAATAGTAGCCTTAAGTATTTTTCACCCAATTAGGGTTAAAAAAAACCATTGGGTGTTGTAGAAGTAATGTCAGTGGTTCAGAATCAACCTTTAATTAAAGGTCTTGCAATCATTGGCGTGAATCGGTTGATCGTGACCATGTCTATGTTGTGGGTCTAGAGATATATATTTTGAATTGAGTTATATACATGTACTTAACAGAGTTGAACTTTGTAACTTTACTTTGCGTTGGAATGCTTCAGAATGGTTTATCACAAGGTACTTATCATCGAGCATTTTGCAAACAAATCACCCAGACATTTATCGCTCATCCAAATCCGATTTAATCGATGTTAACAGCGCTAAAGGAACTTTCGCAAGCAGTTGTGCTGTATCCAAATGTTTGAATTCTGGTGAATTATTTTATCATCTTCTAATAAGCCTGAGCAATGGGCTTGTAGAGGTTTTTTTGATTTTTGTCTTTTGAAGAATGCCTTTACGACGTTCGGCAGATCTATAATTTTTCCTATAGTGGCTTCAATCTCTTTACAATCGTTTCAAAAATTCAGACATGCTCGAACTAAAGCGCTACGCTTATGCTGGAGCGACTAACTCTACTACTGTTTTGTATTAATTTTTTTTTAAAGGATAAAGTTTCGGTGATATTACTCTGCTTCTTGTATCGTTGGGTTTTGGCCTTGGTTGGCAGGTTAGTTCACCGTAAAAGGTTGTGTATCCAGTCTTAACTTATTGTAGTATAATTTCTCTAAGTATGGATGTAATTAATGTTCGTAAGCCATGCCCTGAAGCTTGGTTATGTGGTTGTCTTCGATACCTGCCGATAGTTCCATCACGACATTCAAATTCAATATTAGGTATTCAGATGTCTTCTGGATCCTTCTTGTAAATCCTGATGACTCGTCCAACCTCCTTTCCAATATCGTCTTGGATAATAAAAGCTGAGACCTTAGTAAAGATGGCGAAGGGCTGTTGCCTCACCGGTTGAAAAAAATCCCACAAATATACCTCAAAAATACGTCTTGTAAAATGAGTGGATCAGAATCTGTAGAATTCACAGTATTGTAATATTGAGAACATTCTCATCAGTAGAGTGCAGCTAGATGATGAATATTTCTCAATAGGCAATAATGAATATCTTCTTTACAGCACTCAAGAGATGATGGTAAAAAATATTTCCAAAACGAAGATTCAGTCCATATCCACAGCAAGCTAATGCCAAATCTTAGTACAAAGAGAAAATCCTAGGAAAAATTACGGTTCCACTCATCGTAGTCGTGTTGCAAGTAACACATTCTGTGAAAATGTACGCAGCCTTCCTTCCAGTAATTTTCAAAGTGTTCATAGGCAAGTTTTACGGAACTGCACCGTAACATTTACTACGTGATGGCCTAATACGCCCTTATCCGCTAATAAAAGGCACGTTTTACGGTTCTCTACAACTTGAAAGCATTTTCTTCACTATGTTTCCTGTGTTTCTAAATTTTAACTGAATTGAATGGAGTCGGAATTGGATCATCTGGCTGAGTAGCACGATCTCCACGCCAAGATTTCGTATTTCGAGGTTCGGTCTCCCCGTGAGTTTTTAAAATAAATTAAAAACATCCACTTGTCTAGCTCGCCGGAATGCAAAAATAACACATTCAAATTCTCTCATTCCCCTTACCATAATTCCCTTCCGGCAAAGCATCCTAACACATCATAGGGTCGTTCCCGTTCTATATTTCTGAATTTCGATGTAAATATTATTGTATAGTTAACTTTGAATAAATATGTTGACAATAGTGTCAATAAATAGTCAAAATATATAAAGGCACCTCTTTTAATCTCTTTAAAAGTGAATTTTGTAAAGTGAAGATTCCGAATCTCAGACTGCATTCATTTTTTATTTAGTGTTTCTTGCTAAAGTTGAATTAATTTGATTAATATGATCGGAATATACTTTAAAACCGATCTGATACTTGGGGCTTATAGTTGAGGAAATTTTACGGTACTGTTCCGTAAAAATTAAGGTAGCTGACAGCTGCAACACGGTTACAGTTGAAAACCGGAATTTCAGAATTTTTCTCTCCATGCACTGATCATTATTTATGGTTACAAACTTCAAGTTTTTAAATTTGCACTATGTAGCTATTTCTTGAGATTAACCCCACAATTTGTCCCCATCGGGCTTGTATTTATTTCTCTTAATACTTTCGAAAAAGTTGTCATATCTCCAGAATCGTTCTTGTATTTGACTGCTATCATTATTTAAAAAAGCAAGACAGCATGGTCCTGTTTTTTCAATGACACTATTTCAATATATTTCTTTTTAGGGTTCCATACCATAAAGGTAAAAATTAATCTACTAGTGAGAATTCAGTGTATGTCTACTACGCATCTACTCCCGGTGTAAGAATTTCAGAAATATATTGTTTTTGAATTAAATAGAGAGGGAGGGGGAGAACTAGAAATTTGTTTTTCTTTATATCTCTCTGGTTCCTTTAACCCGTTGTGTGGCGTAGAGCGTCTACAACACCGACTCTCCACCTGGTCCGGCTCTGCGCCAAGGCCTTCTGCTGTTGCACGGTCGTCCAATTCGGCGTTTTCCTTGTATCTCGTGGGTATTCCCATCTAGAGGCTGTTCTGTAATGTTATTTGAACCCTTTCTTAGTGTGTAGCCTATCCACTGCCACTTTCGCCTACGAATACTGGTGTCTATCCCGTATTGGACTGTAAGTCTGCGTAGGCCTTCGTTGATAATGACCTTCGGCGAAGGAATGTTACGGCTGCCGGAGGCACAGGTTGATAAAGGCTTGTAGCTTAGGTGATATTTGGCAGGTCACTTTCCATGTCGAGCAACACAACAGCACAGATTTTACGTTCGACTCGAAGATCCGGAGTTTTGTGCGTCTGGACATGTTGTTATTGCGCCAGATCTCAGAAAGAGTATTACATGCAGCTCGATTCTTATTGATGCAAGGCTGTACATTAGCTTCAAAATTTATCCACTTGTTCTATTTACTGCTCTTCCATATAATTTTCATATTGTCTCCTGGAGTAAAAACTCATGTTTGGCTTTAGCAGCATGATCTTAAGCCCTGCTCTGCGAACTCCTCTGCTCAGGGTTTCGGACATTTGGGCTACATGATTCTTTTTGTTTGATAGGAGACATACATCGGTATAATCCAGATGCGTAAGGTGGTTAACAAGTTTCCATATAACCCCTCGCGATAGGTGGTCGCCTAGGGCGGCAATAGGCATCCTTGTCCCACTTTGTTCAGCACTTGGATGGGCTCTGACAGTTTTCCCTTATGCAGGCCCATATATTGGTCAAATTACCAAGGTTGCAAATTTGGTTCTGACACCATTTGTCCTAATAAAGCCTTGAAATAGTTGAGTCACAATTATTTATACATATCAGATTTATTTAATTTTATCTAAACCCTTCGTTGTTTTTTTGCAAAATGATGTTAAAACATTTTTTTCTCATGAAACTAGTGAAAATGTCATTTTGAGAACGCGTCCCAACGCGCATTTCCGTATTTGAAATGTTCATAAAACAATGAAATACTAATTTAAAAATAAATAGTTCAATCATGTTTGACACACTTGTATTAGTAGCATAATCACAATTATAAATAAAAGAAAATGTAAGTAACTTCACATTTATCTTACGTATAACTTTGTCCGGCAGTTTGTAGATCACTTCGTGAACGCACTCTATTCTGTCAAAAAGTAGTGCCCAATTACGTCAAGCGAGGCCCTACTGTGCAGTCGCACGATGAAATCTCTCGGTTGTTTTGTGGCGGTTTTCAATTAATTTTCTTAGTAAGATTATTTCAGTGATGATGCCTCAAAATCATTAAAATTACGATAAGTGAAAATAATTAGTCTTAATTCCATTAAATAATGCTGTTCTATTTCCGCCAGTGTTATATATTAGCGCCCAAGATGGCCAATGACTATTTAAAATAATACGAAGCGTTCAAAAATTATTTCGGGAACGGTCATTTCGAGAACGTTGCCGAATATGACGTTATGACATTTTATTAAAATAAGAGAACATAAGACAATGTAGAGTACAGATTTAAATATATTTTATTTAACATTTATTTTAGTACCGTATTCACAACTAAGCTTATTTTTAAGTTTTGAAATACGTTCTCTGAGTGATGTTATAATACACCCAGTTTCTTCGGAATCCTGGATAAATGATTAAAATGTGAATATTTTGCGCGCTTCTTTTACACCGCAATTATTGATAGTAACGTGTACATTGTAAGTTATTTTTTGGATTTCCATGACGTGATAATTTTTACAAAATTTCACATATCCAAATTCGTCACCTTGGTGATTTTGACCCATATGAGCCTTCTCAAAATCGACGAACATTAGATCTAATTACATGTAGAGAGGACCTCCATTCGGCGGATTGCTTGATGATAATTCGGAGGGTGTTGATATGATTGCTTCAGGAGAAACCCTCATAAAAACCTGCCAGTTCATGGCTAAGAGTACGGTCGATTGTCTGCTTAACTTATTCCCAACAACGTGCGAAAATATTCCATCCCCCCGTATCTCCGAATTTTGTAAACCCCAAAATAAAACCAAAGGCTGACTTGCACTTGGCCGATAATTTGTTTATAATAGTTTACAATTATCATTCATTGATAATATTAAATAAATAAATAATAATAATAAAAGATCATGGAAAATAGCAGGAGCAGCATCCTTTTAAGATGTGGATTGAGTTGACGGAAGGTGTCAGGTCACAAAGGCATTTTTCAATCCTGTAAAGATTGAAATAATTTATTTAAAAATGTTAGCGCAACATTTTCACTGTCAATTGATCTTATTCTTCTATTCAGCATTTATAGGAGCGACAAATGTTAAGGGTTTCATAAAAATTTCTTGATAAAACAGCCCTTCTAGACCCCTGGGTGACTTGTCGGGCAAACAAAGCTGCTGTGACATCCTACAAATAACTCTGTTTCGATTGCCCCATTGTGATGTCATCCCGTGTCACAAGGGGGGAATTTCTTAGAGCAAAGTGCTTGGTAGACAACAAATGCTACGGTAAGCCTTCTCGGAGCGAAGGTGTGTTGCGTCTTTTCCTGTCTGTTTATTGGCTTGGTTGACGGCACCAATTCCAATCTCTAACCACATCAAAATATCTGACGAATTAATGTGATTCAGCGACACGTGAGCAGAGAAAAATCAACAGGTAAAGCGGTCGACTGATTGACCTGCAGGTCTTAACCGTGATGCAGACAACAGTGTAGATTGATTGATTCGTATCTCCCAGTGCTAATTGATAATTTGTTTGCTTGTCAAATACTACGGGGAATTGTTTTCGACTTTGTTGGCATTTCCAAGAGAACTGCTTCTTTAATCGACGGGGATCATTTCGTGAAGTGTCGAGGAGACAGAAATTGGAGGTCAGAATAGGTAAAAATATTTTAGAGTGGCCTGACGCCACACCATGGAAGACGCATTTATGAGTAGATAAAATATTTCAAGAACATTTTGTATTAGTCATTAGAGTTAATTTCGTGACAAGTTCCAAGCGATGAGATCACGAGCCAGAGAAGCTATTGGATGTGATTGAACTTTTGGGTGCTCATTCAGTGAAACATCTATTGTTACCGCTAACAAAGTTTCCTCCGGTGTATTTGATGAGAAAACTAATTACTATCCCCGCGTGGAGGAAAGTTGTCCACTAAGTATCCTGGAGGCAAATTACCTTGTTCAGTTGTTCGTTTACCAAAGTTGAAAACAAAAAGTTTAAGCTCAGCTCAGTTAAAAGTTTGCATCATGTCGTTGGAAAGTTTTCGGCTTCTGCTGAATCGCACATCTGTGAGAGCTTCCTAAACGTTAAGAAAACTTCCACATACACATGTATAGAATCACTTGAGTATACAGCAGTGTAAGAGCAACCTTGTGCCGTATGTACTACTCTTGAAAGTATATATACATCGTTCTAATTAAATCCACAATAAGTAACCAGGTCTTCCTTAAGAAGAACACAGAAATGCGGTTATAGATCCAGCCCACCTGTCTTGAGGGGGAAAAACTTTGTTACGAAATGTTCCTTAAATGATTTCGCATGTTCTGGAAGCGGAAGTCTCAGCCACTCTCTAAGAAAAGCCTATAGACATGCCTTTGCAACGCTAAGAGTGTAATTAATCCATCAACAGATGGGGGTATGGGAATCTAACGACCCTTTGTGACTAAGATGCTGGTGTTTCGAATATTATGCAAGCAAATGACTCTCTTTTGTTTCTTATTCAAAGGAAACCAATCTATGGGATCACAAAAGTTACTTTGAAACGATATACTGAAATCACCCATTGTTGATGTGCAGCCAGGGCAGCCAGTGGCATTTCTTGTTAATAGAATTCTGGTCATCCAAACTGAATACCAAGGGAACCTTCCATAAGACCTGCAGGTGTATTTTTATTTACTTTTGCTTTGAATTCGGAGCAAAACACGTGTTACCTTGTGGCTGCTGCAATTAGCGAACATCAGCAGAAAATGCCGGTAGAATATTAATTGCATGAGCACCTGATTTTCTAATTCACTTCCTTAATCAACTTTTAACGTTAATTTGGTAGCTTGAAAGAAATTGTTGTGCGCCTTCTTATATGTAACAATTTTCCCAATTTAATTCAGATTGCGTTATGCACTTACAAATTGGACACATTTTCTGATGAATAAAAATTTTTTGCAGGTAAATTTGTACATGGTCGGTCCATAATGACAATGTTTTCCAGATTGTGTATTCTAGAGTTGGGTCATTCCGGATGTGTAAACTTCCAGGAACTATGTTTTCTATCGGAACGTTTCCCTTATTTTCCTTAGATTTTAGTTTAGCGTGTCCACTTAGTTCTGATTTCACTGTGGATAATGCGAGATGGCGCGATGAGATGAGATCGTGTTAAAATCAGATCCACTTGAGAACGCATTCACAGGCAGCCGGATTGAAAGTGAGAGTGCGTTCTGACATTGGAATTACAATATTTAAGAAATGAAGTGGATATGCTGTAAATGAGATGAGATGGCAGGGAAACTTCACCGTTTAGGAGCTGCAGGGTGATAAATATGATCTTCTATGTAGTTTTATTTTGCCAATACTCCAGTGACAACATTGTTTCAAACTGGAGACAACATTGCTAGAAACTGGATATTTGGAAATTGTTGGAGGTGTATAAGTGCGACCACACCAAATCAAGTGACTACAGACCGATCAGTCTAACTTCATTTTTTTTTAAATCTCTTGAAAGGATTCTGGGTCCGTATGTTAGGAAAAATTTCAACCGGACCCAACATACATACAAAAAGAGCAAGTCAACATTTCCCTATATGAGGTAGCGTTCGAAATCGAAAAGTCCATGAAATATAAAGAATACATCTTGGGTACTTTTACTAATATAGAAAGGGTTATCGTATTAGCTCTAGAGACTGCAAGGGTGAACAAAATGATGACCTCGGAGTAAGGCGGCTGCACTCTTAGCAAACCAGCTGACGCTTAAGAGGTGGGGTGCAAAGGTGGTCGCTAATCCGATGATGTAGTTTTATTAAGAAGTTAAGTTCCTTGTCGTAAACCACAGGACTTCATCAACCCACGCAAGACACCAATACCCAAATGGGACTCTTCATAGTAGCTTAGGGCTGAATCTAAACTCGATCACTGAGTACATGTTACTGATTATGCACTTTAACAGAATGTTGGAGGTAAGTAATACCGGACAGGCAGTTCTGGAAATAAGAACAGAAAAACCTGCAGATAGCGTAAACCGCTCACTCATTGTCAGAAACACAATACAAAAGAAACTATAGAGCACCTCTTATGTCGTTGTCCTGCGTTTGCAAGGTCAAGACAGTACATACAAGGCAATTACTTTATTAAAGGATTAAAAGAAGCTTCGAACAACAGCATGCGAAACATTGTGGAGTTCGCAACGGAGACAGGTACCTTTACGGCTAATAGAGGGAGAAAGAGAGTCGTCAGATCTTTAGGTTTGTACTTAAATTTTTTCTTTAATATGGACGCGGATTTTTCTATCCATTTCCATTTTTGGGTTTTCGTACGTCAAAATAATTTTCGCTTCAGCTTCTTCATGCAAAATAAAATCAGCAATTTCATTAATCCGCTTTAACCTTAAACTGGTTTCTGCCATTCATTTACTCGCGCAACATGTATTATTTATTCGACCCCTTATTGATAAGAAAATGTAAGAAGATCCTTAGATCAGTATATAAAATGAACACAAGTCAATATATTTCGGCTCTGCTGTTGAGCTCTTGGACTCTAATGATCTTAAATTCCTTTGTGTCGTTCTAAAGTTTAAACACGTGCAACAACTTACATTCCTTCTGGAGAGCCCACGAATACTTACGATCTTCTCGCTTCTTGCATCGATGTGGCAGTCAGTGCATTTTACGATAATCTATCCACTTGTTTTTTGCAATATGTTCCTAGTACAAATAATTCCTAGTCCGCCCTGGCTGAATAGTTCACTAAAACATCTTAAAGGATTTAAAAAAATTAATCTTTTGAAAGCGGTTCTTTTTGTCAAGGAGCGATGCAGAATTTTAGCAGTATTCACATTTGCGTGGTCAAGTAATTTCAGAATGAAGTCTACTTTACGTGACTAATCTAAATAGTTTTGGAGATTTGTTGGCTCTAAGCGTTGTACTAATAGTTACCCTACTTTATTAGTAGCTAGGTGACATCGAGAGTGCTGACCCTATGCAGATTGCAAATCTATTCTGCGACATTTTTATTACTTCTTTTATTGACAATAACTGTGATACTAGGCTTATGGATTTTAGTTACTTGACAATGTTTCCTCCCTCTTCACTTTAAATGAAAGATCTTATATTTGATGACCACTCAGTCGCGAAACATATTAATAGTTTGGCTAATAGTTTCTCGTGTGGTCCTGATGGTGCTCCTCCTTTTCTTCTTAAGAACTGTTCTTCTTGTTCCTGTTCTTTGTTTCTTATTAAATTTATAATTTTCTTATGGTCTCTTCCCGAAATCTTTGAAATTATCCCTTATTATTCCTCTTCACAAGAAGGGCAAGAGGTGTGAAATTTCCAACTATGGACCTATTGCTAACTTTTGTTGCATTGCTAAATTTAATGAGGCATTAGTCTGCCATGTATTTTATTTCCTGGGTACTTTCCAGCACAGCTTTATGAATGGAAGGTCAACTACAACTAACCTTCTGGAATTTTCTAATTTCTGCATATCTGAAATTGATTAGAAGGTTGACTGTGTTTTCACTGATCTTAGCAAGGCATTTGAGAGAATAAATTACCAAATTTTGATGCACAAGTTAGCCGCTCTAGTGTTTCCATCCTTGATTG
The DNA here is from genome assembly GCA_964036015.1 of Leptarthrus brevirostris. Lineage (NCBI taxonomy): Eukaryota > Metazoa > Arthropoda > Insecta > Diptera > Asilidae > Leptarthrus > Leptarthrus brevirostris. Next base: position 84,562,478 of record OZ038373.1, on the reverse strand, counting down.
TTGACTGGGTTCGTTCGTACTTGTTATGTCAAACGTTCCGCAGTTCCTTATCCAGGTATACTTAAAATACTATCCAGATATACATATATACAATATATACCGTAGTGCCTCAAGGAAGCCATCTTGGCCCGATTTTTTTTATTATTTACATAAATTATGTACCTATGTTCTTAGGACATTCCAATATTCTCTGTTATGCTGACAGTTGCAATATTTTTCGTGTTGTTTACTATGCAGGCGACTGTGAAATTTAAAATTCTGACTAAGATGCCTTTTACAATCGGTGTTGTGTTATACTATGTCGTTTGCTCGTAAAAAATCCTCTTGACTGCAGTTACACAATACATGGTTGCTTACTCAATAAGACTAAGGACTTGGGAGACTGGCTGAACAGCCGTTTTACCTTCGACGACCATATTGATGCGATTGTTTATTGTTCTTAAGGCTAACTCGACTTTGGGATTTATTAAACGATGGGCTAAAAAATTCGATTATTTCAAGCGGCTCCTTTATTGTATTTTCGTTAGGGCAATTTTGAAGTACGATAGCTGGCCGGGTTGAAGCAGTCCAGCGCCGCTTCATTCGTTTTCCACTTCGAGCACTTCCATGGATCAACTCTCTTATTCTGTTCCCTTACTTAGATATGTTAAGCTTATACAGCTGGACTCTCTTGAATCTACAACTGCAAAACTGTTTTCGCTTTTGATTACCTACAAGGGAAAATCGACCGCTTCCTGAGAAACCGAGATTTTCTTAAATTACCTTCACACCGTACTAATTATGGTCTTCATAAACCAATCACTTCGATGTCCGTTATTTTAATTTGCATTATGACAGCATTGATTTCAAATTATCTAAAAAATGTGTGAAGAGTAAACTTTCTGACTATTCGTTTGGTATTTCGTAGTTTTTAAAGTAATTCAATATTTGGAGATAGAGTTGGATCAATTGGTTGACCGGTACGACCACCATGCGATTAAACCATTCAATTAAAAAATCCACTCCGTCTCTGGGCTGTTGTCTAGCTCGCAGTATTGCAAAAACAAGACATTTAAGTCTCCTCACTCCCTTTACCCTAATTCCCTTCCAAACAAAGCCATTTTTTTTTTGCGGGAGAGGTGAAAATCTTCCAAAAGACACCAGACAGCCCGTGCCCTCCGGTAGTGTGAGATTCTTACTCACTAAAAACACCTTTCTGGGGATTAGCCGAAACAGACCACATAACCGGGTCCCTTTTCGTCCCCTCCCAGTCTCCCTTAGTGGGGGCAACTGAGTATCCAGTTTTCCCACTGTCGCCACTAACCTCGGTTTCCTGGGTCACTGCTAGAATCATAACCTATCTGCATAAATCCATGATTTCCTACCGTCTCCAGTGTTCCTTCTTGGTCCATGCGTTAGTTACATCATTTACCCCTTCACTGTCTACGACATTGAAGGGTTCCAGACCGTAACGCTTTAGCCCTGAGCCAGGACAAGGAACCCCCTCCGGATTAACCGCAGCTAACCCTAGAGGGCAGATCTGCATAAATCCATATTTTCCCACCGTTTCCAGTGTTCCTTTTTGGTCCATGCGTTAGTTACAACCTTCATCCCTTCTCTGCCTACGGCATTGAAGGGTTCCAGGCCGTAATGCTTTAGTCCTGAGCCAGGACAAGAAACCTCCTCCGGATTAACCGAAGCTAACCCTTTGGAAGGCAGATCTGCATCTTCTCCTGGTGTGCGTATCGCGGAGATAGCCAACTCGTGGCACCCTTCTCCAGGACTGCTACAGCAGTTTCAGCCGGTGGAAGCGAGCCAGCCTCCATAGCCGCCACAGTTCCTTCGAAAGGTAATTCTCCCAAAACTGCTGCTGTTGTGTTGTGGGTACCGTGGGTATAGCCAACCTGTTGAGGTCTCCCATACAATCCACCTCCACTACCACAGAAGCGCCCGAGTAAAAGGCCATTCGCGACCCAATTACCCCTGGGTCCTGCAGAGGGGACGCAACACTACAGACTCTCTTGGAGTTAGGGGGATTTTTCAAGAGGTTATCTCCTCCCGCATTAGTTACTTGGCTACATTCTAGGATGCCCGGTTGCTACCACTTGGAGGTGTAACTAACACTTGAGAATATCCAGATGAGGATCACCGTATCCTAGAAGGCTTCAACTCGTCCGTCCATTCTCCAGCAACCCAAAAAAAAACAAAGCCATGCTAACCCATCAAAGGGCTGTCCCGTAGGCTTTAGCCACAACGTAAAAAACACAAAGTTTTGTTATGTTATTTTAATTAATTATTGATTTTATTGTTATTTTTAGTAGTCAGCCGTTGATGAATTTGAATACAAATAAATTCTGTCTAGAATTTTAAGTAAACCACTTAGAATCGATAACACATGCCTGCATGAAAAACATAACTGGTAAATCTGAAAGGCTTTTGGGTGGTGATTACGAAAAAAATATTTCAAAATTTCCATTATGTACGGCGTTTTGCAAAAAAAATAGTATTTTATACTCCAATTAACCAGTTTATAATCTTTTTTGAACTCTGCTCTTGATTTAATCTTACGTGCTAGATAAAACTTAAGTTTATATCTTAAAGTACCGCCCCAAAAGCCCATTAAATTAGTTGTCAAATGGATAATGAGACGATACAGGAACGCTAGACGGCAAACTGAGTTTCCCCTATGTGTGCCACTGGGGACAGTAGAAATCAAAATTGTCCAAAGCCATTAGAAATACCAAAGGACTGCGCCAAACCGGTTTAAAGAATACTATGAACAAAGAAAGCAGTCGATCCAGTAGCAGCAGGGTCTCCCAAAAGAATAAGTTTATTAGACGTGAATTGTTTCCGCAAAACCCTCAACAGATGAGGCAAAGGAGTTCTACAGATCAGGCACAGAGCAAGGAGAAATATAATTATTAAAAGGTCGTGTATTCTTAACTTCGCCTCCTTATGTCACTTCATCCAGCTCGATGTTTTGTGACATGATCCTTACTGACTGAGTCCAGTTAACTAAGGCCTTTTATAGTCATATTATTTACCTGGAACCAACCTTTCCAACATCCTTTGCCGATGGAATCGCCCTCAGATTTATCTATCTTTTTGAGCTGATATCACATCACACAGTGTGCAGTCAGAAGACCTGTTACCACTTTTAGCTCTGGTTTATTGAGTGTGAGGTATATTTTTGTCATCTGTTACGAGTTTTTTTTTTGTTTATTCCTGTTTTCGCAAGATCTATGGTGTATTGCGATCTGGCTACACCTACAAAACGTTTCGGGACTCACAAATATTTACCTTCAACGACATCGTGGCCTGGTTCCTTTAATTGCTGCCTCACTGTCCGACATTATATAAATGTTGGCACAACGAATACCTCGATTGAGTATCTCGTGTGCGGAGAGTTCAATAGCATGTATCTCTGTATCCATCCGTGTAACGTGGGATCCTCTTTTGAAGGAGTCAATAGGAGAGAGAGATATTTCGAAGTTATACTTTTTCGGAATTATATCTGATATTGAGTAACCGGTGGGTCATCTATGAATTCATTTAGAATACTTTCCTGATTAGCTAAATTGTTTGATTTCAGGAGGCCCGTTCTGTGCAGCCGAATAGCATGCATGTGTAAGGGGAGGTGGTCGAATATGGCTTTTAAGGCTGAAGTTGGACAGGTGCGCATTGTACAGGTTACTCTAAGCCATGCAAAACTCTGCAGATGTTATAGTTTCGTACGTGCTATCTTTGTCTCCGTTTTGGTCACCATACTAAAGCCTGATATGTGACCTGATAATTGCCTGGAAGGCCAACAGGACTATTTTAGGCTTCATATTCCAAGTTATCCCAAAAAGCCGCCCGCACGTCCATTAAGCCGCTGTGACTTTCTTCAGGCTGGCTTCCAGCTGAGGATTTCAGTTGAGTTGATGGCTTAGGACTGCACCTAGATCGTTAACTTCATTGGAGAATTCTAGTTGTATTCTCTTAAGGGTAGGAGATTTTGGTCTTAGCCTCTTTTAACACGTGAAGGGTATAATAATTGTTTTGTTGGATTTGGCACGAAATCCCTCCTGCCGGCAACAGACATGGACTATATCTAGGGCTTTTGCAAGAAAATCTGTTAATTGTCTTATCATGCTTGATTATAATAACCAATTCGTTTGAGTAGGTAAGAGGTAAGACGGTAGCTTTCAGTTTGGGCAGATGACCAAGTATAAACGCAGATGGTATAAACGCCAACTTTACATTCATTCGCAGATTGGCTCCTTTATTAGTGTTGGCAGTATTTCCTCCAAACACTGTTGCAGTAGAGCTTGTAAGATATCATCTCTGCCAAGGATTTGTATACTATATAACTCTCTCTCTCTCTCCATTATGAATATACGGAAATGTTTTTGAGCCGATCCGAAGGCCAAAAAACGTGGTTGTCTACCTCGTTAGGCCTGTTGGTATTTTACTTACTATATACTCTGGGAAATGAGTTTCTAAGAGTAGTTTTATTGTTTCTTTTCGGCTTGCTATGAACGTTCTATCAGCCTTTTGAAGCCAATACCGTTGGAGTAATCCTTGTGTAAAACCGTTTGGAATCATGCGGTAGCAGGTAGATCATCAACATCCACGCAGAAACTCCTCCACGTCCTTCTTTTGGGCTTCCTTACCCCTTTGTTATATTTACTCAGAGACGTCAGAGTCTTTTAGTATTCATGCCAGGCATCTGAAGCTTGGGCCTTCTTGAAGAGCTCTCTTAGGAGCTCTTGGATTAAATTGTGGCTTCAAACCAAACTCGACCTACGTTTAAAGGGTTGGGCCACTTAGGAATTTTCGAAATAAAAAATTTCGGCTTAACTAACAGCTAGCACATCCGCAAATATGTCCTTAAAATTTCTATGATTTTCAGCGAGTCTTATCGGAGTGTGCGTCATTCTCGTGCATGTTTCGCTGAAAATTTAGTAGCTCTCTTTTTTCCTTACATTATGAAAACAATAAAAATTTTTTTTTTAATTTTTCAGGTACTTCCAAGGTTTCTAAACTGATTCTTAAGATTCTTTTTTCAAATTAATGTTTTAGGATGAAATTTGGGACAAGAATGATGTACGCCTTACGCCGTCCTACCGAAAATTAGGGTGCCACTATGAGGGTCCTACTATTTTTCAATATTTTTTTTGATTTTCAAAAAGAAAAATATTCTTTGTTACAAGTGCAATAAAACCTACAAAATCGACTTGCGACTGTTTCGAAAGCCACCCTTCCAGTTAGCTTGAAAGGTGAATCTACTTTTCGAGCATCCCAAGTGGCCTAAACCAGGAAAAAGTCAATTTTTTGTTTTAATATGGCAACCACTTCCGTTGCCAACTTCAGCAATATTTTAATATGGAAGTGATTGGTGCCTGCGGGCAACGTCTTTAGAAGTATTCTATGGTCTAAATAGTTGTGTCTATTTACTTCCATTCTGGTGTTGTTCTGCGATAACATCCTTCACTTTTAACATCCTTAACTTTTAACATCCTTTTCTTTAAAGCAAACATTAGATGTACACCACCAGACTCAGACCATTTCTTTGATACGACATAAAAGTCTGATGAACAACAGCTATAGGAAAAACTATGTATAACTTGGCGTCTGTGTATTATGCCTACAGCCGCCATGCTCGATCTATCTCTGAACTATTACTGCAAAGCACAGCGGTAGCAGTCAGACTGAAGGCCACAGGGTTTTTAAAAGAAATAATACATTGATATTCTTCAGCAGGGGTCATAACACGTTATTGGACCATAACAATTCAGAACAGAAAAGTAGGTCCAGAAGAAGAGGACTACTAGGGATCTTAAGATTAAAGTTAACAGTGAGCCTGGTTGAAAAGTGTTTTGGCAGAACTTCTCTCACCTAACCTAACTATTTGAGTGGGCTAACATACATTAAAACTGTTAATGACAATACGTTAATATTATTTGTTTATTATTAAGTATATTATGTTGAGAAAAACCTTAAAGAGCTCATAGAGTAAAGGAAAGATACAAAAAATGTTGAAATCTGAAATTTACTAAACTAATGAACTCAAAAACCTCTTTAAACTTCTTTAAAAGGCGATTGCGTTTATCTGTTCTAACCCTAGTTGAATTTTTACAATTATTACACGTCAATATCATCAATTCTAACAAAGTGAACACTTTTGCTTAATTCTTTAAGGTACAGTCTCCAAATATCGTCGCCTGCCCTAATATCGTCCCGTATGATATCTCGGATTTCAAATGAAGAGATCGAGTGGCGAAATATTGAATTGATGGCGCTAGCCGTCAGTCTTCATCCACGCAAGTTAAATCGTGCAGGTGTAATTAGTGTTCTCGTGAAAAAAATTAATAAAATATTGTCTATGGCAAGTATTAAAATTTTGAGGTTTCAATTTTTCACATTATTAGTTGCTTGTAAACTTGAATGACCCTGGGGACGATAATAGGACACAAAAAATGTAATGACTGATTTTTGAAGTTTTCATAGAATGATTGTTTTTTTTTATTTAAATCAAGTTGATTTTATTACAAAATTCTAATAAAAAGATATATTTCCGAAATTTGACATGACTTTTATTACATTTATTTCTAAAATATGATTTTTTATTAGAAAAAAAAGGGGACGACATTTGGCTATTGTACCTTACTCTTCTATCTGGCAAGCAGCTCGTTTTAGAACACCAAGTAATCAACCATTGAAAGGACTTGGGCATATATATGCAAACATAAATCTCTGAAGACAATTGAATCTTAATCGATGAAACAACCCTTGATAACTTCATCTTTTATCGACGATATTCATCTTTTCCGGAGGATTTATTTCTATTAGTTGGGACTTAATTTATGGATTTCTATTATAATACCATAGATTTGTCGTTTGCACTCCGCCACCCACGTTAGAGCATCACTCCCCTTTCGGGCAAGCAGTCATAGGCAAATATCCCCAATATGTCAGCTCATTGCAAGAGATTTACCTCTTAGACCGGACCTATATGGATGGAAGTACAAAGCTCCAGGTCTTATATGATCCCAGCACGTACCCTCTGTCATGTATGGCAATTCATTCCGGGGGTTACTGGTACTCATGCATGATTTTGAGTCACGGGAATGACATTAGCAAAGTCTACAGATATCTCTGTAGATTTAGGACTACTCATGAGGGACAGTCCCAAGAAGTCCAGCCAAGAATGCATCTGACAAACGGCAATTGCATCACTTTGTGTCCGTCACTAATAAGTGTTAATCCCAGCTCCGATTTGCTGGTGCATTCATCACAAGGAAGATTCTGTAGGGAATATGTGTCAATTGTCATTCTCTGAATGCTCAGGGCATTGGCACTTGTAAAACATTTCGTTTGTGTCATTGACCATCGTCCGCAGAATTAGCTGAAATTGAAAAACAATTTCTAAAGGAGATTGCTGTATGGGACGCATAAACCTGATCTCATCCAACTTGAATTGTCTATGCATGCAGCGGGAGGTGACGTGAAATGGGGCCTCTTGAGTGATTACCCAAGGACTTTGACTTGACATTTGACACTAACCGAATACTCGATAGGTGTGGCAGATATAACAATTGATAAATGCCCTGGAGAAATGACTAATGAGACCTGACTTGGGGTTTTCTTTGCCGAAGTTTTAAGATTTGTGTCTAAGGGTTATTTCATTGAAGCGTAGGTATGAAGATCGTGAAATGTCTGACCTCTGAAGGCCGTTATGAAAGGTAAGTCAGGTAAGATTACAGCATATAATCGGAATTTCTCTCACTTGACTTCATTGAAAAAAGTTGCGCTGGTATTTGATGTTGGATGCACATATCTCTATAGTGAGTTCTGCGATTTACTTAAAATGAATAAATAATTGATATTTGTGGTTCATAAACTTATTGTAGACATAAATTTCTCTATAAATAAATTTTGCTAATACGATATCTTTTTTTCTATGTAACTTTTGCCACTACAATAGAATGTTAAAATAAAATTCTTCTAAAGCAGCAATACAGAGTTTATTGGGCACTTGGTAGAACTTATTTGTAATCAGAACCGTTTTAGCAATAGTAAAACAAAATTAGTTTTGGTTTTACAGTTTATACATATAGCACCGACGCATTTCGAATTATAAGATCAGCTTCAGGTTACAGGCTAATACTGCGGATCAGGAAATAAATGATTCCCGCCAATTTCGAGCCAGACTCGCGCACCGGATGTTCCGTACCTTGGAAGGTTGATGATTTCTAAGAACATGTGCTAGATAGAGTCATCGTTTCATTTGTCCTGTAATATTTACACACACCTGTATCAACTCTAATTATTGTAGATTTTTCGCTTTGAAATTTTCTAAAAAGCCAATGCAATGAAGCCCTTTCATATGATACTTTACTTTCATATGTTGACGCTCTTTCGGCCCCACTTTGCAACAAAAATAAAAATATTTTTAAATTTTTTCTTTTGCACTAATGGTGAGCAAGCATTATGTAAAACTATTCCAAATTTCAAGTCTATAGCATTAGCAGTTCCTGAAATAAGCAGTTGTGACAGACAGACAGACAAACAGTGTCTGTCTGTTCACACATATTTGTATATAGTCACACCATAGGGCCTCTTTTTTACAACTTTGGTAAGAAACCCCAAAAATAATCAATCTTGAGCAGCTACATAAGTTGTTCCCACATTGAATACTGAGAGGTATCGTTGATTTGTTGGATCTGGTGCAGTGCAGAATGTGTTTTTGAAGTAATTTTTGAACTTATAACTTTTTGTAATTTTAGTATATTCCTCCTCTTGACTAAAATGCTTTAACATTTTCTTTATTAATTTTTCTCTTTTTGCTCATTTGTTAGATTTTTAGAGATTAGGTTGCTGTTGATTCTTTTGTGGAGACCTTCAAATAGTACTGTGATGTACTTTCCTCATGTGAACGGAGGAGTGGTGACAGAATATGTTGACGTTGGTGCCGTCAATGAGTATAGATAGCTGTCTTGGGCAGGGTAAGAACTAAGCAAAAATATTAATTACCCGTTCTCGCGGTCTAAATATTTACGTGTCCATTAAATACTAGACGAATTTCGTTATTATGTACGGCAGCTAAATCAATAAACAAGACATTTAGAACAATGCGTAGATAATTAACATGTTAATTATTTCACAAATTGCATTCATCAATTTGACCAACAGCTTTGTAAATCTAATCGCAGATTTTTAGCAATATCTCTTAGTATTAAATTCCGATCTAATGCCAAGGTTCTTGAAAGAATTTCTCCATCTGTTTCTAATTATGGGAGGAGCTCTATGGCTTTGTGGTCCAGCTGTGGGAGTTTGTTGCGGTATGGTCCAAAAAGACGTACTATATTTTCAATGAGCGCATGCAATTCGCAAACCTCAATCCAATAGAGCATTTTTCGAACAACCTAGACTAACAAACCATAGAAAGTGGTCCAGGATGCTAGAAACAGATCGGAAAAAGTTTACAAGAAGTTTGGCATCAATAATTAGATAAATTACTGAAAGGTCAGACTTATATCGACCGACCTATCTTGCTTTTCTATTTATTTAATGTTGTACAAAAATGTGAGTTGTGCGCCCTTGTTAAAGAAAACACTAACTTTCAAAGGTACAAAAGAGACTTCATTATTGATGATAACCGTCTTTTATTTTCCGTAGAGAAATTTAAATTTCAACAAGATAACATCCCATTCCGCGCTTTAAGTTCAGTTAAAACTTGGTAAGTAATTAAATAAATACTAAACATAAAATCAGCTTCTAAAAGTTTTTATATTTCTCTAATGTGTTTGTTGTTGTTAGGCGATGATCGTACTAGTGTTTTTATGAAAATTCTTCGAATTACTTCTGGATTAAAACTTGCCACATGGAAAATGTAGATTAAAGAAGTAATCATTATTTTATTGTTTTTTTATTAGCTGTGCTATATTCCTCTTTATTATTAAAAGAAAAACTTGATTAGCCGAGATAATTGGACCAACAAACAAATGTTTTGCAGTAATTGCGAATCGTCTAATTATTTTGGTTTTTAATAATACAATTTCTAATTATTTATTAATTACATTTACAGAAAATAACTATAATTTCTAGAATGAAAGATTATTAATATTTACGTAAACCACATAACTTAAGTTTAAAATAATTTTTTCTAATTTGAATAAACCTAAAAATAAGAAATCCAAATACAAGTGTAGTTTTTGCACAATGTTAATGTCCGTTTTAAAAAGCGATTAGATATCAGGATCGAAATAAATGGACACTTGACAAAGATGTCAATATTTTTTATGAAAAATCTTTTATTTTCAAGCCTAAGTGCGCCATCGAAGATAACTTACCACCCACTTTTACTCAATTGAAGACATCGTTACGAAAATTATCGACAGCAATTTCATGTGATACGATTGCCAAAACGTTTGGAGTTCGCTCGCTCTTCTCATTGGCTATTCATCACCTGACAATTCACATCTTGAACACATGTCGCAATAATTAATAATTTCCTTTAACCGGAGCTGCTGTCAGTTAATTCAGCCATAGCCACCCAGCAACGCATTTAGGTTGGGTTAAAAAGTTAAGTTGTTCAGAGCTCAGAAATACCACCGTCGAGATATGAGATAGGTATCCAAAAAATTCTAGTCTATGCAAATATCAAAGCGTTAAAGTAGACACTTGGTCGTCGTACTAATTCTAAGAAATGCAAGTCTGTAGGGTTATCTCGTGCCTTGACAGATTGGCAGGAAGGGGCTGGGCGGTACTTGATTTCTGCCTATCCACTAGACATCACCATGAGGATAAAATCATTGGACGGAGACCGGTAAGAAGCATCGAGTCCCAAATGCTACTATTAATAATTATAAATTTTCGCATAACTACTCGGGCTCGAAGAGCATGTTAAATTAAACACTAATTCCGTTGCAATTAGCCATGTCAGATCATTTATCATTCGGCTATAAATATCATTCCAAATCGCAACAAAATGGTTAGATTCATGGACCGTGTTAATACCGGAGGTATGAGATGTAGGTACTTATTCCCGGCGACGAAGAGGAGGGTGAATTGTGCTTTAATGTATTTCTAGATTGTGTGGGATTGTAGTATTTTGTGCTTACATGGAGCTTTGTCATTTCGATTGCTGGTTATATACCGACGCTCATAGTCATACCTGAAATAGAATTACAGACACATACTCTAGCCAGTATTCGTCTCCACACAGAGCCTACTTCGGAACTGGCATTAATCTTACAGGAATGACACAGAATTATGGTTTCTAATTTATAGATATATACTCATCTAAGGTCTCTCCGTTTCCTTTTAATTTTGCAATAAATGCATCACGAGTTCTGAGCTTCCATTTCATATAAGAATTTCCAAGACGTTGCCCTATCGTTCTCCAGTTTCAGCATCTCCAACTTAGCAATGACATTTATACTCCTTAGGACTTGTTTCCTGCTTTAAGTATGCGTCGTGCATATCTTCCATACCTGACTACCTTCCTAATTTTCATGTTGCACTCTGGTGGTCTCAATGTTTCGGGGTGTTGTCATCGCTGTTACAGTTCTCTACTTTATTCAAGTCAGTCCACGTTTAGCTCTTCTTTTTTCCCTGCCGTAGAACTGCAAGCATTTTTTCCTAACTTTAAGTTCATGACTGCCTTCAGCTTATGCAGTTTTCCACAATTTTCGCTTGTTATTGCTACTCCAGGTTAATCGGGTCCCCCTTGTTAACTTTCGGACTCTTAAATTATTTAGACGTCTGTTGTCCCACGGGATTATCGCTACAATCTCTTAATGAGACTGAGTCAATTAGTATTTCACTAACGTTGCTATGGTGGTTTTAGTCTTATGAGCGCAACGATAGTATAATTAAGATTGAAATATCCAGACGAAGAAGTTGGATATAATCGTCTCATACAGAGGCTACAGTCAGTAAATCCAAAGAAGCGGATTTGCTATCTTGCATTATACCTATCTAGTGCACATTGTCTTAATCGGTTTTAAGAATTAAGGTGACTATCGGAAATATCAAGTGAACGTTAGGATCCATTCTTTATCCTATTATATTTCAATGATAACTCTTTAGGAAGATGCTTTGCAATAATGAGCGATATTTTGAACCTTTCTTTTATGTGAATGGTTTCGTTCTTTGTATTACGATCAGAATTTGGCGGTTAAAAAGGGACAGTGGTCAAAATATAATTATTCTGAAAGAAGATTTTCATTATGTACCAACTTTTTTTATAACAATAATTATTGTTGTTAGGTAGGTGGATTAATGTATGTAATGCGCGCGTTTTACATATTTACATGACGAAAGATGCTAAAATTTACGTATATACATTATAAACTTGAGGTATATAAACACCTCAAACAGATTAGGATTTATTAATAAGTAGTATGTGCAGCTGTTCATAGGAGAGGGATCCCAGAAAGCATTGTCACCATCAAACAATCAAAGAGTCCTACTCAGGAACCTGATCCACTAAAGTAATTAAGTTAGCACGGACGTAAGTTCCTTTATTAAGTGCAGATAGCTATAATAATACGTTTACAATAGTGTTACAATTCAAAATATAGGAATATTAATAGTTTTCTTAAATATTACACAACCTTCTTTTGAAATTCATATACAGGGTGGGCCATTTTAACCGATGCACCCAAATATCTCGAAAACTAAGTGAAATGAAGAAAAATGAAACTGATTGAAACTTTCTTTTTCAAACGTCAATTCTCTGGTTACATAGGTTACCAGAAAATGCAAGATAGCAAAAGTGCTTTGAAAATATATTTATGCACTCCCATCTCCTTCCGAGTAAAAAATCCAAAATTTTCAACTTTTGTTCCTAGAAAATCTCAATGAAGTTGGGTAAGATTCCTTGTATAAATCTAAGCATTTTTGCTTCTTTGTAATTTTTCTCTTAACCTAACCATTTTTGGATTAAACAATCTTTAAAGTTCCAAAATTTTTATTTTGTCCTCGAAAATCACTAAAAATTGATGTTGACGAATTTGCAATAAAAACCATCGGTTTAATTAACCTTTAAAAAAGCCCCACAAATTATTTCAAGGTCATTTTAAAGCCACCATCGGATGTCCCGCTCTTAATTATGCTCTATGGCTATTTTATATTTTAGTTTAAACTGATTTTTATTTCAGAAACATAATTTAAATTTATTTCTAAATAAGCAAGAAGCAAACCGTTCTTTATTTTAAATATTCATATTGGGATATTATATTTAATTTTAATTAAATTAAAGTTTTCATTTCATTGTTTTGCAGATTCTTAAAGCACATATTCCGCAAACAACACCACTTTTGGAAATTTAAAGAATGCAGAAATATGACAGAGCAATAACTAATGCTCCAAAAAACTAAGTACGCTGTCCCTTTACTATCAGAATCTGAGGGGACTGAGAACTAAGACAAATCATCTATTTCAAGCATCCCTTGCATGCAACTACGATATTATCATGTTGACTGAGACTTGGCTTCATCATGGTTTTTGTGATGCAGAGATTCTTCATGACTCCTATCAGATTTTTCGTCGGGACAGACATTCTGAATCTCTGTGTCGGGGTAGTGGAGTACTGGTTGCTTGCAAATCAGACTTTGACTGCAGCTTAATTGATGTTCCTGCTTCCTCTGACTCACTCACTGTTGAACTCTTGGTTCTTAAGCTTTCCCTGCCTAAGCTCAATATATATTTGCTCTGTTGCTATATTCCCCCTAACCTGATAAACGTCATTGATACTGAAGGGCGCAGTCTTTACGATATACTAACCCTTAGTTTAGGCTTCATCCATAATATGACGAACCCTGAAATTCTTCTTCTTGGTGACTTTAATTTACCCCATGTTCTATGGGTATCTAACTGTGATTACGATGACTTCCTTTCCTCATGTTATCCCACATATGTGGTCTCTAAATTTCTTGACATCATCGCTTCCTCTGGTTTGCACCAAATGAGTGATGTAAAGAACTCTATGGGAAGGCAGTTGGATCTTGTGTTTTCTTCTGATTCGACTAACACTATAGTTGAATTAGCTTCTGATCAGTTATCTGCTATTGATAGTTTTCATCCGCCCATCTTTGTCTCCTTCTGTTACGATGGTACTAGTATTGCGGATCCCAATCTCGAACACCATGCTTATGACTTTAGGAGATCGAACTTCTCTGAGATAACGTCTAATCTCCTTTCAGTCGATTTTTCGGCATTACTGAATAATAACGATATTGACGTCTGTGCCTCATTATTTTATAACAAGATATATGATTTGCTTGACTCCCTTGTTCCATTAAAACGGATTAAGTCTACATGCTCCTCTCCCCCATGGTATAATGCCGAACTCCGTAATCTTAGGAACAGGAAGAACAAACTCTGGAAAAATTACTTGCGTTGTAATAGCGCAATAGCGTATTCTGACTTTGTGACCGGTTATGAAAGATTTGAGGCACTATCCTCTTCGCTCTATAATAAATACCTTCTTAGTGTTCGCGATAATATGCACAATAACCCTCGTAATTTCTTTAAATTCGTTAATATGAAAAAGAAATCGAACAACTATCCATCTACGATGTGGTATGAGGGGTCTTCCAGTAATAGCGTGTCCGACATATCAAACAATTTTGCTTCATACTTTGAGAGTGCCTTTTCTTCGGATAACTTTGAGCCATGTGCGAATAATTTTGATCATAATTTGGATCGTCCCGCGTCACCCGATTTTTTGCCGTTTATATCACGGGATCATATTTCGGAAAAAATCAATGAACTTAAATCGGACTTTTCCTCTGGTCCTGACGGCATCCCTCCAGCCTTCGTCAGGTCCTGTTCCGATGCCCTGCTTACTCCATTGGCAATTCTCTTCAATAGGTCCCTTCAAGTTGGTAAATTTCCTACATTGTGGAAGTGCTCTTTTATAGTCCCTGTTCATAAAAAAGGCCATAAGAATATTATAACCAATTATAGACCAATCGCAAAGTTATCTTGCTTACCTAAATTGTTTGAATCAGTAGTCTATTCGCAGCTTATGGAGCGTTGTATTGGCTTGATCTCTCCCAATCAGCACGGGTTTTTGCCCGGTAGATCAACGACTACTAACTTACTTGAATTTACCTCCCACATTATTTCTGGCTTCCAGAGAGGTTTGCAAACTGACTGCATATACACGGATTTCAGTAAAGCCTTTGATAAACTCCCTCACTCCCTAATTATATTTAAACTCGGGAGGCTGGGTTTCCCCCCTGTTCTTCTCGACTGGGTTTCATCCTATCTAAGAGACAGGTCTTACCGTGTGTCGCTCCGCGGCTCTACCTCTAGAATTTTCAAGGCTTCGTCTGGTGTACTACAAGGCAGTCATCTCGGTCCTCTACTATTCGTTCTTGCCATCGACGACATTGTCCGTCTGATCTCGTACTCTAATGTTCTAATCTACGCTCTCTTTTTCTTTAAGGATGGTGGTAACGCCGCCCTTATTCAAAAGGACTTAGATACGTTTCTGGCGTGGTGCGAGTATAACGGCTTACACCTCAATTTTGAGAAATGTGAAGCTATGTCTATCTCCAGGAGTCCCAATCCTCAAGTTTATGATTACAACTTTGCAAGGAATGGTCTCCGTCGCGTGCTGTCCGTAACTGACCTTGGTGTAAAACTTGATAGGAAGCTTGATTTTACTCTGCATATTAATTATATCGTGTCTAGAGGCAGTTTAATCTTGGGCTTTGTTAAGCGATGGTCTAGAAAGTTCTCGGATATTCCAACATTGATGCATTTGTACTGCTCCTTAGTTAGACCTATTCTTGAGTATGCATCTCAGGTCTGGTCGCCTTACTACGCTGTTCATTCCAAACGTATCGAATCAGTGCAGCGTAATTTTCTTAGATTTGCGCTTAGAGGGCTCCCATGGGACGATCCACTTAGACTCCCGCCCTACACCGACCGCCTCCAGTTGCTCGGTTTGCCCTCGCTTGAGAAAAGGAGCAAAGTCGCTGACTTGGTGTTTGTTCATCAGCTATTGAACTCTAATATAGACTCGGGCTTGCTTGTTACCAGGATTTTCTTCAGACAGTCCCAACATAACCTTCGAAGACCGCCTTTGTTGCATGTTGAACCATCCAGATCAAATTATGGCATGCATGAACCAATTAATCGTATGTGTAGGGCTGTTAATTCTTGTCCTGATTTTGATTTAACTCTTAGTAAGGTGATGTTTAAGAGCTATCTATTTTCTGTGCTCCCGTGACTCTCTCTTTGTATGGTGTGTTGCTGAGTTTCCTTCCTTGTTTTATTTCTGTTTCTTTGTTTTATTTTATTTTTTGTTTGTTTGTTTTTGTTTTCCTCTGCATGCTGGTGTGGGAGCCTCATTTCATCTTTTTGATGGAATAGGTGAAGTGTTTCTTGGCTCCTTGCCGAAGAAGTGCGCCTTCTGTGTTAGAAGGGTTAATTCTACAAAAAAAAAATAAAAATGGCCGATACAAGATCCAGATATAGTTTCATTCAGACATGAGCATTTTTTATTCAAATAAAGATAAATATTAAAAAGTCAAATAAATTTAAAAATTGAATTAAAAGTTATTTTAATACATAAATTATTTGTTATTTGAGGAATTATTCGCAAATAAATACTTGTTATTCCATTATAAAATGAGAAATTTAGAAAAGAAACTACTTCTTCGTCTGCAGATAATTTTAATTGCATTACAACCAAATAAATAATTATTCCATAAAGATACATCTCCTTTTTGTTAGGATGTGGAAAAAGCCTAGGGCGCAATCCTTTGAGTTATTAGCATGGCTTTGACCGGAAGGAAATTAGGGTAAGGTGAGAGAGGAAACCTGAAGGCCTTGTTTTTGCATTGCTGCGAGCTAGATAACAGCCCAGAGACGAAGTGGTTCTTTAATTCTATTTTTAAAAACCCACGGGAAGACCTGGTCTCGAACCCGAACCATGCCGCACAACCAACCAACTCCGTCTCTAATAATTTGTCAATAATTATTTGAAATCATATATATTTACATAATTATATATAACAAATAATTATGTGTGAATAACCTTAAATAAATTTAAAACAAATAAAGATTTATTCGAATAATTCCTTATGAAATTTCTTTTAACAAATAGTTATTCGACCAAAAATGTTATTTGAATAATGCCTGTTACTGGTAAAAGTGGTCTTTATTCCTAAAGGTGGAAGGACCTCACATAGTAAACCTAAAGACTTCAAGCAAATGAGTCTCTCATCCTTCCTTCTTAAAACCCTGGAGAAACATAGATTAAAGATACAGTCGAGCCATCTAAGCAGTCTCTTTCCCAACATGCATATAATAAATGTAAGTCCGTCGAGACAGCGTTGCATGAACTAATCGTTAATATAGAACTATCAATCTTTTCTGAGGAATTTATTCTTGAAGCTTTCCTTATCATTGAGGATGCTTTTAATAATATCAATCCAGAGGCGATAACGGCATTCTTGTGAAAGCTGCATCTGGATAGTTCTCTCATCGAGCTTATTGATCTTATGTTTAAAAGTGGAATCGTTAACTGCATCTTAGGGAATCCACCATACAAAGATTTGCAACAAGAGGCACAATCCACGAAGGGATTCACTCTCTGCACCTGTGGAATCTGGCCCTCAATGAGTTGCCTCTAGATCTAGAATATTTAGGCTATAAGGTTATCGCTAACGCAGATGACGTTCCCTTGATAACCTCGGACAAAACACACTAATTTTTTAGCTAAGGTGATATAATATGCCCTTTCGAAACTAACTTCCTGGAGCATCAAGTGTGGTCTGGGTATAAGCCCGGGTAAAACGAAGTTGATACTATTCTCATTTATCAACTGTCTAATACTTTACGGGGTCAGAGTGAAACTAAGTGACCAAGTTAAATATCTAGGCTTTCTTCGGGATAGGAAATTTAGCTGGAAATCTCTCCTCCAAGAAAGAGTAAGTAAAGTAAGAATAGCGCTGCAATCGTGTAAAAAGGCGATATGCAAAAGATATGGCATAGGACCGGACATTGTGTATATTAGGCCTATACAGACGAGTTAAAACTCTCACAGGGGTGTACACGGGCTATAATACTGCCAGAATATGTCGCTCAACACTGAATGACATGACTGAGCGCATTAACGTACGCCTCATCTGGGTATCGGGACAAAGTCACTTTCAGAGCAACTGCACAGCTGAGAGATAAGATAGCTAATCTTGCTCAAGCGAAATATTATTATTATTATTATTGTAGCTGCCATTTCGGGTCATTGCCATACAGGCAGACATACTGACAGAGTCGAACTAGTATATATTGATATCAGTGACCTAGCTCGGTTACTCACAAGCTCCAAATGGTTTAGGTATTTGATAGGGTTGAAGATCTAACCCCAATGTATTATCACAATGAGCCATTATGGCCTAAGAGTGCCTTTCCCCTGAGTGGGGCGCTACTGTAATCTAACCCAACCTACTACAATTATTTAACCCTGAATAGAGGTTACTAAATTATATTCAAATTGGATAAAATTTCCTTTATCTCGAGATTTAGAAAAATTTACCTCAGCAAAATAAAAGTTGAAAAATTTTGATGTCACCATTATTGGATCGCGATCAGAGCCGTGGGCAGAATTTGCTCGTGGAACAAATAATATAATATAAATAATGAAACATTAGGAGTTGAGGTCAGTGAATTGCATACTTTAAAACGACACGTGCAAAAATATAACAGCCGCAATTTCTCGATGCCTCACAGGAAGATGACGAACTCGACCAACTAAACTTTGTCAATGAACAGAATCAAGACATCTAAGAGACCAGGACTATTGAACAATATTCTGAATGAAGTCTGACCAAAGAACAGAATAAGATCTTTAAAGTATATACGTCAACCTCTAAACCTCTAAGACCCTCTATAAGAAGCTTAACATGGAATAAGACTTAGAAACTATGTTATCCACTTATGTCAAAAATACCTCCAATATTATTTACTGTTTCAATCCTTTATATTTAAGAACAACCAATATACAATTGGATTTTGAATTCTAAAAAGAACTAACTACCTACTTTGCTTTTGCTCACATTAACTAGACGACCATGACTTACATACTAGCGATCAAAGCGGTCAATGGCATCTTGCAAACGGACAATCATAAATAAAGATTACAGAAGAAAACAATTTTAAATCATCATCGTATAATAAAAAGCAAAAGATAAATGCAAATAACGAACAAAAGTCAATCGATGTGGCTGCCCGGCGGGACACTCGACTTTGCCGAATACATACATCTTAGAGTTGTCCAATTTTGAATTTTGACGAAAAGTTTCCTGCTTCTCCAGAACCGAAATGTTCTAATCTAATAACGCGGAGTAGTTACCCCAACTCTTAAGCTCCAGTTAAATAAGTTCATGCTTAACTCGATTAAATGCTTTCACAGTATCAACATAAATTGCATCCATTTGATAATTATTTTGGAGCCTTAGTTTGTAAATAACACAAGATCGTAGATGTACTCGTTAACGGAAGAACATGGTCTGTCTCTAATTAAACCACCAAATAATTTGGGAGTAATATCAGCCATGACTATACCCCGATAGTTAGATATTTGACACATATTCCCTGATTTTTAAATTGGGGATGATAAATGATCAGTGATCTAGAGAAATTATGGAATATCAACCGTTCCAGAACTTCGAAATGTTTCCAAAAATTGTAGACCCATCAGCAACGCATCAACGCTAAAAAAAAAATGGCCAATATTCAATGGATTATATAACAAAACTGATGCAATGTTTGATTTATCAACATAACTTAACTCGTATACTGATCAAAAAACTCGGCCAAAAAGATTATAAGAACTCATTAAATTATTTGAGATGTTATTATATTTTTAAACTGAAGGTAATTTTTTTTGACGCCCACTGGCTCGACAGGCCTTATGTAGAAGCTGTGGAGATGAACAAGAAACTCACCTCTAAAAGAACGCTTTGCTCAAAGCAAGGTCCTGACAACTTAAAAGAGGTAGCACTTAAGCTCCACTACTATATATTGCCCTTAATTCAGAGAGCATTCATAGTGGGCCTCCTTGTCCTACGAGTGGAATTGGTGTCCTCAGCATTAATCAGTCCGACTAACTAACCAACCAGCCATTGGTCTATAAAATAAGAAATTCGAGCACTGAGGTGGCGAATACTTAACCGTCGCATAGATCATAGCACACTTACAACAAATTGGCAGCGCTAACTCTGTGCAGTAGTGATAATAGGGATACCTAGAAGGGTGGTTTACAATTTTCATCTTATTGAAGAAACTCCAATTTAGCATTTAAGCTGCTCGATCATTACCTTATGATAATAAAACACATAGTATTAATAGGCTAATAAAAACATATGCCTCGGAATCGTTAGACAGAAAACACGGTGAACTCAACTACCACCCCAAACGGCTGTTGTTGAGCAGTCACGGGTACTGTGATCGCACGTTCACTGGATAGGGAAAATAGCCTCGGTGGAGTGCATGTATCGTCGGGGAAAAATTACACCGAGAGGCACATCTTTTTCGAGGGCAAGAAATGGTCCTCGCACAGAAGAGCCCTAGATGTGTTACACCCAGGAGGGGCAGTTTCTCCGGATACTGTAGTAGAAGGCATGATTGACAATCAGAAAAAGTAAAACAACACAGTCAGGTACGTCGAATAGGTTGTTGCAAGGGAGGTGTGAACTCTTGGGAAATAGTGTGCAGTGTGCAAAAAGCATTTCAACTCTCTTTCAAAAAAAAAAAAAAAACTAAAAGGACTCACACAGTTTATGGGCTGAAGGAGCGATTCTTTTCACAGATATTTTACTTGCTTGCATTGTGAGATTTCATGAATCTGTGGACCCTCCGTTGAAAATATTTCAGGAGGATGATTTAAGAAGTTTGCAGAAGTCCAGACTCTGGAGACTAGTCCCGCGGGACTTTATTGCCGTTCTAAAGTTTTGTGCATTTGACTAGAACTCCTTTTCCATCACCTCTTCTCTCTTTTCACTTTTCGCTACATTTCAACAACTCTGTTCTCTTATTTTCTCCTCCCGCACTCCTTTATAACTTGGTACCGAGGACTTTGGCACACTTTCCGGCTCTAATTCGAGACCTTAAGAATTGTATCCGTAAATTTTAAAAAAGAAATAAATTACCGCTTTGAACTTAGATAATAATGTAAAAAATCCCTAGTTTGTTTAAACTCTATTACCCTGAATTTGTAAAACTACAGGTGAGATTTTTCATTAATTTCAAACTAATGCTTTGGCTTTGCTACATAGAATTTTTTCTAGATTTGCGGTTTGCGGTTTTCTTTTAAAGTCAGCCAGGAAAGCTTACTGAAAGGGATAGATCCATTGATTTAGCTATAAAAAAAAATTTAGAATCAACATGATAAATATTCATTAGAAAGTTTCCCAAATAAACGAACAAAAGGGTCACACGATTATTTTTCAGAAGTTCGATGACTGCCATATAACTTAAGTATGGCAGCTATAAATTTCAGTAATTGTTAAAGAGTAGCAAAATTTTAAAAAGCGCCGTCATCATAAACAGTAGGATATTTACCACGTTCAGAATTAATTCGATTTCCGAGGCCATTAAAAGTCCCTGCGTCTATGTTTATTATAAAATTTCAATTCAAACATTAAACACTATCAGAACCAAAATCTATCAAAACACTTAAAGCTGCTCTACCAGACCTAATAGCTTAATTACAGATACCACACAAGTTTGGAAGTGTAAAGCCGTAAAAAAGCCACAAACTACCAACATGTTCTCTGGCCATCAAGCGGAGTAAAGTCGAACGTGTAGATGAAGAGTGAACTTAAGGCTCCCTTGGATACTAGTATAGCTGTTTTCCTTCACTGGTTCGGATTCATAAAAGAGTTATGACGGGTGGTTTATTGGACATTTATCAGCGATGGAGACTGATTTTACGAGTATTCTCATCATCGATGAATCCAAGTTTCCTCCCCTATTCGGGCGATGGATTGCTTATTTTATACTCAGCACTGTTTGGTTACGATTCTAACCAATAAATTGAATCATTAGTCGTTAATGAATTTACAAGTAATTACCTCTTCCATCTCGGGGTTAATGGGCATCTTATTCTTTGGGCGCTGTTCATCAGTCCATCTATGGAGATTAACCGGCATTTTTTCGTAGAGGTTATTTGTTGAATAGCATCTTAAGTTGCTATAAAAACGTTGATATTCTAATGAATGCTAATATCTAGATAAAGAAGGGATTTTTCTTTATGATGGAGCAAAGTGGAAATAATTTCTTTATGATCGGAGCAATAACAATTATTGTGGTAATCGTCTGTGCAGCTCATAAGTCCTTTAAAATGAGATATAATAGTGAAATGCTGAGATTAAGTATTTTGAGTGGCAAGGGAATGCATCGGAAATTCAGATTTTTATAAAAACTTTAATAGATTGTTATCATTGTTATTTAAATAAATTTCTTAGAGAAAATTTCTGCATGCTATTTCTTGGTTGGTAGTCATGTTTATTTATATAGGTATGCTTACGTATTCTTTAATCTGAAATCTTCTGAGTAAAGATGTTAAAGAGGAGAAATTACTAAACGTCAAGAGTACATGAACAAGGCTACTCAGAGCCTTGGACAAAAACTAAAGCGAAAATTGTCAAAATTACAATGTGTATTTTTATAAGAAAAGTGCACAACTAATCATAACTGGTAAGTTTGGACTAAAACGCGCAAGTAGGGGAAATGCGACATCCGGAAGTTTTCCCGATTTTCTGAGTACGTGAACGCTTTTGGGTAAAATTGTATTATTGCATTAGACAAAAACTAAGTACGTGAACAGAACTTACAAAATCAGTCTTCACAAACTCAATGCGTAATTCTTGAATTTTGTGTGATACATTAACGTCTATGTGAGCCAGCTTTTAGCGAAATTGTGAAAGATTTTAAAATAACTATTTTTGCAGAATTTGGCGTATTTTGTGCGAAGATCTGGGCCTAGATCCAGGAATTAAAAGCCATCATCCTGACTAAATGGTTATGTCAATAAGCATTATTGGCGTATTTGGAAAATCCAGAAGTCATTTAGTAGAGTTTGTTGCACAATAAGGTAACAGGTTAGTGCACGTTTTATGCTGATGAAGTCATATGTACTTTTTCTTTGCAAATTAGGATGAACGAACCTTACTTTCAAGAACTGAATAACATTGTTCTCTTAAAGGCACTTTCAACAGGATGGAGCCATATGCCATACTGAAACTGCAATCATTGTCCTGGCAATGTACAGCCTAGGATTTGTGACATCATACGACAACAGATAGATGTAAAACCGGGCCTGCAAGTAAAGTTACGGTGGAGGCCAACTTAAAACCAGCATACGCAAAGATAAAGGAAGAACCAAAAAACATAAGTAACAATTATAAATAATAATAAATTAATTATGAAGAAATAAAAAAATTTTTTCTTTCGAGTGATATGTTTTTGCATATTTTTGCCGAAAAAGGAAAATTATAATTTTGTACAAAAAGTCTTCTTATATTTCAAATTTTCTCAATGACTGACTACTAGTTTACAAGATAGTGTACCGTAACATTATTTCATTAAACAAGGTATCAACAAAATAATAGAAAGCGAATATAATACAATGCAAGTAGATTAAAATTATAAATGAAACACTTTAAAAAAGTATGCAAGGTAACGTTTTTACGTAAAGGAGATGAAATGCTTTACACACGCTGGATGTTCCGTCACAACACTGTCGAACGCTTGTGGCGCAATTTACTGACTAAAACACCTCCTTAACTCTCCAGAAACTAGCTTGGATGGTGTAGTACCTTACTTCACACTAGGACTTTTACCATCAGGCAACCATCCTACCTACTACAGCCTACTCATCAAAGTCCTTCCACTTCCGGCGTAGAACGTCATATTTGACTGTGCTGATCCAGATTTCTTTGGGGATTATTCCCTTCATTATAGGGTCCGGAGAGACGGTCCCTCCTAGATAAACTCTCACTGCTCCTCTCTCGATGGCACTTTAGTTTGGGCAGAGAGGGACACCGACGACGCTGTTTTCCCCATTTGGTAGAGGTACAAACGGAAGTACCCGAGGCTGCTTAGGAACTGAGATAGGTAGTACTTACTACTCCATGTTCTCAGTCCATCCAGGAGCCTATGTCGTAGATGAGCGTCGATGTTCATCGTGTCATATATAAGGTAACTGTAGCAGTCGCTACACAATATTAATTAAATATAAAATGTTAACTGATAATTTAGAATTAGACAACTTAAGCAAAAAAATATTTTTCCATCTAGTCAATTTCCAAAATAAAAGTAATTTATTCATAATAACGGTTTTTATGGTTCAGGCAGTAGTTTTGACATATACTTTAAGGGTATACGTAGCCGATATTCAGAATTTTGAGTAGGCTTGAGTACAAATACCCTGATAAAAGTGAAATAATTTGATTGAAATTACACTACGATGAAACCTGACACAAACTAATACTATTTAAATCAAACGTATTTTTATTTTCCTGTCAGGAATATAGGTATTGTAAATTTAATTCTACATTAGTATTGAAACAGTAAACAACAATACTGGCTAATTAAATATATTTGAAAGCACGAAGTGTTTTTAATAAACTTTTTAAATAAAATTTCCAAAGAAAGATTTTTATATTTTAAAATAGGCTTAGGTCAGAGTGAAGAATGTCTCTATTCACCAAAGTCGTTAAGAACTGAGGACAGATGAATCACCAACTACTACTATCTATAGTAACCTTAACAAAGCTGAACTATCAAAAGGTTCTTGGAAAGATGAAAATCAATGAAGTTGAAAGAGAAATTAAAGAGTCGCTCCATCTAACGTATGGGATAATTGTTGCGGTAATTGGGCACGTTCAAGAAGTGCTGATTTCTCAAAGAGCGAGCACGAATGGATATGCTAAAAAAGGCCAATAACTCAGAAGCTTCAATTGAAGGCAAATATAATACTGCAGCGATTTCTTTCAAATGTATATAGATGAAGCACCCACGCTGGTCGAGGTAAGGGGCCGTAAACGAATTATTCCAGGTAAGGCCGCGTAGGAAAAATCGAGCAAACTTTCACTGAACCACCTCAATGCGATTTATGTTTATCGGCTGTAGTGTAGAATTAGAACTAAACGGTAGAGGCCTATTCCAAAATAGGTCTGACAAAAGTATAACAGAGAAAGTTAGTGATGTAGGGGTCATCAAACTCTTTTGATCAACGCTTAACGAAGCCTCAGATCGCGCTGGCCTTATTAATTATGACGACAATTTGGTCATCGAATGAATAACGGAAATCCGGGCAGACACCCAATTTCCAATTTAGCTAGACACCCAACACTCTGGTCTTTTCGAGCGGAGCTAGGCAGCAGCCATTGATAGCGGAATTAAGCTTCACAGGGTTTATCTTTCGAGAAAAGGACTTGTGAACTTATTGATATTCAGTTAGAGTTTAAAACTAGACACAATACAGAAAATCTTGTCGTCGTCAGAATAACACAGAATTTTAAAATGAGACAGAATCAAAGATACGTCATTAATGTAGACGGTAAATAGCAATGGTCCAATGGCCCTTTGGCATCCCAAAAGTGATATAAATTTATTTAGATAAAGCCCCGTGAAACGAAACCACTAAGTGCGATCAGACAGGTACGAACCTAACCAGTTAACAAAAACAGATGAAAACCCGAGAAGAGAGAGAGCTTGAGCACAAGAATTCTATGATTTATTCTATTGACAGTCTTGCTAAAATGAGTTAAAATTCAATCGATCAATCCAGAAATAAAGAAACTGGAGAACTCCAAGTTTGTGGTGATCGATTTGCTTTTCATAAAGTCATGTTTAATGATTATGGTGGGAGCGGTTTTCAATGAAAATAAGGGACATAACAACCTAAGGACTCAAAAATCTTGGAGAGACAGGAAAGAGTAGCAATCGCTCTGTAAGTTGATATGTCGCCACTTGTCGCCTTTTTTTAGCAGAGGAATAATTAGGAAGAGTTTGCAGGCATTCGGAAAAAGATCAAAATAAATAAAATAAATAATATAAAATTGGAGCAAGTGGCAAACCACACCTTTTCACAAAAGAGGCAAGAACATCGTCAGTGTAATCTAAAATGCTATCAGCCAAGGAAGAAATCTGCTTTAATCGTAGACTTGTCAAATAATATTTCTTTGAATTCGAAAAATGATTTATTATAATAATATCACAGTTGTCATCCAAAAAAAAAGCTTGGCTGCCTTCATAGAATCGTTGCTTTCGCAGTTCTCAAAAGACAAGGAAGATGGGTAACTATCAGAGTTTCGCTTAAAATTCAAAAATCTGTAGAAACCTTTAGAACCAATACGCAGGCTAGCCTTCATTCTATAAATTTTGTCGTTGTAGGAAGATACTTATTCTTAATATTATATAGATGTCTCAAAGAGCTGCCAAACCAAGGTTGATTAGTGTCTGGGTTATTAGATTTAGTGATTGAAGCATACCGAGTGAAAGAGATGGAGAATAAAAAAATAGAAAGTGCTCACGATCTTGTTAAATTGTGAATTTAAGAGAAATCAGAATTTCAGCCTTTAGTTATAACAAAAGTATGTACAAAATCATCGGATCCCAGAACAATTCAGAGTGAAGCACAGGATGGTTACTCAACTTCGAAACAAAAGGGACCAAACTTCGCCAAACCAATGTGCCAGCAGGATCAGTAGAAAACACTAGATCCAAAAACCTTCCGAGATCATGCGACATGCCACAGGTCTACTACAGGTCAGAGGACCAGAAGTTAGCTGTACAAGATAAAACACATTGATTATCTGATGAAATAGAAGGCATCAAGCCATGGTCCAAACAAGAAAGCAACCAACTTACACCAGCCAGGTTGAAGTCGCTAAAAAACTAGGGCTCATGTCACAGCAAAGGGTGTTCAGACAGGAAATTTTTTTGAAAATTATGAAAAAAAAATTACGATTTTCAAAGAATTTTTTTTCTTTTCACCGAAAATTATTTCAAGTACATTCACTTTATCTTAAATAGGAGCTCTACATTAAATCGCAGCCTTGATTTTCTTGAAAATTTCATCGTTGCCACTGCATTAATCTCCCCCTATTTAGATGATACTCCATTAAGAGGTCATGGATTGCGATCATGAATTTTCAATATTTTAAATAAATTTTTAAATAAACAAACAAAAAATATGGGAAATATAAATTTATTTTAAAGTTAACAACATAATAGTACAACATTTCAAGAATCTTCTGTTAAATTTTGGGTAAAAATATTGTGAATTGAGCGACTGACCGGAAATCTTCGTATACACAAAAACAAAAAGATACTTTCCGGTGATCAGCATAACTCATTACTGGATCATATATTGACAAAAAACCAAAAAGATTTCGTTAGTGTATGAGTTTCTCGAGGTAACAACGTCGAGATTTTGTTTATTTTATTGATTTTTCAATTTTTAGAAGTAAAAAAAGACAAATTTTTTGAATTTATTAAAATTTATTGATAAAAATCGGCGAATTTGCTGTTGTAAAATTAATTATAACAATAAAAGAATACAAAATCTCGACGTTGTTACGTCGTAATTTATGTATAAAAGAAGTGTGTACAATTTAAGAAGGATCGGATGAGTAGTTTTTGAGTTGCAGTGATCACCGACTTTGAAAAACTAAATCTGAAAAAAACGCGTTTAAAGTTTTAACACTGCTCTTTTGTATATGGGATGTATCGAATGGAGGGGACCCGAGTCACTGTATCTCCGGCACTTTTCTTCCAATGGACCTCAAATTTTAACTAAATACTCTTGAAGAGTTGTACTATCAAATAAAAAAAATCAGTGTAAGCGTGGTGTTAAGCTTCTCAGCCACCATAGAATACTTTAATCCGCCAATTAAAAAGTCTACTGTTGACGGAATTATGGTACACCAAGCACCTGGGTCTACATCATGTGTGAAACATCGATAAGTCCTACATGTAGTACTTCAAGGTATCATACAAATACAGTCCAGCTCCATGATAAAATATTCTAAATTGTTATTATGTTCCAGAAATTCACACAACCAACAACCAGGAACATTCAACTTGTCTTGTATACCAGAACAAGAAGTTATTTCTAGCCACATTGGTGAATATCTAAGATTGCTTCTGCAACAGTTTCATTATCCTACTTATTTAAGACATCATGACATTGAAAGACTTCATATGACTATTAAAATGTAACAGGAGGATTTCAGGTAATTCTACAGCTTCACCATTACTTCAAAGATTATAAGTGGCGTTTTTAACAATTAAAAATTGACGAACAAATTCATACTTTTGTAGGCACTTGGCATAATTTTTTGTAGTCACTTGGTATAATTTCCGGTTATTCACCATGATGTTGATAAATTAAAACACTTCTTATTTCTACAATTTTATTATTGTTTACAAAAAGCGTAGCGACGCGACGTGACTCAAGACTCACAGAACAGTCGTAGTAACTTGAAGATGCCTAAGTAGAGCGAAACGCGTCGCTACACTTTTTGTAATTAAATTTGTAGAATTAACATCATACGTCATGGTGAATTAACAGTTGATTGTTCCAATTATACTGTTATAGTGTTAAGTCGTTCGGTATATTTAGTTAAATAGTCTACAGTGTCCAATCATTTGAGTTGCATTGTCCAAAGTCATAATATTCTTCGGTATGTATAATTTTCAGTCATTTACAAAGTTAAGCATCTTAAAACTTCTTTAAAGAAATAAAGAAATCACGCCACTATGATTCGAATGTGGACTCCCATTTAACGTGGGAGGTGAAAATCTTCTAAAGATATCGAGAGACCCGAATGTTTCTTTTAGTTTGAGATTTTTACTCACTAAAATCTTTCCATCGACTCCTACATGTTACCTCACCCAAGCCAGTGTAACGTCTTCACCGAAGCATAGAAGTTTCGTGGACACACTTCAAGACCAGAATTGTCAAGTGCTAACCTTTTCATTTTACCGCTCACACTATTCTACAGCAGGTAATCCAGGACAGAGATAGGAGCCAACATCTCCGTCTGATCTACTGAAGTATACGACGCTAGGCGTAGATAGATATTCAAATTCAGGTTTCTGCACTTTCGTCACTTTCCATCCGTAAAAATTGTGAGGCATGTGAGATAATGGGTCTCACCAACACAGTGTAGCTGAGAGGGGATAGCGGAACACATGACTATCACTGTGAGACCCTCGCCGTATATGGCTCAGACATCTTGGTGAGGCTTTCTCATCACCGTTAGCCGCAAATAAGCCCGCAAAGAAATTGTAGGTCTAATTAAAGAACTTTGATTGGGTGGCTTAAGTTTAGAATAGGAAAGATCAACTGGGTGGAAGTGTGGGGGGGGGGGCGGTTGAATGCTGTCCTTTAGTCATGGTACAGATTATATATCTAACATTGCGTCAATAGTCATTTATAATCAGAAATAATTGTGTTATACTTTGAAATAGGAATAACGTATCAATAAAATGTTACATGCGTAAAATATGATTGGGACCGCCAGTTCCCATTAGTGGAGAAATATTCATATATTTATATATATTATAACATCGAGTATTTCTATGGGGTTTGTAAAATTTTTGTAGCCTCCATGGGCCTCCTTGGCCTAAGTGTGCCTTCTTAGGCAGCCACTTTAGCCTAACCTAACCTATAATATCGAGTTTCCTCGTGGATTTTTTTGCAAAACGCTCTATGACGCTCTACTCGACGCAAGGACAAAAATGATCTTTATACAGTGCCAACACTGATTGCAAACGTCGCCAAAATATTTAAAACCATATGAATTCCATGGTACATATCGATATCACAGTTATCTAGAACCTTTCAATCGTTGTTTTCAAGACATTAGTTAATAAACATTTTCTTGATTGTAAATTCTTTAATTGTTTTTTTTTAAATTCGAATTTTGCAATAAATAAATTATTGCATTAAGGAGATTCTTATTAACATGCTCTAGGACTATCTGTTCCTTACAGAGTTTGTCTTCATTTAACGAAGTTAGTAGAGAGAGAGAGATGCACAGTATGGCCACTAGAAATGAAGTCAAATAATTTTTTAACCGGCATCCCGAAAATGAGAAGGTTCTAAGTTTAACGTGAATTATCATAATATAAGATCGTTGAAAATGTATTAATAGATAGTAATTTGAACTCAGCCAGTCCCGTTCTGACTACTTTGAATAACTAAGTTTCAGATTTCCACATAATATCCAGTGTATCTCTTTAATGGGATTGGTTCCACAACCGATAAGAGTACTTTTCCAAGCCCATTGTTTCAAAGGCTTCTTCAATGTTCACAATGGTGGCCTTTGCTATGCCTCTGCTATTTAGCTCCTCTTCTGCCACTTGCATCACATGGTGGAGTGATGTTTCAGTAGATAATAGGACAATAAGCGTGCTGAATCCTACTCAAAAGGCATGTCTTGAGCGTCATCCCTTCGATGTGATAGACCATAATTCTCGTCAGCGTTTTCAACAAAAAGAACACTAAGCTACCCTCAACCTCAGGCTGTTATCAGCAGAATACAATTCTGATCAGTGATCCTTTACAACAGCTACTACATAACTTGTATCATCCACCAAAATTACCACCCATACGATCAGTCTTATTTGGATATTTCATAATTGTTGTAGCTCACCTAGAAAGTCCTTAGTTTTTAAAGCCAAAGGCTTCAGTTCAATTCTACTTTAAAACTCTAATCGCTGTCATCCTTAAATAATGTTAGAAACCCTTAGGTAAAAGAGTTTCTTGATACGCGTCTATTGCTATTATTTGCAGTGCTTATGCTAATGATAATAAGAATTTTAACTCAATGCGGAAACATTTTTCTTCAAGTTACAAAAATGGAGCCGAATTGCTTTAGCTTAATCACTTACATAAGCAGAGTTTTGCTGTCTTTAACTAATTCAGTTTTGTTTAGGAGCTACACAAAAGTTACCACTTTCTGTTAGGTAAATTTTGTTTCTGAACTGCTACGTAATTCCTCATCCATGTTAAATTTATCGATGTATGTTCATTGTGATCATTCATAGCACATTTTTACGAGTATTTGAACTGCTTTAACTCCAAATAAACTGTTGACCTTTTCGTATCGAAAACAAGCAACACCATACAGCACTTTTGCTCACATGTGGCGTTTTGCCATAACATTTAGCCTCATGTCCATCTCGAAGTCCACCCACCCACAATGAACAGCATGGAGTCAATCTTTAATTGTTCATAGCGGCTATCACTGATAGGCTGAGCTTTTTGCTAGGAATCCAACAAGAAACGGTCATGCAAAAGGAATAGCAACATTTTTCGTGTATTTTCGATGAATGGTACGTTTACAAGGTATCGGAGTATAGGAAATTCCCACCAATATCCGTCAGCGCATTCCCAGAGTGGAGTCCAAGCTCTGAAGCCATTCAATGTACACCTCTAGACCTGGGCTCGATAGCAATGCTCTTACTGTCTTTATCAACAGGCACTGTAGGCAGGCAGGCAGGGAAGCCAGTTGCCGTCGAGGTGCACAGCAAGGGCGGCAAACAGGCCGAAGCAAACAACAAACCCATGCCCATCTGAATTGGGGAGCAGCGTTTTCTAGGTCTGCTGGATGGCTCCACCACCGGCTGTGAAACGTGAAACAGGCGCACGGTAGTACTGGTGGTAGTGCATGTAGCTTCCCAGCATAGTATCCATGTAGAATGTACCATTCTGGGAACTCATCGTTTTCATTTCAATAGCCAAATCACTCATACATTGCCAACGAATCCTACTATATCGTGTGCACCGAGCTTTAGCGCTGGAATGGAATTGGAATGGAAGTGCACAGTCGCGCACGTTCGTAAAATGTGATTCCGATTTTTTTGCTTGTGTGGGTGCATGTATGAGGCTTAACACGGACGACTTGTGATATCCTCGAACAGCCCCAAAAGTATCGTATCTCATCAGGAGGAGGCCTGTTAGCACTGGCAGTTACCCAAATATTCATACAAAACAAAAAGCGCCCAATAATTGGAGCTAAAAGTTCACGTCAACGCGTGTTCAAATCGTCTGAAATTTGTTTCTATTCTCTGCTTATCATCCGCCGACATCATCGCTAGATGTTGGCCTTTTCTTTTTCTGGTTTGAAACTTGTTGACGGTTAGACTAGACGACTGTAACGCCATCAGGTGTCTAAGAATAGAAATCAGCTGAACTGACCAAATTTGAATTTTGTTTGTTTGAAAAAAAGTGTTTGAATATTTTGCTGTACCGAAAGTGTTAGGTAGCATGTGTACGAGTGTTTCTGCAATTAACGAAATATAATTGAACGTTTGGCGGGAATGACAGTTAGTTATCCGATAAAATTACGCTCGTACGTAATTTAAGATATTGTCGAAATTTTGTTTTGGTCTCTTTCGCTTGTAAGTCGTAAACATCGAAACAACCGAAATGCAGCAGCATCCCACCACTACAGGGGATTACACTTGCATGCCAAAATATTGAGCCAAGTATCGTATAGGACACCTCACAATTTTGTCTATTTTTAGTGCTCCGCTGGTCAGTCGGTGTAATTTTGACAGTTTTTCTCAAAACTAACCAATTCGAGTGTCACTTTAAATTCAACAAGGAAAGCTTTCGTGAATTTCGCATTTCACCTGTTTGTATTGTAAGTGCGTCTAGTAGTTTTGCGGTGGTCGTTTGAAAAAAAGAAGGGAAAAGTCTGTTACAATCTCTTCATTTTTGTGTGCCAAGTGTTGTTTGTGGATGTTGTTTACTGTTAGGTAGCTAGAGGTGTCAAGTGAGTAGTTACACGGTGTTTTGTGTTCTGTTACAAAATGGACTTGCCTGGCGTGAATGAGGATTGGGATCATCAAGTGTCCGCCTTTTTGCCAGACATGAATACTTGCGAAGAGGAATTTTTCAATCCACAAGAGGTGAGTCATTAATTTGAATACGTTAGTTAACATGCGATTCAATAATTCAACACAAGGTTATAAAATTAAATTTTGCTTTAATTAAATAAGTGAAGGTCATAACAAAAGAAAATTAAGAAGATTTGTTAGAAATTTATGAGTTTAAATAAAATATAATTCTAATGGGGGCAACAAAAATGTTTTTCGACATTTACATATACCAGAATAATCGTTAACTTGTGGAAAATATACTAAATTTGTAGACTAAAGTACCTTATGTTAATAAGGAAATGGTTTCCTTTGAATTTAGTTTACGAGACCGATAAATCGCTTTTTATAATTTAAGGGATTTTAGGTCAAACATACTTATAGAATGATTATTTTTCAAGTTTACGTTTACACATTGTTTCCCTCCCTCTACGAGTTTTTTTAGGGTTGTATCCAATAAGTCAAACACTGGGACTTTTTGTAAATTAAAGGATCCAGAGTTTTATTATTCGCATCAAAGGGGCGGTAAAAGGTACTTTTTGTTCAATTTCCAAACATTTTTATTTATCGAAAAATCTACAAGTAGGTTTTTACTTTTCTCCTTTAAAAGTACAAAGTTGATAGTTTAATTAATGAAATATTGCAAAGTATCTAAATTAGTTACAGATTTCTAAAATATAGCTTTTTCCTTCCTTTTATTTAATTAAAGTCACACATTTTCTGACCTTAAGGTATTTTTTCATATATTTTTTCTGCGACAATAGTTCCTTTTATTAAAACTTTCTCCGTCGCTTTATATTCAATGTTTTTTAAATAAAAAATTTGTTTAATATTATTCCAAAGGCCTAGTTAAGTGAGGATAAGTGAGTTTTGCATAGAACATACATATATAAAATGAAACTAATTTTTATCGTCAACTTTAGGAAGTTTTTGCTAAAAGGTGTGGAATGTTTAAATTGGATCACATTTTGAAGAAAGCAATAAATTCACACAATAACTAATTTAATAAAAAAAATAAGGTAATTGTGAATTAGTGGGGCTCCAGCCCAATTTTAATAAAAAAAAATTTTTTACGATCGGGACACATTTTACTACCTACAAATAGAAAATATAATCAAAAATGCACAGGAAAATATATGGTGGGAAAACCCATTTTTTATATTTATTTATGGCTAAAAATTATATTTATGGTGTGAACATAGTGTGTAATCACTAAAGAACAGCAAATAATATTTTGGAAGGTGACAGATGTACAAACGATTATTGATAGGGGGGGTCTATTATCACTTCTTACCGAACTTTAGATTTTTAAAGAATTTGCCATTATTCAGGTGACTTTTCTATCCTTTCCTATTATAAAACTAAAACGAATAACGGCAGGGCGATGTTTAAGACATAATTGCAAAGCTAATATCATATGCTTTCAAGTGGGAGTATCTTATTTTATCTAATTTTATTTCTGAAACAGAAAACTGGCCTATATATGATTGTTCAAAAGTCTTTCCCCAAGTAGATTTTCCAAAAGAAAAATATGTTTAAAAAAAAATTGTTTTATTTAAAAGACGAACAAAGTAGTTTAAACATCTTAATATGTAGAATGTGATGTCTTATTTGCCATTGCTAAAAACTCAAACTTAAGTATCTTGAACATTTATGACCCATCTACCTGCTTGAACTGTATTTCCACAATTAACTCGAATGTCCTTATTTCCGTTCTTTTAAAAATATAATTAAAATTTATGTGAATTTAAAAAATTCTTTAAAATATCAAAATACCATAACAAAATTTTAACTTATGCAAATGATAAATATGTTGCATGAAAGTAGGCGTGCGCTCTCCCTTTTCATGCAATATATTTGTTACTTGCACAAGTTAAATTTGCCAACGATTGTTTTTGCAAACATCTTTTTGTTAAACGTTTTTTTTTGTTACTTTTTTTATAATAAAATACTTTCAAGTACAGTCCAGCCCCCTCAAAAACCAATTCAAGGTCTTTTTTCCAATTTATCAACACAAAAGTTTTAGCGTTACAATCTTTTGTGTTTTGGCGATTTTCGTAAAAACTTATTGTTAAGGTTCAAATTTCTGAAAGGCATTCCTGCCTGCATACAACTCTTTCAAAAAAATCGTTATAAAATATGTTTTTCTCTCTAGTCACCGCAACCTTTCTTGTGGAGAAAGGGATGAGAGAAGAACTTCATTCGATTCGAAATAACGATTGTAAGACCTACAATATAAGGTTCGTTAGTTTCGAATAACCAATTTTCCTCTGCAACCCCCAATGGTTATTTTTTCGTAATCTATTGTCAGCCGAAAACGGTGCGAACCTGGGATCTCCGGATTGGAAGGTCAAAATGTTATCACTTACTCCAAGATAAGTAAGATAACATTAGTAGTTTTCATATATTTTGTAAACAGCTTTTACAGTGATTGTATGAAATTATAGTAAACAATGTCATGTTATTCATTTGAAGAGTATGTCAATATGGTTTTCGTGCACGGATACTGTAATAGCATCGATCCCGCAGCTATTGAAGAGTCAGAGATTTCCGGAGCGCAAAGGATTTAAAGTGACTGGAACTAAATGGGGCAAATGCAATTTAGGTCGTTTTGAGAACTTAGGTGTAACAGCGACAGCGTAAAAAGAAAGATTTTCTAATCTCCTATTCTGCGATATTTCGATTAAAAGTGAAACAAATGAAAACATTATTTTTACACCCTTGTGAAGGTTGTTTTAAGATCCAAAGGTTCAAATAAAAATCAAAACAAACTGTTTTTTAACCTCGAGCAACGTAAGAAGTATTAAAATATTTCTTAACACGATCGGAGTTTCTAATGAAGAAAAGTTAAAGTCCCCTGGCTCGTTCTCAACAGCAACACCAAAGGGTTAACTTTTCTTCAGCTGCTGGACGCCTTATCGAAAAAACGAAAACTATATGAAACTTCAGCACAAAATTTGATACAGCTGTCTAGATCGGTTTTTAAAATTTTTGTGCTGAAGTTTTCATTTTCTCTACCCTTCAAAATAGGAAAGAAGACTGTTTTGTAAAAGCAGTTAATATTAGCAAAAAAACTAAGGTTTTTTTTTGTGATGTGGCCAAAGCCCAAGGGACAACGATGCGTTATTTAGGATATGGTCGGAAAGAAATTAGGGTGTGGGGAATGAGGGAACTTGAATGTCTTGTTTCTGTTGCATTCCTGTGAGCTAGACAACATCCCAGAGATGGAGTGGATTTTTAATTTTAATTAAAAGCTCACGGGCTAGAACTCTTTAAGGTATAAAAAGGATTTTGACAGATTAGGCTCTGTGGAATATTAAGACGTTGACAACAAGTTAAACGAAGCCAATTTCTATTCTATTATAATATTATAATAAAGATTTTCTTGAATTAAACGTTTTTTTTTGCTTCTAATAGACGATATCATTATCTATACTCTTAAGCAAACTTTTGTTAATGAATTTTAATTTTTGAATTAGTATT
The DNA here is from genome assembly GCA_964036015.1 of Leptarthrus brevirostris. Classification (NCBI taxonomy): domain Eukaryota; kingdom Metazoa; phylum Arthropoda; class Insecta; order Diptera; family Asilidae; genus Leptarthrus; species Leptarthrus brevirostris. The sequence continues at coordinate 84,526,106 of OZ038373.1, read as the reverse complement.
CTAAAAAATATATTACGAAAACATCAACATAGGAAAAGCAAAGCAAATGGAATTTAAAAAAAATAGTGTTGACAATTTTTGGTGGCTTTTTATTTAGGTGAAAATATTTCATTCCTCCCATGGAAGTGCCCTTGCTACAACATTTACGGAAAGAGCATTTTACAAGTCCATATTTCCAAGCCCAAAGGCTCACCTCCTACAGCAGTCATCGTTAAAACGAAATGTTTAAATAGTTCACGTTTGTATTTAAAAATAATATATAGTATTGTGCAGAGGAGTAATAGCCGGGTTATAACTTCTTTATAAATTAAACTATATAGCAATTTTCGGAAGGTTACATCACAAATTTGTTAATTAGTTTCTTTTATTTTGTATTAAAATTCTACATATGTACACACAAATATTTTTTTTGTAGCGGGAGAGGTGAAAATCTTCCAAAAGACACCGGGCAGCCCGTGCCCTCCGGTAGTGTGAGATTTTTACTCACTAAAAACACCTCTCTGGGGATTAGTCGAAACAGACCACATAGAATCGGGTCCCTTTTCGTCCCCTTCCAGTATCCCTTAGTGGGAGCAACTGAGTATCCAGTTATCCCACTGTCGCCACTAACCTCGGTTTCCTGGGTCATTGCTAGAATCCTGGCCTATCTGCATGAATCCATGTTGTTCCACCATCTCCAGTGTTCCTTCTTGGTCCATGCGTTAATTACAACCTTCACCCCTTCTCTACATACGGCATTGAAGGGTTCCAGGCCATAAAGCTTTAGTCCAGGACAAGTAACCTCCTCCGGGTTCACCGTAGCTAACCTTTCGGAAGGCAGGTCTGCATCTTATACTGGTGCGTGTACCGCGGAGATAGCCAATTCCCTGCCGCCGTCGCACCTGAGGAAGTGCTAGTTATTATTTTGCCAATGGCACCTTCTTCCAGGACGGCACTGTCAGCCGGCGCAAGCTAGCCTCCATAGCAGCCGCAAAACCTTCGCAAGGTAATTTCCCCAAAGCTGCTTCTGTTGTATGTACCGTGGGTAAAGCCAACCTGTTAGGGTCTACCATACCCTCCACCGCCACTACCACAGAAGTGCCTGAAGAAACGCCATTCGCGACCCAATTAACCCTGGGTAGTGGGGACGATAACACTGCAGACTCCGCATTAGTTACTTGGCTACGTTCTAGGATGCATTTCCCGGTTGCTACCCCTTGGAGGTGTAACTAACACTTGAGAATGTCCAGATGAGGATCGCCGTATCCTAGGACGCTTCAACTCGTCCGTCCATTCTCCAGCAACCTACATACAAATATACAAGAGGTCTGATCAAATTCACATAATACGTTCTTCTAGTTTAGTTTTTTCCTGCAAAATCAATCGAATCCAATGGTTTCATAGACGACAGGACCCTTGATTTTGTGTACTCTTTTCATTCTGTAATACCTACTAGTGGGAACTCTACAGAAATTAACCCACAACGCAGGGTTAAATCATTAAACATCGACACTTCTACGATGTTCGCTTGGGTCAGAGCAAATCGTGTTATGTTTAGCGCATCCAAAATTCAATGTTTTGTTTAGTATCCTCTAAAAACACCCATTCCACCCTCAACCTATTTCAGTCAACATGGTAAATATACCCAATTCGTCCTCTCTAAACATCGTGGGTTTTGAGATATGCAGCAATCTAAGCTGAATCGATGACTTAGCGGTGATCTACAAGTCCCACATCCAATGGTCCTTTAAAAGAGTGGGGCTCCGGGCTCACGTCCATATGAAAGTCCTTCTAAAAATTAAGCATATATTTTTAATATACCTGCATTTCTATACAAATATGTAACGAAGTTAAAATTCTAATAAAATGAATAAATAATAATAATTAACACTATGTACTAATGAAATACTTTTCTCGATTTAGTATAGGTGAAATCCTCTCAGGGCCACCAAGAGGGGGGGGGGGCGAAGGGGTAATCCCCCCCCCCGGGCCCGGGCTTTCAAAAGGGGCCCCGTCATCTAAGTCATCAACAGAAAATTTTTTCTATTTTAATTATATATAAAAAAAAATGTTTTACGATCGAAAAAGTGTAATATACTAGACAGATTTTAAATTGAAAGTCACTCATTCGATTGTATATGGGACCGTAAACGCTTAGTCCCGGAACCGAACTTCCTTTCGCGGGGGCCCGTATATGGTACCCCCGGGCCCGAATTTCGTCTCTACAGGCCTCTATTATATCTTCAAGATCCAAAATCAACAAGATATCGTCGTTTTATACTAGTTATCGTTTTGTTCTAGTGCGGAATTAGTTTTTTATCCTGTTTAGTTTGGAGAATGAACATTCTCTACTACTATTAGTAAATGTTAAAAACATTCTAAATGATATCGCAACGTAAGGAAATGTTTTCTCTAATTTATCAGTTCTCAGAATGTTGTACAGTAGCGAAATATCAATTTGTTCAGTTTTATTTAAATCGTTCCCTTATAATTCTTCTCCGTTTATATCCAGAAATTCATGTTATATTCACATATTTATATTCATTTATTACAGGGAAATATACACAAGGTTTAAAATATTTATTCTAAATATACAGAAGATTTAAAATATTTTTAACTGACATACCTACTTTCGCTGCTTTATGTAGAGAGACGAGACCAGGATAAAGTACTAATTAAGCAAAGTGATCACCTAAAACACTCCTGAATGCATTGGAAGTGCCAGCTCTTTTAATATTTAGAGGAAAACTATTCTATAAACGAATTACTTAGATAGGGTAAGAGTTAACTGATCTCCTAAACCTTTTCTGTTACGCTGAGGTGTTGTAAATTGAAAATATCACGGAGGTATTGCGGTTTATTCCATTTAACAGAAACAACAACACTCGTCGTTAAAAGCGCCCTTCAATTTACGTACACACGTACTGGGAGGTAAAAAAGCTCCCGAAAGTTAAATGGAGCAGTATCAATGCCTTAATCAATTCCACACGAGTGCTTGTGGCCTAAGCCTGCGTGATCCAGCATATATCTAGCTTATCTTCTTACGTGATCACAGTAGTTCATTCATTCCCCCAAAACAATACCGAGATTGCTTACTTTTCTTAGGACTAGCAACGGAGAATCATTTAATACTATTTGAGGAGCATTACCTAAAACTAGAGGATTAATATAACATATGATGGAGTGAGATTTTCCGGGGTTCAGTAGTAATCTGTTCACAATTGACTAATCATATATTCTACCACGTTCGATGCAATCTTCGAGGAGTCCAATAAACCTGAACATCATCAGTGTAAAGATGAATTTTCACATCGCGTACCACACTTGGCATATCATTAATAAAGAGGTTATCTGAATAAAAGCATTCCTAAGATTGACCCCTGTGGTACACCACGTAAAAGTACCAAAGAACCAAACACCATTCCATTGATCTGCACTCTTCGAGCTAAAGTTGAAGGACGTGCGTAATTTGCGAATAAGTAAACTATGGTCAACGCAATCGAAAGCTTTAGAAAAATTAATGGCAATCTTATTGCAATGGATACCTTCGGGACAACTGTCTCACAATTATGAAAGCAGATTGCCAACGAGATAACATTCCCCACGACATGAGGGGACGAAAGTTAGATACCTGTACTACAGAGGGCTTGTTAGGAAATAGTACTTTAATAAGTTGTCAGGGCTAGTTGCTCTCGATTTAATTGAGCCCACCACATATAGTAAGTCATTTAGATTGACATTTCGAAGATAATATAATTAAGCAAATATTTTAGAACTGGTGTATAACTCCAGGTCGTATTGTTCCACATGGGTTTTGCTTTAAAATGGAATCCACTTCAGTCTTTTTTAAGACGAAAAATGTATCATCCACATACCTCAGCCATATTTTGGGCTCTATAGAACACCATTCCACAGCTTTGGTTGTGAACTATTCCATCCGTAAGTCCACAGCAATAGCGAACAGAGGAAAACTCCAGCTGCTTTCTGCATTTGGACCCACTTATCAAATTCAAGGCTCTTCCTATTTCGTGCTTGTCATTCCAAGTGGCTGGGAACACTTCATCAGTAGTGTCATCTCTAGGCAAAGGGATTTTTATGATCAGTCACTAGCGTGCACTTTAGATTTTTTCGGGATTAGATAACATAATTTTATTTACAAAATAAATTTTTTTTTACAAAACTAATTATGAATTAGTTGATTAGTTGACGTTCATCAGACAAAAATCCAAGGTCGCGGTCCCAGGCTGTGCTGTAGCATCATATTGAATCCCTTGAGCTTTGGAATTATCATAGAGAAATAAATATGCATAACATATAACAAAAATAAAATACTAAATTAATGTGATTTTTGTTATTTTAAAACGTTAATATCCAGAATTAGTAAACATTCATATAAAAGGTTTTGATTTGGCAATAGTAAGTGATTCTAGACAATATTTAATATTTATTTGTTTACGTGAATTAGAATTGACCTGGAAAAAAAAAATTTAAATTGCGACCAAGAAATTTTCAGTGGGCTATTGTACTGCAAATGATGTAATGTTTCCAAAGATGTGTAAAATAACTTAACGAAGTTAAAGTTTCTCAAACTTTTCGTGAAGTTTATATAAATTTCTTGTCATCGGGATAAAAAACCATTTGATGTCTCAGACACAAATAACTAAAATTCCGCAAGATTTTTAGATAATACCCTAATTTAACTATAGGTCGCCAATAAGATATGTTTTCACCAAATGAGAAAAATTTAGCTAAATTAGAAACCCAAACGAAGCGCGTAGATGGGCCTTAATATTTATTTATCATTAGTAGCTTCTAAAATTAGCACTAAGCGAATTATTTATCATTGAATCGGGTAAAGTTCTGTTATTATCCCAAACCCTGGAATTACTTATTATTACCATACATTAACTAACTGATTACTATACATAAACAATGTTATACTAGCAGGGCCGCCGAGAGGGAGGGGGCGAAGGGGGTAAACCCCCCGGGCCCGGGCTTTTAAAAGGGGCCCGTTATCAAAGGTATCAACAGAAAATTTTTCCATTTTTATTATATATACAAAAAAAAATTTCACGATCGAAAAAGCGTAATATACTAGACAGATTTTAAATTGAAAGTCACTCATTCGAATTTATATGGGCCCGTATGTGGTACCCCCAGGCCCAAATTTTGTCTCTACGGGCCTGTATACTAGTCAGCTGCTTCTATCTTGAAAATTTATATCTCATTTCGATAGTTATTCGACTCAACTTCTTTATTTTATCTAAACAGTGATTAGCAGTGAAGAGTGGATTTGCTTAGCTAAATTATGGCAATCAAACAAGCTTTGTATTGCTTCTTGTTTTTAGTAATAGATGCGTTTATTAAATAAAATAGACTAACTATACATACTGTCACAAATGTTACGGCAATACCTTCTTTTTTTTAAATACAATTTGGAAAGGTAATAAGAATAAAAATAAAAAAGAGGTATACTAATTACATAAATTTCGGAGAAACTTTTTAAAAATGCTGAAATTTTGGTAATTTCAAAACATTTTTTTTTAATTTTGGCCGTGACTGTACCTGCAGTGGGAGTAGTGAGATCAACATTGTTGACATTTTTGGAAAGACCATTAGGATAGTTATTTTTTAGCGTTTGTTTGATGTCGCTATGTTAGGTAGATCAAATTATAAAAATAAAAGAGTATTGTGCATACCATGAAAAACTTAAATTTATGAATCACCCGGTAACTGCCAAACGGTTGAGAGTCCCCCCCCCCCCCCCCTGCCATACAATTTTTTGTTTGGCTAGGTGAGATCTATCACCCCACTCATTTTGGGACGTCAGATCTGAAACACGCTGTATAGTGTGTTCCCCAGTGCTGCTAAGAGACACATTTTGGATTTCGTGTATTTTCTGTTGTGTTGTATTTCTGTTGTATCATTTATAGTTCATTATACTATTCTTATTTATTTTTTTTTGTAGTAGTCAGCACTTTGATGAAATATTGTTAATAAATAAAAATAAATAGATCTACCATATCCTTCATTTTTGCACACGAGCTGTGAAACATCCTGTACAGTATGGTCTGACATATAAATAGTTTTTGACATACAGCAACAGTTTTTGAATATTAATTTTCGACAGATAGGTCTTATACTGCAGGCCCTGTATTCATTGTAAACCAAGAAGTTGTCACGTTTTGCGGATTAACATTCAACCTTCAGATCTTGCTTGAGTGTTATTACCAGTTTCGTTGCATTGATCTTGATGTTTTGCTTTGCCATTCGCAGTATTTTGGAACCGTCTCTTTCCACTGATCCGGTTTTTGTATTTATTGATTACATATTGGATAGTTGAATGTGTCTTGTCAACAGTGTTAGCAATTTCGGGAAAATTTTTTTCCCCAGGCTTATTATTAATATTCTTAAAAATAAATTAACTTATGTGTTTGCTGTTTTTGTTTTTACAAAATATCACTGATCAACTTCTGCATGCAAAATAAAACTGAGGACTCTTATGGAAAACGACAAATGTAAGAAACGATAACGTTAACGATATTTTTACTTTGTTTCGTGCGCTGTACGGGTAATTGTTTGACCTTCAGAATGGAAATAACTCCACCCTATTTTTTATTTTGAAATAATAATTTGAAGAAAATAATGTAAAGAAAATTTCCTTTAATTTCATTTTGTTCTTATTCAAATTAACAAATTGATTATAAAACTATCAGCAAATGAGTATTGCCAACACAGAGCGTTCGGATTAATTTTCAATACAATGTATTTATGGATAAATGATTTCGCGTAACACTCTCCATCTAACATTTGCCGATAAACAATCTATGAATTTGCAACAAACCAAAAAGGAAAAACTGAATTAAACATCAAAATTGCCAAATTTATTTGATAGAGGGAAGAGCTACGCCATGTAAAATTTCCATCCGTGAGTGAAGGTACTTCAGGAGCTTAAAATCAGATATGGTCGTTCAATTATAGAGCTAAAAGTATACTACAAAAAACAGACAAATATATTTCGTACTGTCAAGGGTTGTTGCGTGAAAAAGTTTCCTCGAGTTATCATTACAATAAAATTATTAGATTATTTTGTGACTTTCTGTGAAGCGACATTGGCCAGCATTTATTTAAATAAAGCAGCACGAAGTATTCGATTTTTGAGTGCTCAAATAGTTGCGAGATAGATACATACTAGGGCTTCTAGGCTAGGATACTCGAGATAATTCTCGCTGCCGGTGTCGGTCTCGGTCTCGACACGTTACCGGGACCGGCATCGAGACCAATATCATTGGTAACAGTGCGATACCGACAGCGAGATTGAGGTGACGAGAGTGGACGAGATATTAGTTTTAATCATTTTATTGTGGAAATTTTTTTTTTAGTTCTTTCAGCTTTTATGTTGCTCCGAAAAATGTCAATTGTGTGATTTATGGGGCATATACATAAGTATACACTGCTCTCCTCAATCGCTTCTTTCTACATTATTTCCTTCTTCAGATATTTGTGCCTTATCCCCAATAGCAAACAAGAGCCTTTGATACCTTATTTTGGCGAAGGGAATATGAAGAAAATGCATATATACATAGATATATCACTTGTCCTAGCTCCCCCTTATCCCACCGAAATACCCTTTTTTAATCTTGTCGAGAGCGATATCGGGCCGAGACTGGCCTTTATCTCGCCGAGATTGCGACGAGAGCAAAATCGTCTTCACCTTAACGAGACCAAGACCGAGATGTGCCGAAGTCTCGGTCTTGTCTCGGTTCCGTTAAGCCCTAATACATACATATATTCATTACAAGAAATACTTCTAAATGCATGCTATAAACCTGTCAAGTTCAATTAAAATCTTTATTTATGGAGAAGAATATTTTTGAGGTTAACGTGAAAACTAATTTAATGTTCCGTGGTCGTTCATTCTACTGGTTGCGCCAAACAAAATTTTTAGGGGCATCTATACAAAATCTCAAATAAATTAAAAAAAATTAAAAAAAATGATTCGTTTATTTAATATGCAGCTTAAATATTTTATTTAGAACTATTTAAATCAAATTGTACTCTTACGAATTGTCAAGATTTTAAATTTACTCTTGGCACCACCTCAAATATGATTTAGATTACGCCTGATTTATTGAGATTACTACATGGCCAAAAATTCTACTACAAAATATATTTGTTTCAAATCGAATTGCAGCTCTTCCTCTAGTTCTTTATTTTACAGTTTACGTATCTAAAAGATTAAAGAACCTTTGTGGTGTGACTTCGATATCTGTCTATATGTATGTCACGGCCGTTTTCCTCAGTAACTATTATTATAATCGACTTGATATTTGGCACAGTTCCGCATCTGTTGTTACAAGGGGAGGTCTTCAGAAGTTGCAGACCCTATCTCTGCGTTAAGAAAATCCTAAAGTATTAATCAACTATCAACAGTTTGAGTGACTTTGAAATCACGAAAAATGATTAATTTGTGATGACTCTCTTATTTGAATGGGTTTACTTGTTACGTCCTCAAATCGATGCTGCAGCCTAATATAAAAGAAAGGCAGTTAGTTTCATAATAATATAAAATATGCTAAAAAGTAACTAATTATTTTTTCTTTTTTTTTACGGTGTGGCCAAAGACTAGGGGACAACCCTTTGATGCGTTAGCATAGCTTTGGTCGGAAGGGAATTAGGGTCAGGGGAGTGGGAAAACTTGAATGTCTTATTTTTGCATTGCTGCGAGCTAGACAACAGCCCAGAGACGTGGTGGAATTTTTAATTCTGTTTTTAAAAACCCACGGGGAGACCATTGACAATTCATCCAACTCCGTCTCTAACTATTTACAGAAAGTCAAAAAAATTGAAACCGATGCTGATTTGCGTGCAATAGATTTAAGTTTGATATAGTTAATTAGTTAAGATATGGTAGGACATTTAAGTTAGTTAAATTAGATTAAGCTAAATTATATTATTATAGTTATTTTAGCGGAGTTAGAGAATAAACAAAGCAGTAGCAATAGGTTTAGTATTTTGGAGTTTGAGGAATTTTGACTTGATTTAATTGAATAATTTAAATAATTTAAATTTCTTTTGGAATATTAGGATGTCAAAGAATTAATATTGGATTAAACAGGGTAACTTGCATTAAATTTAATAATAATATTTAGTATACGTACTTACAGTGGGAATAACACCGCGTCAAACGAAAGGGGAAATATCTGAAATAACAAAATTAATAGAAACAATGATACAGCACGGGGTTTTTTATCTTTATAGTACTAAATTGAAGTTATAGCTTACATGGTCCAGACTTCTCTTTCTTCACATCAGAATTACATAATTCGTTTCAACATAACCTAACCCGACATCGAAGAAAATCCAAAAATTGCTTATATTCTTCATAACACCATATTGAAAGGGGCAGTAAAGTGGACTGTTTCCAACCCAACGAATTAAGAATGAGCCCCGAAAAAGACTAATAAGAAAATATTTGTCACATGGAACTGTCAACACCGAAAGATTTTTATAAGATTGTATAACTTCTGGAATTGTTACAGCAAAGTGTAGTGCAAATTACGCCGTATATTTCACAAAAGAAAACTCGGTATAATTATTTTAAATTCTACCGGGCTTAAATCGATCTGGAAAAACAACATCAAGTTTCTAGTACAATTTCAATTAAGGGAAAAAGAGATGGAGATACTTGGTTCACATTGCAAGGACACTCCAACATGAGTTGTTGCCCAAAAGTTTGGAATTTGAAAAGTGAGTGAAAGAAAATAAAAGTGAAGTGGAGTAATCAAATGAAAGTTAGGCAAAAATAAATCCCAGAAAAAAATGAGTAGCAATTGAAGGAACTTCAAAGAGGTCGGAGAAGGAAGAGTTGTGTAGACAGAGGACAGAGGTAGAGGATCCAGCGGAAAAACATACGCTTTTGTTTAAAATATAATTACTCTTTTATTATGTAATTGAAGCTATAATAAATTTGAAGTTATTTCCTGATTTTAATTCAAAAGCTCGATTCGTGTGTTGCCGACACGTTTTGCTTCTTTTTCTTGTGTTTAAAAATATCTTATTTGTTTTTTTTTTTGATTATAATTTCTATTTAATTTAATTTATAATATAATTATATGGGCCAACTCTTGTTTTGTAACTGTCGTCAGAGTTCGTGAACTAAGTTATAAAACCACATGGCGACCAAGAGTGCTTTTATTTCGAGACATACCCCGTTATCCATACTATCGTTACGAATTTATGCTCATCAGCATAACAACTTTCTAGTTTGTGCACCTATCATTCAAAATTTCCAGTCACTTTTAAACGCTCTGCAAAATTCAAAAAACCAAAATAATTACAATAAAATTATGATTTTTTGATATTTTATAACATTTGAAGGCTTTTCGCCGACAAACTTCCCCTATAAAATTTTTTTTTTCTAAATTCTTCTGTGATTATTTTCGACCCAATTATTTGCTTTTGACGATAAACGTTTTATTAATAAAGAGGTATTAATAATATTTTTAATTGTGATTTTTTCTAAATTTTCTTAACTCCAAATGAACAACAGTGAGACAAATAAATTTCGAGATACACACTGCCGGACACTTCTGGAGCACCTTGGCGGTTTTCAGAAAATAATTACAAATTTGCTTTTGTTTTGTTTCCAGTTTAAATTTGTTATAAAAAACAATAATTTATTCGCGGTATATTACTTTAAAAAAGCAGCTTAATATTGAAAACCTACAACTGCTAGAAACCATTAATTTAATTTAATTATGTGTGAATCAACTTTAACTTTTGACCGGAATCCAGTATAAAAGAATAAAAGGCATCCATAGCACGACAAAATGAAATTTCGTTATTTTCTCAATGACTGGCATTATTTTTATATTCGTTAACATGATTAAGGAAAAGCTATTACAATTCTATATTAAATTCTCCAGTTTTTATTATTTTGCATCAAAATCCGTAAAATGTGTGACAATTTTGTAAAGGCGGAGTTGTGTTATTGTTAAAATTCCGAAAAAACTAATAGCGCTTATTTCAGTGTTTTTATATTTATTCTTACGCTTAAAAGTATAAGAAATATATATACTATTTACATTCATTGCTATTCCTGCCTTCCTAACATTAATATGCATTAACATAATTCTAACTAGTAGGGTCGTCCGTTTATATTTCAGCTGTGTCTTCTACTTGTTCTTTAGGAATTTTCAATAGCTTCATTACATCTTCACTGAGCTCTACCTTAAGTGTAGCGGAATGCGTTCAGATACTTAACTGGATCTGATTATAGCAGTAGACTAGGGAGCAAGTCTTCATTATTGACTTCGAGAGAGCATTTCCGTGTGTTTCTCTGCCTGTAAAATTTTATTTCTTTAAATTTTACACCTTGGGCTGATTCATATAATTGGCTGATTGATATGAGAGCAGCAAATATAATATCATATCCCTGAATAAGAACTTTGTGCACTAAGATTGGCATATAATACCAAGGGTATTTATTGACAAATAATATAGCTGTTTCAAAAGCAAATGTATCAAATTTTGCCGAATTAATTTTAAAACGGCTTGAAAGTGACTTTAGTATTGTTAAAAAAATCTTAATTAACTCAAGAACTATACCAGTTATTTCTACAGATATAGACAGGTTCCTGAAAAAAACGTCTCGTAATACACGATTTGTTTGTTGTGTCGCTTCCTTCAAATTTAGGAACATTTTTATTGAATTTTTGAAATTTTGTTTTTTAATTTTTACTACCGCTTTTTCAGTATCCCCTTGAATTGCCACTTTTTTATAACTAATCAGTAACTGATGTGCAAAAGACACTAAAAAAACTTTATATAAGGATAAGCCGTACTTAAAGGTTTTAGTTTTCAGGGGTTTGCATTTCACTTTCTCCATATTATTCATTTCTTTTGGAACCGCTCCACAAAATTTGCAAACTTCAAATTCACTGAAGTAATTATGTTGCAAACTTATGTACCATCTATCATTGTAATTTTCATGTCGCACTTTAACAATTTTATTATTTTTTAATTTTATTATTATTGTTTTTTGAACTTGTTGTGGAATGAAATCAGAAGTCTCGTTTTTAAAATGAAAGCTTGGCATATTTAGATCGAAAGAATTACTTCTACGTAAGTTGACAACAAATATTTGCCCACCTTGTTGATTAACAATTCAAAATGTTAGGTTTAGTCACTTTTAAAAGTGATATTTTAAGTCAGTACCGCATCCGGTGGTGACTGAAAATAGTACTAATTTTGTTAATTCAGGATATTTAGGTCGCACCGAATTAGTCCCACGTAAGTCAATTTACATAAAACTAGTCCTAGAAGAAGGTTGGGTATTTTGCCATACTACCGGTTTTAATTCGTAAAGGCATAAATGAAGTTAAGAACAAATAATTGTCTATGACACTGGAATCACAAAACCATTGTTTGTAATTTACATTTACTAACTAATTTAAAGGTTTGCAAATCAATTTATTTAGCATTGTCGAAAACATGAGTTTGAGCTTGTAGTAGGCGATCTGTAGTTCGAAAAATTGATCGGATCTTAATTAACGCGCTCACTTCAGAAAACATTGTTCGGAAGCAGGATAACATCTTTATTTTGCCTTTTTTATAGCTTCATATCGTGGCAGTACCTTGAGGCCGTTTTATTCATAACATCTTTAAATACATAGTACTGTTCCTTAGTGAATTTTTATTTGTTTAATTTGCACCGACTTCAAAATGTGGTAATAGATATAAAATTAAAAATTATTTTATGCTTTTTAGCGCTTTTTGTGAAATCGGTTTAACTTTTTTTTTAAAAAACTATTTTATTTGTCATTTTTTAGTGTCTTCTACTCTATACAACGAAAAAAACCCATTGAAATCGGTACACGCGTTTAAAAGTTAGGTTCAACCCCCTTCCCCACCACCATCCTACTAAAATTAGTTAGACTACCACCCCCCCCCCCCCCTCCACCACCCCCACCATATGACCAAGTTATTCTCCTATTAGCAATGGGGGATCACACTCTATACAAGAGCGAAAGAACCATTCAAATCGGTCCACGCGTTACAAAGTTAGGTTCCGCGCCACCCCGTACCCTCACCCCACCCCCCAACATTTTTTTCTCATGGTATCAATCACGGAACATACTCTACCGAACAGAAAAGAATCATTGAAATCGGTCAATGCGTTACGAAGTAAGACTACCCCTCCCCCACCCGCACCAAAGGACCAAATTATTCTCCTATTAGCAATGGGGTATCACACTGTATAAAACAGCAAAGGAACCACCCAAAGTGGTCCACGCGTTAGAAAGTTAGGTTCCACCTCCGCCCACACCCCACCAAAATCTTATTCTCGTGGTATCAACCAGGGAACATACTCTACCCAGCAGAAAAAGAATTATCCCCTCCCCCTCCCCCAACTCTGGTTGTGCACAGCTCGGTTGACGCATTACAAATGAATCTGTTGCTACCTAACGTTTAGGTCATTATCAAACAAAATGGCGACTATTCCTAGATAGAAAGAATACTCTCGGATCATTAAACACAAACTTTGGTACTGGCATTTTCTTTTTTGAAATTCTGGTGCCCTGGAATTCAAATCTATCCCACTGTGCGGGGGTATATGTAACTTCATAAATAAATTTTCGTGTTTAATAATTGTAGTTATTTTTGTATATTTTAATAATATTATGATTTGAGATTTCTTTAAACTTTCTTACTTTTAATACCACAGCAAAATCAGTTGAATTTATTTCAAGCTACATTTAATTCGAAACAAATTTAATAAAATTTAATAGTTCTCAATTTTCTATTTTATTTAACAGCAAATACATTTCATAAACTTCCGAATTGTATAGAATTCATGATACAAAGTTAAGTAGAAATTACGACAATGTGAATTTGTGTAAAAAGTTTTTTATTGTATTTTCTTAAAACACTTTTTTAATATTTTCTTTTTTATTTATTATATAATTTTTATAAATTTTGTGGTAATATTTTATTATAACAATTTATTTTTATGTATTCTAATTTTGAGTTAAATTAATAGCAGAAGGTTCTTGCCAAGAAGGGATCAATTGAATAATTTTGAAATTGTGAACAATTTACGAAGAATAAATTTTCAAAATCGCGATATATTTCGATTTGTCTTAATTAATAAAACATATTTGCCGCTAATTACTAAATTTATGTATTATTATATCCACTCTTACCCCAAACATACTACAACATTGGTATAAAAACGTCAGCTTTTAATTGGTTGTGGACTAATGCATGGGTATCTCTTGTATTCTCTATATTAATAACATTGAATTATCTATTTCTGATTTCAAAATAATAGTCATTTTATAAGTCCATATGGTTATTTCCATGTTATTAAAAGCCACTTTCACAATTTTTGTCTGTCTGTCTGTTTGTCCGAGCTAATTTCTGTAACGGCTAATCCGATTCTGATGGAACTTTCATGGGAAGGTTCAGCATGTTGGTAGGCATAGCATAGACCACTTATAGTACACTGGAGAAGGGGAATGGGGGTGATATGTTAAAATAATCGAGAATGGCCCATATTGGTGTCAAATTCACTCTTTTCTGTGTTAGTAAGATGCTGTTAAATAATTTAGTAATAATATCCCACAGGGATGAGGGTGAGCAAAAAGTAACATGTACAAATTATCGAAAACCAACCGATATTAGTGTGAGAACCCACAATTTTCGGTGTCATTGTAATGAATAATAACATTGCAAATGTCTTTGGATACTACGTGGATAAGACATATCTAGCACCACTAGGAATGCGTAAAATTATTGTTATTTTATAAGCTCATATGGTTATGGCTCATATTTATTTGATATCTAAAACCATTCAATTATTTTTGCAATTTTGGCCTGTCTGTCTGTCTGCTGGTCCGGGACAATCTCGGAAGAGGCTTCGACAGGAAATTTAGGGGAATATTCAGTATTTTCTTGGGCATAGTTTAGGCTACTTATGGTACCATTGAAGGGAGGGGGTGACATGTACAACCTCGGAAACGGCTAATTCGATTTCGATGGAACTTTTACGAAAAGGTTTTATTTTCTAAGGCATAGTTTAGGATACTTCTGATAGCAAGTAATTGGGGGTACAAATAAATCAAACACGATCAATTTAAATAAGTTGGTTATTTATCCTAGGGTGGTGAAAGCGACAGATATTAGTGTTGAATCCATAGTTTTCAAGTGACGCTAAGATAAATAATGACACTCCCGATGCGGATTGCGGTTGTAAGACATTTCTGAAAGTGGGGTGAGAAGGAAGGGTCAGAAAAAATTTCAAATTCATAGTTCTCGGGATCACTGAGATGAAAAGTCGCACTCTAAATGTCACCACCACCCGCAGCTGGTTTTTTAATAAAAAGATTGTATTGTCAAACGAAGTATACATCTCAAGGTTGAAATTGTCCCGTTGTGTGTTCTACAATCGTTATAGTCTTGTCCAAATCAGCTGTCTAATAGAGCATTAAATAAAAAATATAATTGTGGATTAAATATATGTTGAAGTTATTAAGTTATTCGACGGACTGTTGTTCATTTCGAGTTTAGAAAATTTAGAAAAAATCACATTTCACAATATTTTTAATACCTCATCAAAGTTATTCTTTATCTTCAAAAGCTAATAACGCGGTCGAAACTAATTGTAGAAAAATTAAAAAAAAAATTATTAGGGAGTTTGCCAGGTTCAAATTGCTCCACTTGAATTAAGTAAATTTTCCCTAGTCCTCAAAAGTCTTCACATGTTCTAAAAAATCAACAAATCATAAATTTTTTGAAATTGATAGAAAATTGTGTATGATAGGTCCAAAAACAAGAAAGTAAAATTTTTCAAATAAGCTCTGGGTTAACACAATTTGAGAATTTTTTGCGAAATTCGGTATATATTTTTGTCTTCTTTAAACGCAGTGATAGGCCTTGCAACTTCTGGATGCATTACTGATATTATTTAAAACATTATTTCGTGGACCTTGACTCGAAATTGATGAATCACCTGAAGAGAACTTGTTAGTGAAGAAATTCAAAAATTCTAGTAACACAAATTGAGAGCATTTATTGGAGGCTTGCTTTAAAGATTAAAAAATGTACCATCCCCCTTATCTCCGACGTTTGCAAACAAAAAAATTTATGATTATTCGTACTAATAGAAGATCTAATCCCTAATAATAATACAGGAAACTTAAAATAAAGTTCCATAAATTAATAGTTTTTTAAAAAAATATATTAACTTAAATTATTAATTTCAAACCATTTAACATTTATTAAGATTTCTTAATTCCTCAAACTACATCCACTCAAAACCAACGACCTCATAAACACCCAATCTCATATGCGATTCTTCACACAATTAGCTTTTAATTAAGCATAGAAGAAATTTCAGCGACGATTACGAATTATATTTCCAAGTAGCAGAAGGCAAGAGCTCCCACTGGCATTAATCCAAGATTAATTAAGCCTTGATTTGAAGATGGTCGGTCGACTGATTCCAGTGAATCCAAAATGAAAAAAAGCAAACCATGTCTTGAGTCTTGCTCAAAAGAACTGAGGCATCTCGCGTTTTAATTGTGTAATTACCAATTCATTTGTACTTGACACATGACAGAAAGTATCTGCAGAATGTGCGTTACTGGTAACCGCTGGATATAAAAGCTAAAGAAAAAAAAACGATTGACCGGGATAAATCTACGCTTGCGAGCGCACTATTTTCACTCAAGACGTGAGAATACATGGAACAGACGTTGCAATTATAATTACTCAAGAAGACGACGATTAATTGAGTGATTTATACGAGTGTCACACGGTGCATGTGATGCTGGGCGCTTCCAAGAATCTCTTATAAGGCCGAGTAAGATGTGTAGACAAGATGTAGAAACATAACTCAGGAACACACGCCGTTTTAAGGGCAGTTTGCTCCCGGGGGTGGTAATTAAAGATCTTCCTAACTGGCAGTTAATTTAAATTAATAGAAAAGTCATCTGAGTTCTGGGCATGAGATCTCCGTCCTCTGCCTCCATATTTCAACTCATTAGAGGGCCTCATCACTTGGAAGGGTTGGCTCGCTCGGTTCCCTATTAACCAAATGCAAAATATCATATATTTACATTCACAAGACTGCTGGGATAACCCTTTTTATTACGCACATATCCCTTTTTATAAAACACATTTAAATATATTAAAACGCGACGGGCCTTTGAAGCACTTTCACACAACAACTAAAAGAGACCTTAAAATTGGGCTTTTTGGGATCGGATCCATTTTACGCTTTCTCTAGTTGACGGAACACCCACGCGAGTGTACGTATGTACATATGTGCTTGTCATTAATATTTCTTGGTACTAAACGTATGCAAGAATACACCTCGACATTAAGAGCAACCTTCATTTGAATGACGTAGTCACTTCGTACATATGTAGCCCTCTTTGGCAAGTAAAGGAAGGGAGGAAATATCAAAAGCGGGCAACCCTTTTGCCAATTATGTTCCAGCAAAATGGAGCAATGTTATACGATTTCCAGAGAGTTCCTTTCATCCCTAAGGACTCTACTTCACGGAATTGTAGAGTTTGAGTTAACGAAGCCAAAAAGGAGGAATTTGTGGCAACCATCCACCATTCATTTACGTAGAGTAAGCAGAGAATGAAGATAGGTAGCTTTGGCTTGCCTGAGGGATGCGGTAGTGCTTGTTATAGTTGCAAAGATGTTACGCATTTATTTTTGAATATTATGTCTTCGTTAATCCTGGAGGATTTCATGTTACTCAAGCTGAATTGTTAAATTGGGTGATGGCAAGGAGGAAGGGAAATTTCGCCGATAGCAAGATGTGTTTCAAGTTTTAAAGACTTTCAGTTGAAAATTATGGTTGTTCCCTTACTTGTATGTTTATAGTTTTTCGAGTAGTAGATCTTTATTAATTGTGTACGCTACGGCTTTCGCAGAGTTTTACCTGTCCAACTAAGTGGGTATGTCTCCTGCAATAAAATTATCTAGTTTACACTTATTATTAAATTACAGTTATGAAATATAAAAACAGAATGGTATACTGGTATTTCAGATTCTGAAGTCGTCTATATTATTATAATAGCAGTAGGTACTACATTTACGCAAGTTTTTAAATAGAGGTTTTTTGGTCCAGGTAGGTGACATTTTGGTAAAATTTTGATATCATAATTTATTCCCATTAAATATTACCTGCAAAAGTACTCCGGCCGAGGCTGACTTCGTAACGCGAGGACCGATTTGGATGATTTTTTTCTGTTGTATAGGGTACATTCCCACATTGCTCCTATGAAAAAAATTTTGGTATCAGAGTAGGGATGGGGATATTGTATGGAGTGTGCTCTACTATGGATGCTTTAAGAATTTTGGCCGTAGGGTGAGGGTTGAGGAAAGGGGACCCTGTAATGGTTGGACCGGTCTAGATAATAATTTTTTTGTTTTATACAGTATGCACCCCCATTGATATCGTGTCAAAAAATTCTGAGTAGGATCAGGGTGGATTGAGGGATGGAGTCTTACTTTGTGCGCGTGAAACGATTTGAATAATTATTTTTCTTTTGTTTAGGAAATGTTGCTCCACTGTCAGCATTATAACAATTATTTAAGGTTGGATGGGTTTAAGGTGGGGATGAGGTTAAGGTAGGGTGGGTTGGTGCCTAACTTCGAATTTTATTAATTGATTTGGACGACCATTTTTAACTGAGGTCCCAAAAAGAGTCGTAGGGTGAGGGTGAGGAGGTGAGCTTAACTTTATAACTTGTGAAACAATTCGAAACTATTTTGAAAAAAAGTTTGGACTTAAGATATGAATGAAGGGGGCGGAGCCTAACTTCGTAACGCGTGGAACGATTCTTATAATTCATTTATTGTTGAATAGACATCATGACAAAAAGTAGCACTCGAGGTCGGGATGGGAAGAGGGGCGACCTCTAGCTTCGTAACGCGTAGACCGAGTTTGAATTTGTTGATCTCATTAATCCTTATGGAATTAAAAGTATAAATTTTCAACGTAGGGAAAATAAATAAAAATAGCTAAGTGCGAGCGAAGCTCGGTCGCGCAGGTACTATATTTTTAAACAAAAATGTTTAGAGCAAATTCAAATTCGAATTAATGTTCTTGAACTATTGTGCAATTTATTCAAACTAATTTACAATTTTAGTCGTGAAGAAGTGATAACGCTTCGGCCTACCAATCCGGCGGTTCTAGATTCGAATCCCACCAACGGCGACCCATGGTTGTTTTCTGCTGACAACAGATTACGAAAAAAAGGCCATGGGGGTTGCAGAGAAAATGTCAGTGATTCGGAATCCACTTTAAATTGAAGGTCCACTGGCAACCGTTGTCTCGAATCAGATGAAGTTCTTCTCCCGCCCAATGTTTTGCAAGGGTAATTAAGATATGGTATTTTTGAGTGTACAAGAAATTCTGAAGAAGAAAAAATTACTAACTTGAAACACCATAATAACTACTTATAATCAGTCAAATTGAAGGAAAAAGTGCAATGACGAGTTATGGATCATAAAAGTAATAAAACAGTCGTTGAAAAAAGTTTAAAAGAAACTTAAAAGTATAAAATTAATTTTATGTCTATTACGACATTTTAAAGTCGATGCAAATAAGACAAAAAAAGCAACTAACTACATACAATGAGAATAATTCTATATATGTAAATATGTATTAATTCTGAGCTCCAGATAAAGTGTATTCAATACAAATGAAACAATATCATTTAAATCCGGCCACACATTGTAAACTTAGTCACTGCCCTCTTTTTATACTCGCACGCTAGATACAAAATTGTTACCAGGGTGGAAGTCCGGCAATCTACTATATTTTTTTTTTGAGGGGGAGGGGTGACAACCTTCTATAAAACACCGGACAGCGCGTCCCTCCGCTAGTGTGAAATGCTTGCTCACTAAAAAGAGACCATATAGAAGTAGGTCCCTTTTTGTCCCGGACAAAACCAGCTCTATACCCTCATGCCTTATCGCGTCCATGACCTCCAAACGCAGGTCACTCGCCGCCGCCTAGGAAAAGGTCGGCCTACTGCTGGTGCCAGCTGCCATTCCGTCCTGGGTACTTTTGTCTTCTGTACTTTCGCAGAGAACCGGTGTGGTTTTTTGTCTTCGATGTTCTTTTGATGGCCGTTCTACCGCTCTAGCTTGGCTAAGCTCCCGCTTCTCTATATCGTGTGATGAGGTTACTCGCCCTGCCACATTGATCCACCTTTGGACCTTCCCTATCCATTGAGGTTTCCGGTTTTATTGTCATTAAGTCTACACCTCGAAACCGTTTCACCAGGCCCGCATCCTCCGACGACGCGTCACTTGAGTCAGATTTGTTGATTCTCTCGACCATTCGGTTTACTTCCTGACTTTTCGCGTCTCTCTTAGCGGCTCTTTGTCTTCTTCTTCTATTTTGTTTTCCCCTCAAGATTGAGAGCTTTTAGTCTCAAACCCATAGCGAGGACAAGTACATTCCTCCGGATTAACTGCAGGTAATGCTTAGGAGCTTCCCAAACCGCCGCAGAATCTTCGGAAGAGAGCTAATTCTGTTGTGGTTGCCGTGGAGATAGCCAACCTGTTTGAAATTCTCCCCTCTTCCGCTTCTACAGAAGTTCCTGAATTTGTTTTTTAAAAACCTTTTTGTATTTTTCCTTATGAATCTTATGATTTGGGGGAGAAATAAATAAAGAAGGACCAGGTGGGCAAAGATCCCCCATACACACCCGACTCAACTAAAGTACCATATCAGATTGAAGAGATACCATTTCTGACCAATTACCCCTGGATCATGCAAAAAATTCAACCCCTGCAAACTCCAGCGGCATGGCCTACTGCAACTAATAGAGTTAAGGGAATTTTTCAAAAGGTTGTCTCCTCCCGCGTTAGTTGCTTGGCTATTATCACTTGAATCATTTGCTGTCACTTGAAGGTGTAACTAACACCTGGGAGTATTCATAATGAGAATATAATAGAAGGTTTTCAACGCTTCTGTCTAACCACCAGCAACCAAGACCATGACCCAAATCGGGTCTCTTAAAATAAGACGAGTGCTGCCTCCACTTCCCGTCCACACTCTAGGTGCAATTTCTGTTATCATAGTATCATTCAGGAAACGTAGTCTGTTAGACATAACCAAACTCATCAAAATCGATCCTCACGTTTTAAGCTTAGTGCCGTCCCTCCTTTCAACCCCACCCTAAGGCCACAACTTTCTACTACGCGTTCTCCTCCAAACCCACCCTCAGTCACGATTTTGCGAAGTCGGTTAAAAAGTCTCGTCCAAATCGGTGTATAAATTACAAATTTAGGCAACATCCTCCTGCATCCCCCTCACCCTAACCTAACCACCACTATAACAAATGAAATAAATATATAAATATTTAATGATGTGGAAGTGCTCAATTGCCCACTTACATACGGCAAGCAAAATCTTCGCTTGACTCTTTCTTGTTCCTGAAACACAAATTGCTACTCCGAGAACACCGTTTTAAGTCAGATAAAAACATATAAACGAATTTGCTGCAGGCTCTGAAGGCTATACCAAAACGTGCGTTCTCGGGAGCTTTTAAGGATCATGGTGCATGTTGACACTAGAATTTTTAACTTCGTATTTAATATATTAAAACACCTTCTCCCGCATATTTTTTTTATAGTTTGTTATATGGCTATGTATAAAAATATTTTACATTAGCATTTATCTAAGATACCAGGAAGCCGTAGATTAATAATTAATAAGGGATTAATAAATTTTATACCTCGTTGAGTCTGTAATGTGTGTTGGATAAATAAATCTTTTTTTGATGATATATTTTCGCTAAATCAGTTGGAACATTTTTGCATAATAAAGAACAGTCCTTCCTTTACAGTTTTAAACAATTAACTCATTTTTAGGATTCAGTAGCAAAGACGGAACCCTTATAGTTTCGCCGTGTCCCTGTCCCACGTTTGGAGAATTATACCGGCTACAAAGATATCTGGTTAAATTTGAAGAAAATTTTCAAAAGTACTTTCCGCACATGTAAAGTGGGGATAACAAATAAATGTTTACTTACTTCATCGAGTGAGGTAAGGTTGAAAAGGGAATGTAAGATTATTTTGATGTTTCTTAAACAGGTTTTCTGAACTTTGTGGATTATTTACAAGCAACTTCTTGGTATAAAATTAATTGTATTACTAACTTTTACCACTTTCCATAGTAGTAGTCATATTCGCAGACAAGACGTTCATTTTATTTTACGTAAAATCTATGTACTTACTGAGAGCAGTTCTTCTACCGGTAGAATTATGATAGATCTGTAGTTGTCATCAGATCTCACGTCTGAACGTGTGGGGATGATGGCAATATACATACACTCTTGTTAAATATGACAATCGCATTGAAGATTAAATATGAAGATGTTATTGAAGATGCAGTCCTATAGTATTGCATATATATTATATGACTATACTAGAGATAGTCATGGGGAAGAGCCAAGATGTTCGGAGATTGTGCATCTATTATTGTATACAGTGGTTTCACTGCTATAACCGTCTTCTTCAGGTCAAAATGTTCATTGACTGAACGTCTGCAGTTGGATGACAAAGAACTTCACTTCTATAACCAGTGTTCCTACCGTCTTCTTCAGACCAAGGTATTCATAGTATATATGCTTGCAGGAGACTTGTATGAACAGAATTTCGTCTAGTTCAGGTCAAATTGTTCAATGATCGAACGTTAAAGCTGTAAATAGATTTGAACAAAATAACCAGTCGAACAGTACAATTGTACGACAGAGAACTTCACTTATTTAACCAAGCTATTGTCTTCTTCTGGTTACGACGTTCATAGATTGAACATAAAATCTGTAAATAGATTTAAGCAGGATCAGCATTAGGAACATTGCCATATTTTGCAATGAACTTGATCTATAAGAGTCTTAGAAAAAAAATCTTATAAAAAAAGGAGAGATGTTTCTTAGCACCAA
Source organism: Leptarthrus brevirostris (assembly GCA_964036015.1). Taxonomy (NCBI): domain Eukaryota; kingdom Metazoa; phylum Arthropoda; class Insecta; order Diptera; family Asilidae; genus Leptarthrus; species Leptarthrus brevirostris. The sequence continues at coordinate 84,503,142 of OZ038373.1, read as the reverse complement.
TTTATAACATATTTTAAATTGCTTAAATTTATTTAAATATTTTTTATTAACAACTCATACAGAGGAATAATTTATTTACACTGCCTAAACTTAAGTTTCCCTGCCTGTTAAATACAAAAAAATAACAACGAAAATGCTGTTATGTTGCTGTAAAAATTTAAATATAGTAAAATAATAAAGCGTATTTGTAGTAAAGAAGCGTTGCTTACTTCATAAGGAAATGGTTCACAGAATTTAAGAAGATTTACTCACAGTTGCCACATTTTGTACCAAAATCTAAGAAAGAACCAATATTAGGTCTGCCTGTTTACTTTTGTGTGTCAAACTTGGGTAAAAATCGTTCTTCTGGTGGAGGGGATGAAAATGCGAAAGTTAACAAACGCTTTCTGGGTAAACTGAGGGCAACTGAAGAATTGTCAAAAAGAATTGTCAAAAGTAAATTTCAGTGCAAAGATCAGTGTGTTTATAAGACATCGCAAAAATAAATACAAATGAATAACAATTTACTGAAAAAGTTAATAGTTCCCCGTGTTTATTTCAATTTTCATTTTTAAGCTGTAACTTGCCGAACATAAATTAGCTGTTAGTTGTCAACCATAAAAGAAAAAGAAGAATTCTACCGAAATTTTGTCCACACTCATCAGCGTGTGTAAAATCTGGACAGAAGGGGAAATTACTCGAGTAAACAGACAGACCTATTGTTTTCAGCGTTTCACTTTTCCTGACGCTCCTTATTTCGAACACTTAAACTTACCCTACCGCGATAAAGGAAGTTTCAGTTAAATTCGAACAAGCCCATTTAGCATCATGGTTACATATTTTTTTCGTAATCTAAGCAGGTTCACAACCGAATGTCATAACAGCGGATATGTGTAATCTTTTGCAGATTGTATATTCGGCATTGTTTAAGGAAACAAAGATGAACTTCAATTAGAAAATTAATAATATATAAAAATACAGTACTATGTACAAAATATTAATAAGTGCGTATAATATTAATAAACAAAATTGGTGTGCTACTAGTCTCTTATATTAATTCAAAAGATTATGAAACTCCGTGAAAGAGATCTTCAAATCTAGAAACCTGATACAAGAAAATTTACGACTTAACCTAAGGATCTGCACTGTCAGTGATGAACATAGATAGGACAAACCGTACATTTGGCGTGCGATCAATCTACCTTTGCAATTGTCTGTCTTGGGTCTGGCGCCGCTACCTTGCTGAGTGTTAGCATAGAATGCGGCAGCTGAATAAAACGAAAAAGAAATGGTTTTATTGTCAACTTAAAAGTGGTAAGAGACGTTTCGGGATGACGAACAACGACTGTAAACAAATTAAGTGACATCTTTATTGCACTCCTAAAGAGACCTCACAAAAAGTGAAAATGATTCTTAGGGAGGTCCACTAACAAGTCAAGTATTTATTGAGGGTATAAATCTCTTACAATATGAATTGCGGAAATTCCGGCTAAAAACCTAATAAGAGCTTGTTGACTACGTGGTATGAGGTAATTTAGAGTTTTAAGTAGACTTTGTTTAGGTTAAATCAGGTGTGGTTGTTCCGTTTTTAGAATATGTAAGTAATTAACTGATTGATTACGACTATTGTACGTAAAGGATTATTATCGGTATGTAATATGTAGTTAAACTTATTCAGTTATGTTACGTATTTTGGAAATAAATATTTGAAGGTCACAGGAGATGAACAATCTTACTCAAAAAACAGGACCTTGTCAATACGACGGTGGTTAGTCCGATTTGAAAGATACTTTTTTTGCCATAAGTAAGAACTAAACAATTTTTACCCATAAGTAATGTTTCCATGCTCTACTTACTTAAGTTGTTTACATTTTAGTATATAATTTCTTTCTAATGTTAGTAGTTTAATCAGGAAATTATTTCGTAGAATTTTTTGGTATGATGGAAGATTTTTGCTAAGTTTATTCGGAGGTCTTAGATGAAAGTATCATGATTTACTATTTTTCACACGTGTTCCATCGAAATAATTTGTCTGTGGTATTCTTAGCCAAATCCGCTATTTATAACTTTTCCAAGCTTTGATTTGGCTAATATTCTTTGTATAATGTATCTATTTAACAAAGGACGCCTGATTTTTTAATTTTTTTTTCTCAATATCTTTATGAGATATGAATTTCCGAAACTTTCCCCACTTTGTTTTAAATAATTATAACTCGCTTAAAATGAAGATAAAATTAAACAGTATTTATTTTTATTTTTTTTAATTCAAAAAAACTAATTTTTTGAAGTTATTTGTACCTTTAGATTTTTTTTGATTTTCAAATACTCGTAGTTATCTAATATTATTCGTTAATCACTTGACGAAACCTCCACTGAATTCGCTTTAAAGACATTATTTTTGGCAGCTGGAGTTGGATCGAGGCAGGAGTGGCACGATGACCATGCCATTGTTCATAGATTTATAAAACGGATACCTAATTTGACCAATTTGCTAGAATCTACTATTGTTTTTTCTCTCTAAAAATCATCTATCTAGTCGACTATTTGTTATTATTATTAATAGATTACCCATATGTTGGACACTACGACCAAGGAGGTCTTGAATAGGGAAGGATCTATCAAACATCAGCTGGGATTTAAAATTTCCGACTAAGCTATGCCAAAGCAAAACAAAAACACATAATGCGCATTGTGGTCTCATAGACAGACCTATTCGGTGTAGATAATATCGTAGTCCATTGTGGCCCAATACTAGTCTGATAGCAACCTGAGATCCGCCTTATATTAGGCGGTAGCATAGGGTCTAACATTCGCTTTAGCCTGGGTAAGTCCAAGGACATTTCTCCAGTATAGCCAGAGAGTACTGTTTTTCACTAAGAGGATGCACCCTTCCTGATCAACAATCTCATTGCCCTGGGTATTCGACTGAACAGACATCTAACAGAGCGTGTCCCTATTATGGGCAGCCAGTTGTTGAAGGGTGTCGAAGCACTCCTTAGTAAGCCTCGAGGAAAACTCAACGAGGAAAGAGTTTTTAGAATCGCTTGATTATCAAAAAAGAAAGTTATATTAGCCCTTTGTTGACGTTCATAAGTGCGAAAATTTCGATGATATGGATTGTGGCTTGAAATACACTGCGCCATTTATTAAACGTAATCGAAACCCTAGTGTTGGATACAAAGATTCCAGCACAATAACCGTGTTCCATTTGGCGCTACTAGAGTACAGACTTGGAGCACCATCATCCTGAATCTTCTGCCGAAGCACCGTTTCCTATCCAGGAATGTGTTGGAGGATGTCAATGTGACACTTGTCACCAACAGGTATTTTAGATGTGACCTTCACTCTGCAGCACACACAGTTTCAGCCTATTTTATGATAGAGATATGCAGGAGAGAGAGTCCAATTATCACATCCATGACAGCAGTTAGACAGGTCGTCATTATTTCTGTTGTAGAGGGGGCAGGCAAATCGCTGTTGCATTTCGTTATTGCTGACCGTTGTTCAACTGAACAGATCAAAGCGGCGTAGGCAACAATTGGTTTGACAATCATATTGTATAACGAGAAAATAATCTTCGGGGTGGGACCCAAAATCTTTCCGAGGAAGTTTCGACAGGCCGAAAGGGTTCGTCCAAATTAGTCCAATTAAATTTTCTATCCAGCGTAATGCCCAAGTGTTTCAACTCATTGGAGTACTCAATGACCGTGCCTACGATGGAAATTGCACCAAGCTTCAAATGGTGCCTTTTGGTTAACGTCATCAGCGCAGCCTTGTCAGGGTTAATAGTGAGTTCCTCGTTTGCGCACCAGTCAGTAACCATGCACACAGCTGATTTAAATAAATCAGTGATCGTCGATGCGAACGTCCCTGTAATAATAATTGCAAGGCCATCCGCATAGCCGATTGTCTTATAAACAAGCTCACATAGCTTGCTTATGAGGTCATCTACTACTAGAGACCGGAGCATCGGCGACATGACACATAGAGGTGTTAACCCAGAGTTGAGTGGTATCTATCTTGCTAACAAGATTATGGAAAGGCAATCTCTGTTGATCTACCATATGTACAGGTAAACTGAGTAAAGTGAATGGGAGATGATTGGTCCAGTTTGCACTTGATGTGGAGTTCTAGCAGTCTCTCCATTGTTTTAAGTAGAACGACTAAGCTGTTAATGATTTTACTAAGTTTTCGGATAAAATTAATCAGAGTAATCTCTTTTATAAGTTGCTGGTTTTAGGATTTCCCACTCACCTAAATATCCCGTTACCCATCTGAACGTTGTCGCCATGTGTTTTACGGGACAATTTCTGAGCAGGTCAGAGCAGTTTGTGCGAGCATCCAAAACTCTGAATAAATGTTAAAAAAGGATTAATTGATACAAACAATATCAGAAAAAAATACAATCGAGCAATCTGACTTAGGTATTTTTTTTATTTAATTTACAACAGTAGAAAATATTCGAACATTCAAGTTCTATTTTGTAAAGTATTATTTTCGGTATTTTACCGCCAAATTCTTTTTGAATTCGATATTTTGCCGGCATTTCGAATCAAAGATATTAAAATTTGAATCTTACATTGGAGGGAAAAATTTTGCTTAAATAAATTTTGTAAATTTATTTGCAAAATTCAAATTGAAATTTTAATTAATAATTGAGTGATGATTTGATTTTTGGCAAAATTAGTTAGTTATGTTTATCTACGCTGGTTGCATCGTAACCAAACTGAAATAGTGCTAGTAAAGTGATGTTAGAAAAGTAGCATGATCTTCAAAACCCCTATTCAATTTTCAAAAACGTTTGACATATGCTAACTCAAGTTATATAGAATTTATTATAATAATAACCGTTCTGTAAAATTGAACCATTGTAAAACTCTTGTTATTTTCTATTTCATCGCGTTTAGTAAAAGAATTTAATAAAACTGGTTCGCATAATGATAAACCAAGATGTTGTAGACCAAAAACTGCACAGCGAATATTATGTGTTTAGATCATTGCATCTCCATCTGAAGTACAATTTTAGAAAATTAAGATGGATAATTAAGTATTTTGGCCAACTTTTTTTTCAATTTTATTACATTTGCCTTACTCAAAAATATTAGTGAAACAATTTTATTTCGTCGACATTGATTAATTACCTTGAGCAGAGAGGGTGGTGCCGGCAATTTTCATTTTGTCAAGCCTATTTGCCTAAAAGAAAAGGCAAAGACGGCTGTCTGTTTGGTGTTTATAGAAAGAAAGCAACAGTGATAACTCAGCAAAAGTCTATTTAGAATTTTCGCGAGTAAGTGCGCGGAAGTATAGTCTGGTGCAGTTAAACGGGAAAGTGTAACACCTCGGAACTCGCCTATAGTGAATGGACTTGGTTCATTGAGTTTCTAATCGTAAGAACTTCAATCATTTAAATTAAAATAATATTATTCAAACAAATAATTCTTCATTATCGAATGAACCTTCATGTTTTTCTTCTTCATGTTTGACATGTTTGTTTAGCGGGAGAGGTGAAAAACTTCCAAAAGACACCGGACAGCCCGTGCCCGAGATTCTTACTCACTTAAAACACGTCTCTGGGGACTAGCCGAAACAGATCCCAATCTGCCTTAGTGGGGGCAATTGAGTGTTATGTTATCCCAATGGGCCTATTGAGGTCTAAGTGTGTCCTTTAGGACAGCCACACGAACCTAACCTAACCTATCCCAATGTCGCCACCAACCTGTTTCCTGGGTCACTGCAAGAATCCTAGCCTATCTGCAGGAATACATATTGTCCCACCGTCTCCAGTGTTCCTGGTTGGTCCATGTATTAATTACAACCATCACCCCTGCCCACGGCATTGAAGGGTTCCAGAGCATAAACCTTTAGTCCAGAGCCAGGACAAGTAACCTCCTCCGAATTAACTGCAATTAACCCTTCGGAAGGCAGGTCTGCATCTTCTACTAGTGCGTGTACCGCGGAGATAGCCAACTCGTTAGAGTCTACCAACTCTGCCACCGCCGCACCTGAGGAAGTGCTAGTTATTATTTTGCCAATGGCACCTTCTTCCAGGACTGCTACAGCACTTTTAGCCGACGCGAGCCAGCCTCCATAGCCCCCGCAAAACTTTGGAAAGATAATTTTACCAAAGATGTTTCTGTTGTGTTGTGGGCACCGTGAGTATAGCCAACATGTTAGGGTTTACGATACCCTCCACCTCCACTCCTACAGAAGTGCATGGGAGATGCCATTCGCGATCCAATTACCCCTGGGGAGGACACCACTGCAGAATCCCTTGGTATGACCTACTACAACCGTGGCGTTAGGGGGATCTTTCAAGAGGTTACCTCCTCCCGCATTTGTTACTTGGCTACGCTCTAGGATGCATTGCCCGGCTGCTACCGCTTGGAGGTGTAGCTAACACGTTGGAATATCCAGATGAGGATCGCCGTATCCTAGAAGGCTTTAACTCTTCCGTCCATCCTTCAGCAACCTCTTGTTTTACACACTTTTCACAAAAAACTTAAAAAAAATGGAGAAAGGTGTGAATTTGAAAAAATATATGTGTTGAAATGTTGTACCTTTTACAATATTAACGTGATTGTTAAAAAAAAATTATGGTTTTTGGGACTGCTGAGTATAAATCTACGTTCAGAAAATCAAAATTGAAAATTGCTCATACAGAATGGCTTATTGCACGTCACAAAATATACCTATATAATTCGATAAAAAAGCCGTCCTTTAGGTTAGGTGCTTGACTTAACGATATTAAATTTTCGTCGTAATAAAATATTTAATTTGGAATAATCATGAAAAAAACAATAGAAAAAACAACGGTTTTAGTTCCAGATCTCCCCGTGAGCTTTTATTAAGAAGTTAAAATAATCCACTCTGTCTCTGGGCTGTTGTCTAGCTCGTAGCAATGCAAAAACACGACTCAAGTTTCCTCACTTCCCTTACCCTAATTCCCTTCCGGCCAAACCATGCTAACGCATCAAAGGGTTGTCGCCTAGGGTATGGCTACATCGTATAAAAAAAAATCTTACTTTGCAGGAATGCCTACTGTGCGATCACGAAGTCCCTTCGAAAATTTTAGTGGAAGTGGGAAAATCGTAAAACTTAATTTTTACGCGAGTCTTTCTAGACACGGCTAAGCAATATCGAAGTTTGACGTTTGCAAGATGGAAATATTTTCAGTTGAACTCTTGTTAACCGTGGCTTTATTTTAAGTTTTAACGTTTCTTGCAAGGCACACTTTTTCTATTTAGGTAAATATTTTTTTTAAGAAAAAAAAAAATCCAAAATATAGAAAAAGCATAAATTAACTCTGTAACACAATGAAATTTAAAAGATTGAAGTTCTTCTTCTTCTTCCATTCACTATAGACGGGTTCCGAAGTAAAAACCTACCTGCACCGGACTACAAGAGGAACCGAAAGTTTTAAGTCAAAAAGTTCGATCTTGGCCATTTTTAGGCTCAAAATACCAGAAACGGGAAATTACAATACAGTTTTTTTTTCAGTATAATTAGCGCTTGTAAGATATTTGTGGAATTTGAAGTGTATTCATTACTTTGCAGTTTTCACCCATTGAATTGATTTATAATTGTCTCCATTGAAGGATAATGACAAATTTAGTGCTATTTACCAATCAACCCTTTAGACCAATTGTAATACATAAAAACTGGTATAAACCAGTAATATAGAATTTATTAAAAGTCGAGTACTAATCTCTTTTTATGTCCTTCCCTTTTCTCACAAAATACATCCTGATATATAATTAACGTCGAAATAAATTCTACAGAACATTTAAAGTAATATACTCCAATATAATGTTGAACACAATCTGCAACCAAAACCAAAATTCACATAACGTGATGTTTAAGAAAACTAAGCTGATACCAATATTACTGCTGCTCCGCATTTATTCGGAAACTTTTAAAATTATTCCGACTGCAGATTAATCATGAATGAAAACGCTAAATTGCTATCAATCAATCCACCTTGTAAAGGGGTTTTTTACTAATGGTGGACACTGAAGAACCTTCTTTTAAGTGTTAGTAAATCAACAGCCTTTTCAACTTTACCATCAACAGACATATATTCAGTAGATGCAACAACACTTAACATCACAAATCTGTGCTGAACATTCTCAATGCGATCAATGTGAACCACAACCAAACTGGACTGGCGAACTCCGGAATTGATCTTACAGAAGCGAAATAAATGAACTTTTGGGTCATTAAACACCTTAGGCCATTCTGTTGACGAAGGCCAGAATGGTATTAGCCCTTCTAAGCAACAGCGTCAATATGATGCTCGAAGCAAAATTTAGTCTTACGCTCGACATGCAAGTCTCTGGTTTTGTGAATTCTGCTCTTCGGCTATCGTCAATAGTAAAATTAAAGTGAATAGGAATCTCTTACGGGAGGAAGACATAACTTTGCACTTGTCAATATTCAGATTAAGAAAGTTAGTAGTGCACCAACTACAGAAGGTATCTAAGGCAGAATTTAAAAGGAAACATTCACTATCATTTGAGACAACACGGAAAATGTTTCTATCAACAACGTAACAGCGAATACTCGAGTCAGTTAGTATCAAAGATACTTCATTGATATAGATGATGAAAAGCAAAGGTCCTAGATGGCTACCCTGAGGCACGCCTGATGAATTAATAATTATGTCAGAGAATATACCACTGAATAAAACACGTTACATACAGCCAACAAATGAGAACGCAACCAGTTAACGAAAGTTAAAGGAAACCCAGAAATGATAACTGAAGTAGTTAAGTTTTAAACGATTTAGTTACGAAGGCAATGGCTTTTGTTTCAAGTCTTTGTGATTTATAGTGACTGAGAAATTATTTTTGTAAAAAGCTGAGAGTTCGATTTTCAACTCGCGTGAGGGAATACCATACTGTAACTCAAACTATAGGTAAAGGATAAAATAATACTTAAATATTTTCTAAATAACAAATAAAAGTTCTAGATGAGAAAAATGCAACTGTTTCACTGAAGAAAAAGATTGAGAACAATGATTTTTTTCTGTAACTGGTTTTTCACTATAAAATTTTACATTCGAACTCTTAAAAGCAGAAGCATAGCAGCGTTTAGAAGTCTGTTTGGTAGAGCTTAACAAGTATCGTTGTGAATTTGAGAACTTAGAAACGCGTAGCGCATTATGTACTTTAACCCCTGAGTTTCCTAAAACTCGCCAAAGAAGATGATCGTCTGCAAGATCCCGAAAGATCCGGTTTTTCATCGTGTATTGGACATCAACATAACTTAGTTGAGTTTTCGCTTCGTTGGAATGAATAAAATATTTTCCAATTTCAGTGTTTTAGCTCCTGCATAGTTGAAAAATTTTAATGTCTCAGACTTATTGGACAGGGCTATAGAGTTTGTCGATTTGTATAAGCACAGCTTTCAGTCAACTTTCAGAACCGATATCGAAAAATTGACCTCTATAAGGAAACTCGCAGATTTCTTAATTATAAAGAATTAATTTGTGTCGTCAAGCTTTCCTGAAGTATGCACTAATGTTATTTTTGACAATCCCCGTCACGTTCGGCATCACTCCAAAAAGTAAAATCAATAACAACGGAATTTCAACTTTGATGAAGTAATTGACAATTTTGCCGAAATGAAGGCCCGATAAAATAAATTTAATTTTGTTAAGCATTTTGTTTCATATATGACTGTAACAATAAAAACTCAATAAAATTAACTAGCAATATTTATTTCTTATACCTATTAAAAAACGTGATTGCACCAAAGCTGATTAAGCTAACTGAAGTTCTACGGTAGTAGTTTGCGTGAACGCTAATAAAGCTAACTGAGGATCTACAATACACTAAAAGTACCTATAGTAATAAAGTAGTTTTTTAGAAAGAAGTAGAACCGACTTCACAAAAGACGCCAGGACTTTCACTTGCCTAAATCCCAGATTAAGAGTCTGCTTCATTCTTTTGATGAATTGGCTCAGGTTTATAAGAAGCTCTCGAATATGTTTACATGGAACAAACAGCAAAGATAATATCGGCAAATCAATGTTTTTAATACAAGATAGTTTAGAAATAATTATATAACGTTAAAAATTAATCTTCGATTTAACATACTTATTTGCCTCTTAAAAGCAGTAAACGTAAAAATTTAGTAATTCAAAGTACACGCACACACATAGTACATGTCGTGAGAACCTGCTCCATCCGTCTGTCATTAAAACGCATTAAACCTTGTTGGGCCTGATACACTTTAACTGAAACTTCCCTCATCGGTTTTCCTTCTTCTCATTTTGTATTTACTGAAAGGATCACACCTCCATTATTGCGTCATTAAATTTATATCAGCTTATCATTCTCATCATAAGATTAGAAATCCGAACTACGTTTACAGCCATATCTTAAGAATCACAAAATCCCCAAACAGATTTGTTTACACTCGCATAGTACTACTTAATTAAAAGCCTCAATGCATAGCAACCACTTGCACTAACGTGAGCAGTTCCAGGGGTTGATAACAAAAGAACAAGGCCATGTGTGTTCCCGGCAAATCCCATTTATTCCCTGCTACAAAGTGCTCCGGGCCTTGCACTCAACGCACAAAGTGGCAAAACTGTGACATAAAGAACGTAGAGGGTCGCGAAAATGACATTTTGACATTAAAGAGATATAAAAAAGAGAAAAGGTTCTAAAATGAGGGTGGGTCGACGAAGGACACCAAGCACTTTCCCTAAAATTGCACAAAACCAGGGTAGGGTAGGGTAGTTTAACAAAAAAAAAGTGAAAATTGCCAACTTCTTCAAGGGATGCTTGCAACAAATCACAAAACTCCTGCTGGGATCTTAAGTGTTGGCTAAATAGTTTTTCAATACGCCCTAGTTTAGATAAATCAGACTCACAGGGGACGCTTGAAGAGCCCTCCCGGTGTTCCATAACCGTATCAACCACACACTTCCTCTCATAGTGTTCTGGGTAGTTCGCTTTTTGTTACTCCGTTTAGTCCTCGTTTCTGGAAATCCCCAGGACACACTTTAAGCCACAATCACTTAAAAGGACTCGACTCGAAGTTGAGCAGCTAAAGTCAACGGAGAGTGTGTCGTTGTTGTGTGTAGTTAAAACAGTACGCGACATTTTTATGGCAAGTACTAAACCCCCAGTGGACTTGTCTTAATTTTTTACTTCTCTCCACATGATGCTCTGGAGAAGTGTAACTATAGAGTTTGTGTGGATGTTACGAATTTATATCCTGGTAATGATAGGGTAATCGGAATGGTCCATTTCCACTTGGCGAAGATCATTTTCACTAGCCAGATTGTGCAATGTATACTAGCTAATGATGATGGTAGTCAGCGTGTCATTTCGGTAACCCTCCTCCGGGACGCGCGTCATTTGCAATAATTGCAACATCTGCTGCGGTGACACGGTTACCCGCACCGATTGCTTTTCAGATTTGACGTTTCTATTTTATAATTCGTAGTTCGATGTCTAAATGAAAATGAAAATGTCAAAACAGTCATTTACGAGTCATCTGTGATGGATTGCACTTTATTGTGCTTATCGGTTTGGAGATATATGTTTGAATACATAAGCTTAAACAAAGGAATTAAATATGAAGTATATTTGTCCTTATGATTTTATATGTGTGAGTATCTTTATTCGTCCTTTAAGACTTTACATACTCAAGATGTTAGTTGGGAGAAATACTTAAGGTTGTTTGCGTATATAATCGAACTAATTTTTGTCTATTCGGGAAAAAGGTTTTAGTGATGTTAACGAAGTTCAACTTTAGTTTGAGGAAGAAATGACTGTTATTTAAATAAATATTCAATATAATTGCAATCAATAACGAATACCGAAGAAAATCGAGTTTAAAATTAATCCACAACATTTTTATTTAGCAGATAATTTATTTGAAGTCATTTGTAAATAATTATTTCTTAATTTGCACTCGTTAGCTTTCAAATATTTTTTTTTTCGGTCCTGCGTCCTGCGATTATGCAATGTCTCGTTATTTATTAATTGATTTAGATAAAATCAAATAAAGAAAAGCGAGATATTTACTAACAAATAATTATTGGCTTTTAAACTAACGGTAAATCAAATAAAAAACGACTAAACAACTAATTATTTGACTTTCTAACTTAACTAACGTATACAGCAACAATCAGCTACTGCTGGCGCTTTCCGCTTGTTGGCTATTTACAGCTTCTGTAAAGTGCTGGCAATTTCAGTCTTCTAGTTACAGTTACTATCAGTTGCTGATGACTATATATATTCAATAGTGAAAGCTATTAAAAAAATTTGCAAAGTCAACATGAGTTAATTCATACGATGGAAGACCTTCAAACACGGTGATCAAGAAAATTGTAAAATTATTAGAAAATATTGGTTTTAGTGATCGTAGATTAAGAGAAAAAAATAGTAGAAATATGTAATATATTCAAGAACAAGTGCACTTTGGATCCTTAACGAAGAGTGAGTGAGTTTCAGGGCTTTTTAGTGAAATTCTACAACTTGTAGATTGTGTGCAGAATGCTTTTACAGGCGTATAACAAACAAGGGCTGAATGGCTTGAGTTTATTCATTGGACTTATTCGATTCTCTGATTATGAAGGGTCTCAGTAGTAGGCAAAAGTTGTCAGAACCACTGATCAAACGAAGCTTTTGGTTTAATAATGCAATTTTCGTATACTTCTTGCCACAAAAACACCCTGCTTTGAGAATTATCAAAACAATGATATGCTCAAACTACGCTGAAAAACACGTAGTGCAAATAAAAGCTACTTTTGAGTACAACGATTTTTAGAGTAACGAGTCACGCCTTTCATTGCCGACTTTATGCATGACTCTCGGCTGTAATCTTCATCCATGCCTACTGTTAATATATTTGTATAGGTTTTGACCGAAGCAATATGGAATCGGTTCTCACTTTTTCTAGTAGGATATGCATCTATGTATGTCCAGACAATTTCTACAAAAGTCATTGGTGAGGAAACGTAAACGTTTTGTGTGTCTTCCGGTGCCGTTTTTCCGTAAGGGTAGGTTCTAGTCGAGTGGCCTGAAAAATGGCTGAAGTTTATGAATTTTTTTTCTCACAGAAGAAGGTAAATAATGTATAATTCGACTTTTCCAGCTATTAGTACATTTACTTAAGTTCACAAAAAAAATGTTTTTTTAATTCTTTAAATTGTAATCTTCTGGAGCCGTGTAGCGCGTGCACGATTCCGCCTTCCTCTTTTAACTCAAACACAAAAATTAAAGTTATTTGCAAAGTAGAATAAACTTGCGGGGCCATGGACCATTTTTAGAAAAGTTTAGTGAATTTTGATAAAATTCGACCGTTTAAAGAAAAAAATTTTGTTGAAAATGGTCCATGGTCCCCAAAATTAAATAATCTTAATTTAGTATAATAAAGAAGTCAATCGGTTGAACGGTTTGACTGCTACTCTGCACGGCGTATCTAAAAACATTTTTTTGAGAAAAACTCGTTTAACAGTAAAGTCGTTTTCCTAATGTCCCAAATTGGTATTCTATATCGCATGTTGTCAGATTGCTCAACTTTTGCTTAGCAACCTGAATTGCCTTGAGGTCAACTTCTCTCCTTACTGACTCTAAAGGTAGGCCCATCGACCTGTCTATACGGGAAGCATTCAGGAGCATCGTCGCTTTGCAAACGCATCGGCAGCCTTATTCCCCGGTATCCCACTACCTTATTACGTTTGCGTTCAGCGCCTTTATTGCTAGTTGACATTAATTGCTATGTCGCTATCGTTAGGTAGATTTGGGCATTATAGTAATAGGCTTTCCGCTCTTTCTTTGGCCAAGATTTTTGCTTGAAACACACTGCAGTAGTCCGGCAGCCAGCTCCCACCTTCGAACTCCCCAGTGAAGACCGCTATATCAGCCACTGTGACACCACCATCCTCCGCCTCCCCACCTCTCTGCCTAGAAAAGATATCTCGACTTTCCTCCACTGAACGTTAAATTGTACCCATATGAGATAGCGTACCGCAGTTTTTGAAGATTTCTGACCCTCTTGCCGCTTGTAACGCGGCACAACGTTTCGCGTAACCTCCTCGCCCCCCCTCCCTTTCCTAAATGTTAAATAACACTCAGATGATTATTTTTACATAAAAATGTCAATTATGTTGCTCAAAATACCGGAATAAGAAGCAATGTAAATGAAACGATATCTCAGCCCACTCTAATGTGTGTGCGTAAAATTCGTAAGTTCATGGCTTGTAGTTTAGATGGTTTTGCTTAACCGCAACGGTCGGACTCTTGGTTATTTGCCCTATACATATATACTTCTGTATACTCAGTAACGCGAGTCTTTTCGTATGTAAAAAAATATGTGTATTCTAGATATACCATATAAACTAAGCCGTCAAGAGTAAATAGTTAGGACTTTTAATTTTAGCTAAAACTTAATATTATGTAACGCGTTTCTTGACCCCTACCCCCTCCCCACTCCCAACCCTATGACGCACCGTAACGTTTCACAAGACCCCCCCCCCCCCTAACTGCGTTACGTAATACTTGAACGGCCCCTAAGTGACTCCATTTTAATACACCTCAGTGACACAGATAGAGTTTCGCGAAACGATACCCGAGGGAAATCCGAGGATAGAGCAATAGAAACAAGAATTATATGGTTGATTGTATCGAACGCCTTGTTGTCAGCGCATATGCAGTCCACCTGCCTACTGCTAATACAGAAATTGAAGAACACCAATAAGTTGGTGGTGGTTAATTTGCTTCATAAAGTTTGCAAAGAAAGAAAAGGACAATCATAAACCAAAGCCTAAAAAATTTTGGAAATACAGCATAGATTAACGATTGATCTGTAATTTGAAATATCGTACATACTTGTCGCAAAGGAATATTTAGGAAGAGTTTAATAATACTTCGACAGTTACTTAGCCTTCCCGGCAAGAGTGATAAAAGCTTTATATGTACCTATTTAAGGGATCTAGATCTATCTATTAAATAATAACACATTAATAAAATTCTTTTATCGTATAACATGTCAGCAAAACTAAAACTCTATAATATTAAGTAAAATTCTATAGAATAGTTGCCCGAGATTATTTTGATAATCTGAGCTAGGTTTTTCGTGCGAGCTTACTACCAGATTAATGTAGAATGACTTCAAATATCAATTTCCACTACTTTACTTTCTAACAGTAATTTTTCGCCATACTTCACACTAATCTCACGATTACAGTCGCCAGTTGCTGCTAATCAATTCACATCGGGGCGCCAGAGGCGATCTGCATGACTTACCTGTCTTTCGCTGTGTGAAATGTCTTGTCCTTTCTCTAAATCCCGAATTCCTATGGCTAAATCCAGCAATGAAGAGGATTATAAATCTGTTTTTCCAATGTTTTTATTCTTTGTTTTGTGGGCTCATTTTTATCTCTTTTTTGGCCTTAATCTGATTTTGCTGGTCATGGCCTCCTCCGACGCACAGGTATACCGAGACGAAACTATTCGTAAAAGTCAGAAATTGCCTCATCTTCTCTTCCCTCTTGGTGTCGCCTTTTTTCCTCACTCGAACATCAGCTGCCATTGTACTGGACCAATAAATTGAAGATAATTTGTTGCACGGCAGGAGTCTTGAGAGTATCTGTTATCTCTCTATTGTCCGAATGTTTGTTTTTATCTGTAGCCTCTCGGCCTCCATGGTTTCAAATTGATACTTCTAGTTAATTTAATTTATTGTGGCGTTTAGCTGGTTGCCCTTTTTTCATTCCGCGATTGGAATTAGTACCCCTTCGGAATTGCCTAGTCAGGCGATGCCTTGCTGCGGATGAGATTGAATAATTTTATGGTCTATTAGTGTAGAAGGTAGAGGTGACGACATGGAAGAAATTTGATATAAAGGATATAACCCTTGGGGAGTCGTTGTTTTGATTATCGTAACGGTGCAATTGTTGCTCGGGATCGTGTGCAAGATCATATAGAAAAGTTTTAAAACAGTAAGTATTAGGAAGGTTCGTCGCTGAAGTCTTTTGTTTTTCTCTTTTGCATAAAAAATATGTACAAAAGAAAAATGATCTGAATTGAGGAATTTGCTTAAACTCTCTTCCTTCAAAAGTCCTTAAAATCAAAGTAGCTCTCCTTGGCACTGACGTTAATGAATTTCTTTTTTACTTCCGTTTTTCCTGCAGATGTAAAAGTCAAATGAAATTAGATAAGATTTGAGGAATGTCTGTAACGATTATCCCTGCCTCCAGCCTAACCTTAACTTGAAAAGTTATTAGCAGGGCTAAAATGTCACAGGGGTCATTAAGGAAAGGATATGCCCACATAACTTGGAATGAATCATTCTTAGCTATGTCGTTTCCTTTTTTTTGACAGTTCAATGATTTATTGTGCAAATATGTGTCAGACAGAATAGTCTTCCTCGGGTTTTAATTTGCTTCTGGGAAGTTTTTTTTATGTACAAGAATTCTTCTTTTATTGTGATGTTAATATGATTTTCATCAAATTATTATGCCTAATCAGTAGTGTTGTGTACTTTGGTACCCTTTTTTATTGATTACTTTTAAGGAACTACAATTTTTAAGTCGTTAATAACGTGTTATGTTCTTTTTTCAAACATAAATAAATAAACAACTTAAAGGAAACAGAAATGGATTAGAGGAATTCGAAGCAACTATCCGTAACTTTTGTTTAATTATTTTGATTTCAACCAAGTATTATTGGAATTTTTACTGCTCGAATGTGATTGTGTTCTTTCTTATTCAAAATTACGTTTGAAAGCCGAGAAGTACATTACAACAGAACTGTGTGGTCACCACTTACAATTTATAGAATTTCTTAAATGTTATCAATAAAACATGATAAGGAATTGTACACCCGTATCAATCATTAATCGAAAAGCTGTGTAATCAGCTCGTCTAGCTTAAACGCGTTAATTGTCATGTTGAATTAACACCATTTAAAATAAGTGGGGTGATAAATCTTTCCTAACCAAACAAAATATTGTATGGCAGAGGGTAAGGTAATCTCAACCGATCAATACAAGCGACATCAATACAAACATACAAACGTCTAAAAAGTACTATGCCAATTACCTTTCCAAAATTGTCAACAATTCCTGATGGTATTCCACCTGCATTCTTGAGATCCTGTTCTGACGCCTTACTCACTCCACTGGAACTCATCTTCAACAAATCTCTTCAGGCCGGTAGATTTCCTACGTTATGGAAGAGCTAATTTATAATTCCTGTTTATAAAAGAGGGCATAGAAACTTAATAACAAATTATAGGCCAATCACGAAGCTTTCCTAAATACCCAAGTTGTTCGAATCTGTTTTATATTCACAGCTTGTTGTGTAAGGGGATAATTTCATCTAATCAACATGGCTTTCTGCCGGGTAGGTCGACGACAACTAACCTGCTTGAATTTACATCCCACATTATCTCTGCCTTCCAACAAGGTCTCCGGACTGACTGCGTCTACACCGACTTTAGTAAGGCATCCCTCATTCTGTGATTATGCTTAAGTTCGAAAAGTTGGGTTTTCCGCCTTTATTGCTCGACTGGATCTGCTCTTACTTAAAAGATAGGACTTACCGAGTATCTTTCCGTAATACTTTATCCAGAATCGTTAGGGCTTCATCTGGCGTACCGCAGGGTGGTCATCTGGGGCCGTTGCTGTTCATTCTTGCCATTGTCGGCATTGTCCCTCTGATTAAGCACTCCAAAGTTTTAATCTACGCAGATAATATGAAGATTTTCTCTTGCGTTTGAAACAGTTATGTTTCTTCTTGCATTCAGGATGATTTAAATACATTCATGAACTGGTGTGGATCTAATAGCCTGCAGCTTAACTTGGATAAATAAGAGGATGTGTCATTCTCTAGGAACCAAAACCAGCTCGTCTTTGATTATACCTTTTCGGAAACTAATACCTGTCGCGTGAAGTCCGTTACTGACCTTGGTTTAAAGCTTGACCGTAAACTTGATTTCACTCTGCACATTAGCTACATTGTTTCTAAGAGTAATTCAGTTCTGAGCGTTGGTCAAGGGAATTTTCTGATCGGAAGACTTTGATTCACTTATTCTTTTCTTTAGTTAGTCCAATTCTAGAGTATATATCTCAGGTTTGGTCTCCCTGATATGCTGTTCATTCTAGACGCATTGAGTCGGTGCAGCGGAACTTTGTTAGGTTCGCACTAAGAGACCTTCCGTGGAATGATCCACTGAGGCTTCCTCCTTAGGTGGATCGCCTCCGGTTGCTTAATATGCATTCGTTGGAAGAACGACGTAGAGTTGCTGACCTAGTCTTTATTCACCAGCTTCTGAACTCAAACATAGATTCTTGCACTCTCGCAAGTATGGCCTTTACTGCATGTTGTTCATTCTCGGTTTAACTATGGTATGCATGAGCCTATAAATCGCATGTGTAGAGCCGTGAATATGTGACCTGTTTTTGACCTGACTCTTACGAAGGATTTGCTGAAGCATTCTCTGTTGTCCGCGCACCCCTGATTGTTGTGTGTGAGCGTGTTTGAGTTTTTATTTACTAACGTTTTTTGCATGCTGGTGTGGGAGCCTAATTTGCCTCAATATATTGTTATATTCTGTCGAATAGGTCAATTGATTCTAGGCTTCTAGGCTTGAAGTGCGCCTTCTGAGTTAGAAGTGTTAATTCTATGTAAAAATTGATCTAACTCCTACCACTGCTGCAGGTACAATAACTTCCAAAAGTGAAAGAAAGGTTTTCCGATTACCTAAAATTCAACATTTTTCTAAAAGTTCTCCGAAATTCATGCAGTTAATACTTCTGTCTTTTATTTTAATTAAATTGACTATCTTAAGGTACAACATGGCAACATAGAGAAGGGATTAGAAAACCACATCCTTAGAAATTTCCGACTACCTAATTATTCTATTGCACTTTAGGTAGGAAATTCTTTAAATAAACCAAATTTTTAAGACAAAGATACGAAAATGTTTGTTTAGTTTGCTTACATAAACAGACAAGTGCCAGAAATATATTAAAGAATGTTGATTTGTGAAATTAACTTACAAAATTTAACTAGAACGAAATTGTGAAAATCAGGTCTATCGAGGCTAATCATAAGTTAACTTAAAATATCTGGCTACAAATAGGTAGTAAATAAGCTCTGAACTGCAGCGTATACGTATACTAAAAACAAAACGGACCTAATTAGATGGGAGTTGACAATGTTAAAACTAATACTAACTGTGTTTTTTAATGACCTATATAGATCTCCACCATATAAAGTGTTGAACTGCATTTGGTTGATTATCCAGCTGAAGGGAATTTAAAAAAAATGCCTTAAAAATAAATTGCCGCCAACTCCTTCCGATTACGATATTCATATTTTTAAATATGTAGTTCTCTGCACGCCGGGCCAAGCCTTGCAACCAAAATAGTTAAAATTTGTTGAGTAATGCTTATGCAAAAGATTTAGGGGACGGTCCGATACCAAACAGAACTATACAGGTATGCAGACAAGAACAAAAATGGTATAGCAGAAGCCAGACCGAAAAAGGATTAAATAACAATTCCTGCGCTTGAAAATCAGGTGAACTTCACCTGCCCAATTTACTACACTGTTTTTTATACATTTTGTGAGATAACTCATAAGCACAAGTGTATACGAACTTACTTAAGGGGTAGCTTTCTATTTTGTAGTGGAAATATAAAAAAAAATTCGATTTATTTTTTCATGTAGAAACTTAAATTTTTACAGATGGTTTTACCAGTAGGTACTAAAGTATATAAAAAAGTTTTTTTCTTTTCTTATAAGTTAATTTTATAATTCTACAGAGGGCTTTAAACTAAAAACTGCACAATTTCTCCACTCTTTCTTGTAATTTTCTTTAAAATCGTTTTTTGTTATCATCCTAGTTCCCACGAATCTTCCTAAAAACTAAATTTCTCTTAAAACTTTTGAAGTGGATTTATGATGGAAACCGAAAAGTGGAAACATTTTCCATCCTTTACTTTAACGCCCGGTATAAAACTTTAAAATTAACTGAAGAAAAAATATTTTATATACTTTAATATATACTAGTAAAATCATCTGTACCAATTTTAAGTATCTGTATCAAAAAATACTTGAGAAAAAATTCTAAAAATTTGTCATTTTTTCACTACAAAAAAGAATACTCCTTAATTTCTGTTCCCTACAGTTCTTGAGCTAGACAAATAACAAAACAGGGTGGGGTTTTTTGCAGACTTTACGCTGTATCGTGAAACTATATAAAGAAACTATATAACGAATTTAAAAAAGCTTTTATAATATTGTAACGTAGTTGGGGCTCTTCGGGCTCGGCGGATTAATTAAGACACTTATTTTCAATCGCAAATGTCATAGTTTCACTTAATTAGTTCATTTCACAATTTCCTTTACACGTTTTCTTCCCAATATAACGTTTTACTTTTCTAATTAACACTTATCACTACACGGGTTAAAATACAACTAACTATTCGTAGTATCACATATAAACACTTCGCAGTCTAAATCACAACTAAACTAACCAGGCTGCTATTCAGCCCTATTTATTCTACTTAGCTTAATTGTAGAAACTTCTGTCACTTAGTTCTAGATGTTTCCGTTTCATCTCAGATATTCACCATAGGTCCGAGTCGTCCTTGACTTTTTACATTTTATATTTCCCTCTCCTGTCCTGTTGAGAACATCGGCTTTGATTGTATTCTTCCGCCCGCTTCAATTTCTGTTGTAATTGAATAATCTAATCTTCTCTAGCATGAATCGTTTGGGTGTTAGTTGCCTCGCTAACGTCACATTCTCTAACTTCTAGCTCCTTAGTCGTTTCAGGATCGTCTTCTAGTGAAGTTTCCAGTGCGTCCTCGAAATCTTGCAATTATTGATCAATAGTCTGTATGTCCCGATTTCCTTGGCGCGATGTCGGTAAGACAGTCAGTCTTCGTACAGGTGCAGTCCTCTCTTCTGGTGATGCATTCCCATGTTTCACATGTCCAAATTGGTCTTGTACTCGGCATTTCCGGCAAGTTCTTAACTCGTAAATTAATTTTCAAAGATGAGTGTGGCTTTCTTCGTCTTCGAAGATCACAAACTCGCTCTACGGCAGGTGCAAAAGCATATATTGTTCTACCCACCGCAAGAGGACGAATGGATGTCTGAACACAGTCGAAAATAAAATTATTCGCCCGCTTAATATTAAGCGACGTTAGCACGGAGCATGATTTTGTTAATGTAATTGAACAAAGTGTTTAGCAATTAAATCAAAATTATTGCTTCAATTATGTTATGGATATGGTTTTACAAATCCCCTAAGCTGTAGACCTCCAACGGCTTCATTAACGATAGCAAACGCATTTTATGGCAGTTTTTAACTAAAAAACTTTTTTTCTGATATATTATTAGTGTTGAAGTTAGAAATGAATGGGAACTTCCAGCATATATATATTATTATTATTAACTATGCTTTACCAAAAAATTTGATGAATTTTTTTTTAATATAGAATTGTTATTTACAACTTTACATTACTCCAAGTTTACAGAGTTCACGTTTTTCTATTGTTTATTTCCAGTCTGTTTGAAGCACACACTAATTTTGAACAAGCACTTCACATCTGATAACACTAGTTTACAGCCATTTTGCCCACCATATTTAACTATTATTTTCTCATGCATTTTGATCACGAAAAACATATTAAAAAATTTTTTCATGGAAAATTTCAAAATTTTTATTTTTGGAGATGTTTGAAAGTTTTTGAGTATTTCTCGAGTTCTACTTGACCGATTTGGCAAAAGAAACACTTAAAATAATGATAGTAAAGCATGCAACTCTTTTATAGATACTTTTGAGATTGGCCCAGTAGTTCAGATGCTAGCGATTTTAATAAGTTGAAAAAGCCGTTTTTTCGGGCCAAAATCGGGGTCGAAAATTCACATATCTTCGAAAATTAGAAATCACAAAGGTAAGTCCAGTCTGAATTATTCTGCATGAAGCTGACACTCAAACGAAATGAACAAATTTCTATTAATGAAAATCAATGGATAAGAAGGGATGTTATGAATTTTTCAATCGAAGACTAAAATTTAGCATTTTGACGATTTTCACCATTTGTCTTTCTTTTATAGAATCAGTTGGAATTGATCATGTTGATAATTAAATTTTTGTAAAGATATGAATATGTAAGAAGTAATTCTGGCCCTTTCTTTGTTTGCTGAAGCTTTTGTTTTCCGTTTCTCGTATATAATCGCCCATCATGGCTGTATTCCAGAAGCCGTGATATCACCGTTCCATAGCCTTCATTTGTTGGTGGTTCTCTGTGCTCGTCATTCACGTCGCCCATATTGTCCGGAAAGAAATCCAATGAATGGAGGAAACTAAATGTAATTCCCCAAAAAAAAGTTTGGGCCATTCGGAACACTTTTCATCCACAGAATGCTATAAATGAGGAGATATTATTGCATCGAGATATTCTAACCCGTTATAGCCCAAACTACAAGGCTATTAGGTATGTTTTCATTTGTTTTAATATGTTATTTAATTCTAGTTCACTTTCATACGTAAAAAATAAATTATTCAATTTCTTTTATTTTTCCGGCAGAAGTGGACATGTCATTGAAAATTCATTTCCTCCCTTAGTCCCTTCTCACTTGAATTTTTTTTCCGGAGAATATGTGCGACGTGAGTGACGGTAGCTATTATATTTGGTCTCTCATATCAGAAACGGACAACAAAAGCTACAGAAAACAAAGAAAAAACCAGAATTATTTCTAACATGTACATATCTTTACAAAAATTTAATTATCAACATGATCAATTCTAACTGATTCAATTAAAGAAATACAACCGCTGAAAATCAGCAAAATGCTAAATATTAGTCTTCCACTGCGAAATTTATAATATCCCAATTTATCCATGAATTTTCATAAATAGTAGCGTGTTTATTTCGTTTGAGTGTCAGCTTCACGTAGAAAAATTCAAACTGGACTTACCTTTGCGATTTATAAGTTTCTCAGGACGATATGTGAATTTTGGACCTCGATTTTGATCACAAAAACGACTTTATTAAGGGGGTCGTAAGGTTAATTCGATACAAAAAAAACATATTTTCGATAATTTTTTTGGCAATACAGTTAATATATATTTATTTCTATAATTACTACATAATAAAATAACATTTGAGGAACATTTCGTGAAATTTTCATTAATTTTTATGAAGAAATGAGCAATTGACAGCGAATCTCCGCGGACGTCTCAAAAAAAGTTTGATTGCGGTGCCCCTCATAACTCATCATTGGATCATCTGAAGTCAAAAAACCAAATTGATTTTTTTAGTTCATAAGTTTCTGCAGGTAATGACATCGAGTTTTTTTTTATTGATTTTTCAATTTCTTACAGCACTTGGAAGTCAAAATGCCGATTTTTCATCACACAAATAGAACATTTTGTGATTTTAAAATACGTTAAAATTAAAAAAAAAAAATAACTCGACGTCATTACCTCCTCATTTATGTAAAGAAAAAGTGTGCAAAATTTCAAAAGGATCGGTGCAGTAGATTTTTAGCTACAGTGGGCACCGACTCTGAAAAAGCTAAGTGTGAGAAAAACGCGTTTAAAGTTTTAACACTGATCTTTTGTATATGGGATGTATCGGATGGAGGGAGACCCGAGGCACTGTATCTCCGGAAGTTTTGCTCCAATCGACCTCAAATTTTAACTAGATACTCTTGAAGAGTTGTACTAACAAATACAAAAATATGCCAAAAAAAATTGTTTAATTACTTATCTCCCCCCCCCCTCCCCTTTGTTAATTTTGTAAACTAGTGTAATGGAGTAAATGAAATTGTATCATTTTCCTGATTTTCCTAAAAATTTGGCAGCTCCACCCTCCTGCGATATTCTAAGAACTTATAAAGGCCAGAAATAATAACCGAAATGAATTCATTCCAAGGAATGGTAACTGAAATATTTTTTCGTTCTAAATTTCTCAAAAATACACTTCGAGTGATGGCTACATTTTTATGTGCAATAGAAATAGAAATATTTTTAAATTTTTCAGAAATAGAGTATGCGACTTTCCTCAGAAAATAATTTGAATTTATGGACTGACTTCAGTGAAAATTTCCAAAATTCCTTTACTTCTCCCGGTTTTCCAGAGGGTGGCCACCCTGCGAAAATTTTGCTGCGATCACAGCTTTTTCTCCAGCATGAACCTGCCTAATGAATTAAGCTACATCTTGTGACGGCTGATCTATGAAATGAGATGAATTGACATTTCCAGCATCTTCTTCTTGTTTTTAAAGAATTTACTTTCTTGGTTTTGAACGAATTTCAAATAAGATATTACTCAAAAAGTTAAAAAAGATCAGAAGTTGAGAAAATCTGAGGTAAAAGAAATTTCGTAAGAATACATAATAGTCTAAGATGATATTCTTAGCAGCCAGTAGTAAATATGTAACTGAAAAAACTATTATTATGGGTTTGCAAAAAATAAATGAATAATCACAAAAGACTTAAGCACTAATACCTACACCTTAAATGTTAATTAATTTGTCAGTAATTACTTTGTAAATAGTTCTATGAAAAAGTTGCTCTGAAGGTGATATTTGAAAAAATTATTTCTGCCCGATGCCTGTAGCGATGCCTCCTTGACTTTTAAAGTTTTTCTGATTTGTCCAAAAGTAGGCAAAAAAACCTTTGAATCACTTCATAACAACGAAATTGTCCCACCCAGGAAGGTGACTAAAAGCCACCATCATCATCTCACTCACCTTTCGCTCTCTTGGGAGAAAAATTTCACAGAAAAAAACATTTTTATTAATTGCTCAAATTTTTGGCCTTTTATGTCCGTCACGGGCCTTATCGCTGCATTTCATTAAGCAACGTGTGATAAATGGACCTCAGGCCGGTGGAATTTCTGGAATTGGCTACCGTTGTCATCTAATGGTCAGTCCGTCATGATGGGTCTTTTGCGTTTTCTGAAACTGAAGTCGTGATGAATCCATTAAAGACTTGCTGCAATTTCTCATATTTTTAAGAAGTTTTTGGTCGAGCCCATTCGGGTTTTCTCGTAGTTTTATTTTTCCTTCTGGTTTCTTTCTTCATTCTTTATTTGAGTCGGACTCAAAGTTAATAGGTTGGCACCGTTGTTCGTTACTGGGATGCGTTTGTTCTTTTTTGTTTTTTTTTATATTTTTTGGACACCGACTGTGATTTATTGCTAGGGGCTCGATTATTTATTAGTCGAAGGTAATCTTTGTGACAGTTGTCCTTCGATGTGTTGTGCCCCGCAGTTTAATGACAAGTTTTTACAAAGCTACATATTTGCTGAGATTCTTAAAAGACGTGGTTTTGATAGCAGTTAGTGGAAAACAAAAAGCAAGAAGTGCTACTCAAGCACTGAAAGTTTTATAGATCATATGATCATAAAACTTAAAATTTTGATATATGTATACAAAATGTATTATACATTTAATTAACGTTTTTATTACTTTTATTCTTTTATGTCGTAGTTTACACAGGAATAGTTGTTTTTACAATTGTGCAAAACAAAAATGGTCAGGAGTCTCAAAATGTAATACCTAAATTTCTACGGGCAACATTCGATATTTGTCTATAGGTTGGTGTTCATTATCATTAAAATATTGAAGTTTTGTATACTATATAGCCCAGGGCCGGATTAATTTGAACGGGGGTCTGTAGGCAATGTTATCATGGAGGCGTACTTAAGGCCAGCGGTTTCGGAAATTTATAGCATTATGAGGGTTTTGAATAAATATAATGATGGTTCATTAAATATCATTATTGCAAAACGGCACTAATCACATTAGACTAACGAAAAACACATTGCACAAATAATACCCAAAGCTTGAAACTACAAAAAATTACATAAACTTGTCTTACCTCATAAGGAAGTTCATCACATCTTCAAATAATCCTCTTGGCTAATCAGGAACCTGAAATAAATGAAGTTAACAATCAAAGGGTTAACTAATGCACAACAATAATACTTTCCGGTTCGATCCACCTAAGGGCTTGATGATACTGCCATGCTGGTGCTCCTATCATCCGTGATGTGGACGTTCCCGTGCTGAACTTCATTGTCCCCGATGACAAAGTAAAAAGAAACTCTGTACTTCGTTTTACCTAAAACAAAAGAAAATTTTACTAAATAAAGTTTTAATGAATAAATTACATATTTGACAAGCATACATACCTCAACTACATTTTTGCCGAAATTTTACATAAAACACAAATTTAGCACAGGACAAAACGATACAACACGAACCACAACATTTTCCACTATTTTTAACACAAATTCTTGACTTTAATTTCCACGAGAAGTCACTAATCACTATATTTGCCAGCGCATTGAAAACGACCAAACTTTCCCAATTTTGGAAAGGTAATTTCGAGAGATAATAAAAGAAGCGTCAAACACTGCAAGAAGTCAACACAAGTCTACAGTTTCCAATTGTATAAACTGTATAGTTTTCAATTTTCAAGTTTAGTAAAATTTTTAAAGTTCTCTAAAGAAATTGTTAAAAATTGTGATGACTACATAACCAATTTTATAACAAAATTGAACTTACCTTTAACTTAATTGACGTGTTTTTTAAATTAATTTTATCTAAAAACAATACCCCAGTGCTTTTGATAACAATATGTTTATTAGTTCTAATTAATATACAAATTGGGTTCAGTTGGATCAATTGGTTCAGCTGCACGACCACCATGCCAAGGTTCCCGGGTTTGCGACCAGATCTCCCGTGGGCTCTTGCCTAGCTCGCAGCAATGCAAAAGAAACAAGACATTCAAGTTTTCTCACTCCCCTTACCTCAATTCCCCTCCGGCAAAAACCATGCTTACGCATCAAAGGGTTGTCTCCTAGGTCTTGGCCATATCGTTGATCTCTTTTTTTCCGGCTTGTAGTCTACACAGCCCTCATTATTGCAGGGTAATTCTCTTTTGCGTTACTAAACTGCTTGCCGTTCGAAACTAAAACGTTTTCGTATTTCCTATTAAATTTTTGTGAGATCTAGTTAATAATTGCACTAGCATCCCCTTCAATAAATTCCTATATGAAGTCTACTTAAAATTTAAAATTAATTATACAAATATAGATCACGGCTTTCTTAAAATTTACGCACTGCTCGATAACAAAAATACTTTCGAGTCCAAATTTCGCAATATTGTGGACTTTCAAATCAGTTTTATCATAGTAAAAACCATTTTGACAGTTTGGTAACGAAATTACATCACTGTTTAAAATTTCAAGTACCTCGGTTGACTTAGTTATGAGCTACACTGTGCAGAATATATAAAATCGAGATTGGTGTCGAAACGTAAAATAAAATTGCCTTACCTACTGTACCTGTTAGTAACTTCCTGTAGCGTATGATTCTCTTTATTTTGCCTCTGGTGCATCATATCTAGCTTTCCCTGATATGCTTTTTCTCTTGCCTCTAAAGTCTCAGCTGTGGTTTCGATCCGTCTGGCGCAGGCGCTTATGGGTCCTGGTAAAAAAAATCCAGGATTATTTTTAAATTTGTAGGCGTATTGTATTAATATTTCATCTCTTTATCATAAATCTTTACAAATGCTAATTTTTCTATTTAAAATTTACAGGATTACTCGAGTATATTTTCGACGAAGAGGATATTGAAAGTTGTGTATTCCCTTAATTCCCTTTGATTTAATGTTACTTATTGTATATTTTTCTCTAATTCCCGTAGCCCTTTGTGGGGCATGGGGAGTCACTGGTGGGGTTTGAACCTGCGACCCCCGGGGGCTGACACGTTATCACTTACTCCACCAACGATCACTTAAATAAATGGCATGGGATTTTGTTAGCCTAAAACATTCCTTAGAATACTGAAAACAAAAGACTTCGATGAGAATTTTTGCTTTATGAAATTACCACTTTTGAAAAAAAAAACCTATTTCACGATAAGAACTCCAAAAGAACCCCAACTTGAATCTTTACAGGGTGTAAAATAATAACTCTCGCACTTTCCTTTCTCCTTGAAAATAGTTTCAAGATGTTGGTTCAAATAGATACAGTTGGTCAACTTTAAGTATTTCATCCTGTGCCTTAACTAAATAATGTTTCTTGAATTAATTAATCTTAATAGTTTTCAAAATTCCCGAATTTCCCGAGAATGTTTTCACAGTTGCAAAAATCTAGGATCAACATTTTGTGAAGAAAACTTCCGGCGTTCAAACCTTATGTACAGATGCAGAATCCTTCTTTTGCACATAGAGATAAATGCTTGAAATTCCAGGTAATTTAGAATATCCCAAGTTTACTATATTTAAAAAATTTTAGTTGGGGTGTCGAATAAAATACCAAAAAATGTCATTCATGCCACCTGCATCGATTTGAGCCATCGTTTCGTTTAATCGAATGAAAATCTTCTTCTTCTGTATTAATAAAATTGAAGTGGCTGTTTGTGATTTCAAAATAATGTCCATTTCATAGGTCACATGTCTATTTATATAATATGAAACACCATTCAATTATTTTTACAATTTTTGTCTGTCTGTTTGTTTGTCAGGGTTATTCTCGGAAACGGCTAATCCGATTTCGATGTGCGACAGTGAATTTGCAGGTGCGACAGTTTTTATTTTCCACCATGTATTATGATCTATCTATCTTATCTATATAATGTGTTATCGGCAAAACAACAGCCACAGTTCGCGGCAGCGACTGTATTCAAACCTTCGACTCTCATGAAGAAATCCAGCAAGTAAAAACTTCCTCTGACTTGTACTCGTACTACACAGGCTCAAACAAATTTGGAAAGTATTTCTGGACGAATTTTTGTTTTTTTAATGTTGGTAAATTTACACTGTTTAATATTTTTCAATGATTCTGCGGCTGGCTATCACTAACTTAGTGCTTTGATATGGATATATTTATGTAGGAGGTCATGATTCCGAACAGATATATTAAAACAATGTAACAATTCAGAGGAGTTAATAGCCTCTTGTAGACATTTGACCGCGAAAGTGGCACTGGAATTGTTCCGTCTGGTTTCCACGGAGTTCAATGATATCATTATGTCTATCAGTATATGGAGAGACGTCGGTGGAGTTAGTGATGACGTCGGCCTTCCAATCCGGAGATCTCAGGTATAAAGCCCACCTGCGGCGACCCATGGTTGTTTTCTGCTGACAAGAGATAAACGGCCATAGAGTGGCAGGGAATATGCTAGTGGCTTGGACTCCACATTAAATTGTAGGTCTACTTGAAATCTGGGTTACGGAAACTAGAGTGAGAAAGTATATGGAGATAAAACAGTCATTGTTCCATGGAAGGCCACGAAGAGTAAATCGTAAAACCTTTGTTGCACGGACTCAATACTCAAAAATTGGTCTAACTTATGTACAGTAACAGAACGTAGTAATATGGGAATAATTAATTAACCTCCTGAGACCGCCACTTTACGAAGGCCAATGTCGAGTTGGGCTTACCGGTAATAGTAAGTATATGCTCCTCAACATAAAAAGTAGTATTGAGCAAGACCTCTAAGTCTTTAGATATTTAAAGTCTATTTGAAGGGCACCCATCCATGGAGTAGTACGAAGAACATGATAGTGCATTTGCTCACACTTAAAGGAAGGCAGTTTTGAAATACATTGTGGGGAGGGGAGGTAGAATCTGATCTTTTCAACTTTCAAAACTTACAACGGTTATTACTGGTTTATGGTAACTAAAGTGTGATACAGATATTTCTTTATTTACTGATTGATATCTATAACTATTTTGGCGATGATTCTTCATTTGATAAGGTAGACCGACAGAGGGTTATTCAAATGCAACTAGAATATGACTCCTACTGGATAAACCATAGAGGCTTTTTTATAAGATATTTGCAAGCAGTAAATAAACGATTATTTGTATCACACTTTACTTACCACAAACCACTAGTAAACCCTTGTAAATATTGAAAATTGATTGAATTGAAAAACAGTAATTTAATTACTTTAAAATTCAAATAATTTTATTTTTTTACTGATATTGTATCTTAAAGCGAAATGAGTAGTAAGTAGATTAAGAAGGAGACAAATTTAACAATAGGCACTTATTACGAAAAATAGATAAAATTCATTAGTACACAAAAGACTTCAACTTCTAAATATAAACAGAAAATTTAAATAGAATATTCCAGATATTCAGTTCTAACTAGATTTTAAATAATCAAAAAGATTTTCTTGAAAATTAAGTCCGCTGCTGCTCCTTCTCAGTTCGATTGGAAGACTGTTCCACTGTCTAATGGATTAAATTAAACGAAAAACTGGCGTTCACTAGGTTCAGAGGAATACCGCGTGGAAAAGTTCTACTAGACTGAGTGAATTCCAGTTTGCTATATTAAGGGCGGAAAGTTAAGTAAACGCATGTTTTTTCAAGAATTTATTTTAAAGAATTGGTAAGAGATCTTAAAAAAGAAAAAAGCACATCTGCAAATATACGTTTTGAACTATCGCTACAATTTTTTTGACACAAAAATATTTCAAAATAGCGGTTTTGATTTGTGCAGCGTACAGGTCTCAATTTTTATCTAAAATCAAAAAACTAAATTTCTATCCTGAAAATATAAAAAAACGCACAACATGACGAAGAGAAAAAAAATAAATTGCAAATTCAAGACCATTTTAAAATAAAAGTTCCATGTTTTGTTATAAACAATTGGTAAAAAACAATATTTAAATTTGTTTTTAAAAGAAAACTAAGACGTCATGTTGTGGACTATTTCCTCAAAATTTCAGAAAGATTGGTTAAGAATTATATGAGCTATGTTGCACGGCGCAGGAAATTTTGCGTTTCGAGAAAAACCCATTTAAAGTTAAGCGCTCTTGCGTACATGCTTTCGGTAACACTTTAAGCGCTAAAATATTAAATATCGGACCAAGTTTATAAAACAAGATCAACAAGAAGTTGATCACACTTCGTCAAATGCCTTCGAGAAGTCAAGCAGAACCAACGCTGTAAACTCATCATTGTCACAGGAAATTCTTAAGTCGTCAGTAATTTTGAGTAAGGCCGTGGTACAGCTGTGCTTAGTTTGGTAGCCTTATTGAAAATCTGACAAAAGATTGCTGTTTTCTAGATGGTGTACAACCTGCGAATAAAGTACTTTTTCAAAAGTATTTGAAAGGAAAGCTAGTATAGATATCGGGCAATATTTCACAGGATCTGAAGACTTCTTAGGGGTAGACACAATTTTTGAAATCGTCTATATCAGTATAACGTAGGTCTAACTATAATATTGTTAAATAAATAAGGAGAATAGGGATAATAATTGGAAGTAATATTTTTATAAACCTGCTGTAACTATGCTTCCGAGATAGCAAAATTTATCCACTCGCTCTATTTGCTGCTCTTCCAGATAAATCTCATGTTGCCTCCTGGAGTCCAAGGGTTTTCTTTTCTTAGGCGAACTTCTCTGCTCAGGGCTTCGGACACCGATTGTTGGTTTCCCACTTTTTTAAAGAGTTTGCCAAATTATGTTCTACTGATTTCCGGGACCTAATTCGGTTTGTCTGGAGTTCCAGTTTCGTGACTGTGCTGAAAGCGTGTCGCCTCGCCCTATTTTTGTGCGCTCCCGAGAACTAGTTTTTACTGATGACAGAGTTATAGCTCATCTCATAAGGATCTGCTAGTGAGCTTTTTATCCCTTTTTCCTATGTGTTAAATAAGATTGAGCACATAGCCACACCATAATTTTTGTGGTATCACAATGAGTCATTTTACCCTAAGGGCGCCTTACTTCTTGGAATGGCAACCACTTTAACCTATCCTGTACAATTTGCTTGCAGAAACTCCTCATTCCACGGCCGTTAGTATATTTTAAAATTTAAAAAAAAACATTTGAACAAAATATATTTTTTCGAATCTATGTACGCAGAGTAAACGTAAATTATTACAGCAGAAAACATTCCTTGAACACGACCCTGAAGCACGGGCCCTCTAAAAATGCAGCCACTCTAAAATTCCAGGGCCCTCTAATTAATAACTTCTCTTCTTCGATAAGCCTGCGCACAGTGCAGAAGGTGCTGAGATGGGCAGCTCTGGCGCGATCACCTTTGTGAAAACTCCGATCAGCGCCTTGAAGGTAGAAATTGCTAGCAATGTTAACAGTAAGGGTAATTATCTTTAGACCAACCGGGACATATCCCGAATTGTCAGACAACCGGGGAACAGTAAGAGAAAAATTAGGGTACTTCTTAGGGGCATCAGGAACCTAGTAGGTTACAACGGGACATTGGACCATATCTAACCATGCCAGAAGACTGGCTCTAAGTCCCAAAGACTTAACACAAAAGGGTCTTTAACAGATAGATGGACGAGTGCAGGACTGATATTATATGAGTCCGTTTTTTTCCTTTGAGCTGCGGAACCGTAAAAATGTAAATGATTGTGTACAACGAGTGATTATTTAATGGTCCCTAGGGATGTTTTTCTGAACCAACTTTTACAAAAACTTTTTGTATCTTTACGACGTGTCCTATGCAAACGCTAATTTGGCTAATTTTTAATTTGAATATTTATATTTAAAATATGTAAATATTCAAAGTAGAATATTTTCACATATTTTTACTGTGATGAATTAGTTTAACTTTCATTGTAACACAACTATATGTACATTGCAGATACTCAATCAACCGCAATAATCCGCATAAAACCAAAAGAAATTATTTAGGATTAAATTTACAAGAATTCGTCAGTTGAATGGTGAAATAAATGAATAATAAGATCGTATATAATGATACTGGTAATTTTTGCTTTGGGGGAATGCATGTTAACGGATTGAAAATAAAATACCAGTTTTTTTTTTAAATCTTTTTCAACATGGTAACGATCCGAACAACATAGCTAAGACAAGAACTTTTCCAAATTAGTCAAATGAACCAAAGAACTTCCGTTCAAGGCCCAATCTGAATGGTATGATGTCAGAATAAGTGCATGAAAAACTTTAATTAAATGTGCTCGTTTACGCGATAGTATTGCAGTTGCTCAAAGTGTGCAATCACCATCGACACATTGAATCGAACCTGTGTTAAGGTATAGATTTAAAAATGTGCAGCCACCGTGCGATTTAATGCCATAAAGTATATTATATTTAAATCTCATTAAGGATTGATGGTTTTTTTCGTAGATATGATATTGAGCAAAAATATGTTTCGCATTCAGGAATATGTAAAAGAGTATTCATTCAAACTTGCATTCACATTCCTGTAGCATTTTTAGGTAATGAAGTTTTCATAGCTCGTTTATTATTATTAAAGTTGCATTTCGGGAATACCTTTGTAAGTACCTTTGCAGGCAAATTAATCAAGAATTCTCGGTGTTTCTTCGGCACTCTTGCCTGAAGCACGTTTCCTTTACCCATCGAAGATGGTGTCTGGCCTTTTGAAATTTATTATCGCTATTTGAACAAGACAACACTTGTCCAAAGTTAATTTCTTTCGATAATTTTTTTTTATCTCTTGGGTTATTTTCTCCACCCGTCGATGTTGTCCCTGTCCTCATTTGGGTCTACTTAGCCGCACAAATCAACGGTGTTAGGAATGGTCTCTTGTTAGCTCCGCCGACAACGGATATCGACGAGCCAGAATGTATGAGGTGAGTACATATTCCTTTTGGAAGCCGACTCATCTTCTAAGTGGTTCCCCGGCCTTTTTTAATCGTTCCTTTTGTTTAGGTTGAGGTGAAATATAACCGCGATCAGGTTAAATGAAAGAAATTTTATTTAATTGAATGTTTTGTGTTGCGATAGTTTATCACGTTCAAGTGAGGAGTCACGTGTTTTCCGTTTAAAATTATTGGTTTCGGATATCGCTTTGGACTTTACCTGGCGCATTATGTTCTTTTACAATACTTTATTATTATACTTCAAATATAAAATTGGTAATCAGAAACATATTTATTGAATACACATGTTAGTTTTATCATTCATTGCAAAAGGAAAAGCTTTGAGACTTAAGGGAGAGTATAATATGTAGTGATCGACACACAAACTTTATAAGGGTAGTCGATTTTATTGTAACAATAACAAAATTTAATTAAACTGCAGATACGATTTTATAGATCGTCGTAAACGCAACGGTTTGTACAAGTATATTTTTTAGTAATCCCTTGTGCGGGCATGGGACCGGAAAAAACTTTACCCGATTTAATAGCAAAGATTGTAGTTGGACCCGTAATTTAAGGTGGATTTCAAACAGTATTCTGTAACCACCAAATGACCATGAGTCGCCGCCGGTGCGATTCGAACCCGCGACTGTTGTGTGGAAAACCAACACGTATATTATAAATTAAAAATTACCAAGCAACACTCTAGCAAACAAAAAGCACGCAGGGTAGTGAAAGATTCTTTCTATTTTTTATTTTTTTGATGACGGCAAAGCTCTATATATGTATATGTGTTAGCATAACTTTGGCAAGAAAGAAAAAATGGAACTTGGATTAAAAGAATGAGTGAAGGAGGTTATTATGTATGTTCGCTTGAACGCCCTGGGACCATTAATTGGAAGGAAATCAAAGGATCCTACACTTTTCCTCATTTGTTCTGTTGGGTTTTTGCTGAAGTATTGCACTTTCCACCACGGAAATCCATGACGTGAGGTCAAAAACTCAACTCCTATAAGTACTCAGTTTTAAGTCTAAGCACGAATTACTTATAAAGAGGATTTTTAGTCCATCAATTTCATAAAATACTGGTTAAATATTGTTTAAGGGGTTACGCTACTGCAGAGCACGAAGGTAAGGCATATTTCGGGAATTTTTTTGACGCAATTAAAGGAGTAATCGAAATTCTGTAAAATGTGATTTATAATATAAGTCATGATATACAAAAAACAATTAAGTTGAGTATTTCGAAAAGAAAATAGCGGCTTTACAGCAATTCCCCGCCTGTGCGTTTTTGTTCGCATGTGCCCACGGCCGGAAACCTAACTCCCGCAATTTTTGATCTAGAACAAAAAACCAACAATTTTTTTATTCCATATTACAATAAAAAGAGACCTACGTAGGAGTTTTTTGATAAATTGATTTCTCGCAAAATGGCGACCCTTTGAACAAAAAAGTTGAAATTTTACGTAAAAAGTCATCACAAAATTGTTTATAAAAAAAAATATGCAGAATTTAAAAAGAAACCTCTACGTACGTTGCTGGAGAAAACGATTTCGAATGTACTGTAAAATTTTTAAATCGATCGGTAAAGATTTGTTCGAGTTATGTTTCCGGCCAGCTCAAAGAAAATAGTGTCGAGAAAAACGCGTTTAAAGTTTTCGGTGCTGTAAAATCGTATTATATTCTTACATACCTTTATTCGCCGACATTTAATTTCGACATTTAGACATTCTTCCCGCCCTTCATCCTTTAGTATATTATTTTTAAGACCCTAAATGACCTTTTACGATGACAATTTTTTTTCGATTTTTTAAAAATTCTACAGTGGCGTAACCCCTTAATCAGAAAGTTTCCTTTAGATATTTCGATATCGATAATCTTTATAAAAACATCGATATTCTTTGTCTTGATATATCAATTTCTACGTGGTCGATATTTGATAATAGGATATCTAATAAAAATTATCGATATTCTGCTGTCAAGTATCGATAATTAATATATCAGTATCAGTTGCAGTGACTCCCCTATAGTCCTTTTCGCCTCTTCTTTGCTTTATCTATAGCTCCGGATGAAATTAATCGCTTGATAATCTTTCTGTTTCAGGGCTAAGTTTTTGGTGACAACCTCCTTTTATTTTATTGTTATCTGGAAATGTTTTCTTAATCTTGAAACCATACCTACGGAATCTTTGTATTTATCCGAAATATTTCTCTTTGGCGCATTTTCTTTAATTGTCAATGTGAAGAAAACTATTACTGCTTTCTTCATATTGCCACTAATAACACAAAACTGCAAATTTAAAATTTCAATTTCCCCCTTAAATAATAATGTGTTTTTTAAGTAATAAAGTGAGCTGATTTCAAAAATAGTGCTGGTTTTTTTATCACATCACTTTTTGATAGTTGAAAAGCCGATATTTGTATCGGCTAAAATTTCCTACAATTTTTACATTCTAGCTTACATCTACAAGGATGGTAAGATTTCGCACGCTGGCAGCATTAGTTTAGCTGCAGCGTGCGCAATAGCCTATTTATCGCACGGAAAGGCGTTCGGCAAAGTGGTACTTATCCCTCATACGTGCGGAACAATATATTCTTTTAAATCACGCAGTAATACTAAACGTAACACTTTCAATGCACTCTCAAAACTGTTCTTAAAAATTTTCATTTCTACTTCCGATATCTTACCTACTTTAAGATGTCACTCTAAATGCATTAACGCGACTGAGCCACTGGGCCGTTCAAGTATTACGTGAGATAGTTAGGGAGGAGGGGGGTCCTGTGAAACGTTACGGTGCGTTATGGGGGGGGGGGGTCAAGCAACGCGTTACGTAGCATTAAGTTTTTGTTAAAATTAAAAGTCCAAACTCTCAACTCGTGACTACACAAAAGAGTCGCGTCACTGAGAGTTCACATTTTGGACTCTAAGAGTCCGACTTGCGGTCAAGCAAAACCACCGAAACTGCAAGCCATGAACTTACGAGTTTCACGCACACAAATTAGCGCCAAATTCGTTTAATTTACATTGCTTCTTATTGAGGTATTTTGCGCAACGTAATTCACATTTTTAGGTAAAAATAATCATCTGAGTGTTACGTAACGTTTAGGGGGAGGGGGGTAACGCTAAAAGTTATGGCGCGTTACAAGGAGGGGGGGGGCATACATTTTCAAAAACTGCTTTACGTATAATTGAATGGCCCATTGAATGCATTCCTCTGCACATGTGTCACCGAGTTTTCCCATATATTAAAAACATTTTAAAATTGAGGACAGGTTTACTACAAAACATTCATGTGCGGTCTTTGAAAACCGACCACACATTGATGTTAAACATTTTCCCATCTAACGAATCCTAGTTTTGAGGTCTAAATTAACAGCCCTCCCGTAACAATGTCCGAGTGATAAATAGAGTCAACCCAATTCCCTTTAAAATGTTATAAAAAATGGTCTCGTTCCCGTTCATTTACTTCCATGCTCATAAATCCTGAATGCTTTCAAACTGTGATCGTATAAATGAAATTGAAAGGACCTTTTGCCTTATGGATTTCTGTGCCCACTTAATTGCACCAGAATCCCTTTTCCAATTTTTAAAAGACGACCAAGAGTCTGTTTTCAAACAAAAATTTTCTGCATCGTATTTTAAGTCTGGACATCAACTTTTTATAGGTTCTTGTCATTTTTTGCACGAAAATCATATTGAACAACAATTTGTTCTTACTTATTATCATTTTGTATATTCATGTTTCACGGATTGTGACTTCTTCGTAAATCAGTTACATACATACATATATCTTAACAGTCCTACGAAAACCATTGATAACCTATTGTAAATCATTTCTAAGTCACAAGTAGCCTATTTTAACATGTTAACTTATTAATTCAATTGGCATATATGTACATAGTTTAGAGCAAACAGTTTTATGCGAATAATAATTACTGATAATTTGCTGTGTTGATTTATCACTATGAGTTTGTCGTAAAAAATTGGTGCAGAAATATTATGAAAGAAAAGAATTTATTTAAAAAAAAATAGTCGTGTGGAATGAAAATTAAGTCCTTTGTATCTAAAGAAGATGTCACACTATGCACAGTGGGAAATTGGAGCCTGTATTCATTTATGGAGCGATTTTAAGGATATTTTTGATATATGTATATTACCCTTGCGAAGAAAAATTTTTTTAAACATCTTGAGACCTGCCCTGTTCTTTTCAGACCAGTTAATATACTAATAACGGAAAAAAAAATTTTTAAAAAAATTTTACATATAGAAATAGAAAATTATCTTGAGAGTAACCAACTAATAATTGATTGGAAACAGAAAAACATAATGGACATGGCGCTCTAGCGGTATTTATTGATCTGCAGAGGGCATTTGAAACAATTGACAGAAGTATTTTATTGCAAAAAAAGTATAAGTAAGGAATTCGTAGTACAGAGCTGGAGTGATTTGCTGCTTATTTATCAGGAAGGCAACATAAAACAAAGATTAATAATAAATTTTCGGAATAAAAGAATAGTTTTCTAGGGATTCCGCAGGGTAGTGTATTGGGAACGCTATTATTTCTATTGTATGTGAATGACTGTATTAAAGTGCTTAGTCATTCTAAGATATTATTGTTTGAGGAAGATGTGTAAGTGTATGTGGATTTAAAGAATGTATATGAATGTGTCGATAGATTACGAGAAGAACTTTAAAGGTACATACAAGTGAGTTTTAGAAAATGAATACAGTGTGGTGTTTCAGATCTGACGTGCCAAAATGAGTGGGGTGATAGGTGACTAGGTAAAAGCCAAACAAGAAATTTTATGGCAGGGGGGGGGGGGGAATCTCAACCTTTTGGGAGTTACGGGGTCATTCATAAATTTCAGTTTTTCATGGTATGCAAATTACTGTTTTATTTTTATCATTTGATCTACTCAAGACGACATCAAACAAAGGCTAGAGAACTACTATCCCAATGACCTTTCCGAAATTGTCAATAATGTTGCTCTAACTTCTACCATTGCAGGTACAGTCACTTCCAAAAGTGGAAAAAATGTTTTGCGCTTACCTAAAATTCAGAATTTTCTCAAATTTTCTCCGAAATCCATGTAAAAAAAAGGTGCAACATGGCAAGGTAGACAAAAGATTTGAAAAACCGTATCCTTAAAAACCTCCGACTACATAATTATTTTATTGCACTTTAGGTATGAAATTCTTTAAATATAAACAAAAATTTTAAGATAAAGCCTCGAAAATATTTGTTTTGGGTTAACAGGTAATTAATTTTAATTATTTCTGCAAAATAGGTATAAAAATGTTAATGTAATTTTGCTTTATTGTTAATATTAGCTTGTGTTAGGCAGAATTCACTCTCTTGTATCCTGGCGTTCTGTCACTCGTACCTGATGGAAATTCTGCTATAAGAAAAGGTCAGTCAGCAAGAATACCATATCATATCATAGTTGAAAAACAAATCAATAAGTTCGTGTGTTTTTAAGCAAAAATTATTAAAAAATGGTACAATTTACTTTTGAGGAATACGCGGATATTATTTACATTTATGGTGTAGTAGATGGAAACGAGGGGTAATAGGGGTATTTACACGGACTTTCTGAATGTTAAGAGAAACAGACACGACAGTGAGACATCACCCGAAACTTCGGGAACTTCTGCCGACTTCGAGCAGCAAAAAATCGCCATCGTAAGGCATGACCCTGAGACGAGCACGAGACGAGTCGCAAGGCGATTAGGGGTGTCTTAATCTAAGGTTTGGAGGGTTATTCATCGAGAGGGATTACGTCAATATCACCATAACCCAGTCCAAGCGACATTGACAACACCGCATTTCTGGACCGAATTCTGTGGACTGTGGAATCTCAATTCACCAGGGATGGTATCACGAACTTCCATAACCTCCATACCTGGTCGGAACCTAGGACAAAGGTGACCTCATTAAAGCTAATATCATCGGCAACCACTTGGTAGGACCATTCATTTTGCCGCAAGTGCTTAATAGTGAAATTTATGCGACTTTTAATCGAGCGGACATGTCTTACCAACACGATGGAGCACCAGCGCATACTGCTAACATTGTGAAGGCAATACTAAGTGAAAAATTTCCCAACCGCTGGATTGAACGAGGTGCACCGATTCTTTGGCCTGCTAGATTTCCAGACCTTAGCCCATTGGACTTTTTCTTATGGGGAACAATGAAGGATAAAGTTTATTCAAGCCCTGTTAACACTAGGGAGGATTTAGTTAGCAGAATTGGGATTGCAGCGACGAAAATACGGGAGAGGCTGGCTGCAAAAGGGGACGGGACTTAGAAAGAGATTGTTGCCATAGATCTAAAGTGGTGGACATTTTGAACAGCTTTTGTAATTTACTAACATTAATTGATATACGTTTTGAATTCAATAAAAAGGATTTTAATATGAGTTTAGTTTTTTTTAAATGCAGATTTTCAAATATTTCCCGATAAGTTTTCTACTTATAAACTTCTACACCCTTTGTCTACCTGGGCATCTTGCACCTTTTTGGAAAGGCAAAAAGATGGAAAATCCACTAAAAATAAAAAAAGGGTGTACTAATTACATGAATTTCGGTAAAAATTGGGGAAAATGCTGAATTTTAGGTAATCGCAAATCATTTTTTCACTTTTGGAACTGACTGTACCTGCAATGGTAGGAGTTAGATCAACATTGTTGACAATTTTGGAAATTTCATTGGGGTAGTAGTTTTTTAGCGTTTGTTTGATGTCGCTGTGTTGAGTAGATCAAAAGATACAAATAAAAGAGTAATGTGCATACCATAAAAACTGATATTTATGAATCACCCTGTAACTCAAAACGGTTGAGATTGCCCTCCCTCCCTGCCATACAATGTTTTGTTTGCCTAGTTGAAATGGAAAGACTTCGCTATTATACTATTCTAAAAAGTTGCAGTGTTAACAATTCAAAGAATAGACACAATGGTGAGCCTTGTATGTAAAATTCTGGGGCATTGAGTAGTATAACCTTTTAAATTGTTCAGAAATCTTTTTTGATATTTTTAAAGAAAAAACAAATAATAAGTGTGTCTGCTAGGCATTAAAAAACACAAAATTACAACCAGAACAAAAAATCACCATCGCATCGTTTCGTGCTGCCAAGATACAAGTTTTAATTAACGTGCCCACAGCAGCCTCACTCTGGGTGATAATAAAACGTTTAATTCACGTTTAACTTTATTGCTGGTTCATACTTATATCAAATTTTTACTTAACTAACTCAAATGCTAGGTTGGCAATTTTACTTAACCTACATAAATGCAATTTTTGCATTTTCCGGCGGTTAATGCCCTACTAATTATATAAGTTCGGTATTTGACTTTGATCGCAACCATTAGTTTCGCTATTATTCTCCGATGAACAGGAGAATGAACCTTTCGAAGCTTCTGAATCCGAGTATGAAGCCTAAAATCAAAAAAGTCGTAATTTTCATTATTTTCAAATTAATTGTTATTTTAAATTTTTTGTTCAATAAACTTATTGGCTAAAAAAATGTGTGTTACTAATGCTCTACGTGTCCGGTTTTTATATTTTGATACCTTTTTGATCAAAATACATGTACTCGTTGTTTTTAGCACAGAAGGTATGTATACACAAAAAGAACACACACAGCTGGCTATAAGCAGACCTGTAAAATGAAAGTACAAGTACAAGTATAATTACCCTGTACTTAAAAATTTTTAAGTACAAGTATTTGAAAATTTTAAGTACCAGTATCGGGACTGGTACTTGTATTTATAAATCCCACAAAAGTACTTTAATATGTGATCTTAATTACTTTAGTACTGAAAAATTGTACTTAAGTACTTTTCAATTCCTTTTAAGTATTTTCAAATACTTTCAAGTACTTTCAATTCCCTTTAAGTACTTTCAATTCCATTTAAGTACTTTTATTTCTTTTAAGTACTTTTAATTCCTTTTAACTATCAAATTCCAGAACAGATATTCACTCACTTAAACACTGTAGTCTAAAAGGCGAACTATTATTATGCATAATAATAATAAAATTAAACAAGTAATGATAAATGAGCGTATGAATAATTATTATACTTATAATAAAAGTAGTAATAAACTAATAATAATTGTTGCGAATAATAGAAATAATATTTATAGTAACAAGCATTCAACCATTCAAAAACCCTGTTTAAATTAAGAACACAACACAACGCAACACTCTGTATTTACTATCAATTAGTAATTGCTGCAACACTGAAAAATGTAAACAAATTTTCTAGCTTAAATTATCTTACAAAACTGGTAAGTATCAGTATTATTCATTGCAGATGTAAACAAATCCCTTGACACGAACATTTAAAACTTAATAACAGTTTCAGATTTCTAAAGATATGTACAGTTAATTCTATTTTCTGAACTCAAAAATTTTAAAATTTGCATCTGTTTCCTTTTGATGTAGCAAATCAGTCTTGTTTTCCGTATCGATCGGACAAAGTTTTTTTAATCAGTGGCATTGTTATAACTTATATGTGGTTACTATTACTACTTACAGGTAAATTTAATAAATTAGTGTTTAACAAATTGTTGTGCTAGCTGCTAGGATGATTCTGAAATTTTTTAGTAATATATCATGAGGGTGTTTAAGACGTTATTGTCTTCGTCTTAACACCTTGTTGACCGGCAATTTTACCTGGAAGCTAACTCATGTCACCGGTTATTATTTGGTGATTTAATGTGGAAGTGAAACTTTTTGGACTATCTGACGTCTGTGAGATTTGCCGAAAAGTTATCAAAAACACCATATTTCGTTATACTTATTCGCTCTTGTTAATGAATTGGTGGTTCGTTCTATTAAATAGTGCATATATCTTTTTTAAGTATACAATCAGAGAGTATGGAAAGGAAAAAGAAAAATCTTAAATAAGTATTTGAAATTAGGTTAAAAATTTTGACAAATTGTGCAGTAGACGAACAATTGTATGTTAGAATATGTAACGCCTTTCTGAACATATTTTCTCTTTGCCGTGATTTGTATGTCAAAATAAACCAACATAAAGTTTTCTAGTAAAAATCTCTTTAGTGATGGCTCTTACTGTGAACGTTGTTGAGGAGATTGATTTTGATTCCGACGACTCCATTGCTGACCCAATGGATAAACCAGTGGATTATAGGAAGAGAGCATCATTAAATATACTCTATGATGGTGAACAAGGAATGGGCTCGGAACCAAAAAAGATGAAGTTGGATGAGGATGCTGGACGAAAACTGCTATTCTGCTGAAAATTTGTTGGTCACGTTTATCAGGTATCCTACTCTTGTGCATCCAAATTAAGTATAGTTGTTCGTAATTAATCAGAGTCAAGACAAGTTATAATTGTTTATGTAAAATGTGGTGGTGGTAAATTTGCAGCGGGAGTGTCACAATTAAGAAGAGAATTGGGTTTTGTATGTTATATTTCGTTTCATGATGGGCATGGGTTTTCGTTGAACACACAGTAAAAATACGTAAAATAATAAAACAAGGTTTCTTGTTCCTTTAATTAGTTGAATGATGAGAAATCTGGCATTTCTGCAGTTTGTCAACTGTGTAAAAAAACTATAAAAGGATCTCTAAGTGTTACCTCAAACTTCATCAAACATTTAAAGAGAATTCACCCAGATAGCTACGAAGAATACTCTAGGATGAGAAAAAAAAGTTCTAGTGGCATTAATAACCCTACAACATCTGGTGGAATTGAAAGTACTTAAAAGGAATTGAAAGTACTTGAAAGTATTTGAAAATACTTAAAGGAATTGAAAAGTACTTAAGTACAATTTTTAAGTACTAAAGTAATTAAGATCAATTATTAAAGTACTTTTGTTGGACTTATAAGTACAAGTACAAGTCCCGATACTGGTACTTAAAATTTTCAAATACAAGTACCAAGGAATTATACTTATACCTAAAAATTTTTAAGTACAGGGTAATTATATTTAAGCTGTACTTCTGTCCTAATGTACTTAATTCCTTTACAGGTCTGGCTATAAGTACCAAGAAAAAAAAGTAGTACAAAAAAAAGTATCAACTTTTGAGGGGCATATTTTGTTACTTAATGCCCTATTTGACTGTATTTCTTAATCAGTTTTGTTTTTGGATTTTTACGCAAATTCAGTCGGGTCAAGTGAATTTTTGGTACATATTTTGCACATTTGCATTTATATTTATTATTTATCCTTAACATAATATGAAGTTGGCATACAATATGCAATATATTATCTGAAATTTTTTTAAGAGCCCCATGCTTTTC
Organism: Leptarthrus brevirostris; assembly: GCA_964036015.1. Lineage (NCBI taxonomy): Eukaryota > Metazoa > Arthropoda > Insecta > Diptera > Asilidae > Leptarthrus > Leptarthrus brevirostris. The sequence goes on along the minus strand of OZ038373.1, from coordinate 84,459,285 downwards.
TTACGTTGAAAAGCTCTACTTCACGATAGTATTGACAATTAAATGTTATTAGCTATTCAGCCAATGAAATATATCACGGGGAAACTACTATTATCACATCTACATCATATATCCAGTCACAACACTTTCCCAGAGCGAAAAAGCAAATAACGCCATCAAAAAGTATTTGCTGAACAAATAATGTAAATTCACAGAAAAATATTTAGCGGCATTATATAAAGCAATGGCAGATAAAACGCGATGTCTTATCAATGATTTCCGATATCATATCCAATTATTGTAAGGGTTTTCATAATGGAACCGATTTTAATGACATACCGATTTATGATTCTTTAAAAAGATTTATATTTTTCTGTGGAATGAAATCTTTTATTTGCATTACAACAAATTGAGCAACTGAATCAGCACTTTTCCGAGGGCGGGAATCAATATAACGGACGTCATAAAACTAGCCGTATCAGAAAAAATGCTGACGGTTGACAAATTCGCACCCAACAGAGTTTAATTCCATATCCTCTAGTTGATTGGATCCGAGCTTGTTTTATTGCTATGGGCGGGAATGCCTGCCTCAGATATAGAGTTCTATTTAAGTTAACGATTCATTTCTGCGTGTAATGACGGTGCGAAAAACTTAATTTTAAAGGTCTGAGAAGTTGAAATTAACATCGAAAGGAAAGTAGAACTTCACACAAAAACAGATAATATGTCCTTATTTCATTAATATACAAACAACATTTATCAAGTCTGTAACTTACAATGGATTCTACTTAGGCGTATATAATTTTGCCAGAATAAAGTTGTTTTACCCAAAAACGAAAGATTTATTAAAAAGTGGGGATACAACGAGGGCTCCCATACCATTAAGCGGACCCCCACGCAAAAAACTTCAGCGAGCCTCTAGGCCAGGAGATTCAGTCGCATAAAAAAAAAAATTTAACTAAAGTAAAGAATTTGTTTCAACTGTTCAAAAATATAATATTTTTACTGCTTCAAATAATTAAAAGAAAAAATTAAAAAACTTTCATAAAAATCAAGGACATTTGTGGATTATACATTTGATGTGCTAAAGACAGAACACAACAAAAAACAATTTATTAATTCCCGGAAAAAAATGATTGATGATTTTAGCTGGAGAAAATATTTATAACTTTTATTTTATATGTTTTATTTTTAAATATTTTGTTGCTCCCATTTTTATAACTTACGAAAAGACTGTTTTTGAAATTTTTACCCATTCATCATTTAAGTGAAATTTTGTTTACGATGGTTGTATTTTACAATCTCCAAAATTTTTTTCTATTGCATTGACATTGATTGTTATTGCGCTCGCTAATCCAAAAGCCGAACTCCATTATTCCTAATCCAACTCTCCGCCAATGTTAAACTGTGTTTAGGATCACTATCATGTTGATACATTCACAACAAAGGAGAGATAATATGCCTTTGTTATTATAATTTCGGCCGAAGACGAACAAGCTCTATCATAAAAAATGATTTACTACTGAGAGCTATATACACAACAAAATGAAAAAATTGTAAAATTTCAATACAATGGTTACATACGTGATGATATTTTGTAAAACTTAAATTGTGGCCCTTACGTAGGCGCAGTTCCCGTAACCAAGTGGACCTACAATTTAAAGTATGTTCCGAATCACATGGGTCGGCGCTGGTGGAATTTGGACCTGGGATCTCCGGATTGGCAGTCCGACACGTTACCACTTATTTCACCGACGATATTCCTTCTGAAGTAGTTAAAGTGCCAATTGTTGGAGGATTAGATAGGTTGGACTTTTCACCTAATAATATCTTCATTCTTACCCCTTCCTGATGTCTATAAACATTAATTGACAAATTATGCAGAACGTTTATTTGTAAAAACATCTGTTGCTTGAGCGTTGTTGTCTGAAGCGAGTTTGGAACATTTGAATTTCTTGTAAGAGCGACGCTGACTACTTAACTATCTTACGTGATCAGTTTATATCTGAATCAGTGTTTTCTAACAACGAATACTAATTGGAAGGCTAACCTGCGTATTGATCCTAAGCGCTTTTGGAGATTTGTTAATTCCGAGCGTAATTCGGACGGTTACGGTCTTTGTCTTTTGAGGTTTGCAAGAGCTATGACCAACACTTTTTCTAGATTTTTTTAACTGCGTTCTTTGGGTAACATCAGTGGTATTAGCATTAATGATTTTACTCATTTGACGAGGCCTCCGCCGACTTATCTCGAATGCAAGTATCTTTTATTTTACGAGGCCAAAATTATAAAATTTCTATTATGGCTCATAGCTTGGACCAAGCGGTAGTTCCGTCTCTCTTGTAGAAAACTGAAAACTGTGTCTTGCTCCTGTTTTATGTTATTTATTTAATCTACTGTGAAAAGTCTGCTTTATTATTCCTCTGGATAAAAAAGACAAATGTGATATATTAAATTACAGATCAATCGCTAAGCTTTCCTGTGTCTCGAAAGTTTTTGAGTCCTTGGTTTATGACATAAACCGTTTACATTGCTTCATGAAAGTCTAATCGACCAACATCAACTTATTGAATTTCTCCAATTTCTGTACCTGTTCTATAGAGGGTGTAAGCAGATTGACTGCATTTTTACTGATTTTAGCAAGGCACTCAATAGAATAAATCACAGATTGTTCTTAAGCTCATTCCCCTCGGGATTTCATCTGTTTCTGTCGATTAGTTATGTTCGTATCTGTCTGATCTTACTCAGCGGCTCTCGTTTCGCGGAGCTCTTTCCGAGTAAATTTTAATCATGGAGTTCCACAAGTCAACCATCTCGGACCATTACTTTTTATCATTTACGTCAATCATGTATCCTTGATTTTGTCTCATTCTAACATTTTTTGTTTCGTTGATGGCGCTAAGATCTTTCATATTGTGTCGAAGGCTTCCGACTGTCATCTTCTAAATTCTGACTTGGATGTCTACCATAGCTGATGATCCATCAACCGCCAATCTTTAAACATTGGTAAGTGTATATCTATGCCCTTCTCTTAGAAAATGAATTCTGTAAAATTCAACTTCAACATCAAGGGCTGCACCTTAAAGTCGCTTGAAAAAGAAAAAATACTTGGTGTATAGCTGCTTCGTTAAGGTTAGCTGCGTTTTTTAAAATATTTATACGCTCGTATTATTTCAGTTTCTATTGTTTTATTTATAAATATAATGTTACTTTGCAGTTGCTATATTGTAAACTGTACTTTGTGTTATTCAGTTCATTGACGAAATTTTCATAAATAAATAAAACAGACAATGAAGATGATAGAAACAATTTAAAAAAAACTCGACATCGCTGATAGAACATGTTTACATAAAAAATAATCGAAAAATAGAGTTTATTTCTAAACGCCCTAAGTCCAGAAAGTACCAATATCAGCCCACTGTGCCACGCTTTTGCACTGTTACTTAATTTATGGTCGTAACATAATTTTCATCATCATAATTTTCTAGGCAGCCGCGTTAACTGAAGAGGTGCCTCCAAAGGGTTTCAAGGTTTGCCTTAGACATTGGGATGAAAAACTGTCCTTACTTTTTACGGACACCTTCACTTCTGCTGTTATTTTATTACTGATAAATAATCACATTTTATGCTCAAATATTACTAAGGATTATGAAATTAAGTTGCTGTCAGCAAAACAATCTCAAATAATTTGAATTCATTCAATAAAGCAATTTTTAATTTTCCCGCCATTATAAAAATCTGTTCATTTTCCAGCCTGGGAAAATATCATATGCAAATGGTTCACCAGCATTGCTTAGTCGGCGCTAGTCTTTAATCTGAATCTTTCCTAATACTCGTACTTACTTGCAAGGACGGCAATTTGTTATAAATAAATCACAACAAAACTCAAGAGAAACGATTGCTTGTCCAAATGTTTTCCAGGTGACATGAAACAACACTTAGTAGTGCCTCTTTGTCTGCATTGAATATTGTATAGGGACTGTATCCTCTCGAGCATATATGTTTCGATATGCAGAGGAATTTCCTCGCTTCGGCTGCTTTCTCAGTCTATTATGTGAATATTCAGATGTGAATAATAGGAAAATCTCCCAAGCAATTTCACCATGCTGGATGTACATATACACCAACTTGACTACCCTGTTTTGTTCATCTTGTGCGTCTTTTAGTCTTGCCTCACCTTCCTTTAAGTGGATTCAGGATAGCTTACGAGGAATGCTTAAGTGGAGGACAAGTGTAGCATTTCTCACGCTTTGTGATTCACATCTGATAGATGCAAAGGACTAAAGTTTACATATATACGAGTATACTATATACCTGCACAGTGAAATGTGTTAACATAGACGAAATTGATTTTGGAACCTGGGCGTTTTGCATTAGAAGAAACAAATCGTTCGAATTTGATGAAATGAGAACATACTCGAAGCATTTGAATTGGTTTGGTGTAGCGGACAATAAATGAACATCAAATGAATTTCTTATTTTAGATTCTTGTTATTGGGTCACACAGAGGATTGACAACAGTTTATCAACTGTGGTAATAAATAAGTAAGAGCTGTAAGGAGATTTGGCTTTCAATTCGAAGTGTTTAACTTTGGTGGGCTAGCAGTCATTTGTTATCGTTTTAATACTGTTACATGTTTCCTTGTAATATAAATCTACAAAGGTATTCACAGAATTTGAGGATGAATACCAAGGTTCCCTTCTTTTATCATAACTTGATTCTTTTATTTATTTATTCAAACACATCCGACAGGGCTAACTATTAAAAATGTTTATAAAAATTCACAAATAGCATTGCTTAAAAATTTAACTCTAATGTGAAAATACTTAATTACAACATAAATTAAGCTTAAATATTAAGATACTTAACTAGAACACTAAAATTAAGATAGACTAGTCTTAACCCAATGACGTGACACATTAAAATCTATAAAGTGACAATTCTGAGAAATTAGGTGTTATTGGAAGAACTTAATTCATTTTTGTCCCGTGTTTCAGTTTTACCGTCTTCAGCCATCTTGAGTCGTTTTTCCTAAATTTTTTTATACTTGATATTAAAACTACGATTAGATTACATTGCGGCTTAGAATCTAATCTCAACGCACCCACGTAAAGTATGTATAAACTATACACTACGTACCAGAGACGTAGGTACTATAGGCGCTATAAAAAATTATCTTGAATGCAAGGAATACACTATAGTGGCCTTCACTGATGTTGAAGGAGCTTTTAGCGACGTGTAACCGGGAGCTATCACAGGAAAAAACGCTTCTTTTAGGATAGGAGCGATTCCTGTGTCTCTGAATAATTAGATGCTTGAGGACTGAACTATCAGAAACAGGCTGAAAAAGTTTCATTCCTCTCCTCACCGTGAGTACAGGCACACCGGAAGATGTTGTTTTTTAGAATCCGGTGATCAACGAACTATTTCTAATCCTGTAAACGGAAGACTGCGAGGTGATTGCTTATGTTAGTGATAGCCGTCTGCGCAAAGTAGTGGTCTGTGCTCAGGGACGTCATACAAAATGGTCTCACTCAACTCTCTAGATGGACAAAGTCATATATGATTCCTTATCCTACGTTTTTAAACAGCACCGATATATTCAGCTGAAGCAAAGGATCTAGGCTTTATCCTAAATAGGAAATTAAGCTGGAAACCGAACAGAACATTCAGCAACAACATTCGCTAATTGGGATATTGGTGGGAAATGTAGTTTACATCTAAATCAACCCACTGGATCTATGTGGCGGTCATTAGGCCTATCCTTTTGTATGCCGTGATCATCAGATTGCCATCCCTGAATAAGGCCACGAACTTAAATATTAGAGGGAAGATTTCGAGATCATTCTGTAACTGTATAAGTTGATCATTGCAGACAACACAGAGTGCTGATCTAGAAATTCTTCTTCATCTACCTGCCTTCGATTTAATAGGCGAGCCACCACAGCAACCTCTCAGTGGTGCAATGTTCATGTTGGGCCCTCTACGATTTTATCATTCTCTTTAGAAAACCTTGATTACACCTTACCCGGCTGTTACTTTGTCAAGCGGCTTGCTTAAATCGACCATCCCAATCAGGCAAGACTGAGAAAGCGCCTTTTGGTGAACTCGATAAAATTTACTCTGGCGGTTTTAAGTGCCTAGGCAATGTAGGTGGCGTGGTTTCCTCAGGAAAACTGAATATTGATCTATCTTTTTGGCTTCCGGACCACTGTAGTGTATTCCAGGTGGAAGTAATGGCAATTCAGGAACCCCGGGTTGGCTTAAAGCAAACAACACACCTGACATTCGAGGGAACTTCGTGGCGAATGATCTCGCTGGAATTGGTACTACACTACTGCTCTATCCGGATAATTCTTCTTCCTTAACACGGGGTCAGCTAAGCAAGGAAGCCATGGGCACACGACCAGACAGATCTGCCCTAAGTTGGATTTTAAGTGCAACAAGTAGTTGTAACAGACAGAACCAGCCTAAACTTAATCATAGGAGTAATCACTGATCACTGCCTTCTTGCTACATACGCAAAGAGATTGGGACTCGTCTCAAATGACTTCTACAGAAGCTGTAAGTACGAAGAGTAGAAGGAGACTTGTGCTCGTGCGCTAACTTGGCATGCACTCGGAAGGCTTTTTTGACTAATTATTTCTTGGACAGTCCTGGCGATCTCGAGTTAACTGATAAAAGAGATCTCCGGCTCCTCATCGACAGCTCTAGACGGTTTCAGTAAAGGAGTTGTAGGGTATCCAACTTCTTCGTTCGACGGACACCCATATACCTATCTACCTACCTACCGATATTAATCCTTCTTCGTTATAATCTCACGAAAATAAATATTCAGGTAGTTTTATGAATAGGTAATTGTTTTTTTTTTACTTTTAATCATTAATAGCAGTTATTTCAGTGACGGTGCTATCTGCTTAAACTCTGAATTTTCGATTGGAAGTAATTGATGACTTATTAATATAAGAAAAATTCAAATTGAAGAGCATATTATCTTAACTAATGAAAACAACAGAAAATACAGTAAAATTAAAAAGCGAAATCAGACAGACGTATTAAATATTTAAAAAACATTAACAGATTTATTTATGTTCTTCAAAAACTATAACTGTCTGGAGCTTTGTGTTTTTTTTATGCAATATACTATATGTCAGATCTTCTACATATTAGTGCGTATTATTTCATTTCCCATTTAATAAGTGTTCAGAAACTGATCCAGAATTTACATGAAAGCTGATAAATAAGAATCGGTAATAGGACCTTGCCCGACGTACAGCCATCACGTTGATGTTATAATTACCACCTATATACAATGTAAAGTTTTCACTGTATTGCCAAAATTTTTAAAACTTACCGGAGCTAAATTATGCTGTAATATATTCGGCTTAAAATTATTTGAACCTAAGATGCGCTGGCACCATTTTCAAAATAAACCGAATGTGGGCCGTTCTGGAGTATCTAAACAAAAGATTGCTTTTAAATAAAAGATGATATTACAAATTGGATAATGCCATAGGCGTAGCGAGCAAAAACATTCAGACATGCCGAGTATGCGCAAGAAAAATAAGAAGACTAAAAAATATTTCGAGTCATTTGTAATTGAGGTGTAGTTAATGGTAACCTGTCGGCCTTCCATCTTGAAGGTCCCAGGTTCAAACAACCCAAAGGCCCCAAAAACTAGTTGAATTGTCCGTTTATTTTCTGTGAAATGCATGTGTCCAAGTCATATAAAACCGGGGTTATATTGGTCATTATCATTTAGCAAACAAATTCTTATGACTAGGATTTGAAGCTCTTGCCGTCACTGTTCTGTTTTTTAATAACGAATTTGAATCACATATTTACTAAACCTTTACGCTTCTGGTGCATGAGTTGTTCTTAAAATCAAAGTGAGGCTTACAAAAATCTCTTGCAAATCCACGTCCTCTATGGGGCGAAAATGTTAAACTAAGACCTTGTACTTTGTTATTTTATAAGAATTATCTACTCTCAAGTGTTCCCCGCCACTAACCGCGTAAATATTGGCTTGAGATTCCTATAATTGAAATATAGTTCAATAATAGGCAACTTAAACAAGGCGTTTCAGATCTGGTGTGCCAAAATAAGTGTGGTGCTGAATTCTTTAAATTGTAGGTCGTCTCGAATCAGGTGAAGTTCTTCTTCCGCCCCATGCTCCACAAGGGTTTATAGGAACTAGAGAAGAGAGGAGCGAATCCACAATTCAATAATGTCTGGATTCGATTTAAACTCTATCGACACATCATTCATTTCTGCTTTTTATACCGCAACCAAAATATGTCTGACGCCGATACTGAGTGTTCCTTTGATAATCAATCTTCAGATATTGAGAAGAAATATCTCCCTTTTTTGAGATCGTTCTTGCTGGTGATTTTAACGTCCACAACATACAGTGACTCAAACATTCTTTGTCAATAAGCCTGTCTGGAAGACCTGTCGAGTTTCTTAGCAAGTCTTTCAATTTGCAGCAATTGGTGGAGTGTCTGACACGTGTTCCCGATAAACCTTTTGAATCTTTTTCTGACATCGCAGAAATCTGTACTCGGTTTCGGTCACGGCTCTACTAGGAAATTCTTTCACCATTGATCAGCTCCCAATTTTCCACCTCCTCTCTAAAAACCACTAATCAATATTCCAACAAAAAATTAGTGTGGCATTAGAAAAATCCTAAGTGGGCTGAACTTAATAAATATTTCAGAGAGCTGCGTGGTCTCTCAGCCATATAAATTGTACCCATCAGAGAAACTAAGATGAAGATGTGCGAAATATTTGCAAATCTGTGATTAGACGGGCAAAGTCTAACATCGACCGTAATGTCAGACGAACACTAATTTATAAATTAAAATGAAATTTATAATGTTTATACTGGCTCATTGGGCATAGCCAATCTGTTTGCTGCTAATTCTCACCTGCCACCTACATCATAGCCCTCTTCTTTTTCCATCACAGTGCACTAGCAAGCAGAAGACGCTAGACTTTCGAACTCCGGAAGCTTTTACGGAATTCTCAAAACTCGATGTGTCCAAAGCTACTAGACCTGATGAATTATCGTCCCTGGTTTTAAAATGCTGCGTCTCTGCTTTGACTAAACTTCAGCGCAAACTCTTCCCGTCTGCAGGGAAACTTATTTCTGTTAAGCCGATACCAAAAAAAGGAGCGGCATGCGACCCCTCAAACTGCAGACCAATTGCACCCACTTCGGTTTTGTATAAGGTTTTGGAAAACTTCATCAATTCTCAGTAGATGATATATCTGGAAAATAATAACGATTGCCAGTAGCTTTTCCGCACTCGCCGCTCAACCGGAGACTTATTAACTGCTCCAACGGAGCGTTGGATATATTGTCTCTATAATTTTGGTGCGTCGGAAATCGTCGCTCTTAATATTTCAAACGAATTTGATAGAGTCTGGTACTTCTAGCCAAACTTCTACTATTCGGTCTTCATCCTCAACTTTCTAAATGCATAGAAAGTTTTTTGTCAAACCGTTCAATCCGTGTAATCTTAGACGGAATTAGATCTGATCGCTAGGAAATAACTAAATGCCGGTGTCACTCAGGGTTCAGTTCTTTCGCCAACCTTACTTTTACGGCCCTGGATCTAACGAAATTGCTAGTCTGATCTGCAGGCACATCACAACGCGTGATACTAGAACTGTCACTCCCACCCCTATACCCTCCAGGTAAAGTTTGAACGTACTGTACGGTGACTTTGTCTCAATTTTTATCAAATTCGAAATAAGAATGATGTTCTATAATATTTGTTACCAGAATTTCAAGGTGACACATATTTTTTTATTAATTATCATTAACTTTAGAATATGCCTGTATACAATTTTTCATATTTTTATTTTTATCTACACGCAGCAATTTTTCGCACGAGATGAGGAGACAAAGTCCCTTGGACTTGGGGTGACTTGGCCCAGTTTTCAAAATTTTTTGCAAGGTGTGTTTTATGTAATGAGATAGTAAACATTTTTTTATTTCAGTAGATTTTAATAAGAGAAAAATAAAGGATTTCTAGTTTTACTTACCAATATTATTGAGTACTGTGAACATATAAACCAAATGAAAGGTTTCAATTAACAAACTTCACTCACAACTTAAGACTAACTCTTAGGGGTAATAAAATACGCAATTTACGTCAAACGATTCTTTAAAGAGTTAAAAGTAAAATAAACAGTGCACGGCAGCCCTTGCGTATGCAGCTAGTTAAAATGGTTAATCACAAATGTAGTCGCTGCGGTTATAATACTTTTTAACTAAGTGAGACAAAGTCACCTCAAAAGAGCCAAGGTCACATCATAAAAAAAATTATGCAAAAGCACAGTTAAAGCAGGCATACATGCATGTATGCAATTCGTGTTTCCTTATACTGTACATGTACACACATTCATTTACTTTTGTTTTGTTTTATTGGACGACTGTTTTGTGTTATATTGTATTTGTGTTATAAATATTTATACATATTTTTGAAATAAAAACTACTACAATGTAAATATATTTTATTCTATTTATGAACATTTGCATTTGCATTTGGATTACGAAAATACATGGGAATTAGTACCCTCTAATAACTTGGCGGCCTCTGTAAATTTATCAATATTTTTTGCACCATCGGTGGCCAATTTAGGCAGGTTTCTTTGCACCATAACGAAATTTACTTTTAAAATTTTAAATAGCTGAAAATTATGAACAATTTGCGAGTGTGCCAACACTTTTGTAGTCACTCTTCATCGAGTTAGGACTATTAACAGTTTTTATAATATTCTGTTTTTCCTTAGCGAAAAATAAATTAAATAAACATAATTTCAAAAGGAAAATTTAGTATCAGATGTCACAAATAACCAAACATAGGCCAGTCAAAATAAACATTTAACTTAAGAAAAACTCACATATAGCTTAAACTCATTAAACTCATTGTCAATAAATCCCATTTCGGCTAAAAATTTTACTTAGGGTCAAAGGTCACACACATCAGTTTTTCGCAAATATCCCCTGAAGAGTAAGTATTATTGTAAATAAAATAAATTATTGAAAAAAAACCCGGCTACGTAAATAATATCAACTGCAAAGCAAAAAACAAGCTCTATTATAACGTATAGAAATTTGTAAGAGCAATATACATACAATGGATCATGCTATATTTATTTGTTCGATACCTCTTTAACGAATAATAAAATATATGCTATTTTATAAATATTATGTACAACTTACTTCTTGCTCTGCAATGAAATTTTTGTATTCTTTATTATAATTTTGTTTCAAAACAGTCACTTTTTTTATAACAGTGCGTGTGGTAACCAACTAAATCCAGTGATACATTAGTTATGTCCACATCACTGTATTTAAAGTTTTTTATTTTCCGGAAAGCCAATTTTGATAAACAGTTTTTCAAAGTTTCATCGTCAAAGAACAGACTCTCTCGAGTGACACAAAAACAACTTTTTCATCATTTTTCCGCAAAATTCAATAATGATTTTACTGATGAAAAATAAGAATCATACTCAGCACGATTTTCTACTGCGTAGCACGTTATTACTCAAATAAGAATGGGGGGGGGGGAATTGCTGGAATTGGAATTGTTGGAGTTACAATGAGCGCAGCGCATGCATCAAGCACTGTTGCCAGATTGGGCGATTTATCGCCGATTGGGCTACTTGAGCCGTCAATTGGGCGACAAAATTTTCCTCTCGGCGACAAGGCGTTTTTTGGGCTATTTTTAATTCTTGCGCGGTGCTCTTGGCTATCTCATTGAGATGTTTTGAAAAATATTAATTAATTAATTTGCAAATCAATAAACACTTCAAAAAAGTTTTCATCTCCTTGCAACTCCTTGCAAAACTTAATTACACCTGCGCCTTTGGTGTTGAGTTGAAAATAAAATATGGCAGCCGAGAAAAGAAAGAAAAATTAGAACAAAAGTCACAGCGAATAATGAGAGCAAAGAAAGTCGAAGAAATCGTCACACTCCTCTACACAGATTTTATACGTAATGTCGCTATTTCACAGGGGCAAGTGTACTGTAGTGTTGATAGTGTTAAATCTGCTCTACAAAACGTCGGAGCCCAATTCGCTAATCCGCTCTTAGAAATGGAATCGGTGGACTTGTTCAGTGGGGAAGACTATCCCTGCGAGGCTTAATTTTACTCTCTGATGTTCAACATTTCCTTGGATTTTGGAATTGTTTAATTTTTAATGAACTAATGTTATTTTTTTTTGAGAGATTATGAATAAAAGGAAATGTTGCAATATAATCATTGAATATTTATTTCACTGTTTAAAGTTTATAATTTTCACTGCTTATTGGTGAAGGCTACTTTTGGGCTACTTGAATAAGGCGGGTGGCGATTTTGGGCTACTTCAGCACCGCCCACAGGCGACTTTTCGCCAAGATTATCTGGTAACACTGGCATCAAGTGCTTCTGACAAGCAGCGCGGTATAGGCATCATTATGAATGGAGTTACAATTGTTGCGACGCGTTGTTTTGACATTTCATTCATGTCTAAGTTTTTAAGTTATTATTTTTATGCTCCATATTTTTCTTATTATATAAATAATTGCATTTCTGTACAGCGTTAATTAATTTCTCTTTGAAAAAATCCATTTTATTTCTTCAGGTACTGCACTTATCAATTAACTTGTCAAATGATGCTCCTGCCGCAGAGAAAAGTTAAACATTGCTCAACTCTAGCATCAACGGCACACGTGGCACGAGCAGCTGCTATGCTACGTCCTCCTCTATCGCATTAGATAAAATGGATAAACTCTCTTTGTCGCAAATTTTCATACGCTTTAATATTTATATTTTGAAGCCCGGCAACCATAACTCTTGAACGATTATCCTAAAGCAACCTTATACTACTCGTTTTGCAATAAAATTATCTTAATTTTGATATAAAATTTATTAAGTTACTAAATCGGTGAAGGTACCACTTTTGATTCACCTGTTTAAACCTGGCAACCGTATAGTCTTAAACAGAAAACGGTAGGCAACCCTATGTTTGCATATTCTATAGGCTTCCTACTTTCCATTAGTGTTAAGTTTTTTTGGTTAGAAGATCGGTGAAGGTATGGGGAAAAAAATTTGTTATTGTATTTTTAATTATACATAGTCTTGAACAGATTTCTTTAGGCAACCGATCAATGTTAACACATTTTATTTCATAAAAAATAGGTTTCATTTGATTACTTGATCGGTGAAGGTCGTTTCCTATACGTATCCTGTACTAAGGATTCTACCCTAGCAATTGCGCTGAACAGTCGTGCTCCAAAAACAGATGAAGAGATATCTGATTAGAAAAGGAAGGATAAAAAGGGGAAGAAGGGGAAGAAGAAGAAGAAAGCGAAGGAGAACATGTGAGTGATGAAGAAGAATTGAAAGATTAATCATAATCAAACATTTTTATCAAAAGAGATCGTCGATTATACTTACAGGGTAAACCACGTAATCCGCCAAGTACTGTACCTCGAAGATGGTGCGGAAAAGAGCACAAAACTGCGCTATTTCATGAATGACGATGATTCGTAAGAAAAAAGTATTGAGACCTTTTTTTGTAGAGAATCGCATAATCTACAAACTTTTTATGCATGGCCGTGCGCAGAATTTACTCGTGGGGGGGGGGGGGGGGGGGGGGGGGGTAGATGTAATTTTATTAAAAAGAAATAAAGGAGCTATACAAAGAAATTATGCAAAAAATATGGTCATATACATTTTAGGTACTTTTCCTAATCAAGTAGTTCAGAAAATTTTAAAAACCCCCCTTGGTGCGCACGGGCCTGTTTTTATGACCTATTTTAACAACAATACTTACTCTTCAGGAGATATTTGCGAAAACCCGATATTTGTTACCTTTGAAGCAAGGTCGATTGGGACTTTTGATATTTTATTAATTGTGGTGTGGTATGTTTTAGCAAAACGAGTTTTTCCGAAGTTTCAGGTTTTTTCGGTCTATTTTGACTGGATGTAATAAAATGTAACAATCCCGCTTTGAATATTTTTGCGATTGACAGAGATGAGAATGAAACTCCCAAGACCAAAAATTCAGAGATGCCCTAGATATTCAATTGAAAAATGTACCTTCTTTGACTTCTAAAAAGATAGTCTTTTAAGAGGCTACATCCTAGAGAGATATCTAAAAATGATCGATCTTTGGGATGATTTTTCTTGAAATAAACAAAATTTAGAAATATTGAAAACAGGAAGAGATATGACCGCCGAAAATGGATCGTGTGTTTCGCGTCCCGGCTTGCGTCATTTGCTTTGTTTTTTTAAGTAGTACACAGGTGGTCCACTACAGGCACCTGCATACAAATACAATTTTTTCTTAAAGTGCTTTGATTTAGACCGGGTGTTAACACTTTTATATTTTGTGTATTGCGACATCAAGTAGGTGTAGGCATTCCAGTGGTGGAACAATTGTTTATGAAGGGGACCACCTTAGGATACATATGGTTCTATTTACTCCTGTAGTGATCACGTCTAAAACTAACGCCTTTATTATTGTTTTTCGTTAAGTTACATAATGTAGGTATACTTTGAAGGGCTTATAAAAAATATTGGAATAAGAATTAAGCGCGGTATACACCAGTATAGCGAATAATATCTATCTGAGGCCATAAAATCTGTGCGAGAGAGTAAATATGGAATTCGATAAGCAAGTAGAGAATATGGTGTCTGTATGTCCCGAAGACTATGATACACAATATTCTAAACGGTAAAGTTCCTAAAGGAACTAGAAGAATGGACTCAGATATCGTCCTGTTTATATATGAGAAAGCCATAATAGTGAACTGGCTTCTTGAGCTGGCAAAATGTGGGTTTCTGCAGAAAAAGACAAGTTGTTGGACGTCGTCGAAAAAATTATTCGTGATGATAAACGATCAACACCCTTCAAAAACAATAGGCTCGAGCAAGGCTAGTTATATAGTTACCCACGAGAGTATTAGGTAGTGATTTTCCGACTTGGAAGGGTATCTCATCTCTCAAGATATTGTACAAGATAATACTCGTATTTTCAATGCAAAACATCCTTCAGCATGTATCCAAAAACCGGCACTGTAATAGCAATTAAGGGTTATCGGAATGTATATAATACGAGTATATCACGAGGGCACGATTTTAGTTTCCGTGACACACGGATTTGAGAATTTCGATAAACACCGCATAATAAAACGAAAATAATTAATAAATTTTTTTGATATCTGGCTTAGTTTTTGAGATATTCGATCTTGAAATTTTAGTAACACATCACTTCACGACATGTTAAACCGGCCTTAAAGGCTTAAGACGCGAACTTTTTTATGAATTTCGATAAAACACAGCAAAATAAAACGAAAATATTAAATACATTTTTTTGATATCTGGTTTAGATTTTAAGATATTCGATCTTATCTTGAAATTTTAGGAACACACCACTTGTCAAAACGGCCGAACTTAAAGATAGCGCGAACTTTTTTATTAAACTTTCTGGGAGGAAGAAGTGTATAAATAAGTCTTTATGTTCTTTTATTAACTTTTAGTTATTTATTAACTTGTCCCCCCCCCACCCTGCAGAGGCATATATTTCATTGGTTAGTTAATAAAACACCTTAAAGCCTAATTAATACACCTCTTTTGACAAGTCGTGAAGTGATGTGTTTTTAAAATTTTAAGATCGAATATCTTCAAAACTAAGCCAGATATCAAAAAAGTTTATTTATTATTTTCGTTTTATTTTGGGGTGCTTTATCTAAATCCATGTCAAATCCGTGTGCCACGGAAACTAAAATCTCCCCATCAAGAGGAAATGAGAAAGATACTCTAACAGTACTTCTAACCTTTTGTGCAAATAGTGAAACTTTACCACCCGAAATAGTACTAGTAGTAGAACTAGTATTTTCATACACTCGTCAATAATAAGTATGTCGGATAATTGGATTAGGTAGATCTGAAAGTGGGTGGATGAGGACTGAGACGTTTTATGAATATGTAATATGTTGCCAATGGAATCTAGAAGTGTCTACGTGAAAATAAAATCAAGCGTCCAGTTTTGTTTTTAGTGGACGGACATAAATCAGACTTATCAAACGACTTCTGCAGCAACAATAACATAATTTTATATTCTGTTCCTCCTCCTACTACACACTTTTTACAGCTGTCTGATGTGGCAGCCTTTAATGGTCTTAAGGCTGATTACAGAAACACTGTTAGAGAGTGGCAAAGCCCGCCTAAAAATTTCGGAAAATCTGTTAAAAAAGCAAACTTTTCTCAGCTCTTGAAAGCCCTACTAGAGAAAAAGGATCGCACCAATGTTGTGAAGAAATGCATTTAAGAAATGTGGCATTTATCGTTTTAACGCTGATGCCGTAGACTTTTCAAAATGTGTACAAAACAGATTGGAGAGTTTAGATGCAGCCCAAGAAACAACATCAAAAAAACTGTACTGTGCGGATGCAAAATCAGTTATATTGTCCCTAAAAGATGAGTTCTCAAATAACAATATTTGCTTTGAAAAGGTATTAATAATAATTGATAATGCAGAGAAAAAACCTTGTCTGAAAGTTCGCGAGGATAATGTTACCGAGACAGACACTGAAGTCAATATATTGGATAATTTAGAAGGGAAAGATGAAATATGCCCCGACGGTGAACTGTTAAGAATTAACACTCCAACATCCAAAAACTTGCTCGGAGATATTCAACAGGACAACTTATCCACACAACAAGATTACACTATAACAGAAATGGAAATAATGGATACCTAACGAAATTTTAGACGACATCTGGATGTCAGAAAAGAATCCTGTCAATAAAGATGTTATATCAGGTGTGGCTATTTTTATGTAGAAATCTTTAAGTATATTTTTAAGCTGCTTTTATTTCAACCAACCCTTTTTTAGATAATTCAACCAACCCATCTATTTTAAGTTTCGACAATTATATATATATTATTTTGGATGTGACAAATGTGAGAAATGGTATTATCTAAAATGTACTTAATTAACATACATGTCGTTTGAAGAGGCTGCAAGCAAAGACTTTATATGTAATACGTGAAACTGTAAATCGAATTAAATGTGATTACCAAACCGCCACTAAACTTCAATCAAATTGAAAGTTTGACAACTATCTCAACTGTCATTGATTCGACTAGCCAGCCAATACATACTTCTACATTTAAAATATTAGAGCGGCTTGTGCCTTGGTTAGTCGAGTAGACCGCAGATTGACAATCACATCAGGGGTGATTATTGTTACCTACTATCATCTTCTATGTGATAATAACTAACACGTGTACCTACGTTCCTGTCTGCTTTATTATAAAGTATTATATTTAAGAAAAGATCGTATTTAAATTGACTGATTTGTTTTTTTATTAAGAGGTATATTTTTTTTATGAAATATATTTTATTGAGTACTACTACTGCTCTCCTAATAAATTTATTTAAGAAGGCTTATATTTTGCTAATTTTTATCACCATCATATTGTGGTCCTATTCAAGGTACTCGTGGTCCACTACTGGAAAAAATTACCTTTTCTTTGTTTTTGTTAAATTTTTAATTCTTTTACGTTTATAATAAAAAGGTTACTTGGCTGGAACTTAAATACAACAAGGTATCTATTAAAATAAAAATGTTATGAATCATTTACGTGAAAGTGATGTAACATTAAGTTAAACCCGAATTCTTCGTCACTTTTTCTGAAAATTGTTCTTAAAAAAATACCAGCACATGAATCTGAAGTACGAAAATTCTGTCCAAAAACTCAGTTATTATCGTAATTTGTTTAAACAATGGTTATTTTTGAAAATTGCGGTCAGCAATTTTTTACCAACGGCTTATAGCGTGACTCTACCCAAATTTAAAGGATCCGTCGATCGCTTTTCGAGATATGGCGGTCACCGTTTTAAAAAACACTGTTTTGAGAAAAACGCGTTTAAAGTCTGAGATAAAATACTACTGTAAACTAAGCTGCAGCGTAAGATTTCTAACGGCTTTTCGGGGCTTACTGGTTTTTCATATTTTATTTTAGGTGGGGCCTATCGTACTTAAGGGTTTGGCACTGCTCGCAGTTGTTTATGGTTTTACTTATTTTATTTTTCATGAAGTGAAAAAAATATGTTCGCTTTAGGTGAAATAATGTTTCGTTTATTCCTCTATGGTTATTCTTACTGTGGTATTCATTTATGTGTTCATCCTGGGCGTCCTCTAATTTTTTTTTACCACGAATTAGATGGAAGGTTTTATTTCTAGAGAAGTATCTGCATATATGGCTGAAAGTTTATTTGGTGGTAAGAATTTTTTTAAATATGTCGGTAATATCTGCTTCTGAAAAGTCTACCATATGTATTGTTCGGTGTTGCTTATTCTTAAATGGAGCTTCTAAAATCACTGAAGGTTTCTTATTGGATCATTTAAAACAGTGATGGCCAAACTCACACTACTTAATGTGAGGAATGCTTAAAAGCTTTAAAAGCAATTCGTACTGTTTGTTTAATTTAGATCCTTAAAATGTTTGCAAAAGATTGTATATTTTAAGATATTAAAAATAATTAACTACTTAAATATGACGATTTTTTTAACTTTTGTTTGCTTTAACGATTAAAAAAAGCACAAACAGGAAACCGAATACAGCCAAACAACTGCATATATGAATCTAAAAGCTCAAAAGCTCATTTGCCCGCGGGCATAGGTTTGGACATCACTGATTTAAAAGATTCCATCATTGAGGTTTTGTTCCGCTGAATGTACTGTAGATCCGCTAGTTCCTTGCACAGATGTTGCACCATCTTGTATGTTAAAATTTATTTCTGTTGGATTACTAATTTCAGGCTCATTAATTTGTATTCTACTCAATGCATCTGCATTAGTATTCTGTTTACCGTTTTTTTAGATGATCTCGTAGTCGAATTCTTCTAATTTGAGTCTCCATCTCACTAGTTTAGAATTGGGTTCTTTGAGACTCATGAGCCAAGTCACAGGCTTGTGACATAGTCGTTAAGACGAAGGGTTTAGAAAAGTCAGGATACTTCTTCTTCTTCTTCTCCCAAAACGGTAAACGCACAGCAGATATCGCTACAAATAACAGGTAATGACAAAACACCTGGCCAGCCTTAGAATTAACTGTTGTGCCGGCCACTTTAAAGAGCGGTTCCCCCTGCAACAGGACAATCCAGGGAAGAACTCGTGTGAGAGTAGCGATTATTTAAGTATTTTACATATTAACGCGGCCTTATGACCGCTTGTTTATAGATAACGGTAGATTTGGATCACTTTTATTTAGAAATTTCACTTATTGAACGATTTGTTCTGAATGAGTTCCAATGTCACCCCACAAAGACCCCACGCATTCAGCACTAACGCCACTCTAGCAGATTAAACATTATTTAATCTGCAGAGCGGGCCGTCTAAAACACATGCGACCAGTATGGCGTCCATGATGGAACTCCCGGATACTGTAATATCAGGTCGTTCATTAGAATTTGTTTAAAGGTTTCGAACGTTTTAATATATCGTTGATTTTGAGGCACTCAGTTAGAAGCTTTGCTTTGGCAAAATTCTTACTAAATTTCCGATGGTATCCCAATAATCCTAAGAAGAATTTGATTTCTTTCTACGTGTGTGGTATTGGAAAATCTCTTATTGCCTTAATTTTTTCAGGGTTAGGTTTAATTCCATCGGTTGAGACAACTTGTCCAAGAAAGGCAATCTCTTGAAAACCACTGGCAAGATCTAAAGTGGAGAAGAACATACATCGACCTAGTTTATTTCAAATTTCGTTGATGTTGGGTATAGGGTAGCGATCCGCAATAGTTTTTTCATTTAATTTTCTATAGTCGATCGCGAGACGCCATTTACATTTCCCACCGGCGTCCTTCTTTTTTGGGACAATCCAGACTGGGGAACTCCAAGGTGAATAGCTTGGTCGAATGATCCCTTGTTTCAACATATTATTAATTTCGTCTACGTATTTCCTCTTTATGAACAAAAGGGTATGTGTAGGACTTCATATATATTAAAGCGTCTTCTATAGTAGATATTTTGTGTTTGATCTGGTTACTAAAGGTAAGGGGTTGTTCTTCTCTGTAGAAAATTTCTTCGAATTCTCGGCATATCTTAGACAGTGCCATTCTTTCTTCTTTATTTAAATGATTTGTCCGGATCAATTTTGAGATTTCTTGCTCATTATTTGATAAATTGGTTTGGTATCTGATGTTGAAATTATTTAATTCTACGTATTCAGAGGAGAAGAATGGTTCTACTTTTAAAGGTTGATCGAGGAGTAAAATTTGGTTAAGATTTGATCCATTGGTTATTTCGATAGGACTATACCAATTATTGGCTTTGTAGATGCCTTCTGAAATAAATAATTGTGGTTGCACTTGACAAGCTTTTATGTACAAGTCGCCCTCACGATTGTCCACAGGTAATTTATTGATTACCTTTGAATTAGCAGGGATTAAATGTTTCCCAAACCTAATATTGGGTTTTAGGTAAAGGGGTATGATAGCATTATTTGTAATTAAAACTTTATTCGCAATGTCGATTTTGGCACCTAATTGAGTCAAAGCTTCCAAGCAGGCCATCGAAATACTCATGAAATTTAAAAATCACCAGGTTCATTAAATTCAATTCGCAATAAGGGGTAGATATAGTTATAGTACTGATCAAGTTGCTGTTGATATAGAGGTTTGCTTGGTAAATTTGGTGTAGGTTCTGAGGATTTATGTCCGGCCTCATTTATGTTGAATAATTCTTCAGAAAGAATTAGAAAATCTATTATTGGGAAATTTGGGAAATCTATTATTGGAATTCCTATGATTATTAAAGTTATTAGCGTTATATCTGTTAAAATTGTTCTGGGTTGACTTTGATACGCTGTACGTTGCCTGAGGTGTGAAAACCCTGGGCTAGTGTCCATTGGTACAGTGAGTATGGTTGATGTCTATTGAATTGATTTTGACCGAGATTTCTAACATTATTAAATTGGCTGTTAGGATTATTGAATGAGTTTGCTTAATTATTGAATTGGTTGTTAAATGAATTATGTTGATTTAAGAAAGGTTTAACATATGATCGGTGTGATTGTGGATGAAGGGTAAATTTCTAGGGTATAACGCAACTGGTCCACGGGAAGGTCTTTAATTATTAAAATGCGACTTTTGTTGTCGGGTTTGTGAGTCTGACTTCATATAGGAAATATGTTGTTCCTTAATGCAATAAGATAGAGCGGTAATGGTGCAGTTAACCCCCTAACCTCCGATGACCTTGCAATTTTAGTATGTTGTAGAGTTCAACATGCTGAACAAGAATATATATACTTCTTGGGCGCGGAAATCATAATGAAGCATAGTTTTTTTTATGTTGAAGTTGAAGACACAAAAAAACACGTTCCGTCAAATTTTTATTAGACTTTCTGGGAGGAAGAGGTGCTTTAGTCTTCTATAACTTTTCAATGTCAAATAAGTATGTGAAGATGTAGTTTCCGCTTCCAACATATATATAATTAATCAGCATAATGAACAGCACTCACCATGTACACATATGATTAAGTATTTTTTTAAATCAATGAACTTCAGTATTACGGGCAGTCTTTCAACTTAAGAAATACCATATAAAACATGGCGCAGCCGGATAGTGATTTAGCGAATGTCTAATAAACCTAAGTGTAATTTATATACAACTACTGGGATTAATTTCATGGTATGGTGAAAGCAAAAGTCAGTCGACAAAGTGATCAAGCGAAATATAAAGCACCGAAACAGCTTCGAAATAAAATAATAACACGGAGTGTTTGCAAGCAACCCATAATTACCATGGATTACGTCAAGAAAGTGGATCAACTGATACTACATGGGACCAATATTGCAGAAAATTGGCGAGTATGGAAGCAGAACTTTGATATATTTTTTACGGCAATACAGGCAAATGATAAACCAGATGAAGTTAAAACGGCAATTTTGCTAAATGCAATAGGAGCGGAGGTTGTGGAAGTTTTTAACACCTTTGACCTCAAAGCTGAAGACAAGGTTAAATTCAACAAGGTAGTGGAAGCCTTCGAAAAATTTTGCGCACCAAAGAAAAATGAAGTGTATGAAAGCTTCATTTTTCATAGTCGCAGTCAAGCCCCTGGGGAACCATTTGATGACTTCCTTATGGATCTGAAAAGATTGGTCAAGCATTGTAGATTTGGATCAGAAGATGCCCGCATGATCAGAGATCGCATCGTCATAAGTACAAATGACAAACAACTTCAGAAGCGGTTTTTAGAAATTGAAAAACTGGACCTCGAGAAAACAGTCGAGATGGCACGTGCAACGGAACTTTCCAGAAAACACATGTTGGAGATGTAGAAACCCTCTACATCTGATACATCTGGACTGTATGAAATTTCAAGAAAGCGTGAGAATATGAATTTTCAAGAAATAGGTACTGGTAACAAAAATAAGTTCAGCTATAGGGCAGCTAATATTCAAAATAGGAATTTAAATAATAACAATAATTTTTACCATAGAAAGCGTAGCGAGAAATGTGATTGCAAAATTGAAATTATAAATTGTAAATACTGTTGTCAACGACATAAGTGGAAAAAATGCCCAGCATATGGTCGAATTTGTGGAAATTGCGGTAAAAAAATCATTATTCAGTAGCTTGCAAGTCCAAGAAAGTAAAAGAAATCGTGGTAAGTGAAGATTATTTTTACATAGACGTACTAGAAACTAAAACTTTTCGTGAAAGAGCGTGGTTTGAAAAATTGAATATACAGAACATTTGTATCAACTTTAAACTAGATACAGGTGCTCAAGTTAACGTAGTGCCTTTGTATTTGTTTAAAAAAATTAAAACAATTACCATTAAAACGAAGTCATATAAACTTAGAAGGGTACGATGGCTCACAAATTAAGGTCGTTGGAGAAGTTAACCTTGAATGCAAGCATAAAAATAAAAAAATGTTTCAAAATTTTATTATATACGAAATCGGTTCCAATATTGGGTCTAGGTGCGTGTAATGATTTTAATTTAATAAAAAGATTGCATACAATAAATACCAATTAAAAAGAAAAGATTATTAAAAGTTATCAAGATGTTTTTGAAGGTTTGGGATGTTTTGTAAAAGATTTCAAAGTTGAAATTAAGTCAAACGCGGTTCCTATAGTTAAACCTGCTAGGCGAATTCCTTTTAAAATAAGGGATTTATTAAAACGCGAATTAGATAATCTATGTGAAAGAAACATTATAGAAAAAGTCAATGGGCCTGTAGATTGGGTCTCAAACATAGTAGTCGTCGAAAAACCAGGCAACAAAAAAATACGAGTATGCTTGGATCCCAAAGATCTTAATGAGGCAATTAAAGAGGAAAATTTTCTAATACCAACCTTTGAAGAAATAACGTCGAAGCTTGCCAATAAAAAATTCTTTTCCGTGCTCGATCTTAAGGATGGATTCTACCAAATAGCCCTAGATAAGGCTTCAAGAGAACTTTGCAGTTTTAACACCCCTTTCGGTTGCTTTTGCTATAAAAGACTTCCCTTTGGTCTAAAAATTGCGCCAGAAGTCTTCCAAAAATACAACCAACAAAATTTCGGGGATATTCCAGATGTCTCAATTTATATGGATGACATTCTGATTGCGTCAGACACGGAAGAAACACACGATTCGGTATTAAAACAAGTCCTTGAGCGAGCAAACTCTTTAAATGTAAAATTTAATAAGGACAAATTTCAATATAAAAAAGACAGAATAAAATTTTTAGGACACATAATATCCAGAGAAGGAATTTCATATGACAAAGATCGCGTTAGAGCAATTGAGGATATGGGAACACCCAAGAGTAAAGTAGATGTTCAGAAATTGTTAGGATTAGTTAACTATTTGAGAAATTTCATTCCTAATTTATCAGAAGTGTCAATACCGTTGAAAACACTTCTAAAAAAAGATGTAGTATTTAAATGGCTTCCAGCTCACGAAAAAACATTACAAAAAATAAAATCGCTCATAATAGATGCCCCTACCCTTAAAATTTACGACCCCCATAAAGATATTGTAATACAAACAGATAGTTCTAGGGATGGTTTAGGATGCTGCCTCATGCAAGATAAAAAACATATTTGTTTCGCATCCCGAAGTCTTTCAAACGCTGAAAAGAACTACGCGCAAATTGAAAAGGAAATGCTTGCTATTTGTTTCGCATGCAAAAAATTTCATAACTGGATTTATGGTCGGAAAAATTGTGTGGAAACAGATCACAAGCCCTTATTAGGCATTATTAGAAAATACATAAATCAGGTTCCTTCAGCACGCTTACAACGAATGAAAATTCGATTATTAAATTACTACGTTTCTTTAAAATATGTACCAGGAAAATTCCTGTACGTAGCAGATTACCTCTCGAGATTCTATTCCAATTGTTTCAATGAAAGCGAGATTTCAGATCTAAATGAGGTAGTTCACACAATAAATGTAAGCGTAAGTAAGTATGCAAACCAAAAAAAAAAGAAATTATCAAAGACGTAGTACTTCGCGAACTCAGAAGAGTTCTCCAAGAAGGATGGCCACATGAAAAGAAAATGCTCAAAAATGAAATAAAATTTTACTGAAAATTCAAAAACAACCTGATTTTAGAAGATAATTTAATTTTCCTTAACGAAAGATTAATAGTACCAACCTCGTTGAGAGAACACATGCTCAATTTATTACATCAGGGACACCAAGGAATTGAAAAGTCAAAATCTAGAGCTAGAGAGCTCTTATACTGGCCTGGCATAGATACAGCAAAAGAAAATAAAATTTCATCTTGTGAAATATGTCAAAAATACCGGAATGCAGACTCGTGAACCGATGATTTCGCACGAAATTTCACAGTTACCTTTCAACAAAATAGGTACAGATATTTGCGAATACTCCAATAAAAATTACTTAGTGGTTATTGCTTATTATTCCATGTTTTTGGACATAATTCCCATTAAAAATAAAACTTGTAATGAGGTAATAATAAAACTTAAAAATTTAGTAGCAATTCATGGAATACCTATAGAAATCATGTCTGACAACATGCCATTTAATTCTTTTAATTTTAAAAAGTTTTGTGAACAGTACGATATAAAACTAACTACTTCTAGTCCAGGCTATCCGCAGTCGAACGGAATGGCTGAACGTAGCGTACAAATTGCAAAAAACCTCTTAAAGAAAACCATAGAAAGTAAACAGGAACTATGGGTTAGTTTGCTAGAATATAGGAATACTCCATTAAAGTATCTAGACTTGTCCCCCACCGAACTTTTAATGAGTGGAAAAACGAGATCAATTCTGCCTGGTAAAATATCACAGTTCGAGCCTATACAGGTACCCAACATAAAAGCAAATTTTGCTTATAAAAATCAATTAGCATCGAAGATATATGAAAAAACATCAAAACTAGGTAAAAACTTTGAAGAAGGTAACAAAATATGGTGACGAAATGGTACAAAATGGATTAAAGCAAAAATATTGAAAAAGTATAACACACCTAGGTCATATTGGATCCAATTAGAAAATGGTAATGTTTTCCGTAGAAATTATAATGTACTCAGCAACAGAAAATTCTAAAATAAATGAAAAAGAAAAAACACTTAATAGTTTGGATAATTAACATCCTACTTATGTCGTAGCTGAAAGAAAAGATACATATTTGCACTTATTTTAAGATTGCCAAAGTTAATTTGAATTTAGATTAATAGAACATAAAAATATAATAAAAGAGGAAAACTACAATAAATATTAATTTGTTAATTATATAATTATAACAAATATGAATTAGATAGTTAAACTTAAAATCAAAAAATAACTGATGCTGTAATGTATAAATAAGACTTTATATTTGTTATATCTTAGCTAAGAATAGTCTTCAATACTGAAAAAAGGGGAAGAATTGAGAAAATAAATAACTTTAATTGGGGGATATGTTGCATATCAAATATATTATAAGTATATCACACAGTTAATTTTATAGGACAGTGTATATAACGTAAATGATATATAACGTAAATGAGACCAGTTAGAGACAATATAGTCAGGCAGTAGTTGAACAGCACTCACCATGTACACATAGGATTAAGTGTTTTTTTAAATAAATGAACTTCAGTATTACGGGCAGTCTTTCAACTTAAGAAATACCGTATAAAACAATCAGAGTAATGAAATATTAAGTTCCTTTCCTATGAGAGAAGTACCATATATATTTAATACTTCGTTTGCTTCTCCTTCGATTTTATTTCGTATGGCGAAGAAATACTTTTGAATATGCTCTTTTGAATAACCATCTGCAAGTTTAGTGTAAGTCAAAATCTCTTCTACATTCGTTAAGAATTCGTGGAGCAATCTTGGATTACCATCATATCGAGGTAAATCTTTGATTGCGTCGGGAACTCTAGAGAGTTAAAAATGACGCTGTGTTAAAGCACTATTCTGGTTTTGGCCCAAAGGATTTGCATTATTTGAGTTTATTAAGTTCACTTAGATCTATATTAATTTCACTTGGGTTGTGCAATTTCGGCAATTCACTTAGATTTAAAACAGTTTCGCTTATATCACACAAATTTAGTAAATTATTTGAGTCAGTTTCGTCTGTGGGATTTTCACGAATAGAACTTATATTATTAAATAATTTCCTTATTCTGTTAGGATATAGATTCAATTTCGAATTACTTGGACTTTTATTGGGATTGGACATGAAATTGGTTTATGAAAGGAGTAATTATTCAAATATTCACTTACATATACGCCAATAGAAGGAGCCGGGGCACTATCGATGTACTACTACTACTACTGGTATTTTTCCAGTATCGCAAATTCTTCCAATATTGTTCCTCCTATTTCTTAAGTTCACGGTATTTTAATTTGTCCACCTTTTGTATCACAGGTATGTATGCGATTTCCTTTCGTAACTTAAACACTGCACAGTTTTGGTAGGAATTTATTTTTTCGCGGTTAATTACTGACTTTAACTTTTCGTCAAAAAAAGACAACTTTACTATAACTTAATAAGTTTATTACAAAACTGTCGGAATTGAATTATAGACTGACTGCTTACAATGTTGTTTTCGCTTTTATGAAAAATGGTCGTTTTACAATATTGCTGCACAATTTTACATTGCTACCTTTTTCCTGGAAATGAACTTTATTAAGTACAAATCAAACGTATCGTTAAAGGAAATGCTGAGTGTTAATAAATTTGGGCATTATAAGTTATGTTGGGTTATTGAACTATATTAAGTTAATGATAATTATCTTCTATTGTATATGATGTGCATCACATAACTAGCGCGATGTAAAAGTTTGTAATTCTGAGAATTTTAGAGATGTCTGCACGAAAGTTTCAGGAGTTATTCTTAAGTCTTCGAACTATCTAGCCCTTAAATGCTTAAAACCAGAAATGGTTTTAAGAATAAAAATATTGCACATATCCTCTTTCCTTTCACCGACAGAAATATTAAATTTCATATAGAAACCATTTTTTTAAGCATAACGTTTAAAGTATTTCTACCATTTTCTAAAAAGAACTCAAAAAAAATAAAAAAATAAGTGTATAAATGCAAAACTCTACCTAATGCATACATCCAGAAAGTTTTGAAATTTTCTAATCTTAAATTCGAACTAACGAATCTGAAATTATTGATAAAAAATTAAAGATTCCAAGACACTAAAAATACTGCAATTTGCGAATAATTTAAATTATTGAGATTCCAACTGAATTTGTCATTTTTTGTTATTTAACTTTTCTTCTATTATTTACAATGTAGTTCAAGTGATAACGGATGTGGATATTAACGTATCGAAAGTGCAACTTTTCCAAAAATCTTTTAAACAAACTCGTTACACACATGCTGCCTAAATTTTTCGACAATTGCGCTTTACTAAATATCATATTTATTAGGAATAACAGAATCCAGTTTTATTTTTACATATATCCCTATTGCAAACAGAAGTAAATGGTTTACACTTAAATAGAGTACTAAAGAAAGAATTCGCTTGCACATAAATTACAAAAGTATCACCCTAACAATGGTCAAAAATGCTCCTCCGGCAGAAATATACTGTCGTCATAAGGAGATTTTACCTTTATAATTCGCCGTCATTTGCCAAAAAGGAACAAGCCCACACCGGACCAAAGCCCATTAAAATGTTTGAAAAAAAAGTCAAGCAAATGAAAAATAAACCCATCCGACCAATCCTACAAAAAGAGGACCGCAGAACAACATCCCAATATTACGAATCCGACATCCTGCAGGAGGAAAAAATGAAAACACAGGCAACAACAACACAATCCAGGACAGGAACAGAACATCAATGGGTTCAAACATAATGAAAACAACTTGTCGTAAAGCTTTGCAAAGGGACACTCCGATTCGAGAGATGTCGGCGACCGCTGCCTTTGCACTACCCGTCGCCACCGTCTTTCAATCCAGCCGGCTTTCACACTCTACCGCATCTTACAGCAGGTCCACCACCCTATAGGGTGTGGAGTATTCTCCCTTTTCTGATCCGACGGATTCATTCCCGTTTGGCTGTCATTTTATTAGAAAAGACCTGGGTTGATGCCGCAACTACAGACTTACCTTCAGCATTCAGTCTCGTGTTCCTGTGTTATCCTTTTGTGAACACAAACGCCGCTCATCGCTATACATAGGTATGTGCAAGCGTACGTTCATATTGGACAGGACATGAAAGGATATACACGAGAAACATTATCAGGACTCGAGGATTTGTCCTTTTCGCTTGTAACAAATGTCAACCATTGAAACCGAGGCCGGGAAAAAAGTCAAAAAAAGCACCGAGCAGTCGGAGAAGAATAAATGAAAACAGGACACAAAACAGAATTATTGTTTCTCCCTTGCATCATTTCCCCCCAGGAGAGTCGCCAGGAGAAAGCTGAAAGGTGGCTGAAGTCGAAATTCCCGAAAATGCGCAACACAAGTCCTGGCAAAGGTGATGACGCGACCACATTTTCCTAACGAACTGAGAATCGATGGGATTCCGAAGTACAAAAGGGGCAGCATCAGCACAGCATCCCTTAAGCAGCGTCCTCTGTGGGAAATTTCTTAACTCGGCTAGGAAAAAATTTCGTTTTCATCTATTCCGAATGAGACGAATTTTCCTCTGCTCAGATCCCATTTTCTGCACCCCAACTTGAGAGGAGCCATCTCTGGTCCGACATTTGGTATCCACACTTTGGAGGGAATCCAAATAATTTCCTACCCCTTTTATCGAATGGGGGCGGGATTACCTGGCACTCATGATTAGGTTCCGCCCCAGTGACAGCAGTAAACAAATTACGCTCGCCCACAAATTGCATGCTATAAACATCCGCCAGACGAAAGTCATTTTCTCAGCAATGAAACGTCACATGTCGGTTGCTGATTGGTTGGAAATGGTGCGCAAGTACTGTCCCCTCCCGGCGTTCATTGATTTAAAGCAGGAAATTGACGCTTTAGAGAGTGCTGCAGAGAGTTCGTTGCCTTTTGGGTGAGTTTTTATCGGCAAGTTGCCCACTCGAGCAGCTGCGACACGCTGCCGCTGGCAGAGCAACGAGTTCTTGAGTGGAAAAACCGGTCGCACTTGGCGGCATCCAACTAGTGGGCTGGCTCTGTGGTGATTCCCATCCTTCTTTGGGCCCCTATTCGACGTAAGCTGCTCTGCTCTGCTGCACTGCACACAACCTGGGGGGAGAAAAATTCTGAGCTCGAACAGGTCAGAACTAAACCAGTTAACTCTCGAACGTGAAGAAGTGCGCATCGTTAGTGTACGCAGAATCTGTGCCCCGCTCAGTAGAAACACGACACGAAAAAATTGTCAATCGTGTACGGTTATTTTAGTCCTTTCTGGCATATTTCGCCCATCCGAAAGAGGGTGTTTGGGGGTGACAGCATTTTCTACCAGTTCCGTTAAAATCGCGGACCAGAAAAGTCTCATCTGGGATACGAACCGATTTTTTTGCTCCCAGGATTATCGACTGCCTCAGCTGGAAAGCGTTCCGATCGACGACGGCTACAGTGAAAGTGGAGCTCGAATTTAAGGGATGCGCACAACAGCCTGCACTCATCCACCCTACATTCGGCCAGGATTGAGTCTGCACGTTTGATTCGAACTATTGGGGATATCTTCCCAATTCGTAAAAAGAACAAGTGGAACTCAGTGCGCTCCGGTTTGTCATGTTTGTTTACTTTCGCATTTTTTTCTTGTGTTGTGATAGCGTGAACACATGTAGCCAAGTGTTTTCCGCGGCCACAAAATAGTTTACAACTAGTGCTTCGCATTTTTTCGAGATTTTGCATAAATTTGTCGTTAATTCTATTGGCTTTCTACGAAAACCAGTTTCGGGGTGGCATTATCATACGAATTAAGATTTGAACGTGTAACATGACGCGTTGACCTGAAGGATTTATGAACTGTGCCCAGTGCTGTTATTCGGATCACATCAAATGTGTTAACAGTGACAATTTTGTGTTTATTGGTCCATTCGCAACAGACATTAGTTAAAGCATTTTGAACGAAAACTGGCCATTGTAAATCGGCAAATGCTCATTACTGGATGCTCCACTGTCACCTGCTGCCGTAAAGTGCTCACACAATGACGAATGTCTTATGATGTGCCGCCGTTCAAGGATTCCTCAAGGAAGAAGTGTGTGGTGACAATAAATTTATAGTCCAAGTATTTTCCGTATGTAAATAGTTTTTCAAGTGCAATATTATGTTTTTATCAATGTACAAGAGATGTCAGTGCTGTAGATTAGTTTCACTATCGTTTTGAATTAAATATTACACAAACTCAACTATAAACGGCTTCGTGGGAATATGGCAGCTTATGCGCAATTTGGTTATGGCTATCCGACGGCAAGTCAGGTGAGTTTTATTTTAATGGAAACAAGTGGACAATTGGGTTGTTGTATTTCTAATTAGGCAGGTATTCAGTTGCTGCAGTTTGAAGCGTATTTGAAGTAGGTTTTACGGTATTCGTTGAGAATGTCGTGACGGTATCGATCTTAATTAAGGATTCGAATCGAATACACGCAAAATTGTAACGAATCATTGTTGAAGTTTTGAAAAAAAGCGCCAAATGATTTTACTTATGAACTCATCCAGTATCCATGTCATTAAATATTTCTTTAGCATAGGAAATAGGCTTGGAAAACACCTATAGCTGTATATTATGTAAAAAGATTATCGGTTGCAAGTCATGGTTTCGGCACACTCCTGTGGAGCATTTTTTAACTATTACATAAAATGAGTTCTATAATTAGGTTGTCAAGTCGTCATTGAATTTGTTCAGTACTCACAGCCTTTGCTTAATAACTTAAATTGAAATGTGTATTGAGCTATCTATGCAGTAACCTGTAACCCCTTATGGGATATGGGGCGGGAGAAAAACTTGATCCGATCCGAGACAACAATAATTGCAAGTGGACCTACAATTTAAAGTGGATTCCGAAACACTGGCAATTTCTCTGCAACACCCATGTCCTTTTTTTATCGTAATCTGTTGTCAGCAGAAAACAACCCTGGATCAGTGGGATTCGAACCTAGGACCCCCGGGTTGGTAGGCCGACACGTTATCATTTTCCACCGACACTTAGCTATAGTGCGAACAAAAATAAACGTGTTAACCACCTAATTTCAGTTGGAGCGAACATAGAAATATTGGAAAGATTGGAGTAGAGAGAATAGAACTGTTGCGAAATTACGTGTTTTAGGAGTTGATTTCGAAAATATGTTGTACCGTTCACATCGATTTGAAATGATTTAGTTTGACAACTAATTCCTTGTTCTTCCTTTATAAAGGATATTTCCTGGTTTTGTTTACATTTTGAAGAGTGCTGTTCTAGTGTTGCACACGCGATATCTATGTTATTTTGTTCTTAATTGTATCAAAATTACAAAGTTTAGCATAATTTTAAATTCACCCAATATTACACGACGTTGAAGTGCGATTATAATATCATGAAAACGCTCCAAATCAGGTAATTTTGGCACACTGCACAAGCAAAGTAGTTTAATAAAAATTAAATACAGTAATTTACATGTGTCGTTGGTGGAGTAACGAATAACGGTCAATAAGGGTAGCATAGTAATGCCCTAAATTGAAGGTCCACTTCCAATGCTTCTCTGCGACGACGATGTTCTTTCTGCCGGTTTGTTGCAATCCGGCGGTGTTTCAAATGACTGGCAAATTTCTTGATCTTGTGTTCTTTCCCTCCGGAAGAGAGGTGAAGCGATGTTCCTTTTGATTCTGTTTTATCTGCTAATTATTGCTTTAATTTCAAAAGAGACGACTTTTCAAAACTGAATGATTGACTTCTGAATTATGACGGGTCTGCTGTTTTGAGTGAACGAGATATTGATAAAGCAGTTTCATCTACGGCCTCTCGGACTCGATGCTAACTTAAAGTATTTGAGGAACTTAAATGGTAACACCTTGAGAAGGTTTGTTCCGCAAGAAACGACGCCGACTAACTATACTTTATTATGATTTCGTAATCAATTTACCTCTAGCTTAGAGGAGGCTTATAATAATTAATCTAAAATCTGACGGGTACCCGTCTTTCGTGCCAGTAGTGACTCCGTAATTATTGCTAACCTCTTTGATGAGTTCTTTTAGACTAATTTTCTAGTCGATAACTCTGATGCTAGTGTTAAGGATTGTATTGACTTGTCGGAGCTTCTACCAACTACTCTTGAGTTTAAGGACCTTTAAATTAATTACCTGTAGTTTTAAAACATCGCTAATTTGGCTGATTATCAGTGGTCCCGATGGAATAGCTTAATGCTTGCTGAAATATTGCTACCCGTCTGTGTTACCTGTTCGCTATTTATTAATATTAATGAAATGTTGAAAAATTTCGTT
Source organism: Leptarthrus brevirostris (assembly GCA_964036015.1). NCBI lineage: Eukaryota > Metazoa > Arthropoda > Insecta > Diptera > Asilidae > Leptarthrus > Leptarthrus brevirostris. The sequence continues at coordinate 84,426,430 of OZ038373.1, read as the reverse complement.
GATTACACTCCTTCAAAAGAAATGTACTAAATGCGTTATCTACACCTGTGGGCCCATCACTAATTTCAACTGCATTGCTGTATGCGATGTTCTGTGTTTATGTTGTAAAATTTTCCTTGAACCTTATCAGCTTGCTTTTGTAAAATGGAAAACTAAGGTAACTTATTTGCTGTATTTTTAAATTATTGTATTCCTGTCGTCGAGTCTGGTCGGGTGTATTTTCACTTATTTTAGTAAAGCTGTTAATCGAATCAGTAACAAAATTCTTATTGAAAAGATTTACTTTATCAGTTCTCCTCCTGTTTTCAAGTAGTGTATATCTTTATATTTGAATGACCGCACCCAATGCGTAGTGTTTCTTGGTGCCCCTTTCTGATTAAATTTGTAACTCTTCTGAGGTTCCTCAGGGGAATCATTTTGGACCACTGCTCTTTATTATTTACATCAATAATGTATATACTGTTTAGACAAATTCGAAATGTTTTTGTTATGCTAGCGACGCTAAAATATTTCGTACTATCTCTGGTGTTTATGATTGCGCTCTTTTAAATTCTCACGTGGACGTTATCCAAAACGGGTGTTCTTACAATTGCCTTTTCTTGAATATTGACAAGTGCACTGCTATGTAGTTCTCGCACCAGAAATCTTTATTCAATTTTACGGATGCACATTAACTAGACTTGATTAAACCGAAGATTTAGATGTTGTCCTTAATTCTCACTTTTCTTTTCCTGGCCATATCGTTTCAATCGTACAATGCTACTTTGGGTTGTGTGAAGGGATGGCCCAATTGTACTTTTGTTAGACCCATTCTTGAGTAAGCTTACCCGGTACAACTCCACTCGCATTGAGGTTGAAAAACGTAGATTCGTTCGGTTTGCCCTTCGTGTCCCTCCTCAGAATAATCCTTTATTTAATAACAATTTTGACATTATTGGCTTTAACCTTTCGATAAATCAGCTGAATCTTAGAATCTGTTTTTGCTGCTTTTATTTTACGTTATTATATTAAAACTGGGCTATTGTAATTAAAGTAGTATATAAATTTTGAACGACTTGAGTAGATAATACAGAGTAATGATTGTCATCAAATCGGATGAAGCTCTTCTTCCGTCTCAAGTGCCCACAAGGAATTATGTTGATATAAAGAACGAGAACTAAACAGAACCTACATCAAATAGATAGAGTAAAAAATGAATATTTAAATATTTGTTTTTACTAATTTGAAGCGAGCTTTATTTAGTAATAAAATGCACATAACGTTATTTTAATTGTCGTCGTAGGTACCAATTTTATTTAATTACTGCGACTTTTAAAAAATGTATTACTAAGCTTAAACTAATATTTTGTCTGTATATACTTGACAGCTAAAGCAATTCTATCTATCCCTAGAAATTTTCATAAATTCTGATATATAGTATGCTTTTCCAGTTTATCATCGTCTTTAGCCATATCTCATTGAAGTCGACTGATGATTGGGGTATAAAACATCATTTTTATAATTTCCCACCAATATCGTGTTGTTTTTGCGGTGCATTTTGGATCATTACCTTGTATTGCAGAAAGTCCTTTATCCCATTTTTGTAATAATCTATAATCCAAAATATATCCTATAAACTAAATCCTACTTATTCTCCGCTTAAAAGCGATCAGCCATTAACTCTTCGAATGTAGAAAGTAAACAGATTTGCCGAACGGCTTAAGCCTAGCTGTGAAATATTACCTGCGTATACAAATAACGGAATTGTTAATGTACGTATCTCAGTTGATGAGCAGGCGTTTTCGGTGAAATGAATTGAATTTCTGCAGACTAGATTGCAGAGCCGTCGGTTGCAAGTTTATTTAATTCAAACTTAATTTTAATTTATTATTCTTTTGATCCTGTTTTTAATGTATTCAAATAATGGTTTATTTCCTATTGATTCTGCTTCTGATCTGATTGTTAACTTTATTTATAGTTAGTTAATTCCAACAACTATTTGTTTACCACTGTTGATCTAGTGTCTGATACATTTTCTTGCTTTCTATTTTTCTAATTGTTTATTTATATACTGTTTACTTTCTGCTTTATAATCCTCTTTCTAAAGTTATGGAAAAAACTTTTACAAAACAAGAAAAGGAATACATTTTTGCCACATAAATATTCGCAGTTTGTTGTCATGTTTTAAAAAATTTGTTGATACCTGAGTCGGATGTTGATTGTGTATTTGTAATGATACCTAGATCGCCGAGGTGGCGGTGTCGCGAGGTTTTCCAAACCGATTTTTTTTCCGAAATCTGATAACTGGAGTGATACTGAAGATGATGCATATTGAAAATTGTTTTTTGATTGGTGCAGTTCATACTCCACGAAAAGTATATCCGAGGATCTTGTTTGACTTCTTGCTTCTCGAGTCCGGTGAGATTTTAACATAAATATGATCGCTAATTAATATGTTAGCATTTGTATATGATGATCATGTGCTTATTAGAACGGTACGTAAACGAACACTGCACTGTTGCATTAACGCTGGAAGAGTAATTGGAATGAGGGAAATCGTTTACTTTTTGTTCACTAGCGCAACTTGGTTACCAAAAGTATAACCGAAGCTAAAAGGCAGCATTTCGTCATTTTAAGCGTTTATCCAAAACTAAAAAATTATGGTTTCAGTTTAGGAGATTGTTGGCTCCAGGCATAGTTATTATCAGATAAGCCTTTCCCCAGATGATTTTAACAGATCTTCATTTTGGGTATTTGAATCAACAATCAACCAAATACCAACTCGCAAAGATTTTCGGATCTATTTTACTTTCGGGTAGTATCACAAGGGAATATTATGTTAACTGTCAAATCTATTAAATCTGGTTCCACCAAATTGGATTGCCTTGACCCAGGATTTATAAAATTGATGTTATAGATCCTATAGATTGTTATCCTCAAATGAAAATAGTTTAAGTAAGGGTTATAGTATGTTTACAGCTTTGTTAATGACTTCTGATTATGTATAAGAAGTTGACAAGGTGGTTGTGCTTGTCCTGTTTGAATTTTCCAAGGCTTTTGATCTGGTTGATCATTGTATTTTGTTCAATAAACTCTCTCTTTTCTTAAGGGGGAACGCCACTGTCAACACAACAAGTTTTTTGTGAGTTTTTTAAAAGTTGACATATTTAAAAATAATTTTTTAATTCAAAATATTGACTAGTTAGTTACAAGCCGGCTCTGCTCACGCTCCTCTGCTGTACTGGTCAGTACATCTTTCACAATAGATGAATTTTTAGGCCCCCTTTTACTGTGAAAACGCTTTATTTATTAAATTATAGCATTCCTCAATACTATTACTTCTTTTTAGCATATAAAATTTTATGTGTTGAGTTTTAGTTTAGTCATTTTAAAATGTCGATCGCTGTGCACACTTTGCTCCTCTGTTTTAGAAGATATTTCGAATATGTTTGCCGATCTTGTCCAAAATTCAAAAACCAATCATACGATTTTTAATTTCTTTTCTTTAAAACTTTCGACTCGCAGTGGCTTAGTTTATACGTAGCCGATTTTCAAAATTTTGACGGTTATCATTTCTTAAAACCTAGAAGAAAAGCCTTCTTAAAAAATGAAAAAAATTTAAACCGCCGCCATTTTGTTAAAAAAACGGTTACGCACAACGATAGCGATATTCATATTGGAAATATCAAAAAATCGAATTTTTTATTTTGAGATAATTCCTTATTAAAATTTCACTGAGACAATGAGAAAGGAGTTATTTTTCATATCATCACATCGAATATGATATGTTTGTAAATTTTTTTATATTTTGAAACAAAAATTGGTATAAACAATGTTAAAAGTATACTCAATAATGTTTCTTTTACTTTATCCTTAAATTATTAAATATACCTTTACAAAAAATTCGCAAAAATTGACAAGTTTTTGCTGCCTCACTGTGGCATTCCCTCGTAAGAGTAGCGAGTAAAAAAAATTCAAGCTGCCAAGCATATCCAAGAATTATTTTTCTTCGACTATTTTACTGGAATATATTTTTAATTCAGGTGAAGTTAGTGATAACGTTTCGGCCTTTTATTCCGGAGGTTCCAGATTTGAACCCCAACGGAGCACAATGGCCGAAATGAAAAATAAACCTGGCCAAGACACATAAACTTAGTCATAAAAGAAGACGTCCAGTTCATATAAAAACGGAGTTATATTGGAATTAATCGAGTTATACGCTATTCAAATGCCCCTTAAGTTAAGAAACGAAATTCAATCACAAATTTAGTAATCTTTAGGCTTTGGGAGCATGAGTTATATTTGAAATCAAAGATGGCATCTTTATCGAATCTTACAAAAAATACTGGCGAGTCCAGGCTCTTCCTGGGGTAACAGTGTTAAACTAAGACTTTGTACATTATGATTTTATAAGGGTCATCTGCACCGAGCTGCTTCCCGACCCACAACCCGACATTTAGAACAGTAAATATTGGCTTGGGATTCCTACTGTACAATTCCAATATATAATAGGCAACTTACGTATCAGGCGCTGATAGGGTCCCAAAGCAGGCTCAGGATTAGAAGTAGTAGTTTTTAAGTGTTTTTTATACGATCTGGTTTATATAATACACAGAGAAAAAATATGGCCAGAATAAATTTTGCAGTTCATTAAAAACGTTTCGGGCATTGCCGTATTGGATCCGCCATCAGGAATTTTTAACATTCTATAAGGGCTATATAATCAGTACCCTCGAAAACCCCCGAGTACGAATTCTTGTTCGTTTATCTCAATATTAGAGAGAATTACGAATTTTGTACAGTTAGAACAGCAATTTCAGACACCCATGATTGTTTTTTGCCGACAACAAATTACGAAAAAAAACTCATTGGGGGTTGCAGAAGTAATGTCGGTGGTTCTGAATCTACCTTAAATTGTAGGTCCAGTTGCAATCGTTGTCTCGAATTGGTTGATTCCACTCCATGCCCACAAGGGTTGAGAGAACTAAAGAGAAATATTTTTATTGAGTAATATATTTAATAGAATTGAACTTTGCGATTTCTCTTTGCGTTGCAATATTTCAACATGTTTTCCCACAAGTTACATATCATCAGTCATTTTGTAGACGAAACTGCCAGATGTTTTTCGCTGATGGAAATTCCATTTAATATGTCTGTTTTTCAAAATTAAAACTGCATTAGAGGTTTTGTCTGGCAGTAATGAATTACTGCTTGGTTCCCCACAAGGGTCTATCTTGGGACCCTATTTATTTATCATGTATATTGGTGTGAATGAATTTGGCTTAAACTCTATGCAGATGATGTACCATTAATTTTGTCATAGTCAAGGAATGACAACTTTAAGGGGGTCGTCTACGTATGAAGTTGCAAAAAATATTTTTTTTTTTACATAATACTCCTTTGGAAGATGTGAGGAATGTTATTTTCAAAGGATTTGGGTAAACTCTTCACGGTTATTGAGCAATAGAGCGTTGAGCACGCTAGCTCACGGTGTTTCCGCGCGCTCCCTGTGACCGAGGCTACCCCGAATTTTCTATTTCCTTCAGTTTAAAACCGATTCTCGATCATAAAACATCTAAACTGTTTCGGAGTTACTCCAGGAAGAGGAAGGTGAACTCTACGGCCCCGGCAAAGATGATTAATCGTAAGATCCTTCAAAAATATTTTTTTTCTTGTGTAAACCTTTAAAAGCGTTTTCCCGAAAGTCGTATTTGTCTAACTTACTTGCACGATTTTAAGAAAAGTTTTACACGTATCGATTCGATTTCTTTTTTTACTTGCTCAGAAAACATGTCGCTATAGTTAGACACGAGCTTTTGACGAAATATTGTTTTTTATTATTATAACAGGCAATAAACATTTGAAAAACAAGGGAAAAATAACTTTTGTTTTAAAAATGTCCACCATTTCGAGAGATTTTTGAATTTTACAAAAAGCTTGTGTCTAACCATAGCTGATGTAATAACAATTATAAATTAGTTTCAATTTTTGTTGTAGGTTACGTGGTTGGCCCAAAATCTTGCAGGAAAATTGATATCTTTAGATCTCTATACTTGGTTTAGTAAATATCTTTTAATTACATCTATTCTTCAACTCGAAACTACTGTGACTGTTTTTATGCTTACGGAGATATGACTGCATCTCACAATTTGTCAGAGGTATTCTTGGTATGACATTAGTTCAGCACTTGAATTTTTGGAAGTGTATTTATATGTTTAGGATTATTAATGGGAAAACCTTTGAGCATCTGTATTGTAATATAACATTTTTAAACCAACTCAATGCGAACTAGAAACATCCTTATTCCGGAGTTTAAGTACTTACAATCTAAGAATTCTTTCTTTGTTCTTCGGCTGAACTTTGAAAGTAAAATTGCACAATTAGAAAAAGAATTCAAGCTGATTTATCGAAACAGTTTTTAAACAGCTTTCTTTATTTATTTTTCTATTCTCCTTACTACAAAATTCTTTTTGTAGTAATGTATGTAGTCATCAATTTTAATAGATAAGTTAATTTGTAATAATGTATGTTATGAGGTAAGGCCATGGGTCGCGGACGATGGGATTCGAACCAGGGACCTCCAGATTGGTAGGCTGACACGTTAACGCTTATACCACCGACGACTCTGGCCAATAATACTGCAAAAACCAGTGAGAAGTGCATTCGTATTGATATTATTATGTTTTCGCTACCGATGCTGATTGGCTTTCATTGACAACCAATATCTACAGTTCGAACTTTGAGGCTGATGATACATTTCCTAAATTTCAGTAAATAAAAATCCAAATGTGATGTGGTTTGATTAATGTTACTAAATTATTACTTAGCCTGTGCCGAAACAGGAGGTGGAGACACGGAGTTGGATCAATTGGTTGAGCGACACGACCACCATGCCATGGTTAAATTGAATCAAAATTTTCAAATCCTTTATTTATTTTATTCACTTAAAATCCCATTTTCGCACCCTTCAGTAATATTAGGTTTACGGACTTTTATGGTAGGATAGGGAGAGAACACACTTTAATCTTTAGTAGATTTTCAATTTCTAGAGAATTGCCTCGTCAAGGAAGAATCGAAATATTGTCGGTGGTTAGTATATGTTTAATGTGGACAGAGCTGTATGGCAAGTTGCATCATCGTTATAATATAGATTTTAAATATGTCACTATCTCTTTGACTATTAAAATAATAAATTAAGATGTTCTGAATAACCTTTTAGCGTATACTTTCTAAGGCATTGTTCTCTCAACAAAAACAGCCGTCCAGGGCCATTGGCAGAGATACAAGACCATATCGTAGCAGGGGGATAGTGTACCGCTCACTTGGCCTTCTCCGAATGCTCTCCATAATAGCTTCATGTGTCACTCGTCGCTAAAGGTTATCTGGGTGCAGCATGAAATTTTTGTTTTATTAACACTAGGCTTCTGAGTGAAAGATGTCAATTACTTTTTAAAATCTACTACTGTGTATGGACAATACGGTTTTGTCCATTGCAGCATAATTTGACGCATTTCCATGTAGTAATTATCCGGCCTGACTATGTGGCAAAGCTTGATCGAATGCTGATGTCCCAAACATTCGCTTACATATCCTGGCCTAAGCTTTAACCACAACATAAAAATTATACCCTGGTTTGTAAGGTTGTGGCAAAATTTTTGCGGAGCTTTTACTGTTCCATAAATATCGATCCTGGTTTTTCCTTCTGGTTTTTCGGTTCATGCCCAAGCTGACAAAAACTATTCTGAGAATAATAAAAGTCGTGCAGAGCTCTTGGTAACAGTGTTGTTATTGTGTATTTCGTGCTTTTGATTTACGGGCGTGCAAACAAATTTCTTATGTCTCGTTATATATTTTCGGAGTATATTAAAACTAGACGTGAAATTAGTTGACGCAGTGGCGCCTTAATAAACAATCAATGAATATTTGCAATATTATAGTTAATCCTTTACTGACTTTGTTTGTGTGGGTTAGTTTTTATGAACTATAATATACTATACTATTATCACTAATAAATTAAATTCATTGGTAAATAACATTAAACAAATAATGTACTTTTTTTTGTTCTTATACAAAGCTTGGTTTGCTCCCAAGAACCAGTCTCTGACCAGGTTTCTATTGCGCCAGGTTTCAATATCAGACTTAGGTTATATTTTCGTACCAGAATGTTACCTTCTTTTACTACCACTCTTGGACCAAGTTCCAGTACAGGCCTTAAGCCATTCTTGAATGGCCGGGCTAGGATTTTCCCAGACTTGGAGCATACTTCGATCCTAAGCTTAAGACAGCGATAAAAAGGATTGGCGCAAGCTTGGGCCTTTATTTGAAGTTTGCTTCGTGTAAACGTCTACTTAAGGTCATTGCCGATATTTGGACTCCCTCGCTTTATAGGTGCTGATGCAAATTATTTACGGATGCTAAAAGGTTTTCGCAAGCTTTTTGAATGATTCTTCGTTCCACTCAAGACGTTGTTTTTCTTTTACCGCGACTATATTTACTCATGTTGTTCGTTTGTTCTATATTTTCACCCTGTCCCTTTGTCTCTTAACTGTTTGATGAGATACTTTCTCTCTTCCCGCGATCTTTCTACGCAGATATGATTTTGGCTTTAAGAGGCCAATTATAGCTGAAGGAAGGTATCAAATTTAAGCTGATGACTCTCTGATTCCTTTGTAGGGCATAGGGCGTCTACTACACCGACTCTCCACCAGGCCCGATTTTGCGTCAACGCCTGATCTGGGTGCCTTCCTTTTCTACGGATCTTCTCCACGTGTTGTGCGATCCTTCAAGTCGGCGTCTTCCTTGCGGGTTCCAATCTAGAGCCTGTGTAGCCTTTCCATTACCACAACCAACAGTTTGCAACCACTATTGAACCAACATCAGCATACCATTCGAATTTTTGCTTAGCGAAATTGACAGGATTTAATTTCATTAAGACTGTTCTTTTGCTAGGATTAGATTCGGATCATCAAATTCTACCAACGTGCCTAATTTCTTTTTAAACGTGGTGAATTTACCGTAAGCTCTATTTATATACAGTGACTGTATTTATGTATTTAATGAAATGAAAAGAATTCTCACCTAAAGCTACAACAAAGCAATACGGCAGTCATTGTTACAAATTTGTTGGAAATATTGAAGTAAAGTACTTTAGCGACAAAGCAGTTTTCTTTTATTTTTAAGTTGAGTCCAGCGATGTTGAAATCATTAATATAAAAAGGTAGAAATATGAATAAGACTATCATGACCTGATTAATATTTTCAACTTTTACTTTTGTTTTATGACACGTTTTTTCTTTTGGTTACAAAAATAAAAGAAGCGAGTAGTATTTTACACGTAACATATTACGTGCAAGTAAAGGAACACCTGTAAAATTATCAAAATGCTAAATTGCTTATTAAGAAAATATAAAAAAGTTCATGGTAACAATAAGAAGCTGGCATTGAGAAAGACAAGTCAAATTATTTACAGTTAAGAAAAGTATTTTTGGTAGGTCATAAAAACAATCTAAACGTAGAAAGAGTTTCCTCTGAATGACCGTCAGAAGAAAATTCGCAAAAATTATATTCTTTTTAACTGGGAAATTTTCTAACAAAACAATAACAAGCAATTGGACTTGAGTGACCACACGTCTCGTTGTCTTATCTTATTGTGACAAACAAAGTCAATACGAGATCTATTAAGTTTCGCTTAAGCTAGCCTATATATTGTGCAGCTTTTTAGTGATTATGAATTCAATAGTGGGGTTCTGAGCAAAAATAATCTGTTACAGTTAGGTTTTATTGTAAAATCTCCTATGCAACTGTGCAATTTAACTAAGCGTGTAAGGCTGGATTTGGACTTACTAACATCCGCAGTCTTTGTTGAATTTAAAAAAAATTCCAAAACAAGTTCAAAAGTCAAAATGACACAGGCCATACACAGACCTAGCCCATAAATTGTATGCTACATTAACTTTTGTATGATTATTATTATTAAAAACATTTTGATTATAAAGGGCTTTTTATGATGTAGCACCAGGGGACCTCCCTATAATGCGGAAATTGGGGTAAGGGGAATAAGGGAAATTTGAATGTCCTGTTTTTCCATTGCTTCGAGTTAGACAATAGTCCACAGATGGAGTGGATGTTTTATGCTTTCTTTACTTAATTTGGTTTTTACTGTAGGTCCCCGTTGGTTCATTTTATGATGTAGCCAAGGCACAGGTGGCAAGCCTATGATACCTTAGCAAGGCTTTGTCCGGAAGGGAACTAGGGTAGGGGATGAGGGAACTTGAATGCCTTGTTTTTGCATTCCTGTGAGCTAGACAACAGCCTAGAGGACGTAGTGAATTTCTTCATTTATTAAAAACTATCGAAGAGACTGAGTCTCGAACCTAATAAGGTAGTGTATTGAGTTAGGGAGGAGCGGGAGGAGCAATACATACAATACTAATACAGTCTGAAGCGAACAAAAGATATTTGTCAATGCGTCAAGGCCCATTGGAGAATATCTTTAGTGTCTTAAAGAATTATTTTTTGTAGGTACTTCTACCACACTCTCCTGCTTCATCTTGCTCCGCTTTTCTGAGTTAAAAATACATTCTTCATTACAAATTACTTTAACAAATAAATGATGTATGTATATGTCATGCGTTAAATGGGCTTAACTGTTTTCTTTTATAACTTAGAAGAAGTTAGTTCTGAAAAGGAAATTCAGGCAAACTGTGGTTTGCTTTGAAATGAAGATTACATATTTTGATGTATATGTTATGTATATTTTCCCCCACTTGCGGTTTCCTGAAGTTTACATTAAACGTGCGAATTATAATTGAAAAATTCTAACTAATTTAGACAAAACTTTTTGTGTTTTAATTTACTCGGTGTGAACCTAAAGTGGCACTATTCATTCTTTCTTATATAATATTGAAATCTCACTACTGTGCGTGTGCATTACTTATTTTTCCTCAGAACTTGAAAGTTCCATTCATTGGTGGTCACGAGACACTTTACTGAAGTTGTGATTGTATACAGAATCTTCAATAAAGTACATTTAAAACCAAATTGCAGCACTAAAACATGTAAACTAACCTCAATATCAATAGTTCTGCCCCTCGTTTGTTGAACAGAAAAGCTTACCATCCAAAAACTTACTCATATGACAGGGGAAAAATTGGCCAAAATCCAAAAAAGTTAGGGAACAAGTTTCATGCAAATTCCTTACAATCAAGAAGAAGAAAATTCTGACATCTATAAATTGATGTTTGCAACCAAATTTTACTTAGAAGATTTTCATCCATGATAATTGCAAATTTGTATTAGTTATACACTCAATCAATAAAATGGAAGTTTTAAGAAGATAATTAGCTTGAGTTATAACCACAGAAGAGAAAATTTCTAAAAAACACTGGTCAATCATGCACCCGCTTAAAAGGGGGGATCATATAACGTCAATCTCTTTCCGCAATTTTTTCTCTCAAGAAAAGCGAAGGAACGCAAAATGGATAAGTTGGTGCACACGCGTGTTCCCAATTTCTATTGAGGGAACAAATTTAATTATAGCAATAGATAGTATTTGTAACACAGAGTGAGGTGTCATAAATCATTTTCATTCTCGTAATTCTAGGTCTAGACTACGTATATCGATCTGCTGTAAAACAAACCACGTAGGTATTGCAAGTGTTTGTTTGCAAACTGTTTTTTGAATACTACGTAAAATACTATTCTGATCTTTAAAAAAAAGCCGGTCAAGCATATGAACGTTGATCATGAGTCGAAGGTTCTTTACTCACACCATTTTAGATATTAGTTTTTTTCGGTTTGCCTCAAGTAGGTAAGCTGTATAGGTTCGGGCACAAAATCCCATGAGTTTTTTTGTCTTCGTACCTTTGCACTATTTACCTATTCAACGGTGACATTAGATATACTATAATAGATGGCGCTAGTGGTGATGGTGAAATCGAGTATATCTGGCAACACTATTTTGGTTGGGACTGTACTAAGGTGCATTGGTGAACGCAATTTTATGGGTGATATTGGTGTGTATGAAAGAAAGCTTCAAATTAAGTTTGTCAAGTAATAATTTAGAAATTTACTGATTTTCGGATTTTATCCTTTACTATGAGATGTTCCTAGATTCTATGTCAACGCCAAATAGTTTATAGGTTTGGATGGTCCTTTTATTGCATTGAGTTAAGGAGTATACCTTACAGGATTATGAGGCTGTAGACTTTAGTATTTGGTAGTACTTTCAATTCGATACTTGTAGCCGAATTGAAGAAAAAGTTTCTTAACGGACAGAGAGAAATCAAGACAACACCAAAACATGGTATTAAGTTTTTCTCCCACGGCTTGCGCGGATGCTGTTTCTAGCACGGATCGTTCTCGCTCACTTACGCACCTTGGTATATCAGAGTCTTTTTTGGGTTCCGTATCTCAAAACGAAAATAGGGACGATTATATAACATCACAAGATCCAGTCCGCCACAGGCATTTATAACAGAACCCGTTTTGTAGATGTTAAACTGCCTAACTATGGACATGCTACAATTTTTTCGATATTGTTTAGTTAAAGTGGTGGTCTTTATAGCGGCGGAGGCCCAATTAGCACGCAATGTGATGTTTTGATATCACAGAAGCTCGTATCTCGATTGTTCGGGGATAAAGGCTGGTATAATTCGAGATATGAGCGATCGAGAGGAGGTTATCAGATCCAACCTGTAGAAGTCAGGAAGTGGATGACTTCTCCAATTTTCCTCCCCGATATCTTTCCTAATTCGCTAAAGCACAGGCTGCCGAATGCCCGATATTTTGCCCTGGCCAGTGCCGGACATTCGCACGGGATGTGAAAAAGACTTTCTTTCGTGCCCTCATATTTGCAGCTGCACAATGTGCGTTAAAAGGGACGCGTAGCATTGCGGCATGGTCCCCGATTACTCCATAACCCATAACACCGCCGTTGTCCTGGCGACGTCCCTTCGGGTCCTAGTTAGAAGATCTTCCTAGATTTGGTGTAGGGGGCTTGGCCTCTCCATCTGGAGCTGCCGTTGATAGAAAGTGCAAGAAGATATTCCTCTTAACTGTCCCAAGCGGAATGTGCACCATCTCCGCAAGGTAGCCAAGAAAACTAGAGCTCCGCCTAGCTAGCTCGTCAGATCTGTCATTCCCCTTGATGTCTCTGTGTCCTGGGACCCAGTTCAAGGTGCTGGTGAACCGGTCGCTCAGGCGGGTTAGTTCTTCGAAGTATCTTTCTACCAATTAAGAGGTGATATTAGCTGAATCAAGAGCCTTAATAGCAGCCTGACTATCCGATAAGATAGCGACGTTGCGCCGTTCTGATTCCTGCGTTTAGGCCTAGCACGCCTTCAGAATAACGACCACGCCTTCAGAATAATCGCAATTTTCTAATTGCAACTCATGCCCAAATTATTAATACAGTTATAAAATATTAAATTTACACAATACATTGATAAAATTTAATCTGAGTTCTAGCATTTCTTATTTTGCAATCAAATTTTTCTTTTCTATATCACTGAGTATTGCTTGGTTTTTTGCCATTCAATCCTTATATTTTCGTTAAAAACTCATATAACGGTACATAATCTATCTGACATTTGCATATTAATTCGCATTTACGTTCTCTTGCGAACGTTGTTTTCTCTGCGATAAGTAGCTTAGAAGATTATCGCACTTTAATGTAAGTATGTACTTCCATGTAAACAAAATTTTACATGAAAAAACTGGCAAAATTAAATTCGCATCATAAGAGATTGAAATGTTCAAATGAAATATGTTAAACATTATGCTAAAGCGTTTAAAAGAAAAATCAGTCCCTTCCCCCTTACAAACGTACATCCCCTGTGTACACGAATTCGAAAAAATATGTCATTGGTGAAAAAAATATGTCATTTAATAAAACTTAGGAAGAGCTTTAATTTGATATCACACACGGCCGAAATTGGATAACCCCAAAGAAGTTAGTTACCGCCTCCCAACTCAAAACCCCCAAAAACGTAATAAAAATTTTCTCCATCGGAAAGCTCCCGATTCACTCATTCTAAATCAAAAAGCCTCATGTAAATCCATCTACGTTTACTGCCCTAAAACTATTCCTAAAATTTCACAGTGACGTCACATAATTTCACGATAGATGGAAATTACTGAGATCAAAACAGAAATTAAAGATCATCAATGTGATCGGCTCATTCATCCATCCCGTAATAAGTGCGACGAAAAGGTATCTGAAGAAAGCCTTGATCCCTCAGGGAGCGAGTTGGAACTGGTATATCAAAACATGCCAAAAATCCAGGAGATTCAATAAACCCCCGCAATTAGTCGAAAGATGGCCAGGAGTCACAGCGTCTCTGTTCAAGAGCATCCAGATGCAGGAAGTTAAGCCTATTGACAAAAGATAAAGGGAAAGGAAAGCTGTCCCAAGGAAAAACGAATGTAACCAACCCCCATTGGACAGCTTCAATGCGACCGATGTGTGTCGCATATAAGGACGACCAGACTGGGGACAATAATAGTACTAACAAACGTATAATAGGGAAGCCTCCAGCTGTAGGGGGGGGGGGGGTATATTGAACTGCTGTGATCATCTCTTCCGAAAACCCCGACTCATATTAAATCTGCTAAGTAAAATAATCCTCGAAAGTAAAGTGGGAAATAAACCAGATGCTCAAGTCCGTAGTCTTTATAAGTCTGGTTAAAGAACAGCGATCTATGATAAAACTAGAGTGAAAGGGACATTTTTTTCGAGAGAAAGGCATAGATTTGCATTTGCTGATATTTAGGGGGTGGTTAATGAGAACTCAGTTTTGTCAGGCGTCCAAGTCAATCGACATAGTCTGACACAATATGGAATATCTTGCCGTTGTTAGCGTAACAAAGAATATTTGAGTGAGATATAATTAAAATTTCATCATTGATGTATATGATGAATACCAATGTCCCGATTTGGGAGCCCTGCGGTAACCTCGAAAGTGATGCAAATAACATCAGACAAAGCTGCACGAGATGAAACTCTCTAAGTGGGAACAGATAAGTACGAGTGAATCCAATTTACAAAAACCGGCCGAAAAACTTGGCGGGAAAATTTTAGAAAATGATCCGATCATTTATGCTGTCGAAAGTTTGAATGAAGCCAGTAAAAATGCAGTCGTCTTGTTTACCACCTTAAATTGCAGAGATAGAGAAATTTTGAATTATGGTTTTCAGGTTTGAGGTCGTATACAATGCCAGATAAAGCCTTATTAATGAATAAATGGAAATTGAAAATATGAATGCGGACCAATGCACTTGTTTTACAAGTACCAAATTTAAGCTTAAAAATATTTAAATAACGTTTTGTAATATCGAATATAGGAAAACTACCCCTATAGATGCTTATATTTGTTAAATAAAATTAAGGTAATCATACCATTTATTATCAGACATTTTTCTCACAGAAAGACAATAATGTGGTAGCAAGGTTGCTTGCTTTCAAATTGAACGTGAACACCTGAACTTATGTTTTATTTTGGAAAATCATAACGTGTTTTTGAGACAGACTTTCATACAATTAACTCTTAAATTTACATCTGGACCCATCAACCGAAACCATCAAAAATGCATTTACTTCGTGTCTACCAACATTTAGTCTATTGTCGACATGTTTAAATTCAATTTAAAATTTTCCTGCATATACTCCATAATTATATTGGAAAAGGGACTAAGTAAAAATTGGTTTAAGACGAGACTGTAATTATTATTATAAGTGTTTCTTGTCTTAATCATTAATAAATATTTATAAGTAACTAAAAAATTCGCATGTTAACCTATCCATTGTAGTAAATGTTAATTATCTTGTTTGCATCTGTTTATTTGTTGGATTGCGATATTTTTTTAGATTAACTTTAGTATTCTTCATTCAGTTTTTTTTTAATTTTAGCATATTCCTGTAGGTAATTCTTGCAACCTACTTTCACGTTTTGTATTAATAAAGCTTAACTATGTTTTATTTAAGACAGAGTTTCTATTTTTTGACCCGCCCTTCATCTTTTGTGCTCATTTAACTATTATGGTGGAATATTTAGTTAATAGTTTCTGTGATTTTTGATGTTAATATTGAAATATCTATAAATATATTCCATGACATTTCTTTTATAAATTGGAACGGGATGTATCATGAAACACCAAAAATCTGTAAAATAAGTAATTAAATACATATAAGATAAGTGCTTCTGGAAAAAAAAAATTCAATTTCCTAACCAAGACAGTCAGCCGATATCAGAAAAGGAGGTGGTTATTAAAATCATTCTAGGAAAAAGCTTATCGTCTAACATTAAGTGACCTTAAAATCGTCTTCTTTTAACTTTTATCTTTTTCTTCTATGTTAGCAAAATCGAAGTGTCTGTCTGTGATTTCAAGCTCATATGGTTATTTACATGATATAAAAAACCATTCCATTACTTTTACAATTTTCGTCTGTCTGTTTGCCCGGTTAATCCGATTTCGATGGTTGAGTATTTCCTTAGGCATAGTTCAGGCCTTAGGCTTACTTATAGGACAATTGAACCGGGGGAGGGGGGTGACATGTGCAGTTTTCGGTGTCGCTGAGATGAATAATGACACTTCCGATGCCGATAAATTCTGCGGGAGTGAGGGGAGGGGGCTTGTAAAAATCTGAAACGACAATCACTTACAAAATTCCGAGCATCGCCGGGCACACGCAGTTAGTTTCTAATAAAATATCAGTTTCCTAAACACGATTTCCCCACGTCATATACCTATATATTTAACGCTTCTATATTGTCGTTAAACTACTTTATTATTAGATGTGGATCTAAGAACTTATTGTATCACCTTTTTGTCACTTTGACCAAGTTGATATTTTCTGACATTAAACTATATTAAATCTAATATTTATATAAGTTTTTTTTGTATCGAAATACAGAACTGACAATTGCGTAGAGATAACAAAAAAGAACTAACATAAATAATAAAAACATTTTTCGCGGTAATTTAATGTTTTCTGGGCTTTAAAAATCGATATTGTTTTTTTCAAAATCCTGCATTTTATACTGCGAAATGCTGGGTTTTGGTTGTAACGTATGATACTTTATTTTTTCGATATTTTTAATATATATATTTAATATATTTAGAGTAACATGCAACATGATAATATGCAAGTTGAATTTGCAATTGGTGTGAATGAGTACGCGTAGGCAAGAAAAATTCAAAAACTTAAAAAAAATGAAAAACTCTACAAAAAGTGCATTGTTTTTCTAATTCCACATTAAAAGTTACCACATTGTTATCATATTTGGAAAAAAGTTTAAAATTTAATTATTATAAGCTACAATTGTTGAATTTAGCAAATATAAATTTATTAAATTATCAGCTTTATCAATAAATTAAATTAAACCAAATTAAATTATAGCATCCCTTTCATAAAAACACTTAGTATCTCTCTTACGTGCTGACACTTTCACTTTTCCAGTTTTGGTAAAAAAAATAACTATGGTCTATTCCTGTTGGCAGGCTTGAATTCTATGGAATAGTACTCTTATATTTTTACAAAACGCAATATTTTCAAATTTATTTGAGTTCAAATTGGCGTTGTCGGTGCAATTCGCAACATTTCACGGATCTGTAAATAAATAATCATATTGCGCCTCAAAAAGATACAATTCCTTTCGGAATGTGTCTGACTTTTGATATTTTTGCGTTCAAATGGAACAATTCCATTAGTTTTCCTGCTTTGGAAACACTAGCCTAAGTTACTAAAAAATGAAAGTCGAACATTTCCTTTATAGACCGCGTCAAAACGAAACATTTCCAAACTGTTGAAACAAAAAGTTACTTTTCCAGTTTTTTTTTTTATTTATGAAAAACTTCCATAGCTATTAATGTGCGACAAAACTTACAGGACAGTACTTTCAATGTTTAAATTAAATTGTCAAAACAGCAAATACAATTTTAAAAAGTGGAAAAATAACCTTTTGCGCCGCCACTCCTCATCTATTCTAATAAAAAGGAAGCGTCATAGGAGCTTTATAAATTCAAATCTATCGATCGATCGACTTCACCGAGAACGTCGAAGTGTTCATAACATCATGTCATATCAATTTTTTATTCAGTCAAGGCAAAACTTCCTGAAAAGCATCCGTTTCTCGAAAAAACCATTGTTCAAGACCTGTATTTGATACCTATATTTATGAGTCTTGGATAATACTTGTTTTCCGGTCGAATGAAATGGAGCGCTAGCAGACAGAATATTGAATTTACTGTGACGTCAAGTATCCTATGATACCACCGAATCAAAAGGAATCTAACGATAATTAAAATGTCCAAATTAGTTTTGGCTGGTAACAAATATAAATGCATACTTACACGGGAAAAATTGTGTATTACGCGGTAAGTTTTTCCTAAATCACACAGTATATTTTATTAGTCACGTAAAGTTTATGGTGCTGTTCCGTTAAAATTACCTATGAACACAACTTACTTATTAAATTACTGGAAACATCGTTAAGTTTATAATGCGGCAGCTTACATTATTGGATTATGTGTTACTTGCAATTTGATTATAGTAAGTTGAACCGTAATTTTTCCTGGAATTTTTTCTCCTTGTATATATATAGGGTTCCCTTACCTTTTTACAGGTTTTTGGGATTTTCTTGTAGAAAAAACGCTGATTTGTGAATTCACTAGTTTTAATATGGTGGATTACATAAGATTACAATATTATTACTAAATGAGATAAAAGAAGATTAGTTATCGAAAAAGTATCGCTACCGGAGTAAGAAGAAGTTCTCTGTTAAAAAGGTTTTGATTATTATCTCGGCTGAGCCCCAAGTTTGTGGGATCGAGGCTTCTTCCTGAAAGAACTTCGGCTGGCATACCTACCAGTTGTTAGGGTGATGTAGTATTATGCGCATAGCCCTCGGTTCAAGATTCGATCTGGCCAGTTGCTATCTTTTCTCCGATTCCAACATGCATCGCGTGAAAATATTATCCTCCTTTTGGCTTCGCCATAGGCGGCTATAATCTAAACAATGAGTTGTCAAGTTCTGTAAAACAGTATTTCGAACGGCAGATTTTAAAGTGGCAACAGCGTGAGCTGGAGCAGTATCGTGTTGCAAGCGAATATTTTGAATCATTTTTCCTTGTCGCTTCTCAAATGTTTGGATCTAATTCTATTCCTCCATTATAGTTTTGACATATATCAAGCTTCGGTTTTCTAACTGTATTAATTTAACAAGCAACCCTATACAGGGTGAGTCGTAAAGAAGTGTTCCAACATGTGCCAATCGATTTCTTACAGTGTTGTGAACAGCGTTCACGATGAGCAATTTTTTCGTAAAATCCCTCCTTCACCCCTTGTTTAACGGCGGAAATATTTTCGCGTGTGCAAGGAGGTGAGCTCATATTAAACGCAATAACTTCTGTTACAAACACAGTAGAACGACAAGTGAGGTTTAAACTATGCATTATGAGCTTTTTAACAGTACCTCATATGTCTCGTTCCGTTGGCTAATGTGGCAGGTATGAACGTTAAAACTTAAAATTTAAAAAAAATTTCTGGTTTCTACCTCATACGAGATTTCTTGTGTTTCAAAGCTCAGACGGTCGTTTAAGTATTACTGTAGAAGGTGTTCAAAATGACCCCCATTTTGACGAATGCACAACCCCGCTCTTCGTCTTAAGGACCTTATAATTCTGTTGCCTAAGTTCGATCTACCTCTCACTGTCTCGCAAGCCGAAATTATTTTATAAAACAGCTGATCCCTTGAAGTTATTGGACGTGAGTAAACCATATTTTTAATATGACCTCAAAAATAAAAATCAAGCTGATGGGGATCGGGCCGGCCTAGAAACTGGACATCCACATCCAAAACCTTATTTGTCGTCCTACTGTGTTTCGAACAGAAGTTATTTGCGTTTTTTTTTTTAAAAGGGATGAAGGAGGAATTTAAAACAAAAATCGTGAACGCTGATCAAAACACTGTAAGGAATCGATAGGAACATGTTCTTCTAGTAGTATGAAAACATATGAAATTTATCTAACACAAATATTTTAATTGTTTCGGTTGAGATTTTTATTATATTGTTTTTATTTGCAGATGTCTAACATAGCAATTTGGTAAATGTTATTTTGATTCTTTTTATCATAATGAGCCAGGGTTTGATTGTGCTGACTTCAGGTTAACCATAAAGTTCACTGGGAGTTGCAAAATTAGTTCGCTAGTTTGAAATTCCCTTAACAAAATTTTTGGATTCACTTGCAATTACTTAAAAAATGAACATTCAAATTAGTTCATTAAAAAACAAGAGATTAACAACTCAAAATTAAAAAAAATTAAACAAAACTATTTCCATTGTAAACAGTAACTACAACAGTTGAACAAATCTAAACACATCAAAAAGTGCTCCATAATTTTATATACACTGCCTTCTAGAATAATTGTACTACTTTTAAAAAAAGTTACAACCATCTCTCAATTAGACAAAAGCCTGGCTTCATTATTTATTATGCGAAAATTATTTTTGTAGATTTTCCTTCAAATACGTCATAGTTAGATACATAAGCCATTGCTAACTCTTATTATCAACGTTTTCAAGAACTCGATTTTTTTTCGTTTCAAGTTTAGATACTACCTCAAATGATATCACCGGAGATAACTTGTGCAAACCTTGATCGAATTCTCTTTCAATTTTTGATCAAATAGTATTATTAGTCATTGGGAAAGCAATCATACCTATTCAAGTACTTCCAATTATGTTATCGTATTGGGCTGATAAAGATCAAAGATATTTGATAGAAACGATTCCGCCCAGCGTGCAGTAGGTACATGTTCTTCAAAGCTTTTTTTATTTTATTAAGAGGTCTGTAATCGGAACGCATGAACTTGTTAAAGTTTTGAATAAATATGGGAAATGAAACTATTTTTGGTTTTTACACGACGACTCAATTCCGTGATCAAGTGTTGTCATCTAACCTTAATGGCAATCAGATAAGGAGATACCTAATTCCCTTGATTCCTTAATTATGCTTTCATTTCGTGTCCCAAATTATGTGTTTCTTCAGAAATTAAAATTTGGTTCATATCGTATGACATTTTTATTAAACAGGGTGTTTCTCAGGTCGTGTGCAAAAATTAAGAAACTGATAGGTCTGGGTGAGAAACAAAAAAAATGTATGGGAGGGTGGGGGAGGGGGGGGGGGGGGTGTCTATCTCCACTCTCCTCTAAGCTGTAGAAGTTTGAAATTTTTCTACGATGAAGTTAACCAGTTTTATACTTTAACACATATTTTCTACAGTTTTAATGTTATAGACGTTATTAATATCGCAATTGACCTATAAAAACTTTATAATTTTGTTACTGCTAATGGGTTTTAAAAAAAATTGACATGCAAACTAAAATTTTGTGAAAACGGAGATATTTTGAAAATTTGCTCTATAATTGTTTTTACTTTGTAATGTAATTTGAGATGAATATCGAACCACCCATATTTCTCTGCAACCACCAATAATCTTTACGAGTTATACGTTGGCAGCAGAAAACAGCCATAGGTTGTCGCTAGCGAAACTCGAGTCTGCGAATTTTGTACCAATAGCCTGCACTTTAGCCCTTATATCTTTCTGTTATTTTGTCTGTATGTTATCCGATTTCCACCTCTAATATCTCTGAGGTTTCTCAGTTGATTCTTGCTGGCTCTTCACAAAACCTTCTGTATTTGAAGAAGTGAGAAAGCTTAACTTACTTTAGTTCCTGCATCGAAGCAGTTCTGGAAGTATTTTTGAGAGCTCTTATTCGATTGTAAATTCTGCCATTTACCCCGAAATAGGTAACCGATAAATTTTAGTTCTCCACCGTAATTTAGGCAGCTATTTTTTAATCTCTTTAGGAATGACTTGTTTAAAGTAAAGATTAGCTTAGTGGTACCGATTTTGAGCATGTTGTTGAGAGCCAGGGTTCGAATTTTAGACGGTATACATTTTTTATTTCGTTTTTTTTGCTAAAGGTGGATTAATTTTATTAGATTTTTAATTCTATTGTCGAAATATCTTTTTAAACCGAACAAATACTCGGCGCTCATCGTTTAGAAATTGTTAGGGATCTTATCCCGAAGAATTATGTACGTTAGCTCACAGTCACAATACGATAACAGCTGTAAATAATAATTTTTATCGAAATTTTCGTAAAATAATTCCAGATTTTTTCTCTTCTGAATAAGGCTTATCATTGAATTCTTGTTATGGAGTCAATCTGGCCGATTAATTGAAAAGTTATCGACTCTAGTAAGGCTTTTGGCACAGAAAATCATCGAATTGTTATTCAAAAGCTTTCTTTACTTTTAGTTTCCTTCATAGATTGACTGTTTTCAACTTGTGCAAGCAGACGCAGTAAAGTGAAGCTCTTTCTGATGAAATCGTTAATTATTTTAGAGTACCTCAGTGCAACGTTCTAGGTCTTTTTATATCATTCTGTACACGAATGATGTGTCGTTGCTCCTGCAATCTGTGTGATATCAATGTTGCAAAGCGATTTTTCGTAATTTCATACGAAACTTACTGATGTCTCGAATAGTGCTGTAAATGTATACAAGTGCGGTGCAGTTGTATGTATAGTTTACAAAAAATCTAAATCCTTAACTATTCAATCACATAACGAATGAAAGCCCGTTGAGCATAATCGCTATAATAAATGACCTTGGTGTGATCCTTAGTTTTCATATTTCTTTCTTTGAACCGACTAGGACTAAAATAAGATAAGGCGAAATTGACGATTCTTATTTTATTTATATTCTTTAATTTATTCACGCTCTGGCTCTATGTCTCCCGCTGTTTCCTTTAAGCCTTTTTACGGCATAGGGTGTCTACTACACTAACTCTCCATTTGGTCCTTGGATCTTCGCGGCGCAATTGTTCAGTCCGGATCTTTGTGGGGCCTACCCATTGCCAATTTGGTCTTAGAACACATCTTGGCCTGTGAGTTTGAAAAAGTGAAAAAGTTTACTGAATACCGCCTTCAATTTAATTCAGACTATAAAAGGACCCTGTAATACACTACTGAAATTTCAACCTGTACGATCCACTTTTTTTTCTGTCATCAAAAAGTAGTTTTCTAAGAAATGCATTTAAAATTTAAGACACAGTTATAGAAAGAATATTACATACCTGCAAAAAATCAGGAATTGAAGCCCATATAAGAAATCACAAGTCACACCACTATTTTATTCAAAGTTGAAATTGTCTATTGGGTAACTACGCAAATGCAGCAATACCTGTTCATCGGAATCGACCGCTAGCCATGTCGACGAAGTAACTGCCCCGTGCACCTAACTTAACCTGCGCGTCGAGGTCAATAACTTTGTTATTTTTACAAATTTGTACCTGAAACTTTATAGGAATATTCTCAAGATGTTAAATAACAGGATTGGAGACGGTTCTGGATCACTCCGTTTCTGGGCTGTTGTCTAGCTCGCAGCAATGCAAAAACAAGATTTTCCTCACTTTCCTTATCCTAATTTCTTTCCGGCCAAAAATATGCTAACGCATCAAAGGGTTGTCCCCTAGGCTAGGCTTTGGCCACATCGTATAAAAAAAAACAGGATTTGAGGATTGATTTATTGCACGGTTCTTTATAGTATATATCAGCTCCATTTTCTATTTAATTTTGCTTCTTTTCTAATGAGCTTCGGAGGCGATGTTAACGTTCTAGAAATGGTGGCATAACTACATATATCTTTCCGAAGAACCTGAGAAGTATGAAGGTTTTTCTTCAGCCCATACAGAGAACATAAGAATAATATACCAAAATCAATTGACATATACGAAGCCAACAACTTGTTTGTTATCGCTCTCCTTGATTTTAGCAAGGCTTTTGGTTTCATTAATCATTCGAAGTGTTTAGGTACAGGTTCGAAATATGAAAAATATTTCCTCCAATACCATTAAGTACTACCAGAATCCTGGATAAGGAATTGGGTAGAAATCTTCGGAACGATCTCACTGCTGAGTTCACTTGCTGCGGCCATATTAATACTATTTTGTAGAGTGTTAACGGTAAGTAACGCGGTGTTAGTTATCTCAATCTTCGTAAGTAATTATTTAAGGCTCTTAGAATTCTGTATTTGACATAAATTTGGCAGCACAAGTTTCTCAATCAAGATGCCATTGGTAATTGGAATTGGGGCTGTGGGATACAAAGACTTCGCTTTATTTTCAGACCTCGCTTCCATAGAACATTTTTGCTAGTTTTTTTCTTCTGGATCTGTATCTAAATGATTGAATGTTGAAAAACCTACGACTGTCGATCAGCCATACAAACGTTTTAATTCCACGTTCAATATGGAAGCATTCATACTTTTTGCAGTGCTTTCACATGTGAAAAGTTTTGATCCTTTTTGAGGCCTCGAATTTATCCTTTCTTTTTGTATTTACAATTTTTATTAAATATTTTTTATAGTTCATCAATTAATATTTTTTAATTGAGGTTTTCTAATTCTTTTCCACCTTATAGTATAGATATGCTCTCTCTAGTTGCCGTAACCCCTTGCGGGGCATAGGCAGGGCTATAATTTAAGGTGTGTTCGAACCACCGGAATTAGTCTACAACTCCCAATGGCCGTTTAGTCGTTATCAGCAGAAAACAACCATGCGTCGCCGCCGATGAGGTTCGAACATGAGTTTTTCGAACTCATTTACTCCTCCGACGACGTTTTTAACCTTATCTAATTATTAATTGGCTAAATAATGATTAAACAGTAATTGTGATTAGGTAAGTGGTGACACGCAATCATAACTTTACCGATGACAAAAAGCTATGCTGTCTTGGACAATTGAAAGTTTTAAAAAAAATGGATCAAACCGAAATATTGCAGAAATGTTTAATCGTTTTTATTTCTCAGCACCAAAAGTTGACTATCTTGTTATAATTCTTAAAAATATTTTGAACTCTGGGATAAACACATTTTAAGAGTAGAAAACAAAATTTGTTTCGTTTTGTTCTTCACCTGGGTTGTGCTGGGTTCGTCATTTTATCTTCATTAAAGCGCTAATGATTAAAAAAAACTGCTCAGCCTTTATTTCTTTAGTGTTGCGTACTCAACAATTTTCCACAATTGATCTGAAGATGAAATAATTTTGCTTTTGTAGTGTTATTTGTGTAAGGGTCCTTGGTCTGAGCGGGCCATTGTGAAACAAAAATATTCCCTTCGAAAATCCATTATTTTACCGATCATTTTCAAGCATAACCTTCGAAATAATGACCAGAAAAATATCCGCGCTTCTCAAACCTCAGTGAATCCCCCCCTCTATGCTTTAAGGTTTTAATGGTGTACAAGGAGTTGTATCCTTGGTGGTGTTTTTCCCAAGACTGTGTTTTTAAAGTCGGTGACCAAGATTTCTCGGAAACGGCTCAACCGGTCAAATTTGAACACAAGCTTAATTAATATATTCTTTAGTAATTTATCGAAGGTTTTTCTCGCCGATAAACAATTTAAGGCCATATTTTCATCGACAATAGAAACCTTTTTTTGAGAAGCCGCCATTTTGTTAAAAATTAATATTTTGCTGATTCCTTCGATTGATTGCCAGATAATACGTTATATTACTGAAATCTTTTTGGTTCTTTTATTTCACATGATCCAGTCGAGAGATATCGTGGTCACTGCAAGAGGCCTTTTTTTAGAGAAACTCATGGAGATCGGATATAGCAGCTTTAAAAATTATTGTTTTTATAAATAAAAAATATATAAAGTTAGGAGGTACAATAACTTGTACATACATTTTTACAATCATAAATTAAAATGTCTAACCAGGAAAAATGCTTGAAAAACCTCTTTTTTCGGCCTCCTGCTGTGTTTAATTCCTTAAGGAAGCTTGACTCTATTTCGTAGCAATTAAAAGCCATTTTAGTTACGGTCTGTCCGTCCTCCTGTTGTCTGTATGATATAGCACTTCATTTGTGTACCTATTACAATGGAATTTTAGATATGTACGTAGATTGCTGAACCGAAAATAGAAATTACATTTTTGGAAAAATAATTACTTTAGTAATATAAAAAATCTGAAAAAATCTTTTCAATAAAGATATTACGAACACAAGTTTAAGACAAATTTAAAAATAACTATAGGGAGCCCTGTCAATTTCATCAAGTTTCTTTTAAGATAGTTCTGCCGGCTTCCTGGTGAAGTTTAGAATTGAAAAGATTTCCAGTTTTGGAAATTTTTGGATTTATCTTATACAAACTGCATAATTTCTTTTGTGGGTCATCAATCTACGTCTGTGTTTTTGTGTGACAGTCGTCCTTGTAGTAAGTGATAACGTGTCGGCCTTTCATCCCGGAAGTTCCAGATTCCTACTCCAACGGCGACGACCGATGGTTGTTTTCTATTGTCAGAAGATTGAGGTTTGGTGGAGTAATGTCAGTGGTGGATGGATTCTTCTTTCGCCCACAAGAGGTTACGGAGATTAGAGGTAATATACGTTCGGAGACCTGATATTTTTGAGACTAATATCGTTCTATTTGAAAAAATTCTGTCAACAAAAATTTCGTTCAGCGTTGCCGTTTTTTTGTTCCAATAATTTCAATTTTTTTACGACATTGAAGTCCTCAGAAAGTGTTGGTGAAAACGAAAATTTTTTCGGTTGTCGGCCATTACATGAAAAATTAAAACAAAACAAAAATGGCTACGCTTAAGGGGGTATTTCCGGAAATAAATTTAAAAATATCGAAATTCTTGTTTACTTGATCCTATTCTTGAGGGTCTAGAGAATACTTCTCTCTAGGATTATTTCGATTTGAAAACTTGAAGTGCCTCAATAGCTCTGTTTTTTTTTCGTAAATTTTACATATTACCAATTGTAAAACCTTAAATTTTTCGAAACGATGGTGATTAAGCTAGCACTGTTGAAACGATTATAGTATAGAATGAGGTGTCAGTTTTTGATTAAAGAATTTTCACCTACTCTGCATGCGTTTTACTCGTGTGGTTTCGGTAGATTTCTGAACGCTGAACTTTAATTGGCCACTATTTTGTAAAATCAAATTTCGCTCAGATCATTCGAGTTTTTTATTATTTAGCGCAACAGTTAACTTTATGTGTTGTTCTTACGCTAAGCTACTAACATTAATAAATATTGGACTGCTTAAAGTAATAGAATTTCATATACAAAAGTAGGTTCACTGTTATATTTCTCTCTATTTTTGTTAAGCACTTTTCCCGTAACTCTTGAACGATCTTAATTGCATAAAGCACAGTGCGGCAGAAAGTGATAGAGAATATCCCTTCTAACCAACAAAGAATGTAAGCGCCTTTGAAATAGACAATCGAGTTGTAAATAATTCTATACATATGTGTTTTTTCTTTTTGACAGCAGGAAAGAATAATCTGAAAAAAGTTTTAAAGGTTTTTCGAAAATGAGAAAATGTGGAATTTTAAGTTCACCAGTGCACTAAGTTGCTTATTAGTTCTTTTTTAATCCAGTTGGGTGTTCTAATTTTAAAATTCACTTAACATAAGTCGTAATTATTAAAAAGTTATAGTTTTACAATCCTTAGTTACACAATCCTTGGGCAATCCCAGTCCATTGAAACTAATGAAAAAATATTATTCCTTAACAAACTCTTTTTTTAATATATAAATATAAGTAGAATATTTGATGGTCATGTAATTCAAATTTGTTAGTAGTTTTATTATAAATTTATTTGATTATCTACAGAAAACTGTGCTCGTTGCTATAAATTAAATAATATTTATGTTTGAATAAAAATCTCCATAATTGTGAATGCTTAATGTATTCTAACATAGTTCCATGCCATTTAGAATGTAAGCTTTCTCAAGAGCTGTAATTATAAGCAATAAATTTTAAGTGGATATTCAAATCTTGGAAGCATTATTCATAAAGTCAACAAAAATTATTCTGCGCAAAGGAAAGTCACTCCAAATTTTAGTAGAAAATTAATGTGTTTTCGACACAATATTCAGAATTTAACGTATATTAAATTTAATTAATTAATGATATCAGTGCTATTGCGAATGACGTGCGATATTCAATCGTTCGGAACTAGTGGGAACTAATAGTGTTTCATGCAGATCAGATTACAAGGATCTTTAAAATTACGAAATATCTGGTAGTTCGAAATCCACCTTGAGCTGTAGGTCAGTCTCAATAATCATGATTGGAGTATAGCAAATTGTCGGTCTGTTTATAAAAGAAATGGTACCCCAGGTAAAAATAAGGCTATCTCATTCCTTATCATCAAAACGCCTGAATTGCACTTAAATGAGGCACAGTACGCCTGAGAAAAAATTGTACTTCTCCAATACCAGCCCGATGCAGGCACGTATCAAAAAAAGATGCACGAAGTAGTCCAAACCAAGCACGGTACGCTCAGACTTTAAAATGAAAACAATAAAATTATTTTCGTAGATTAACTCATTCGAGACCGCATGCGGGTGATAATTTACATAACCCATGCGGTAAGTCACCAGTCTCGAATGTGGTAAAACCAGAACGCAGCAACAGAAGCGTACATTTAAGACGGGAGCATTGTTAGATTTTTGTACCCGACTGGCGGGCGTATTTGTTCGCTACGCCTGCTCGCAACGGATGCGTATATACTTTTAAAAATATTAACATCTGTACTTGGTTTTGACGTGAATATACCAACTTAATTATTTTTACTTTGGACGTTTTTGTATTGAATACTTAAAGCACTTTCCTGCAAGATTCGTAATCTGTTCATTAATTAGTTTCAAAGGTCAAATAAATAATTTTTTATAGTTTCGTTAGTTTCAGTTCCAATCGCAGTTGTTATATTTTCTTACCTTTCGAGTAAATTTCCTAGAGTAAATTCATAACGGCATATCACTAAGTTGTTTATGTTCTATAAATATACAAAACTTGGTCAAAATCGTTACAACCATTTTCGAGAAATATTATTTATATGTGTGATGTTTGGATTCCATTTATTAGACCTCTTTTGTCCGAAATTGTAATATGTACAAAGGTAAAATATTGCAGGTAGATAAAGTTCCATGTTTTGCAGAGAGTCCAGTAGTTGAAGTGCAACAATGTCATTTTACCTTATTTGCTACCTTTCATGTTAATACAAGCCCGGAATTACCGACAATCACGGTCATTTAATCACTAAGTGTGACAACACAATTTAATTTTTTGTGCGGTTCTTAAGGGGGATTTCTAGTGTAAAAGCATATTTTTGATACCTAATTTCGCGAATATTTTTGGTAAAAGTAAGGAAAGTGGACGTTTTGCGTCTTTTTATTTAAAATAGGAGGTAAAAAAAGGTTTAAACAAAACCCTAACATGAGGGTCTTGCAGGGCGCTAAATCTGCCCCTCCCAAATAACGCTGCTGCATGCACGGCATGCAGTGTATCTTCCCTTCCAGATATTTGAAATAAAAAAATTCCAAAAATTTTACAAATGACGTCAAATTCAAAAAGGGCTTACAAATTTTAAATTTTTTTAATAAACATTTTTACATATGGAAGTACTGCTCGCCAACTCAAAAAACATGGTTTTGAGAAAAATTCGTTTAAAATTTTGAAAGTGCTTTGGGGTGACCAGAACGGCCATCATGAAATTGGGTACAACTCAATATTATCTTATTTATTTACATAGGGTTATTCTAGTGTCTTTAGGATATCGAAAATTATAAAAAAATCGATTTTTTGAAACCAACGCACTGGAATTTCCTCTTAACCATTTTTTACCTAAGAACTGAACAAAGAGAAATACTTATGTCATGGACGCATTACTAGCTCACTACTTCAATCAAACGAATTTTGAAATGAATGAAAATGAAAATATTGAAAACATTTGTAGGTTCATCCCAAATAAATGTCAAATTCAAACTTTAATAAATCTAAAAAATTACGGACTACTGCGGGTAATGCTGTTGTTTCTGCACCATCAATGCCCGTATTTTCTTCTGAGCTTGTATCTAGACTATGCTGAGTAGATAAGGAGTAAAAACTATACGGTTAAAGAAAATAAAATAATACATGATTCCTTGGAAGGTAGCTGATTTGTAAAAAACTATGCGGCATAAAAGGGAATGAAAATATATTTTATAATGTGCAAATGAAGTTCTTTCATATTGATACCCCACTTAACATAGTAATCCCACTTTAAAATTTTCACCCCTTTTGCAATAAAAATATATTTTGTATATCCAATAAAGGTGAGCTAGCGTTATTAAATCTATTTCAAATCTGAAGTCGATAGCATTAGTACATTCTGAAATAAGCAGCTGTGGCAGACAGACAGTCGCACAATAAGAATTCCTTTTTTCTAATTTGGTACGGTACCCAAATATGGCGGAAATTCCCCGGAGTTCGTAAACCGTATAGATTTTACTGCATAAAAGTTAAAGATTAACAGTTGCAACGTTGACACATGAAAATTAGCGCACATTCTAACGGGTTTTTAAAGACAAATACAGGGTGTAAAATAATAACTGTCATATTTATTTTTTAAAAACAAATCAATATATTTCACCGCAACAGCGAACAATTTTATTACATAACCACACTTCTTGATAACTGCTTAAGCTGGCCATAAAAATCGATACGGCTGGCGCCGGCGGATGAAACTTTTTGGTATTTTATTGCATAATTTAATTACACTTTATTAAATATATTTCAAATTTCCTAGTTTCTCAAGTATGTGTCCCCAGAAAGAAAAACATGCTCGGCAAACTTTGCAATTTAAAAAATATTAACGTTAGTAAATTGAAGAAATATTAAGTTTAGGTAAAGCAAGAAATACCTAAAGATGACATCCGTTCCAACTGTATAGATTTCAACCGACTTCTTAAAGCTTTTATGAAGGAGAACGGAGGGTGAATCGAATAAAAGTTTTGTGTTTGTTGTTGTGTTTAGTTACGTAATTATCCTTAGGTATATTTGAGATTCAATTCTATAACTATTGACCGAGTAAGTATTACTGCCTTAATGTCAAAAACAGTTCGTGTATTGATATTTAAAGGTACAAAATTAGTAAAACAGTCAAAAACAGTCTGAAAACAGAATATTGACTACAGACGCCCACTACGAAACCAGTGGGAACAACTTACCATTAAAGCAACGTCGCGCATTCTTGTGCTGCAACTTTTATTGTTATAAAAAAAAAATTCCTTTCCGAAATCCTTAAGAAAAACTGGTCTCATTCGTCTTTCACAGTTTACCAAACAATACTATGGCCACTGACCGGCAAAGTCGTAAATCATAAAAATCATAACCGTAACTTGACAGTACGGCCAAACCGAGTTCCAGTGTGGCACACAAAAACCAACAGCCGGCGCTTCACAATCATCCGCTGGCATCGATATCACCATCAAGATCACCTTTACCTGCCTGCTGATCACCTTTATAAAGCCCTTCTTCATTTATCTCACATTCAATCCAAATCCAAAGAAATATTAATGCGCGCGCATTCATTTCTCTCTCTCCCGTTTTTCCTGCGTCCAGGACTTTCCAATCTCGATCTCGAGTCGATCAAGCAATTTTTCGTTGGCAAAAACTCATTCACGATGATGAAATAACTTAACGAGATCCTGACTGGGGCTATGAATTATTAATTGGACAAATACAGTTGGATCGCTAACTATCGCGCAATTGTTTGCCGACCAGTCGACTTTTTCGCGGTAGACGCATTCTATTCACACAGAACCGATTCGCCCAGACGCTTATCAGTTTGCGCAAGCGCAATACAAATTTCTGCATGAAAAAAGCGTAATAGGCTTACCGTACACGGCTGGAACTGTATCAGGTTGTCATCATTTTGCCAGAGTTTTGACAAGTTGGAATATAGCACTTGGCTGAAGAAGTCTACAACATATGGGCACTGGAGTATTGGATTCGTGCATGATGGGAATTCTCGATTATATCCCAGCTATATTCTTTGGTCATCCAGATCCAGCCCTTGTGCAGCAGTATGGCTTATCTTTAGCCGTGGCCGATGAGCTGCACTGCTATTTGCCATTGGAGTCGCGCAGTTGTCATTACTAGAGATCCGCCGAACCTTGAGAAATGATTGCCATGCCATAAATGCTGTCAGTGCTGGTGGTGGAATTACTCTGATTGAAGAAGCTAAAAAGTCTGGAGCACTACCAGAATATTAGTCACCTTAGCGCTGTGATGGACAAGACAATGTTGTCCATTGACAGCTTCCATTGGCGGAAAGATGGCATTCCCACTGCTTTAAAGCATGAATATTTATAAAATTACGAAAACTTTACTTTTTATTTTTCTTGATAAATTAATTAACAGCTGTTTGCAGTTTTTATTAGACCTAATTAAGAAAATGATGGAAAGTTTTAAGGAAATCGAAAGGAATTCCTGACAATAGCTTTTGTGTATTGAAATACGAGTTACTTCGGTTTTATTTGTTTAATTAATTGCTCGTAGCAGCTTCTTGATAAACTGATTTCAAGCAAGTTAACAGTAGTTAGCATTGAGGTTTATGTTAAAATTAGCTTACATAAATTAGCGTTTGTACGAAAAACACTTCCGACTTAAATTTATTTCAGTTTTTGCATTTCTTTCTGTACTTATACCTTTCGAAAACGCTTATATTTGAGAATACCGTCCTTCAAATATATCATATAGAAATCCAAAAACGATGAGCATCTTACAGCTGGCATCCAATCAAAACATCTGAATTAAAGATTCAAAATTTCGCCTCCCTTCTGAAGATTAGAGATAGGTCGAGTCCGTCGGCTTCGTTCCAAAGGAAGACGGAGTTGGATCAATGCGTTGAGCGACAAGACCAACATAGGTACCGGGTTCAAGACCAGATCACCGTGAGCTTTTATTAAGAAATTCAAATAATCCACTCCGTCCCTGGGCTGTTGTCTAGCTCGCAGCAATGCAAACAAGACTCAAGTTTCCTCACTTCCCTTACCCTAAAATTCCCTTCCGGCCAAAACCATGCTAACGCATCAAAGGGTTGTCCCCTAGGATTTGGCCACATCGTATAAAAAAAAACACGTTCTGAACGAAAAAACTCAATTCCGATGCCTACTAGAGATTCCTTCTTTATAACTATTAAGTTCATTTCACAGCAAGCAAGCAAATGACACAGTGACAGTGTATGACACGTCAGTTTGAGTCTATTAGTAACAAAATCGCAACCACACTAACAATACTATCTGACCAAAACATGGCATGGTGTGGGAGGGGAATTCTGGCTGCTGGATGATTGTACTGCCCAGGGGGTGCGGTGGTCGGACTGACTGTGAACGTGAACTGTGACGTCATGCCACTGTACTTGTTCATAGTGTTGAAGATAGGACCCCAGAAGCTGACACGAACAGCTGAGCATTGGTTTTGTAAAAAAACCAAAACTTGCTACAGTAAAGAATTGGAAAATTCTACTTTTTTGTAGTATTTCTCGCAGTATTTATATAAATGCTCAACTTGTAATTTACTTGACGTGAACCTACAAATGCTCTGAACATGCGGTCGCGATAAAAAGTTTCTCAATTACAATTTTCATGTGTTTTATTGTGAAGACTCTTTCTTGTCTATTTTGTTGAAGTATTGAGGTTAGAATGCGTCAATGACATTAGCATTTCTTTTTGGTTTTGGTTAAGACAGTGTACAGTTTTATATGTGTGCACGGATTGATTGAAAACTATCATTTCTACTACACCTATTTCACATTTTTATTATTTGTCACTGATTTTCTATTAGTGTAGAGTTTATTTAGAATCAGCCACGACTGTTCATAAACCTGAAAAGCTGCTTTAGCCCTATGTTAGCTACATCATCCATTTCTCCGAAGAAGTACCCTCCTAAAGCTTTGTACATTTTCCTGGCCAGGCATAAGCAAACACAGAGACAACTTCTACAAAAGTCGTTGGTAGGGATGCATAAATGCTCTGCGTATTTTCCGAAGAGACAGTGCCACAATATTTCGGAGATCAGTGCGGTTTCTTCTGAGAATAAAAGCTCTTTGCTTAGTGTTTCAAACACGCCACAGTTGCCTTGCCGTACCGCATGTTGTCAGATTGCTCTATCTTTCCTTAGAGAGCTGAATAAAATTAAGGTCAACATCCGTTTTTACTAACTCTACACATCAGCTCCCACCTCGTTCTCCACTTTAGATCCAACAGTGAAGACCGCTACGTCCGCAATGATGACACAACCATCCTTCCCTCACTCCTTTGCGATTCTAGCAGAGAAGATATTCCCAAAGTGTAGAGTTAGTGTACTTGGTGTTATCCTGCAGATATCCTCCTTATGTCCCATTTCTTGCCAAACATTTTTTTGCAGGCGTAAAACGCTACGACGTCTTTTTTATGCGCTCCTCTATGTTCTTGTTCCAATTTACTTTGGAGTTGAGTAATACCAGGGTACTCCTGCTTAACTTGGGAGGTAGAAAGGATTCAACCGCACTCTTTCTGAGGATTGACCGATAAGCCGCAGTTGACTGCTCTGTGGATTTTAATCAAAGTTCTTTCCATTAGTTTTTTAGATGGTGAAAGGGATTAATCTTGAGACCAATAAGGTCATTCCGCCCACCTTGAACCATCATCGTCGAATGAGACCATTCGATAACTCCACTTTACCTATATGATGAAATATTTCATTTCTGGTTGCAAAAAAATTTAAAACACTTTTCTGGAAGAAATTGTTTTTTGTAATGTGTAAGTATTCTTGAGAAGAAGCAATAATACTCTTTTTAATTAGCATTTCATCCCTTTTAATTCTTACAATACTGCTAATTCTAATGAAAATGGAGAAATGATTCATTTTATATGATACACTAAACACAATCTTAGAATACAGATCTAAAGGAGAGGATTAAAAGCCAAAAATCTCAGCACTTTTCATTATGTAGTTAAATAGTTGAGTTGTGTTTGTTTTTTCGTCTCTCCCTAGTTTCTGTAACCCCTTGTGAGGCATGGTGTGGACGAGAAAGATATTCACCTGATACGAAACAACGATTGCAAGTGGACCTACAATTTAAAGTGAATTCCGAACCGACATTTAGTTTGCAACCCCCATGGTCTTTTTGTTGTAATCTGTCATGGGTCGTTGTTGGCGGAATTCGAACCTGGGACCTCTGGATTGATAGGCCGACACGTTATCATTTACTTCTCCAACGACGTCGTGGCGGTAGTAATTCTAGAAGGCGGATAAAATAAATTGGAAATTGGAGAGCAATCGTATTTTCCAATTCCCTCAAGTCATTGTAAATAAATTTCGTTCTCTTTGGGCTCCTGTTCTTAGCCCTTTGATGTATTTTAATCAAAATAAGAAATATTATTTTTATTAAAAACTTCCCTGATAAACGATATCGGGCTTGTATAATTCCAATTGTTTCCACAACACAAAACCTCGCACTTTATTTTAAAAATGTAAAACTAATAAAACAAATGTCCACACTTTATAAACTTAGAAACTTTTTGGTTAATAGTTTATTTTACATTACACAGAATAGTAGTACTTTAAAATATATTAAAAAGAAATTAATCCATCGAAAATTTTACGGTAATTACGTCAACAGTTCGCACCTCTTCGGTCCTCACCCCGC
This sequence comes from Leptarthrus brevirostris, assembly GCA_964036015.1. Lineage (NCBI taxonomy): Eukaryota > Metazoa > Arthropoda > Insecta > Diptera > Asilidae > Leptarthrus > Leptarthrus brevirostris. Next base: position 84,390,912 of record OZ038373.1, on the reverse strand, counting down.
CGTAAAGATAAAATGCTGACAATTCAATAGCTGAATGGCGTTGCAAGGAACCTAAGTTACCTTTGACAACCTGTGACAAGCTGTCAAAACATTACAGGTTTTATTTGACTTTAAGCTAATCCTGCCAAAAGTTGTTTTTTTTTTATTTTTAGCCTTTTTGACATAAGCATGAAGCTTTTTAATAAAAACACTAGAAGTATTTTTTGAGGTTGTCAGTGCTATACTTTGAGATTTACCTAATTTCTGCAGCCGACGCCACAGAGCATTGTTTTAGATACATATATTCGTTTTCAGATAACTCTTATTCTCGTATTAAGTTTGTTCTTTCAAAATTTTTTTAAAAGGTCTTTTGATAAAAAATTCCACTTGCTCATTTATGGAAATGTTTTAATGCGTTGGTTTAAGTTAGGTCCATTGTTATAAGTACGCATATGACAGTTTTATTTATTGATCAGCGTAGATTTTTTATTTGGAGTGACCAATCATATTTACGTTGATAACTTTGTTGATTTGGGACTAAATTGAAACAGATTAAAACTCGATATGAGATCAAGACTAATTTCGCAAAACTGCTTTGGCTGAGCTAGTACCTGTCGTCCATAAACGGAAAGAAGGTCAATCAATCTGATTTGAAGTAAAACGTTGAATTCATTTAACTAACCACTTTCATAACAGATTCATATCAACTACTTAATATAGTAGAATATCTATGTATTTAAAACAAAAACTACGAGAAAGAAATAATTAGCGTTAAATGGGATTGCCAATAAAACGTTTTTAGTTTACTAAATCAATTATTATTTTCGAAAGTTCCTACATAAAATGAACTAAAATTTTATTGTTAAACTTTGATCTTCTATGCTAACTTAAAGTAGACGTATTTTAAAGCGTCAAGAATCAAAATAGTAAAATTATTCAATTCCTCTATTAAAGTACGAGAAAGGGTTTTGAATTTGAGGACTCGTATTGAATCGTGCTTTTTACGATCGATAAGGTCTGCACAAATCTTCTTTTCACTAAAGTCAAATAAATTCTGCGGGCAAAAAAGGCAAATAAACGGACCGACTGCTGCAAGCAAGATGGGACTAGAGATTGACCGCAAAAACGTCTAAGCCGAAAGTAACCCTTGCAGAGCGCAACAAACAGAGCGTGTCTGGCCGTGGCAGTGGAGCCCATCCGGATGGAAGCCGTTGCTGCATTAATTCCTCAGCTGGCATCGGCTTGGCCTCGGAATGTCCCTTTTTCATAGACTTCTCGTCCTTTTTTCTCCTTCATTTAATTATATGCAAATTATTTTGCGTGATGGGGCAATTAGTCGATTTAAATGAAATTAATTAAGGATCCGAAGATTTCTCCACCATCGTTATATCATTATCGGGCTGTTGTGACGACGGCACTATAATACCGTGATATCAATGGCTCGGCAATTTTGATTCAACCACTTTGTCAATAGGCCACAATCAAGTACAGAAATCACCATAAAGTGAGCAGCTTCTATTGGACAGACTAAAGCATCGAAGACTTACGACGAGCTTTAATTGTCTTAGCAATTAACCGGGTAGCAAATGAGTCCATCCAAAGTACGGGATGAGTAGTCCCTTCCACATGAATGGAGTAGGGTTCAGGACTAATTACGCCTAATTATCATATCGGTTTTTCGGGAATTTATCCGCATTTGAATAAACGCAGACTTAAGAGCCGGGACGAGATTAAATACTTGGTGGTGGCTGAATATAATATAATATACCTGCTGCCAACAACCATTTCAAAATTCATAGCCACGGCTCTAGACGGAGTACATATTTACAGAGGTTCGTCGCTGCAGAGGAAGGAAGGTAATTATTGATGATAATCTTCGGTAATTATGTTAATTACATCCACCGTCAGCTTAAAGGGCAGAAAACAAATTTTTATTGAAAGAGTCTATCAACTCAAAGCTGCAAGGGTAGAATGTTTTCAAAACGATTGCTAGGCGATACAGCCCGTGCAGAGCCCCAAGATTCGGGAGTGCCATCACGTCGCATCTCATCATCATATCAGGACAAATTTCACCGCTGTTTTAAATCATCACAAAATTATGTTAATTATCAGGTATTCGTTTCGACCCTTTATGCATCGCATCATAATCATAGTGGAGGCATCTCTCTCGAAAATCGTATCCGCGAGCGATTTGTACCAGCTTCTGACTCCTTTATTCTGTTTTGGGCTCAGGCAACATATCGAAAAAGAATCTGTAAAAATTCCAACCCGAAATTTGCCTTCGCTGCTCACATGTAGTTACCTAATAATTTTAAGAACAATTACTCCGAGTGTAAGACACTAAAAGTGCTACTGGTCGGATTAATATATCAGAGTGATTTCCCCTTTGGCTCCATTATCTTGCTGCAAATTTTGATACCAGCCCCGTTGCGGCTTGTAGGAAAACCTGGCCTGACTAGCCCACTCAAAGTTTGCGTGCGGATAATGACTGAAATTTTTCTCAGCTACTATCAACAGTAGGAAGTGTTTAAGGATGTTCAGGCATATCAGTTTGAATCCATAATTCATGTCTTTAGGACGCTTTGGCGAGGTGTTAAAATCATTTCGTACGGTTGTTAGGAATTATGGGCGGTTAGTTACAACAGACTGATTTGCATTAGGTTCAGAATTGGTAAGGCCAGAACAAATTCAAAAGTGATTGCGTTGGTACTTTTAATGCAGCATAGCTTATTTAGACCATAGTTTATGCGGCGATGAGGATCCTAGAGAAAGTCCCTTTGTCTAACGAAACGAACAAGAACTCGAAAGTTCAACAATGATAACAGTTCCGGAGAGTTAATAAAACCCTGAAAGATGTTGAAGATAAAGGAATTCATAATTCTGTTGAATCAGAAGGTTATTCCAAGGAAGGCCACGCAATACAAGCATTATGTACTGCATAGGACGGAGACCAAACGGGACAGGCATACCCCAACACGGGCCGAATGAAGGTACAAAAAGAAATGTGGTGATAAAAGGATTATTAAATTCCTAAAGCCATCTCTTTACGAAGCCCAAGAAAACAATTGCCTTTATAACTATATAACTGATATGATAAACGAAAGACAAAAGTGGATCAAAAACAACATCAAGCTCTCTTACACTATCCGGTCTGGTTGACACGTTACTACAGATGGAATATTCATACATCAATGGATCCTTCCTTCTAGAATACGATTACACACAAACAGAATAGAATTCAACCAGAAAAGGACTGACATGACTGCCCTGTGGAACACCTGAAGTGATATCAATCTCTTCTTCATTAGAAAGTTCACATGCTGTGTTCGGTCAGAAAAATAGGAAAAAATCCATTGGAAACCTAGATAGTAGAAATAACACAGTTAAAGAACACTCACTTTACAAGAACTCCACATGGTTAGTGTTCATTAATTTGTCCTTGATGAAATCTTGCTGGAAGGACCCTAAGAATGGTTTACAGTGAAAACTAAGGACATCACTTACCATTGCTTGGAAGAGCTTCGCGATGGCAGACAAATTAGCAATGGTTCTAGCACGATATCTCTGTCCTTCATATCCCTTTTTTTAAGAGAAAAATTCTAGATAATTTCCACAACTTAGGAAAAATAACGCAGGGCATGGACGAGTTAAATAAAAAAGTAAGGACATGAGTAGGAGACTTGGCACAAAACTATTGGACAGTTTCACAATATGCATCATAATTAAAGCATAATCAAATTCTTAAGTGATAATAGTTCGTCAAGAAATCAAAATCACTTTAAGTAATATCAAAACTATTTGTCGAGAAGGCAGCTCCAAAGAAACTTGCAAAAAGGTTAGCAGCAGTCAAAGGATCGTAGGTACTCGCCATCACTCCTCTGCTTTCGATTAACGAAGTTCCAAAACTTAGCTTTTCTCGAGAATTCCAAAATTTTCCCAAAAATATTCTAACTTTTCTCGAACTGCGAGTGCAGTTTAATAGGGAATAATAAGTCCATAAATCAGTCTCAGGCTGCCCAGTTATTGAACCTGTAGTCCGTATTTGGTACAATCACATCAAAATCAATGTTTTTTTAAATAAAAATGACAATCTGGTTTTCACAACTGTCGCGGTATAACTTACTCTAGCATTGTTAGATTTCACATAAGCTTGATTTCGTTGAAATACTCCTTACAAGAAAACTTCGAGGCTCGTTCGGTTTTTCTGAGAGGTTGGTAAATTTTTTCTCAGTTATCTCTCTGATAGAATTCGTTTTTCGACTTTGCTTTCGATATTGTGTTCCACAAGGATCCATTAATGGTCATCTTTTATTCTCAATGTTTATTGACATTGTCTTACTTCCTGTCATAAGACATAATCATCTGTGAATAACTTAAAGATTAATCCAATTAGTATAACTGTGATTTTGTACATACACAAGGAAAAAATTTAATCATCCGGCTGCTCGCCCATCAGCCGAGATCCCAGGTTGGGATATGGTTAGGGATCTGGGCTTATTCATTAACAGATTTTACTTGGTTCGACCATATTGATTACAATACTGTCTCGAATCGGGTGGTTTTTCTCCCGCCCCATGCCTTACAAGGAGTTTCGGGATTGTATACATATGAGTGTCATCGTCGGCTCTGGGCCACTGTAAAATTTGCACCAAGAATTTCTAGAGTTCGACTCATTCAGACTTTATTCGTTCCGATTATAACTAACACCGATGTAGTGTATGCCGGCCTCGGTTTTTACACAAGCCTAAGCTCAATGCCACTTTCAACGACTGTATAAGATTTGCTTTATAGCTAAGGAGATTTGACCATGTTTCGTCCTTCTTACAAATTGTATTGTAACTATCATGGAATATCTATCTTGAGCTTCGAATCTGTTCCTTTATCTATAAACTGCTAAGGAATCATGCACCAGGGTAGCTCGTTGATAAGCTCATCTTTATGAGCCCGCACAGCAGATCTGACATGTTCATCTTTTTTTATGATGTGGCCAAAGCCTAGGGGACAACCCTATGATGCGTTAGCGTGGCTCCTGCCGGAAGGGAATTAGGGGTAAGGGGGATGAGGAAATTCGAATGTAATGTTTTTGTTGTTTTTGCGAGCTAGACAACAGTCCAGAGACGGAGTGGATTTTTTAATTACATTATAAAAACTAACGGGGAGACCGAGTCTCGAACCCTGGAACCATGGCGTAGTGATCCTGCCACACAAGTAATTGAGCCAACTCCGTCTCTTCTGCGCAATTCTGATGGCTGTAAATCTTTGTCTTTTGGGGACAGTGAAAACAAAGAGCTCATGATTCAATCTCTTTGCCAATTTTTTTAAAACTGGGTTTTTGGTTGACAGCTGTGATATTACCCTTTTTACGAAGTTTTCACCGACTTTCAAATTTCTTACTTGACTGATAGTTTTTCAATTGGTGCTGATGGCATCTCCGTGTTATTCATTATTTATATCAATGATGTAACCGCGATTTTGTTTTACTCAACTATTGACTTGGACGTCTATCAAAATTGGAGTAACAGGACTTCGCTCCAAGACAAATGTCCTCTACATCAATTCCACCAAGTTATGTTTCGACGTGGTCTGCTTGACCGAAACTTTGCTCTGTTGATCGTTTGCTGATGCTGAAGTTTTCGGTCCCAAATTATTTGGTGTGATCGTCGTCTTCGAGCCGTAGATGCTCCAGTTGGTGGAGGAGTTTTGTGTGCTGTTTGACGTAGCGTTTCATGTTTCACTGTTGAGCACTCGCATTCGTATGATTTGGAGTTTCTGAGCGTCGTGTTGAACTTGCCTCATAAAAATGTCCTTGTTGGTACTGCTTCCCGCATCGAAGTTTTATCCAATGCCTTGTGTCCGTGTGATGAATTGATGCTATTTGCAGATCTAAACTTGCCGACTGGCAATTGGATGCCTTCTGAAGATAGTGGACTAACTCCTGTTTATTCTTCTTCTGCATCCTTAATGTCGTTGACAGCCTGGTCTCCTCTGGTTTGATACAGTGTTCCGCACTGCGTTTAGTACCGATCCCAGTATTACCATTATCAGGCGGCGTAATGTCCCTTTACTCTCTGAGACGTCTCATCATTCTGCACTTGAGATTGCGTTATTCTGCAGCATCTTCGATCCACAGTAACTATTGTTTTAATTTTAGAAAGACTGACTAATGATTTATTCTTGAATTGTCTTTGGTCTATGATAATTTATTTGTTTGTCTTTCGAAGTGAGTTTCTATTTCAAGGTCAAGTATTTCTGGTCCCCCTTGGGTTTATCAATCACTAAATCATCTAAAAAATTTAAAAAGTAAAGCTTAGAAGTGGTTTTGTTTGCCAAGGAGCGAGATCGATTTTAATATTTATTACAATATACGTGGCCAGTATACCTTAGGTCTTGAATCCTCCTGTAATACCTATAGTATGTCCAGAGAATGAAAGCAGTTTTGTGTAATGATCCTAAAGAGTTTTGGAGATTTATGAATTCTAAACGTAGTACTTACGGATACCTCTTTTCGCTGAAGTTTGGGGTTAACAATAGCACTGATCCTTTAACTATTGCAAATCTTTTTAGCGACTTTTTTAGGACTGCTTTTTGTGATAATTACTCTGATATTAGTTTCAAGGATTTTACTCACTTGACGTCATTTCCAACGACCTCGTTGAATCTTTTATTCGATGACGATGCAATCATGGAACAACCTAATAGCTTGGCTGATAGGTTTTCGTGTGAATTTGTTAGTTTCTGTTATGTGTTATTTATTTAACTTATCCATTTCTTATGGTGTTTTCCCTAATGCTTAGAAATCGTCCATTATTATTCCTCTTCATAAAAAGGGCACAAATGTAATGTAGCGAATTATCGACCGGTTGCTAACTTATGCTGCATTTCTAAGATTTTTTATGCGATAGTAAGTTGTATACTTTATTTTTTAATTAATCTTTTTTAAGTACTTTTGAGCATGATTTTATGAAAGGGAGGTCAACGGTGACTAAACTTTCACAATTTTCTAACTTCTGTATCTTGGCAATTAAAGGCGGCAATCAGTTTGACAAAATATTTACGGACTTTAGTAGAGCTGTTGAAAGAATTAATCATGCAGTTTTGATTTATAAGTTCTCTGCCCTAGGATTCCCGTCCCCCCTTTCGTTGACTAGGTTCGCTCGTATTTCTCGAACCGCGTTCAGAAACTATTATTTCGTGGTTCTCTTTCCAATATTATATGCAATAACTCTGGCGTACCTCAAGGCAGCCACCGTGGTCCACTTTTATTTATTATTTACATCAACGATGTTTTGTCTAATTCGAATATTCTTTGATATGCAGATGATGCAAAGATTTTCCGTGTTGTTTCCCCCATTTGTGATTGAAATTTTAAATTCTGACTTGGACTAGCTTCATAAGTGGAGCTCCAATATCTACCTTCCTTTTAATAGTAGTAAATGTACAACAAAGTCTTTTCGTCGTAAAATAATTCAGCAGGACTTCAGCTGCACTATACATGGTTGCGCATTGACGAGACTTGATAAAACCATTGACTTGGGAGTCTGGTTGAGAATAGTCGTTTTACCTTCGATATTGACGCGATTGTTACGAAGGCTAATTCGACACTGGTTTTCGTTAAAAGCTGGGCTTAAGAGTTTGACGACCCTTACATTACACGGCTCCTTTATTGTTCGTTCGTCCAATTCGTGAGTATGCTTTCTGCGTTTGGTCGCCATATTACAATGTTCAGGTTAATCGCGTTGAGGCAGTTCAGAGTAGGTTTATTCGGTATGCTTTTCGTGGACTTTCTTGGATGAACCCATTACTATTGCACCTTACACAAGTAGACTCAATCTTTTAAAATTTGATTCTCTCGAAGTTGGACAGAGCAAATCTGAAACTGTTTTCGCTTTGGATTGCCTTCATATTACTATTGATACACCTGTCCTGTTATACTCCTTTTATATATCTTTCAACCTTTATATTGATATTTATCTGGAATCAGAGCTTTGCCATTAAAAGAACGTTGGAGTAGAAAATTCGGAACAAGCTAATGGTACTTAGGATCTAATCTTGATGTTGTCAGTTGATATTTATAATACTTCTAATAAAAATTCTTGTATCTATACCTGAAAAATTAAAATTCATTATCAATATTACAATAATTTGTAATTTTTATGCACTTGTGTGGTAAAATGATTTATGTTTAATCAATATGAAATCTTATATTTAATTTTCATGTGTATCGTAAAACAATAGCTAGTTTTGTCGATTGCATGATAGCGTTAGCGAGGTGTAAAATTGGCGCCCATCGTACATATTTGAAAAACCACTAACAAGAGAAAACTTTTGTTTTCAGTGAATTCAAGTGGTTTATTAAAAGTGATTTATTGCTGCATAAAGTAACGAACACAGAGGCTAGAGAAATACTTACTCGACGTTCTGCTAATTGAATATCACTTACTAGTAATTAGAAGAGCTGTAAACTGTAGTATCCCTTGAAAGTGATAAACTAGACTTTTTTGTGGGCAGTATTCGTCATTTATGGCACGAAATCTGCTTTTCGATTGCAATTCACCTGTCAATTATTCATGCTCTTGACAGGATATCGCTGGATTGGCTCGTTCCTGTTCTAGTCCCAATTTCAAACAATAGCCCAGCAGAGCTGCGACTAATTTCTAGAAAGACCAAAAGTGGATGCTTTTTTCAATTGCGCCACCTAAACATAACTGCCATTGGCAAACGGTTGAAACAGCTTCCATTCATGCGGTACACAATAGTCGGCCGCGAACGAAGATAATCAGCATAAAATTGCCGGCATATAACGTGGCATGAATGCGAAATGCATAAAATCCGCAACCATATGCAGCGTTCTGCTGGGAGCTAGGCACAACTTTCCAGTCTCCACACTATTCAAACAAAACTCGGCTGTAACGGCTCCCCCCGCTCCCGGTGTAGGTGGGCTTATTCTTGTGTGTAAATAATTGCGCTAAATGAACGAACGATTATGATAAAATGTGTTTACCCAAAACAGGCGTACACAAACACGATTATAGATGACAATTATTGACATTATTGTCTGTCTGTCAGCTAAATAGCTGCTCGCCCTTTCAGACTTCTATTGCTTTTGTCTGCGGCTTCATGATTTACTTCGTCGTTTTTTAGTCTTTTTTGCGGTGCAGTTGGTATGCCTGTGTGCATACGGCTGGCACATGAATGTTGACAGGACTTTTTCCACGATTTTGTAATGTGAAACGGCTAATTAAATATCACTGTGACCGTTTGACAGGTTACAACAAATGTTTACTTGTCTTTCAAGAATTGTTATTTTGCGGGTTTCGTTACGATACGGCTGCCAGCTCGAGTGGCAGGAGTTCTTTCCCAGTGTTGTCGGTATTCAAGTAAGAGAATTAATACTTTCAGGATTGTGTGTGAATGTAGAATGAATAGTAGTAACTTGACGGATCAAATTTACGTAGCTTTGATGTAGGGCCAATGCTAAAAGAAAACAAACCTCTAAGCTTACTCTGATATGTGCTCTGCCAGCACAGCTAGTTAGTTGTCTTTCATATGTCAATCAATTTAAAATTTAAATTTCCTTTCCTGCAATGCGAATCCTTTAAGAGTTTAAGCCCGAATGTGTGCAAAAGAAAGCTGAAATTTTATTCAATTATTGACCACTTGCAATGTGACGTACATAGTTCAAGTAAAAAAGGTTCATAAATCCATCAAAATGAGTTGACAAATTTTTGAACAATGCCAACCGGAAGTCATAAATTTTAAGGAAAGTCCAGAAGGGTGAATATCTGATGTTTGAGTACGACCCGGTCATTAAGGTTTACAACTATTCAGATGTTCTTTTTGCTGATTTTGCACTACTTTTACGGACAACTAAGTTTACGCAATATATGGGATTTTGGTAAGGCGGTGAAGTAAGTGTAATGATGTAAAGCTATCTTGAATGAAGGATGAAAATTGGCTCCACAACAAAAACTTATTGTTATTATTACTAAATTTTATTTAAAGCCATAATATTTAATATTGTGCATATTTTAACAACTGCAATATCCTGGTTATAGGTCTAATACTATAAAACTGAATCGATTAAAATTATACTTCACGAAAATAATAAGGTAGAGTTAAAATTGTTTAATGATGGGAAATTTAAATTGTAAGCAGCGCGGTTGGAGATATAAGCAAATTGGGGAAATTTTGCAGATGTATTAGAAAGGAGTCGACTTTTCATAATTTGTGTTTACCAAGTCTGACATAACTACCTCTTGTTAATTATTTTATTCTACAAGTTCTTTTCTTTCTTACTTGCAGAATTGAAACTCCTTACTTTATTAGTATTAAAGTATGTATATAAGGAAATTAAAGACAACTGCTTTCCGTTATTTAACAGCTGCACGAAAAATGCAACCCATTCTGACTTCTAATATTGGCAGCAATTACTTCAAATTTAATCGAACCACTCTTTCGCGAAAAGCACGAAAATGGCAAGTAAAAGATACATGGATAAATGACAAATATCAGTTTGGCATCTCTAAACATTAATTTCTTTTAAAACCATGTGTTTCCAAACTCCAATTTTATAATGTTTTATATGTAAGTTAAAAGCGGAATGACACCCAACTTTTTACATGGCCCAGGAAACGTCAACAAGTCAACTGAAACAAGTAGTGTACATGAAATAAAATGACTTCAAACAGCACGAACTACCCGAAATCATGTGAATTATTGTGCCTCTGGTTCTTAAAATATGAACTTAAAACTGTTGCATTTCACTTTTTCAAATTGCATTTCCATTGTCTTTACTTTCCTTATATAAATACTTAATTACTGCCTTCGAGATCTATTGGGTGATTGCATAAGTTCGTACCCGATTTTCATAGATGCCGTAAACTTCACTACACGGCGGAGTTCAAGTCTGTTTTGGTATTTTATATGCACTAAATAAGTGACGATATATGTAATGGGGAACGAAAATATGTATTTGTGGCATATAATGTTGTACAAGTTTCGGAAAGTTTTGAATGTTGGTACTGTGCAAAAAAACCTACAGAGCGTTTATAAAGATCTTGCACCTGTTCGACAGACTGTTAAAGTAGTTTGACAAATTTTGGCATAGTAATTTCAACTCGGAATTCCAACCCAGCTCTAACGGCATTCCGGCATTGATGATGACGTTATGCACGCCTTGGTGAAAAATAACCCAAGGATTTGAAGTGAAGTTATTGCTGAGAGGATAAATATCTACAGCTCGACAGCGTTTAGTCATTTAAAGAAGCTTGGATACATATCCTACTCGATACATGGGTACTGCATCGTTTCACCGAAGGAAATAAGCTGAACCGCGTGAATGTGGCCGTTTCTCACCTTTCACGCAATAAAAATGAGCCTTTTTTGGATCGACTTAAAACAGGCGATGAAAACTGAATTCTGTACGTCAATAGCGAAAAAGAACCCGGAAAAATCCAGGTGAAAATAAAAACCCATCGAAAAGCCTACTTTCCGCGCATTAAAGCCGTTGCTGAGCGTTAAGTGCGACTTCAAGGGAGTTATTTATTACTAGCAACTCCCACGCTGCGAAGCAATCAGGGCGAGCAAGTACTGTGAGTAAGTAACGGGACTGAATGCGACTAGTCAAGTAAAACGACCAAGTTTGGCCAATCTTATTAGACCAGAGCAGGCTTGATTTGGATGGGGACACCATTCCCTGTGGGGGATCCATTCAAATTTATACAGATGGCTCTAAACTACAGGGTAGGGTGGGGGTGGTGTTTTCTCAGAGGCACTAAGCATTAGCTTATCCTTCCGTCTTCCAGACTACTGTAGTGTGTTTCAGGCGGAGGTCATGGCTATTCAGGAAGCTTTGAATTGGTTGAGGGAGAACGAAGCTCCAAAGGACATCTGTATCCTTACAGATAGCCAGGCTGCTTTGCTATCCCTTGATTCTGTCCTATCGACATCTAGGGCTGTTAACAGCTGTCGCTCACACTAGCTGGCTGAACGATATCAAATTCACCTGCGCTGGTTCCCGGGGCACAGGGATATTCCAGGAAACTACGTGGCTGACGAGCTTGCAAGACTTGGTACCAACCTGGAGATCCAACCGGAAAGGACTACTCTTGGTAGGACCCTGGCAACCTGTAAGATGTTGGTTAGTACGAGGGCAATTAGCGAACCACAGATGGTAAAACGGCACTACGTGCCATACGTCCAGACAGATCTGGCCTAAGCTGGATCTCAGGCGCTCCAAGTGTCTGCTTTAGAGGGGCAGATCTGACCTTAGAATAGCTACTGGGGTAATCACAGGCCATTTCCCTATTGGCTTACACGCGAAGAGACTGGGTATCTTCTCAAACGACTTCTGCAGAAGCTGCATGGACGAGGAAGAGGAGGAAACTATTTTCCACTACCACTGCAGGTGCCCTGCACTGGCACGCAGGCGAGAGTCCTTCTTGGGTAACTATTTCTTTGATAGTCTCTGCGATCTGGCGGCGATTGACGTTACAGATCTTTGGCGCTTCATCGACAGCTCCGGATGGTTCCAACGAGGAGGTGGAGGGAATTCTCCTGGATTCCCGTGGCATTACAATGGGCCTTTTGAGGTCTAATTGTGCCCTTTAAGGCAGCTACACAAACCTAACCTAACCTAACCTATACAATTTAAGTCTATCAATAAACACAGCGTCTGATCTCAATGGATCCCTAAATATTTAAATTCAAATTGTTTCCAGGGCAGCGATAGCATTTCTTGCACCCATCATAAGCCCCTATTAAAATTGTCAGTATTTGCGCATCGATATATAGTATCGACTATTTAAAAAACTCCGATATCGATACAAATAAATATCGAAGTAAAAAGTATCGATACAAAAGTATCGATTATTTTTTTAGTTTTTTGGATAAATTTTTTTAAACACAGAATTTAATACTATTTGGTCAATTATAAATGCTCCATAAGTGGAAAGAATTATCTATTTCTATGAAATAAAATAATTGGATTATTTTTGTGCTATTTATTTGGTGATTTCTAAAGTTACATAAAAAAATTAAAATTATATTTCAGCAAGACGAACAATTCGTTTAAAATCCCCAGTCCTCTTCTGAGATTCTAAATAAAAGAAGCAGTCGCGATAAACGCTCTGGTTTCAAGCGACTGTGTCTGGCTGGGTCGATTAGCGATGCTATAGAAAATAAACGCTCGCATCGGACAGAAGTAGCAGGTATACTCAAATATTTCACTACAACGGGGTAAGTGTTAGGAAAAGACTGTTTTGCTTCTTCCCAGTATTTGAGAGGATTTTTCCTTCGAGAAATGACTGAGTTAAAAAACTTCGAAGCTCTGATGGAATTTCACCAGCAGGTTCATCAGGAAGGCAGTTGCTTTTCACTTCATTCTCGTGGTGCGACCATACGTCGCGGAGAAAAGTTTCTTCTGTTGTGGTTGCGGCATTTTTGGACTCTTCCTCACTTTTCTTTCTCCACGCCTTCATTTTCAATCCCATGGCTCGTATTGCATCTGTCGCAATTAAATCAAAATGGGGTACTTTCCCCTGCGTTGTCAAAACGCAATTTCATGCTCTGTTTCAGCTGCATGTGAAGTACCATGCCAATCGTAGTTACAGGCTTAGGATTTTCGAGAGCTGTATTAAGACACTTCAGGATCGGTATCACTTTGCTGCAAGTAACATCTTCGGAACACAATTCCCGGGTGATTTGCTCGAATAGGTTTAGAAGATCCATAATTTCGTGAAGTACGTCGAGATCCTCTTGGTCCAGCATTTTTTCGCCATTATTTCCTCTAGATTTTTGCGCTCGCAGCGCGTACTTCGCCGAATTCACTGTTGCGGCCATTTCGAGGAATGTTTCGACCATTAAGTACGTAGAGTTCCATCGTGTATCTACCTCTTGTTTCAATCTGAGAACTGTATTTCAAGCAGTCATCTCCAGCTCCCGAAATTTGTCGGCCGGCTGAACGCTTTGCTTCAAATATTTCACCAGTTTCTTGACTTTATCCACGATTTGTTTTTATTTTGGGCACAAGTTTCTTAGTTGTTATTTTCAAAACGATAGAAAAAACTGTTGTTGGGATGCAAGAATCGATACTTCGACTACTACCAACTCGATTCTGAAAATTTCTGAACTCCTTGATTAGGAAAAATTTGACTGAAATACTAAAAAAATAACCTAAAATATATATGACCATATTTTTTAATTGCATAATATATCATATTTTATGTACATCCATTTGTTGATAGTTTTCTTTGTTTAGCTCCTTTATTTCTTTTTAATTAAATTAGATGATCCCCTCCCCCCCCCGCAAATCCTGCGCATTTGCCTGCGAACATACCTTACTTACTGTGGGTCAATGTTTACAAGAGGAACTTTATTGCTTGAACAAGAAGTTTGATTTCATTAAATAGTGGTGGGTAACACATTGGCCGTTACATAGTTATCTATTGTTTATTACCGTTTATGGCAATATGATCAAATTTTTGATGCGGAAAAGACATTACCATCATACAACGATAAACTAACATTTAAAAATGCGTCTGCATAATCCCGCAAGGTTTTTGTACTCATTTTGTTAAATCTGAAACTTAGTCCTGTCGTCATCTGTAACGTTATATAACTTGATGAATCATTTCTAATATTCAAAAAAGTTAACTAGAAGTTCTTCAGCAAAAACTCGATTTTTTCGACCTCGCATTTTGCTTGACCTTGACAACTATTGTAATTCACGACTAATTGCGTACCTATCCCATAAATGAGTTTCATTTCAGTCCTGACATCTAAATCGCATTAAGCAGATAGCGTGAGGCGTATGCTTGAACAAGAAATATATTGGACGATATTTCTAATGAAATTGTCAATTGACAGCAGCGATAATAAATCAAATAAGTATCTGAACGACAATCTCCCAAGAAAAACCGACAACCAACTGAAATTTCGAGTACCACCTACTCCACATCTGTGCGAGCCCTGTATATGCTTAATGATCATCATTAAGTAATTTGATATGCGGCTATTTCTGGTTCGTCTTTTACAACTGACCGATCATTGGTCGGGTAATCGCTCGGTATTTCCAAGACAGCAACAATAAAGTAAAAAATCGTTGATACCCCACGTCATCTTATGCCGCAAGAATTACTGGATGCGGGCAGAAAAGTTTTTAAAATATTTCGAACGCGTCCAAACTTCGGGAATCGGTTTTCGTGTATTGATATTTTCTGAAGAAGGTTTTATAAGAACTCGTGCTCGAGCAGGAGCTTCATTTTGTCGGCTAATAAAATGCGACAGTAATGGGTGGACCCATGATAAAACTTTGACAAGGGATTTTTGTTGTGACAGCTATGTCTGAGCTCACGTTGAGGAGTTAATGAAGCAGAAATAGATATAAGGGATTACTCTGATAAAATTGTTATGACTTTGAATTGAAACTGATTTTGTTTTTGTTTTCTTTCCAGCTACTTGTCGGCGGGCAAACAACGACAGCAGCAAGTGCGCAGTCACCATTATCAGGTGCTAATGCACCTTCTCTAAGTCCTTCAGGCGGCTCAGGGACAGGGGCACCGACCGGGGCATTAAGTCCCGGAGCCATTTCGCAAACATCAAATGCTCCCGGAGTAGGAACCTGTTGTGAGAATGGCCGACCTATTATGACGGATCCTGTGTCAGGCCAAACGGTCTGTTCGTGTCAGTATGATTCAGCTAGGTTAGCACTATCAAGTTATTCAAGGATACCGACAGCTGGCGTTGGAGTTTATGGAACACCGTACCCATCGACGGATCAAAACCCTTACCCTAGTATTGGAGTGGATAGTTCCGCGTTTTATTCACCTCTTGTAAGTATACGATTTTGTTATTATTTGAAATTAAGTATTCTCTAAATTTGCTAAGGAAAAATCAACGTTTTCTGTTATTATTAAAAATAATTCGCGTTATTGCTTGCTTCTTAAAAAAGTATAAAGCACTTACGTTCATACCTGAGGACCTCAATTACCAGTGGGTCTTTGACGAAAGTAGTAGAATTGTTTCCAGTTTGCAGGAAATTTTATTTCCCAAAAGTATAGTAGCTAGCAAAAACCATTTGCACAATTGGAGTCTAGGGGAAAGCTTTCTAGTGGGCAAAACATAACTTGGAGCAAAAATGAAGTAAAAAGGGGAAGCAAGGAAAAGAGCGCGTAATTTTTTCCTCCAACTCGGACAGAGTGAAATGTGCGGTGAATAAGTGATGATAGTCGACCTTAGAGCCTACGCTATATTGCACGGAAACGTGATATTGTAGCAATGAATAATGGTCACTAAGTGATGGAACCGAGCAGGGCTAAAAGAAAATATATGAAAAAGGTGAAAAAGCGTCACTTTAGTGGGGCGAAAAGGAAAAAATGTTAAGGGGAAAAAGAAATGGTTTTCATAAGCTCTGGATGAAGTGCTAAAACTCGAAGACAAATGATCCGAATAAAAAAGCCGCACGATGATGTTCGGAGAAGGAAGGAAGGAAGTGACTGAACCAGAAATTGAAAGATGACACCAATCCTGACCAGACGCTAAATGAATACATGATTAGATGGTCACTTGTGGTCCTTTTTTTTGCTAACGAGAAAACTTCAATGTTTTCAATGATAGTGGACTGAAGAAGCACTTATCAGTGAGAAAGGTACATTACTCTAAATTTATTACGTACTTAAGCTGTACTCCATTGGAAATTGATACAGTGCTTTTGAACTTAAGAATTAATCTGGCAAATAAGTTGCAATTGGGTGTTGCGATGCCAAAATGTATGTAAGTGGTATTATGTTATAAGGATATTTGTGAATTAAGAAGCCTTTTTTCATTGTAATATTCATTAAGGCTCTTTCTAGACGTACTTATTGAAAAAAATTATCACCATAATAAAGGAGTCCTACTCAGAAGCCCAATGTCATTCCTACACAAGGAAAACTGTCGGACTCCTTCCAAGTGCTGAACGGAATGAGACAAGAACGCATACTGTCACATTTACTTTTCCTGATCGTCACTAATCAGTGCTTCCTAGACGACCACCAATCGCGAGGGATTAGATGGAATCTTTTTATCCATTTTACGCACCGCCGCCGATGCACCTCTCCTATCCAACAAACAGAGTCATGTAGCCCAAATGTCCGAAGCCCTTAGAAGAGAAGGTCGCAGAGCAGGGCTTAAGATCAATGCTGCTAAAACCAAACTTATGAGCTTAGAACAAGTGGATAAATTTTGCTATCTCGAATTACAGCAGATGACGAAGCTGAAGTATATGTTAAGGCTCGAATCAACAAGGCCGAGTTTCATAATAATACTCTTGCTGAGATCTGGCGCAATAAAAACATCTCCAGCTGCATAAAACACCGGATCATCGAATCAAACGTTCAGTTGTACACATTGAAAGTGACCTGGCAAATATCGTCTAAGGTACAAAACCTTTGTCAGTCGGTGTCTCCGGCATAGCCTTAACATCCATTGGTCGGAGGTCATTACTGCACAAACTTACAGGCCAAAACGAGATAGACAGTGGAATCCCCACGGGACCCAAGGAAGACGACGAATTAGACGACCGCGCAATGACATGAAAAAAATCCGTCGAGAGTGAAGGTACCTAGATCAACAAATCGTGGCCACCGTTGAAGGTGTTGGCGCAAACCGGACTAGGTGGAGAGTCGGTGTAGTACTATCCCTATGCCCCACAAGGGGTTAAGGCAACCAGGGAGAGAGAGAGATTATTGATTAAATAATTAAAATAGTAGCTTTATCGGGATACTGTACGTTTTTTTTCGTTCTTGACTTAAGTTTTCAATAAATAATAAAGTACAAGTAACCTGTGTGTATGTGTTTATAAAAATAAAATAAAAAATAAATAAAATAAAATCTATAAGCTTGAAAAATCATAAATATACAAATACACATCATATCATTTCTAGAAGATTTCTGTATAGACAAAGTATAATATTAATAGTCGAGAAAATCCGATACGCTAATACATTTACAAAGTGAAAAATATACTAAAAGAACCAACTATATATTGACACTGAATTCAAGTTTTAATTGCTATATTTATTAACCAAGAATTTCACGTATTTCAAGTTATTTCTCCAACTTAACATTTCAACTACTTCTGCCTCTTCTTTTTTACCTGAAATCTGGACACGAAATTCAGTCATAATAGGACATTTGCCAGGGAAGTACAATAAAGTTTCCTCCTCACAGAGATCACATAAGGAGCACATACCCGTTTTCTCGTTCCTCCATGTACTACCATTTAATTTGTGAAGGCCGTACCTATACTTCATTATTGAACTGATCTTTTTCACACTGAACTCAATTATAAACTAATTCACCTCAATGGAGTAGTTGAGTTTCTCGTACAGCTCATGACTAACCTAGGACTGCTGATGAAATATTGATATATAAAAATATAGATATATCTTTTGTGATAATATCGATATTTATGACAAATAGCTTTTAGGATGATATATCGATATTTGGATACATAAAGAATATCAGCGTTGATATTTTTTTTTTTATTTCTTAGTAATTTTTTAGAAGGTAATTTAGTAATAGTGCATTTTTTTTCCACTTATCAATTTACGAAACTTTTTAATTTGCGTTAATATTTGTTTGTAAAACGGTACAAATTTCACTGTTTGGGATCTTCATGTCAGCTGTCAGCTACGCGCGAGGCGAGAGGTTGTGTCAGCAATGCTGGTATAAGCTAGTTAAGACAATTTATAGCGTAAGGAGGAAAAAGAATATATGTATAATAAAATACATATATAAGAATAAATGTAAGAATAAGAAATTCATAAACAATAGTTAAGTGCTCTTATATGGCGTCTGCAGTCAATTCTGCAGTTGTTTGGAAGTACTTCAGGAAATTGTACTCGAAAAACGTTTCGTGCAATTTATCTGGGAAAAATTATAAAATTAGCGCATAATAAGAAAAACTAAGGCTAATAATATTAAAGCTATCACTAGTAATGGGAGTGATGGACGGAAAGTTCGAACACTGGTTCTATTGCTGATGAGGTAAAGGATTTAGTTATTGATAAGGTTTTTTTTGCTTTTCTTTTTTAAACTTATTAACCTACATGGGTTAGGTTATCTTGACATAATATCTTTTAATCTTGCAGTTAATCGATGTTTAGTCATCGATAGTTTCGGGGACAAAACAATACATAAGTAAAATTATTTGTTGCCAATTTCAATCTCTTCATTCGCATAACACCACTTTCTATTTGTCTACTGTTATCATTATTTTCGATTTTCCAAGTTTACTCCAAAGTTTACAATAATCCTGAAGCTTTTGAATCTTTCTTCGCAGCTTAATAGGATCATCTGATAGAATGACAATATCATCCGCATACAAAAGCATTTTAATCTCAATATCATTAATCGGGAATCCCGTTTACAAGCTTTCTTTTAGATCGTTTATAGAAAAAGAAAAGAGCAAGGGATTAAGAAAATATCCTGCATAGAAAATTCTTCTGAGAGTTTAGTTCGGTCCTAAATGTATGTTTTCATTTCTTTACACAGTCCCTGCAAACTCTCATTAACTTGCTTGACAGACCATTGTTCTAAAGTTTAACGAATAAAGAATTACACAGGCCTGTGAATTTTAACTTTTGATTTCCTCAGTTATTTACAATGTTTTTTTAGGTGATAAAGTGTGCTGATTTCAAAAATAGTGTTGGTTTTTTTCTATCACATCAATTAAAAAAAAGTCTGACGCAATTTATTAAGGTAGTTTTCAGGAGCGGTTACGTAAAACTCATACGGCACTCAATCTACATTGACTTCTTTATTCCTTTTCAAGTCCTTTAAAACTTCTATAAGTTCCGCCCGTCCGTCTATTAAAGAATTATGAAAATAGAGTGCATATAAAATCGGAGCTCGTAGGAAATTTGGATCAGTTCTATGGCCTTATAGTAACGTTAGCAATTAGATATGTCATTTGAGTTGAATTTTCCTATTCTGCAGACATTCAATATCATTGTTGTTTATACTAAATTTTGGCTGACAAATGTTCACAGAGTTCGCTAACTTTTTGTTTATATCTTTCTATGGACTGACAGTTCCAATAAAGAGATGTTAGTAATGAGATAGATTTTTCATTTTCTATGTTACCAGATTTTTCAAGCACTAACTTTAAACAGAGTGGAAAGTGATCCACAAATGTCTGTTTTCTACTTCAAAGCTTCCAATTATAAAAGAGATATCATATGACATTGTAATTAAATCATTCACTGATGCCCTATTGTCACCCACATATGTATAGTTGCCGTCAATATTTATAGAAGTTCTTCCATTTAAGACGAATAGACCGAAGTCGTCAGAAAGTTTCAGAAATTTAACCCCTTCTATATTCATCACCTGGTCTTTTAAACTTCTGTAACTTTTCACCTTTGTATTAAGGTCAAATTCTACCCATCCACATACCACCTTTCTACACTCTATGCATCCACTTTCTACCCACCCACTCCTGCCTCTGATTTCGATGCTTTTCATCTCAATAAAAAAAAACCACCCACTCACATCCCCCCACTACCCATCAACGCACTTTTCAGTATCATAAAACCAGAGATTTTTTTTAATATTAATGTAGTAAATTGTGTAATAATTAATGTTTTGAAAACAGGAGAGGATTCTATAGAGTTGTTGCAGGATGAAGTAGACGCTGGTCGTACTTTGAATAAAAATAAGCTACAACATTATGGAAATAATGATTAATGGATGAAAGATGCTTTAAAGAAACATATGTAATTGTATAAGGAAATATTTGTATACCTTTGTTATAATTTGCCTTTTACAAAATATTTGAAGAAGACTTCTGCACAAGGAAATAGTTGTACATCAGAGCAATTCAATACCTTAATCATGTTGGTGGGGTAAAAAACTTCTTATAAATTTCGACGCGGTTCAGGTCAGGGGAGTTTGGGGGCCAATTCATAATATCTAATCTACGACTTGCGAGGAAATCTTAATTCTTCTTAGTGGTGTGCTTTGGGTCATTGTCTTGTTGAAAAATTGATGATTTCACATCAAGTTTTTATTTGTTTATTTAGACTTTGAAAGTACCATTCTTTTAATATGTTTATGTTTTAATCTGCATTCATTAGACCGTCGGTTTTCTTAATTTCACCCACACCGGAGTTGGATCAATGCGTTGAGCCCCACGACCACCATGCCATGGGACCCGGGTTCGAGACCAGATGACCAGACCCCGTGAGAAATTATAATAATCCACTCTGTCTCTGGGCTGTTGTCTAACTCGCAGCAATGCAAAAACAAGACTCAAGCTTTCTCACTCCCCTTAATCTAATTCCCTTCCGGCCAAAACTATGCTAACGCATCAAAGGGTTGTCCCCTAGGATTTGGCCACATCGTATAAAAAAAACCTCGAGCATTAAAACACCCCCAAAACAGTATTTTACCGCCTCCGAACTTTTTTGTTGGGATGACGTCCCGATATGACAGTGCTGTGCCTGGGCTTTTCTATGTATAGCGGATTCCATCAGACGCAAACATATTTATTTTGCTTTCATCTGTCCACACAACTTTTTCCCATTCAGATTTAGTCCAGTTCTTGTGTTCATTTGCGAAGAGTAGACGTAAAGCCTTATATCTTTTAGTAAAGAGTAGTTTCTTGACCTTTTTCCGAGCTCGAAATCCTAATCTTTTCAATTCCCTCTGCACTGTTCTTACTGATACATTAACACTGTAATACTCTTTAACTCCTAATGCACGTTGGTAGCCGTTTTTTAAGACCCAGACGATATTAATCTTCATATGAGACGTCCTTCACTTCTAGTCAGCTTTTATTTATTTCCACCTTTCTTACAATTAGCAGGTATATCATTTCTTTTTCTAATATTGCAGTGGGGCAAGGACTGATTAGTTTCGAACCAAGGAGACACTCCCTCGGGGCCTCCACTTCAGGGAATATTTAAAAAATCAAATCTGAGATTTAAATTTAAGGTCATTCCTTGGAAAATGCTACTCCGATTTATTTGCAATTTTATACAGAGCTTTTAATTACTGTGAAACGGTAGTACCGAAAGAATTTCAGCAAAAAAGTATGTTCATAATTTTCAAAAATTTTCTTTTTAAAAAATATTTAAATAAGAGTTTTTGTAGAAGGAACTATTTCTATACCAAAATTATTATTTTCCTCTTTAAGCTTTTATTTAACTTGCAGCGTTCGTATGTATGTCTTTCTGGTTCAACAATTTGTAATTCATTTTTCGGCCACTTCCTGGCAATATATATTTTAAATGCTGGAGGCGTCAAAGTAATACTATTTTAAAAGTTTCTATTTGAAATAAAGCCTCAAGTTTTTAAAATTTATATTTCAGGTTTTGAGAAAATCTACTCCTATGATCATTAACCAAGAAAAAGGAATATTCTATAATTTGAGCTTTGATAACAAATTTGAAAGCAAATATCTCGTGACTGAGAGGTTAGAATCAGAAGGCGCGTTTAAGGAGACTTATCTAAATCTATCTCACGGTGCAAATAAAAAAATTTTGACTAAGTCCGAGTCCGACTCAAGCACCGAAGATTCCGTACCTTGGAAGGTTGCTGATTTCTAAAATTGTGCTAGTTTTATTTTTCTGCAAAATTTACATAAAGCTCTATCAAACTCTTATTATTTCAAATTTTTGCTTTGCTATCGTGCGGGAGTGAGGAGAGGGTGTGGTATTTTTTAGATATTTTTCATCATAAGTCGAAAACTAGGGATAAAACGAAACAAAAATATATTTTATAATGTGCAAATCAAGCCCTTTCATATGATACCCCACTTGAGATAGTAACCCCACTTTCAAATTTTGACCCCCTCCCCCTTCGTCCAGCATTGCAATGAAATAAAAAATATTTTTTTTTAATTTTTCATTTGTATTAAATTTGGGTAAGCGTGATTTAGAACTATTCTAAATTTCAAGTCGATAGCATTAGTAGTTGCTGAAATAAGAAGCTGTGAGAGACAGACAAACATAGTCGCACCATAAGGGTTTCTTTTTCTACATTGGTACGGAACCCAAAAAAATGTTTGAATACACTTTTCACTGCATGGGACGGAGGTTCAAAGAAAATCGTTAGTCTAAAAATCTAACCTTTTCTGTTTTTGGGCATCAATCGTCGTACACTAATTTTCATCGTAATTGGTATAGAAATTAGAAAGTGGGAGGGATGTGACATACATACAGACCGACAGACCGAAACTGTAATGGTTCCTATTTGCTACGGAACCCTAAAAATGGAGAAATGTTACTATTTGTTCCGGAAATTCCTGAAACGCTCGAAACGTCGAAAGATTCTAGTTTTGGGTAAAATTTATTTTTCAATTATACACAAAATTAAAAAAAATACTAAATATTGTACATGTAAATAATTTTAAAACGCATGGACCACCGGGGTTATTTTTCTTATGTTCCATATGTATTTATTCGGTATTTATTCCTTCATCGCTGCTCGTCCACTCTAAATTTTAATAATTTAATTTAAGCGGGTCCTTGCTGAAAATGCCTTTCCAAATTGTAGTAATATTAAAAGATATTACGTGCCACACACAGGATCTAAAGGGAAAGTCTTTTACTGTGGTGAATTATATCCATTGTAACTTCAATAAATAAAGGTGAACTGCCCATAATTAAGCAGCAACAACGCAAAAACTGTTTGTATAACACTCGCAAGTCGGATTACGTACAATAAATATTCCACAATATTACTGTGTTGGAAATTTATTAAAAGAATCGTTGAAAGGAATAAAATTTGCAAATTTATTAAAACAAAACGAACAAAGTCCGTCTTTTTCCGACAATGGCAAGGAAGACCGTGAGTAGATAAAAATACTCTCAAATGCAGATTTCTACAAGTTTCATTCATAAATAACGCGGCAAAGGCGAAGATGTAATGCATTACAGAGAAAGAAGATAAAATCCCAGACAAAAGCATCATCGGTGAGGAATTCTTCACCACAAAAAGGGTAAAATATGTGTCTTTTGTAAAAAAATAAAATTTGTATTTTTTGGGTTGAACAAGTTCTTGGCTGTCTACTTTTGCTTTAGTGACCGTTCGTTTTTAATTTGGTGCTAAAGAAGAAAAGATGCAATAATATAAACGATAATATTTCATTAGACCCGTTCTGTATGCAAATTGGGTTTCTTTTCGCTGGACACAATAAAAAAATATTTGAATAAATTTCGAAGATGCAGTTCGCTTGTTTTTTTAAAGGTAGCATTTATGGGTGTCGCATTTTATAAGATTCTATCAAATGGGTTCCTAAATTAACACCTTTATTGTTAATTATTGACCAGACTTTGCATTTAGAATACAAATATTTGAAACTATTATCAAATCGAAGAAGAAATAAAGAAATGCATTCATTTTCACCCCCCCATACAATTGCGCGCCATAGTTTAAGGTCCAAGCTGATTAAAAGGAATACGTAATGAGAGCTATGCTATGAGTGATAAAGTACTAATAAAACATGGTATCATGTTCAATAGATTCATCAAATAATTGGGTTCGAATCCCACCGACGACGACCGGTGGTTGTTTTCTGCTAACAACAGACTGCGATAAAAAGGCCATGGGATTGTAGCGAAAATGTCAGTGGTTCTGAATCCACTTTAAATTGTAGTGAATCCGTAAAGTTGTTCTCCCCCCATACCCCACAAGGAGTTACGAGAACTATAGAGAGAGAATTATGGATAGTATTTAAAAAAGAAATGCAGGACAAAATTGCAATTATATGAAATAATAATTTATTTCTTATTCTATTATTTAAATTTATTAAATTTGAAGGGAATAATGTAAAGTACATCTTCAAAGAAACTAAAGTATTCTGTTAGTACTTCGCGTATTAACAAATTATTTCATGGTGACCAAAATTTTCCTTATATTAGTACATAATATGTGAGAGACTCTGAAGGAACCTTAACACTCCCTAACTTTGTTAAATGTTGATCTAAAAGTTTAAAATTTCAGCATACCATCGATAATTAGGGCATAAAATAAATTTAAACAGAAGAATGGCTTCTTTTTTCCTGTTCATTGGCGAAAGAAATTGGGACCTTAACTCTTCACTAATTAAATCACGAACGAACTCTTCGCAGTCTAGGACGGTTATTTGGTAGCCACCAGATTATAGCTGGTTGGCCTCACATAGACTTTAATATGGTCCACTGTGGTATCCCTTCGCAGCAACCTCACCTGAATCTATTAAACATTACTATACAGTGATTAACTGAACCAGCCGCCGCTATTGGGAAACCTGGTTAGGTCCTTTAACTCAACGCTGTCGAGCTCTTCAAGTTCATTAAGGAAGTCTTCGCCAAGGGTCTGAAATCTTTTCCTGGCCAATGCCTGGCTTTCTCAGAGAAAGCTCTAAATGCTTTCAGCTTCCTCATCCAAACAACTCCGGCAGGAGTCATCGGCAGGAATGCGCATGCGGATGTAAGATTGCTTCATCTGTGCTCGGTGCGCTGATCAGCTTTCATGTCGATTCGTTCAGATGTTCGCCAGAACTTCGGCCGCTTCCTTACCCGATACATCACTATGACAGGGTATACAGCAGAGCATCACCCTGTACGTAGCCCCTAAACTTTGGAGACTGCTCCTGCAATTAGGTATCAGCTGTGAATTAATCCTATACTATTCAAACATATTTCACTACGCCTTTGCACGTCCTTGTGTGAAAGCAGTACCCTTGTCGCCATTTCAGTGACCAGGACCTTTGCTTTAAAGACACTGTTCCGGCAGTCTATACAAGTTTCGTTTGTTAACTTCTCAAACTAAATTACGACCAATAGACTGAAACCTCAGCCCTATTTATATTACTTAGACTAGTTATAGGGTTACTTTCACCTTACTTATTCACCACAGGAGTGAGTCATCCTTGACTTCATATAGGATTTGACATTTCCTTCCCTTGATTTTTAGCCCTCTGCGTAATATTAAACTCACTACTTCCATTTTCATATCTTTCCACTTTACAATATTTAAACTATGAATTGGGCATAAAACATATTTCTTCAGAACCGGTCATACATATACATACATATGTCGAAGGCACATTTGATGCAATTACAGGCGATTGTCAGATGTTTTATAAAAGTGTCAATAAAAATACCTAAAACAAGGCAAAGCCTTGCTTTTGAGGGGACTATACGTCAGGTTAGCTGTGTCTAATGGCAGAACCTCTAGCACAGAACCTCTACTGCGTTTTAGTAGGATTTTTTTTAACTCTAAGGTTTCAATCTAATACTGCGGTTCGACTACCATCAATTGTGTCTTTATAAATTATAATAGTATTAAAAAGGATTTCTAAATGGTGTAATCAACGTTTACGTGCGTTTATGCGCCTAATATTATGCAACAGCATTAAACTTATTTTTAACACCAAAATGGGAAACCCCACAACAGCTGAATTTCGCTAATTTCGGATTAAGATGGTGTTTATTTGCATAAATCCCTGAGCTCCTTTTGTGCCAGACCATTTGCATTTGTTTACAGTAGTTTTATGGCTCTAAAGTGCATGGAATGTGCAATTGCGCGATTGTTCAACGCCGTTTTAATTATAACGACATGCATTTTGCTTGAATGCTGTTTTATGTTGTTCTCGTCAGTTTTATGCTTCGTAAAATTTTTTACTGGCGAACTTTTACCGCGATTTGTTAGAATAACGACTATCTTCGCCCGTTAATTAGTTAACAAATAGACAATTGAAATAAATCCGGGAGCTACAAATATTGCAGCTCGATAGGCGCACTCGACCTTAAGTAATTCACTGGAATGTGTTTAACCAGCGCGGGAAAATTGTATTGCGGCAACAATAGGTTCAGCACCTGTAAAAATGTTATAATACACTTTCGTGTAAACATCACGAGAACATAAGCATGATTATTGCTTTACATGAAACTTTATACCTTCAGTCGCGAATGAGTTCGTTACGTAAACCTTAACCAACTTGACGGTGACCAGGCTTTATCTTCTTTTTCCGTTTCTTTTTTTTTTGTTTTCGTGCATTAAGCGTGCGGACATGAACAAATACATTCCTACGTGAGCACATTAAATCTTGTTTAAGAGTAAAAATAAGTGAATCGTACGCTTTAATCCGATTACTATAAGCATTCGAGCATAATGTGTCAACTGCAATTACTAAGCCGGGCAGCATCGAATAGGTTTGTTTTATTTCATAATAGCTTGTTGAAAATAGCCAAATTACAACCTTGTATAGAACGTACTTATTGCCTGAAGGGATTTATCGGGACGTGCAACACAATCCAATACTGCACACCCAAAAACATGTGCAAATGGCGCTCTCCATTTAAATACACTTTACAATATTACCTGAAATCGATGAATTCGGTTCGGTAGCCTTCCATGCGCTTGATTTTAAAAAAAAAGTATAAAACCTGGTCAAGAGTTTTGAGGATTACACCAAAGCTTCAAAGAGACATATAATCGCCTTATACCTTCCCCTTTGCGTAGGTATTTGGTTACTAATTTATTATATGGTTGAGTTGAGCAAGTCGTAATTGGTAAATTCGTGACACGCTAAACCTACGAAGCAAATCAACGCGAGTTTCACTACAGTGCGTGCACACGGCAAGAGTAAGCAAGTCAAAATGTAATGCATCTCGAGATACTCTTAAGTTCATTGTCTTAGGGATTCTATTTGTAAACAGTGGATTGAGATGGAGAGAGATTTGAGCTTTTTGTGCGTGTATAACTTTCCACTTCTTTTAAATTTATACATAAATTTATATATGCATTTCTTTTAATCCACTAGAATTGTAGAGTATCCATTAAATTAATACTTGGATTTAGCTTTGACGCTAGCCTGGCCAGTCTGTAATTACTATATCTCCGAAATAACAAAGTTTAAGTACGCTTTTAATTTTCTTACGTTTGGTTTTGAGTTAATTTTGATCATATTATTAAGGCAGGCCTTATTTGGATCACCCGTGTCCGTGTAAATGTGCTTTACACGGAGTACACGGATCCGTGTACTCTGTGTACACAAAACGTTCCGTCAAATTTGTTATTAGACTTTCTGGTATTAAGAGGTATATTAATGGGGCTTTTAGTTGCTTTAGAATTAATATGAATATTTACGTTCCGTGTAGTCCGTGTTAATGTTGCGTACACGGAGTACACAGATCCGTGTTCTCCGTGTAAAAGCTCTTTTACACGGTCACGGGTGATGCGAATAAGCACTGCCTATTAATAACACAGCCACACAAAAAAAATATGTTTTCGGGTCTGGAGGTCAGACCATGTTTACTATATGTTTTCGGGGTCGCTGAATCCGAATCCGAGGTCCGAAAAACGCCAGCACGTCAGGGTTCTGACATAACCTCAAAAAACCTCATACAAAATTTTATTCGAGTCCGGGGGTCAGACCATGTTTACCATATGTTTTTGGGGTCGCTGAATCCGAATCCGTCGTCCAAAAAACCCCAGCACGTCAGGTTGTTGACATAACCTTCCAAATATCCCGTTATCTAAGCTATTTAACGCTTCAACGTTTTGACTTTAGCCGTATATTGACCAAAAATCAGTTCAACCCATAAACCCTATTTACTCCACAAAACAAAGATATATAGGACTGTCGGCATCAGCGCTACCCGATGTACACCGCGAGGAGGTTGCACGATCGGATTTTTTACATCATATAGCCCTTATAAGGGCTTTTGGAAACAAAAATTTGAATTTGTGGAATGATTACCCCCGGACTCCAATAAAATTTTGTATGAGGTTTTTTGAGGATATGTCAGAACCCTGACGTGCTGGGGTTTTTTGGACCTCGAATTCGGATTCAGCGACCCCGAAAACTTAAAGTATAGTTGGGTTTTTTGGACGACGGATTCGGATTCAGCGACCCCAAAAACATATGGTAAACATGGTCTGACCCCCGGCCTCGGGAAAAAAATTTTATGAAGTTTTTGAGGTTATGTCGAAACCCTGACGTGCTGGGGTTTTTTGGACCTCGGATTTGGATTCAGCGACCCCGAAAACATATAATAAACATGGTCTGACCCCCGGACTCGAATAAAATTTGGTATGAGGTTTTTTGAGGTTATGTCAGAACCCTGACGTGCTGGCGTTTTTTGGACCTCGGATTCGGATTCGAAAACATATAGTAAACATGGTTTGACCTCCAGACCCGAAAACATATTTTTTTTTGTGTGGCTGTGTAATTGATGTTAATGTCGTTTTCCACTTGATACTTATCTCAGACATAAATGTCGAAGATCTCTGACCCAAATAACCGAGAAGTGTTCACACTTTCCCAGAAAACCCTCTCTCGGATACCAAATTACAGAAGTGTTTTGTTCAGAGACAAATGTCAGACTTATAAATAATAATAATAACAAATAAAGAATACGTTTTTTATGCATAATCTGTCTTTATAAAGTAGAAATCCTACAAAACTCTAGCTACCCTAAAAAGTGTACAACAATCAAAGCCAAAAAAAAACAAAAAATGACACAATACGGTACTCTAAAAATATTACGTAAAAACGACTCTAAAACTTGAAGGCAAAAAATAGTAATAACCTGTAAAAAAGAAAATACAAGAAAGGTTGAAATGCCTCCATGTGAGTGCCAGCTCTAAGAAAAGTTCCCAAAAATTTTGAAAAAATTTCGAAACAGAACCTGAACCAAACGAAAGTACACAATGAACCGAAACCGAAAAAACTGAAATTAGAATATGATTGGCTGAGTGCTTCCAGAGGGTAGATGCAGCTCCGGGCGAAGTTCCTACTTCGGGAACCGCTGCTCCCAAGAAGATGACCTCTCCCTAGAGCTGTTAGCGACTTTTCTAGTCCTGCGGGAGCACTCATCCAAACATATTCTATCTAAACGAAAGCATAAAAATTTCGAACCAATACCAAAGCGAAGAGAAGATTCGTGGACAAGCTGCTGCAAGTTTGCGACTTGTCATTTCCAGTGAAAGACGCGGCTTACGTTTGGCACCGACGCGAAAGATTGACAGATGGAGTTATATGTGTACTGAATGTTGTCATGTGCGGCGTGCGGTCGATTCTGAAAGAAAGCGTTTATAACCTCAGTGCTGGTTCCCCAGTAGAGAGACTATTGAAACGCTCTCCGAAGTTTAAAATGTGCTTTATTTTATTTTTCACATATTTTAAAATGTTTTCTTTTTAAATTTAATTTAAACTCCATTGACTGTTAAAAAATTATGGGGGTGACGATTGCAAGTGGACTTACAATTTAAAGTAGATTCCGAACCACCGACATTATGCCGCAACCCCAATTGCTTTTACGTGTAATATGTTGTCAGCCGAAAATAACCGTAAGATTCAAACCTCGGACCCTCATTCTGGAAGGCAAATCCGTTATCACTTGCTTCATCTTGTACTTTAAACTTTCTCTTTCTCCAGTTCTCGTAACCCCTTGTGGGACATGGAGGGGGAGAAGAACTTTCCCGATTCCAGCCAAGCGTTGCGTTTGATTCACTACAAAAGAAAACACGACGTAGCCTTTATCAATCACTCAATACTGAAATAGAAACAGTAGAAACGTAATGTTCCGTTTCATTTCGCCGTTTCCCTTGATGAGTCACAATAATGACGTCACGTTCTGTTCCTTATGTCAAAAGTAATGATAAAAAGTTCGGGAATTATTACGGTTGTGGGACGGATTTTGTTTGATTTAATTTATTTATTTATTTAAGCTTAATGCAAGCTATTACATAAAAAAATACAAAATAACAAAATAAATACTACAAACTAAAATAAACAATAATTCGGTACAGATAATGTAAGCTACAATATAAGCTATGATTATGATAACTTTAGACTGGGAGGAAGGAGAATTAGGAAAGGCGATCAAGATGGGCGGGATAAAGATATAAGGCTTTGTGAAGGGATGATTTACTCAGATGGAAGTCAAAGGAGGGAAGGTCGTTGCCTTTTCGAAGCATCCTGGTAATTGGTTCGCGTTGACCGTAGTTCGTGCGAAGGCGGTCGAGTCGGAAAAGGGGAGTGGACCTAAGGTTGCGAGGATTGGTATAGATGGGTAAAGACTGCAGGATTGAAGGGCAGTCTATGGCACCAGCTAGTAGCTGATGAATGAAGAGAACGTCGGAAACATCACGACGTATTTAGGGGTTGTAAGTCGATCAGTTTCAGACGGTTTTCATAAGGTGGAAGGTTGAATCTATCTACCCATGGAAGATCACGTAGAGCAAAGCGAATGAACCTACGCTGGACAGATTCAATTCTGTTAATGTGGGTTGTTTGCGTGGGTGACCAAACCTGGCTGGCATATTCAAGGAGAGGTCTAACGAAGGAAATATAGAGAGATTTGGAAACATAAGGATTGGAGAACTCTCTAGACCAGCGCTTCACAAACCCTAGCGCGGAGTTAGCTCTGTTAATTATGCTATCAATATGGGAACGGAAATTTAGTTCACTATCACAGATTATTCCTAGGTCACACAAAGAGGTAACGATAGGGACTGGTACGTTGGTTAACATGTATGTTCTCGGGGTGTTGGTAAGACGCTTGCGGGAGT
Source organism: Leptarthrus brevirostris (assembly GCA_964036015.1). NCBI lineage: Eukaryota > Metazoa > Arthropoda > Insecta > Diptera > Asilidae > Leptarthrus > Leptarthrus brevirostris. The sequence continues at coordinate 84,359,385 of OZ038373.1, read as the reverse complement.
AAGAGATGGACTGGCATTTAGAGACATTGAGCTCTAGAAAGTTTTTCATGCACCATGTGGTGAACGAATCGAGGTCCTTTTGGAGAAGAAGAGAGTCGGTTGTGGAGGAGATATGTTTAATTATTTTCATGTCATCAGCATAAATGGACAGCTCTGAGTATTTTATGACACATTCAACATCATTAATTGTAAGGATGAAAATTAAAGGACCGTGGTGGCTGCCCTGAGGGACGCCGGAACGAGCGACAATGGGGTTAGAAGTGGATGAGCTGAAAAGAACATTGTATTGACGGTTGTTGAGGTAGGATTGAATCCAGGAGATGAATCTGGGGGGGAAGCCTAGGCGATCAAGTTTAAACAGGATAACGCTATGGGAGATCTTGTCGAAGGCTTTACTAAAATCGGTGGCGATAACATCAACATCTTTACCGTTTTCCAGGGCACATAGTGTTTTGGAGACGAATTCGGTAAGGTTGGTGGTTGTAGATCTACCTCTGAGGAAGCCATGCTGGGAGAGGGAAATGTATATTATTAAAATAATGACAATGTCAACTAAGAGCCATGCAAACCCTTTATTGTTGAAGTTCAAAAGATATTATAGGGGACAACCCTTTGATGCGTTAGCATGGTTTTGGCCGGAAAGAAATTAGGGTAAGGGAAGTGAGGAAACTTGAGTCTTGTATTTGCACTACTGCGAGCTAGACAATATAAAATAGTATAAATAAATAATATAAATAAAATAATAAAAGCTCACGGGGAGGCCAACTTCGTTTCCGGGAGTGACATGTTTTTCGTCCTGCCTTTGTAATTTTATGGACGTGTAAAATAACTTACTTTAAAATATTTACGGAACGGAACGTAGTTTTTACTATGACTCCGCCTCTATTTTAAGCTTTGATAAAAAAACCGGTTCATGTACTAATTTTCGTAAATAAAGAGGATGGTTGATTAGTTCAATTAAATTTTAGGCCGACAAAAACGGTTTTGCCCACATTGCACCTCACCCGATGTGTTATTTAAATCGAATGACAGCGTTTTTTAATGCGATTTTTGTTGCGTTGCCCGCATTGTGCTTTAATCTTAAGCTTCACTATACTCCCATTTCCCGTCAAAATTTTTGAGGATATGTCGAGTGTGCGTATCGTGGTGGGGAGAGGGGGAGGGGGTAACTAACTGAAAGACCATGTCTTCAAAATTATACTAACTATTCATATATGCAGGCAGTAGTGCAAAGAATATTACCACATATTGCCACCACAAAATAGTCGCCAAGTTGGAGTGGACAATATCTGATTCGCCGCGGAACAAATTTAGTATAGCCAATTCTAACTGGAGGAGGAGACTTATGGACTTCGCAAGTGGGTTTTAGCTTATTTAACATATTTATAAGCTGATTGAGCTACAAAATAGTAATATTGTACATATTATTATATACATAAGCTAATTTGCTGATAAAATTGATTAAAAGTGGTACTGCAGTATAGGGTTCCGTAGCAACTGAGAACCGGTATAGTTTCGTTCCGCCCGTCAGCCTGTATATTACAGCTGTTCCATTATCTCATTTATATACCTATTAGGTTTCTAAAAATGCAATAAAAATGTTTTAGGACCTTTTGTTTTAACAATTTAGTTACGAACTATTTACTTTTAAGGTCATTCATTTCTGAACTATCGATGCAAAATATCTGACTAAATTCCTAAATGTAGCCTTTAGTGAGTACTTTAAGTGAATGTCTATAACAAACACTGTAATAAAAAGAGTTTATGAAAAATGTTGAAGTAACTCTATGAACCCTAAGCCGCTCTCTTTATATGTACAATATCAGTGGTGAAGGCTGACATAAAGGTTATGTTTTCTCCAATTCAATCGTTAGAGGAATATAAACTCTGCACCTATGTGTATATTTCTAAACAAGCAAATTAATATCATCTGTCTAAATGTTATCATTATAACGTATCGAAAATCACGTGGTAAAAGATATTGGTCTGCTAAGTAAAAGCACTAATTAATTGAAATATAGTACTTTAGTGTAACAAAATCAATGTTCTGGAACGAATTACAAGTTAAGTATTTACCTATCTAAAGTTCATCCACAAATCACCTCAACTTCATTGTATCTTTACCTGCTTTCATTAAATGTGTAAGCGTTCACAGACTGCTATAAAACATCATAAATTTAATTTGAACAATCTTTGACTGCGTGATGATAATAAAATAATAAAACTCCGATTTCACTTTAAGCATTGAACATTTTTCTCGTACATTTATTCCTAAGCAGTCTGTACTGTCTGTAGTCGACCATGCAGAATGCATAAGGTTGGCTGTTAGCTGGTGGTAAGGCAATAAACCGTAAGCAACAATTTAATGAACATTTAAATGGCAATTTGAAATTAATACGGACGTAAAATTATAAATTACTTCAATTACAAAGCGCGTTATCTTATTTTCTGTAAACGTAAACATATGTCAACGCCAAGGGCTGCCAATGTACAGAGTATTGACAATCGTAAAAATACTTTCATTCCGCGTAATAGGTGTTTGCGATTTCTTTAAATATGTATTTACATTTTACGTAATATAATGCTAATCTGTTAAGGGAGCCTGGATTCCCCTTAAGAAAATGCACTCTTTTACCATAGCGTAGAATACATTAAAATCTTGGGAATATTTGCCTCTTTATACACGACCGTGCAGAAGGCACCGACCAAGGGTCAAACTGGCAAAAAGGCAATTTATAATAACAACATTTATTGTTTCAAATACTCTGAAAAAAATTTGGCAAAAGTTAGTAACAAATAACCATCATTATAACATTTTGAACATAAATGTTAAGTTTAGATTCTAGATTCATCGGTATGATCTGCTTTGGACCGTATGACAGCTTCGGCCAAACGAAGTATAAAATATTTGTGAATATTGCCATTTATTTCTATGGCATATATTTAGCATTTTTCTTAAAGAAATTTCACCACCAGTCACTGTAGTAATGGGTGTAATTAGATAGTATTAAAGAGGTATCTGTAAATAATTGTTTAAATAATATAATCAACATGGTAAGACATCACGTCAGGATTTTGAGATATTTGAGGTTATGTACGCGAAAAACGGCGTTCTTTCCTACTTTTGAGGTTATGTACAGGGTGCAAAAAATGTGTGTGGTCTGTCTCAAAGGCTTAATGCAAATGCTAATGACGTCGAAGGGATATACTATATTTCGTAACTTCGAATAGCCATAACTTTGCGAAAAAATATCGTAATTGATCTGTTGAACTCTTAAATTAAAAGGTAAGAGTGGTACTAAATGATGTAACTGGAGAGACAGACCACAAAAATTTTGTGCACCCTGTACATAACCTCAAAAGTAGGAAAAAACGCCCTTTTTCGGGTTAATAACCTCAAATATCTCAAAATCCTGACGTGATGGGCCAATTCTGACCCCGGATTCGGATTCTACGCAGCAAATTACTTCGAACATGACCCTTAGCTTTCCAACAACTAAACCATGTTGACCTGTGAATTTTTCATTTTATATCTATTACGACATTTTGAAGTTGGTGCAAGTAAAACAAACAAAACAACAAATCTATTTTGATTTGCTGACAAAAACATTTATTTTTATTTCTAGAGTATTGAAGGATGGTGGTTTTGATTCGTTATAACAAAAAGAACTTGTATAAAGTTTGATCCTTTTCAGTCCAGCGACATCAATTTCACAAAAAAAAAAACTACTATCCCATTGACCTTTCCGTAAATGTCGATAATGCAGATTAACTCCTATCACTGTAGGAAGGAGAAAGGATATAGAAATTTATACGCTGAAAACCTTTTGGGATATATTTTACAAATCTACAATTTAAAGTAATTAAACTCATCCAGACCCTAAAAACGTTTTTATTAAATTCGAAACTAATTACAATTTATCTTAGTATGTTAAAAAAACTGTTCAAAATGTCCTCCGCCAATTTCTATGCATGCCAATAGCCTACTTCTAATTTCTTCTTTAAGGTGTATTTTCTTCGCTGCGTTTCCGATTCTTCTTAATTCCTCTCTGGTGTTAACAGAACTTGAATAAACTTAATCTTTCATTGTTCCACATAATAAAAAGTCTAACTCTGGAGATCTATCAGGCCAAGGAATTGGTGCATCTCGTCCAATGGTCAGGATCTGGCAGAGTGTTCTCCATTTTTGTTGTTTTATTTTATGACGTAGCCAAAGCCCAGGAGCAACCCTATGTTGCCTTAGCATGTGTTTGTCCGGAAGTGGAATGAGGGAACTTGAATGTCTTCTTTTTCGATTGCTGCGAGGTAGACAACAGTCCAGAGACGGATTGGATTGTTTTTAATTTATTAAAAGCTGATGGGGAGTCCGAGACTTGAACCCGGGCACCATGTCGTGGTGATCGTCCCACTCAACCAATTGATCCAACTCACTTGTGGCAAAATGAATGGTCCTATTAAGTGGTTGCCAATGATACCAGTCCAAACATTGACACTGAATTGGTGCTGAAATAAGGTCTTGCGGATGGAGGTTATGGACGTATGTGATATCATCCCTTGTGAATTGTTATTGATCCCTCCAGAGAATTCGGTCCATGAATGCCTTGTTCTCTAAATTGCATTTTAAAACCAAGTGAAAAATTCCAATCTCCTCTCGTATTCGCGAAAATATCCCTCTTAGGAATGCACGTTAATTAGGGAATATAAATGTATAAATGTATATCCGCGTATTTCTCAAAAGTAAATTCTGCCAATTTTTAATATTTTTAGCTTAAGAATACCCGTAGTTAGCAATTGGTTTTTCAACTATGATCGAATAACTTTTTTTTATAGCAAAGTTTCCATCAGATATTAGTAACAAAACGTCAGGATACTTGGGTGTGAACACTGGCTAACTCAAGCTAATAACGACAGTCGATTATTGCTTAGTTTCGGGTTTATATGCATAGATCCATGATTCGTCTACTGTCACGATCTTATAGACGTCATTTGAAGCACCGCGATTGAATTTTTGCAACATTTTTTTGCACCAATCGGCACGAGCCCTTTTTTGAGCGATTGTCAAATTATGCGGTATCCAACGCGAACAAATCTTGTTGACAACCACATGTTCATGCAATATTGAATATGTGAGTGGAACTAATGCCCAGGCAAGCCTCAATCTCAGGGTATGTAACGTGACGATCTTGCAATATCAGTTCACACACAACATCGATTTCTGCTGGCACAACAACCGATTTAGGACAACCTTCACGAAATTCGTTCTGTAGAGAAATTCGACCACGATTGAACTTGGAAAACCAGCGAAACACGCTAGCGCGAGATAATGCTTCATTACCAAAAGTCGAAGCGAGTTGATCGGCACACTGTTGTTGGTTTTATCCAAGTTGGAATTCATAGAAAATTTTTAAGATAGCTGTTTTCCAAAACTTTCTCCACCTTGCCGTATTGTGCCTTCTTGGAAATAAAAAAAACAGGTGTATTAATTACATGAATTATTCAGAAAATTTGGAAAAATTCTGAACTTTAGGTAATCGTAAAACACTTTTTTCATTTTCGCAAGTAAGTACACCTTAAAGAGTAGGAGTCAAATCAAAGTTATTGAAAGTTTTGGAAAGGTCATTTGTATAAAAGTTTTTTGGCTGGATTGAGTAGATCTAAAGATAAAAAATAAAACAGTGGTGTGCATACCATGAAAATTTTTTGAACCCTTTTATTGTACGTCTTTTACGGGGAATACCTCGTTTTGTATATTTTTGTAGGGGATTTCCCGCTCAATCGATTTCGCTTGTGTTTAGGTTGGGTGGCACACATTTTTTTGTCATTCGTGATGAGCTTGCTTGACGTGACGTCGTTTGACATTTTAATTTTCGTAACTAGAGGAAACGGAGTTGGATCAATGCGTTGCGCCGCACGACCACCATGCCATGGACCCCGGGTTCGAGACCAGATCTCCCCGTGAGCTTTTATTAAGAAATTAAAAAAATCCACTCTGTCTCTGGGCTGTTGTCTAGCTCGCAGCAATGCAAAAACAAGACTCAAGCTTACTCTAATTCACTTCCGGCCAAAACCATGCTAACGCATCAAAGGGTTGTCCCCTAGGATTTGGCCACATCGTATAAAAAAAAACCAGAACAAGTGTAACTTAAACAGAAAAACAATCATGCTAAATCCCGGGAAAAAATCTCATGTTTGGCATTATTTTGAGGAGGAAGAAAACAGTGCAAAATGTATTTTGCGTGGTGTAAAAATAAGTAGAGCAGCACAAAAGCAGGAACAACGGCCTTGCATAATCATTTGAAATTCAAACACCCAGGTTGTTATTTTTTGATTTACTTATACAGTTTTACCATTCATTTAAGTAGTATTATGATTGTGAGTTTTGTAATAATTTGAATAATTGCGCTATCTACGTTCCTGACTAAGGGTTCCTTGTTCGCAGATGAGTATGGTCAAATTTATGGAAGCTTAAGTCATGCTCAAGATAACGCACCCGCAGAATTATCTCCAGGTACCTCCGTATCCACCCGAATGTCCAGTCAGCCTTTGGTGCAACAGTCTCTGCAACAAGTTTTCGAAAAGAAAGCTCTGGGACATCAACGACTCTCTTGCAAAAAAGTACCATTACTTGATTGGCGAAATGATCGCTGTAGACAATTAGCCACTTTCCATCGTCGATCATCATATGGGATTTAAACGTCTGATTAATAATGCTTTGCTGCAATACACTATTTCGGGCAGGACGTACTTCACTGAGAAAATCATTCCAGACATGTAATAATAATAATAATAATAACAGCTGTTTATTAAATATAAATAGATATAAAAAATAGGATAATAATTGACAAAATTTAGATCTAAAACAACTAAAGGTAATGACCGAGGTCGTCTACCAGGTTAGCGTTCTACCTATCTACCTAAAAACTCCTAATATAAATATGAATTCAAAGATATTATTACAATATTAATTAATTCTGTACAGCAATACCAATTTCAATTTATTTCTCAGTATACATAGTTACGCTATCTTTCATTTCAATCTTGCCTACATCTATATACATGTTAGCTTTTTGATCACAGACCTATTCAAACAATCAATATACCTAACAATTACATGGCGATACACTCTCTAGAGCCTGGATGAACGAAAGAAGAAAAAAACAAAAAACAAAAATGAATTCAGGAAAAAAAATAAAAATAAAGAAAGGCACATTAAAAGTTAATTTCATTTAAGAGGAAATCTCTTCTTATAACAGTATTCTTTAAAAATTCAAACAAATGATCCCAACTCTTGCCTTTCAGAAACTCAGCAGCTTCCTCAGGAGACAATTCCAATTTCCCCAGGTATCTATATCTAAGGTCTTTTAATTGAGGGCAAAGCATTCCAGACATGTATGATAGAGTGGTTAGCAAACTAAAGAGCGATTAAGAAACGGCTGAAGATATAGCATTTACTACCGATCTTTGGACTTGTTAAGTAAATAATGCCACATTTCTGAGTTGCACAGGACACTGGATTTCAGAAAACTTTAAACTGAATCATGCCGTTCTAAACATGGTGCATTTTCCTGAATCACATCAGAAAATATCAGAAGAGAACTGTTAGAATGTGTAACGAAATGGAAATACCCATCACTAAAATTCGAGCGATTGTTCACGATAATGGCGCGAATATGGTTAAAGGAGTAAGGGAAACTCTACTTCCTTCAGAGCGTTGCTTCGTACATACTGTCCAGCTGGTAATAAATGATGAGTTAAGAAACAGTCCACCAATAACAGAAATTCTGACTAGTGCTCGCCGCATTGTGACACATTTCAATCACTCGGAATATACAAAACTTAAAAGTAGTCAATCTAAACTTGGACTGCCTAAACATAAACTCATTCGAGATATTCAAACTCGCTGGAACTCAACATATTACCTACTGGAGCGTCTACTTGAACAAAAAAGAGCAATTTCAGTGTATACCAGCGACCAGTGGGAGATTATAGAACAACCTTTAAAGCTCTTAAAACCTTTCGAAGAGATAACAAAAATAACGAGTTCCACATATGCACCTATATCAGATGTGATACCTACACAGTTTCATTAACCAGATACCTAATGAAAGATGCGCTCATTCAACAAACTGAATACGTTGATTATTTTAGAAAGACGTTAATAGAAAATATGCAAGCCCGTTTTAACTTGGAGGATCTGTGCTTTAACAAGACATATTACTTGTCGACATTTTTAGACCAAGAAATTTTTCTTTGACGCTGCCCAAGCTGAACGGGTCCGCAGAGTTGCGCTCTAAGGCTTTCTTTAGACGACGAAAATAATGATTCGGGTCCAGAAATGGTGTCCAAAAGACCTCGTTTAGACAATGCAAGTGGGAATGTCGATTTAGAAACTCATAAACTATTTTGGGCATGTTTTGAATAATCTACGACAGAGCAGCCTTCTGAAGAGCAACCCAAGAATCCCACTGCTGAAGAAATCACCCACTACATCGCGTTAGCAAAGGCTGACAGAAGTATAAACCCATATGAATGTGGTTGGCTTTGAGTACCAATAAGAATGGATTCCCCATTTTAAGTAAGCTTGTTAAACGATACCTAATCACACCAGCAAGTTCTGTTTATTGAGAACGACTATTTTCTGAGGCAGGTTTGATTTATGAAGAAAAGCGCAACCGACTTGATCCCAATCGGCAGAAAAACTAATTTTTTTGCACCACAATCTGCCCCTTTTGGACTTTAAATATTAATTAAAATTTACAAAGCCTAACTAATTAACTTCAACATGACATGACTGCTTTTTGGCTAACTTTTTACATTAATGATAATAATTAATACTAAGTTTGTTTTGTTTTTTAAGAAAAATTAAAGTTTGATTATTTTTAAGTCTATAGTTTTTTGGTTCATTAAAAGTTTACTTTAGACAACAATTCGCCAAATGTCGAATAATACTAGCTATTATTCGGTATTCGACGAATAACAAAAAAATGTCGAGTAATGCCGAATATCGAATAATAGCGAGTATTCGCGGCATCTCTAACAAGTGCTCTTTAGAGGAATTCAAACAACAACTCGTATAAGATAGAGGTTTATTTAATTTTCTCAACGTATTTAAAATACAACAGTTTTAGTACGGTTTCGTGACTTTTCTATAAACTAGTAAATATATCGATATTTTTACAAGGATCGATAAATATCGTGATATATCCCTATCAAGTCAACCGAAATATGCTTTATATTGTGGCGTTGAGCGCTAACCATTCTGTTAAACTTCTTCGAGAAGAAATTTCGCAAGGGTGGGTGGATGAGGCAAAATTAATTGGAAATATAGGGTGACTAAATTCAGTAAGCATTAACGGTATTTTTACAGAGATCTAATTTAGGCGTTTGTCCTAATAAACCAGCTAAATTTAGACCCATTAATCGACATACGTTCACCATGCAACGGATATTAGTTAATATGCAAAAATTGTAGCAAGTTTTATTCCGTAATCAGTAAAAAATTTCCATATACCCACCTACTAGCCTCGCTAATTCTTAACACTATCGAAAGTTATTCCAATGACACAGTGGCATGCAATATGTTTTAAAGGTATGTACCTGCAAACGACATTCAAAGTTTATCTCAAGCTGTGCAAGTATATAATATCTTAAACTGTTAGACGCCCGCTTCGAATATCGAGCGTAAACCTATAAAATTCGTAAAATTAAGTCCTAGAAACTCTTAACAAATGGACCATTTTGTAACTGAATGCGTCATAATTAAAAATTTAAATTTTCGACATAAAAAAGGTTCACATCTGTGATCCAATGTGTGTACCTAGTGCAGTGTCGCGCACAGTGTTATGTGACGGTTTTATAAATATTCATGACTGAACCCCACGGACAAGTGTATTTCAGAATAAATTAATTACGATTTAGGTGGATTTTTCATTCCTGGGCCTTTTGTCATTTAATACAGGTGAAACTTGAAAGAAGAGTAGAAATGCGAGAGTTTTCCTGAATCGGTGTTAGAATCGCACTCGTGACTTGGGTATTAGAAATCGCACCTTAATGAAAATGCAATGGGTGGTTAAGCGTGATAAATTCATAACGCCTAATAACGCCATAATTTCTTTTTTTTTTATTAATTTGAAACGTAACCCGATCATTTTGGTTAATGAAGACTTTCACTTGCTTTAAAGCTCTTCTGCGTGTGCCAAACTACTATTTATGCAAAGGTACAAATTACGAATCTCATTAGACCCGAAAGGAAGAAAAGTGTGAGATACGAGGGAGAATCTCATATTTGTTTACAAACACGGAATCAATGATTGTTGAAAGGAACTTGGTTTGCTTACACCTGATCCGAACGTGTTAATTATTTGCCATTCGCAGTCTGGCGCGATGATTTGCTTTGCTGGACGGGTCTGAAAAATTGAAATGAACTAATTAAAGCAGTTAATTGTTTGGTGTAATTGCATTTCTTCAATTAATTATTAACGCTGCAGCACGTAAAACCAGGATGCATGCAATCTCAGATTAAATTCAGATGCGTGTAAGATGCAGCACTGCAGCCGGCACAGCAATTCTCCTTCTCATCAGATACGCAAAGGCAGACTAGCTGTGCCTGAGTTTAGGTAATTCACTGACCATTAGTCGGAGTTCGGGGACCGTGTTTGGCGTCCCCAGTCGTTTTTTATGAACTTGCGGGTGCAGCAATCTAATTTGCAAATGCATGGCAAAGTTATAATAATTTGCAATATGTGCATTGTTTACGCAGTGTAGTTAGCGAGACAAACGCATTTACAATGCAGAGAGGAAATTGCCGAAACAGATGGTGATAGTATCACGGCGCCTGCAATTATATTGCAGGCATTCGCGAGTTCGCTGCTGGTCTTGGATACCTCTTGCTTGCGTTAATAATGAAGTCGTGACGTATGATATCTCATTTTGCATTCACCCCATAATTTTCTAGTTTATGACTCTAAATTCATGTTAACAAGTTTTTAGGGTATTCCTATATAGAAAGGTGGAGAGAATTTTGTAGTAATTTTTAAGTCAGAAGCGATGGGGATTATCTTTATTTCCCTTAACCCCCTGCCCGTATACCACATCGATACTCTCCCTGGTTTGATTTGGAGCTATCAGACGGAATTCTTGCCTGCTTGCCACTTATAGATGTTGAGTTCCTTTTCCCTCTACAGATCTTCTTCATGTCTTGAGCGTCCTGTATTGGATCCGATATAGAGCTCATTGTGTGATGTGATTTTACTTTTGTTGGTTTTTTTTCATTAAGGACATTTATTGGTACCATATTACAATTCATTTGCAAAGACTTTACCTACAATATATTGACAACTTATATAACTATTTTCTAAGTCGTCGGTGGAGTAAGTGATTACTTTCCATCCCGGAGGTCCTCGCTTCAGACCCCACGGCCGGCGACTCTTTTCTACTGGCAACAGGTTGCGCTGAATTGCCATTGAGGGGTGCAGAGTAATGTCTTAAGGTGGTTCGAAATCCACCTAGGTCTACTTGCGTTGTAGTCAAATCGGATGATGTTCTTCGCCCCGTGCTCCACAAAGAGTTACGGAGAATAGAGAAAAAAATATTTTTTTTTAATTTTATTTAAACTTCAATAACTTGAAACCACTGAAAACGGATAACAGAAATAAACAGACAATAATATTGCATTCAAACCTTCTATCAATTATTGTATAGTGCATACTTCCATCGCAATATTGGCTCGTTTCCTCTACGATGTCTTTTACATAATATGTAAGTAGCTTCTTTCAGGAATTTTTCGATCGGACGACGTTCTCGACAATTTGCCAGAATTGGTAGAATGGTTATATTGATTACTTGTCAAAACACAAAACAAGACAGAAAAGTAATGGCTGTGAAGAAATTGCTTCCGAATTTAAAGTGTATTAGGAGACGAACGTCTGACTTGTTCTTGCAATGGCGTAGATTGACGGCATAACAAATTTCTAACGTACATATTTTGTGCTTAAGCGGGTTTTAAATTTGTTTCGATCGCCTTTTAATTTTTGTTTGAAGAAGAAATACGCATTCCGTGAAAAACATGTTCCAAATGAATCCTCAATACTTTCCACAACTTTGAAATCTTAAATAGGAACTCCCCTTTTCTATTGTACGTCAAAATTATGAAATCATTAGTCGAAAACATTTGTCAATTTGTGACAGATTTGTGTGATGTCAAAAATCAGAATTTTCCATTTCTCCTGAAATGTATCTGGGATCGAATAATAAAAAAATTGTTTGATATTTTTCTGCGATCTATTCAATGGCGCTAAATTTACGTTGCTCGGGGTTTGGGCGGTAGGCAACTTTGTAGCCTTAAATATGACCCCCATTTATTGTAGAGTTGCAGAATAATATCGGTGATTCTGAATCTACCGGCAAACATTGACTCGAATAGGGTGAAGTTTTTCTCCTGCCCCATGCCCCACAAGGATTTACGGAAACGAGAGAGATATCCCAGGTTGATAGTATGATCTCATTTTTTAAGTTTATATTTTTGACTGCAGATACGACAAAAGTGGACGTAGCAGTTGTCTGTTCCTCTCGGAGTCCTTGATTACTGTGAGTCCCCCAGCCTCTCACACTGTGGTGTTTTTTTTTCATTAAGTCCCCTCTCCTTCCATCCTCTGCTTGTTTTCGGTGAGTTCCCTCGTCAGTCACCGTCGGGTGCTTGATTACAATGAGGTCTCCCGCCTCTCACCTTGGGGGTACTTGATTACAGTAACTCACCCTCGCGCTGCTTAATTATCTTGATACTGAGCCGTACTTCAAATGACTGTACACAACTCAAAAGTGCGCCTGCGCTGGAATTTCGGTGCAAGCATCCCTAGCTCGTTGTTTCGAAACAGAGTTGTAGTTTATCTTCTAGCTAACGGTATATGGTGATGTGAGATCTGGCGATCTGGGTGACAAGTTTACCGTACCGATCCAGCGATTGCTGTAATCCTGATTTAGAATCTCGCGTGGTACGAACGAATAATGTGCCGGAAAGCCATCATATTGAAACCACATGTGTTGTCGCACCTCAAGACTTAGGTCTTCGGTATTCTTCACCATTTAAGTTACCGACAATAAAATATAAACTGCAATTAGTACTGTTACTTGATTATATTATCTACATACATTTGCTGCATGCTTGTTTTTCTGCTTTACACTTCGTTTAGAATGTAACTGTTTGATAACTCCAACACAACGAATCCTGTCACGAAAACGCTCAGCATAAAGATTGACAGCATCGTGTAATTTCCTCCTACATTCGCAAAGTTAGAAAAGAAATATGCAGTAATATATAAAAGTTCCTGCACCTGCCTAATTGGAGAGGTAAGTCTCCAATAAATGTCGCGCTGCCTTTGAAGCAGTATGGGCACGGACCAATTCACGATTTTGTACCTAATATTGCGAATAAAAAAATCACCTTCGTGTGTGAGAGGCCATATGTTTTTTTGCGATTACGGCGCCACCTGTGATGAATAGAAGATAACGTTTCGTATAATACCTAAATTGTTTTTGGCGTGCAATCCAAATCTGCAATAAAAATAGGGGTTCCCATTAAAGATTTTGAAGTTGCCCCCACTCCACCCTGTTGGGGTGATGGGCCATTTTAATTTTGTCATAGGCAGATGTTCCCTTTGAAAATATTTAGGATTGTATGCTCTCGGTACAGACCAACAAATTGAAAAATACGTCGCCACACAGTGATGCACGCTCCCTCTAGAGGCACAACAATCTAAAAATATGGTGGGCCACCACGCTTTCGCTATAGGCACAAAAATCTAAAAATACGTTGCCACACGGGTATTCACGCTTTCGCTACATAGGGGTATGGGCGCTTCTGTTACTGTTCTGGCTTTAAGACATTCGAAACCAGTGACTCACCGCGTGATATTAAAAGTGTTCCCAATAGCCGATGACTCACAAGGTGAGTAATGAAAATAATAAATTTAATCTCCATCATAACTGCACAAACGTTGCCGGCTACTGGAAATAGTCTAGATGTACTAGAAATAGATAGACATCGGTCTCGACTGAATTAATCTACGAAAATAATTTTATTGTTTTCATTTTAAATTTTAGGCTAGAAAAATTTGAGCGTACCGTGCTTCGTTTGAACTATTTCGTGCGTCTTTTATTGATACATGTATTACAGGCGTTTGACGCGGTGCGTACCTGTTTCAGGCTAAGAATGAGCGAGAATTATTTTTACTCGGGGTGGGTGTTTCTTGGAATATTTTGATTTGTCAAGTAACAATAAAACCTCTGTAAATACATATATATAATTTATGGTTTCAACTAATAATACTCAAACCTTGAATTTTATTTAAAAGTTATAAAATGTTCGTGTTTGGGATTCGACATTTTTGCGTTTTTGAGTACTTCGTACTTGTTCCTTAGAATAAGGAACTAGAGAAAAGGACATCACTCGGAAAAATCTAAACATTTTTCTGTATGTACGCCCAAGCAATTTATGCGTTTCGAACATGAAAGTAGTAGAGTTTTACTTGTACACAAGAGGTTATAACTCATTTTGATTATATTTGAAATTTGGTGTTTTAAAAATATATTCTAATAAAATTTTTAGTATAATATAACTTTGCTCACCATATTTTATTAGTTTAATTAATTTTACGCTTTAAAAACACTTTGCTTACGCGCCCAAATATTTCAATACTACGGAGACGGCTATGTATGATTTCAGAAGACGACAAAAATTGAAAAACACACCTTGAGCAAAGCGTTTTTCCAATTTAACAATCGTGGCGACACTGTACCTAACCCCTCGTCACTTTGCTTTTACTTGAGATAGCCCCTCCTCTCTATCTTTATTCTAAGTCTTGTCCGGAACCATACAATTGATGATGATATTCCCACTATTTTTGTGACGATAGAAAGTTAGTGTACCTTCTGCAAGAATCAATGGTCTTCTTTTCGGCTCCTTTATTGGAAGTACCATTTTTCCTAACCGAGATTAGGTTTCGATCATTGAAGTATTTATCCTTAATGCTGGCTAAAGCATTTAGGACAGTTGACGTCGAAAAAGCAGGGACCTTTAGCAACTTATTCTTAAACATCATAGGATTTTTTTAAAGCTTTTTAAGTTTTTAACATTTTCGATTCTACTGCTAAAGCACTCTTCCGCACTGTCCAAAAAGGAAACATATTTTTAGTTTCTAAGCATAGAAGATCAATCTTATTTTAAACTTCATGGTCATAAGTTTATTATAGATAAAATAATTCTTAAGGTAAGTGAATTTAGTTTTGAGTTTATACACAATATAAAGTATGTTTAAAAACTGTGGTTTCTAGCGTAAGTCGAATTCTGTAAGATGAAATTATTTTGTTGGGTTTGTTCGGACATGATGACGATAATTTCTACCATCAGAATTTACCTGACAGAATTACTAATGACTTTAAGTGTTTCAATTACAGGGCCCGTTTCCAAAATAAATTCTTCTTTTAGACCATCTTTCGTATTCTTAGTCTTGAATGTAATGAGAACAAATAAGAAGAACCAACAGCAAAAAGCTGCAGTGCTTTGTAAATTTCTCGTAACGGCTATTATCATAAATTTTTATTAAAACATCTTCTTTGCAAATGTCGAATTAATTTTGGTTCAACGATGAAAACAATAATTACAGCAATATTCATTCCTCTATAACATCTCGAAATTATCCACAATTAAGACATAATTAAGGTAAGCTTAAGACTGGTAATTTTCTTTTCTTTTCTAGCAGAGAATGAAAGGTGAACGAAAAAAAATAAATGAATACATCTCAGGAAATATGAAACTTACCCCGAGGGATGGAGTTATTTACAAGATAAGTAATTCCGGTAAGGCGTGTTTTACGTACTAATAAAATGTTCATACAAGGAATATGCTGACTACGAAAGCGCGAAATAGCGTAATTAAGAAAAGACTACGATATTCATGTACGTAATTACTGCCTGACCAGAGTACAAAACAAGGCTAAAGTCCCCGCATAAAAAATAATTAAGTTTAGTTTAGCACCATTTTATACAAACTTGTTGGCCATTAAATTTAATGTTTTGTCTCAGCAGCTTCCGTCATGGCTCAATAATTTTTATTGCTCGTTTTGGTTTAATATCGCACTTCAGTATCATTCTTGGGCACTTTTAAATGCGAGATCTCTGAAACTTATACACGATAAGGACAAATTCTTTGATTTGTATTAACTACGAATAAGGACAGAATTGAATTAAAGGACCTTCGAGAGAGTGCAAAATTTAAATTGTATTTATTAAAAATTGTATGCAATGGTCGTTTATCAATTGTCTACCCACACTTAATCAGCTAGTAGTAGTTTTCATACAATACAGGGCAGAAAAAAGGGTAAGAAATAGGCTCCCACTGAAGCCTAGCTTCGCTACGTTCTTTTTAAACAGTCTAATTCTAAATATCAAACTACCAATTCATAATTTCTACAAAAAACAGGGTAAACTGAAATGAGTTTGTAAATGTTAGTTAAATGAACCATTTTTGGTAGGCAGAGATTTTTTTTGGATCTGTTGAGGGGTTGGTGATGAGTGTAAAATTCAACGCCATCCCTGGGAATGCTGATAGGCCATGTCGTAGTCATTAAATATACTAAATTTAAGCTTAGTATAAATGTAATAGTTTCCAAGATTTGGGCTCTTTTTGAAATTCGTGAAAATTTTTAATTTCGTTCAGATTTTCATATGCCACAGCTATAACGCTGGTTTATTTGTGTTCAAAAAGATGTAAAAAACCAAGGATGTAATGAAACCAAGGATTTTTCCAGCACGGTTATGGATTTCGTCCAAAACATTTTTTCCATTTTATTATGGTCTTACTGTTTTCTAGTTTGAGCTTTTATGCTAAAAAATTGCATTAAGCTAGGCTTGTTCTCTGTTGCAATGCGAATTCGAGTAACTGGAATGGTCGGAAAGAATAATTGGTATATCTTTTAGCAGTAGGTTTGTAGAAATGTTAAACTAGATATTGGGTTTTATTAATTTCAAACAAGCGACGAAGGGAAACCGTTACGTCCCTTCCGGATTCAGGAGAGGCAACGCGGACGCCAATTAAGATGCCTGGATAACGAGGAACCTCAAGTCCCGGCGTGATACTGCCTTGGGAAGGCCGCCAAAAGATACAACCTATGCAGAAGTGCTGAGGGAGATCCGCAGCAAGACCAACTCGGAAGCCTCGTAAGTAGAGGTCAAATCGATCCGACAGACAAGATCCGAACCTAAAGAGATCCTTGAAAACATAGACCTGCATAGCCTAACCTTCCTAGAGGAAGTGTCAGAGGTGATGGGGGGAGAACTTGTGAGAGAACCAAAGGCGTACCTCACCAGGGGAAATAGTAGAGGATTGAAGATGGCAATTGTCGAGCTAAGTTCGAGAGAAGCGGATGAGCCTCTGAAACTCCAACATATTAGCATAGGTTAACTGCAGGGTGCAACGTAGTGCCACGCTGCTATGCGCGGAACGTCGAAGCAAACCTCTTGATTATCAGCGAACAGTACCAAAACAGAAAGAAGCCGGGATGGAAGTCTGACGCCCTTGGTACGTCAACAATATGGATCCCGGAAGGGAGGAGGATCTTTATAGAAAGTTATGGCTAGAACAGGGGGTTAGTCTGGATATGAAGTGACAAAATAGGGTGCGTGAGCTACTATTTCACCTCAAACGAGAGCGTCTAAGCGGTCCAAGATTTCCAAGAGAAACTGGATAGAAGGTATCAACATTCCGAAGACCGCAGAGACCATGCCTGATATTACTCGAGCATCGGGGAACTTTGCACCGAAAATCACCGAATGGAAGGTCAATAAAAAGTCCACCGGAAGTTATTATTAATATATAATCTTTGGCCTTCAAGAGGAAAGAAAAATATATATCTGCCGGGAAAGAGACTCTAGAACTAGAACCAGTGTTAACCTAGCAGTGTACATCTCTTGCTGACTAATACTGGAAAATGGCTCACTATATGCACTGCCGGATCTAGTTTTCCAGACATTCTATACGTGTCATCCTCATTGAGCCCCTTTATATTTCAGATAACACCCACAATTACTATGTTATTTTAGGAGTTCCGTCAACCAGAGACAGAGTTTTCCGTTCTAGATTCAGAATACTCCTCCCAGCAGCACATTATAATGCAACCAGCGCCATTTTGGCTAGTCGACATGAGGCCACCATTTCGTCCAGTGTGTCCAGTGAGTGGGTCCAGTATTCCCATTTTTCGACCAAGCCTTTAACCTTGCCTCCATACGGAGCTATGTCATCACTGCGATCTTTCTAATGCATGAATCCAACGGAAGCAGTTCGAACCCAACCAAACGAATCTTTTTATCTTACTCGGTTTTCTCACCGTACGCAGTACGCAGACATTATGAGAGTAGATACTTCATCTCTATCCGTACAACCTTCTGCAGAAGTAGTGCTCTACTAACCTTTGAATTTTCTCCTCAATATGTCTTTTCCAGACTAGTCTCGAATCTAGGAATACCCTCAGCAATTTGACCACCCCAATCAGCTTTATTTCGGTTCCAAAGAGCTTTAGCGGTCTTATAAACAAATTCTTCCTTTTTCTAGTAAAAAATTATCAGATCCGTTGTAAAGTTCCTGTACCACTGCTCCATCACATTGAGTGCTCTCCGCATAATATCTGCTGTGATGTTCCTGAATTTCCGTTTTGCCATAAATGTTATAAGCTACTTATATTCAGTTTTTGCAAATAAAATCAATCTTATGAGAGATATTCGACAAAAACTTTTTAACCCCTTGTAAAAAGCTATGCTTATGTAACACTGAGTGGTGTAAAAGTCCGAAAATCCTCAATACCAACTTGATTGTGCTATAGTCATAAAAACATGTTAAGCAAAGTACACCGAAGTGAAGCATTAGGATCTTATCTTCCTAGCATTCCATATAATTCTGGATTTGTTGTATACATAATGTTTTGTTTTCATTGTTCGATAATATTTACCTTTCATATGCAGACTCACATACTATGAATGCCCACCAAAAATTTAAAATTATCCAACTAAAGACATAAATTAGACCGAATAGAAAGACAACGAACGCATCGCTGCATGGTTCAAGTTACGGCGCGCATGCGTTGGCGATTAACGGCGAGAATCACATATTTATGTTAATATTCCTTTTGTACCTTCCCGATATCATTAATAACAAGTCGTTAGGTGGGTGACGATTTGGAAGTTACTTTGAGGTTGATTACAGCCTAATAACTAACAGCACCCAACAAATTAAGAAGTATTTCAATTTAACGAGCTGTTTTGTGTAAACTTTGTGATTAGACCGCTTTCAGCTGTCCAGCGCGGACGGCATTTATTGTAAAATATTGCATTCTTCTTTTTTTTGTCGATTCGGAACGAGGAAAGCCTTGTAATTGAATTCTCAGCATGTGCTTAAAATGTCTTTAAATCGTAATGCATATTCAGATTTCGAAGGTATAAACACATTCTAAGGTACAAAATAAATGTTGTATCCTCTGAATAGGTATGCCGATATGCATTTGGAGTTTTCTTCGGTAAGCCCGTCTAATTTGAATCAATCTTCCTATAACTTGTTAGGTTACTTTGCTTAGAAACTTTTCGATACTTTCTAAAACAAAAATAACTTAAATTCTTAAAGTTTATTTCTCATTAAAAATTTTTATTATACGCTAACTTTTCTTTCCTAAAAGCCTTTTAGATTGACACGTTTCCCATTTGCAATAAAAACAATTTATTTCCTTTACCTATGGCGAAGGAAAACATTTAATTGAAAACAATTTTTGAATTAAAAAGTAACAAAAAATCGTTTGGAACTTTCAACCGGTAGGAAGCAATTTTTTTGTGCTCTCAGTCAGGCTGAAAATGTCACATTGAATGAAAGATCGATAATTTGCGCGCAGCAAACCATTTTATCCAGGATGTGTCGTCCTTTTTTTGTTTCTCTTGTTTTGCATCACACGTTCTCTCCATCGAGTTCGAGACTTTGTTTCACTGCACTCAAATTAAAGTTGGTTTGTTTTTTTTCTGTTGTATTTTATTAAATTTAACTTAAAAATGGAAAACTCGGAAAAGGGCAAATTTGTGAAGTTTTTCCTGCAAATTTATTAAGTGCACTGGCAACCGTCATGACAGTTGTGAAGTATTGGGCATATAAAAAGATAATTTGGATTTTGTGCTATAACTTTTCTGTTAAATGGGTCAAAACTGTTCATTTATATAAGCTATCATTGCATAAGTCCGGTCCATAAAAGTGTGTTCTCTAGTTCCCGTAACCCGTTGTGAGGCATGGTTCGGGAGGAGAACTTCACCCGATTCGAAACAACGGTTACAAGTCGACCTTTAATTTAAAGTGGATTCCGAATCACTCGTTTTTCTGCTGTAACCTCCATGGTTTTTTATGGTAATCTGTTGTCAGCAGAAAACAGCCGTGTATGATGGTCGGTGGGGTGCGAACCTGGAACCTCCGGATTGGTAATCCGATACGTTATCACTTACTTCATCGACGACTCAAACAAGTGTGTTACAAGAAAAACTTGCGCGAAATACAAAGCAGCTGTAATAAATTAGACTTTTTATTTCCCGGGTGATAATAAACAACGAAATTAATAAAAATTAAATACAGTTCAGCCTAATAGCCCAGTGATCAACACACTAGACTATCACGCGGGGGTCACAGGTTTGAATATCACTTGGACCACACCAATGGGTGTACTTTTCATGGCAAAGCAGACGAGCAGTACGGAAATAGGCAGAATGCGGAACAATGATTCACATACACATATATTCACAGATAAATATAGGACAGATCACATCTGTAGCAGCGATAGGTGGAAGTAGTTCCTTCTCAATGTACGCTCACGGAGAAAGGCATACACACGATACGACCACACAAAATGGAATGTATAACAAATTTACTACGAAAAATAAAACCAAAAAGCCAAAAAGAGATAATAATGACAGACTACTAACATTCACACAAGATCAGCTAGGCAGATGAAGAGAAACTTCGATGAAATATACAAAAAATACCCGCAACAAGAAACAAACCATAATGACGGCCACACTCATAGCAGCAATATTATCAAAGATTCAGCCACACATGACGGAACAATAGAAGCTGGCGGCATATCGCCGAGCTTTAAAATCCAACGTAGTGATTACGACAGAAATCATAGAATACTAGAACAAATATGCTCTATTGAGATCATAGAGTCCAGCTTGAAGAAAGGAATTATCGTCAAACTCGATCAGTAACTCGATCAACGTACGTAATGCCATAATTAAGGTAATTCCGCTGATAATTCTCTTCAGGATAGAAAACCATATAGATATAAAGCCGGTTTCGATAGACTTCAACGGGACACTCTACGAATAATCGGAGAACAATCTGACTTCGAAAGGACAGTACTACGAGAGCACGAGCATACAAAGAAATACCAATAAAGCCGATAAACTTAATCAATGCACAATATGAGGAATTAAACGTCCTTCACAACGGCCGTTTAAACGAGCCGCAATGAATGAATCTCGAGGTCAAACCAGAATATCGACCTCCTCCCCCACCCTCTCCTCTTCATCAACCGCTGTTCAGAATCGTCCTAGATGAGATAATGAAAAAAGCGAATGCGTTACCAAGGCCAATAAAATGGACAACAAATGGCCAACCAGATGACTTAGACTACGGAGACGATATTTCCGTATTTGCCCGCATACAGGAAGATTGGCAAACAAAGATTATTGCCCAAACATTACACGGAAGATAACCATGCTCAAGTACTTGGAAAGTACAACCGGAGGATCGGTCGACATCGATGTTTGGTTAAACGAGGCATGCATTTGGAAAACTATAGGTGGTATGGAATTCATCTCACCTATCAAAAGGAACCAAGCTAAGGATGTTCGAATCTTACCTAGAACCAACCAATACAGATGCGAAAAATGGCTAGTAAAGAAGACAAGTATGTATAAAATTCAAGTCTTCAGAAATCGGTGCCTCCGGGACATATGCGGGATATTCTAGTCAAGAAAAATCTATCTCAGATCTATGGGATGACATTGAATGAGGATATGGAGCTAAGATAGTAAGGAAAAACATGGTCAGAAATCACAAGAACAGAGCTGGGAACGCTATGTTCCATAGAACACTTAAGAAGGTGAAAAATGCGTCGATTTTTCCAGTTAGGGGACTACTTGTTCAAATTGATGTATTGTTTCTTCAGTAGAGAGCCTGTCAGTTCCGCCAGGTGCTCAGCATGTTCCAGTTGAAAACATGGCTTCAAAGTTGATAACAGTAGTCAACCTTGCTTGCCACACGACAGTTCTGTTTTCTTACTTTCAAAGACGATTTCCCGAAAGTTGACAAAATGCAGAATTTATATGAGGTGCGGTATTCTAACCGCTAAATGGGCAATGTTTATTCCATGTTTCCCAATTTCTAATTGATCGCTTGAAACCGGTTAGAATCTTTATTTGGGTAAAAACAGTGGTAGGCAGATTTCTCCTGGTCAAAATTGTGAAAACTACTTTTGAAACGTGCGTTTGCTTACGGCATCTTCTCCAATTTGTTTGTGATTTCTTTAACTAAAAGTTGAAAAGCATTGCGGTATCCATAAAATTGGGTAGTTTTGATTTTATTAGAGATATAGGCAGATGTGTTCTATCAGCAGCCTTATCGTTGTAGTTACTCTAATGTGTTAGACGACCTTCTCGTATTGGCTTGCGGAAGCCTTAATAAGAGTATAAGAACTGTTGACTCTCATTACATGGCAGGAGTGTGCGCTAAGGGTGTGAATGCTTTATGGGTTAAAAATTAAAAGAGAGAACAAAAAAATAAATTAACATGATTTTCTGTGGATGACAAAAATTTTGAGTACATATTTCACTCTATGTCAAAAAAAATGTATGGTTTAAAAGTCTTATCATTTCTGTCTTAACATGAAGAGGTCTTCTGTATGGGAGTCGGTAGGGGATCTGAGTGTAATGCACATTGTCATTATTTCAAATCCGTACACCTTCAAAACTATAATAGACATCGAATAAAATCTATGGAACAGTGCAGATGAAATTTGTGGCAGACAGTAAACGCGGAGAGCGTTGGGGGAATGGGGGAATGGCATCACCGGGCAACTTCTGACTCAATCGTCGTGAGATCGGGGTCGAGTGATTATTGGAAAGGTTTTGACGAGTTCTTTCGAAATAACCACCATTTATTGTGAGTTAGAAAGATTGAAAAAACATTTTGAATATTTTTTTTTTGAAAAAGTGATTACGAAAGTTTCGAGCCCGGGCATGAAATCGGCAGGTCAAAGCATATCAGCGTACAAGTCATCAAGTTGTGAGGGTACTTGCGGGAACTTCAAGCAACTCAGTTGAGCCAATGGAGGTTGAAGAGATCGAAGTTCCCAACAAAGCTGTTTCGACGGAAGCTTCACAAATAAATTTATAGCACAAGTGCCACCGGTGGCTAAATGATGAACTTTGTCATTGGAGTTTCAAGAAAAGAGTTGAGTTTGTCGGGCAAAATAAACCCCATCGGAAAACGAGAATACACAAGCATTTTGAGAAAATCACTCAGAATTAAGACATAAGGAACTTGTAACAGAAGCCTAAAACTCAGTGAATAAAAACTAAAACTCATATACTACAGCATCTACTCGTAATCCACTAGTAAAGTAAGTAAATAAAAGAAAACCCTGATCGTAGTAAAAGCCGTCCTAACTTAAATGAAGAGCCTAAATGAAGAGCCTATTTTAAATGAGTTTAACTGATTTGATTCAGAAGGTATATTTATCAACCATATTATGTTTAGATAATTTCGTTGTACTTCTCGAAATGTCGTCACTATAACGCATAAGGTCGGACATATCGTACGAGAGTCTCAAGTTCGTATACCACTATATTTTTTTTCCTGACAAAAGACTACTCTAAAAACTCACTATGTCGATGGTTTGGAATCCACCAAATTATAGGTCTTCTTGCGACGTTGTGATCGATTCGAATGAAGCTCTGCTTCCGCCGCTGTTAAACAATATTGTTTGCATTTTTGTTTGAAATTATGTATGTTACTGTGTAATATTACTATGTATGATACTTTAAGTTATAAATTTAAAAAATCTTTCGAAGATATGAAGATATTTCCTTTACAATAATTTGATTTATTTGAAACTTGACAACTTTTGCTAAAGCCTTTGTAAAGTTCGTTACAACTTCTGTAGGTTCTCTCTAATTAAATTTTTTTGTTACTTTCAGAGTAATCCCTATGCCCTTAAAGAAAGTGGACCAACATCTGATATGAGTGCATGGACATCGGCAGGATTACAGCCCACAACGGGTTACTACCCTTACGACCCGACTTTAGCCGCATACGGGTGAGTAATAAAACGTTCGAATCATCTAAACAATTTTAATCAAATTCAATAAAACAAATCATCCGCAATGCAGCCGCTAATTCAGCCACTTTGCAGCGCAATTGAACCGCAGCGGCAATTTAAAATAGCAAAAACAATCGGCAAACATTATTAGTGGATCAATAGGACAAAACGTAGAACAGCTACCGCCTCTGTTTTACTGCTGTACATTTATCGTTTTTGCTTCAGCAACCGTATCCCGATAGGGCTCTATCGAATCGGGGAATATGTAGAAACAGTCACTGCCACATATACTCAGCTTTCGTTGGTTATGCCTATATTGCCATTATGCTGAGAATGAGTAGGCATCGAATAAATTCATAAATCACCTCGATTAAATAATTATCAGGGAAAAGCTCGGAAAGTTGAATAATATCATAATAACGTTGTCAGCCGTTTCTATAGTTCGGCAGAGAGGTAAACACAGCGTCAATAAATCGCCTTATATGGCGGTCGAGGCTATTGGGATCCGGGTATGTGTATTTGTCAGTAGGTTCCATGAGGTTCTACATAAATTTGATTTATGGATGGTAGTCAAGTTACCAGATTCCATCATAAATCATTATTGGTAAAATGATGTTGTGAGGGGATTAGATAGAGAAGTTTCGTCGGTAATAAAAACGTCGATCGATTCATATTGGACGAATTTCACTCGTTTCCGTTTGTTGTAAGTGCCGATAATCGTATCGTTTCCGAATGTTAATATAATTGTCAATAAACTATCATCGATATGCTACTGTTAGGTTTGAGATGTGCTAAACGTTTGAATTGGTCGTTTATGGCACAAAATTGGGAAAAAAAATTATTCAAATTTTTGAGAAACTGTTGTTTTATGGACTTTTAGTGAAATCGCTTCATCTACAAATACATGTAAAAATTAACAGAAATTATGATTGCATTTAAAGTTATGAAACGGCTTTTATTTTAAATTTTTTAATGGGTTTTGCTTCCTCAAATATAAAGTTGCGCTCCCTCCGGTGACATGTGAGTGGATTCATATTGTAGTTCCGGTCGGGTACGTATACCATGACTTTATTTTAATTTGTTTATGGCCCTTAAAATTCTTCATGGTACTATGAAATGTTTTATAAATCAGTTGATAGTGTTGGAATCCTACAGTTCTTAAAAGGGGGTTGGCTTATTTTACCATGAAGCTTGTTTATTGTGCTATCTGAATTACAACGAGCTTGTCAAAGCTCAAAGGATGTTCTATGATGCTATATAACAGCCTTGATAAAACAGAATTTGAGGATTAAGAAAATGGGTTAACTGGTTTACTAAAGGAAATGACGGTAGACTATATTCAGTTACCGTAACGATGACTGCCAGTGAAAATACACTTAAATGCGGATTCCATACCATCGAACGCGAAACCCCAATAGCCTTTTAGTATAATTGTTTGTCCGCAAAAAACTATTAATCGCCGATTGTGGGATTTATAGCTTATTTTACCGATTACATTTATACATATATTAAAATCGATTTAAATTTCTTGCGACCTAGTGATATGTCTGAAAGGAATCGTGTTAGCAGTTCCATTCTTCCATTGTCCATGAAATAATTTCACGGACATTATAATCAGATAGATTATAATGATATGAGCCTTTAGTTTTTCGAAAGCGCAGTCTAGTTCTCGAAACCCTTTGCGGAGCATGGGGTGCGAGAAGAACTTCACCCGATTGGAGAAGTGGGTTCCGCATAACCGACAGTATTCTGCAGCGCTGCCGGTGAGGTTCGAACCAGAGACCTTCGGAAGGTGATCGCTTACTCCACCCATCGTTTCATTGAGTTTTCGGCGACGTTAGATTGCTGCATATCGTATTATATAAGATGCTAACAGAAGCTGATGTGGGGATGATGCATGATACATGGAGATATGTACATGACATCCCACACTCGATTTGATTATGATAACGCCCTTGAAGATATTATCCAGCATTTTTGCAGGTTGTAAATAGCTTCATATACTAAAGATATTCAGGAGTTGAAGTTGGCATTTATGTGACCATCCTATGGATATGTACAAAGAGAACTGAAATGTTTATAGATTAAATATCTACAGTTGTATGAAAAAAGGACTTCACTTCCATAACCAGGTCATCGTCTTCTTCAGGTGATTATCATAGATTGGAAATTAAATTTGTAAATAGACTTTAACAGCCTTGTAAAAATACATGACCTAGTAAAATTCATCTTCCCGAGTGAAGACCGTGGAAATGGCGGTGCTTAACGCTCTAAATATGCGTTTCCGATTGATATGTAGATTTTCCCTGCAAATTCACCACAAAATCATAAAAGAAAAAAATTATAAAAAAGCAAAAAAAAATTTTGTGTTTATTGCACGGCCTGACCTGAATAGACTGATGGAAAACGTTTAATCTACTTCAAAAGATAGGCGTGGAGATGCAGTTGATCTTTATGATGAAAGTCGTATAGACGAACTTGTGAAATTGTTGTTGATAGTCTTAACAACAGATCAAAAGTCTTTAATACACTGATGGCTAGGAAATACTACCATCCGCCATCTGTTCCAAATTGACCTTAACCCGGTATCACATGTGTTCTGCGCAGACCCTTCGATGGGAGCAATTTTTATGCCTGGAAGGCAATTTCTTTTGGAACACTTCCATGAAATAACATAAGGATCTTCTCTTACCATTTTCATCGTAATATTAAAAATATAAATGCTGTTATAGTCCGCAGTATCAAAAAAGTATAAAAAGGATAAGCTTTAATATTCAAGCATCTAAAAAATAACAGCTGGCCTAAAAAAATTACATATTTTGACATTGAAGAAGATGGCAATTTTTCAAAGAGTTTTTGAACAATACGAGCGATTCGCGAGCTAGGGTTAACCTAAGCAAAAGTTAGGTCCTATGATGTTGGGAGGTGGCGGTGTCGAACCGATTCCCCCTCGGCATATAATGGACGAATCCTAGTCTGAAGTATTTAGATGTATATGTCAGGCTCGCTAGTAAAACATGTAATAACCGCATGGCTTTGAAGAAACTTTCCGGGGCAGTGGATTCGTGGCTAAATTGTAGCTCCTTTTGTTAAAAGGACGAGCAGTGGTTGTCAATAACTTGATTACCTCGACCATAGTGCAGCTGTTGAAATCGGAGAGTTTCGAAGAAGGCGTCTTGAATGTTCTGCAGACGAAAGTTGTCGACTAGTAGTGGAGGGTCGATTGGGTTTGACATGGAGGTGAAATTTCTATGCCCTTAAGTACGCATATTCCAGCCAGTAGTGTGTCTCTGGGATAGCTTCATTTTGCAATAATGGGTAAATTCTTTGGAGGGTGCTGGTGTAGGAGAGCAATACTATCCGCACGGCAGTTCCCAGGTGAAATTAATAGATTCGGTGTTCAATAATGCTTGAAGTATAACGTCCCATACAGGATAACTAACAGTTCTTGGGAATATCATTGATGCCTCTGGGAACATAAAGATGCAGATGATGTCTTAATAATACGAAACATAGAAGAGTGATCTACAGTTTTTCGCACAATCGACGAATTTAAGCAACTTGTACAGCCTGTCCCAAGATTCAGCATAATAAGAATGTCTTGTTTGCTGTACACGAAGGACATGGAACCATGTGAATTGTTTGATGAGTTTTGTCCTAACACCTCATCTGTACAGTACAGATGAATTGTATTGAATTTTGAATTGAATGGAATTTTGAATTGAAGGAATGATTGCCTTAACTATGCCCCTCTTCAAAAGAAATTACTTGCTTAGGTTCTTAAGTATGATACGACTGAAGTATGTATTTCTTTCTTTGGCTTCTCCTTTTCCTCTTAACATGTATTCTCCTCAACTGTCCTCGCCTGTTTTAGATGGCAACTTCGGGAGCACGGGATTGATAAAATCCTTGGATCTGGTTTGTTGTTTTAATTCTTTTCTTCGAAGTTGTTAGGAATCTCTGCGCTTCTCTTCACGATGAGATATTCGTTGAGTCTAAATTAGATATTATATCTGTCGTCGGAGGATCTGATTAAACCTGTAAGCTGACTCTTGAAGTAGCCGCAAAAAGATTTCAACCCAATTAACTGATATTCAGTGCCTTCTTTTTTCAGGCGATTTTACATCTTAATTCACTCAAAGTCTTCAGGCCAACGTGATTCTATTATCCCAAAATACTTCCTTTAGTGGATTAAGACAGGCCCAGACAATATGTATTAGACTGAAAAGTGCGATCCGAGAGTCTGACATAATAAGAATGTTAGCCCCATGCATTCGTCTTTAAAGAATTACGCTTGCACATAGCTCAATTGTCGAGCTCTGTTTGGAAAATAGTTGTTGCAGTTTCAAACACTTTGTGCAGTCAGCCTCTAGATCTTTATTCGAAGATGTATCTATTTGTTAGTGATATCATAGACATATAACGATGTAATAGATATTGGACATTTTACCGGAGGGAATTTATGATCTGCGCAAAGAATGTTGTTCGCCATTTAGTTTTCTATATTTAACGGATGCAAAAATTAGTGCCGATAATCGATATGAGACATCCAATAGTGTCTTGTATCGACAGAAGGATGGTAATGGTAAGTGCAAGCACCTGCCAGCCACAGCTAAAAAATATAATCATGAATCCATGAATGTTTGGAAATATGAACCATGGGAACTATCCATAGAGATACAAAAGAGGTATGATTTAAAGATTCCCGAAATATATCTCTCAAAGCAGCATACAGAACTATGTGTTATCTCGGAAGCATAGTAACAGTTCATGCATAGATGCTCATCAAAATGTTGTAATAAATATTCTTAGTAAGATGTGGCCAATAAAATCATTTCTAGATGCACAAAACTGTAGATCTTTAAGCCAAATTTAAAATCTATATCGGTAATCCATCATGCGATCACTAGCGCTAATTTAATAATGACTTGAAAATTTAATAACTTGTAAAACGCTGAAGTAAGTGCTCACTTTTTGCTTGTACGAATTTGATATTATGATAATACTGCAATTAACAGTCCACGTTACACTTTTTGTGCTAATGTAACGATATAATACTATAGCCCGTGTTAATTATGACTGTCTATTACGATACAAAACATGCAAAAACCATCGAAATCCTATTAGTCATAGATATCGACACTAAAAGCTTATAATTAGATAGCTCCATGACCAGGTTTCGTGCATCAATTTCGAACTAAAGCGTATTTTTCAGCAACTCTACCGCACTCAATCCAACTATAATTTGATATGCGCCTTACAAGATTGCGGGGTTCTCCATCACGCCATGATCTGATTGTGAAAATTATAAGTGTTGCCTGCGTACCAGTTTCAGAAATGATTTGATTTTATATAATTTAAATAAATTGCTTTTTTTGCCGGTAGTCAGTATCTGGCCTACGAATGTGATAAACATGTAATACCAGTAGTTAGTCGGTTGATTTTAGAACGATTTTTTCTCCAGCTAAACCATCGAGATAAACGTCATGCACATGGGCTGGCATACTAGTGGCTGGAAAAACAAATAATTGCTTTGTAACAAGTTGGCAGAATAGTTTTTCCAGTGTATAATTGCTGTCCTGTTTCATTTTTAATGGAAAGTTTAAAATCAAACTATTGTGTGTGAACATGAAATTCATTTGTTAACAACATTTTGAGTTATTCCAGACGATGAAGGGACTACGAACAGTAGCTGCATGTCATATTCATATACGCTCGCTTAATAACCCCTTATTAGTAGCATGAATGTCCTCCAGAAGGTTCGGCGCCAAGTCGTTATTAGACTTTTTATATAATTTTTCGAGCGTCATGGCAAGGATCCGGGAGCGAGATACAAATTATGTTAAGGACATCTAAGTGGATGTTTAAAACTACCGTTCTATGCTAATAGAGTTGTCTGTAGGTATTTATGTGCTGCACGAGAAGCGTGAACTCTTCGCCAGTCATGCGCTATGGTTGTCTATCTTTTTAGGGCTCGGATCCCCATTTTCGTGTCTACATCTGTAGTTCAATATCGTATAAAGCTGCCTTGTTATGCCCGGCTTTGCTCCCATATACAAACATCTGTGTGGGCACATGCGGAGCATAGATGTGATATTTTATCTCATCTTCAGTACTAGAGGCCTATAAATTTATACATAGTCAAAATATTTTACATAAAGTGTATCCTTCCTTACATAGATGTTACGGAGCCGTGCTGGAAGGCATACACGTTTTTAGTTGAGAATTAACCTCAAAATGGCGACGGAATGCTCAAGTAGTATCTTTAGGTCGATGTACACATAATCGATATCTTGTTAAATTTGCCCTAAAATGTGTCTATTTCAGACATCTAGTGGGTCCTTTCCAGTTGTGTCTTAAAGGTGCTATTTATCAAAATTAATCTTTAACAGAAACTTTTATACTCATTTGAACTTTATTTCCCATTCAATGTTCCCTACACCTCCGAAAATTGTGAATTGCTCTGAAAATGCCACAGCGGTTGCGACGGCAGTCAGTGAAAAGTTTCAATGGTTTTATGAAAGCTAAAAGGCCAAAGTGGTTTGTCCCTGGGGGTGGGAATAGAATTCATTTTCTAACTTTATGGGAGAATAATCTCACGTAGCACAATCAGAATGTCGTTGAACAAAATTATTAAACTTGAAAGCTCTGCAGGGAACTTGGTTGGGATTTGTGCGTGGGACTTATGATTTTTATTCGAAATCTTTTTCAATTTTTTAAAAGTGATTGATGCGTTAAAATTCCAGAATTTATAAAGTTATCATTGCGGAAAACTGGCAAGTTATACCTAAAGAGGAAAATGAAAACTAACGGAGAAGGAGATATATATTAGCGAAACGTATGACTCATTGCTAAAACAAAAAATTCTACAATCCCATGTTGTCACATATAAACTTTAAACAAACCCCCAATGAAAATATATAATATAAAATATTACGGTTGAACGAATCGACTTATTCATATTCATATTAGCGGCCGCTCGAAAAAAATTAGACAAATTAGAAATATGTTCAGTACCAGTAAAATCCCCAAAATAAAATTAATTTAGTTTGGAGTGAATTTAGCTGAAACTCTGTCAGATGCAGTTAGGTAAGGTTCGCAGAAAAGTTTAAAAAACATAACGACGTAATGCACGCTTTGCTTGCTTAACTTTAATAACTGGTTAGCCTAGCACTTTTGGTAAATTTACATACCCTATTAAAAATAAGACCCGCCCATTCCTGGCCTGAAACAGGCACAAACAGCGTCAAAACGCCTGAATGGCATCCAAATGAGTCACGGTTCGCCTGAGTAAAATTATACTTGTCCAAATGCAACCGGCTTCAGGCACGTATCAATAAAAAACGCAAGAAATTGTCCAAAAGAGTAAGGTACGCTAATATTTTTATAGAGTTAAATTTAAATTTAAAACAATAAAATCATTTTCGTAGATTAACTCATTCGATACCGATGTCTTAAAACAAAGCTATCTCCAGTAGGCGGCAACGTTTGTGCAGTTGAGCGTTAATTTTACTCGGGTTATAATAAAAAATAACTGAAACTGCAAAATATAAAAATGTAAAAAAAACAATTTTCAGGTAATTGTTATGATTATTATTGTCATGTCTCACGGTAACCGAAGCGTGCATACCTCTATGATGGGCGGATTGTAAGATTTCTGAATGGCAGGTATGGTTATAAATTGTTGTGCCTGTAGAGGTCGTGTGACGGAGATTTTTTCCAATGTTTCTGCCTGCAGCGTACGCGTTTGTTCGCTACGCGTGCTAGCAATGGGCACATTTGTTCACTATGCGTTCTAGCAACGGGCACATTTGTTCGCTCTACTCTTCACAAGAAGCGGCAGCAAGCTTAAACATAGTAGAAGTACCCTGAAATGTATTTTTGCCATGTTTTTTCAACATAATACACGTGATTTTTTTATGCGCACATACACGCCTGATTCATTAGTGCCTGGAAATTGTAAATATAGGTAATAAAAAATGAATGTTACATAAATAATAAAAAAGTAAAAAAAAAACATCTTTTAATATTTTCTAAAAAAAATAACAATACAATGAATCAGGTGTTACGTTTCCACATGTAGGGGAAGGGGGTGCTGAAATATGTGGTATATGTGGCAACTTAATTTACACCTAACTTATTAGCGAGGAGTACTAATCTATTGATGTTGATCAATTCTGCTGTGTGCTTCTTATGTTTTATCGGTAGCTTTACTTTTTTTGGTTCGACAGATTGTTCCGATACAACCAACGACTCCCGCAGATTCCTGAAATTTGTGTTTAGTACTGATTCCAGCGGTCAGGCGGCAGTAATTATTTTTAATTTTAGAAAGGCTGATTATTCTATTCTTAACGACTTATTATGACTTATTATTACATTATAATAGGTCTGTTTTTCACATTAGGGACATTGATGTGTCAGTGAATGCTTGTTGTAATAATTTCTTTTCTTTTGTTTCGGAATGTGTTCATATTTCTTGTAATTCTGGCCTCTCTTGGATCAATAACTCATTGAATCATCTAAAACAAATTAAAGAGTAAAGCCTGGAAGCGATTCGGTGTATCAAGAAGGAGCGAGGTCGTATTTAATATTTATTCTTATTTATATTACGAGTACACCTCAGGTTTTGAATCATCATACAATAAGTACGTTGAGAGAATGAAGACAGACGGGCTGACGGATACCCTTATTCGCTTAAGTAAGGCGATAACGAAAGTATTGAAAATAACTGTGATTTTAGTTCTAAGGATTTACTTCACTTGAAGTCATTTCTTCCGACTTCGGTGGATCTTTCGATCTTTTATTTGATGACGATGCAATCATGCTACATAGTTTTTCGTGTGGACTAGATGGTATTCGTATTTCTCTGCTAAAGAATTGTTCTCGTTCTGTAGTTTTTGTTCTGTGGTATTTATTTTCCTTGTTCGTTTCTTGTGGTGTCTTCCGGATTGCTAAATTATGTTCTGTTGCTAAGATTTTTGAGACCTTAGTTGTAAGTACATTTCAGCATGGTTTAATGAAAGGGAGTTCAACGACAACCAACCTTTTAGAACTTTCTAACCTCGTGCCTCAGCAATCGAAGTTAATAGGAAGGTTGACTACATTTTCACCGATTTTATTAAAGAATTCTACGGAATTAATCATGTTATTTTGATTTAGAAGTTGGTCGCCCTCGGGTTTCCTCTTTGTTCTTTCACTAGGCTTTCTCGTATTTGCCGAGTTGCACGAAGCGAGTATCGTTTCATGGCTCTTTTTCCAATAAGAAACACAATACCTCTGGTATACCTCAAGGCAGCCAACGTGGACCAATCTTATTCATTGATAACATCAATAATGTATCCCCCATTTTGTCTAATTAAATAATTCTTTGCTATGTACTAAGACGAAGATGCTAAAAGACAAAGGTTTACTTCACCATACTGCATATTTCTAACACAACGCAACAAAATATACAAGCAAAAGGTTAAGGGTATTTTTCGTTGGCCTAGAATCTTGAAATTTGGTACAAAGGATGGTTTCATGGCACGAATAAAGGAACAAAATCCGAAAAGTATTAATTCTTATTTCTATGTGGAATTATTACGTGACAAGCTTATTAGCTTACTTCCTAAAGTTAAGTTAAAATTTATGCGTTTTTTATATTGTTATATATTTTTTTTTCTACTGATGTAATCAAAGCCCAATGGACAACCATGTAATGTATGGCAATGGCCAATGGTTAGGGTTAGGGGAATGAGGAACATTAATTTTTTTTAATTGACGGCTTTGGCTTTATTTATTGAAACTTCAAATAAAAAAAATACTCTGATACATTTTAAGAATTGAGGGTGCAGACCAAATTCTTAAAATTGTGCTAGGAGGAAAGCATGCTAGCCTCTTTCAAAAGCTTTTGACATATCAGTAGCGACAATTTCGGACTCCGTCAAAAATTGACTGGCAATAGCACTGGTCAACGAGATTCTGGTGTTGGGCAGATGGGGGTCATTTCCGAAGTAATTTGCTGCGTAGAATCCGAATCCGAGGTCAAAATTGGGCTATCACGTCAGGATTTTGAGATATGTGAGGTTATGTACTCAAAAAATGGGTTTTTTTGGCTATTTTTGAGGTAACGTACAGGATGAAAAAAAATTGTTTGGTCGTTTTTTCTAGTTACATCATTTAATACTACTCTTACCCTTCAAAATAAGCTATTGAACGGTAACCTATGATTTTTTATTGCAAAGTTACGACCATTTTAAATTATGAAGTTCATATTTCATATAAACATAATATTCCTATTTATATGAAATATGAACTTCATAATGTAAAATGTTCGTAACTTTGCAAGAAAAAATCGTAGATGACCGCTCAATAGCTTATTTTGAGGGTAAGAGTGGTATTAAATGATGCGACTAGAAAAAAACGACCAACAAATGTTTGTTCATCCTGTACGTATCCTCAAAAATAGCCAAAAACACATTTTTTTTAAGTACATAACCTCAAATATCTCCAAATCTTGACGTGATATCGGATTCGGATTCTACGCAGCAAATTACTTCGGAAATGACCCGCCGCTGCCCAACACCAATCATCACTACATTTTTTGTTGACCTGTGTAGTTAGTAAAATTGTTATTTTTAGATATTTCAACTGAGAATTTATGGGTAATTCAGAAACTTTATATGAAACCGAAGTAAGTGTTACTGGTCTTTTTTAAATACGAAAAGAATGGTTGGAAATGGTTATCTAAATTTTCTACCATACCACGTTCTACATTAACTACATAAGCTGACAGGACAACACAGAATAGCCATCGGCGAAAGTGGTAATGGATGTGCCAGACACTTGAGTCAAACATCATCGCTACACAGGCTCTAGATTGGAACCTACGT
Organism: Leptarthrus brevirostris; assembly: GCA_964036015.1. NCBI lineage: Eukaryota > Metazoa > Arthropoda > Insecta > Diptera > Asilidae > Leptarthrus > Leptarthrus brevirostris. The sequence goes on along the minus strand of OZ038373.1, from coordinate 84,324,119 downwards.
TGGGTCCTACGACGCCGCCGAATTGGACGATCGCGCAACACATGCCGATAATCCGTACCGAAAGAAGTTGGGTACCTTCCTTAGAATATAGAACTAAAAAGGATGTGCTTCGACATAATTCTTTAATATTTATTTTATTTAAGCTTAATGCAAGCTGTTACAATAATACAAAATAACAAAATAAATACTACAAACTAAAATAAACAATAATTCATAACAGATAATGTAAGCTACAATATGAGCTATGATTATGATAAATATAAACTGGGACGAAGGAGGATTAGGAAAGGCGATCAAGATGGGCGGGACAAAGATATAAGGCTTTGTGAAGGGATGATTTACTTAGACGGAAGTCAAAGGAGGGAAGGTCGTTGACTTTTCTTAGCATCCTGGTAATTGTTTCCCGTTGACCGTAGTTCCTGCGATGGCGGTCGAGTCGGAAAAGGGGAGTGGACCTAAGGTTGCGAGAGTTGGTATAAATGGGTAAAGACTGCAGGATTGAAGGGCACCAGCTAATAGCTGATGAATGAAGAAAACGTCGGACACATCACGACGCTTACGTGGAGTGACCATTTCTTTTGTGAGTGCACCATTGAAGCATAAATTTAGAATTTTTTTAGAGGGGTCGGAAAAAATATAAAAATACCCTCAATTAACTATTTAATAATTCATGCAGTTGCTTCAAACTATTTATCACGCACATTTTAATCTCTTAGGAATTAATATTTATATAAAGGAAAAAGAAAGTTTTTATCTACTGAATCGTGCATGCCTCCTTTCAGAACATAACCAAGAACTGCCTTTGAACAACTCGTGTGATTAAAAGTGAACATAATTCAAATGTAAGCAAACTAGAAATTGTATTCTTGCCCAATTGCAGCGATTATTGTTACAGCAGTTTATGTTGAAATAAACTTTTTAATTTCATCTTCCTCCCTGTCCTCACCTTCCCAACGGGCAAGTTTGCTGGTCGCACGTACAAGGCTCATATACGTAATGGACTATCCTGTATATTGTATAACCTAATGTACATTCTTTCTAAACCTCGTGGCAGGAGCTGAATGCGTTAGCGCAAATGTGGACCAGGTAGAGAATCAGTGAAGTAGATGCCTTATGCTGCACTAGGAACCCGATAGTAAGGGAGTGAATGGGGCCATGTAACCGTTTAACCGTTTAACCGTTGCCCTAGCTAGGGCCATGCCCAGAACACCGGCGCACATCCGCAATGGAACGCTTATTCTTCGCCTGAGTAGTTCGAGCCGCTGCCAAGTTTGACATTTCATAAGTTATGTTTGCGGTGTTCTGTGAGAAATATGTTTTGTTATGCGATAATTATAGTAATTTTGGAAAAGTTTTAAAGTCTTTTATACTTACGGGAAACACTTTTGATATTTATCATGACGTAAAACCACAAAAAGCCAAATATTGAGGACTTTTGAAGCACAAAAACCATACACCTATGCTTATCTGCTGGTGAAGTTGAGTGTATTTTGAACTACGCTGGCGTGCTCTGCATGGCCCAAAGGAACACAGCTACTATGAATTACAATTTTAAATTCGTATTGGGAGTGCAGTGCATTTAATTTATTCTATCTTAGTCAAGAGTGCTAAATTTGAGTTCTACAATTAGAAATTTGAACTCTATTTTTTGCAACTACATAAAAAAACAACATAGAAATGGCAAGTCTAAAAAATCAAAATCGTAAGTGAAACAAGCCTATTTGAAATCTGCAATATAATGGCATTATTAATGTTAACGAAAACCCCGAAATGTTAAAAAATCAAGCTGACAAAATTTCATTATGTTATTTTGGGATTAAAATGCCCTACCAATTTTTTCGTTATTAAAATATTTTTATCAATAACGTAAAAAAAAACATTATCTTTAGCATCACTCAATAATTCCATATTTCGAATTTCTGATTTAGTGTTAAAGCCCTGTTGAGTCGATAACAAGCGCAATCAAAATAATACGACGACACATTATTAAGCTGAGTAAAGGTAGAAAACAGTGTGATGAGGGTAAGCGATAACCATCGAAAAGCAATAAACATAAAATAAGACATTTCCTTCGCCTTTTTATTTACCATACATTCGTAAAAGTGTCGGAAAATTTCTCTTTTTTCATAAAGCGATACTTAACCGAGGGGACATGTTACGTATATCATCGCTGTTTCCCATTTTTTGTCATTTCGTCTAAAGTATAGATGGCGCTATTTAAATTTGTCAAAATGACGGGTAGCACTGATTGATACGTAAACGTCACGCAGTCTCGCATGTCGATTGAAATATATCCTTGACGTGTGACTGAATGTTGAGCTCCCACGGTGGAACGAATGAGATATGCACAAATACATGCACTTGAAATCTGCGGTTCATTTCATTCGTAGGGGGGCTTTTACTCTCATTTCTTTGGTTTGGTTTGGTTTTCACCGTATGCGTACGTGTAGCGTTCACATGTGCCAGCTTCACATCCTGTGCCGCGGACTGTTGTTTGCATTCTAAAAGTATGTGGAAAAATCTCAGTAAATCAACGTTCCGATTTATGTCGGCATGGAAGAGATAAATCACACGTTCTGAATCAATTTAATTGACATCTCTCAATCCGTAAAACCCCAGATTGTTACAGATGAACATCTATTTTCATTTCCATCAGGTAGATTGATGTCGAGGGTTTTAGCCCGACATAGATATGTACGGCGGAGCGCTATCTACTGCTGGATCTAGATACGTATCCCATTTGGTATATTATGTATTAATGTGGCCGATTTCTATTCTGGGGGAATCAATCGATTGCTGTGCATGTTTGAGGCATTTATGGATGGTGCTTGCTATCTCATGCAATCAGTGAAGTCCTGAATCCTTAAAATGGGAAAGTGCTTAGTTAAATTCAAGGTAGGAAAAGTAATGAAGTTCTGTCGAAAACTAGAGACTGCATTTAAGTAATGCAAAATGCTTGTATTTCGATTTGTTTTATTTAGAAATGAAGTATTGATGTTTTAAAAGCAATTAATATTTAACACGGTTTGGTTACTGAAATTTACTTATAAAAATGTATATTACATCACACGTTCGTACGCCCACTCTTCGACTCAAATGTTAGTATTTAAAACGTAGCCAAAAAACAACCATGAGTGGAGCTAATTTATATTTATTTATAATTTTATTAAATAACAGATAAGGTCAATTAACTAACACAAACTCAACAGTTTGTAGCTGGAATTAAGGAAATGAGACAAGCAATTACCTACTTCGATTAGTACTTTATTTACTTGATGAAGGTAGTGAAAAAAATCATTAAATTGTTTTAGTTAGATGTCATATGAACAAGGCAACCTAGTCGCGATTTATTCGTTTATAGAATTATAATATATTCGAATATCACATATACTTATACTGTAAAGGTATTTTGAGTTGAAAATATTTCTTTATTCATCAGTGTCCATGACTTCAACCAAACCTTGAAATGTTATAATGCGTTTATGATAGCTAAGATATAACATATTATTTCCAGATTGCAGTTTATCTAAATATACATATGTACAAAATACTGCTTCGGTAGTTGTTCGTGATAGTCGTTATTGTTTGATCATTATTCAGCTTCAATTTCAATTTGTTGTCTAGGAAGTCACTCAGCCATTGTGCCTCTGGCTTGGCGTTAGTTGGTTGGTTTATGTGTCAAGGGTTACTCAGCTAAACGAGCTCTCCAATTAGGATATAACGCGCCGTTTGGATATTATATCCGTAGGATATTACGCGCGGAAACCGGTTATCTGTCCACTGCTTGTCCTTCGCACGAGGTAATAGAATACTAGTACGCCGACAGGGCGTAAGAGCACTGTATTAGGACCAACCCGCTAACTCACAAATCTTTACTCCTACGGTTGCTTGAAGAGTTCCAGAAAGTAATTTCCCAGTATCTCTCTTCTAGCACCTGTCAGAGTTTGTCTCTTACATAGAAGGTGAAGCACGGTTTCTCTTCCGTTAACATCGCGGCAGCTTTTATTTATTTATTTATTTATTTATTTAAGCTTAATGCAAGCGATTACATAAAAAAATACAAAATAACAAAATAAATACTACAAATGCGACAATGAACATATTATAAGGAGCGCCAAGCCTGAAAGAAGTGTTTTTATAATCCACAACCCAGAGAATTGTGATGTTGATCTGCTTCTTTGAGAGGAAACTTTCTCTTTACAATCTCTGACTAACTTTGAGGAGGTGGTGGCTAATACTAGCGCTTTTATGACAGCTTGGCTATCCGTAAAAATACCAGCGTTCTTCAACGGTGATTGACCGACTCCCAGCAGGGAGCATCCCTTTAGAATCGCAAGCACTTCTGCTTTGAATATGACTATATAACTCTAATATATGCAAAATTTCGGAGAAAACCTCCGCCCCGACACCACAGTCCTTCAGCGAATCGTCGGTGAATATGTAGGATGGTGTAGTAGCAATTAAAGAGTTCAGTGATCCTTCCTTCCTTTCTGGTTGGAATTCTAATACTGAAAGCCCTTGCAAAGTTAAGATCATATTTTGTACATTTCGATAAATGTGTAAAATCAGGTATCGTGTAATCAGAGTGCGCAGTATATAGCTCTCTCGATGCTAAATTGAGGATGCTACCTCAACCATAGGATTTGATAACCCATCATCCACACTCTTTCAGTTTGATAGCACTTCTTGACGCCTGGTAGATAATGTAAGGATCAGTGGCGAGAAGATGCAGTTTGGGTGGTGCGTAGCACCCCAGTCGCTCCAACGCAGGCAGTCCTCTGCACCTTGTTCAATTTGGCCTTTTCCCATGGCGTGTTACCAAACTATGGATTCATAAGTGAGGATAGGTCGTACCACCGCTGTGTACAACAACACGGTCATTTTACGCTGCAGACCTACCTCTTCCAAAAGTGCGGCTGCAGGCATAAATAGCCAAACTCGCATTTTTGACCCACTATTTTTTTCAATTCAACTTCGTGTCTAGAATAACCCGCTGCTAAGTACTTAATTTTGGAGGATAAAGATAGTGGATGCCCGTTTAATTGAGGCATGGGAAAGGTGGGTACTTTGGTTTTAGTTGTGAAGGTCATCAGCTCGGTTTTTCTTCCGTTAACACACAGTTCACAATGCTGTTCATCTGCTGATCTTGTTCAGCGTACTTTCCATAATGACATTGTTTACTGGAAGGAGTTTAACCGATAGTAGAAGTTTCAGCAATATTTTGTTCATTACCATCCGCCACCGCCAGGAAACAAAACTCCGCCTTGAGGCTTTCCCCTGTAGACGTGTCGTACAATACGACTGGTTCCCAGTTTGAACTGTATTACTCTTAATTTTAACATCGTTAGTATTAAACGGCCAAGGCGCTGCCTCACACCTAGCTCGGCTAGGGCCTCAAGGAACGTTACTAGAGAATATTCTTTGTATATTATTAAACATCAAGCACGCGCTCCAGGTTCTTTAACAGAAAAGACGACATACCGATTGGTCTGAAGTTCTTTGCGAGTTCGTGACCCCATTACCAGTCTTAGGGATGAACACTACCTAGCCTTCTCTCCAGGTCTGTGGAACATAACTGAAATAATACAGTCCCTAAATATACCCAACAACTATCTCGTCACCAAATCTGGTAGTGTCTGTAGTATGATCGGGATAATTCCATCTGACTCAGGGGAGTTGTAGGGATCGACGCTGTTTACAGCCCAGATAATTCGCGATAGCTTCAATTTCGCTCTCCGTGCATGATTTTGTCTAATTACCTAGTTGCAGTTAGTCGCTGGGCATTGGCTTCTTCCATTGCAACCTGGGAAATGTGCGTCAATCAGACACGCTAGGCTTTCAGCGGAGGATTAGCTTGGCGTAATTTACATTGTAATCACTGCTCAATATAATTAAAATTGTATTCAAAATTTTGTTTAATAAAGCTGCGAAGCTATTTTCCAACACGCCATCTTACCCTACTACGACATAAGAAGTTTCACTTCAAAAAACAAAACTTTTCCGTAGCACTACGTAACATTTTGTCGTAACGTCTTAAAGATTTTTTTTAATGTGGCAGAAAGATCACGAAGGAAATGGCCTAGATTTGGTATCATATCATGCCAGACTATTGCCAGTTAAGTATTTGGCGCAGTAGCGTCCGAATAATATAATTAACCGATGTCTTGCTAACATGGCGAACTCATTGCAACGAAAGAAATCTTCCAACGCTCGATTGTTATGATTCTCAATTGACTTTAAAGTGTTGCAGAAGTTAACGAACGGACGCTCACTTACGATTTTTTCCACATGTATTCTTTGAAAATTTAGATTTTTGTGTGCACTAATCATTATTTTTACAGAAGTTTAACACCTAGCTCTTTCTTTGCTTATAAATATGCGAAATTTTTTCTGAATTTCACGTTCCAGGTGAATCTGTTTCTTTACCCCAGGTTCCTTTAACCCCTTGTGGGGCGTTTGGTATTTACTGCCCCAACTCTCCACCTGGTCTAGTCCTGCGCCAATGCCACGATTTCCTTCTTTCTCTACGGATCTTCTCTATGTGTTGCGCGATCATCCACTTCGGCGTCTTCCTTGTGTCCTGTGCAGGTTCGAATCTCCAGCCTGTTTAAGGATGTTGTTTGGCTCTTTTCTTATTGTGTGGCCTATCCATTGCCGCTTTCGTCTGCGAACACTGGTGCCTCTTGGTGTGTAAGGCTGTGTATCTCTTCGTTGGTGATTAGCTCGGATAATGGATGTTAAGGATGAACCGGAGACAACAGCTGACAAAGGCTTGTAGATTAGATAACATTTGCCCATCACCTTTCATGTTGAACAGCCGTAAAATAAAGTTTTCTACGTCTGGAGATGTTATTATTGCGCCATATATCAGCAAGAGTAGTAAATGCAACTCGAGCCTTATTGATGCGGGCCTCTACATCAGTTTCAGCTGCGCCGTCTGCTAACTATGTTTTTGAGATAGCAAAATTTATCCAGCTTCTAGTGGTTCTAGCAGCATTGATTTTAAGCCATGCTGTGCAATATTCTCTACTCAGAGATTCGGACATTAGCTAGTTAGGAATCAGTTTTTTGAATAAGGGCCATTTATCGTCGGCATAGTCCATTTGCGTAAGGTGGTTAAAAAATTTCTATCTAATTCCTCGCGATGGCTGGTCATCTAGGGCGCTGTACAGTACGCCATTAATGACGATCTTGAAAAGCAAAGGATTACGGAAAGAAGAATATCAGCCGCAGCAGTGCGATCCGCCTTAAGTAGTTCCGCTGGTAATTTTATCAATTACCGAGTACCATCGACTCAAATCTGCCAGCCCCAATCTACCCGGCTGACGGTTGTTCAGGCTCGTGTGGAGAGGATGAGGTATTCGACTGTTCAAAGGTGCTATTTAGGACTTCAACATAATATTCTTTTCACCTCCGCAGTTGATGTTCCTCAGTGAAAAGAAGGAATCTATTAGCATCTTTTACAGGATGTTTAGTTGTAAGAGTCTTTCCTGCCAGTTGCTTAGCAACAGTTGCAGTTCTGAGATGTTGTTTAACTGCAACGTTGGTAGCAGAATTGTTGAAAATTAAAATTTATAAATTGGCAAAAGCAACTTAAAGTTGGCCTGTGCTATTTTTTGCTAGTACTGGCTTAAAGAACAAATGAGAGGGTTTTTTGAGTATATGTACCTACTTAAAAAGTTTTCTTGTTTTGTTTTTATGATGTGGAAAACAGCCTATTGGACAACCCTATGATGAGTTTTATCGTGGCTGTGGCCGGAAGGGAATTAAGGTAATGAGAATAAGGGAAATTGAATGTCTGGTTTTCGTTGCTAGCTAGACAATAACCCATAAACGGAGTGGATTTTTTTATGAAATAAAAGCTCGTGCGCAGATCAAGCTTAAACCTGCATCCATGGCATAGCTTTCGTAACACTTAAACATCGATCTTACTACCTGTCAAAAATGTGCATAAGTAATAAATTCGTTAATTAGAATAACGCCCTGCCGCGTAGACGTTTTGTCAGTGTCATATTTTAGTTGGATTTCTAGTTAAATTCAATATTGTAGATTCTAAAGTTGGAGGCAAGTTTTTTGATGTAAAACGTTGTCTGGCTGTGACTTGGTCGTATTTACGTCAATACGACTTATGAAGGCTGTCGCTAAGATTTTTAATATTAGCTTCAAGGATTGATATCATAACTGAGGCCGTACCATTTTAGACGCACAAATGGGTGTCATAAAGCAAGAAAGCTACGTTTGTGAATTTGGTTTGGAAATATCTGCAGTATATATAATGTAGAGCAGTGGTTCCAAGACTGACTCTTAGGGAACACCTGCACCTATATGAAAATTTGTCGATTTCGAATTTCCTTAACATGATGAAGGTTTTTTCAGACAGAAAATTCTGTATATCCTTGATTAGGTAGATAAGAAAGTTAAAAAGAATAAGTTTGTAGATTAGACCCTCATGCCAAACGCAATCGATAGTTCTCTCGATGTCTAAACCTACAGCGGCTGTGAATTTACCTATGCATAGATTGATTTTAATCTACTGAGTGACGTACTTGAGTTGGTGTATAGTCAAGTGTCATGGTCTAAAGTCGAATTCCTCATTGGGAATATAGTTAAGATCATCGACAACTTCTGAAATTGTGCTTTTTGTTGATCAAACTAAGTAAGCTTATTGGTCGATAACTCGAGATGTTGGATGGCTCTTTAAGCGGTTTGGTATGGGAATAATTTTATCATTCTTCCACGCTCCAGGGAAGTAAGATGGTTCCAGGCGTTGAAAATGGTGCTATGTGTTTTGATGCCTATTTTAGGCAGGTTCTTAATTTGGGATTTTTTCCCTTTCAGAAAGTGGATAATAGCTTTTTTTTAAATCATTGACGGGGTAGGGAGTTAAGTACATTTTTTACTAAAGTTTCCGTTGTAGTATTGATGAAAAAAAATTGGAGAATCATTGAAGAGAAGCAGTTTTTATTGTTGCTGTACTACTGGCAAGAAAGCATTGTCGTGATAAAAATATATATTTTTACTACTTCTACAAATTCGGATTTTTAAGTTCAGTTACTTATAATTTAAATATATTAATTTCGTTCAGTTTGTAAACTAAATATTCTGCATCTACATTAATTTAAAATATATATTTATAACTTTTTTTAAGGCTTAATAATTTTTAACAAGAATTTAAATAAAAGTAAATTTGTTGGTCCCAATTTTATTTCTTCGACTGTTGTTCTGCTATACATCGACCTTTAGTTTTCTAACCAACCGTACAAAGAATAATATACTCGAAAAATAGCCTGCTTGAAAAGTATTGGTCTACAATAATAATTCAATTCAGTCAGACTTTTTCTAAAGAATTTTTGAATCGACCAACTCTTGTGCAACAATGAAGTAATTACAGTTTTGTTTGATGTTTCCCGAACGATTCACAAATATCTTCTATTAATAATCCTGTGCATAAAATAATTGTAATAAGTTAGAAACAATTAAGATATTCTGTTTTATGTTGACAGACAGTAGTAAAAAATCACTCAAAACATTTGTAAGCAGAAAAACATTTCGAAAAGAGGCCACTTGAGATTGTTGGAGAATTTCCTGAGTTGCGTGACTTTAACATTTTTCCCACTCACCTGGCGTTGGTAGTGTTCTTTTCCTTGCAAAAACGTTTCCTCTCTGTTGAACTGATACGCTCCGTCACATTTTGAAGTTTAATTGTACAACGCAAATGAAAAAATAAATAGAAAATGTGAAAATGATGTCGGAAGCTTTGTTCTTTTTAGACGATAAACAAGAAGTGTGTAGGTAATCGGTAGCACCAATAAAGTTATTAAACTTAGCGTTAACAACTTTATAATTTTATGCGACGATGTAAACATGTACTTGATCAGTGCTTGCTCAATTGGATTGTAACGAAGCTTGGGAATTAAGTTGCTGCACTTTTTTCAGATCCTCATTATCTCAATAATTTTATTGTTAGAAAATAATTGTGAAATCAGTCTGATTAGCATTGAGGCGTTCAGTCGGATCGTGTTAGCTATTTTGTTGATGTTTTTCTAAACTTCAGTACCACTAACTTAATTGCGTAGATGCTCACTTTCGTTTCAACATGTTTAAGGTAAAAAAATTTACATTTATAATCACCGAGAAACTGTAATTGGCTCTACTTTTCATTCTAATCTGTTTTTGTACACTGTTTTAAAGCAATCTTACCATTGTTCCTACAAATGGACTAAATTTTCATTTCTATCAATCTAAAAATAAGGAGAATTTCATCATATCCTGTATTTCATAGCAATCAATTGAGAAGGAAACCCATACTATATAAGATAAAAACAAAATTTGCTAACAAATTTCACCAACATCCGATATACACTCAATGTATTTCGTAAGCGCATATATATATATATATATATATATATATATATATATATATATATATATATATATACCATTGTGTAAGCCAATCGATTTACCACATCTTTATCAATTTCCTTTTGCTCGTAAAACGTAGGAACAGGGAGCAGTTCAAGAGGACGACTAGACTACATTCCATTACAAGTATATTCATAGGGAAAAAAGGAAAATTCGGAAATGTGAAATTCATCTACTTAGAGTGGTACTATACAAAAGTTTAGGAGAATTTTCCAACGTCCTTCCCGACTGCTCCCTAGGCGAGAACTTGAATTCGTTCAGCGTAGAAGCAATTTTTCATTACCACACTCTCTACCACAACAGCGTTCTACTTAAATCGACCACATAACCAAGGATTCATTCATCTTTCCATCCACCATAGCTGTAGTACGCGAGTAAAATCAACAAAAATATTCGTCCACCCGCTCTCAGAATCCTGATCCCTGCTTTAGGGGATAAAGCTGGTTGCAAACACTTAACCATATAGCAACGGTACTCCTTCTCAGTCGAAGGTTTACTCCAAACGTAATATCCTTAAAGGATACAATTCGTTCGCATTTTCCTCGATTTTTCTCTCATTTTCTGCTAACTCAATCGTTTTCTGTGGTAGCAGTTTTATTGCTATGGCAGTTTCTGTGTCGGCCGCCCGCCCTTACGCTGTAAAGAATTTTTTCTGTCCCAGCCCTCTTTTGACTAGTTCGGCGGTGACGGTGTTGATGCTTACTTCAATATACGCAGACCATTCCTTATCCTTACAATATCATCCACTTCCCGAAATCGTTCTTATTCAATCAACGGGATAACGTTGAAATAAAAGAAGTAAAAGTGCAGAAAAATGGAGCAGTACTCCGCTTAGTTGGTCCTGTTGCCTCATGCCTTGCCAACAGCGATTTGGGGTCAAGGGAGTTTGGATATAGACGAGAAGTGCTCTAATAAAAAATACAAGAAAAAATGGAAAAAGGACTATTTCCCAATTCGTTTATTACCGTCGCTATTGTTGCTTCATGCTTACGAGACGAAAACGGCTGTCTTACACTCTTCAAGGGTATTCCGAAGTGGACGACTGTCGGTACTAAAAGAGAAAGGGCAGCAGCACAATGCTTTTAGGAAATATCTGGGAGCTAGATGATGGGGTAAGCAATTCTTTTTTCCTCCTTTTTGATTTTATTTCTTTATCATTATGAGCTTGGGGCTAAATTTTCGAGATTTATTTCTTGTCGACAACTTGTTGATTCAAATAGCGGACATGAAAGGAACAAGACAACAGGTTGTTAAGGACTTTCGATATCGTGGGTGGTTGATAGTATAATTTGAGTTAAAATTTTCATATTAAAGTTAGAAGTTCTATTATTAAGTTAGGAAATTACACTTTTGACTTTAAGTTAATTTCAAAGCTAAGGTTTCATGTTTGTAACATGTTGTAGAATAATTAGACCAAAGTACTTTCTTGTTATATTTATTACGTTAAACTTTGATGTTTACACAATTTTAAGTCCATCGTATTTGAACTAGCTGCTATTAACAGTAGTTTCATTAATTTCATAAGTAGCCGATTTAGCATCTAGCTGAAATAATTATAGCTTCTTGTGGCAACTTAAAACCTTCTTGCATGTTTTCTTACACAAAATTTTTAATACAAATATTGTTCAATTCAAGTGCCGATACTAGAATAATTTTATTCAATTTTTGTCGTTCGTTAAAAATTACTACATAACTATCTCCTACATATAATTGTGAACACACAACCGTTCACATGAAATATTTTTTTTAAATTATAGTTGCGGTAGACTCGAATTAGAGAATCTCTCTGACAAAGGTAAAGCCCTCTATTTCTAAGGTGTTAACAAAATCAGAAGTAATTCTTAAATCGCCAACTAGAGAGTTCCCCTACCCAAGGTAGTACCTCTAGTTAGAATAATTAAAAAACCTAGTGACTATTGTAAAGAAGTCATTTTTCTCAAAAGAGAAGTAATTATTTTTAAAAGTAAAATTGTTTTTGATAAGTTTCAATAGAAACTTTTATAAAAATCGTGTAAATAAAAAGTAGACTTAAACTCACGGTTGTGTTTTTATTCGATCAGCCGACCTATTAATAAACATACATTTTGGTAGTTTTTTTTTAATTATAATCGCGGTATACATTTTATTGATATTATGCCAAAATAGCAATTTTTAAAATTTTTTTAAATCCAAAAATGAATCGTAGATTTTAAAAATGTATTGTGCAAAACCTATAATATCTTAAACAAAATTTAGGAAAATTTTAAACGTTGATTTTTTAGAATAAAAGACTGGGAAAAGATATCAAAAATCCCGTCGCTTGTCTTGTAGGTATTATATCAAAGAATATTGCGTAAAAATTGTATAATAATCGGATAAAAAAAAATCATACCAAAACGAAATTATATTGTTGAACATCGCCATTTGGTAAAAAAATTACTACGCATAATGAAAACTGCAGTTAAAAAAATTGAAGCAATGGTGTTTCACACCAACCATTAATGAAAAAGCGATTCCGCCGTTGGGCCGCTATTTTCATGCAGACGTTTGATTTTAATTCTAAAACTATTAATTTATTTATTTATTTATTTATAAAAAATCATACCATATAAGGTTAATGTATGCCTAATATAACATACCATTTCCCCCAATCCGTTCGTTTGCTAATATCCATTCGCCACTAATATCTACTTCAGCCTACTCTTCAATTATAATAACCCATAATTCACTTTTCTCAAAAAATTAATACCTAGATATCTATCTAGATCCTATCAATTACTTGTAGTAATAGGAACCAGGTTCGGAAATTTAAAAAAATACCGCCTAAAGAAAGAAAAGTGTAAAATAACCTGGCGTTTTTAAGATTTGGTTTCCCTTTTTTATACTTTGTTACCGTTTTGGGTTTTTCTGTATTTATTAAAAGCCGCACGCACAAAGTTATGATAAAAAAACTGTAACCCACAAACCCAGAAAAAATATAGAACCACATTTTTTAGGATTTTCCTCGATTAAAATTGGTATACTCTCTAGCGCTGAACTGTGATATTGCTTATTTGTGACACCCTTTAGAGAAATTATTTGACATTACTCTGCAAACCCCAATGGCCTTTAAATCGTGATCTGTTGTTAGCAGAAAACAACTATGTGTCGCCGCCGGTGGGTTTCGAACCTGGGACCTCCAGGACGGAAGACTGAAACTTTATCACTCATTTATCCGACGACTTATAATAGTATAGTATTGTGCTCATCTCATACTTTTAGGTAGAGCTGCTATCTATCTGGCAGCACACCTGGTGTCCAGTAGAGAGACCATATTTATTTCATATAGATGTTGATAAAATCTGTCACTTGTTGGTTGAAACGAAGTCTCTTTAGCTTATTAATTATTTTTGATAAAATATACCTGTTACCGGACACAAGTTACTTATGCATTGGGTGATTTTCCCCTTTTTATTGCGATTTGACAATTATCTGCAGAAGAGTTAGATGCACGACATAAAGAAATATCGTTATTAAGAAAAAATTAACCAAACAAATTCAAAAGCTGCCGGAGAAGGTTGTCGTTTTTGTGTTCCATACCATAGTTGATCTGTCCTTCCATAGTCCATCTGTCCTTTCATCACAGCCGATATTCTCCGAAACTATTCCAAATAGAAAGTTGAAATTCTGCTTAAAAACAGCAATTAGTATCGATATCATTTTACATAAGAAATGGAAAATAAGCGTCGGAACCCTAATACGACGCAACTAGTTTAGATCTGTCCGTCCGTCTGCCTGTATTTCACAGCCATCCTTTCATTACCCTTTAAGATGAAATTTGGTACACGGAAATAGATCAATGACCCAAAAAAAGAAATGACGGTATCTTTGAAATAATATTTTGTTTAACCCTCTATGGTAAAAAGTAATCTGAAAATTTTACTTAGTACTTTCAATGAAAGTTATAAAGACCACTGTAGCAAACTTAGTTTATGAAAAATTTTGAAATAACTCTACGAAAGTCGTCAACACACTCTTATGCAATTTTAATTTGATTAGCTTTTTCAATTCATTTTCAAGGTTGAAATTTTGAAAATCCTAAAACGTACGTTAACTTATTATGATCAAAACTTTTCTCCTACGAAGGTATTTGGTTTTGCTTTAGTTTTCGACTGCAGGCTTATATTAATCTAATATCTGCCTTTTAGGATTACATACATACTAATAAAAGTCTAATATTGTCTGTAATGCGGCTTTTACGTATTGGGATTTTATCACGATAGCTTAGGCTTGAGTACGTCGTCAACACCTATTTTTAGTTTTCTGGTTACAAAAGATTAAGTTAGTCCATTGGAATTGCCCATTAATAGTTGATAATACGAAACTCGTTATAAAACTTAAATTTTTGTTATTAAATTGATTAACGCTGTTCTCCAATCCCACCGTTTGCGGAAATTAGAAGAAAAAATAAATTTTGAAAAAACATAAAAGCACTGCGAATGAGCGGTTTTATTAAAATAAACAAATTTTTTTTTGCCCCACCCCCAATCGATAACCGTTACAGTTACGACAAAAGTCCATCTACGCTGGTATCATCTCTTTTGTCGTAGCTTCAATAGAAGCCGAGATAATTGAAAAACAATTTTCGCATCTATTAGCCTTACTGCGTGACTATAAAAAGTATGCCTTCATGACAATCCAGGAAGGGGGGGGGGGTGTAGTGAAAGGTATTTTATTCAAAATATTGAACGCGTAAACTGTAAAAATAAAAAATAAAACCCTTTGTTGAAATCCTAGCTATGCCATTGTCTCTGAGGTAACGTCCCGCTGACTGCGCTTTATACCCGAAATATTGGGTGGGGTTGAGTGAAATTCTAAGGTGTGTTTTATTTTTATATTTAAAGGGATCTTATATTAAAGTGAAATTTGCAAATTAAAAATCAATTTTTTTAAATTTACATAAGGATGTCAAATATTTGTAATCGAGCCTAATATTTTTAATTTCTCTCATAAAATATGGAAAACAAGAATCAACCAAAACATCCAATAAATTTTCAATTTAACCACAGAAAAACGCGCACTGGAAATGCAGTTCTTATGCAATAAAATCGTGTGTGCATTCGAATATAATTTCTGGGAACTTATTTTAAGCTACTACAAACTGTGCGATTGGGTAAACTGCAACACAGCGAAAAAGTCATAAATTTCGCGGAAAATTGAGAAACATTACCGTACGTTGCCGAGTCCGGATATATTCGTTTTAGTTTCGGTTTAAATGGGCTTTTTTGTTTGAACTTCCTTCAATTGTTAATTTTAAACTCTTTTACCTGTTCTGTGTGCAACGAGTTTTATGAGCTTCGATTCTGAATGAAAATGGAAAATTATTAAAAAAAAACTCTTTGTAAAATAATGCTTGCAGCAATTGCAAAAAACGAATGAGGTACCTGTGATGTGTGAATTTTATGCCGCATAATGAATACCTATTTATATGTAGGTAAGTGGAAGGTAGTCATCTGCATATAGCTTTAACTGTTCTTCTTACCTTAATAATAGTTATATTATTTTATTACCAATCTATAGATAGATGTAGCTAGCTTTCCTGAAAAGGTAACATTTTGGCATACGTAATCGTGCAACCTCATAAATCAGTAATTAGAATACTTTTTTGGTAGAAATGTTAACAAGTGTAATATTATCATATAAATGTTTATTTTGTAACGTTTTGTAACATTTCCACCTTTGCATTCAGTGTTTGGACCCGACTCTATAAAAAGCGGAATAATTAGGTCTAGCACGGTTAGTTAGCATAAAATTCAACTTTATCATGATAATCTCTTTTCAAAAATTGAATACTACAAGCAAATAGATATCGCGACTAGATGAGGATTGTTATCTAGGCTCCCAGACTAATTTGCATCAATTGTTCATCAATCAAATCCAAAGAGGAACAATTTCTGTGTTCTATGAATTCCAAATTTAATCGAAATTTAGAAAATGGGCACAAGATGACACGAATAAATCGAGAACGCATTTTCTAATTGGAAAATTAATTATGCTTCTTATAGCTTCAATAATGTAATCACTGCGGGTGTCCGTGACTGTGCCTTTGCTTGAGTTTGGGAAATGTTAAATCTGTCCCAATGTTTAGGATATAACTTAATATCTTGCTAATGATAAATTGCTTGTTTTTCGATGGCTTATTTTTGAGTTTAATATTACAACATATACCTAGTTGTATTATTGTCACAATTCTTCAATGAATTTAACTATAACCTGAATGTAGTTATGCTAAATAATGTTTAAGCAATTACATATAAACACTATAAGTATTTTTGTACAAAAGAAAATATTCGGTAAAATTTCGGATTTCCAGATTTTACAAAAATATACACATTTAAGTTAAAAAAACATTGGTGTTATATATTTTCATACTAATTTTCTAACGTTATTGTATTTTTATGCGAGTTATAAAAGATTTTATCTAATAAATGGAGAGCTTAATTTTGGGCAAGTGCTTGAGAAGCCTAAGCAGATAGGGTAGGGATTGGAGTGGGGTAGTGAGAGTGAGTTCACTTCATTAAGTTTTGGGAGAGGCCAATTATTGATATGAAATCTCGCTTTACAGTTCTTAGCATAGATCTTCCTAATCAACAGGTTTAAAAAAATATAAAAACTTTAGGTGCACTAAATGGCACCTTTTTGCTTTCCACGAGTTGAGGATACAACCTAAAATTCTCGTCATTGTTCCCGGTTCTTTTACAAAGGAGTTTCCCAGGTTAATATATGTTCATGGTTGATAGGTCAAAACAGATCGCACTTTCTAAAGTAAAGCATATGTAGGAATGGGAAGAAAAATTCTACGTTTTCATAATATTTTTCTAAATAAACTTTCAACTTGAAATTTGTTTGAGGTCAACCTACAAATCATAGAGAAAATTATGTCCTTACAAATTAAAAGTTCCATTTCAAGGAAACCCCTTATACATAACTGCCAATCTAGTTTCAGAGCTAATCATAGCTGCGCTACCGCGCTGTTGAGAATAATAAATGATTTCTGAGAAGGGATTGACGATGTTTACGTCGATTGTTTTTTTTTACAAGGCGTTCAATTCAGTTTATCATGAAATTCTCTGCCTGAAAATAGTTAACAAATTATATATTTAATTGTCCTCACCAATCTTGATTATATCTATATCGTCCTATTTGTCGATCTTTCAGGATTTGGAAGCCATAAATAAATGGTCAGTACTTGATCTCAATACCTTTCCTGCGGTGTTAATCAATGGTGCCAACGTCGAATTTGCTCAATCTACATGACACTTTGGTGTACAGTAATATTTATTAGAACCCTTACATGAAATAACCACATAGATTCCATTATTCAGAAATGTTGTTGATATTTGTTACGTATACTCGTCTGTCGAGGCACTTAGTTCTCGTCCGCTCTTTGCTGGGGCTTATAATAACATATGTTTGCAAGATCTTCAGTATGCTAAAATCATTGTTATTGTACAAACTCAATATTGCTTTTAATTGTTATATTATGATTTTGATATTTTTAGATAAATTTCAAAATCCTAATTATTTATATGAATATTTAATAACTGCCAGATCTTCCAAGACAGTAACATTGGTTATTTATCGGTCCAGTTGCCAGTTCTTCACCTACACCGTCAGACCTTAGAACACTTTGCCGATACTTTAAAAAACTATCTGGTTTCTTTCACGTTCTAATGTTTTAAAAACTTACTTTTTGAATACAAAAAGTTTATTTGACTTTTAGTTATGTTTAAATATAATTGCTGCCTTTCTCTAACTAATTGTGTTATTCTTACTAGTGCTGCTGTGAATGAATACTATATCCTTAAATTATGTTTATTAAATATAAACATTAGTTTATATGCAAGCTAATATTGAATTAAATTTTATTCTAGTTTTACTGTATTGCTGTACTTTACAATTTTATCTAATTTATACATTTTGAAATAAGGCTAGGTTTAACATTTTCGGATATACCGCGTTGAAAGTGTTTAAAGATAATTAAATTAAGGAAATTAAATAATTACGTTCAATAGGCGTTACGGTCTCATTAGATAACTGCCGGGAATCCTTGTTTATGGTTGCTACGAATATTATACCATTATTGTGGTTGCTGTTGTGTGTGCTTGCAGTAGCGTCCTATGATCTTCGCGACAAATTACGCTGATAGTATGGATATTTTCTTTCAATTTGTATGTATTAGGTTTGAGTTTACTTAAAATTGGATCCCATCTACTAGACAACTTGCAACTGTCTTCTCCGGTAAAATTAGCTGTTCTTTTTATTTCAATTGCTTCGCGGACATGTCAAGGTATATGATGCTTTTCTCTGGCAAGAAATGTATAATATATATGGGTTGCCCATTAAATGTTCACAAATTGTTCACATATTTTTGGAGGTTGCTTTTATGTGCTCATTTAAACGGGCAGTGACACTACGTTTGGTTTGACCAACATATGATAAACCACAGGGGCATGAAACAGAATATTCACCTGGTGTTAGATGTGGTATTCTAGTTTTGGGGTTCCTAGATACTGTCCGGTTTTCCTTAGAGGAATATAAATTGCTTTTATATCATGTTTTTAAAAAATCCGCTCAATTCTGTCCGAAACGCTCTTCATGTAATGTAGACAAAGCTCACTCTTATTTTCTTTCGGTTGTCTTTCATGCTGTACTTTCTTTATTTGACGATGTCTATTATTTTATTTTATCCAGGCCCGTGTGCACGGGTATAAAACTTGGACGAATAAAACTTAAAGGTATTGTTATTACAGGAAAAAATCATATTATAAAACTTTTACTAAATACCTTGTAGGTCCGCCATTCTAGTGAATAACCTTGAAGATCCGATTAGGCATTGAATCAGCTATGTTTTGCAGTTAGTTGTATTTCCGACCACACTATGCGAATCTTACTTTTTAACGCATACACACTTGAATTGATTTCGATGGCTATAAACCTAGGATGCTTCACAGATTTTCAATAGGTTTGAGATCTAGGCTTCTATTCGGAACCAATCTTTGACAATACGAGCGATATGTACGGCAGTCAGGAAAGCAAGAACACATGCAATGGGATATTTTCCGCTGCACCCAAATGCCGCCCATATCAGACCCTAGAGAAATACGTACTCCTCCGAATTCTTTATTCCGACGTAAATTATGTCAGTAGTGCCGTCGACGTGAGAATTTCTTCGTCATTGAAGATAACTTCATGCCTTCTCATATTTTGTTGAGTTCATTCGATTTTGCCTATGTTTTGTAGTCAGCTGGAGTTTGGTAATTTTTTTACTTCAGGTAGGATGATGACGACAAAATTTACTAGACTCACGGATCCGTCCGGAAGGCTTTAGGTTTGATTTTAGCCCAAAATATAATGAGCCCGGCACGACATGTTGGTCAACTTTGTCGTTTGACAGCGAATTGAATAACAGAAAATTATATCCGACAAGTCGTGCCGGTCTCATTAAAGCTTGGCTTTTATTGACCACAGATTCTTATTAGCAATTGTTAAAGAAGTGGAGTCTACATCCATATAACCTTATTTAGAGTACCCTTACGACATAAGTTCACGAAATTTTCGACAACAATAATACTTCGCGATAGTTCGGTTTTAATAAATATTCCGACACTTAATCGCAGCAATGCAAATACAAGACATTCATGTTCCCTCATTCCCCTTAGCCTAATTCGAGGCCAAGCCATGCTAATGCATCATAGGGTTGTCCCCTGGGCTTTGGCTACATACGGAAAAAAATTCTGTGCTGAGATGCTGTGTTTAACTACAATATTTTTGATAGGAGTGATTAAGATTGTGTTCAATTTGGATAATGTAATGCCCATGTTCATTTGTCGCTTTCCAAATATTCTACGCAGTTTGAGTACAGTTTGTAAATCTGGACCCAAGACGTCAAATGGAATGTTCGTACTTGATCAAAAATCCATCCTTGAT
The DNA here is from genome assembly GCA_964036015.1 of Leptarthrus brevirostris. Classification (NCBI taxonomy): domain Eukaryota; kingdom Metazoa; phylum Arthropoda; class Insecta; order Diptera; family Asilidae; genus Leptarthrus; species Leptarthrus brevirostris. Next base: position 84,303,749 of record OZ038373.1, on the reverse strand, counting down.
AAATAGCCGTCAAGTATGAACTTTGTTTATGCTTCGAGGGTTTGGCATTTAAAATATTTGAAAAAGACAAGACTTTTTAGTATTTTATGGGAATTATAAACATTAATTTAGTAAGTTTTCAAATGCACAAAATATGTACGAATTTTTCCATTACGTTTTGTTATGATATATGGGGTATTGGGTAACGCTACAGCTTCTTAATGGTAGTTTCAAACTTTATGTGGACATGCAGGAACTTTAATAAATAATTTAAAAATTGTCAATAATTGAATTATCTCAATATTATTTCTTACATTTTCCATGTGTCTTTTATGTATGTTCGCGTTGTTTGTTATTGCATCACGAATCGTAATTTGTAATAAAAACTTAAGTTTGTTTTCAAAAACAATGCAACTTAGACCATCGCTATAGTTTTCCTGTACTATTTAGCTGAACATTTGCAAACTATGGTTTTATAAATATCTTTGACTTTAGTAATGTCAGGAAGAGGGAGGGTGGTACTTTATCATATATTTTCGGCTATAACTTCCAAAGTTCCTAAAAAAAATTAAAACCAATATTTCAAAACCCTACTTCTAGCCTTTTCTTATGTGGAGTATGACCTATTTATTATTTTTTCGACTTCACATTTTGTCTTCTGTACTATTTTTTCCACAATGTTTTTGAGTTTAAAAACAATTGGAAAATATTTAGGTCAATATAATGTGTATGTAGTTAAATACAAATTTCACTTTACCATATCAAACGGTTTCTGGGACAAATGCCTGTGACACACTGACGGACAGACACAAGTGTAATTTTAAATAGTTCAGTTTTTCTTGTTGAGGTACGGAACTCTAAAATTAATAAGCAGCAACAATAATAAATCACTTTTAACTTTTGTATCTCTTTTCTAGTCAAACTTCGTTTTAATATTATATTCCAGCCCTGTACTATTTAACTTAATCGGCGTTACAATCTCCTAAATAACACTTTTACCCTAAATACATTAGTAGGAATAGGTTATTGGGATAAATCAATTCTGCACAGTTTCCTCCAATTTATACGACAGTTTAAACGTTTAAACTCTTCGTTTAGGTTCGGAAATGAAGTTTAAACTTTCAAAGACACTTTGGATTATTTATGTTAAATATTTTGCGATACTTTGTGCTGGAAGAAATATTGCCCACATTTGCTAAAGACAAATTACTTGAAGATGACACTTTAAAAAGTACAATAAAAATCAATCCGCCGCTATCGTGCAATCTTTTGTTCCGCGAAAGGGGACTATGCGTCTTGTTGGCCTGTCTAAAAACTTTTACCAGTTAAACGAGTTGATAAATTCTTGAGTCACGACATGACCTACTCTCAAGAATAAGTCTTACGTCTTACCTCGTTTGGAAGTTTTGGAACGTAGGGATATGCCGAGAAAGAGTCGTTTTGAAGTGGAAAAATTAACTGTGAGAAATATCAAATTTATCAAAGTACAAGAAAAATGGTTGTCAAGGTTGTAAGAGTTAAGCATTTACAAGCAATGTCCAGGAATCCTATATATCAAACCTCCTACGGTGAGGGATAGCTCGGAAACTAGGCTGTATACAATATCAATATCAAGCACATGTTTATCGTTGTAAGTCGCATAGAATTAATGTGAGCAATTTTTCTTTGTCTTTCAGATATGGCGCCGGTTATGATTTGGCAGCGAGACGGAAAAATGCTACCAGGGAATCTACGGCAACTCTCAAGGCGTGGCTCAACGAGCACAAGAAGAATCCTTATCCTACGAAGGGTGAAAAAATCATGCTGGCCATTATCACTAAGATGACCTTGACGCAGGTGTCAACCTGGTTCGCAAATGCCAGAAGAAGACTGAAAAAGGAAAATAAAATGACTTGGGAACCTAAGAATAAAACCGATGATGACGATGATGCTATGGTTTCAGATGAGGAAAAAGAAAAGGATGAAATGGACTCTGAAAAAGCAAGAGATCATAAAGGTGAGTTTTCAAATTAATAGTTCTCCGGATTAAAAATTACACATTGCGTAAAAATAGAGAATTTCCGTATCTTCACTTAGGTCTGTCGCAAGGATTTGCAGGATTGTCCTATTATTTTTTAACAATATTTAATGTTTGCTATTTTCTCGGTTTTTTTTTAAATATTAAATCTTGTCACATTCACTGTTTATTGAGTGTACTACACTTCTGTTAAGTTGTATCTCTTTTATCTCTGATCGTTTTTATTTTATGGATAGCTTAGTTATTTTTTAAAGTTTGAGATAAAACAATATACAATATAATTTGTGTATAAACATTACTTGAAACCAAGAAAGTGAAACTTTATGATGATATATTTATATTTTCAAAATAACAAACACTCATTCAGTTGGCACAAATTTACTGGTCTCATTATGCACACAATGGTTTTGGGATTTAGAACATAATATCTCGTTCTTAAATTCGTGTTATTAAAAGTGGAGTAACATACATTTGGTTCCTTTAAAATAAATGCCGAGGTACCACAGAGTTCCGTACTTACACCCCTCTCGCTTTGCCGTTGATAGTACTATTAAAACCCACCGGCTACTCCACTTATTTATGTCGAAAGAATGAATATATCTAACTGTATGAATGGTTGAACAAAGCTGTAAAAAATATTTCACGCCTTTCTAACAGGCACAAACCACATTTGCACATTATGTCTATATCTAATATTTGTACAGGGTTCATAGTTCAACTTATTCACATCAGAGTATTGACTTCTTGGAATTTTAGCTCAACAAATTCACTATCTATTTTATTTCAAGTCGCTATTGCCTTTATATACATCATCGAGTCCCAATTTGTTAGTAATATAAAGTTTCGGAAATCCTTTTTTTTCTCTTATCTTATGGGCCCCAGGACACCACTATCTCTTTTGCAACTCTACAACAACTCCAGCGCTTTAGTTAGTTTAGTGAATTTTCGAAATGACTGCAGAGAGATTAAAGCCCATATCGGTAATCATGGATTTATCGAACGAATACGAGCTCGAGGTCGTAACACAGTCTTCAAAAGTGAAAAACCCGAATAGTTTCTCAAAGTGTTCATGGAACGGGCTTATTCACTGGAATTTAACCATTTGGATGCAGCACAGATGTTCCAAAAGTTCTCTTAGCGCTGTTATCAGATTTTCGGCAGATTTGTCTATCACTGACTTCCAAAGCACAATGCTCGATGATAGCTTATTCCCATAAGCCTCCCATATTTCCAAACACTCTGAACCGTTTCAACTCAAAGAAAAGTTACGAAGTTCAACTATATTTTTAAATATTTTACTCACTTAAAAAATCTCTCTCTAGCTCTCACAACCCTTTTGGGTATGGAGCGGGAGCATGCGATTCGAGACAACGATTGCAAATAAACCTACAATTAAAGGTCGATTCCGAACCACCGACATTAATTCTTCAGCCTTAGTATTTTTATCGTAATCTGTTGTCAGCAGGAAACAATTATGGATTAGGGCAAAATTCGTATATCTGTCAAATATTGAGATAAACGGACAAAAATTCGTACTCAGTGGTTTTCGAGGGTGCTTATTATTGTTAAATACAACTCATGCACCGCAACCGTATAGAATTATTAAATTGTGATTCAAATTCATATCTTAAGGTTATAAGCCAAATTTAAGCTGTTGCTTTGGGAAATTATTACAAAGTTGTTAAAAACTCACACAGTGACCGTAGGAGTTTTAAATTATTAGGAACATCAATTAATATCTTGTAATCAATGAAAATGAATAAAGGATTTAAAATTTTTAAATCATAATTTTCATTGCATAATCATTGTTTGAAAATAGTTCTAATAGCGGTTTATAAATAATTAGTTGAGCAAAATACATCTATTGCTTAGTCATCCCGGCAACTCTGTAAAATACGAAAAAGCCGTCAGTATCCACCCCTACAACTCAAAATCCCACGTCCCAAAGAATTAGTTAAAAGGTCCGCGTGCCGTAATATCCATTTGATCCGATTAGAAGAAAGTGAGAATACCACTTGTTCCAATTTTGAATGCACCACATCACATCAGTCATTCATAGGGTTTATGTCGCCCCTTAATAGTATCCCAAGCCATAGACGGATTCGGATGCCCCTAGCAAACTCTCAAGAAATCTCTGTGCAAGAACAGACCGACATCTCCCCTGTGATATAACTTTCATTTTTCTCAGGCGTTGAAGCGTGCAATCCCCTGACAAAAAGGCAACCACCGCACACTACCAGATATATTCAACCTTAACGCGCGCATATGTTTCCCCATCCCCGGGGTAGTTAAATTGACGCGGAGCTCTATTAGAGAACTATATCTAGGGGGCTTCATGGTGCGAATGTCGTAATGAATTTTCACTAAAAAGAATTAAGATGCGACCTATTTGGTAACCCTTTAGGGTTAGATATGCCGATAGGGGGCACTCCGGTTCTCTGTTTTGGATACAAAACCCAAACACTGAACCTGAAAGCAGGAAAAGTCTACCTATGCGCATATAGAAACGAAGGGCTGGGGTAAAATTTGTCTTCATTGTTGACTTCAAGTTGAGTTATTCATTCAGATCTAAAGAAAGGGGTTCCAGTCGCTCTTTCAGGATAACTTGCAGGCTCTTTCAGGGGAGTATTTTGATGAAGGGCTTTTTTGGTTGCCGTCTCATTGTCTTTAGTTGTGTTTATATGCAAAGTGTTATATGGCAGAACGGTTGGTAGGTTTTGGTAAAGTATGAAATGATATACACCGAGTTGCTCCGAGGGTTCACCAGGAAAGGGGTTCGCTTTTTAAGAGGACTTAATTGAAACTGAAAGGATGAATAATAGCGGTTCAAATAATAAATTAAGCGCAGCATCTTTTATGATTTCACTTTCCTATTATTCCTCGAAGTTTTCATACAAGAGAAAGAAGGTGGTTCTTTCATTGCTTTCTCAAATCGGATGGTAAAGAAAAATTTATTGAGTTATAATTTGACATTAAGTTCGCCAAACATTATTGAAAATTAGCATTTTTCATACTATACGAGGGTTCTAAAAAATATAATTTATATTAGTTGACGTGAAAGATTAACAAGTTTTTATTTTTGCTTAAAATTTAGACAACTCAATGTAAATTAAGGGGAAATTTATGTATTTTTGCTTTGTTTGTTTCGTCGGAGGTTTAGGCTCGAATACTGCCGGCAGCAACGCATAGATGCAAAATAACGCATTCGCCGTCGAATGAAATATAACTCTACGTCCGTCCCATGCTCTACAAGAGGGTGGCGCTTTGGTCACTCTTATTTGCAGAGTCCGAAAAAGTTCCTACCCTCAAGATGTGGACAAGGGACGACTGAGTACCACTGCCCTACTATTTAGAGAAAAAAGAATACTTTGGAATTCACCAATTTATATTATAAGCATATATATATATATATATATATATATATATATATATATATATATATATATATATATATATATATATATATATATATATATATATATATATCTTTAGGAGGGTATTAGTCTTGTGGATGCCTAGAGCAACAATCATTCATCTACAATATCTGAACCATACGCCAATGGTTTCTTTTTTATTAGGCGAGATTGCTCCCAACCACTGAGAAAATCGCAGTGGCCATCCGCAGCATATTTAAGGGCTTCCAGTAGACCAGATATTAAGATTTCTATACAGACTCGAGAGCTAGGTCAACATAACTCGGAAATGTGACCTGTTTAAGATTCCGTGTTGCCATCGTTCTTGATGTTGCAGGCTTCTATTCTTAATGTCACGATCCCCATCACTGAGAGTGGATACATGCTCGGCGAAAATGTTCGAAGATAGAGTTCTTTGTAAAATTATTGAAAGTGTTTATTAGCTTTTTAATTATTTATTTATTGGGACAACATTCTTTGAGTAACATAATTCTTTATGACACTGTAAACATACTAAAACGTTACTGTCATTCTATTTATATACAAATTCTCAAAAGATTGTCTACTATAGTCTTAATACAGATAAAATTGTTTTAATGAAATTAATTAGCATAACATATTAACGTAAGATCAAATATCTAAAAAAAAACAAAGACAAGCTACAAAATATAAATGATCAATAATAAGAAAAAATAAATAAAAGAAACTCACTCAGTAAGCTTACAAATTAAGTGGAAATCAGATGGATATCTATGACATCACAACTAGTATTAAAATGAGGGGACATTGACGTGATGGACTCATGCATGCCATAAGCTGTTCGGTGAAAAGGAGCTTGGAAAGCTCCGCTGCCGCAAAGGGCGAGTCGGAACCGACAGATTAAAGCATGGTAACAATCCAGTGAAATTACCAGCGCCCTGCCAAAAGGGCCTATGGCGCTTGCATTTAAGAGTTTCCATAGAAACGAGCCCAAGCCTATTTAAGTACGGTAGCAAACAAGATGAATCAGACTAATCAAGGTCACACAAGGCAAATCTAGCAAATTGATGCTGAACTGCTTAATAAGGAGACCAAACTAGACACACATACTCCAGGAGTGGTCTAATAAAAGTACAATAAAGGTTTTTCGTAGTGTATGTGTCATCGAACGCTTTTGACCATCTTTTAACAAAACCTAAAGTCTTGTTAACCTTATTAACAACAACGTCAATATGATGCTCCAAAGCACCCCAAGATATTTACCAATGTGTTTAGCAATTGGTTAATAAGCTACCGTGGATAGTGAAGTTAAAGTGCAGCGGATTCTTTTTTCGAGAGATTGACATAGTGGTGCATTAGTCAACATTCAAAGGACGAAGACTAATAGAACATTATAAAAAACGTCTTAATTAGAGTTTAAGCACAATCGTTACTACATCATTGATGTAAATTATGAAAACTAATTGTCCTAGATGGCTGCCCTGAACCACACCGGATTTGTTATAAATTTCATTAGAGGGGCCCCTAAGAACACGTTGGATACGTCCTGATAGATAAGAGTCGCACCAATTTACAAAGATAACTTAAAAATAAAAATCCTATGATTAATTCTGTCAAAGATCTTCCTAAAGTTAATGAAAACACAATCCACTTGCTGACAAGTTTCAATGACAGGAATACAAAAGAAATCTCCAATAGACTAGTTTCAGTACTTTTAAAGTTTAAACTTAAAATTTAGTTGACATGAACTTTTTTACATATTTTCATTAAAAGATGTTTCTTCTTCAAGGTTTAGTATATTTTTTTTACAATCATTATCATCATTAGTTATTATTTCTTAATGAAGTTTTCTTCAGTTATGATACTGTATGTGCAATCTACAACACAAAACGTACAAAAAGGTCTTGTGAATATTAATGATTGTTGGTGGTACAAACTCTGCTTTTGCTTATTCTTGATTCTAACAAAGCTGTGGTTCAAACCGACAATCTATGATCTACTAAAAAGTAGGACTAGCTCAAACAATACCTAAAAATTCGAGTTAGTCGAGTTTCTGTGTAATACATGCCTGTAAATATAATTATAATTAATTTAGCACACTTCTTCTCAGTATATAGTGATAAATCATTGCATTTCAATTAATGTATACTTATCACACTTAAAAATATATTCCCATAAACGTAAGATACGCCATCAGCAAACAGTAATGACATTATCTTAAGTTACAGCTTTTCCCTATCAGAAATAAAATCCCCGCGGTAAGGGAAATATGTTTTGTTTGCACAAAGGCACGAGACTGTGAAATGATCCTAATCAAAACTCATACAGGCAATCATAGGCTTCTGTATACATGTTTTCTGTATTCCTTGAAACGGCTTTAACTTCTGTGTCACTCTATAATATAAACATCACAACTCCACCCCCACTCAAAACTGAAGTCAATTCAATTCTTGGGTGGGGGGAAATATGTGAAAAGTACTTTGCGACAACAGTGTGGCAGTTAAGTTTTTCTCCAACTCAAATCACTCCGGACAAGAAAGTCCTCATAGCAGGAAGAGAAAAATGAAATTTTCCCTTAGCGCTTTCATAATCCCCGCTCGTCACTCCTCCTCCTCGTTTGGTGGAAAACAAAGTTTTATTCTGTCATGCCCTACTGGAATCAAGTTAGGCGAAGTCTCTTTTATTTATTTAATACTGACACGCACTCACAATCACTCAAAAGGGAAAGTTAAGTCGGTGACACTTAATAATGCGAGGAAGCAGCAGAAGAAGGATATCAACTTCATCACCTACGCACACTGATACAAAGTGGATGCAGGAAGTCAAAAGAGTCCTTGAATTCCGTAATATTACGAAATGGTGGAAGTTGCCCTTCTGTTTTTGTCTGGTGCTTCCTTTTTATTCTCTTCCGCTGTCGTCCGAAAAAAATGTGCCTATAGAGGAATCCTTTACGGTTCTATGTTAACGTGTATATTGACTTAGGGAAAACTTTATTCTGTCGCCAGTCATGAAAGATGACGAAAGAATTTCAGTTGCGGAGGTATAAAAGTACAGTTGACGAGGGGGGGATGAAATGAACATTTTTTGTTATGTTCTCTTCCCGGAAAAAAGCCATCGTCGAGTATTGTGAAACTTTTTTATTGAACAACTTTAAGTTGAAAATAAGATTTGAAAAATATCACTTAATTAGGAAAAACAAAAGCGAATTTCGGGCACCTCAACCATCAAGGACGTTACATTTATTCCCTATAAATATTTGTTACTTAAGCTTAAATTTATAATATAATTTTTAGAATCAGAAGTGCAAAACGGAATCTTTATAGTATCAGTCGTTTGTTTGGCTCTCTCCGCAACTTATCTAGAAAACTGTGATATCTGTACAGGTGTAAAAATTTTGAATATGTCATAAGATAAAGTTCGAAGATCTGTAGATAGTACATGCTCGAGATACAAAAGCCGATTTTGAAGATTTTTTGGATTGAAAAGGAAACCTTTTTGTTACTAGCAATTGGAGTATCATTTGAAAGGACCTTAAGTTAGGATTGCAGAAATATATTTTTTTTAACCGACTTCCCAAAAACAAAGAGGTTCTAAGTTCGACGCGTATGTTTTTTTTTTATTATTTATTTTAATTTTTTTATTTTATGATGGGCGAATGGAACCTAACTTTGTAATACATGGACCGATTTGGATGGTTCTTTTGCTATTGTATAGAGTACACACCCACATTGCTAATAGAAGAATAATTTGTTCCAAGGTGGGGGGTTTTTATTTATTTTATTTTGTTTGTCTTAAAATCAGAAATGCCGGCTATTAGCGAGTGAGTCATGTGCACCGAGGGTTGCGTTCAATATTAAAATTAACAGATGTATTTATTTCCTTTGGAAATTATCAATGTTTGCGCTTTTATTAGTACAAATTATTTTATATTTTTGGTTTGTAAACTTGAGAGACAAGGTTGGAGGGGGATTGGTTTTTTTGCATATTTTTGAGAAAAAGGAAAAAACACTAGAGTGACTTAAAATCCAAAAAAAATTTGTTTAATCCTTAAATATGATACCCCCCACACAAAAATAATCCTAGTTCTACGCCCCTCTTCCCTATTTATGTAAGAGAAATATAGAGTTTATGTCTTTTTAAAATAGAAGGCGAGCGTTTTGGGAATCACTTTACCTATTCCAAAACTAAAATCGTTATTGGAATGAGACTTCGAATCCAGCAAGCAAAGATCATTAGTATTATTCTTTAGAAAGAAAGATGTCAAAGATATAAAGACAGTCGTTAATAATTCTACGTACGGAAATCACGTTGAACAAATTCAATACACCTAAAGTTGACAAATACAGTACGACGACGAGACCTGCGGAAATCTTTATGTTACAGCTTTTTAAGAGGTAACCAACGTCATCAACAGGTATTATAAAAAGCAAGGGCCGAGGTAAATGCCATGAAAAACCCCATATATCGCCCTGATTAATCTTGAGGTTAAATTGCGAACAGAAACCTGGTGGTTCTATCAGTCAAATACGACTAAAACAAATGGATAAAATTAGAGGGAAGCTTGAGCAACTTTAAAACGATGATGGATTGAGGGAGTCTATGAAAAGCTTTTCTGAAGTCAGTATAAAAACCATAAACAACGTCCAACGTAAACTCGTGGAGGTTAGTTGTAGTAGATCTTCCCGGCACAAAACCATGTTGATTATTATAAATCAGAACCTCACAACGAACTGAATACCCAAGGCGTCCGAAAAGGCCACGGAGATGTGGTAGGCAATCTAATACGCTCAACGGTACGCAGGCGACAACACCTTAATACACGTTCTCATAAAACAAAGCAACATCAAACCTGGGATGAATGGACGGGAAATCCATTGAAGATAATTTCTTGTGATTTCGCAATAGGCAGCCTTTCTAAAGCTATACGAGCAATGTGCCTCCTCTGAACAATCCACATCAAAGCACACATAGCTTCAACTGAACAAAAACGTAGTGAAGAGATTTAATCAATTCATCATATACTGAGAAATCGATCACATCCTGACTGGAAATCAACTTAGGCGGAATGTATCAACAGGGCAAGTATATGAGGGCAAAGAAATCTTCCCACTGAGAGACGCTAATAAACAAGGGACATCAACCAAGCAACGATTCAATTCAATAATTCGGAATAGCTGTTTCTTAAATTAGCCCGGACAAACTGACAGATAGACAATAATTATAAAAATACTTGAATGGTTTTTATCAAGTAAATAACATCTGAGTTTCTGACATGACAATTATTTTGAAATCCCAAGACAAAATTCAATTTTATTAATATAAAAGAAGAAGAAAAGTAGAACTTTATTTTTTCCTTGACGTGAATTTAAAACTTTGGTTAAGGTTAGTCACGACACTGATCTACGTTTCATATACAGTCATGACTTCTCGCGTTCGTTGTAATGCCAATGATAAAGGCGGTAACACCTATTAAATACTTAGAACAATTTTGGTGGGTCTTAATCCGTGTCTAATTCTATTAAATATTCAAGGCAGTATATTGGTGTGAACCCAATATCTTGATTTGCAATCTCCTTGGCTTTTTATCAAAAAAAAAAGCGTGACCCCAAAAGCAGGTGATCTATTATCCTCTCTGATGTCTAGTAATCAGCCTTCCATTATAGGATTATTGTGGCATTATAAACAAATAGATTAATAATTTTACCAGACAGATCGATTTGAATTTCTAAAAGTGACCAAACTTGATGTCTTGTAGAGTGCTGCGCCTCTACTTTAATCTAAGTTCTTAAGTCCTGCTCCTCTTCCTTGATCAAACATCTTTTAATCGATTTGGAATTTTGATTTTATTAAACCATACCTTAGAAAAAGAAGAATAGAGTTTGTTTTTTGTGCCAAGTTAACTCGATTTTTTTCGAGTGCATCTAGAGCTGTCTGACATTTACAGACCAATTTTGATTTGATGAGAAGTTGAATGTTTTGATACCCGCCTGACTCTCAGAGAATATAAATACGTTCCTACTTGGGTAGGCCCTCTTTATGTTCCCATATATACATACCAGTATGGCATAACTTGGAAAATAGTGGCAAGTACCCCTAATATCAATATTGCGTTAAATTTAGGAACTCGCCCCAGATACTCGCCCCTACCCCAGCTGCAGTCGGTGAGGTACGCATGGCTCTAGTGATACTTAGACCGGCCACCCGTTATAAGCTACTCAATTTGACTTTAACTACGTCGAGCTTAGCGCTTTGCCACCATTTAATCGCCTCATCTGTAAACATGGGTCTAATCATCGTTGTGTAAATCCTCTGTATTTTTTATAGTTCGAATCCCAGGTAAAACAGCAAAATCTGTCAAAAACAGAAAAGGATTTCTTCGCTTTCTCGGTTCTAAATCTAGTTGTAGGTTCAACTATAGTTTGGAATTCAGTATAATCCCAAGATATTTTATCCGTTCACTAAAAAAGTTCGGTAGCACTGTTATCGGTGTCTCTTATTCTCACGATCACTACGTCATATGCATAGCTTGGTGTGAAGGAGTTTCTCTGATTTAGCCGCACCAAGAGCTTGTCAATCACAAGACACCACAGGGGTGGAAATAAAACCCCACTCTAAAAGCAGCCCCTGACCGCGGTTGCCCGGTTCGACCCTCCTATAAGACTCGCAGTGAATTTGCGTGATCTAAGTATTAAATCTATTTATCAAAGAAGGTCCTTCATTTCTATAGAAGAGAACTCCTTCTAATCTGAGTAGAGTTCGTGAAGTGCTATAAGCTTAGAACGTTCTACTTGGTAAGTATGTAAGGGAAATTGATGAAGACACTCCTCCCTAATAGCCCTATCGATAACGTTTTACGTCGTTTTTAGAAGACACGAGGTAAGACTTACAGGCCTGTATTCCTCAGTAATAACATAGTCTGCCCGACCTTGTTTACTAGTAAAGGCTAGCTTAACGAATCCCCACACAGCTCCAGTGTCCCTGTACTTTTAATCGGTTAAAAGTAGCATTCTTGATGGCCTTCATTGATGGTGAAGGTCAAAGCGACCCTGACAGCCGTCCCCTTTAATCACATTGCCAGGGAAGTGTGCTGTAGCAACACCTCAAGCATCTCCTCACGAGTACGGGTAAACAATTCATCAGGATATAACAAATACTAAACAGTAAACAGACGTGAGTCTTCATTAGAGAAATAATATAGAAACTCAGAAAATTTAGTTTTAAAGGCTGTAGCGCTGTAATTGTAAAACGCAGGATAAGGCGGTACTTAAGAAACAATATCGTTTAAACTTGAGCGAAATTAGAGGTATTAAATTTCAATACAAGCTGGTCAAGTATGAATGTTTTGCATGCTATGTTCCCGATAGTGGATGGTTTAGATAGGCACCCCGAACCTGTTGTGTAGAAAAATGCTCTAGTTATGTTCATAGATATCATACTTCAAGTTTTGCTGTGTAATCCAACAATTCTAAGTACATCTTGGAATGAGATCGAAACTATTTTCTCTACGGAAAAAATAGCTTGGGCGATAAATACTTTCGCTCCGTACAAGTCACCAAGTCTGGACGAACTGAGAACTGTGGACTGGCTGTGAATCCAGGGAAAACTAAGCTTATGCTCTTTGCTTTATCTAAATTAAATGGCCAATAACACTCACGTTCCTCCAGTGCCAGGTATTTGGGTTTAATCCTGGTTCCCAAACCGAACTGGAAGCTAAACATAGAGGAGAGGGTAAAGGAGGCATGTATAATCCTCTATGCCTCCAGACGTACGAACATGGGGACTGCAACCTAAGATGGCGCTGTATATAGCGATAGTGCGTCTAATTCTCACCTACGGTTCATTGGTTTAATGTGCTTCTGCATCTACTTCCCCTTGATCAGCAGATCAAGTTCGAGGCGTCATGCAGTGCAGTAAGACTCAACGAATCTGGATACTGGGTTACTAAGTCCTACGCCACAGCAATTTTGAAAAATAATTCAGTGTCGGGATACCAACTAGAAGGGAATGGAGAATGACGAAACCGGCCAGCAACTATGATACCGTATTATTGACGGACGGTTTTAACATGGAACAAGGTGTTGGTGCAGGAGTGCTCTGAGACACTGAATATATCGAAGTCTTATCGTCTACCGAACACATGGAGTGTCTTCTTCTGTGTATCCATTCACCGAAACAGAACATCGCCATTTTTACAGATAATCAGGCGACCATTAGAGGTTTGACTCAGTACTTATATAACTTCTAGGGTAGTACAGGACTGACGGGAGTTACTTAGCTCCTAGGGAAGTCTGCTTAACGTAACCTGGTACTGGGTTCCCGGACATAGGAACATTACTGGGAACGAGATGGACGACAAACTTGCCAGAGAGAGAGAGCAGCTCTACAACGTGGCCATGTTGAAGATATTCATATCGCACTAGGTTCCCTTTAAAGGGAACTCTTTCTGCATTTCTTGGCGCTGGCAACGCCCTGAACTCAACAGACCAAGAGCTTTTATTACAAAAATCGCTGCGATCTGTACGGCCACTGTCTTTTAGGCGAGCTAGACTGGGCGCCCCGACAATACACACTGTCGCAGTTGTGAACGAAAAATAACCGATTATTCATCTTCTCTATAAATGTTCGGCGCTTGCCAGGGTTAGAAATAGGGCTATGTGTTACCATGATGGCGACGCTCACCACTGAAATAATAAAACCCAACTCAAAAATTATTTACAAAATCAAAATCACTAACGTTTTTCAAGTTTCCCTAATTTCTTTACAGTAAGGGTTTTAAGGAGCATACTTTGAGAAACGCTGCTATAAAGTTTCTAGTTTAACCCTTTTAACGTCCGAACCCTGATTGTCACTTCTTCAGCTGCTAGATGCCCTCACGACAGTCGATTTGCCCCGGGTTTTAGGATCAACTAGTCTTAAATTAGCATGAACATTTTAGGAAACGAACTACATCGAAGTGCATTAACGCATAGATTCTTTTTAAGTCAAGGTAGATAGATTATCCCTTCAAGGAGATGCCCCTCGTTAGTTATCCAGAGGCATTGAGGGAAGGAGGTAGTCTAGCTTCGCAGATAATTACAGAAAGAATCACCCGGAACTAAAAGGTGTGAAAAAGTTTCCTTTCATCTATAAAAGTAAGAATTGTAAAGATCGAGTTAATATTCGGCCCCTTTATAATGCAGTTAGTTTTGTTAAACAAAAGCGCTTGCCATCTTGTCTTTTTACGATGGAATTTTGTGCAGGAGTAATAACAACATCGCTTAAAAGGTCCAGGATGGTAACAAAAGATGCTGTGACGAGGTAAGTCGTCAAATCTTTATTCTGTCATATTACCACTTTCAAAATCATGTTGTCCTTTAATGATAAATATAATTGGTAGACGCATAGATGACGAAGTGCTGTGACCGATTATGAGGGATTAGTTTAAAGTTTTGAATGACCTTACGCACCTGGACTGGAATGTTTGGACAAATTTTGTTATCTCCGAAGTATAGTAACAGTAGATGTCGGAGTATGGCGCAATAACAACATCTCCAAACGTATAAAACTCGATTCTTGAACGCGAAATCCGTTCTGCTACACGGCTGTTCAATACCAAAACTATAACGCAAGCTTTTGCGAAGCGGTGTCATCTTTCAAATGTATTGATTGAAGGTTATTACAAAGAAGGCCTATATGGACTCACAGATTGAATATGAAAACGAAATTGGCAATGGATAGGCCACACACTAAAAGAAGAGTCAAACAAGGATTAGATTCCGTATATTAGACACTTCAGGCTCTACAAATGATAAAAGGAAACAGAGTGAGAAACACACGGATGATATATTTCAAAAAGGTGATTAACATACGTAGAGGGAACTTAATAATCTGACAAATTATTTTAGGCTTTAACCCTTTACAAAATATTTAAATGCCAAAAAACAATCATGTCCTTAACGTTGTCTATGCTTTTAGGTTTTAATACTACCTTAAATGACATCCTTTTGAAAATGATATTTTTTTCAGAATTTAAGGTCTAACAAATTGGGGGGGGGGGACATAGCAACAAACGAAAATTGTTGATGAAATTATCAAGAAAAAAAATGATTCCCTAGTAAATAAAGCAATATATTTTAAATCCAAACTTTAAGTCCAAATGATACCCTAATTTTTCGTATTGACAAATTTATTTAAAGATCTCCATGTTGACCCATAAAAGAGATCGGAATAAAAATTGCTTGAGACATTGACGACTGAACTACTTATATGTGGTTCAACAAGATCGAACTCAAACTTTTCGTTTTGTTAGACAATGTCTCACCATAACATTTCTTTTTTACCGTTTAAGGTCTAATGCTTTGTTCAATAATACAAGCATCATTTATCTGCATAGAGAAAATAAAACGGAGCAATTAAGTTTATTTGGACAGATATTTTTTTGTTTGAAACTTATAGTTTTTCCTTTTCTACCTTTGTGAATAGGAAGCTTAGGCGTCTGCAAATTTTTTTACAGGCTTTATCTGTATATTTTACCATTATTTTGCATTACCTTATATGTATGTACGCAAGGCTTTCAAACCTGCAAACAGTGAACAGCTGAATTTAAGTCGATCTTTGGTTTACACAAGATTGGGCACTCTTTTTTAATGTTGTTATATCCTTATATATATAAATCTGATAATTGCAAGTAACAAGTTTTGCCCGCTTCTCCATAGATAGCGTCATTTGTTTAAATTGTTAAAATTTTGCAGTTTTTAAAAGTTTCGCTGAAAAAGTTGTTTTAAAATAATTCTTCAACAATCAAAATTATTCTTATTTAAGAACTTTGAAACCGCATCTCCAAGATCAAGCTATTAATTATGGGGAAGTTAGCAAACTGTCATTTACAACCGCGATACATTTCTATACGCATGAGTCCTAATATCTGCAACTTCAATAAAACGTTGTTTCTTCTATCAGTTTCACATAGTCTCGAAAAATATCTCTTAAAACGGATATAAACATTTATTTTCAGTTGTAGTTTTTTGCATAGGGTATCCTCTTTCCCTAGTTAGTTAACAAACAAAAAATTTTATATTCTACAACTCTTAGACTTCTCAGACAAACCGTAACCAGACTTTAATTTAAACGCATCCTACATTGATAAAGTTTGTGAGTATTTGCATACAGTCCACAGCCATGTCGGGTATTTTGCATGAAACTTTAAGCTCAAACAAAACCACCATAACCATAGAACAGGATGTTCTATTTTAACACCCTTCTAGACACTTTGATTAAACTTAGCCGTCGGTCGGTTCTTTACAAACACTCAGAAATCTCCACATGTGATAAACATATCCAACATACCAGGGGAGGGTGAATTTGAAATCTCAGGACGTGGCTGTAAATGTGTAATCTGAATTCATCAAATCCTCTGAATTATACACACATATCCTTACCCCTATCCCTAGTAGTACCGTACGTATTGGATATAGTGATGGCATGCAGCATCCTATCAGTGTTTTCTATGGCTTTATTCTCCGTATGTACTTACTAGGGATAGGATGTGCGTATTTTCACCCACAACATGCAGGAATTCTCGATGTAAAGGCAGTCAGAGAAAAACGATCGATCAATATGCATGACTCTCTATAAACATATCACTTGTGTGCATAGACTTTGCAGAATAATGAAAATTTGTCTTTGTCTTGTTCTTAAATAGTTAAATCCTATTTTAGATCCGCTGCACCATGTGAAATCAGAGCACGATAAAGACGATGATGATGACGATTTAACAGACGATGACCGCAAGCCTGAAAATCTGGGAATAGTTGGTGGGCACGGACATATGTCGCATCATCATCCTGCATACCAACATCACCATCATACAATGCTGACAGGATATCCAGGCATTAAAGAAGAAATGAGCGGTTCAAAAAACCAGACAAGCAGCGACTGTGGTGTACCGATTCCAGCTACAAAGCCGAAAATTTGGAGTCTGGCAGACACAGCCGCTTGCAAAACACCTCCACCTTCAGCTCATCATCACCTTCTGGGTCATCAGCAACAGCAATCACAGCCGCAGCATCAGTCATCCCAACATCACCAACAGCAGCAGTCACAGCACGGCTGGATGGGAAACTATCAACATCACCAGCAATCACAGCATCACCATCAGCAACAGCAACAACACCAGCACAGTCAGCTCAATACGCACCCGAATGGTGGCGGCGGTACAGGAATAATGAATATTGCCGGAACTATGAATATGGGTGGTATGAATCAACAACACCTGCAGCAACTGCAGTCCGGTCACAATCAGCAGGCGCAATCTCAGCAGAATTCTCAACACCAACAAACGTCCCACCAGCAGCATCAAATGAATATGATGAGCACTTTCGGAAATACGGCCTACTCCCGGTACGGGGGGTTTCTAGGGGCTTCGGGCCAAATGTATCATACGAACAATATGAGCGGTGCTCATCAAAATACGCCTACCACCCCTACTACAACTATTCACCAAACGAATACGAACGGAAACCCTATACAGCCTTCGAATCAACAACAAACGATGGGGTTTCCAGAGGTCCAAACCGATACACCACCTCAGACCCCTCCGAATATGAAGTTGCCGAGCGTAGCGGGAGCTCTAATTACAGGTTCAACAACCCCTACGACCGGTACATGTTATAACAATAACAACAACAACTCGACCAATAACAATAACTCGGCGAGTAATAATATGAACGGGGGCTACGTTAGTGATTCGTCGCCGAGCAGCAACGGCAGTTTTGTGGGGAACTTTACGAGAATACAGGATCATTCACCAACTAAAGACTACTCCCAGCAAATGCTGGACAGCCCGCACCAGGATAGTGTGGCTGCATTCAAACCGTTTTTTAAAAGGTGAAAAATTTACTGAACCGAATTTATTTTGGTTTACTGACCCTTTGCCGATGTCTTTGCAGCCAGCAGATACCGACTGGGTTTGTGTCACCGGTTTAAGCACCCTCCTTCAAGCCGCTAGCTCTGCTGTGTGTTGATGATTATTGGAATGCTCGATCCGTTTAGGTAAGTGTAGAACAATTTTCTTTATCAGCTGTCGAAATCCTTCCATTCTATAAAGTGCCGCTTTATCCCTCTTTTTCAGTAGGAAGGAAAGGCAGCTAGCAAATTTTCTTCTCCATAAAACAGCTTCCTCCAAAGTGGCTTCTCCCCTCAAGATCAAAAGAGCCCATCCACAAAATTACCCACTTCATTAACCTCCTCTTTACCCCTGCTGCGCTCTAAGTGCCGGGGTCGTTCTAACGAAGTCATCTAGAAAATTGAATAAAATAATTAAATCTCAATCAGAATCCATTAAGATTAACTTGAATCTCCGCGAGACACCCTTCCTAGCACCTCTTGTGGCTTCGTTTTGCCCTGCTGCGCGCGGGTCGGTATAGTTTTCGACAGCGGAAGAGGGTGTTCTTTTCTTGCGCTGGCCTACTACCCTAACCAGGAATCTTTCACTCAAGTTACTGCTTCCCAGGGATTCACTTTGACTTTAGGGACCTGTTTACTGATGGGTATAGAAATATACCTCGCAGCGATAGGCAGTGTTTATTTTTGTGTGTTTGTACACAGATGCAAAAGGAAGGGGAAAAACTGGCATTTAATCATCGATTTATCGAAGCCTTTTAATCTTACTCTTAAGGGCGTGATTAGATACCCTCAAAGGAGTCCTTTATGTGTTATAGGCATACACTTGCACATGTTTCAATATTAATGTGTTAAGTATCAAAAGTGATTATGGTGATGGCCCTTTGTTTTACGAGGGGACATATTCGATATGAGAGAAGTAGTTAGTTGGAGATTTATAGGGAGATAATAATGCGCTACCAACGCATATCTTAAGTTGCCGTAGATGTAGAAAGTAGTGACTGTTTAATTAGTGTTCACAGTTTTATGAGAAATATATTGATTAAGTAATGAATAGATTCATGTAAGGCAAAGGGGTGAATTGAAACGTAAGGAGCTATGTATTCGTAAACCTGAGGACCAGATTATTAACTAACTCCGCATAAAACAGAACCATATTATCCTTACTTTCGTTGGATCAGAGAGAAAATTCAAATAAGGTATGTAGTTTAAATAATTTGGTGATGAAGCCTTCATAATTTTTATTATGTCGTTTTTCATAATTCCCAGCGTTCATATAATTCTACCCACCAGGTAACATTTGACATTTACCTCACAAGATGTGTTCTATGCGATTCCATTACTCAATATTTTGCGCGGAAACTCGATTCTACAAAGCAAAAGCATGGAAACTCGATGTACATATTTAATTATAAACAAATTACCGACAAGTCGGACTCGCGCCCCGAGTGTCCTACAAATCTTATTACTGATTTCTGAAAAACTGTGCTAGTTAGAAACATTCTTTTATTTTTCCTGTAATCTTTTCTTAAACCTCTATCAACTCTAATTATTGCAGGCATTTCGTCATGGAATTTTTTTAGGCGGGCAAACATTTTTTAAAACTATTCCATATTTCAAGTCGATAGTATAATAGTTGCTGAAACAGGCAGGTGTGACAGACGAAGTCGAAGTACAGCACAATATTTAAAAAAATAAAAAATTTATTTTTCTTCAGAAACTATAAATGGTTGGAACTTCGTTTTATTTTTCCTGTAATATACATATGTATACCTCACCTTCTTTTAGTACGAATTATTTGAGATTTTTTGGCCGCACGGTGATAAGGGGCTATCTAGTATTTTTTCGCACATTTCTGGGGATAAGTCAAAAACTAATGCGACTTAAAATTAAAAAAATTTCTCAATTTTCAAGTCGTAGCGATAGCAGTTACTAAAAAAACAACGTCGATATACAAACAGAACCGAAGTTTCACCATAAGGATTCATTTACCTTTTAGGTGCGGAACTCTAAAAATTTATTAATTTGAAACGCTCAAAACTACACGTAGTTTCAATATGTCCCCCTACCTAAAACTTATTTCAGCAATAACCTGCGAGGGTTCTGCCTAACTTTTATAAAATTTCTTTTTCAGATTTAGCTCTAGCGTCCAGAACCCCATTCCTATTCGCACTCATCTTGCAGAGCCCAACTAGCCATTTTTTGTCATTGTTGTTGACTGTAATCAAGTTTGTACCCTGTGTAAAATACTGAAGGATCTTGTGATAGTACACGTTGTGCAAGTGAACTATGTAACACCTGTTTTATGGCTGTTTAAAGCAATTGCCATGTAACTGGGGTTCGAGCCTCGTTATCCCCGTAATTAATAAATGAAATTTAAAAACATCCACTCCGTGTCTGGTCTACTGTCGCAGGAATTCAAAAACAAGACCTTCAAATTCCCTCATTCAATCTAATTGCCTAATTGCCTTCAAAGCCTTACTAACGCATCATAGGGTTGTCCCCTGTGTTTTCATTACATTATAAAAACAATTCGTTGCTTTAACAGCTAGCTCGCTGTCCTTCAGTTCGACCTTTGACACATCTTTAGGGTTCCGTATTTTAAGGGTCTCCAACTTAAGTGTATTGTTGTGGGAACGCAACGAATTTCGATATAAATTCAGAAAACAAATTTGTACAAACAACGATATTTTTAGGAGGCGCCATACATTCAAGCAAGATTAGGGGGGGGGGGGGACATTTTAATTTTACCTATGCTAGCAGAGCATAAATATTCGACTTCAATAAATACTTTGGCGACCATAAAATCATGGTTTTTAGACATATTTTGTTACCAGGTCTATCACAAAAACGGCCTTACGTAAGAAGTTGTAAGTTGTGCACAATATCATATCATGTACTGAATCAACAAATACTACAATTAATTTATTATGAATTAGGTGAAATATAATGAATAATTTTCGGCGGCAAAAATTTCATCCACAAGGAGATGGCTATTTTTAAATTTGACTTTAAAGTAAAGAATTGAAATTTTACTTTATCAATCATTAAGTTGAGATAAGTGATTTGACATCAAGAGCTCAAATTTTTTACTAAATACTTTTTAGGTCTCGCACCCGACCAGTTTTTCTTCTTTCCAGAAATTACACTAAGCTTTAGCCAGGAAAACATTTACACTGTAGTCCCTTGAATTCCCGTAACTCTAGGCGGGAGAAGTATTTTACCCGGTTCGAGATAACGACTGTAAAGGAACCTACAATTTACGGTAAATTTCATACCGCCAACATTATACTGCAACCCCCAATCGCCTCTTTATCGTAATCTGCTTTCATCAGAAAACAACGATGGATCGCTGACCGTGGAATTCGACACTGTGACTTCTTGGAAGTAACCCCAACACATTAATTTGATAAAATTTAGTAACTAGAGACATTTAAATTTTTTTTAAATCTTTATACTTCATATCCAGCATTACATCAGGGTGGATTGTAAACAAACAGTGAGTATACGAGTAAGCTGTCCTCATAAAAACCCTGTTCCGGTTATGTTATTAGTTAAGCTATGTACGGAATGATCTTATAAAACTTTCTAGGAATCTTTACTTGAGGATTTAGCGACTTGTTAGGCGCGGTATTATGACATGTGTTTCGACAAGATTCTCGGCGATTGTACTGTAATAATTTGGCTTTCGGCACTTTCGCTGTTTTCTCAACATCCGTGTTATTCTTCTTATATGGGTTACACAATTAAGTAAGATCCATATAATGTGACCGTAAAATATTTACTAATGGTTGCAGAAATGCGGAATATTTTGCTATATTATTAACCATAATTTCCGAACTTATACATAGCAGCGCAATGTATTTAAAATGCAACTTTTCTGGTTACCGACGTAACAGTGTCTTGAGCCGCCTTGACAATTGTGAAGAATTTTACTCTTATATTGAAAACTGTTTCGTATAACGTCTATTTGGCTTAAGTCGGTCACAATTCAATTCTCTAATATTTTCTGGTAACATTTTCAACAACACCATTTTTTTGTCCCATAGTGGAACACCTATCATAGCATTGTCCGACGCACATGTCGTTTCCTACAAAATTTTGAGTTGCAGAGGCTATAGGTTTTGTATCCCTGGAAGTCAATTCTAACAAACTTAAAATATCTTCACGAACCATAATTTTTTCTTCATCACAAAACCGAACAGCAATAGAAAGTTGTTCCTTCCATGATACGTCACTGATCTCCTTTGCCAGCACATGCTTTCTGTAATAACTTATCCACATGGGCCGATTATTTAATTTTGAATTTGTGGTGACTTGTAGGTGGCATTTTTGCGCGCCTTTTCTATGTCCTCTTTCAACATTTGGTCACCAGCTTAAATTTTGAGTTTGATCAAGTTTTCAAGAACACCTTTATGTTGTTCTTTGCCCCTCAAAGGTAGGTTTTGTATACCACAGAACATCGCAGTCGTAATTATTAATGCATTTTTTCGATTTTCTATCTCTTTTGGTGGATAAAAATCTTCGGACGGCGCTGCGTGTCGATATCCCCTTCGAGTTCGCTCCACTTATCGAAACTGTATTTTGGATCTTTACCGGACAATGTGCGCCGTTTTGAAAATAAATATTGATAATGTGGTTTTATTTTCGCATATTTTTCGCTTGACTATATCAGGCGGAAAGATAGGGAAAGATAGTAGATTATCTACAACCTGGGCTGCCCCTTTGGGCCAGTGCTATTATTGTTTAAGACATTTTAAGATT
Organism: Leptarthrus brevirostris; assembly: GCA_964036015.1. Lineage (NCBI taxonomy): Eukaryota > Metazoa > Arthropoda > Insecta > Diptera > Asilidae > Leptarthrus > Leptarthrus brevirostris. The sequence goes on along the minus strand of OZ038373.1, from coordinate 84,280,718 downwards.
TCGAGAATCTCATGTTTCTTACATCAAATTTTTTCTTAGACTATACTAGTAGTTTGTTTCTTTCTATTTGCTTTTACAAAATCACAGAAATCCTTTGTGAATTTTCCTTTTATAAAACTACTGACACAGAACGAATTTGAAAATAGTGTTTTCTTGATAAACTCAATTTTTATTATAACATATTTCCGGCCATTTCAGCAACTTAGTTTAGAAGAGATTTAACAAACTTTTTCTACATAAGCTTCAACTTATCGGGTTTTTCATCCTATTTTTAATTGAGTGCGTATAAAGCTATTATTATTTCACGGTTCCCTCTCAAAGATTTAACACTCCGGGTATTCCACAAGGCAGCTATGTTGGACCATATTTTTTTTTTATTATGATTTAATTAATATACTGTGTTGAATATAAAGTCTAGTTTTACCTAACGTGCAAAACTTAAGAAACTTACCTTAGATAGAGCTTTTATAATCGTGTTACGTAATCTTGCACAGTTTCCTATACAGCAACAAAACTCACTTAGCTACAATTTCCCGCTTAAATGGATACCCGTTTACCAAGCTTGACAAGAAAAATGGCTGAACTTGACCTACCTTACTTTTCTGCACACTTTCTGCACTTTTCTGCTGACTAAAGTTTATTTTCTCCGGCATTCTAGGGAACGGATGCATTACCTTGAGAAAAAATTTCATATTTGAACTTATTAGCGCTGTTTTAATCCATAATTTCTGAATTTTTTGCACAAATGCATAAAAATAATAGGCGCTCATATTCAATGTCATTCGTGACATTATCAATTTAAAGTTGCCAAGGATCCATGTGAAGGGTTAGCTTATGTCAGGCTTTTGGGATTTCTCACTTCAAGCGGGAAATCGGGAACCTTTATTTGAAAGTTATTCGTTTGTCTGTTATCATATATCTGTAAAGCCCTAAGCTAAGTTATGGCTTAAAATTTGAAATATGTCGTTATCATTAGTAATACTGCAACTAGTGGAATTTTCGGTAACACTTTGTTTGATTAGTTGTGTTTTTCGACCACGGTTGTGGGATAATAATTAAAATAATGCTAAAACAGTATTTCTTTTTATTTTGTCTGGTGTATTCTTTAAGATATCATTAAAAGAGTTTGCTTAAAAGTAGTAGATTCCTTCTCCCTCCCCCTATTTTATAGAAGATCGAAGAAGAGAAGAAAAACATTAGTTGACTCCTAGGCCTGCAATTGGCATAATTCTGTGGTTGAATTAGTTAGTACCTCTAAGCTATTTTAAGTATGTAATCAATCCTCGACGGAAGAAGATTCGATCGTGACCGTTATTTTTTTTAATGTTTAATTTTGTAGTATTGCTGAAGTTCTTATGTAGACGTTAGCAATCCACGAACAGTGACTAAAAAATAAATACTAACTCTCATGACGTCATGGATGTCCGTGGTAAGGAGTGCAAGCGCCACCCTGATGATGACCACTTGTACTCCGGTCGAAACATCCATCTCACTCCTAATAGTGGAAGAAAAACAAGTGTTTTTTCCTTTTCATTTTTAAACAAATGACTTCCACCAAGTGCTGCTGAAAGGTAACTTTCTGGTCACACAATTTTTAAATACTAACTCATTCGCTGTCACAAGACCTCGAATGCTTTTTTGTATTGTCTGTGTGGTGATCAGATTATCATATTAATAATTTCTTATTTGTAAACTCATAAAAGGAAAACTGAGCGGTAAATAAATTTGAGGACAATCACACGTCAATTTTAGTTGAATTTTGCAATTTCCTAGTAACATTTTCCTAATTTCTATGCAACTTAGGACGATTAGGCAGAAAAAACCATGGGTTGCCGCCAGCGGGATTCGAACCTTTAATTTTATTAATTCAAAGCACATTCCAGTTCAAAGAAGGGTCAACAACATCGAATGTAATAAATAAATGAAGATCCAAATTTCTTCCCTGTGTTATGCGAAAATATTATTATTAAAAATACAGGTAGAAAGAAAAAGTCGCCGTGTACAATTCAATAAGTAGGAACAAATTAAGTCGACGCAAATATCAAACTAAACCAACTTTAATAAAGTATTGCTAAATTTAAAGGATAAAAATGATGACGTTTTGTAATAAAAGGCGCGTTATCGTATCTTCTAATACAAAATAAAGAGTATCATTTATTATAGCATTCAAAATTTTATAAGTTGAGCTTAAGATAACAAGAAGTTCAAAATTCGAAATAGAAGTGTCTTTTTTTTTATTCATTTCCTGGCACAAGGAAAACTGGATAATGGCAGAAGTAGGTAGGGGAGAGTCCTGCATGTTGGGACACGTTTTGTGTCTTGTCACAACTTTTTACTGGGTTAAGATATGGATGAGCTTGGTATACCGTTGGAATCAAAAATTCATAGCTATATGCCTGGGAGAACCGTTTTTAGATATCCGAAGAAATTCAAAAAATTGCGTCAATTTTATGAAGAAGTTTTTTTTTGTCTTGCACATAAAATTGGGAAAAGAAATCAATTGGAATCAGATTCTGCCTCATCGCCAGAATAGATAGATAGTTTTTCGTTTTCTAGTCTAACACTTGCAAATCGCTTTTCATAAACAATACTAAATATGGTGTAGAAATGCTTAAAAATGAAAAAAATGGGTGTCCCAACATGCAGGAAATCGAGTGTTCCAACATACATAGGCGCCATTTTTACGCGCATAATTCTTTTTTGCGTCTTAAGGGGGGAAATCACAGTAGCACAAAAAAAAATAGGCATATTTTCGGGAATTAATTTTGGCTGAATAAAAGTATCAATCGAAAATCTGTAAAGTAGGTTTTATAGCAATACTAAAAAAGTACAAAATGTAATTTTTTTAATAAAAAATATTTAAAAATGGCGGCTGCGCAGCATATGCCCCAAGGCGCCTATTTTTGAAAGCGTGTCGATGGCCGAAGACGTAGACTCCTTAATTTTTGACCTGGAAGAAAAAACCAAAATTTTTTAGTTTTCATATAACAACAGCTAGCGAGCTACGTAGGATTTTTTCGATATATTGATTTTTCACATAATGGTGCATGTTTGAAAATAAAGTTAAATTTTTAACAAAAAAAAACGCCATCAAATCTTCGATAAAAAAAACTAAGCCATATAAAATAAAAAATCCTACGTAGCTCCGTGGAGAAAGATATTTCGAAGCTACTGTCAAAATTTCAAGTCGATCGGTAAAGATTTGCTCGAGTTATGTCTTCGGCGAGCTCAAAAAAAGTGGTTTCGAGAAAAACGCGTTTAAAGTTTTAAGTACTGAGAAACCATATGAAAATTTCATATACCTCTTATCTGCAATGCCTGCACCGTACAGTTGACCTTCTAAATCTACCTCCAACTCTTGGTATATTATTTTTAAGACCCTAAAGCACCTTTTAGGCGAAAAAATTTTTTTTCGAAAAATTGAAAATTTTACTGTGATTTCCCCCCTTAAGAGTACTAAAAATTCCATAAAAATGCATATACAGCAAAAGCTATATAATTCGGAAAGCTTGTTTATTCGGAAATCAAGACATTGTCCGAATTAGAGAGATTTGTTCGAATTAAAGAGGTCTTTTTACGAAACTACACTGTAAATTTTTCTTTACTAAAGCAAAGTGTACAGATGCGCGTATACTTTCTTGTTTTGATGAAATTCAGAAAATCTCGGGGATTTGGAAGTATGGCTCGTACTGCGTCCCTTAAATATGCATAATAACTGTCAACACACATCGCAGTATTGATTTTTTTAGTTAATTCACATTTGTATGATTTTATTTATATTTGACTAACTGTTGCAGTAGTTAAATATGATGAAATGCTTGGGTTTTCTACAAAGTCGTAAGAATTACTTCACCCCGTCTGACTTGGCGCTGACCTACAAGTCCCAGATCAGGCCTAGACTCGAATATAATTCGCATATTTGGGATGGTGCCGTACAGACCACATTGTCCAAACAAAATCCAATGTGAGCTTACTGACTCTCTGGGGCATTGATGGAATGTCGGTTGTCTCTCACTGTCCTATCGCTATTTCCACGGCCATTGCTCTAATGAAATTGCCAGTCTGGTTTATTGTAGGCACATCAAAACGCGCGCTGCAAGAGCTTAAAGTCGCTCCAAACCCCTATCCACGTCGTTTTTTGGCGACCCGTCAAATTACGGCAATCTTTTCTAAGAAGAACAACATGAATGTGGAACAGTTTTCTTTCTTCTGTTTTTTCCCTCGTCTTATGAGCGCGAAACTTTCAGACGAGGCGTATATTGATATCTCCTTCTCTCAACTCCTTAACCCATTTCCCTTACCCTTAATTGTTTTTCATAGGGCATCCCCTGAGCTTTGGCGTTATCATATAAAAAAACGTGTATACTGGCACTAACTCACTAACACATCAAAACCTATTGAGTACTTCCCGTAGACCTACGAAGGTCTCATAGCACAAGTAAGAGAAAAAATCCGAAAAGTGGAATTACTAATTCACAAACGTAATTTAGAGGTTTTTTAATACATCCTCTTTATATTATCCAATGAGGTCACCGCAATATCCAAGATGGCGTGATTTCCATAAGGAAATACATGAAATTCAGCAGTTCTAGAAATTTCTTAAATCTAAACGTAAAAACTTATCTCTAATTTGTTTAATTATTTTTCCGAATGTTTGCAAGCAAATTTGTTCAGGCTTGTCTGAATGACATATGTGGCGTGGAACGAGGAAACGTACCTTACAGCACCAAAAATCGAATTCGCGCGAGGGGAAAAGGTCCACTCCCTCCAGCCGGAGATAGACGCTGCCAGGTGCTGTAAGGTACGTTTCCTCGTTCCACGCCACATATGTAGTTTTGTGAAAACGGCGTTTGAAGATTCCAGTAAGCAGATCAGGCTTACTATTTTTCTCGGTAACTTTTTTCGAACCTATCTGGCTGTACCGCTGTATGTATGAATCCCCTTATCAATCTTTATAACAAATAAGAAACCAGCTGGAATAGTTGAGATTGCACTATCCAGGTTTTGTTTATTTACTGTTCATTAGGTATGTCGGATATCTACGCCATCTAGTTATATTTAAAATTTTCTGACTGATCTAAAGGACAATAAGCAGCCCAGAAGTATTAGAAAAAGATAGGTTACTGTAACATTTAGTCCATACGCATGTATAATATTTGATAAAACTATAGTAGTTGCTCATGAATGTTAACGCAGTCTTCCCTATTCTATCAGGGGCTAACAAAATAGAAAGGTATCTCCTGATTATCACCAAAACCCAGTTTCTATTATAACAAAAGGGCAAATTTTAAATTAATTAAAGCTAGCTACTCACCCATGTCTTTCTTTATTGATGGCTTACTCTTAATCAATCTGCATTACAGTATGCTTCTCTCACGAACTGAAGGTCTGCAATGCAAATGGTACACACGCCGAATTAATCAATTAAACGCAAAACACGTGCCCATCTGACTAATGAGGTGTGGGCTCAGATTAAGCGTGACTAAAGAATGTAGACAATTTAAAGATACATGAGCTGGCAAAACAACATTTGTTGTATGTTATGTGACCTAAAGCTGATACTGTTTTCATTTGAGTTGTTTCATTACTTCAAGAGTAAGTTTTTTTTTAATAAATCGAAAAGTCTACCAAATTGAAATCGGATCAAAAGATAATTGAACAGGTTCGTATCAATTTCAAAAGTCAGCCGCCAGATATTCAGTTTTATTTAAGATTTTCATAAGGTGACAATGACGTTCCAGATGACCGGAAATCGTTATCGAAGGGACATCTCTAAACTGTTTCGGCAACGGCGTCTGATTTTAAAAAGCTGAAACATCTCAAGCCCCTCATTCATTCGAATTAAAACGAGATTTGAGAACGATCAATCACTGATTCTACCGTCTCCTCGAAAGTTGTGTTGCTTCGATTTCCCTCCGCCATCGCATATAAATTTCAATACGCCCACGTGAAAACTCACCGAAAAATTCGTTCATTCATGAATCCGTGAACCGTGGTCTCTTCAGTTATCTTCGTATAAGGGACGAAAAGGAGGATCCAATCTAGAGGCGAAGACTGACCGATCATTAGAGTGGACGGTAACTTGAGTCCCGGCTTTAGACTTAATGTGACAGCCATCGACTTTTTGTGTTTTTTAGCTTCAGCCTGCGTCCACTCAAAATCGAATAGAAGAAAATAAACCCATAACCATAACGAGATTGGGCAACAAAAAAAAATCTGGAAAATGCTGAGGTTTTCTTATTTTTATGGTCCGCTCAATCGCAACGAAGTAAGACCTTGGGATTTTAACAATGATTTGACTGGCTCGGATAGATGAACACTAGCAGCAAGTAAAGTCCGTCGTCTTAATTGTCTGCTTCAGATACAATTTTCTCTGCAATTTAAAAGAATACATTTTCTCCAGCTCATAAGATTTTTAGTAGTAAAAGTGACTAAGATAATAAGTAAATAAACCTACCAGCAATAAAATCCTGAGAAGACAAAATAAAATATTCGAGCTGATCTTGAAAGAGGTGTGAATGTCTCATAAATTCTAAATCGCGGCTCTTTAAAAAGCCAAAAAAAGACCGAACGAGAGAAGTCTTTTTTAACGTTTTTGTTTCAATCTCAGCATCGGTGGTTTTCTTTGTTCTTAGGAGTTTATAACGAACGACATAGCGAACGACTCAACCCCAACCCATTCTCATCAGAGCACAAATCAATCCCCAAACGACCTGAGAAAGTTAATGAAGTGTACATAAGATGTGTTTTTTCCTTTTCTCTTTCCTTTTTATTAGCCTAATTCGGATTTGATTTTTCCCTAAAAGAATCTCGTTGCTACAAAAAGTCCTTCATTGGCATCCATCGTTAGATAAATCTTTGAAAAGTAGGGGGACGAAATGGAACAAAAAATCGTGATTTATTTAAATGGACCCCGGATTCCAATTTGGTTGAAGAAGTAAATAATTATCAGCAATCAATTTTAATTTTCGGTTATCACCTTGTGGTTGCCTTCTGCGTTATCCTTTCAATGGTTTCAATGATTTCGTTGACATTTTTCTCCCCCAAAGCTTGTTGATTATCATTTTAAAACGATAGGCAACAGGTAATTAAGGTGAATCTCAGGTAATGATTGCTATCGTGAGAACGGTGTTCTTAAATATTTTTATGACTCACTACTGGAATTAGTTTGCAAGTAGGATTTATCTTGCGTTTAACAAAGATGAAAAGTCTTTTTTCTTTAAGCAAAGTGTCATAACATTGCATCATTGTATCGCCTGTGAATGCAATCATTATTAATTCCTGGAGAAACGTAGAGAAATTGGCAATATATGTAGATATGATTTACCAAGCATTAATAATATAATTTTGAATTTTAAAATATTATTTAATAGGTAATTGCAGTTCAACTTCAATTATCCTGTGGTAGCACAAGGTATGGTATCACAGGGTCGTTACTAGTAAAATTATTGCGTGATAGTCATTGAGCTCTATTACGATATAAAATAAATAGTATTCCGTATTCAAAGAAGGCGTGAAGAAGAGGTATATTTTCGCTCAGTTTCATTAGTTGACAAAATAAAGTTTTAATACAAAATTACCCCAAACAGTTTTGGTGGCTTGTAAATTCAAAGCGTAACTCTGACGAATATCCGTTTTCTATGAGCCTGGGTGACTCTGCAAGTAGGGACTCCCTAACTATTGCTAACCTGACTTCATGGGGGTTGCCAAGAAAATGCCAGTGGTTACGGGACTATAGATAGATAAGAAAGCTAAATTGGTTATCTATATTTTGTGATAACGATTGCGGTCTTTTAATTCTGATAATCGTCTTTCCTTGAATTATGACAAGTTCAATTTGAATTACACTTATTAATTAGCCTTGACAAAACAAAAGACCAATATGCTAGACACACCATATTTTTTTTCTCATTGCTTCAACGACGTCATTCGAGCGATGATCATACGTGCTCTGACGGACCCACGACAATGGTTTGCTAAAAATTGCACATCTTTTCCAATTTTTCCTATAAGTTGTCATATTTCACCATAGCAACCGCCCCAAACAACAAGTAGGACTCATTGGCATTGAATGAGCTTGCAGGGACGTAATTCATTCAATGACGATAGGAATGATAAAACAGGCCGACAAAATTCGAACAAATTTCAGAACCAGAAACCAGAGTATACTTTTCCGAAGGTTTTCGGTGCGCTGAACAAGAATCTGACCTCAGAATTGCTCCATCACGTCAGGTTTTCGAGATATCCTAAGCTAAAAGTGCGAAAATCGTGGTTTTTGCCTGTATTTGAGGTTATGTAGCATAACGATTTTAACTTTTATTGTAAAAGTATTGGATATCTCAAAGGAAAAAAATGCTTTTTGAGCACACTAAAGCGCATTTGAAAGGGCAAGGCGTGTACTTTAAGATGCTGGCAGTAATTTTACAATAAAAGTTAAAATCGTTATGCTACATAACCTCAAATGTAGGCAAAAACCACGATTTTCGCACATTTAGCTTAGGATATCTAGAAAACCTGACGTGATAGAGCAATTCTGAGGCCAGGAATCTTGTTCAGCGCAATGAAAACCTTGGGAAAAGTATACTCTGGTTTCTGGTTCTGGAATCTTGTCGGCCTGTGTAATTGTTCCCATGACGTGATGACACACAGGCTGTGCAATCATCATTCCTCCTCGAATGATCAAGGAATTCAATAATTCATATACCAAAAATTGCTTTATTGTACTTTTGTTAGATCTATTCTCTAACACGCCTGCCCTTTAACCGTATTGATGCTGTCCAACATAGACTCGTTCGGTTTGCGCAATCTACCTTAAACTGATACTTCATTCCGGTCTCCTTAAAACTACTGACAGACTCAAGCTTCAATCACTGCAGTCTCTTGTAGTGAGACGTGACAAGTGCAGAATTGTTTTTTTCCTTGACTGCCTGATGGAAACTGCTAATTCCTCAGAATTTTCGAGCGCCTTCAACATATCTGTTCCGGTATGCTCCTTGAAAAATCATAATTTCCTCCAGGTACCACACCACCATACAATCTAGGGTTTTAATGATCCTATCTCAATCAATATCTCGTTTAGTTAACTGCCACTTAGACTTTATTGACTTTAATTCATCGAGGGATCAGTTAAGGAATCGATTCAGAACTCTTGACTTTTGTATTGTATTGATTATTTGTTTTTAATTTGTTTTATTATGTAATAAGCTAACAAATAAATTGTAATAACTCTGTAGTAGTCAGACCTTGACGAATTTTATATAAACAATTCAAAACAATGAAGCTATCCAAGCTACCAGAAATAGATCAAGTTGGTTTTTATTGGTTTGTATAGCTGTGAACTCAAGGGATTCGGATATCGGAACCGATTATTTAGTAGATGGCTCTAAAAACAACAAAAAGATACAAAATAGCGATCTATTATCTACCGAGGGAAAGACGTTAATTGCTAATAGAGTTATGTCAGAATACTACATAAAACTTACAATGTTGCAAAATAGAAATTCAGACGAGCAATTTTACTAAAGAAATTCACAGAGTACTTTATACTTAAATATACATATGTATGCAAAATGCCCTTTGTGGGGCATAGGGCGTCTATTACACCAAGTCTTCACCTGGTCCGGTTCTGTGCCAACGCCTTCAACTCTGACCACGATTTCTTGATCTGGATACCTTCTCTCTCGACGGATCTTCTCCATGTATTGCGCGGCCATCCAATTCGGCGTCTACCTTGGATTCCGTGGGAATTCCAACCTAGAGTTAGTGTGTGCCTTATTCATTGCCACTTTTGCCTGCGAATACTGGTGTCTATCCCGTCTTGGCGTGTAAGGCTGTGTAGGTCTGAACAGATTTAACGTTCGACTCGATGACCCGGAGTTTTGTGCGTCTGGCGATATAGTTATTGCTTCAGATCTCAACAAGAATATTAAATGCAATTCGAGTCTTATTGATGCGAGCCTTTACATCAGCTTCAGCTCCGTCGTCTGCTGTAACTATGCTTCCACGTTAGCAAAATGTATCCACTTGCTCTATTTGCTGATCCTCCAGATAAATTTCATGCTGTCTCCTGGAGTCCAAGCTTTAGTTTTAGCAGTATTGATCTTAAGCGCATCTCTGCGACCGTCTCTGTTCAGGGCTTCGAATATTTGGGCTACATGACTCCCTTTGTTGGGAAAGAGACATACATCGTAGGCATAGTCCAGGTGCGAAAGGTGGTTAAAGAGTTTCCATCTCATCCCGTGTCTGCATCCTTGTCTCACTCCATTCAGCACTTGGAAGGATTCTGACAATTTTCCCTGGTGTAGGACGTGACATTGGGCTCCTGATAGGACTCCTTTACGATGCTGATAATTCTTACTAGAATGCCCCCTCCTAGGTAAAGCTGCCCATATATATATTCGCGATCAACGCTTTTGAACGTCTTCCCAAAATCGACGAACTTTAGATGTAAAGGGGATCTACATTCGGCGGATTGCTCGATGATAGTTCGGAGGATGTTGATGTGATCGCTGCAGGAGAAACCCTCATGAAGGCGTTCCTGTTCATCGCTGAGAGTTCGCTCGATTGTATTCTTGATTTCCATTAAGATGATTTTCGCCATAAATTTGGAAACTGCAGTTAAAAGACAGACACCGCGCCAATGCGAATCTTCACAAACAGGGGTATTCCATTCGCTGGAAAAGGTCTCGGTTTCCCAACACTGCTGGATTACGTGGAGAAGAATATCACCCGCAGCAATGGGATCCGCCTTAAATAGTTCCACTGGTATTCTATCAATCTCTGAGGTCTTAACGAGGTCCATCGGCTTAATTGCGTCAGCCAACTAGAATCTTACCGGAGTTCTGGTGTTAATGTTGGCCGCAGCCGGCGTGTCTTTTAGAATCGTGTGAACAGGTATTCGACGGTTCGAAGGTATAGTTTAGGACTTCAACAAAATATTCTCTCCACCCACGCAGTTGATGTTCCTCCGTGACAAGAAGGGATCCATTAGTATCTCTTACAGGAAGTTCTGTTGTAAGAGTCTTTTCTGCCACTTTTTGGATATTTTATAATGATCTCCACTGTCTCCGCGGTAGACCGCTTTTTCTGCCTTTTCTGTTTGCGCGTTGATGTAGTTGCGCTTGTTTGTAGAGATCGGTATGCAGTTCTGAGGTATTGCTTAACTCTAACGTCGGTTGTAAATAATTCGGTCAGATATTGCTGACCAGTCCAGTAGGATTGGCTGGCAAGATTGGTTAGCAACAAGCCTACACCTGCCATGCGTGTTGTATCTTATTCTTCCTGGCCAGAGTATAGCAGCACGGTTTCAGATGTGGGTGATGTAAACTCTCCACTTCCTCTCCATCTAGTTTCACTTAATCCCAAGATATTTGTTTTATTATGGGCTATTTCCGTTTCCACTCCCATGATTTTTGTGTATCCACACTCGTCCCACAGAGTTCTCACTTTCCATAGCCCGATCGTAGTCCGTGGTTTATAGCCAATGGTCGTCAACATAAAATCAGTCCGAGCTATCCGAGGCGTACTAGACGTCTTGTGTGTATTTTTTCCAGATAAGCTGCTTACAAGCCTAAATATCCTATCCCAGAAGGATGGCTGGTCTTTAACGCGTTCTTGGAGGCCCCGCGAGTGTTTTTGTATAGCGCGGAGTATCCCATTTTCCTTACTTTGGGAAAAATGTTAGGCCTAAGATTGGGAAGGATAGCCTAACTTCGTAACGCGTGGACTGATTTGGGTGATTATTTTTTTGTTGGGTAGAGCATCTTCGCCACTTAGTGCCATGTCAAAAATTTTTAGGGAGCAGTGAGAGTAGGGGTAGAAGCTGACTTTGTAATACGTAGACCGATTTGGATGATTGTTTGTGATATATGCCGTATAATCCACCCTTGATACCACGTCCACAATTTAGAAATTGAATGGAGGTTGTCGTGGAGAGTGGAACCTAACATTATAGTTACTGAAAAGAAACGGGCGGTTCTTTTTCTCTTATATAGGGTATCTCGCCCAATTGGTAGCAGGATAATTCGTACTAAGGATGGTGTGAGGTAGTATGAGATGGAGGAGGGATGTTGCATAACTTCGTACTGCATGCACCGAGAGAAAAATTTTGCACCTAGGCTAGAGTGTAGCAGGGGTGGAGACAAATTAATTAATTGGATTAATTTGGAGGATTGTTTTTGTTTTTTAATAAAATATGTTCTTCTACTGGTGCTATATCAAAACAAACTTTGTAATGAGCAGACCGATTCGGACGATTTGTTTTGTAGTGAGTATGTTCCCCGTATTTGCTTCAAAGGTTGGGAAAGGACAATAACTTCTTAATGCGTGGACGAATTTGGATGATTCTTCTCTTCTTGTTTAGAGTATTTTTTCCTATTGTGGGTCTTTCTTATTTTTTTTTTGCCGACACCGACCACTTTTCTATTTGGGTCCATTTAATTTCATAATGGGTAAGCCGAGTTTAACTTCATATCGGCTGAGCCAATTTGGATGAGTGTGATTCTCTTTAACAGACTACGTTTTCTGAATGATACTTTAATAAAAAAAAATTGTACCGGGAAGTGGAGAAAGTAGTCGCCTTAATTCGTAATACGAGACCCGATTTGGATGATTTTTTCTTGGTGCATGGAATACATTGCCGGACTAACACCACGGTAAGAATATCTTATCTATGGTAAGAGTTTCGATTGCCACTATGTTCATAATGTATGGCCTTTAATAGAGTACACTACTTCTGGAACTGTTTCAGTCGTTTTGTTTACGCTAGAAGTATTTTTCGGGTAGCATATCTGAAGATACTAAAAAGCAAAGAATGAATTAGTTTAAAATAATATTAAACTGAGTTCACGAAAAGCGTTAAATATATCAAATAATATTTAAGTTTATGTCTATTACAACATTTTGAAAGCAATGCAAATTAAACAAACAAAACAGCCATCATTAGAAAGTTGGATTAATATATATGCCTGTATAGATTGAATAGTTTTCATTGTATGTAGTTCGCTGTTTTGTTTGTTTAATTTTCAAACTATCGTAATTGATATAAAATTTAATATTTTTTCATAATTTTTAGGGCTATGAGTGAAATGACTCATTATTGGAACTTTTCATTTTCTGTTTTATAAATAAGAATTACAAATTTAAAAAAAAAATATTATTTTTTGCCCAAAACCCAAAAAGTAATGTTTAAAGTATTAACAAGGATTTATATTTTTTTCAGGTCACCACGCCGTGACGATTTACTAGCGAATGTCTAAACCAATTGGCATTTTAGCCGCATAAACACAAATCTAAGAGCAATTTTCAATAACGCTGATATTTTCTCCAAGTAACTTGCATCTGGACATCCGGAATGGAATGTATACGAATCAACATATTATTTTACAAAAGTAGTAAATTTTTAAGTAAAACGTAAATGTACTTAAATGACTCCGTGTAAATAGGAACAGTATAATTTTTTATTTGTGTACAAATTTTCTGAACAAAATTTTCATGAATGTTGTTCTGTTGTTAATTGAACAAAAAAAAAACTGAAAAAATCTCCGTAGAACTAAATTTTAACACAACATAATACATACGTATGTATATCGATCGACTCACGAGCTTAAAGTTACAAAGATTTCGGGCAATGTGCAAGCGCATGCATAGAATATGTATTAACAGAAGGATACTGCACCTGCTAATTTGCAATATAATTTTAAAATTAAACTTTGCGACACATCACACTAAAACACCTAAAATTATTATTATTATTTTTTTTACTTTGGAAGAATTTTGTTAACTTTGTTTTCTGAGCAAATAGTACACTTCCCATAAGGGAATGCTGCAAATATTTTTATTCCCTGGTCAGTAAATCTGTGCATTTTGCAAAAATGTCACCATAGAACATAAAAAGCAAACGAAAATTTCAAAATATATGTAAAAAGGGTTCACTTGTTTGAAAAAGGAAACTGAAAAAATAACTGCAGCTGTCATGTGTACAGAAGATGTTAGGTGTAAAAAATGTAAAAAAAAATTAACAAAAAAGTTTAAAAATACATCAAGTTATAAAAAAGTAAAATAACAGTAAAATAGTATCTTATGTAAAGCATTTGTAATCTGTGATAATTAAAAACAAGTATAGAGAAAGAACGTAATTTTTTAATATGCGTTTTTTTGGAATTTCTTGGAAAACGTAAACGTAACACAATTTGTAACTATGTAATAATGATGACAGTAATATTATTACTTTTTCTTTGGTTTAGTGAAATTTATTTTAATTTTTCTGTATTCTCGCATAACGTATTTGTTCCGGTATAACTGAGGTACTTAAAGTTGTATAACATAATTGTGTAATATTTTGTAAGTAAAACTTGTTAATTAATAAAATTAATATTATTTTAGTAAGTCTTATGTTAAATTGTGAGATAAGTGTATTTAATTTCATTATTTCTGCTACAGATTTAGGACAAAGCAAATATATTTCGTTTTAATATTAATTTTCACGCAATTGTAAATATGAAAATAATCAACATTCAGTGAAAATAGAAAATTCCTAAAACGAAACGATAACATTGCAAAATATGATCTTAATAACTTTATCACAAAACAAGCAATTTTTTGTTTTTGTTTTAATGACGGTGGATAAAAGTGTAACACTACGCAAAAATATTTCATGTAGGTATGATAGAAATCCAAGGAAAGTACGGACAAACTAATTAAAATTCTATTAATTACAGAATAATATGGAAATTATAGTAAATAGCATTAATTAAATTATACGAAATGATGAAAATTATGATTTTTGTTTTATTTTGATTTTGCCTTTATGTTGACATCCCTTATTTCCCTTAAAAATAATATTATGTCCATATTTTGTATTTATTTATCACTTTTTTACTTAATTCAGTCAAACCGGATAAATGAACACAACTTTAAGGTCCTTTGTATTACTCGTTGATAGCACCAACATTTTTTTTCAATTAATATGAATGGTCCAGAACTAACCGAAATGAAAATCATTCAAATTACGGAATTGTACAAAAGCGCGATATTTACACTTAAAAAAAAATTTTTTATTTCGTTAAATAAAAAAACACATGTTTATTTTAAAACTTTTAATTTTTAGTAAATGCGTATTTGCGCTTCGTACGATATTTAAACTTAAAAATAATCGATCATTGCATAATTTCCAAATTTCCTAAAGTGTTTTCCGTGCCTTGGTCTTCCACCAACAATTTCAGAGGTTCCACGTCAAGGTTACATCTTGCTTCCAGCGTTTCAATTTCCAATCGACTATAAATCGAAAGTAAATTCAATTTTTCCAAATAAGGCGGCTGACTGCAACAGAAATATTTTTATGGCATTAAAAAGGGTTGACTAAGGGATAGATAGATTGGCCTTTGTCATGAGGGTCATGAGGCCCACCGGCAGTAAACTATGGTTATTTTGTGCTGACAGCAAACAACGGTTAAAGGCTGTTGCAGAGTAATGACAGTGTTTCATAATCCATCCTAAATCGGTGTCATTAAATCGGTTGAAGTTCTTTTCGTGTCGCATGTTCCACAAAAACTTAAAGGACGTCTTTTATTTTTTTTTTATATATGATGTTGCCAAAGCTCAGGGGATGCCCTATGATGCTAAAGCACAGCCTTGGCAGGAAAGGAATTAAGGTTGGGGGAAATGGGTTAGGAGGTTGAGTGAAGGAGGTGTCGATGTACGCTCCGTTTGAAAGTTTCAGGCTCATAAGACGAGGGAAAAACAGAAGATGGTAAACTGTTCCACATTCGTGTTGTTCTGCTAAGGAAAGATTCCCGAAATTTGACGGTACGTCCAAATTTGACCCGGAGAGTATAGGGGTGGGAGCGACTTGTAGATCTTGTATCGCGCGTTGTTATAAATCTACAAGGAATCAGGCTAGCAATTTCGTTAGAACAATGGCCATGGAAATAGCGATAAAAAAGTGAGAGACAACCGACATTCCGTCGATGCTCCAGAGAGTCAAGACCCTCAGAGATTGAGAAATCGCCAATAAGTTTAACAGCCTTACGCTGAACTTTGTCTAACGCGGACAATGCGGTGTGTCCTGCCCCTGCCCAAATATGGGAGTTATATTCAAGTCTAGGCCTAATGTGGGACTTGTAGATCAGCGCTAAGTCAGGTGGGGTGAAATATTTCTTACATCTCTGTAGAAAACCCAAACATTTCATCGCATTTTTAGCGATTGCAAATATATGATCCATCCAGCTAAGATTGCTGGATATCTCAATACCCAAGATCTTTAGGGAGGGTGAATTGGGTATATTCACTCCGTCGACTGAAATGGGTTGGGGGTGAACTGGGCGTTTTTTAAGGGACATTAAACAGCATTGAGTTTTGGATGCATTAAACGTAACACGATTTGCTCTGCCCCAAGCGAGGACCATAGAAATGTCTTTGTTTAATGATCTTAACATGCGTTCCCGATTGACTTCTGTAGCATTTCCACGTGAATTCATTACAGAATCAAATGAGTACGCGAAATCAAGGGTGCTGTCGTCGGCAAAACTATGAATAGGATTGAGAGTAAGGGATAAGAGATCATTAATAAAAAGAAGAAATAAGGTTGGTGAAAGAACTGAACCCTGAGGTACACCGGCATTTATTTCGTAGGAATCAGATGTAACTCCGTCAATTACTACACGGATTGAACGGCCTGACAAAAAGCTCTCTATCCATTTAACGAGGGTAGGGTGCAGACCAAATGTTTGAAGTTTGGCTAACAGGGCAGCATGCCAGACTCTATCAAAAGCCTTTGAAATATCAAGAGCGACGATTTCGGACTCACCGAAATTATGGAGACAATGATCCCAACGCTCCGTTAGAGCCGTTAGTAAGTCTCAGGTTGAGCGGCCAGCGCGGAAACCGTACTGGCAATCGTTGATAAGATGGTTATTTTCTAGATATTTCAACAACTGAGAGTTGATGAGTGATTCAAAAACTTTGGATAAGATCGAGGTTAGTGCAATTGGTCTGTAGTTAGAGGGGTCGCATGCCTCTACTTTTTTAAGTATCGGCTGGACATGAGCAAGTTTCCATACCATACCAGAAACCATCAGGCCCAGTAGCTATGGACACGTCGAGTTTCGAAAGTATTCTAAAAACATCCCGAGTGCGAAAGTGTAGCGGCTTTTGCCTACTAGTGCACTGTGATGGAGATGGAAGTGGCTGCGATGAAGGTGGCAAGTACGAGTTAGCAGCAAAATTAGCAGCAAACAGGTTGGCCTTGTCCAATGATTCAGTAAAAACATTCCCATTATAAATGAGTGGTGGTGTTGACGAACAGGTGAAATTGTTCTTTACGGTTTTTACTAGAGACCAGAAGCCCTTACTACCCTTTTGAGTAGAAAATACCTTACGTCTGATGCTCTGGTCGAAATTGAACTTAGCCCGGCCAATTGCTGAATTGCAAATATTCCGCGCATCTCTATAGATACGTCTCAATTCCTCTGAAGGGCACAATTTATATGCCTGGAAGGCTGCTTCCTTCTTTTTAATGGCTGCGAAACAGTCATTATTGAACCAATTGGTGTTAGTTGGTTTGATGTTCTTGAAGCTATGAGGAATAAAGCGATGCATTCCAAACCATAGGATGTTCAAGATATAATCGGTGCTTCTGTTAACGTCCTTCATAGAAAAGCAATCAGACCAGTCCAGCTCTCTGAGATATTTATTAAGTCCCGCCCAATCAGCATTTTTATAATGCCACACTAATCTTTTGGTGGAGTTTAGGTTAGTGGTTGTCAGAGAGGAGATGGAGAATTGGGCGGAGATTAGGCAATGGTCCGAATTACCCAAGGGAGACGTCACCGAAACCGAGTATTTTTCTGGATGCGATGTTAGAAATAGATCCAAAAGATGCGCGTTGTGTCCCAAAGTATCAGGAACACGAGTCGGACACTCAACCAGTTGCTGTAAATTAAAAGACTCACTAAATAACTCGACGTGTCTTCCAGACGGGCTTGTGGTGGAAGAATGCCTGAGCCACTGTGTGTTGTGGCCGTTGAAATCTCCAGCAAGAACGATTTCAGAAGAGGGGGATAATTCCAAAATCTTATCGATATCGGAGGACAACTTATCAAAGGAACACACAGTGTCAGTGTCAGACATATTCGGGCTGCGGTATAAAAAACAAAAATGAATGATGTGCCGATAGTTAGTTTTCGCTAACCTTGGGAATACAGATCACCTTTACCTGTATATAAGCAAGAGAGACAGGAATTAAATAGGTAGCTTCTATATATCACCATAAGCTAAGGAATATTGGAACCCTGTGCTTTCTGAAGCATTGGGGGTACGGAAAGCGCCTGCCAAACCGTTACTTCGACATGTCGTTTTGCCGCCCTCGTTGCCGAATTACCGGAAAAGTTCGTATTTATAAGCAGCTTCAGCGTTTCCTTTACTGATTCTATTTAGTAACCATCGGTACAGCTGAAGAAAGACAGAACACTCATTTGCACACTCAATGGACCGGTAATATTTGTGCCATGATATTTATTTGCTTCTAATTATGAAGTTTTAATACTCTTTGAGAGATTTTAAAAAGCTTCCCTTTCCTCAGCTGTTTTAGTAGACTTAGCCCTATTGAAGAACACACTAGCCCTCCGTCTTAGATCCCCTAGGTCTCTGTTCCACCAACCGGTATAAGACTTCTTGGAGCATCTACTTAACGGACAGCTTTTTGTTAAGTTGTCACTCACAGCCTTGGATAATAGCTCGACTGAATCGTCAGTGAATCATGTAATATCGAGTATCTCACAAGTCGGTGCCACTGCACTACTTACTACGACTCGTTTATTAAATTCAGCCCAGTACGTTTCAACTGATTTCCTAAATGGGTTTTTACCGTAGGTTTATTTTGAAGAGTATCCTGTAGTAATCCAAAAAGAACCTTTCCTTTGATACTCCTCTCTCTGATGCCTTTAGATCTCTTGACTACTTTACGAATGTTATCTCTAAGACCTTCTCCGTATTTGCGGGAATCAATGTGGGTCTTTCAAGTAACGATTCTGTTTTTTGAGATATTAGTGACTCAAAAATTTTAACGGGAGTTCTTTCAAAGGCTTTGCTTTCTAGGAAAGGAGATCAAAACAACGAAATATTTCTGAAGTAGAGGCTAGGATTTCTGAATTTTAAAATAAATCCGGTTTAGTTAATATTTCATGTCTCCACACGGATTTCAATGCGGTAAACTTCATAATATAGGAATATTCCTCTAAAAGTCAATCTTTAGCCTCACGATGGCTCTAAATCACTAAACTACGTGTATAAATAATAGGGCTTCACGATACTCGAGATAATTCTCGCTGCCGGTATCGGTCTCGACACGATACCGAGAACGGCAGCGAGACCAATATCATTGGTGACAGTGCGATACCGAGAGCGAGATTGAGGTGACGAGAGTGTACGAGATATTAGTTTTTATCATTTTATTGTGGACAATTTTTTTAGTTGTTTCAGCTTTTATGTCGCTCCGAAAAATTTCAATTATGTGATTTATGGGGCATATAAGTATACACTGCTCTCCTCAATTGCTTCTCTCTACATTATTTCCTTCTTCAGATATTTGCGCTTTATCCCCAATAGCAAACACGAGCCTTTGCTACCTTATTTTGGCGATGTTAATATGAAGAAAATGCATATATTCATAGATATATCACTTGTCCTCGCTCCCCGTTATCCCACCGAAATACCCCTTTTTTATCTTGCCGAGAGCGAGATCACACCGAGACTGGCCTTTATCTCGCCGAGATTGAGACGAGAGCGAGATCGACTTCACATTGACGAGACCAAGACCGAGATCTGTAAAAGTCTCGGTGCCGTGAAGCCCTAATAAATAATAATTTTTTGAGCTTAAACATTTTATGATATGGGCCATTATAGTCATTTAGCATTTCTGTTTCCATCAATTTAACATGAAGCTTTAAATTATACTATAAGTTATAACATATTCCTACTCGCCAATATCTCCGATTTTATACTAGATTTCTTATGGAAAGAAAAAACAAACATTTCGAAATATTTCCTACGGTATAGCCTTAGAGTATGTGGCTAACAGATTTCAATCATTAGGCCCTCTAATGATTGAAATCTTAGTCCGCTCGCAAAACAAAGGACGTAAGACGTAAAGTTTATAAAATCATAGAAGAATGTAGCAATTCAGTAGTTTGATCGAAATTTATATAAACTTTCATCTGTATCCAACAGATTCCTCTAAGCAGCTGAATAAATAAACATAATTTAAAAGAAATGTTGAACCGACTTCACAAAATGCGCTAAAAGCATAAAATAGTATTCAATTTTAAATATATCACGACATTTTGAAGTCAGACAAACAAAAAAACTCCTTAGGTTATGTTAGGTTAAGTTGGCGGTGTCAAAAGTCTCGCATAGACAACCCCGGGTCCATAGCATAAGCAGGTTTGAATATCCTATATCTTGGAGATGTTGTGCTGCTACCGTCGAGGCGCTTCCTTTGTTTAAATTAAGGCAGTGTCTATTTACAAGTACACGGAAATACCTGTACCTGTTCCTCCCAGAAAGACTAATAACAATTTGACGGAACGTGTTACCCCGCCAGGTTTGTATCTAGAACATGCTGTATCTAGAACAGTAATATGAATATGGAAGTGACTATTTGTAGTTGTTCCCTGTAGTCCTGTGTACACGGAAATTACACGGCAATTTAAGGGTGTAAAATAGACACTGCTTTAAATTAAAGGTACCCGGCTCTCTTGCGAATTTCAGAATACTCCTAATGTCGCACCTAGAGGCCTCCTCTAGATCCTTAAAGAAGAAACTGGCTAACAATTTGTGTTTTGTCCTAGCGAGCGCAGGGCAATGACACAGGGGTCGCTTTGTTGTTCTTTTTTTGTGTAGTTCCTGTGCGCATGCACACCCGGGAGACAGTGGCCAGTGTAGACTACTACAAAACATAACTATACATAACTGTTTGCTGCGCCCCATTTGCTTTTTGATTACATTGTCAAATCAATTTTACTAAACCCTAGTTTTGCTTCGTAACTGTTTAATACATCATTTTGAAGCGTAGTCTGTAAGATGTGTAAGTTTCCTTGGTATAACTTTAGTAATTTCTGAGTTAAAACAGTGTGTTCCAGTAGACAAACAGACAGATAACAATTTAAGAAATGTTATTTGTGCCTAGATGACATGTAAATAAACAGATACATATCTAATAATAGATATATTTCATATATATAATGGACATTATCATACATTTCATTTTCGTCTAGCAATATGTATACTACGGAGTTGGATCAATTCGATGAGCGGCACGACCAACATGCCATGGGTCCCGGGTTCGAGACCAGATCCCCCGTGAGCTTTTATTAAGAAATTCAAATAACCTACTCCGTCCCTGGGCTGTTGTCTAGCTCGCAGCAATGCAAAAACAAGACTCAAGTTTCCTCACTTCCCTTACCCTAATTCCCTTCCGGCCAAAACCATGTTTATGCATCAAAGGGTTGTCCCCTAGGATTTGGCAACATCGTATGAAAAAAATAATCATCAGTAGATTAACAGATAAGTGGTCGGTCTATCATCATGAGGGTCTTAGATTCGAATCACACCGGCTGCTGACTTTGGCCTCAACGAGTTGTTTTTGCTTAGGATTTGTGGATACCGGTCATCAGTCATTATTGTTTTTGTTTCGCAAAAGAAAAAAATTGTTCAAACGAGACAATGCGAATATGTCTGACGCTGATACTTTCTTTAGATATCAATAAGATTCACAAATACATCCTTCTTCGGAAACCGTTCTAGCTTGATATTTTAACGTCCACCACGTCAAAATATCTTTCATCAGAAGCCCGCCTAAAAGACATTTTGAGTTATTAAACCCTGGAATACTAACCCGTTTTAACTCACAGGAGTTTAAATACACCGCACACAACTTCAAGCTGTAAAGTTTAGACTTCGCCGAGCACTTCAAGATCTTATAAGCACTCACAAGAAAATGCACTTGCGAACTATAGCAGCCCTTGTCATATGTCCTGAAAAACATACCCACAAAAAGTAGCAAGTGAGTAAATTCTACTCATGGTTAGCGTTCCAGGGTTAAAAAGTCCTTTAATCTGCAACACCTAGTTGGGTGTCCGACTAATGTTCTTCATACTGTGGGACACAAAGCGCATTTTTTAAATCTTTTTAGTGTTCCGTACTACAATTGAATAGCGAATTTGTGAAATTTTAATAGCTATGAAAATAACTGTAAGAATTAAAATGAAAAACGAGGGGCTATTACAAAATCACAATCAAAAATTTTCAGGACTTTCTGTATGAGGTAACACATACGGCTAAGCGCTTACGGGTCCATATACAATCACATGAGTGTCTTTCAATTTAAAATTTGTCTAGTATATTACACTTTTTCGATTGTGAAACATTTTTTTTATATATAATTAGAGTAGAAAAATTTTTCTGTTGATGACTTAGATGAGGGCCTGTGGGCTGCCTCTGTGAGGGTTTTAAAAAGTAGGTCTTCTTCCACTTCACCAGCCTCTAGCTCATTTACATTTGGGTTTTTGGTGTATCGTTTCTTGAGACGTAGGTACTCATAATCTAGGCTTCATGACATTTTACCAAACTGCTGATAGAGAAGGTCTTCTGCCTCCTTGTTAAACTCTAGGATATATACTTGCCCACCATCCACAGCGACTGATTTATCAATCATCATCACTTTCCAATCTGTTGGTTTCGCCGAACTCTGCCTCTGGAGAAATTTTAAAGCGCTTTCCGGAGGCACCACGTGAGGTATATACACTTTTGCTGTGGGTGCTAGCGGAATGTTCTCCATGTCAACTTCGAGAGAGGCCTCTTCCATCAAACGAGGCGTAGATTGTCACCTCTTTTACTCATCCTCTCAACTCAGTTCCCTTACCCTAAATTGCTTTACTGCCAAGACTGTGTATCCCCTGAATTTTGGCATCATCATCTTCGATGAGGTAAGCAGTCGTAATATTGTAAAAAAAATTGTATTTGCTTTGCTGTTGTCTTATAAATATTTTGGACTAAGTATCAACCGAATATCGTTCCATTTTCATACATCGCTTCGATGCATTTATTTTTCCATTTTCTTCATATTGCAGTAAATGGACTTACGATTCTACGTTCTGTTAATATCGTGAGAAATAAATTGAAAACTCGGTATAATGGTCCTTGTTTTCCTGCTTTACTTCCTGCGCCGATCCACAAATTATGATCATATTTACTTAATTAGGTACACCATATACATTATATTGAATGTTTTATTTTACAACTGTGCAACAACAAATGCTCACTTTATTCACCAAATTAATGGTTGTATAATAGATGTTAGTTTGGTATCTACATATTACTAAATCTTCCACCTGTGTAGTATATGTCGCATTAGTGAGACAAATTGTCACTTATGCCGTGACCATGTCAGAACTAGCTACCAGTGAAACAGTTCTGTGGTGATTGATCCTCATGACACATACGTAATTTTCGAATTGCTCTTAAATGACCTAACTTTTTCCTTACTCTATAGGGCAAAAAATAAATAGCGTCAGTAACCATCAAATACATATATATAACGCGATCATTATTATTTACATTTGATTCCTACATTGTATTATGTGCTTTTATACTATACCTAAACTGATATTCGTTCAACTACAATTAAAATTCCGAACGAGTTCAAACATTAATGAAGTTAAAAATTTAAAGGTTTGAAAATTGATTTTATTTAATGTGTAAACCTTTATCGTAGTATTTATTTCTAATGAAAAAATATCAAGAGCTTATATACTGATAATAATTGGATAATTCATCAGGAGTCGGCTCCATCCCTTCTTCAAAGAAGTATGGGATTTCCTGAATAAAAGGAGTACGTCTTATTCTAACGCACGTATAGACTCCCTCATCACCGGTCCTATCACCATGTTATCAGTTTTTTAGTGAGATATTTAAAAAATCAGTTTAATAATAAAAAAATTAAAAATGTATTCGAACTGAAAAGACTGATACAACGCGAGATTAAATTGATTCCTTTAAAAATTATGCAAAGAGCATTAAAACGTTGATAAATTCTGCTACAATACTTATATATTAAATTAAATAAATTTTCAAAATTCTGAATTTTTAATTCTATTGAAGTTTGAATTCGTTCGGATTTTTAATGCACCTATCTGTATATTTGTGATAATTAATACCTTTATGTAAAAACAAATTTCGCGTTGTCGTTTTGAAAATAGTGAACTTTCGACGGATAGATATTCTAAGAACTTTGGTTTTCTTTTGATTTAACTGAAAAATTAAGTTTCAAAGAGTTTTCTCCCATAAAGTCTACTATTTTCGAATTCCTTTTGCTTGACCAGAAGAAGCCTTCTCCATGAAGATCACGCGACAGGTTATGAGATCCAAGGAAGTCTGCGGGAGGTCGTGAGACGTCCCGCCAAGTAAGGCGTGCGCGCGTGCTTTTTCTTGGTATTTTTTAGGTTATTCTTTTACAGGAGGAAACTACGGATTGTACTAAATTCTTGAATTGTGGATCACAAAGATCTTGCCTTGCTCCAAACTAAATTCAATGCGACTCCTTCTGTTTTGCCATGGGAGAATGCAAACAAACAAGAGAAAAGTCGGCGCCACCTGTCACACGGTTATTCTTTACTCTCACGACTTTGCATAAATAATTTCATGCAGTAGACGTCCGATGATCCCAATTTTCTGCGCTTTGCACTTATTTCATCGGCTATTAAACCATTTATAGGAAGAAATTGAATTTCAATTGAAGGATCTTTTGTGCATCGTGATGAATTTGCTTACGTGGGACCTTCGGGTTTAGCTTTTGTTTTTCGTTTTTCTTTTTGCTTTTAACTTGAATGTAACCAAATATGTATTCTAGGAAATGTGCATACAGCCTTATAGCTTTTATATGCATATGTACTTATATATAAAAACTTCTGCACGAAGTTTACCTCAATTTTTCATTTCCTGCCATGGTGTCACATCCGTAAGTGGCCATGCCATCCTTAAGTGGCGTCCATGGTAACATTAGAGCAGTTTCGATAATTATTGAGGGGATATCTTAAATTTTAAGCTATTAAGTCACGGGCATAATTAGGATATCATTACCATGGTGTTATCGTTTATTTGAGGAATGAGGATAGTATTATATAAAATTTGTAGCCCTTGGATTCAACGGTTTTTGCAGAGAATATCCATTCAAATTTACTCAACTTAATACTTCCTTGTTACTATCACTTCAGGTGTAATAAGCTGGCTCAGTGCACCACGGGAATACGGAATTTAATGCTATTTAGTTAGTCTTAAAAAATTTTTAATTGTTTTTGAATTAATGGAGAAAAATAATCGATTGTTTCGTTCAGCAATACAAAATAAGTTCTTCAGCAATTCTTTACGGCGCACAGAGCGGTCCAAAACGACTTCGTGGCTATCAAAAATCTGTAACTTTTGTTGTGTTGGAGATATCATAATAAAACTTTCGGAAATCAATCTTGACATTATTACCTATTAATTGTTAAAAAAAGAGTTCAATTGGTTTACAGGGTGCCACAAAATATATTAACAAAATTTGAAGTAGACAATAAATGAATTATTAGCGTTATTTAAATACCTTTAACAACATTTTTTACTTAATCTTTAATTATTTTATTATCTCAATTACAATATTTAATAAAAAAAAATATTATGAATACATACAAAAAATATATATATACATATAGGTATACATTAGGGTGGGTCGAAAAAAATTATAATTTTTTTTCCAAAGCGCTTAAAAGTGTCGTGTGGTATGTGAAAGGAAAGACATAAAGAAAAAAAATAACGATTGATATCTTCCGTTCGAGCATTACCGCTAAAGTTTGTCAAAATTGAGAAATTCAAATACTTTTATATATTTTTTTACAGTTACCATAATTATTTTAAAAACGCTATAGCGTGTTTTGTTTAGTGGACGGTCCCAATAGTATATTTCAGGAAACCGTTCGCGCAATTTGTTGAAAAACTGACAAAATATCAGTTTTTTAACTTGTGATTGCAAAACGACCCAAAACTAACCACGAGGAGGTGGCTGCACGTCTACTTCAACTCACACCCGACCCCACCAACCAACCAATAAGGGTGTATTATTTACATATGGACATATTTACAGTAGTATATTTACAAACAGCTGTTTTCTCTCAGTCTGTTTATTCCAAATCAAATACCTTAAATTGCGCTTTGCTGGAAAATTCAGGCATATTTTGTCTCGACACAATATAGAGCGGATAAATCCATCTCTAGCACTATGCCCGTAAACTTTATTAGAAGCTTCAGTAACCAGTTTTACGCATATCTCAACTGCTTGGGTGTGGCAGGGAAACTTTTTGAAGTCCATGATTGGTTTGAAATCTTCGTTTATAATAATTTGATCTCCTTATCAGTTACATTCCGCAATAACAGTGGAGGTGTCAGCTTACAAGTTTATTTTAGGTGGCACAAAAACTCGATTTTATTTTTGAACTAAAACTTCTTTACGCACGTTTGGCTTGGGGAGTCAGCTGGCGAATGCGTGACCAACCAGATAATTGTGACCCAACAGGCCCAGAAAAATATTTCGTTCCTGTCGTAACACCATGAAGATGTTGCAACAAATAACGGAATGGTAGTTCATTAAAGTGTAGAAGACACATACTCCACTGTAGAGTCACATGTAGTTTAATTTTACTAATTATACCATTTTTGCATCCAATGTTGGTTATCGTGCCGTATCGTATCCGATCACTTCTAGTTTGTCAAGAGATAATCCAATCTGTGAAAATTGAGATATTATATTGATAGCTATGTCAGAAGCTGAACTGGTAATGATTCCGGTTCACTAATTAATGAATAATGTTCTTCTTTTTTGCTTCTTCAATAGTGCTTTGTATCGTCCTTTCTGTAATCAAAATAAAGCCCGTAGATTTCTTTTGTCTCTTTACTTTGAAACTCAGTTCTAACTAAGCTTTTCTCCCTTCGAATTTTCCATTTGTCCACTACGTGTGAAGTGTCTGATTCCGTAATTAAAGCTGCATATCACTATTTAAAAATGTGGCTTTT
This sequence comes from Leptarthrus brevirostris, assembly GCA_964036015.1. NCBI lineage: Eukaryota > Metazoa > Arthropoda > Insecta > Diptera > Asilidae > Leptarthrus > Leptarthrus brevirostris. The sequence goes on along the minus strand of OZ038373.1, from coordinate 84,253,622 downwards.
AATTTGACTCGAATTTGCCACCGTGGTTTCGCAGATGATGTACTAGGTTCTGTTTCAAATTCAAAATCAGAATCATCATCCTCAGAAGCATTAGGTGGGCGACTTGCATGCTTTAAATCTGAATCTTCCATGTTTAAGGTGACTTCCTGTTGTTCGTTTGATGTTGAGGACGCGATTTGTGGAATATACCGCATTTTTCGCTTATTTCGCCTTATTTTTTTGAGTTTCCTTTCGTTCCAGTGTGCCAATTTTTCCAAATCCATATTTTCTTTGCATAAACATAAATCGTAACTCTATTGCAGGAATTTTCTTTTATTTTTCACAAGCACAGTCAATTGATAACGGACGTTTACATGTTTCTGGAGTTTTTTTTACATGTACCCACACTTAATATTGATATCACATTTACATGCGCCTATGTCAAACAGGGAGGATGAGTTTATCTTAAACTGCAAAATTTTTTCTTTCAATGTTGGTTTATCTTTGTCCGGGCAGTATAACATCTTCATGCGTTGGTAGCCTATTTCCTAAAAAATCTCTGGGATTACCAAATATAGGACATTCAAAATCTGTCCTAGTTAATATGCTAACTTTCGTAGTATTCATTATAGTAGTTCGAAAGTACAAAAAAGCACTACAGTTCGATAATATCACTAAAACAATGCACTAATGCCAGGGGCAGATGATCACGAAAACTCTAGCCACTTAACTTTAAAAATGCACTACAGTACGATAACGTCACTAGAAGAATACAACAATACCAGTGGCAGATGACTTCGAGATCACAACCGCAATTAAGTTCGAAAATGCAATATAGTTCAAAACCTCACAAAAACAACGTTCCAATGCCAGTGGCAGATGATTGCGAAAACATAACCGCGCTTAAGCCCAAAAAAGCACTGTAGTACAATAACGTCACCAAAACAACGCTCTAATGTCAGTGGCAGATTGAACTCAACTGTAGTAAATTAGTCATTTCCTCAGGATATTTCCTGTTTCTAAAACGTTTGTCCCGTAGTCTCCGAAATGATGAGATGTATGGATCTGATGATATAAGCACCATATTCATGAGACCATATTCTTCCGACAACTCCCCGAGTAAAAATATTCAAGTTTTGAAGTGAGCCTGTACAAGGGCCGCAGTTTGAACATTTTGCCATGGGTCGTACACTGGTCGTACACGGGTCGTACACGGGCCCTAAAGGAATCGTACATGGGCCGTACAGAGGCCGTACACGGGTCGTACAGGTGTTGTAATATTGACTCGTACAAGGTTGTTTTCTTTATCCACCCACGGTAGATCACCTTTCCAACCAACTTTTATATACTTCAGTTGAATTGCTTCACTAATGTCTGTGATTATATGAACTGATATTTCACTAGTTTCCAGCCAAAAAATTAACGTCTACCAAATTTTCTTTTTATAATTAACCATGAAAGTGCACTATATCAGAACAGGACAAACGTTCACTGCTAACTGACCACTGTCTGTAATCCGAAGAACAAGCCGAGTTCAATTGTCATAAAACAACCAAAAAATTCGTGTTTATTTCCGTTTTTGGTCGTCAGCAAAACAACGGAAAACTATTAAAGAGCCATCTTAATATTCTTTATGCCAGAGCTGTAGTTTTTAATTTTGCTGTAATGTTCTTCTGTACCGCATCGTTAACGTTCAAGCTTTCTAATAAAATTTCAATGAGCGGAGCTCGAGGCGCCGTTAAATCATTTTTTTTAGTTGTTGTGTTTATTTACATAATACAATTTACTCTAATATATTTTCAATAATGATATGTATAACTTAAACTCAGTCTTTATTTACAGTTCGGATCGGATTGAATATTTCAGTATTTAAATGTTGTAAAGTGATATTGATAAAGAAAATAAACTACATTTTATGCACAATATAATTATTATACGGTTGCCCACCCTGCTGTGTTTTTTTTTATATATGATGTAGCCAAAGCTCAGGGGATGCCCTATGATGCTAAAGCCTTGGCAGGAAAGGAATTAAGGTTGGGGAAAATGGGTTAGGAGGTTGAGTGAAGGAGGTGTCGATGTACGCCTCGTTTGAAAGTTTCAGGCTCATAAGACGAGGGAAAAACAGAAGATGGTAAACTGTTCCACATTCGTGTTGTTCTGCTAAGAAAAGATTCCCGAAATTTGACGGTACGTCCAAATTTGACCTGGAGAGTATAGGGGTGGGAGCGACTTGTAGATCTTGTATCGCGCGTTGTAATGAGTCTACAAGGCATCAGGCTAGCAATTTCGTTAGAACAATGGCCATGGAAATAGCGATAAAAAAGTGAGAGACAACCGACATTCCGTCGATGCTCCAGAGAGTCAAGGCCCTCAGTACGGCCGTTTGGGCTTTTCACTCGAGTTTTGACCGTGTACGCCTCGATGTACGGCCGTTCGGGCTTCAGACTCGAGTTCGGCCCTTGTACGCCCCAGTGTACAGCCCGTAAAATTTTCCGGACCCTGTACAGCCCGTGTACGCCCTTAGGAAAACTGAACGGCCCGGGTACGACCACTGTACGGCCTCGATCATTTTTACTCGGGTCGCCAACTGGCAAAAGAGTATTATATTTTTTCCATGCCTTAAAACTTTATGGTCTGTCGCTGTGAATTTTCTCCAGGCATATTTCTCATTTAGTAATATTTCTGTTTGTTCTGCATCTGTTCCGAATTTTTCCACATTTATAGGAAGATCACAAGAAAGAACATTTAATGTGGTCTTAAATCTCTTTATAATTTCCACGTCCACTTTTGCAATATCCGCTGTTATGTCCGGGTATTCAAAAAACCTCCTCGCTGTGTTCCCGTCTTTTGTACTTCCAAATACTTGCTTAGGTGTATCAATAATTAAACCCTGTTGTCGGTTGAACTCCTGTTGTATCCTGTATTTCTCTTCCAGTCTCTTTTGCTTAGTATCAGGGTTATTTCGAACACCTTCATCAGTGAAACTCAAGTCGTAACTCATGTAACTCATCAACACTAAAGTGGTGTCATCTAAGCTCTCGATTTTATCCTGTGATTATATCTTTAGAATTCTGTTCTGGTTGAATCAAGCACATTTTGATGAGACACCGAAGCGGAGGTATCGGTAGTTTACAGCATTTCAGACAAACACTGCGACAATTTTATTATAGCTTGGTAAAGCATTGTGGTTTCTCTTTTTAAATTCATACCCATGAAAATTGTACTTATCTTTTGAAACTCCCAAGTCTAAAAACAAGGACAAAACTTCCTTTGGAGTTAATTTCTGCGGCTGGACTTTTGGGGCGGCGATACTCTCCTTAATTCTGCTCACTCGGTTTGGACTGGCTTCATCAATAGCTTAAACAATAAAGGCTTTTTAACTAGTTTCTCCGACGTATATCGTTGGCAAAGTGACTGGCTTATTAATTCCGTTGATAAATCTTCATTATGCTGTTTGGGTTTTCGCTTTTTGGTGATTTCCGAGCACTGGTCCAGAGATTTTGCTGGTTTGCCTCTGCCGGATGATGTAGAAGGTTCCAATGTTGATGAAGAAAATTCCGATGTTGATGTAGAAGGTAAAGACGAAGGCGTCGCAAATGTTGAAGTTGATGGTTGAGATGACACGGAAGATTTTATTTCTTTAGTACTTATTTCCGTTACTGTACCACGACCCATTCTGTTATTCAAACTTTCGTGCGCTTCTAGTACTAAATTACCACTTCTTCTTGAGAGTCAGAAAGAATCGCCGAAATCTTTCTTCGTCCAAAATTTTAATATCATACGTATTTGAAAGAATACGCACCTACTCTTCATATTCCATAACATTGTTATCACGGATTATTTTATAAAGCTCACAATAAAAAATCTACATATTGATTTTAACAATTTTATGCCAAATAAATGTAATTAACAACAAGCACAAAATATTCTTATCGTATTATCAAATTTGCCAAAGCAAAGACAAAGTTCAATACGCAAAATATCTGCCCTTTAAGTAGTTAAGCTTTCCGTTACTTTTACGTACCTGCAATTTATGCTTTTAAACACACAAACAATTACAATTTACAATTCTCCCTTACCTCAGGTAATTATAATAATATTAATTAGGTGTCGTAAAAAGCAAACTTAATAATCATCACATGTATCATTATGCAGCCATAAAATTTGTAAATTTCTGCATAAGTGGAAACATTGTGTGGAAATACGAACACGACAACATGATAGACTTTACTTCAAATGCAATTTTCTCCGAAGGTCGCAGATGGTCGCGGTCATTTTTTTTAAACGATGCAGGAGGGTTTCCACTTTAATTTGATACCAATTAGAACGTGGACATCTCTGAAAATTTTTTTAAAAGTTAAAAAGAAACAGAAATTTGAACGAAATTTAGCCCTTTGTAATTAAAATGCTATTATTAAAAAAAACTATTTGACTTTTATCATAACTTATAAGCATAATAACTCCTCCTTCTATATAGTAAGTGATTTTATTAATAAAAATTCAACCTCTCCTTACAAACATTTTCACAATATAACTTTGAAATCATAGAAAACTCGAAAAAATTTTAAACAAAATGAGCTATTCAAATTTTTCTCTGAATTTAACCATTCCAAACACAAAGAAGAGAGGGTTAATATAAAAAAAAATGCTGCCAAAAGGTAATGCATTTAGTTGACTATTGAATGGCATTAAAATTTTTAAAATCTGTGACATGACGAATATCGATTTTTGGTCGCCCAAAAATAGTTTTGGCCCACTTTGCGCCGCCGCAAAGACTTAACTTTGAACATAGTATTGTTATTAGAAAGAATTAAGGTCCAACATTTTTCTTGAACATTAATAATACGTATTAAAATGACACGTTACGACTTATTAGGGTATCATCAGATTGAGAACTGACTAATTTGTATAAATTCTGATTAATTTGTGAATAATTAATATTAACTTTAATAGAATCTACCGAAATGGCTTTGTGAAACATTTTAATAAATAAAAACAAAATGTTGTCGACAACCACGTACTTTCACTTCACAATATTTATTTATTTAATTTATTTCGACACGTGTTTCGATCTTGCGATCATTATCAAGGAGTACTGTCTCGCTACCGATTCTAAAGGATCCATTTTTAAACCTAATACCTACGTAAAAATTTTAAATTGTTAATATCACAAAAGTGATTATTGTCAATTAAATGTTTAGCTATCATAGAGTCAATTCTTTTATATTTGTATGAGCGTTTATGTTCATTAAATCTTATTTTAAAATTTCTCCTCGTCTGACCAATGTAACTACACTCACAATTATTACATGAAATTACATACATTCCAGATTTAATTAAGATATCTTTCTTATCTACAACATTGAATAACAAATTTCTAATAGTTTTTTATTATAAAAGGCCACATTAATGTTTAAGTCTTTTTTTAATATTTTTGAAATTTAGTAACTGACATTACCTATAAATGCTATTTTAGTCCATTTTTTATCATTAACATCTTCTAGGATTAATTCCTCCAACTAGAAGATACTAACAATCCATTCAGAAATAAAATGAATTTTTGGTTTAGATATGTAGAATGTAGATGAGATACTAATACTGTGGACTGGAGACGTGCAAGAATTCCATAATCTTCTAAGTTGCTTGAATAAGTTGGATAAAAATATGAAATTCATATTAGAAATAGAAGAAAACAGTATGATAAATTTTTTATATATCAACATTCAAATTGAAATTTAACTTTGACATATATAAAAAGTCGTCATTTACAGATATAGTCATACCAGCCAATTCAAAACATCCCTAAAATATTAAACATTAATGTGGCCTTATATAATAAAAAACTATTAGAAATTTGTTAATCAATGTTTTTAAACAAGATTTAATCTTTCAAACAGGATCCCTTCGATCGATTTCGCATCTCTTTTTGATAATAGCGATATCGACGAGTGAGTTTCCGTGTTTTATGATAGGCTTTATGATCTGTTTAACTTGTGTGTACCACTCAAACGGTCAAGATCATCCTGTCAGTCCCCCCGTGGTATACTAGAGAACTACGTAGACTTAAAAATAAGAAAAATAGACTATGGAAAACTTATTTACGCTGTAGAAACACATCAACTTATTGTGATTTCGTTTATTGTCATGACAGCTTTTTAGCGTTATCATCATCCTTGTACAGGGAATACCTCGATAATGTTCGCGATAACTTGCAAATTGATCCTCGTACCTTTTTTAAATTTGTTAATATGAAGAAGAAAACTGATAATTATCCATCTACAATGTGCTACAATGGATCCTCTAGTTGCAGCGCGCCCGAAATAGCCGACAACTTTGCATTGTTTTTCGAGGGTGCCTTTTCATCTGGCAATTTTGTGCCTTCCCTGGAAGAGTTTGATCATATCCACGATCGTCCCGCTGCCTCCATTGCTTTGCCCATTATATCTCGTGATATTATTATAGATCATATCAAGAAACTTAGAATGGACTTTTCTTTTGGTCCCGATGGTGTTCCACCTGCATTCTTGAGATGCTGTTCCGACGCCTTACTCACTCCTCTGGAACTCATCTTCAACAAATCTCTTCAGGCCGGTAGATTTCCTACGTTATGGAAGAGCTCCTTTATAATTCCTGTTTATAAAAAGGGGCATAAAAACATAATAACAAATTATATGCCAATCGCAAAGCTTTCCTGCATACCCAAGTTGTTCGAATCTGTTATATATTCACAGCTTGTAGGGCAGTGTAAGGGGTTAATCTCTTCTAATTAACATGGCTTTCTGCCCGGTAGATCGACGACAACTAACTTGCTTGAATTTACATACCACATGATCTCTGCCTTTCAACAAGGTCTCCAGACTGACTGCGTCTACACCGACTTTAGCAAGGCATTTGAGAAACTTCCTCACTCTGTGATTATGCTTAAGCTTAAAAGACAGGATATATCGAGTATGTTTCCGTAATACTTTATCCAGTGTCGTTAGGGCTACATCTGGCATACCACAGGGTAGCCATCTTGGGCCGTTGTTGTTTATTCTTTCCATTGACGACATTGTTCCTCTGATTAAGCACTCTAAACTCTTAATCTACGCAGACGATATGAAGATTTTCTCATGCGTTAGAAACAGTTATGATTCTTCCTGCATTCAGTATGATTTAAATACCTTCAAGAACTGGTGTGGATCTAATGGTCTGCAGCTTAACTTGGATAAATATGAAGTTATGTTTGCGGAAACTAATATCTGTCGTGTGCAGTCTGTCACTGACCTTGGAGTGAAGCTTGATCGTAAACTCGATTTCACTCTGCACATTAACTACATTGTCTCTAGGAGTAATTCAGTTCTTGGCTATGTAAAGCGGTGGTCAAGGGAGTATTCTGATCGGAAGACCTTAATTCACTTATTCTTTTCTTTGGTCAGGCCAATTCTCGAGTATGCATCTCAGGTTTGGTCTCCCTGCTATGCTGTTCATTCCAGACGCATTGAGTCGGTGCAGCGGAACGTTGTTAGGTTCGCACTAAGAGACCTTCCATGGAATGATCCACTTAGGCTTCCTCCTTATGTGGATCGCCTCCGATTGCTTAATATGCACTCGTTGGAAGAACGACGTAGAGTTGCTGACCTAGTCTTTATTCACCTGCTTTTGACCTTGAACATAGATTCTCGCACTCTCGTAAGTTTGATTTCTTATAGGCATACCCCGTATAGCTTAAGAAGACTGCCTTTACTGCATGTTGTTCACTCTCGGTCTAACTATGGTATGTATGAGCCTATAAATCGCATGTGTAGAGCCGTGAATATGTGTCCTGTTTTTGACCTGACTCTTACTAAGGATTTGCTGAAACGATCTCTGTTGTCTGTGCACCCCTGATTGTTTGTGTGGGCATGTTTTGGATTTTTTTTTTTTTACTAATATTTTATTGCATGGGTTGTGGGTCATTCATCTCAATATATGTTATATTCTGGTAAATAGGTCAATTGATTCTAGGCTTCTGCCTATGAAGTGCGCCTTCTGAGTAGGATTAAATTCTATATGTATGAACATAAACGCTCACACAAATATAAAAGAACTGACTCTATCGTAGCTAAACATTTAATTGACAATAATCACTCTTGTGATATTTACAATTTAAAACTTTTACATATTGACAATAAAGATTTGAAAATGGATCTTTAAGAATCATTTCAAATTAAAAAAAAAACTATTTACAATAATAAACTTTTGTAAATGAGCAATAAGATTTCATAGAAATTTGTTATAATTCAGCGAATTGTTTTCTTAAAAGTTAAAGTTTTAGTAAATTTTACTTATTAATCACAAGGTAAAGATTTACTTTGCTTAAAAAATTGGTGAAATTATATACATATATTTCAATAACCTAATGCCATTTTGGAATATACATTGGACGCGGAAGAAACGGGTAAAATTGAGACTTTCGAGGAATCAGGCCTTTCGAACAGGCAGATTGCTCTGAAGATTTCCCAATCCGAAAAGGTAGTAAGGAACAACTTAAAATTACGCAATATTTACGGCAGGAATTGCAAAAAAAAAAACGCGTCGAACTTAGAACCTCTTTGTTTTTGGGAAGTCGGTTAAAAAGGGAAATAAGAAAATATCTGCTCGACAACGGGGCCAAATAATTTAACTGACAAAAAAAAGTTTTCGTGCTGCTCAGAGTAATTGCGTTGTATTTACCTGTAACAAAACGACGAGTACAACAAATTTTGTCATCATCAGACCATATCAAGCCATATAGAAAACCTCTGCTCAAACCACACCATAAACAAGCCCGATTGCAGTTTGCGAAAAATCGCATGGGTATTGCAGATAAATGGGAAACCATAATCTTTTCAGATGAAAAGAAATTTAATTTAGATGATACCAACGGATTTAGCTGTTATTGGCATAATTTACGCCAGACAAATTTCCTGAAGTTTATTCGGAATTTTGGTGACGGAAACGTTATGGGTTGGGCAACTTGTACTAATCATGCTAAGACTCTAATTTGCTTCTTTTGAAATAAAACGAATTCAGAGAATTACATCGATTTATTGGATGAATTTGTAATCCCATCGATAGAAGATAAAATGGAAGATGTGATTTTAGAGCAGGACAATGCTGCGATTCATGTGTCTAGGCTTACAAAAACATGGTTTAGTGAACGAAATATCACTATTTGGAATTGGCCAACTTGTAGTCCGGACTTAAACCCCATGGGGAATCTTAGCTCGGGACGTGGATCAGACTGGCAGACAATTTAGCAACATTTGTAATCTTAAATAAGAAATTTAGAAATGCTGGGAAGCGATACCAACTAGAACCGTGCAAAATCTAATAACGTCAATGCGAGATCGATGTTTTCGTAAATAAATAAGAATGGAAGCCACACTAAATATTGAAGAAGTTTTGATTATATTTAATTAAAATTCCCGTAGAATTAGTTATTTTTTTAATAGTGCGTCAAAATCAATTCTGGTCTGTAGCGAGACAGCACACCTGGGTAAAATTGAAACACATGTCGGAATAAACTATTTAAAGAAATATTGTGAAATAAAAGTACGTGGTTGTCGGCAACGTTTTGTTTTCATTTATTAATAAATCTGTGAATGGGTCCGCTCAAATAAAATTATTAGCTTTTATTGTATCGATTATGTTGTTTTTATTTTATTTTATTAAGAAATTTAGTAAATAATTATAATTTATTTTGTAGTAGTGAAACTTTGGCAAACATTGAATAAGTAAATAAATAAAAAGAATATAATATTTCAAACATCCTATAATTTTGGATGAATTGATCGATTCCTCCCAGCCAGAGCCTAAGCCCATGTAGCGTCCCTTTTATTTGTAAGTTTTATGAGACATGTGAAGGTTCCATTAATTTTTTTACATTTTTACTAAATTGTTTAAATTTCTTTTAATAACATTTTGTTAAGAGAGCTTTTCCTTATAATTTTAAGTTGAAAAAGGTTCAAACTTACTTAACTTTTTTCAGAACATATTTAGAAATTATTTAAGCAAGAAAAATGGTCGAGTGTTTCGTATATTAATACAGACCGAACTCATCAGTATGTCTTTGGTCTGTACTGCACGCCGCAGTTTGCGGCACTTGTTGGAACATTAACCACATTGTTATTAGAAAGAAACATTTATTAACAAAAATTTTCTCAAATAATAAAAATGCGTACAAAAATGACGCGTTTCGCCTTATCAGGGCATTATCAGATTGAGAACTAACTAATTTTTATAATTTTGAAAAACCGTTGGCTCTAAGAGGGGACTGTCGTAACAGTAATCTACTATATCATTTAAAACATTTCGAGGCTTTCATATCTATCCAAAAAAAATCTTCCTTTTAGTCCGTGAATAATTTTAAATTAGTCCATATTTATTTTATGGTCTGTCTGTTTTAGATGTTTCTATATGGCTGATTGTGGCTCAGTGCTTTTGGCCCCTGTCAAGTGTTCATTAAATCTCTTTTTTTTCCTTTTGATTTGGCGTATATAATTATGAGCAATCCTCACAACTTATCTCATATACTTCAAATTTTTCCAACTTATTCGATATCCTTTTTAAAATACTATTTCTTTTAAATTTTTTATAGAGATATTATTAAAAATTTTTTTTTTTAAATATTGTTTTAATATCAGGTTTAATTTTAGGTTTTTTCAGTATAAGGAACTTTTGTCTAGAACTTTATCGGTCTTTTCAAGGGGGATATTGTATTCTGTGCAATGTGTTTTTTTCTTATTAAATTATACACAATTTTTTTATGGTAACCATTGTTTTTCGCAATATAACATTTTTAATTGTATTTCAAAATTACTTTGTTTTATTGACAGCCTAAGCAATCGGTTAACCGTCGCGTCGACTGAAAAGCTGATAACTTGATATTCCATTGTGATCCGAGTGACCTGGAATAACTGCGTCCGTGAACGTATCCTTTCTATAAATTTCTCAGTTAAATCTATTTGTCAATGCTTATTTGTAAATCTAGAAAATTAATGTAAGTAACTCCTATTTCTACTGTATTATATTTAAAATTTCGTTCACAAATTTGTACAGTTGCCTTAATTTGCTTGCCCAAACTCAGAAAATATCATCAACATAAGCCATATGAATATATTTTATAAAAGTCTTACTTTCAACAAATTGCAAGAACTGAAAAAATTACGTTAATCAAAATCCACTTCGTTCATGGGCAAGCGATATATACATATAAAGAAAATATGTACTACATTTCATTAAGGTCTATCAACGACTATCAAAATTATAAGAAATTGTTCGTTGTTGTATTGATTGGAAGACTCTACTAATTAAATTGTGCTGTTTAATGTCGATCTGAACTACATTTTTAAATATTGTTTATACCATTTCTAGATACATTTCAGTTAAAATAAATAGAAAAATAAGCATATATATATAGCCCACTTCGTTTGAAGGGGACTTCTGAGACTAAATAATGCAAAAAATAAGGAACATTAATTGTTTAAATACGATAATAATCAAATTTCAAACGTTTAAGACGTGAATATGAGAATTTTTATCTTTAAGCAGGTCACTGGTTCGAATCCCACCAATAAACCCATGGTGGTTTAGCAGAGAATATATCAGTGGTTCGGAATCCACTTTCAATTGTTTAAATTGTACCTTTGTTTCGAATCGGGTGAAGTTCTTCTCCCGCCCCATTCTCCACTAGGGATTACGGGACCTAAAGAGAAAGAGTATATTTGGTCAACAGAGAATAGTTTTAGCGCTCTTCGTCTGGTTTTCCTATTTAAACGGATTTAAATGGTGTGGTCTCTAATAATGTCTAATAATGTCTAATTTAATTAAATTTAATTTATTCAGATAAGTCCTACAACTACACAATTAAGAATATAAAATCTTATAAGTATGTGCAGGATATATATACTAAAAAAAAAGAGAGAAAAACAAAAGAAAAGAAAGGAAAAGAAAACATTAGTTATCTTAAAGATTAAGGATGGAAATACAAAAACAAACTAGAAAGAAACTATAAAAATAGAAACCTTAACTAAACAATGCAATTAATCAATACAAACCCAAACTAATCACTCGCAAAGAAACTTTTTTAAATCAGACTTAAATGTTTCAAGAAATTTGAAAATTGTTCAAGAAAGTTGAGTATTATTTCCAAACTTTTTTTTCCAACATTTGCTCCAATAATTTTATTCGGAGACTTTGCCGAAGTTGTATCAGTTGACTGTTTGGCACAACCATCATGTCGTGGTTACGAGTTCGAGCTTCGGTCTCCCTGGGAGTTTTTAATTTGCAATTGCAATAAATTAACAATCCACTCAGTCTCTGGGATGTTATCTAGCTCGCACTCAGTAGATCTCAGTTTGCTGATTTTACGTGCTTCTGAAGTACAGGAGACATTAAGCTCTTTGAATTGTGATACTCTTTACAGCAATGGTTTGAACAAAATATTTCATTAATAAGATGTAGTAGCCCTTTATATTCTGCATTAGCGATTGTCTTTAATTGTTCCTTAAGGGGTTACACAACCTTGGCGCTTGTAAGAGATATTATGAGTCATCAAGTAGAATCCTCTTTTGAAAATCCTTGCTGATGGTGTACTTATGTATTTGCTCTATCAGGTATCGTCAGAAAAATTAAAAATAATTTTTTTTTCTTAATCAGAAAGGTAATAGCTAAGATTTAGCGTAGAAAAAAAAATTTTTTTTTTTTTTAGAAATGACATCGACATCTCGCATCGGCCAAAGATATTATATAAAAGTATATTCAACAATTCCAACAATACCAAAACCCTTAATTAAGGTTTGTTATTTAAATTGTTTTAAGAAATTTGCTGCGGATATAGGTTCAGTGGGTTAAAAAATACGGAAAATCGAGAAATCGCAAACTTAATTAAGTTAAATTTGTTAAAAAGCTTTCACCCCACGCGCGTGTCCATCTTCACAGGGGGTTGCAAACCCGGAATTTAGGTATAAATTCAATCCAAATCGAGTAAAATTTTTTATATCAATCGGTTAATTTTCACTTTTTTCCACTCTCCACACAACTCCATATCTTGGTATTTGGGATATTTAACACGCTCGCTCCAACCCCCCAAAAAATTTTTTAAAAATTAAATCAATAAAATCGGTTCATTTTTCGATAAATTTCTGACCAAAGAGCAAGTTACTAGGCTATTTTGTAATAAGAACAGGTGAGCCAATTACCGGTAACTTATAGTTAATAATAGAACTTTACACAGTTTTTATTATTTATAATTTTTCTATTCGATAAGGGCTAAAATGTTGCCATACTACACCAACTTCGATCATTCATAGTTTTCCAAAAATAGAAAAAAAAATAAGAAAAGAAGTTCATCAGAAGTGGGTACATTCCATTATTAATTACTATTAGAGATTATGAAAACGAAGGAAGGTTAAATCTGTTTACTCACGGAAGATCACAGAGAGTGAAGCGAATGAACCTACGCTGTACAGATTCAGTTCTGTTAGTGTAAGTTGTTTGTGTAGGTGACCATACCTGGCTGGCATATTCAAGGAGAGGTCTAACGAAGGAAATATAGAGAGATTTGGAAACATAAGGAGTATTACTGAAATTATTTTAAAATATTTAATGGTTAAAAGTTCAGGGGGTCAAAAAATACATCCGGAAAAATTACTGAAAAAATAAGTAATAATAATTTTACGGTTAATTTGTTGAAAAAATCTCCGTCTACCTTTATTTGAAAGAGGATGCATAAACGGTTCTGAGGATTAAATTTTATCCAGATGCGGTAAAATTTGTTGTACTAATAATTTACATTTATTTATATAATTTTCTCTTCTTCCAATAATTGATTACATAGCCGACCCTTTTAGAGAGAGACAATAATCTCGATCTATCATAATTTTTGAGTAAAAGGTAAAATAAAAGTTTATTTGAGGTACTCTTCCGTATTTTTACAAGAAGTTATTACCTTCAACTATTAATTACTATCAGATTTTATGAAAACGAATCAGCTTATTTGATATAAGTAGTGGTTGAAAAAAAAATACAAGACAAAAGAACAAAAATTAAAAATGTTTGATAGTTAAGTTTGTTGAAAAAATATATGTATTTTTCGCGGGGGTAACTACCCTTATTTGAAAGGGGATGGAAACAGCTAGTTGCAGTTTAAAATTTATCCCGATTCGTAAAATCTGTAGAGATTTTAAATTTAGCCTAATAATTTTTTTGAAAATATGAAAAGTGAACTTTCTTTAGAAAATTGGATAGATTAAGAAGATTGGATACACATATATTAAAGGAAAAGGTCATGACTAAATGCTGTACCAGGTTTGGCCCAAATTAGATTATATTTAGGCAACGATTTAACAACTTCAGATGTATTTTAGGAACTAAAATTTTTAACTTTAATCAATTTCAAGCGCATATTATTTTCTCAGACTTTCGCTGTGGGTAAAAGGGTTTTTTTAATCGTTTACCAAAACATTCTTTCAAAGAATACATACACCATTATTAAACTTTACAAATCATTATAGATAAACCTATGTTGACTTTAACTGATTACCACTCTCGCCCCGTAAACAAATACTAACCTACAATTCCGGGCTACTATACGAACATTTTTTTGCAAGATCACATTTTTATTAATGTTAAAGGACCAAATACAACCATCTGTCGACTTGAACCGTTAACCAATTTATTCCGCATAGTTTTTTGCAGATGCAGACTACGGGCACCAGCTAGTCTTATCTTAACGGCCGTACGTACTCGATGCGTTAAAATCAATTCACTTAAATCTCGCACTTTTGAAACTCTATCTGGGGCTTCGCAAGGTAGCCATTTAGAGCCAATTTTGTTCCTAATTTTTATTCATGATTTATCCAGCGCCTTCATTTTGCCCAATTGTTGTTTGCTGAAATTAGAAACTATTTTGACTGTCTATTTTTACAGGATGACTTAAACAGTTTACGCTATTGATAAGTTGCCAATATTGTTGGTTTGAATCACACTAAATGTAAGGTTTTTAAATTCTATCCTAACTGCCAACCACGCGAAATTACTCATCTTGGAGTTGTCTTTGATTGTGAAATTTAGGCCAGTTTGCATACTGACTTTCTTTGCTTAAATGCTTGGATTTATTAAACGGAATTCCGTTGAATTTAAGAATTCTTTTGCCTTATATGAGGTATATAAATCAAATTGAATCAATTCAGAGAAATTTCACTCTATATGCTTCCATTTCGATAATATGCCTTCATATATTTCTACAATTCATCCGCTCCCTCATTACCTGGGTTATTTCTCTGTCCAGGCACCCAGCAAACAGTCGAGCCGCAGAACATCTGGAAATCCCGTCTAGGCAACTCTTGCATAATTGCAGTAAGCTTGATTTTACCACCACATCTTCCTGTCTTAATGTCCGCCTGACTGTCAGTATACATAGAGATGTTCACACTGGACTCTATACGTCTAGATACTAGCAAAGTCGCTTTGTGAATTCCAGCTATTTATACACCTCCTCACTCCTCACTCCTCACTCCTCACAGCTATTTATATACCTTCCTGCACTCATTCCTCCTGTGCAGAAGAATGCTATAATGCATGTCATCCTTTGCTTGCAGCACCCCATAGCATTCCGTCTTACCGCGCTTGTCGCGACGTACTTTTGTACCACCAGGTCGAGTATGACGTCCAAAGTCGCCATGGGTATGGTACACAAATAGTCAGTTCCCTAACTAATGCGGTGAACAACCAACCTTAGATATAAGTCCCCATTGCACACCAAAGCTTCTCTAACACGCATAGAAGGCCTTCTCAGATATATCCAGGATTTCGTCCATAACCACTGACCCAAGAGTGATGATAGTATCCACCTCCTCTGATGTTCCCCTGAATACTACTCTCCTTACAATTTAGTCCCCTATGCATGAGCTTACCTTTTTATTGAGGAGCATAGAATTGATCTACTCACCTAGAATCTTATTAATAACCATCCTCCTAGGCCGATTACAGATGACTTCCGTCTTTACCTTATTGAAGGTTGCTTTAAGATCAAGGAAGGCTCCCAGGGTTTATTTCTTTATCTCTAGTGATTTTTCAATCAACGACACTACTGCGGGCTGCAGTATCTCCGACTAAACTCCCTTACCTTTCTTACGTATGTGCACGTCCAGTAGAATCCCTACCACTTTGAGTATGAAGGATGAGAGATTAATTGGTCTGTTATCTTTTGAAGCCGCTTTGCTCACTATCGAAATGAAGATTATCCTCACTTCTCGCCAAGCTGTCCGTTTGTATCCTCGTCAGAGGCAGCTTCTGTATGACGACACTAGCCATGTTATTATATGACTCAATGATTTATGAATCATAATTGGCCTCAGCCCGACAACCCTCAGGAAGTTTAGGGGATGTAATGATTTACCTGTTCATGCTGTGGTTATTTATCTGAGAGTGGACTTTATAAGCTCCCAATTCCCATCAACTTCAGATTCTTTCGAGAGTATTTGCCCATTCTGGGCTTCGATGATATCGAGGAGTATATTTAACAGCTTCTCGTTTGTAGTAGTTTGGACTCCGTTTTCCCTTCTTATTGAAGACTGGTCTTTTAACAAGATCTTTCTAAGTCTGGATGCCTGCATAAGGACATTTTGCTGATGTCATCGCCATTTTAAAGGATCTTAGGTTCGGCTTATATATGGACCAATCTATTAGATCTCTGCTTCACTTGGCCATATTGTACAGTTTACGTGATAACATCCTAAACTTTACCAAATTTGCGTTCCACCGTGGTGGAGTGGATTAACTATATGTATTCTGCTAATTGGAGAGGATTTCAAAAATGCATCATTTATCACCTTGATAAGAGTATTGACAATAGTATATACTGCCAGTTCTGATGGAGTCTTTCCAAACGTGCTCTTGACATCCTCCGAAAAACTATCCCAATGCATCGAAGAGTTTCCACCACTAAACAGATAAGTACGCCTTTCTGGAAACTTTCCAGTTGTTTACCTCACAGGTGATCGTGTTTGTGAGAAAGATTAAATCCAAGACATCCCCCTATCCACGGTTATGAAAATGAATTCAATATCCCTATTGCATAAACATAGCATAAACTTCAAGATGTACTTAAGAGTAGACTCATCTCTTGAGATAATATCCGTGCTGCCCGATATAACGTGATATACATTAGCTTCGCAACCCAGAATTACGCTAGCACCTTGGTTTTTTGCTGCAGTCTTACTTCCTCTGAGAAGAACGATAACTCCTCATATGGTATGTATGCCGAAGCCATTTGGTATTTTTGCGCCTCTGCCTCCACAAATGTGAAACCAGTTCTGTTGTCCGGCAGTTCAAATAACATCTAAGCTTAAAGCCTTTGTAAACCGGTAGCTCCGGCACATTGGGCATAAGTTATTATATAATTACTATAAACCTATGGCTCGCGGATCTAGGAATAGGTATGGGTTCTCGAACATGAAAGTGACATTTAATAGGTCTCACGCTGATAGCATATTCAGACATCATCGCTCAACATGCTCTAGGTTGGCAGATGCCGCATTTAGCGACCATACAATATAGGAAGCAAATTACCCAGATTAAAAACCGATATAGAGGTAGCTCAGAACTGCATTAGATGAAGAATCAACAAGGGATTAAAGCAAACAGCGATTGTTACCTTAAAATTTTAAATTACGAATAATAATTTTTACAAGAAAACCTGTTGTTTTACGATAAATTTATTTTAATAAAAAGGTAATAAACTACGGGATCATTCCTTACAACTACTGGTATTCATACCCTCAAAACGATCACATCTTACAGTTGTAACAAAAGTAAGCTTTAATGTCTCTTCCACTGTTATTTTGAAATAATAAAACAAAATTAGTTTTCTTACACTCAATGGCATTTGAAATGTAATATCATTAATATTAAAATACTAGTAAGTAGTCAGTCAATGAATAGCAATGATAAACAGAATAAATTTATACGGTAAATTGCTTTAAAGTCAGCTGTATTTCATATACGACAGCGAAGTATTTACCATATGAATCTCGATAAAATGGAATTCAAATTTAAACACCCTAGGCGATCAAAATTTATTTTAATTAGCAAAGTTTTTCTTAAACTTGAATTTTGATTAAAACTTTAAACTCTTTATCATGTGGACATTAGACGGTAAATTTATTTTCCTGAATATGCTTAGTATTTACCTAAAACCCGTAGACGGAGCATAAATCAAATTTCCTTTTTTGGGTCTGAACAGAAAATGATATTTTTTGGAAAACAAAGTATTTCTTTAGAATTCCGTGGACGTAGATTTTAAATAGACTCAGCCCTTAAGTTCCATGCCATCTGCCCATATCGTGAGACCACAAGCGGCGATATAAAATTTATAGACCGCACGCCGTTTGACGTCGTGCGCGTTAAAAAGTTTCTTTTCATTACTTTTTCTTCTAATTTTGACTGGACCGCTTTAAACATGTAGGAAGAGTGGTACTTTTTGCTGCAGAATCCACGGAATGCCATTCTTGTGAACCTACTATAAATGCTAAAATTATGCATTGTCCACAGTATGAAACCACCAAGTCCATTCGACCTAGTGCCACGTTCTGCACATGCTCCCATTCTCGCCCAGTCAACGGCACAACGACATTGGACTCCAGCGGTCTCAGGTTGCGTGCGCCTTCCACTTTAATTGAGTTATCCCAGACGCCAATGGGGATCGGTTGTGTTTTGACATTTATTAATATGTATCTGACGTTTATTAAAATTCCTTGATTTATTGACCATGCGATTAGCCAAACCTGTGCTGAATTGATGTAAATTTAAACACTGAAATCAATTAAAATTATTGAAAGAGATTTGCGGCAGGAATGATAAATGAAGCAATATTTGATTCCCTCTTCTCGATAATGGAAATTTTTCCAGGTGAGAACAAATTTTATCATTGATCATAAGTAAAAGCAGTTAATCATTTCAACTATTATTTCAATTTTACAATAATTTGTACGGGTGTAATTACCTAATCCAGACTTCCGAAAATCATGATTCGAATCTCTAAATTTGCAAAAACTTCGGCGAATTGAAATAATGCATTATAGACTTGCTTTACGACAGGCGATCTAAGTTGACGATAATAATGGACTTATGTTTACTTCTTCATTATTCTTGGGAGCATAGAGCCTACATATTGGCTCATTAAGATATTCTGTTTTGGGCTATGTTGACGTCTATAGGTAAATCTTTTCAACTACATTATGTACTGTACGTACGGGCGTTAAATGGCCTTTTAATTATTCTCTTAATTTAATTTACGAAAAAAAAGATGTGACGTTAATTGGTTGGTTCGTTAGTCAGTCAAGTGGTCGATCTTGTAGAGCAGGACATTCACAGAGTAGGTGAGCTATGGATTCAAATTCTTCTTCATATCTACAGCTTCTATAGAATTTATTCGCTGGCACGCCGAGTCTATCGGACGTAGCTCCAATTGGGCAATGGCCAGTGAGGAAATCGAGTGTTCCAATGCGTCTTCTGTCGAATGAAAGGATATTTGAAGTTCTTTTAAAATTTATTTCCGGCCATAGACTGTGTGTGTAAGTAATGTTTTTCCACCTTACCGAATTCGCATTGGAATAATATCTTTCAATTTGTCTTTTTGCTGTATTAAAGTGAATGTGAACCCTTTCCATGGATGTGTATATGTCTGTTTGAATATGAACACTTTTTGGACAGTTGGTCAGCCTTTTCATTTCCTTCTTTGCTAACATGTCCTGGAACTCAACAAAGGCTTCACGATACTCGAGATTATTCTTGCTGCCGGTGTCGGTCTCGACACGATACCGGGACCGGCATCGAGACCAATATCATTCGTAACAGTGCGATACCGAGAGCGAGATTGAGGTGACGAGAGTGGACGAGATATTAGTTTTTATCATTTTATTGTGGACAATTTTTTTTAGTTGTTTTAGCTTTTATGTCGTTCCGAAAAATGTCAATTGTGTTATTTATGGGGCATATAAGTATACACTGCTCTCCTCAATTGCTACTTTCTACATTATTTCCTTCTTCAGATATTTTCGCTTTATCCCCAATAGAAAACAAGAGCCTTTGCTACCTTATTTTGGCGAGGGGAATATGAAGAAAATGCACATATACATATATATATATTATCACTTGTCCTCGCTCCCCGTTATCCCACTGAAATACCCTTTTTTATCTTGCCGAGAGCGAGATCGGACCGAGACTGGCCTTTATCTCGCCGAGATTGCTCGAGAGCAAGATCGTCTTCACCTTGACGAGACGAAGACCGAGATGTGCCGAAGTCTCGGTCTTGTATCAGTGCCGTGAAGCCCTAGCTGAACCGTAATGTGTGAATTGGTTTCTAGTGCCCTTATACAGTTTCTAATGCATTTCAAATTTGTCACATTGCAATCCTGGCATCTGTTTGGTTGTGCAAAGGGTGCAGCTTCTATTATGGCGTATTTTTCTGCTTGGAAGACGTTGCATTCATTTGTGAGTCTATAAAAATTTCCTATTTGCACCACTTTCGAGAAGAATTCAGCTCCGATGCCCTTTTCTGCTATTGATTCCTTTGTGAGGATGGATGTTTCCCTAATAATCTTATAAGGGCACTTCCGGGCTTCTCTGCTAGAAATGATAATAGATAAGGGTTTTCCAAAATCATACTGTGGTTTC
The DNA here is from genome assembly GCA_964036015.1 of Leptarthrus brevirostris. Classification (NCBI taxonomy): domain Eukaryota; kingdom Metazoa; phylum Arthropoda; class Insecta; order Diptera; family Asilidae; genus Leptarthrus; species Leptarthrus brevirostris. Next base: position 84,232,964 of record OZ038373.1, on the reverse strand, counting down.
TTATAACCAGTTGTGGGGTGTAGCCCACTTTGATTGAAGAGGTCCAGCAGGACTGCGGCGACCATTGGCTATTCACTCTTAGAGCTGCATTTTTTTGGTGTGCAGTTATAGCTTCCAGACCCTTCGTCCTCTCTTCCACATTCCGTTTCCAGTTTTGTTTGGAGTCGAATATGACCCCTAGAAACTTGGCTTCCGAAGACATTTTGAGAACACTACCTCTAAAACTTGGAAAAACTTTCGAAATAGGTAGTTTGCACTAACTTTGAATAGTACCATTTTCGTCTTATGGGGATTTATTGTAATATTGGTTTCTCTTAATCTGGAAATGTCTTTTAACGCAGGGTTCAGAACACCACTGACCGGTTATAGGAATTTTTATATTTTGAGGAGTAGAACGTCCTCTGCGTACGCCATCGTTTAAATACTTTTAGCTGATGTGAGGATTAAAAGAGACATCCCAGAGCAGAGGTGATAAAACTCTTCCCTATGACTTGCATCTGTTAACTGTTTTTCTGATGGAGAAATCTCCTCAACTAACATTAATAACTCTGCTATTTAACATCGTATGTATCCAGATCGTCAACAACTTTCCTAGGTAGAGGCTTTCAATATCAAGAAAAGCTGCCAGCATATATTCCTTATCATAGGGCGATTTCTGTCGATTCATGTCGCTAGTTCGTCGGCTCTACAGTTACCCGGAATATTGCTAGGTCCAGATGAGCCGTACTTTCAGATGAGCCGTACTTTGAGATGCTCGGCTATGTAATTCAGAGCTGAGCGACATGCTACAACCCTTTTGGAGGTAGTATATACTCCCGTGAGGGATTTAGTAACGGCCTGACTGTCTGTGAATATATATATATATATATATATATATATATATATATATATATATATATATATTTATATGTTTTCTGTAGGCAGCGTTAAATGTTTCAGTCGGTCCGTTTCTACCTTTATAGCCGTGATTTCCTCGGATACCAGACCGTCAGACTGGTTCCCCCTGAGGTTTCGTCTTCATATCTCTGCATCCGAGACACTCTTCACTTGGATGTGTCTTTATTACACCGATTTTGATTTCTCAAATTCTATTATGATATCCTTATCGGCAAGTTCCCCCGGGACAAAGATCATCATTCTCTTGATATCTATAACAAAATCCATGCGGTCCACCGTCAAGTTAACCGAATTTACTCCTATACACCGGGCGTTTTCAGGAAGGGGGTTTATAGCTTTCAACAGGGCCTCCTTGAAGGTCCCTAGTTGAGCCGGCGCTATCCCTCCAACTCCTCAAGTCCACGACCACCGCCAGTGAGCAGGTCGACCTCCCGCTGGTGCCAGCTACCGTCCCTTCCTGGGCAACTTCTGTCTGCCGTACTCCAAGAGACATCTTACCGTTAGCTTGAACGGATCTGGTCTTTTGCTTAGGGTTATGAGTTTGCTTCTGCACAGAAGATGTTCTCTTGTGGGTTGGTGGAAAAGTTTTTGATGGCCGCTCGACCGTTCTTGCTTGGTTCAGCTTTCGCTTTTCATAGCCGCGCGCTGAGGCTTCCACTTTAGATGTTCTGCCACCTTGTACCAGGTTTAGACTTTCAACAACCCGGTAAAAAAGGAGTTCCTGCGATGTAGTTAGTATAAATAACTAAATCTACACATATAATAAAACTTTGTAAGAAAACCCTTGCATCGCTTTAGGTGGGGACATGTAAAAATACCTAAAGTTTGAGCACCTTCGCACAGTAGTCCAAATCGCAAATATAGTATTTAAAAAATCAAACTCGAATAAAATATATTTTAATTCTTATAATATATTTTCTTATAGTAATAAGGAAGTTGTACTTTCAAAATTAATGTTCTTTTTATAATATTATTAATAAAAATTTCCAAAATTAACAAACTTCAAAATACTTCGCAAAATTCTGATAAAAATTTATTAAACTTAGTTGTATTACCTACTCATTAATTTGAATCGTTTTCGGAAGAATCACTTTAATTTTCATCTACACTGGCTATTTCAGGAGCGGCTCATAAACTCAAATGTTCGGGAGATATTAATTTCTTATATTTTTTGGATGTGTTCTCAAATCAGCCATAATCGGATCAGTAGAAATGAGCAGGTAATGAAGTAAGTCTTCATTAGTGGCAACTCTTGAACATTTTCGGGTATTATGTTCTCGGAAGTATCTGTAGTCTTTGTTGCGTGCCTCATGGGCCTCTTCTGACATCTGTCCTATTAGTAATATTGAAGATGAAATAATATCAGTGCCATGAAGTAACATTTTGTACCAATTACACAATCGCACATATAGTTCAGCTATTTCCTGTAGATATTGTCTGAATTTGTTTATATTGATGTCATATCCACATGAGATTGCTCCTAAGATAATTGAGAAGCGATGGATTAGGCTTTCGTCAATTGCAGTTATTTCTGAAGATTTTTTCGGATTTTCAAAAAATCGTCGGGCAGTATTGCCGTCATTGGTTGATCCAGTACCTTGCTTAGGTAAGTGCACCAATTATCCCATATCCTGTCGAAAACGCTTAATTATTTGTTCTTTTCTTATTTTGAAAAGAGATTTCTCATTATCGCTTTTCATCTGCCACTTTTTTGTGTCCAATCTATACGATATGTGTAACAAACATTCACATAATCTTATATGAGCATGTATTGTCGATAGCCCAAATGAGTAAGTAGTTAAATCTGGTACTTTTTTGTGCATTAATTTTAAATTGCCCATATTTTTTGGAGTAGCACCGCAAACATAACAAGTTTAAGACGAAGTGTCGGTTAAACTGTTGCAAATTTTTTCATCGACCATGGTCATAAATAATTTATGCTTAATAGAACACGTTAAGTTTCCAATTGTTACTTTCGAAGGACGAAGGCTATCATCTGACACTGGATTTTGTTAAATTCTTGCTTAGCTACTTTCGTAAACTGAAAATGAATAGGTCGACAATACCTTGTAGAAGAGGCTCACTGATTTTGCCTGATTATGACTTTTTCATTTAGGTGTTTCTTTTGTCCATATATTTGAATTGGTCTAAAGATGAAAGCATAAAGTTAGAATCTGATACGTTTGCTTTATTGTCGTCATTTAAAAATCTTTGCTTGTATCGGTTTTGCCCAGATGATCCATTTATGTCCCATTTGCAAATAGCTTCAATGGTTTCTAAAGATAAAGCTTGAAGAATAAATTGGGAAAAACCCGGCTCTTGCACTTTTAGTAATCTTTCCACAGTACAATCTAGGAGTTCCTGAACCTTAACTTCGGCAGAAGTCTCAGTGACGACAATTGCGTCCTTTTCCGGATAACAGGATTCCTTGGATTTAAGAACACGATGGTACAAAGACAATTTAAGGTCCATTATAAGCGATAATGCTTCAACTGGGCTAAACATTTCTTCCCGCTTTGGTTGTGAAGACGACAGATATGCTTTTTTTATTTTAGAAGATCTACTGGGCGAAATTTCTGTAGCTTCCTTAATAATATAATTCTTGCGAAGAGCGAGAATGCAATAATTTTTCGACTTTTTTTTTTCGTTTGCAAACCGCACTCTTCAAATAATTTTTCTGGTCGACCGCGCTTCTTACTCTGGCCATGCAATTTTCACCCCTCTACCTCTATGACACTGATACGAAGTAACCCATTCTCAAGCCATGAACTATATTTTCGGGTGAATCTCTTATAAGAACGACGAACTTCTACCCATCCTTTCATAAAATTCATAAAAAATGTGTTCACAACAGTAGATATTTTTTTTCAAATTATTTTCAGATAACTTTAGTTCAAATCGATTAATAAGTTAATCATAAATTTATTTTTTTGCATTTGTTCGATTCCTGAAGTTTCGAAGTTCGAAGTTCGAAACGCGTCGTCCGTTACTGAATAAAAAGTTTTATTTTAACAAGATTTTAAGGTGTTTGATTTTTGAACCTATTTTTCCGGTTATTACTGATCTTGTTGGTGCTCTAATTTAGAAATTTGTATTAATTGACACCATGTCTAGTGCAGAGCTTAATAAATATCAGAGGTTAAAAATGAAAGTGAAATTGTTGACAATCGATATTAATTTTCTAAGAGACTGCAAAAAGAATAAGTTACTTCCCGATTTCATTTCGGTTTCTGTAAATGTGAAGAACGATCGTGCAGAGAAAGCGAAACGCATAGCGGAATCTTGCTGGTTGAACGAAGAATTAAAATATTTATATGCGAAGAGATCAAATTTGGAATTTGAGCTATACGTCTTACATTTGAAGCTGACAAAAAGTATGGACAGTTTAACATTTGAGTGTTTCCTTAATTTCGAGAGAAGACTATTTCAACGTATAGAAAACTCATATAAATACAAATCGATCGGAATTAGAGAAAAATTAAAATTCCTATCACTCAATAAAAAAGAGAAAAAGCGACATATTTCACCAGATATGGAGTTCCCTCGTGAAAATTTAGTGGTTAACCAGTCCTCAGCGACATTCACAGTTCCTGAAAATAAATTATTTGAAAATGGTTTAAAATGTTCACTTGAACCTTTAAAGCCTCCAATTGAAGACATTGTAGCAGACATTGAGATGGCAATTAATAGTCTGAGTGAACCCGCTAAAGCAGAGATCAGGTCTGTTTGTATTCAAGCCATAGAAAAGTACAAGGTAAGCTCCCACATGATTGAAAATGAACATAAAATGTACCATCGAACAATCAAAATGTTAAATGAAAAAGACTGTTATTTTATAAAGGCGGACAAAGGCAAAAGTATCGTTATTCTTGACAAATCTAATTATAAAAATAGGATGTTTTCACTTCTTGACAACGGTCCATATGTAGAATTAAAAAATAACCCGCTTAAAAAAATGGAAAAAGAGATTGATGATATTTAAAAAAAATATGAAACCTTTTTCTCTGACAACCACTGGTTAAGAATGAGTAACTCTTCCCTTCCACGACTTTATGGCGTACCTAAAATACACAAACCAGGACACAAAATGCGAGAAATTTCTGATAATACCACAACGCCGTCTTATAAACTCTCCAAATGGCTTCTCCAACAGTTGGAGCAATTACCCCAACCTGATAAGAAATTCGTGAAAAACACGTTTGATTTCATTGAAAAGGTTAAAGATATCACCCTTGAGCAAGATTAGTTACTAGTTAGTTTTGACGTTTGTGCCCTTTTCCCCAGTGTACCGATTTTTAAAACGTTGGAGTTAATAAAAGATTGGCTAATGGCTCTCAATATTGATGATAAGACTGCAGAAATGTATTCTGAAATGATAAGCGTCTGCATGAATCAGAATGTATTTACATTTGATAATAGGATCTTCAAACAAACCAATGGCACCACGATGGGAAACAGCCTTTCTCCATTTTTCGCCAATTTCTTTATGTGTCATCTGGAGATCAAATTACAGAACGAAGAGAACTTTCCTAGAATATGGCTACGTTATGTTGACGATGTCTTCGCAGTCATCAACAAAGATAAAATGGAAGAAACTTTGAATCTCCTGAACGTGCAATGTCCATCTATCGTTTTTACTATTGAATAGGAAACGGATAATTTTCTACCTTTCCTAGATCTAAAGGTCATCAGGAACGATAAAAATCGGATCGAATTCGACATATTCAGGAAACCTTCCCACACACCAAGGTTTATCCCCGGCAACTCTTAGCACTCATTCGCCAATAAGTACGCGGCTTTCAATTCTATGGCACACCGATTAGTTAATGTTCCTCTCCCTCCCTCAATCCACGCAAATTCTAAATATAATAGAAAAGCATATTAAAAAGAAAAAGCTCAAAGAAACCCGCTTGATGCCACAAAATGAAAAAGAAAATAAAAGATTTCTTAAGCTAACATACTACCCTCCCATCACCAGTAACATAATTGGGATCCTCAAAAAATACAACATACAACCAGCTTGGTCTTCCAATTGTAAAATGAAATCTTTTTTAAAATCCACTAAAGATAAAATAGAGAATACAGAGAAGTCAGGAATTTATAAGATCAGTTGTGAAGGCTGTGACGCTGCTTATATTGGCATGACTTCACGAAAATTAATTCAACGATATAAAGATCATGAAAGGGACATTTATAATAGGACAGAAAAGACCGCATTATCCAAACATATAAAATTTGAAAATGAATCTCTGGGAAGAGGAAGAAGGCATCAGCGAAAACATGATATCAACTTAAACAATTTTCAGCTCTTGAAAAGCGTAAACGGGTACACAAGATTAACCATTTGGGAGTCAATCTTCATCAGAAAAAATAGCGACGTAATTTTGAATAATAATTTAGGACTAGTAGATTCAACTCTTTTAAGAATTTTTAATAATAATAATGTTTAATTCAAACTATTGTATTTTTCAGGTTTTGTTTTACTGAAAGCTTTTTATTTCTTGACATTCTGTGAACCGTTTTTGCATCTCAATTTATGACTAAGCATTTTGTTTATAATATCGTTTGTTGCACAATTTCAAATTTAGTCTCTAGTTAAGCCTGATGATGAACAGTGACAACTCTTCGAAACGCGTCGCCCGTTACTGAATAAAAAGTTTTATTTTAACAAGATTTTAAGGTGTTTGATTTTTGAACCTATTTTTCCGGTTATGAAATAAAAGGTCGATTCATAAGAATATGATCTTACCCGATTTCAAACAACCATACATACAGGGCAAACAGAAATTTTTATTTTTTTGCTTGATAGCTTACATATATTTGTTAAAACTTAAAGTAGAATGTATTTGACATTTACTACACTAACTTCGAGACACAATGACATCAGCACCCCTAGTTTTTAATAGCAGAATTAATTAAAGTAACTGGTCTTTTTATAAAACATAATAATGTTGTTCTGCTATATGCAAGGCACACAAAAAAGGAATAATAGCTTTAACATAATACCTTTCTCTATGTTATTACAAATTTCTCAATCGCAAGAATACCACAGTTTATTTCCTCTTATGATGATTTTTCATTTAGACCGATTTGTAGTAAACTGCATAGTAAAATTTATATGTTTTCGAGGTTAATTATTCTATTATCTGAGTATATTATAGTTTTTGCTCAGTAGAAATCATGCAAATAAAAATTAAATATGCAATATATAAAGAAATTAATTAAAGTATCTGTTTTGGTACCTAAAAGTAATTGACACAAGGTGGGGTGGGATAGATAGCAACCTATCACATCTTTAAGAAAGAGTAAAATATTCCTGTTATTAATATGTTTATACAAGCAGTCCCGTTATGTTTTATGCAAATATGATTTTGTTACACAAATGTTTCCTTTTATAAAAAAATCTTCTTCAAACATTTTGTAGAAGGACAATTTTTCTTTATTTAAAGTTAGTATAGTATATTTAGAATAAACACTTAATTATCACAGCTGAATAAAACCATTCACTTTTAACAGTATTGCTTTCAAGCAAACATCCAAATTAAAGCACATTCCTTTGCGGAAAAATACAATTCCGTAAACCCGTAAAATGAGTAATAAGATAATATGTAGAGGAAAAACGAAGATCACAGCAAGCTATTGTAATAATAAACTGACAAACGACGCTTATAATTAAAATTTCGTGAAAAGTAAGGTGATAAACTTTCCATTTTTACATAACGCACCGGTGTGAATTCGCATATGAGGCTTTTCTTACACGTACTATAATAGAATAACATTAGCAAATAAAATATGCTTAAACACGCTAAAACCTATAAACTTAATTGCTGCTTCAAATTAATAATATTGCAATTTCGTTCAAAGTAACATATTAACGCAAATTCAAAGCCGATTTAATAATTACTCAGACAACCGAAGTGTAAATTGTTCAGCATATACAGTGTGCGCGTAATTGGTACAGTTTTTACAAACAATACTATAAACAGGGCTCTTGATAAAGTAATCTACATAATTTAATTTAATTTGCTTCAATTAAGTAATTTGCATAAGCTAATAAGATCCTGAAACTTATTTGCAATAATTATCTCATTAGTTAGCTTTCATAAAATCCTTTACACGATCGCCACGTATTATTACTAAACGATTCAAGTTTCCCATTTACAAACAAAGTAAACTACTACTAAGTGTTTCAATTTGTTCGCAGTTTAAATTTAATTTCGTCTAATTAACATGTAATAGACGATATAATTGCCAATTAGAAAAGATCAAGTTCACTCTTCTAAGGCAACCACCTAATCTTAGGAAATTGTTCACCTCAATTGGTTTGCGCCCGAAGTAGTTCAGCGTAGAACTTTTTTATTCTTCCTATAGATGGTGCTAGTCAATGAATATGAAAAGATGATAAAAACGAACCGAAAGAGGTCGCCGACAAAAGTGGAAAAAACGAGAATCCATTGTTTGAGGTGTCGCGACGGTAACAATCTTGATAAGCGAACATACGTTCTCAGATATCGTGCCCCACAGGCCACAACATTGTTGCTATGATAAAGAGGAATGCTAGCTCACAGGTAATTTCACGTTTATCCGGCGTCGACAGAGGGTTCGTCTGTGGCTGCCTACTTGAATATTCCTTTTACCTAAGCAGCGCGAACTTTTGATAACGTAAAAGGAGGCAATTACACGTTGAACTTCGTTCGAATACATTTTACAGGTCGAAAGCTAACACGGCTATTATCCACATTAAATAAGAAAGTGATTTTAACGTTATAAAGTAAACAGGAAAAACCTCGAAATACCTTTTGTACTGAACCTGACGGTGAACGGATTTATAGTTTGAATAAAGGTAGAGGAGATCGAGATGTATTTAAATTAAAGCGAGCAAATTTAGTTATTAATAATTTTGATTCCGTTACTTAAAGGGTGAAATAACCAGAGCATTATTAAACAAAGTGGAAACAAACTGGGATTAGCTGGTATGTATCTGTACTTTGTGACTTTCGAGAAATACTAAGAACAAGGTACTTCTCATACTAACTACCATATTGAGATGCTTGTTACACAAAACTTTAGGAGAAACCAATTTATGTATATTTTGCTTACCTTCACACGGTGCCAAGTCAGCGGAATATAGTGCTTTCCCAACGTAAAGAGCTGTTCGACAAAAAGTTGCGAACTAAAACAAAAGATTAACGTTTTTGGAACAAGTCTAGGTGGGATGCGTATTATTTTAAAACACGTAAAACACGCACGGGTGAGATTTTACACAACCCACGCGGTGAGTTCCTAGTCTCGAATGTGTTAAAGACAAAATGCAGTAAGAGAAGCGTGCATTTAGATTTTTGAACCTATAGCGGGAGCGTGCATACCCGTGTGACGAATGCATTTTTCAATTTTTGCACCCATAGTGGGAGCGTGTATAATACTACCGGGAGCATGTGTTCGCTATGCATGCTTGTAACGGTCGCGTATATACCTTTAAAAATATTAACGTCAGTTGTTGCTTTAGACGAGAATATACCTACTTAATTATTTTTAATCGGGTTTCAGCTAATTATTGGCCAACATCTGAAAGCACATTTTGTTGAAGGATCGTTCCTTGAATGCCTAGAACTCCGCCGTTTGGCATTATTTTATTTTTTTTTTATGAAATCGAATTCTAAACCTCTATCTATGTATATGCTTACAATGGAAAAAAATCAATGTGTAAGTATGTCAGAAAAATTCGTAAGAATAAGCTTTTTTCGTGGCTTAAAAGCAATGTACGCCCTTAATAACTCGGAATATGAAATTTGTACGGATCTTCTACTCTCTGACGAAATTAACCGTATGTTTTGCGCCAAATCCCTCCGAAAGGCAAATGCACGCTATTTGTCGATTGCGAATCGACATACGAAATCGTAGTAGTTTTTTGAGATAAATGACAAGAATCAAAAAATTAACTGTTGCGAGAGCTAAGCCATATAGGCCACAAGTAAAAGTGAAATTTTACATGATATCATTCCAAAGCTCTTTTTCCTAAAACTAAAGATCAGCACTAAAATTTTAAGAAATACTAAGTCACAATAGCAACACTAGTTTAGTGACTACGGCCTAATACAGCTTAAAGTATTGCATATTTTTTGCAAATTTTTCAAAATAAAATTCAAATTTCGCAAGTTATAAATTAAAAAAATATCTGGAACTCTAAATGTTAGCACCCCTTATAGAAAATTTGATTAAAAAAATGTCAAATGTAAAATGTTCATATTTGGGCTTCATTTCACAAAAATTATGTTAAAAGAAACTAAACAATATAAATATCGATTTCTTTAAACATTTGCATTTTATTAATATTTAAACTCTACAATAAGTACAAAAATGAGTTTTTATGATTTTCTGCAAAAATTTATTTTTAATTTGTATGTTGAGCAATATGAACTATCTCCGAGCATTGATGCATCCCAGACACCTTTTTACTAAAGACATCAAGTTCTCCCTAGCTATCGGTTACAGCACCTAGATTTTGGGGGAAGAACTCCAAATTAGAATACAGAAAATGCATTTTGAGAGACATATTGGCTTTAATCTTGTGATAATTCTGAAGAAATGTTGCTATTATCTCTTGATAGTTATCGTCCCTGTTTTTTGCATAGAAAACCATTTACAGTTTGTGCAAAAGTGGACCACATAACATCAAAAAGAGGTGTTAAAATTCTAAAGAAATTTTCATCTCGCATCAGTTTCTAATTCGCGGAGCAACAGACCTTATTTTATCTTCATATATGTAACAAGAGCAGGAATAAATATTTCACCAGAACCTGAGGGCTAATGAAAAAAATAATAAAGGTTGCATTCATGCTGGCGAATCATTCATGAGACTGATCCTAGTCAGTGGTGGGGGTGGGGGTATTGGTGAAACCTTACTTTGTAACGCGTGGACCGATTTGGATGATTCTTTGTTTTTTTGTACAGAGTATTATCTCCCATTGCTAATAGGAGCAAATTGGTCTAGGTTGGGGGGAGAGGGAGGGGTAGTCTAACTTCGTAACGCATGGACCGATTTGGATGGTTCTTTTGCTGTTGTATAGAGTGTGATCCCCCGTTGCTAATAGGAGAATAATTTGGTCCTTGGGTGGGGGTGGGGGAGGGGTAAGGGAAGTCTAACTTCGTAACGCGTGGACCGATTTCGATGATTCTTTTTCTGTTCGGTAGAGTATGTTCCTTGATTTATACCACGAGAAAAAAAATTTTAGTGGGATGGAGGTGAGGTGGGGGGTTCAACCTAACTTTTAAACGCGTGTATCGATATGGTTGGTTCTTTTTTCGTTCTATAGAGTATAAGACACTAAAAAGTGAAAAATAAAATAGTTTTTTTAAAAAAAGTTGAACCGACTTCACAAAAAGCGCTAAAAAGCATAAAATAATTTTTAATTTTATATCTATTACGACATTTAAAAGTCCGTGCTAATTAAACAAATAAAACAACTGCAGAGCCGCAATTGAAAATAATACATAATTCTACCTGAACGTGTTAGATCACGGGATCACAAGAATGGACGTTTAAATACTTTTGTTGCAGTTGTTTGGTTTGTTTGATTTGCACCGACTTCAAAATGCCGTAATAGATATAATATTAAAAATTAGTTTATGCTTTTTAGCGTTTTTTGTGAAGTCGGTTCAACCTTTTTTTAAAAAAACTATTTTATATAGCAAAATTCTCATCACGTATTAGTAATAGAACGCCAGGATACTAGGGTGTGAGCTAGAGCTAACACAAGCTAATATCGGCAATAAAACAATATTACACTTACATTTTAATCACTGTTTTGCAACAATAAATTAAATTAATTAATTACCTGTATACCCTAAATAAACAGTTTCGACCCTTAGTCTTAAAATTTTTGTTTATTTAAAGAATTTCCTACCTTAAGTGCAATAAAATAATTAGGAAGTCTCGGATTTCTAACAAAGCGGATTTTGTAATTCTCTCACTATCTTCCCTTTTTGGAAAGGTAATAAAATTGTATAAAAATAAAAAAGACATGCATTAACTACATAAATTTCGGAGAAAAGTTGGGAAATGCTGAATTTTAGGTAATCGCAATTTTTTTTTCACTTTTGGAAGTGACTGTACCCGCAATGGTAGGAGTTAGTCCGAGATAGTTGACAACTTTGGAAAGACCATTGGGATAGTAATGTGATGTCTCAGCGTTGAAAAGAAAAAAAATTATAAAAAAATTATTGAGATTGCGTCATTAATATTTTCAAGCGCGCAAAAATCTGTTACCATTCTTAAGTTGCACCAAACGCACAGCTCATGCCTGCTCTCCTAAGAAAAATTCTAGCTTCCTCCTAAACTGTTTTATTGTAATAAACCTAATTTGTGTGGATTAGTAGGTTTGGTAGTGAAACGCATACTGTAGGTCATAAAAAATTTTTTTGTAAATATTCGCAGGGCAAGATTCTAATGATTTGTTGTACTTGGAATGGAAATCCTATGATCTCCAGGTATAAAATGAGACGCAAACGCAGTGCCACTTTTAATAGCACGTAATCTTTCAAAGTGAGAAGTCGTTTTGATAAGTAGAAGTCGTTTTGGTATTTCGAGAAGTCGTTTCGATAGTTAATAATGGTGCAATTTACTAGTGAGGAATACGCGGACATAATTTTCTGTGAAGGAATTCCCTCGAATCAGAGCGTGAATATCACCGGCGATTCCCAAGAAAAAAGGCAACTGTCGCGAGTTGTTTTTCAAAGAGTATTTCAAAGTCTTCGAGAAACTCGAAGCGCTCATACACTTTCGACAGAAGCGGGGGTCAACGTTGCGCTAATTTCATCAGAAATGGAGGAGGCAATTCCCGCAGCAAGCAAAGCTGATCCTATTACAACTACAAGGCGCATAGCGTAGGTGTTCGTGAAGAAAATCTAGCAACAACTGAGTTGAAATGAGCCATGCGAAAAAGAGCTCTTCTGTGGATTCGAAGTGACGGAGGACATTCTGAAAATATGTTTAATTATTAATGTTACTTTCCTTTTTCAGCATTATTAACAACCTAGTCCCTTTCAGGACTCCCACATTTTCACAAAAAGATTAAAATGTCAACAATTTAGGAGGCAAGTAGAATTTTTTCTTAGGAGAACAGGTATGAGCTATGCGTTTGGTAATGTAACTTGGGAATGGTAAAGGATTTTTGTGCTCTTCAAGTTTCCATCAAAAAGGAACACATTAGCTACTTTTTTAAACCCAAAAATAAATAGGGCAATTTTTCAAGATATTTCCCTTTGAAATGAAAAAATTGATTTGTTCCGAAAATTTAAGTTTGAAAAACAATTTTCTTAAAACTTTAAGCAGTGAAAAAAATTACACAGTCTCTAGCACCATTGTATTACCTGTCATAGCTGAGATATTAAAAACGTCTCTAGCACTAAAAGTTTAGAAGATATACATTAAAATGTAAGATTGGTCTTTTTCATCCTAAAAAAATTTCAAACCATACAATTTTTTTCGTTTCTCAGCTAGATCTACCAGATCCTCAATTTTTGCACACGCGCTGTGAAACATCTTGTATATGCTACCCGAAAACGCTGGTCGTATAACAAAGCAATTTTACCAGTTGTAGAGGTACTCCAGAGAAAGGAAACAGAATCGTCTAAATCCGACAACACGTTTCGAAGGTAATCCCAGCCACCCTTTCACACCCTGACCTTCGATACAATATTCTTTCCATGGCCATCGACATCAAATCGGTCGACGCATGACGAAGTTAGGTTCAACATCCTATCCAACCAAAACGAATCATCCAAATCGATCAATTTGTTACGAAATTATTCCCGGTCATACCGAAAAAATTATTTAAATAATTTTAAAAAATACGAGGCGAACTTACAACCTCTCGTTTTTGCGAAGTGGGTTAAAAAAAGAGTGGATATGGCGCATATTCCTCATTATACCAATTAAAAACAGTTTGGTTTATAAAACATTTTCTTTGAAAACGCATTCTTCGAAATAAAATAAATACATTTTTGCACTCACTCTTCTTATGTTTTCAATATTATTTTAAAGTTTGACAGTGAACGTTACAAAAAATAAAATAAGAAGAAATGAAAAAGAAAGTAAAGAAATAAATTTTTAATTATTGTCAGTTTAAATCTTAATAAAATACCAATTGTTTAAAGAAATCAATTTTTACATTGTTTTAGTTTTTTTAACATAATCTTTGTAAAATGTAACCGAAATATGCACATGTTATACTTTAAATTTTTGTAATTAAATTTTCTACAAGATAGAGTTGTTAACTTTTCAGTCCAGTACATTTTTTTTTTAATTATTGGTTGCCAAATTTGAAAAAACAACCATTTTTTTAAGTAACTAAACCAGTGGTGCTATGGTAACATGTAATACCTAAGTATGTTTGTGGTGATCTATACTTTTAGGGAAAAAAATGATATCATGTAAAATTACACTTTTATTTCTGGCGTTTTCTTGGAACAGTGTATTATTTGGTTTTTGCTGTTTATCTCGATGAACAGACCTAGCAAAACTACTATGATTCTCGGATGCAGCTTGTAGACTTGTGATAGTACATAATTATTATTGAAAGTTTTACGTTTAGAAATTTGACTTGACTAGCGTTGTGAACTGTTTGAGATGTTGAACTCATGTGCTGTTAATGTAGAACTTAACTGATTGAACTTAAAGTCAATTTTTTAATTTTCTTCCTGAGTAGTTTATAAATGGTGCCTTTCTTGTAACTATTTCTTAACAGTATTCACTCGATTACACCCAACTCTTTTTTAAAAGATTTAGGGGTTAAGGGGACGGACAGCAGGGTATTATAGCACCTGAGTATGTATTTTTTCTATAAATGTCAAATGAAAGCTTTTGGTTAGATACTTCTATTGTCAAGTCAAGGAAATTCAATAATTTATACCCTATTTCAACAGTAAATTTAATATTGTCGTCCATTTTATTTAAAACATTATCTAAAAAGTTAGCTAATTGTCGTTCTGTACCAGTCGAGATTCAGAAAATGTCGTCAACATACCTGAACCAAGTAAAAACAATACTTATAAATTTACAATCTGTGTCGAACAGGCGTGATTCTAAATTATCCATTAAAAATTCTCCTGCAAAAGGTGAGAAAGCGGAGCCCATTGCTAACCCGACTTTTTGAATATATATTTTGTCGTTAAAACTAAGATAATATTGATACAGACATTTGATATTTGCTTGTCACTTATCACAGAATTAATTATCTTTTTAAACAAATTAAATAAATTATTGACAGAAACAGACGGAAAAAGACTACATACATCAAAAGACACTAATTTGGCATTATGTGGAACATTGAGATCATTTATTTTTTTTAACTAAATCGCTTTATTGCATATTTTGGCGTAAAATTTAATAAATCTGGGAGTAATTTAGCGAGTTTCTTACACAATAACTGTGTAGGAGCATTTCATGAAGATGAAACTGGTCTAAGAGGTATCCCATCTTTATGCCGTTTGGGTAACCCATATAAAATTGGAGTTGCAAGGTGACTGTTCTTTAGGAAGAACTTTTCGGAGCTATTGAATATATTACATAAATTAAGCTTCTCTATTACTACTATATTAAAAGCGTCAGAATTTTATGAGTCCAGCTCTATTTGAAAAATAGTTTAGCTTTTTTAAAATTGGGCTTTTCAGTCGTTGCCCTGATGATGCCCTAACAAGACGAAAAGCGTCTGCTCTCGATTTATTTCTCAATAAAATCGATTAATAAAGACATAAATTGCGAAACTGAACAAGTGTTTTTAATATTTATCCGAAAATTGATAATAATTTATCTTTTGCTTTCAGGGGAGATTTCTAACAAAAATATTGCCTTTATTTTTTGAACTATCATGAAAAATCAGAATGGTATTTTGACGGAAATTAATGAATAAATGCAATAAAATTTTGCTTGGCAGTGTTGTGCATAATTAAAACTAATTGCTTTTAACACATCATCTAAAAATATATCGAAATGAACACCAAATATTATTGCTAGTAGAACGTTCTTGCCAACGCACAAATTAAGTTTTGATCGACATTTTATCGCGTTTTAAATTCCAAAAAAGGGTTAAGTAGTTACCATACTTTAACAAGGAAGGGATATATCTATGATATTGCCTCTCACGCTAATCCATCATAAAAATGTCAAATGCATCCGCGATTTCATTGTGTTGAAACTTTTGACTTCTTCCAGAAAAACTATTTAACGACAATGTTAGTGCAACATCTGCCCAGACTGTAACCCTCATTTGCGTACCCCGACGACATTAAGATTTCGCGGAAGCATTGGTTGTAAGTAATTGGAAGGAATTAAAATTTTGACATCGAAAAGGGCTATTCTCTTGTAGAGTAGACGTTTCAGGCTGCCTCATCCGTCAATTTTGGGGATACTTTTAAAATTGCATGCACATTTGCATGCGAGTTAACATGATTGATGGCTCATTTACATGACTTTTTCCTTAATATACCTTGTTAAACAGTTCTTAATAGGGATTATATTGGCCTTTCGGCACGCTTGAGTGAAGAAAGGCGTTATCATTAGACTCATAACAAAAGTCGACAGGAAAATACATTCTTCGGTTGTATTTATGTAGGAAATTTAATTCTCATTTTTACTATGTCTACTGAAAAAACTTAAATAATTGTAGTATTTATAAATCGGAAAAATTTCAATATTAAGGTATATAACAGGTGTTATTCTAAAAGTGTGTGGAGAATACACACTTTTAGAATAACACCTATTATATACCTGTACCTGCACTGAACCTAGCATCTTCATAACAATTTAGCAACGATTATTAAGTAACAATAACAGCGTCACCTTCCGTACCGTAAATATTGTTAAGTATTAAATTTAACAGGTACATAAGATTACAGACAGAAAACATATCACAATTAGCTAAACGGAACGGAACGGGACGTATAAAGTTAGAACTTCCAACTTTTTATTACAGAAACCATACACCTACTAAATACCTTGGATGGTGATTAGTTTTTATCTCTTTAGCTAGAAGAATTGCTTTAATTAAGTTCGTGCTTTAATTAAGATCGTGGTATACATACATATGTAGTTAATTTATTGGAATTTATGCATTTTTTAACGCCTTTTTACATAAGCAGCGGAACGTGACGTTATTATTGTGTCATCTAACAGTTACTGATAACAACACCGAAGAGTGAGTAGTTGAGTCCAGTGAATGCATGGAATTTTTACCGATCCACTTTCTTTATTACTTGATGGCGAAATATTAAATCTGCTTGTATTAAAAACAAATAGGTATGCAAAACAGAAACTAAATAAACCTGTACTTACTCCATGTGCTCGGATGCATACATGAATGATAATTGTTTACTTTCAGGATCACCTGGTTTTTTTTTGCTTTAAAAAAATCGAAAAATCAACTTTTTTTTTCAATTTGTTCGTTTTTACGGCGGATTTACGTTAAAACCCCCCGGAAATTTAAAAAAATGAATATTTTTTAGACAGCGTGTATTTGCATCGCCCGTGTCCGTGTAAAAGAGCTTTTACACGGAGCACACGTGTACGCAACACGTTCCGTCAAATTTTTATTAGACTTTCTGGGAGGAAGAGGTGTATTAATGAGGCTTTTAGTTGCTTTATTAACTGGCGGGAGCGAGCGACAGCCAGGCTTTTATCTATCTGAAAAACTACAGATAATCGTTTATAAAAAAACATATTTTTCAGATTGTTTTTCGCTTAATTTAGTCGTTTTTTCCAGTAGATTACGAAAAAATGTATAAAGAGTTGATGAAATATCGTAAAAAAAAATTATACAGACTTATTTGTAAAAAGTCGTTTTTTTAACATTTAAAGTAAACTAACTATTACAAATATTGAATTTAGATCATTTTCGAATTTTTTATAGTAAATCCGCAGTGAAAACGAACATTTAAAACAAAAAGACGCAGATCCCCCAACTTTTCCATTTTTTACAGCCAAAAAACCAGCTTACCCTGAAAGTAAACAACTACCAAAACCCTATAGCTAATTATTCGTCAAAAAGCCCTCTCTATAATTTAATCAGAAAGAGCAGCACTTCATCTACCACGTACTAGATTTAAATTAGGACTTAGTAATCTACATTTTGCTGACAATAGCACTATTGCCCAAGCTGATCGAGTTGGAAAGTATTTCCACTTTTTGGTAAATTGCCAAACTAGTATTAGGAAGTATTCTCACCCAGTCTAGAAAGTGTCATGGGAGGTAAGGCAACAGATAGGCATAAACCAACTATGAAGTTTTCAACATGCATATATGAAAGGTAGATCGGTAGATTCCGCTCATAGCCTAGGCATTGATGTACAAAGAAGTAGCGTTAGGCTGCTTCATTGATATAGAAGGGACCTTCAACAACGTCAGAATCGATAAGATTCTTTACGGGTTGAGGGAGAAGGTATAATCAAGTGGATCAAGTCCATGCTGGAAGACCGAATTATAATTACAAGTTTCGGAAATGAACAACTGCCGGCGCGCGTAAATAGAGGAACTCCACAAGAAGGGATTCTTTGACCATTCCTATGGCTGAAAGTGATCGACGAACTACTAAAAAACCCTATCGAAGAAAGGTCTCTACGTAACTTGTTATGCGGACGACCTAACGATAGTGAAAATTTGGGATACTTACTATAAGAAGCAATCGACACGGCAACCTCTTGGGCGCAGGATTGTAGACTAAAGATAAACCCAAATAAACCGAACACTACTGCTTCAGCAGAAGACCTAAATTAAGAAAGATAGTTCCCCCGTGCATCGGAAACACGACATTAACCTTAAAGAATGAGGCCAAATTTCTGGGTGTGCTGATGGACGGGAAACTAAATTGGGCGAGGCACCTACACGAGAAGAAAAACAAAGCGGTAAGAGCTTTCTGGACGTGTAGAAATTCAATAGGTAAAGCATGATGACTATCACCCTATATTATAAAATGGATATACACATGTGTAATCTGACTCATGATAACGCATGGAGCGATGGTCTGGTGGAAAGCGATAGAGGTGGGCAGAAACCAGAAATTTATGGACCAGGCCCAACGTATGTGCTGTCTAGGCAAAACGGGGACTACCAGGTCAACAGAGACAAGGGCATTGGAGATCATCCTAAATATTACTCCACTAGAATTCTACGTTAAGCAAGTGGCTATACGTTTATGTATGAATAAACTGTGGAAGATAAGGGGAATGCAAACCCAACATGAAAAGATCGCCCGAGTATGTAATGGCAATACGATCAAGAGACTGTTTGAGGAAGGAGATTGCTGGGACTTCAAAACTGATAACCCAAATTTAGAGACAATCTTCAAAACGCAGTTCCCGACTGAAAGTGAATGGATCAACAATGGGGTGATCCAAGAAAACACTTTAGCGATTTACACAGACGGCTCAAAATGCGAGCGTGGCTGTGGTTTTGGAATATCGTGCGAGGAACTTAACCTGGATTTATGGGGAGGGGTAAACGATTCCTCCTCGGTTCTTCAATGTGAATTCGCAGCGATAGAGATAGGAGCTTAAAAGCGTATAGGACGGGGAGTAAGATCCTCTAGGATTGCAATATGCACAGATAGCCAGGCGTCCGTCAAATCTCTAACTAACGCCGAGGTAAAATCCAAAACGATAGAGGGATGCAAATAGACCTTAACGCAGCTAGGGAGATAAAACGATGTCACCCTAATATACGTGCCGGGCACTGTGGCATCCCAGAAAATGCAAAAGCAAATGAGCTGGCGCGGAGAAGCGCAAATGAGAAGACTCCAATAATGCTCAACCTGAGCATACCCATACATAAAATTAAAAAAGAAACCATGGAATGGGTAACGAGGCACAAGAAAAAATGGGAGAGATCCGATATCGCCAGCCACACAAAGGCGTTTTTGGGGAACTCTCAATGCACATGAATCTGAAAAGATCATTAAGCTTAACAAAGAAAAACTGAAACTTCTTGTTGGCTTTGTCACAGGACATGCAAGACTAAGGACGCATGCCATAAAAATGTGAAGGGCGAATACTAGTCTATGCAGGGGATGTGGGGGATGTGGGGAAAAAGACGAGACCGTATTACACGTTCTCGGCCAATGCCCAGCATTTACGCAAGAAAGATCTAGAATCTTAGGAACATACTACTGCGAAGACTTAGCAGAAGTTAGGAAATCAGGTTATAATCGAATTATCCAATTCGTTACGGGGATCAGTTGGCTCGACAGTGGACTTTAGGGTACGCTGCCGAGCAGGGGGCGTACAACAGGTCACTATAGGCCTCAGTGCATGGAAGATACACATCTTTCCCCCCTCGAAAACCAACCAACCAACCATTCTCACCCACAGAAGATATTGTCATCGACGAAACATTGGTTACATGGCAAGGCAAACTTGTATTCAAACAATATACAGGGAGTTTCTTAGGACGTATGCAAAAATGAAAAAACTGATAGATCTAGGCTAGAAATGACAAAAATTGTATGGGTGGGGAATGGGTCTATCTCCCCTCCCCTTCAAGCTATAAGAGTTTGAAATTTTGTTATGATGAAACTAACCAGTCTTACATATTAACGTATATTTTCTACAGTTTTAGTATTATACACGTTTTCGCAGTTGAAATATAATACAATGGTGTTTGTGATATCGTTTAAAGAAAGTACAGTAAAACAAGAGCAATTTTACAAAATAATTATATTCACAATGTTCTCTAGTTCATTTTTACTTTACGTTAATCATATGATTGTATGAGTGACACTACGGCCTCGTAGTGTACCAAATAGCAACAAACAAGAATAAAAGTTTCGAGAATTATTGGCTGCATGATTGTTAGACCTCTCTGCAGATGTAACACAATCTATAAATTTAAATGAATATTTCAATTCCAACAACACATCTGCGAAAACTGTTAGACGTGCGTGCAGATTATGTTACGCCAATAAAAATCGCTGCTTGCCGGTCAACGCCAAGATAAAACAAAAAAGACATGTCTATGTTACCCTAACAAACCTGAGTTATGTATAAAATGTTTTACCAGTTTACATTAAAAATATTTTTTTAAATAAAAGAATAGTTAAATAATTATAAAGCCTTTTTACTTATTTGTTAATCCTATTATATTCCACTGAATATCTTTGAAACTACTTACATCGTTCATGACTACGCAATCTAACGTAATGTAGTGTCACCCATATTTGGGCGACGTAGCAGTCAAAGTGCTAAAGAGTACAACTTTCTGATGTGCTAAAAGCCTACAATTACATTTTGGGTTTTTTTGCAATAATTTAAACTATCTGCCACTTTCTTTAATTATGTACAGTTTAGTACAGATGCCACTTACATTTAAAACTCTTACCACCATGCCCAGGTAGCCAAAAATTCAGGAAAGGAAATGTTAAATGTAAGAAGTTAAGGACGACTCGATCCAATAGTGAATAAGCGCAAGTGCATAACGGAAACATCCAGAATTAAGTAAATGAAGTTTCTAGATTAAAGCTGAGTAGTGTAATTTAGCCTAGGTAATTCAGTCGGTATTGAGACCGCCAATAGCTTACATGCGACTGATACTGTTAAGAGTTAGTTCTAATTTAGTCAGTGAAGTGATAAGTTTAAACGTAAAATTAAACGTGATATTAAGAAGAAGCACTACTTAGGAAATTACGAAACAAATTAAACTGTGAAGTGAATAACGAGTGTAAATAATGGTGATGAAAAATAAGTGTCTGAATTAATCCGTCGAAACTAAAGAGCCCCAACAATGTTACAATATTATGCGTATCATTCCGAATTTTTTGTCAACAATGTTTTTTAGAATTTCTTGCAACCTGAAGAAATTTTCCTACGTTAATAGTTGCCAGTACTGTAAAAATATCCTCACAAGAAACCAAACAATTGACCTTCTGCACTCCACGCTCAGTCAGTAATCGGTCAATCAATATCACAGATTCATGGCAAAACTTCCTTTCAAAGACGAGAAACGTTTGGGAAGTTCGTTGTAAATCCCAAATTTCTTTTATATTTAGAATGAAGAAATCGGATTTTAAAGCATAATATTCGCAATACCTACTAGAGTATCTCCAGGCTGGACATATGGAGTTAGTTCCTCTCAGTGATTTTCCTTTATCGCACTTGTTCTTAACACAGCAAAGCTTACTCCAACCTGGTAGTTTAACAATGAAGCTTAGAATTGTCTTTGACGGATCTTGTCGAAGATCTTCTAATACATCGACCTCTTGGCAATAGTTCTTTCAATTTCGATGTTACATATAGACGGAGTTGGATCAATTCGTTGAGCGACACGAGTGTTTTTAATAAGAAATTAAAATAATAATGGTCAAGTCAACAAATCCTAATTGCTCCTGTTATGAAGAGACAAGTTAGCTTCTGAAGCTTGTTATATTTGGCGATTGCCGCCCGTTGTAGTATTTTAGGCAACAACACCAAGACGACGTAGGTAACGATCGGTTTGACAATTGTATTGGATAACTGGAATTGTATGGTATAACTGGATCGTCTTGGGTAGGAGGGATGTGAAACTGATTACTCTAAATGATTTAGGTATTTCTTTGTTTGGGGATAAATGCCACAACTAATTACTATCATAAGAAAATTTGAGTTTATAAACATTATGCACTTTTTAATAGATTAAACTTATTAAATGACCGATTTTACGAGTAGAAGTCCTTTGCTTAATCCAGATTTAATAGAAATGTAACAACGCCTGGGAGCTGTCCAAGGCTGATAACTCGGCAGGTAAGCTGAACGAGTTTTTGAAACTGTCAAATGTTGATTAAGGTTAATAGTGTTTAATGTTCATAAATTATTTGATCCATTAACAGCGGACCCAGATGACATTATATTACTGACCAAAGGAAAATTCCTACAAACAGTTAGAGATATCATGAACCCTGTGGTAATAGACATATCGAAATAGGTAAAAAGCATCAGCCTTACGGTAAACCCAAATAAGACGGAAATGGTACTGTTCACCACAAAATACAAACTACCTATTCGGGGATCACCACAACCTAAAGGTCCTCAAGCTCTCTCCAGAAACCAAGTTTCATATTCGTTACATTCGACTCGAATCTAAACTGGAAACGAAAATAGAAGAGAGAACAAAGATAAGACTCAATGCTCTATATGCATTCAAAAGAACTTTTGGTCAAATATTTGGTATAAAACCGCATATTTGACACTGGATGTACAAAGTGATCGTCAGACTTGCTTACACTTGGGGTGATAGTTTGGTGGGATGCAGTAAGCAAGCACTCACATCATTGGAAGCCGTCCTACCCTTGCAACTAATAGCACCGGACACCAAGAAATGGCAGCTTTAGCAGCTCTCAGACTCAGGCAGAGTAACTAATGATCTCCACGGAACTATGGAAAACCACAATGAAACCTACCATAGTACGACTTCCGGATACCCTATTTTGTTATCATATATAACTGAAAAGCTTAGAGGCACCTTGATAGTATTATTCTACGAACATCGATCTTCACAGACGGATCAAAAACAGGAAAGTATCTGAGGAAGAACTGAAGCTTTTTTGGGATCACGCTGCATATATAATAGAAAAGTGATTGAGGCTCACAGACGAGTACAGCGGTTTTCAAACAGACACTATGATGAAAGCTGCGTTAGTTATCCCAGCAAAGCAGATGTCAGGAACTATGATCACTATTTACGAGTCAAACACCACTCAAAACGTTGAACTACAATTTAATAAAATCGAAATGATTATGAAATTGTATCAGAGCACTAGGAACTATTTCACACCATACGGTTCAGCTCTCCTGCAAAGGCTCAAATTCAAAGATGGTATTCCATTATGAATTCGGAACGGTAGAAAAATATAGTCTATGGCCAAAAATAAGCTATAGAAGAACTTCGAACCTTTAGCTGTAGAGATGAAGAAGAAAATGAGTCCATGTCGCACCCGATCAGCGAAATATCATCGGTGGATCTCAACAGATTTTTGCAGAGATCTGAATGGTTTTCAGTCAAACTGCATTGGTGTTAACGCCGTCGGTGGAGTAGGTGATAACGCGAGGTCCCAGGTTCGAAACCATTGCTGTTTTCTGCTGGCAGCAGATTACGATAAAAGGGCTATGGGGGTTGCAGTGAACATGCAAGTGTTTCGGAATACACTTCAAATTGTAGGTCCACTTGCATTCGTTGCCTCGAATTGGGTGAACATTTTTTTTCGCCCCAAGGAGTTACGGGAACTAGAAAGAGAGTATTGGTTCTTTTTCAGAGGTTATTCACAATGGGCCTCATTGGCCTCTAAATGGTATTGCTGACCTCAGCAACAAAGGGCCCGACTAACGTCCCAACCAACTTCATATAAGAAACTTTGCTTTATTATTTGGTGATATATATTAGGAGCCTTTATTACATACTTTTGCAATGAATTAAAAAGCCAAAACCCAAAACGATTTTATTTACTTTTTATTAATTATTCCAAAGTTTCTATAGTATTAAAACTGTTGGTACAGATTATTTGTACTTATACAGAATGCATGCATTTGAAGTGAAAACGAAAGCAGATCCGTTATATATTTTCATCAAAACTTCACTGAATTCGCAAGATTAGACCAGGATTTATTTTGTAATAAATACTTACAATTCTATATCTACTATATCGTCATATCAGACAGTTCCGGGAATTTTGTTAATAAAATAACTTAAAACCTTATAACTTAAAATTGTAAAGTGGCTACTCTAGAATAAAGTTAGCTATCATCTTTAGAGCGGGTTGGTCCTGCTGCCGTATTTGACAACTATTGTCTCACTATGATCAAGTTTTTGGGCCAAAATTCGCTATTTTACTGTCATTCACTTTCTTAAACTGAGATAATATCATTTTTATCCATATATATAACTTAAGAGGACAATTTGGTTTTATGTGTAATATGACAAATTAAAACAAACAGGAGCTGTCCTAAATCAATGACCCGAGGAGCAGGTTATTAATCTTAAGAGGTTTACCCAAAACAATAGAGTTAAATTAATGTTACAAAATTCCCCTACTTAAAATTCACATAAAGTAGACGACAGCAAAACTGACCAGGATCAGGAAGTCAGTTATAAATTAGATGGCCATTAAATGCCTATAATACCTTAAAAAAATGGGCAAAATTACTAGCGTGAACATTCGGTCAGCTTGGTCTTTCCTTTTATCCTGACACCATCTGGCAATGGATAACTTGGCAAAGTCGATATTTTGGTGGCTGTCATTTAACTTTGCCAGCACCTTTATGCGCCCTTGGTTTAGTCCTGCTCCCGTATGCATTCGGAATGTACAGGAAATTTATTGGGTGCACGAATTTAACATGGGACCCCTGTGGTCAAATTGTGGCAATATTTAGTTCCTGATGTTTGGACATTTTTCATCTTACTTTATTGGCGGTCAAAACTTTCGTACACATTACATCGTACTCAGAATAAAGTGATGTCAAGTTATAGTCAGTCCTATGCGCAACCACCTGTCGCTGATTTCCAAAACCCAACGCGAGAACTGCAAATATGTCAAGAACTCTGTTAAAAACGTCCACTAACTTTTAAGTAACTGGTGCGTTTCATCTGCTTGCTCTAATTATGCAAATAATTTTGACAGGATCAGCTCCATTAAACCACTTTTATTGGAATAACAAATTAACGACAGAAAAATGAGTCGCGTTCAGATAACTTTTATGAACGCTGCTTATCTAATGCGGACGAATCATACAACCCTAAATTGTTGATAGAACCGGCTGTAAATTGGAATGTGCCCGATAAGATTGAAATAAAACGAACGTGGCCTTTGCTTGGTGTCGGCTGGCCCGATTCGAAACTGATTCCTTAAGAAATTTAATTGCTGCCCATGTTTCGATAAAACGTCTCAAAATTAATTTCTTAACGTGTCGTCTTATTCCGATTAAAAATTCATGAACACCGGTCCTCTCCCACAGAAAATGAAGTCAGAGAAGAACTGCCGAACTTCGATGGTCATGTTTGGCACCTCCACATTATAACTTCTGAGGTGGTCTTCCGTGCGCATATCACAGTTTGTGGTAGTCAGCTTCCTTGCTGCGGATTTCCTCACTTCATGTAGATTAGCTGAATGCGTGAGTGGATGGCCACTTCGTTAATTCTCTCCAAATTACTACCGCAGTGTCGTGGTGATCCTTTTAATTTTTACATTTGTATTTTTATAGTTAGCAAATACACCCTTGAATTACAGTTTTATGTCAACAAGTATTTTAAACATAATTGGGTGTGAAATTCGCTTAAATTTTAAATTCTTTGGAACGTACTTAAACACCGGTATACAGATCCATGCGTAATATCTTTAAATTCTTATAATAATAATAAATAAAAATTGAACCGGAAACTAAATTAAAATTACATCCATTTTATTTATTCATCTATCTTCATCTATCGATGTATAATATTTCACGCAGATTACATATATGTACAATTCCGGTCAACATTTTGGAGCACCTTAGCATTTTGTTTTGCTTCGTTTCCAAAAAAAAAAAAACCGGGTATTTTCCTTTGAAATAGAAAAAAAATTGCTAGAAACATGTACTTGGTAAAATGCAATTAGGTATGTTTAAATGAAAAATCTTAAATTTTTGCAAATGTATACGGTGCTTCAAACTTTTGGCAGGAAGTGTGGAAATAGGATAAGGCGTGACGACTTTTCGAAATATATGTGGGTGCAGAAATAATTAGCATAAAAAAAGCAAATAGTTCGATCTTCTCTCGTTGGTGGAGTAAGTGACAACGTGTCGACCAACCTATCCGGAGGTCCACGTTCGAATTCTATGTATGTTGCTACTTAAGGTTTGAGATATGGCAACACCAATGTGAATATGTCAAATCTGACAGTTTCATCGTAAAATTTGAAATTTTTAATTGTAATCGTACTCAGAACATTTTGTCATACGATTGCTATTTGTATCGTTTACAGGTACTTGTAACATACATCTTGGTAAAAAAATGGAATTAAAAACTTTCGACGTGGATTAAGCCAACAACAGTGTGCCGATCAACTCGCTTCGACTTTCGGCAATGCAGCACCATCTCGAGCCACGGTGTTTCGCTGGTCTTTCGAATTCAATCGTGGTCGCACTTCGCTACAGGACGAATTTCGTGAAGGTCGTCCTAAATCGGTTGTTGTGCCAGAAAAACTCGATGCTGTGCGTGAACTGATATTGCAAGATCGTCATGTGACGTGCCGTGAGATTGAGACATGCTTGGGCATTAATTCCACTCGCATTCATTCAATATTGCATGAACATTTAGCCGTCAAAAAGATTTGTTCGCGATGCATACCGCATAATTTGACAATCGCTCAAAAAAAGGCTCGTGTCGATTGATGCAAAGAAAAATGTTGAAAAAATTCAATCGCGGTGCATCAAAAGACGTCTATAAAATCGTGACAGGCGACGAATCATGGATCTATGCATATGAACCCGAAACTAAGCAACAATCTACTACTGGGTCTTTTAAACGAACCAAATCCAACAAAAGTTGTTCGCGCACGAACCACTTCCAATTCAGGTACTTCCAAAAGGTACGTGAAGTTGGCCCGAAAAAAATTCGGGCTGGGTGGTAGAACGGCTTAATCGATTTTCCAACGTAGGACCACGTTTTACCACCGATCAATTTCGTTTTACCAACCTTAATTTTTTTTCCGAAAATTTAATTCTTAACGTACCACTTTCAATCAAAAGTGCACTGTAAATGTAATGAACAAATAATATTGTTTGAATAATTGTTTTACCACGCACTACTAATTTTTGCTTTGTCGTCGACGATATGAAAAAAACTAGTTGAACCAGCGCATTCCATATTCTCTACAAGAATATCCTGGGCTTTTTAACAAACCGACTTCCCAAAAACAAAGAGGTTCTAAGTTCGACTCGTATTTTTTTTATATATATATTGTTCGTAACGCGTTGACCGATTTGGATGATTCTTTTTTGGGATATGCAGTATGATCTCCCCTCCCCAAATCACTACAGGAATACTTCGTAATACGTGCCTGGGATTTAGATTTTTTTTCTCCTCTATATATATAGTGTATATACAGTTTATACAGTATAGTGGCACACTAGCGCAATGTAAGAATTTTGTATCTAACGCGAGAGTGTGAAAGGGAGGCTGGGAACAATGACTTATAACTATGGACCGATAGAGTTGTCAAAATGACATGCAGCAAAGTGAAACACTTTAGTATGTTCATCCTTTTCCCTATAAGCACATTGCATTGAACTCTAAAAGGTAAATTCGTACTCAGTTGATTGACCTATTTCGGACCTAGCAACATGAAGACTCTGGGAATGTTCTGTTTCAAAGTAAGAATTTTCCTTTCTTTAATTTTAATCACTGTCTTATACTTCGTGTAAACCACTACAATATTTATTATATTCATTATTTGAGATATACGAGTGCCCTCCCACCTAAAATATTTTCGATTAAATTCTCTACCTCGATTTTAAATTGCCGCCAACAAATACAATTTCGTTCTGATATTGGTAGCACATGCAAGACAAGAAAGCACATGTAATAGAAATAGACGAATATACAGGAAAATATCTCCGATCTCATTCTGGTTAAGCACATTCCAGAGGAAAATAACCATTTATTTCTAAATTTTATTTTAACCAATAGGAGTAGTACAGAGAAATAGTATATCGCAAAAAATAATTTCAGGGAAGGCAATTTAATCTGTATATAATAATGTAAACAACAGTTGTCTCAAAATGAAATAGCATACGATCGGTCCATAGCTATATGTCAGTGGCTGGGATTAACTTCGTAGCCGGATTTGAATGACGACTTCAAAATGTCGTAATAGATATAAAATTGAAAAGTTATTTTATGCCTATTAGATCATTTTGTGAAGTCGGTTGTACTTTTGAAAAAAACATTATTTTGAGTCATAGTATTTTTCAGTGTTGGACAGTGTATTCAGTTGTATATTAAGGCAACATTGTGCGATTGGAATATGTTCAAATTTTTGTTTTTGTATTGCCATGTTTAAGGCATACATGGCTGAAAAAAGTGTTATAAGTAGACGGGGAGAATTATCCAGTGTAAAAGCGAAAAAAATCATGAGGACCAGACGAACATATTCTTATAGAAAATTTCGCGTTGAACACGATGATAAACTTACTTTGTCGACTGCACATCAAATTGTGCGTATACATAGCAATAAATTATGCAGATTTTTGAAATGCGTAGCAACTTGAGGCAAAAAGCTACAAATTTTGTTCTTAAACGATATTAACTATAAATTTTACGTAGAATATTGTAACGCTATTTGAATTGACGAAGAAACATTATTTACTAAGATAAATTTCGTTGTAAATTTTAATATGGAAACAATACTATAATTCATTTTAAATACAATAGATCATGACTCAAGGGTAACTGGTAGGGATTAGCAGCTGATCCCAAAATCTGGCTATCTGCGAAAACAAATAAAATAAAAATAAAACAAAAGTAAAATAAAATAAACAAAAGTAAACCCAAATAATAATATAGCACAATCTTCTTGAGGTGGTAAAAAGTATTAAAACGTTTTCAACCACCTTATTTTCGCCCTTTTTTCGTTACGTTTAAGACTTGAGGGGGGGGGGGGGGTGCTGAAGTCAAGCAACGGGGTGTCACAACTGTTTTCGAGTTGTTTCTTCTGAAAACATTAAAATCCGTGCTTTGAGTTCCACTTATCTTTTTTCTAACCAAATAATGTATCGGCTATGATTTATTTAATAACAAAGTTGAGCTGTCATTATTTAAAAAAAAATTACATTATTTGAAACAGTGCTCCAATTTAGTTAAAAATAGCATGTTCATATCTATAGGAAGTGATGTAATGTGAATCAAAGTGTATGCACGAAGTTAATGTCGCATGTTTGAAACTGCACAAAATATTAACACACCGCGCAATTGAATTGTATCAGTTAGGCAGGCAGTAGTAAATGTTACTATTTCACAAGAGAAGCAGAATTTACGCAGTTAGTTACAAAAATGTTATCTAGTGAGGTAGGTTTCCATGAAAATATTATTGCACAATTTATTAGCATACGAATTTGGCGACAAAACAAATTGCTAAAATAACTAAAAAAGTGTTCGAAAAGTGCAACGTGTTTTAAAAAGTTTTGAAGACAACTCTAGCAAACCAGATGAAGAAAACAGAAGAAGAAAAACGGATGTTTAGACAAAATCTTAGAAAAAAAAGATTTTGAAGGCATATAAAGTGAACCGATATTGTCAGTGAAAGATTTAGCTAAAATGTAAAAAAAATATTTTGAAGCTTCAAGTTTCTAGTTTCGAGATTTTTTGGAAAACAAGTTTTATGAAACACGGTTGTCCCGCCATTATAAAAAAAAATTGCAAGAAAAAAATTTGTTTTTATTTTTTAAGGGTCCACGGGCTTGGAAAATGTATTTTTAGTTAAACCATTGCAAAGGTCAAATAGATTCTTTATCCAGCTTAAATTTGCTTGTTTTTGCTGAGATATTCGACTGTTAATGAAAAATGTTCCTTTTATTTATTTATTTACAATATTTCTTCAAAGTGCTGATTACTACAAAAAAACTAAATAAAAACAGTATAATAAACTATATAAAATCAAAGAATAAGGAGAGAATTTACAAATACATATATAAAAGTGATAAGGTGTATAAAAGGTACATAAAAAAACTGAAAAGTAAAAAGTGAAAAGAAAAAGTAACTTCAACAAAGCTGACTCCTCACACGATTTCCCGATAGATGAAAATCCATGCAATCAAAAGAGGAATTAAAAAATCGCGACATCGATGTGATAGGCTCATTTAATCCATAATTAGTGGTAACTAAAGAAAATCGTGTTTCCTCAGGGAGCGAGCCGGAACCGATCTGCCAAAACAAGCCAAGAGAACAAAAGAGTCTATGGACCCCCGAATGTAGTCGAAAGCAAATATTATCCTGGCATTACGGCGTCTCCTTTCAAGTGTATCCAAGTGCAGGAGTTCAAGTCTATCAGCACAAGGTGGTAATATAAGAGAGTTATTCCAAGAAAGGCCTCGAAGAGCGAACATAACGAACCTCCGTTGATCAGCTTCAATGCAATTGATATGTGTCACATAGAGAGAGGAGAGGCATATTCCAGAATAGGCCTGACCTCTTCACGAAATCAAGAGTCATATTAGCCTTGGTGACTATGGCATCAAAATAAACCTCGAAAGAAAATTGGGAATTGAGTTTTAGTAACTGTTGTTAAAGGACAACCCTCTATGGTAAAATTAAATTGATAGGGAGACCTTTTTCGTGAGAAAGACATAGATGTACACTTTCCGATATTTAGGGGAAGGTCGCTAATGGAACACCAATTCTGAAAGGCGTCCAAGTTAGAATTTAAAAGTAGGTAATTGGCATTGTCTGACACAGTGCGTCGGCAAAACAAAGAATATTTGAGTGAGACAGAGCTCCACGAAAAGAAACCCGCTGAGTGCGTTCAGATAATTTGCAAAATTACAATTTACAATTTACAAAAACTCGTGGAAATCCGAGAAGGGAGAGTTTGAGGACTAGAATTCTATGATTTATTATATCGAAAGCTTTGCTGAAGTCAGTAAAGATACAGTCAGCTTGCTTACCACCTTCAATTGCAGAAATACAGAAGTTTGAAATTTCCAATAAATTGGTGGTAGTTGATTTACCACTAATGAATCCATGTTGAAACGGCTGCAAAAACGGTTTGCAGTGAAAGTATAGAGCATCCCAAATAAGTGCCTCAAAAATCTTTGTCTTTGATATCTCAGCAATGACTGAATATAAAACCTGAGGGCAATTTTAAAGATTGGAGTAAATTTGCTACAAGATCCTTTCAAGATTTTTTTTAAAAAACATTTATTTTTCATCCTCAATATTGATTTGGAAAACATACAAAAAAAGGACTTTTTTACATTTTTTTCAGAAAATCTACCGCTTATTTACAAATATTGATGGGGAGAGTAATGTTTCCAGGTGGTTTTACAGCTTAATGTACCCCCAATAAGACTGCAAATTTACAAATCCATCATTAAACCGTTTTTCCGGACGGATTGATCAAAATTTCAAACAAGTGTATTGTGTATTGTTCCTGAACATTATCTAATGATAAGTAAAATTAGGATATGCGAAATCTGAATCGTCTCAAAAATTAGTCAGTACTGTTTCTTGATTTTTTTTAAATTTTTCCCCCGAATTTTATATAAAAAAATTTCGTCTTTCAAAAAAAGTTATAAATCTTATTTGCGGTTCCTACAGGCACAGCTTACAAGTATCATCCTCAAGGATGTTCATTTGATGTCTGGTCCCAAATGACATTTTTTTGGTTCAAAAATGGGCAGAGACTGCAGTTCTTAACCAAATAAAAAAATTTTTTTTAAACTGCAGCTTGATAATTTCTTAACAAATTTTCGGAGCAAAAAATTTAAAAAAAATTTTATTTTTATATATTTTAGGTTATAGATGAACATTGTTTTTTCAAAGTCTGCTGCCATGTGCTCAAAAGTGACTTATTTTTGTTCAATACCGTTTTTTTTTAAAAGGGACAATTAAAGGTTTTAAGGGCGCTCATTAAAAAAAAAATTTCATCTATGTATAACCTAAAATATATAAATATTAAATTTTTTTTTAAATGTTGGGCTCCGATAATCTGTTAAGAAATTATCAAGCTGCAGTTTAAAAAAATATATTTCATTTGGTTAAGAACTGCACTCTATGGCCATTTTTGAACCAAAAAATTTCATTTGGGACCAGTGTGCAACGGACCAGTGCCCCTCTTAATACATTTACTTTACTGATATTTGCTTGAAGATTGATTGTATTAAATAAGGTTTATGCACTCTCTGGTCATTTCCTGAGTACTTATTTCATTAAAGTCTCCTACTATAATTGTTTCTTTACCTTTTCATTATTTTGTGACAGGTGCCCCTTAATTAGGTTCCACAACTGTAGTAGACCAATTTATAACAATCAGTAAGTTTCTACCTATGAATAAGATTGTGTTGTGTTTTGGCCTATGGCCATTTTTTTACAAACTATTTAATCGTATTCGTATTATTTTTAATCAAGTCTTGATTATCTTCAAATGGAGGTAATGTGAGTAGAATAGTGAGTGCTTCAGCAAATTCGCAAAAGATCAAACGCAGGAAATCATTTTTAATGACGGTGTAACCTTCAATCAAAGAATCGCACTCAACCCTAATGTATCACGTTAAAAAAATTTCAAAATGGATTCATCACAGCGAACATTATGCAGTGAATGAGAAAGTATACCAAATCGATTTGACGACCCTTTTGACGAATTGTTATCTTGGATGTTTGGTAAATTTTTCATTCAGGAAGAAGGATGCAAGCCGAGGCATGCAAATGATGAATGACATTCTAATTGCAAGGCCGAGGATGGAAGTCCTTTGACGTTAGGAAGTAATTATTCATTCGTTGCGCTGATGATCCTTAGTTTGTGCCGTTAGCATCAAGCTAGGAAAAGTCGCAACACATGTAACTGACGGGAAATTTTCAAACCCCTGCATTTAATCGGTATTTTTTTCAAATTTTATTTTGTTAGAAAAACACCGCATACTTCTGTATACTTCTGTGTGTGTAAAACGAAAAGATACATTTTTCTATCAACAAGCAAGAACACTTTATCCCTTTGTTTAGAATAAACGTAAACAATAAATTAATTCTGCTCCACCTCCCTTTCTTTTCCTATGGTATAATAACGTAGTGCTCATATGGTTTTCAGTAACATAACCAAGAAACCACGAGTGCTTTCGCTGATTAAAATGGGAAAGGTAGGCTGATTATTGTACAAGTGACTCGTTGACTAAATGGCGACCGCAGCAGGATACCTGATACGTTTAATTATTATATTTCACGTGCCCAGCGACTGTGGAAGAACTGGGCATGAACTCTAACAAAACAGAAATAATATAAACAAAATGAACCACTCGGACGCGGAGGGTGAACTGACAAACCATGTTATTCCGATTGCATGAACCTAATTAACCATACAGAGTTGCTCCTCACCTGGGGCAAGCTAATGCAGAAGAAATATGATTACTTAACGTATGCAATCCTCTGGTGAGCTCCATTATGAAATTTGAGACGTCCAGGGAGAGGTTAAGCATGTCATCGAGGATATTTTTCATGTCCACACAAATGGCGGATCAACATGAGTTTTTCATGTTGTGTGGAACTGTTCGGGGTTCCATTCCCCGGTACAGGATGGGCTGGCCATTCTAGTGTGGTTTGACTGGATTACTAGTGTTCATCAATGCGAGGTTATTCAATTTGACCATGTACCTTAATAGATTGTGCATGTCAAACATAAAGTGACTGCGGTTTTGTGCTCGTAAATACGTTGTGAATCGTGTTCTTATTTTGATGCATGCAGCACAGGAAAGTTCAATAAATTAAGAGTTCATTGGGATGTATTTTCGGCGAAATTGATGAGCAGCCAAGTAGAATAAGTTCAACACAGGCATATTTAAAATGCATATTCATAAAGAATATTATTATTTACCTAATCCCTTTTTGAGCGTTACAAATTTAATCTACATTTTTAAAAGCACCACCCGCATAAACTCCCACATTTTGCTTGAAAGCTTTCGAGATCAATAACAATCTCGCGTACCTTTTCTCGCTACTTTATGACGAGTCATTGGTGGAGTAAGAGATAACTTTTCGGCTTACCAATCCGGCGGTCCCAGGTTCGAATGCTACCGACGGGTTGTTTTCTGCTGACAACAGATTACGATAAAAAAGCTATAGGGGTTGTAGGGAAAATGTCAGTGGCTCGGAATCCACTTTAAATTGTAAGTCCACTTACAATCGTTGTCTCGAATTTGGTAAAGTTGTTCTCCCGCCCTATACCTCACAAGGGGTTACAGGAACTAGAAAGAAAGAGAATTATGCCGGTGTAACCTTTCTTACACAAATTGTAGTAGTTTACGAGTAGAAAGATGTTTTCCAGTACAAATTATTTGATTGTTCAAAATGTATCTTTATAAAACAATATTTTTATCTATTTGGTAATGTACTTAATTTCTAAGGGTTGCCATATTTCAATTGGCTCTTTCTTCTTTCTTCTTTTTGCTCGAGTTATGCTGAATGCAAAGATAAGTTGTTGGCAGAATTTTGAGCAGTGCGTTTCAAATCATTGTTCTGCTAAAGTTTTTTTAGATTGTTTTTTTAGTCCAGAAGATAAGATTTTTTTACTTCTGCTAACACTACTTTTATCATACTTTCTAAACTCCACTTCATTGATTAATTTTGGGATTTTTCCTCCATTTCGCGTGATGACTTTCTCTTATAGTACAATTTAACAATATTTTGTGCCAGCTAATTGATGAGTCATGTTTTATATAGATCATGATTTGTTTAATAACATTTTAGGTATATATTTTGAATGTTATTTAATCGAGAACCACTGACCATCGATTTCTCAACCACCTCCTCGCATCTGATGGGACTGAAATTTTGCACACAGCTTTGGTTCTGATGATAACGCAATGTAGTATATTTAATATTGT
Organism: Leptarthrus brevirostris; assembly: GCA_964036015.1. Classification (NCBI taxonomy): domain Eukaryota; kingdom Metazoa; phylum Arthropoda; class Insecta; order Diptera; family Asilidae; genus Leptarthrus; species Leptarthrus brevirostris. The sequence goes on along the minus strand of OZ038373.1, from coordinate 84,197,495 downwards.
TCTAAGCTCAGTTTGGCGCATGGTCCAAGATTGCGAATTACATTTTTCTTCGCAACCCTCTTGCCATGGTTATCGAATGAAGTGTTCCACGAGTAGGTTAGGTTGGATTTTCGTGGCGGCATTGAAAGCCCCACATAGACCTCGTCATAGCATTATCACACAGCGATCGTTGAAGCGCTGCATTTGCTTAAGTTAAAGGTACCCGTCTCTGTTGCGAATTTCAGAATACTTCTCGTATTGCTCTTAGAAGCTTTTTCTAGATCGTTGAAGAAGTACCTGTCTAGCAGATTGCGTCTTGTTTTTGCAAGTGCAGGGCAATGACATAGAAGGTGTTACATACTTTTCTTGTCCACTTCTGATAGTGAGTCCACAGATCGCAGCTCGAGACACCAATTCTGTGCGCATGCAAACTCGTGAGAGAGTGGCCGGACTCCTATCAGAGTTCTGAATTGAGTCCTAGTTAGACTGACTTGCCTCTCAGTTCTTTTTCGATCATAGGTTTTCCAGATGACCTTGGTGATTCTACACGTTGCAGTCCTTTCACATCCATTTTCGCATGGCCCAGCATGTCATCACTGAGGAGTTTGATAACGACTTGTATTGGCGGAAGTATTTGTCCTCGCTCTCCCTCTTGAAAATCCCTTTCGGCCTCTTTTTTGGCGAGCTCATGTTTTGAAGCCATCTGTATAGATGTTAACGGTATTAACAGGTGCTTCTCTTCTAGAAGTATTACTTTGAACTTCTTATTGAAGTTTCCTGTTGGTAGCATATAGTCAGCCTACTGTGCCCGTTCCTCCCTGGCTTCAGGAATTTTGATTGTTTGAGATGCACCATACCCTTGTTCACGGCGTTCTTTGTGTACATGTCTACAGGAGGAAGGTGAAGGATAGCGTAAAGAGCACGGGAGGGAGTGCTTGAATTTAAGCGCACCCGTGATTCCGATTCCTGCTAAGCGTTGTGTATATTCCATTCTGGAGAGATATGTTTTCTTGTCAACTGCTGGTCACCAAACCATAATGCCATAAAATAGGACTGGTCGCACTATCGCCGTATACAAACAGTGCGTTACGTCGGGACTTGGTCCGTACTTTGTTCCGAAGAGCCTTTTGTATTTCTATTTTACGCTTTTTAATATTAAGCCCTTTGGTTTCTGCCCAGGAGCTCAGCTTCCTCTCTTTCCGTGAATTCACTTACATATACAAAGGCACTTACATCATAGGCGTACGCGATAACCTGTACCCCCAATTTTATCTTGTTCAGGACTAACACTCACAGTAATGGCGGAAGGAGTATTGGAACAGTATTGGAGATAAAGCGCTACAATCATTGGGATAATCTACAAATTTATTTTATATACTTTGTGAAGTCTTTTACAGGTTTTCATCTCTTTGTTTTCCAGTCATCGGGTGTTGGCTTAACAATGACAAAAAAACAATCAGTACGTTTACATGCATACCTAAGTGCTTGACTTGAAATTTACTCGAAACTCGAGTTATTCACTTCAAATTTTCTTTAACTTCTTTTGAAATGACATTTGGCGTTTAATGTTGTGGCACAATTCCACATTTATTATTAAATTTTTAAAAGGAAAAGTGTGTTAAATAGAATATACCGATCATAATTTTTATTTACCATCTTCTTCTTTTTTATCTTTTGTATTCGCTATGTTCAGCTTTGCATTTCCTTAAGTACTTGGGTCGCGTTAACATGATAAATTTCAAGTTAATCACACAAAATTTTGTGATTTACTTGGGCGAAATAAATTTGAAGTCAATGCACGTTTACTTGATATTTTGTTTACTAAGTTTACCTGAATTTAGAATTAGTGGCGCTAGATTGTTTGGATTGAATTCAAAAACTGCAAGTTCAGAACCAGTTCTATTTACCAGTGCTTCCAAGCTTTTTAACATTCATTTGTTTTAAAAAACAATTTCTTTCTTTGTGCCAAATTTCAATTTTATATGTCAAATAGTTTCGGTGAAAATCGGTTGTTATCGTCTGACGGATAAACACAGAATTGATTATTGAATCACCCATGTGGTAGTATTCCTTTTTGCCAATTAGGGTACAGAGCACCAAAATTGAATGTAAAGTTGGGACTTATCTTGCAAACTAACTATTTGATATTAATCGAACGCAAGTGAATATTACCAAGAAGCAGCAAAACACACAGTCCGTGGTTTATCACCAAAATATTGATGAGGCTTTCCGAATTATGACATAGGCTCCTAGGCGCGGTTTAATCCATCTACTTTCATTGACAGAATATTTAAAAATATATGTCTCTTCCCTTTGAACATTAAAATCCTTTTGCTTCGTTAGTTCTTACACTATGTCTTAACTAAAAAAACTATCTATTCAATATCTGATAAATTAAACGCCTAAATCTATGCAATGTGAATAAATTTATTTAAATATTTACATTTCCATTTCCATCTTGTTTCATTTTACTTCGTGGACCATATCTTCTTTCTTCTCTTTTACATACAGATCTAAATTACAAAATTAATTCATAGTATTCATTGGTTGCCTAAGTGGTTCGGCATGGGCATTTGAAAATATTTAATAAAGACAAAACCAATTAAATGGGAATTTGGTGAATATTACCACAGCACTGTAATTTTTGTAGAAATATATATTTCTAGTGTTTTTTTATGATAATACCAAAGCTGAGGAAAACTAAAACTAAACTGCACGGCAATTGCTGACATATTACAATTTTAAGTGGGCATACGACTTTTATGGGCCGTTTTTTCAAACATTTTTCATAGGAATAGAAATGGGAGTTTTTTATTGTAACATAAAAATACAACTTGTAGCCTTAATGATTTAGTTTTAATTCGAGCTCACCCACATACTCTCTTCCCTCTCCGCGTCTAGAAATCGGCCCTGTTTACAAAACAAGGTTTGCGGTATCCAGGACTCCGCCGCGTCAGTTCACCTGAAAGCAAAAAAGCAATACGGCATTTGAAAGAGTACGAAATTTTCTAGTATGTGAGGATCGCTGATCCATCAAATACTAAATAATTTTATAAACTTAAAAATTAAAAAAAATAAGAAAATTGGTCAGTTCGTTTTCGAGCATTCCTAGTTACCAAGTTTCGAAACGTGGTTTACAGATAAATGCGAGTTAGATACTCGAAAATTTTTTCTTCAGAAAAATAAAAAACACATTTTAACTTAATTTAAATATTTATTAAAGCCGAAAAAATACACGAAGTTTGGTTAAGCTAAACCTTAACGATCAAAATTTATTTTTGACTGCTTAATCTAATAAAACTTATTCTTAATGTTCTAAACTGAAAGAGAAAAGTTTTGTATAGCCCTGAAGGTTCAATGGAAACATGATAATTTTGTTTTTCACTTAAAATGCTAACGTAAGTAATTCTTATGGGAAATGTTGTAATTTTGTGGATTGTGGTGATACTTATCTTCTCTTCTATTTCTTGTCAAGTGATTTTTCCTATATCGTTAGATTCATGATTTGACCTAACTACTCCCACCTTTGAGCTTAAACTGTAAGAAGCAATTTTATGATATGTATTTTTTTAATATTGCTAAAATTATGTATTACTAATTTCGTAAATTTTAATTCCTTATTGTTAAAGAAAACAAATTTTCATATTTTGGTATTTCAAATCTTTCGGTAAATATTTTTTGTTTATTGCTAAATTCTCTATCATTAATCCTCAATGTACAATTATTGAAGTTTATGAAATAATTTCCTTTCAGTGCCAGAATTCTTTCATCGCAAGTTACTTTCTACAACAGCTAAGGGAATGTTAGATAGTATATTAAAATCAATGTGGTACTTGTTTATATCTTCGTCAGTCAATATGCAGAAGACCTAACGCGCCGAAGCAATGTTGTCCTGTTTGTTTTTCTATATAATCTAATTAAAATATTTGTTCAAGGAAAGCATTTTGAGAGAATTTTCATTTCTTCCAAGTACAAGATTTTTGTGATTATCCAATTCTAATATCTTTAATGTCGACCCGAAAATATTCACTAAGTTTAGAAGTTCCTATGTAACATTATTTCCAATTTATCCAACTATTTCGACAGTGCTTGCTCTGATTTCTGCATATCCCATTTCCGTTTCTATTTTTTCGATGACCATCGTTTGGTAGATCATTATTGGTAACAGTAGTAGGAGTACCCACAGTAGCGTTGTCCTGACCATTTTGCCTGCAAATTTAAATGGGCGTTTTATGTTGGTTTAATGGATGATACTTAAGTTATATTTCCTAAACTTAGCTTCGTCCTTATGGCTTAATGACTAGAAGTTCTTTATAAAACCAATTTTTCTTAGTTCTTTGTAATCTGCTCTATCTACCTACGTTTCTTCTATGAATGACGTTTCCTTTTGACTCTATCAACCTATAAATGAGTTTAAAATATATTTCTCTATTCTGGACAGATAAGGGAGTTCTATTATTTGCCGAATGGTAAAATTTTTGGATAATTCAATTGCTTTAAGGATTTGTATTCTGATAGGTATCCTTTCTTCTAATCGTTAATCGTTCTACATCTGCGTTGCCGGTATGGCTGTGGAGTTTTGCGTGGTACATTATTCCCTCTTTTCGCAAAATTCTCTGATGTGCTTTGAGTCGAATTCATTATCGAAGACTAGTTTCTTCATCTTACCATTAATTGTTATGATTTGCCTTATCTTATCTAATATGGTTCTATCTTCTAGATATAAACTCCCAGGATGTTTTGAAAATCTATCTATAAAATTAATGAATGTGTTTGCTATTTGTATAAATGTCTGTATGTGCTATTTCGTTTATTGTTTTAGCAGTTTCCGGAAGCTAAAATTTTGTCTTTATAGGTTTCTTATCATACTTTGCCTCGGTGTAGATTTCACAGTTATTTAAAATTGTATGAATTATAAATTTCTTTATGGAATATGGCTATCTGTTTTTAGAAGAAAAGTTAAATAAACCTTTTTATTAGAGAGAATAAAGAGAATGCTATTTGGCTTAAAAAACGCCTCATTAACTTTTCAAAGATTGGTGAATGGGGTACTACGTGAAGACATTAATAAATTGTGTGTCGTATGCATAGACGAAATACTAATTTATCTGTCCATCCTTAGAAGAGCATTTAACCAGTATAAAGAAAATGTTTGACAAGTTAAGATCAGCTGGACTCAAAATCCAGATCGATAAGTGCAATTTCTTCAACAGAGAAACAGAATTGCTTCGACATATATTGACATAAAGAAGAATTAAACCATATCCTGGTAAAATAAAGATATTTCGAGACATCAAATTAGCAACCACACAAAAGCAGATAAAAACCTTCTTAGGTATAACAGGATATTATCGGAAATTTGTCAAGGATTATGTTAAAATAAATACCTCAAACAGGAGTCTAAGATAAATTCATATAACCCTAATTACATTGTAGCTTTTGAGAAGATCAAGGAATTAATTACCAGTCGTCCCATACTGAGATTTCGAGAAAATATTTAAGCTTGTTATGGACGCTAGTAATTCAGTAATTGGAGCCGTTACACAAAACGGGCATCCCATTTTCTATGTGTCTAGAAAGCTTAACGATACGCAATAAAATGGGGAACGAAATATTGTTGACCGTACCAATATGGTAAGGAGTTTGATCTGCAAACTGATCACCAAACAATTAAACAGTTGCAGTCGAAATACATTGGTAAAGACATAAACCCACGCTTACGAGATGGCTGGTCCAGTTAGGCGAGAACCTTACAAAAGTAGACTATATCAAAGGGAAGTAGAATAATGTCCCCGACTGAGGAAAGTCGCGTCAATTCAGAAACAAACCAAATCAATTTTATTGATGCAAACAACTCAAATAGTATTCGCAGTAATGTAACCATACCATTCCATAAATCATACAGAAAATTTTGAAAGTTAAGTTGATGCAGAAAATATGAGTATCATTCTGCAAAGGTCGGCAGATATACAAAACATCTATTCACGAGATGATCACATATTTCTGCTCGAAACCGTGGTCAAGAGGTTTAAATTACAACTAATACTGGCAGAAGAAAAAGAAAGGGAACTCCTACAAGATACAGTAATAGAAGGGTATTTATAGATAATAATGACGTTAAACAAGAAACGGATATCTTTAAAAAATATATACAGTAGGTATATATTCAGAATTAAAGGACAAAAGAATACAACAAACTGGAGAAAAGGCTAATACAAGTATGTCCAATTCGGAGTACCGGCGGAATTAAAAAAGTAACTCAAGTATGAATGTTGTTCGAGTAGTATCAAATTTTTTTTTATTATATTGTAGGAATTACATAAAAGTAAATTACAAATATATACACTGCCCCCTCCTCCCTCAGTCTTTTTCGAGCCGTGGCATAAAAGTCCCATAATCCAACAATTGCCAAATCCAAAACCTTAATAAGAGTCGTTTATTTTGAAAGTGGCATTTTGGCGGTACTTTTATTTTTATGTTCCAATTTATTTAAAAATATTAATAGATTTGAAATATTTTAGATGTCGTAGCTTTTGATCATAATAAACTTTATAATAAACATAACTCTATTAAAGATATACGCTTCTTAATAATTAGTTTTTAATCTGAAATCTCAAATTTGGCAGATTTTACAAGGCGACTTATGCCACTTTTAAAATAAACGACTCATAATAATAACACCGAAAATTTCAGAATCTGTTTCGACTGACAGACAGACAGGCGGATATAACTAAAAATTTCCGACTTTCGAACTTTTTCCTTTACTTGTGCTGTGAAACCTTCCTATTTGCCAAAATTCATAATTCAATGTAGGTCAACGGGAAGTATCCTATAGGTGATTTATTTTCGAATGGCTGTCTTGACAGACAGACAGACAGATATGACTAGAAATTAACGATTTTGAGACTGTTTCCTTTAATTATGTTGTGAGACCTTGCGTTTTGCCAAATTTTATGATTCTAGGGTTCCTTTTTTCTTTTTCAGAACTTTAGGTTTAATAACACTGGTAGATGACCACGTGTCGATGAGGCACCTAATTTTTTGGCTAGGTACCTAACGTTAAAATGACTATGAGGATTCTAGATTCGGAGGGTCGAATTCAAAATGTAAATCTTGATGTTGATGTAGATTACCGATTTACATTAGCTCGTCGACAGGATTATTTCTAATTTGTACAGATTGTCGATGCCTATATTCAGGCCAACTTTGACTTTGGTTACGGTTCCAAACTGTTGTTACTGTAGTTATTTTTGTAATCGTTCGTGTAATCGTTACTTCTGTGGCTTACTCTATTCTTATATGAATTGTTAGTATTACTGGTTGAAATATTGTTTCTATTGGTATTTAAGTTACCCTGTCTTAACTTATTGCTGAACGAGTTTTCGTATTTACTTATTTTATTGGTTTTCGTTTTGATTTTTCTGCTTCTAAAATCAACTGCATCTTCACTGTCTAATACCTTTAATTTAGCTAATTTATTATAAACGTCAATAATTGTTGAATTTTCAGGAATATTGTCCCTCAAAAAATCGTGGATTTTACTACTAAACTAAATATTTATTGTTATAAATAGGATGATATGTTGCAGGTCTTCCTTCATCAAATTCGTATAATTCATTTAATCTACAATATAATATATTTTCCTAACATTATCGAAAAGTTCACATAAGGTACTTAAAGATCTACACTAATTCAGCAATTCTACGTAATTTTGTCTGGGGCAAAAATGTAGTTTCAGCTCCCGTTTCACTTCTACCCATCTGATTTGTGCATTGGTTCCTAAGCTTTGTATGCATTTCTTCGCCTCACCTTGAACTTTTTCATTAAAGATGATTCCCATACTACGCTTAATCCTTGTTTGTCCTGAGAAAGTAGAAATGTCCGCTCTACTGACCGAATGAATTCCTGCACCTTCGATTTACGTCGAAAACAATGTGTCGCTTACATTAAATATATGTATATACTGGAATAACTGATGCTTTGAAATTTCTTAAAGAAAATGGGATCACTTTTCGCTAGTTGTCCCTTTCTGTGAAAGCATATTTTTCTTCAACCCGATTTTCTTAATCCAAAATTTATTCTTAATCAATCTTCTAAACATGAGAATTTTGTTTTTCGCTTAAAATTTTAACGTAAGTAATTCTCATGTGAAATAGTTTAGACAAAACTGATTACATGGAAATGTTAATTATGTTTTTCGCTTAAAATGCTAAGATAAATAAAATAATTTCTTATGGGAAATTTGTTTATTTTACGTATGGCCCAAGACTAGGGGATAACCAAGCAATGCTTTTTAAGTAAAAAATGCATCAAAGCTCATTTTTTACAATGAAATAAAAAAGTAAATATACAAAATAGAGGTAATTAAGTAAAATAATCAGAATATAAAGGAGCTAGTTACACATATTTATAAATAAATAAAATTTAAAATTCTATTTCAATAAAGAAAACTAAAAAATAATGTGAGTGAGTGTAATGCAGCTGACCACTCGCTTTAGGTTTCGAAAGATTAAAGTCAATACGAGCAAAGAAGTGATTAAAAAGGTGTAACATACCATAATTAGTAGGACAAAGATGGTCCTGAAGAATGTCCCTATATGTAACCCTAACGTTTAGCGACGACAACAGTGCCGGTGAGTCGGCAACAAACGAACAACCCATGCATGTCCTTCTATTCAGGAAGAATCATACAGTTATTCTGTGGAATGTCATGCAATGCAAATCTAAGAAACCCGCCCTGAACAGTCGCAATGCGGGCAATATGCACCGCATAGGAAGGAGAACAAACAGGGCAGGTAAACTCCAACACAGGCCAAATGAACATACAAAATAGAAGTTTGGTGATAAAGGAATTGTTAAAAACTTATACCATCCACTTACCAAGCCCAACAAAGCATTAACTTCATTAACGATAGAACTAACGTGATTAACAAAAGACAAATGTGGATCAAAACTGACACCAGATCCCTCACTCTGTCCCATCTGGCTAACAAGTTACTACTAACAGAAAACTCGTAGATCAATGGATCCTCGCTTTAAGAGTGCGAGACAAACGTACGCTTATCAACGTTCAGTGTCATATTGTTCGCAATACACCAAGAATTAAAGGGCTGAAAATCTGAGTTCAGTACAGAGCTATCATTATTGTCAGAGATTACACTACACTGTGAGCATATTCTATAATTTTCGAGTTCGCCAGAATGAAGTAGAAATAAAAAGAAACGGTCTCTTATCCCAACTCTGGGGTACCCTAGAAGTGTTTGATATTTAATTAGAAGGAAAACGCCGAAACAGGCACAGAAAGATAGGAAGATATCCCTGGAATCAAAGAAGAAGGAAACCTCGTAAGTTTAAAGACAAGAAACCTATGGTCTATGCTATCAAATGCCTTACTAAAATCGATTAGAGAAACGCAATAGTTAGATTATACCACAAGATTTCTAATGGTTAATTTCCCTTTGATGAAGGTGTGCTGGAAGTACCCCAAGAACGGTCACAATCTTTTAAGACAGACACAGGGATACCGTTAGGACCGGACATCGAATCTTATTTGTCGAAAAGATAGCTGCGAAGAAGCTGGTAAAGAAGTTTGCAGTAGTCAAATGATCTTTAGCGCTTTGATCAACGATATAAATTTACAGAAATAAAACAACCGGGCAGATTCGTGTAAGTGACTAATCCTCATCATTCCGAAAAAGTACAAAACTTCCTCCAAACTTATTTCTAAGATATTAACTCCGTTGCTTAGAAGAGGAAACTGAAATCTTTGAAAGAGTCGGAAACACTGCGAGGTTGTCAGTTCATAAAAAAAATTTAAAATCTGAAAGGGAAAATAACAGAGTACCAGCGCTGTGCCTTAATCCCAATTATTAGATTAGTTTCCAAAAGAATAATTTAAATGCGTTAGAAAAGTAAATTCGTATAAATAAATTGTACATAAATCTATAGAGAATTAATAATTCATTACTTGAGTGAGAAGTTTTATAATTCACATAAATATACTTGATTACTGGGATTTTTCAATTTTATCAATTAATTTTTAACAATTGAAAAAATTTCGAAGTTTTAAGTCAATTTTCTTGATGATACGGAATTTTTTCTCTGGATTTTTGGAACAAGTACGAAAAAAAATGTCAATACACTTTTCTCTCTATCCATTCCACAAAGTAAAGAGACGGAGTTGGATCAATGCGTTGAGCCGCACGACCACCATGCCATGGGCCCCGGGTTCGAGACCGGATCTTCCCGTGAGCTTTTATTAAGAAATTAAAATAATCCACTCTGTCTCCGGGCTGTTTTCTAGCTCGCAGCAATGCAAAAACAAGACTCAAGCTTCCTCACTCCCCTTACCCTATAATTCCCTCCCGACCAAAACCATGTTAACGCATCAAAGGGTTATACTCCTAAGATTTGGCCACATCGTATAAAAAAAATAAAAATTTTTTGTTTTGCAAAAATCTCTTTAAATCTTTTGGGTTCGCAAATTAAATTTAATCATAATAGGTTTATAAATAAGAGGATAGGAGTCCGATGACATACAAATTGTTGATCAGACAGGGCTACGTGGCCCTAGACAAGGGGTGTACCTCACCTATATAAGCGCACTGATAAAGTGAACCGTTTTCGTCCTTGCCAATTAATCAATTTAAAATAAGCAAGTGAAAAAGAGTAAAGAAAAATTTAAGCTCAAAAATTTACAACGGTTGCTTAAACCATAGGTAACTAAAGTGTGACACAAATATTTGTATATTTACTGTTTGTAGATAGGTATCTGGTAAACACAGTGTCAAGCCTATTATTGCATTTTGTCGTGACAGAGTGCAAGTAGAATATGATGGATATACAACTAAACTTTCACCCAATAAAAAATTAGATCGAAATTCGGGAAAGAAAGGTAGCTCTCATTAAAAAAAATATCCAACATATATTTCCTTGTTGATTTTTTGAACAGTATAAAATTTTTTAACAGAAATGAAAAATTACATCTTCCCTTTTACAAAATACATCCATGCATATATTGTTAAATATACAAATATGCGTGCACTGTCAATTAGAAATTCTAACGATATTGAGTATGCTGCTTTAATGGTTACAATTTGTAACAAAATAGCTGTTTAACACGAGCATTTTGCAATAATTATTTGGGAAATTAAATTTAAAATATGTCGAATTCCATCTGCTAAATATTATAGAGTTCATAAATTCTTCGCCTTTCTTAAAAGCGTCCAACAAAAGTGCACGAAGGTATTCTTCATTCCACCTGAGAATAAGGATAAGACGACAAACTAAAAGGTGCAACCAACCCATCCCAAGAACGCATCGTTTTAGGCTCTGAAGCCGCAATGAACCACGCAACCAATGAAGCACAGCCAAAAAGGAGAATTTTCTAATTGATGTGTCGTTTTACGTTTTGTTAATTCTCGACAAGATTTGGCCATTAAGACGATCCCATATCTTTGCCTAAATCTCAGATAAATAAAAAATTTATCCGATCTCCGATTTAACCCCGGTCGGATTTAGTGGCCACTCCAGGCCTCCTTATGTGACTCAGAACAGTGGAAGGAATCGATAAAGACCAAGTTGCGACCGGGTTAAGAATTTATGACCGGGCCTTGTTGTGGCGTCGTTGTCGTCTTCTCATCGTGACTGTTTGTCAACCCAAGACAAACGATCGATCGCTCCGATAGATGCGATCCTAACACCTGAGCTGATGTACTATATACCTGCAATTGGGGAGAGTATTAATTGAGTCGGCTTTTACGTTTGATCGATTTGCCGATGGCTTTCGTGATATCCGATAGCTAAGCCTTTTTGATATCATTCGGTGCTTCTACGATGCGCGCGTTATAAAGGAGGTGCCGACAGCACTATGTCGCATTCTTCGTTAAGCCATCAGAAATTGGACTTAATTGATGGAAGATAGCCAAATTGAATCGGATCAGGATACTTTCCTACGCTGGTGCAAGTGCAGCAGGTACGCATACTTTTAATTGTGAATAAAACATAAATCTTAGTTCTAGTCCCTTGTCTTGTTCTTAAGGATCTTTTCCTATCTTATATCAGGTTGTAAACATGTCTCGTAATTTTCTTGTAAAAAATTGTTAAAGCAATGGTACAGACAAGCAAGGAGTCATTTCATGCAGATCATATCAGCGTAGGCGCCGCCTAAATTGTATGGATTTATGAATGGGACGCCTGCTGCGAAATTGTAAATGAACCACAGGATATCTGCTGGAGGTACGAAGAATGTTGCCTCCTCTGACCACCGAATGACATTTTTGCTAGTGAATTTGAAACGATCAGGTATTTAACTCATTTCCGTCAACTATGGGTCTCAGACAATTCCTCTAGACAACTTGATAAGTGATAGAATATTTTTTAATTAAAGGAAGACGACAACAGCACAGGAAATTTACCTGCTGAAGATATTAAAAAGATTACACTTTTTAGGTAAAGTAATGTGAACCGCAAAAAATTCAATTTAAAATCGTTTAAATAAATGTTACATTTCTTGCACTTAATATAATTTAAATAAACAGAATTCCATTTTAATAACTAATTAAAGGCGAAAGTTTGTATGTGGTGAGGTATGATGGGCTGAATCAAATACAAAACTATAACATCAATTTTCCGATTTTGAACAATACACTTTAATTATTAAAGCAAGAGTCAATAATACACGATACTTGATCAATTAGTTATAACTTTACAATATAAAATTACAAAGTTGTGGTGATGCACTACAGAGATGCAGATCGGGTCGATTGTCTCTCTATAACTAACTGGACTGATAGTGCAGTCTAGTTTTAACAATGATGATTTGCTGGATTACGGTGTCCTCTTGGCAGCAAGCAAAAGAACAGTTTTTTTACTTGATGCAGCTAACGTTTTTGTATTTACAGAGAAGGTAAACATCTAAACTTAATAGAAAGAAAATAGATCAACTGTACATTAAAATAAGAATTTCTTTTCTATTTTCAGGTAATCAAGTTGGAGCCGTAAACACCGAAATTGCAGTGAAAATTCATTTTGGAAATATATTTAAACGAAATTTGCTCAGAAAAACAATCCTCCAAATCTGTCCATGCGCTATGAAGCTAGTTATGCTATGAAGTTGCACAGTTATATACCCGTCGAACTAGAACCTTCTCCTTTTTGGGAAGTCGGTTAAGAAGTAAGCACGCACTTTTTCATTAGAAAAGAATTTTCAGAGCGAAATGTACTATCAATTCTCCCATTCTGCGGTATACAGAATGCAAGGTATACCGAATAAGTTTTTGACTCATTTCAGCTGATCGATTGTGACGTAACGTATCCGCAATGCATGGGATTTAACGAATATTCAGATGTCCAAAAAAATTTGTCCAATAAATGCGGTATAAGTGCGGGCTGATTACGTCACGAATGACGGAACAGACTTTATATCGAGCAAACCTTATATTCTGTTTACCGCTATCCCATTCCAGCTTTCAAGAAGGTAAATGTTTTGGTTCTGTTTTAGCATTTGCTGCTATTTTTGTTCATATGTAATTTTACTTACTGAAAAAATGTATAAGGAAAATTCTTTGGATTTCGTATATTTTGCTATGATTCACTTTAGATTCCGGAAGGTACCTATGCTTTAACCTAACAGGCCGACTAGATTGGAACGGAAGCTATACCATACACTTGGTAAAAGTTGACAGAATGCTGATGAATTTTACCTATAGTGAAGGGATTGTGCAGATTCGGAAAACTCCACACTTGACAGGGCCTCCAACACCATCTTGCGTAGAGGACTAAGTGCAGGTTAATCCGGTATTGTACTGATTGCTGAAGCTTAATTATTGTACGCAATTTAAACATCAAATCAAACGACACTTACCACTTCAAATATAACTTACATATAGTCAAAACTTTGAATCATCACTCATTTTGCAATGGCTACTAGTAAGCGACATATGTCAGACGTAACGCAGAGCATTTTGAGAGTTATTGGTTGCGTACAGAAAACGTTGAATTTTTCTTCGTACAACATTGAGTGCTCATTCACAAGTGCGATTCGTTTAGGGCTTCACGGCACCGAGACTCTGGCACATCTCTGGCTTGGTCTAGTCGAGGTGAAGACGATCTTGCTGTCATCGCAATCTCGGCGGGATAAAGGCCAGTCTCGGTACGATCTCACTCTTGGCAAGATAAAAAAAGGGAATTCTGATATGTCTATGTTTATATGCATTTTCTTCTTATTCCCCTCGGCAAAACAAGGTAGCAAAGGCTCTTCTTTGCTATTGGGGATAAAACACAAATATCTCAAGAAGGAAATAATGTAGAAAGAAGCGACTGAGGAAAGCAGTGAATACTTATATGCCCCATAAATCACACAATTGACATTTTTCGGAACGACATAAAAGCTGAAATAAGTAAAAAGATTGTCCACAATAAAATAATAAAAACTAATATCTCGTCCACTCTCGTCATCTCAATCTCGATCTTAGTATCGCCCTATTACCAATGATATTGGTCTCGCTGCCGGTTCCGGTATCGTTTCGAGACCGGCACCGGCAGCGAGAATTATCTCGAGTATCGTGAAGCCCTAGACTCGTTGCATACGACTGTAATCCTATTGGCTGAAGTCATACAACTGTCACTTGACTTGCTGTCTTGCTCTTGTTTCGGTGCGACGAAAAAATAATGGCAACAATGCGATTTTTTCGCGATTGCTGAACATAACCACACTTATTGGTTTATTTACATCTTTTCTTCGAAGTTTACATCTTCGGAATGTGCCGGAAATCCATCCATAGAAGTAAAAATATTTGGAAAGTTGGAATTTTGGATTTGTATATTTTAAATACAATATAACTTCAAAAGCAATAATTTTGAGCAAAACTTCAACCTTGTGAACGAGCATACGATAAAAATTAGTCGCAGACTGAAACAAAAGTATTCAAAAACTAAGTTACACGGAGTCGTGTCGCGCTCATGAAATAGCAGAAAAGTGTTCAGATTGGTGCAATTAAAGTTATAATCATAAAGGCGACCAGGGGCGGTACGCCTAATGGAGCCAACGGGATCAGAAAAATTTAAGATTTCAAAAAAATTTAAAAATCTGAACTTGCAAAAAAATTCATTTTTAGTTCATTTCACACTTAGTTCATTGCAAATCAACAAGCGATTAATCGCAATACAGGACCAGGGGGTCTATTCGCGTTCTGAGAATACTTATGTACGAAATAAACGCATGATCTGAGCAAGTTTTTCAAAAAATTCAAATAACTTGGAATTGCAAAAACAAATCCAAACTAAACCGTTCAAACTCGAGCAAAGTAAGACGAAGAGCCGAAGGAAATTTTGCTTTTCTTTATTAGAAACTCCGATCGCGTTAAGAAATATTTTAAGATTTCTTACTTCGCTCGAGTTTGAAGGGTTTAGTTTGGAATTTTTTTTGCAATTCCAAGTTATTTAAAAATTTTTGAGATATTTTTCACTGCGGTTCGAATGAGAATATCTATCAAAATTTTATCATTTGAAGAAAATGTTATCACCGATTAAATTTCACGTGATACGAAAGAGAAAAAAAATTGTTTTGAAAGCAGAGCTATTTGATTGATTATTTGGAACTTCATGTGAATTTGTTGTTATCTAAACTAAGAGCAATTTAGCGAATGCATTTTCAAACAAATCGTTGGGTGTCCAAGTCACATTTTCTTAATTTTCCATTACGGCTAAAACACAAGGAGAGTAACACAACAAATGTCGCTCCTAAAACATAATGAACGAGACACGACAAATTATTTGAAAGCTGTCAATATCAAAATCGAAGAGTACCACGAAGAGACATTTTAAAAAAAGTTGTAGAATATAGTACCTTGGCTTGAGCAACATACTGCAATTTACAAAATAGTAGAAGAAATAGAAGAAAATGGTGGGTTCCAATGAAAAACTGTCAAAGGTGTCGTCGGGACAAATTTAGAAATGTTACCAAAATATTTGTCGACGAATTGGCGTGTCGCTCATATTGTGTTTTGTTCTTTAGTCAGAAGACAAAACACAAAATGACAGTTTTATCTGCATTTTTTAATAGTTTGGTACAAATTTCACTAGTTTAAATAAAAATGGACTTGGTCACTTTTACTTCTAAGATAACGGATTGCGGAGATAGAGGAAGAAATCGTGAATTACTGTGGAGCAGTTTGGGTAAACAACTTAATACTCTAGGTGGAGCTAACAAGAATGGGCAGAAGTGGCAAAAATTTTGGCTAGACTTAATCTCTTTACTATACATCTTGTCTTTTATTGCAATATGTTATAATGTTATTTGCAGAGGTGTTTTAAAAAGTAATATATTTCAATAAAACCATCTTTAAGGGTAGGTTCTAGTCGAGCAATTTAAAAAATTAAATCCTTATAGTGTCTAGAATAAGCCTCTAAAACGATTTGACAAAGTTCGGCAAAATATAAAGGTTACAGCCGATTTAGTGTAAACGCGTATCGACCGAAAATCATGCCTACGCGGTCGCGTTAAAGGCAGATACATTGTTGCTTGCTCAGCAGGTATAAAAATTCTTTGATATGGAAGAAACAAACTTGTGTTGTATTGCTAAGATTTTTGAGGCATTAGTTTGTGATACACTAATACTTTCATTGCAAACCTTTTCTTGGAACTTTCCAGCATGGCTTTATGAAAGGTAGGTCTACTGCGACGAACCTACTGGAATTCTCAAATTTCTGCTTATCCAAAATTGAGGCTGGAAAGCAAGTGGATTGTATCTTTACAGATTTTAGCAAGGCTTTCGACAGAATAAGCCACGAAATTTTGATTCACAAGTCAACGGCCCTCGGGTTTCCTTCATTGTTTGTAGACTGGGTTCGTTCTTACCTATTTAATCGGACTCAGCGTGTGTCCTTCCGTGGATCACTATCCAAGTTTATTTTTAATTCCTCTGCCGTACCTCAGGGAAGTCATCTGGGCCCGATTTTATTTATCATATACATCAATGATGTATATTTATTCTTGAAATATTCAAAAATTCTTTGTTATGCTGACGACGCCAAAAGTTTCCGTGTTGTGTCCTCTATTCGAGACTGTAAACTTTTAAATTCTGACTTAGACGCTTTCTACAACTGGTGTTCTGATAACTATCTTCCCCTTAATATTAGTAAGTGTACGTCTATGTCTTTTACTCGTAAAAAGAAACCTCTCGACTTCAACTACACCATGCATGGCTGTGTTCTGGAAAAAATTAATAGGACCAAGGACTTGGGTGTCTAGTTGAACAGTCGTTTTACGTTTGACGATCACATTGATGAGATAGTTATTAAGGCTAATTCTATTTCACGAGCCCGTCACGCCAATGTCTCGGTTTTTTAATTCTCATTTTAACAACATTGATTTCAATCTGTCGAAAAATTCTGTGAAGACCAAACTTTCCTTACTACTCTGTTATTATTTTGTATTAATTATGTATTATTTATTATTTTTCTATTCTTCTAGTTATTGTTTTAACTTAATTATTTTCTAGTTATTTATATTAATTATTGTAATTATTGTGATTCTTATTTTATTTTATAATTATTTATATTTATATACATGTTAAGTAACGAGCCCTTTGATGGATCTTAAATAAATAAAACAGCTGACTAGCTTTAAGAAACAAAAATTATACTTTTTTCCACTTTTTGTCTATGTCAAACTTTAAACTCGTTTTTCTCAAAACCCTGTTTTAAGACACGCCGAGCAGCGTTGCAGTCAAACCGTTCAAGCGATTGACTTCTTTTTTCTTTTATATAAAGATTATTGAATTTAGGGGGCCATGGACCATTTTCAACAAAATATATTAATATTTTTTATTTTTTAAGCACTATGAACAGCAACAAAATGGGTAAGAGGATCAGCTTTTTTGCAAACGGTCGCCATTTTATCAAAAATCACAGAATTTTCTAAAAATGGTCCATGGCCACTCTACTTTGAAAATAACTTTGATCTTTGTGTTTCTGATAAAAGAGGAAGGCAGAATCCTACACGGCGCAGTGCGTTGCACGAGCTACACGGCTCCAGAAGCGCGTGGATATCTCACAACTTTTACAATTTAAAGAATTAAGAAACATTTTTTTGTGAACTTAAGTAAACGTACTAATAACTGAACAAGTAGAATTATACATTATTTACCTTCTTCTGTGAGAAAAAAAATTCATAAGCTTCAGCCATTTTTCAGGCCGCTCAATTAGAACCTATCCTTAAAGTGATCCTGTGGATCTTGGATGTTGCTTTGCAAAGTTCTCATATTACTTTTTTAATATTATAATATAACAGCTCTCAATCAAAAATAAAGAATTCAGCACGAGCATTCAGCGGAACTTTTCAGAAAAGGTACAAGAATCGACAAGCTGAATAAAACGAAATCTTAAAGTAAAAAGTAAAAAGTGGTCGTGAAAACTTTTGTGAAAAACTTGTTATCATTTCATTTTTCACAAAACGCGAATTGATTCCTAGCAATGACAAAGTCCGTACGGAGCCTGAAAATGAGATCTAATCCGAGAGGGAAGAGAAAGAGAAGAGACAAATTTATCTTTTTCTTGTACAAAAATATGTGATTTTGATTTCTGATAATCTTTAAAAATCTTATATATCCTACGAGTAAGAAACTAAATACATGTAGAGCGTGTAAAATCCGTGTACATGAACGTGCTAATATCTACGACTTTTTTGTTCTCATCATTTAACTTAGCTGTCAGCTTTGCTTACATTTTTTTTAACTGAGTTGTCTAGGTGAAATAGTGCTAATTTTATTGTCTCTCAAATATCAAATAAAAATTAAAATTGATTGCAAAGGCCGAAAATATACAACTGTTACGTGTTGTGTCGAAAATATTTCAGAAAAGTCTAAAATTTTAATAATTAGTGACAATGAAGTGTGTGGTACATTATCGGAAAAGTTCAAGGTTATTAAACGCCCCGGGATTTCATTTCACAGGTTAATTAAAGATTATAACTTTCTTTCGTGGTAAAAGTATTTTAACCGATATGAAATAAACTTTTACTCTTATATGAAATAGACACTTTTTGCGTTAAGTTAAGCTTTATTTATATTTGGGCCGGCAGTCATATTGTCTAATTAGCTTAACACAAACGGCTTAGGAGCAATTAAATTTTGCAAGGGGTTAATAGATGAAAACTTTTTTATTAAAATGTTTACTTATTGTCAAATTAATTAGTTACTTCTCTTATTTTAAAAAGACTAATACAGAATGCAAATTTCAATGAATATTGTTTCTTTTAAATTGCATTTTTAAATAGATTTTTACAGAATTTCAAAAATTGCGGCAAGGCCGATATAAATCCATACAAACGTTTTTTCTGCAGTTCGTACTATGTGTGTGCGTGTTAACTTACACCCCTTTAGTACTGACATGGAAATTTTTGCTGTTGGACCATTTAGTATATAATATCCGATTAAGAAATTTGGGGTATTATTTTTTGATGGAAAGAAATTTAGGCGTGTTGAAGTTTTAAAGCAGCAATCCATCTGCGAAATTTAAAATCAATTAAGTAGGAGCATAAAACTTGTGAAGGTGATTTATTCTTGTCACAAATGAATAATTGTATATATTAGTGAACTTAAAAAAATACTTAGTTGTATGAAATTCTTTTGTAGATATTTAGTGGAAGTACTTTAAATGTTTTTAAGTTTTTCTGGTATTTTAAGGGACCGCCCCTCCTAGCGGCTCAACAAATTAAGTTTTCTCGAATTTTTGTGTTAACTAGATTATTTATTTATGATTTGTTCCCTTCCGTCATTGCTTTTAAAATCTATATTTGAATTAAGCGAAATAGTGAGGCCGTGCAAAAACCGATACAGCCATGCCAATTTTTTTTACCTTTCCTTTCCATACTAGATAAATTATGAAGGGTAATATACACTAACGAAGAATATTCCAAAAAGATCGATTTTATTTTATTTGTACATTTGGATAGGGGGCAGTGATTTTTACTTATTATTTAAATTAACATGAAAAAATTTATCTAAGTTAAACATACACATATTTATTTTTTAACTCGGGTCTTTACAAGCTTTCATTGAAAATTTTGTTTTCACTTCAGATTTCACATCCAAAACTAACGTACTGCAATCGTTATAATTTTCGTTCAATTTGCACCTTGTTCTCAATAATCATGATTTTTTCTTTTAATGTTTTAAGCGATTCTTGTGGTTGTAAGGGTGGCGGACAGCAATTTTTAAGCGTTTTCACGAAAAATTTTCAAAGAAATGCATGAAAACATAATATATGTGTAGTATGTTATATAGTTGAATTCGTGCTTCAATAAGATTTAATTTCATATTTTATACGATGTCCTTGTAAAAAAAGTGTCTCCACTTCCAAAAGTATCTCCTAAAGTTAACCCCCCAGAATCAAAATTTTACTGTTTGTACTTCATATCTGTAACTTCTTTCTCTGTGTTAAATTTCAAATTTGTTCGTCGACTAGTTTCAGAGAAAGTCGTCTGGGACAGACGGACGAACGCCGAACTCATTCCAAAAGTGTTCCTTTTTCTCAATTATGATACGGGGCACAACAAATTAAGAAGTTATACAATTGAAATTAAACGTCTGCACGAAAATAGCCGTCCAACAGCGGAATGGCTTCTTCGAAAAAGTTTCGTCGGAAAAAATAACCCAAACATTGTTTCAATCTATAAAGCTATAGGTTTCGTTAGACGTAGCTGTTTTAAACTTTTTTCCCAAAATGTCCTTTAAGCATGACTTTTGCGTCTTTTGAAAGTCTCAAAAATTACTAATTAACAACAAGAAAAACAGAGAAAACAATACGAGAAACGTTAGGTAAAAAATGTTTTTTAAATATTTAAAATGGAAGTGGTTACTACGCTTTACAGGATAAATTTTATTCAAAGCTCATTGTGATACTCGTATGAAAAACTAAAATCTTGAGATTTACCAAACTTCGTCAATTCCAGCCGAATAAGACGTCCTTTCTTCGTCATAGATCATACGTCTCTTTGTCAGAAGGTGTACTATTCGCCGCGAGAGGCAGAGATTTCTCGACTTTTAACATAATATTTTTTACAAACTTTTGAAAATATGTATTTTCAGAAAATGTAAAGAAGAAAATAAATCCCTTTGAACAGCTCACAGTAGTGCCTCTGCCTTAAGGCATCGATAAATACTTTTTTTGCATTCCGTACCTCAAAAAAGGGCCCCTATATTGATCAATCCGTCCGTCTGTAAGTCACAAACGTTTTCTCGACAGCTACGTAGCATAGGAATTTGAAATTTAGCATAATGTTAGGTATCTGTGACGCGCACAGATTTTCACAGTTAAAGATAGTTAATTTTTTTATAATTTTAAATGGTGGATTTGGGCCACCTAAAGAGGTTTTTGTTTTATATCGTTCGAAAGGACTACTTTTAAGGATTCCAAAAAAATATTTGAAAATTTTTGGTTAATTGATTATGAATACGTAGCTCAATATCTGTGAAAACGCTGTTATCTTCCCCTCCTTATCTTCTGGGTTTCTAAAGCTAAGATTTCAATATAATTAGGCTTAATTGGAACTTGATTACAGATAACAGGAAAGTAGCCGCATTGTTTCACAGTTGCTGAAAAAATCAATGTTTTTATGTCAACCTACTAATAAGATCAACTGTTATAAGATCGCTCTTGCATTTGTCTGTTTGAATATTATTAAAATTTGACAATAATGAGCGGTTAGAGTCCAATTCGCTTCTGTCCGATATTTCGTTATACTGGACAATCTATTCGCGATGAGTAAAGTAGACAATTGAAATGAAACTTCTATTACTAAGGTTGGAAGAGAAATTGGAAATAGAACGTCTTGGAGCTTATTAGCCGATTAGATTAGATGGAGTTTCGCATAAGTCAGAAGAATAGGAACAAAAGTCTAAAGTTTACTTATACTTGGTTTAATAGAAAATCTTGGCTATGGAGAGAGCTTGTACCCAAAGGACGTATTTTAAAATATTGAACTAAATAATAAATTGTGATCAATGTAATAATTCCTATATAATAAAATATATTTATATAATATAATCTATATTATATCAATTGTGGCAAAGTTCTCCTCGGCTAAATATTGTGTATCGACCACATAAATTATAAAACTTTAATAGAACGAGTTCCTTCCGACTTTCATTTTTACCTACGACGATGAAACTAAAGTCTCAACTAAATGACAACCATTAAAACAAATTTCAACAAACTTTCGTTGGATGGAGTAAGTGGACATTTTCTTTAAAAACTCGGTTTAAGTGTTTGCAATAGCTGTTTTTTGTGTGTGCGTTATAAAGTACCCTTACTTTGTTTAGTTTACATATGGAGAGAAGTTCCGGAAATTGAGGTGTTTGCTATTATCACCGGAATTCACTGAACACTTCATTTACAGTTTTTCTGAAAAGAAACGCACTTTTCTCTGTTAATGAAATGTGAAATATTCCTTACTTTTTATTTCTCAACTTCACTTCGAACCGGACAAACGTAAGCAAAAGTGACAGCCAATGGAGCAGTTTGGAATCACTTGCCTCCTCATTCCCCGCAGAATATCAAAAATTTGCCATGCTCACACACATGGTATTTATACGTTACGGCCTCTCCTTTAGTTACTTCCTCGTAGGAAAATTCACAATACAGCAAAATACAGTCTGCTTTGTACGAACGTATGAACCCGCTCGAATAGAGTGCAACATTTTTTATCGCGTTTTTCTCGAAACTATGCTTTCCTACTTTTTGAGCAAGCAACAAATTATCTAATTATTATGTAACTTTTACACAATTTTTTATATCTCTTCCCAGTTTTTTGTTATGAAAAATTAAAATTTAAAATTGTCTTAATTTTTGCTTAACGGCTGTCTTTTTTGTATAATTTAATATTCAAAATTTTGCAAAACTGCTCAGTTATTCGAAAGTTTTTGCTATTTACTATAATATGTTTCTTACAGGTTTTTTCAGGCCAATACAACCCTCACAAAACTGCCCACTTTTTGCTACGGTTAGAATTTTTTTTTAGAATAATTATTTTTTTATTATTTTATTTTGTAAAAATAAAAAATTACATCAAAAAAATATATCCCTAATTTAGAAAGTCCATTTTATATCTCTTTCAAATTTTGACTTTATATCTACTAAAGGTTTTCCATGATAATTTTTTCAATTCTAGCCTAAGTTTTTAGAATTCTAGCAAAGAAGCAGGTACGGATCCGGTACCGAAGTAATTTTCCGATCACGATAAATTAGAATAGTGTAGTAGTTTTGATTAATGAAATCCTTTTTAACTTAAATTTCGCACCCTTAGGATTTTGAACCTTCGCCACTTTTCAAAACATGGTTCTCAATTCAAAGACCTCGACAATGCAGTGAGGCGCGGGATTGAATATCGTCAACTGATTATTATCTTTTATTTTTACTTTTGTTGCTTGCATATTTTAATTTACTTATTAATAAAACAACCGATTGTTAAAATATGACAAAATATATTTATTTACTTTAAACACTTTAAATAGTATCTTTATCAATTTCTAAGCGACACCTATCATAAAATAATCGAAACATATCGTATATAACGTATAGGTATAATATCGTACGATTTAAATAATCAATTGCTTATTCTATTAAATGTATTTGTCTCGTTATTATTCATTGCATGCTGCTTAGTATTTTAATGCCATTTAAACTTTTTTACAAAGTAGCAAGGACAGTTCGGCATGAAAGTAAGGTTACATGTATTTGTTTTTAACAAAATAAGACTTCCTGAAATAAATAAATGAATCACTTCGCCTAATGAGTTTCTGGTGACCTTTCCAATTATCGTAATAGCAGTCTACGTCAACGCTATTCATGAACTATGTATTACCAAGCACAGTTTTCTTAGTCATGCTTGTACGAGTAATATAAACAAATACCCCCCAATTAAATTAGTTAGAATTATCACAACAGTAAATGCGACACAGTCCCTATTGTACTAAATAATATTTCGAACTTTTAGTTGTTCTTGTCTTAATTAGCAAATCAAATGAAATTGGAATTCGGGGTTTTTTACGCGGAAACAAAGTCGAATTTTGTTTGGGTATTGTGACTTTAGAGTCGACGAACAGTAGCTTAATCGAACATGATCAAAATTGGTATAATATGCAAATTTTCCGTAACCTTCTTAATTTGTTGACATTTGTCTTCACTTATTGCGAATCATTTTACATATGTTATTCACCAAAATGTCTGGACATTTAGGTAGAAGTTTATTATAAGTGAGTCGTATATGTGAACCTGAAAAAATAAACTGATCGCTATACTGAAGTTATTTTCGGAACTTAAAAGCACTAAAAGTATTCTGTTTTGGACTCGAATGAAAATTTCGAATCTATAAATAACATTACATGTCCTTCAAGAGCTTGGTCATCATTTTTTATGTCATCAATACAATGACAGACTCGCAGATATACATTTGCCATTTTGGTTTTGATAAAGTGAACTTTAACGGCAGAAACTGACGTGCCCTTTCTGACTATTGAACTGCAGAATTGTCAACTAGGATCAAAGATATCGAAAACCGAATAGTGCGAGAGAAACTCATAGATTACGGTAATTGAGGCAACAACATAATTGTAATAATAATTGATTTCCTCAAGTGCAAACGATTAAAAAATCTTATAAATACAATGTAAAGTGGCTAATTTCAAGGATATAAAAGAAAAGACAGTTAATTTGTTATTAACAATACTAATTCAATTAATTAAAGATAAAAAAAGAAACAAGAAAAACAAAAATATAAAAAAGGAATAAAAGAAAGTAAAAATTCCAATAAGATAATAATAAAACGAGCAACAAATAAAACATAATGTCTGAAATTAATCTAATGAAACTCTTCGTGGTGTCTACAGTTCTGACATTACTCAGAATGACGAATGGCTGGAACAAACTACGACCTCTATCCATATCTTGAAAAACATTTTGGAACAAGAAGTTGAAGTCCTCTGGTTGATTGCAAAAACTTTATCACATTATATAAGTATGACGGACTTATAATAGTCAATAATTTATATAGAAATGTAAGCCCACGCTTAGCAAGATATATTTCGATGGAAGCCCAATCGTGATATATGAGAATAACGAGAAAGTTTGTAAACACATCTTATGATATCATTAACTGATCGCATTCCGTTTACTAAATATAAAGCTGTAGAATTTAAAGTGAGGTATAACGGCAGCCCTCACCAAATTTAATCGAAATTCAGTGCTCAAATTTGCACAGCTGATCCAGAACTGACGGAGAATACCATAGTTTAAACCAAGCATTGCACTCACATAATTGCAGCAACTAAACAGAATTTATTTGAACCGAGTCTACATACATTGGTGAGACGTCGTTTCTGTTCTGTTCGATTTGCTGGGATTAAGGGATAGTTTGTTTACGAGAGACCACCAATAGATCTTCAAGAACTCGGTACACACAGTCCTCGACCAGATATATCTACACATCGTCAGCAAATCATTTATATATAGACTAATTAAATTAGGTCCACGGAACGTGTCCTCCTGCACGCCGCTATGAAGAAACGCAAAGCTAGAACAGATATTCCCCACTTTGACAAATTGGTACCCATTTTAAAGCAAATGTTGAAAAAGTTGAACGCTCTGATTGGCTTTTCAAGCAATCTCTTCTGGTAATTTTATAATATTCTGCGTTAACCCCTCAACCCGTTTTCAAGAGGCTTCTATCGGAAAAAGCAACGGTCAATTTCTTCTAGATTCTTCATTTTATGAAAAAATTTCGCCGACCTAGTCGGGCATTATGCAAAATTGATAATCAGTATGAGTTCTTGTTATCCCCTAGACAGACAAATAACAAGCACCAACCCACAGAAACAAAAGCGTAATTTTCTTTAACAATCAAGATGCTATCAAAGCTCTTGATGATCCTCCGAACCGACAGAAAAGTGCTATAATGAACTTTCTATTTAAGGCAGTCTTAAAGATCAAAACTAAAAAAAGTTTTAAAGATGAAAACCAAAAAAAGCAAAGCTTGCATAAGGCAACATTTGCTTCCTGGATCTTAAGTAATAATTTTTTATTTTCAAAATCTTTTCTCGGCGCTAAAATAAAATAAGTAAACGATATTAGATTTGTGGTTTTTATAAAAATTAGGGTTCTCATACCGAAGTCCTTAAGTTTCAAAGTTTTCAGAGGTTGTTTCAGGTTGGGTCATGTACCGGATTTCTCACGTGTAGTATTCATAGTATTCATTCTACCACGGGTACCACGCTTAGATGGTATCCTGCTGGAACTGAAACCTCAGGCTAAGTATCTGGAACTAAATGTAGAAGAAAGGATTGCTAAAGCAAACGTAGCCTTATATAACTGCAACAGACTCTCCGGTGCAAAGTTGTGACTGAAATGGGTATATACAGCAATAATGCGAGTCCATACAAGGATTAGCGGGAATGTGGGTCACAAATTACTCCCTCCCGTGCTCTTGAGAAAATCCTCCATCTCCCCTCTGTGAATCTGTACTCAGAGAACACCAAGCTGAGGGCAATGTTGCGCCTTAAAGAGTCAAAGTTCCTCAAGTCGTGGGGTACGGCTATAGTAGCTGAGGGGAGAGTCTCAACACGACCATTTGTTACATGCTACCGGTGCTTTACAAATTATAAACACGAATAGAAGGCTACAACTCTGCTGGGTAACCAGGCAAAGCGGCATCACCGGAAATGAAAAATTAGTAGCAGTTGTTCTCGCTAAGAAAGGAACTGTAATGCAAGATCAGGAAACGAAACAAATACTTCCGCCAATTCATGGTGTTGGCAAATGTCTCAGGCCGATAGATCTTTCGAAGCTGGGAAGTAACCACAACTTGTCGAATCGCGAAGACTATATGGAGAACCTATGATCAAAAGAATACTTATTGTTTACTTTACCTATCTCAGACTCAATGTAGAACTTTGATATCTACACCGGCCACTATCTTACGGGGGGTACATGCGTTAAAAATTTGTTTTTCCGAAACTGATTTTTGCAAAAGCAACTGTCAGGAATCCAATACAAAAGAAACTGTAGAGCACCTCTTATGTCGCTATCCATCGCTTTCTAGGAAGAAGCGGGAAGGGCTGAAGTCTTAAAGCAAGCCTTGAAAATCAACATAAAACGAATTCTGAAGTTCGCAACGGTGACGGGTTTCTTTGACACTTATAGGGTAGCTCTCCGAGGGATCGCAAAACGAAACCTCTAGGAAGTAGGGCATCTAATTCGTGGTAAGGCTATGGACCCGATGTGATCTGTGCGAAGCTTTCTCGCCACCACCGTAATCTATTCTAACCTTGCATTCATTGTTGTTGTTAGAAATTGAAGTAGCTTTTATTGCGTTTCCTTTTTTTTGCATTAATTATATACAAATATTAAATTTATATTTTTCAGATGATTTCAACACTGGATAATCATCTATTCGTGGAATGGAGGATAACATATCTCTGAGAACCCAGGTATAAGTGATTTTATTTTGTTCGATTTTAGGTAGATCGGACAAGGTGTAAAATTTATTTCACAGTTTTTATTAAAAAGTCATGAAAATCGATCCACGTGCTATAAAGTTAGGCTCCACTCTGCTTACACGCCAGCCAAGGTGCAAACTAACGATGATGCAAACTAATATGTACAAACTTCAGCACTAATTTCACATAGAGGAAAAATTCAAATTCAGGCCCTTTCAAGGTTTTTGTTAAAAGCCGCTGATTTTTTTACGTTTTCTTGGCATAGAGAACAATCTAAACCGACATTTCTCTTCATAAAAGTGTTATAATAAGTCAAACTTTTCCAAATCAGAAAAAAGCAGTCAGGTTATCCCACAGATAGTTGACAAATTTCAAAGATATTTCTCGTACATAGTATCGAAGCACGGCTTCACTACCAACCTTCTTGAATTCCCCAATCAATCACTCCTTGCCGACCATTGAATCGAATAAACAATTAGGCTGCGTATTCACTAATTTTACTAAGCCCTTCGACAGGATCAGCCACTGTATCCTGGTTCACAAGCTTTCACTGCTCGGGTTCCCTTACTGTTTCATAGATTGGTTGTTCTCCTACCTGACTAAGCGTAATCAACGTATTACTTCTGGAGTGCCTTAGGGAAGAATTCTTGGCCCACTTCTCTTGCTGCTTCTGCCAAGCTCCAAAATTGTGTGTTATGCCGATGACAGTAAGATATTTCGTACCGTTCCCGCTCTTCTAAAAACTGACCTCACCACATTTCATCACTGGTGTTCTAGTAACCATTTTTCACTGAACGAGCTTAAGTGCACTGCTATGATCCTCTCCAGCAAAAAATTTTCAATTGTCTTTGACAACTCTATTTCGAGTATACCTAATATGTCCAAGGATTTGGGCGTGGTGCTTAACTCCCACCTATCCCTCGAGGACCACGTAAACTTTATCGTTAGCCGGGTTCGATCGGCATTGAGGTTTGTTAAACAATAGTCCAGGGAACTTGACGATCCCTACTTAAGGCTTTTCAGATCGACACTTCGTAGCCTGCTGTGAGAATTTCAGTTCCTGCCGCTTCCTGCGGAACTAAGAATTCCTTCACGTTCCTTATCGGCGAACTCTGTATGGCATGCATTAGTCTATGGTCTCAATGTCGAATTCGATTAATTACTAGATTAAGGTTTATTTTTAACCGACTTCCCAAAAACAAAGAGGTTCTAAGTTCGACGCGTATTTTTTTTTTTTGTTTATTTATTTTTTTTTTTTTTTTTTTTTTTTTTTTATGTCTGATGATGATTTTGATAATTCTTTTTTTGTTGGGTAGAGTATGTTCACCGATTGGTACCATGTCAAAAAAATTTTTGGTAGGGTGGGGGTGGGGGGTGGGGGTGAAACCTAACTTTGTAACGCGTGGTCCGATTTGGATGGTTCTTTTTTTTTTGTACAGAGTATGATCCCCCATTGCTAATAGGAGAAAACAATTTGACCTAGGGTGGGGGGAGGGGGGGAGGGATAGGCTAACTTTGTAACGCGTGGACCGATTTGGATAATTCTTTTTCTGTTGGGTAGAGTATGTTCCGTGGTTGATACCAGGAGAAAAAAAACTTGGAGGAATGGGGGTGGGGGGTGGGGGTGGAACCTAACTTTGTAACGCGTGGTCCGATTTCGATGGTTCTTTTTCTGTTGTATAGAGTATGATCCCCGAATGCTAATAGGAGAATAATGTGGTCCTATGGTGAAAGGTGTGGGTGGGGGGGAGGGGTAGTCTAACTTCGTAACGCGTGGACCGATTTGGATAATTCTTTTTCTATTGGGTAGAATATGATGCTTGGTTGATACTACGAAAAAACAAATGTTGCTGGGGTGGGGGTGGGGGGGGAACCTAACTTTGTAACGCGTGAATCGATTTGGATGGTTCTTTTGCTGTTGTATAGAGCGTGATCCCCCATTGCTAATAGGAGAATAATTTGGTCCTATGGTGGTGGTGGGGGTGGAGGAGGGGTAGTAACTTCGTAACGCGTGCACCAATTTCGATGATTCCTTTTCTGTTGGGTAGAGTATGTTCCTTGATTGATACCATGAGCAAAAAAGTTTAGTGGAATGGGGGTGGGGTAGGGGGTTATAACTAACTTTTAACGAGTGGACCGATTTGGATGGTTCTTTCTTCGTTGTATAGAGTCGAAGACACTAAAAAGTGAAAAATAAAATAGTTTTAAAAAAAAAAGTTGAACCGACTTCACAAAAAGCGCTAAAAAGCATAAAATAATTTTTAATTTTATATCTATTACGACATTTTGAAGTCGGTGCAAATTAAACAAATAAAACAACTACAGCACCACAATTGAAAATAATACATAATACTAACTGAACGTTTATGTACGGGTTCATAAGAAATGACGATTAAATATTTTTGTTGTAGTTGTTTGGTTTGTTTGATTTGCACCGACTTCAAAATGTCGTAATAGATATAAAATTAAAAATTATTTTATGCTTTTTAGCGCTTTTTGTGAAGTCGGTTCAACTTTTTTTTTTAAAACTATTTTCCTATACCAACTTCATTGTATAAAATTATTGTTTTAGTAGTCAGCTTTGACGAATCCGCAACAAATAAATCAATAAATACTTTTCAAATTTTGCTGGTTTACAAAATTATATTGTAATCCTTATGACATTTATTTTTAGTATCGATACCATGGTATTTCAAAACGAAAAATACATGTCAACCCAGACCATGTCAATACCATCTAAAATGACGTGCTATTCCCACGAATTGTGATTCACCAATTGGATCTAGTATACTACGAATCTAATGACGTCAACATGGTCTTTAAGATTTTAAAGAAAAAGATTTAAAGTTTTAAAACAAAACCTTAATTGAAAGAAGAGCTGTAGAATTGTAAAAGTGTTGGCAGTTTTGGAAATGGAAAACAAAAAACTTTACAATAATGACAACTGTCGGTGAATTGATACAATGCCATAGTGTTGATAATATGGTATCGATACCATATGTGTGTCATTAATATAACAGAAATATGCTCGTTTTTTGTTTTCTTCCTGTTGCATTTTGAAAATATTAAGATTTAGGAAGCCGCACTAACTTTAAAAATTCATAATTTCCATTTGCGACACAGTAGGAATCTCAATCTAGTCTCACTTTAAAGCTTAAGTTTACAACGACAAGAAACATTTAACAGTTTCCCATTCAGCAGTGCTACTTATTTCCATTGTAAAAGTATTGCATCTTTTTTTTAATTCAGCACCAATACCAAAAGGGACTAATAGATACACTTAAAAAGCAAAGGAAGATGAAAAGTGGTATAGAAATTGAATAAATTTTTATCTGATCATCTCTGGAAATAAATACCTATTAGCATTTATTCGGGCTGTGTCTCCAGCATAGGTATGAGATGAAATTAAAAGCATCTTATTCTAGTGCAAAGGGTTCATTAACGTCAAAATAATTAATAGTTTTTTTTAATTTTTTTTCTACGGAATTCTGTCAAATTTGCATAAAATTCTAAAGAAAACAAATTTGTGGAGTTGTTTTTGGAAAAGAGGTTAGGAGCGAAGTAGACAAAATTTAAACCTCAAACCAGAATAAATTTATTGAAGTCGTTGCAATAGTAAAATGTCATCTATAATAAAACGGGGTGACTATGAATTAAGTAAGCTGTTTGTAATCACACAGCGAAATTAACTGAGTAGAAAAAAGAGTAAAATTTAAAATCCCCAAACATTAAACAATGAAACTCACTTTAAGCCCTGAAAATGTTTTTTACTGCACGGTTTACAGCCACTTCACTTTAACAAACATCGTTTAGTGGTAAAAAAACCGGAATAAGTTATTGAGGTGAGCACGATAGAAGGCGTCGTGATTGTAAAACAGCACTTTCCTTAGAAAATTCAGTCATTAACGACACACGCGCTTTACCAAATTTGTCAGGCTTAAATACATATATCTGCGAGGAGAATTTTAAATCGTGTTTTAATTAGCAATCGAATTTCGGGGTCCGGTAACACGTGTGGGAATCACGACTTCAGGTGACAATACGTCGTTATTTTTGTCGCAATCATGATTGTCTGGCCAGTAAGAAAACACAAAAAAATGGTTATTTATGTATGTCCCTTGGCCTGCACTCGGACCTCGAAAAGACAATCCAATTTCGCTACAAATGTCATAAATTAAAATTATGCGATGTGCAGGGAGTAGATCCTCTTGATATTTTGTTGTTCATTTGTTAACATTCTGAAGAAAAACAAAGAGGAGCTGTAAGCAAGAAAATATCGTTTTGCAAGAGACAGCACCATTGCCAACATGATACCCCACAGAGTTAGGTCATAAGTGTCCAGCACGAATAGAGTCTGAACTCCAGAGGACTTCTGCTTTCTTACTGCGATGTCCACCGGGGTACCAAGTGTAAATCCTCCAGCTTGGTTTGACTACAAGAGAAATTTTGTTCGTACAACAAAACAGGGTTATCAGGGCACAAATCCCTTTAAGGTCTTGTGTTCTTCTGGTACGGTAACTGATGAGCAAGTGTCGGACATTGCACTTTTTTAGTACATACCTTCCTTCGGAATTGCTTTGGGAAAACTTTTCATTATGCGAATAGCAAAAAATGGAATTCTCTGAAACTCAGAGGTTTACATTCCAAACTAAAAATTGGTTAAGAGCGTGTTGGGCAAACACATGATAGAGTTATTTCTAAATTTCTGCTACAGTGTTCGCTATAATTTGCGTTAGCTACATTCAGAAATGTTATTTTTAACACATAATTTAGTAATTAGAGGGGACATGCTTTCGTAACGAATTAGAACGCAAATATCTATGAAGCTAAGGGTATTTAAATTTTTTATTTTTTTTATTTGATAGTACAACTCTTCAGGAGTATCTAGTTAAAATTTGAGGTCGATTGGAGCAAAACTGCTGGAGATACAGTGCCTCGCGTCTCCCTCCATTCGATACATCCCATGTACAAAAGAGCAGTGTTAAAACTTTAAACGCGTTTTTCTTAGATTTAGTTTTTTCAAACTCAGTGATCATTTTAACTAAAAGACTATTCGTCTCTTTTTACTTCTAAAAATTGAAAAATTAATAAAATAAACAAAATCTCGACGTTGATATGATGATCACCGCAAAGCAACATTTTTTTTCGTGTATACGAAGATTTCAAGTCAGTCGCTCATTTCACAATATTTTTACCCAAAAATTTAAAGAAGACTTTGAAATGATGTACCTGCTATTATGTTCTTAACTTACAAATAAATTTATATTTACTAGATATTTTTGTTTGTTTATTACAAATTTGCTTAAAATATTAAAAATTACCCAAATCAACTGATTCTGTTGCCCTGGGCCAGTCCTTTGAGTGCATTGAGACAGTTCCAGACAATTCTAGACCCAAATGTATTTGACTCTAGAAACTATTGACACTCAATGGAGTTAATGAAAAAAAAAATTTTTGGGGATTTTTCAACATATGGGATGGTCCGAAAATATTATAGAAGGGACTCCGACCACCAACATACAGACCGAAATTATAATGGTTCCAAGTTGCCCAAGTTACTCTACTATAATGGATACTGCAAAAGAGAAAAATAAAATACAGATGCTTAATTTGTAAGTTAAACTCCCGGTCAAAAGTTAAACAAGTATATATTTTATTTTCAATAACAGGCTACTTAACGAATAAAAAAAGTTCTTCTTAGGTTTGAGATAACAATTCATTAAAGTGTAAGAGCTCTAAGCAGATTTTTCAAATAGAATTCCTTCAATTTTGGATATGATTATTTGATATTCGCTGTATCCTGGCTATTTACTTTGAAATAATTTCTTGCCTCTTTTTGTTTTGTTTCCAATTTAAATTCGTTGAAATAATTTATTCGTGGTATATGGCTATGAAATAGCAACTTAATAAGAAACCACCTGATAAAAAATGACTATGCCTGAATGAAAATCTTTTAAATTTCATAAATGTATAGGGTGCTTTGACCGGAACTGTATATGTATGTATAACCTCGAAAATAATGTGCCTTTTGTCATTTCGTTTGATAAAATTATCTTATTTCTTTGTAGTCAAGTTATAAAAACAATTCTTTAATAGAACAAATGATTTAAACATTTGGCGCTGAAATTTTTTTTATATGATATTGCCAAAGCTCAGAGGATGCCCTATGATGCTAAAGCACAGCCTTTGGAAGAAAGGAATTAAGGTTGAGAGAAGTGAGTTTAGAGGTTGAGTGAAACTTTCGGGCTCATAAATTGAGGGAAAAACAGAAGATGGTATACTGTTGCACATTCGTGTTGTTCTGCTTAGAAAAGATTAGCGAAATTTTGACTGTACGGTCAAATTTGATCTGGAGAGTATATGGGTGGAAACGATTTGAAGCTCTTATATCACGCTTCTATCTATCAGACTAGCAATTTCGTTAGAACAATGGATGTGGCAATAGCGATAGAAAAGTGAGAGACAACTGATATTCCGTCGATGCTCCAGAGAGTCAATGCTCTCACAGATTGAGGGATCGCCAGCAAGTTTAACATCCTTACGCTGGACTTTGACTTATGCGGAAAATGCGATGTGTCCAATTATTGGAATTATATTCAAGGATAGGCCTGAAATGAAAATGAAATATTTCTTCAACTCTGCAGAAACCCCAAGCATTTCATCGCATTTTCAGCGATTGCAAATATATGACCAGTCCAGCTAAGATTGCTGGATATTTCAATACCCAAGATGTTTAGAGAGATCCGTCGACTATAATTTATTGAGGGTGGACTGGGCGCTTTTTAGAGGACGTTAAACAACATTGAGTTTTAGATGCCTTAAACATACACGATTTTCTCTGCCAAAAGCAAGGATCATAGAAACGTTGCTGCTTAATGATCCAAACATGCGTTCTCGGTTGATTTCTGTAGCATTTCCAAGAGAATTTCTTACAAATTTAAAAGAGTACGCCAAATCAAGGGTACTGTCGACGGCAAAACTATAAATAGGATTGTGACTAAGGGATAGAAGGTCATTGAGAAAGAAAAGAAATAATGATTATGGTGAACAAACTGAACCCTGAGGTACACCGACATTTATTTCGTAGGGATCAGATGTAACTCCGTCATCATCAAAATTTTGAAGACAATGATTATAATGCTCCGTTAAAGCCGTTGATAAGATGGTTATTTGCTAGATATATTATCAACTGAGGGTTGATGAGTGATTCAAAACTACGCATCCCAAACCATAGGATGTTTAAGATATAATCGGTTTTTTTAACGCCACACTAATATTTTTGTGGCATTTAGATTAGTGGTTGGTAGAGATGAGGTGGAGAATTGGGCGGAGATAAGACAATAGTCCGAATTCTCCAAGGAAGCAATTAGATAATCGAGTACTTGCCTGGATGCAATGTTAGAAAAAGATTCAAAAGATGCGCGTTGTGTCGTGTAGTATCAGGAGCACATGTCGGACACTCAACCAGTTGCTGTAAATTTAAAAACTCATTAAATAACTCAACGTGTCTACCAGACGGCTTGTGGTAGAAGAATGCCTAAGCCACCGAGTGTTGTGGACGTTGAAATGGTCAGCAAGAAAGATTTCAGAAGAGGGAGATATTTCCAAAATCTTTTCAATATCAGAAGACTTATCAGAAGCTTATCGAAGGAACACACATCGCCAGTGTCAGACATATTTGGGCTGCGGTATAAAAAGCAGAAATAAATTATGTGCCAAAAGAGTTTAAATCTAATCCAGATATAATTAAATTCTGGATTAGTAGAAGAGAATTAAGGGAGATGCGAGAATGGCCTATCATTTCTAATATAAACCGCGATTCCCAGAAGAGAGAAGAGCAGCACTAAGTGATGTTCAGGTATGTGATACTAATTAATATCAGAATTGGAAACAACCTTGCTTTCAGTTATTGCAGAAACAGCCGGATTTTCCGCGATCAAGCGGCACTAAACCGAAAAATGTTTGCTTTTCAAGCCACAAATGTTGCAACAATTAAACAAAAATGTTTGCATAGTTAGTCCCGGTCTTAATTTGCCGGAAAAAAACAAAACAAAATCATGCTCCGACACTGACGAACGGGATCCGAAAATGCGAAGCATAGCCGGACTCACCAGACTGTCTTTTTAATAGAGCATAAAAGTCCTTCCCTTTAAGAAAGATGGCACTAACACTTTTAATAACAATTTCAATTAATAATTTGCTATCTCGAACCGATTAAATTAAATTTTATTTGGGGAGCTGGGAACTCCAGCACATATACATATAAGAACAATTGAATTAATTTGTAATTCGAATTCGGCCCTAATTCCCAAGAAAAAAAAGAAATAATAGCGAATTTGCTTTCGTTTTATTGTTGAACTTCTCTCTGACCTCGTCCAAGTTTCTACGGCCTTCTTTATCTTCTGCTTATCTTCGTTTTTTTCTCCTATTAACTTAACTCATGTCCTTTTCGTAACTCCTTAGCACTTAATCTTTTTTTTTAAGTAAATCTTCTTTTTTCATTGACTTTCTTCACATATCAACGACTCTTCATTTATTTATTTGCAGCCAGGTTGGTAAATATAGTTGAGAATTATTTTCTAAAATCTTGTGTTAAAATAATCTGCTGATTTTCGATTGCACTTGCCCGTGAAAACTTCCGGAAAAAATTAAAACATGTACAACATTTTTAAAGTAAATATAAAAATGTTGTACATGTTTATACGGCATCAAAATTTTCGACAACTGGAAAACGAAATATTGTATACTGATCTATTAAATGTAATGTACCTGTTGTCATGTCTGCTTTGTGCTTAAATTTGACCTTGAGTGCTGTCGCTTGACTTCGTCATTCAGATGCGGTTACTTCTTCATGAATCTTGAATTTGGGTGAAATGATCACTAGAATGTAAACGTTATAATTGGAGTTCTATACAAATATTACCTGCACCATTTAATCGAATCCTCAGGAACTGTTTCCTTCTATTCGCCAAAAAGCGCGTCAGGCATACTATTTTTCTAGAAAGAAGGATACGTTGTATTATGGAAAAAGATAGATATGGATAACACTTAACACGTTTTGATTTTGCACTCCTAATTATTATCACATCAGAATTATTTATCTTTTATAAACATAAACAAATATATCTAAACATGTTATGATTTATGTTAAACGGAAAATCATACTTAGCTTATAAATTAATAGAATGCATATATTACGAATGCAATAACTTAAGACGAAGCTTTTCCTGAGCTGAAATTGTGGGAAAATTTGAAGTAAGTGGAAAATCATATAAATAACTCAAAAATCGAAAATCTCGGGAAAATGGAAGTCAATAGGGGTCAATTACCAATAAATCCGCGGCTTTGGTATGTGAAGCAAGAGGTTCATTTTGTAAACGGCAAATAACATCTCATCACGTCAGGAAAAAAGAAAGGAAAAGTCGACATAGAAAAGGGAAAGGCATGGTTAAAGTTGCAGTTAAGGATTTCGTCAAAAGGAGAAAAAAAGATAAGACGATTTTCTTTTTTTTCTTTTTTTATATAATTTTTCAAGATTGATTGTTTCTTAAAATTTTTTTTTTTAATTTCGCTCTTCACCTATTACTATAAACTTGCGAAAAGCATTACCCACCCCAAACCTGATCTCAGCCAAGTTACATCTGAATTGGTCGTAACAATTAATTCACAACAGTATATCAATTCACAATTCCACAGTCCTGCTATATTAAAAAGTACAATTAAAAGGTCGAGCAAGGTAAAACTCAATAAGGCTTGAACTCAGCTTAAGCGATAAACTAAGTTTAACTTATTTTGATCTTAAGCTCGTATTGTGAAGCCGGCCCTGAGTCTTAGGGGCCGTTCAAGTATTACGTAATGCACGCAGTTTTTTACGTAACGGACCCCCCCCCCCTTTAACGAGCAGTAACGTTTCGCATTACCTCCCCCCCACCCTCCCCCAAACGTTACGTAACACTCAGATGATTATTTTTACCTGAAAATGTCAATTATGTTGCGCAAACTACCGGAATAAGAAGCAATATAAATTAAATTAAATTTTAGCCCATTTTGGCCCTAATGTGTGCGCGTGAAATTCGTACATAATTTGTACATAGTTTAGGTAGTTTTGCAACGGCCGAACTCTTAGAGTCCAAATTGTGGTACTTGGCTTATTGTGGTTATTTGCCTTAAGTCACAAGTTAAGAGTTAGGACTTTTACTTTTAACAAAAACTTAATGTTTCGTCACGTGTTGCTTTAGCCCCCCCCCCTCTAACGCACCGTAATGTTTCACAAGACCCCCCCCCCCCCCCGCACTGCGTGACGTAATACTTGCACAGCCCCTTATGAATAAAAACGTAAAATGTGTGCTAGAAATATTTTTAGTTGCATTATAAATAATGACAAAAAACCTGAATATAACGTAATTTATTGCTGCAAGAATAACAAAAATTTAATCAAATTGTACACAACTCGAGTAGAGAAAGAAATATTAAAATTTCTTTACGCGATCGGGGTTTATGATTAAGAAAAAGCGAAACTTCTTTGACTCTTCCTCAACAGCAGCACCAAAGGTTTAGATTTTCTTTAGCTGCTGGACGCCTTCACAAAATCTGAAAACTAGATGTCATTGAAAACTAGATTGATCACTAAAACTGTCATGCTAACCAATCGGTAAAATAATTATTTATCAAAAATTTTGAAAATGTACAACTCGAGTGAAACTTACGAAACAAAAAAATCATAATACATTTGTATTTCAAATAAAAGAAATGTACAAAACATATACCAAAACCACACTTTACCTGAGTGAATTTACGTAAAAATCAAAAACAAAACTGTTTAAAACTCTAGCAGAGTACAAAATATTAAAATTTCTGAATACGATCGGCGTTTCTGATTACGTTGCGTTTTAAATAGTTTAGCTTTTGGATTTTTAAAATAGAATAGAAAAGTTCGATCGAAGACTCTAGGCAGGGTAATGGGAAAGAAGAGACTTTCTTATGAATACCGTCACTTTCATTGGATCAATGGATAAGTGGCACGATCTAAACGCCATGGATGCAGGCTAGAGCCTCGGCCTGTCCATGAAATTAAATTATACAGCTTATACAGGGTGTGCCAAATTAAGTGGGTTAATAGATCTGCCCTAGTCAAACAAACAATTGTATGGCAGATGAGTGGGAGTTACAGGGTGATTAATAAATTTTCAATTTCAATGGTATGGACATCATTATTTTATTTTTATCTTTTGATCTACTTGCCGAAGCGACATCAAAGAAACTCCGAAACAATACTATCTCAATGGCCTTTACGAAATTGTCAACAATGTTGACCTAACTCCTATAGTTGCAGGTACAGGCACCTCTAAAAATATATAAATAATTTTGCTATTACCTAAAGTTCAGGATTTTTCCGAATTCTCCAAAATTCAAGTAATTAATTCACCTATTTTTTAATTTTATTATATTCCCCATCTTATTACCTTTCCAAAAACGTACAACATTGCAAGGTTGAGAAGGGATTAGAAAAACTTTCTGACGTTCTGTAAAATTCTGATGAAAATTTTGCTATAAAAGAGGGTCAGTCAGCAAGAAAATCGACCAAAGTTGAAAAACAATTCGATAACTCTTGGTTTTCTTAAGCTAAAATTATTAAAAATTGGCAAAATTTACTTTTGAGGGATACGTGGATATAACTTACATTTATAGTGTAGTAGAGGGAAACGATAGAGCGGCTGTACGGAAATATAAAAAGATATTCCTTAATCGAGCCCGAGACGAATCGCAAGATGATAGGGAGTCTATTCAGTTAAAGTTTGGAGACTTCTTCATCCCGCAGGGTGAAGTTATTATGATCATATCCCAGTCCAAAGACTATTAGAAGGAGATTCCGAGAGAAGATTAAAATTTTTCATTTAGCTTCTGGAATGCGATACGGAGAACGGTGCGTTTCTGAGCCGAATTTTGTGGACGGATGAATCGCAGTCCATATCCTCCATACCTGGTCGGACACTAACCCACATAGGACTAGGGGACCTCCTCAGAGCCTAAATTCTAAGCCAATAATTGGACTAGTATCATCGACACCCGTTCATTTAGTCGCAAGTGCTTAATAGCCCAATTTATGCGGACTTTTTGAAGAATACACTGCCAGATCTACTAGAGGACATCCCTATGAATAATCTTAGGGCAATGTTTGACCAACACGACGG
The DNA here is from genome assembly GCA_964036015.1 of Leptarthrus brevirostris. Taxonomy (NCBI): domain Eukaryota; kingdom Metazoa; phylum Arthropoda; class Insecta; order Diptera; family Asilidae; genus Leptarthrus; species Leptarthrus brevirostris. The sequence goes on along the minus strand of OZ038373.1, from coordinate 84,157,834 downwards.
AGCATCAGCTCATTCTGGTATTATTATAAAGTCAATACTGAATGAAAAAGTTCCTGATCGCTGGCTTGGACGAGGTGCGCCGATTCCTTTACCTGCTAAATCTCTAGATATTACTCCATTACGGGGGAGGTTGGCTACAATATACATTAAAGAGGGAATTACAAGAAGGTTATTTTCATGTATAGAAAGCGGCGGAGTACATTTCGAAGAGCCTTTATAGCATTATTATTAGAGAATGGATCAAGGACTATCAGCATCCTTTAGCCTTTGTAACATACTTAGATTAATTGTAATAAGCTTCGAATTCAATAAAAAGCTTTGCAGGGTTAGTTTGTGTTAAATTTCTTTAAATTGCAGATTTTTATTATATTCCCCAAAAGATTTTCTACGAAATCTCTACATCCTTTCTTTACCTGGACAGGTTGTCCTTTTTGAAAAGGTAATAGATGGTCAATTTAATAAAAATAAAAAGCAGGTGTATTAATTACGTGAATTTCGGATAAGATTCGTGAAAATTCTAAGTTTTGTGTAATCGCAAAACAATTTTTAAAGTTTAGAAGTGACTTTACCTGCAATGGTATGAGTTAGTTCAATATTGTTGAGAAATTTAGAAAGATCATTGGGATAGTAGGTTTTTGACGCATGTTTGATGTCGCGTTGAGTAGAATAAAAAATAAAAATAAAATAGTGATGTGCATACCATGAAAATTACAGATTTATGACTTAACCTGTAACTCATCTTCTTGTAGTTCACTTAAATTTATTATTTCATTTTATATATGTTAATGTATTGCCTGCGAATTGCACAATTTTGGAATTTTTCTGCACCAACGAAATATCATTTATATATAATAGAAATAATGTTGAGGCCAGTATTGTGCTTTGTGGAAATCCCTGCTTTACCTTTATTTCATCGTTTATTTTTGTACAGCCTGTCCTTTTATGTCGTCTTAGCACTTCTTTATCAATTTTTTTAAAAAGCAAGGCTTTAATAAGCTCTGAAGTGAGAGCATCAGTGTTCTGCCAGGAGCTCAATATCTACTCCTCTCCAAGACTCCGCAATGACTGCAGCGTCTTTTAAGGCGAGGTTGAGGCTTTACATCCCTTTTTTATTGCTACAGAGCTTTAGAAACTGTAAGCACGAACAGAAAGATGCAACTCTGCCCGCTAAGAGAGGAGCTGTAATGAATGCTCAGAAAGTGGAACAAATAGTTCCTCCAATACATAGTATTGGCAAATTTCTCAATGGTGGGCTGTGAGATATTTCGAAGAGAGGAAGCAACCAAAACGTGTCGAATCGCGAAGACCTATGATTAAAAGAAGATTAATTGGTTAGTTAACCTATCTCGAACTTAAGGTAGAACTTTGGTTAGGATGTACACTGTCCACTGTCTTACAGAGTTATATGCGCTCAGAATTGGTGTTTCCGACACTGATTTGTACAAGCACTGTCAGGAAACCAAGCCAAAAGAACTGCAGAGCACCTCTTATGTCGTTGTCCTGCACTTATAAGGAAAAGCAGGAAGTAGCTGGCAAAAAGGCTTAAAGGAATCCCCGAAAATTAACATTAAAAGAATTCTCAAGTTCCCAACGGAGTATATTGTTTGAGATGTGCTCATTGGATTGTTAATTTTAAAAAAATTGTATTAAAGAAATCGCAATTTTACCCTCTTTTAACTGCTTCGAGATGTATGCAGCCCCTTAAGTTCGCTGTTGAGTTCGCTGATTTTAATCTTTAAATTTAGAAATAATATAAGAAAATAAGAATATCTTTTACTGAAGTATCCAATTGTTACTCCTTCAAACCAATTAAGCTATTTAAAAAGACCGAATGGAGTAAGAACCTTACATAAGAGAAAGAAATTATTATATTATGTACACAATTTACAAATAATAACCTTCTGAGAGGTTCATTACAACGTTAATTAGCGGATTTAATTCCCTGCTGGAAACATTCCTGCAGAGACCCATAATAAACACTGCAGCGAATCCTTGTTCAATACTTGTCTTTGTCTTACTAATTTATTTCTTCCTTGGCCACATCCCAGAGTCTAGACAGAACGGCACTTTTCAAACTCTTTTAAACTTTGTAAATAAAGCAGCTCAAGAGAACAGCAGAAAGATCAAAAGGGCATCCTCCCTACATCGACACCAGACTTAATTTATGTCTCGTCCGCGGAAGAGTTAATTTATATCGGTACCTGATTTCGCCTTGACTCTGAAGATATGTGCTGAGGAATAGAACTTTAGAGGCAATACCCATCAAAACAGAACCTGTACGAATGGTAAAAAAAACGTTCAACTAAAACAGTCCACTGGTTCCTCCTATTTCATTGAAACTGCAGCCAAGTCCGATGATCAGCTCCTCTGATCCATGATCGCACATTGCCTCGTTTGCAGATCTTCCAAGTGACTTCTTCGATGCTCCAAGTATTCATTCTTAACACCAAACTCCGTTGCCCTGGATGTAGACTGTGAAGATATAGAGGATAACCACAAAGTGGCCTCAAAACATTGGTGGAGAAAATACACGTCCCGAAAATAACACGAACAAAAAGGCAACGCTACAAATTCCGGCGCCTAAGCCAAGATCTTGATCCTTCTTTTTATGTGCATTGAGTGTTCTCCGCCAATTCCAGCGATGGAGTATACCCATCGCAAAGCACCTGAATTGCACTTGTCATTTGATTTTGGTCTGCGCCTCGCATCCAATTTATAATTTGAAGACGTCTGTTAGTCCGTAGAAGGCTCCTCAATGGGAATCACTTGGCACCAATCTTATTGTTGCTGAATGCATCTTTTCCTGCTTGTTGCGATGTCTTTTTTCGCTCGTATATCACCGCTTATCATCAGCCTGAGTACGCCTCCGTAGTGTAATAATGGAGACAGCGTGGTGAATTAACTAGCTGCAAAGTGTTTAGCAAAATCAAGAAATTCGCTGGTCAATCTTAAAGAAAAGAGAATCAACCTGGCTCCAAGATACTGGCGAAATAAATCGATGCGTTTGGGTACTCACAACTCTCAATAAAAAGATGGTGACTAGATGGCCACGTTTTGGGCCAGTTCTTCGGATAGTTATCTTGCAATTTTCATTTAACAAACTCATACAGGAAGTTCTCTGGGATGAGGTGTTAATAATACTCCCAGATAAATTCACTTTTAAAACTTAGTCTTCGTGTCACTTTGGTTAGATATCATCTAAGAGATGTTTTCTTTTGGAAATAAATAGGTAACCTTTTTGACTTAGTTACGTTTTATAGTAGATGAAAGAGACATATTTTATCTGAGTAGAATCACACATTTTACATAGTTTGACAGTATTATAAGTTAGGAGCTTTATTTTGCAAACAAATATTGATTACATCAACAACGTCTACTTTACTAGACACATTGAATATAATAATCTTATTTTGGTAGAGACATCTTGTTACATTCTTCGATATATTGATTGTATAAATAACAGTACGTGAAAGTGTCTTTACAACGTACCATTCTGCCCCCGAACTTTGAGTTCTGGAATATCTTAATAGTAGATCGCAGTAGTAGTAGTTCTGGAATATCTTAATAGTAGATCGGCATAGATTTACTTGAGCTTGTTTTAATAGTCAATACATATCTCAGTTAAGTAAGACTTTGAACTCAACATCGCCTTGTTCCCTGCTGACATATAAAATAATTTAATTGTGATGCATGTGAGACATAGCCGTAAAAAGAATAGAATTAGAATTTTGCATAAATTTACAGACCTTTAATTTACGATATGTGCAATGAGATAATATTTCCACCGCGATAATAAAGTCGTTTCACTTCATTAATGAATTAAACATGTTAGCTAAGGTATTAGTGTTCTCAATACATCATAATTAGTTAAAATTGATAGAAAGCTGTTTACATGTAAGAATACTTTCATGCATCACTATCCATCGAGTAGGTAGTACAAAATCCTCTTGAAAAACACAGAAGGACAAATCAATTTTAATCATTTAGAATTTTGAGGACAATTAACGTTTTCACAATTTTAGCTAAGTACAACCCGCGCAACTGGAATACCCTTCACATTTTTCACTATTTAAGTGTATAGAATTAAAAAATAGTTTTAAAAAAAAGTGTAATCGACTTCACAAAAAGCGCTAAAAAGCATAAAATAATTTTTAATTTTATATCCCTTACATTTTGATGCAATGCAAATTAAATAAGCCAAACAACAACAGCAAAAGAATTTAATCGCCCTTCCTTATGATGCCGGTTCAATTTTTTTTAAATTTTTTTATTTTTCACTTTTTAGTATCTTCATATACACGACTCGCTAATAAGAATAAAGCAATTTCAAAAGTTGCAGAGGTACTGCATTTTAAAGAATGGAAACAGAATTATCCAAATCTGGCAACATATTACGAAATTAGTGATACCCTTAGCTTAAAAAATTCTTAACATGACCCTAGTGCGCCCGATCTCTCGTTCGGTCCATCCCTTATGAAGTTAGGGGCCGCCCCTCCTCCAATTCTCACAAAAAACCACAAGTTTTGTCTGAATACAAATACATACTTTATGCATTCAGAAATCAGTCCACGTGTTACAGAGTAGGATAACCGCCCCTCCCCCCAAACCCTAGCAACAGAATGAGGTTCATCCAAATCGGAAGTTAGGTTTCCCTCTCACCCCCTACCCCCACCACCACCTTAAATTTTTTTGACATCGAGGAATATACTCTACCCAACAAAAAAAGAATCATTTCAATTTCGTAACGCGTTGACCGATTTGGATGATTCTTTTTTTGTTGGGAAGATTATGTTCGGATACTGTTGGTACCATGTCAATAATCTGTTTGGAAGGGTGGTAGGTAGGCATACTTTGTAACGCGTGGAACGAACTGCATGATTCCTCTTGTGATGTATAGAGTATGCCCCCCCCCCCCCCCCCCAATAGTACCACAACAAAAAATTATAGGGTGGGTAGGGATGGGAGAACTGAACTTCTTAACGAATATACCGAATTCCATGATTCCTTTATTGCTGAATAGAGTATCTTGCTCCATTTGATGATAACAATTTTGCATCTTAAGTTACTACGGGAAGAGCAGGGAGCAGTCCTCTTATTTTGTAATGCGTGCTCCGATTTTTAAGATCCTTTCCTGCTGTATAGAATACTTTCGCGTACTAGCGCCGTGGCAAGAATTTTGTATCTAACGTAAGGGTGTGAAACGGTGGCTGAGATAAACTTCGTAACGTGTTGCCGGATACTGTTTTCTTACTCTTATATTATACTTTGTTATACGAGCAGCATTTGTCGAGTAGCTTATCTGACATTTGAAGGTCCAAGGTTCAAATCCCACTGTAGCTGTCGCAACAATTTGATTAATTAATTAACAATTTATAATAATTAAATTTAAACAAAAATAAGTTTCTATCTCAACATTTTCTTAATTAAAATACCGTTAATAACATTTATTGCGGTTCAGGATGTATGCCATGACGTATAGTCAAAATATACGTAACCAGAATTTTGTTTAGTATTGAGAACAAATACTTTAATAAAAATTAGAAATCAAGGAAAAGAAACTTTCTGATTAGAAATCACACTACCATAAAACTTTACACACCTAATACTTTTCCAATCAAATATTCACTGGATGTACGAGGTATGTTCAGAAAATCGGGAATTTTTAAATTTCGCGGGTTTTGAGAGTCCGATTGTTTAATTATGTTGGTATATATGCCACTGAAGTATGATAAAATTTTCAGCTGTATTCATCGTTTACTTTGTCTGTGGCAACCGCTAAGGTTATACGTGTTTTTATGAGCTCGGCGATTTTCGTTTGTCAAAAGAAATGGATCAAAGAATTTGTATCAGGATGCCTCCACTGACTCCTGAACTCCTGAACAACTTCCATTCGCCGCTGTTTTTGTTCAAAATTCAACAATTTTGGAACAAATTTTGCTGCCATATTTATAAAATAGGTTATATTTTAAAATAGGTTTATGGATAAGAACAAGAATTGACCATATGCATAAAAATCGTCTATTACTAAGGACGGACAAGTTATCACCCATATAACTTATATCCACCGACGGCGACCCATGGTTGTTTTCTGCTGACAACAGGTATTGATAAAAAGGCCATGACGGTTTCATTGAGAATATCAGTGGTTCGGAATCCACTTTAAATTGTAGGTCCACTTGCAACCGTTTTCTCGAATCGGGTGGAGTTGTTCTCCCGGCCAATTCATGACATGGGCTTACGGGAACTAAAGAGAACGATATCTGAAGATACTAAAAAGTGATAAATAAAGTAGATTAAAAAAAATTTTAACCGACTTTACAAAAAGCGCTACAAAGTTTAAAATAATTATTTAATTTTATATCTACTACTAGTTAACCGCAACCGAAGATACTATATAAAACTACCTAAACATTTCAGCTCGCGAGATCATTAGAAAGGAGAATAAAATACTTTTGTTTGTTTACTTCACACCAATTTAAAAATGTCCTAGTATTTATAATATTAAATATAATTTTATCCTTTTTAGCGCTTTTTGTAAAGTTGGTTAATTTTTTTTAAGCTACTTCTTAATTAAGTAAAATATTTGCTTTTACAAATAAAAACTAGTTGCGTATGCCCGGCGTTGCTCATACTTTTGGTAAGTGAGTGTCGTTTCCTAATATTTTTACTTGTCACTCTCCTCCCGCAAAAACCTGTAGGGGTGCTAGATGTGCCTTAACCCCATAGTATCCAACAACTTCCAAAGTGTGATTGTTCCTCTCAATGATCCCGAAAACTATAACTTCGACATTAACATCGATCAATTTCGATTTTTTTTCTGTCCCTTCCTTCCCGACCCCACGCCTAGGGGTCTCTTACTAGCGTAGTATCTCAACGACACCGAAAACAATAAATTCTCACACTAATATCGATTTCAATTAATTGTACGGGTGACTCTCTTCGCACTTCCATCGCTAGGTGTGTCTTATCACCAAACTATCCAACGGCATCGGGAGTGTCATTATTCATCTTACTGACCCCGAATGTTATGGATTCGTCATACTATGCTATCGGTCGTTTCGATTATTTGTTCATATCAAACCACCCCCCCCCCCCTTCCCCCTTCCGTTTGTAGTAGACGAGACTATACCTAAGACAACACTGAAGGTTCCGTGAAAGTCCCATCGAAATCGGATTAGCCGCATCCGAGATTAGCCCGGGTCGTTTATAACTATTTGTACATGTCACTTTCTTCCCACTCGCATCTATAGGGATGTAATATCACCAAAGTATTTAATGGCATCGGGAGTGTCATCTTACTTACCTCAAAAAGTGTGTATCCATCGGATCCTAGCATAACTATGAACTATCGCCTTGACAAAACAAATATATTGCGAGAATATATGTATATGCGACCTCAATCGGTGAAGCCGTTCAGAACTTACACGATCACTAACAGACGCACCAACGACTTTACACTGTTGTGCTAAACGTTAGCACCGTTCGACGAATTTTTAATATAGTTACTTGTTAATTTACAATGGTAAGGAATACGCTTTAGATGACAAAAAAATCAAAACATTTCATATGTTTGTTTACAAGTTATAAACATAAGAAGTCCAAAAAATGCCTGTGCAAAGCAATAGCACCGTATTGTAATTTATTACGCACGTGGTGTCCTTTGTTTTTGATCACTTCAATACATCTCTGTGGTATTGAATCTGCTAACTTAATAATTATATCTATTGGTACTTTCTCCCACTCCGTTTTGATGGGATCAAACGACAATTTTTTTCTTACCGCAAAATTTCTGTTAAATAATGCTCTAACAGTTTTCGATCGGGTTTAAGTCCGGCGACTGTGGTGGCCAGTCCATGACATGAAGTCCGTTTTTTTTAACCCAATCTTTCACCAACCTCGAAGTGTGTTTCGGGTCGTTATCCTGTTGAAACACCCAATCAATTGACATGACATCTTTTGTATATGACAACATTATCATTTCCAATATATCTTTATATTGGAAACGAGCATTATGCCTAACACTCTCTGAAGAGGTCCGACCCCATTCGCCAAGAAACATCCCCAAACCATTCACCGACATGTTTCACAGGGATCACGCAGTTTCGAGGAGAGAGTCGTTGATCAACAGCTCTCCTCACATATCACATATTGAAGGCCATCGGAACTGAAAAAATTAAATTTACATTACAACATACATATAACTGTGTTACGGCATATTTCGAATTTCCCGCCTTCACCGCTCGCACTAATTTTAATTCAAACTCATCAACGTATTTCTGCGGTGCCATTTTTATCACAAATTACAACATTTCCACAATGTTTATTTAACAAAATGGCAAAATGATCTGGGGCCGTATTTCGCAACTCGATTCGAACTCGAAAGAGCTCGAAATCGCGAAATTCGCATTTGACAACTCGATCTCGAGGGCTTTCGAGTATTTATTCGATGACTTTCTTTTGACCGAGTGTAAAGAAACCACAAATTTAAAATTCAAAAAAGGTAAAATGATTCCGAAAAAGAAACGAATTCTTATAATTTGTCTTTAAAATGAAAATTAGCACCGTTTTTTATATCACTGAAACCACAAAAAATTGCCAAATTGCGGCAACTTGAAAAATTTACCAAATATGAAATATCGATTGAGTCAAGTACACATCAGGCTCGATTCGATGTTCCGAGTCGAATTGCTAACCTAATTAAAATTAAGATAAATTTTTTCATACGGTGCTATGTATTGCTTTGCACAGTCTATTTTCGGACTTCTGTAAGAATTGTGTTTATAACCTGTAAACAAACGAATGAAATGTTGTGATTTTTTTGTCATTTAGAGAATAAGGACAGATTAATCCAACAGCGTATCACTTACCATTGTACCACATGTAGTTTTGAACTATTTATTTATTTATTCATTACAGATTCATCAAATACATAGATTACTACAAAATATATATAAAATTCAAAAACAGAGAATAGAAAACTACTGCCAAATGTAACAGTCGGACATCCAGACAGGGAACACCACATCAGCCAAGGCACTGTCTTAGCAGACACTTCAAATTCCGCCTAGATATGTCCAAGTCGAAACTACCGAAGTGTTGATTGAAGAGACGGCTCATGCATGCCGTAAAGAGTACGGTGGCCTGGGACGAATAGGAAGTCGTGATTCCTCAAGGTGCGTTGAGGTATAGCAAAGTTAACAGCCTCCAGTAATTCCGGTGAATTAATAGTTCCCTGCAAAAGATCGAACATAAATACTATTTTCAAAATATTGCGCCTCATTTCTAGAGAGTTCAAAGAAATTAATCCCAGACGATCGGCATAAGAGGGAAGCACCAAATGATCATTCCAGGGAAGGCGACGTAAGGCAAACCTAAGAAATCTGCGCTGCACCGCCCCGATGCGGTCGACGTGAACGGCAAAGTAAGGGGACCATACAGGGCTAGCATATTCCAAAATAGGTCTAACGAAGGTACAGTATAGAAGCTTGGTCAGGTAGGGATCATCAAGTTCCTTAGACCATCTCTTGATGAAGCCCAGCATCGAGTTAGCCCTAGAAACAATAGAGTCAATATGGTCCTCGAAAGAAAGACGAGAATTGAGGACCACTCCCAAGTCTCTCACCCTGTCAACCCTACCCAAGACAACGCCGCTGATGGAGTAGTCAGAGAGGACAGGATGTCTTCTACGAGAAAAGGTCATAACGGTGCACTTGCTCACATTTAAAGGAAGGCGGTTACGCAGACACCAGTCGCTAAACACCGCCAAATCTGAGTTAAGGAGATTAACATCTAACTCATGAGAAACCGTGCGGAAAATCTTAGCATCATCAGCATAACAGAGAATTTTACTACTGGACAAAAGAAGCGAAACATCGTTGATATGTATGACAAACAGGAGTGGTCCAAGTATACTACCTTGAGGCACCCCCGAGGTGACAAGGATTAGGTCGGAAAGGACTCCACGAAACAAGAAGGAACTAACTAACAAGTATCTATATTAAAAAGTCGTCGCGCGATTACAATGTTCTGCAAAACAGTATATATATGTATATATTAAGAAGATTTATGTAATTGAAATATGCATTTCAGTAAAATATTAGTTCTATTTAACTTATACTTTTATTTAAATAAAATGTTAACTAAATCCTTTTTTATTTAAGGGGCTATCACAGTGTGATTCGAAATCGATGCTTTTAAATGTATAGAATAAAAGATCGAAGTATAAAAGTCATTCCATGTTTAGTTTCGAAAATACAGCTGTCGCCGGGCTATGACAAATAAATTATTAATGCTAAAATGTCACTAGTTGAATTTTTAAACGCGTATTTCCAAACCTACATTTTTTTAAATTTGCTGCCACTGTAACATGAAAAAAATTTATCGTATCCTATAAGTGATTCAAAATTTTGTTTTGCTTGTTAAGGATATGTTTTGTCGTACCATGAACCATGGATATTTTGATTGGACCAAAAATATCAATTTGGCATGTAAAATAAGAACACTTTTTTGACGAAAATTGTATAATCTTTTCAAAACTCTTATAATTTCAATATTTTTTTAAATCCATGGTTGATGGTACGAAAAATTATATTTATTTTAATAAAAATTTGTTTTTTTTTATTCCAGTCAATGTGGAGGCGCCAATCACGGCAGCACTAAACATACTTTTCTCATATGTCCCGTCAACTTCAAAAATTTTTGTGTTTCCAAAAAAACATATATACCCTATATCTTAAATTATTTGATGCAGAAGTTTTCCACAAACGTATTCTAGATAAATATCCTTATTTTTAAGTAGTTACACTGGGATAGTCCCTTAAATTAATATTTTTAAATAATAATTTTACAAAATTAACGATTTTCAAGTTAGTGAGAAAAAATATTATTCATTTCATACAAAGATTGGTTGTTAACAGAGCTAATGATACCCGGGTAACCGGCCACTCGGGTACCCGAAAATACCCGTCACGCACGGGTATTATCCGGGTACCCGTATACCCGATACACACGGGTATTTACCGGGTACTATAGTACTGGGAAGTTAGTATAACTGATAATACTCGGGGTTTCGAGTACCCGGTTAGTCGAGTATCAAGCAATCGACTCAGCAATAGGTATGCTACAGAATAGCTAGTTTCCGCAGTAGTCAGTATAAGTGATAAATTCCTTGATTGGACACACTTTAGTTACTCGTGCATATTCTACTTAATATCAGCATTAATTGCTTTTCGTTTTTCTGAATTACAGATTTTTATAGGGAATTCAGCGGTAACAGGAATTATATAACATGTAATTACACATTAATCTTGAATTATGTTTCTATCCGCTCCATTTTTAGCTTGCACATCTTCATACCTCTGACGTAGTGTTAGGTAATATCATTTTTGTTAACGATGAATTTCTCCAAAATCTGTTATCCGGACAAGCAGCAAAGTATCTGAGAAGCAAAGAAATTTTCACTCATACTTACTACATGGAAACCCGGCAATCCTGTAACATTCTATTCAATCGACTACCCGGATACTCGACTACCAGGGTACTCGGTTACCCGGGTATCATTAGTTCTACGACTATCTGGGTACCCGGGTACGCTGGCAATATCCTTGGGATTGCCCGGGTACCCGCAGAATTTCAAATTCATAGAATTTTTCAAGGAAATCTTCTATGGTTTCCCTGGTGACTAGTCTTATCTGCCGGAAAAAAATACTTGGATATTAGCTAACTAGAAAATTTTATATATTTTTTTCAGACCACCTTACCTCTAAGATAGACAAACTTGGACAAATGTCTGAATCGCTTGACGAGAATTCAAACTGCGTGCTCGAGAGATCTTTGACCTGTGCTTCAGACTCAACTGCCTGTCTGACTCCGCTGACGAGCTTCGTTCATCCATTGACTCTGCTTGTTCTTCCAGTACGACTGTTTCCTCAGCGCTTGCAATAATGGAGGCCATCAGACGGAGTTTCAGGTAGACTAAAGGTGAGCTCCATTAGCCTCAAGGTCTACCAGAAGACTATCACTTCGGTGGAAAACGAGGAACAAGGTGCAACGGTTTCCAATGGGAAAACCACGGAGAAGGACGAAGACCAATGTGTAGCGGCAGTTTCTGTCGAGGAGAAGATGCGCTGCTTAACTTCGCTGTGGAGGATGACACTCTTTCCTTTCCCTGACGTCCCTGAAGTCCTGAGATGCAGGACTTGTTTGTATGTTTATCCACCGACGAAGATGCCAGTAACGAAAGAGAGATCGATTGGAGCAAAACTGCCGGAGATACAGTGGCTCGGGTCTCCCTCCATTCGATACATCCCATTTACAAAAGAGGAGTGTTAAAACTTTAAACGCGTTTTTCTCAGATTTAGTTTTTCAAAGTCGGTGATCACTGTAACTCAAAATCTACCCATTCTATCCTTCTCAAATTTTGCACACTTATACTTTATACATAAATTAAGAGGTAACAATGTCGAGATTTTGTATTTTTTATTATTACAATTAATTTTACAACAAGAAATTCGCCGATTTTTATCAATAAATTTTCATAAATTCAAAAAATTCGTCTTTTTTTACTTCTACAAATTGAAAAGTCAATAAAATAAACAAAATCTCGACGTTGTTACCTCGAGAAACTCATAAACTAACGAAATCTTTTTGGTTTTTTGCCAACATATGATCCAGTAATGAGTTATGATGATCACCGCAAGTATCTTTTTTTTATGTGTATACGAAGATTTCCTGTCAGTCGCTCACTTCACAATATTTTTACCCAAAAATTTAACATTCTTGATTCTGGAAATGTTGTACTATTTTGTCTTTAACTTAAAAATAAATTTATATTTACCCCTTCCCCCCCCCCCAACCGTCATCATTCGAATGGTGGACAACACAGTTACAGAGAAGATGCCAGTGGTTCGGAATCCACTCTAAATTCTACTTTAAAGTCCACTTGCAATCGTTATCTCGAATCAGGTAAAATTCTCCCCTGCCCCGCAAGGGGTTACGGGAACTAGAGAGTGTCTTCGCCTTCGTCTAGCACATAAAGGAGGGAAGCTAGTCCTCGTCCAAAAACCTATGGTCGTTAGAGACAAGGTTTGCGGACTCAAACTCAAGGGATACAAGCTCTTCTACATGTAGACAAAGGAAATGAGGATAAAAAATGTATTAATGTCCTTACCCCTTCTCAATTAAGTGATAAGCTATTTGGCGCACGATGCGGCGGACATCCCTGGTACAACACTAAGGAATGTGCCAGGGAAGCCACTAAACAGAAAACGACGCTGGAAATCGGAGCAGACGCCAACGCACACCACACAGTCTGAGGTAGCTCGGACATCAATGAATTCAGATATGCAACGTGGTACACTCCATCCATTTTATAACAAATTAAAAGGTATCTAAGGAACCATCCTTTTACTACACCTGCATTAAATTCGGAATAGCGCTAAAAACAAGCTTCGAACAAACTCGGACCTCTATAAAACAGTCCTTAGTCTACCTGACGCAGGTCCCTTCTTCTATCGAAAATAGACGAACCATTGAAAAGGTGGTGGACACTCTGACGCTTGCTTGTTCTTGTTCTTGTTCAGATAAGTACCCAAACACACTAGCAGAAGTGTTACAGCAAGCCCTCTCCAAGGTATCATCATCGAGTGATGGGTGTGGTCTGGGCATAAACCCGAATAAGAAGAAGTTAACACTCCTCTCCTCCTCTTCCAGCTATGAATTGCCCTATACTCGTACTAAACGGGGTTATCCTGAAATTGGGTAATCAGGTTAAATATCTAGGTCTTGTTTTGTCCTAGACAGAAAAATTACGTGGAAGCCTAATATCCAAGAAACAGTACGGAAAGCTACAGTTTCGCTGTACTCGTGTATAAGAGCAATAGGGAAAAGATGATCCAGATCAGAGTGGGAGGAAGGTCCACCGCAATGGGGAGAGTCAGTGCATCTCTACACTGACGGCTCCACATTGGAAGGCAGAGTGATGAAGATATCTTTTCGGAAACACAAACCTCGATATTTCATTCCGCTTACCTGAGAACTGTAGCATATTTCAGGTGGAAATCATGGATATAAAAGTAGCCGCAGACCGTCTGAAACATTTAACGCTGCCGATGGATAGCATCTGCATCTTCTCAGATAATCAGGCTCCCTCACTGGAATAAATACAACTTCCCAAACGGTTATAGCATTTCGCTCAGGTTTAAATGACATGGCTGAGCATCTGTAAGTACGGCTCATCTAGGTACCTGGATACAGTGAAATTCCGAGTAACTGTAGACTTAACGAACTAACGAGGAATTTCTCTTCTCGACTCGGACATGAACTACCGAGTTGGAAAGCCCCTAGCCACTTACAAACTGAATATTTCACATACTTTCTTCAAGATTGCAAACGTTAGATGGCAGGAGGAACACACCTGCCTGATCACGCGACAGATATGGCCAAGGCTTAATATAATATAATAACCATTATCGTGCCCGAGGAAATCATACTCCACCTCCTCCAGAACTACTTGGCTCTAGCCAACCGTACGAAACGTGTTTGGCCACCCCTTTTTTAGAAGTTTTTTAAGGAGCTCTAAATGGTTCCCGGCTGCATGATAGCGGTAATCAATTTTTGCTCCAGCCAATATTGTATATTGACTTCCTGACAACTAGATTCCACTGGCGACAGGGAGCTAGCTCGGTTTCACAAAGAGATCTTAAGAGCACTACGGACGTCAAGGTTTTAACGCAGCATATTACGAATAGCTACATCTCACGTATGTCTGTTTCTCCGGATGACTTCTTCCTCTGCCTGATGATTTGTGTTCGATTTCTACCGCCTTCGAGTGTGTATATCACGAGTTCATCACGACACCAACGAGATTGAGCTTGTTCTGATTTCATCGCATACTAGAACTGACCGCGACTCGATTGTTTGTAAACGTATTAACAACAATATCCACGCCGCACGGACATCGGGGTCTGTCTTTTTCTAATTCTTTTAAGGTCCTTGTTCCGGACAGCAGTGATTAACCCTGATTTTGGACCCCTCTGAAGACTACGGTAGTGTTCTGTACGCTGTTCGTCTTAACCTACCCTGTGCATGTGATCTTTTAGAGTTCCTTTGCGTGGTTCTGCGACTCCCTTAAAAGAACAAATTTATCGCCACAGTTTATACTCCACCTGTCTCGTCCCCATTATTTATGAGCAGTTGGCTGCATGCATCCACCATGTTATTGATCTCTTGCTTCCATCAGATGACTTGCTGCTTTTGGGTTACTTCGATATGCCAATTGCGAGTTGGGAATATTCCGCGGATTTTCTGTTAACATCATTCGCGGCTTTTCCGAATTATATACTGGCCTTAATCGATGGAATCGCCTTGATGGATGATGAAATGACCGACGCTGTTAGACTTGGTATTCTCTTCCGATGCCTGTAGCACTCTCGTAAGGCGATGTTAGTCAACCCTTGCTCCTGAGTCAAATCATCATCCAGCGCTTCACGTCGTTTATTGTTATCAATCTGTAGCATTAACTTCTTTTGATTCCAGCAATTGCTGTTAGAACTTTAAAAAGGCTGATCTTTACAAATTCAACGAATGGCTTCTGCAAACTCAACGAATGGCTTCTGGCACCCGCCGACGTCTTCCCTTTATTCCGAAGACTTAGTATTTACGAAGGAACTGTCTTAAAATAAATCTCGAATTTGGCTTGGGTGTTTTGGATTTCTCGTGGGCGTTCTGATGGCGTTCCTGAGTATTTTATCCCACAGTTGCCAATTTATGTTGCATTGGCAGAGGAGTTTTTGAGGCCTTGGTCTGGACGTTCTTTACTTTTACTGCAAACCGTTTCGATTATTCATACTTATCACCCCCCCCCCCCCCCCCTCACCTATCCTCGATTTATTAGAGTCATATTGCCGTGCATTCTTGATATTATTACGAGTGAGTTTAATATATCTTTAGCTACATCTTCTTTTACTTCATTGTGTAAAACCGCCATTGTTTAGCGGTCCGGGCTTATGGCACGACATAGCAGTGGAAGTGCCATATTAAAGGTAGTATCCGACATCACTCAGTCTATTGATAACGATTATATGGCTGTTCTTGTACTGCTCGGTTTTAAGAAGGCTTTTGACTCAGTTAATCACGAGAGGCTACTTGGAAAGCTTGGAGGGTAATTTCACTTCTGATCTTCAGCTGTTTACAGTAATTTTCTATCGTGTCAGTATGTTAGGGTGAGTAGCGACGTTTCTACTCGTCTTCCTGTTGGCTTTGGGGTAACTCAAGGATCAATACTAGGTCCTCTTCTCTGCTCCCTTTAGATAATTACCAACTGCCAACGGTTTTAGGTGTCTCTAAGGTTCAAGTGTATGCCGATGATGGTCAATTCTACCTTGACAGACCACTGGGGCTTCGTGAGGATTGTATTTTCCGAAATTAATGATGATTTGAGGAGAATTGGTCAGTTACGGTTACGCTACCAGCTCCTTTCTGAACCTGAAAATCGTCCAGTAGGTTAATGCACAGATCAAACTTGAATGTGACTAACATTTCGTCATTAAGCAATACCGTCCTACTCCTTGTCAGCCCGGTTAGGAGATTTGCTTTTTGCGGCATGATAGGCCAGATCCCGTTTATTCCTGGTGACTTATATGGCGCAAAAGTTTTAATTGCCCATCCAACCCTATCTTGTGCTACTAGGTAGCTGGCGGAATCCAGGCTTGGTAGCTCAGATCATGCGAGTTATCGGAAAAATACGTGCTCATAAGCAGTTCCAGTGTCTCCCCGCATCAAGAAAGAGGGAACACTGGGACTGCTTGCGAGGGCCTTCCTGAGCCTAGCAGACTCGCTTGCACTCTCAATGGACTCACAGAAAGCCCTCCATGATGCAGAGTTGCCAATTCGGGCGATTTCTCGCCGATTGGGCTACTTGAGCCATCAGTTGGGCGAGAAAATTTTGTTCTCTGCTACTAGGCACTTTTTGGGCGATTTTTTAATTCTTGCTGGGCGCTTTTGGGCGATTTTTCAATTTTTGCTGGTCGCTTTTGGGCTATTTGCTGTAACAGTAACGAATACAAAAGTACACGTAAGTACACGTAAGTGCAAATAGTCACTTCCATTACTAAATAATTAAGAGTATTTTTTGTTTTTCACGTCGCCTCTACCAAAATTTTAAATTTGTGTTACTTGTATCTTTTTTGTAATTAATATTACATTAAAGTTGTAAAAACAACAATTTTAATGAATATAAAATCAAAAGGCGCTTTTTGGACGATTTCAAATAATGGCGCGGCGACTTTGGGCGACTTCAGCTTCACGGCTCGGCGACTTTTGCTCCATACCGTCTGGCATCTCTGCCATGATGTGCGTTTGGCATTTTTAATGCAAAACTCCATTAAAAATACTCTTTAAGACCCCCTCTATAGGCGGTCCAATCCTCAGCTGTTTTTGTTGACTTTGCCCTATTGAAACGCCTCCGCTTTGCGCTTGCACTAAATAATTTCGATTTTAATTCACTCACATTGATTGGCATCGATGATAACAATTAGACTTTGTTTAATATATGTACGATAAACTCTGAATGACATATGCCGTTTGACGTTTGCTGTTTGTCTTTTTGCCGCTTGTCAATTTTTAAATTATGTTAAGATAATATTGTAGAATTGCAGAAAGATTCTTTTAAATACATTCCCCGGTACAACAATCGCGCCACCTAATGTAAGTTAATTGTACTATCCCTATAACGGTATGGCAGCGCATAAAATACGAACAAACAAATATTGATTTTTACATATTAGATTGGGGAAAAATGTTTGCTGCTACTTCCAACTACTTTGATTACTTTTTGCTTGAATAAGGTAACCGCAATAAAAAACAATGACAAGTTTGCTAATTTAAAGTTAAGCTTGGAAAGCGTTCCGCGCAAAAGCGAACCGCGTGAGATTCCGGGCAAAAACGAATCAGAGAAGAACTCCGGGCAAAAACGATTTCACTACAAAAAGTAATACAAAGTTAATGTAGTTAAATAGTTAAGCTGTTTTTGCAGGGATTTTATCTCTGTTTCGTTTTTACCCGGAATCTCACGAGATTCTTTTTAGCGTGGAATACTTTCTAAGCCACTTTTGCTCGGACCTTATAGATGTGTTATTATTATTATTTTTACTCTCAGCCTGTCAATTTTGATGTTCCTCATCAACACCGGCTAATAGGTATGGGCAGTACCGATGCGATATATCAATGTATCGATACTTTCTCCTTCGATATTTAATTTACTCGATAATCATAAGCAAGTATCGATAAATTTTGTTACCGATACTCGTCATAGTATCGCGAAAATTATCTTTTGACCGCAAAGTGAACTGGAGAGAAAAGAGATCATCGCCACGAAAGATTTTTGGTACTTTTAACGCTTTTCTCAAAGATTTGATTAAATGAAAATATACTCGCCATAGTAGGTACCACAAACTTTTTGTCAGTTTTAATATTTTTCAGAATTTTAAAGAATCCAAGTGATTAGTTATCGGCGTATGTTTGATGCTAAAACGTTAAAGGGCTTTAATAAGTATCACAGTAAGTATATACATGGGCGGATTTAGAGGGGCCAGACGGTCACAACCGACCATTCAAAAAACACAAGGAGATTAATTAGGTCGCGCTATAATTAGGTTTGTTTCGTTTTGCGTACACATACGTAGGCGCAAATTATCGCGAGTTGCAAAACCTCCGTAAACTACAAGCCATGAAGTTAGAAATTTTACGCACACACATTAGGGTCTGAATTTCCGACAAATTTACATTGCTTCTTATAGCAGCTGGGGGGTAATTTTTCTTTTCGCTCGTCCTAGTGCCTTAATTATATGAAAAAAATATTTCCGGTTTATCCCGGAATATTTAATGTCAAAAATAAGTAAAGGTAAGATGTCGCCTTGCATTATCTTCTATCGGTGTGGGTAGCCTATAGTCGGGTTGAAAAGGGATGCAGCTCAATCGTAAAGTGTCGAGGAGAGCGATTTTTCTCCACCTGACGCCGACTAAAGAAATACATTCGCAGCAGGATGGCAGAAGATCATTTGGATGGACTGGCTTTAATACATATCCATCACGACATTGCGTCAATGATGAACGCTACAGAAGTACTTGAAATCTTCATCAGAAAACATAAAAGAAAACAATCATTATTAAACATGTAATTCTTCATTATTTTCATTATTAAACCTTTATTATAAGTATATTTCTAACAGTTACTGTTGTATGACATTATTTTACAATTAATCCCAAAGATATAGTGTAATCTTATGAGGACATACATATATATTTTCCAACTTTGCAAGGGTAACATAACCTGATCAGATGAATGATGATAAATCTTATATTTTAATATTATTTACTTTATTTCCGCCATTTTCTACTGGTTACAAGGTAAATTTTCTGTTCATACTTATATAGGAATCTAAAACTAGATGCAGCGGTAAAATGATGCCTTCAAAAAGTGCCGTTTGGAAAGCTTTTAAAAAAGAAATTCAGAATATATAATATAATTTCCTATATGTAGGAAGAATTTAGGACTAGGATGGTAATCGTCTTACATAGGAGCAGGGCCGTCGAGAGTGGCGGGGGGGAGGTCGAAGGGGGTAAACCCCCCAGGCCTGGGCTTTCAAAAGGGGCCCCGTCATATAAGTCATGACCAGAAAAAATTTCCCATTTTAATTATATATATAAAAAAATGTTTCACGACCGAAAAAGTGTTATATACTTACTAGATAGATTTTAAATTCAAACTCACTCATTCGATTGTATATAGGCCTGTAAACGCTTAGTACCGGGCCCGAAATTCCTTTTGCGGGGGCCTCTATGTGGTACAACGGGCCCGAATTTAGTCTCTACGGGCATGCATAGGAGCATCTATCCGAGTTCATTTTTTTAACCACTACAAATGACCAAATGTGGAATTGTCTTACCAAGTGAAATATGATTTTATACTTCTATGGATGAAATCACATTAGATATGATTTTAATTTTGTTGACATAGAGTTATTTGCATATTACATGCGACATCGCAATCGTAATTCAAACGCAAATAATATGTACTTGTGGGTGCGCAAAATGCGTTCTGCAAGATCGAAGAAATTAAAAGTTAATTTTTTGTTTCGTAATGTGACGTTGTTGAAACAGAATAATTTTATATAAAACTGAAATTCAGATTTAACTCATTAACTTGTTTCATATAATTTACATTTATTCGACAACTGGCTTTGGTTATTCTAAATTTGAAAGCTAATATAATAATAATTTAGCAAATGACTTTAAATAAAATTGACTTCTTTATAAAATTATTTTCGTTTGCGTTTTGCACTTTCCCTTAAAGCTGACAAGTTAATATTGCAAATTTCTTGCCTTTTAAAAAATTAAAACCCAGGACATATTAAAAATAGTTATATGCCGCTACTGTACGTTACAATCTGTTTACCCCCCATAACGCTTTCCTAGCAGAAAGTAGATTTTGCTAATACAGATTACATCTTCCCCTTAGGAAAGTAGCAAATAGTGTTCCATAATTCTCCTTCTTGAGAATCGAGTTGTCTCGCTTTAGGATAATGCAATACAACAAAATCAAAATAGTCGTCTTTTAAGCGATGCCAGCGACACTAGTAACCAAACGGAAGTTTTATAAAGTGAAATGGTTTGCCTTGAAAATGGTACTAACTTTAGATAAATTTAATTTAATTTAGCGGAATTCGATGAAAATGGAGCCCATGCCCAGCTAGTAAAATATGACAATCGTTTAAAAACAAATTTTGTTGCAATATCGCTAAGTTTATTAACATATTGTAAGGAAATCTCTCAAGTTCGTACAGAGCACTCAAGCGGCAAAATGTTACACTAATTAACTGGTTGAATGGAAAAAAGATCAAAACGTTGACAAAAAGAAGTGAAAAACTAAAAATAGTGTAAAGTTTCGTGTGTATGCGATTCTCCCAGGTTTCCCCATCGTCTGATTCGCCTTAGCTTCAACTTGGGGAGGCACCCACACAGCATGAAACACTCCTTCTTTCACTTGTGGGGCAGCTGATCCAAGTCGAGTACAAGAGGTGACAACAGTCGCAGCTGTCATGCGCTTTAGTCACGCCCCTATCAAAAGCGCTAAACAAAATGCAGAAAGAAGCCAGGTAAGTGCCGAGGTGATATAACGTATTCATTTTAATTTACACGTTTTATCCCTCCAGTGTCAGCAGTGAAATTCAAGTTTTCTTGTTTTACGTAATTATCACGGTTGCCATGTTCGGAAAACGAAAAGATAAGGAGGAAAAGACACCTGAGTTAATCGCCTTCGAGTGGATGCAGAGGAACCAAGAAAGAGATAGTGAAACACTGATAGTACGCGTGTTTACATGTTCTGTTTGGGAAGGCATTGGACTTCAGCAAAAACATGGTTTCTGCAAATTTTCTTTTCACTTTATGAAATTTCTTATAGGTTGGCTTTTAACAAGGCTATGAAATGGCACAACGTTACCTTTATCGGATAAAGGTAAAACTAGATAAAAAGTGAACCAAATCTTTGTTTAACCTCTGCGTTGAATGGGAAAAACTATTTTCCATGTAACAGGACTTTTCTAATTGATTTTGCCAAACAGAAATTTTAATCCGAGGCCGATACCGTAGTTTGTCAGTGAAAATGTTTAAAAGTGTCACGCCTTCGTTACGATGAGTTCATCCAACACATAATTTGCTGTCACCATTGCAAATGCACCTGAAAATTACCCAACTTCATACACACGTGCGATTTACCAGAAAATACTCGAGATCCATAAAGAACAACGGACAGTAGCAAAGGTCTATCAAAAAGGTAAAAAATGGTCTCTCAAAGCTACCTTAAACAAGGTGTTAATTTAATGTCCAACACACACGAAACCTTGTTGCAACTGCTCCTTAAGAATGACATCTAAAGTTGACTAGAGGTGCCCTATAGAGGGGTTGAATCAAATGTCACTGTGGCCATGCGGGGAACACTGCTAGCAATTTACGTTACAAGAATACGAAGAGGATAAAGGGAGAAATCTAGGCAATGACAATCGCAATTGCATTTGCAACAGGGCGAGGTACATAATACCAGCTTCCCCTTTAATTATAAGGATTGAAATAGGTATGTCAGATTTTCACGGTTCTTTACCCTGCCAAAGATCCCTTCTACAACGTTATATACATCTGGGGAAGTAAACCGATTTAGTTTTGCTGCTTATTTTGCTTTCCCCTTTTTCAGTTATGATTGCATGCTAAGAGAGGAGAACATATTCGTAGCAGGGCTAAGAGGTTACTTCTTTTTATCATCGATCTCTTTCTAGATTCCCCTAGCAGTAGAGTAGGAGTGTGTGCGAAGCCCTTTTTATATATATTCCTGTTTGCTGAATCTTGGCAGGACCGAAAATCGGTTGAAAACGGCTCGGCAGCAAGAAAATCACTTCCGAAAGCTTGTGCTTCCTCCAGATTTAAATTTTTTGTGGCGTGGAGCTGCTCGGTTGGGATTTCAAGATTTTTAAGTAAATGTGTCTGGTTTCTGGCTTAATTCGTTCAAATGGAAACATTGAACCCCTTTCAAGGACTTTGGTCTTCGCGAGTCGTTGATTTTTCGGATCTTTTCAAAGTGGCGCTTTTATGTTTCTCTGCAAACAGCGAGACTTGTTTTGTTCGATAAGTGCTTGGACGGCTGAGATCAAAGCAAATGTCCGCTACACGCGAAAACGACTGATTGTGTTTGCTCGAAAAATATTGATAAGATTTTTATCATTGCAAGAAATGTTTTTCCGAAGGTTTCAAAATGGAATCGATGTTAAATACTGCGATAAATGACGCAAATTACCGCAATCAGAGTCTTTATCACCCGTGACAAGTTGTTGTCTGTCGTGTAATTAGGAGAAAAACTTGAAAGCAATCTATTTTGTTAAAAAAAAAACGACAATTGAAAATATTTCTTAAGACGTGACTCAGCTTTCTGTTTCAACCAAATATAATTGGTTGTCATTGGTATCATTTAATTAAATAGGAACGACTTGTGGAACTAACGTTTGACGCCTTTCAACGTTCTTCGTTAAGTATTTCCCCTTTAACTGACTTTTCACCTTGAGCCAATAAAATTAAGGCGAAGTGGTAAATTTCCAATTACCATTAAATAGAGATTATGATTCCATAAGAAATACTCACTTAATTATAATTACAATTACTCGATAATGGTAATTAGGCTTTTCAAATATGATTACTATACCTACCCGGTAAGAAAATAAGACAACCTGCATATTGTCATAATTGCTGCAGCTAGGTGTAATCTAGTCAGTTAAGTGTCTGATCTAGTTCAGTGAACTAGTCCAATTCTATATTTGTAAAAGATTTTTCTTTTCTTTTTTTCCGACGAGAGACAGCCAATCATGAATAGCGGCAAAACTATAAAAGCACTTGCTCTAATTTAAAATTGTATTAACAACTTAAATTTTACTTGACAAACAAAGGTAAGTTATTCATGATTAGGTGACAAAATTAGGTAAGGATACCGTTAGTTTTTCACGGTCGAAAAAAAGGCAGTGTGTAGGGTAGGGAGAAGGTGGCGGCGAGGACTTTCTTATATTAACATCGCCCATTTTAAAGCAGACCCAAGCTGAATAGGAATGGTATTAGAATAGAAATTGTTCTTAAGCACTATGTCACATTGTTTCGGAGTTTTAACAGTATTTGTAGGGAGGGTAAATTTGACGAATCCTCAAATTTTAAGGACGATTGGATTGAGGTTTGAAAGGAGTCGACCTAAGAAAGTGTTTCACATGATTAGAAGCAGGGCCCTATCTAGCTATCCAGCAGCTCCGGACAAAAATTATATTCGCCGCCCTTTACACTACCACCATATAAGC
The DNA here is from genome assembly GCA_964036015.1 of Leptarthrus brevirostris. Classification (NCBI taxonomy): domain Eukaryota; kingdom Metazoa; phylum Arthropoda; class Insecta; order Diptera; family Asilidae; genus Leptarthrus; species Leptarthrus brevirostris. Next base: position 84,133,955 of record OZ038373.1, on the reverse strand, counting down.
CATGAGCTTGCTATTCCAAAGATAGGATGTTATATATGTGATATTGTTGGAATTGTATAATATTCATACATGTCAGTCTACTGGGGCTTCTGAACAAGTATACAGAAGTTCATGAAAGTATGTATGTATGTTTGTAAGTAAATATGTATATCTGTTAAAGAATTTCTCTGAAACTACTGAATGGATTGAAATATTTTTTTATCGACATGTGTATCTTTCAACTTCATCATCATCATCAACCTGTTTGGACACACTGCTGGGCATAGGCCTCTTTTCCCTTGTGCCATTTTTCCCTATCTCGGGCTAATCTTGCCTACGTATGGCTCTTTAACTTAGGGAACAATAAACATTCTTCATCAAAATCGTTTCAGAAGTTAAAGAGATTAGGACCAAACTGTGTAAATTATGAAGTCGGTTTATAGAGTAAATACCGAGTTACTACTAATAAAATTATTTAACTTGGGTTCATGGAAAATTTTTAAAGTGGATATCATCCTATTTAAGGGGAAGGAAGCAATTTGTTCGTATATCGAATACAACTTCTAAAATCATCAAAGTATCATCAGGTGTTCCTCAAGGTAGCCACTGCGGACCCATCTTGTGCCTTCTCTTTATAAATGATGTTGTAAAATGTTTTTCAGTTGCTCGCTGCTTAATATTTGCGGATGACCTACAACTTTTTCATGAAATACGTTCAAATGAATGTTGCCTTTTACTACAAAATGATCTTGATAGTTTAGCTGACTGGTGCGAGTCAAATAATCTTTCTTTGAATAGCTCCAAGTGTTCGGTTTTATCTTTTCATCGTTCTTTAAGTCCCATCAAGATCATTTAAACTATTCGGCTTTATAAGGAGAAGAAGTCGAGATTTTAAGGATCCATTTACCATGAAGTCGCTCTATGTGTCTAAAGTCAGACCAATTTTAGAATATGCTTGTGTGGTTTGGAGTCCAGGCTATCAAAATCATTTTAACAGGCTTGAATCTGTGCAAAAATCAGTTACACGTTCTTTGTGTTGCAAACGTCAATATTGGAGAGATAATATTCCTTCATATGAATCCCGAAGGTTGTTGTTTAGTTTACAAAAATTAAGCTTCAGACGTGATTGCTATCGATATATATTTGTTAAAGATATTTTATGTTATGATATTAATTGTCCAGAGTTACTTAATTTGATCAATATATATGTGAGTGAGAGAATAATGCGATCAAGAAGTTTGTTATATGCTCCTTTCCATACAACTTATTACTGTCGTCATGAAACCATATCAATGTGTATGTTAAAAGTTAATGAGTTTGCAGTGAATTATTTGCTATTGAAAATATTAAATATTGAAATATATAAATCTAGACATTTAGGAGTTATAAGTTAGTTAACTTAATGCAATAGTCTGTAAGACAGGCCCGTAGAGACAAAATTCGGGCGCGGGGGGGTACCACATACGGGCCCCCCGCGAAACGAATTTCTGGCCCGGCACTTAGCGTTTACGGGCCCATATACAATCGAATGATTGACTTTCAGTTTAAAATCTGTCTAGTATAGTACACTTTTTCGATCGTGAAGCATTTTTTTATATAAATAATTAAAATGGAAAAAAAATTCCTGTTGATGACTTAGATGACGGGGCCCCTTTCAAAGCCCGGGCCCGGGGGGTTTACCCCTTCGCCCCCCCCTGTCGGCGGCCCTGCTGTAAGATGTAGATTCTGTAAACTGAAATAAATACGTATTTAAGTTATACTATTTATGATAAGGTTTATAAGGTACGTATAAAAAAACACAAGAAATTTAAATTTAATGCATATAAAAAAAACACATAATTATGTAACGCTACAATACGAATCAGTCATTCTTAAAAATAATCAAATTAGGTAAATAAAACATTTTTTCTGAGAATATTAAACTCTACCTTGTAATTAAAATAATTTTCTTCGCACTTTTTGCTCTACAAAATTTTTAATAATTTGTGGTAAATTTATACTGTCACAAACCTTATGTTCTATTGAAATTATAGCCAATCCAGATAATCTATTCTGTGTCAAGGTGGATTGCAGATAATTTTTTATTATTTTTTATTTAGAAAAGCTCCTTTCACCACTTCCAACTGTTACTGGCAAAGTTAAAAGAATAAGTGATAAGTGTAAAATTTCGAATTATAGACCAATTGCTAATCTAAGTTGTATATTAAAGATTTTTGAGGCACTTATTTGCGATGTTCTATACTTCCACTGCAAGCCAGTTTTGCAGCCGTTTTAACATGGCTTCATTAGGGGCAAATCAACTACCACCAATTTCTTGGAATTTTCAAACTTCTGTATTTCTGCAATTGAAGGTGGTAAGCAAGTTGATTGTATTTTTACTGACTTCAGCAAGGCTTTCGATAGAATAAATCATAGAATTCTAGTTCTCAAATTCTCTCTTCTCGGGTTTCCACAAGTTTTTGTGAATTACATTCACTCGTACTTATCTGAACGCACTAAGCGGGTTTCTTTTCGTGGAGCTCTGTCTGATGTTATTTTTAACAATTCCGGTGTACCGCAGGGATCCCACCTCGGGCCATTGTTATTTATAATTTATATCAATGACGTATCTACGATTGTGTCTCACTCAAATATTCTTTGTTATGCCGACGACGCTAAGTTATTTCGCACTGTGTTTGACAATGCCGGTTGCCTACTTTTAAATTCTGACTTGGACGCCTATCAGAATTGGTGTTCCATTCCATTCTCACGAAAAAGGTCTACCTTTCAATTTAACTTTACCACAGAGTTACTTGAACAAGAGTTACTAAGGCTAAGGAAATAGGTGTCTGGCTCAATTCCCAATTTTCTTTCGAGGATCATTTTGATGCCAGAGTCAACAAGGCTAATATGACTCTTGGTTTCGTGAAGAGGTGGTCAACGGAATTTGATGACCCTTACATTGCAAAGCTTTTATATTGCACTTTTGTCAGGCCTATTCTGGAATATGCCTCTTCAGTTTGGTCACCGCTCTATGTGACACATATCAATCGCATTGAAGCTGTTTAAGGGAGGTTCGTTAGGTTCGCTCTTCGAGGCCTTCCTTGGAATAACTTCCGTATATTGCCTCCTTATGTTGATAGACTTGATTGAATTCCTGCAGTTGGATACACTTGAAAAGAGACGACGCAACGCAAAAATTCTTTTAGTTTTCGACTGCATTCGGGGGTCCATAGATTCTTCTGTTCTCTTGGCTTGTTTTGGCATGTCGGTTCCGGCTCGCTCCTTGAGGAATCACGACTTTCTTCAGATACCTTTTCATCGTACTAATTATGGATTAAATGAGCCTATCCCATCGATGTCCCCATTTTTTAATTCCTCTTTTGATTGCATTGATTTTCATCTATCGCGAAATCAAGTGAGGAGTCAGCTTTGTTGAGGTTACTTTTTACTTTACAATTTATGCTTTTTATGTACCTTTTATACACTTCAGCACTTTTATGTTCTGTATATATATTCTCTCATTATCTTTGATTTTATATAGTTTATTATATTGTTCTTATTTAGTTTTTTTTGTAGTAATCAGCATTTTTATGAAATATTGTAAATAAATAAATTATCAGAAGTAGCTTGAAAAGCTAAGCTATTTTTGGCCAACACTTTGATGATTGAGGCAATACGTAACAAAACTCCATTCCAGTGTTCTATTTCTGATTTAATTAATCTCTGTGACTCGGCATCTATTGTAGACTCGATTTGAGCCTACGTGAAAGTTCGACCCAAGATTTTACAGTTTCTACATGGTTTCGTGATGTCTCATGAGATTTAAGCACATCACCTACATGCTTCCTCCAGATAGACTTGAAGTTGTAGTTGTATTAAATATTTTAGAGCAAAAGCAATACACCGAATTTGTTGCGACAGAATAAACAAGCCATCTTTCAAAATTTCTTCACCGTTATTATGCTTACACTTTTAATATTTCGAAGTAAACCTTTGACCATTGTTATCTCGTGGAAATTCAAATTCATACAGTGGGTCAGGAGAACCTCTATACTCTATTTACCAAATATATTCTTTCTGCATCTGCCACATAGCTGGGTCGACATCTAAAAAAGACGTTGATCCTGCAAAAACACTTGTAGTTGCAATAGCACCTTCACCTGCAATAGCGCTTGACCCAGAAGTAGAAGCATCAGGTTCACAGATTATATTGGGATCGGGCGTATGTTCCTCATGTGGTTTAAGCGGAGCCGCAGCTACGACATTGGTTTCACGTATGGGTGACGATGGGTTGTTAACCTCACCTTTCTTCAAAAAGGACTCTAATTCCCCTGCTTGATTTTGTCGCTCTGCATCTTTTTCGAGTCTTCGTTTTTTATTTGGTATCCCGACAATCGTGATCTACTGTCAGCCATTCTATTCCGTAAACAACAAAAATATTAATTAAATTCAAATAGATGTAATAACCTTACTAATATTATAAATTCGAATTCTGTCTGTCTATATGTTCCATTTTTTCGCTTAAACCGCTGAATCAATTTTGAGATAAATTGGACTTTGGAAAAGGACATAGGCTACTTTTTACCGCAGAAAAGTTACTCATTCCCACGAGAATGGTGTGTGTGTGAACGAAGCCGCAGGCGACTGCTAGTAAGCATATAAATAACAAATTGGTGAGGCACCTTCTTGAGATAGTTGGTTATAAAATTAAATTGAATTTTGAATAGTCAATTATACGGGTGTTACTCTGGACGACGGACATATTAAAGGACGTGTTAATTTAGGTTTACGTCGTACGGATAAAAAAAATACGGTTGTACTCGAGTCACAGATGAGAATTAACAAGTCGAACGAGGAGCAATGTTAGTGTTCGCGCGAGTAATGTACATATTTAAAACATTTTTTAACAGACCTTGCGGACAATATTAAATTAAAACTATTTACTAACAGGGACGAAAAGAACACTTTTTAGCAAGGTGTGTTTACGTATTTTTTTACGTAGGAACTATAGATTTATTTTATATTGCCACCAATATTCACGCCACGTTTAAATTTAAGAACAGAACTTATAGACTTGGCATATCTTTCGCTTAAATAGATGAAACACTTTAATTAGTAAGTTTTTTCATGGCTACCGCTACACTATTTACAAATGTGTGCAATTGGTCTCCAGCACAGAACAGTTTTACCAGGAGTCTTCAGAAAAACTAATGAAAAGATAATACAATTTTTGCTTATATATGATATTTTAGGGATTCCCATAAAATGTCGCGTTGCAGGAATGTAGGATAAAAGGGTATTCCGCCAAAAATATTATAGTACTATATACAAACTACCGGAAATAATTACTTATCTCAACGTTTGTGGGGAATCCCCGTCAAACATAAACGGAACGAAAAGGGTTGCCAGTTCAGAAAAGTAAGATCGGTAAAAAATTCGGTAGAATTTCATTACATATCAAAAGAGTTGGTTCCTTCTTTCCTATTTAGGTATTTTTTCTCCTTTCTTTCGGCTTGGCTTGCTTAAGTGCTGTCTTATAATTTTCTTAGGAGACAGAATTAGGAAAATTATAAGATAAGATAGCACTTTAAAATATCTTGGTCCATCTAAAGACTTACAGCCGATAAAGTACCATTTTTTTTAACCTGTTAACTGCTAACAAAATATTTACATATGTAGAAAATAAATAAATCAAATATTTCAAGAAGTTTTCTTATTATTCTTTTCAAAATCAGCAAGTAAGTATATATACTATTATCTCTCGATCATCGATGTCATAGCTTTCTTTTGAACTGCTACTGCACTCATAATTCGGCTACGTTTACAAACCCCACCAAACTAAATTGTGGAAATTCGAAGTGTTACCATATGGCCACGCTAGGATTTAATGAATAAAATGACGTAAAACGTAATGCGTTCCATATATTATTTTCAAAAATTCAATGACGAAATAAGTCGTCATGCCATGCCTATTGGACGAAATATTTCGTCATACCCAGTTAACAGATTAAAGAAAAAACTTCGTGCAACTGCCCGGCGCCCTCAATTTTGCCGCCTCTCATTTTACCGCTCTGGCCATTTGCCCGGCTTGCCCCCTTAGATCTGGCCCTGATAAGAAGCCAATTTAAGAACTAACTAACTCCTCAATAATAATTCATTTATTGTAAATCTGATTTTGCGAAAAGAAATATAAAAAGTTGATGGGATATCGTAAAAAAAATTATACAGACTTATTTGTAAAAAGTCGTTTTTTTAACATTTAAAGTTCTGAAACTATTACAAATATAGAATTGAGATCATTCGGAGATCCGTCAACTTTTCGATTTTTTACAGCCCAAAAACCAGGTGACCCTGAAAGTAACAATTACCCAATAAAATATGTACGAGAGCAAATTGACTAGACTTAAAAAAATAATGAGCAGAAAGACAAAAAAAATATGAACCACACATCTATTATTAACTCTCTCCCTCTCTCTCTCTCTAATGAATAAAATGACGTAAAACGTAATGTGTTCCATATATTATTTTCAAAAATTCAATGACGAAATAAGTCGTCATGCCATGCCATTCTCTAGCTCTCGAAAGCCCGTGTGTGGCGGGAGAACTTCACCAGATCCGAGACAACGATTGCAAGTGGACCTGCACTTTAAAGTGGATTCCGAACCACTGGCATATTCTCTGCAAGCCCTATGGGTTTTTCTTTATCGTAATCTGTTTTCAGCTGAAAACAACCATGAATCGCCGCCGGTGCGATTATAATCTAAAACCTTCGGATTCGTAGACCGATACGTAAGCACTTACTCCACCGACGACTTATGATTAACTAAGGAAATGTAAATGTTTTTTGAAGCATCTGCGAGATTCCACCAGCTGTATATTTGGAGGTAGGAGATTCCATTTACGGAAAACTCGGACAAAGCAAGATTGCTCACCAATCAATCGAAACTAGAGGCCCCTGTTCGATTGCAGGCACTGTAGTTTATCGTTGTAACCGCTAACGCTGTTTCTTGCAATCTAACTAAAGAAGAAACGTTTTCACTACCCAGGGTCCGACCCGTGCGATGGGGAGGGGGCATCTAACTTCATTAAAAAATAAAGAAAAGAGCTATACAAAGAAAACTATCAACAAATGGATGTATATAAACTATGATACATATATTATACAATTAAAAAATATGGTCACATACATTTAGGTTATTTCTTTCAAAAATTTCAGTCTAATTTTTCCTAATCAAGAAGATCAGAAAATTTTAAAAACCGTCCTGGGGGGGTCTGAACCCCCCCCCCCCCCCCTCGTGCGCACGGCCCTGACCAGGGCAGCCGCAAGATTACTGTTGAGTAGGAAATACTAGTGTAGAATAATTTTATGACTAACAATGAGAAGTGATTTTAAGATAAGGGAAATTATAAATAAATGCCTACTTGTATTAGCAAGATTAATTTCGTACTAAAATAAGTTGCATGAAGAAGTATTAGAAGTGATAATATGACAATAAAGAAATATTAGCTTAATTGTACGCCTAAAATCAAACATCACACAATTTATATACACCATCGCAGATAACAGCACACATTCACACTCTTCTCACACTCACAATATGGCAGCGCGCTTGCGTCGCTCGCGCTTAGTTACCCTTTTAACAACACACATTCACACCATTCACTATACACATTCATTATTGGCGTGCGCACTCGAATTCTTCGGGTGCAGTCGCATTCTTCATCACATTCAGCTATGCTTCTTACTACACACAAGCACATCTCCATTTGTACACATACACTTTTTCCGTGACACATCGCATTCACGCGGTCCCACTCTTCATCACAGAAATGTAAGTACGCTTCGCCGCAAGGGTTGCTTCGCTCGTCATTGAATGCAGCCACAATCTTCAATAGTGCAAGACAAATCTAAGCTATATATAATACCTGCGCATCATCAGTAAGACGCAATATACATGTTATTACCCAGTCCATGTGCAGGATTTGGTCCTGCGGAGGGGGGGGGGGGGGATATATAATTTCTTTAAAAAAAATAAAGGAGCTCTAAAAAGAAAACTATCAACAAATGGATGTACATCAAATGTGATATATTATGCAATTAAAAAATATGGTCATATACATTTTAGGTTATTTTTTTAGTATTTGAGTCAAATTTTTCCTAATCAAGAAGTACAGAAAATTTTAAAAACCCTCGTGGAGGGTTTTTTTTCTTAATAGCAGACATAATCATGGTGATGTAAGGAATTCCCTCATATGTTAATCACAGAAATTGTAGATCGGGCAACGTACGCTAACGTCAAGGTTCATGAGAGTTTTTGGCACGCACGAAATGAGAGGGACAAAAGAGAAGAGATGGTAAGGCTGGCCAGGCAAGGAGGTCTAGAAAATATAAAAAGATAAAAAAAAGGAACATAGGAAGAAAACCACATAGGAAGGAAAACGGTAAAGTGTAAAAGAAATTAAAGGAATAAAGAAGAGACGATATTGACTCGGTATCAAGGAAATACAAGTTAGCGCAATAAGTTGATAAGAAATTGGGTAATCAAGGAATTAGAGATCTAGGTAATAGAAGTTAGTATAGTTAGTAAATTTCAAAGTAGATTTAAGAAATGTTCAATAACAATTAAATGAATAAATCTGTTAAAGAAGTACCAGTAACTGAATTGACTAATGCAGATATATGGGAGGCACAGGCAATCGTACCACATCGTGAAATGCTACTGACAATCTCCGTTGATACACGTAATCTAAATTCCTAAGATAAAGCTGCCATAAGTAAAATACGGGATTGTTCTTGTTGCTCATGAAAATGGCTGCAAAACGTGAACCCCGTGGTCAATCTAGCTCCCAAAGTATTTATTGAATCAACATAATTTAAGTGGAATTATTTACAGTGGTTGGTGGAAGGTTGGATATATCAATGTTTCGTCTATAAGTAGTAATAAAATGTGATTTAGACGGGTTTAGAGATACCTTATTAATCATTGACCATCTATACAAGCGCTGCAGGTCACCATTTAACCGTTGCGCACAGTCTTCGATTAGTCCAATTGGCCGACGAAGGTATATCTGAACATCATCTGCATAAAGGTGAATTGATGAATAATAGTGGAGCAAGCACCGCTCCTTGAGGTACACCGGCTTGAAAAACAATTTTTACTAGAGAAGGAGTACTGCAACTGAACAGTTTAACTGCGGCTAGATAAAAATCTACCAATTACGATTGTTTTGTAAAACTGAGAACCATAAATTAATGATATTACAAATATCTTTCTGTAAAAATAACTATGACAAGCGGTATTCGTTTTGTTATAAAAAATGTTAAAAGAGAACTAATTTTCGATAATTTTCACTTCTCCTTTTGTATTTTAAAAAGTGAGAGATGGCGACTTGGAAACTTTGCACTGTACGGGTAGTTTGAAATATTATAAAAGCTCTGCAGTTTTCAATAAATGAGAGTAGCTCACAGATCTAGGTTAACTACTGTAAATGAAAAGTCAATTTTTTTTACAAGTTGAGCACGACTGCTCTTTGGAACGTCCTTAAGACAACATGACATTGACGATATTGGCTCATTAAGACCATAATTAGTATGGTGAAATGAAATAGGAGTTTCTCAAGGAGCGACATAAAATAGAAATATTGAAGCTAGAAAAAAGAGAGGGCGACTCAATTAAACCCTGCAAACAATCGGAAGCAAAAACAGTTTTGGAGTTGTTTCGTCGAGTTTCTAGAAGAGAATCGAGCCTTAAAAGTTTAAGTCTGCCTGAATAAGGTGGTACAACAAGTGGGTTGTCCCACGACAGCCCACGAAGAGCAAACCGTACGACCCGATCAATATGTATATTTTGAAAAGAAGACCAAACACAACAGACATACTGTAGAATTGTGCAATAAAGTAGTCACGTAATATAAGGATTATGAAATTCCTTTGCCCACCTTTTAATATAGCCTGATGTCTAATTAGTCTTGTTTACTATCGCGTCGATATTGTCTGCAAAGGTAAAGCGACAATTTAACCACATTCCCAGATCTTTGGTTTTGGCAAATCTATTTAAAACATCGGCATTGATGATATAGCTGAAATTAAACAAAAGCGGTATACATTTATTAATATTAAGGGAGAGAGAGCATATAAGTCAACGTTTCGAGCAGAAAATTAACAACACGAAAGATCTTGGTGTCGTCAGCATAACATAAAATTTTTGAATTCGTCAAGGACACAGATAAAACGTTAATGTAAATAATAAATAAAACTGGACCGTAATAACTTTCTTGGAGTACGCCTGAAGTATTGAGAATAGCTTCAGATAGAGACCCGCGAAACAATACACGCTGAGTGCGAGACTTCAAATAAGAGCGAAGCCAGTCAATAATTAAGGAAGGGAACCCAAGGACATTTATTTAGCTTCAATCTCAGACAAGCAGAGGTTAGAGAATTCCAACATGTTTGTGGTAGTTGACTTACCCTTAACAAAACCGTGCTGAAAGGAACCAAGGAAAGGCTTAGAATGAAAGTAACGAACCTTACAAACTAAAGCTTCAAAAACTTTACCAATACCACACAAATTGGAGATGGGTCGATAATTCGTTATGTCGTCGTTATTACCATTCTTGTGAAGGCGGATAATCATAGGCGATTTTCTAAAATTGAGAAAGACGCCATAAGTCATAGATAGATTAAATAAATAGAACAAAATACGGACAACAGAACAATAACTCAACTTAGCTCAACTAATTAACCCAGAAACCGTCGTCAGTACTTAAGAAAGGAGGCGAGAAATCCATCCGTACCACATGAAATACAGATCTCTCATCTCCAAGGAAGTTGATGAAAACTTAATCAAGTGAGTAAAATCATTAAAATTAATATCACAGTTGTTGTCAAAAAAAGCTGTCTTAAAAAAAATCACCGAAGAGATTTGAGATAACTGCAAGCTCGCTACTTTCGCGAGCATCGTTTAGAGTTCACAAATTTCCAAAACTATCTTGGCTCTTTATGTAAACTATCTTTTTCAAGTCTACTTGAAGCAAAAATCGAATATCGATTCTGCCGACTTGATCAAGCCTGCAGCGTCATGCATATTTGAACGTGTGTATGAGCGGTTCAAGAAACAGGATCAAAGGAGAAAGCGCAGTGAAGTGCACAGGGACCAACGGAACCATGCAGCGTGTGACCACAGTACCACTGAGGTCAGTGGTTAACAAAAAATTAAGAAACTTGCCAGTCATTCGAAACACCACTGCACTGCGTCAATCCAGAAAAAGCAAAGGCATCAACACAGCAGAAAGCCTGCTGAGATATAGATGTATGTAGTGAAAGCAAACCATCCAAGTCAGGAGAAAGTTCCCAATTGACACTCAGCGGATTATAGTCGCCTAAAATCACGAATTTATCACACGGGCGTAAAGTGTCAGATAATGTGTGGATCTGAGAGGCCAAAAGCCCGTAAGTGCTCAGATCCGAACCTGAAAGAAACATACCGCCTCCGACAGGAACAATCAACGTCATAACAGGAACTGGAAGATCCAACGAAGAGGCAAATCGTCTTGCATCGGAGACCGGTTACATTTATGTAATAGAAGGACTTCTCGCTGATAAGTTTTTTTACGAAGTCGTATTATTCTTATTAGAATCTGAACGGTGTCTAGGGATGAATGGATCCAACCGGCCAAATATCCTGAGAGCCTATACTGTTAAATAAAGCCTCCGGAATGATGATCTTGAAAGCAGCGCACAATGAGCCAGCACGGTTGCGAGATTTGTCGATACGCCCACAGTTTGTAACCTCCCGAAATATGCCGCAGTGTAGCGAGAAGTGGCAGGCGACATCCCTCTCAGTTGTGTCAAGATGGATTCGAACGAAGATGCATTGCGAAAGAACAGTAAGTCTTAATGCGGATGCATCTGCAACTGTGGCAGAACCAGATGAATTGCTCTTTTGAGCAGCTCTCCAGATTGGCTTATCGAGTATCAATTAGTATCGATCGAGATGGCAGCAGCAGAAGACAGAGTGGCCGAAGGCGAGGTTGCAGTCAAATCAGATGGAGCCACAATATCTTGGTATTGCCAGGAGCCTTGCGCTCTATTTTTCACCTGCAGCGGCGCTGATCACCAGTTGTTGCAGAAACTGGACCCTCCGAGTAAGAAAGAGTAGAGTATACGCCCGTAGTAATGCCTGAAACCAAATTTTCAATGTCGCGGGCCATAGAACTCAGTAAATCCGAGTTTTTAGCGGCATTCGCAGACCAGGCTCTTAACTGTTACTTACTGTTACTAGCCGACAAATATCCTCCACAAGTTGCAGACACCAATGATATCTTAAAAAAAAATATCGTGTGAATTGAAATTTAACGTGTCAGCTTGTCAGCTTGGTTACAATTTTCTAAACTTCTTGATTAGGAAAAATTTTACTGAAATACTAAAAAATAACCTAAAATGTATATGAAATTAAATAACCCATACACACCGCTATATCAAAGTCGCACTGAATAGAGGGATGAAACTAGCCGAGAAATATACGACAAGATCTTACTAAAATTAATTAATCCAGGCGAAAATTGCCTACACTTAGGCGTTGATTCACAACAGTTTTGCGGTAGGCAAATCAATAAATTTTTATTTAAGCGGGAGACGAATTGAAATGTGAGGTTAATGATGCAATTGAAATTAAAATTATAGCAGGAACAAATAGATCACCAGCTCCGTAGAGCACATGACAGGTAAGATAGCGAAGTAATCAATCAGAAACTCAGCAGCATGGCCGAACCAGGTAATGAATAAGATCCGCCGCGGCTCAAATACTTAAATCAAGGCAGTGTCTATTTACCACCCTCAAATTGCCGTGTAATTTCTGTGAACACGGAACATTTAGTCGCTTTATTAACTGAAAGGTTTGCATCTAGAACAGGCTGTGATAAACTATTACCAGTAATATGAATATGGAATTGAATATTTGCGCTTATCGTGTACTTACGTGTAGCTCCGTGTATTTCCGAGTACACGGCAATTTCAGAGTGGTAAATAGACACTTCCTTAAATCAAATTCATGCTTCACCGGTAAACAAGCAATAAAAGAAAATAACAAATGCTATACAGGCCATGAAAAAATTGTAAAAAAAAACGCACACAAAAAAATTAAATAATTAGATAACACTTTTATTACGGCTTATGTATGAAAATATTAATTACTTTTAAGAAACCAATAAAACTACAGCAAAGGGGACATGGTGGCTTCATATTTCAAAATTTTTTTTTTTTTTTAAAATGGAATATTTTCAAAGAAAACTAAAAGATATCTTCATCAAACTATGGATATATATATTTTTTGATTGTTGAAGTACACAATTTCTAATTCTAATTTTATGTCGATTTATTTGCCTGCTTCAATTTAAAAAAACAAACATCAAAAATTCACAGTGGAAGTTATTACGGTTCAATGGAACGTGTGAAAAAAATGGGTTCCTATCGTTATGAAAAGGACTACAAGGAAAAATTTCCGCCTAAAAATAAAAAAAAATGCGAATTTTTTTCCATATAAATCAAAAAGTGTGATCGGGATATCTTTTTGTTTTCTTTGAAAATATTCCATTTAAAAAAAAATTTAATTTTTGAAATTTGAACCTGTCATGTCCCTTTAATTCAATATTTCTATCATACTGGACAAACGTCTTTTTAACCGACTTCCCAAAAACAAAGAAGTTCTAAGTTCGATGCGTATTTTTTTTTGTTTTTTTTTATGTCTGACCGGGCATAACTTCGTAACCCGTTGACCGATTTTGATGATTCTTTTTTTGTTGGGTAGAGTATGTTCACCGATTGGTACCATATCAAAAAAATTTTTTGTAGGGTGGGGGTGGGGAGTGGGGGTGAAACCTAACTTTGTACTGCGTGGTCCGATTTGGATGGTTCTTTTTTGTTGTACAGAGTATGATCCCCCATTGCTAATAGGAAAAAAAATTGGTCTAGGGCGGGGGGAGGGGGGAGGGGTAGTCTAACTTTGTAATGGGTGGACCGATTTGGATAATTCTTTTTCTGTTGGGTAGAGTATGTTCCGTGATTGATACCAGGTGAAAAAAAAGGTTGTGGTGGAGGGTGGGGGTGGAACCTAACTTTGTAACGCGAGGTCCGATTTCAATGGTTCTTTTTCTGTTGTATAGAGTATGATCCCCCATTGCTAATAGGAGAATAATTTGGTCCTATGGTGAAAGGTGTGGGTGGGGGGATTGGTACTCTATCTTCGTAACGCGTGGACTGATTTGGATAATTCTTTTTCTATTGGGTAGAATATGTTCCTTGGTTGATACTACGAGAAAACGAATGTAGCGGGGGAGGGGGTGGGAGAAGAGTGGTGGAACCTAACTTTGTAACGCGTGGATAGATTTGGATGCTTCTTTTGCTGTTGTATAGAGTGTAATCCCCCATTGCTAATAGGAGAATTATTTGGTCCTATGGTGGGGGTGGGGGAGGGGGAGGGGTAGTAACTTTGTAACTCGTCGACCGATTTCGATGATTCCTTTTCTGTTCGGTAGAGTATGTTCCTTGATTGATACCATGAGAAAAAAAGTTTAGTAGAATGGGGGTGAGGTAGGGGTTAAAACTAACTTTTCACGCGTGGACCGATTTGGATGGTTCTTTCTTCGTTGTATAGAGTAGAAGACACTAAAAAGTGAAAAATAAAATAGTTTTTAAAAAAAAGTTGAACCGACTTCACAAAAAGCGCTAAAAAGCATAAAATAATTTTTAATTTTATATCTATTACGACATTTTGAAGTCGGTGCACATTAAACAAATAAAAGAACTACATAACCACAATTGAAAATAATACATAATACTACCTGAACGTTTCATCTTACGGGATCATAAGAAATGACGATTAAATATTTTTGTTGTAGTTGTTTGGTTTGTTTGATTTGCCACCGACTTCAAAATGTCGTAATAGATATAAAATTAAAAATTATTTTATGCTTTTTAGCGCTTTTTGTGAAGTCGGTTCAACTTTTTTTTAAAAAACTATTTTATTAAAGGTCAACTCCTCACATTCCCAGGCATTGAAGAAGCAATAAAAAACTCTCATGGAGTTGTTAAATAGCGACTCCACCACCAGTTTAGCCCACCCTATCGTTTTTGAATAACGTTGGACATCGAAACTATACCTATGTTACCGTTTCAATTCAATTCAATTCAATTTACAATACTATCAAATATTATAAAACTAAAAGAAGAAGAAAAAAAAACTAATATAACAAGCAATCCAAAAGAAAATTATTACCAAGTAAGAAAAGAAAAAAAAAAATAAACGTTTCTAAAGCGACAAAACAAAGAATCAAAAACTACAGAAGGAATAATTATAAAATTTGTAGCTTAATCTAACTATAGTAGAAACTGTGTTACAAACATGGTTAATTCACGATGAATTTATAAGGTAACGTTTCAGCTCATTTTTAAAATCCCGTCCCCGATCCCGCCCTCTGATGTTAACAGGAAGAGAATTCCACAAACGAGAAATAACAGTGAAATAAGAACGTTGCCCAACTACATAATGCGCTCGAGGAGTCAGAAGGCTGACATGACGTGACGAGTTCAAGAAACGCAAGTGATCATATAGATACGTAGGAGACTTACTTAGACTTCAGCCATGTTTCACATGGAAAGGTGTAAACACAATTGCGACGACTCGAGCGAACAATTGCCAACGATCGACTAAAATTCGCTGTAAAAAGTTGAAGTCGTTAAAGTTGGATCAAAATTATTGCAGCGGCGATGAAGAATTTTAAAAACGAAGAAGAAGAATTTGACATTTGTTTGAAATCTGTTCAAAGTGCATTAAAGTGTTATTTACGGTGATTTTTTGTAGAATGAATTTTATTATTGAATTATAATTTTGTACTTTTTCACTACTGACGCCAAAAAATTTCAAATACAGAATACAGATACATGGAGATCACTTTCAGTACTTCAAAATGGTTTCATATATCACGTTTATTATGACAGTACCTACTGCGACGACCGACTACCAAATTAGAAAATTGCTCTATTTCGATGACTAGTTCTTCGTTAGTGGGTAGTTGGCAGTTCCAATTTTGTGCATTACCATTTAGGGGACTTTTCTTTCCTAATTGAAAAAAATACACTTTTTAATTTTTTTTGCATTTTTATAAAATATATTAAGAATATAAAACAATTATTTTTTTTGCATTTTTAGTACATTTTGACCACTGCAGAAGGCGTCTTCGAAAGGATACTTTTTAACGGCTCCACAGTTTTTGGGCTTCCTGTAACTGATAGAGTAAAAATTCAAACTGGATTTTATTCATAAGACTAAAAAAACATTTTATTTTTAATATTTTTAACATTTTATAAAAAAATTTCTGAAAAATAAAAAAAATCTATGTTTTGAGGGCAAACTCCCTGTATAAAAAAATAGGGGTGTGTAACATAATATTTTTAAAGGTTTAGTTACTAGTATTTTTTTATAACGAACCAAATGGTTTTTAGATAATTAATATCCGTTGAGTGTTTTTCGAGAAAAGAGTGGAGCCAATTTAGAAAACGTGATTTTGAGAAAAACGCGTTTAAAGATTTTGTAACATAATTTTTGCATATAAAACGCTCATAACTAATTTACAGATATAGGTATAACTTTTTTCCAATACGAATTTCTTAAAACGGTTTTAGGGCAGTATTTCTGTGATGTTTAGGAACACTTTTATGTAAAAAAAAATCGCATATTTTGAACTTTTTGAAAAGAAAAGTCCCCTTAAACGTTGCACTTTCGAATTTTTGACAGCGGACATTTTTATTCGTTGGTCGGTGGTCGTCGCAATTGTGTTTCATACTTAAGTAATCGTCTTTCCGTTGCCATCAGCATATATTGGAAATCGGCAGAGATACATAGCGGAGGAAAAAGTCTTAGAAGTGGTGCATATTTCACAAACGACGCAATGGTTCACATTGAATATAATAAAAAGTATTAGAAAAACAAATAGAGATAAACTGAAAATAATAGGTGCTTTCGCGCGATCTGAGACAAGTGAGATAACTGAGAATTCTCAGTTGTCTCAGTTGAAATGTGCTTTCGCGAAACCGTCTCAGTTCATTTTGAGCCACATAAAATTTCCATACACATATTGAGCAACTGAGCAAGTGAGACTGGGTTTTCACGTCTCAGTTGACTCAGTTAAAGAATATTAACTAGTACCGGTGAATTTTTTAAAAATATGCCTTTATTTATATTTTGGTAGCTGCTATTTGCGTCAACGGACGAAATAGTGTCCTTAGCAATCAGAAAGCAATATTATTTTCTAAATTTCAAATTGAAAAAATTCGTTACATTAACAGCTGTACAAATTGACATTTCCTGAACTGAACTTGCTCAAAGTTTTAAAAAGAAAAAAAGAAGATTACCGAGTCAAGTTCAATACTCGAAATTAAACTGAAAATTACTGATAACTAAGCTCCAACGCTTCCATCTGTAGCTACAGATCCACAAGCAGCGATGCTTGACTCTACCATTAGTGTCTCACCCATTAAGTCCTGACAGTACACATTGTTTCAACTTTTTTCAATCCCCATAAAATCGTCGAAAACTGCCTGAAAAAAATTTTACACCAAGCAATATCGGCGTAAAATTTCCTGAACTTTCCGAATCCGCTGTTAGTTTTTTAGAAAAATTAGATCTAGATAAGTTATGTTTGATTTTTTATCAAAAATTCACATTTTGTAATTT
Source organism: Leptarthrus brevirostris (assembly GCA_964036015.1). NCBI lineage: Eukaryota > Metazoa > Arthropoda > Insecta > Diptera > Asilidae > Leptarthrus > Leptarthrus brevirostris. Next base: position 84,116,265 of record OZ038373.1, on the reverse strand, counting down.
TTAAACCGAATTTGACGAGGAGTGTTGTTGTACATCGTGTCCTCGGACCTTTTTCTTAAATGTTCACGTATTTGCATATGAAAATTCAAAATAGCGTGAAAATTTTATGCAATATAGCATCTATTTTATGTAAAAATTAATTTCTAATGGATTCACGTGAAAATTTGCACAGGAGGGTTTTTTTGGGTTGCTGATTACGAATTTGAGGTTGGATTTGAAAAATGCAAAATGGAATTCGGTTGAAAATATTGCATTTTTTGAAAGAAAAACCAAACATAACTTATCTAAATCAAATTTTTCTAAAAAACTAACAGCGGATTCGGAAAGTTCTGTAAATTTACGTCGATATTGCTTGGCTTAAAATTTGTTTCAGGCAGTGTTCGATGATTTTATGGGGATTGAAAAAACTTGAAACAATGTGTCCTGTCAGGACTTAATGGGTTTTGAGCTAGATGTAATAAACACTGTTGCGTGTAAAAGTGAATCATTTTAAACAATTATTCCTAAAGATTATCGCTTTGCATAGTATACTAGTTTAATTACTTCTAGGCAAACTTTTTTTATGCATAAATTCTGCCATCAGCTGTGAACGATGGAGAGATTTGTTTAAGGAGTACTTTATAGTTCTTGAATTTTTGCAGAAATGCACACTGTTCCCTAGCAGAATAAAATTTTAAGAGATCATTCTGGTTTATCATTTTCAAAAAATCTATTTTTTTTTGCATTTTTCAAATATATCTAAAAGTATTGTGTTGAAAAGTAAAATGATCGGATCAGTCTAACTATATTATTTTCCGATCTTTACGTAGCCACTTCTACTACCTGAGTGCGCTTAAAAAAACTTTAAACGCGATTTTCTCAAAACTATGTTTTTACGGTCGGCGGCGGTGATTTTTTCGAAACCACTGAACTGATCTCCATGAAATTTTAACCACATATTGTACACATAAACAGCTCTAGCCTGAACTACGATCGAATTTAAATTATGATTTGTACTAGTTTTTTGGCCCAAAAACAATGAAAAAAAAACGCATTTTTTTAAATTTTTCTTTTTAAATGTCCGCAATTTTTTTATTTATTGATAAAAATTAATATCCGTAGTTCGGGCTAAAGCTACATGCATACTGAATGTAAACAACTGTGATTTTTTCATTTTACATGAGCCATTATCGAGATATCACCGCCGCCAGCGAACTACCTTTTTTTCACGGAATTACCTTCAGCCGCCATTTTGAAGTATAAGAAGAGTGAAAAAAAATTTTTTTTCTGTGTACTTTAAGAGTGTATTAGTTGTTTTAATTATTTATAACAATTCCTTCCTAAAAAAATTAATGAAAAGAGCCTTTTTTTGACCGCCTAAACCAGAATGATCCCTTAATACCCAACATCATAGTGGTTTTGCTGGATCAGGTTTGTTTTTCGAGATAAATGGCAAAAAAATGCGCTGATACTAGAGATAACACGATATAGGCCAGAAAGGAAGTTCTAATTTTATATGATAGCATTCCAAAAGTAGAGATCACCACTAACATTTTAAGTTATTATATGTCAGAATATTTCTACTAGTTAAGTTGGTACAGTTGAAAACAGCTTTAAAAAATCCATTATTTTGCAATTTTAAAAAAAATATTTCAACTATGGCAACCTATAATTCAAAAACATGTATGGGACTCAAAAATTAGCTCCCCCTTGTATCTCGTAATTATAAAATTTTTAAATAAAATATATCCATATTTCGGCTTCATTTTACAAAGTTTATGTTTAAAAAATTAAAACAATGTAAATCGCTTGCTTAAAACTTAACATTCATTTTCAAATTTTAAAGAATTATTGAAAATATAAAAAGAGTGATAAAATTTATTAATTTTTTTATTTCAAAGAACGTTCTTTTATTTATTCAATGCTTTTTCAAAGAAAAGTTTTTATAAACAAAAATGTATTTTCAATTGGCATAATTCGAAATGTTTACTTTTTTTAGTCGACTTCCCAAAAATGAGAGTTTCTAAGTTCGATCCTAACCTAAACCTAATTTGGATTTGGATGGTTCTTTTTTTGTTCTGATTCCCCTTTGTTGATATGAGAAGAAAATTGGACTTTGGGTGGGGGAGGAGTGAGGATCAGTCTAACTTCATAACATGTGAACCGATTTGGTTGATTCTTTTTTTGTCGGATAGAGTATTTTCCTCGATTGGTACCATGTCAAAACTTCGTTTTGGTGGGGCGGGTTTAAATCTAACTACCTAATGCGTGGACCCATTTGGATGCCCATGGCCGTGGGAAGAATTTTGTCTCTAAGATGATGGTGTGAAAGGGTAGCTGGGACTAACTTCGTAACATGTTGCCGAGTATGGATAATTCTGTTTCCTTTCGGTATAGGCCAGTACCTCTATAACTGTTAAAATTGCTTTGTTATACGAGCAGCGTTTTCTGAGTAGCATATGGGGCATTTCACGTGAAGCTGACAAGAAAAAAAATTTTAGTTTTTTAAATTCGTTGATATTTGGGTACGATACACATTAAAGAGGAGAGGTCCCTAGGCAATATACACTATTTTAATCCTGTGCGAAGCCTAGTTACCGACTTACGGGTTTCTGAAAACTTGGTTAAGAGCTAGTTATGATCTATTTCGAAGGCTATTTATCACCTTAAGAAACATATAAAAGTAAGTGAGATGGTCATTCTTATAGAAAATTATATGCTCTTCACAGTCGTGGTATCGAATTTGAAATTATATGTTTTTTATGCAATAAAATCAAAATTAATGTTTGAAATTAAATTTTGGCACACTTCGACCTTTTAATGTTTTTTAATTAACTCTAAATATAACTTAAACTGTATAGTAAATGCTTCTCAAGTTTCATAATGGGAACAAAGCATGTTCCTAAAATTCTAAAGAAAGCCATAAATATTTATAGGGATACGGAAGCAGTTTGTTAAATCTTGTAACTCACAGCAACTTGTAATCGGTGGATCCTAATTTAAACACAAAAAATGTTATCTAACTTCCTGGGTTTCTCCAGCTGGCAGAACTAAGAATCAGATTGACCATATTGTTGTTTCGAAAAGCTGAAGAAAGTTTCTTTCTTGCAGCCCTGATGTTGGTAGCGATCACCATCTTGTTACAGTTAAGTTTCACTTAAGCACAATAGCAGAACGCAGTGCACGTAACAGAACATCTCATATGCCACGGCTCAATATGCAGTGATGGAAGCCGTTTTTTTTGTTTTTGTTTTTTTTTTGTGAGGGAGGGAAATGCTTTATGCACGCTGTAGCACCCCTTCCCAGCAGTGTCGTACGCCTGTGGCGCAGCTTACCGACTAAAACACCTCCCTTGCTCTCCGGACACTAGCCTGGAACCGTTTTCCACATTACTTCATGCTAGGTCCTTTCTTTTAGCCCGTCATTCGACCATCTCCTCTGCGGCGGCCTGCTCGTCTAAGTCTTTCTTTTTCCTACGCAGGACATCTTCCGCGTACCTCACTGTGCGATTCCAGGTTTCTTCGTCGGCGATCATGCCTTCGACTATAGCTTCCGGGGTGATCGCCCCTCCTAGGTGGACTCGTAGCGCTTCCCTCACGGGAGCCAATCTCTGACACTCAAAGAAAGTGTGTTCTGCGGTGTCCGTTTGGCCTGGGCAATAGAGGGACTCCGGTGACACTACCTTTCCCATTCGGTAAAGATACGAACGAAAGTACCCGTGGCCACTCAGGAGTTGGGTTATGTAAAAACCAACCTCTCCAAGCCCTCTGTCGATCAAGGGGCCCAGATCACTGTACCTGTCAAGTCTCTTCCGATATTGCTCCTTACTTAGGGCTTCCGCCCATACCTCCGCACCATACAGTAGGGTTGACTGTACTGCTGTCATCAGGAGGCGGCGTTTGCTCGAGCTTGGACCTCTTGGCCATCAGCCTGCTCAGTAATGTGACGCCTCTTGCTGCTTTGTCTGCCGTTTCCTTTATCTGCTGGAAGAAACTCATCTTGGTGTCAATTGTAACGCCGAGGTACCTCACCGATGGTCTCGTTCGTAAGATCTCTTCTCCGACTCGCACTGGAAGGATGGTCGGGATTCTCTTTTTGGTCAGGACAACGACCTCCGTCTTACTAAGGGCCAGCAACAGTCCGTCCGCCGTCATCCAGCTGTTTACGGCTCGCATCACCTGGTTCAGCTTTAGCTGCGCCTGCTGCTGCGACCAGGGCTGACTCCTCACATGATTACGCGATAGATGCAAATCAATGCAATCAAAGAGGAAGTGTGATGAAAAGGTAACTGAAGAAAGTCGTGATTGCTCAGGAAGCGAGCCGGAAAATATATGCCAAAATAAGCCAAGAGAACAGAAGAGTCTATGGACCCCCGAATTCAATCGACAGCAAAAAGGATCCTGGCGTTACGGCGTCTCTTTTCAAGTGTGTCCAAGTACAGGAGTTCAAGTCTATCAACATAAGGAGGCAATATGAGGGAGTTATTCCAAGGAAGGTCTCAAAGAGTGAACCTAACGAACCTCCGTTGAACAGCTTCAATGCGATTTATATGTGTCACATAGAGCGGTGACCAGACTGGAGAGGCATATTCCAGAATAGGCCGGACAAAAGTGCAATATAAAAGCTTTGTAATGTAAGGGTCATCAAATTCAAATTGATGGAATTCCAGTGAAATATTAATTAATATTATTCTTTTCATAATCCAGGAGTACTTTGAAACCGAGTCCTATCACACTGAATGAAAATCAGTCATAATTGGGAAGTTTCCCAAAAAAGGCGACCTGAGAAATTGTAGCAATTGGCGCGATATCTGCCTTTTAAGTGCAGTCTCCAAATTAATGGTAAAAATCATCTCAATGCAAATTAAGCAAACAATCAAGATTCACAGTCTGGCTTTTGTATGGGTTCCTTCTGCAACGACCACATCAACACCCTTCGAATTAGCAGTTCCTCACCAGGTGGAGAGTTGGTGTAGTAGGCGCCCTATGCCCGACAAGGGGTTTAAGGATCCAGAGAGATAATATCCTCGGAAATATAATTTCTGGTTAACTGTGGAAAGTTTTAGGGTCTCTGAGTTGTCTATTTTTACTAGGATCCTCTGTGAATAGATTAAAAAAAAATTCCGTTGCCTACTATGTTATGTAAAGAACAAGACATCAAAACGCAAAGGAAAATAGATTGCTGCAGCTTCATCGAAGAGTAATTTAGTCAACGACGTTGTACAGTTCCTTACCTATATGTTTTTGTTTTTCAAAATATAAGTATACAATATCTATGTTTTTGAAAACTAGCATTTATTTGCGCCATAATATTTTCATCATTTTTCTTCGAAAACTACGAAACGCAATTTACAAGAAATTCACTTAAGCAAATTATGAAATTTCAAAATTTATTACTAAAATAATATCTTCGAAATAACCATAATGTGTCCTATTTAAAAGAAAAAAGAATAAATTAATGTAATTGACGACATTTTCTCTGGCACACCTTATCTGTCTTGCTGCCTCTCAAGGTGTACAATAATTTACGGCCATTAGAATTTGTTGAACACTATCGGCACGTCTACTAATGCCGCCATATCTTTGGGTTTGCCTTCGAGAGGCGTCTTCAGTTTAATCACTTTATCGTTACCAGTGACCAATGAATTGCCTGCATAATTTTCCCTTGAGTTGTTTATCTTATCTTGAAACTTTTGTAAATCAAATGAGTCCATCGTAGTAGTTGTCCTTTGAATTACGAAACAAACTAGAAATTGAGATAAACAACCCACTTCTGCGATACTTGCGTAATTGACACTAAAAATACTTTAGCTTTCTGTACTTTAGCAATTGCTCAAATGCAATAGAATTAGTAAATTGTTTATAAAGCGAGGCCAAATTTTACAAATTAATTAGTAGTAAGATCTTGAGATCAATTCTGAAGTAATTTCTACAATTTTACGCCTATCTGTAGTCAGCGCTATGAAATGAAAAACTCTAAATGAAGGATCGCTAGACTATGTAGATTAAATCTTCTTCAAACGATTTTTAAAGTATGCAGGACGAGTTGTAATCAAATCGCTTTGGAGACATTTAAAATGAAATTGAACATTTTCTTGTACACGACAAATTAACTAAAGAAAACCTGATTGGCGTCATTCAGTTAAAGATTGTCCTTTTTAAGAATAATGCTGGAGAAATGGTTAAATAAAGTATAAATAGGACAATTCTTACGAGGAACGGAAACTTTAGACATAGTTAGTTCATGGACGGAATTAACGCTATAAATAAATTCTTATTTTATGTGAAACTGGATGCTTCAATATGAAATCTTAAAACAGAAAAATATTCGAGGAGAGCACACTTAACAGGATCTTATGAACGCAGGATTACGTAAAAATTCAAAATACTTAACTCAAAGATACCTAAAAGGAAAATCTGAATTTTACACAAACCATACAATTTCAAATAGCAGTTATATTGAAGTAATCGGGTCAAACAATTCGAAAAAATAAAAAAATTTTTAATATTCGAAAAGAAAAGAAATTGGCATTCTTCGTAATTTACAGCCCCTCTGAGTGAAAGCGTATACCTGCCTGGTGCATCAGCTTTGAACGCGTTTTTCACAGAACAGCTGGCGTTGTTAAAAAAACGAAAAGCATCGAACCTAGCCTCATAGCAGATTGATTGATATGCAATTCGCTCTGTCCCGCCAAAAAAATGTTTTATTGTAAAAATTTCATATTTTCTCCATTAAAAACTCGTTCAAGAAAGATTCGCAACACCGATAGTTGATATGGTTCGGGTTATTCAATTTGACTTTCCTGTTCCATATTAGTTATATTTAAAATAGCCACAAGGCCAAGGAAGACAATTTTTTGAGAACACCCCACTACGGTAAAGAATATATTATTAATAGGTAACATACAATTTTGTATATTTTTTGTATCTAACATTTGAATGTGAGATAAACAAAAAAACATATTATATTATAAGGAGATTGCCTTTACTGCATGTTGTTCACTCTCAGTCTAACTATGGTATGGATGAGCCTATAAATCACATGTATAAATATTTGTCCTGTTTTTGACCTGACTCTAAGCATTTGCTGAAACGATCTCTGTAAATAGAATTAACCCTTCTAACTCAGAAGGCGCACTTATCAGGCAGGAGCCTAGAATCAGTTCACCTATTCACCAGAATATATTGAGGTCAATGAGGCTCCCACACCAACATGCAAAATACATAAATAATCAAAACTGAACTACGCACAACATAACAATCAGGAGTGCACAGAGAACAGAGATCGTTTCAGCGAATCTTTAGTAGGGGTAAGGTCAAAAAAAGGGCACACATTCACGACTCTACACATGCGATTTATGGGCTCGCGCATACCATAGTTAGACCGAGAGTGAACGACAGTCTCCTAAAGCTATTTTTTTTGCGGGAGAGGTCAAAATCTTCCAAAAGACACCAGACAGCCCGTGCCCTCCGGTAATGTGAGATTCTTACTCAATAAAAACACCTCTCTGGGGATTAGCCGAAACAGACCACATAACGGGGTCCCTTTTCGTCCCCTCCCAGTCTCCCTTAGTGGGGGCAATTGAGTATCCAGTTATCCTTCTGTCGCTACTAACCTCGATTTCCAGGGTGACTGCTAGAATCCTAGCTAATCTGCATAAATCCATGTGCTCCTACCGTCTCCAGTGTTCCTTCTTGGTCTATGCGTTAGTTACAACCTTCACCCCTTCACTGTCTACGACATTGAAGGGTTCCAGGCCGTAACGCTTTAGTCCTGAGCCAGGACAAGGAACCCCCTCCGGATAAACTGCAGCTAACCCTACAGAAGGCAGATCTGCATTTTCTACTGGTGTGGGTATCACGGAGATAGCCAACTTGTTAGAGTCTCCCGTCTCTGCACCGCCGCAGCTGAGGAATTGCTAGTTATTATTATGCCAATGGCACCCTCTTCCAGGACTGCTACAGCAGTTTCAGCCGGCGGGGGCGAGCCAGCCTCCATAGCCGCCACAATTCCTTCGAAAGGTAATTTTTCCAAAGCTGCTACTGTTGCGTTGTGGGTACCGTGGGTATAGCCAACCTGTTGGGGTCTCCCATACATACAATACACCTCCACTACCACAGAAGCGCCGGAGGAAACGCCATTCGCGACCCAATTACCCCTGGGTCCTGCTCTGTAACTCTCCTCATAACGAGGAGGCCTTAATGGATCATTCCACGGGAGTTATCTTAGTGCGAACCTAACAAAATTTCACTGAACCGACTCAATAACTCTAGATTCTAGAACAGTGATGGCCAAACTCACACTACTTAATGTGAGGAATGCTTAAAAAATTCAGAAGCATTTCGTACTGTCTGTTTGCAAAAGATTGTTTATTTTAAGATATTGTATAATTGCTTACAAAACTATTTAAATATGAAAATTTTTTTAACTTTTGTATACTTTAACGATCAAAAAACGCAAAAACAGGAAAACGAATACAGTAAAACAGAAAACTCCCTTGACCACCGCTTGACATAACCCAGAACTGAATTACTCCTAGTCACAATATAGTTTATGTGCAGTGTGAAATCGAGCTTTTTGTCTAGCTTCACACCAAGATCAGTAACGATCTGCACGCGACGGATAGTAGTATCCACAAAGTTATAATCAAAGACGAGCTGACTGAGGTTCCTAGAGAATGACATAACTTCACATTTATCCAGTTAAGTTGCAGGCCATTTGATCCACATCAAACCTTGAAGGTATTTAAATCATCCTGAATGCAGGAAGAATTATAACTGTTTCTAACGCAAGAGAAAGTTTTCATATCGTCTGCATAGATTAAGACTTTGGAGTGTTTACAATGTCGTCAATGGCAAGAATAAACAGCAGCGGACCAAAATAGCTTTCCTGAGGTACACCAGATGCCGCCCTAACGACTCTAGATAACGTGTTACGAAAACATACTCGATATGTCCTATCTCTTTAGTACGAGGAGATCCAGTCAAGTTTCAAAGGCGGGAAACCAAACTTATTAAGTTTTAGCATAATCACAGGGTGAGGGAGTTTATCAAATGCCTTGCTGAAGTCGGTGGAAACGCAGTCGGTCTGGAGACCCTGTTGAAAGGAAGAGATTATGTGGGAGGTGAATTCAAGCAGGTTAGTTGTCGTCGATCTACCAGGCAGGCAGCCATGTTAATTAGACGAGATTAGCCCCTTACACGGCCACACAAGCTGTGAATATATAGCAGACTCGAGCAACTTGGTAAAGCTTCGCGATTGGCCTATCAGGTTTTTATGGCCCTTTTTATAAACAGGAATTGTAAAGGAACTCTTCCATAGCGTGTGAAATCTACCGGCCTGAAGAGACTTGCTGAAGATAAGTTCCAGTGGAGTGAGTAATGCGTTTTCTGTGCACCCCTAATTGTTGTGTGTGGGCGTGTTTTAGTTTTTTGATTACTAATGTTTTTTTTTGCATGCTGGTGTGGGAGCCTCAACTGCCTCAATATATAGTTATATTCTGACGAATAGGTCAATTGATTCTAGGCTTCTGCCTGAGAAGTGCTCCTTCTGAGTTAGAAGGATTAATTCTATCAATATAATATATATCCCTATCTGTCTCTAGTTCCCGTAACGCATTGTGGGGTATGGGGCTTGAGAAGAACTTCACCCGATTCAATTACATGTATATTTTATATCGTTATATACAATTTAAAGCGGATTCCGAACCACTGGCATATTCTCTGCAACCACCATGGCCTTTTTAACGTAAAAGGTTATATAACCATAATGAATAATGAATTAATGAATTAAGTTAGCCACCTATATTTTCAAAACCTTCTTAATTTTCAGTAACAGAGATTCTACTGGGAAGCAGGATGGCTATGAGAGCAGGGTAATTAATAAGGTTGGATTCCCATGAACAATAGGTCCATCTAGTGGTCGAACAAGAGATATCAGTAGTACACTCCAGAAGTTTCAAATTGTATAAACGCAGGGTTTATTTAAAAACCTATAATAATGGAAAAACTAACAAATAATAATTTTTTGATTTTTTATAACATGACTCTTATTTTGTCGTTGGATTAAGCGATAGCGTGGCGGCCTACGTATACAGAGGTCCCAGAATCCCACCCATGATTGTTTTCTGCTGACAACAGATTACGATAAAAAGGCCATGGAGGTTGCAAGGTAATATCGGTGGTTCAGAATTTATCTTTAATTGTATGTCCATTTGCAATCGTTGCCTTAACTCGGATGAACTTTTTCTCCCGCTCCATGTTGCACAAGGAGTTCGTTGAACTAGAGTTAAAACTGGAAACTTACTCTTTAACAAAAATTTAATTTTGAATATATATATATTTTATGCTGACAATAGGTCTTGAGGGTTACAGAATAAATGTCACCGGTTCGGCATCCAGTTTAAATTGTAGGTCCACTTGCAGTCGTTGTCTCGAATTGGGTGAAGTTCTTCTCTGTTCTTTCTCTTAACCCCGGAGTGTTTGTCCAGTGTACGTGCTTAGATCTGTCGTCCCATAACTTAATACGCATTGCTAACTAGCTTTCCGAGAAGCCATACAACGACACAGGTCCTATGAACTGAGAATCCTAGCCTTTTCTTGCCAGGCATTCCGTCATCTCATTACCTTCAATGCCCTTGTGCCCTGTTACTCAGACGGCCAGAACAACGTGATTCTGTTGCCCTGAGTGTATTAAGACAGTCCTAGACAATTCTATACTAAAAGCCCTGCGTGCCGCTAGACTATCTGACATTATACATATTCTAGCGTTCTCTTGTTGAAAAATGGTTGGTGCAGATCCGAGTGACTAATGCAGGCTTAGTTTGGATCCATAGACTGCGATGCCCGTTCGTCACCCATTTTGGAACCATCCGTGTACCAGAGATCCCTTTTCAAATCTGTGGCTGTAGGATCAACTTGTGTTGTATCAAAATTGTGCCTTTTCGATATTACATCAGAGATTGAGTTGATTACAGGGTAATCCTTGAATTCTTTAAGGATTTTCCTGCGATCAATCAGATTGCCTGCTTTGAAGAGGTTGAAACTCCTGGATCTTGTAGAGAACTTTTTGGAGGCGTGCTGTTCTGCTTAGAAAAATTCCCGAAAGTGCGTCCAATTTTGACCTAGAGAGTATAGGAGTGGGAGCTATTTGAAGCTCTTGTACCACGCGTTGTAATGTGTCTACAAGGTATCAGGCTAGCAATTTCGTTAGAACAATGGCCGTGGAAATAGCGATAAAAGAGTGAGAGACAGCCAGCATTTTAACATTATTAGACTTACCGTTGCACTTTGTCTAACGCGGACAATGCGGTTTGTCCGTCGTCTGCCCAAATATGGGAATTATATTGTAGGCCTTATGTGCGACTTGTAGGTCAGCGCCAAGTCAGCCACGGTTAAATATTTCTTACATCTCTGTAGGAAACCCAAGAATTTCATCGCATTTTTGGCTACAGAAAATATATGATCGGTCCACCTAAGGTTACTGGATATCTCAGTACCCAAGAGATGTTTAACGAAGGCGAATTGGGTATATTCACTCCGTCGACAGAGATGGGTTAAGGGTGGGCTAGGTGTTTTTGTAAGAGCATTGAGCTTTGGATGCATTAAACATAACACGGTTTGCTCTGCCCTAAGCGATAATCTTAGAAATCTCGTTGTGTAATGATTTAACAATGCTCAGAAGAGTACGTGAAATCAATTGTGTCTGTCGTCGGCGAAACTATAAATAGGGTTGTAAGTGAGAGACAAAAGATTATTAATAAAAGGGAGAAATAAGGTTGGTGAGAGAACTGAACTCTGAGCTACACCGGTATTTATTTCGTAGCGATCAGATGTACATGTGTAGAATGGAGAAAAGTATAGTATGCACACAACCTTATTCAGTGTCGAACTAAACGACTGTTACAAATATTAAATAATGGAGACCATTAATTATCTCAGCGATACTGAAAACTATGGATGCGACACTAAAATCGTTCGTTCTCGATTATTTGTACATGTGACTCTCTTCCCACTACCATAATTGTAATTGAATGTCATTATTTACCTTACTGACCCTGAAAAGTATGGATTCGACACTAATATTGAATGCTTTCTAAAGACTGAGAACACGAAAACTCTATCCTAACATTTTGTGAGATAAATCTCAACTTAACTAGCTCTAGCTTAACATTTAGCATGCGACTGTGAAATTTTACTTAACTGAAGCTTTTAATTTAATTCTAGCTAAGATGTTGATGCATCAAAAATTGAGCAATAACTATCATTTCCAATACCTGAAGCTCCACAATCCGACAGTTCCATGGTATGGCTGGATGGTCTTCACAGCAGAGGAACCACAGAAAAATAATACGTATTTTCTGCTCATTATTAATGAGGACTGTCTAGGGTGTCTAGTGAATGTCTTTGGAACCAGCAACCCAATCGCCGACGATGACGGAGTCAATGGGGCCAACGATTTGCTGGACGAAATGAGGATCGAAGTTAAACACAACTAACTTACCAAGCTGCTACACAGGCATATTTATGCAACTTAGCTTAATTCTAGAAAGTTCAGCAACTTAGTTCAAGAAATTACCGCTATTCATTTTCACCACCAAGTCACCACAGGTTCGAGTCTATTTTTTATTTATTTATTTAATTATGATAAATATAAACTGGGAGGAAGAAGATAAAGAAAGGCGATCAATATGGGCGGGATAAAGATATAAAGCTTTGTGAAGGGATGATTTACTCGGATGGAAGTCAAAGGAGAGAAGGTCGTTGACTTTTCGTAGCATCCTGGTAATTGATTCGCGTTGACCGTAGTTCGTGCGATGGCGGTCGAGTCGGAAAAGGGGAGTGGACCTAAGGTTGCGATAGTTGGTATAGATGGGTAAAGACTGCAGGATTGAAGGGCAGTCTATGATACCAGCTGATGAATGAAGAGAACGTCGGAAACATCATGACGTTTACTTAGAGGTTGTAAGTCGATCAGTTTCAGACGGTTTTCATAAGGTGGTTGAATCTGTCTACCCACGGAAGATCACGTAGAGCAAAGCGAATGAATCTACGCTGGACAGATTCAATTCTGTTAATGTGGGTTGTTTTCGTAGGTGACCATACCTGGCTGGCTTATTCAAGGAGAGGTCTAACGAAGGAGTCGTAGAGAGATTTGGAAACATACGAATTGGAGAACTCTCTAGACCAGTGCTTCACAAACCCTAGCGCGGAGTTCGCTCTGTTAATTATGCTATCAATATGGGAACGGAAATTTATTTCGCTATCACAGATTATTCCTAGGTGACACAAAGAGGTAACGATAGGGACTGGTACGTCGGTTAACATATAGACTCTCGGGGTGGTGGTAAGACGCTTGCGGGAATAAGAGATGGACTGGCATTTGGAGACATTGAGCTCAAGAAAGTTTTTCATGCACCATGTGGTGAACGAATCGAGATCATTTTGGAGAAGAAGAGAGTGGAGGAGATATGTTTAATTATATTCATGTCATCAGCATAAATGGACAGCTCTGAGTATTTGATGACACAATCAACATCATTAATTGTAAGGATGAAAATTAATGGACCGAGATGGCTGAGGGACGCCGGAAGGAGCGACAATGGGGTTAGAAATGGATGAGCTGAAAAGAACATTGTACTGACAGTTGTTGAGGTAGGATTGAATCCAGTAGATGAATCGAGGTGGGAAGCCTAGGCGATCAAGTTTAAACAGGATAACGCTATGGGAGATCTTGTCAAAGGCTTTGCTAAAATCGATGGCGATAACATCAACATCTTTACCGTTTTCCAGGGCACATAGTGTTTTGGAGACGAATTCGGTAAGGTTGGTGGTTGTAGATCTTCCTTTGAGGAAGCCATGCTGGGAGAAGGAGAATATAGACTTACAGTGGAAGAACATGAAATCATAGACCAATTTTTCGAATAGTTTAGGTATGGATAATAATTTAGCAATGGGTCTGTAGTTGGATACATCGTTCTTGCAGCCTTTTTTGAATATGGGAATAATATAAGAGTTTTTCCATATTTGAGGGAAAACTCCTTGAGTGACCGAGAAGCGGAAAAGCAAAGTAAGGGGTAGAACTAGATGCAAGGCACACTTTTTCAGAACGATGGCCGGAATGCCGTCAGGACCGGGGTGAAAGTCGTCCTCAAGCCCGTTAATACTGGCGGCGATTTGTTCGGGGTCAGGGTCGAAAGATGTTAACGACGTTTGAGTGCATTTGTCCAAGAATGAAAAGTCGTTAAGGTCAGGTTGAAGAAATTGTCGCTGGAAGATTTACTGAAGAAGGGTGCCTAGAGGTTGGCGATAACCTGAGGATCAGATGAAGAGGTATTCTCGAGCTTTAGGGTGGAGGGGTAACCATTGGATTTCTTCTTAGAATTAAAAAAGCTATAAAAACGCTTGGGGTCGGATATGAGGCTTGTTTCCATCCGTTGGAGGTTCTCATGGTATAGGGTATCACAAAGTTCAGAAAAAGAGGTGTAAGCACACAACTAGGAAGAATAGTCAGACTCAATCTGGGTCAGAAGAAAAGTATGCCAACGTTTATTTCTCCTGTTGCGGAGAGAGCGTATTTCTTTGTCGTACCAAACGGGGGAGGAGGAGCAGTTTTTACGAGGAAGAAGAGGAATAGATTGTGTAAGACAAGCGTGTATTTCCGATGTTGAGGGATAGTGCCAATGTTGGAGTTGAGGAGCAAGTGATTTAATTTGTCAAAGTCGCCTTTACGAAAATTGTAGGAAAGAGAAGACTGGGAGCTTGAAGGGGCGTGAGGGTGTTCGTAGGAGAAAACAAAGAACAGGGGAAGATGGTGACGATCGAGGGAAGAGAGGAGATGGTTGCTTTCCACGACAGCCGAGTTAACTGGGTCTGACGAAAAGATTAAGTCTAATTGTCTGTCCAGAAAGTTCCGACATCTGACATTTTTCAGATTTCCGAAATGTGGAACATACGCATTGCAAAACAGTGCACGTTACAATACATTTCAACGGTATGTATACTCCATGACAAGGCGACAGGTGGAGCAATCAACGACACATCTGTGCATGCAAGGAAGCAACCAGTATGCTAGTGGGCTATGATGCCAATGCAAGGCTAGTTTCTCTGGGGTAACTCTGAAAATAACTAGCGAAATTAGTCTACGTTTGATTTCATGATGTATTCTAACCTACTAGTTTGTGATAAGGGGCCGTTCAAATATTACGTAACACAGTTTTGAAGATTTCTGACCCCCCCCCCCCCCCCCTATAACGCGCCGTAACGTATTACGTTACCCCCCAAACTTACGTAACACTCAGATGATTGTTTTTACCTAAAAATTTCAATTACCGGAATAAGAAGCAATGTAAATTAGACGATATTTCAGCCCGCTTTGGTCCTAATGTAAGTATTTCACGCACATACAGGATGGGAGTTAATTTCTCACTGTATCCCCATTATCATAAAACATTAAGTCAAACTTAAATCAAGCACTCGTTCTGTGCCATAAGCTCCGGATGAAATTGCACCTTCTTCTTCAGAAATCACTTTCAATTTGTTTCTGCATGATCCACACACTTATGCCAAAGATTACAATTACGCGTTTTACTTTGGTGCCAGTGTTACTTTTTCAAATTGGCTGGGTAATTTAGGGAGCCGGTTATCTAGTAGTAAGTAATCTTTGCTTTTGCGTTGACAGGAAGGGTCGGATACTGTTTTCGAATTTGTGAAGTCACTATTCTCAGAGCATTGTTTTTCCACGTATGATTCTTCTCCTTCAAAGGATTGCAACAATACTTTATTTCTTTCAACTTGTCTAGCATTTTAACTAATTGTGGCGATATCTGACTGACTGTATACTGACTGTGAGAATACTCTTTAACGCGCCATCTACAGTTTCTTATGTTATGTTCATCTGTTCTTTGCAAAATAGGCGTGCATGGGCTTTCAAAAATCAAAAATTTACACTTAACATTGCTTTGCCACTCTAAATGATGCACGATAATTACTTATATCAGTATCAATAATTTGGTGAAGTTTGAACAAATTCGGAGACATCGAATTTTTTCACCTGGTACACATATTCGCCATGGGTTCGAGTCGTCCTTGACTTTCCCCGTTTGACATTTCCTTCTCTTGATTTCTGGCCACCTGGGGCGTTCGTATTACACCGTTGACTATTTCCCTTTTCGTGGCCTACCTCGTTCACGTCACACCGCCCCCTCTTAGAACTGTTCGTCTAAAACAGCTTTCACATGTTGGCTCTCTCTTCGCGCTTTGCTTGCATATTTGCACACTTCTCTTCTAGCTGGCTAATATGTAGCTGAAGATCCCTGTAGCACCATGAAAGCCACTCCTGTTGAGAACGTAGACTTTGATTGCATTCTTCCGCCTTTTTCAATTTCTGTCGTAGTTGAATAATCCCATCTTCTCCAGCATGAACCGTTGGCATATTAGTTTACTCGCTAACGTCACATTCTTTAACTACTTCCTCCTTAGTCGTTTCAGAATCGTCTTTTAGTGAAGTTTCCAGTGCATTCCCATGTTTCAATTGTCCAAATTGGTCTTGTACTCGTCATTTCCGGCAAGATCTTGACTCGTTTTCACTTTGTAACATTTATTTCCTCATTCGCTGCTCTTCGTTATTCCTTCGCCATCGATGTCCTCTCAAAACACCTCCATCTTCTATTGGACTGTACTTCAGGTGATCTTCTTTACCGCAGAACCAGCATCTGTACTTGCGACGCGGCACTTCAGCTTCGTTGTTCCGATCGGTACCTCTCTTCAATCCGAATTGTTCTTGTTCCCTTCTGTTGCATTGCACTTTGCACAACCAGTCTTCCTCGTTTCATATCACGGAAGGGTTGATCTCTTTTGCTTCCTGCAATCTCGCCGGAGATGACCTTCCTGGCCGCATGTCTATCATCTAGGACGGCTGCAGTTTACCTGGGTATTGAGACGATAACAAATATCTTTTATTTCGGTTTCTTCTGTTTCATACGTAGGTCTTCTGTGGGCTTTGTTTTGCTGCCTCCCAAGCCAGCGCGCAAGCCAAAACCTCAGCGTTAGTGTTCTTTCCGGCCAGTCGTACAGCTTGCTGCATGTAACGATCTGCAAGTGAATCGATTAAAGCTTCTCTGGCGACCTCGTTGACATAATCTTGGCCAAACGTGGGATAAGCTAAATGTGTCAGCCTTTCTATATCCGCACATAACTGCTGCAACGTCTTTCCATGCTTCTGTGTTCGACTCCGTAGCTGTAGACGGTAGACCTCTTGCATGGGCTGGTTACCGTAATTCTGTATCGTAATTCTGTATTAAAGATGAATAATCGTACTTTAGCTAATGGTATAGTCTGTAAGAACTCAGCGGCTGCTCCTCTGAGTGCCAAAATTAAAGCTGTAGCTTTATACTTATCACTCCAAAAGTTCATTGCTGCTGCTGTCTCGAACTGGAGTCTGTATGTCTGCAAGGGTGTTTGACCGTCAAAAGTTGGAGGTTGAAGCCTTTTATTCACAGTGACGTCTGTAGGTATTGTTGTTAAATGACGTTTCTGTACACTCTCTAACTCTGTCTCAATTTCTTCGTTGATAGTTCCATTTTACATTCAGCTTCTTTTATTTTGAGTTGTCCAGATAGCTCTACTTCTTCCAATCTCTTTTCAATATCTGATTTTATCTCTCCTATTTTACTATCCATATGGCTTTCCAGATTGACTTTGATAGAGTTTTCTATGGTCTCCAGTTTCTTCTCTACCGTTGACTCCAGACCTTCAAACTGTTTTCCCATAGAAATTTCCATTTCAGCTTTCACTTCCTCAACAGAGACCTTAAGTTCCGCTACTATATTGATGACTTCAACTCGGCCGTCGACAATTTCTGTTCTTCAATAGATGCTCTTAACTTAGCTGTCGACAATGTAGTAGTAACGCTACCATTTCCAATTGTAGGTAGGGAACGTTTATTTCATCCCCCCCCCCCCCCCAAAAAGTCTTGAACACGTAAGTCCTTCAATTTGCGACCAATATTTAGATTATTCAATGCACGATTTCACTTTAATTTCACAGTCACACTTTTTTTTCAACGTTCACTTTTTCTTCAGTCTTACTTTATTAATTCCACTGCTGACATCAATTGTAACATAAATGGGGCTCTTCGGGCTCGACGGATTAATTAATACACTTCTTTACAGTCAAAAATGTTCACAATTTTTATTCACTTTATTAATTAATTCGATGAACAATATTCTTGACAATATACCATTTCACTTCACTTATTTACACTTATTACTTCACGGGTTAAAATACAATTGCCTATTCGCATCATCACATGTAAACACTTCGCAGTCTAAATCACGACTAAACTACCTAGGCTACTGCTCAGCCCTATTTATACTACTTAGATTAATTCTAGAAACTTCTGCCACTTAGTTCTAGATGTTATCGTTACACATTTTCACCTCACATATTCAACATTAGTAAATAGAACTTTAGGGTTGAAAAGTACAGAGTGTCTAAGTTGAAATCTTTCTTGATTCATAATTGGATACTTTTCAATTTGAACCTCCCAGGCCTTTCAGTAACCCTGAAAAGACCAACTGGAAAAAATTCAGTAAGGTAATGAAATCCAAACTAACAGCTAAACATTGTAACTATTCAAGATTTTGAATGAAAAGTTTCTACACTTGAGAAAGCCATGAACACTGCGTACCTACGAGGTATCAATTAAATTTAGAAAATCAATGAAGTGGAATGAATACTTGTCCAATCTAAGAAAGATCAGTACGATCATCTTCAACATCACCTGGCAGCCTTATAAAGATTGTGTAAAAATGAATAAAAAAAATTAGTCCCACTCCACGCAACAGATCCCACTGTAAAACCTAAAAATTCATTCATATACAGGGTAACATTTTTCTGATCCCAAAATCACATGAAAACGAGACATTTTACTCATCTCTCTCTTCGTGGCCCATTCGGTATCGGCAATAAACCACTCGTGACAGGCTCTGTACGAACATCGCTATCATTGGTTGGTGCATTGGGATGAATTACATGTTGCTTTGCAATGAACGAATGAATTAAATAATAATAATCACAGGGGAAAATATCTAAAAAAAATTTTGGAATGCAGTTTCCTGCCAAGTTGAGATTTTTAATCGTGGCTTACGAAATTTTTATAGAAATATTTATTTGCAAATATGTTCAAACGATGCGCCCCTGATTATACGCATACCTTACTCCAATTTCGAGCAATATGAGGAACTTGTGGTTTGGTTCAAAACTTGAAGCCTTTTATATTATCTCCCTGGAGATGTTCGGACTCCATTTTTTAACCCCACTCTTGACACTACACATTTTTGCTTCATTTGCATTGAAAAGATCGCAACCCTGTAAATCCTTCTCAAATTTCGTTCCTCTAGTAACTTTTTTCTTTCGAGGCTAGGCTCTAAAACCTTTAGGTAATTTCCTATGATGCGGTCCGATTAACCAATTTCCTTGGCACCTACTTTTGCTTATCACTTAGAAAGACTCCTTTTGGCATAATGGCAGTTTCCCACCTTATTTCTATCCTTAATTAATAAATAAATATAAAAAACAAAAAAATAATTAGAAAAACTTTCCGAAAATGTTAAAGTATTTACCAAGCCAGCTTAGTCTATAACAATGCTAGACTCATTTCCATAACCATCAGATCAATTTTTGAACGTCGGAACCTCTCTCTATATAGCTTCCTGTAACCCCTTGTGTGGCTTGGCTTGAAGAAAATATTCAACCAATTCGAGGCAACGATTGCAAATAGAAAAACAATTTAAGGTGGGTTCCGAACCCCCGATAACATTACTCTGTAACAATTATTATTCACGTTTAAAAAAGGCCTAATTACCATTTCAAAATAACTATTCTGGAAAAATGATAATTAGCAGTAAATTAAGAATGAAATAATTCAAAACATCCTTAATTAGGAGTGAGGGATCCTTCTAACCGCCAGTGTTAATAAACTTCAACAAAAACGTTCACTTTAAGTCCGCTCAACAATAATATTTACCGACAGCCATAAATAATGTCAGACATTCGGAGGAAGACAGCTTTAATCAAAAGATACATGACAAAAATGCTACGCTGATGCCACCAACAGTCTTAAATCGATTTATTGGCGGTTCAAAGACGTACTCAAACAACCGAAACGGCAATCAAATCCTCCGAAATCTCGGTGACAACGTCGAGAAATAGATAAAACCAAAGTTGTTTTCAGTAGCATCCCTGTGACCGCCACTGCCTTTTTACAGATACGAGTTACGAGCCAACAGAAGTCAGGAGAACAGATTTATTCGACTCATTCTCCGTTAAATTAATAGACGACACGCGAGTACAACGAAGTTCGCATTAAAGTAAAAAAGCTGTCCCCAGGGGAGGTTACCATTTAGACGGGACTTAATAAACAAAACGAAACCCAATTAAGGGAAATCGAAGCCAACATCTCTGGCGATTGAGAACTGAACTGGGCAAGACCGTTAAAGTACCCACCTCTATCCCATACCAACCCATGGGTGAAGTAATGTATCTCTTTGCTTCGATTGCGGAATGAGCGGTTGCTACCATTGTAACTGGTTTTAATGTAAACATGCCGAACAAGGCAACTATCATTACTTCTATACTACTTTGCCACTTGCTACCATCCGATCTTCCTGGAACTAACTACTGAAACTAAAAAATTATGAAATTTACCTTTGAAAACTTGTTCATTAGATATGACGCTGCAATGCTAAGGCTGGGCTGGTGGCCTCGTTTTCAATTCAATTATTGAGAAGGAGCAAAAGAAAACGCTTTTCTTTCAGCAAATGATTAACGGAAGAGAGATACCTACCAAGCAAGCATTGTACTTTGTGCATTTACCCCAACCCGATTGATGGCGGTACCGATGCACAAAGCCACCAAGAAAGAGTAGGGGAAATAAAAAACGAAAAAGCAAATAAATTGCACATGAAGTGAAGAACCTCATACGCTTGACATTTCATGTGTGTTACAGGAAAACATGAGCAGGCATTACATCAAATCACCAAACTACATGTGTAGCTACAAGCGTGTAAAAATCCCCACTTATCTACACACACTTGCTCCGACATCCAGTCCTCATCATGTGTGCATTTAGCTATTGAATTACCAGGCTTTTCCCTTTTATTCTCCCCGAATGTAGTCCGCTACGAATACAACACCAGCCATAACGAAAATCCAGCATGTAACTTTCATCGCATGCCATCGCAATCGTCCAGAACCGGTTCAAATCAAAAGGGGTGGTGACAAACTTTTCGCGTCATAAAAAACCAGAAAAACTTTACGTAAAGGTAATACACGAAAAAATGGGAAACAAATAGTTGTAAGCCACGGTATGCATCTCCTTCTGACAAGTAAGTTAAGTCAAATTATGCCTTACTGCTGCTATCTCTTTCCTTATCTTTATCTGCGCTTTGATTGCATGCACAAGCTTTGCTGCTAGTTCGCAAGGCCTGACAAATAAGGAAACAAAAAAGAAGAGGCAAAAACTGTTTTAGAAATGATTATTCGATTGTGTGTACACGAATTTGCGTTCGTGTGTTGTATGACATGCAACCGATTTGTTTTCTCAGCCGTTTCGGTGGGTGGGGGCTTAGGGCAAGTTGTACGTGCCGGTTGGGAATTGAGGATGAAAAGCCGGTAAAATTGCACTACATGACTACCCAGCAGTAGGCGGGGAAGTTGTCTCAGTTATATTCCTTGAATACATGAAAAATTCCGGCTAATATGACTTATGTGTGCTCTCTCTTTCCCGTCGCCGCCACTGGTGCAGGCTGTGCGGTTTTTACACGAGATTTTTCTTCTGATGCACACGTTTAATCAGCCCGCTTTTTTACTCTGCAATTTAATGTAATTTCATGATAAAATCCAGCTATTTGTGTTAGTTAAAGAGCTTTACTTGGCTATATTCGATGTATTTAAAAAGAATGAAAGCTTTTTATCCGTAAGCTCGCGGGTTGGGGCTGGGAGCAATAGCCGCGAAACAAGCCCGATTCGATTCGACGAATGCTTGCTGAATGTTGAGCGTTGAGGACGCGACTATTTTTCGTGGGGGCGCGCACTTTGTGTGTGTTTAGATGTATCGCGGCGGTATGTTAACTGCCGCGACTTGTTACTACTGCATTTTTGGGAAAGTCCATGCGATTAAAGGCGTCCGGGCGGTAGACACTTTACTGGTGTTTCGCTGTTGAACGCTAGCAGCAGATGTTTTTCTTAGTTCGTTTCGCCGCCGCTAATGTGGATACGCTCGTGTGTGTTTTTTACACAGTGCTTTATGATGTTTTGCCGTCGTGAAAGTTTTTAATTTTTCTATGACACCAGAGTTATTTAATAATTATATTTATAATTTATCGAATAGGTGCATCTCAAGGCAATTGGGTTACCTTAATGATTTTTAAACCTCCCCAATGTGTGGTCGGCTTATTGTGCACTTTTCAGTGATGCAGTTAACAGTGTAGGAAACAGCTGTTCTGTGCGTTTGTATTTTAGTGCGTTTCGGCGTGGTGAATTTAAATATTAATCCTTCATGCACTGTGGTGAAATTGAAGATCAGTTTTTATTGCAGTTGGATTGTACTGTTTAATTAGAAGGTTATTTTGAATGATTGTTATCTTGAAGGAAATGATTTGTAATTAGATTCTTGATGACGAACTTTTTCATATGAACTATTTCAAGAGCATAATTAGGTATAGTTAGTACCTAGTTGTATGCTGTGTACATGAAAATAGCACTTTACTTATTAACTGAGTTTCAATCAATATTTTCGTTACGAATCAGAAAAAACTTGGAGATATTGTTAAATAACAAAATATTTTCAAAAATTTTATAGTTATAAATGTGTGAAACTGAGATTTACAAAATAATGTAAAAAAAGTGAAAAAAATTTAGTGAAAATTTTCGATCAAAAGTGATCTGTTTTTGTGGCTAGTGAGTGTATAATATGCCTCCAGGTGCATTCCCAATCAGACAAGCAGTTGAATGATCGAGATTGTTTTACGCGACATGTCACATTTTTCCCTAAGAGGATCGCCCAGTAACCAGGTAAATTATGACAATCTCATTTGCTATCAATTTACCGACGGCAATTTGATAATTTGCACTATGGCCGGTGTCACTTTAATTGCCTTAACAACGTGCAACATAATAGTTATTTAAAAGTGTATAATTTGTAAAGAGATTAGTTCCAAGTAGCTCAGTAAAAATTAAGGCACGAAAAGGGAACATTTTCGAAAAAATTTCGACCACTGGATTTTCGTGGAGACCTTTATTTTCATGTGCCAAGGTATCCTGAAAAGCATCCTTAATTTGAGCTGTGGGTTATTTTAAGGGTGAATTCTAGTTTTTTTTTGCAAAAAATTATCAATTTTTTGATCTTGTTGATTTTCCGAAGAAAATTGTTATCAAGGGAAATTGTAGTCTATAAATGTCTACACAAAAAAGGTCTCCAGACTTTTGTCGTAGTATCAGTTGTTTTTGAATAAACGGTGCGGTAAAGTTGCAACAATTGTTTTTGTTTTCAAATCGTTCACCTGGTTTTTTGGCTGTAAAAAATCAACTTTGTTTTATAATTTACGGATTTACGTTAAAAATGTCAGAAATTAAAAAAATAATAATATTTTTTAGGCAGCGCCCATTCCGTGTAAAGGAACTTTTACACGGAGTACACCGATCCGTGTTCTCCATTTACGCTGCCCCCTCCCCCGCCAGGCTTTTATCTAGATTACACTGTGAAAAACTACAAATAATCGTTCAGAAAAAATTGTTTTTTCAAATTGTTTTCCTTTTAATTTTGTCGTTTTTTCGAGTAGATTACGAAAAAAATATAAACAGTTAATGCCATATCGTAAAAAAATTATTATTTGTAAAAAGTCGTTTTTTCAACATTTAAAGCTCTGAAACTGTTGCAAATATTGAATTGAGATCATTCTCGTACTTACATACTTACTTTATAGTACTTACAGCCGAAAAACCAGGTGACCCTGAAAGTAAACAATTACCTTGAATACGTACCTACGTAAACACATAGAAACATCTATAATAAAAAAAAATCAAAATTAATTTAAATGATTCGATGACTTCCTTCAGATCTATTTCCATTAGACCTTCCTAATCTCGCTCAACGACTTCATTAATACGCTCATCTGTTGATTCTATCATTTCTTAATCTAAAAGCCAGTGGATATATCTCTTTATAGACATCTACATTATTTCGTCTTTAGTTCTGGGCGTTTAAACATGCTTGCCCGCTGCAATGGCCGCATACTGAAGAACTGCGGAAACCTCTTTTTCGGCAACTACAGCTCGCTTTACAGGCTTCAATACAGTTGCAAAATGTATTTATTAACTGATCAGGTGTTTTCAATAATTAATTTTCGTAAAATGTTTTCTGTAAATCCTGGCGATTTTGTGGCACTTCAAGGACACCTATGCGACTGTTAAAAAGTTCCAACAAAACCGTTGGTGTTGATGGTCGCAAGAAGATATTAAGTTTGTTCGGTAGGTTGAGGGACTGGACCCACTCTCACTTTGCGCTTATTTGTAAAATTCTAATTTGAACCGAACGGACTTGCACTGAGGGAATTTTTGGCGTGGGGGTACTATCTGTCATTTAAAATACTTATTTACATTATGCTAATGACACACTACATTCTTCACACTACATCCCTAATTATATTTAAGCTCCCCTATATTCTTTTCGCCTGGGTTTCATCCTATCTACGAGACAGGTCTTATCGTGTGTCGCTCCGCGGCTCTACCTCTAGAATCTTCAAGGCTTCATCTGGTGTAACACAAGGCAGTCATCTCGGTCCTCTACTATTCGTTCTTGCCATTGACCACATTGTCCGTCTGATCTCGTACTCTAATGTTCTAATCTACGCTGATTACATGAATATCTTCTCTTATATTAAGGATGGTGATGACGCCGCCCTTATTCAAAAGGACTTAGATACGTTTCTGGCGTGGTGCGAGCATAACGGCTTACACCTCAATTTTGAGAAATGTGAAGCTATGACTTTCTCAAGGAGGCCAGGTCTCCGTCGCATGCTGTCCGTAACTGACCTTGGTGCAAAACTTGATATGAAGCTTGACTTTACCCTGCATATTAACTATATCATGTCTAGAGGCAGTTTAATCTTAGGCTTTGTTAAGCGATGGTCTAGAGAGTTCTCGGATATACCAACATTGATGCATTTGTACTACTCCTTAGTTAGACCTATTCTTGAGTATGCATCTCAGGTCTGGTCGCCTTACTACGCTGTTCATTCCAAGCGTATCGAATCGGTGCAGCGTAATTTTCTTAGATTTGCGCTTAGATGGCTCCCATGGGACGATCCATTAAGCCTTCCGCCCTACACCAACCGCCTCCAGTTGCTCGGTTTGCTCTCGCTTGAGAAAAGGCGTAAAGTCGCTGACTTGGTGTTTATTCATCAGCTCTTGAACTCTGATATAGACTCAGGTTCGCTTGTTAGCAGGGTTTCCTTCAGACAGTCCCAACATAACCTTCCAAGACCGCCTTTGTTGCATGTTCAACCAGATCAAATTATGGCATGCATGAACCAATTAATCGTTTATGTAGGGCTGTTAATTCTTGTCCTAATTTTGATTTAACTCTTAGTAAGGTGTTGTTTAAGATCTATCTATTTTCTGTGCTCCCGTGACTCTCTGTTTGTATGGTGTGTTTCTGAGTTTCCTTGCTTGTTTTATTTCTGCTGCTTTCTTTTTGTTTGTTTTTGTTTTCCTCTGCATGCTGGTGTGGAAGCCTCATTTCATCTTTTTGATGGAATAGGTGAAGTGTTTCTTGGCTCCTTGTCGAAGAAGTGCGCCTTCTGTGTTAGAAGGGTTAATTCTATGTACACCTCATTATGAGGAAGAACGTCATTATGAAGAAAAAAAAAACAGTTCATAATGATGAAATAAAATTATGAAAAATGTACCC
Organism: Leptarthrus brevirostris; assembly: GCA_964036015.1. Lineage (NCBI taxonomy): Eukaryota > Metazoa > Arthropoda > Insecta > Diptera > Asilidae > Leptarthrus > Leptarthrus brevirostris. The sequence goes on along the minus strand of OZ038373.1, from coordinate 84,090,318 downwards.
CATTTGGAACAAAATTGTTAGGTATCAAAAAGCTGAAACAAATTGTGTTAGAATTTCACCGCAAAACTAGCACTTTCCAACCACATTTGCTTCAAATGTCGTTGCGTTGCTTAAATCTCGAAAAAATTGAATTTATCTTTTTCTAGGTCCTGTAAAAAATCAATTTTGCTACTAAGTGAAATGTCAAAGAGCCCCAGTCCACAAAACTAAATTTTTTTGGTCAAAGGAGTCAAGTTGAGATTCAATTGAGATTTTAATTAATTTGGTGGCTCACTTAGGGCCTCACTAATATTTTTTCCTGAACGTTACCTCTACGTAGTAGCCCCTTTGTAGACTCTGAGTATATCGAACGTTAAAATGAATAATTTTGAACATTAATTGTGGGAAAACGAATAAATATGGACTACTGCGATTTTTTTTAATAGTTATTATTAAATATTTATGCTATGCAAAGGAATTTTTGTTATAATAAAAAATCCAAAGTAGCGGCCGGTATAGCTCCGTGAAAAGAGCCTACGAAATTCCGCGGGCAAACGGTTCTATGGCCGTCCCCTTCCCGTTGACTTGAAACAAAATTAAAAGAATGTAATTAATCAGTTTACTCAATGTTTACCGCAAAATTAAGAAAATGGCGGCGATTTGAAAAAAAAATATATTTTTTTCGTTTATTATAAAAACATTAATAAAAGAATAAAAATTGTACGACATTCCATTTTTCCGAGTATCTGGACAAACTTTCAAGTCGATCGATCCGCCAAATACAAGTGGTCAGGAAAGTTTGAGCCATTTTTCAAAACGTGTTTTCGAGAAAAACGCGTTTAAAGTTTTACAACGTGTGTATTCAGAAGGAACTGTGCCGAATTAAACGTGTTTAAAATACCGAAAATAATCGAATTTAAAAAAATACTCTTTCAGGATGAATTAATTATCTGGGGGTAAGACTGGGCACTCGCAGCGTTTCGTCGTATTTTCGAACCCTGATAGCATCGGTCTGGATAATACCAGAGAGCCCAAATTCTTAGAATAAGATGTAGTTACCAGACTAATGAAACACACTGTTTCATTTGTCCAGCTTTTATGCTTTAGATTTTATTAATACGTCGATTTCGGCACTCATGATCGTCAAAACCTCCGTCATCAAAACCTCTAGAGTACTTCCTGAAGCCTTAGAAAGCTGAAATTTAATATGCTGGCGATTAGCACATAAGCAACTAAAAAATTAAGAAATCTGTAACTTTGATTCTCCAACCCCTCGAAAAGGGGGTCTGGTTCTAACAAGCATATTTAAGCCTAAAAGCGCGGAGTTGTATGGAAGTAGAAATTTAAAAAAAATACAAGCGCCAGACCACGGTCGGACCATAATTTACTGCTCGCGTTTTGAATGAAAATTTGGTTTGCGACTTAAATTTCAGGTTTAATCAGAGATTTCTTATTATTTCGGTTAATAAAGTGTACATGTTTTTACTTTGTTGGAAAGATAATTTAGTCTGCTTTAAGTTAATACAAATAAAGCACAACAGTCAGCTATAATTGAATATAATTGGTTAATAGCTAAGTACCACCCTGATTTATCGCTTATTGCAAATAATAAGCCAACAAGGAAAAGAGGCAACGATAGAGAGTGGTCTACGAAAAAAAGAGTAGCTGACGCACAAAAAATACAGCCCGAAAAAATAAGAGGAACTAGAGAATCTTACAAAAAGAAATGAAATCCCACCAAAAAAATTTCATGTAAAAAAGGTTGCCAAGACTCACGAGCTCATACCGCTTTCACTGTTAAAAAGTTATCAGATCTGATGTGGAGCCAAGCCGCTAACTCTGCAAGGTCTAACTCTTCAACCCCTATTTCTAGAAACCCTACATCTTGGTCAAAAAATAAGGCTTGGTCGTTACATGGATCTAATGCATGACACAACATTAAAGACCAGTGAGTTAATTTCTTACCATAAGTAGGGTTTCTAGAGTTAGGAGTTGTAGAGTAAGGCCTTGTGGTAGGACTTGGCTCCACATAAGATCTGATAACTTTTTAACAGTAAGAGCGGTATGAGCTTGTGAGTCTTGGCAACCTTCTTAACATGAAATGTTTTTGGATACCAATATGTAGGTATATAGATTAAGAATTTGCGAAAAAAATAGATTTTTTCAGATGTATCAAAGTAGAAGTTTACTTAAAGGCGTACGAATTCATAGAAATATAAATTAAAGAAGAATTTACAAACGTCTGAAGCAGACAACTGCCTAGGAGTTAAGTTATGCGTAAAGACAGTTTGGTTGATAAAATCGAGCCTACAGAAAATGTCACACCCATACCTGATCACCTTTGATTACACTTTTTGTTAACAGGTGCAAAAGGACTTAATGGTCACAAGGAGATCACCATATACTTTTCTGAAAATAGAGTTTATATGGTAATTCCGCGTAAATGTATTACACAGGCCTGCGAGGTTTTTCCCCCTGGACAATGAATAGTTGTTTCCGAGGTAATTTGCCGCTGAAACCGAATCCGGGCTCAGAATTGCTCTATCACGTCAGGTTTTTGAGATATTCTAATCTTAATGTACAGAAAAACTGTTTTTGACATATATGTGGTTATGTTGCACCGCAATGTTTTTTTTTAAAAAACTATGTGTGGGATCTTATAGTACAAATCTTCCTCTTTCAAATGCCGTCGAGTTTGCTTAAATATCTTTTTTTTCGCCGAAAATCTTCATGTTCATGAATTTCTTGGAATACGAAAAATGTATGGTCAACTTTATTCAAGTGACCATAAATTCATAAAATTCATGATGACAATTTCAAAATGCGTTATCTCGACGAAAAAAAAGATATTTGAGCAAACTGAACGGCATTTGAAAGCGAAAGACCTGTACTGTAGGATCCCACACATAGCTTTTGAAAAAAGAATAAAATCACAGTGCTACATAGCCTCAAATATGTCAAAAAACAGTGTTTTTGCACTTTTAGGTTAGAATATCTCAAAAACTTGACGTGATAGAGCAATTCTGATTCGGTTTTAACGGAAGAAATTACTTCGGAAACAACCATTCATTGTCCAGGGGGAATTTTTTTTCTAATTTCGCAGGACTGTGTTATTGAAGACCACTCCTAAGTTTGGGGCAGTGTTAAGTAAAGAACTGTTGGAATTGTTAAGCTTGACGCGCGGTAAATAACGATATTAACATGATTACCTTACTAGGTATTTAAACTTCTCTCAATTTAAAGATAGCTTATTTACCGCTTAACACCTGCCAACAGCAAGCGAATCACTACTCAAGCTGAATGTGCGATATTCGAGATATACTCACAGGACTGAACAGATACAACTGAGCATCATCAGCATTAAGATGTAACTTGCTCTGCTTGACGTACTCAGATATATCATTCATTTTTTTATGATAATGCCAAAGCTCAGGGGATGCCCTATGATGCTAAAGCGCAGCCTTGCCAGGAAAGAGATTAAGGCTAAGGGAAATGGGTTAAGAGGTTGAGTAAAGGAAGTTTCGATGTACGCCTCGTTATAAGGTTGTAAACTGTTCCACATTTGTGTTGTTCGACAGACGGCCTTGGGTCCATCGTCGTAGCTTAGTTGTTTTTTTCTCTTTAAGTTTTCTGTTTTTTTATTTGGTTTAAATTTTTACTTTTTTTCTTTCTCTTGTACGAAAGAATGTATTGAAAGAATTGTATTGCTTGTTATGAGATCTTTTAACTGGATTTGTTTTATTATAAGAATAAACATTATTCGTTTTGTTCGGCTTAGAAAAGATTCCCGATATTTGACGATCCGTCCAAATTTGACCTGACAGTATAAGGGTGGGAGCAACTACAAGGAATCAAACTAGCAATTTCGGTCGTGAAAATAGCAGTAGAAGAGCAAGAGACAACCGACAGTCCGTCGATGCTCCAGAAAGTCAATGTTCTCAGAGACTGTGTATTCGCCAATAAGTTTGAACTTTGTCTACCGCGGATAATGCACTATGTCCAGCTCCTTTCTAAATATGTGAATTATATTCGAGTCTAGGGCTCCCGTGGGATTTACTCTGCCCCAAGCGTCGTTGCTTAGTGATTCAAACGTGAGTTCTCGGTTGATTTCTGCAGAGTTCCCACTGGAATTCATTACAGAATCAAGAAAGTACGCAAAATCGGCGGTGCTGTCGTCGGCGAAACTATGACTAGAATTGTGAGTGAGAGATAAAAGATCATTGATAAATAGAAGAAATAAGGTATAATAAAATGTAGTGGCCCTAGAATACAGTCTTGTAGAACCCTAGAAGGAATCGTTAAACAACACCGCCTAATAACGGTTATTTAGATAGTGGAAAACCCATCGCTCAGCCTGAGTACTGAATCTTAACTTTTCCCGTAGGTTTTTGCAGAGGATTCCATAGTCAACACAATGAAATGCCTAAGATAAGTAGAGAAAGATAATGGAAATAAATATATCACAATTTATTGCGTATCGAATAGTTACTTTTAGAAAAGCAGTTTTGCAGCTATGTCGGTCCTAAACCCGATTGATTGTCCCAAGAAGACAATTTATCAATAGCAAACATATATGATTTGTTTCGATGCGATCATCTCAACTACCTTAGATAGGAAAGAAAGAATGGAAATTGGACGAAACTCAGAGAAATTCTTTGTAACTGGGATTATCGTGGAATACTTAAACAAATTTGGAAAGCTATAGATTATAAAACTTGTTTGGCAAATATGGGTTAAGGGTAAAGTGATGTAAGGCAACAGTAATCGAATAAATCTTGAATCAATCATATCCAAACCGATGACCCGAGATTTTAGCTCCACCAAAATTAGAATACTTTTAGTCGATGTTACTCTTTGAAAAGAAAATTTTAGACCATACCGATGTACATTTTAGTCAGCCAGATTAATATCTGTAGTGAGTAGTAGTAAAGTTAGTGAGTAAAGTTAGATACAAAAACATCGTTCATTTTGTGAGGAACTGCTTCAAATTTTTTTTTGTCATCATTCCAAGGGAGTTTATATTTTTCCATAACAGTTTAGTTGGTAGATTAGTGGATAATACAGATGAATAGTACTTTTTATTGGCCATGGAAATTGAACATGAGACGCGATTTTGAAAAATGCGATACTCCTCCCAGTAATTAGATGATCGATATCTTTTCCAGGACGAGTAAGCTCTGTTTCATACAAGGATCAACAAAACAATCTCTCTCGAACACCAAGGACACTGAGTGTTTAAGAAAGTTCTTGTTACAACTGGGACATGACTGTTATGGAAATAGTTTAATATATCTGTCAAGTATTCCACCTGATCATTAATACAATTTAAAAACAAATCTGTGCCTCTTCAAAAAAGAACCTCGTGATTAATTCCATTGTAAATGCGATAAGAATGGATATTAGGCATGTATTTTCTGGTTAGCCAAATATCATATGTTAATAGAATTAGGTTGTTGTCAGAAATCTCAGGGAGTGATAACTGATTAAAAAACAGAACTTTATCAAGCAACGTCGATAATTATCCAGCAAAGCGACTTGGTTTATTATTTACTCTATATAAATCGTGCCAAGGAACATATTGGATCTGCCCATTTGGTTCCAAAAAATAATGTTAATATCAACATTTATTATAATGTCTCCATAGTTAGGAGCTAATAACATGATATCATCCTTGAAGGTTATAGGATTGCATAAATGAGGATTGTAAACACATCCAACACCACTTACAAGACCAAAATCTATAATCTGCCCCAACCTTAGGCTAAGAACTATTTCACTTATACTCTTCCGCACATAAATTACGCCACCACGTCCAGCGTCTCTATCCTATCCGCTAAATCCTATATCCAGACATATACAGCGCGGTCATCAATCACACATCTAACGGAGAGTTATTTTAAATCTCACGAATTTCATTTGAATTGAATTGAGCACCTTTAAATCCATTTTTCTGCTTAAAAAGAACATTGATTAACACTTTACTTGGGATAAAAGTCCCAACATTATCGTCAACATTCGACCTAGAATTCTATGGGCAGAAACTTAATTGAGACAAAAAAAGTTGAGCTATATGTAAACCGCTGTAATGACATTATTATATTTTAATTAAAAATTAATAATTATATTATGTATATTATTATATAAATTTATAATTTTACTAACTAGCACTGATTTTTTCCTCAAATACGTAATTCTATTTTTCTTCTTCGTTAGCATTAGCTTACACAGTCGGTATCGATCGCTATGTGGGGTAAGAGATCACTATCGACCGTCCAACCCGAAGGTCGCAGGTGCAAATCCTACGGGCCCATGTTTGTTTTCTGCTGAGAATAGATAATGATCCATTGGGGGTTCAGAGAAATACCGATTATTCGGATTTGCTTTACGTACACAAGTCATCGCTCAACATGGAAATTATAGGTTGTCGGCCGGATAAAGGAGCGAATTTTCGCCCTTCAACTCCTCCAAACGCGTTCTTCACTCACGTGAGTGAGTGAGAAATTAAATGGGGTGGCCCAACAGCAAAGATTTCCGTGCCAAAACTGAAGGTATGTAAGTTAACGCATACACAAAAACAGCACAACGCAGGCTGATGAAAATACATTTATGTATATGGAGGTCAGGGGCGTAGTGAGTATATTATTTACGAGAAGGGAAAGTAGGGGGGGGGGGCAAACAACTCAGATTTAATTTTTTGTTCATTTACATTTGTTTTTAATTTATTAATTTCTTATATTATATAAAAATAAAAAGTTAATTGAAATAACAAAACAACATCAGTGACATCAATTAGAAACTAAGCGTCTTGGTTCTTCCGAAAATTTTCCCAAAATATCATTCTTAAATTTGTTTGTTTTTTCTAGGACTAATTTTGTATGCACGCTGTACATACAGAGACCGTTCAGTCATTCTAGATCTCAGCTTCGATGGTGCTTGTGGTATATAGCTCGGCTAGAGATATAAGAATAGCTTTTACTGTAGATGGAAAAAATATCCCAGCATCCTGCAGTATTTCAACGAAATTCAGTTTTTTAAGGCTTCCTTTGTTGTTACTAGATATCATTTAAAAAAACATCTTTTTTTTAGATTTTTTATCACGCCAAAAGATATAACAACGTTGTCGGTGGAGTAACTGATAAAGTGTCGGCCTACTTAACCGGAGGTCCCAGGCTCAAATCTCACCGACGTCGACCCACTTTAAATTGAAGGTTCACTTGCCTGAAATCGGGTTAAGTTATTCTCCCGTCCCAAACCCCACAAGGGGTTACGGGAACTAGAGAGAGACGCTAAACGTGAAATATGGCATAAGCTTCATTAATAATATTTGCAATATTGTAATACTTAAAGGATCGTTACACTTTTAAATTCATTAAATGACATTTTTAACATTGAACCGATGTGCAACAAAAATAAAGAATAAGCCTGTAGACTGTCCAAGATATTACTTGTTACAACAGATGCCTCTAAATTAAGCAGGCCTGGCTAAGGTACTATTCTGTTACATGAAAAGCGTTAATACAAAAAAAGATTAACTTTGCCAGATATTAAAAGATTAAGACATCGTAGATCGTAGGTGGCAGGATTTACTTTTTCTAAACAGAGAGTGGTGCTGCTGTTGAGGAAGAGTCCAAAGAGTTTAATTTTTCTTTATCAGATACGCTGATCGTGTTGAGAATTTTTTTGATACACTTGGGTGCAATGAAATCGGGCCACGTTGTACTTTTGACTTTGAAGACAATATTAGGGGTTACTGCGTGTTGACAAATGAATATTTTATTAGTTCCAAAACAACACCAAATTCTTTGACACTCGTTTCTTTTTTCCTAAGTTCAGGTAGTGAGAACAATAGCATCCCTTATTTAATCATTAGTAGGGAGGGGTATGATGGCGGTGAGCTTTGAATGTATAAATACTGAATATATTCATTACTTCCAGATCATTTGTTTATCAGCACTCAACGAGTATAATTGTGTCTTTAAAACAAAAGTATCCAATTATCAAAAATGGATACAACTCCGGAAAAATTCGCTCAAGCCGTCGCATTAATTGAAGCAGGGCGTAGTCAGCGCAAAGTGTCTCGAAGACTCAATATGTGCCGGTCAACGGTGCAACGTGTCAACAAAAGATACCAAGAGACCTGTGACCTTGTTCGACGACCCGGGTCAGGCCGATCTGGTTTACATCGGAGCGAGATGATCGCTACATCGCAGTGACATCACTACGGAATCGTCATTTGAACGCAGTTGAATTGCAGCAGCAGCTCCGTGAAGTCCGAGGAGTGGATATTAGTAGGTGGACAGTGCGGCGAAGACTCCGGAAGAAAAACCTAACACCCTTCAGGACTGCAATCCTGGTTACGCCTTCAATTCGCACTGGAGCATGCCGAATGGAAGTTGGAGCAATTAGGGTCCGTTCTGTTCTCTGATGAGAGCAGGATATGCATTCACGGTAATGATGGAAGGAGACGGGTGTACCGGAAACCTGGAGAATGATTCGCTCAGTGCTGCTTTGAAGAACGCGCCAGCTACGGCGGCGGATCGTGCATGGTCTGGGTGGAATTTCCCTCGAAGCAGGAACCGACCTGGCGGGTCAACGGTACGTCAGCGATATTCTGGCCGAACATGTTATGCGTTACGCTGGTTTTATCGGCGAACATTTTTTATTAATGCATGACATTGCGAGGCCACATACTGCGGTAATCGTTCGAGACTACTTTGCATACATCGGAGTTCGAGTTATGGCTGCCCTGACCTGAACCCCATTGAGCATATGTGGGATGAGCTCATAAGAAGAATCCGGGCCAGGGTTCTGACTGTTTCATCAATCCAGGAGCTTAAAGAGGCACTGATAGAGCAGTGGAACAATATTATATTGTACAACTTGTAACATCGTTGACAAATTGAATGAATGAAGTTATCAGAACAAGGAGGGGTAAAACCCGATAGTGAAAATAAAAAATAAAAATAAGAACTTTTTCAATACTGTTGTGTTTCAGTTCTTGTTCTCTCCCACTTCCTGTTCGCTATAGTACTGATTAGCGCAACGCATTTGATTTTAGGGTTGGGAATCCGAAACAAAAAATAACCTGGCCAAAAGTTTGATCTCATTTTGAAGATAATAAATTATCCTTTCGAATGATATATAATTCATTTCTAAACCCGCAGTAACATCTGCAAAAACTGTCTTAAAAGTCAAAAGTGCAAGGTGGCCCGATTTCACTGCACCCAAGTGTATTTCTTACTTCGCTCGAGTTTTAAAAAGTTTATTTTGGATTTTTTATTTAAATTCATTCCTCCATATTTTGCGGCAAAATGAATAATCCTATTAACATAAATAGGTCCCGATCATACTAGTCCAAATAATGGCACAGAATTTGGGATGGAATGCGGCTATCCTTGTCTATGTGGATTAGTGACCGACCCGTGGTGAAAGTTGTGGAAGTTTGTGATACCATTCCCGGTGAACTGGGATTCATCCATCCACAGATTTCGGTCCAGAAAAGCCCTCTTCTGCATGTTGCATTCCGGAAGCCAAACGCATAGTTGTAATCTTCTCTCGGAATCTCCTTCCAGTAGTCCTTGGACTGGGATATGATGTTATAGACGCAATCCCTCTCGATAAATAACCATCCAAACGTTAACTGAAGACACTTCTAATCGTTTTACGACTCCTCTCGAGCTAGTTTTAGCGCCTTGTCCTACAAATGTGATTAAGTGCCGTCGACGGCGGCAGAATCTTTTGATATTTCTGAACGCAATTCCGTGCTGTTTGAAGTTACACTTCTGGTTTCTCTTAACCTTCGGAAAGTCCGCAAAATCACTCATCTTTGGGGTGCACGTGCATTAGGAAAACTCTTTTGGTATTCCGGTACTGCCGCTCTATCGTTTCCGTCTCCTACTTCATAAATGTGAATTAAATCTGTGTATTCCTCAAGAGTAAATTCTGCCAATTTTTAATAATTTTAACTTTAGAACATCCATAGTTATTGATTTGTTTTTCAGCCATGATCTATATTCTTACTGACTGGCCTCTTTTTTGCAAAATTTCCATCAGGTATTAGTAACAGAATTTCAGGATACTTGGGTGTGATCACTGACTAATACAACGGGCATTCCACGTACAGCGGACAGGTAAAAAATTTAGATGTTTCCGATTTTAGTAATATTTGTTTATGTTATACCTACATATGTCCTCGATCCAGACACAAAATGTTTTTACAGTATAAAGTCTGGTTAACGAGCTAGAGGGCTTTAAAAATTTGACTAATCGGCAGGTATGCGCTACTTCGAATCCCATTACCCAGTTTTAAAAAGTTACAATAAAATAAATAAAGTAGTCAAATTTATACTTCATTTAATGAGCTTTTAAAATTCATTTTTGGATATTGAAAAAACATTTTTTTTTGGAAAAAAATATATTTAAATATTTGAAACTTGAATTTCGCAAAGTTCGACCATTAAATTTTTTTCGTAATTTTTTTCTAAAAATAGCAAATAGTGTATAGATAGTGCTTGCCAAGTTTCATAATTGGCATAGAAGTCGTTTAGGAGACAGACGAGTTACAGTTTCGAAGCGTAGCAGCCGGCGCCCCACGGTGGGAATTTATGTATGGAGTCAGAATGTTAAATCATATTTTGCGAAGCTTTAATGACGTAAATTATACGCTTCGAAACTGTAACTCGTCTATCTCCTAAACGACTTCTACGCCCATTGTGAAACATGGCAAGCATTATCTATACCCTATTAGCTATTTTTAGAAAAAAAATAAAAAAAAATTAAATGGTCGAACTTTGTGAAATTCAAGTTTCAAAAACTTAAATATATTTTTTTCCAAAAAAAAATGTTTTTTCAATATCCAAAAATGAATTTTAAAAGCTCATTAAATGAAGTATAAATTTGACTACTTTATTTATTTTATTGTAACTTTTTAAAACTGGGTAATGGGATTCGAAGTAGCGCATACCTGCCGATTAGTCAAATTTTTAAAGCCCTCTAGCTCCTTAACAAGACTTTATACTGTAAAAACATTTTGTGTCTGGATCGAGGACATATGTAGGTATAACATAAACAAATATTACTAAAATCGGAAACATCTAAATTTTTTACCTGTCCGCTTTGCCTGGAATGCCCCAAAAGCTAAAAACCACAATGAAATATTTTACTAACCTTTTTATAACTTATTTGCAGCAATAATTATAATTAGATACTTGTGTAACCTAAACAAACATTTTCGACCTCTTAGATTTTGTTTATTTAATGAATTTCCTAAGTACAGTGTAATAAAATAATTAGGTAGTCAGAAATTTATAAGGAAGCGGTTTTTATAAACCTTTCTCCACCTTCACATGTCGTACCTTTCTTAATTTTTTTTGCAGTTGAGGTGGTAGATTTTGGCTGTTGTTTGATGTCGCTGCGTTGAGTAGATCAAAATATAAAAATAAAATAATGATTAGCATACCATAAAAATTTCAAATTCATGAAGCACTATGTACCTTCCAAATGGTTAAGTTTACCTCCTCCCCTGTCAAACAATTTTTCGTTTGGCTAGGTGAGGTTTATCACTCCACTTTCAGATGAGGTGGGTACATAAGTTGTGCTCACCTTATGTGAAACACCCTGTACAACTATTTTTTTCAGATAAAAATTTACCATGGTACCATAAAAGGCAACTTTACGTAACGCGTGCCGGGGAAATCCGTTTACGCCGTAATATATTTTTTTACAATATTTGTACACACTTGAAAAAATATACTTTGAGATGTATTTATTGGAAAAAATTATTAGTATGAAAGGATAATATAAGAAAATAATATGAAAATATGCTTATATCTTCCCGCTCAAATCTGCGGTACAACCAAAGTCATAATCATAATTTTTTTGGAAATTTTGCATTCTTTCTCTTCTGTTTCTTCAAACCTTCCCAGCTTTCTCTTCTTTTCTTTCGGCATGCTTCGCTCCTACCATCTCTTCTCCTTTACCGAATTTAAACAAACAAGTATTGCGATCATAACGGAATCATTTTCGGAAAAACATAAACATGGTTTTTAATTGTTCCCATCAATTGTTGTCATCTGCATCGTCGTAGCTTTTTCTCAAAACACCATGTTTTGAACTGGCGTACATTGCCGCAGAGTGAATAATTAGAGTAGCACCTTCATTTTTAAAGGAATTGAGCCCACGACAATACGTTTTTCGACCATTCTATAAAAATTTACGATTTAGTTATATTTTTTTACCAAAAAAATTTAATCGAAAATTTTTTTCTTAAAAAAAATGTTTAGGTACTTAGATTTAGGATAACCGGATTTCTATAGACTCATTGTCCTATGTTCTAATAAACTTGTTTTGTTTGTTTCGGAACCTTGGATTTGGAGATATAACGTCTGTCTGTCCAACATCTTCCACAACGCCCATCCCATTAAAGTCGTCTATTTATGATCAAAGAAATTTTTTCTTTGTTTTCAAAGTGTACCTTAAACATTAATTAGGTAAAGTAGTTTGGTTGTTTTACTGTAAAAGACAATCTTTCCTTTTAATCAGCCCTTAAATATACAATCATTTTAGGTATTTCACTGTGAAGTTTTAAAGAATATGCATATGTACATGCTTATGAAATACTTAACTTTTTACATCAACAAAGCTCTTATCGAAGGTAGCAATATATTCTAATTGAAGCGAAACTATTCCAATAAAGCAAATAATTTACAACTCACCGGCCCCAAGTTCACACTTGCCTTTTATAATCATTACATTTTCCATTTTCTCGGCGTTTTGCAACATGAAAATGACCAGAACATTTTGCATATAACCGCGTAAATGCCTTTTGTAACAGCACATTAAAGCGAACTTTTTAAACATGCATAACTTTTGTACAGGTTCCCCGGTGTCAACAGAACGTTGCAAATTAAAAACAAATTGGTAGCTAACCCTGAGCAATCTTGTTGGTTATTGCACTGCTATTGTTGCTATTTTGCATTCTACGGTTTTTATGAATATTTCTCGACAAATTATCAATAAATATAAACTCATGTAGATATTGTGAGAATTTTTAAGCACTTTTAACAATTCCATTCATTATTTCTGGAAAAAAAGTCAAATATTTGAATACGAAATATGTATCGAGTTATAAGAAGAAGCTCATGACGCAAATTTAAAAAATTTTCTTAAAAATTATCTCATAAGTCATACTTTTATTTTATATATGTACCAAAGCCGAATTTATTATTTATAGAATTAACTTGCTCTGGTAATTGAGTCGCATTAATATCCGGCAATTTCTCATAATCAATTTCGTTCACTAATTTTGCTTCGATAAACAACATTGCAAGTACATTAAGTCGATCGTCGGTGGAGTAATGATATCCGGTCGGCCTCCCATTCCGGATGTCCCAGGTACAAATCCCACCCAGGGACGAAAAGAGACACAATTTTTCGGCTAATCCCTAAGAAAAAATAAATAAATAAATAAATGAAAAAGCCTGGATTTATCAAGAAGAAGAAGTGGAGGAAAAATACTATAAGAATCACTCGGAAATTCAAAGATAAAACAATTAATTATTTTCAATTTTTGATTCGAAATTTATCTAGACTTATCGCATTATTTTTCATTTCATTATTTTTCTTCGGTTACAAGCCATATAAGCAATTAAAGAAAATAGGAATCAAAAAACAGAATAGTTTTTCAGGAAAGTTGACCCGTGTTTTCATACGTCTACTTTTTTAATTTTAGAGTCAGTATTTTAGTCAGAGGCGGATTTAAGTTAGGTTGCGCCCTAGGCCCATTGCGATTTGACACCCTGTTTTGTATTTCATTGTATACATGTTATAATGAAAAATATGATGGTAAAAGTATAATAACGACATTTTATTCTTTCACTTTTAATATAACATTATTAATAAAATACCCAAAAAGAAGTATATATAGAATTACATACCATTCTAGCCGACTTTCCAAAAACCAGAGGTTATAAGTTGGACGCGTATTTTTTAAAATTTTTTTTTTTATGTATGACCGGACATAATTTCGTAACGCGTTGGCCGATTTTTATGATTCTCTTTTTGTTGGGTAGAGTATATTCCCGGTTTGGTACCAAGTCAAAAACTTTGTAGGGTGGAGGCGGTGGGAGGTGGGTGTGAAATCTAACTCCATAATGCGTAGACCGACTTGTATGGTTCTTTTTTGCTGTCTAGAGAATGATCCCCCAATGTTAATATTGGAAAAGATTTGGTTCGAGGAAAGGTTGGGGACGCATGGATCGATTTAAATAATTCTTCTTTTATTGAGTAGAGGATGTTCCCCGATTGGTACTATGTCAAAAATTTTGTTGATGGGGTTTGGCGAGGTTGGAGGTTAAACCTAACTTCTTAATGCGTGGACCGACTTAGATGGTTCTTTTTCTGTTGTATACAGTATTAAGTATAAAATAGATTAAAAAAAAGTTGAACCGACTTCACAAAACGCGCTAAAAAGCATAAAATAATTTTACATTTCATATCTATTACAACATTTTGAAGTCGATGTAAATTAAACAAAGAAAACAACTTCCCAACCACAATCGAAGATACTTTATAAAAGTACCTAAACATTTCAGCTCATGGGATCATAAGGAAGGAGGATTAAATACTTTTCTTGTCGTTGGTTTGTTTGTTAGGTTTGCAAAGACTATATATATATAGAGATATAATAAAAAAAACTATTTTTTTTCTTCTTGCCTTGGCTCGTGCGAAAATATCAATGATATTATCATACTTCCATGCATAATAATGCAAGTGTATTAAATCGGTCTTAATCCTTATCTACAGGCCTATAGTTTTTTTCCCTTTTTAACATGGAATATGATCGTTCTTCAATCCAACTTGGTGAGGGAATACTTAAATAAATGCGCAAATCAGTATACATATACGAGGATAAATCTCGCAAAGATCACATGAAGGCAAAAGGGCACATATGTTTGATGAAGAGCGTGTGTCTTCATTTTTGTTGATGCTTTAAGTGAATTTGCAAAGAAATACACTCATTAGATACTTACTGCTGCCTCTAGATCATCTGGTTCTCTCTCTGGTTCCTTTAGCCCCTTGTTGGACATAGGGAGTCTATCACAACGACTCTCCACCTGATTCGATTCTGCGCTAACGCTTTCAACTGTGACCACGATTTATTGATTTGGGTACTGCCTTCCTTGAATTCCATGGGGATTCTAATCTATAGCCAGCTGTGAGATGTTGCTTGGCTCTTTTCTTAGTGTGTGACCTATCCATTGTCACTTTTGCCTGCGAATACTAGTGGCTATCCCGTATTGGCCAGTAAGGCTGTGTAGGTCTTTGTTGGTAATGATACGTTAATTAGTTCGACTCGAAGATCCGGGGTTTTGTGCGTATAGAGATGTTGTTATTGCAAAAGATCTCAGCAAAAGTATTAAAAGAAACTCGAGCTTTATTGATATGCGAGCCTGTACATCAGCTTCAGGTCCGCCGTCTGCTATAACTATGCTTTCGAGATAGCACAAGTGGATGCTCTATTTGCTGCCCTTCCAGATACATTTCATGTTGTCTGCTGGAGTATAAGCTCATAAATTTGGTCTTAGCTGCATTGATCTTAAGCCGTGCTCTGAGACCTTCTCTGTTCAGGGCTTTGGACATTTAGGCTACATGACTTTGTTTGTTGTATAGGAGACATACATCGTAGGCATAGTCCAGGTGAGGTGGTTAAAGAGCTTTCACCTAATTCCTCGCGATGGGTGGTCGTCTAGGGCGCTGCACAATATGTCATTAATGACGATCAGGAAAAGCAAAGGTGACAATATGCATCCTTGTCTCACTCCATTCAGCACTTGGAATGGCTCCGACAGTTTTCCCTTGTTTAAAACGTGATATTGGGCTTCTGAGTAGGACTCCTTTATGATGGTGATAGTTTTTTCTGGGATGCCTATCCTACGTTAAGCTGCCCATATGTATTCTGTATCAACGATGTCAAACGATTTCCCAAATTCGACGAACATTAGATGTAAAGGAGTCTCTTTAAGTCCCTGCTAAAGAAAAATTTTGTTTTACAGTTAGTTATACTTATCGTTAGGACATTTATTTTGAAAAGACTACGATGAAACTGTGAACTTTAATTTGCGATCTTAGATAACATGATTTTATTCAATCAATATCAATATCAAAAAACTATAAATGAATCACAAAAATAGCAAATTATTCATTTTCTTTTGTGTTTCTTATCTTTGCTTACAATATTATTTAATTTAATTATTATTTAAAAGTTAAAAAATCTTTTAGATATTATTGCTAATTGTTATGTTTATTAATTGTATAGATTATATACTACGAAAAAATATAATAACAATAATCTAATGCCATCAAATTGCTGAGGTTTTAAATACTTACTGCAGATGATGGTTGCTGTTCTTTATGAGACGTTATTATTCTGCTGTGTTTTTAGCTTGGTTTCTGCGATTTTCAGCATAGTTGAGATTTCTTCAACAAGAACTCATGTTTAATTTTATTAAAATAGAAATACATAATATACACTAAAAAACATAATACACACTGAGAAAACATAATATACGCTTATTTAGAATGTTGGAAAGACTGGACAAAAGACAAAAAGTATCGCAGATTAAAAACAAAACAAAGTTACACTAAAACATCACGATACAACACAACGTTGAACACGTCGATTCCGGTCAACACGGCCGGCCTGGAATTTCGGTGTTCACAACAGGACAAAAATATTAGATGATAAACTATTCGACATGCGTGTTGTTCTACTTAGGAAAGATTCCCGAAATTAAAAATTTTTTTTTCAAATTCGTCCTATAGAGTATAGAGGTGGGAGCAAATTCAAGCTCTTGTATCGCGCGGTGTAATGTGTCTACAAGGAATTAGACTAGCAATTTCGTTAGAACAGTGGTCGTGGAAATAGCGATAGAAAGCGAAATATGCGATACAATAAAATAGTTTTTTAAAAAAAAGTTGACTTCACAAAAAGCGCTAAAAAGCATAAAATAATTTTTAATGTAATATCTGTTACGACATTTTGAAGTCGGTGCAAATCAAACAGCGCTTTTTGTGAAGTCGGTTCAACTTTTTTTTTAAAAACTATTTTATTTTTCACTTTTTAGTGTCTTCTACTCTTTACAACGAAGAAAGAACCATTCAAATCGGTCCACGCATTAAAAAGTTAGTTTTAACCCCCTACCCCACCTACATTTCACTAAACTATTTTTCTCATAATATCAACCAAAGAGCATACTCTACACAACAGAAAAAGAATTATCCTAATCGGTCCACGCGTTACGAAGTTACTACCCCCCCCCCCACCACAACCACCACCATAGCACCAAATTATTCTCCTATTAGCAATGGGGGATCACACTCTATACAACAGCAAAAGAACCATCCAAATCGTTCCACGCGTTACAAAATTAGGTTCCACCCCCTTCCCCACCTCAACCACACCAACATTTTTTTTTTCTCGTGGTATCAACCAGGGAGCATACTCTACCCAAAAGAAAAATAATTATCCAAATCAGTCCAAGCGTTACAAAGTTAGACTCCTCCTCTCCCACCCAACCCCTCACCGTAGAACAAATTATTCTTCTATTAGCAATAGTCGGTTAATAATTAAAGACAACCGGAATTCCGTCATAGAGTAAATGTTCTCAGAGAGTCGCCAATAAGATTAATAATATTTTTTTTAACTTTATCCAACGGGGAAAATAGGGTATACCCGGCCTCTGCCTAAAATTATATTCCAGTCTATGCCTGATATGGAATTTTGGATCAGCGCCAAGTCAGACTATCTGTGGAAAAGCCAAGCTAAGTGAGTGCAAATACATACCATATATGATCAGCTCAAACACTTTATTATTCAGAAAATATTTCTTTTGATGGGAATTTTTACTTTTTGTAGAATAACTAAGAAATTTTATTTATGAATCAAGTAAATTCTTTACTCGAGTGTAAAAAGTATGGGTTGATTCCTCGAAATATGTTAAGTGTACATTTCACTCCCTTCATAGCTCCGGTTAAGTATAGTAATTTTTACAGTGATTTTCGGGTCTTTTCTGTATCAAAAAAATGTTCAGTCGTGGCCGGGGAGGATGGGGGGGGGGGGGGGGGGAGCGGGTAACTATACCTGGATCCGCCTTCGTTTTGTCTTAATCTCTCGTTTCTTCCTTCATTTGTTTTGTATTATGGTGAACGGTTTTGGACAAATTGGTAAGAAGTAGCAATACGAAACATTTTTAACTTAACTATTCATCATTCATTTATTGAAAAATTTACATTGTACATGTGCTTTTATCATTCACCTCGAAACATAAATTACGTCAATCCAAGCATCATTCCGCCAAAATTTTAAATTTTACAGAAGAAGGAAGAACTTTGTACCTACTTTACGAATTGAACGGTATTAATGTAATTTAATAAAATCAGTTTTGATTTTTGTATGGCGAAGAGTTGGTCTGTGCATTTGAGTGTAAGACTGACGCTCATAAACAAATAAATCCCACTTTTAACAAATACATTTCTTACAACAATTAACGAATAAGAAAAATACTACGTCGATATTAAAATATCGAAATAAAATCTATCGGAAATAAATCGTACGGCTTTTTCCCCTAGGCGCTAGTGAGCCACCGTACTCTATACAGCGAGAGAGAATCATCATAGTCAGAGAAACATCATAGTCTTTCTAGGTAGAAATTTTTTATCATTTACCAGAGAGGAAACACGTATTCTGTACAATAAAAGCAAAATCATCAAATTCGCTCTGCGCTTTATGTAGCTAGGCCACGTCCCTCCTCCAACTTTCACCATAAGCGACAATTTTTGTCATCATACAAATATACACTTAATGCATTCAGACTAATTTTAATCAGTTCACGCGTTACAAAGTTAGTCTAAAGGGGTAACGCCTTCTCCCCACCCCATACATTTTGGTCGTAGCATCAATCGGGTGACATATTCTATACATCAAAAGAGCCAAATTGGCCATACGTTACGAAGGTAGAATAACCCTTCCCCCCACCGCCAATCATTTTTTCCATTATTAGCAATGAGGGATCATACTCTGTACATCAAAAAAAAATCAGCCAAATCAATCCACTCCTTTCGAAGTTAGGTTTCAACCCTACACCTCATGTAACCCCACCAAAAACATTTATTTGTAATAGTACCAATCCGGGAACATACTCTACCCAACAAAACAAGAATCATCAAAATCGGTCTACGCGTTAAAATTATGGGTCGAACGTAGTAACGGAATATATGGATCGAACGTATAACCTACCGTTTTTGGAAAGTCTGTTAAAAACAGGGAGTCGAAACGGGACCGAAACCTGTCATATTTCGGTTGTTTTAACCGGTCTTGATTTCGGTACCGAAATTAAAACCGAAATTTAAAGTGTACCGAAATAGAGCGACGGAAATTAAAAGGTCCCGAAATAAAAAGACCTTAAAAATATGTGACCGTAACCGCCAGACCGAAATTCAAAGACCGAAATTCAAAGACCGTAATTCAAAGACCGAAATTCAAAGACCGATTTAAATTGGTACCGACCGCGGAAGAAGTTATATGTCCGGGCTTGCGATTTTTCACTATCTTCATTACATAGCATATTCGGTAAATGTCCTGATGAAGGGACCGTCTGTTGGAAGAGGGTGGATAGTGACTGGTGGAGAGGGAGAGGGGTGGGGCTGAATGGGAAGGGGAGGGGAGGGGAGGTAATGGGGAAAAAGGAAGACATCAGACCAGATCTTGCTATATTTGTATCATAACACAAATTCTGGTCTTAGGGTGGTAGTGCGAGATGGGGCCGGCATCTAGCTTTGCAAAGAGTGGTACTATGGTAACAATTGAGTACCTGGAGTTACCATAGGGAGAGTAGGGAGTAGTGGCTTACTTTGTAATGCATGGGCCGGTTTAAATTATGCTTTTGCATGTTAAAAGTTTTTAATCTAGGAAAAGGAAGGGCGCATAATTTCGTAACGTGTGGCCGGATTTAAATGCTTCTGTTTATTTGTTATAGAGTATATATATTCCGCTTTGTTCATACCTGCAACATTTTACGAGCAGCATAAAAGAGCAAATATACTAAGAAGTGAAAAATAAAATACTTAAAAATGGCGTAATAGACGTAAAACTAAATATTCTTTTATGCTTTTAAGGCTTTTTGTGAAGTCAGTTCAACTATTATAAAGTCTTGTGGAAACTAGAGAGAAATTTAGCCAGAACACAGGCTTGGGTCATTAAGGAACCAGGAGCGGTTCCAATCAGTCTTTTATATGCTCTTACAGTTACAACTTAACACCCTTTAAGGACGCCGACAAATTCCCACTTATTCATGGAACATGAATAGACTATTTTCTTGATATCCTAAACAACGACAATTCTATGTTTATTGGGGCCGAGCAAATTGTGTTATGTTTAACACATCCAAAATTCAATACTGCTTAATGACCGTTAAAAGACTCCCAGGCATTTCAGTTGACGGAGTAAATTTATCCAATTCGCCCTCTCTGAACATCCAATAATATCAAGTGGATCGACCGTTTATTTTCAGTCGCTAATAATGTTACCACGTCCCAATCAAGCGTAGACTCGAATAAAATTCGTATATTTGGGATCACTTCCAATTTTCTACCGCTACTACCATGACAATTGTTCTAACGAAATTGCTAGCCAGATTCCTTACACACACGTCACAACACGCGATATAAGAGCTTCAAGTCGCTACCGCCACTATACTCTCCAGATTAAATTTTGACGGACCATCAAATTGCGGAAATTTTTCTCAACAACATGAATCTGAAAGAGCTTATAATTTTTTCCCTCCTGTTATGAGCCCAAAACTTTCAAGCGAGGAGTACATCGTGACCTACTGAACCTCCCATAACCCTAATTCCTTTCCTACCAAGGTCGTGCTTTAGCATCAAGGATATCGTCTGAGCTGTGGCAATACTATGCATAAAAAATTTATTTTTAAGGCTAAATTTTGACTGATTGGCAACTGAAAGCAAATTTTGCCTGTCTTCAAAATGATTTGCTTGGGATAAGGCGAATATTGTGAAGTAGAATTGTCATTTTGTCCAGAAAGTTTTGACTACGAAAGAAATGTCACTGCGATCAAACGAGCATTTAAGCCCATCAACTTGGCGAGCACATACTATTGGTCTTTGCATTTCAATCTGAACAGTTTTCAAAGATGTGTTCATTAAAAAAGCTTTTTTTATATAATTAATTAGTAATTTCTCTAGGGAAAGCTTACCAAACCAGTCCAGAACTTTTTGAAGGGGAGACATTGGTTCTAAAAGCATTTTACAGTTATACTGAAGAGATCTTAACAAAATAAGTCAAAAGCATTTCAATTAGAGATTAATTAAATTAAGCTCTTAAAAGAGATAGTGTGTGGATGTTTTAGACATATTGAACACTAAAGCTCTATTTTGATTTTAAGAGCCACATCCGTTCCGTTACAGGAAATGTTATATACATATAAGCATACCTATGCAATTTAAAGAAAATAACAATAAGGTAAAATTTCAATCATCTGTAAGTAAAGCTAAGAGAATAGTTTATTATTATGGGGAATATTCAGCTAAGTAGTAAATCGAGAAATTTATTTTTAATTTCTTAGTTTTGCAAAGTAACAACAGACAAAATCTTTTTTTTTTACTTTATTTATGTTATTAAATCATGTCCCCTAAAATAATTGACTAAAAGCATTAATTTTTACTCCGACGCTGAACGTATGTATCTACCCCCATTAATTCTAATATTTCGCTTCTAATATTATCCTAGTTTCCTTAATTCCTTTTGGAGCAGAAAACGGGAGAAGAACTTTTTACCCGCTTCATGACAAAGATTACAGAGGGATCAACGGATTCAACTGAATTCAATCATCAGATGAATATTTGGAGTAATAGGTACCGATCCGAACTCACTCTTACATCACCGTTGCCTTACAGTGTAAACGCAATTCCATAAAATATACAATGACAACTGCCTCGAATTGCTTTTTTAAACAACAAAGGCGTCTTTTCTCTCATTTTCTTGTTGTTTGTTGACGTTCGCGACACTATATGGTCATTTGAATTCATAGCATAATTCCAAATGTTATTTTGGTAAAAAACTGTTGAAAATATGGTTGAATATATGGTTGGATATCTATTAAACTATGACGCGGCCTCCCTAAGATTTTGAAATACATATATGTAGATAAGGAAAAACAATGTCATAAATTATAATTCAATCGTTTCTGTTAAGAAAAAGTAAATCCTACCACCTCCTTAATGTCTTCTGAAACAGTTAATAATTTTTTTATTTACGCTTTTCATGTAACAGAATAGTACTTTTGCCAAGCCTATTAATTTTCTAGATGTTGTACCCTAGTTCAATGTCACATGCTTAGATTGATGAAGAGTATCGTCGACAACATTTTCGCTGATCAAGGACACATTGCCAATGGAATAACTGCCATCAACTGGAGCCTTTCTGGCTTTCAGACTGTATTTGAGGATATTGGCACATTAAATAGAAAAACCGACATCATTGGGGCTCTGGAAAAGTTCAACGAAAATTATGACATGCTGCTTAGCAGATATCACGAACTCTCGCAGAGATTTTCTACCAGGTCCAACTCCATCCATGACATGTACGGAATAATTGCAAACTCTGAGCATTCGACCATTTCCAGTTCCAGCCCGGTTCTGCCAATTTGCGAAGACATACGCCGTAGTGTTAAAAAATTTAAAATTGACATGGGCTCATGGTCATCAGCTGTCAGTGGTAATACTGATCTCATTCGCTTCTTTTCATCGGACGTGATGGCTCTTCTGGCTAAAGCTGGTACGTCTGCTGCTGTGGGTGAGAGCGAGTCGCGTTCGGGGACTGTTGGTAAGGTGGATGAGTCCCGTGTTACTGTGACTCCTCAGGTGGTTGGCTGCATCTCTTCTAGTGTTTCAGTGCCGGCCGTTGCCTGCCGCTCTTCTAGACAGGGTCCTGAACAGAATTCTCCGGAGTCGACTTCTGCCTCTAACGCGGATGGTCCTGATGCGATTGTGGGCAACAACATCAGCACTTTACGGCCAGCTAGGATCCCCAAGTATATCTTCATATCTAGAATCCATCCTGAGACTACTGAGGACGAGGTCATCGCCCATATTCTTTCTCGTACTTGCGCTGCACCGGGCACTGTTGCATGTAGACGGATTGGTTCCTCACGCAATCGCTCTGGCTGTTCTTTTACTTCGTCGTTCAGAGTGCTGGTTCCGGAGGATTTATTCAGTGAAATTCTTTTCCTGAGATTTGGCCTCGCAATTCCATTGTGCGAGAATTTGTCCCAAGAACTCGACTTGGCTTGGCCGATGAGTCCTCAAAAAACGGATTGCGGAATTGTCGATCTACTACGCAAACGTAACTGGTCTTTGTTCAAAAACGGCTAGGCTCTTTAATGGCTCCAGCGATCTTTGTTACGGCGTAATTTGTTTGACTGAAACGTGGCGTAATTAACAACTGGCTCTCAGCTTGTGATAGGTGTAGCGTCCTCAATGAACGAGACATTAATGTGGCGTAAGATCTTTTTATAATTTGCTGTCTATCTGTTTTACTTATTGTGTCCCTATTTCTAAATCGAATTACTTGCGTTCTAGTCTGCCTTGGTTTGATAGTTCCTTAAAACATTTAAGGAATATTAAATGTCAGGCCTGAAAGAGGTTTTGTTCCTCTAGGAGCGACGCTGACTATTTAACTTATTCCAATTTACGTAGTCAATTTTTATCTGACTTAGTATCTTCTTATAATAATTAAATGAATAGAATGAAAGCGTCCCTACAAGTCGATCCTAAGCAATTTTGGAGGTGCGTGAACTTGAAGCGCAATTCTGATGGCTATCCATCTTCTTTGTCTTTCGGAGGCAGCGAAAGCAATGAGCCCTTGACGATAGCAAACCTTTTTGCCGATTTTTTTAAAACTGCGTTTTTGGATGATATCTGTGATATTAGTTTTAAGGATTTTACCCATTTGACGAGGTTTACACCGACTTCTCTCGAATCCAAAGACCTTTTACTTGACGAAGTTACGATTTTGCAGTAAATCTCTACCTTAACTGATAGTTTTTCAATTGGTCCTGACGGTATCCCTGCCTCACTCGTGAAAAGATGTGGTTCCGTTCTTGTTCCTATTTTGTGTTATTTATTTAATCTCTCAACTCGTTGCGGTGTTTTTCCGAAAGCTTGGAAAACCTCATTAATTATTCCCCTTCACAAAAAAGGAGATAAATGTGAAATCTCGAACTATAGACCAATTGCTAATCTTTGTTGTATATCCAAGATTTTTGAGGCACCTATTTGCGAAATTCTATACTTCACCTGCAAGCCATTTCAACATGGCTTCATTAGGAGTAAGTCAACTACCACCAATTTATTGGAATTTTCAAACTTCTGTATTTCTGCAATTGAAGGTGGTAAGCAAGTTAACTGTATTTTTACTGATTTCAGCAAAGCTTTCGATAGAATAAATCATAGAATTCTTATTCGTACTTGTCTGAATGCACTCAGAGGGTTTCTTTTCGTGGAGCTCTGTCTGATGCAATTTTCAACACTTCCGGTGTACCGCAGTGCTCTCACCTTGGCCCATTGTTATTTATAATTTATATCAATGATGTATCTGCGATACTGTCTAACTCAAATAGTCTTTGTTATGCCGACGACGCTAAGATATTTCGCACTGTGTCAGACAATGCCGATTACCTACTTTTAAATTCTGACATGGACGCCTTTCAGAATTGGTGTTCCATTAACGACCTTACCCTAAATATTAGCAAGTGTACATCTATGTCTTTCTCACGAATAAGGTCTCCATTTCAATATAACTTTACCATAGAGGGTTGTCCTTTAACAAGAGTTACTACGACTAAGGACCTGGGTGTCTGGCTCAATTCTCAATTTTCTTTCCAGGATTATTTTGATGCCATAGTTAATAAGGCTAATATGACTCTTGGTTTCGTGAAGAGGTGGTCAAAGGGATTTGATGTAAGGGTCATCAAACAAAGCTCTTATGCTGCACTTTTGTCCGGCCTATTCTGGAATATGCCTCTCCAGTCTGGTCGCCGCTCTGTGTGTCACATGTTAATCGCATTGAAGCTGTTCAACGGAGGTTCGATAGGTTTGCCCTTCGAGGCCTTCCGTGGAATAACTCCCTTATATTGCTTAACTGACTTAAACTCCTGCACTTGGACACACTTGAATAGAGACGCAGTAACGCCGGGATCCTTTTTGCTGCACTCGTTGGTCCATTGAATCTTCTGTTCTCTTGGGTCGTTTTGGCATATCGGTTCCAGCTCGGTCCCTGAGGAATCACGACTTTCTTCGGTTACCTTTTCATCCTACTAATTATGGATTAAATGAACCTATAACGTTGATGTCGCGATTTTTTAATTCCGATTTTAATTGCATTGATTTTCATCTATCGCGTAATCATCTGAGGAGTCAGCTTTGTTGAGGTTACTTTTTGGTTTTTACTTTTCACTTTGGTGTGTTTTTTACTTTTTATTTGCTTTTTATTCATTTTAGCACTTTTGTTTTCTGCATTTATATTTTGCGAATTCTCTTCTTGTTCTTTGTTTTTATATGGTTTGTTATAGTGTTTTTATTTCGTTTTTTTATTTAGTTTATTGTTTAGTTCTTTTTTGTAGTAATCAGCACATTGATGAAATATTGTAAATGAATAAAGTGACATTTAATGAATTAAAAATGCTTTTGAGTATAACGATATTGAAAATATTATTGATGAAGCTGAAATATGAAATATTTTTACAGAATATAAAAAATTACACATAATTAAATTAAATTAAACATAAATAAAAACAAATGGTAAATAAAAAAAAATAAGTTTTTGCCCACCGCCTCCCCCGCAAAGAATATCCTGTCTACGCCCTTGAAAGTAGTAAAATTTTGCTTGCATACAAGAGGAGCTAACTCATTTTTATAATATTTTAAATTCGGTGTTTTCAAAATATATTCTAATAAAATTTTTAATATAATATAACTTTGCAGTGCACTATTTTATTAATTTTAAAACACTTTGCTTATGCCCCCGAATAATTAAATACTACAGAAATGACTATGATGACATAAGGCGACAAAAATTGAAAACCACAACTTGAAGAAAACCGATTGGAAAGATTTGTGCAATTTGACAATCGTGGCGACACTTCACTTAACCTCCTCGCACCTTTGCCGGAAGCAAATGCTTATTGCACGTACAAGGCTTTTACTTGAGATATGTGTAATATGTTACTTTCGTTGGCAGTACTGCGACTATCGATATCTAAATTAGAAAATTGCTCTATCTCGACTTTGGCGGTAGGCAGTTCCAATTTTGTCCACTCACATTAAAAGCAGCATTTTCGAATTTTTTTGACTCGAAACTATTTTGTTCGTTATTTGTCGGTCGTCGAAATTGTGTTTAATACTTTAAACTGAATACAATCGCTTAGTTTAAGGAACCAAAATTATATTGGAATACAATAACTGTGTGTAAAATATATGACTGTCCAACTCTCAATAATTGTACTGAAGTCTAGGATAGCAGCTCACTTCACGCCTTTAGCCCTGATTTTCAAAACAATTAAGCGAACATGAAAGAGAATCAAGGACGTAACATGAATTCGTTTTTCAATTAACCGCTTACCCAAAGAAACTATCGCGATGTAAAACATTTCTCTATAAACGTAAATGGCGAATTTACTCCGATGTCAAAAAGTGGAATTCATTTCCAAATGTCATGCAAGAGTAAAAATTGTATGTGACCTTACTAGCAGTCACTTTCAAGGAGCAAAACTCCTGACTGTACAGAGAGGAAAGGTGAAACTTCTCAGAAGTCATTAAAGTCGTGTAGTGGTGAAATTAATTACTTGTTGTTGTTGCCGTTGCCGATGTTAAAAACGAAACTAGCGATGTAAGACATGTTCGCGTGCGATTGCTCTTGTTTTATTAATTTGGAGACTTGCATGTGTTGAGGACGCTCCAAAACAAGAATTTAACAACGAATGTTTGCAGTGCGAATATTTGCGCCAACCATTTATCAAAGCGAAAAGTTTTCTTGCCGAAAAGTTTTTAGGCGCGGTAACGACTAGTTAGAAGAGTTTAATTAATTGCATTCATGAATTTTTAGTGCATTTGAATAATTTTTGTTGTTACTCTCTATAAATACATATTCATAAGGAATGTACGAGTATATGATGGTGATATCAAGTAGGGTCATACCGCAATTTGTTCCGTGGATCTATTGGAAAGCGAGAAGTATTCACGAAACCGGTTAATGCTAATCATATTATAAAAACTCAGGCGATTAAAGGTACGCTTACATCTTAAAATTCGGTATCTCGGGTAACAACTGCAACCTCGGGTTACGCGGACCTACAAAATAATGGATTTAAAAAATGTTTCGGAGAAAATAGTACTGTAGAGATTGATCCGAATCATTGGCAGTCTGCAAGACGTGCACCTTCAATATTACCAAGGTCGAAGTAGCTTGCGACGGGATTTGCGTGGGATTGTTTCATGCAGTCTGTTTAAATCGTGCTTCCAGGTCACTTACAACTGGATTTTCGACTTGCGCTGATTCCGCGGATATTAAGGGGGACTTACACCTTGTCACTTTCAAAAAATCAATTTTTTTTTTACATTTTTCTGATCTAAAGGGTCTTATAAATCAGCCTGTAAAAGGATTCGTCTCTATTTCGAGAGTATAGCTCAAAAAAAAAAAATAGAAAGTCACGTCAGATTCGCTCGCTCCTGGATCGCCTCCGCGTTAATCATGATTTCACGTGTAGCTACTCGTTCTGTCAATGGTTTTCACGCTTTTCCTGTATTCTATTGTCAATGTGTGTGTCTATGCATATTTTTAGGAAAGGGTTTTTGGAGTCACTCAGTTTCTAACGATACTTCACGTAAGTCCCATGATTCACGTGTTGTACTGTTCTGAAACTTTGAACGCGGTTTTCCAAAACTTTAATGTTCCAAACTGGTGTACACGATTACGAGAGAACAAATCAACGTATTGGCTTAAATTTTTTTTAATTTTTTTCAAAAAACACTTAGCAAGGTCCCGATCGTTCATTTTTAAGAAATTTTGATTTACTGCATTTTTACAGTTTTACATAAGACAAAAAACATAGTACGAAAATGACTTTTGTGAACAAATACCCGCCATTTTGTGAAAAATCGAAATTTTGAAAAAGTGAACGATCGGGACCTCACTAATGTAACAATAATTGAAAGTCTTCTTGGATTTTTGATTTCAGATAACTAGGGTCGATCTAATCAAGTACACCGATCAACCCTTCACTTTTGAGGCGCGCGCTGTTAATGTCATCTCAAGGTCTTGTAAGTCAACATGACTATGGAAAAAAAATCATGTGCGATATTCTATTGTTCTACTAATAAATAAAAAAAATTCAACTGAAAATCTTTTCTAGTTTCTTTACAATAAATTGTCAAAAACTAGCTCCAAAATTGGCTTACAAGGTGTAAGTCCCCCTTAAACCATGCCATGTTTTGCGGCTCATTAAGAATATCACGGCTTCATTTTCATCGGGCTTATCTTTGATTGCTGATAGAATCATGATTATTTCTTCAAATTGGACCGGATTGACACTGTTTACTGACGATTTAAGCAGCGTAAATGTAAAGATTGATTGATGAACTTCTCGCCACTGAGATTCGAAATAATTGAAGAGATCCGACGCAATATTAGGCTCTTCAAGACCGACCTGGGATCTTGGTCAGCGGCTTTCAACAGAAACTCCTGAGCTTATCAAAACTATCGCCTCTGATATAAAGAGTTTGGAGTCGCGCGATGCTAATTGCTTCTGTCACCCCGGATGGCTCGGACTCTTTGCCAGTGGCTGTCTCTCCGAACAAGTCCAACCGGTCTCATTCAGTGCAGTGCTGATCTTGGTCTAATGGCAAGCGCCAGAATTATGTGATGGGCCGTGCCCCTACCAGCACCGTCAACTACCTACCCTATATTCCGACGCTAAGTGATAGGTCCACTGACGTGCATTCACACCCGACGTAGTGAACCAACAGAGAGACTAGCCTAACTCCTGATGCCTCGCGTATGGGTTCTATACATTAGCATAACCACGAAGGCTTTACATGAGCTACTCCGACTCGAAGTGGTGATGTTACTGTGAGGAAGGCTAAACTTTCTCGAAACGTTTTTATTTCCCGAGTCCATCCGGAAACTACTGATGATGACATTATTGCCGCACCTAGGTTCTACGAAGCTCAATAGCCTGCAGAAAGATCTCCACATAGACGCGGCAGTAGCTCATCATTATTTAAGGTACTTTGACCTGAGGACTTGTTTGCCGCAGTTGTTTCACCTGACATCTGTTCAATTATCTCTATTCTTCGTGAATTCGCTCCGAATACTCCATACAACTCTGGCGCCACTTTAAAAAACAACACGTCAACAAAATATCACTCTACATACTATGGAAATCTTCTGCTCGGAGTTTCTGGTTTTTCGTCGTGATCGATATCTTTCTGCTTTGGAGTCACCCCTCGGTGGAAGTCCTATGCGTTGTTCGACGTCACATTCCGTGCTCGATTTTTGAGGTTGTTCACGCTAACGTGCTGGAATATTTGTGTGTAATTTTAAAACTTCATCACAGGTGGATTTTTGATGCCACTGCATAAATCCCGACCTACTTTTCTTCTGAAGTTTATGATCTGGCCGCCGCACGAATTGACGATATTACTGATGCTGTGCTGCCTTCCGACGAACTTTAAACTTCTGGATCTGGTATTCTCTACGGATTCCTGTCGTACAGCCGTGAGAAGATGCTTGTCGTCCATTGTTCCTGTACCTGGTTATCATCCCGCACTTTATATTGTTTTCTGTTTTGACCCTATAATTGTACATTCTTATGATTCTGTAGATTACTGTTATTATTTTAATAAGGCTGATTTCGCTATACCAAATGACCGGCTATCTGCCTTAAAGAGCACGACGTCGATAAAGCAGTGTTTAACTTTCATGACAATTTGGCAGTTTTTTTTACTCAATGTGTTCCTATTTCGAAATCTAAAAGTTAGCATACTTTTCAACCATGGCTGAATAGGTCTGTTAAGCACATTAAGAATTTAAAAAATAAGGCTTGGAAGCGGTTCTTCTTCTTCTTCACTCCTCTCGGAGTGATGTTGACTACTTATCTTACTCAGATTTACGCAATCACGAATCAAGTCAACTTTGCGCAGTGGGCCTAGGTAGTTCTGGAGGTTCGTAATCTCGAAACGTAACTGTGATGAATGTCCTTCTGGATTGAGCCTGGAGCTGTCCCTTGTTGCAGTTCTTTGTTATTTATTTAATTTATCTAATTGTTGTGGTATCTTTACGAGACCGTGAAAATATTCTGCGAGCGTTACCCTACATAAAAAGGGCAATAAGGGTGACATAAGGAATTATCGACCTATTGCTAACTTATGTTGCATTGCGAAGGTCTTTGAATTTTTAGTTTGTGATGTGTTTCAATTTCGCTATAAACAATTTCTGGGCTTGTTGTAACACGGTTTTATGAAGAGTAAATCTACCATAACCAACTTATTGGAACATTTGTACACAGCGTATTTTGTTTCGTGATGCGCTTTCCAATGAAATACCTAAGACCTTAGGGGTGCCATCTTGGGCCGTTGCTTTTTATCAGTTTCTCGGATTAATGAGTCACTGCTAGAATCCTAGCCTACCTTCAGGAATCCATGCAGTCCCACCGTCTATAGTGATCCTTCTTGGTCCATGCGTTAATTACAACCATCACCCCTTTTTTGTCACGGCATTGAAGGATTTCAAGCCCTAAAGTTTAAGACTAGTAACCTCCTCCCGATTAACCGCAGCTAACCCTTCGGAAGGCAGGTCTGCATCTTCTACTGGGGCGCGTACCGCGGAGATGACAAACTCGTTAGAGTCTACCATCTCTTCACCGCCGCACCTGAGGAAGTGCTAGTTATAATTTTGCCAATGGCATCTTCTTCCAGGACTGATACAACACTGTCAGCGAGCGCAAGCATGCCTCAATAGCCGCCGCAGAACCTTCAAAGGTGATTTTCCCAAAAGTGCTTCTGTTGGGTTGTGGGTATCGTGGGTATTACCAACCTGTTAGGGTCTTCCACAACCACTCCTACGGAAGTGTCTGAGGAGGCGTCATTTGCGACCCAATTACCCTGGTTTCTGCAGTTAGGGGGACACCACTGCAGACACTCTGGGCATGGCTTACTACAACCTTAGAGTTAGGGGGATTTTTCGAGAGGTTATCTCCTCCTGCATTAGTTACTTAGCTAAGTTCTAGGATGAATTGCCCGGTTGCTACCGCCTGGAGGTGTAACTAACACTTGAGAATGTCCAGATGAGGATCGCCGTATCCTAGAAGGCTTCAACTCATCCATCCATCCTCCAGCAACCGGGGGACTTAGTTAGGGTCATACTTAACTCTCACTTTTGCTTTAATAACCATATAGATTCTTACGTTCGACCTATAACTAAAAACTATTGACATGAGATTCTCTTGACGATAGGCGTAACAGAACTAAACTAATTCTTGCTTTCGATTGTTTGCAGGCCACAATGACTTCCTCTGAATACCTCTCTTCCGGCTCGCTCCCTGCGGACACAAAGTTTCTTTCAAGTGCCTTACCATCGCACTTAATATGGTATGAGTTCTCCAATTACCGCCTAATCGATCGGACGCGTTGCGTGATCGCTCCTCAGTTAGTTCAATTTCTTCGCAGTATTTTCGTTTCGTGTGTTTTGTGCGTGTCTCAGCAAAGTGAGTGCCACTCTTTCCCGGTCAATAACATACCTGACACAGTTTCTCCTTGTTTACATTTTTGTCAGTGACCTTATTTCTCAACTGGCCGCTATTTTGCAAGTGACTCAGTTAGTTTTTTCGATTTTTACAGTGCCGGGAAATATTTTTGTTTTTCAAGCGGAAGTAACTCAGTTTGTTTATTTTGTTTTAATCTGGTATTACTGCAACCTGGTGTAAAGCCTTTTGTTTAACTTTTTATTGTTAATTATTTCCGACTAATTCCTCAGGCACAAAATGGCCCTTTGCAAGTCATGCTCTAATGAGTTGCTTAACAATGGTGTTACCTGTGATGGCATCTGTGGAGGTGTTTTTCATGGCACCTGTCTTTCACGTGGTCTTTCTACATGTAAAGAGTGCTCCAACATTAAGCCCTGTCACGTCTTACGGCTCATGAAGGAGGTCGTTGCTACGTTCTCCACGGATCAATCCTACATCGCAGATAAGGTCAATGAGATCTCCACAAACTTTGCTGGACTGCAAATTTTGTCCGATGACTGCGCTAGTCTAAACTTAAAACTGGACAAGCTGCTTAAGATCGCTGAGGGTTTGACCAACGACTCATCGCTTCTTTCAAGCAGGATTTGCGAGCTTTCCTTAAAGCTGAGCGGCCTGGTCGCTTCCTTGGATGACCTCCGCGCTGGATCACCATCGCCTTCCATCGGCCAACCTGCGGAATCTATCATGCCAATCTTAGACGACATTCGGCGCGGTGTCCGGCACGTCAAGCGGGATCTGGATTCGTGCTCAACAGCCATTGTGAAGAACTTGGAATTAATTGGCTCAGTCGGCTCTGATATTAAGAGTTTAACCACTGGAAGCTATCTCGGCCCCTCTTTTCCTCGGTCTGACACCTCAGATGGTTCTGGTGTGAATTCTTCTTCTTCTGGACCTGCATCTTCTGAAGGGGACTGCTCCACTCTCCGGGATGCAATTTCCGCAGTTCCGCCTCAATCTACCGTGAAAGTGATTCCTCCGCATTCCTCCTTGTTGCAGCCTGCTTCTGATGGTGATGCTCCTGTTGGTTTGCTCAAGCCCGTTATAGAGAATTCTTCTTCTTCTGGATCTACATCTTCTGATGGGGACTGCTCCACTCTCCGTGATGCAACCTCCGCAGTTCCGCCTCAATCCACCGTGAATGTGATTCCTCCGCATTCCTCCTCGGCGCTGCCTGCCTCAGATGGTGATGCTCCTGTTGGTTCGGTCAAGCCCGTTATAGAGAATTCTTCTTCTTCTGGACCTACATCTCCTGATGGGGACTGCTCCACTCTCCGGGATGCAACCTCCGCAGTTCCGCCTCAATCCACCGTGTATGTGATTCCTCCGCATTCCTCCTTGGTACAGCCTGCCTCAGATGTTGATGCTATTGCTGGTTTGGTCAAGCCCGTTATAGAGAAGGTTGCTGATGTTGCCATCAATGTCTCTCCGCGAGTGTCATCCCAACCCACTTCCACCACATTTACGATCAACAAACTTGGCACCACCTGGACAGTATCGGAATGGGAGCAGAGACTAAAAAGGCTAGGTAGTAAACATTTATCTTTATCAAGCACAACTCCATTCCTTCTAAAGGGTGCACCTCATAACGCCAACGATTCCTGGGCCCACAGTTTTTTTTCCCGCAATTTTGGATTCACCCCCGTTAGCTGCCTGAAGTTACTCTCGTCAGACGAAGGGAAATCCAGCAACTTCAAGATCTTCATCCCAAACAAATATGTCTGGCTCATCAGTAACCCCTCCAGCAAATTCTTCACTCTCGGGAACATCACAATTTCTAAGTGGACTACGAAGTACGTTAAGTTTAACCCTAAGCCCTCTGCACCTAACCCTAAATTAAATACTAAAAAACCTAACCTTACTAACTACCCCAAACGACCTTCTCCCATACCTAAATTTAGTATTCACCCTAACCATAAGAATCTTAGAACTAGTAGCAACATAAGTACTCCTCACTCTTCCGCACATCTCACCATTAATCCTAAATCTAGTAATCCTAACTCCAATTGGCAGTTCAAAATGGGACTATTTCCAAATTTTAATCTAAGTACTCCAGTCAAGTATCCCAACTTTATATATTCTCACACCCTTAACCCCCCTGTTCCAGTTACACCGAATCCCTCGAACACGTCCATTCCAACCGTCAACCCAACCAATACTGTTTTGAGTTCCGTATGTCCAGCGCACCCACCTAACCATGCACTCCCAACTTCTTCCGCTTGCCCTTCTAACCTCAAGCCAACTTCTTCCGACCACTCCACCACCTCTGCTCCGATTTCCGTCTGTCCCACCTCTCCTCTATATACGCAAAACGTTGCACCCGCTACTTCCTCCGCATGCCCACCTAATTCCACGCCGTCATCCTCCTACACTGTCGCCCCGTCTCAAACAAATTCTACCTCCGTTAACCCGCCCATTCCGCTAGCCAAAACTCCTATATCCGAACATCATTCATTTATCGATCCCCTTCTCCCACCTACAGTTAAATTGACTTTGCGCTCTGCTGATTCTGGCGATGGACGATACCTCTTGTCCCGTTTACGGGACCGTCGCATTTATGACAACGTACGTCTATTTCTAGCCTATCTCCACGACAAACCGAACTCCGTCTGTGTTGAAGGTAAAACCAGCACCAACGTCATGTTAAGTATACAACAAGAAGGCCTGCCCACAGACCCATCAGTCTTACTCCAACTTTTCACAAAATACCATGAATCATTCAATATACCTTCCCATAAAGTTTCAGAAGATCTATCCACCTATGCTGCGTACGTCAGTTCTCGCCGTATTTCC
Organism: Leptarthrus brevirostris; assembly: GCA_964036015.1. NCBI lineage: Eukaryota > Metazoa > Arthropoda > Insecta > Diptera > Asilidae > Leptarthrus > Leptarthrus brevirostris. The sequence goes on along the minus strand of OZ038373.1, from coordinate 84,055,675 downwards.
CATCTTCAAAAAAGTCGTAACGACTCCTTAAACTACTTTCGTTCCTAACCCCCTTGATTTCCCTATTTCTGACTTCCCCTCTATTTCACCCGCGGTTTCCGATCAAGATCCTCTCCCCAACAGCTTGTCGGTCTATTACCAGAACGTAAGAGGACTTCGTACAAAAACATCCAATATTTTTCTTAACTCCCACAAATTCCCGCACGATATCTTTGCCTTAACTGAAACCAATCTAACACCAGGAATTCTCGACAACGAACTATTCCCTCCAAACTATACCATTTTCCGTGTCGACGGTTGTATAGGCACCAATGATCCACCAGGTCGCGGGGTTCTCATAGCTGCTCACAACCGTTATGACGCCACCCTGCTAAAGACCTCCGACTCTACAATATCAGAATTTGTGTGTATAAAAATAGCACTAAATAAGTGTCTTCTGTACATCCTCTGTTGTTACATTCGCCCCTCTCAACCTTTAGACGCCTACGAGCCTATAATTGAAGCGATCGATACCCTGCTTGAGAACGCTAACGCGTCCGATGAATTTATTTTATTGGGTGACTTTAACCTCCCCCGTATCCAATGGTCATTGTCCGAGGACTGTTCTCACTTTGTCCCCCTTAACGCATCTTCGGCCAAAGAAGCCTTCTTTATCGATCAGCTCTCCGTTTCAGGTCTCTTTCAAGTAAGCGGAGTCAGGAACTTCCTGGACAGACAATTAGACTTAATCTTTTCTTCAGACCCAGTTAACTCGGCTGTCGCAGAAAGCAACCATCTTCTCTCCTCCCTCGACCGTCACCATCCTCCTTTGCTCCTCGTTTTCTCCTACGAATACCTTCATGCCGTTTCAGGCTCCGAGTCTTCTTTATCCTTCAATTTTCGTAAAGGTGACTTTGACAAATTAAATCACTTGCTCCTCAACTCTAATATTGGGGATATCCCTCAACATCTCCCAGTTGACGTCGCTTTAGAGGCGTTCTATTCGGAAATACACGCTTGTCTTACACAATCTATCCCTCTTCTTCCTCGTAAAAACTACTCCTCATCCCCCGTATGGTACGACAAAGAATTACGCTCTCTTCGCAACAGGAGAAACAAACGTTGGCAAACTTTTCTTCTAACCCAGACCGAGTCTGACTATTCTTCCTATCTATCTGCTTATACCTCTTTTTCTGAACGTTGTGATACCCTCTACCATGAGTACCTCCAACGGATGGAAACTAGCCTCATATCCGACCCCAAGCGTTTTTATAGCTTTATTAATTCTAAGAAGAAATCCAATGGTTACCCTTCCACCCTAAAGCTCGAGAGTACCTCTTCATCTGATCCTAAGGTTATCGCTAACCTCTTTGCACACTTCTTCAGTAAATCTTTCAGCGACAATTCTCTACAACCCGACCTTAACTATTTTGCATTCATGGACAAATGCACTCAAACATCGTTTTCATCTTTTGACCCTGATCCTGAACTAGTCGCCGCCAGTATTAATAGGCTTGAGGACGACTTTCACCCAGGTCCTGATGGCATTCCGGCCATTGTTCTGAAAAAGTGTGCCATACATCTAGTCCAACCCCTTACTTTGCTTTTTCGTCTCTCGGTCACTCAAGGGGTTTTCCCTCAATTATGGAAAAATTCGTATATTATTCCCATCTTCAAGAAAGGCTGCAAGAACGATGTGTCCAACTACAGACCCATTGCTAAATTATCATCCATACCTAAACTATTCGAAAAATTGGTCTATGATTCCATGTTCTTCCACTGTAAGTCTATCTTCTCACTCTCACAGCATGGCTTCCTCAAAGGTAGATCTACAACCACCAACCTTACTGACTTCGTCTCTAAAACCCTATGTGCCCTGGAAAACGGTAAAGATGTTGATGTTATCGCCACCGATTTTAGTAAAGCCTTCGACAAGATCTCCCATAACGTTATCTTGTTCAAACTTGATCGCCTAGGCTTCCCCCCCAGATTCATCTCCTGGATCCGATCCTACCTCAACAACCGTCAGTACAATATTCTTTTCAGTTCATCCATTTCTAACCCTATTGTCGCTCGTTCCGGCGTCCCTCAGGGCAGCCACCTAGGTCCATTGCTTTTTATCCTCACAATAAATGATGTTGAAAGTGTCATCAAACACTCAGAGTTGTCCATTTATGCCGATGACATGAAAATAATCAAACATATCTCCTCCACTACCGACTCTCTTCTCCTGCAAGAAGACCTCGATTCATTCATCACATGGTGCATGAAAAACTTTCTTGAGCTCAATGTCTCCAAATGCCAGTCCATCTCTTATTCCCGCAAGCGTCTTACCGCCACCCCGAGAGTCTATATGTTAACCGACGTACCAGTCCCTATCGTTACCTCTTTGTGTGACTTAGGAATAATCTGTGATAGTGAACTCAATTTCCGTTCCCACATTGACAGCATAATTAACAGAGCTAACTCCGCGCTAGGGTTTGTGAAGCGCTGGTCTAGAGAGTTCTCCAATCCTTATGTTTCCAAATCTCTCTACGTCTCCTTCGTTAGACCTCTCCTTGAATATGCCAGCCAGGTATGGTCCCCTACACAAACAACTCACATTAATAGGATTGAATCTGTCCAGCGTAGGTTTATTCGCTTTGCTCTACGTGATCTTCCGTGGGTTGACAGATTCAACCTTCCTCCCTATGAAAACCGTCTGAAACTGATCGACTTACAACCTCTAAGCAAACGTCGTGATGTTTCCGACATTCTCTTCATTTATCAATTATTAACTGGTGCCATAGACTGCCCCTCAATCCTGCAATCTTTACCCATCTATACCAATCCCCGTAACCTTAGGTCCACTCCCCTTTTCCGACTCGATCGCCATCGCACAAACTACGGTCAAAGCGAGCCAATTACCAGGATGTTACGAAAAGTCAACGACCTTTCCTCTTTTGACTTCCATCTGAGTAAATCATCACTCCACAAAGCCTTATATCTTGACCCCGCCCATCTTGATCCTGATCGCCTACTTTAATTCTTCTTCCTTTCGCCTTCTGCCAGTTACCAATATATATAGCTCATATTGTAGCTTATACTTTTTATTTATTTATTCCTAATTATTCATTTATTATATTCTGTAGAATTAGTATTAAGTTATAGTTTGTATTTAATTTTTTATTTTTGTATTTTTTATGCAATAGCTTGTATTAAGCTTAAATAAATAAATGAATGAGCCGCTGATATCGATGTCGCGTCTCTTTAACGACAAGTTTCATTATATTGACTTTCATCTTTCGAGAAATCGGTTAAAGATCAGCTTAGTTAATGTTAATTTTTCTCGTTTTTATTGGCTGTTTTATATTTGTATAAAATTTGTAGTAATGAGACTTTTGACAAAACTGTGAATAAATACATTATGCGACTTCGGTGTCTATCTGGCTGTGTGACTGTATGTCATGGCCGATTTCCTCAGCAACTACTGTTGTTATCGACTTCAAATTTGGTACAGGTGAAAGAATTTCCGAAATATATATCCTTTTCACCGAAGTTTGCAAACTAAAAACTCTCAAATAATGTATACTAATAGAAGGTCTTATATATTATTTAGCAAAGATGAAGCGAAGTTTCCCAAGAAAATACGATTAAATAAATCTGTTGTACTGTTGTATTTTTTAAAAGCCTGAAGATATTTGCCAACTTTGCCAATGGGTTCGAATTATACATTACATGCTTTATGAAACTGAATATATGTGATTTCTGAAGAGCCTAAACTTCAAATGTCATTAAAGCCTTGGTAGAAGGAAACTAACTTTATACGGGGAGACAAATTATAACGAGAGACAATACTTTAAAAAAAATATTGAACTGCACAAATAGATTAAACTTTACATATGTCTGTTACGACATTATGACAAAAATGTAAAAAGTGAAATCAAACAAACAAAGCAGGTGTTGGTGGCGATAAAATCATAACAGTTTAAGTGAGGGCCTTTTCTAATCCGATTGGGATCTTATATACCTTATGGCGAAAGCATATCTCAGATAACTGTAAGTTTTAAAAAAGAAAAACAAATTTGGATTCCCCAAGTTCCCCCCTAGTTAGAGTTTGGGGCAAGAGAAGAGCATCACCCATTACAAGGATAACATTTAAAATGGACCTACAATATAAGGTGGATTGCGAAGCACCGACAGTACTCGGTAACATCCAGTATTCTTCTAGCGTAATCTAGTCGTAATCTGTTAATAAACATTTATCGCCGCCGCGTAGGTGGGACTTGAATCTGTGACCAACGGAATGGAAGGCCAACAGGTTATCACTTAATCCACCGACAACTTCAAGTTGTCGTGTCGCTTTTATTGTATTTTGGTCTTAAGAAGGGAAGTTAAGAGCAGAATTTTATTTAGGAAAACGAGTCGGTTTGTCAAGTCATAAAAGAATATTCAGTAATATTATAAGAGACTCCTCCGCTGTTCAGCCATCAACTTCCAAAGGTAGAATACCAAGAAAGTTGTCAGAAAGAATTTCTTCAGATGTTGGTAAACTCCTAGATTTTAAGGTCGTAAAACCACCGATCGAAGTTGCGGTTATTGAAGCTAGTGAGTGAATTGTAAGACGACTGTTGAGAAAAATTTGAATAAAAGCGAACAAGAAGATTAGATTAGGATAGGTTAGGTCAGAGGGGTACTACTGAATTAAATCAGCCCGCCTGACTTTGCCCACCACACTGCTCCATTGTGCCCCATAGATTCATTGGAACCCAACCGTTCTAATTTTCCTGCTTTTTTAGCCATCCTGCTTTCCTAAGGAATCTCAGGACGGTTCTGAGCTTTATGCTTTGCAGCAGAGAAGAAGTAACTACCCAGTAGCCTGCTTTTTCTTGCCATCAGTGCAATCGCAGAGGGCATAGCGAACTGATTCGATTTCCTCTGAATTACTAAAGCCTCGACAGAACTCGTTTGTATCTCAACCCAATCTTTTGACATGATTGCATATGGTCTACTGATACGTTACTAGGTTCCTAGAGATTTTAGTTTTATTGTCGACAAATTTTTTAGTTGTGTTTTATGTCAGTCCGAAAATTGTCAATTGTAAAACTAAAATCCCTAAAAACAAAAAACAAAACCATAATGATATCTCTGAAAGTTAAAAATCATAATTCAAAAAATCCCTAACGCGCGTGCGGTTTATATTCAAAATCTTTCGTTTGTAAAATTCATAAATTGTATAATAGGAGAACGATTATTAGTTATTGGATATTAACATCGAAAATGTATCGTACCGTTTTTGAATCATCTCCATCTACGACTCGTATTTCGTCTTGTATAGATACTATTTTCGTCGAGATATTTTGGTTCTGAGATTTGGCTCTTTTTTCTGACTCTTTTTATTTTCCGCCTTTGAGCTTCAATTGTTGGCATATGAACTCTAAAATTTTCCTTGGAAAGTGATTCTGATTTTGCAACAATATTTGCAATCTAGGTCAAGACCAAATATCTGTAAAAAACGGGTTAAATCGCAGTATATCTGGAGAGGAAATTAAAACTCATCTTGAATATAACAATAAAAAAAATAAAAAATTAAAAGATATGCGACGAGATACATCAGAAATCAGAATTAGTATTTTGTAAAGGAATTGCTTTAAGTATGACTTTATTTTGAAATTCGTGTTTTATCTCGATTCCTTTTAATGTATGGATTTTTAGGATTTATTCTATGGATTTCTTCTGTTTTTAGAGATTTCGTCATTAGCGATTTTGTTTTCGTTGATGCGAGATTTTTTTACGTGTTTGTGTACTGATCCAATATCTTTTTCTTATTCAGGACCTAATAAGATGAAATTGAAGAGTGGCTTTTATCTCGCAGCACGCTGCAATTGCGACAAGAGCAAGATCGTCTTCACCTGGACGAGAGCAAAATCGTCTTCACGTTGACGTGACTCAGATGGAGATATGTCAAAATATCGGACTTGGCTCGGTGCCGTGAAGCCTTACTGTAGGCATCGCTAGCAATATCTTCGTTAAGGATACCGATACTGCCTGTTTATATGTTTGGAGATGATGATGCTTGATGCTTCACACCATTTCCTTCTTTCCGCATTCCTATATACTTTGAAGGCAGTTTTATACTAAAGTTGCTTTTGAAGGTTATATCTAGTACCTGATAATACGTGAAGCTAGAATATCCCTCACTCTCCTCCTCCTGCACCCTCACAGTCTTCAGTCTGCCTGTGCTTATCTTTGCCATACTTCTGCAGTATAACTCCTGTTGCAACAAGTTCAGCATGACCTCCAAAACCGTTCTGAGCATGGTACAGAGTAATTCCCAGGCAGGCCGCTATGCGTACTCTCGATAGTGTTTCTAGGTTACAACTCTTCCACCAGACTAGCGAGCGGTAGCAAAATGTCGGTCTGATTAAAACGATGGACATTCAAGGTACCAACTTGGGTTTGAATCCCCAGTTTCTCCAAGAAAAAGGTCACGCTTGACTTCTCTATGCGCACTTCTCTTCAAGTTAAGTTTAAAGTCTAATATTACACCGTTAGTTAGACTTTTTCCTCCTACCTTTCTGAGCCTAAACTCTGGTATTTTCATCTTGCCGGTGAAAAGCATAATCCCCGTCTAAGACGGGTTAATGCTCAATCCACTACTGCAGCCCTAACTTTCTAGCTGTTCAAGCATGCACTCGACGCTCTCGCCGATCGTTGTCAAGCATCAGCCGGACACCAATATCGCCAGATCATCCGAAACTTGAAATGCAGAAAGACTGGACAAATGAAAATTGGAAACAAGTGATTTTTTTCATAGGTTATTTAGTCCGAAGAAATCAAATTTTGTCGGTTTACTATGTGCTTTTAACAGATGAAGTAAAAGGTCCCAGGTTCGAATCTCACCGTCGGCGACCCATGGTTGTTTTCGAAATTCACCTTAAATGTATGTGAGTTACAATCATTGTCTTGAATCGGGTGAAGTCTTCAAAGCGAAGGATAATATTCCAACATGGCAGTGACCCAAAACACAAAATCTCAATTCTTGAAGTGACCACCGCAAAATCCCTATATGAATCGCAATGCAATTATGTTAACTCCACAGCTGGAATAAACGAATTATGGGAGAGAGTTAAACAGGAGTCGGATAGTATTCGTTCGATAATAATCCCTAAAATGGCGAACCATATAGGGCAGCAAAACTAAAAAAAAAGTGGGAATTATGGTACAAAGTATGCAGAAAAGTGATTTCTTTATTTCTTGTATAACAACCAAAAGCATTGTAACATTGTACATTCGAAACATTATATACAAACTTTGCTAGCCTCTGTATACAGGGTACTTTAGATCTGACGTGCCAAAATGAATGGGGTGATAGATCTCACCTAACCAGGCGAAAAATTGTATGGCAGGAAGGGAGGAAATCTCAAGCATTTGGAAGTTACAGGGTAATTCATAAATTTCAGTTTTTCATGGTATTCTCATCACTCTTTTATTTATTTATTTTGATGTACCCAACACAGTGACATCAAACAAACGCTAAAAAAATACTATATCAAAATTGTCAACAATGTAGATCTAACTCTTATTATTGCAGGTACAGTCACTTCCAAAAGTGAAAAAAATGGTTTGGTATTACCTATAATTCTGAATTTTCCCAAATTTTCTCCGAAATTCATGTAATTAGTACACTTATTTTTTAGGTTTATTGGATTACCCACCTTATTACATTTCAAAAAAGGTGCAACTTGGCAAGGTAGACAAAGGATTAGAAAAACCGCATCCTTAGAAATCCCTGACTACCTGATTGTTTTATTGCACTTTAGGTAGGAAATTCTTTAAATAAACAAAATTTGTAAGATAAAGGGTCGAATATGTCTGTTTTGAGTTAACAGGTAATTAATTTTAATTATTACTTCAAAAAACTTATAAAAATGTTAGTGTAATTTTGTTTTATTGCCGATATTAGCTTATCTTAGCTAGAATACACACCTTGTATTCTGGCGTTCTGTTCCTCATACCTGATGGAAATTTTGCTATAAAAAAGGGCCAGCAAGAATACCTATCATAGTTGAAAAACAGATTAATAAGTAGGGGTGCTTTTAAGCAAAAATTATGAAGAAATGGTAGAATTTACATTTGATGAATACACGGATATTATTTACATTTATGGTGTAGTAGACGGAAACGAGCGAGCGGCTGTACTGGAATATCAAAGGAGATTCCCTAATCGGCGAGAATCCAAAAGAAGGGTATTTACACGGACTTTCGAAAGGTTACGAGAAACAGGAGTTGTAACTTAACACGACAGGGAGACACGACCTGAAACTTCGGGAACTTCTGTCGACGTCGAGCAGCAAATAATCACCATCGTGAGGCAAGACCTTGAGACGAGCACGAGACGAGTCGCAAGACGATTAGGAGTGTCTCCATCTAAGGTTTGAAGGGTTATTTATCGAGAGGGATTACGTCCATATCACCATAACACAGTCCAAGGACTACTAGAAGGAGATTCGGAGAGAAGACTGGAATTTAGCATTTCAGGGCGTTTCTGGACCGAAGTCTGTGGACGGATGAATCTCAATTCACCAGGGATGGTATCATGAACTTCACTAACCTCCATACCTGGTCGGAAACTAGCCCACACAGGGCAAAGGTGACCTCATTCCAGCAGATATTCATTGTCAATGTTTTGGCTGGTATAATTGCAACCATTTGGTAGGACCATTGATTTTGCCGTAAGTGCTCAATAGTCAAATTTATGCGGACTTTTTGGAGAATACACTACCAGATCTAAAGACTTTTTCTTATGGAGAACAATGAAGGATGAAGTTTATTCTAGCCCTGTTAACACTAGGCAGGATTTAGTTAGCACAATTAGGAATGAAGCGACGAAAATACGGGAGAGCCTGGCTGCAATACGTTTTAAACAGCAACTTAGAAGGAGTTTATTACCTTGCATCCAAAGTGGCGGTGGACATTTTGAAAAGCTTTTGTAATTTACTAAGATTAATTGTAATACGTTTTAAATTCATTAAAAATGATCTTAGAGTTAATATGAGTTTAGTTTCTTTAAATTGCAGATTTTCAAAAATTTCCCGATAAGTTTTCTACTTATAAATTTCAACACCCTTCCTCTGCCTGGGCATGTTGTACCTTTTTGGAAAGGTTATAAGATAGGCAATCCAATAAAAATAAAAAAGGGGTATGCTAAGTACATGAATTTTGAAGAAAATTTGTAACAATTCTGAATTATAGTTAATCGAAACCATTTTTTTAACTTTTGGAAGTGAATGTACCTGCAATGGTAAGAGTTAGATCAACAATGTTGACAATTTTGGAAAGGTCATTGGGAAAGTAGTTTTTGAGCGTTTGTTTGATGTGTTGGGTAGATCAAAAGATAAACGTAAAAGAGTAATGTGCATCCCATGAAAAACTGAACTTTATGAATCACCCTGTAACTCCCAAACGGTTGAGATTGCCCCCCACCCTGCCCTTCAATTTTTTATTTGCCAGGGTGAGATCTATCACCCCACTCATTTTGGCACGTCAGATCTGAAACACCCTGTATATTTTTATGTGAAATAATCACTGAATATTTGACGAAAAAGGAATTGCGGATGCTGCAGTAGTTTATGGCAAGCATAGCGAGTTTGGGTATGTAATTCCTCACAATTTACAGCTTTAAATTAAAAATTTCTACGCAGATTGAGGTCGCTGCTTTTGCGAAGACATTAAATAAAACAAAGCTACACTGCCTCGTTCTCTTAAATGCAGTAACGAGCAACCTCTCTCTATTGAAAATTATACCTAATGCTCATTCGTTAATAGAATAACCGAAGAATTACCCAAAATAGCTGAAACCCTACAAGTCATGTAAAATTTGGCCAAGGTCTATATCATCGCATGCTCACCTATTTGCCTTCTTTTCATTGACTGCATTTTAATTTCTTTAAGGAAATTCCTTTTGTTCGATTTTTGTTATTTTTTATGTTACCTTAGGACAGGAAATTGCATAAATTACACGGTACCCCTGATATTTGCTTATGCTCACACGGCGACTGCTTTTGCTTATCGAGCAAAATCAAAATGTTCGCGTCTTGCTGTCTCTTCTTGACCTTTGTAGTGTACGCACTGGCATACTCGGTGCGTATTTTCCGGTCAGCTTAAAATTTCATTCATTAAAAGCCGTAAAATGTTTTACTGTTGTTTTATTTTCTTAGGTGTTATTCAGTTTTCCTTCCTATGCTAATTTATTTATGTTAAAAAAATGTCGACCGGGTGTTCGACATTCAATTGCCGAAGTTCCGTTCTGCTCAATTACAAACGCAAAAATTGCTGATGTCCTGGATAATTTCTGCTGGCTGTTGGAAAACTTTTTGCTTTTACTTTGCTTTGTTCATTCAAAAATCGCGGAATTAAATTTCTGGATAATCACCCAATGGATAAAGGTGAAACAAATCTTGACTTTTCCATGCGGTTTACCTTCTGGAAAATTTCTGCTTGCACCTAACTAATCGTTACGTGCACCGATTATGCCTGTTGTAGCTGATCCGAATTTAAGAACAGCAAATGCTTGTGTAACCGCTTTATTAGAAATTGTCTTGTCGTTTAAGGTGTCCGATTTCAAATCTTGTAAACCTGAGACAAGTATGTGGCTTGTGCCAAATCTGATCATGTTCACGTTATTCCTATCCACAAAAAGGTGACGTAAAATTTTCATATACTCTGGAAATACATATGTATGCATGTAGGCAGGTATGCTTTTGTCATGTTCACTAAAATTAACTCGTGTTTTGGGAATTCTGTCAGTGGAAAAGAAATGGCAGGTAATGGTGTTAAATATCATGGTTCGCTGGTACTAATTTTATTTAACTCTTTTAGATTTTGACAATTCTTTTCGACTTTTTACTCGAAACAAATAGGATTAGAAAAGTCGTAGGTTTAGTAAAATCAAACCAGTACACCGTGGCTTGTCGCTTAATTGTATGCACTAGCGCAGTTGAAAGAGATTTTAACTAATTTTTTTATTACAACTTGATTTATATAATTAATACACAAATTAGTAAGCACTTGGTGATAAATGTTACTCATCATTATTTGTCAGAATACTTGCTTTTATAATTTCCACAAAAATATCTTATTTAATTTTATTTCGACGAGTGCTCTTTCGCGTTTGTGATACAATCAAATAATGAGAGCGACTATAGAGAAAGTTTTAACTAACATGCTGAGTACATATATTATAGGGCCAATGAACTATGTTTGTCTAACTTGGCAGAACTTTTATGCATCAAGTAATAGACTGTTATAACTGAAATCTATTTGATCATTAACCTTTAACTGGTGCCGTGTGGCATTCAGTACGTAGCTAGTGCTGTTGAGTCTGTTTCACCCATTGATATAATAAGCCCTCAATTATTTGTTTTTGGTTAAATGTTAAAAAATAGGAATAAAATTAATTATTTAACTTGTATATAATTCAATTTTATTCAATAACATACCTAAAAATTCTTAAAATACAGGAACAAAAAAAGTAAGTAATACATATTTGGCTTTGCTCAAAAAATAACAAAAAAATTTCCCCTAATTATGACAAAAAGTAAAATAATATACAACAAAGTTAATAAAGAATAAAATATGAGATCACTATTCACCTAAAACTAGAAACGTGCAAGGCACTTAGTGGGGGTCTTCAAAACACATGTGCTCTCTGCAGATTGGTTTGTTGCATCGCTGACATGACGTTGTAGTTTTCCTCTCTTTACCGCTTGCGCAAAAACTGCATCTTCCACGTTCAGATGGATTGGGGTTTTCTCTACTAGATGACTCTGAAACCGTTGTTTGTAAAATCTGGCAAGAAGTGATCGCAATTCCAACGGAAAACGCTCATTATTCAATCTTCTGTGTAGATGTGCTGTGATGTGCTCTCTTCCCAATTTTTTCAAAAATATTAATCTCGTATCGTCTTCCGCTTGCGGGGTCGCATTCTTCAAAATGAAGGCGTTTACACCAGCTATGCCTATCATGGCATAAAACAAAGCCATAGGCCATCTACGAGTACGGCGCCCAGTTGAATAATTCGCACATTTTTTATCTATGGTATCAACGCCTCCCTTAGTATTATTGTAGAATGCAGTCATATCTGGCTTATTCACGTCTCTGTCAGTCTCAGCATTATGATGCATGGATGAAATTAGCATAACACTCTAATTTTTTCTTGAGACATAAGATAATAGTGTTAAATCATTAGTAAACCCATATAGCGAGGAATATTAAATTCTGGAGCGGTTTGTTAAAAATTCTGGAGGAACCTCTTTTTTATTAGCTCTAAGGGTTCCAACGTATGTAAGTCCAGCTTTTCCCAGTTCTTTTACCAGCTCAATGGATGAAAACCAATTATCAGCTGTAATGTTTCGTTTGGTTCTAATTATGGGTTTAGTCAGGCGAAGGACACTTTGAGTCGGTTTATTCATTTTTCTTTCCTCTGCGGTGAAACATTCTGAACCATCAGAATCACGACCACAATATACGTAGGCATTATAGCAGTTATTAGTTTTTGCATCAACTAACAGCATAATTTTCAACCCGTACTTTAAGGGTTTACTTGGAATGTACACCATAAATTTACATCGCTCCCCGAAAGCTTACCAGCATCTCATCTATGCATACATAGTTTCCTTGAGTATATACTGCCTGCACATTTTCTATAAATTTGTTAAAAATTTTAAATATCGCTGCCAATGGATCCGAAGACAAACCCTTTCGCATCTCCTCGAAGTTATCAAACGGCGATAAAAGAAACAGAACTCTTTTAACACGTTCTTGGTCGATTGTCATCATACTCGCTATTACTCACTTCGTCATCATCTTCTTCATTACTATCCTCAGCTTCTGACTGCTCGGTTTCACTGTTGTGCTCACTTTCAATGAATTCAGCTTCATCAAAAGATTCCATGTCACTGTCCTCATCACTATCTGCTAACACTTATTGCAGCAGTGCCGCAAGTCTTGCTTCTGATTGGTTAGCATTCATTTTACCAATGTTTTATATCCTTGCATCAAAAACATGTGCTACTAATAAAAAACTAAGCAAACACACATCATATTTACCTTTCCAAATTTTAACGCAACTAGTGCCCTGGGGTCTTTTTTATCATTCGTTGATTATTTGAAAAACACAGAAAAGCTACATACAGCAACTTGCACTGCGAAACGATCACTGAAGGCAAGATAAGAAGGTACTAAAAAGTCCAATCCTCAGAACTGGCAAAAACAAAGGAAATTAAGCGATACAAAGATCCAGGAGTCTTTTTTTACCCACACGGCACCAGTTAAAGGTTAAGTATAATTTTCTTAATTTCAAAAGCCTCGTAGCAGTCTAGTATTTTCCTCCGTCAATACTATTTTACTTTTTATCAATGTTTACAACAAAATTTGCCCAGTAATTGTCTTATCATATTTACTTGATCGTACATGTTAAATCTAGTTACAATTGTAGGTTTGGTTCTTCCAATGTTGATCCCAGCACAATAACCATAATTTATTAATGCTGTAAACACCAGTCTTTATAAATTTCTCAGTTTTTGGTTTCAATTTCTCGTCTAGTTTATTTAGTTTGGAACATTACAGCGGCGGAGCAAAGGTATAATTAACACGACCAAACCATCAACGTGGAACAGAGAGTTGGAAGCCCTGAAGTAGGAAAGCAGGAATGTATTAAACAGTGCCATAAGAAGCCAGAGTGTGGAAGCCTGGGATAGATACAAAGCATTAAAAAAGAGATGAAGAAAACTCTACGGTTAAATCAAAGAGAGCCGTGGAGAGAAATTACCCGGTCTTCCGCCTCGAACTGGTTTGAGATAGAACGGAAAAGATGGCCAAAACAAATGGAACAAATGATTTCCGGGAAGCTACAGATCGGACATGCCGTGGCAAGGAAACGATGTGTTAATGTCAAGGATCGATCTCAGGTGGAAAGGATTGTGTCTCTTCAGCGGGTCAGGTGATTTGTTAGGTCGTTTGAACCGTTCAAGGCACAGGATAAGATGGTATATTCCCAGCCCTGCTCCAGTACGGCAGTGAAATTGTAGCACCAATACTCAGGGGCATACACATCGCATATTCAGCAATACGGTACGTCCAGGTTTCGTGGAAAGAGGTTATGGTCATATTTCTACCAATAGGGAGCCGAAGTCCTGTAGAACCATGAGCCTGACGTCCTTTATATTGAGAACAATGAAGAAATTGTGGCTTATCACATCGAAGGGACGGTTCTGGAGAGTGGTAATCAGCACACTTATTGTCCTGGTACCTTAACGACACTCCACAAAATGGGGCGAGTAATAGAAGAGGAGCTTAATAGAATAGATATAGAAACGGCCAGCATAATGGACATTGAAGGAACCTTTGATAATATAGAATTCAGAAGGATGGAGAATGCTCTTGGCGACATGGATATAATCAGCGCAGAGATGGATTAACATAAGTAAAAGCAGTAAACACTCATTAAGGATAATCAAGATTGTGCGAGAGGGTAGGTAGAGGATGCCGGCAGGAAGGAGTATTATTCCCCCCATTCTGTGGAAGATTACTGTCGACTCATTACTACGCAAATTTGATGAAGAGGGCCTGCACAACATGGGTTATGCCGATGACATACAAACAAGTCTGCTGTCATCATTTTTACTAGGAAAAGGAAGAATCCAGACTTTCGACAAGTGGAACTCTTTGGAGAAGAACATACTGACTTGGTGTCAGTCACCTAGACCCAAGACTGAGAAAAGAAGAGGAAGGAAAAATTCAAATAGCCAACAGCACCTTACATTAAAGTGCCGTATACTTGATTTACACGCCAACATCGGCATCAGAGGTACTCCTAGGTTTGCTGCCATATAAAAGTTACATAAGAAGATATATAAAAAGATATATTAGAAGACCATAGAAGATATATAAGAAGACTGTTGCATCAACAGATCTCGCATGGATCGTGGTTCAAACTGATACAGGTCTAGTGCTGACTACGGGCATAGGAAGATTTGGATCTTGTCAAAAATAAGATTTCGGAATTGGAAATGCCTGTCAACGGTGTAAGCATAGTAAGGGTAATTGAAAAATACTATGAAACGATTATAAGGGATGGCTTCATTCCTAAAAATAGGTTAACGTCAGGAATCTTCAGTGAGGACGTGAATCTGAACACCCACCTATTTTTTTTAATTCATAATATGGCTCTAAAAGAGTAATTTCAAACAGTAAGAAATGTTTCTAAAGCTTTTAAGCATTCCCCGCATTAAGTAGTGTGAGTCTGGCCATCACCTGTCAAAACATTCAACATGTTCCATGCTTTTAATACATTCCTAGTCAGAAAAACTTTCTTAAAATGGACCATTTTTCGGTACTCCTGGTTAACACCCCCCTCCCCAAACGATTTTTTTCATAGTTTTGGCTATACATTCGATTCTGGGAGTGTACGTTTACCTATATTCTAAATTTTACAATTTTTTTATTACGGTGTCATATGTTTGGAATGTGTTCGACATTTCGTTTGATGTCAAACAATATAAGTTTTCTTAATTTTGTCTTTTAGAGTTGTGAAATTTATTTTTAAAATGCGCCATATTGGAGTGAGGCGTCATAATATCTTAAGACACATTAAAGACACCTTATTTGCCAAAATACGATAGTAGTTTAGGAGTTACTAGGAAGCAGGGTTTGAGCTGCTTCTGTCGCTACCCTCTGCTATCTTTCCGTCTCAATTTCCTTAGATTTATTTTTCCATACAAAACTTGCAATTACCTTTTACACTTTACTATTAATTACACAGGACCACAAAACAAATGTTTTTGTTCTTTAAACCAGGGTAGAGTAATTTCATGTTTTAAGGCATGATAAACACGAATTTGAAGTTCAAATTTACCAATCATCTAAGGTTTTCATGAAAAATTCGGTATTTGTTAATCATAAGGCTATTGTAGGATAAGAATTGTTGTTTGGCACACAAAGCCAAAGAAAGCCCTCAGAGCCTAAGAATAGGCGCCCAAAATAGAAAATTCATTTTTCTAGCTACTTCTAGACCCTATAAGACCCAAAAACACACATTTTCACTCACCACAACCACATTTTTCTCTGATGTATTACGATAGAAAATATTAAATGATGTTCCAAAAAGTAGTCTATACCACTTTAGGTGTATTGCAAAAGTGATAGGTAACGTAATCATTGAATAAAACACCTCGAAGTGAGAGACTAGGGAAACCCCCATCAATAAACTATCATAAATCGTAAAAAAAGACCACAAAAATTCTGAAAAAACAGTAACAATCTAAAAGTAGTGGATTTGTAGGGGTAGTCTCCTTTTTTAAGGTCTTGAAAAGGTGGGGTATTATATTTTCGAGCCACTTCTATTTAAAAAGATTAACGGGTTATACCACCGGCGCTCGGAAAAATTGATATAAATATAACACAATTTATTAACGTAATTATTAAATATATTTATAATAATTTTTAATTTTACAGATTTAGGTACATAATAGTTTTATGAACAAATAAAAAAACCAATAAAGAAGTTTTAAAATATCGCGGAGATATGAGCCGAGCCGTCTTTCGAAAATCCTTGCTGGTACATGTTTTCTTTGTCGGACATCACTGAAAAAATTAAAAAAAAATTCACTTTCCTACTTATATAGGTAATATCTAAGATGTAGCATTGGGAAAAATTATAACAAAATTTTTTGTAGAAATAATAGCTGCTTGCCAAAAATCTCTGATTTTTATCGAAAGTTTTAGTTTAAAAAATTTATCAAAAATCTTAGATAATATTACAAAGAATATGTGGTTTAAGTTGAATAAAAATCGTAGATAGATATCGTAGTAGATATTGAGATATCTTGTACACCAGTTAGAAAAAAGTAGTTTCGTGAAAAACGCAAAAGAAAACAAAGTACCTCGTGAGTGTTTTAAGATCAAGTAAGTACTTATTTCTTTATATTACCGCATAGCATGCATCTTCTCGCATTGATCAAAGCTCAAATATATTAGTACATTGAACAATTTCAACAATACCTATTGCAAGACTTTTTGCGGTCGCTACCTGAGATGCGGGTCTATTGTCTGTCGCGCTCACTTCAAATTGCTACACTCCGGCAATAATTGGAATTTTGAAATGGTTAATTGCTTCAAATATTTAAAAAAATGAAATTTATAAAAATGTCAAGCTGGTGTAACATTTTTAAGGGGGTCTTAGGGGTCTAACAAAATTTTAGATTAAAAGACTACTTTTCTGGAAAGTTTTAACATTTTCTATCGTAATACATCCGAGAAAAATGTGGTTGTGGTGAGTGAAAATGTGGTCTTTTGGGGCCTTAGAGAGTCTAGAGGTGGCTAAGAGTCTAAGGCCAACGTGAAAAATGAATGTTTTTTGAACATCTTTTGAGTGACACTATTCTTAGGCTCTGAGGGCTTTTTTTGGCTATGAAGGCCAAAAAACCATTCTTATCCTACAATTATGATTAACAAAAACCGAATTTTCATGAACACCTTAGATGATTGGTGATCTTGGACTTCAGATTCGTGTTTCGCATGCCTCAAAACATGTAATTAGTCTACTCTTGTCTAAGGAACAAAACCTTTTTTTGTGGTCCTGTGTTGTCTACTGCTTTTTTTTACTGTTAATGCAATTTTTGAAGTTGTTTCTTCCGCCGTATCTTGCGGTATCATTTTTTTAACATAAAAACCAATCCGACAATGTTCCCTGAAGTATATGAATGGTGATGTATACGATCATAAGAAAAATGTGCATGAAGCTCGCGCAAGTTTTCGATTGCACTGCAAAATCCGGGAAGAAATGTCAAATGCAACTGCACCTAAATATAAATAGCCCATGCTCGATGCTATGAGTCATCCTTGCATCGTTACTCAATTGTTGGAATGTTAGGCAATCTTATTTAATTCCATGGTGCGATCAGATAAATTAATCCGTTCTGACTCTGAAGAATGGTGTGGCTCGTTCTCACATTATTTTTCCAATTCACAAAATAAAAGAGCAAAACTCCAATGAACTCCAAAACCGCAACGTTTTCAAGCTTTCATTCACAAATTCGCGAAATTTTTGTCCCAAACGAAATCTGTTAGTATCTTAAAACCTTAAAAGATGCTGAAATTGGTCACTTTGTCACCTGCCAAAAAGAAGGAATTACACGGTGGTACCGTCAGGCTCCTGTGTGGTTCCCAGAGTCAAAAGTTGTGATCCAATTTGGAATTCACGCACAGGACAAAGCCGATGTGCTAAGACTACCAACAGTGCCAACGTGTGTTAGATCGTTAATGTGGCTGGCAGTAGGGGCAGTAAAATTTTGTGTTGTCTTGCAATCCGCATCACTTTGCGGCGGCGAAAATTTATGGACCGGATGTTGCTGCCGATGCAGGCGATGGATCTTTGAGCCACATAGTGGTTGGATAGCACCAGCATCCATTGACACCTCGGCTTAAACCAGGTACCTACACGTATGTGGCAACGAAATGGCATCGTGAATGAAACCTCGAAATGAATGAACCATTGTCTCCTCTTCTTTTGGACGCTTATCATTATAAAGATCTCGAGAAGAGGAAGGGACTACGAAATCAATTTTCCTTCTGTCGAAGGTTTTCTTGGTTTCTATCGTTTGTTTTTGTGATCATCTCAAGCAAGTCTCGACCGACGGTGCTTTGCGTTGGCGTTTCCTTAAGCGGGCGAAGATTGTTTTCGTCTTTTCTTCAAATAACACTGTATTTGGTGGCTACCCAAGCTCTGTGACATCTCTAGTGTCTGATTGTCTTCACCTCTTTGTATGGCCCTTAGTAGCTGTCCTCAGGGTGTCTGGTGCAATCTCGGGGCAATCCTGCCTGGCAGATGTGGATCAATCGAGTCAGTTTTGAGAAGATCTTAAATACAAATAATATGCAAATCACTTCATTAGCTTGGATGAGCCGAATACGACTAGCTAAGGTGTGGTTTATGCTAATTTGAAGACACCTGTGAGAAGAGGGGCAGGAAATTCCATTAACAATTTCTTGTTGATTTTTAGTGCTAGACGGATGCTCATGGGGACACAAAGAAGCATTTCAGACGATATTCTCCAATAGATAATGTTGTCTGGCTTTACTTGTGATTACAAGGGAAACGAATACTATCTGAAAACAGAATATTTCCGGTTATCTCCACTTTGAGTGTAACTCATTAAATTAACTCTTGATTGCTTTCAATTTCAACTAATTGCACCAATAACGAAATATTTTCATTTATCTTTTCAGGTAAAGGTCACGAAGAACTACGAATAATCGCCAACACAGTCGGAGAGGCCCACTAACTATTATCCATGTATCAAATACTCCGGGTACGTCTATTAAATTTTAATTTATGGCACGGTTACAATAATTGTTTTCTGTGTAGTCGCCATTTTTCGACGTTTCCGCAGCGCTTTTATCAGCGAAACGACTGCTTGTATGTGGTGGGTCAATTTAGCAGATGAAACATAGAGGAACGGTTAAAATCTCACGATTACCAAGTGCTCTCCACGAGGCATTGGCGGGGGAGGAGAAGGTCGTTTCATATACTCCGTACAGAACATTGATATCAAATGTGGCTCGGGCTTTATCGAACTATGGTGCAGGCAATTCTGATACAATTTATGGCGGGTTGTTGGCTCTCAATGATGTTTTTAACCCGTACTTTGCCTTTTTTCCATTTCGCCGTCACTACACGAGAATGAAAGCAACTGCATTTCAATTTGTGAGGTTTAAGAAAATGAGCCATTTTCACTTGTTTACTTTGGTATTTTGGAATGTTTGAAGTTGTTATTCTAATCGGGTCCTATATTATTACGTGACTCGGAAGTCGGAGTAGGCATTACAATAAAATTAATTCTCCGGAGTGCAGTAATTTTCTTGTTCTTAAGTAGTACCTACCATTACATCGTAAAACATAAAAAGTTAACAACAGCGCAATAAGGCTCCTTCAGTTGACTGAAAGCTACCATAATTTCTTACTTTTTATTTAAACCGCTTAACTACTTGAACAATTTTATATAACTATGTTTGCAAGCTCTAATGACTAAGTTTCTTTCAATTAAAATTTACACTTGAGACAAGCAGCTACTGAAGTCCACACTCAACAAATAGTAGATATTCGTTTGTGTTACAAGTACAAGACAGAAACTAAATTCAACTAAATTATCCGAAAAATTAAGAAAGTGTTGGTGTGAAATATGAAGGAGAAGTGTTGATTGAATAAGTTGTAGTTAATCCTTAAACGAGATTATCAGCAAGCACTTGGTTAGCTGTATAACGACCAACAACGTCATGTATCCTGTAAATTCATTCAATTCATACACGGCTTGCGGTACCATTCTTTTGCTAAAATGCGAAGAATATGTTCACAAGAAAGCTTATAGGCGTCTTGGCAGAAGTTGAAGGTCGTCTTTAATGTGTAAAGAAAAAGTCATGTTTCTGTACAAAATTATTGACACATTTAGGTTAGGTTAGGGTGGTAACTATCGGACCGATTACCAAGCAACCTCATATAGACTTAAGAATAGCCCGTTGTGTTACCATATTCGTGGAATCGCACCTGAAAATAAGTATAGACTTTATTTAAAACCAGTCACAACTATTTATAAACGTGAGGAGCCGCTTCAGCCCTATGTTAGCAACATCGTCCAGTCTCCCGAAGAAACATTTTTTTATATATATACGATGTGGCCAAATCCTAGGGACAACTCTTTGATGCTTTAGCATGGTTTTGGCCGGAAGGGAATTAGGTTAAGGGAAGTGGGGAAACTTGAAAGTCTTTTTTTTTTGCATTGCTGCGAGCTAGACAACAGCCCATAGACGGAGTGGATTATTTTAATTTCGTAATAAAAGCTCACGGGGAGACCTGGTCTCGAACCCGGGGCCCTTGGCATGGTGGTCGTGCGGCTCAACGAATTGATCCAACTCCGTCTGCATGAGCGTAAAGCTTTGTACCTTCTCCTGACCAGGGCCGGGCGATCGTAGGGTAAATGTTTTCCAGTTCTTCTTCGTCCACACACTTTTGCAACAGTCGGCGGGGATGCGTTAACGTTCTGAAAAGACAGTAACCAGTAATGACAATCGCAATATTTCGGGGATCTGTGCGGTTTCTTTTTAGCATATGTAGAAGCTGTTTTATCAATCAGGCCTGTCTTGACATACTGCATTCTATAGGTGGCCGATCGATCGATCTTTCTTTACCAGCCTGTCAGCCGCCCCATTATCCCATTTTTTTCCAAACATTTTCTTGCAAGCATAGAACGCTACAGGCGTCTTTTTCACGCGCTCACGGTTAGTGCCACGGTATTCCGACCCAATTTGGGTGAAAAAAATCAACCACAGTTGACTGAATTTTACTCAGAGCTCTTACGGTATCGGTTATGTAGATCATTTTATATTGCTACAGGCTTGAAATTTTTTAAAACCCCTTTAATGTCGAGGAATATACCTAAGGTAAATCCTTTGTACCCAAATTAATTTCTTAATGGTGCTTACTACTCAGTGTAGCGCGGTTTACACCGACTTCCTTTTGCATACGACTGCACATCTTCTTTTTAAGCCATGCCATAGCAAGACAAAAGCACATAATGTACACTGTGGTTCCATCATCTTCCAGACTGAGCCAACACTCCGTAACATTAGACATACCTATCCGGTGTAGATGATATCTTAGCCCATGATGGCCAGATAGGTAGCGTGATAGCAAGCTGTGATCCACCTTACTTAAGGCGGTAGTGACTTTGTAAGCATAGGGTCCAACCTTAGATTTCGTAAGTCCAGGGACATTTCTCCAATATAACAGTTTCTGACTCCCAGCCCAATTGGCTATATTCTCTCGCCGAAGGCCACCTGAGGCTGCATTAGCGGACCTTACACAGAGAGTATGTACCGTTCCTGGCCAGCTTATCAGCGGTTTCATAGCCCTCGATACCTAAGTGGCGGCTAGTTGTTGGTGGCAGTCGAAACACTTCTTAGTAAGCCTCGAGGGAAAACTCCAGGAGGATAGAACCTTGAATGAAAGATAGTTATATAAGCACCTTTCAGTCCTTTGTTGACGTTGATAAGGGCGCAAATTTCGACAGCATGAATTTCGGTTTGAAAGACAATAAGCCATTTTCCAATGCAATTGAAATCCTAGTAGTGGGTTGAAAACACCAGCACTAGAACTGTTTTCCATTTTGAGCCATCATTGAACTCCTTGAGGCTACTTGGAAAGAGACTTCTGCATCTTCTGTAAAAACGCACTATCTTAGTCATGTGGTCCATTAGAGTGCACATATCTATGCCAGGAATGCGCTGAAGGTGCACCTCACAAAATTTGAGCCTTGTAGCTTGTACAAAAACAAGGTATGCCGTACTGCTACGGAAATTGACAACGGGATCGATGCTTTCACCTAATCCGTAGAATACCGGACCGTTTTAATAATATAACACTTAGCTGGAGTCCCGAAAACCAAACCCGCCCTTGAAATTTTTTGCGTACTCTCTATTACTTCAAATGAACGTATCTGAAAGGATTTTTGGCAAAGCCAAACGGAGGAGCTTGCAAAAATGTTTCTCGATACCTATGTTTTGTATTTTTATACAACGGATTGGCAGCCAACCACAATTCTGAGACCAACTGCTTATCTTCCTCAGGGCATTCTCAATAATCGCGCTATATCACGGAGGGGAACATACACGATACCAGGATTTCCACATCCCCTGTGTAGACAACGATCTTGACTACGCTCTATTCGAGTCCAACAGGATCTTGTGCATAACCATCAGCCATAGAAGGGTTGACAGACCGGTCCTTGGGGCGTTCCATGGGAGACATGCCTAACGGCACGACTGTTTCTGAACACGAAGTAGATTATCCTTGCCTTTAGCATTGTTAGATTCTGCTCTACGCCGAGCTCGACGATAGATTTCTGGATGGCTTCAATGCGTACATTGTTAACGGCTGCTTCTATGTCCGCGAATTAAGCTAAGGTGTATTGTTTGGACATGAGTGAATATTCAATCTTGTGACTATTTCGTCGGAATCTTCGCTGATCTTCACTTGCAGTACGCATGTTGGGATGTTGACATCGGTGCATAGGGTTTGTCCAGATTCATGTCCAGGACTCGCTCTAGGGTTTTTAATACAAATGAGGTCAGACTAATCGGTCTAAAGTCCTTTATTAACTCGTGGTTTCTTTTGCCAGCCTTCGGTGTAAACCCATACTTAATCCGTCTCCAGGATTGGGAATCGTGATTGTAGATTATGCAAGTCCTAAAAATCGCTACCCGCGAAGGTGCTACTATACCCGCTTCTTTTGTAGCATAACAGGGAGAATGCTATCCAGACAATAACAAAGCACTTTATCGCCCAGCCAGTTTTTCCTGAAGAACTTATTAATTCCACTTCACTCCACGATATGTTTCGAGTTGTTGCAATTCGACATTTGTTCTACATTTGTGCTACAAGGTTTCAGCGAAAGAATGCCATATATTCATTTTAGTATCGATGACTTGCTTTGCCCTTTTGAAAGTCTTCTGCCGAGTCTATGCTCCATACGAGTGGCAATACTCCATCCAAGCATCTCTCTTGGCTTTTTTGATAGATTTTTTATATACTTTTAAAGTCTTTATAAAGTCCGGATATAAATTTGATTGGATATGCTACCTTCTATGCCATGTACATTAATTTCTTAAATGTAGCAATTTATATTCAAGTTCTTGGATGGGTTCAATATTAAGGGTAGGTATGGCCATAAGTTTCAATTTGATAACTCGATTACATTTCCTCTAGCTGGTATGTTTTGTTTTTCTGAAAGGCTTTAGGCCTTTGGAAAAACGTGGGTACTGAAGCCGAGGATGACACTGGTTATACATAACTGTGGTGAGACCCATTCTTGCATACAGTTCACTGGTTTAGTAGCATACGATAAGTAAAACCAAACTGAACAGAATGCAGAGAATATGTGCACACGCTCCACTCCAAGAGAAACTCTTAACGAGTTTCTGCATCTGCTTCTACCTGATCTTCAGACCAAATTCCAGGCATTATGTAGTGCGTAGTCAGCCTCTGGGGATCTGGGTGCTGGTATGCTAAGCCCTATGGTCACAGCAGGATCATCAGCTTGGGGTTCAAAGGGATCGCTGTAACCTCGACTGTCATTATACCCAATCTGAATTTTACGAAAGGATTTAACATCGAAATTTCACTTAAAAGAGCTTGGAGACTGACTGAACCGATCAAAAACTTTGCTACCGTATTGCTCACGGACAATTTCAAAATGGAGCAAGGTTTTGGTGCGGTAGTGTGCTCTGAACCGAACATATCGAAATATTTACGGCTACCGTTCAATTCGAGCACTCCCCAAGCGGAGTTGCACGCAATTAGGAAAGCGGCTTAAAAGTGGTCGGACATCAAAGAAAGCATAGCCATCATAAGTTCTGTAATCATTCGTTCGCTCCAATTTACTCCAAAAGTATTGTACTTCGCACAGTCTCTTACCATAATAAATTAAGCCTACCAGCCTAAGTGAATGTTGGTTGTTTGCTAAATTGATTAAATTTTTACATAATTTCAGATTTTAATGAAACTCAGTCTGGCGAGTGAGCGTGCCTATAAAATTAAAACATCTCAATTGCACACGTAATGAATTGTTCACTTTTTTATATATCAGGTAAGGATACAACGTTACAAGATGTTTTAAGTGAAGAAGAGCTACCTAGATGGAGGCAATAACTTTCCTTTTCTTAAAGGTCTTTTAGCTTCGGAGCTTTTTAACAGAGCAATGTACTCATATGTCTGTAGCCTTATTTTCCAGGTAGTTTACACCTGCCTAATTATACCATTATCCGGTTATAAGAATATAAATGTCGCATCACGTTTACATGTGTGGAGAGCTAGGCAATATTTCTTCTCCACTTAAGCCAGTTCCACTCTACCTTGACCGTTACAAACATGTTAATGAGAATAGTGAGCTGATAAGAGTGAACAACAACGACTTACCTTCTCGTTCAAAATGAGCTTCGTCACGGTGGGAATCTCATCGGCGCGGTGTCCACTATCAACATATCATCAACTATCAAAATTTCGATGGAATTACAAATCGGCCCCCAAGAATAAATATTGTTCCCAAGTTGATTCGAGCTAATCGAACTGTTTAAGTGGAAAACGTTCAAAAGTGTCAACCACTGAAAATTACACTAATATGTGACATGAATTGCAATTGAATCGGCAACGACTGAAACTGAAGGGCTTAGTACTGATCCGCGCTCTTGGAAGCCCATGTTTAAAAAAGTTGCAGGCAAAGATGAAAGCAAGCCCACCTTTAACAAAAATTCAACTTAAGTGACCAAAAACAACGGCTGTCACACAATTAAAATTTCTTTCACTGAAATTACGACAGATGTTTCATTAATTCGGACTGAATATCTGATTATCTGCTTGCGCACGGTCGCTGCCTTATGGGATACCTGCGCGCAGACCTATCGTTCATTTGAAAGTGTTGAACTCCCGTACCGAGCCGTAGTCGCGGCAACCACCAACGCCTCACGATGCTGTAGCTTCTTCAGAAGAACTTGTCAGAGCTCATTTGGTGCCTTCTTATTTCCTCAATGACTGGAGAATATTCAAGTGTGAATGAGCGTTTAATTGAATTCCTCAACGTTTCGTCAATTTCTTTCGACTCAAGCTTCTTCGCCTAGAGCGGCCGTCTTCGACATGCTATTGTAGGTGTTCCCCATTTGCCTTGTACTTAGCCGGTGAGTGTTTTATAATGTTATTTAGGACTTCTTAAGATCATTATCGCGCTGATTGTTTGGATATCGTTTTACATTTCATGCGCATTAAATTTTGTTTGGTTTGGACCTACTCACACATAGTTGACGAGAAGTCTGACAAAATTTCGGGCAGGTAAAATACTCGCGGAAGCAGATAGTGTGGACTGTGAACCTGCTTTTGGTAACTCTACAAATATAAAAAAGGGGTAATGAAGGCAATTAATTTTATTCCGCTCTTTCTTCTCCAGATCGTATCTTCATCTGATCTGGTAGCTCAGGCCGGAAAAAAAAATGACTCAGTCATGAAGGGTTCAACAAAATATTAGAAGACTTGTTCAACATCGAGTGTCATATTTCTTGTATAATTAATTTTCTTAGCGTAATTTTCTTGTTGAACAAGAAGAACGAACAAATTTATCTGACAGCACAATGGGCCGTTTTTATATTTGGTTTTTATTAAAAAGTAGGAAGACCGATTGATATGAGTGATTTGATTGTTTTTCGGTAGATATATTTCCGGCAGTTTTCTTAACATACCTATGTGTTTTTTGGAAAATATTGCATTGCAAATGTTTATGATAGGAACCGAACTCACGACTTAGAGAAAGCTGACCTAAACATTGTACATCAGGTCCATAGGAAACGGCCAAAATTTGGATTCTAAAAATATTATTTAGAGTACTGATATTAGTTAACTAAAAATCATTTTTGAATTCTGTTTCTCGACTCTGTCTTACAAAACTATTTCGATAGTAATTGTTCCTGAATTTATAATTCGTACTTTAAATTAAAAGGGATTGACATGTTGTCTTAGTTTGATTTTATAGAGTGTAGTCTGTATAAAGAGATATTATTTACTCATTTGAAATATTCAGTAGTGGAGTTCATTGGAACATTTTTGTGTATTTCGAAAGGAATTGAGGGAAAGTTTAAGGTAATTTAGAATATATCTCTTTATTAATGAAGTATGTAGTAACTAATTTTACAAACTGCGTTTGTTTAGCTTGCAATGAAAGTAGCTAAAGGGAAGAAGAAACTAGAAGTTGTTCACTTAACAGGGCAAAATATGTCGTTTACTCAAATTGCTCGCAGGTCAAGGTTTAATAAGAATCGTGAAGGAAAGTGAGATAAAGAGAGCAAAACCTCGGGTGGACGTCCAGTGCTGCTTCACCAGAGACAAAGAGACATGTTGTGAGGCTTATAAGTGATCTAGCAAAAACTGCGGTAGATTTACGTAATATACTGAAAACAACGAACACTGTCTGGCTTCTTACAGAAACTATTCGTTATACATTACATCAAGTAGGACTTCGAGCAAGAGTTAAAGCAAAGAAGCCGAGAAATCCATCCAAACAAGTCGCTCGCCGGCTTCAATACGTCTGCTTTTGCGAAGAGTGCACTTTTGCAGATTGGAGCAACGTCGTATTTATAAAAGAAAGTAAAATTCATTTAAGAAGATCTGATAGCCGCAAATGGGTGTGGAGAAAGCCTGAAGATCATTGAAAGGGAGTTAAATCGCAGGTGAGCAAGGAGGAGGAATCGTCATGGTCTGGGACTGCATGTTGGGAATAAAAATTGACAAATTGCACACAATTGTCGGTCATCTGCGAGCGAATGATTACATTCAAATAATGCAGCCATCTCATGCTGAGAGTCTTTCAGTATTTTGTGCAGAAATGCGTTACATCATTTTTCAACAAGACAATGACCCAAAACTAAGACAAAAAAACATGTGGTTTGAAAATAACAATATTATTCTAGTAGATTGGAAGTAGTCGGTGGAGTAAGTGGTAACATATTGGCCTATCAATCCGGAGATTTACGGAGATTACGATTAAAATGCCATGGGGGTTGCAGAGAAAATACCAATGGTTAGGAATCCACTTTAAATTGTAAGTCCACTTGCAACTGCTGTTTCAAACCGGGTGAAGTTCTTCTCCCACCCCATGCCTCACAAGGAGTTACGGAAACTAGAGAGATATTGGCCCCCACAGTCTCCAGACCTCAACGTCATCAAGCACGTTTGGAGTACTGTCAAGGGAAAGTCTAACCATCAGCTTCCGAAGAATGCCGTTAAATTTAGAAGATAACCGGGAAGTGTGGAACAATATTACTCCAGATGAAATAAGCACAATATTCAAAAGCCTTCCTGATCGAATTATAGAGTGTCTACAAGCCGAAGGAAACTATATACATTACAAATATTATAATATTTTATTAAACTTAATATAAAAGAAGAAAAATTTTCCTCAATTATTTTCGATATACACAAAACTGTACCAATGAACTTCACCATTAAACGTTTTTAGGAGGATCATTACAGTAACATTTTTTTTAATCATTTTGTTTTATTTATTTAAAAGATAGTTCGAACCTTCTTAAATCAGGGTTGTAATACGAGTTGATGACAGCTTGCCTGGAACACGATGCGCTCACCACTCTCCAAAGTTGGATCAGTTAAAGTCACTGTGAATCGAATCGATTAGCTTTATCACATCGAAAGGAGCAGGAAAACGAAACTTACAACTTAAAAGGATATATGTATGGTTCTGGTAACACGTTTTCCTTAAAACCACATTTTTTATCTTACTGAAAGGATTTCATGAAAAGTAATTGACCGATTCTGAAAATTTTAATAAATTTTTCTTATATGTATTTCTAAGGAACAATGTAACGAATTTTCGATATCTTGAAATGTTTTTTTATTACAAAAAATTGAAAATTTTTTCGAAAAAAGGTTTTTAATAACTTCAAAAGTTTACCATTCTCACAAAAACATATATATTTCAGAAATCCTAGGTTATTCCCTAGATAATAGGAATAAATTAACAACAAAATTTTTTACTTTCATTGTATGTTACAGTTGCGACGAAAAAAACTGCTAGTACTAACGATGGCCACCGAAAAACCTGAACTGCTTCGTCGCCATTTTGAAAATAAAAAATATTTAATTTTACCAGTTTTTACTAGCAAGGGTTAGAGAATTCAAATAAAAAAACTGAAATATCATAAGTCGCTTCGTTTTCCTGTAATCAAATTTCAATTGTTCGTACCGTCACTGTGGTGATCTCCCTTAAGAGTAACTGTGCCCTGAGCAATAGAACTGCCAGCAATATCGACTTCACCTCGCCCAAGCCTTTCTTTGGAGCAAAATTCGATTCCTTCTTTCCCACCAGATCGGAGTGGGAGAAAGGTCCTCCCCAATGGGAGAACTCAGTGCATCTCTACACTGACGGCTCCAAATTGGATGGCAAGGTGGGTGGAGGAATATTCTCGGAACACTTGGACCTCGATGTCTCATTTCGCTTACCTGACTACTGCAGCGTGTTTCAAGCAGAAATCATGGCTATAAAAGTAGCTGCGGACCGCCTGAATCAACTAGCGCTACCTACAGACAATGTATGTATTTTCATAGATAGTCAGGCAGCTATTAAATCCCTTTCGGGAGTATACACAACCTCCAAAACGGTTATAATATGTCGCTCAACACTAAATGACATAGCTGAGCATCTGAAAGTACGGCTCAGCTGGGTGCCTGGACATAGTGATATTCCGGGCAATTGCAGAGCCGACGAACTAGCGAGAATCGGTACCAAACATCCTGATTCGGACATTAACCACCAGTCGGGTAAACCGCTAGCTACATGCAAAATGGAGCTCTCACAGGAGGCTCTCAAGATTGCTAATAATAACTGGCAAGAAGAACACACCTGCCTGATTACCCGACAGATATGGCCAAAGCTTGACCTTAAGCGGTCAAGAGGGCTCATCCTACTCGGACGCAAACAAATTAGCACTACAGTAGCCGTAATCACGGGTCACTGCCTCATAGGTAGACACGCCGATAGGCTGGGCGTGCCCTCAAACGACAGGAAGAGGAAACCATACTTCACCTCCTCGGTAGCTGCCCGGCCCTAGCCAACCGTAGGAACTGGTTTTTGGGCTCCCCTACTTCAAAGAGCTAACCGAGCTGGGCTCCATAGATGCCAGAAACCTGACTCGATTTATCGGGAGTTGAAAATGGTTCCCGACGACGAACTAAGGATGAACATCCTTCACAACCCAGCCAAAGTAATATTGACTTCCCGTGAACTAGTTCCACTAGATGCAAGAAACGGGTTCGGTGCACAGGGGAGAGAATGTTAACCCTCCTATTCCTTAGGTAATTTTATGGGGTTGTTAATTTCAAGCCTCAATGTGGTAGCACAAAGGGCCTCTTAGGCCTAAGTGTGCCTTCTTAGGGAGCCACGTTAACCTAACCTAACCTAACTAAATAATATCCCGTTGTATAGACTGTACTCAATAAATTCTAACTAAGCAACGTTTCAATTATAATTCATATACATATTTTCATTTTTTTCTCATGAATTATAAACTCAGCAACAATTTTTAGCTAAATATTGGAAGACTTAGTGTAAGTGCATATTATGGTATGTAATCTTGAAAACTAGGGTGATAGAAATGAAGCTTAGTTAAAGATTTAATAAAAGGTTAAAACAATTATTTATATTCGACTTCGGTAGTAAGGAGGAGGAGATTTAGTGAAAAGCAAATAAGTTTGGAAAATGTAAAAATAAAAAAATATTTGGTCTCAACTTAGACCTTCTAAACGATAGTCCACTATCCTGGATTAACAAATAATTCCTTGAAGGCTCACATATCGGCCTCAAAGTACTTTTCGAGCTATTAGCTCCTCGAATAAATGTGGATTTTCAAACTTTAAATAAATAGACATATTTAATTCATACCTTAGAAGTTACAAAGGGGTCGTTCAAGTATAACGTACAGCAGTTGGGGGGAGGGGTCTTGTAAAACATGACGGTGCGTTATAGGTTGGGGGGGGGGGGGGGGGTCAAGCAACGTAAGTTTTTGTTAATTCACCTTAATGGGGTGTTCTACAAATTTTATAAAATTTTATTTTATTTTATTTTTTCTGACAAAATATACTTTTAAGAAACACTGCTAAAAATGACATTCAAATAATATTCGAATTATATTAGATTCTACAGAGCCACACGTTCGGCAACTGACGCAGCAAAATTTGTACACGATGATTTACATATCACTGGTATCAAAATTCTTATTAATTATTATAATAATATAATAATTTCCGTACTTAAAATGGAAAAAAAACGTCCGTATGTCTGTCATAGACATTTTACAGAAAAAAATATGAAGTAGGGATTTGGAATTTGGTATAATATTAGGTCTTTATGATGTTTAAGTTGCCCGCACTAAAAATATATATATTTCTTTTTGTATCGTGTGGGGAATCGTTTAAGGATTCCAAGAATATATTTTTGACAAGTATTGGTGAATTGGTTGTAAGGGCTTAAAATGTGCGAAAAAACACCTGCCCTCTATTCTGCTAGGTTTCTAAAACTAAAATTTCAATATTATCAGGGTCAGTAGCAGCATTTTTCGTCAGTTCCATTGTTAATTAGTTTTTTGTGGCGAGTGCTACTCAGCTAGGCAAGTTCTCCAATACGGACATTACACGCCGTTTTAATACCACGACGCGAAGGAAGCCAGCTGTCAGTCAATTGCCTGTCCTAGGCGGGAGATAACAGAATAATAGCACGCTAACAGGGCGTAGGAGCACTATGTTAGAGCCAACCCGAGGAGGTAAGGAATTGAACTACCTCTCTAATCTCTACTTCTGAGATTGCCCGAATATTCTTCAGAATGTAATCTTCTAATGTTCTCCTCCGGGCATCTGACAAAGCTGGGTACTTACAAAGAAGGTGAAGTACGGTTTCTTTTTCGTTAACATCGCCCCAACTGTGGCAATGTGTAATATAAGGAGCGCTAAGCCTGGCCTCTTGTTCTCCTATTAGGTATTGGCCTGTGAACCACAAATAATTTCGCGACGGTAACACGGGACTTTTTAAGCAGCTCCGTTGTTCTGTTTACATTAAAGCTTCGCCAGGTCGTTCTAGATATATCACGGCACAGGTTGGTAAAGCACTCCATCTGAAGTCAGCTTTCACTAAGAAGTGCTAGAAATTGCCTTTTGTTAAAATTAAAAGTCCTAACTCTTAACTCGTGACTCACAGCTCAGTTTATATGGTACATCTACTCTACACGTATTTTTTTACATACGAAAAGCGTCGCGACACTGAGTATACAGAAGTATATATATGGAAAATAACCACAATAAGCCGGGTACCACGAGTCCATAGTTTGGACTCTAAGAGTCCGACCGTTATGGTCAAGCAAAACCACCCATAGTTTTACGGTACGCGGAACGTTACGGTGAGTTACAAGAGAAAAGGGGGGGGCGGTCAGAAAACTTCAAAAACTGCGTTACCTCATACTTGAACGGCCCCAAACTTGTAAGAGGTTCCGTCTTTACACCTAAAGATAGATAAAAAAACATCAACTTCTATTTATTTAGATTGACGTTCAGAAAGTCATCAACGGTACCATATTTAGCTCCTTCCTACAAATAGACTAGTTTTCCTGAGTTATTTTCTGCAGCTCCAACGTCAGCTGCCTCAGAATCATCACTAAGTAATCCGCCGGATAGAGGTATGAATTACATCTTCTTTGTCGATTTCGAGAAGTTGTTTGGCAGTATTATCACCACTATCAAGGAGAGAATTGTCGGATTTTTTTCACTTGCTAAATGTAGTGATACAAGGAGGCATATTGCTCCCTTATCTTTTCTTTATTGTCATTAATGACGTTTTGCTCACTGCCCTAGATAACTAGTCATGTGGCTCAAGATCAGAGCTTAAGATTACATCTGCTAAACTAATGTTCTGGGGACTTGTGTTTGCTGTAGGCACTTGATGAAACTTTTTTGTTATCATTTTAATTGAGTAAAAATACTTGCTAAGTTTCGCAATAAACTTTACTTTTACTTATAAAACCTGATGTGTTTCGACCGTCTGGATTATTTTTGGAGGAGGTTTTCCTCTATCCCAGTCTTCCTGTTAAATTCGCTAATAAATAGCTTTCTTGCAGCAGATGACTCTAAGTACGGGTTTGCAGCTTACTGCTTTTAAAAAAAAGTCTTCCGTTATTGTAAATATCATTGGATTCTTCTTTAATTTGCCTCATCACAAAATGTTTTCAGAAAAATTTAATAACCATTTTCTACTTCGACCTTCCACAGCGATCGTACTGTAGCTCCTTTTTAACATTTCCCCAATCTTTTTGTATGATTTCAAATCGTTCCAGTGTAAAAACGCGACTGTATTTATTTTTGCAGAGGTTACCTTGCCCTTTCGCCTTGAAAGGCAATTTCTAGCACTTCTTAGTGAAAGCTGACTTCAGATGGAGTGCTTTACCAACATGTGCCGTAATATCTCTAGAACGGCCAATACCTAATAGGCAAACAAGATGCCATTACACATTGCCACAGTTGGTGCGATGTTAACGAAAAAGAAACCGTACTTCATCTTTTGTGTAAGTACCCAGCTTTGCCAGATGCCCGGAGGAGGACACTAAAATATTACATTCTGAAGAATCTTCGGGCAATCTCTGAAGTAGTTTTATCAGATGTCTGGAGGAGGACACTAACAGATTACATTCTGAAGAATCTTCGGGCAATCTCTGAAGTGGGTTGGCTCTAACATAGTGCTCCTACGCTCTATCAGCGTGCTATTATTCTGTTATCTCCTGCCTAGGACAGGAAATTGACTGACAACTGGCTTCCTTCGCGTCGTTGTATCAAAACGACGTGTGATGTCCGTATTGGATAATTTGCCTAGCTGAGTAGCACTCGCCACAAAAACTAATTAACAATGGAACTGACGAAAAATGCTGCAGTTATACTGTTATATATGACTCAATACCTACTGACCCTAATAATATTGAAATTTTAGTTTAAGAAACCTAGCAGAATAGAGGGGAGGTGTTTTTTCGCACATGTTAAGCCCTTACAACCAATTCACCAATACTTGTCAAAAATATATTCTTGGAATCCTTAAACGATTCCCCTCACGATACAAAAAGAAAAATATATGTTTTTAGTGCGGGCAACTTAAACATCATAAAGACCTAATATTATACCAAATTCCAAATCGCTACGTTATATCGTTTTCTGCAAAATGTCTGTGACAGACATACGGACGTTTTTTCCATTTTAAGTACGGAACCCTAAACGATAGTAAATTATTAGTAATAAATAACAATTTTGATACTACTGAAATGTAAATCATCGTGTACAAATTTTGCTGCGTTAGTTGCCGAACGTTTGGCTCTGCAGAATCTAATATAATTCGAATATTATTTGAATGACATTTTTAGCAGTGTTTCTTAAAAGTATATTTTTTTCAGAAAAAATAAAATAAAATTGAAGTTTATAAAATTTGTAGAACACTCCATTAAGGTGAATTAAATGACATCAAAATTTTCAAAATCTATCCAATATTTTAGAAATAACAAAAGAACATACGTGCTGGGTGTTGTCGGTAGGAATAAAGAATCTTTATAGTTTTTGACTCTGTCTGTAAGTCCAGGCCTCCAATCCGCTCATTTGTAAATAAATTAAGATGAAATTTGGTATTCGGACGATACCAAAAAGAAAATTAAATGAGATTTTTGAAAAAAGAAACTGAGCTGACCAGAAGTTCAAATGTTGCTATTGATAAATAATGTATATGTTCAATATTTTGAATAAAATACTTTCACCAATCACAGAGTTCATGGCGGGGGCAGAGGGATTTAATCCGTCCCCCCCCCCTCCCTCCCCATCCGTAGATCCGTCGCTGGCTTTCAAAATAAAAATTTTACTGAAACGAGAGAGAGAATGAAAGGAGACGTTGCCACGTTTTAATTTCTCGGCATTGTCAAAATATAGGCCACGCCACTTTTTCTTATCTTTGTTTCAAATACTAGATAATTTAAGTACACCTGATTAATTATATTCCAAAACCATTTCGAATTTTGTTGAGTTGTAATTTTCGAAATAAGGTAAGCCATTTTTAGTAATTTTTTTAAATAATATAAAGAAAAATTTAGGGAAGTATGCTTTTACGATTTTTGATTTGATACCGATGACATTGACATTTCATTTCCGATTTCCCGCAAAATCCATTAAAAATAATGCGGTTTACGCAATCTCAAATATTGAAATTGTGAAATGTAACTGCTGCTATTATTTCATTTTTAAACTTGCAAATTTAAAAAATTCTTCGCTAAGTTAAAATTGGTTTCTTTAGTAAATCAAATGATCATAATTTATGTAAAGCACAAAATCAATGTTATTAAACTTACCTTTTCTTTGCTCTCTGGGTACAAACTCCAAAATAATCACCAACTACGTCTCTTGTCTTTCATAGAAAAGACAGATACAACGTCGAAAGCCCTTTTCACTTGCGTGTACCGTGAAAAATCATTAATTCATAAAAGATATCCTTTAAAATCAAGAAATCTTATTCACATTTTCATCAAACAATTTTTGCAATCTCACCTGGAATATCCTTGATCCCAAGAATCAATCGTCTCCAAGTAGGCCGCTAGTGCTCTCATTCATTCAAGACGTCGAAAACGAAGACCGAGACCGGTTGGCTTTCTCAGCACACTGTAATGACCTCGTCTTCTGAAAACATTTCTGTTGTTGATGCTGTTCACCTCCTTCTGGGCACAGTGAGACGTTGTTGTCCGTTTGTTGTATGAAGTAGCTGATTACATTATTAATTTAGTTTCTTGTACAATCATTAATCATAACACATGCACGCACACTCGGGTTAACCTGAATACGAAAGAATAACAACACTCGAGAGGAGACTACATGGCTGGCACTAAGGCTTTATTCAGAAGCAAATTCCTGGGAATCATCTCCACTTGTGTCACTCTTAAGCTGTGCACTTTGCCTCTTCTTAAAATTTCTACTTCTGTTGATGGCCGGGCAAAAATGTTTTCTACGAGTGGAGAGAGATACCTTGTAAAGGTGATTACTTAGGATTACGGCTCAAGTCAATGAAACGTTTTCTTTTACTTTTTCAGTGCTTTCAGAGTGGTTGAAATCATCATCGAGTTTTGACTGATGGACCAGCATCCTTCTAATATATCAGTGATAAATTTCTTTTGGATGATGAAGGCCTAACAGACCAGGAAAACGGCGAAAATGGAATTTCAAGAAAGGTATTGAATTGGCATTAGAAGAAAAAGCCTATAAAGAGCTGTTACACACTCATTAATTATTCAAAGTGAAGAATAATATCAAGCCCATTCAATAGGGGAGTACTCAGGTTTCGTCGGTTTATTGAAGAGAAAATATTCTGACATTCAGAAGTAGCAAAGCAAACACTCAATAAAAGAGATTATTTCACCCTAATTAAGTTATAAAAATTTAAGATTTGACGTTAAATCCAAAAATCCACTTAGGAGTGGCGGGTTTTCATGTTTCGATCCAATTTAGCCCTGGTCCAATAAAAGGCTACATAAAAAATGACTTGTTATCACCAGGTTTACATCTCCGATGTCGCTTGGCTGCAGAGGTTCCTGAAGACAAAGAAAAACAAAAAAATTCGTAAAACGGTTGAGCAGTAAAGTGAAAAATTTTACGACTTTTGTTTGGATCCCATTTGAAAGCTGTCACACAAGAATAACATCACAGAAAACTCCTACTCAAATGTGCTCCTACTAATTAGTGTGCTCCCATAAAAATCCTTTCATATAAGTTAGCATTTAATTATATGACCCCATGCTAAAGAAGGCCTCGGACTGACCAGGGGTCGCTGTTCAAGTTCAATTACAACAAGCAGACGAAAACTGATCGTAAAAGTGATCTTTTAATTTAATCTGTGAAAACTATCGTTTTGCTTCAAGTGATATGTTAACTAGGCACCTTTGTGGGATAATCGGCTGTTTTGGCTGGCCAAAAAGCTGCTCATTAATCGCTCTGCTTCGTTCGGATCGTAAAATTTCTTTTTAGGTGCACATGGAGTGACACAAAATTTAAATGCTTCTTGGAAATTCACAGTTCAAATATTTTGGATCGACTGTTAAGATTTGCGCCTACTCTTTGCTTTTTTGCTTGTAAA
Source organism: Leptarthrus brevirostris (assembly GCA_964036015.1). Taxonomy (NCBI): domain Eukaryota; kingdom Metazoa; phylum Arthropoda; class Insecta; order Diptera; family Asilidae; genus Leptarthrus; species Leptarthrus brevirostris. The sequence continues at coordinate 84,018,920 of OZ038373.1, read as the reverse complement.
ATTTATCTGATCCAAAATTTCGGTGTTTCTTTTCCTTCCTTATATATACATAAAGTTGGAATTTTGTAAAAACAAAGTTCTTCAATAGAACAAAGGATGTTTATTAGGTTATTCATTTTCTCTCTCTAGTTCCCGTAAACCCTTGTTGGGCATGGGGCTGGAGAACAACTTCACCTGAATCGAGACAACGATTGACATTTTCTCTGCAACCCCATGGCCTTGTCATCCTTGCCCACTAGTCGCCGTCGGTCTGATCTGAACCTGGGACCTGCGGATTGGTAGGCCGACACATTATTACGTACTCTACCGAGAACTAACGTTATTCAATTACCACAGTGGAAGTTCTATTCCAAAAAAAACCTAAAGATCTGGCATTAAATATTGTCTCTATCGTTTGAAAAGATTAAGATTTTGTATGGTATTGCGACATATTACCTAAAAAAGTTTTCCAAAAATTTTAAATTATATTTTTCGCCTTAACATTATAAAAACCGGGCATGTCCGAGTAACTTTTTGCAGTAGCAGCCTCTTTTTTAACGATTGACAGGAGATGGTGTTTTTATTTATACTTATAGAAAAACTTCTAGGAGAACGTTACTCAATTGGATGGGAACAACTGTAAGTGGAACTACAATTTGAGGTTGATTCCGAACCACCGACAATACAATGCAACTACCAGTGGCCGTTTCAGCGTATTCTCTAATTGAATGATAGAAAGCCAGCACGTAAAAAAAGGGAAGAACTCCACCGACGACGTGAAAATCTTACTTAATAAATATTTGACAAAGAAAAAGAAAAATCAAATTAAAAAACTCAATTACATATAAAGGGTGTTTTCTCATGAAAGCAGTTTCGATAAATCATACTGTTACTTGTCAGAGTGATTATTACATTATTACACAAAATTGTTGGTTCCTTTTAGCACGGTTTTGTTTATTCTTTGTTTATCAACAAACACAAACTTCTTGGATTTCTCTAACTTCTGCATTTCTGGGATCGAAGCTGGAAGGCAGGTTGACTACATCTTTACTGATTCCAGTAAAGCATTTGACTTCGGCTTCGCTCCTGCTTGATGTCTCGCCCTCAGCGACTTTTGTTTCGTGAGTCTCTATTCTTAAGACTTCAGGTGAGTCCCAAGGATGTTATCTCGGTACACTTGATGTATCGATGTCCTTGACAAACTCAAACATTTGATGTTCCGCTGACAACACCAAAATATTTCGTGTTGTTAATTGTCCACAAGACAGTTAATTTTAAGCTCTGCTGTGGGACAACCCAATAGTAATACTACCTTATTCACTTAAACTTTTAAGGCTTGATTCTCTAGAAACTAGATGAAACAACTCCGAAAATGTATTTACTTTCGCATTTTAATTGTTTACAGTGTATAAGTGATTGGTCTTATCTTTTACCCAGTTTTAATATTTCTATTTCTTCTCGCTCTTTGAGAAATTTCACGTTTTAAAAATTCCTCATAATCCGTACTAATAATGGTTTTCATGGCCTATAACGTCAATGTCTCGTTGTGTTAATTATAATTTCATAGATTTTAACATGTCTCGTGTTTGTGTTAAGACTAGTTTTACTTAATTTTGTTTCTTTTTACTTTTTATGGTCTCTCTTGCTTAAGCTTTTGTTGTAAACTATTAAGGAATGTGTGGAAATAAATAAATAACAGTACATCTTGACATTTGTGCGTAGTAAGTTTAGTCAAATTAATAATAAAACGCCTTACTCTCGCAAAACGCTTGCATATTGTTGCATATTAATTGATTTTATACGAATTATTTACTGCATCATCAACGCCACAAAGAAATTTTGAAAAATCACCAGGACACCACATGGAAAATGTTGCGTCAGAATGTCGGCCTACATCCGTACATGACATAGATGGTTCAAGAACCATCGCTTGTGTCGTCAACAAAACAAACAACAACAAAAACCTAACTAAAGCTTCATATAAAACAGCATAGATTTTTTAATTTATTTCCGTCGATGTCCTCACTAGACACACAAGTGTAGAAGTCTATATATTTTTCAAGATATTCGCTCAAAGCCTCAAATTCGGCCGCTCTAAAGTTAAAGTGGTACCCGCTTTCGAGATTATCGACCATCTGAGAGACAATGAAAAGCGACAAGCGGTGCGGGATGAAACACGTCAAGGTTTGATAAGGGAATAAGGTTAGGTTCCACATAATCAAGTGTGCAGTTTGTAGAAAACACCAGATCTAGCTGTCTTTTTATATTGTTAAACACATTGATCATTTGGCAAAGACCTAAGCTAGTATCAAGAATTGAGATTGACGTTCAGTCAAGTCATTATTGTCATCAGCATTCAATCTTCAATGTATTATGTTACAAAACGTACTAGGTCTAAGTCGAGAGACAAAAATTCTATAACATTTTCTCAGGTCAACACATAATAAACGCTACAATAAAACACATAAGATATTACTAACAATGACTACTAGAGCAACCACCTACAAATAATGTTTGAACATAACCTGACCTAAAACCAAATTCAGTGATAATTACCTAATAAAAAAGTCAGTATTTCTACTTGAATATATGCACTTGCACTACAACATAAACGCCCTAACTGAAAAGCCAGAAGAAGCGGCTTATCGTGGTGACAATGATCTACAATCTACATATACCAGAGTGCCAAGATATTGGCAGCAAAGATTCTTGCAACTGAACATCCTGTAAGAGACCCGACCGTATCACTAATTATTATGGAGGAGCATCAGCTGTGGAGGTGGTGAGAGTATTTTATTAAAGTTCTGAAAAACATCTTTGGATCGTCAAATGCTTCTTTAGGAGTGCGACTCAGGAGTCATGTCCTACACAAGGGAAAACTGTCGCAGTCCTTCGAAGTGTTGTTGCATTCTGCCACATTTGCTTTCTTGATCGTCATTAATGACATATTGTGTAGCGCATTAGATGACCACCCATCGTGGAGGATTAGGTGGAAACTTTCTAATCACCTTACGCATCTGGATTATCCAACTGACAAAGTCATGTAGCACAAATGTCCAAAACCCTGAGTAGAGAAGGTCGCAAAGTAGGGCTTACGATCAATGCTATTAAAACAAAACTTATGAGCTGTGATATGAGAAAAAATTTATCTTAAGGAGCAGCATCTGGGTAAATATGATCATCTCGGAAGCATTATTATAGCAGTTGGTGGAACTGAACCTGATGTACGCATCAGCAAGTGTCGAGCATTTACCACTCTTTCTGAGATAACGCGCAATAAAGACATCTCCAGACGTACAAAACTTCGGATCTTTGAATCGAACGTAAAAGTTGTATGGCTATTCAACAAGAAGAAAGTGACCTGTCATATAACTTCAAAGCTACAAGCCTTTGTTAACCGCTGTCTACGTCTCATCCTTAACATCCATTGCGTGGAGGTCATTACAATATAGAGTCACAGATCAAGAAGGGATAGACATAGGCGTTCGAAGACGAGCACAAACCAAAAAAAAAAAGCCAATTAACGTCGCTAAACAGGCTCTAGATTGAAACTCCACTTAGAAAAGATCCGAAGAAAAGGAATGAACCAGGATCAGAAACTTGTGGCAAGAGTGGAAGGCTTTGGTGCAGAACCAGTCCAGGTGGAGTGTCGGTGTACACAAGGGGTTAAAAGAACCAGAGAGATATATTCACTTTAAGAACACCATTGAATCTTTACCGATAGCACATACTTAAAAGTTTTGGTAGAATTTCGTACTTTGAATTTTTCGATGTTTTTCCAGAAATGCGACGCGGCCTTCCGCTAGCTCATTTCGTCATAGTACCAGGCGACAGGGATCGCGCACCTTTTTAGGAGTAGTGGGTGGTATTCGCTTTTCCGGATGATCCACTATGTCCGAAATTCCTCTATTGAAAAATAATTTTTTGGAAATTTCATTAAGAATTTTGAAACTTTGAATGATAGTGTAAAATATACAAAGATAAAAGCCTTGTGCTACCTGGTTGGAAACCTTTCACTTCGAACCATTTTCAGGCTGCTAAGATACTACAATTAAAACTGCTAATGATGAAAAAATTAAATTATGTAAGAATAAGTTAATTGCTATTTAGCCTTTGGTTATCAGAAACGCGAATTGTGTTAGAAAATTATTCGGTGTTAAACGGTTTTGTTTTAATTTTATGAAATTATGAAATTTAATAATCATCCTCTCATGATAACAAAGCAGATTGCTAAGATTGGTAAACTTACAAAGGCAAATTTGCCAAGGTCCTTCGTATTAATATTACTGTGATTATCATAAAATAATTATCTTAAAAATATAAGGTTTAACAATGCTAAGAAGACTACCGATTCAAAAAAATTTAGAGGCGAAAGAAGGAAGTAGTGGTTACACCAATTACATCGAGATATTTAAAGTTTGCAATGTCATTTCTCTCGCTATCTTTAGTCAGCACAGTCACTTGTAATGTAAGGGCGAGCATTCCACTGTAACACCAGCTCTGTGGGTGTAGGGAGGTGAAAGATAAGAACAAGTTTTCGTACGGAAAGATATGATCACAAGATCCTCCTGATGGGCGATGGAGCACCAAAAGTGTCGGGCAAGATCGGTTTTTTATTGATAAAGAATTTATTTATTAATTTTTAGAATTTATTTAGAATTTTAGAATTATTGTTGATATCACAAAAATGCATTCAAAACTGTAACGCTGACAGGCATTTGGATTTCAAAAGTAAATGAGTAATGGAATATAATTTTTGGACATTGACTGCTTCTTCTATCGGCAAGCTTACACTTTTTTCGCAGCGTAGACCATTTTCTTTAAAATCGACAATTCTAGGACAAGGGTTACAGTTCAAAAAGAAGAATGTAATCACGCTTATAGCCAGGGTACTTTGGAAATTATAAATAAGAAGTACCTACCATAAATGTTACTTTAATGATCTGCACTGTATCTTTTAGACAAATGAAATGAACCTTTGAACCTAACAACTTATAAACTGAGATATCACAAAGTAATCCAATAGGCCAGTCACGTCAACTAAGGCAATATAAATGTTAGAAATAATGAGTTTTACAAAACGTCTTTTTTGCGACAGGCAAATAATATGAATTGGCTCGTTATAGCGCTAAAATCAAATAACGTTAACCTGCAAACATGCAACCGAATTCCTTATAAGTTCACGGCTGAGCACGTTAGCACTGAACTGAATCTGTTCACTTAAAATTTAAAATGAATTCAATGTTGCAATCACTTTGGAATTGCATTAAAGTTGAATAACTTACAGGAATAAAAGTGAATTTCACATGTCTCAGCGCGGGGAGAATCGTCAGGCAAATGTCAGTTATTTACAACTGCAACTTCCTCCCATAAAATGTTCAGTCGATTTCCGCTAAAAGCCGAATTATACGTAACCTGTAAACGTGTAAAGGGCCCAGACGGCATAAAAGTGCAATTAAATGCTCAGCAACAAGACAAAACGAAGCATCGAACATGAATTTACATTCTAATGCGGAGACTTAATGACATAAATCATGAGGTCTGCCTACTACTGGCGGACAATAAAACGAGCTGGGCACGCATGTCCGTAAGGGTAAGACGGACATGTCCTCTTTGTTCGAGTCCCCGCGCAGCCCCAGTAACGCACTTATCAAAGAAAACTGGCGACTTTTAATGACGTTGTGAACAAGAAAAATCCAATCACCCAATTTTTCAGTCAACGTGATATTACTTTACGCATGACAATTAAGTTTTATAAAGAAGAAGAAGAAGAAAAAGAGTCGCGCCGATAAGTGACGTTTCTTATAACCAGAGGCTAGTAAAGAAACAATAAATTGATTCAGCTATTGCCACCTTTGCGTAATAGGCTATTAATCATAACACTGGACGCACGGAAGACTCCAGTAGTTCACCGAATTATTGTGACTAGAAGAACATGTGTTTTAATGACATTTTTTAATGCGCGATCACGTTCGTCCGACTTCGCCGCCAAGAGTTACGTGCGGCTTAGTGCGGTGCCATGACATGAGTCAGTTCAGAGAATCCGAAGAATAAGAAGTCGCTTCGATGGAACAAGAATGGCAACTTCCGGTAATTACTGAGGCCATGCAGCTAGTGGACTTTGTACTCAATCTGAGGTGCTTCCGCCATAATGCGTCAGTTACGTTTACCCTGATTCTGTAAAAGGACTGTTCGCAGGCCTTGCAATCTTACCTCGTTTTATTTAATAAGCAGATTCTCTCACCTCCCTTCCAGGAATACCTTGGCACCCTTATGTGGATTGCTAAGAGCTGCTCGCTTTTAATATATTTACCAACTGTTTACGTGAGCTTGTTTATTTACACACATTTAACGGATTGTTGACTTTCCCTTCTAACTTTCGATGCAGATTGTGTTTACTCGCTGCATCATGGTTTGATGGAAATGAAAAAGAGCGCAAATCATTTGTTTGGCACCAATCGGTCCCCTTTTATATCGTTCTTAAATGAAAACTAGATATGCGCCCAATACGCAGGTATATGTATATTGGCTTTAAGATACGTTCACATACGCTCACGCTTAAAACGACGCAGTCTTTTAACTTAAACCGTCGTGCGCAGCTCCAATGAAGTATGAAATATATGCGCAATGTTCTCCTTAATACTTCATATACACCTGGAAGCGGATACCTAAATTGTTTGGGTTTCGGTTTAACTTTTCGTTTTGTTTGAACTGTGTTGACAAAACTGAGCGATGAAATCGACTAGAAAATGGACAAATAATTGTCGTTTGTCTTGTCCACAATAGCTCTTAGCCACGGTTGATGGGATTTTGTAGGAAGTAGTGCAAACATGTGTCACTGGTTACAGATGATATGTGACGAGGTGTTGGATTTTTCTCTGGTGCTCTTTCGAGTTAAGAGCGACGGCAAGTCACAAAGATTGTTAAATTCATGTTGTTTTTAAACTTGAACGTTTTGACAGCAGCTGCGCGAAGAGTAAATAATATAACTCCTTTAAAACCATTTGAACTTCAATAGTAAGTATGTGTAAATATGACATTAGCAGTGACATTTTAAATGTATGTATTTGTTTGGATTAGTAGATTGCAATGCGTTTAAGTCGACCTACTCGTTAATTCTTCCCAATTACTATAGTTTTGGCTCCTTTTTCGTAGGTTTTCTTCTGACTGTCTACACTTATTATTTTCGAGAAATAAGGGCTCGTCAATATCATGCAACAAAACATGATATATAGTAAAGTTATAAGGCGAATTGAATAGAAAACTGCCTATAATGTGATATTGTATAATATTTTACGTATTACACGGTTAGCAAGTTATATTTTATAAGTGTCAGTAACTTTTTATGAAAGTTATATAACAAAGTGGTCGCAGCTTAATCATATTCAACATCAAGGCAAGGGGACAGAAAAAAGCACCAAGGAACTCTGGAACGTGTCAAGAACTGATTGAAAGAAATACAGAGTGTGGAGTAATTTAAGGAAGGTGGTGCCCAGCTGCAATCTGAAGTACCCAATACCTAGAATCTATTGTGAAACGTCACTGAATCTCTAAATAAAACCTGCCTGCCCCAAAAAAGTCTCAACGACAGAGCGACCTCTGAATCTGGGATCTGAAACTACGATAAACCGGAATTTCGCCAGAGAGTTCACACTTTATTCAACTTTCGATCTCTCCAGAGTGTCAAATGAACGAGTTGAGTGGGAAAACTATAGGGAGGCACCAAAGTATTTTAAGAAGAAGATCAAAACAACCAAGAAGAAGAGTTGGATCTCTTTCTGTGAACAAATATAAACAACATAGTCGTAGCGAACCCAAAAATACCACAGAAAATTAAAAGAAAAAAAAAATTTATAACTGATCCCGGAGATTCCAAGTTTGAACACTTGCCCACACTGGCCGAAAGTTCAAAAAAAACCTGGTCGAAACCTCAAAAACTAAAGTTTCTTTAAGCATAAACCGTTTATTTTTTTAAAGTAACTGAGCTTAAATTAGAATAACCTTCAAAAAAACTAATTTGAAACACAGTTTCAACAACGCTTCCGGTCTCGCGAGTACACGCCCTCCATGGGGTGAACTGTTAAACTAAGATCTTGTACATAGTGCTTTTATAAGGATCATCTGCTCAAAAGTGCTCCCCGCCCCTGCTTTGAAAACAGTAAATATTGGCTTGGGGTTGCAACTCTTCAATTGCAATATATTATTATAGGTTATATGGTTAAATGATAGACAACTTACATATCAGTCGCTTCGCTGATGGGTTCCCAAAACCAGCTCAGTGTTAGAAATAATGACCTTGAATGTTTTTGACGAAATCCGTTTCACTTTATTTTATATACAGGTTGTTTCAGATCTTACGTGCCAAAATGAGTGAGGTGATAGACCTCAACTAGACAAACAAAAAATTGCATGGCAGGGGGGAGGGGCAATCTCAACCGTTTGGGAGTTACAGGGTGATTCATAAATTTCAGTTTTTCATGGTATGCACAATACTCTTTAATTTTTATCTATTGATCTACTCAACACAGCCACATCAAGCAAATGCTAAAAAACAATTAGCCAAATGATCTTTCCAGAAATGTCAACACTACTGATTTAACTCCTATCATTGCACGTAGAGTCACTTCCAAAAGTGAAAAAAATAGTTTGCGATTACCTAAAATTCAGCATTTTCCCAAATTTTCTCCGAAATTCATATAATTAGTACACCACTTTCTTATTTTTATTAGATTACCCATCTTATTACCTTTCTAAAAAGGTGCAACATGTCCACGTAGAGAAAATATGTAGAAATTTATACGTAGAAATCATATCGGAGAATATTATAAAAATCATCAAATTAAAGAAATAAAACTCAAATTAATTCTAAATGCTTTTTATTTAATTTAAAAATAATTCCGTACCTGCAATGGTACGACTTAGATCAACGTAGTTGACAATTTTGAAAAGGTTATTCGGATAGTAGCGTTTTGGCGGCCGTTTGATGTCACTGTGTTGGGTAGATCAAACGATAATAATAAAAGAGTAATGTGCATACCATGAAAAACGGAAATTTATGAATCACCCTGTAACTCCAAGCGGTTGAGATTGCCCCCCCCCCTCCATACAATTTTTTGTTTGTCTGGTTGAGATCTACCACACTATTCATTTTGTCACGTCAAATCTGAAACACCCTGTAGACAGAATAAATTTTGCAGTTTCTTAAAATGTTTGGGCCATCACCATATTGGATCCGCCATCTTTAATTTTGACAGAAACACGAATTCGTTCAATTAGAATCGTGATTCCGGCCACTGTGCGCAGTCGACACATGATAGCTTTCTACTGACAACAAATCACCACCACCTTAAATGGTAGGTCCACTTGCAATCATTGTCTGGTCTGGAATTAGTTGCCCCACAAGGGGTTGCTAGAACTGGAGTGAGATATTTTTAATTGGCTCCTTTATTAGTGTGTAGTCTAACCAGTGCCACTTTCGCCTTCGAACTCTGGTGTCTTTCCCGTCTTAACCTGTAAGTCTGTATAGGTTTTCGTTGCTCGTAGGCTCATGTTAAACATGCTCCAGAGACACCGACTTACAAAGGTTTATAGCTTAGACGATATTTGGTAGGTCACTTTCCATGTTGAACAGCCGCACAATAGAGCAGAATCTATAGTTATATTCGATTCAAAGTTCTGGAGTTTTGAGATGTTGTTATTGCGCCATATCTCAGCAAGAATATTAAATGCAACTCGAACCTTATTGATGCGAGCCTATACTGTTCTGCGACCTTCTCTACTTAGGGCTTGAAAAATTTGGGCTACATGACTCTGTTTGTTGGATAGGAGACACATACATCGTCGGCATAGTCCAGGTATGTAAAATGGTTAAAAAGTTTCCATCGCAAAGCGTAATATGTCATTAATGATGATCAGGAAAAACGAAATTCAAAACGTGGAAGGGCTCAGACAGTTTTCCCTTATATCTCATACGTAAAGTTGCCCATATGCACTCGAGGTCAACGCTGTCAAACGCTTCCTCGAAGGTGATGAACATTAGAGGTAAAGAGGACTTCCATTCGACGAATTGCTCAATCATAGTTGGGAGGGTGAGATTGCTGCAGGAGAAAATCTTACGATAGCCTGCCTGTTCATCACTTAGAGTGCGCTCGATTGCTTGCTTACTTCGCTTTAAGATGGATTCTGCCATCAACTAGGAGACTGCAGAGACAGATACCGCGCCAATTGCTATAACTTCTCAGGTCGCTTTTTTTGGAATCTTCACAATTACGCCTGGGTTCCGTTCAGTGGGATAGGTTTCGATTTCCTAACATTGCTGGTTTACGGGAAGTAGAATATCAGCCACAGCAATGGCCATTACTACAAAGGAAATCTAAGATCATGGAAACATATTTTTCCGAACTTCGGTTGGACTATAAACCAATAATCGAATTCATTGTGAGAATCAACTGGCTCGGTAGTGGGCTTTAGAACTCGCTGCCGGAGAAGGACGGGGTATAATGAAGCCAAGCATTGGCAATGTGTAAAGAAGTGCTAACAAAATATCTAACATTCTAGACGCTTAGAAAAGTAACAGTTATCACGATTGTGAAAAGTACATCTCGCTCGTGCTTTATTCTCTCAGTAAAATTCACAAAGATGGCCTTTATTTACTATTTTACTAATCTACAGAAAACTCGTTAGTGAAGCCTTATTTGCTCAAAATGTTTTTCCGTTTATTGTCTGTTTCAAATAAAAATATTTATCTTTTGCTACAGAAAGATTACACATCGCGACAAGCAAAGTTATTAAAAATTATGTTCCGATAAATATTCCATTGTCCTTTATTTTAAATCAAGTTATGGATGTTTACTTTACTCCAGTCAACACTGTTTCCATATAACATTTCCACGCAACATAAATCAAAAGAAATGCGTTTTTCAGCCAGCTTCCACCATCAATCAGAGTGACAACAGGATTAAAAAAAGGATATATCCGCGGCCAAAACTCTTGTGAACAAGGCTTAAATAAAATGAGGAAATAGGATAAAAGAACAGCGGCTTTTATGTTGTCTATAGTATTTACTCAGACTGGGAATACACAAAAATTGTATGCTCCTTTTGTGGTCGGCAAATATTTGCAGAGATTTTACGGAACGTGCTTGTATAAACTTAACACACATACGCAAGGATCCTTTCAGCCGAACGAATCTATTTAATAATCTTGTTGTCTCTTGATACGCCTTGCGGTTTCCTTCTATTGGATCACGGGAGGGTACATTTATGGGAACTGAACTGTTTCTGATGCACCACTTCAGTAACCGGAAGTAAGGACTGGTGTTTGCCTGGTATTCGATTGTATTTAGAAATTTTATAGTGTGTATGCGACCTTGTGTCAAAACAGAATGTGATTATCGATAATTTATGATGTCATGCATTTTGTATTTTTTTCAGGACCTATGAAAAGGTTGTGTTTACTTTGAGGATATGCAGCTATATGCAACCATTGTCAACGCATTTAGATTAACAGCTGTTTCAGACTGCAGGAATCAGGGGATGTGTATCTTTACGCTCGTAATGTGATTGTCTTTTTAAGTCCTTTAGAAATTCACAAAATCCTTTTATTTCATTTTCGCACAGTATTGCAAGGGGTCGATCAATTCTGCAGTAATAGCTTTATAGGGGTCCTGTGGTGTTCAGGATTTTTCACTTTTGTTTTTGCTTGTCATTAACTGAATACTATTCAACTAGTACTAGCGTGTAATTGGCAATAAATGAGAGAGTAATTCTCCGCAAGGTAACTATGTTTAATATGTACATACCTAAGATATTTTCCCACGAAATTATCGTTACTCAAATGGTTCACACCCTTTCACCTTGATTATATTTTTCAATAAACCGAACACTTCCGTGCTTTTCTTGGCCATTTTTGTATCGCTCAAGAGTCCATTCATAGCACAAAGGTTCAAATGAACGTGCAAGTGAACACAAATTACTCATGTAATTAGCAACTCATATAAGGCTGTTCGAACAAGAAAGCCGGTTTCAGTTGATATTTTTCTTACCTTTGGCAATTTGCTGCGATGGTAATTAACCTGTCAACAATACGCCATTGAGAAAGTTTCCTACAGTTTTAAGATACATGCATCTCTACTACAACACAGTCCTACATTTTTCAGAACAACATTGAGACTTCTCGTTCGGTTGAAAGGTTTTACTAATGAAAATTTGCAATATTGTTACGGTTGTCGAACTCATTACGAATTGCCTTTAGTAATTGTTTTTCAGTTCGGTTCTAGATTAACGACTGCACTTACATAGGAGTAATATTACCGGTAAATTAACGAATACTGCACGCAGCAAATACGCCTATTTGCAATTTTTGGTCGGATATTTACTCTCCAACCTGCTCAAAATTCGACCATTTTTATGTTTTTTAAACGCCAATTAAGAGTTCACAGATTTTTTAAAGTTTTAGAACTTTAGTCGTATGCTGGAAACTGTTACCAGATTTTCATTCGAATGTGTAAAAGCACCGATCGCGTTGCCAATTTCCGTAACGGTATTTTGTAACGTCACAAAAATAGTGGCATACCTGGTTTTTGACTTTGAAATCGAACCGACATTTTTTTTTGAAATATTTCAAATTTAAATTTAAAATTTCGTGCGTACATATGGTGTTTCACTATGGGAGAGACAAAATTTGCTAGATGATAAACAAAAAGTCTATTGCAATTTGAGTCGGATTTTGCATTGTTTCTTAGCTATAAGTGTGTTTCTCGCATCTAGGATCAATGTTTTGTTATTTGCAACAATACTGTTAGTAGCAGAACAATGATTTTGCAATTAATTTTATAAATTAACACAAATTATTTTTATGTTGGGCATCAACCAGAAATTATTGACAACTAAATTCCAAATTTTGAAATATTTTTTCCAAAAATGTGAATTTTGCCTTGATTTTTCCAAATCTATCTTCAAAATACCTACACCTCCATATTCTTTTCAAATAAGATAACTTGAAAATAACTCTGGAAATTTTTTTAAAAGGACTGATTTTTATTGAAAATTTTACAATACTTTTGGTCTCCAATAAACTCACTGGAAAAGATGATTGCTCAACTTTTGTACACCGTCAGACATCACAAAATATATGGCAAACGGGTTCCAAAATAAAGTCTCTTGCGCATATTTTGTAAAAGGATAATGTGCATATCTTTGTTTAGAAAATTAAATATTAATATTAGATGTACTTTTTCTATACTTTTGTAAAAGGCAAATTATTATAGAAAATAAATAATATTATTACACAGCACAAAATTTTAATAAAAATCAGCTATTTTCAGGACTGCCCAAAAATATAGAAAAAGTAACTTTCAAAACACTTGCTTGTCCTTGGAAAGCATAGGTATTATACATATTATTTGGTCTATGCCAGTGATGGCCAAACTCACACTACTTAATGTGAGGAGTGCTTAAAAGCTTTAGAAGCATTTCGTACTGTATCTTTAATTTAGAACCTTAAAATGTTTGCGAAAGGTTGTATATATTAAGATATTGTATAATTGCTTATAAAACAACTTAAATATGAAGATTTTTTTAACTTTGGCATGCTTTGATGATTAAAAACGCAAAAACAGTAAACCGAATACAGCCAAACAAGTGCATGTACGAATTTAAAAGCTCAAAAGCTCACTTGCCTGCGGGCATAGGTTTGGACATCACTGGTCTATGCGATCAAGTGTTAACTATGTTGGTACCACGTTTGTTAACTGTACCATGTACCGTTAACAATTTTTTAATAAAATGTAAGAACCTCAATATCCTTAAAAAATACTTTAAAAAATTAGTAAAGGAAAAAAACTGATGATTCGGGCAAATTTCAATGTCAACATGTCACTTGCGTCAAAACGCATTATTTGTAAGAGTTTCCTTAATGAAAGTGGTAACGCGATCAGTGCTTTTAAATAATCGGAAGAACACCATTATTGCCTCTTTAGGGAATAATTTCCGTGGGGAAGAGGTAATGACATTTGAATTCTTTTAATGATTACGCACTTAAAAATCGAATCTCTGTTGTCCGCGTTGTTTATTTTCTTAATTCCCATATTTCTGCTTCTGGGTATTTCATAAATGGACTGTTATATGGAGATAAATAAGTTTCTTAGTAGTATAAAATTTGGTGTTATCTTTCGATAGTATTATTTAGAACCACTTCACACTAACTAATCAACTCAAATTAGTTCTTATATGATTTGACGTCTGATGTGAGCATTATCTAATTCCGTCCCATAATGCGTTCACACTTATGAAGTCATATGAGTCACGGTCTAGAGAATGCAAGGCCTCAGCACGAAGAAATGTCAAATTTTGACAGGTTGGCCAAAACATTATTCATAGTTTATGAGGAGAAGTTCAATAAAAATATTACTTGAGTTAAATTCAATAAATTCCTGCCTTCTTCGGTAGTCGGCCAAATTTCCAATAGTCGGAAAAAGTTTAAATTCACACTACTGGCCTATAAAAAACTTAATACGTGCAACATTAACACTCCTTTAATTCAAACTATTTAAATTTACTCCTCACTTATCAAAAGATTGACCAGCTATGACAATAATGTCGCGCAACATGGCGACCATCCGAAATTATTGCACAGACCTTGCATTCTCTAGTCTAGGCAGTGATATGAGTTCGCTGTCAAAATTTGACGAGTAAGCAGAATGGATAAATATTGCAAAATGTTGGCTCTTTTGAATTTAACATCAGCAATGTTAGTATCAACAAAAAAGTAAATAATTTACTATTGAAAGTAGGTCGTAGTAGTTCTTTACTAAAATAACATATCAAATTGAAATACCTATTTTTGTCGTTTTATTCCCTACTTTTTCAATGCTTTTTCAATTAGATTGCTTAAGACCGTCTTTATCTCAGAAAACTCATATGAGTTTTTAAATGAGAAATCATTAGAGAATGAGTGTCAAGAGTGCGTTCAAACTATCTGAGCTGTCATTCTTAGACGTCTCTTTTGAGTTTTCATATAAGTCGATCACCTACTGTGAAGTGACTTGTCAGTGTCCCAAAACAGTATGCGTTGATCCTATATATAGTTCTACATGATACAGAGGCGAAGTAAAATTAAACCATATTTATCCATTCTGCTTACTGTGATAGGTCCGATAGTCTGAACACACTAATATGTTAGAATTAGAATTATCCCTTCAACTCAGAAGGCGCACTTCACAAGCAGAAGCCATAAATCAATTGACCTACCCACTAGAATATAACAAAATATTGAGGTGAATGAGGCTCCCACACCAACATACACAAAAAAAACATTAGTAACCCAAAAGCCAAAACACATCCAAACACAACAATCAGGGTTGCACAGGCAACAGACAATGCTTAAGCCAAGCCAATACAAAACATACAAAAACCTTACAGAAGCCTTACAAAAACGAGTGAGTACAATGGTTACAAGTTGTATAGGCTCCTCCTTAACACATTCGCGGTCAAGACGGCATATGCCGACAAGCTTGATGGAAACCATAAGGACAAGACGGCGAACGTGTCCGCGAACGTGTTGTCCACGTTAGTGCTGAAAACATCACCAACATTATTAGCAAACCTACACATGCGGTTAACTGGCTCGAACATAACGTAACTAGTGCCACTGGAGTAGCAGCAGACAACAAGAAAGATGACACTCATTCTCTCACGATTTCTCATTTGAAAACGCATATGAGTCTTCTGAGATAGAGACGGTCTTAAGCAATTTAAGCTTGTCAAATGAGAACTGTGAAAAATGAAATTAAAAATCATTGTAAATGTAGCGAATAAAACGACAAAAGTAGGTATTTCAATTTGATATGTTAGTTTGGTAACAATTGCAGATGTAGTGCATTCTATAGAAAGGAAACATAATTATTGTCAACATATTACGAATTTAGTCACGGTCCCCCTTTTACACCCTCACCTTAGAAAATTCGAAAACTCTTATCAGATAAAGAAGAATCATCCAAATCGGTCAACGCGTTAACACGTTGATATCCAACCCTAGCGTTTAAAATTGTTTCGCGGTACCAATGGGGGAATATACTCTACACATCAGAAAAAGAATCATCCAACTCTGTCCACGCGTTACGAAGTTAGATTAACCCTTCCTTTTTTCCCCGGACTCTAGGAACATATTTTTTCAGTATTAGCATTTTATACAACAACAAAAGAATCATCCAAATAGGCCTAGGCATTACGAAATTAGTTTTCACCCTTATCTTCCACCACACCCCACCAAACATTTTGTTCACATGGTCCCAATCGGGGAAAATACTCTACCTGACAAAGAAAGATTCATCCAGATCGGTCCACGCATTATGAAGTAAGACTACCCCCTCCCCACCCCACCCTAGAGTATATTTTTTTCATAATTAGAAATAGGGGATAATACACTATAAAACAAAAAAGAATTATCTAAATCGGTCCACGCATTACGAACCAACCACCCAACACCACCACACTAAACAATTCTTTGACGTGGTAACAATCGGGGAACATACTTTATCCAACAAAAAGAGAGTCATCAAAATTGGTCCACGCGTTACGAAGTTAGACTACCCGTTCCCCTTCAATACCCACCGTAGGACCAGATTTTTGCCATTATTAGCAATGGGGTATCATACTGTATACAACCAAAACAGAATTATTCGAATCGGTCCAGTCCCCCTCCCCACACCCTCAAATTTTTTTTTTAAATCGTACCAATCAGGGAACATACTTTACCTAGCAAAGAAAAAATCATCAAAATCGGTCCACGCGTTACGACGTTAGATTACCCCCTCCCCACCCCACCGTAGGACCAAATTTCTTGCTTTATTAGCAATGGGGGCATACTCTATGCAACCAACAACTGTACCGGTAATGATTTGGATCCGTACATGGTTCTGGGAGCATTTATATGATTAATGGTACCATGCGACTGGATCTGTACTTAACTGTACTGGAATATCAAATAATCCCCCAAATTCGAGAAAGGTTCTCTGACTAGGACTGTATTTTATGCAATGCTAAAAAAGTTTATAATTTTCTGGTGGAAGAAATTTAAAAGTGCTTTCCTGGATAGGGAGCAGTCCCGATGTGAACCCAATAGAAAATTTATGGGCTGTTGTTAAAACTAAAATAAGAAGTCAAGCCATAAAAACAAGGTATTCCTGAATAGGAATTCTTAAAGAAATTTGGTACAATGACCCAGAAATTAAATCATTATGTAAAATATTAATTGAAGCTATGCCAGCTTGGATTAAGAACTTGCAATACAATAATGGAATGCGCACCAAATATTTAAATCTAATTTTTTAGCGTAAGATGTCGAGTTAGTATTGTTATACCTAAATAAGCACTGAATTCAAATAAAAATTTGCTTATTCTCTTATTGCCTACTCTAATTCGAATCCCAAAATGCAAACGAAGCTGCTTATGCTAAAATTAATACTAAAATTCTAATTGGTATTTTAAAGCTATTGTAAACTCGCGCACCCAGGGTTCCGTACATTGGAAGGTTGTTCATTTCTAAAAACCTGTGCTAGTTAGAGACATCGTTTTATTTTTCCTTTAATATTTACATAAACATTTATCAACTTTGATTATTTCAAATTTTTTGCTTTGCAAACTTCAGTGAGATTGAGGGGGTGGGGGGAAGGATGGTATTTTTTTAGACATTTTTCATCAAGTCGAAAACTATGCGGCATAAAAGGAAATTGAAATATATCTTATAATGTAGCCCTTTCATATGATACCCCACATGACCTAGTAACCCTTTGGAATAAAAAAAATATTTTTTTAATTTTTTTTATTTGCAATAAAGTTTGGCAAGCATTATTCAAAACTATTCCAAATTTCAAATCGATAGCATTAGTAGTTCCTGAAATAAGCAGCTGTGATAGGCACACATACAGACAGACGAAGTCGCACCATAAGGGTCATTTTACCCTAAAAGGACACTCGCATCATTGTATTAGCTTTCACTGAGTGAGTAAGTGAGATTGAACCCTTGACCAACAGAATAAATTTATAATTATGTTATTCTTCAATATTTTCTGTTAATAGTACTCCAAAGTGAGTAAATTAACAAAAGAGGATTTTCCTGGTCTGTAGTCTGCATGTGTGTATGAATATACCATTAATATGTAAAACTGATTGGGACTTAAGAATAAGATGAATTATTAAGAAAGAGAAAAAAATTAATCTCAAAATTGCTAAATTAAAACCTTTTGTGTAATGCAATATCATTTTGGTTAAAAAGGATAAGAAATAATGTATTTTCGTGGCTTTTCTAATTGTACATGTAACAAGCATATACATTTCTATTCCCCCAAAGTATTGCCGGACAAAATCAAAAAGGGTGAAACCTCCATTCTAATAACAGTGTCAGCTTACATTTTCTGCCCTTCTTACGCTAATTTTGTCGACCAGTGATTTTTGTCGGCAAAATCCTCATGGATTCTAGATCAACATGCAATGTTGGCTCCAAAACATCGAATCGGCTAACGCTGTTTGATCTTCAGTTGGATGTTTTTACTCGTCGTCTTCTTTTACTCGCGTTCAAATTTGAGCATCCATCCATGGATTCTCTACCTGTGGCTAATTAATCCTCCAGTTAAATGCAAGAGTCGTTATTTGGCTGTCAAATGCGAAGGTGACAATCTTTTCTCAAACGATAAGTCTTGGCCGACGAGGCCAATTTTGTGAATTTGCCTTCGGCTAAAGTCGCTGTTTGGAAACAACCCATGTATGAATGAAATCTTTATTGAGAATACTTTAATCCTATTATGCGAATAATTCAATAATAACAACACATGTCATTTAAGAAGAGCAAGCCATTTCGGAGGCCTTTCGAAGTCATGGGCTTTAGGAGCTCTTCTATTCTTCTCTAGGCTTGGAGTGGCACAGCTAACTTAATGGAACTGTTGTAACCTGGGATTCTTTTGTATTGAGAATAAATTCGGTCAGTTAAAGCATATGACAGGCAGTGAAATGACGAGTGTGTCAGAGGAGCTACTGCTGTTGGATTTGAATGGGAATGGACACAACAGTCTGATCCAGAAGAAAAAACTTAAATCCCAAAAACTCATTACACGCGGAACAAATGTCCAGTACTATCTGTGTTTTGTGTGAGTCCTTTTCTGGCTTTTCCGGTGTGGCCAATTGAGAAATTTTCTCAATTATACTCCTGTGGATAGGAATTTTTTCGTATGAGGATGTTCCCAATTTGTAATAACATGCGGGAGAGGTACGTTGTTGTCACTTGTCAATCCCCATTGATTGAGATTTTAAAATTGACACCTTAAAAGGTTTTGAGGAAGTCGGGATCTTGGGAAATTAGTTTTGTTCGCATCTTGTTGATCCGATTATGGACTTGTCAAATAAAACCGATCAAAATTTCAATGGTACCTACTTTGTAAAATCGGAATTGTTTTCGTTGGAGCTTAGCGACCTATTTCATTTTTCTTTTTTAGCTTCATTTTAAAATATTAAAAGATTATGGAAATAGCGATTATAGAGCCTTTTGCTTGCAATGCAAATGTTTGTTTAATTTTATTAGGTAAGAATCCAACATAAAATTGTAGAAAACAAACATATACATATCTGTATATACATAATATATAGGTAGATATAAAAAAAATAGATTTTCTTTTATAAAACATACGAGTAATACTACTATGAATGACCTTTTGAACCTACAAATTGTTATCTAAAACATCTCTTTTAAACTAATATGACTGACAGTTTTAGTATATTTTTCCACTGTTAGGGTTTCGTACCTAAGAGATAAAAAGAACCCTTATGGTGAGACTTTAGTATCGCACTCTTTAAATTGACTTCCTAATGAGGCATTCATTATTTATATTAAATTTTATATCATTTTAATACTACGTATATTAGTAATTTCACTGATACGCTCAGCATTTAAAGTATTATTGATTTCCTTAACTTTAGTAATAAAACTTTACACTTAATTTTACTTAATAGCAACATGTGTCGTGAGTTTAATGGGTACTAATATAAGTTATTTATTTTTACCGCTTTCTTAATTAGAAACTAAATGTAAATTAAGCACTAAACAAATCAGATATCTACTAATAAAATTGTCGCTTGTAGATATAAAAAACAGTAATAAATTAGCAATAATTATTTACTATTAGTGGTTTTCTAAAGTGGTCGGGATTTTAATTTATCATTTAAGACTGATATAGGAAAGAATTGGCTTTGAGCCAAAATTAAAAATTTGGATTTTTTAACACACAATCTGGTTATATAAAATTACTTTTGGGAGTTTGTTTTCAAAAATAATAAACAACGAAACAGTTTGAATTTATTTACAGGAATTATGTAGGTTGTTACCTGTTCTATTTCAGTTGCAAATTAGCTTATTTAAAAATCATTAATAATTTCCTAAAGCATTGTGATTTGATTCAGGTCATAATTTATTTTATCATTGGAATATTTCAGGGTTCCTTATCTTGTTTTTGTTATTATTATTTATTGGTATGAGAATTTTCGAAAAGTCGCTTTGGTTAGTTGGCTAAGGTGTGCCGTTTTGTAACCATATCTCGTGACCAGATAGTGCGATATGAGTTAGGGGATTAGGCAATGGTTGTAGAGCTAACGCTATATCCTCTCTAATTTTAAGCTTTGAGACCTCCTTCAGGTCATTAGAAAAAAAGCTGCCTAGTGCTGAAGTGATTATTTACAGAGAATGTATACTACGGTTTCCTTCAGAAAGGCACACCTTACCGCTCACAAAAAAAGTGTCACTGCTTCCACAAGATAGCCTTGGATCGTGGTACCCTGCATCGCCAGCAAGGCGGCCTGCTCATTCCCCTTCATACTCCTACTACCCGCAACATAGAGTAGGGTGACTTCAAAGCGTACTGCTTGTCATGGAATCGTTCCACCAGTATGGGGGATATGGTAGACGAGGAAAGAGCCTTAACACTGTCGAAAAACTGCCGACAGTTCGACCTGGAGTTATAGTTTGTTTCGCCGTCTCGCAAGCCATTAAGATGGCGGGCACTTCAGACTGAAAGACTTTCGTATGATCCGGAACGTGGTGGGGCTCTGATATGCGGAGTCTTTCTGAGCAAAAACCCACACCGATACAGCAGTTTGTCGTAGAGCCGTCGTCTTTTTTTCGAAATTTGTTTCTCTACTTTAGTTTCACCACGAAGTTTTTACTGAAGCTCAGCTTTGCGATGATGTAATCAGTTAGAGATCTGTTTCCTTGGCAGCAGATCCAAGATATTACTATAGCCATACGGTTTGTCCCTCCAGCACCCTGATTCTGTGAGTCTGTGCCACACGACACTATATTCTTAATTTACAGATCTAGGGGCAGCAAGAGCAGAAGCACATCTAAAGTAGCTGTTGGCAAGTTCGCATGACGCCAGTGATACTTGTTCTCGATCATCTTTGAATTACACGATACCTTTCTACCACTACCCCAGAGAAAAATAGATCAGAATCGGACGTTACATCCATAATGCCAAGGCTGAAGTTCCCACCACTCACCAAAGGAGCGGAGAAAACTACTCTGTCTTAATAACCCGATCTTATTTGTTATGTTCTCAGCTGCGTTAATATTTCACGCTGGAGGATAGCGACCTATTCTTTTAGCTTAGGAGAAATGAAAAATGTTATCTTGTTTTTTGTGGTAAACAGCATCGGTTACGTTTTGCCCGGATTAACAGTAACTCCCAACTGATTGCCCAAGCTCTTACTTAATCCAAAGCACATTTCATGATTTCATTTATCACACTGAGATAGCCATGTTATTTACATACGCGATAACTTTAATCAGATTTCTATCTATACAATGCGCCAGAGTAGCGGAGATAAGACACAACCCTGGGTTGTTCTACTGCACACAAATTTCATTACTTGCCTGCTGCCCAATTCCAACTGAACAATCCTTGCTCTTAGCATTGAGACTAAACTATGATTAAGACTCTCTTCTACTTCAAACTTGACTAGTGCTTCTTGAACAATTTCAGTACGGACGTTGTTAAAAGCACCCTCCATAACCAAAAAGGCGGCTATGATGTATTACTTAGACTGCTAAGTTTGCTCAGCTGTTCGTCTCATGTGGATCTACCTTTAAGGCATGCCGGGGTTCTTTGCAGGATTTTTCGCAGATGTACATCGAGTGTTCTCTCCAGAGTTTCTAGTTCGAATGTCGTTAAGCTAATCGGCCTCAAGTCTTTCGCGAATTTATGTCTCCTACTGAACTCGTCTCCAAGACTGTACGATATACGACCCAAAACTCCAAAAGTTACGCATTTCCGTTTAGCTATCTTAACATCCGGGTAAATGTATTTGTATTAGAAGGTCTATGAACTTAGAGGCAGACTCCAGCCAAAACCTCCTCACAAAAGTTAGGTTGGTATGGACTCTCAAGAGTCTAAGATAAAGATGTTAAAGATCTCTCTAGTTAACCTCCACAGTTTAGATAGGTCCTCATACCTGATTCTCGTTTTCTTACTGGCGTTTTCAAAAGGCTCAACTCTGGCGTGCAGATCCTCTGTCGAGGATTGCCGCTTATGCTATTAAGGGGGTATTCCACTGCATTGCTAAAAAACATTGATTTCTTTTCTTGCATTTTTTGAAAGAACATATTTTTAAAAATATTTAAAAAAAATTTTAGTCAAAAATCAAGAAAATAACAAAGTTATAGCTGCTTACGCAGTTAGCAGACTATATCTATTTCTCGAAACGACTTTCCACCATCTGTCCGAATTCATAACTCTACCTACAATTGTTCGAATTGCTGCATTTATGGGTTATTTGTTTTCTAAAAATTAGTATATTTCAAGCCTTCTCAACTTATGCCAAAACGAAAGTCTTTTTTGAACACCCGCCATTTTGTAAGAAAGATTTTTTATGCAAGATTTTTATACAAAAACTACATTCGATACGATCCCGCCATTGGATTACCATTATCCTGCGGGCGTTTGATTTCATTTCTATAACTTAGTTAATAAATTTTTTTATACAAAAATTCATATAATACAGTTTAATGAATGCGTAATAACATACTTTCTTCCGAAATCCTAAATAAGTAATCTATTTAGTAAAAAAATCGAGAAAAAGTAGGAACCTTTTCTGAACGCCTTACAGTGGTTATTAAGCAGGATATGTCTTTGATAGTTTAGATCTAATGATTCCACTGAATCGCTTCAGAATGTTTTTGTAGGGTTTGGAAACCTCGATCATTTGATTTACATTGAAGAGTGTTTAGCTATGCTTCGAGGAGGACTATAGATCAGACACTTTCCAGTTTTGCACAGAGAATGTTTTATTATCT
The DNA here is from genome assembly GCA_964036015.1 of Leptarthrus brevirostris. Classification (NCBI taxonomy): domain Eukaryota; kingdom Metazoa; phylum Arthropoda; class Insecta; order Diptera; family Asilidae; genus Leptarthrus; species Leptarthrus brevirostris. The sequence continues at coordinate 83,995,610 of OZ038373.1, read as the reverse complement.
ATTAGTAGTGTGATATCAAGGACTTCCTGCCAACCATTAAAATTTCCCGTGCTTTAGAATATAAAGGTGCTGCTCCTGTTACATGCTAAAAGGTTAGTATTTATCATTAAATAAAATAAGGACTCAGCTCGCCGGATCGTAACTGCCGTTCGGATTTGAGGCTGTCCGGGTGACTGGATAGGCTGAGCAGCCTCAAGTTAGTAGTTTATGCCGCACTCTTGCGGAGTCGTAGACATTGCAGAAGCCTTTTGCTGTCCGCAGTTATATTTTGTGCAGCCTAGTGTGGGCCCTGGGGCTCTGAGCCAAGGAAGACCTTGACTTTTACTGCACGTGGATTATTCTTTCGGGAAGGACTCAACTATCGAACTATATAGACTTTAAACGGCAGTTTGGTTGAGAGCTCTCGTACTACTAGAACATTGTCATGATACCTGTTGCCTGTGACACTTCAATTATTGCTTCTATGTATATTGAGTTAATGGAAAGGCTAGTATGATTTCTTCTTAAGCCTATCCCAATGCCCGAAACAAGAGCTTCAACCGCTCACACTTCTACACGCTTAAGTCAACTTTGGTCGGCCGGTTAAATTTTGGGAATCATTTTAAAGTAATAGAACTCGAAAGTTGATTAGTTCGCTATCATCTGTTTTGCCTTTATCTTATGAGCCTCCTTTGATCAGACGTGCCGTGCCCTCTATCTTCTTCATTCAAGTTCCTAACAATTACTCATATTTTATTTATTTTTTACCGACTAAGGTTTGGCTTGCAATCGTTGTCTCGAATCAAGTAAGTTCTTCTTCCGCCCCACGCCTCACAAGCAAGGGGTTACAGAAACTAGACAAGGCTCAGCTTGAGTATTGCAGCCTGATTGATCATCGTAAAAAAAGCTCACCTCAACTTGCATCATTAAATCACAAAACAAAATAATCTGCAAATGCATCAATCACCTGGTTGCTAGATTGAGGCATTAAATCAGTTCTGTTGCTTGGCACAGACAGTTTTTTCAAAATCTAAAACTTCAAACTTTTGTGAACCTGTGCTTTCGTCGTATTCGGAAAAGCAATTATCGGAGCAAGAAATCTAGTATCGTCACATAACTACATGAGACTAAAATTGAACGAACGCATGATATATGGAGAAGACTTGTTGAAAGGGAAGGGGGGGGGGGGGTGGTAAGTCATTTCTAATTGGAGTACATAAATATGAACATTTACAAAAATAATTATTTCCACTTAGTTCCAGTTGTGAGGCGTGAAGCCAGTTAAGAGCATTGCCCGATTCAATTACAAAGAGTGTAAGTGGACTTACAATTTACAGTGTATTTCGAAACTACGATATTACTCTGCAATTACTATTGGTCTTTTGTCAGTATAGGCGGTATTCGAACTTGCTACTCTTATGATGAAAAAACCGCACATAATCCTTTACATCATCGGTAATAAGAATTAATTAAAGAAATCAAATTGCCTAAGCCCTAAGAATCACATATGACCTGCAATTTGGGTGTACTTCTAACGATTCTAGTTTGCTTTTAACAACGGATTATATCAAACGACAATCACAATTGAAGAAGTTTGTATTCAGTAAGTAAAAGTTTCGTCAGACAGACTTAAATTGGTCGCTTTATTAAGATTGAACGATGAATTCTGTGCAGTAACGCGAACAAACTGCTCATGACAAGTATAATAATTGTCTTCTACATGTGTTTACCTCGCAGTGCTTTAATTCAATTGATTCGTTACATTTGTCTCCCAACAGCTTGGCGGCCATTATTCATGGACCAATTTAATCCGCCCAGCATCGCCAGCATAAATTTGTTTCGCTCAAGATTGGTTAAATGAGTTGCGCATGCTCGTTAATAAGCTCTGATCGGACCCCCATCAATTTCAGTGACAACTTGGTATGTAATTATTAATTTTGACGCCATTTTTTTCATTATCTTCAGCACTTCAGTTATCGTTTTTGTGTTGCGCCATCTTAAGTTGTCCAATGACAACTCAAAAGTAATTAGACCAACGACTTTTCTGTGTAGACATTCCTCGCAGACCCTTCTGGGCCTCCTTCTGTGCATCTGAACAATGCTCTTTTTACATAATGCGATGGTTTTATTTATTGAACCGCTCAATACGTACTAAGACACGGTCGCTGTAGTGTGCTGTAATTGAACAAGAACTGTCAAATTGAGTAATCGGTTGACATTTATTGTACTCTAGCGTGCCCATATGATTGCGAATGAATGTCGAACCCTCGTGCAGAACCCCTGCCAGTGGCCGCATTTATATTAGAGTGCTGAGGACAGATGTTTATTGGTTTCGAATAGAAATGTCCTCTGTGCACCCTAATCTGCGGCGTTAATTGTATTGGTGCAGGCTCTCATCCCTGTTTAGCACCTTTTACCCTCTCAGCATACAAATGGTGGCTCCTTGTTTGATCAATACACGGAATAAACGGATCCAGCACCAGTCCTATGACATGACACGCATAGCTACATCTGCATAAAGCCATAAAAATCTGGTTTTAATGAAAACAAGAACACTTTGTAGTGCCTTCGATCCTACCAGATAACATCGTCTGACTACGATATATCCGTCCACAAGGTGTCATAAAAGTCAGGCGAATCGCGCCGTTCTGCAACACTTCCTAGTTGCGTCCCATGTCACCGTTTATTCGACATTTGTCTACAATAATAGCATTAAGCACGCAATAAACTATAACCAAATAGAGACACAATTTGGCACACCAGAAATTGGATTTGTTGTCTACGGTGTCAGCATAATGAGCCGAATTTGAGGCTCTGGTGTGACTGTTTCACGCTCCCCAATAAACGCACCTAAGAACGGGGGTTCATCGACTGTTTCCTATTCAATTTTTTCATTTGTTTTATATACTTAATTTGATTAAAGGATAATGGGTGACATTATATACTTGCGCTCAAAATATGATTAACATAAGATTAAACTTTATAGTTGTTGTTATAAAAATCGGGAACAAATCCAAACCCGACACACCATACCCCGAACAAGGTATACATCAAAGACTCATTTCGTAGATAAAAGTAAGAAGTCATCTTCCCAGGTATGACATTTGGGACGGATTAGAAATAATGAACTTTTTGGAATAATTGTGACTATGTTGTTTAGTTTAACGATTAAGGTAATCCCTAATGCCGTATAATATACACGTGTTGCTTATTTAAAAGGATTTAAAACGGATGGGCTCAAATGAATCCTAAACATTTGGAAAACAAACTCGAGAGACGATTAACTGAGGATTATCATAATGAAGGCGCTCTGACTCGGGTCTTTTTGTTTATGGCTTTAATGGCGGATGCGGTCAGTAAAATTGTTCTCTCTTTTGCTAGCAAATCCTAAAAACTATCACTTTTACTGATAGCTCTATATTTTAATTATCTGTTTTTATAAAGCTCCCAATAATTAGTATAAGTAGATTTGTATTTTCAGTATCCTTCTGTACTGGTAATAACAATTGCAGTTGTATAGCTCTGGTTGCAAGGGTATGTTCTTAATCAAAAAGTTGTAGTATCATGTTAACTCGTCTAAAAGTCTCTTGATAGGTATTTCCAGTGAGTTGGCATGCAGTACTTCGATACGAAAAAATTGAGAGAAAAGAACAAAGTCAGGCCTCGAATGTTCAGCGGTCATGTGATTCTCGCCGTGACCGGATTCAGATTATTCGCGTTAATAAGGACACATTTGTTGATTTTTGGAATTTTTACTTGAATCAGGTCAAAGCTGTAGCCACAAGCCTTAACTTTAAGAATCTGACCGATTGTTTTCATTTCAGATAACTGGAAGGCATGATACACTGCACGCCATGCAACCGCCCTCATGTTAGGGTTTTTGTTTCTTAATGAGTTTTTTGTGCCTTCTGCCTATAAAAAGACCCAAAAAGTCTCTTAATTGTATTAACCTTACTTTTCCCAGAAAAAAATCACGAAATTAGGTATCAAAAACATGCTTCTTCACTAGAAATCCCCCTTAAGTATTTGGCCGTTTGGCGTCACTAGACCGCTAGCTGTTAGCTGAATAAAAAAACAATTGTTTCTTTTTTAAAAATTCATGCTGTTTATTCAAAATATGCAAAGCTAGGCACTTTGAATTAACAAATAGTTGGAATTTTTCTTTGCTTTGGTCAAGCGCAGTGGCTAGTGCGGCCAATTACACTAACCCGCATACTCCTTACGCCAAGCTAGTTCTATTGAAAGGCGAAGTGCTGTTTAAGCCCCTGGGGTCCAAGAAGGATTGGCAATGACCATGATGTGAAGTGGAGTTTCGCTCTCCCTCAGTCACAGCCTACAAGTGCGGTGAGTTGCTCTGTCGAGACTTTTGCTAAGCGCTTTCTGAGTTGGTATTGACCGGTCTGCCAAAACTAAGGAGGTTGTCATTAAGCATTTAACCTTTTGAATTAGCTTGACCCACACAGGATCCTTAGTAGTATTCAGTTTCTTGTGTATTGCTCTTGTAGCAGCGCATGTCGAAATCCCGCACGACGGTTAAGGCCCACAAATGGGATTGTAGTGCCCTGTCTGGTCAGTTCATACCTGTTTGTTACCAAAGAAATCCAGATGCGCCGATATCCAATCCAAGTTGACTTGGTTTGGTTTTCGTAGTTCAGTCTTCTAAGATTTCCAGAACTTGGTTATAGAAGAGCCGATTGCTTTGATCGCTGCTTACCAGAGCCCTCCTTGGGGGTGGAGGGAATTTCGCGGTAGAAAGTCGTGCCCCTCTTACCTATATGTTCAATTTATTCCATGATACATGTTCGCCTGTTGCTCTCTAAACTTCCAATGCGTCAAGCCACGTGCGATGCAGATACTACAGCTTCAACAGCATTCCCTTGTCCTTTCCTACGAAGAAAGTACTAAAGGTATGACCATAAGCGAAGTATGTCAGAACTTCTATCACACTTGCCACTACAAACACGGTTTGGTAATGGCTGCAGTAAATTTCATTTCTTGATAGGATATTTCTCAAAAATATATTAGGGTAAATTTTGTGGTACTTTTTTTCAAAGATCCAATGACTTTATCTCACAATATACGAGTATACTTTTAAGTACATTTTATCAAAATATTATCGCAAAATATAAATATATATATATATATTTCCGGCATTACATTTACATTGAGAATGATAGTTCAAGAATCTTCTTCTTACTGATGAACTTTAATTCGCCCTTCCCCCGAACTAAGTGAAAGCAGCTCTCGTTAATCCTTGTATGTTTATGCTTCCTTTTTTATTACCCTTTAAATATGTATTTTTACACGATGAGCGATACGTTAACGACATGAGTATTTCTCTTTAGTTTTGGTTAGGAGTGTTTGCAGTTTTAATTGTGTGTAAGGATTTCTTAATCTGTGGTAAGTACAAGAAACGTACAAAAAAATAAATAGTGATGAGGCGGGAAAACGCCATGAATGGCTTGGATCTTTCAATATACAGTGAAATGTCATATGATAGTTAGTTATTATAAATTACTATATGTGAAATAAATTTCTTTACTATACAGTCAACTTACTCTAATTGCAATAATCAATTTTGACATGATATTTTACGATACCTGAAGTGTTATCACTTTGTTTTCGGATGAATTATTTTCTTCAACAATTGTGATTGTTTACAGTAAACTTGTTATTAAGTACGTACACGAAAATATGATTGATTTGTGAAAAGATTTTATTCTGAAACCACCACATTTTTACAATACCTTATAACTACATCCCAAGCAAATTTTAGAGTCAACACTTGATATTTGATGGCAGAACAGTAAATTTGTATAACACTTTATTTAATTGTTTTATTTTTAATAATAAGATCCCTACACTTGAAAGGTTTTAAACAAATTGAAGCACGGACAGTTTGCGATGTTGTTGAAATACCATATCTAGGTAAGAAAAGTCTATATTTTTATTTAGTCGGTCCCGATATATTTGTGAAGAGAGGTAAAAATCTCCCATAAGACACCGGACACCCCGTACCTTCCCTATTAGATTCTCACTCACTAAAAATACCTCTCCGGGGATTAGCCGAAACAGACCACATATAAGTGGGTCTCTTTCCGTCCACTCACCGTCTCTCTTAGCAGGGGCTAGCACTGTCGCCCCTAACCTCAATTCCCTAGGTCAAATGCACCATCTTGGCCTGTCTGCAGGAATTCATGTTATTCCGCCGTCTTCTGTGTTCATTCTTGGTCTATGCGTTAATCTTAACCTTCACCTCTCTTCTGCTCACGGCAGTGAAGGGTTGCGGGCTATCCAGAATTAGCCCAGAGCCAGGACAAGGGCCTACATCCGGATTAACTATAGCGTGTAGCTAATCCTTGGGAGCGAAGGTCTGCATCTTTTACTGGTGCGTGTACCGCGGAGATAGCCAACTCGTTAGAGTCTACCATTTCTGCCATCGCCGTATACCTAATAACGTACTACTTATTATTTTTCCAATGGCACCTACTTCCAAGACTGCTACAGCACTTTTAGCCAGTGCTAGTTCAGCTTTCATAGCCGCCGCAGAACCTTCAAAAGGCTGCTTCTGTTGTGGCTACCGTGGATATAGTCAACCTGTTAGGATCTATCATCCCCTCCACTTCTAGTTTTACGGAAGTGCCTGAGGAAACACAATTCGCGACTCAATTACCCCTGGGTCATGTAGAGAATGAGACCACTGCAGACTCTCCAGGGATAGCTAACTACAACCTTGGAGTTTTGAAATTCGGTCCCCGTTTTTGTTCTATAAGTATCAAACTTAAATTTTTTGTTTCGTATGCTCCCTGTGCATACAAAACTACAATGAAAGCTTTCAATTTTGTTTTTGTTAGGGTCCATTTTTACCCAAGGCTCGAGAGGTTTCTAATTACGGGCAAATATGTTCAAGCATATGGTCGTCGATTAGCAAAGAAAATTTGCTACTACTTCACTTTTCATAATCTTTTTTTAGCATATTCTGTTGGAGCGGGTACCTCTTTTTTATTTTGAAGTAGTCTTTCAGTACTATACTCTTCTTCAATTTTTCCTCACTGGTTCCGCCTGCAGCAATTTCATTTTGATTATTTTGTAATATACTCCCATTTTCGTCTTAAGAACTTGAAAGAACTCAAGCACATCTTCTTTTACGTGAATTGAAAATATGTATGTATTTTTAAATTCACTATTACTTTTTGGGAACTCCTGACCATTTGCTTCGTTTAAAACCTCATTATCACTGTTTTCACTATCAAAAAGTTCATCTTGGGTACCGCATGGTTCATTCTCAATTTCTTCTGGTTCACCTTCACTGTCATAGAGTTCATCATCCACAATATCAGAGCATTTCATTGCTATGTCGTTCAGTTTTTCCAACATTTAAGAGATTGTCAATCGTCTTGCCATTTTCAAGATTTCTCAAAATAAAATAAAAAAATTTGATTACATAAAATTTATATTTGTTCACCTCATAGATAAATTTTATAATTTATATAATTATTTTATTATTATATTAAATTATATAATATGAGTGGAATAATCATAACGAAAAATTCTACGTCTTCATATCTAAATGAACGACTAAATATATTTTCGGATGAATGCATTGGTTTTGCACATTAGCACGAGTTAACGAGTAAAGTGGTTAATCCCTTGTGAGGCATAGGGCATAAGGAATCTTTATCTGGTCCGGTTCTGCGCCTTTAATTGTTGCTATGATTTGCTAAACTGGGTGCCTCTCTTCTCTGCGGATCTTCTGCATGTGTTGCGCGGTGGTCCGATTCGGCAGCTTCTTGGGTCCCTTGGGGGTTTCAATCTAGGCTTCTAGCTTCGATGTTATTTGACAGGTCACTTGCCACGTTAAACAGCCGTACAACAGAAAAGATTTGACATTCGATTCGAAGATCCTAACGTTTGTGCGTCTGGAGATATTGTTATTATGCCATATTTCAACAAGAGTATTAAATGCAACTCGAGCCTGTACATCAAATTAAGCTCCGCCGTCTACTGTCACTATGCTTCCGAGTTAGCAAAATTTATATACTTGTTTTATTTGGTGATCTACAAGATAATTTTCATAAGTTTGGTTTTAGCAACATTAATCTTAAGCCCTGCTCTGCGGCCTTCTCTACTCAGTGCTTCGAACATAAGAACTACATGTTGGATAGGAGACAGACATCTTCGGCTTAGTCCAGGTGCGTAAGGTAATTAAAAAGTGTCCACTTAATCCCTCGTGATGGTTGGTCATCTAGGGCGCTGCTGTGATAGTTGCAGGAGAAACCCTTATGAAAGCCTGCTTCTTCATCATTTAGAATCGGCAGTTCCGCTGATTATCCATCAATCCCTGGGGCTTTGCGGAGGTGCAATGACTTAATTGCAACGCCAATCTTCTCGGAGTTCTGATGGCGGATGTACTGGCTCGGGTGAAGAAGGTGTTGTTTAGACTTCAACAAAATATTCAGTCTACTTCCGCAGTTGATGTTTTTTCGTAACAAGAAGGGATCCATCTCTCACAGGTTTTTCAGTTGCAAGAGTCTTTCCAGTCATTTTCTTGATAGTCTTGTACAGGGCCGCCGAGAGGGGGAGGGGGCGAAGGGGGTAAACCCCCCGGGCCCGGGCTTTCAATAGGGGCCCCGTCATCTAAGTCATCAACAGAAAATTCTTTCCATTTTAATTATATATGTATATAAAAAAATGTTTCACGATCGAAAAAGTGTAATACACTAGACAGATTTTAAATTGAAAGTCACTCGTTCGTTTGTAAATGGGCCCGTAACCACTTAGTCCCGGACCCCAAATTTCTTTCGCGGGGCCCCGGACCCGAATTTTATCTCTACGGGCCTGGTCTTGTATATATCTCCACCGTCGCCGCGCTAGACCGCTTCTTTTCTTGTTTCTGCTAGCACGTTCATATAGTTACGCTTGCCTTCTTTAGACGCTTACAGATCGGAATACAGTTCTGAGATGTTTAATTGCAACGTCGGCAGCAGAATTAATGCGGTCTTTAATCTGCTTCCGCACTTGTATTTTGGAACATGGACGTTATAGAGCTCACAAAGCATTACATCGCCCTTTCCAATTTTTGGTCGATGGAGTCGTCGGCGCTATGCGGCTGTATTTGCGCTGCAGATGTGCGGTTTGTAAGTTTCTGCACATTGAGCCATCGTATATTAGAAGTTGTGTTGCGTGGGTGCCGTGCTTAAGCCAAACTTAGCGGCTACAAGATGGTGATCGCTGCCAAGATCAGCTCCACATTTAGACCATACGTTAAGAACACATTTTCTCTATCTTTTTGAAGCAGCAATATCGTCAATAAGTCGGCGGTGGAGTAACTGATAACGTGTCGGGGACCAATTCTGAGGTCCAATTTTCGAGTCCTACCGGCGGATACTCATGGTTGTTTTATGCTGAGAACAGATTACGATAAAAAGGCCTTGGGGTTCAATTCAATTCAACTTTATTAGTGGATTAAGTACAATAAGAAAATACATTCTTTTAAACAGTAGGTACCTACTTATAAAAGTTTATGGAAAACTAAAACAATGGGGTATTGAGCAATTTAGCAAAAGAATTACTTAATGAAAAATCCTTAAAACTATATCAAGCTTACTACATATTTACCTAGCGTAATATTTTCAATAAAAAAAATAAAAAAATATTTCAGTCTAAAATAATTATTTTTAAATATAATTATGTTAAAAAGCTTCAAACCACACTAGAGAAGCCAAGACCACACTAAACGGGAGGAAAAGAAAAAAGTTCCCAAAAAACTGCATCTATATTAATACCACACTGCGGTACTAGTTCCCTAAAACTCCGCACGGAGCGTACACGCTGCGTATCGGCTGTTAAACGATTCCAAGCACGGATTGCACGAAGAAAGTAAGAATCCTCCATGATTGAAGAGCGAAAACTAGGTATCAGCAAGTCAGAGCGCCTTGGGGAGTTCAAAAAATCAATTTTTCATGTAAGTAACCAGGATTTTTTGACGTAATAATTTAGTAAAGGGATGTCACAAGCCTACGCAATAAAAACTTCTCCAACGTACAGCCCAGCAGATGGTTACTATATCCAGACACATGAACAAATCTCCTCAAACGAAATATGAATCTTATACAATCATTAAAAGCCACCTTGACTTTCCTTGACAAGGTAGAACAAAGACGCGGGAGAAGTAGGCTTCCATTAATAAAGTAGGGCAGTAGCAACAATTTCACAAGCAACGAGCGCGTGTCCGACAACAAAGGTAGCAGATGACAACCATAGCCGTCGAAGCCCACGATAAATCTTACCTATCACATCAGTTATATGGTCACAACATGTCATTCTAGCGTTGAGGAATACACCAAGACTTTTTACCCGACTATCAAATGGGAGCATTGTGTTATTCAGAAAAACAGGAGGGATATGAGACACGTCAATGCCCCGACGATAGAATGCAATGCAGTGCGACTTACGGGGTTGTAGAGAAAATGTTAGTCGTTCGGCAATCGTTGTTTCGAATCGGGTGAAGTTGTTCTCCCGTCCAAGCCTCTCAAGCGGTTACAGGAGCTAGAGCGAGAGAATATGGTCAATCTGATTCTCAGTTCTGCCGTCTAGGGAAACTTAGGATATTAGAGAGATGTAAGTAGCTAAGATAAAATAATTTTGTATTATTGGTATAGGTATATAAAAAATCAAATTTATTATATTTTTTTTAGTTATCGTTGCAAAAGTCATGATTACGTTGAGAGAAAAAAATGTAACTTGAGTACAAATTTTTAAGATAAACTTGTAAGTAAAGCCAGTCATTTTGTGGTAATTCTAGTTTTTTAAAAAAAACTGAATATTTAAAATATGTTTGATAGCTTCTAGACATTTCACCCTTTTGCAATAAGTTAAAAATATTTCTCAATTCGGTTTATCTATCCAAACAAGATTTAGTTTATTCCAGCCCAGCATTGATTTCATTTAATTTTGTTTGGATTTCGTTTGATTGAGATTAGGTTTTACGTTTATAGGAAAGCCAATGTAAAGATTGTTTTGAAATTTAACTCTGAAAAAAAAGTACTTATACCGTAGGGACACGTTCTTAAATAAAATGCCACCAGCACACGTTGTTGGACAAATTGTATTTAGACCTTTAAGTCTTTGTCTTAATCCGAAAATATCCGTATCAGCTAATGCATGTTATGTGGGGTAATGCGTAAAAGTGTAAAAGATATTATGTAATGAATGCAGTTTATAAAGTGGAGTAGATTTTAGCAATTGTGGAGTAGGCAGTAAAACAAATTTATTAAAGTAAGAAATGAGCAAATTTACTGCAAAAGGAGTAAAGTGTAAGCATTGCTCAGCACCCTTATGTACTCGTGGAGCATGGCGGCAGGAGATTCCATTCAATTGCAATGGAAGGCTGACTCCAAGATGTCTATATTACTTTGCTTTACAATCCCCAAATTTAGCGTAGTCTGTTCTCAGCAGAAAACAACACGTTATTCCTTGCACCAACCACGGCGCAGATGCCTTACTTTATCCATGTTTCTGTAGATAATTTAGCACTTATGATTTTTCCTGTCTACCTACATCTATTACTTCGCCTTTTTAAATTAGTATAGTATATCCTAAAAATAGAGTAAAACCCCAAGGCATAGATACCTAATCCGTCTTTGCATAGGATAAACGCTAAACTTTCATAATTTGACTGAAAAACCACCAAAGCACCAGGTTTTCTAAAATCAACAAAAACGAATCATTCTAAAATCGTCGCAACAGAAAAAATTCGAAACATCTCAATTTGAAACATATTTGGTTGTTTACACGGTCCATTCAAAAACGCTCGCAATAATTGTGAACGTTAAAATGGGTACAGTGCAGAAAAATTCTAAAAAGGCTGACAAAGTGCCAGGGCGAAGCGAGATATACAACACGGCAGACGACAGGATCAGAAAGGGCAGGGACTAATCTGATTAGCAGCCTTAAAATCCGATTTGAATAGAGTCAAAGGGCGCTTCCCGCCGTTCTGCATGCAAGCGGAAAACTGGTCACCGATGTTCAGTCTTGTTTCTTGCTTTTTATCTATGTAGGTACAAAAAACGTCGATTAAAGTATGTACCAAGTTGGCACAGCAGTGGGCTACTCATGGCTGTGACGAAACTGCCGACAAATTTGTCTCGAGTTTTTTACGCTATCACAGAAGACATGACTAAAACTCTTTAATTCGACGTTTTTTTTAGTCTGACAAAGTCCTAATCCGATTAGGGCTGAATAGTGAACATGTTTAAAAGTTTTTCACTATTAATGCGTTATCCCTGTCTTATTTGTTAGATGTAGAGCGCTCCTAATCACGTTGTTGCATGAATTATGACGGGAGGAAAGATGGCGAAAAGAACTCGCCAGGAAAATTAGAATGGACAGAATCGCGATCTGGCCCTTGCCTTGGTACTACATACTTCGTGGGGAGAACATTTTTGCCTTCGTCCCTTTTTTGTAGTGACATTTGTTCAACAGCGGTCTTAAGCGGCACTGCATGTAGATGTGTTCGTGTTATTATCCTTTTTCAGCTCGCGGCTCTACCATTTGTCCTTAATAAGGATTTTTCTTGTTGACGCTAGTTTAACAGACCGTAAATTTTTCCAGAGGGGATTTTTCCCAAGCGCTCTTATTCATCCCCCTGGAAATAGTATGGTCAAAGCCACGCCCTTTCTGCTATTTTAGCTCGACATCAAATAAAAAAAAATAAATAAAAAAAACTTTCTGCTTGTTCACCAAACAAATCTGCTCTTGTCCTTTTTTCCGCAATTCCTGATCCCTTTTTTCGTGTTGCCTTGCGACAGTATTAGTGTTGTCATTGCTATGTATACTGATACTCATAAGTCCATATCATTTTTTCCCTTCTTAAATTAACAATCGTGACAACATCCTTCGAATTAGGGGTAGCGAAATAAGAAACAATAAAAGCTGGCACATGGACGCGCAAGGTGAGCCCTAGCCTCAGCTTCAGCACAACACTCAGTTCAGGACCCTTTAATCAACACTCCGGCAAATGGAAAGGGACGGATTACCTCTGAAATAAAAGTTTATTTTTGTACATAGCAAAGGTAGGTATCGCTCAGCCTTCTTTTACTTTTTTCACCCTCCTCTTTTCTATGTGAAATCTATCAAAACCAAAGCCAAGCAAAGCTTAGACAGCACACGGCTGTGTACATATTTGCTTACCCCTCTCGTGCGCTCATTCGTTTTCGCTTTGCGCTTCTTTTTCATCCATTTCAACTCGAACCGGTTGCCTTTTTTCTCCTCCGATACATTTCTTTTTCTCTCTTTCTGGGTTTATTATCAAATAAAACATTCCCAATTTCCCATTGAGATTCCATTTGTGTGTGTACGTCCCAACAACCACTAACCAACCCGATAAAAGCATTCTGTTGGTTGCCTGCCTGCATGTGCCCTTTGCCTGGTAAATTGTTCTTTTCCCTCCTGTTTACTGTCATTTCTTTGGCTCCTCCGCCACTGTCATTTCTCGGTTGAATTTGTCAGACGATGTTGTATCCATGTTAGTCTAGTTTTGACTGTTACGCAGGTTGTATCGTGGTGTTTTGTTCGGATGTTGGGGTGGTCGTTACTGATAAGCAAAAGACGTGTGCGAACAATCCCAATCAACTGGAACGGAGGGAGAACGTACATGTAACTGAACGAAATAATTGTGTTTTGTAATAAAAATATTAGTGCTTTCTAAATCGTATTGAATTTGCTTGCAAGTTAGAATTGTCAGAACTTTCGTACTTTTAGTGATTTTCCGACGGTTCTAATGAAGTTTTTACGAGAGATATTGTTCAGTGGTTTCATTCGTTAAAGATTGTTTGTGTTTAAAAAAAGGACTTAACGAACTTTTCCAATGATACGGTACTTGTGATAGTTCGGTGAGACATGGACTTTCGTGATTTTTGTGATTTTAACGTTTCTTTAAGAACTTTACACATTTTATAGTGCATGGTAAATATTTTTCTTGCAATTTTTATCACTTGACGTGAACAAAATATTGGAATAGAGCGGGAATACTTTGACAGTTCTCTGTGTAGGGCTTGCAGTTTTAAGGCAATTTTTGACTGGTCTACCTAATGTATATTTTAGGTCGAAATAAAAATTTCAGGCTAGGAAGAGCGATTCATACGTTGCCACATATAATTTCATGCAAGTAAAAATTTCACAAAAATTGTGAATAATAAAAAACAAAAATTCATTAACCAGAAGGGAATAAACTATAGACGGGAATGTTTTCTTAAAATAATGACATTATTTGACAAGTGAAAGTAAAACGTCAATATTAATTGTGATCAGTTCATGAGTAGGCTATTAGGTACCTATATTTAGTAGGTTGGAACTATAAATTAAATAGTGCAGGATAATATTTCAGACGTCACATTCGCTTTCTTCATTTATTCAGAACAACTTCGTACATAATTCTAACGTTAAAAAATCTGTCTATTTAGAAAATAAAGTTGAGAGAAAACACTTTAGTTAGGAATTGAGAAAACAATTGTTGGGTTCTTTTTTTAAAATCAACAATACTTTCAAAGATTACAAAAATGCCACAAAATCTTGTTTTTGCTTAGTAATAGTTTAAATTATTGGCCTATTATTTACGCTGGGACAGACGATAGCTTTGAAAATCTTAAATTGCTTTTACCTAAGAACAATAATAAACATCGTCTATTTCTGATATCCTTGCAAAATGTTTTTGTGGAAAATCATTAAAAATTGTGTATTGTGGGGACGTCCACGTACTGCACAAAGCGATCGACAAATTTAAAGAATGGTCCTAAAAGATCCCTTTCTGGCCTCCAAAACATTGTAAGGGACTTGAATCTTCAATGGATGCATGGATTTTTTCTCTTGTCGGCTAAGCACCGGTTAAAGATGTGACATTTTACGACTAATTAATTGTTATTAGTGTGTTCTAAAATTGCTTCGATTTTAAATTGGAATTCGCTAAGAATCATTTGGACTAGTCGATCGAAAAATGGGAAACCGTTCTATTAAGCGATGAGACCAAGTTCAATTTAATTTCTCCGGATGAAAATTTTCATGTACGACGGAAGAAAGATTTTCGATTAGGTACATCCGCAACATTGCCGGTGGAGCATGGGGTGGCCAGTTATGGTGTGGGAGTGCTTTGGGGTCACGGCTGTGGTCCTTCACATCAAGTATAAAGAAACATGATAATGTTACTCTATGCTGAGGAGGTATTCAAGCAGGAAAATGACTCAAAACTCTCGTAAAAAAGGGTTTCAAGAAGAGCTAAAGGACCCAGAGTGAGTTAGAAATTGTTTCAATGGAAATAGTTAAGAATTTAATTTCATCCCTACCTCAAAGATGTTGTAACAGAAGTAACTTGTTTGGTACAAATTTTGAAGTAAAATTTTTACCATCGAAATCTGTAACATCCGGCCGGTGTTAGTCTTGCACACTTGGAATAAAATTGTTTCTTATTAACGCACGTGCACGAATAAAATAAAATAAATAATTAACAAAAAATTGTAAAAATAAATTTTCCTGGTTCTATTCCTTGCAGAAAATTTATGTTTAAAGATAAATCATGAATGTTATGCACAATACTGTATGTCGCATAACAAACCATACTTTGTGTTGTTGGTAGGTAGGAACTACGTATACGTATTTAGCATAAATTCAAAAACGAACATAATAACCGGAACAATTTTAATATACCCTATCATAGTCGGTGTTGCCAATGTTTGAGAAGAAGAGCTAAAGGACCGAGAGTAAGTTAGAAATTGTTTCAATGGAAATAATTAAGAATTTAATTTCATCCCTACCTCGAAGATGTTGTAATAGAAGTGACTTGCTTGGTACAAATTTTGAAGTAAAACTTTTTCCATCGAATATCTATAACATCCGGCCGGGGTTAGTCTTGCACACTTGGAATAAAATCCTTGTTAACTGATTTAAATTATCCTCATTCCAATAGGAGATCCGACTTGTATAGAATATAGTAAAAGCAGTCATAGTTTTTCAGCTCACAGTATTTCTTAGAACTTAAAAAAAAAATTGTGTTATTCTGAACAAGAAATTATTCTTAAGTTAATTGAAACAATTGTAACAAAATCCTATAGTGCATTCTGGTAGTGCGAAAAACTAAAGTTCAACATCTCATGTTAGGTTATAAAATCCAAAACTTTGCTTTGACTCATTTACTTTCCTTGCGTTGTTCACTTTTTACAATCGTTACAATTAATAAAAGTAGTAGTCATGGTCCACCGGGAGAAAAGTTGTAGAATTTTTATAGGAAGATTCCGATAAAAAGTACGGGTTTCAATTGTAATCATGTTTTCAGCTACTTTACTTTTTACGGGACAGCACCGTAAAATTTCCTAAAGGATGAGCTCAGAGTATCTGTTCGATTTAAACGCATATTTCGAACATAGAGTTCAACAGACAAGTAAATAAATTAGTTAAATTTTAGCAAAAAAAAGGAATGAGGTAAAAAATGTACACAGTTTGAGATTCGAACTGTAGTCCTCAGTAGCCCGCTCCAATGTCTTCACCGCTATATTAAACTTCACTTTGATTAAAAGAGCTGTCTCTATATAAATTCAGTAATTATTGATACAATAGTTAACAAATTGATTGAAAGTAAATTACTATTAATATTCACTACGAAATTCTGAAATATAGAAAACTAAACTTTGCGACGCAAACGTTACTTTCTTTTGAAAATTAAGAAGTATTTGTACGGTTAAAAGATAAATAAATTTTCTTTTTAAATTGTAAATGGTAGGTTGGTACAGGAAAATAATTATGATTTAGAAAAGATTTGTAGTTTTTACAATGATAAACACAGGATATCCTGCATGAAATAAATATCGTCTTAAATAGGAATTAAATTTGTAGGATAACGCTGTCTATCGCGAATTAAATTGCATATAATGTAAACTTAAAATGTTGCCATACAATATATCGGGATTGAGGAACAAAAATATGACTTCTTTTATGAAACACACATTACTTCTTCCTTTGTGTATTTCAACATTACTAAGGAATATTTTAACGATTTTAACAAATACTTTGGTGGATATACTCTCCATTGGGAAAGTTCAACAAGATCTTCAAATTTCGGTAGATCGAGGGTGGTTGCTTGGTCGGAATTGAATCTGAACTTGTTAGAGATAGTTTAGCAAATTTTTTCATTATAAATAATAAACTATTTGCTAGGAAAATGAACTCAAAGGATTACGTTCATTTCCAACTGAAGCTTATTTCAATGAACTTATTATATAAGGTGATATGAAAGCAAGGATAAGAGAATTGCAGTATCTCTCACCTTCTATCATACACGTATCTAATCGAAAAGCGCAAATCAAAAGATAAAATTATTAATCATAAAGGCTGCAAGCTGCCCGAATGTTTCACAGATCTATAGATCTTAAGGTGTTAAATGGGCGGGTAGAGATTTAGAGGGAGCGATAATATTTGTTAGTAGCAATGGGAGCTCGGTAATAGACTAGCCCTGTTTCGTTTTTCCAGCTGTAGCTAATTTTACTGTGCTGAAGGAGAGCTTTTCAGATCACCTTCCTCTTAGAAATAATTCGACAGTTAATCTAAATGCTTCGGAAATGAAACTGTTGCCCAAACTACTCTGGTAAAAGCAACACCTGACAAGTTATAAGCGAAAATTAAAGACTTATGCTTACAATAAGCGTACTAATTATGAGAATAATCAAATTGCGATTGACCAAATTGATAAATGGGATCAGGGCCTTAAAAAGTATAGTGTTTCAGCAAAATTGCTATGATAGTCAGTGTTATAAACCAAGGAATCATTTTTTTAAGTGGCTAAGCATTTATAGAAAAACGCCACAGTCTATACTTAAAGTACATAGTTAGAACCCCATAAGACTTATTAAACTCTATGTATAACAGAAAAAAACTTACTATGAGTCAATTGCTCACAACTTGGAGCGGGTGAAAGATGCTAAGGATTGGTTGGTTATTCTCACAGAACTTCAAGGAAGAGAGGCTTTCAAGCTATTCTCAATCCTCCTACATAGGTACGTGGATCATCTTTTTAAGCTGTACTTTACATTTAAAATCCGTTCTTGGATGGTGATACTGAAATCAATGAGCTCTTAACGGTGACATCAAGGACTAAACACATTAAAGCACTGAGATTGGACAGGGTGCCGCATGATTTTTTTTTTAAATTCTTCTGTTTACTTTCTACCAGTGCTCTTAAGTATTGTTAATAATATTTTCAATATTTCAGACGCGCCTAAAAGTTTTACAAAATCAATTATTTTTCACTTATTTACAAAAGGCAATCCGAACATGGTCGAAAACTACAAGGGGTTATGCTTCGCGGATGCTGTGTTGTGTTGTACATCTCTTATCAGGCTTGTTGAATGGGACCGAAGTAGAAGCGTACTCAGTTAGAGTCGGGCAGGATTTCGCAAAAATTACTTTTTGGTACTGCAGGCAGAATTTGTAGGTTTCCATTGAATTGCGACAAAATTAATTACTTCACAAATACAACGAATTGACTGAACAAATTTTCAAAAAAAAATTTCTTGTAAAAACTTTTTTGGAAGATGTCTCGCTAAGTTTATATGAGGTGAATGATATCGTTCAATTCCAATGAAAATCTATAAACGACAAAATCAATGACTTCACGAATAAAGGGACTTATGAAACGGTTAGTTTATAAAATATTAAAGTAATTTAGTTTAACCCTAATGTCGCACAAAATAGCGAAATCGCATTCTATTTATTCTTGTGATTTCGGAGAACATTTCGGTGTTGCGTTTTTTGAGCATCTGAATGCGTTGAAAGTTGAATCGTTATTATAAGGAAACGTTTATGCTTCTACGAAACACTTTTTCTATATAGTTATCTTAGTAAGATTTCTTTTAAGATACAAAACAAAAGAAAAACATTTGGCAGGGCAAATTTGCGTTTTCTATGAAATATATAATAATATATTAAATGTTAACGACGCATTGTATATGTTTCTATGTTTGATGATAGCCGATAACTCAAAACCTGGTAGACTGATTTTGATGAAACCTCTGTTACTTTGGAATATCAAAAGTGCTCTCAAGTACATATCAGGGTCCGTCGAGCTGTGCCTCAGTTTCAATGAACTCGAATAATTTCTATGCCAAAATAATGTGTTATTTTGTGACCAAAATTTTGATAATTTTTTAAACCATCGAAAATGTTCGATTTGCACCCCGATCATAGTTTGAAAACTGAGTGTTGTACAATGTTGTACTCTCTTATGTTGCACTAGGTAACAATATAAATATTAATAAGTGATATTTATGTACTTGCCAAAAAAATTTATAAAAAATGTTATGATCGACTTGTTTTAGATTTTGAATTATTGCAAGAGATTCCACAGAAATAAGCGGCTCAAACTTAAATTTTTCAGTACTAACCAATTTTCTTCTCGTTAATTTGCGGTGCGGTGATGTGTAAAAGAAATGGATATATCTAGACGCAGTTAAACTGGCAAAATATCATGTGCTTGGTCAAACTTAAAGGTATTGACAAAATTTTACGTAGGTACATTGCAACGGTTACGAGACCACAAAAATTCAAAGAACTGGTAAACAAATTTGTTCATCTATCTAAAGGAATGACTTAAAAGAAAATTTCCATTTGGGATCATCTGGGGAGTCGGATGACTTCATTTGGATGGTTAAAAACTAAGGGATATGGAGACGCAGGGAAAGAGGTGAAAAATATCATACTTTTCAATTTCGGTGTTAAATAAAAATTATATTTCATCGCTTTAAAAATATTTCGTCCTCGATTTTGATATTCCTCTGTACTCATTCTTCTGCAAAATTTATTTCTTGTTTTCTGTTACCTAAAAGACGGCTTATTAAGAAAACTACACAGAAAGAGTATTTCCTAGAACTATAAAATTTTTCTTATAAAAATGTTTCAACGCATTGAGATATTCAAAAACCACGACACAATGTCCTCTGATATTACGAGAGTAAACAGAATACGTTTTCGATGTTTTTCACGACTTTAGCTTTAAACTAAATCACTTTAATATTTTTTTATAAACTGACTATTTCATAAGTCCACCAGAAATATTTTTTGTTGAGTGTTTATTTACTGTACAAGTTTTGAATAGTCGATATTAGTTTCTCGAATCAGAAAATACCACATGGGTGAAACGTATGAAGCGAATTCGGTGTTACAACTCCTACCAAGCATATCTTCGGAATATTTGTAAATTTTTCCCTAACAAGTTTTTGACCTATTTTTCATTCGCCATTGAGTAAAATTTTTCTGCCAAACACTTTTTAAATGGTAGAAAATACCCACATCTAATGGCTGTGATCAAAGTGTGACATTACGATTGCAAAGTTTTGAATAATAAAAGTTTATTTGAGAAGGACAGACATCTATAAAAAATATTACACGACGGAAATGGAATTTTATTAGTTCTATAATCCATGAATGGAAACTTTGACCATATAATCATAAAAAGTTTCACTGGACATCCAACCTGACTCAGTGCGTCCAATACCACATTTTCGGTGGTATTAATTTTCTATAGGGAAAGATGACCATGGGTGGCGGCATGACAGTATCAGCCCTCGCTGTGAATCAATTGGTCTTCTCATCATTGACAGCGCGTGAATATACTTTTTTCGACCCTTTTCTTTCTCATTGCTGTTGAAAATTTGACTTGAGTGCTTCAAGGCTTATACGTCATTGGTAGAGTAAGTGTATCGTGTTGTTCAAAAAGTTATTCCGTACCTCAGAGCAAAAGGGTATTAAGTCACAAAATATAAATTTTACAGGAGAGCTTAAAATACAATAATTTATTGTGTTGTACAGGCTACAAAACAAGCAGAAATAAATTATTATTTCTACTTGTTTTGTAGCCTGTATAAATTCGTAATTTAAACTTGTTAGATTACTTATTTATATGAATAATGATGAAAAAAAACAAAAAACTGGAAAATTTAAATGTTGGACTTAATACGCTTTTGCTCTGAGGTACGGTATTTGAAATCAGTTGTTGGAGCTTCGAAACCATTTTTAAAAATGAATCACAAAAGTTAAGTTCCAAATTATTTTAATTAAATTTTTACACTTTGTTTTCTTAAAATCTAATCCGACGCGTTCCGCCTTGCTATGGCATCCTCAGGGAGAGACTACACTAAGTAAAGTCTAGCAGTTCATATTAATCTCAAACACAACATCCATTAACGGGCTTATCTATGTGGTCATTGAGCAAGTATTTATTTAATTGTTTAGTTTTCTTAATTTCATAAATTTAAAATTTATCTAACGTGTCTCCTCCCTCCAAGTAATGAAGAACGTTAATTTTATTTAAATTTGTGTTATGTTTCCCACTAAGTATCGTGTTGGTTTCATCCTGGAGGTCACAGGTTCGAATTCTATCGGCGACGATCCAGGGACAAAAAGTTGTTAAAAAGTAGTTTTTGGCTAATCCCTAAAAAATATATGCAATTCTTAACTCCTAGGTAGAAAGAAGAAGGTTCATATATATTGTTAAATAGGTTTTATTTAAGCACTTATTCCTTAGTTTCAGTTATTGTAATAAACTGAAATGTTATAGACTTGGTCGCATTTGAACTGCTGGAATTCTTATCATACAACCAGTAGGTGCAAACCAGCTAAAACATGTCCTAATTGCTGACCGTTTTAGGATAGTTAAAATAAAATTACAAAATCTATAAATGATTTCGTTCACATTTAAAGTAAATTGTGTCTGTTTGTATTCAAGGTTATGAAGGCAAAGTAGAACATTATATTTAATACAATTACGTAAGGAACAGTGTCCCTATAAGCTGAAACGTAATGAAATATTCTTAATTTATAAATACACTTAATCATGTAGTTGAATGCTACATTCAGATTGCCCACCGAGTTAGAATCAAGACCGCAATACACTGTAGCTCCTTACGCAATTAGTGGAATAAGCACTTGACACCCAAAGATTTCGTAGTCTACCATATATTTTTGTAATGATTGAATTAATACGAGTATACTAGGTGACCATGTTAACATAAGAAATTACTATAGTGTCTATCAGTATTTGAGGGAAACAGGTTGTGTCAAGTTCGGATTTATATATAACTATACTTTGAGATTTAAATGGATTTAATTTAAGACAATTCGATGCTGCCCATATGCTTATTTGTAACAGATGGTCAATAAAACGCTTAACTGCATCATCAATTAAACCGAGATATTTAGATAGATACAGCTGAACATTATCAGCGTAGATGTGTAATTGACAATTTATAACATTAGAGAAAATGATGTTTAATAAAAAGCGCAAATAAGAGCGGCCCAACGTGGAACCTTGGGGACGCCTTATTTGACATCAAGACAATCTGACACTTTCCCATCGTATAAGACAAATTTTCAGTGGAAAAAAAAGATAGCTTTTAATAATCTACATGTGACGAACTAAAATTTAAATTAGAGCTCAGTATATGAATTAAAATATGGCGATTCACAGTATCAAATACTTTACTGAAGCCCAATAAAGTTAGTATGGTGAATTTGTCCTTGGCATTGTAGCTGATGCTTTCTGAATGTATTTAACACATCTTTCAATTTCATAAGGATAAACTTAATGATCTTTGATTATGAGTAACCGCACTTGCTGGTGTGTTGCTCATAGCTTCCCGACCAAAAAAACAAAAACAAATTTTTAGAATTCCTAATAACTATCAATTTTTGACACTGTTAAAACATATATATGTCCAAAAAAGAAAAACACGTAAAGTATAAATCTCAATGCGTCAAAGTTTCTTCAGCTGCTGGACGCCCTCGGGAGAAATGTTAACTTTTGGTGCTGCTGTTGATAACGAGCCAAAGGAGCTTAACTTTTCTTTATTAGAAACAACGCCGATCCTGTTATGAAATTTTTGTATTTCTTACGTAACTCGAGTTTAGAAACAGTTTGTTTTAATTTTTATTTTGAAAATGCACTTGCATTTTCTGCATTGTTGTGAGTAAACTTTGTTAGATGGAACAGCAGCTTAGCGACGTGGGTCCGAATCCGCAAGACCCTGACTCCAAAGGAATTGCGATCTAGATAATATTGCTTGCCTTGATATTTGTCGGTTTTGCTATAAGGGGTCATTCCTGTCTATACACGGAGCGAAAAATTATACCATTATCCCGGTAAAAATTATGGTTCTCAACTGTAATCGATGAAACTCGAATATTTGTTCGGTTTCAAAGGACATTCCGACCAAAGAATTGAAAAGGTTTCACAGTAACCAAATATATTCAACTTTAGAAATAATAATGTACACAGACTGAAATTTGAACCATCGTCTTCAGCAGCACGCTCCAACGTTTTCACTACTAAGTCAAACTCTTTAAAGGCGCTGTGTGTTATTAACACTTGCAATAGCTAGCAAATTGATTGAAAGTAAATAAATATTAATATTCATATTCAGAAATATATAAAACTAAGTTCAATTGAAATTCAGGAACACAGAAAACTCAACACAACGAAGAAAATGATTTGAAGGTTGTTTCATTTCACATTAATTCTAGGGAATTACGGCGAAGAACCGTAATATTTGACGGCTATTTCGGGAAAAATTGTTTATTAGGCGGTAAATTATTCCTAAATCACACAGTAAGTGTTACGAGTCACGTAAATTGTACGTTGCTGTTTCGTAAAAATCACATGTGAACAAATTACTGGAAGGATCGTAAATTTTATGTGCTTTTTAATTCCATTCTTTGCAATAGATAAATAGCTAAAACCAGAAATTACGCAGGGTTTTGTCACGATTTACTTAATTTTTTTACGTTTTTATATTTTGTTCGCTCCATTTTCCTGGAGTCCTGTGTGGGTTCCAATCTAGAGCCTTTTGACCGATATTGTTTGGCTATCATGTGTTTACCGATAAGTGAATGGGTCATTACTTAGTAATTACTCCCACCCAGCGGATTTTCGGGATGCATCATAGGCACCTGCGATTAACGGTTGTAGTTCAAAAGATCACTACAGCGGTACAGCGGTATAAGATCTTACATTTAATTCAAAGATGCGGAGTTTCGCTTTCCTCGAGATATGGTTGTTGCGCCATATCTCAGTAAATTAAGATGTTTTCCAGTCTAAATGGCTGATTCCCAAACAATTGTTATTTTACCTTAATAAAAATGTATTACCTATAATTAAAAAAATATATATAGGTATTGCAGAAAAATGTTTTTTTAGGAATGTTAAATATTGCCCTGCAATACTATTTTCAGGATTCGTATATATATATTCGCTCTATCCGCTTTCCCTTAATATAAATTACTTCCTGTCCACTAGAGACCAAAATCAGACGGTCAGTTTTTGTAGCAGTAATCCTTAGCCTTGCATTCAGTCCCTCGTATATTTGTGCTACTATCTCTCCGTTAAATGGTAGACCTACGAGTACACCGCCAACATAGGCCAAGTTTTCATCTAATCCCTAGCACATTACGTTAGTAATGAGAATTAAGAATAGTAGATAATGCATGTCAAAAGTTTTATATTGTAAAGGACCTGATATTTATTGATCGCGGCTGTACAAACTGTTACGAAAGCCAGCGTGTTTATCGTTGAAGGTAAGCTCAATTGTTTACCTGATTCGCGTTAAGGTGACTTCGGAGGTTAGTTTAGAAGACAGTTTCTTCGCAAAAAGTTACAACTAGGCGCATTTTTTCGAAATCCTTACATTCCATGGGATCTTAATCTTGTTATCCACGGATACATGGTCACAGTCGGCTGTGCTTAGGGCTTTGTTGAAGAGTTCCAAAGATAATATCTTTAAGGCTTTGTTAAAATATCCTTTCAGTCTTCGCACCAAATGTTTCTTGTTACATGTAGAAATTTTGTTGTAATCACAAGATTACAAAAAATAAATATTCATAGGTTGCTTTTTCTGCTTCTCTTCTTGCGTCAATATTTTATGCGAAAAGTGAGATTGGTCTCGAGATCATTCTTACTGTTTCATATAAAATATTGATTCAAAATGTTTGCTGTTTTTTTATTGCATAAGGGCAGTTGTCTCGAATATGGTGAAGTTTTTCCCCACAGCTTCCGGGAACTAGAGAATAGATTCCCTCCAAGCCAATATATGTATGCTAGTTTGCGTGGTTTTAGCGGGGAAGTTTGTTTTCACAATCTATAAAAATTAAAAAGTATTTACGTCGTTACTTCCGCACTGTAAGATCTTTAAGAGGTTTAGATAGCATTGCTTGTCCATTAAAAATACGATTGTCGAACCATAAAATTCATTTCATCCCCAGTAAGGATTGTTTTATCCTAATAGTAGTCAATTCTTTTTTAAATATTCACCAAGATTCACTAGATAAAAACATTTGTTAAAGCTGAGAACCGTTGTTAAGCTTCCGTAGCCACTTGGAACAATTATGGCTTTGGTCTTTTCGTCCGTTCGTCAGTCAAAGCTTTCCCATGTTCTCATTTGTATACCTATTAATATGGAATTTGGTAAAAACACATGATGAGATTTTTGGAAAAAAATATTTTTGAACCCTATTAAATTAAAGATAGTTTATGAAAATTTTAGAAATAACCTACAGGCTCTTAGCCAATTTGTTCTTAATGAACACATTTACATTTTCGTAAAACTCTCTCCAGCTTCTAAATTTGGCCTTTCCTCTCAGTATTTTTCTGTCACAGCTGTAAGGGAGTTGTGCTGTACTAATAGTAGGATTTCTTTTAATTTTTTTTATAAGACACCTTTCATCTCTACTTGTAAAATATTTGTTTTGTACTCATTCTTTTTTTGTGGTGAAATGCTTATTTAAAAGAAAATTTATTATCTTCACAATCGATTTTATGATATTAAACTACTTTCAATTTTATTATAAGAAGGATCATAAGAACTCTATTTTAAACAACTTACGTTTCATAAAATTGAAGATTTTTCGAGCATTCTTATTTTATGATTGTACATTTAGTATATGTATAGCATGCTACTTTATTAGAGAGTTGGCTCCAACATTGCTACATACACTAACTATGTCCTAAACTCAATTTTATTTTACTTTACTAATTGTTAACACGTTTTCCAGAACGTAAACAATTACCGTGGTGTATTTCAATTCTAAAGCATTATCACGACAGACTTCACAACTTGTGTCTATAATTTCCAAACTATCACAAATCACTCGAGCTGAAATCTAATTTACTCCTATAAAATAGTGTCTAGAAAAATAAAATATGTCGTGAAAACAGTTTTAACGCCATCGTATTCGTGTAATTGTCCAGTTTTCTTTACCACACCTAAGCCATACCTACCTTAAGTTTATTAACAATAAGCCAAACCCCCTTCAAAAGCACTAGATAAATCGGCTCACAGCAACACCTTTTTGTTTACGGAGTGAAACCATTTGTGCACCTTGAGAAATATCCAAGAGCCATTAATTGATTATGGACATACCTGGTTAGCTGATTGCATCAAATCTGTGTAACTTTAGCTCCAGCTTGCCGGGTTTCATAGCACCACGTACAAGATTTTGTACCTTTTGTACCATTACCTATCCACCAGCCAGTGTTCCTCCGATATTTACTCGACTGGAAATCACTCATTCGATGAGATTTCTTGTTGGACAAACACAGATTTGATTGAGTCCCCTCAATTCTGTCTCATTGAAATCTGAAATGAAGGCAGAGGAAAAATCAACTCAGCAGATACGAAACATGTTTGGGCGGCCTCGGATTTTTGATGTTAAACAACAGCGTGCAAAGGTAAACGGCGAGTATTTGGCTTCGTATCACGAGGGCCGCATAAGATTTTGTAATAGCTGAGGCGCGGGTTTACCAGTGACACGTTATTTCACTATCCGGCACTGATAAAATCGAACCTGATATCGCACTTCGCTGTTACTCATAAGTGTTCAAGTCAAACTTGTCAATTTGAACATGTTCGTCGGTGCTTTTGATCCAGACAATAATTTTAAGTTCGTTGAATTTTTTTATCTATTTTTGTTGCTTTTGATGGGTTCCAATCAGTCTCATAGTATAATTGTTTATCTTTTACAGAACACCGTTTCATCGAGTCCGCCATCACCGCCCGCTGTCGTACCAGTTACAATGGCTGTAACTTCGACCGTACCACCTGGAGCCCGAAGTGCTTCGCCATGTACAGCGCCCTATGGGCAACCAAACTCGAGATGTTGTGATACAGGACGAACTATTTTCACAGATCCAGTGACCGGACAGTCGCTGTGTTCGTGTCAGTATGATCTCCTGAACTATCCCAGACTGGCAGCTGGTGCTGGCATCGTGGCTACTGGACCCGGCGGTGTGCCTTTAGGTGTATATCCAGAAGGAATGGCTGCTTATCTCTCGGGCATGGGAGCTGAACAGCCTCCCTTCTACCCCAGTCCGGTAAGTACCATAATTCATACTTGAAAGACATTTAGTTTTAAGTGCATGCCAATTAAGAATGCCAATAGTCGGCAATAACCACTTCCTGAGCGAGAACTGTTCAATCACTGCGTTCACGTCATTATGACGACTTAATGACGTCTTTAATCCGCTGTTCATTCATAACTGCGTAAACCGAGAAAACGGTATATAAAACGGCAAAAATATGAGGAGGAATTTGTTCAGCTGGCCACCATCGTCGATAATGTGTGCACCCATTAATCCTTCCTGTGCCTTTGACTTTTGTACTTGGATCATGTAACCGCGCAATGCGCATTGCATTTATTCGCCAAGTCGTGCCTAAAGGCCTTGTTTTGTCTTGCTTCGAGCAAGGCGGTCAACCTGAGCCTCTCCGAGCCCCGGGACTCCAATTCAAAACTCCCGGTGGAGCCACTAAAGGAGAAACAAAGTGGAATGTCAAAATCTTGCGACATAAATAGCATAAGGATAAGGTCTGCCAGCGGACAATCCCCGAGACCAAAGAATGATAAAAGACACAAAATAAACACAAAGTGTCCACAGAAAAAGAATTTACTAAAGATGACAACAGATATAAATCGTCAGGGGATATGATGTTAGCTTTGATGTCATATTTTATGCTCAGCTCGACAAATGGATAGACCTTCAAGGGTGGTCAACATTGTTCGCTTGGATTATGTTTATAAACGCTTTTTTCGCCTTTTTTTCTCTCTTCTGAATGGTGAAAAAGTGAAGGAGATAACAACTGAATAGCGCACGCGTGAGATTCAATGTCTTTTGTAAGCTAATTGGCAGACATTTGTACATATAATAATTCAATGGGCCACACAATCTGCAAAATTTCATGTAGGCAGTAATAGTAATCCTTTGCAGAAATTTCTAAACGAGAATGTAGTACGAATACGTAATTTTCCGACTCATGGATTTTACATTTAGCTGCTTGAGCTTATAAAAGGGATATGAACGAAATTGTACATTATACAAAGAGAGAAAAGTCCAGGAAAATTACATTTCTACTCGCAGTAGTGGTGTTGCAAGTAATACATTCTGTCAAAATTTGAGCAGCGGCACTATCAACTTTACGATACTACCAGTAATTTTTAATGTGTTCATAGGCAACCTTTACGCAACACCACCGTTAATTGTTTTCACTCATAAAATATTTGTGTTTAAGGAAAATTGACCGCGTACATACAATTTTTCCCGGAATAACCAGCAAATTTTACAAGTCTCCATCGAAATTTTCACAGTCTCTTCGCTGATACTCGGGGCTCATTGTTCACTAAATGTTACGGCACTGTTCCGGATAAATTAAGGTAGCTGATATTTTCAACACGATTATAGTTGAAAACCGCAATTTTTACCGAAAAAAATGTAAAAAAACACGGTTTAATGCCTGTCCGAAAAAATATTAGTATTAGTAAGGTTATTGGATAAGAATTCTCCAAAACGGCATCCAGTTTGTCGTTTCTGTTAAGAGTACTATACACAACAAAACCTATACAATACTATGAACCCTTTATATTGTTTCGACCCTTTTTACTGGTCGAATTGTCAGTTGGCTAAAACAAGAGCTTTGTTTATTTTGATTTGTGTATTGACGCCGATTCTTCCTGGAAAATGCAATGTTTTTTTTTCGCGACAAATTTTCGCTTCAGGGCTCTACTATTGTACATTTGTCACTTAAGCAATCTTTTCGCTAATATTGCTCTTATTATTAAATTTTAAGCTGTTGTTTGTTTTAAGATAGCCATGAAGCATATTTTAATAATACGTGGCATGTTTGGTGAGGTTTTCCAGACCATTACTATTTGCGCGCGGAGTAGATTTTGGCGACTACTTTACTGAATGCTTGTTTTTATGCTAGTTTTGCTAAATACAGTGTATAGCGCAGAATTTTTATCAAAAAATTTGAATCATTGACAGTCCACTGCTGGTTTCTGCTGAATATAAATGACGCTATAAATAACTAATGAAAGCTATAGAATAATGTCTGTTGATTCGAAATCTACGCTAAGATTCCGATTTACCCACAATCTTTGTTAACAAATCAGTTGTAGTTTTTTTGTTGTTCATAGTCCATAAGATCTTACATATAAAACTGTTGTAGAATATGTTATACCTTATGGCACGAATTTGTATGTAATTAGAGAAAAATCAATGCAGAATTTGATTGAGCCCACAGTAGATAACGTTTAATTTTCCCAAAATGCGTAGCGCGGTTATCCCTATTCAACAAAAGTTTGGAAACCTAAAAAATAAAATAAATATTATATAATAACAATAATTAATAAAATTTACCAACTATGAATAAATTAATCGACATACCTGTATAAAATAATGGACAGTTAATCATGGTATACATGAAATTCATTCCAAATTAGTATCAATTAAAAATTAGCTTTGATTGCGTGATTATTAATCGGCTGCATTCGCCAGTCATATCGATGCACTTAAGTGGCAGCCATTTTTATCCCTCCTTAATAAATGAATCTATTTCTGCATAATTGCTTTAATTATCATTCTAATAACCTGTAGATAGTTTTATTTGTTAAGTCAAATTTAGAAAACTTACACAGAAGCTAACGGTCCATTCATAGACGTAGCGCCTTAGTTGCTTGCGCATGCCTGAATTTTGAGAGATTAAAGCCGCTATAAGAAACTATGGATTTGCCGAACGAACAGTGAGTTTGTAAAAGCATTCCTCAAAAGTGAATAATAAAAATATTGCTTCTTTTCGTAATCTGTTTTGAGCAGATAATCATAAGTCGCACTGTGGTTGCGGTTCTACCTGGACAAAATTCGTATTCCTGTTAAATAATAAGACAAGCGGACAAAAAGTCATGCTCGGGGGTTTTCAAGGTTGTTGATTTCAAAGCTGTATTCGGATATCAATAATTCAAGATGGCGGATCCAATATGACGGACAGGTTTAAAAAAAATTTTCCTTAAGGAACAAACAGTGTTATTCGGGGAGTTTCAATTGTGCTGATTACATATTATAATGTGGTAATTGCCGAAACACCTTTAAAATACTCCAAAATTTATTTTGGTTATATTTAAATGATTTTAAATACAACTCGTGCAGCGGCAGCTTTAGGATTAATAAATATGTAATTCAAGTTCGTTTCCTAAACTTATAATCCTAATTTTTCCGCAGTTACTTTAGAAAATGTTAACAAACTAATTTAAAAGAAACAGCGGTGACAGCATGAGCTTTAAATCCTACTCATAACAATATGGTTGTTAAGGTTTAACTTAAGAGGCATTGAAATAGTGAATAACTCTATAAATGACCAATATAACTCCGATTTTATATGAAGAAAATCAACGGATAATGCTGATAATGGTCAAACTTAATGATATTTTAGTTTTTGGGATTTTGGCTAGTTTTTTTTTTTAATTTCGGCCACTGTGCGCCGGTGAGTTTCGAACCTGTGACGAAATATTTTCTCTTCTACTTATTTTTCTTGGGCATGCTCGGCATATTTAATTTATTTGGCTTACTACATTTATGGTCGAAATTGTTTAAGATAATAAATAGATTCCAAGTGCACGAAATACGCTACGTCATTGCCACCTAAATCGAAGACTAAAACTTTTCAATTAAACGAACACTATTCCGTGGAGAATTTACTAATTGTGTGGGAGAAATAAAAAGGAGATCAATTGCCCTAACTGATGATAAACTTATATTATGTATTATATCCAACAAAATTAATTTACTTATTCATATACGTAGAAACACTTTAGCATTTAGAGAAATTGAAAAGGGGCTTTCGTGAGTTTTTTCAGTGTCTCGTTTCTGAATTAAAATTGGCTTCCAAAGCACATTCGTGACCACATGAACCCACTGCCGAACAAAATTTCTAAATAGATTTCCTGAAATAACCTCTAAAACGAGCCTGAACCAAATTGGTAAGAATTTGGGAAACAAAAGAACCGTAGAGAAACAAATGAAACATTTTATGCAAAATGAATCCCATACAAGGGGTCGATGTTTGGACACACATACAAAGAGATCAAATGGGTTCAAAACGCATAGAAATTTAACATTGTATAACGGAAAGGGATGTGAGTTCATGAAGTGAGCGATTTTGGATAAAATGTTACTTTTAGCATCCCATGTGGCATGTTTTCCAGTTCGAAGATTTTCTTTTTTAGCTTGTTGCTTTGGTTGTTGTGTTGCTCTACTCGAAAAGTCGAAGTGAACATGGGAAAATCTGGTAGATAGACGTGTACGCTTGTGTCACAGCTATGCTGGTACTGGGAAAATATGTCTATCTACAACGGACCCAGTTATATTGTGTCCTAAATACGAGAAAATACCCCAAAGCCATTTGCACCGACATCCCTTTTCGATGGGGCTAGACTCTGCTGTTATCCCACCCCAAACCCCTTTGCCATGCTGTGCGGTTAGTAGATTTGATTGTGCCGAGGTTTTCCAGGGTTTATCCCTGTTTCAAACTAACCTAACACATGTATGGGTTGTTGGAGCTATGATGACGCTAATGCTGCACAGCATTCTAGCGATATACGTGCAGGGATGTATAGATGTCGAATAGTGCACTATAAAACATTGAACGAGTCCAAAGTCCCTCAAGGGATTCCCTTCGACGGAAGCAAAAGTGTGATATCTTCTCTTGCAAAATCCACAGCATCCAAATGAAGATTTCATGCGGTGTGAATAGTTACACTAGTCGGAGACACGACCAGAAAATAGCGTTATATTTAGTTTGGTTTGATCTTGGCTATACTCATAAGAGCGGAAAGCCCACCCCATCCAATCTCTATGTGACAGCCAGAATAAGGAAAAGGAGGAAATGAACGGGTTTCTATTCTCGGGCTTTACAGTTTCAGTTATGGTATCCTATGGAATTGGTCTTATCCCCCAAATGACATGTTTTAAGAGGTGACACTGGTTTATGTAAAACACACAACACCCGTGTCGGTTGCACCATACTGTCCTTCCTACTGTACTACATCAGGCTTCGTACCCAGAATGACATCGAATGAGTCAAAAATTTGTGACTACATGGCATAGGTCGGCAATGGAGTCTGAGGACGTTTTAGTAGCTTATCATGTACCAACGAAATGAAGTTAAATGAGGACACATGTACTGCTTGCTGTGTAGCTTCTGGCTAGAAGAGGGTTGTATATGTCCATTTTGGCTGTTGCAAATGTGGTTAATCTCATGGCCGGGAGCGCATTGTGTAATTAAATCAAATTGCATTGGTTCTGATACTAATTTCCTTCTTGCGCATAAACACAAGCCGTAATTATCTATAAAAAATTTAAAAGAGTGATAGAAGTAAATAAAATCCTAATTTGAACACTTTCTCGGTTTTTAAACTGTGTTATCCAAAACTTAAAACTGAATTTCCAAAAAATGTCTTCATAACTTTAATTAAAAAACTGCTTAAATCAAACTAAAGTTTTGAAATATAATTTACTTGTAAACTAAACAAATCAAATAAAATTGGCCATTGTTATTGGAAAGCGGTCGAGTTGAGAAATGTCGGAAATGTATTTATAGGTTGTATTGGATTGGAAATTTTAGTAAATTTTCTAATACTCCTATGGAAAGCTATAATATGTGATTGTAAAAATATATGTCAAGTATATAGGTTTATAAATATTATTTTTTACCTAAAATATGGTTTTATTATGAGGACTATCACAATTGATAGAAAGATTTATTAACCCATTTAAAACCCTCTTTTTCGTTGTTTTTGTTATGCGTATGTTTATTTTGTTGAAATACTTTTCAAACTAACTAAAAAATACAAAAATAAATCGGATTTCATTATTAGTTAAATTAGATTTATATGGTGCTGGGAAACGAACCAATGATAATTTAAAGTATAGTGGACGTAATTTCGTATTTTTTGTTTATGTTTTAATTGTTTATATTCTATAAAAATAAAAAGCTTATTTAAATTTCAAAATAATAAAATAACAAAGTTCCATTAAAAACTAACCGTCTTGGATTTTTCCATAAAACCATTCATAAATTCCTGTTTGTTTTCAAAGACCTATTTTCTGTAGACGCTGAGCATACAGAGACCATTCAGTGAGGGAATTCCAATTTATAACATTGTTTTTCCTTATCTATACATATATAGTAAAATCGTAGGGAGACCGCACCGCGTTTAATAGATATTCCTAATTGGTTAAAAAATTGTATTTGCTATTACGCTCATAATTCAAATGACCGTATATCGCGAATGGGAACCAAAAATGAGAAACAAGACTGTTGGTCGATGCCTTTGTTGTTTAAAGAAGCAATTCGAGGCAATTAATTGTCATTGTATATTTCATGAAATCTATTTCTTCAAAAAATTGAATTTGAATTGTTGTTACCCAGGGGGTGGGGTGGGGACGGTTGGGAGGGTGATAAGTTTAGGAGAGCCGCACGACCACCATGCCATGGGCCCCGGGTTCGAGACCAGTTCTCCCCGTGAGCTTTTATTAAGAAGTTCAAATAAGCCACTCTGCCTCTGGGCTGTTGTCTAGTTCGCAGCAATGCAAAAACAAGACTTAAGTTTCCTCACTTACCTTACCCTAATTCCCTTCCGGCCAAAACCATGCTAATGCATCAAAGAGTTGTCCCCTAGGATTTGGGCACATCGTATAAAAAAGAAAACAAAAGTGTTCACTTAATTTTTACCCGACTATAACAAAATAAACCGGACAAGTGCGTAACGGGCCACGCGCAGTGTAGGGTTCCGTAGTTGCCCGTCGCAATATGCGGACTTAGAAGAGGGCTTTTTGTTTAATACTATGAACATATTAATTCGAACGTTAACATTAGGAATTATTATTATTAAGTATGTTAAGGTTTTTTTTTTCATAATTTTACTGGTTCATAAACTTATATTTACTACCTGTTTTAACCAACTAACAACTTCATCTAAGTAATTTTCAATGAAATTTGTACGAAATTTTCCTTTTTACTTCTCCAAGTACATTTTATAAGTTGGTCGACTATTACTCGTTAACTTGTAAAGCCTACTTAGCTGTGATAGTTTTCCTTTTAACTTCGTTATATATACTATTGCCGTGAATTTTTTCACATAACTAAAAACAACCGTTTAGCTGGCAGGAGGGGACCTACACTTGACTCTAAAAAAATTAGCACTTTAAATCTTAATATTTTGCAAACGGATCCTTGAATCGAAAAAATGGTTTTTACACACCCGGAATATTTTTGAACGACCTATCTAACAATACCCCACACCATGGGATAGCCGAGAAAAAGAAAACCACTTTGTCGGCGTGATTAATATGTATACCCATGCCAAATTACAGCTTTTTCGTACTAAGAGTCTCTTAGCTAAGCGGCGGACAGAGCGACAGACAGACGGACGGACATGGCGAAACTATAAGGGCTCGTTGTTGACTACGGGACCCTAAAAAAGGAGGGTTATGAGTTTATGAGTGGGTATAAATGTTCATCTGTTTCCTCGTAGTACTAAACGTAGTAGTAAAAGTAGTAAACTACTTATCAAATTTGAACAAATGAGATGTCATTGGATTTGTATGAATGCTCGGCGTAACATAGGCTGGTAAATAGACACTGCCAACTGAAAGGCTTTAATGTTTTTGTTGACCCTTTGTGACAAAGCCTTTGCAGTTGCTGGTGGTCTGGCAATTCCGCTGTATGTAAAATTGTATCCATATGAGATGAATCAGTCCACATATGTATGTTTATATTTCAGTGGTCAAAATCAATCAAAGTACAGAACAGCTTAAACTTACTACTTCTTGATAAAATTAAGTAAAAATAATTTTTAATAAAATTAATTAAAATTAACATTGTAGCCCTTGCTGCATAAGGCATAATATTTTCTATGATATATTTATCGATTTCTTGATTCCTAATATATTTACCATATCTTGAAGGACCCTTAGCCTTCAATATTAATTCTCCATACTACATAGTTTTTGGGAAGGAATCACAAATCTACCTGTGAGTTTCGTTTGAGTAGACTTGCACTTTATTCACTTTATTGGACTTTCTTATTAGGTCAGTGCATTATAGGGGAGAGGAGTTTTATGTTCACGGCGTGGAACACCTAAATTAAACTAGTAGTGTAATAAAAGCAAAAAATAATCTTAGCGTTATGTAGACAGTAAAACTTTACTTTGCAATATTCTTCCATAATGTTAAAAATTGATATTTCAATTTTGTTTTGCTTAATTTCCTAACTGCTAACCGACTAAAAATTAAAAGAAAATCTGTTAAGTGCGACTCGGTCTTGCGCATTTAGGTTTTGTATCCTACATGTGCATGGGTCATTAATGAAGCAAATACAGTTAACGAAGAAGAATTCAGCTCTCAGATAAACCTATGTATATCTAAGATTAGTGAGCATGGCATGACATGTTTATCTGGAATAAATGATCCACCATGATTTCAGTAAAATTTTGCGTCATGAAAGAAAAAAATCTTCTAGTTTTAGTGTGTACATTTTATTATAGTATTTACTTTTTAGTTATCCTGTTGTCTTAACAAAATAACCATTATTTTTGATTTTTTCAATAATATTTACCACATTGGTTGGAAAGAAGAGGAGAAATGATTATATTTCGTTTATTTTTCAAAATGATCGTATAAAATTTGCCTTTAAAATAATTATAAAAATACTTTTGAACTCTACATAATGAGACTTTGTTAATGATGTTTCAAGAAATAAAAACTGTTGTTTAGTATGTACGCTTAAGTGTCAATCAGAAAAGAGGGATCTTTTACAAAACCTTTGAATAATTCGTAGAAATAGAATCGGCTGATATGAAGTGGCTATGCTTTAAGATTAGTATATCTGATTAAAAAAATGCATCAGAAGTAGTGAAACGTTTATTATGAAATCTAGAATCTTTACTTGATTTAAGCAAATGAATATTAGTTATTTTGAATTTCTTAGTTTCTGTCTTAACTGTGAGAAAGCGCTATATGTGAATCGCGCACGAGCCATGTCTGTCATCTGCAGGCCCTTAGATACAAAATTCGGGTCCGGGGGTATCACATACGGGCCCCCGCGAAAGGAAGTTCGGGCCCGAGAAAAGGCGTTTACGGGCCCATACACAATCGAATGAGTGACTTTCAATTTAAAATCTGTCTAGTATATTACACTTTTATGATCGTGAAACATTTTTTTATATATAATTAAAATGGAATAAATTTTCTGTTGATGTCTTAGATGACGGGGCCCCTTTTTAAAGCCCGGGCCCGGGGGGTTTACCCCCTTCGCCCGCCCCCCTCTCGGCGGCCCTGGTAATCTGTCTCTCTCTAGTTCACGTAACACCTTATGGGGCATGTGGCAGGAGAAGAAATTCACCCGATTCGAGACAAAGATTGCATGTGGACTTTCAAAGTGGATTCCGAACCACTGACGGTTTCTCTGCAATCCCCATGGAATTTTTTTATCGTAATCTGTTGTCAGCAGATGTTTAGTCGGCTTTAGA
Organism: Leptarthrus brevirostris; assembly: GCA_964036015.1. Lineage (NCBI taxonomy): Eukaryota > Metazoa > Arthropoda > Insecta > Diptera > Asilidae > Leptarthrus > Leptarthrus brevirostris. The sequence goes on along the minus strand of OZ038373.1, from coordinate 83,958,748 downwards.
GCAGTGACGTACTTGTAAATGCGATTGTATGCTAAAACTTTTCCGCTCTCAGTGATTATTTATGAAGTCTGCCACACTTTTCTACGATGTAAACGATGACGACGGAAGTGTGTAACCAGTCTTAGGGACACCAAAAAACATAATATTTGCTCATTGTTCTTCTGGTTCTTTTATGTTGTTCAAATAAAACAAGTATGTCATAAAGTTGACTATCTCATTAGCCGAACTGTTGATGATAAACATATTTAAAAGCCGTAATAAGTTACTTGTCACCAACAAAACTCAATGTTAATTCCCATTCGAAGTAAATGACTAAAGTAGTAAAAAGATGAAAGGTGAGAAAAATATTTGTAAAATGAGGTGGCTAATCTATTTTGAATTAAGAAATAAACTGTTTTATTTCCAATCAAAACTTTGAGTCATAAGATGCTGCCATTAATATGCTTCAATTAACCAACTTTAAACTGAAACAAGTTGCATTGGATCGTAAAACAAAAATTATCTGAAAACGTAGCAGATTTTTCGTGGTTTCATAAATGTGCTATGCCAATTATATGAGGTATAAATAGATAATTGAATAGAAGCATAAAAACGCTTGTCGTACCTGTGCCACTGTACAGTCGTAAAACAACTTTTGTTGAAGATAACGAGTTTGTTCCTGTACAGAGCACGGCCACAGGTTGTTCGCATATCAATCAACATATAAACGTGTTCTTTCGAGACGGGCCGAGTTTTACACTTTTATTCTGCTTTTATAGTCGTGTTTAGGAGATCTGCACATTTTTAGAGGTATTAAAGATTGGTTTTAGTTAAAAGCTTTCGATGTAATCCGGCGCGGCCAAAAAAGCCACAAATCAATTTTTATCTGCGTACAAATGACATTGTACAGATAAAGGCTATAGGCGCGCATAACTTGTTAAACCATTTCCAGCTTGTTAGAAATATAAAGACTAAGAAAAAACGACCGCGGCACGGAGAAGAAACCTGCTTATATAAAAAGTGCAGTTCTGCGGACGAGTATGTTCAGAATTCAAAGCAGTTTTTTATTATGCTAGTTAACACTTGTTGCACACACTGAATAATTATACGAAGCATTGTCAGGCGACATGTCTGCAAGCAATACCTGCTGAAATATGCCGGTGATCTTGAATTATTTTTGTTCAAATATCATTTAGAAAAGATAAGTTGGCGGATCTAGCATCATTACATTATGGAACCGGGAGTTTACCTTCTAAACCTTTTATGCAAGCGATGTGCGATGCTGCATTTAGTTTATGGCTTTCTGATGTCTATATGTGCATACTCTCACTCAAATCCCATCTTATTCGCGATTCGAGGCTCTTTAGTAACCCCAACTTGTAAGATTTCTTGCCTTGTTTGCTTCTGTTTTCTTGTCCAGTGATTATCTATTGGCCTGGTATTCACTTGTTAATGCCGAGTTTAATAGGTTCGCGTGATAGGAATTTATGAATATTGTGAATACACCTTTTTATTAAGTTGCTTGTTGCAATACGTTTCTGGCATTAGGCGCGAACACGACCAAGCAATTTTTCAAAGGAACTCAGTAGTTACTGACTGGTATCATGTTATTTGAAAAGGAATTGCGTTCAAATTGATTGACACCATCATCCATATGAGTTTAATCTAATTTATTTAAAAATATACTAAAATTAATGAAGAGAAAGTATACCTCTGTGTGGTACATGTAAGCGTTTTCTCTTATGATTGCTTTATTTCCTAAGACGTTCTATCTATCTATCTATTAACTTCATTTATCCAGATTGTAGGGGAGTTAAATATTTATCGTTAAGTATTTTTGCCCAAATGGTTAAAGAGAAAAGCTCATTTTGAATATATTATTGTTCTTTTTCTGCGGTTGACAACTTTTTATTTTAACACTATTAAAATGGCTATTAAGAACATACCAGCATTATACAACATCACTATGACTTTATAATACCTCCTCTGTAAGGCAAAAGCTTTGGTGGTTACGGAGACGTATTTGTCTCGCTTTTCGCTTTTCAAAGAAAATATTTCATATCGGCTACTTGCAAAGATGTGTATAAGTTGGTCGTCTATATTGATGTTTCCATTCTGGGCACCTTAAAGTATTAGTTTTCGTCAAAAACTCAGTCGCTTGGAGTTAAAACACAGCTTGGGATATGACGTGACTGAAGGGTTAAAATTAAAGATCAAAACATTTTTTTTCCGTTTTAGGAGTCCTATCTAAAGACACCTGACTCAATGTGATAAGTTGAAAAACCACTGAGTACACATTTCATTATATGTTGGAGGAGAGTGGGTTCCAAAATATTATTTTCCCAAATTATTTATGTAAATGAAAGGATGATAGGGCTGGGACATACAGAGTGTTTAGACACTCGCTAAGTAAACTGTGTTGCAAAAATGATAAGAATACTCCCTAAATTAAGAATTAAAAAAAAGCAGCCCGCTTTGAGTAGACCTTTTTTCGGAGTTGATTCTTCTGTTTTTCTTAATAACATGCCCTTTATAATAATTCTAACGAACTTCAACAAAAACTTATTGTATATTCTGTCGTTCTGTTTTTGGCACGCTTTAATGTTTTAAAAATACAAAGAATTGTTTTATTCATAAAAGTATACACGAATATTATCAGTACACGTTTGCCATTTCAGCGGTAGCTGAAGGTTAACAATAGTCAATGAACTCTTGCAAAGCCTGTTTGTATTACAGCTTTTCGGAATTGTTTTCTTACGACAAAGTTGTCAAAATTCCGGAAGGTAGTGGTGGTCAGTGAGTATGAACATCCAGTTTTAATTTCTGTAGTTTTGTCACTTTTATGCCACTGTCATTTATTTTTCATTGTTATTTAAGTCGATAGCTTCTAAAGTAATATTTCTCTGTACTTTGTTCTCTAAACAATCACTTTAGTTGTTATTAATTTAATTCAGAGATTTATTAGGTAACATTAACCAGTAATCTGTAGCCAATTTTTTTTGCTTAAATTTGAGACATTTCTACATCAGAATCCTTTCAACAAAATGTCGTCATTTGATAATAAACTTTCTATTTGAGGTAGCCCATTTTCAATTGGTTCAAAAATTGGCTTGTATCTGATAGCACAACTCCATTAAAAGTAGGGGCACATGCCGTTGTCTATACCTACGAGTATACAACTACCACGTTTTCTATGACCTGGTACTGTTGATCACTAAAAATTCTTCACATCTGCTTCATTATGACTAATTCCCAATAAATACTTCATCACTGATTAATTATATCAAAATTTATAGCGAATTGATTCGCTGGGTAAAAATAGAAATTACATCAAAGACCCCATATTCAATTTGCGAAATAAATTTTTTAAAATTGATTCTGTTATCACTTCTAATATAATCGCGGCACAAAAATGTGTTTCATAAATCCTCGAAAAGTTCCTGACATTACGACCGCAATTAATATTGCAATAAAACTTGCCACAAATAAAGAAAACAACAAAAGCTGGTGTTATTGGTTTTGATAGTACTAGAGCAGTGCCATGTTAAGCCGCGAACGCAGCATTTCCTTGTTTCTTGCTCGGATTATGTGTAGCAGCCGTTGATGATGATACCGTGGCTAGTAAAGTCGTGGCAACGGCATGTCGGCGGCTTTATGACGGATCAGACATGCTAGAGCGATGCTGAAACTTAATTACATACTCTGTTTTACTATCGCGGCTTAGATTATTTGTATTGGTGAATTTATAGTCTAATGACATGAAATTGAGAATTCCATAATTAATTTCAAGAAACAAATAGTCAATTCGTTTATTTTGACAGCTATCGGAGTTTATTTGCTGACTTTATTGTTTCGTTTTATCTGCATGTGTGGTAATTCCTGTTGCGGCGATTTGCGTATAGTAAAAACGCGAAGTGTGTGGTCTTTGCTTCTCGAACTTCTATGGGGGAGATAACTATACCAATCTTGTTGTAGTTAGTGAAAAATGAAGCAACAAAGGGCTAAATGTTGTTTCAGCTACTTTGGACTCTTGCTAATTTGTTTGGTTACAAATATCTGTATTGTCAAGAGCTTTAGTGTAATTTTATTAATTAAGTCTTCTGTTATCATTAAAAAGAAGTTACCAAATTCCTTACGGGACGTATACGCATTTCCGCCTTGTTCACATTTCCGCAGAAACGGTAGTTTACTCAAGGGTATATATAGTCTAAGGTAAGGAAATCTACAGTTATGCTGTATAACATAATTCCCAATTGGTTAGTTAGGTACTTGTAATTACAATTCACTATGTGGGAAGTTTCTAGCCTCTGAACGGGCTATAGAATGGCCATATGATTTTAGACACGTTAAAAATGGTTAAATTGCTCCACTTCGATTCAGTTATAGACAGGTAGTACGGAAAAAAGTAGATCCTAGCGGAATGTTGGCTGCTTCCTAGTAGAAGGCAAGTTCACTTCGACACTGCTCTACCAGTTTAGAGAATTTTGTAGCCGAGTCAAGACCTTAGATAAGACTATTAAAGAATAGCGACTTGCGCATGTTGGTGCGAGCATTTCTCCCTGACAAACAGTAGCGTGATTCCAAAAGCAATATGACATTGATAAACTGAGTGTTTCTCCGAAAATTTGCACGTCAGTTGTAATCACCTAAATTATTTCAAATATTTTCGAAGCACTTGTAAACACGCAAGTAATGAAATAACTTTAAACCATCTCAACCATCGGGTACTCTAGCGTTGTTGCACTTGCTATTTCGAAGATCTTTAACTGATTATGGCAATTTTAAATCCTTACTTACCCTTAATTGCTTTTCTGCCAAGGCTGTGCTTCAGCAGCATAGGGCATCTCCTGAGCTTTAGAGCTTTAACCAAACATTCATCATTTGGTCTTAATCCCTTTCTTCTTATTTGGAGTGAAAGCTTCTCTCTGGTCATATTTGGACGGATCGTCAAATTTCGGGAATATTTTCTAAGCCGAACAACACGAATGTGGAACAGTTTACCATCTTTTGCTTTTCCCTCGTCTTAAGCGCCCGAAACTTTCAAACCAGGTGTAGACAAAGTTTCGAAAAGTGTAGCCAACCATACCCGGTAACCCCTACATCGAAACTTCCTTCTTTCATCACTCAACCTCTTAACCCTTAAACGCTTATACCTTATCTTAATAAAGGAATACAAGTAAAAGATCTGTCCAAAAGCTGATAGTGTTTGAAGTGAAAAGTGAAAGGCATTTAAGTGTTAAGGGGGAGGCTGTGCTTTAAAGGCTCTGTTGCCGGGTGGTGCATTTGCAATTGTAATTTTTTATGCGGTAAAGACCCGTATAAGAAAAATTGCTGCGAAAACCACTGTAGAAATTACTATATTTAATCGGAGCAGTGGGGGGAGTCAAATGACTTATTGCGAGAAATCAATCCGTGCTTGGGTTCTCTACAGAGATATAAGAAATACTCTTTCTGCCTTGGCGCTGACTTATAGGTACCACATTAGGTGTACACTGGAATATAATTCCCATATTTGGGCAGAGGCCGGGCATACCGCATTGTCCGCATTGGATAAAGTTTAAAGAAAGGCTATTAAACTTATTGGTGATTTCACCATCTATTAGAACATTGACTCTTTAAAGTATCGACGGAATACTGGTTGTCTATCACTCTTCTAACGCTATTACCACGGCCATTGTACAAACGGGCACGCGATTTGAAGATGAATTTAGATAAAACACTTAAAAATTAGATGCAAATGAAGAATAAAATAGTTCGATATCTCACTTAGTTTTCGAGATATCGATACTTCACATTTTTAGTTCTGAATGTGTTAATTTATTAGGTGGTGTTGTTGTTGGTTGTTTATAGGTTCTTGTTAATGTGTAAAAACTCAATAACTTTTTTATCTACGATTAAAAATGATGAAATTAAAGTTTTTTGATAAATATAAATAAATAAACGGTAATTGTGCAGTCGAATTCCCTCACCCACATGTTTCTTGAAAGTTTAGTATGCTGTAAAAGATATTATGCTGAATGAAAGATATATGTACATGCTGGGCGCGGAAACCACATCTTCGATGTATCATCAATATTTTGCGAATATCGAATGTTGGAGAGGGAGGGGATGTTAACAATTCGGACAAACTTTGAACAAGCCCTGCCCTCTCCATTCTTTATTTCAAAAAGAAAAAATTAATGATATGGAGCGGTACGTACAATCCATTTTTGAGTCTTTATTATCGACGTAATATTAAGCGCAATCTATATTATAAGTGTATTTAGAACTAAAAACTTCTAGTAGCGATATCTCGAAAACTAAGCAGATATCAATAAAATTAACGAAATTACTAGCCTAATTCCTTGTAGACACATTACAACGTGCGATAGAAGGGCTTGAAGTTGCTCTCACCCCTATACTCTTAAGGAAAAATCTGGACAAATTTTGTCAAATTTCGGGAATGTTGCGTAAGCAGAACAACACGCATGTGGAAAAGTTTACTGTTCTGTCGCCTCTCTTCTGAGCCCGAAACTTTTAAACGACGCGTACATCATCACCTCCTTCACTGAAAACCCATTTCCCATATCCTTAATTCTTTTTCTGCCAAAACTGTGCGGTAGCACCATAGGGCACTCCTCTTAGCTTTGGCATTATGATTAAAAAAAATAATAATTGAATATTATTTAATACTTTTATTAACAATGTAATAAAAAAATTGGTTAAGAGCATGTTGGACACGCACATGATAGGGTTAAGTAGTTATTTATAAACTAGTGTTCGTTATAGTTTTCATTGAAAGTATTAACTAACTAACAGCAATTTTTGGAAATATTTTGCATTAATAGTTTAGACATTAGCGCAGGGGAAGTGTCCTAACAAATTCTTGGATTTTAGGAGACCAAGTTAAAAAAAAATGTCAGCACACGTTTTACTTTATGAAAAAGATCAAATCTAATTTTTGGTAACCGTATACCACATTACATCTTAACAGGTTTATGAATGAGATGATGGAAGGCTGTGACATACAGACAGACGGAGGGACGCACAGACCGAAACTATAATGGTTTGTAGTTGCTACGGATCCATAAATCCTAAACCTCACTTACATAAGCGTATGGATGAAGTGAGACTTCTTTTGTTTTGTTATTTAATAACTTTTAACTAATCAGGTGAAAAAGAGTAATGAAAAACATTAAATCAAAAAAAATAATTTACAACGTTAAATATCGGTTTGAGGTAACTAAAGTGTGATAAGAATATTCGTACTTTACTGTTTGTAGATTATCTGGTAAAAACAGCGTCCATAGTTTGGTCGTCCAGCGCCTTGCCTATTATCACCAAGTCTTTGGTTTCATCTTGGGCGAAATTCTGCAATATATGAAGGTGATGATTCATTTTATAAGAAAAACAAACAGATCTATATTCAAATAAAATATGATGGATATTCAAAAAATGTTATCCAATTTGAAACACACAAATCACAAAATCAGAACATAGATTCGCGCCTGACACATAAATTACAAAGTGAAGAAATTACCCTCCCCTCTCCCAGCAGACAATACTGTGGCGATTTCCGATGAAATAGGTTCATCGAGAAATTATGTCTCACACAGCAAATTCTGCAGGGCATTTTCAACTGTTTAAAAGTTGTTTGTCCTTACGTAGTCTTGGGCTTGTAAATAAGTCTCAGGTAAGAGTACGATTGTTTTAATTTCTTATGAGTGAATGAAGATCATTTTTGAAGTTTAGAAAAAAATTACGTTAAGTTAAAGTTACTCTATAAATGGTGTTCAAATAATATTGCTATTATTACTATTTTTTAACGAACATTTAATTTTTGACTTGGGTTATAGCTAGACTAAACAAAATATATTTTCACAAGATAAAATAAAACAACAAACAAAAAATTTAGATGTGCTTCACTATTGCAATGCGAGCGATCTGCATAATAGAATCAAACAACAAACCCACCAAAAACGCAAAGACTCATCTGAAATTTGCCCTATTTTTTTATTAACAAACCTTTTCACTTTTCACTTTTCGAAATATCTCATTTATAACATTTGCAGCAATGCTACAGTTCTTCCTTTTACAAATTAAGAAAGTTATAATGAAATATGACAAATGAGGCATTTGACACACACCGGTGACGACGGGAGCATAGCCTCACAATTCTTCATGACAGCGCAAATGAAAAAATATATCTCATTTAACAATATGCTGCAGAAGCCCGAAATACAACAAAACATAACTAAAAGCACAAAGAAAATCTCGAGATACAAAAAGTCTTGAAATGTCGAAAAGTTCAAAAGTGTTATCAGACGCTTGCGTTGCCATAGCAAATGATTTATTAACGCTTGGAAAATTAATTAACGTCGCATGTTCGAACAAATTTTTCCTCGTCGCCAAGAGTATAATATTCGTGCGTGGCACAAACGCGGGGGATTGACAGAGGCAGCCGAGTGGAGTATCCATTTTTGCAGTCATATTCGCTCTATTTGGGTTGTGGTGACAATTTACACTCTTCATGATAGTATAGGCAAAGTAATAAGAATTTGTAACAGAGCAAAAGTTTACGTTAAATTATGATGTTAAATATTTGACTGACACAAAGTTGAACACTTTTCAGCCATCAGTTTTTGGTGTTAATTAAGTCAGAAAATGAGTTCAGATACACTTGACATGTGGTAAATATGATAAGACATTTAAAACGAGTTGGCTTTATTAACTTGGTCTAACTGTTTAGAAAAACACGGTTGTATCGGGTTACGTGGGTAGGTTTTATTAATTATTATAGCATGACGGTGAACAAATTGGCAATTCAGCACGCCAAGGATTTGATGGAGTTATAAGCAATCCTGTTTAAGTATTTGCTTACAGTTCGGTATTATGGTCATATAATTGCAAATCACTTCCTTCAGTTCGTTATTGATTTTTTTATCCTAGAGTTTCGTTTAATAACACAGTACGCAGTTTTTACATTATTGAACGCACATTACTTTTTCGAAAATCTCTCGCTATGTTAATATATCTCGAACTATATTTTGAGTACGAAAGATGACCTCCATCAAAGTTTAAGAAGTGCAACTACGAAACTTCGCAAAGTTAATTTATTTCTATTGAGCGAAAAATTAAGACATGTCCTTCATGTTAATCGTACAAAACCAAAAAAGATAGTTAAGAATCGCGGAGTTTTGAAAGCCATCTACGTCATTTAACACACAATCCTATAAAACTGTATTCACAAAAATAAGTAAGCGCTAAATTTTTCTCAGAACTCTTTTAAATTTTAAGCGATTTATTTTTCAGTCATTAATCGAGCACTAGCCAGTGCAATATATAATGGACATAATCACAACACAACAGTGTGGATTAAAAGGTGCATGTGTATTATTTAATACGAGTAATAACCTAATTTTTCATCCCTTCTCTGTGACATAATAATCTGTCTTCTATTTAAAGTGGTATTTAAGATAACCTGATTATTCTGGTTTTAATAAGTTTATAAGAAAGTTATATAGTTTAAGTTCTTGTAACAAGATCTTGAATTTGAATCGTACGCCATGCCCGTCTCTCAGATGTTTTCCTAGTCATATTTGGTAGTTGTCATACAGAAGCATATACATTTACGAAAATTCCGCATTACACTTTGGAAGTACGTTTGCTAATTGTGAAGACCGATTACACTTGATCATTTTGTAGTGCATAATCGATAGCCGAAGCGGATGTTTTGATGCAAAGATGAGAAAAGAATTATGCATTGTCACTCTAAAAGAACATCGCCGCCGTGCGTTCCAGTGTCGCAGAAAACCCATACATCTCCATTCGGCAAACGCACCGCATGCATAACTAACCATGCAGAAGAGCACTCTCCAACGAATTTGGAACAAGGATTTACATCGCCATGTGTACAAAACCAACAAGAAAACCACAAACAAACTGAAGTCGACCGACCATAGGTAGCGCAGAAGTTTCACCAACTGGATCTTGAAACAACTGCGAGTTGATGATGCATAATAAAACGTAGCAAAATCATCTTTAGTGATAAAGCACACTTTCACCTTAACAGCTACGTCAACAAGCAGTATTCTTGGATTTGGGGAGCAGAAAGTCCATATATCATCGAAGAAGTTCCGATGCATCCTCAAAAAGTGTTGCAATTTGTTGTGCCAAACGGGCAGGGGGATCATGGGACCATACTGTTTTTTTAAACAATCAAGGTGCTTCCGTGATCGATAACGCGACATGTTGACAAATGTTTTGCCCGGCATTGGATTAAAAGGACTTATATAAATGCCATATGTTTTAACAGTATGGCAGGACTTACCACACTGCACACATTAGACTAAACACCTGCCAATGGAATCGTGGTGGCTATTTAACTTATCTTTCATTTCATGTCTAATGTCAACAATTACTCTTTAAAAATTAATAAAAATTCCGCAGAATTTTATTAATATTCTGTTTTGTTTTAAATTTAAAATAAAAGTTATTGTTAACACGCCTTATAAATTTTAAAGAAAACAATTCTTAACATCCCTTAGTTTGATACTGCTTTGGACATTAAAATAAAGAAGTTATTTACAAGGACTTCTGGCCTCTTCAAAAACTTCTTCAGTTATTTTGTACGACCAATCATATCAATTGTAATGTAAACCAAGATCCCCACGCAAAATTTTCTACTTTTTGTGTTTACGGAGAACATTGTTCATATTCAGTCACTATCTTAAAATGGATAGCCTAGCTACCTCTGAACTCTAATCCAGTTGAACCTACTTCGTTCAGATCAAAAACTGTTTTGGCCGTCGCTTCTAAGATAGTTCTTATCAACAATGATCAAATCAGTTTTAAAGCTGGCCTCTCCTCCTCTCATCTGCTTCTATTGTCTAAAGCTGCGCAGGTGACAGCAGCAGCTGCTTGGAGCAGGGAGAGTAGTGCCTTATTTAATACTTTTAAAAGTCAATGCTGTTTTTATCTCCCAAACGAAGTCCACGATCGATTTCTATCGACAGAATCGATATTGCAAACTAGTTTTCATTAAAGATCTTGACGTTGAACTCTTCTTCTTGATATATCCAGTAATGTTAGCTGAACTGACAATATTTTATATATGTATATCGCTGATTTACAAATCTCATATTAAGCCTGAACTTGAGTATAACTTTATATTTTGGTTAGGGTAGGACCTTCTGCATTTTCCGCTTTTGACAAGGTCCAAAACGAAGCCTGGCGATGTAACAGTCACTTTAAATCTTGATTTTCTAGAACATTCGTCGTATATCTATCTCTATTTACAAGGCTACTATTCGAATAATACCTATAGCGTGATCTCTTGCAGAGCTCTCTCTCCGCACAATACTACAGGTCGCTCTCATTCTCTAACCTGCTTTCAATGTATAACAGTTGCGTCCAATCGTGTCGTTATTATTTAATTTTTTGTACTACAGATAAACCATTTCTTTCTCGCAATTGCAGTTACACAGTACCAAAATCAAAGAAAATATTAATGTCATTGACGCATTACAAGTTCAATACTAAAACAAAATGAACACAAAAGGACTCTTCTCTTTAAAACACTGTACCTTGAATGAACATTATAAAGAAGAGGCTTTATATTGTGACCACATGTTTAACACATTTGTAGGCTGACTCCAAAAAAGTTTAAGTTGAAATTTTAATAATATTTAGAATAATATTACGAGAAAATATAATTTTCCAACCCATTCCTATACCGATAGCAAATTCTAGGAAAAATTACGGTTCCACTCATCGGAATCGTCTTGCAAGTAACATATTCTGCAAAAATTTAAGCAGCTCCACTGTAAAATGTACGATCTTTCCAGTAATTTTTTAGTAGGCAATTTTTACTAACAAACGACGCAGTCTATGGTCATTTGGCTTCAGTTCTTGAACCCGCTGGGTCTTGTACAATTGTAAATCAAGATCTTGATGCAAAATTTTCCATGGGGCGGAAGGACAATGCACAAGCTGTTGAAAAGGACGACAAATCAGTATTGTTAGCTCGTCGGTTACACCTCCGATCACAGCAGCAATGTGTTGCTGAGCGTTTACCATGCAGTGAATAATTTGTACGAAATCAACCAATACTATACTATAGCTAGTTCATTTTGTCGATCAAATGCACTTTAAAATTCACGAAAGCCGGCGAATTGAGCATTGATTTTGAATCAAAATTTCACACTTTACAAGCGCTGTTCAAGTGTAAGGCAATCTATTATTTATGTGACCATTCTTACTAAGTACAAATGTCAAAGCGAACTCTCATATTTCGTTTGACAAGTGACAGTGTTACTTTTTGAAAGTTCTGTCACAAGAAATAAACACCTTTATTACTCTGCTATAAAGTAGTGAAGTTGTTTTGAAAACATCAAATACGATTAAGTCAATATTTTTTTTTTAAATACAAACTTGATTATGCTGTTTTTGTCTAGTTTTGCTCACCACTGAATTATTTGGTATGTATAATGTTTTTTCAACCAATTCAATTTTTGGATCGAAAGTTCAAGTGGTCAATCAAATTAATGAATTGCATTAGTTATTGAAGTTTAAATATACGTACCAAATTTAAGAAAAAATTAACTATTTTTAGTAATTATTAGGAACAGAGAATCGAGATTCGTTTTCCAAGATACATATGTGCGTGCAATTAATGACAGTAATATCGTTGAGTTAGACAACTTATGCAGTATAGGAGTATTCGTGGAAACAATTTAATAATTATTATTATTGAGTCGATACCATACCGGATTGCAGTAGTAGAGAATGACTCACTGTATTTTTTTTATAAAAAATTTCTTTACCCGTTGGATAACCCCGTTTAATAAACTAAAGGAAAATTAAAATATTTTACATTTAGCAAATACCTAAAGAATTTATTTTATGCCAAGAAATTAATCGAATTTAAAAATAACAACTTTAAGATGAGGCTGGAAAATTTTATATAAATATTAGTAATTCTTTGAGAAATGTTACTTTTCGAGAGAGGAAACAAACATGCGAACACTCATCAGTGATCTACTTGAAAAATTAAAAATTGTTTATTTTTCAAGTTGTAAATAAAATACCACTATCGGCGTTGCGTTTATTTGTATGCTATCTTAAAGTATATGTGTTTTAACATGTAACATTAACCTTAGTTTACAGAATCTGATAATGACTGATTTTGTATAAAAAAAAATATAAAAAAGGTGCAAAACATGTGGTTTTTAAATTATTGAAAACTACTAGGTGATCAATCTTTTTGTTCGAAGTACATAATTGCAGTATGCTTCATAAAACCGATTTCTTTTTGAAATTTTTTGGCTATAAATGTACTTACATATATTTATTGGGAGGATAAAAATACATTCTTTCTTGTAAGAGAATGAAAACCATAAAACCGTTACCAAAATACAGAAATGATGCAATTAAAAACTGAAGAGATCAATAGATAAAGTTTCCGATTAGCATAGCTTTCTTTCCGTTTCACATTACTAAACTAAAATTGAAAAGCTACTTAAAATATAAGCTATTCGAAAAAAACGAACATTTGAAATTACTTCTTATCTTAATAATAAAACCTAATGATATAGAAAGTCGCGGTGATTGTACTTAGCACTCAAAAAACATCTGACGCTTCGGATGCATTAAGTCATAACTTCTGTAATGAATCTTTTAGCGAAATTGTAATTTAAAGAAAATTTCCTTTTTACCAAAACTATATGAGCCATGACGCCAAATTTACATGTCTACGCCACTGCTATACACTCTTAATGAAAAACTTTTCATCGTCCATTTAAATCAAATGTTTCGGAACGGAACCAGTTTCTCTGGCGTTATTTTTTGCTCGTTTTGCTATTATTGTTGGCTGTCATTAAAAATAATTAACATGTTGTTTAACGCAGAAAAAGCTCGTCAATAAATTAATGGATAAAAAAACACTTTAGGGAGTATAATTTATGTCAAAATGATTGTCGACAATTATCTCGGTTACTTAAGTGATTAAGTTGGCTAGTATGTGTTTGGTGCTATTTGCAACAGAACGAGATCAAGGATCAACGGCACACGTAAAATGAGTTGATAAAAGCTATTTACATTTTTAATTGTATTTTGGCCCCTGATAAGACCGCTATTTAACAGTTATTTTTTTTCTTCTTTCAGGCTGGACTTGACCTCAAAGAGAATTTAGTTGCTGGAGCAGCACCATGGCCTTATCCATCAGTTTACCACCCTTACGACGCCGCCTTTGCCGGGTACCCTTTCAATAGGTGAGTCTGACGTTTTAGTGCTCATATTAAAGTGATTAATTGCATCGAATGCGCTCATATAACTGTCAAACGCGAAATTTATACTCTGACGCCTTTTCGGAGACAATTTCATTAGGATGGCCCAAAATAGAGTCTCCATCTATGGAAAATGATGAAAAACTTCTGACGTCTGAGTGACGCTTTATCATCGCTTGGATGAATTATATCTGTAGAGGGTGTGCTATTTTCGGTCGGCTCAAATTCCGCGAATCGGTTCCTCAGAACACCTAAATTTGAATACAATTACGACAGTAACTGAGTAACGAGAAACAAACTGCCTAAACTGTCCATCTCAAATTACTCACTTCCACCGCAAATCAATATGTGACGCACGTGGCTTGTTCGCACTGGTTGTGTTGCATGCGTATAAATTGCCGTACGGTTCGATTATGCTAAATTAAGTTAGGGTCGCGGGGTGCGGGCCGCAGTCTCTGATTTTCTTGCGGAACGCAATCACGATCTGTTTGGATAAAAATTTTTTCTTCAAATCAATTTTTAGTTATTTTTATATTTTCCTATGCACGTACTCTCCAGACGCTGCAATTCGCATTTGCCTTATCTCGGCGCGTTGTCTTCTTATTGAAATTGGCGAGTTGCGCATTGCGTGCATGCAAATTTCGTATGCGCGGGCCGATTTCTGATAGCGGCCGCTCACAAAGGTTTAATGGAATTTTGTTAATTGTTAAAATATGTTTATTTGGCTGTCCTTAAGACGTCTGCCATTTAGTCACACTTGTGCGTCACGAATATGCGTGATGGCTAGGCGCCCATCTCGAATGCATTAAATGCTTGCAGCCAGACGACATAAAATGAAGTATCACGCGTAAATTTTATATCTAGGATTTAAGTGACACTGACTGCATTTTTCGAATTGTTTATTGAAAATTTTATTCACTGAGAAAAGGCAATGATCGAATATGACATTGAGACAATAGATGTCTGCTTCTTGGTGGTAATAGACAGATGATCAGAGATTTATTTTATTTTATCTGACTACAGTGGTATAGGAGATAACATGCTAATTTTCTTTATAAGATGATTTAAAATCCACCTTAAGCAGAAATTACATAAGTAATTACTTGTCATGGAAATGAGTGAAATTTTTCTATCTCGCTCTATAATTCAAAAAGGGATACGGTAACAACGAAAATAGAACCATTTGCTAAAGTACTTATTAACAATATTTTCAACCTAACCTGTAAATTTTACTACTCTTTAGAAAGTAATTTGATATATTTACCCGAAAAAAATTTAGATTCTTTTAGTTTGTCGGTTTTAAGTTTTTCAGTAATTCAGTAGAATATTTTATCCACTTTTTCTACGTTACGCTCATGCTTTTGCGAAAATGGCTTTTAATGACCACAGTACTTAGTGATTAATTTTGCGATAAATTCTCAAAGTTGTGTTTACAAAAACCAAAACATTTTTCGAAAAATATCATAACTTTGGTATTTTATGTTCTGTTACTAACCAATCTACTATTTTCCAATTCAACAATCAAAGCTATTGATTTACTTGATATTTGATAAAAATTTTTTTTGTTTATTATCCAATTTTTTATCTTTTAAAAATACCTTAGAAAACATTATCCGGTTTAAGAACAGTAATTTTTTTGCTCTACAGCAAGCATGTCAAACTCAAAGGCTAAGATGGGCCGCAAAAGCACAAAAACTGTAATATGCATAGAAAGGTTTATTTTGTACAGATTATGAAAAAATAACAAGAGTAACGACAAAATTATTTTTTCTTTCACTCAATTGGCATTCTCTTTTTCCAAGATGAGTATCTGTCAATCTGAATGTAGCAGGAGACTTGATTTCTTTCATCAGTGAGAACAATTGTTCGCACTTGCAAGTACTTCCGGATATTGAAATAATTTCACATGCGAATTGACGAGTTTTTACAAATTGCATAGGCAAATTTAGGCACCCTAACTTCGTAGAATTTCTGCTTCAAATTGGAATCACATTTGGATCTCAACTACTTTCATTTGCATATTACAACAGATTACTTCGCGGGCCGCTTTCCCCTAGTTTCCCAAAAGAAAGCGGTGCCGCGGAAATATGTGTTGTGGGCCGCATCTTTGACATGTCTGCTCTACAGTGTTTGAGATATTAAAAAAATGTTTGAATAAGGCTATGTCCGTTCCTTTATTTCGGAAAATAGGCGGAAGGAGATAGAAAAACATGGATTCTGAAGTATGCACACGTATTTATTACAAAAAGCATAGTGATGTCTCATTTTAAGATTTTGTGAAAAACACTTTAATAAGGTGACATTATGTTATATTGGGTCAAATGGGCGGTTCTGTCCCAGACTCCTCGAGAACTAACTTCTAATTGGATCCTCGATGAACAGAGTAACAGGTTTACCCTCTTCTTCTCGAAAGATTTTGTATGGGATATAATTGCAGCCTCAACTGTGGTAAGTGTGCCTTAGGCAGCCCCTCTAACCTAACCTTACCTATTTGCTGAGAAATATGGCGAATGTCAGTAATCAAGACTGCACAAAATTTCAAAGTGTGTGGTTGAAATCTTCAGGCAATATAGAATCATAAAATTTGGTGATATTAACTAAAATAAAAAAAAAGTTTCTTGTTTTTAAGTAAATGGCAGCAGTTCAAGTCTTCATTTGATGAAGGAAATGACTAAATTTTAATTTATAGACAGAAAAGTATACATCATATCTTTTTTATTTTAGTTTTGAATGAACTGGACTCCATTCTGAATATATGTACTGTTAAAATTTCAAGCAATCTAATCAGTGCTTTTTTGTAATCATGTCACACAGTTGGAAAAAAGCAGTTTAAAGTTTACATTTGCCGAAAGAATGTTACATACTTGCATCAATTTCCGGGCCATATAAATGACTACTTTTTCTTCTTTCTAAATTAAGTTTGTCTCTTTGGGAGTTACGAATCCACCCGGCGGACTCTCACCACATTTCGGCCGACGGAGTGAATATACTCAATTCGCCCTTCATAAACATCTTTGGTATTGAGATATCCAGTAATCTTAGCTAGACCGACCAAATATTTTCAGTCGTCAAAAATACGATGAAATGCTCAATTTTCTACATATGTAAAAAATACTTCACCCTGTTCGACGTGGCACTGATCTGCAAGTCCCATATCAGGGCTATACTCGAATATAATTCTCATATTTGGACAGGTGCGGACATAACGCACTGTCAGGATAGACAAAATCCAAAGAAGGGATTTTAAGCTTATTGCCGACTGCATGCATAATCTCTCAGATCATTGTTTCTCTACTCTCTAGAATCGTCGGAATGCCGGTTTTCTCTCCTTATTCTATTGCTGTTTCTACGGCATTTGTTCTGACGAAATTGCTGGTGTGATACCTTATAGACACATCAGACTGCGCAAAAAAGAACTTCAAGTCGATCTCAACTCAATATTCTAGAGGTCAAATTTGGACCTACTGTTAAATATCCTTAGCAACATCATCTTCTGTTTTTCCCTCTAATCCAATTAAAGGTGGATTTTTCTTTAATACATTAGATTTTTACATTACATTTTTTCTAGCACTAGATTTTTTATGTTCATATCAACGTCAGATTCAGTAAAAAACACTTGTATCCCCAGAAAATACTTGACATCACTAGGCAAATAAATCGAAGTAAAAAAGATCATTCGAGCAAACAAAGTTTAATTGTGTCTTCCCCTTAGACAAAACCCTTACCTAATAGCATATAGCATATTCTTACGGAAAAAAATATATTAATACAAAATTTGTATTCATTCTTAAAGATAATTGGTCTGTTCGTGGCCGCCACTCCTAGTCTCGGCTCGACTCTACTCGGATCCAAAAAAAGCAGGATATAAAATGACAGCACACAGTTCTGCTCTAATCCGAGTAGCAAAACCAGATTGGGTGCAGCACTCCACCTCTAACAGCTGACTGTCACTTTGTTTTGAAAATAAGTATCATTCAACAAATTTTTAGACAGCAAACCTGTCCCCAATTGTTTCCGTTATTTGGCGATTATGTTACACAAAATATCTTCCCACAAGAGTTTACCATTGCAGCACAGTACTTTAATTTTAACTTGATTAACAAAAAGTCAAACACTTATAAATCACACGCTCTTAAACGTCAGAAAGCTGCACCTTGTTTAAGGCATGAACATCAGAAAGGTTGGCTCTTAAAGTAATCTGAGATTGCTACTCTTTTCTCAAAAGACATAAAAAGAGTCGAAAAGAGCTTAACTCTTTTCTCAAGGAACACAAAAAACACAAGAAGATTGGTATTTTTTTTTCAAATAACACACGTAGAGTACAAAATAGCTCTAAATGACTCTTTTTGACTCCGAGTGGCGTCAACGTACAGACCTTATGTCAAAACTCTCTCTATATCTCTATTTTCGTAACTCATGGGATGGAAGAAGAACTTCACCCGATTCTAGACAACAATTGCAAGTGGAGCTACTATTTAAAGTGGATTCCAAACGAATGTCAAAACTGAACATGAATATTTCTAAGTTTCATATTTTTAAAGAATTTATGGTATATTCTTGACCTTTTTGGCACACATGAGTAAATTACAAGTTATAGAAAATTAAGTTTTTAAGATGATTCTTTAATTTCCCTACTCCTTAATGTTGCCTATGTTACCTATGAATATACAGAATTTGTTAGCAAAACTTTAAATAATTTCGAAAAGATGTTCTTTCGCAAACTGCTTTTTTACTTTAATCTTAATCTTATCACAAGCAACAGCCAATAATTTTGACTTTACAGTTTTCCAAAATAATATTTCGGGGAACACAGAAAAGGATAAAGAATTTTGTCACAAATCACTCGGCACATCTTTCACAGCTGTCAAGTATTTTTAAGTGTTTCCGTCCTTAACATTAGTGAAACAATATCACGCGTGTTTCTCCTTTAAAGTGCTGTTTGTAATATTGTCGCATACTCGACCTGCCCTCTTAAAATATCTCCAATTTGTATCTGCAGTCATCGAAGTCAAGATGCTTCCTACATGAGTGTGGTCCATTTTTCACACCTTATCATTTTTCATTATCGTCTGTAGCATCTTACAAATGTCAAAAATCGTAGAAAATGAATATTTTAAATATTTTTCAGCAAGCACGACATTTTTGTGCCTTAGAGTGTAATGGAAGTGATGAAATCTAGACACGTCTAACATTAGGGGACCATACGTGTGGTCCGGAAAAATCTTTCTTATGAAATTTTTTGTGCGGCAGCGAAATTAGTTTTGACATTTCTACTTCTGTGAAATTACCCATGTTAACTGCGATACTATCTAAGTTAAGTACATTCCTCAAAATAATTTTCTAAAACAGGTGAATTAAAAATTTAAAGTTTGATATAACAAGAATTTTCGATCTAAATTGAATAATTTAGCTCAACAACAGAGTTAGACAGAGATAGTAATTGACACATCCATTATGGGTTTTACTCGACACGCTAAA
The DNA here is from genome assembly GCA_964036015.1 of Leptarthrus brevirostris. Taxonomy (NCBI): domain Eukaryota; kingdom Metazoa; phylum Arthropoda; class Insecta; order Diptera; family Asilidae; genus Leptarthrus; species Leptarthrus brevirostris. Next base: position 83,939,027 of record OZ038373.1, on the reverse strand, counting down.
TCTAAAAAACCAAACAAGATTTTGCTCTTAATTTTTCCCTTCCGTTAGCGTGTAGCAATCCTCCTAACCACTGTTATTTTGCCACCCCTCTGGTGATGTAATTGCTGCAACTTCAACAGAAAAAAAAGCAATGATAAAAGGGGAGAATTTTGCAACATTAGAGAAAGCCGTGTGAGTTGAAAAAAAGATTTCTGTGATGGAAACGACTTTTTGCAGGATTCTGGATGTGCTACTGAATCTTTGATTAGGGTCATTAGATTTCGCACGGGAATAAGTGACTTTTTCCGTAATTTCATTATTTACAAATAAGTATGACGTTTGAAGGGGATGTCTGCAGCTAATCGTAATTCGGGATAAACATTTTGTAGATGCGAATATGTTCAGCTATAAAATTCGAATCTATAGGCAATGGTATTGCACTTCTGCAGTTGAGTTTTTCAGTGAAGGGGACAGATTAACGTTGACAGCAGTAACGTCATTTCATTTGTCTCACAAGTACTCCAACAGAGAAGTACTCCAAAACTGAACTACTCCAAGAACTTTGTTTAGTAGAACCCCATTACCACCAAAAAAAGTGATAAAACAATTTTTTTAAATTGATTACAAGATTTGTTTTTACGATTTTAAATATAAAAATAAAACTGTATATGAATATATTTAATGTTAAGTGTGTATTCGAAATTATATTTCCTATCTGATGTTGCACAGTTTTCTGTAGACGCAATTTCATAGTTTGCGTTCAGCACCCTGTTCTATTCAAGAGAAGAAAAGGTGCATTGTCTTGCTATAATCAGTAGTTCAATTTCTAAAAGGTAGGAGGATAATTTTTAAAAGGTTTGTATAGGACAAATAAATCGACTTCATCGAAAATAGAACATATCATCATTCTCATAATACCCTTAACCACTGGGCTATGAGCCCTTTCGCTGTTTTCAAAATTCTTTTTATGGTAAAAACTCGATCTCACAGATCCGTTCACTACAGAAATTGTAATTAGTCTGCCTCCCATTATGAAATTCCTAGGTCCGAATCTCAGCGGTAGTGTACCATGGTTGTTTTCTGTTGCTACTTTGGGGTAAAAACTATATAGATCGATAGTTGAGCCCTTCCCGAAAAAATAATTCAAGTATACTAAGGGTGAAATATAGTCACTTCGGGCACTAGAGCTTGTTAGAATTGTAAAGAGGTAGACGAAGAATTTGACTCTAAGTTGTAGTGTCAGAAAATCAAATTTTGTAGTCTAGCGATCCTCCGCTCAAAATTTTTTGCCTACTGTTTTCACTTGATTGGTTGGAGTAAAATGGCTGGACCTTTTGTCGGAAAATTCAGACCCACTTTTTTAACTTCACTTCAAGGTTTAATTCGGCCAGCTCATCGACGGATTTTGGTCGCGAGCTGGTCATGTTATGATAACAGATTACGTTAAAAAGCCATTGGGTGTTGTTAAAAATTTCGGTGGTTCGGAATTCAGCTTTAGTTGCAAATCTGTTTGCAATCTTTGTCATCGAATCAGGTGAAGTTGCGCAAAAATTAGAAATCATGAGCACTGTTTTCCCGTTAAACACAAATCCGCTATCTAAAATATTTCATCACGTCGAGTTTGCTAAATAACTGAAATTTTTATTTGTCTTCTATAGAGTTTGAGTTGCAAAAAACTCTGCTATACACTTCCGGTCAAAAGTTTCGAACACCTTAGTGTTTCTAAGAAAACAAGTGCAAATTTGTTTTTGTTTTGTTACCAACTTAAATTCGTTATTATTTATTATTTTATGCTTTTTAGTGCTTTTTGCGAAGTCGGTTCAATTTTTTATTTTAAACTATTTTATTTTTTACTTTTTAGTGTCTTCTACTCTGTACAACAAAAAAAGAACCATCCAAATTGGTCCACGCGTTACAAAGTTAGGTTTCACCCCCACCCCCGACCCCACCAAAAATTTTGGGACCACCTCTAAAGCATGACCTACCAAACAAAAAAAGAATTATCAAAATCAATTCATAATTGGCGGAATGATCGCGTAACAAACATACAAAAAAAAAACAGTCGAATTGAGAACCTCCTCTTTTTCTGAAATCGGTAAGAAATAATATCAGAATGAAAAATTTTGAAGTTTGGTATATATTCCCAACTTTTGACCGGGAATGTTCAACTGAACTAAGGGACATTTTGATGCTTCCTTATTAGCGGAAGCTAACCGATTAAAATAACTGACTGTTGATCCACTTATTATTACAAACATTTTTCAATATTTGTATTATGTTAAAATAAGCAGTAGGTGTAATTTTACCATACGAGCACTTCCGCGGCGCTACCAGGGTGTGAATAGCCAAAAGAAGTCGTAATCATTGAAGGCAATCGTGACCCTTAAATCATCATTCTATATCACTTTTTAATTTTATGCATAGATTTTATGCTACATATGTGTATGTATCTGGACCTGGCAATATAATTAGCGATTTCGTTAGTTTTTTAGAGCTTTAGCGTTTCATAAACTGCAATTTAATATTTTCTTTTTACCCAAGTTTCCTTATCTACAAAATTTGCCATCCATCTATCTTGTGCCTATCTATAATTTTTTATATATTAATTAATAGAGATGAAATAATCTTATCAGCTACTAAACTTCAGATATACCTTCAGAGAAGTCCACTATTACTCATTATCTTTGCGAGAACTAGTCAACGAAACGAGTAGGAAATGCAAGAGTGAATAAAAGAATTCAAGCACAATAGGAGATGAATTTCCTTTAGTAAAGCCATGTTGAAAATGGTTTACCAATGAAATAAGCAAAACCTCGAAGATCTTTGCAAACTGGCGTTACTTTGGAAAGGGCTTTTAATTAAATATATCGCATTCATGATTTTTATGTGGGAGGATTATCACAGAATTTTTCCACAGTGGCTTAAAATATCCAGTCGACCGAGGTACACTCTCGGACAAAATAAAGTGCAAAACGAAAGTATAAATTTGTTTCCAAGAACAATATACAGTAGGAACACTTTAAGTTTGTCATTATAAAACAATTTTCATCCTTAGTGCATAGTAAGAAAAAACATAGAAGTAAATTTCAGTACATATTCAACTAAAGAACATAAAAAACGCTTCTTTCAAAACTAAATAAATTTTGTTGAACATAATAAAGTGCAAAATTAATTTATACAAAGCAAAAGTGGGAGACGAAAAACGGAACGTAAGAACTTAGTATTTTGTGTGCCCTCCTTTGTTGCGTATAACTTCTACCAATCGGTTGGGCATACTATTAACTAAGTTTTGTAGTTGTGGTTTTGGTATGGCTTTCCATTTTCCCAAAAAGATGCAAGATTTGTGCGTGTACTTAGTAGGATTTTTTCATCTAATATGGTCCAAATATGTTCCACCGGATTCAAATCTGGGGACTGCGGGCCATTCCAGCTTTTCAATGTTATTTTCGAGAAAATAGTTAATCGCAACATTGCTAGTGTGTTTAGGATCATTGTCCTGTTGAAACACAAAGTCATTGAAATTAATTTTTTTAGCAGATTGTTCTACATTTTCCTTCAATAAATTCACATAATATTGGCATGGCATTTTTTAATCAGTTTTGACGAGGTGTCCTACTACGTTTGAAGAAAAGCATTCCCAAACCATTAGAGAACCGCAAGAATTTATAAACTAAAACAGCACAAATGCAACAAAGTTCATATCACACAAACAAATGGAGAATTCCCGAAAGGTTTAAATGCATGCACAAGAAAATTGGACAGCCCTGTCGTCAAGATAAAGCTTTTTTCAGTAATAGATGCGTTTTTGAACTTTATTTTGTCCGACAGTGTATATAGGTAGAACAGTAGAGGCGATTTACCGTTATTAAAAAAGGCAGTTATAACATCGGGATCCCCAGAAAAGCTTTTTTGCAGAGTTACCTTGTCGAATACTGCGTTTTTGGGTCAAGTGTGAAGTCGGCGAAAGATTCGTGAAAATAAAAATACGTCACAAAATATATTTGGATAGTAGAACATGTTATTCGAAAAATCTGATTGGGCCAGGTAAATCACATCCTTTGTCGAGGAGCAGAACCTTTAAGTTTTCTTAGACATTTTGACGAGTTTCACAAACTAAGGCTGTGAGGAGTTAGGGAACTTAAAAGTGTAGATTGATGAACTGGCCCGATGGATCGGCTGGTGCATGGCTGCCGATCAATGGCCAAGTCTAGCTATTCTATTGGGTGACTTGGTAGATTACTGAGGCAGCTCCACCTCCTTCCCCTTCTCCCCTTCCCAGTGTAAGCCACAGAAAGAAGTAGTAGTACCCATAACCCGTTGGTGGGGCATTGGGCGGGAGAAGAACTTCACCCGATTTGAGACAACGATTGCAAGTGGACGTACAATTTAAAGTGAATTCCGTACTACTAACATTTTCTCTCCCTATCTGATTCCTTTAACTCCTTGTGGTGCATAGGGCGTCTACTACACCGACTCTCCACCTGGTCCGGTTATGCTCCAGCGCCTTCAACTGTGGTCACGATTTGTTGATTTGGGTGGGTACCTTCTTTCTCTACAGATTTTTTTTCCATGTGTTGCGCGCTCGTCCAATTCAGGGTATACCGTGGATCCCATGCAGGTTGCAATCTAGAGCTTGGTGTACGATGTTGTTTGGCTTTTTTCTAAGTATGTGGCCCATCTGTTTGGCCCACTTTCGCCTGTAAATACTGGTGTCTATCCCGTCTTGGCCTGTAAAGCTGTGTACATCTTTGTTGGTAGTGACCTCCGGCCAATTGATGTTAACAATGCGCCGGTGACATCGATTGACAAAGGTTTGTAGCTTAGAGGATATTTGATAGGTCACTTTCCACGTTGCACAGTCGTACAATCGAACTTACTCCACCGACGACTTAAGTAAGTCACGATGCGCGCGCAACTTTCTCAACTACCGTGGACTTACAACGAGTCTTCGATATTGAGATATGAACAAAATTATTCATACATACTTTGATGAGGGAAAGATGATATAGTTATTATTATTTTTTTCGTTATCGTTAAGACTCGCATTTCAGCTTTATCCTTTAGTTCGGATACCGTAAACGAAAACAGAAATATCAAAATTGGATTCAAATACAATCGACACATTTTTGCACGGAAGTCTACTTGGCTAAAGAACTATTAGGTAATAAATGAATGCCTGGACGTTATCATCCGGAAGTCAACTATTTCGAACCAGTCAACAACCGATGGTCAACGGCTGGCACCCATCTTTGTCTAGAATGTATGTTGGAATCAGTGAAAAATAAGAAACTGGTCAGATCAAGCACCATGCGCGTGATGCTTCACTCCTTACCTGGGCTACCAAAGCTGCTTCAGATTCTCAAATCCAAAGTTCCTTTTAAGGAGAAGCCACAGTTCAACATGTATAGTATATACGATGTTAGGTAAAATATTTGCAAAACTCAATAGAAGAACTGAAGAATTCAGGTGATCCAATCGAAATAAAATTATACGAAAAAGAGGTTTACTTTATATTTCTGAAGAGTTTCGTATTTTTATGTCACGTACATACACGGAGAGAAAAGTTTTGGAACTTTTATAAAAAAATTCCGTAAAATTACGGTTCTTAACTGTAATGTTGGAGTAACTGTCGGATACCGTAATTTTTACGGAATAGCAAATTTCCTGATTATCAGCAAGTATCAGAAGTAAACTACGGTGGAGAACCGTTAAATCTGTCAGTTGTTCCGGGAAAAATTCTTATTAGGCGATCAATTGATCTTAAATAAGGCAGTAAATTTTTGATTAACAAACATTTTACGGTGTTGTTCTAAGAAAATCGCATATGAACATATTAAAATTTACTGGGAGAACTGAAGTTTTTCCTGAAATTTTTTCTCCGTATTGAACTTATCGACCTACTACTTTTAGGGCATATGCTAACATTCGTGAGCACATGCAAGTGGCTTATGCTTGGCTGTTAACCTGCATCATTTAAGTGTGTTATGCTGTATAATACGGTTTACAAAATCAAATTCGGCCAAATGGAACATTTGAATGTTTGCTTATCCTTTTTATTCCATTTTATGTCAGGCAACGGTGTGTACCTACGCGGAACACCTCTGATCAATAGGAATTTCAAACTGTTTTTCAATAAGCTAACGCTTATTTGATAACAATCTAAATCGCGATTGGAAGGTAGTTATCTGACTCGCCGTAGCGTGCAAATATATTTTCGCCATATCTAACACTTGTGTGTTCTGTTTTATCATGACAGCGCGAGGTTTTGCAAGAAATTTACTTTATATTTGTTGCCTCAATGAGTTCCAGCTGTATTAGGATGAACTAGCAATAAATCACCTACTGTGCCAGGTGATGCTAAGCTTAGCAAATGTTGATTGAAAGCTCCTCGAACGTGTTTAGTTACCGCTCTAGCGAAGCTCTAAATCTACACCTAAAAAGACAGACATAAGTTGCAAGTGTTGTACCCAGGCGATTACACCTGCAGTTTTAAGCAAACCAAAAGCGGCTATCCACCTTTCGATTGAAATTGAAATAATCGATTTCCTCCATGAATTCCTCCGGACAAATTTATTTAATTTATTCCAAGATCGTCGCACGTATTAAACGTATTTCGTTGAGTAGATTCACATAAAACTGCGGTATCAGCCGTTGTGGACGCCTTAAACGAGCCGTCGCAGGAGAATTAACAAGTGCTCGAAATACTTTTATAGAAGACGTAGTGCGGAGTCCCACCATTTTCGGCTTAACAAACGACCTAGTGCGCATGTGTACCCTGATCACTTTGGTTTATTTCGCTGATCCAGCAAAGGCAAGTCGATCCATTAAGGCTACTCTTAGTGCCTGTTTTATTGGAGCTTTGCAACAAAGGAATAAATTGTAGTCTGCACAATTTGAGCTTGAAGGATTTGCTTGGCTGAAGGAAAACAAGGGCAATTTGCTTATACGCTTATTCGTGGTGCATTCGCTTATTGATGACATGGACGAATCTCATCATGCCAGGCTTTTGATAATATTTGCAGATCCATGGTGGATACTTATTTTTTCCGTATTTTAAACAATTCCCGCGGGAACTGTTGTTTGTTTCTTTGCCTTTCAATTTTTTAACTGAATTATGGCGTCGAATGACATATTTATGACGTCTGAAACGTGCAATTAATTTAAGGCGTTAAAGGTGCTGACAACGGTGACGGGCGATTAAGCTCCTCTGGTTTATGTTTATCGAAAACAATAACAGCTTCCTGTCACGCTTTTTGATTTTTTGGCCGCGTTTGAGTGACATGAATAATGGTCTGACTCAGGGCTATCGCATATGTCCGGTGATGACACTTGTTAGTTGTGTTTTGGCCGGTCGTTGAACAATTCATTCCAATCAGTCGACACCTTTTCGGGGAAATGAATTTTGGCTACGTGATCTCCACATGAAGACCCTACCTAACCACATCAATTTTACGTCGCATTTAAGGCCCCTTCAAGGCGGCACTTTAACATGACTTTTGAGCTAATATAAATATTAATTTAATGCAAATATCCCCTGCCTTAATATTCAATAATTCTTGGCATGCCGTCGCAACTATTTGCCATTAAATAATCATTCCGCTAAGTAGTGAACACTTGTCCCAGTCAGAATTCTGTTAGAGTCACCAAAGATGGAAATGGCCTATTCTATTGATTGACTTGGTGCTGAGTGCTACAATGGTTGGGCTGCAGGTGGGCGGCTAACTTGTTGTCTTGCTGCAAATGTCCAGGTGCTGAAATCAATTTGTTTTCCTCCTTCAGGTGTTAATAGTTCAATATGGGACACCTACATGGAACGCTCATGATTTAACCTTTCATGTTATGAATTTATAATGCAAATACATAAATGTTTTCAAAATAATCGTACATCTAAATTTATATGGATTTGCTTTGAAAGTTGTATTCTTTTATGATATTTACGATATTCATAATACTAAATTGGGGGAGACAGAAGTTTACCTTGTTCGACAATTTATTAGTAGTTAAGCTAATTAGTCAAGTAATTAACTAATGAAGTTATACTTTTTCAATTATCGGTGAGAACGCTGCATTATTACGTATGTTGATTTATTATTATCGAAGGTAGGCTTCCATTAGCGACGGAATGCTTGAGTTCATTTAGTATAATTATTTTTATAATTTTTTTGTATTTTAAGAGTCAGTGTTTAATAGACGTAAATGTCTCTTTGCGTAACGAATAAGAAGCTTTGAATTTTCCCAACAGGAATTTAAATCAATTAGTATTTCATCAGTTTCAGTTATTTATGTTTCCGATTAATTTCTGAAGGAGATAATTTTTAATCAGGGAGGTGTCGATGTTTGGTAGTGATAAATAGAAAATGCGATGAATAATTAATTGTCGACGACAAACAAATTTATCATAATAAACGTCACGGTAATAACCCAGGTATTAATAAGAAAAAAAAATTTATTTAAAAAACAAGTATCTTCTCTGAAGATTTTATTTCTTCGTTATTCCTGGATCTCTTAGTGACCAGTTTATATCACATGTACTTCCTTAGTATATATGTACATAGATACTATTTTCTCTAATTGTTAAAATCATGCAGTATCGCTTTTAAAATCCATTCAGAATATCTGGGGATTGCGAACTAACTTAACGGAAATGTATCTTATTTTTATTTATTAACCATAGTAAACATAATTATTTTTAACTGCATGGAACTCCTATTAACAAAAAAGCCAACACTAAAAATTTATATTAAATTCGGCATCTGTAAGATTTTGATACTTTTTCTCAATAAAATGTAGACAAACCAAAACAATCTTTCTAAAGTTAAATTAAATTTTATTTTAAAATGACTTTCGAGCATATGCATAAGTTTTGTTTATCTTAAGAGAATATATCTGCAGATGGTCGCATTTCTTTAACCTAAGTAATTTTAACGTGGTAATCTTGTTTTGTTTGAAAAATGATTACATCCGTTTATACATATATGATTATGTATTTATATACTATTGTATTTATTTATTCATTCATAGATTTTGTGCAACCAGACTTTCCGATTTTTTCAACTCTCAAGACAAGTAAGTCAAATACAATTCAAAAGCATTTACTTATTAAAATAGAAATAACGTACTACAATTAAAAATGTGTAAATAAATAATTTTTAATCAATTGAAATATGTATGAATAAGTAATCTAATACAAAATTTTCACTAACAGTAAAAGATACACAAATATCGACTTTAATTGTTTGTCTTCTGCTAAAACAGTTCTGCATTACATTACTAAACCTCCTTTTTAGAGTTCCGTAGCGACTAGGAACCATTATATTTATGTAGTTTTGGTCTGTCCATCCATCTGTCTGTATTTCTGTATATCACAGTCCTCCCATCCATTAAGATTGAATTTGATATATGGACGTAAATTGGTAAGCCAAAAAAATAGTTTATGGCAAATTTCAAAATAACTCTACGGAACCCTATTTGTACGAGCGCAACACGCTCTTAGCAAATTCTTTCCTCTTTTGCTTAGTATAACAACCCTCACAAAATCCATAACTGTTAATATACCGCTTTACTGAGTTATCTAGCTTGAAACAGTATATAGTTGAGATAAACCAAATATTAATTGTTTTCCAATCCAATTATTTTTAACTGTATCTTTCAAATCAATTATCATCAATTACCCAACAAACAATATTTCCGAGCGTTTTCTAACAATTCTAAATTTGTACGAAATCCTTAACAATCTCATTTGTCAAAATCTGTATTATCAAGATATGACCAAAGGAAAATGAGCGATAGAGCATAACGTAGAGAAAGAATTTCAGTGCCATAAATTCCATTTGTAGTAGAATTTCAGCAGTTCAGAAATAATTAAAGTCAGATTTAAAAAAGATTTTAAGAGTAAATTTAAAATCTTAATAATTTATAAAAGTAAATTAAATTTATATGATATTAAAACTCAGACAAATTGTCTATTTTAAAGTTAAGTTAAGAAGGATATGAATTATTTCCCCCATAGACATTTATTTTAACGTCCCTAGGTTATCGGAATATGAAATCGTTTTAAATTTAGCCTCACAAATATTTTGTCAAAACGTTTGCGTTTTCCCAAAATTATTAGGTACCTTAATAGAACATAACGTGTTTGCAGTATGACTTCAAAATTAAATTGCTTAATGTATTTACTCGAATAAAATATTTCCCGTCAAACAGTTTGATATATTTGCGCACCCTAACATTGCTGCCTTATTTTAATGGATATTGTCCCTTTAGTGTTAACAAGTTTGCCGAAGGTAACAATGTAATCATATACAATTATAATTTTATTGGAACGATCATATAGGTTTATTTTTGAAAAAAAAACAATTTAATAAATTTAACAAAATTCATCTTAACTCACTCGAACAAACTTCCTCACGCACAACAAAAAACAATCTTTCACAACTCGGATTATGTTTTCCTCTTTTCTTGTTTTATTCTTTACCTCACTCTTACTACCCCAGTTGATTTTAAGTTCCTGAAGTAGTTTCAAACACCGTTAGATATTTTACACAGAGTATCTTTTTCACTGGGTTCATAAAGCTGCAACACTATACATGTAAAAATTGCAAACTTAAAAATAAATTTTCCATAACATACTCTTTTACTGAGTTTTTTCAGAATTCTTGTAATTAAAGAATGCTACTTTGTCGCCTTTTCAAAGGGATATAATTTATTATCCTAGTTAAACGATTTTAGAAGATATTGGTGAAAAACTATCGTTACTTGTTTCATTAAATTTTAAGTGTTAATGTAAAGGATCGTGGTGTTAATTATCTTTTATGAAATTTTTATAACACACAACATGCCATTTGTTCATCTATGAAAGGAAAATTATATCAAAATCCTCCCTGTGAAGAGCTTTCTATACCTCCCTTGTAGAGACATCCAACTACGCTGCTACTTATTACTACTGCTTAAATTAAGTTGACTTCTATTTAATTTAATTATTAATTTATGCTAGTCACAAGATGTATATTTGTGATTATTACATATTATGGGATACAAGTTCAGTCCCTCTTAATATGTCTATCAGGGATGTCTATATGGAAATAGTCTTTAATATTTTCTGCCTCAAAATTATTTCAAGCAATTAGAAAAAGCAATATTTTATTAATTTTTCAGACGTTCTTACATTATGGACATATTTATATTTGCTTTTAAAACATGGAAGATTGGAACCTAATTTTATATTTATTAAATAATAATACAAAATGGCCGGGCAAAGGTCCTTCAAGAAAAGGCAATTTGCGGCCCACAATGTATCTTGGGGCCAATATCATCATCTGAAATAGAAAAAACTACATTTAACTTAAAGTATAAGAGAAATGCTAGTCCTTGCTGATCCAGATTTTCAAAACTTTGATTTTCGACAAAACGACGTACTTTTGTTGTCTATGCTTTTGAATAAAAAAGTCGTCTTTCTAAGCTAGAAAGAAATTTTAAGAAAATAAAATGCTCTCAATAAAGACTTCTTAGTGGGAGAGCGTTATTACAAAAAATCGTCATAAAAGCTATCTACGCCTTAATAATATACGCATTCTCCTCTTCAAAAGTGAAATCAGCAAATTTATTTACCATCGTTTGATTAAATGCTGTTCGAGTGATGTATTTTTATCCTACGCGCTATTAATAGGAAAACGTAAAAAGTTACATAAAATTGTCATTAAGGGCAAATAATACCACGTTCCCCAATATTACTACCTAAAATTTAAGTTTTTTGACCAATATACAATATTAGCTATACTACTTAATGCCAGGCCTTAAAATATTTTTTTTTTGAAAAAAAAAATTTATTACAAAACAAATTTTGGGAAATTTCAGTTTATATGTTTGAAAATTTGAACGCTACTGTAACTAGATAAAATCAGATGTAGATCCTGGTATTACCTCATTGGAAAAGGTAGTTTTCCGCTTTTCATTTACCACTAAAACCACGTCGCTATGTTCTCTCTTTCGAGTTACCATAACTTCTTGTGGGCATGAAGCGTAGGAAGGACTTCACCCGCAGAAAATCGGTATGGTTCACACCATCTCCGGAATGGAATACTAACACGTTATTATTTACTTAAGTAAATATAGGTTGCTATAGTAAAAAAATTGTCACGAACCCCTTAAAGTTCTAATTTAATAATCGTGATGTAACTACCAAATTATTAAGATGCTCTACAAAACAATTTTGTATGGCTCGATAAGTAGTATGACCACTTCCTTCTTTTATTTATATACAAAAAGAAATTCTTCCATTTCTATCAATAAGTGGTTTATGAAGTGATACTTACATACACTTGTTGTTATACATAACTTGGTATAATTAAATACGTCCTTAATCTGCTCCAGGTGTTTTATTAGCATTTAAAGGTCTAATAATTGATTCTATCAACATTTGTGGCGTGAAATTTTTCCCATCATGGACTTTATTAAAAAGTGACTTTTAATTTAGGACATAGAGCCGTCCAGAGGCTTACCACTAAAGCTCATTTAATATGCTGTTTGTGGCTACTGAAATTGCCTTCCATAAAACGGCTTGTTGCGTTTATTTGGCAATTTTATATTATGCAAAAAAAAAAATCTCGAATGCATAGATCAAGTTTAAACATGGGGATGGAAGGAAGTGTACCGGAAAATTACATCATGGGCCAAAAAATGGTTCATCCAACGTCCGTCGTCCACCTACGTCAATAGCTCTGGCCACAGAATTCAAACTGTCGATATACAAGCCCATTCAGCCGCATAATATGCCATATCTCTGGCGCGGCAGGAATTGTCGGTCCGTTCAGCCACAATTTCGTAGTGGAAAATATTAAAAAGCCACAAATTGAAGTAGCGGCTATCGTTAAATGACCAATTTCTGGTCTAAGCGGCATTTTTCGTACACAACAGACCCACCCCCGAGGAGCGAACACAATTAAAATTTCACAAATATCCATGACAGCGCTGCTCATCGCGTTTGGTATATGGAACAAACAGCGGCACAAAACCACCAACGATATTAATAAATTTTATGTCGGAGTGGGGAAGGTTGGACTTTATTATTGTGGGGCCGCCAGCCTCCCACTGTAGTCGAAAGAAAAATTTTCAGAGTTTGATAATTTATAGCTGTGACTACTTCTTCTCCCAACCCGGAATTGCGCTCCGCCTCTCTAATAACTGCAGAAATTTTTTATTCGAGCGAAAGAAAATGGTTGGAAAATCGATTTAGGAAGCAATGATGCCGGAAAAAGTGTTCAAATGCCAGAAAACTTTTTCTATTTTGCTTTCCTTCCTGTCTGTGAGTGTTGAGATAAAAAGCATAAAAAATGCTGAATCGGCTGAATTAGTTGTGTTAGGGGGAGGGAAATGAATGAAAGACTTTAACTTACTAAAATTTGCTGAATGTCTAAAACCTTATCACCTAGAACATATATAGTGAAATTGTTATTAGAAGCGTTTGAGCAATCATTTTAATCTTTGATTTAATTTTTATTTTGCAGTTATGGCATGGACCTCAATGGAGCACGAAGAAAGAATGCCACCCGGGAAACAACATCAACGCTTAAGGCCTGGCTTAATGAACACAAAAAGAATCCTTATCCAACCAAGGGTGAGAAGATTATGTTAGCAATTATAACCAAAATGACCCTGACACAAGTGTCGACGTGGTTTGCAAATGCCCGACGAAGACTGAAAAAGGAAAACAAAATGACTTGGGAGCCTAGAAATCGTGTTGACGACGATGATGCTAATGTCGACGATGATGATCATAAAAGCAATGATGACAAGGACATGTTAGGTGAGTTTAAATGTGTTTTCTTTGTTTAGGTTTAAAATTGATGGTTGGTTTTACCATTATAGTCTGACAAATATAGGAGTGAGAAATTTCAAGTAATTCCAAATGTAGGTTAAAAAGGTCGAACTATCTAGATAACATCAATTTGAGCTTGTATTCACCCGGGGCCTAAAATAATCATCAATCATATGTCATATATCTATATATAATCAAATAAAATATTATCTTACTTCCGTAAAGATTTTTATGCCTGTATTCTATTTATCTATTTTAGGCACTGTTATTTTTTGTGGTTTTAATAGTTTGAAAAAGTATTCCAGATCCTTTTTGTCAACATTTTCACATTTATGTTGTCAGATATACCTACTCCATCGTTTTAAGTAAATTATTTTTGTTGTAGGTATACATATCAAATGATCACTTAAAGAAATCACCGCTATTAAATTCTTACTTCTCGATTTGATGTTTGTCCATTAATCTTTTTTGAGATTTTCAATCACCTTTCTGTAGTTTGGAATGTTCTAAACTTTAAAAATAAATTGGTAGCAATAAGGTTGCCGACGAAAGTTATTCGGTTCGAAGGACCAATAAATTAATTGCTTAGTTAAATGAGCAACTGAATGAATGTGCTGAAATAATAAAATTTTTACGGTATACACAAGATTTATAAGATTTTTGTACAATAGAGAGCACCGCTACGATATGAGTGAGTTTATGCCATTAAAGAACAAAAAAATAGATCAATATAAATTAAAGAATAGATGTTAGTTAGAAAGAAAAAGAAATTAAAATCAATAAATCAATCAAATTTTGTTGATTTTATTGAAAGAAGTGAATGAAATATCAAACATGTGATATCAAACAGAAAATATGCATGGATTTTTATGTATAGCAACATGTTTTTACATTGTGTGATCTTTAATCAGCCTCTCACAGGCAGCGACAGAGCGCGCATTCTGGTTACTAGAACAAAGGCCATTTCGAAGACTTGGTCAAAATAATAGATCTCCTTAGTTGATATTTGAAAACGAGGAATTACAACATTCTTATTTGGAATCGACTTTGTAAGCTGAAAAACTTTTGAGATAATACAGTGCATTTGTATTTAATCAGATAAATGAGTATGTCAGTCCTTAATGCTTGAGGCAGCTGCTCACAGAACAACCCAGCAATATCGTACAATACGGTGAAACATGCTACGAAGTCCGAAAAGGAAGCGAGCACAGTAGCTTTACTTTTAGGGGTTAGAGCAACTTGCGGAATATTATTTGGGTCAAGTGTGCCGCTGTAAAATAAAATGCATTGAGACTTACCAGGATTCAGCATTAAGTCTTGGACCATGTATTTATTCTATCCAAATAGTCGTTATTATGCGCAATGTATTCCTTGAGCAAGCCAATGGCTCTGCTTAGATACAACCGAAAATCATTCGCTTCTAAATGAATGCAGACATCACGAGTGGTTCTGTGCAGATCGTTAATAAACATACTAAACAGCTATGGATCGAATATCAATCCCGCCGTATAGAAGTGGGAGGGTAGAGGATACAGTTTCCTCAACCAAGAACATTTCCGATGATAGCGAATACGGAATTCAGTACTTTAAAGGAAATACGAAGTTTTTGAAGAAGTTTTTTTTTGCTTACGCTGTTGAAAGCTTTAGCGAAGTCGAGGAGAACCAGCATAGTTTGGTTGTTCAGATAAAAAGCATCTCTAATGACTGTAATGTACGGTGGACTCGCAACTGTGGTGACGACGGAAACCAGATTGTCAATGACTTAGGAAATTTCCTTCTTCGAGATAGATTGTTTGCTAATTTATAAGCTTTTTTCATACTTTAGATACAAATATAATATTGTTATAAGTCTGAAATCAGCTGGAAAAATATGTCGTAATAGATATAAAATTAAAAATTATTTTATGCTTTTTAGCGCTTTTTGTGAAGTCGGTTCAACTTTTTAAAAACTATTTTATTTTTCACTTTTTAGTGCCTTATACTCTATACAACGAAGAGTCGGTCCCCGCGTTAAAAAGTTAGGTTTAACCCCCTACCCCACCTCCGTCCCACTAAAAATATTTTTCTCACGGTATCAATAAACGAACATACTCTACCGAACAGAGAAGGAATCATCGAAATCGGTCCACGCTTTACGAAGTTACTACCCCTCCGTCACCCCCACTATAGGACCAAATTATTCTCCTATTAGCAATGGGGGATCACACTCTATACAACAGCAAAAGAACCATCCAAATCGGTCCACGCGTTACAAAGTTAAGTTCCACCCCGAACTTAGCACTTCTTTGTTTTTGGGAAGTCGGTTAAATATAGAAATCCATTCAAAGGTTATATGATCAGTTATACAGCTTACATTTACATTTCCTACAGCTCTGCAGTAAATTCATTATTGCCCAATTAATATCATTTCCCAGCTCTATCTGCTACCAAAATATTTTCTACACCGTTCAAAAAATTTTCAATGAAGACTTACATAAATATAACAATTGTATTATTGCTCCACTCGCGGTGATTGCATATTGGATTTAATAGCTAAATAATGATTATTTGGTATATTGCAATAGGAAAGCTTATTTATTTACAACCCATGAACAATAAAGTTTTATAGTTTTATTCCTTTATTTTGTCAAGAATATAAAATATAATAAAAGTAAATTAATGAACTCAGCTTATATTACGTTATTTTAAATGTTTTCAGATGCTAAGGACTCTGGAATTGGTTCAACAGAAGACAGTGATAGGCCGTCAAATCGTTTAGAAATGCTTGATCGGCCGGAAGGCAATAGTGAATGGTCTGAATCCCGGCCAGGTAGTGGTAATGGTTCTCCCGATATTTACGATCGCCCTGGTGGTGGTCATCCTTTACTCCACCCAGCTGCCTTGCATCATCTTCGACCACCCGCCGGTTCACCTCCGGAAAGTAGTCATCCTCACACCTCTGGCGGTAGTACTAATTCAAATGTCATAAGTAAACCTCGGATATGGTCTTTAGCGGATATGGCTAGTAAGGAAACAAAAGATGAAGGAATTTCTCCGCCGACAAGCTTGTACCCTCACTCGCAGCACTCTTCCCCAGGAAAAATTTTGTCACCCTTAGCAGGCCGAATACCAAATTACCCACCTTATGCGCGACCAGATTTGTACAGAGGATTTTATGGACCAGCAGCAGCACATCTTACAGGCCCACCTGCGGAATTTTTAGACCCCCACCAAAGATCGTTTGGAGCAAGCTTAGCTCATAACGGGCTCGGAATGAATCCTCTCCTGTGGAAAGCAGCTGTCAGTGGAGGTGCACCTCCATTCACACCACTTAGTTTAACGACGAATAATCACCATACAGCTCCACCTTCAGGAGCATCACCTTCAGCTTCTAGTACATCATCCTCAATTGGAGGTGAACAGCAGCCTCCAAACTCACAACCTTCACTACCTTCACAAGGTCCAATTTCGGGTAATTCAACATCGTCATCGTCTTCGGAAAAACTTTCACCGGGTTCGAGCAGTGCAACGACAGGAAAACCGTGACCATTGACAGCCTTTAGTGTGGTGGTCACGCAAAAACAACCAAAATTGTCTCTAAGGCCGTGAAGAACAGACTCAAATGCTCTGTTGTGGATTTTTCGTTTTATATTAAACAAAAAGTTAAAAAAATTAATCGTGTTTGAGAGTCGTGAGTCTGTTAGTGTGGTGAAATATAAAAATTATCAGTGAAAGCGTGCTACTTACTTTAATCACGATGTAGTGCTCTTCGGCAAAAACAAACAAGAAAAGTATAAAAATAAAAATTAAAAGGAAACGAAAAATCTTTTGGACAATAATTTACATGTGATTTATTTGTATTTTAAAAGTAAAAATGAGAAAATTTTAAGAAATTAAGTGAACTAATTGATCGACTTAGAACAAGTGCAGGAAACATGTTTTTTAGAAAGAAAAGGTAAATGTTGTGTAAAATAACAGTTTTACTTTCCCTACATGGGAAGAGCAAATTATTCAAGTGATTTTATTTTGTATTTTTCAATCCTTTTTCTACCAAAAAAGCCATTTTTTAATTATAAGTCAAAGTATTGTTAAAAAAAATAAGAAGCAGAATTTTATTGAAAATTTCCTTTTCCAATGGCATTTTTGAAAATGTATTTTATGTAACGTCGGAATTTCTTACGAGCCGTCAAGTCGTGGTTTGATTAAAACTATTTATAGAGTGGTGTCAAAATTCATTTACACGCTTATGCATCACTTTTAACGTAGGACAATGATTAAAAGCATTAAATCATCTTTTCTTCAACTCCGCCCATCTATTCAACCAGTAAAGTTATACACTTATTTTATTCGGGTTTCATTTATGCTTTGCAGACTTTTCTTTTTGACTTTTTATTTTAGTCAGCATCTGCTGGTTTTGTACATTTTATAAGTTTCAATGATAATATTTTGAACCTAAATGGAGTCCAAAACTTCGTAACAGGTTCAATTTCCAGGACATAAACTTATTTGAAACGTGATTTCTCGGCCTGTCGTGAGTTTTTAAAAACAAAAATTAAAAAATCGACTCCGTCTTCAAGCTCGCAGCAATGCAAACCAAGCCATTCAAGTTCCCTAATTCCCTTCCGGTCAAAGCCATGCTAACGCATCAATGGGGTGTCCCACTGAGCTTACATATTTGTTATATTTTTCAAGCAAAAAATATATTTCAGTTTTTTTAATGCCAAGAAGGCTTTCCAACCTAAATTCTAAATAGACTGACCGTAAATTAACCTTTTAAGATCCTGAAGTTAACCGTCCAGACTTGGCACAGCTAAAACAGTAAAAATTTTATGGACCATGGAAAGCAAATAGGTGTAACTGATTATTCTTAGTGCAAAAGCCAAAACTAGAAACTAAGATAAATTCTAAATTTGCCGTAAAGTCCATTGCTACCAACACTTAAAACGGAAATTGCAGGCCAGAAATTTTAATTATTGAGAAAATCGTGTTTAGAAGTGTGAGAAAATCCCATAAAAAAATCATAAAAAGTTACATTTTATTGTACATAAATGTCATTTGTGCAGTGGTAACGTGCCGTTTTGTTCATTAACAGACATGATAAATTTTGATGGCAACAGTTTTGCTAAGTAATTCAGGGTTCTAGGGTTTTAAAATACAAATGTAATAAAAAAAACTATACAAACAATCCTCGGATTGGTATCGGGTAAAATTTTTCACTTACAGCTTAGTCTACAAAAGTTGTATACATAGCTGAATAATGAAAAATCCTCGAACTCGCCGAAAGATTTTCAGTATTTTTATTCAATGCTAAAATCAAATGAAAAATATCTAAAATGTATTCGTTAGGTCATTGAGTGTTCTGATAAATCGAAATTTCGATTTTTGTTAAGGATATTTAACAAGCAATCCTTCAGTTAAGGAAATAATGGAAAAATTTAAGTACTCACGATATTTATGTTGTAAGTAGTAAGCAGTTTTATATAAGCAGCATGTTTTTCGTTCGTTGGTTAAAATTTGGTTAAGCCTAAAATGTGGGACTCAACATCCTCCCAAACACATGTTATAACGAGAGTACTATGTAGCACATGAAATGTTAAAGAAAGGGTTTTGTTAAGTATGTAGGAATCGAAAAAAGATAAGCAGCTGGTGTCATTGAGAATGGAATTTCCATCACGTGCACGATACTAAACTGCAGTAAACCACTGGGCTATCAGCTCTTTTACTGATTCTCCGTTGATTTTATGAGGAAGTCAAATACACAATTTTCTCACATTACAACATCGAAGTCGATTATTTAGTTGTAAATTTTATTTAATCCGAATTATACTGTAGACGAGCACAACAAAGTGCCCAAGTAATCTAGACCTCGCAGAGAAAAGGTCGCTCGATAAAATCGTATGTCAATTTATCCCTTTTCGAATCTGTTAATTGATGCTTTTAAACTTGTTGGCTTCTTCTTCGAGAAAAGCTTAAACATTCTGTGAATTGTTCTGCTCTTAGTAAGTCAGTCATAAATGTTGCAAAAGAAGAAAAATTAGTTAATGCGGAAAGGTCAGGGCCATTATTTTGTAGAAAGATGAGAAAAAATTTGTCTAAGTTTTTAGACGATTCAACTTTATGGGTTTTTTATTACCTTTGTTTTCGATTCCTATTGCCTCATAAAAATTCGAAGCATTAAGTGCTTATTTAAATGCCTGTAAACAACTAATAAGTTAAGTTCTTTATCAATATTTTGTGAATTAAAATACAAAAAAGTTTTACAGTACATATACGTTTTCTGAAAGTAAAAATTAAGAGGTAGCACCACTTTGAAATTGTCAAAAAATTTTAAAAATAAGATACGATTGGTGTAATTGAAGAACTCGAACATATACATATGATTCTTATCTGTACAACAGCGAGCGCGCGCCATCACTTTAAACTCCTTTTTCTTGAAACTGATATTTCCAAACTGGCGTGCAGAAGTGTATTACAATTTTCAACGGATTAATTTGAAATTTTCAGAAAAGATTCGTAAAAATTACGTTTATTACGATACTTTTAGTGGGATCAATATAAAATCCTTTAAAAGGTAATTCCTACGCCAAAACATCGAAAACCAAATCCCGAAAAATAAAAATCTATAACGACAAAATCTCTAAAGCGAAAAAATGACTTAATGACGATATCTCTAGAAAAAAAGAAGAAATCCCTAAAAAAATCCTAAAAAAACATAAATTAAAACGAATCGAGATAAAACCCAAATTTCAAAATAAATTCTTACTTAATGCAATTCATTTTGAAAATGTCAAATCTGATTTCTCATATCTTTCATCGCATATCTTTCTATTTTTTTCATTTATTTTTATATTGAAGACGAATTTTAATTTCTAAATTTTTTACAGATATTTGCTCTTGCCTAGATAGTAACTATTGTTGCAAAATCAGTACCCCTTTACAAGAAAAATTTGAAGTTGTAGCTCAAAAGCAAAAAATAAATAGTCAGAAAAGTGAGCCAAATTTCGGTTAAATTAGTATACAAGGCGAAATACGAGTTGTACATGATGATAATTCAGAAACGTACAACACATTTTCGATTGCAATATGTAATAACAAGTAATCGTTCCCTCATTATATAATTTATGAATTTTATAAAGTTCAAAATCTTTCTTTTATAAAATTTACAGTTAGGGATTTTTTGATTAGGGATTTTTTGAATTAAGAATTTTTACTCTTAGAGATATTATTATTACGGTTTTCTTTTTTTTTAGATATTTTGTCATTTGTAGGGATTTTATTTTTAGATATTTTGTCATTAGGGATTTTATTTTTAGTTCATATGAACCAGACCCACTTTTAGTATCAATTTGTTGAATTCGTAAGCTTTTTTTATTAAAAGTCTCATAATTTGTATAGTTTGCAAAACCCCTACAAATTTCTTTAGGTAATACCTTGTCGGAAATAAATCCAAAGCTTTTTTTTAGATACAATCGGTTTGAGAAATCTTGCACATCGTTTTGGTCTATAAAAAAAGCGTCATCTACGATAATAATGTTAAACGCTATCACGCCATTTTGTTAAAATAATTAATTTGATATACTTGAATATATGTTTAATAAATACCTCTTCATTAAGGGGCTACTTCCACCCAGATAGCTCGAAAAAGTTCATCTTTTTCTTGCACATTGCACTTGTATTCTACATTCTATAGCCATGTTCAGACCGCGGAATTAGTTTGATACAGCATAAGCCTGAAATCGAATTCAGTTTGCGTTTATACCACAAACGCAATAAAGAACTTGTTTAATGCAGCACACGCTGTCAAATAAAACTGAAATTAAAGCAAAATGAAATTTCGTTGGTATGGAACCAAATTTGCTTCAAACTTGCATAAATATAATATACTGTGTAATTGCCGCAATTACTTGTTTGTGTTAAAGTCTTTATGGAGAATTTAGAGGTTAAGCTTTTAAACTGATAGCAACTCAGTTCTCTTATTCCTGATTGTGCCGCATCAATTAAGTACGGACCGGCGTGTTATGCAGATATAGAACTTGTGTTCAGAAAGTATTTATATCACCAGAGTTATGTGGCATACGCTACTACTACTACTAAGTTGTTCCGGTCTAAACGTACTGTGTGTCTCACTATAAACGCGTATTTCGTAGAACAGTGTTTTTCAAAACGGTTTCCCACATATATATCGAGAAAACAGTGAATTCTTCTGAAATTTTGCACAATTCCGCGAAAACCTTCATAAATTGGGCTACGACCTCACTTTAAAAAAAATTCGTGAAATAATTATATATGTAACTAACTTAAAAAAAAATCCTACTTCTGTAATTTCTGATTTTTAAGCGATTCGTTTTGGCAGGAGAGGGAACACCGCAGATGCACTCACGAATCACACGAATATTGGCAATATAGTCATTCATCTTTGCTTTAAAAAATGTTTTATTATCTTTTACCACTTCTGAGAAAACGCGTTCCAAAGTTTGGCAACTTTGGATGAATGTAGTCCTTGAAATAATATGGATGTTCGCCATTTCCTAAAAACCACTTCTTTTAATAATTTCAAAGTGGTGTGTATTCGGGGGCTGTATTCGGTTGAAGTACTTTTTGCCTAGTAGACTGTATAACTACTAAATTATCAGTCCTTTTTTAATTTATGTTTGATCTTAAAATACCATTTGTGAAATTTTTATTTAGTGTTAGAAACTTGTAAAGAAGTACATACTAATGAAGTTTAGGGTATTTAGCGAAATGCCTAAACCAGGGCCTTATTACTGAATACGATTCGATTGCAATCGATCGTAAATATAGGACATTTAGGATTGAATTGACCTAAAGCTAGCAACTCACACAAGTACACTATCCCTTTTGATCTCGTTCAATTCTAAATTTTCTGTATTTGCGATCGATTGTAATCGAATCGTATTCAGTAATAAGGTCGAATTAATCAATGTTTCAAGTATCATAAAACGCGAAAGAGAACTTAACGATATTTAAATCACTAAAATTTTCTGAAACCCCGTAAGTCACAAAAACTAAATTTTAATGAAAACAAGTAAAATAGTTTTGTCTTCTGATTTTATTATTTTTTATAGAAATAAAGTGGACAAGGCATTCATTTGTTAATTCCATTCCTAATTCAAAAGTAGTGGAATTAAAAAATGTTAATTCGAAAAAATGGAATTGGAATGGGAATGGGTAATGAAGTTTACAACTCTGTTAAATACCCACAAAAATTTAATAACCACAAGAGGAAAGTATGTTTTAATTATAGATGGGATATTAAAACATACTTTCCTCTTGTGGTTATTAAATTTTTGTGGGTATTTAACAGAGTTGTAAACTTCATTACCCATTCCCATTCCAATTCCATTTTTTGGAATTAACATTTTTTAATTCCACTACTTTTGAATTAGGAATGGAATTAACAAATGAATGCCTTGACCACTTTATTTCTATAAAAAATAATAAAATCAGAAGACAAATAAAACTATTTTACTTGTAGTATCTTGATTTTACTGTGTTTGGGGTATCACATGTACAATTGATTTATTTTAAAAGATATCCTAAGATCTTTATGAATTCCTCTTTCCTGAGATTTTGCTGAAATGCTGTTAGTCAGCGACTTCTTGCTTCTCAATTAAGGGCTGGTGTCAACTAAGTAAGTTGATAATTTTTCGCAAATGATGGGAATGTTGACATTCGCACTACACTGTCAAAAATTTCGTTGCAATATCGTTACACGAAATAATGGATCTGTTCACGTACCTTTTGTGTATTGCAAGAAAATTTTGTCCATAAGGGGCAAAAATACAGAACAATGTATAATCTACAAAACGTTGTTCATTTAAATTGTTATTTAGGGCTGGAATAGACCGGCTGGTAAATAATAGTTCTGTGATGTCAATTTCAATGTTTCTAAGTATAAATTAAAACCGTCTTTGAAAAAACTGAAAACGTGACCGGCTGTATAAGAAATAAAAAAAGCCTAAAATACCGCGGTACGATGAGTATTAGCTAACGAGTTCACGATATGTGTGTCAACAGAGAGATTGTAATTCCTCTTTGAGGATATTATTTTGGCCGACATGTGTCTTGTTGTGCACAATCAGTTATTGCATTGCATAATATTGTAAAAATGATCATTACAGGTATTTTGCCCCATACGGGCTGCTACTGACCCATTACAGATCTACGGATGTATTGTCGTATGGTTCTGCTTAGCACCATCCAACAGACCATACTTTTTATTTGATTTTTAAATGTTTCTATTAAATAGAAATGGGCCCTTTTAAAAGCAACAGAATGGTTTGCATTTATTAGTCTATTAAGCGTAACAGGGAACGGAGAAGGCTTATGACAGGTAGAGGGCTAAAAAAACTTTCTAATATGTGGGTGAAATCAATATTTAGAGTTCCGTACCTTAAAGGAAAAAACCAAACCCTTATAAGATCAGGTCAGATTGTGTCCTTCTGTCTGTCACAGACGTTTTTCTCGAAAAAGACGTGACGTAGGGATTTGAAATTTAGCAACTTTGTAACGCGCACATCTTTTTTCATAGACAAATAGAAAATATCTTTTTTAAACTTTTTTGGGGGAATTGGAACCCTGAAAAAAGAGTATTCTTTTTAATATCGTGTGTCGTTTAGCGTCTGAAAGTGCTTATTTAATTGGTTTAAAGGTATAGCTCAAAATGTGCTAAAAACACTGCCCTCCCTCTCTGATTTTATCGGTTTTCAAAATTTAAACTTTGATATTAACAGTGTTAGTAGGTATTGAGTCACAACTAACAGAAAACTGCGGCTTTTTTTTATCAGTTTATTAGTAAACTTGTAACATCACTGTTACTGATAAGACCAACTCTAACTATTATTGAAATTTGACAGTAAGGTACCCTCATTGCACGTCCCCGACTCGCCCTTAATCGATTTTTTTCTTTTTCACTTTCAATCGGGATATCGAACAGGAGGCGATTAGAGTCATCATTGAACGATTTTTTATCCCCAGAGAGCGTGAAGCTACAATACCAAGGGGTTAACAATAGATAATACCGGTTTCTTACCGAACAAATGTGAGCGGGTTCACAGTTACCAAGAGAAGATACACGATCCACGGCGCTACTCATAATCACAATTTCTCTGAAAATCTGAAAACTTTTTTACAACTTTTGTTTCATGAGTTCTGTTCCCGGATGTTGTTTTCTTGCTTTCATTATATTTAATAATTATATTTTTAATTGACTTATTTGCTTTATTGCGGTAGGAAGGCACGTTATTGTCCAATAGATAAATTTAATTAAAAATAATTGCTTAGGTAAGGTGTTAAAAGGATTATCGTTATTTAAAAAAATGTTTTTAAAGAATTTATAAAATAAATCGTCCGATAATTGTCAAATAGAAAATGTACCTAGCACATCTTTTACAGTTTAGATGCATAATCTTGAGATTGCAATATTTTGTTTCATGTCTTTCTGTATTTTATATGCTAGGCACGCCCATTCGAGCCGTTAATTTTGAAACTGAAATAAATCACCTTGTAAAATCTGCCAAATTTGAGACTTCAAAATTTAAAAAAGGTATGAATAAGCGTCACATCTATAATAGAGTTCGGTTCATTATAAAGATTGACATCATTGAAAAGCACAACAAGCAAAATATTTAAAGCTTATTAATATTTTTAAATAAAACTGAACATAAAATTGAGAGTACTTCCAAGAGTGACCACTTTTATTCTTGGCATTTATGTAATTACACAAAATGTTCCAGGCTCAGTAACAATTGTGTTTGAAATGAATTTTGTTCAAAAGTGCAGAAAATTATAGATATTTCCAAAATAATATGAACGGTTTATCTGGGCCTTATTACTGAATACGATTCAATTGCAATCGATCGTAAATATAGGCAATTTAGAATTGAATGAGATTAAACAGATATTTGTACTTGCGTGCAATCTATCGTATATAGTAAATTTAGAGTTGAATGGACCTAAAATTCAACTCTAAATTTACTATATACGATAGATTGCAATCGAATCGTATTTAGTAATAAGGCCACTGATGTTTATCAGGAAATTTTTATCATGAGAAAAACCGCGAACTACCTACTATTAAAACTGAATTAGAAGAAATTCACTAAAAGGTGAAATCTAAGTACAGAAATTATCTTGACCAAGAATAACTAATTCCAAAGTAAAAAAAGCCCTAGCTAGTGTAATATAACCAGCGTTATCTTAAGAGCTGCTTGAATGTTGTAATTTATATCGCATTGCAAAGTTTGTTTTGAATGAGAGCTCACTCACACAGTTTGTTTATTTTATTATATTTCTAAGCGATACCTATCATTATCCAATTTCAATTGTGTCCATCAAAGCAATACGTTCTTCATTCGAAAAAGTATTTAACCAAGCAATTATCTATATTTTGTCGTATAGAATTAAAACTCCCAAACCTTTCGAAGAAATTTCTTACGTCCCAGAAATCTTTCCACTTATAAGTATTTCGTTATTGTTAATTTAACAGGGTGATTAATAGAAAATATATATATTCAGTTTTTAATCTTTGTGCATAATAATTAAAATATTCTGCTTCTTATTTTTAACACCGCTTTGAATAGAAATTAATTAGCATTCCAATAATTCTTCAAAACACGAAAAAATAATGGTAAATGTCAAGCCAATTATCTATTATGTTACAAATGTATAAATTCAAAGATCATTCAATGAAAATACGCCAAAAATATCCAAAACAACAGCAACAAGAAAAATGTGTTTCTTTAATCCAGACTAGCAGAACAGGTTGTTATTTTTCTAATATAAAATCTTTTCTAGGTTAGTTAATTTACTTTTGTTGACATCTCTTGATAGAGCGAGAATTTTTCTTACCTGGGGAAAGATAGATTAGAAAAGCGTTGTTAATGTAAATTTCTGTTCAAATTAGTTTTGTTTTTTTGTAAATATTAGCGTAAGTCATGTATATTAATAAATCTACCGAAAGAGAAAAAGAAACAAAAACAATAAATGAAATTTGATAAAGTTTTTTTTTTATTTATTATATTTACCTGTAGACAAGAGGAGAATATGTTCTATTTTCCTTTAAGATTTCGTTTAATTTTGAAAATGCAAATTAACTGTATAGAAATAGGTAAAATAGCAAGAAATATATTTTATTTAAAAGCAATGTTTACTAAAATCATTCGATGAATTTATTACAAAAAGATTAAAATGTAAACTGTAAATATTATAGATATTAAAAATAAAAATAGAAAAAAAAAATCAGTGTTACAAGACTAATGGAAACCAAGCAGGAATTTCTTTTTCGTGGACATCCAAATTTTTCTTGTCTTCTATTTTACGATCTAAAATCAAATTAATCAATTGTACCGATGACATATCATCTAAAATGAATTGTAACTCTTGTTTTGAACAGAAAGCAGTTGCTGAAATTATTTCTCATTTACCTTAAGATGATTTTTGTTCCTCTTAAAATGTAATTTATTTTTACTTTAAGTCGAGTCGATCAGGAGATGTGAAGAGCCGTTAAACCAATGTATAAATCGCACATAAAATTTATTAACTTTATGTAACGTATTATTATTATTATGCAGAATGAGATACTAGGCATAAAATGGTCGATAAAATGTATATTTAAATGAAATTTAATGTTAAGGTTAAAACAACACAAAATGATGAAACCAGGTCGCATGTTGAATACTGAAAAGAAAACAAAAAAACTAGTTGCAATAAAAACTATTCCATAATAAAAAATTATAAAAATATTTACTGTTGTTTCGCTTACATTTCCTTTGCCGTTTCGTTTGTCTTTACAATATCAGTGTTTTAAATAAAAACAGTTGAACTGTACAGAAAGGTGCACTAATTAAGACCGTCTGATTTCTCGCAAATTATTCTATGTGAGAAAATTTAATTATATTTCTCAATTAGGTATAAAAAAAAGTCGTTCCGTCATGGTTATACGACAAATCTTATACGACATACTGCATACTGCAATCGTATTAAAAAAAGGTGTTATGAAGGCGGTCGATTTTTTTTTTATTTTACAGTGTAGCCAAGGCTTAAGCTTGCCGAAAAGAACTCAAAAAACCCAGTTTCGAAGTAAGTGTTTCTACGGCAATTAGTTCGGAAACGTTCAAAAACGCATTTATAATGTTTTACATTACTACAACAAAATATTTAATCGTCATTTCTTATGATCCCGTGAGCTGAAACGTTCAGGTAGTATTATGTATTATATTATTTTTAATTGTGGCAATGTAGTTGTTTTATCTGTTTAATTTGCACCGACTTTAAAATGTCGTAATAGATATAAAATTAAAAATTATTTTATGCTTTTTAGCGCGTTTTGTGAAGTCGGTTCAACTTTTTTTTTACAAAATATTTTATTTTTCACTTTTTAGAGTCGAAGAAAGAACCATCCAAATCGGTCCACGCCTTAAAAAGTTAGTTTTAACCCCCAACCCCACCCCCATTCCACTAAACTTTTTGTTCATGGTATCAATCAAGGAACATACTCTACTGAACAGAAAAGGAATCGTCGAAATCCGTCCACGCGTTACGAAGTTACTACCTCCCCCCCCCCTCCCCTACCACCACCATAGGACCAAATTATTCTCCTATTAGCAATGGGGGATCACACTCTATACAACAGCAAAGGAACCATTCAAATCGGTCCACGCGTTACAAAATCAGGTTTCACCCCCCTTCCCCCATCCTAACCCTACCAAAATTTTTTTTCTCGTGGTATCAACCAGGAAGCATACTCTACCCGAAAGAAAAAGAACCATCCAAATCGGTCCACGTGTTACAAAGTTAGGTTCCACCCCCACACCAACTTGTGTCTTCTGGTAGTATCAACCAAGGAGCATATTATACATAATAGAAAAAGAATTATCCAAATCGGTCCACGCGTTTAAAAGTTAGATTACCCCTCCCCCTTAACCCACCCCTCACAATAGGACCAAATTATTCTCCTATTAGCAATGGGGGATCACACTATATTCAACAGCAAAAGAACCATCGAAATCGGATCACGCGTTACAAAGTTAGGTTCCACCCCCACCCCACCAAAATTTTTTTCTCGTGGTATCAACCACGGAACATACTCTACCCAACAGAAAAAGAATTATCCGAATCGGTCCACGCGTTTCAAAGTTAGATTTGACCCCCACCGCCCACAACCACCCTACCAAAAATTTTTTTGACATGCTACCAATCCGTGAACATACTCTACCCAACAAAAAAATAATCATCAAAATCGGTCGACGCGTTACGGAGTTATGCCCGGTCAGACTGCCAATGCTTTTCTGCTTTCATGCGATGAAAATTTGACGTTCTTGAACAGGCCCTTCTTAGTTTAGTGGTGTGTAATTATAATTTGATTTTTTATATTGATAATCGATTTTGAAATTAATATATGGGTGATCTTCATAATTAAATGTCAATGGAGCCGATTGATTCGCTCTTTTTATCTAATCGTCTTACATCCCTCTTCCATGAAGTTTTTCAAAGCTGGAAGCATGTGATTTTTTAGTTCGACGCGTATATAAAGGGCTCTTATGTACCATTTTTACCTCCAAAAAGACTCAAAGTATGTACTTAAAGTATGTGTACTGTACTGCGATTTCGTTTTCTACGATGTGGCCAAAGCCTAGGGGACAACCCTTTGGCCGGAAGGGAATTTAGGGTAAGGGGAGTGAGGAAGCTTGAATGTTTTGTTTTTGCAATGCTGCGAGCTAGACAATAGCCCCGAGACGGATTGGATTTTTTAATTCAATTTAAAAAAGCCTTTATTATACAATTAACCGATTTATTGCTCGGCACTTGGTGGAAAAACTTTTCACTCAAATTTGTAAAAGAAAAAAGAAAACAAAACACTTCCTTTTTACGTTTCCACAAAGTATTTCTTGTATTTATCGAGTTACAATCGACGCGTTTCGACTTTCTGAGTCATTGTCAAGATTGAAAATGGTGGAGTGGTGGTCGTGCCGTTCAACCAATTGTTCCAACTCACGATTGGGCATATTTGCAAGAAAAAAAAACTAAATTTTAATAAAATCATTTTATTTGTAATAAAAACAAATTCTTGAAAGTCAATAGAAACTAAAAAAACAGTTTTAACTATTTTTCGTCAAAATATAAAGAAATGTTCTAAGCAAAAAGAAAAATTTGACAACTTTCGTTAATAATGATTATTTGACGACAGGTTCTGCAAAATTGCAAATTTTAGGATACTGCAACGACTCGCTCAGGTAAAGAAATTTTTGCGATGATATAGGTATCATAAAAATATCGTCCACATTTGGGTGAAAGAATGTATCGCCGTTTATTCTTAAAAACTTAATTGAATGTTCGTAATTTGTCCGATGTAGCGAATTATTATTTTTTTTGGACAGGAAACTGTTTTGGTCCGGTAGTCATTTAACTCAATATTGTCTGCCTCTAGAAGCAAACGCGTGGGATTTTGAGATGTTTCTGGGTCTAACTCCTGGCCGTCAGCTGTTAGAATATTCAGGCTTATTTGAGTCTTTATGACTTCATACTCATTTTCTTACAACCTTGACTTTTGTTTAGGTTTACATCTAAATTGTGTCGCAAAAATGAAGCGATGGCGGATATACTTATGGTGTGCTCATACTTTAATAGTGACTTTAAATTTTTAAGTTTTTTATTTATTTTATTTATTGTTTAGCTATTTATATTTTGAAATTCTTGAAATTTACAAATTACTCGTCAATACACAAAATGTTGTCATTTCTCCATGACGAGTATACTCGACAATAACAGGTTGAAGGCTCTTTTAATTACTTGCTATTTTTATCTGATAAATATATGCTATGATGCCTTAATAAGGCATCTAAAGAATTTGAAAAGCAAGGCATCGAGAAGGTCATGCTCCTCGAATAACGAGGAAGATTACCTAAGTTAGTTTTGCTTGCGTTAGCAGTTTGTTTCGCGAACATCTCCTGAGCCCCACGACCTGACCTTCTACAAACATTTTATTAAAATGATAATGTAAAGCTCAGGCAATGCCCTATGATGCTTAAGCACAACTTTGGCAGAAAAGAAAATAACGGTAAGAGAAATGGGTTAAGGGGCTGAGTGAAGGAGGTGTCAATGTTCTTTGAACGTGTCGGGCTCACAATACGAGGTAAAGACAGAGGATGATGAACTGTTCCACATTCGTGTTGACGGTACTTCCAAATTTGTTCTGGAGAGTATAGGCGTGGCAATGACTTGATGTGTATACAAGGAATTAAGCTAGCAATTTCGTAAGAACAATGGCCGTGGAGATAGCGATATAAGAGTGAGAAACAACCGACATTCCGTCTGTGAATGATAACGCTCTCATAGATTGTGGGATCGCCAATGAGTTTTAGGCTTTCTTTATCGCGGACAATGAGGTGTGTCCGGCGCCTGCCTATATATGGGACTAATGTTGGACTTGTGAATCAGCGCCAGGCTAGGCGGGTTTTAGCGACTGCAATTATATGTCCGGTTCAGCTAAATGAGAAATAACTTAACGAAATAACGGGTATTGCTTAAGGCTGCGTTCTGTCCTAAGCAAGGATCGTAGAAATGTTGTTGTTTTATAATCCAAACATGCCTTCTCGGTTGACTTCTATAGAATTCCCATGAGAATTCATTACAGAATCAAAAGAGTACGTGAGATCAAGGCTGCTGTCGTTCACGATCCAACCTATAAAAAGAATTGTGAATAAGAAGAGATAAAAGATCATTGAATAGAAGAAATAAAGTTTGTGAATGAACTGATTCCTGAGGTATACGGGAATTGATTTCTTACGGATCGGAGCCTGACAAAACTTTCTATCTATTTTAACTGGTGAGGTTGCAGACCAAATGCTTAAGATTTGGCTAAAAGTTATGGAGATAATGATTCCAGCCGTTAGTAAGTCTTCGGTTGAACGGCTGTACCGGCAAAAGTTTATAAAATTAAATGGTTATTTGTTGGATATGTCATAAATTGGGAGTTAAAGAGTGATTCAAAACTAAACTTTAGATAGAACCGAAGGTAGTGCAGTCTCTAGTTAGAAGAGTCGCTTACCTTGCTCTATGCTGTTAAAGGTGTGTATACCTAGCTGCTAGTTTCTCGGCTCGTCTCGAAAAGCTTTGAAAAACTTTAGTTCGTTTCGCGTCTATTTTTGTCATTTATTTAACATATCCATTCATTGTGGCGTCTAACCTTTGGAAGATTTGAGTAATTATTCTTCCGCATATAAAAGAAAAGTAAACGTGACATCACCACCTGGGCTGGAAATAAATCTATAGTTGGTGATGACGCACTTACTTGTTACTTGTGCTGTATTTCCAAGTTATGTGAAGCCTTAATTATTGATGTCTTTTATTTTTAATTGAAAACGTTTCTAGGATATTTTCAACATGGTGTCATAAAGGCAAAATGAACCATAACGAACTTACTTATGTATCTCTGTCATTGAGTCCAATAGACTACCCTATACTGCATTTTTACTGATTTCAGCAAGGCCTGTGTCAGAATTGATATGATTGACAGTCAATCTAAAATGGGTTGCAAATAGAAGTATTTACTTGTTCAAGACTTGAAGGAGGAATTAAGTAATCGTTCCCTATCTACGGATGGACATAAAAATTCCCTAGTAGCGTTACTACAAGAATCCATGGAACACGAGGGAAAGGATCCAGAGACTTTTGTTTTTGAAGAGGACTAGAAGAAGAAATTACTCCAGTCATGACAGATAATGCTCTGTTGAAACTTAACTCATCAATGGAAGAATAGAAAGCATCGATGGCAGAACAGAAAACATCAGCCGAGTTTAAGGCAGCAAAGGAAGAACAGCAATCATCAACGGCAGAAGACTTCATCATCCAAGTTGAAATCAACAATGGAAGGTTCCATTAATGAGTTGAAAGCATCAATAGAAGAACAGAAATCGTCGATGGAAGGGTTGAAATCGTCAATAGTAGCTGAACTTAAGGTTTCCCTTGAAGAGGTAAAAGCTGAAGTGGAAAAACAAATGCGAGAGTTAAAGTCAGATATAGAAAAGAGATTGGAAGAAGTAGAAATTTCTGGACGAACGAATATTACGATTTCAAGAAGGTAATGGAAATTTCGCCAAAAGAAAGCCATGGATTGAAGAAGGATTTAGAAGTTCAAGAATGTGACGTGAGCAAATCAATTAACACCCCAACCCCCCGGTTCATGCTGGAGAAGATGAGGTTGTTCAATTACGACAGAAATTGAAGGAGGCAGAAGAATGCAATAAAAATCTACGTTTTCAACATTAGTGGCTTTCGTGGTATTACAGGTATTTTTAACTAAGCTACAGCCAACTATAAGAAGAATGTGCAAATGTGAAAGGTAAGCATGAAGAGAGGGCTAACAATAAGTAATTCGAGACAGGCGCACTTAATTGTTTGTTCGAAAAAGAGAAATCTGATGGTCGATTGGAGAAACAGTGTAACGTGTACGTAGGCCATGAAAAGCAAAATATTGAACCGCGTAATGCGCATGCCACAGACGGCCAAAAATCAAGGCAAGGAAATGTCAAACGTAGAAAATCAAGGACGACTCGAACCTATGGTGAATAAGTGTGGTGAAAATGTGTAACGGAAACATCTAGAATTGAGTGGCAGAAGTTTCTAGAATTAAGCTGACTACTATAAATAGGGCTAAGTAGCAGCCTAAATAGTTTAGTCATGACTTAGACTGCGAAGAGATTACTTGTCATACTGTGAAGAGTTAGTTGTATTTTAACCCGTGAAGTTATAAGCTTAAATAAGTAAAGTGAAACGGTGTATTGTAAAGAAAACGTGTAAAGAAATTTGTGAAATGAACTAATCAGTGAAGTGAATAAAAATTGTGAACATTTTCGATTGAAAATAATTGAAAATAAGTGTCTTAATTAATCCCTCGAGCCCGAAGAGCCCCATTTACATTAAAGTATACAGTGAGTATTATTTATGGGCGTTTAATCTGACACTAGTTGCTACATCTCAGGTGTGCCATGTGGGACCACTAGTCTTAATAATTTATTTTAATGATATATTGACTATATGAATGGTTCTAGGCTCCCTTGTTATGCTGACGGCGCCAACTATTTCGAATTAGCCTGAAAACGCTGGGCGTATCCTCTTGAATTCTGACATAGACACTTTCCACAAGATGTGCTCTATTAAATTTCTACATCTTAATATTGACAAGACGGAGTTGGATCAATTGGCTAAGCCGCATGAACTTCATGCCATCATTCGCGCGTTCGAGACCATTCCTTCTCTGGGCTATTGTCTACCTCAAAGGATTCCAAAAAACAAGGCTTTCAAGTTTCCTCACTCTCCTTGCCCTAATTCCCTTCCGGCCAAAGCCACGCTAACGCATCAAAGGGTTGTCCCCTTGGCTTTGGCCACATGGTTAAAAAAAGTGCACCATTGTTTCCTCACGTATACTACAGACAGGCCCCGAGTAAAAATAAGATTTGCTAATTCCGAGCCTGAAAACGCCTGAATGGCACTCAAGTGAGTCACGGTGCGTTTGAGTAAAAATTATGCTTTTCCAAATGCTCAGCCCGCTGCAGGCAATAATATCAATACAAGACGCACGAAATAGTTCAAACTAAGCACGGTATGCTCACACTTTTTCTAGACTAAAATTTAAGATGAAAACAATATAATTATTTTCGTAGATTGGGTCATTCGAGACCTATGTTTGAAATAACAAACCTATCTCCGCAGTAGCCGTCAACGTTTGTGCTTGCGTCTTATTTTTACTCGTGGTTATAAAGATTATACGTGGAACTGAAAAATATATATTCAAATTTCAGATAATTGTTATTAGTGTTGTTGTCATGACTCATCTTGTGAGTCATCGGCTATGGAGAACAATTTTAATATCAGGTGGCCGATGACCCACACTGTGAACAGGCGCCTATACGGGTGAGATTTTACATAACCCACGCGGTGGGTCACCAGTCTCGAATGTGTTGAATACAGAATTCAGCAACAGAAGCGTGAATTTATAACGGGCGTAATTTTATATTTTTGTGCCTATAGCGGGAGTGTGCGTACACGTGTGGCGGGCGTATTTTTAAATGTTTAGGCCTGTACCGTGAACGTGCATAATATTACTGGCCGCATTTGTTCGTTATGTGTGTTCGTAACGGCCGCGTTTATACTTTTAAAAATATTAATGTCTATACTTGTTTTGAGCGTGAATATTTCAGCTCAGTTATTTTTTTCGTGACGCTCTTCTCAACTATACTATAGACGGTCGCTCTCTTGCTAGAGGAGAGCAAAGATATTTGCAAAATGCTCGTTTCTCCTTTGAGGATCATATCGACGCAATATTTAATATGTTATTTGGTCCCTCTTCTCTTCTGTACGTTACATATTAACCACGTTTACACTTTTTGGTCTTTCGTGGAGCAACTCTTTCGTTTTGCTTTTATATTAGAATAGGCTCAAGCTCATCGCTCTAGATACTACTGTAAGTATATGCAAAATTTTCTGTATTTGCATTCGACTGCTTACAAGGCTCCATAAATGGTCCTGGGGTTCTCGGTTTTTCTAATGTTTCGGTTTCGTGGGAGACATGATTTTCTCCTTACTATCGCCCTGACACTGCCGACCATAGCCCGATACCATCAATGTCTCATCTCTTCGACAGAATTAACTTCCATCTACCTAGGAGCATAGTTAGCTTGGTTAAGGTTTTAATTTATTTTTCTCTATATTATATTTTACCTTTACTCTAGTATTATTTTCACACTGTTAACTATTTCGACTATTTGTATAGTAAACAGTAATTTGATGAATTTGCAAATAAATAAATTAGTCGGAGCAATGAACGGACTTTTAAATTTTATTATTGTCTTGTCTTTTCAACAAATGCTCTGTTCTTTATTGAATTTTATGCGTCACGTAGCCGCGTAAAGTGATGATTTTGTTGTCTTTTCGAGCTTATGCTTAAAGTAAGACCAATTCAAATTTATATTATTAGCTCCTTAAAAAAGTAATTTGATCACACTTAATCCGCCCAGTTTCAGCACAGTGGTATCTACATCATTATTCTTCAGTTAACACTCATTATCACCTGTGTAGCTTAACCAAAAGTAACGTCCATGAGATCTCAAACTGCTTTTAATTATTTTAGGCAAGAACACCAATAGGGCTGTAAATTTGCTTAAAAGCATTCTATAATTTAATTCCATTGTCTAACGATTATAAATCAGGCAATTTTTCGATGTCTATAATATGCAAAATTAAATTAAATCTACTACGAAAACTTAAGTTACTGAAGTTTTAGGTATCTCTGAACATTCACGTAGAACAAGGGTGACCTACCTTGATTATCATATTATCTTTGTTGGCAACTTGTCTCACGTGCAGAAAAAATATGAAAAGAAAGAAAAAAACTTGCCAAGAAGACCTCATCACTTGCTTTCCGACCAGCCAAGTATGTCGCCGTTTGATGATGATGTTCCTGCCGGTCTGGATCATAAAAATCGCATATGAAATTATGAATGTATAATCAATCAGAATTGTCGGTGATTAAAGGAGAACATAAATTTATCGATGTCAATAATTCGCTTGAGCATGCGCACATATGTCGTTGTTATGTTGTATGCGCCAGAAACATATAGTCTGGACGTTTAGTGTACAGCATTCCGATTCTTTTTAATCATGGCTGTTTTTTCTGCTGTACATTCTAAACCGAACATGACATATGTTATGTTTGTGTTATTCTTATAATGTTTCGAT
Source organism: Leptarthrus brevirostris (assembly GCA_964036015.1). NCBI lineage: Eukaryota > Metazoa > Arthropoda > Insecta > Diptera > Asilidae > Leptarthrus > Leptarthrus brevirostris. The sequence goes on along the minus strand of OZ038373.1, from coordinate 83,902,501 downwards.
CAGCTTTGTGCTGTGGAGCCCGTACGGCCCAGGAACAGTCGATCTTGTGAAGCCTTTCCGGTCAAACTTGTAGAATCGCTGTTTTCGATTTAGGTCTCTTGTCTCGTTATGTTTTATGCGATCAATAATGTCATTAATTTCGCAATGTAATTTTTTGGTCACAGTTACATACGAATACGACATGAATGGATTTATGGACTATATCCTTCTCACGATCGTTCAGTCAGATCTGTACTTAATAATTGCAATAAAATTCTCTTTGAGACTGCGGATAGAATCTTTCAATGGGCTCGAATGGCGACATACAAAGTGAAAAATGGTATTAAATTTGACTTGATTTGTAAGGTTCTATAAGCTATCTATCATTAGGTTTGGGTGGGCAATACCGCATATATGTAGACGAATCACAAATAAGAAATCATACCTTTAAAATACTGAACTACTAGTTAATCCTTCGAAATGAGATAGACAGATTTCATATATGTATTAAGGAGAAAGTACGGATTATATGTATTTCATAGAAAAATTTTGTGATGCAATTGTGACGTTGAGAAAGATAGTTTGGTTTGACGAATCAAGAGTTTGAAATAATGTTATCCCCTATTGCCTATACTACTAATATGGTATTCCTGTAACACAGAATAAGAAATGAATAACATCTTTAATGTGTTTTCATATTCTGAAGAAAACCCAAATATTGTGTGTAATTTAATTAGAGATAGTTTAGGTTAATAATTTGTACGAAATTGTTTAATAATAACGAGATCAATATGTCGATCAAACGCATCATAAAATTTACGAAGAACCCTATAACTTTGGCGATTTAAACTGATTTTTAAAATAAATTTCCATAACTTGCCAGTGTTGTAAGGCGTTCATTATTAATTTGAGTATTCTTACTGAGCACAAATGTCAAAAAGAACTGCAATAATACGTTTGAAACGTAAGTGGTAATACTGACCTTATTCGCTTTTGTTCGTCGGACGAGAAGACTCTTCTGGCTAAAGTTGGTACGCCTGTTTGGGGGGCGGAGGTTCCGGAGAATTTATTCCACGAAGTTCTTTCTCCTGAGATTTGACCCTGCAATTCCATTCTGCGTGAGTTTACCCGAAGAACTCGACTAAGCTTTGCCGACGCCTCCTCTAAAAAGGCAAGGCTCTTTACTGGCTCCAGTGATTCATGCTACAACGTGATTTGTTTGTTGTTGACCTAACTGTGCCAGAGAATTTTAGATGCGGAGCTGTTTAGCTCTGAGTAAATTGGTTTGGCTGTGACCGTTACGCTGATGTCCTTAATGCACTCTTTGGAGGCGGGGTTCTCTACGCTGTACGTCGCGATGTTCCATGCATACTTGTTGACCTCCCGAACTGTGAAGAATTCGAGGTCTTGGGCATCGCTATTAAATTGTCTGGTAAAACTTTGTACATTTTGATCTATATTTCTGCAGGTTCTCCGTCTAATGTCTATGAAAGATTTGCCTCCTGCTTGGATGACGTCAGAGAGGCCTTGATGCCTTCCGATGTATTCTTGCTTTTTTGTGTCTTTAACCTGCCTGGAGTTGGTTGGAAGCTCTCTCATTCGGATGACGACATGGTTCCTTCATTTCTGTCTGTCAATCAGTTTCAAGCTTAACACAGACCTGCAGCATATCAAACGATCATGGAAGGTTCCTGCTAGTATACTGGTAAGGTGAATCGGATCATCACTTCATCGTCTTCATATTGTTCTTTTCCTGGAACCGGTTGTGATGGCTTCTTGTGAGAATGATGACGTTTGTTACAACTTCAGTAAGGCTGACTTCACCGTGATTAGCAACTGGCTCTCAGCTTCTGATTGGAGTAACGTTCTCAACAGACGAGACATTAATGAGCCCGTAAGATTCTTCTATAATTTACTGTCTATCTGTTTTAATACTGCGTCGCTATTTCTAAATTTATTAATTCACGTTCTAACCAGCCTTGGTTCGATTGCCACTTAAAACATTTAAAGAACGTTAAACGCTGACTATTTAACTTTATGTCAACTTACGCAGTCAATTTTTATCTGACTTAGTGTCTTCTTATAATAATTATATTAACAGAGTGAGAGCATGCTTGAGCGTTGTTCCTAAGCAAATTTAAAGGTTCATAAACTTGATGCGCAATTCTGATGGCTATCCATCTTCTTTGTCTTTCGGAGACAGCGAAAGCAATGAGCCCTTGACGATAGCAAATCTCTTTGCCGATTATTTTAAGACTGCGTTTTTGCATGATAACTATGATATTAAGTTTAAGGATTTTGCCAAATTGAGGAGGTATTCACCGGCTTCTCTCGAATCCAAAGACTTTTTACGTGAAGAAGCTACGACTTTGAAGAAGTTGACTATCTTGACCGAAAGCTTTCCAAATGGTGCTGATGGTATCCCCGCCTAATTCGTGAAAAGATGTGGTAGCATGCTTTTTATATAATCTGCTAACTCGGTGTGGTGTTTTTCCGTAAGCTTGGAAGACCTCCTTAATTATTCCCCTTCACTATAGACCATCTTGCTAATCTTTGCTGTATATCGAAGATTTTTGAGGCAGTCATTTGCGATGTTCTTTACTTCCACTGCAAACCGTCCTTGCAGCCGTTCTAACATAGCTTCATAAATGATAAATCAACTACCACCAGCTTATTGAAATTTTCAAACTTTTGTATCTCTGCAATTGAAGGTGGTTAGAATGTTGACTGTATTTTTACTGACTTAAGCAAAGCTTTCGATAGAATAAACCATCGAGTTCTTGTTTTAAAACTCTCCCTTCTCGGGTTTCCGCGGGTTTTGTAAATTAGATTCATTAGTACTTATCTGAACGCACTCAGCGGGTTTCTTTTCGTGGAGCTCTGTAGGATGTTATTTTCAACATTTCCGGTGTACCGCGGGGATCCCACCTCGGGCCAATGTTATTTATAATTAATGTATCTACGATCCTGTCTCAATCAAATATTTTTTAACGCCGACGACGCTAAGATATTTCGCACTGGGTCAGACAATGCCGATTGCGTACTTTTAAATGTTGACTTGGACGCCTTTCAGAATTGGTGTTACCCTAAATATCGGCAAATGTACATCTATGTCTTTCTCTCGATAAAGATCTTCCTTTCAATTTAACTTTGCCATAGGGGGTTGTCCTTTAACAGGACTTACAAAGACTAAGGACATAGGTGTCTGGGTTAATTCCCAATTTTCTTTCGAGGATAATTTCGATGCCATAGTTACGAAGGCAAATATGACTCTGACTTTCATGGAGAGATAGTCAAAGGAATTTTATGACCAATATATTTCAAAGCTTCTCTATTGCACTTTTGTCAGGCCTATTCTGGAATACGCCTCTCTCTATGCGACACATATCAACTGCATTAAAGCCGTTCACTCTTCGAGGCCTTCCTTGAAATAACTCCCTTATATTACCACCTGATGTCGATAGACTTCAACTGTTGCATTTGGATAAACTTGAAAAGAGACGCTGTAACTCCAGGATCCTTTTTGCTTTTGACTGCATTCGGGGTCAATGGACTCTTATGTTCTCTTGGCATGTTTTGGCATATCAGTTCTAGCTCGCTCCATGAGGAATCAGGATGTTTCTCAGATACCTTTTCATCGTACTAATTATGGGGTAAATGAGCCGATCACGCCAATGTCGCAATTTTTTAATTCCTCTTTTGATCGCATATCTGAGGAGTCAGCTTTGTTGAAGTTACTTTTTATGTACTCTTTATGCACATTTATATATTTTATATTTATATTTTGTAAATTCTCTTCTTATTCTATTATGTTATATTGTATTTTACTGTTTGTTAAGCATTTTTATTATTTTTTTATGAAATACAATAAATTCTAACACGAAAAAACGCTTTTCACAGCTTAAGACTCTTCCCTCCTAATATTCTATCATAATTCGATAATAATCCAAAAATGTTTTCTGACCCTGATTGCACTCTCAAATTAATTGATTAAATTACAGCATTCGTGGTATATCGCTAAGTTCGAAGGAAAAAGGGGATAGAAGAGATTGGCGTCGAAGTTTCCGAATGACTTCCAATTCGAATATCAAAAGGGCCGGTGCGGTCTAGAGGTCTCTGTTTCCACAGCATGCCAGGCTATAAAGATTAATCCCAACCATACCCGAGCAAAGTTGAGCATTATTTCTCGATTAAACACCCAACACAAGAACGCTCGACTCTCAGGGATCAATTAAATGCATTAAAATTTTTTTATTATGGGAATTAATGTTGGAGACTACTATTTACACTACATACATATGATTTTTTCGGACGAGGAAAAATTTATCTATCCTCCTGCTGGAGAGATCTCTGCAAAGAGCAGCGATATTTTTCAAAGATGAATTTTGGCGGCAGCTCTATCATGGTGTGGGATGCATTAAGCAGCCTTGATACATTTGGCATTTCCATCGTATCGTAGTACCAGACTCTTCTAGAGCGAACCATCAGCTTTCATCTCCAGGTATTTCAAATCATGATATCTTCATTGTTGAGCCTATGTAAGGTCTAAATGGAAAAAGAGAAAAGAGGCAACCAGCACCTTCGCTTGAATAACAAGACTGGTATTTTTGTTAAATAATTCAATTTTTCTATATACAATCAAAAAAATGTGTAAAAACAATAATTCAAACAAAATAATAGTAAAAAGGAGAATGACAAATAATAATATTAATTCAAATTAATAAAAAAAAAAGAACAAAATAGAAATCAAAATCCTAAGAATCCAAAAAATAAAAAGAAATCCACTCATTCTGGTTAACCTGTGAAATAAAGAAGGTTTTGCTGAAAATAGCACAAAGAAAGTCATGGGTAGAATAAGTGATAACGTGAAAACGTGAAATTCTTACTAACCACAAACACCTCTCTGGGGATAAGCCGAGACAGACCACATAGAATCGGGTCCCCTTTCGTCCCCCTTAGTGGGGGCAACTGAGTATCCAGTTAGCAAACTGCCGCCACTAACCTCGGTTTCCTGGGTCACTGCTATAATCCTAGCCTATCGGCAGGAATCCATGCTGTTCCACCGTCACCAGTGTACCATCTTCGTCCATGCATTAATAACAACCTTCACCCGCTCTTTGTCCACGGCTTTAAAGGGTTCCAGGCCATTACGCTTTAATCCAGAGCCAGGACTAGTAACCTCTTCCGGATTAACCACAGCTTCGGAAGGCAGGTCTGCATCTTCTACTGGTGCGTGTACCGCGGAGGTAGCCAACTGTTAAAGTCTACCATATCTGCACCGCCGCACCTGAAGAAGTGCTACTTATTAGTTTGCCAATGGCACCTTCCAGGACTACTACAGCACTTTCAGCCGGCGCAAGCCAGCCTTCATAGCCGCTGCAGAACATTTAGAAGGTAATTTTCCCAAAGCTGCTTCTGTTGTGTTGTGGTTACCGTGGGTATAGCTAACCTGTTAGGGTCTACCATACCCTCATCCTCCACTCCTACAGAAGTGCCTGAGGAGACGGCATTCGCGACCCAATTATCCCTGGGTCCTACAGATAGGGGGACGCCACTGCAGACCCTCTTGGCATGGCCTACCACAACCTTGGAGTTAGGGGGATTTTTCAAGAGGTTATCTCCTCTCACATTAGTTACTTGGCTATGTTCTATAATGCATTGCCCGGTTGCAAGGTATATGGAGGTATAACTAATACTTGAGAATGTCCAGATGAGGATCGCCGTATCCTAGAAGGCTTCAACTCATCTGTCCATTCTTCAGCAACCTTCCATAAGGGGTAACAGAAACTAGAGAGAGAGAGAGGGCACAATCAACTGAAAACAGCGACAATGAGTTATTTATTTATTTAAGCTTAATACAAGCTATAACATAATAATACAATAATATACAAGCTATCAATTGACTTGAATTAGTAAAAACAATAAATGTTGAGACTAGCACGAAATGGTATCGTTGCTGAAATCAACAATTTTATTTTCGTCACAATGACAATGGAAATGAGACTAAATAAACGTTGCAAGGACGTTTGTATTTGGGGGTAAATGATTGTCGCAGAGATAATAAATACGAATAGGATAAGGACGTAAGTTGATTGCAGGAAGAGAGAGAAATGCTGAAACCAACAAGTTAGGTATTGGCTCAGTATCGGCTTCAATTCGAACGCACTAAAACTGCAGCTACTAGTTTAGAGCATTTCTCCCACACAGCTGACGGCTGTCAAATATTGACAGAAATTTCTGACAGTTTAGTTAAGGTAATTTTGTTTATGAAAATTTTTTGCAATTTTCTTAATATTTTGGTATTGAGGTAGTTAATTTGCATGGAAATTTAATTAATTTGTTTTTCCTTTTAGGTTGGACACAACCTCCTCTTATCTCACAACCAAGCACGACACAAACACAGGGCTCGACACAGTTAAACATAAGTCTTTTAACTAGTAACCGAATTTTTATTTTTCTGATTGAGCTTTAACGGCTTCCAACAAAGATCAGGGTGTTCCCATTTTCCGTGGGAATTCGGAAACTCTGTTTGGCTACAAATATGGCATTCCAAGGTACTCTTTCCTTAATTACTTCCTGCCATATATGTGGAGAAACTACGAAGTGGCGGATGTTTGGAAGGAGTTGTAGCTGGTCTGTTTGCGGTTGGATGAATGTGGTCTCTGGTTGACATTCATCCTGTGGAGGCGGAGTGTTGTCATTGGTGGCTGTTTTTTACCTGGTGGAACATATTCCAAAATTTAAGCCTTAGTCTCGTAGTCCATAGCCTTGTGGCTGCTCTAAGAAGGGTCCAGATATTGTTTCGCTAACTGGCTCTTTTGGCACGGCTTCGAATGGTCGTTTGACTGAACCCGGCATTTTCGGTGGTTCCGTTGTGATCAGATGTTCCTTTAAATTTTGGCATGATGCTACCTACTAGAACGAGGTGTTCTGATACGATAAGAAGAACGTTTTCTAATGTCGATATGGAAATTGTTTCTCAATAAAAATAAAGCATTAAAAGAACAAAAATGTCTGATATTAAGCGGGTTTGTGGAATTCTTAAATATGAGGGGTAATCAGAATATGGAACTGTGGGTATGTGTTCGGTTAGTGGGTAAGCATTAGAAGCTCATAGGAAGTTTGCATCGTTTAGTTACTGGTCGTATGAAACAACTAGCTGACGTTTTGATATTTGCTACTCTGACCTTTTTATCTGTTCCAGGGTGGATGTCAATGATCCGCACTAATAGGGGGAAACCGGCAATCGATAATTAAAACGAGATCGTTAGTGTTATAGTGATGTGAATTAGTTCAAGATGTGCTCTACGAGTACCCTGTACAAGAAGAAGTAGGCTACTGGATAGTTACTTCTTCTCAGGGCTTATGGAGCTGCTGGGTATATAGATGAAAAGCTTACTTGTATTCCTTTGGGAAACAGGATAGTTATAGAGCAGGAGATTAAGTAAGGTCAGATTACCATAAATCGATGGGACATATTGTACCCTTGTCGTGGCCTAAGTGAGGCAAGCTGAAGCACCCGTTTAACCTAACTTAACCTAAGTCATGATACTCTGCTGGAAATTATATTTTCTGAATAAGTATAATAACATTGAGTTCAGCAAGTTCAAGTTCTTTGCCTGTGAGAAAATTGATTGAACATTTCTCCATTTTTAAGCGACAATTATTTTCAAATCTTTGACAGCAGGCAAGGATTCGAATGAGTTTTGGAAACGGATATTGTTTGTAAATCCATGGTTGGTCTTTGAGGTATGTCAGGATGTCTGGAATTATAAGTTGACGTGGGGGCGTAGTCCCTTTATTTTGAGCCTCCAAAATCCTAAGTCCTCTTTGTATCTAATGGGTAAGATACATTTTATTTTATAATAAAAAAAAATTTAAATATTTTAGTTTTAATTTTTTATTTAATTTCCATACTACCAGTATGCTGTTGTTTTTGATGGCAGCTTTGAGTCGCTGCTGTTGATTGTTGAGGGATGTTTTGAGTCGCTGCTGTTGATTGTTGATGGCAGCTTTGAGTCGCTGCTGTTGATTGTTGTTGATTGCTTAAAAACAGAGAATACCTTACCTTGGGTAGGGGGTATCTCTGTTTTTAAAGTTTGTGATGATGCTTCTGCTTCTTAAGTTAAAACTAGAAAGTACCTTACCTTGGGTAGGGGATACTTCTGTTTTAAATTTTTTTATTTATTTTTTTTTATTTTGCGTTGATGTTGCGTTGAAAATTTTAGAAACCAGAAAGTACCTTACCTTGGGTAGGGGGTACTTCTGTTTCTAAAATTCCGAGATCACTAATGTTGTGACCGGAATGTCGGGGTCACCAATGAGGTATGTCAGGATGTCTGGAATTATAAGTTGACGTGGGGGTGTAGTCCCTTTATTTTGAGCCTCCAAAATCCTAAGTCCTCTTTGTATCTAATGGGTAAGATACATTTTATTTTATAATAAAAAAAAATTTAAATATTTTAGTTTTAATTTTTTATTTAATTTCCATACTACCAGTCCGGTTGTTCTGGCTAGACTAAAAATTATTTACAATATTTTTGTATCCTACTTTACGTTATATACATAGATAGTTTGTTAAAATTTTCTTTGTATTGAGTACAGTATTTTATTGTCAATGAATAAATGATTACGATAATTTTTAAAGTGTTTGTGTTTCACACTATTCAAATTTTATCGAAGTGTACAGGTTGATTAAAATATTTTTGACAGTACAGTCTAATTGGATATTATTGAAGTAGATTTTTAATACTAATATTTTATTAATAATAAATCAAAATAATAAACTTTTACTTAAAATATAATATATTAAATTTGTAGCTACTGCTACATTACTCCCCCCTCAGTGAAAACGTCCATTTTAAGTGAATCGTAAAATTAAGAAAATGATGAATAATAATATTTTTAGTAATAAAAAAAAAAATTATAATTGAAATTTTACTTTCTTTTTTGTAATGTTTTTGATTGGTGTAATTATTTGTTTCGTGTTTTCGATAAATGCTGGTTTTAGTCTGTCGACTGAAATGTTTGTAGCTTTACCACGGTAATCGATTTGATAAAATTTGTCCAGTTTGTTTAATACTTTGAAAGGACCTTCATATGGGTTTTGTAAAGAAGATTTGCTTCTGTCGATTCTAACAAAAACGAATTCTGTATCTTTTAAATCTTTAGGTACGTAGATTTTAGAATTTTGTTTTCGAGAATGTGAAGGTTTGAAGTTATTTATGCAAGATCTAATTTTACTTAAGAAATTTGATGGATCTTGTATTGTTGAGTTGTTGTTAATGATAAATTCTCCTGGAACGCGAAGAGGTTGTCCATAGACAAGTTCTGCTGGAGAACATTGCAAGTCTTCTTTAATCGTGGTTCGGAAACCTAAGAGGACTGCAGGTAATTGTGTGACCCAATTATTTTGGCCGTCACGAGCGCGTATGGCTGCTTTTGTCTGTGAAATCGTTCTATCATTCCGTTGGATTGTGTATGATAAGGAGTAGTACGGATTCGATGTGATCCTAAAATTTTTGTAAATTCTTCGAATAATTTGGATTCGAATTGAGTACCTGGATCTGTGGTAATTTCTAGAGGAATACCAAAACGTGGAAAATATTGTTCATATAATGTGTTGATAACTGTGCTTGCCTGTATATCTTTGATTGGATAAGGTTCTGGCCAACGAGTAAATCTATCTATTATTGTTAGAATATAAGAATATCCATTTGAAGAAGGTAAAGGACCTACCAAATCTAAATGGATATGTTCGAATCTTATTTTGGGTAGTTCGAATTTACCGATGTCAGACTTTGTGTGTTTAGTTACTTTGGCTTTTTGGCAATTGACACAATTTCTAGTCCACTTGTTAATATCTGTATTCATTCCAGGCCAAAAGTACTTAGAAACAATAGATTTTCGTGTTGTTCTAATTCCTGGATGAGATAAATTATGAATGGTATTAAAGATAGTTTTTCGAAGTTCTTTGGGTATATATGACCGTGAATTTTTAGTAGAAACTTCGCACCAAATGTCAGACTCAGAAGTGTTTAATTTAATTTTACCAAGTTTATATTTTGAATTATCTGGTCTGTTATGCTGAGTTATTAAAAGATGTGTAAGTTCTTCATCACTATTTTGGTACTCAGCAATAGTTTTTGAATCAAATTTGGTATTGCTATGTTTTGAATGTTCGAAATTTTCGATTGAAATTCTAGATAAAATATCTGCTACTGTGTTTGATTTTCCTTTGATATGTCTGATATCTGAGGTAAATTGAGTTATGTAGTCCAGATGTCTAGTTTGTCTTGGACTTCTTTCTGTTTTAGACCATATTGCTGTAATGAGTGGTTTGTGGTCTGTAAAAGCTTTAAATTCTCGACCTTCTAGAAAATGTCTAAAATGTTTGATGGCTAGATATAATGCCAAAAGTTCTCGGTCGAATGCTGAATATTTGATTTCTGCTTCTTTTAATTTTTCAGAGAAAAATGCAATGGGTTCCCAATGATTTGCATTGGATTGTTGGAGAAATGCACCAACAGCGCTAGCAGAAGCGTCTACAGTTAAATTGAATTTTGCATTTTCCATAGGATGAATTAATAAAGTTGCTTTTGAAAATGATTGTTTAATTTTGTTAAGTTGATCTTCACATTCTGCTGGCCAAGAAAATTTTTTAGCGTTATTTGGTTTCTTTTTAAGAAGTAGAGCCAAATGAGTGTGAATTGGGTTTAGTAATTTGGCAAGATTTGGAATAAATCTATGGTAATAATTAACCATGCCTATAAATTGTTGAATTTGTTTAATAGAATTTGGAGAAGGAAAATTGTTAATAATTTGGACTCTGTCTTCTGAAGGCAAGATGCCTTCTTTTGTTATTTTGTGACTGAGGAAGTCCAAAGTTCCAACTTCGAAAATGCATTTGGATGGATTGATATTGATTCCGAAATCTGATAGTTGTTTAAAAATTTGGTTTAAATGATTTTGATGTTCGGATTCAGATTTGCTGGCAACTAAAATATCGTCAATGTAGACAAAAGCGAAATCTAAATTTTTAATGATTTGGTTCATGAATCGTTGAAATGTTTGTGCAGCATTTCTTAGACCAAAAGGCATCCTTGTGAATTCAAATAATCCGAAAGGAGTTGTAATGGCTGTTTTATGTATGTCTTCTTTAGCCATTGGAATTTGGTGGTAAGCTCTTATCAAATCAATTTTTGAGAAAATGGTGCAACCGTTTAAGTTCATTGAAAAATTTTGTATGTGTGGTAATGGGTATCTATCCGGAACAGAGATTGCGTTGAGTCTGCGATATTCTCCACATGGTCGCAAATCTGTAGAATTTTTCTTTGCTACTAGATGTAGTGGAGAAGATACTGAAGAAGATGATAATTGGCACAGACCTAATTTAACCATGTGATCAAATTCTAATTTTGCAATTTTGTATTTATGTCCATCTAAACGTCTTGGATGAGAAAAAGGTAATAGTCCTTTAGTTTCTATGCGATGTACAACGTTATGTTTAACTGGAATATCATAACGAGGTGGTTGTGTTAATGTGGGAAATCTTTGCAAAATTTTACCGTACTCATTACTGATTGCGTAGTAACGAGGAGTTGGAGTATTTGCGTTTATCGTGATTCCACTAACACTTAAAGTTGTTGTACCGTCGAGTAATCTTTTGTTTTTTAAATCGACGAGTAAATTAAATTTTGTTAAAAAGTCTGCTCCGATGATGGGCTTGTTGACATTAGCAATTATAAATGGGAAAATGAATTCTCTCCTAAGACCGAAATCTACTTTAAGTAATTTTGTACCATAAGTGTTAATGGTAGAACCGTTTGCTGCGGATAAATATAAGTTAGGGTCTTTGTTAAATTTTTTAAAGAATTCATTAGGTACTACTGAAATATCAGCACCTGTATCAATTAGAAATTTGAATTTATTTTCTTTGTCAAAAATGAATAAACGTTTAGAAATGTTAATGTTATATATATTATTCACTGAGGGATTAATTAGTTTTTTTGATTATCAATAGGTTTATAAGAACACGGCGAAATACATTTATTCGCTTTGGTACCATATTTATTGTGGTACCAACAATAAGAATTGTTATCTCTAGATTTTGAAAATTGTCTGCTATGCGAATTGTTTCTAGAGAATGAATGATCTCTCGATCTGTTTCTAGAACGTGAATAAGAAGGTTGGTTTTGACATGATAATCCTTTTATCAAATTTGTGAGATTTTCTATTTTGTTTTCTAAATTATTTATTTTTGTCAAAAGAAAATTGTTGTCTATAAAATTGTAATTTTGTGTTGGTAGATTTTTGTTTATTTGCGATATAAATTGAATTTTGGAAATATCATATATATTATCTGCGAAATCTAAAAGTTCTTTAATATCTTGTTTTCCGGATGATATTAAAGCAATGTTTATATTTGCCGGCAATTTTCTCATCCATAACTTCTTTATTAATGATTTGCTAAATGTGGATGAATTGCCTGCTAGAATTTCCATAGAGCGATAAAATTCTGAAGGTTTTCTATCTCCGATTTCAGTTGTAGATAGAAGTTGCTCTAGCTTCTTTTCTTCTGATTCGGTAAAACGTTTGATCAGAGTATTCTTTAAACATTCATATTTGTTTAACAGTGGAGGATTTTGTAAGAAATCTAGAACATTTGTTATAACTTCCACTGGTAAAGATTGAACAACGTGACTATATTTTGTTTCGTCAACCGTTATTCTTTTAGAAGCAAATTGGGCTTCGGCTTGAATGAACCAAGCTTCTGGATATGGAGTCCAAAAGCTTGGTAGTTTGATTGCAGTTGAGGCTACATAATTGTTTTCGTTGAAATTTGTAGCATATGTATGTAATGTTTGTTGTGAAAAATTTGACTCGTCTTCACTAGTCATCATGATTGTAGATGTTCACTGTTTGAAAATAAATTTTCACCTTTTTTTAAAAACACTGATATTAACGAGACTTAACTTCGCGAATCACAAAATGAAAGTACAACCCCTTAATATTTAAAAAAATTTTAGATGATTATACTATGATAAAATATATTTTAACTTGAGTTAAAGATATATTATTTATTGCAAAGAAATATACAAATTTTGAAAGTTGAGAAAAAGAGAAGAAAATATGTTGTAATGTGGAATTGTGTTTGTTTATGTTGTACAAATTATATTAATTTTAATTAAAAAACGAGAACATACCAATATTAAATTTTTGTTGAAGTTATGTTGATTCTTCTTTCTTCCTAAAGATGTGTTGACTTGAACTTGTTGCTTGATGGATGGATTGTTGCTTTTGTTGTTGTTGATTGTAGATTTGATGATGACTTCTTTTTAAAATAATGAGGATGCCTTACCACTGGTGGGGGGCACCTCTTATTAAATATGTCCTTACTGTTGCTGTTGTTTTTGATGGCAGCTTTGAGTCGCTGCTGTTGATTGTTGAGGGAAGTTTTGAGTCGCTGCTGTTGATTGTTGATGGCAGCTTTGAGTCGCTGCTGTTGATTGTTGTTGATTGCTTAAAAACAGAGAATACCTTACCTTGGGTAGGGGGTATCTCTGTTTTTAAAGTTTGTGATGATGCTTCTGCTTCTTAAGTTAAAACTAGAAAGTACCTTACCTTGGGTAGGGGGTACTTCTGTTTTAAATTTTTTTATATTTTTTTTTTATTTTGCGTTGATGTTGCGTTGAAAATTTTAGAAACCAGAAAGTACCTTACCTTGGGTAGGGGGTACTTCTGTTTCTAAAATTCCGAGATCACTAATGTTGTGACCGGAATGTCGGGGTCACCAATGAGGTATGTCAGGATGTCTGGAATTATAAGTTGACGTAGGGGCGTAGTCCCTTTATTTTGAGCCTCCAAAATCCTAAGTCCTCTTTGTATCTAATGGGTAAGATACATTTTATTTTATAATAAAAAAAAATTTAAATATTTTAGTTTTAATTTTCTATTTAATTTCCATACTACCAGTCCGGTTGTTCTGGCTAGACTAAAAATTATTTACAATATTTTTGTATCCTACTTTACGTTATATACATAGATAGTTTGTTAAAATTTTCTTTGTATTGAGTACAGTATTTTATTGTCAATGAATAAATGATTACGATAATTTTTAAAGTGTTTGTGTTTCACACTATTCAAATTTTATCGAAGTGTACAGGTTGATTAAAATATTTTTGACAGTACAGTCTAATTGGATATTATTGAAGTAGATTTTTAATACTAATATTTTATTAATAATATAATCAAAATAATAAACTTTTACTTAAAATATAATATATTAAATTTGTAGCTACTGCTACAGTCTTCAACTGTACTTCAAAATGTTTAATGTATTATTTACTGGCCATTCTTCTGACAAAAGCCACCGTATATTAAATTCTAGCTAATTTGTGGGTTTTACTCGTCTAGAGGCACAGGCAGCTGGATTATTCTTTGATGATAAATGTCTCCATGATTGTGGTACTATATTTTCTAAATTTTCTTCAATTTCGATTACTCGATTGCCTGCCTACGTATGTTTTTCAGCAACTAGTTTGCCTTTGTATATCCATCCCAGTGTAATTTCAGAGTTTGTTCAGGCGTACATATATGGGAATGTCATAAAGTTTCATGTCAGCGCTAACTTGTTTGATAAGATGAGCTAATATTAGAGCTCCGCTTAGCCCCAGTCTTGGGAGGGAAATTACTTTTGTAGGTGCAACTCTAGTTTTGGGTGTGAGCGAACTGATGTAAGCTCTTTTATTTTCGTCGGTGCATTGTTCGATGTAGAGATGGGTGACTCAGATCTGAACCGGCACAAAGATCCGGCTCTCAAAAGTGATTCAAGTGAACCGGATCTCAGTATACGCACCACCTCGGTCTTTGCTGTTGACTCTAGAGAGAGACAAATGTCTCAAGCTGAAAATTTTCAGTGACTCTTTCGAACCGACTCTTGGAGCCGGATCTTTTAAAAGAAGCAGATCCGAAAAGCCGGTTCGTTCGAAAGATCCATTTTGCCCATCTCTTGTTCGATGTTTGGCAAAATCTATGTAGTTGTATATATTTGGCGCGTAGTGAAAAATATATCCTGCGTATCCCCTATCCCATCTCTTCGTTTTCTCTTTCCAATGTATCTAGTGCTGTCATATTATTCCATGTTAATAGCAACACTGATGTAATAACCCGAGGTTTGTAAAGCGGTGTGTGTTTTTTCATAACTAGGTATTTAAATTCATCTCAAATACCAGTGATAGGCATGAATTAATAGTTTTAGTCTTCCTAGAAATTTCTAAAGCGTTGTTGCAGGGAACCTTCGCCTATTTCGTTCTAAAACTGTCAATAATTTTATTTTAATTACCTAAGACATTTTTAATTGGTACTTTGTCCATATTTTTGCCTTTTATATTGGGGAGTACTCCAGAGTTCTATTCTTGGACCACTGACATTTTTAAAGTTCACTACTGACATTTTATTATGATTTAGTATTGTCAAATACATCTTTATGCATATGATGTACAACTAACTGATTGAGGATGGAGTTTACTGCGTTAATGTAGGTCTGGAAAGTATAAATCAATGGTCAACTAGTAATAAATTGTACCTAACTCCACAGAAGTCAGAAAGTCTGGTTGTTTATCGGACATCCCTGCATTTATTATACAGTGGCATCGATATTCCTTTTAAAAAGCTCTGGAATAATTTATCTGCATCAATTGGTCACTCTGTTAACCCTCTGGGTTCACCGAATGACAGCACTTATGAAAGTGCGCCAAGGTAGGGAGGTGGAGGCTCTGGTGAAATACTGCAAGGACAGAAATATGGGACTACTATGCTAATGCCTACAATACATTGTGGTGCAGCACAGAAAACAATCGGACAGTCAAAAGTATATGGAGGTGTTAAGCGAGAAACTGTTGGCATAGACGCCTAGAGTACCCAAGAGCACATTGCATGTAGAGAGGCAGTTGCACACTCTACAACAAGCTATAGTGGAGACGGATCGCAAATCCTGCACTTCAATAGAATTAGTGGACCAGGACCTAACTCCTTGGTGGGACAGGGAACTGGAAGCTCGGAAGAAGTGCAGGAAGGCTTCCAACCGAACCATACGGACTCAGGATGTGGAAGCCTGGGGCAGATACAAGGCCTTAAAGAAAGAGATGAAGAAAGCTCTACGGAGAAAGAAGAGCTAATCGTGAAGGGACTTCTGCTCGAACATGAAAAATGAATCTGAAGTCTGCCGACCTCAGAATATGGTCTCAAATGAACCGGTCTCCCGACTCGGACTGGTTCCGGACAGAATAGCAAAGGACAGAATGGCAAAGGCATAGCGATAGCCACAATAATGGCCATTGATCGAACGTGGAACCAATCCTACCGCAAGGAGATGGATTGGCAATATGTTAACGACAAGAGCAGTAAACATCCAGAGAGGTGGATAGAGATTGCGAGGGAGGGTAGGCAGAGGATGTCCACAGGGAGGAGTGTTATCTCCCATTCTGTGGAATATTACTATTGACTTATTACTACTTAGACTCGAGGAAGAAGGCATACACAAGATAGGGTATTTCGACGACATAACAATTATGACAAGCGGCAAGTTCTTAGGCGCCGTAGTAGACAGGAAAGGTATGGGAGTGGAACAGGGGCTCTAAAGTCTGATCTAATCGTTTTCACTAAGAAAAGGAAGAATCTAGACTTTAGACCAGTATAACTCTTTGGGGAAGAACTTACTGTCTCAGGATCGGTCAAGTATAGGGGTAGTCCTAAATTCAAGGTTTAGAAGATGGGGCATCTCACCAAAGGGCATGTCACCAAAGGGCCGATACTGGATCTACACAATGATGGTGAGACCGATTATATGATATGCCTCGGTGGTCTGGTGGACAAGTGCTTCAAAGGCCACCGCAAAAAGTCAATTGAGTAAGGTTCAGTGGCTAGCGTATGTAGGGATAACAGGGGCCTTTCGAACCACGCCGACAATGGCATTAGACATATATGTGAAGAGAATGAGGCACAAACTGAAACAAAACTCGTGATAACCAAGGGCATAGGAAAATACGAAAACTTGATAAAAATAAAATACCGCAATTAGAAATGCGGTATATATAAGCAAAGTAGGGTAATTGATTTACAATACAAAACGCCTATAAGGGATGGGTACGTCCCTGAACCCCATCTAACCGACGTTACAATTTTCACAAATGGATTCACAATTGATGGGAGAGCAGGCGAGGAATCTTAAGTGAAGACCTGAATTTGAACACCCATCTAAGTCTGGGGGCATACACCTCAGTCTTTCAGGCAGAGAAGCTGGTTCTGGTCTACGCCCTGGATTACTTGCTGAAGAGTCGGGTGAGGGGAAAGATGTTATTGGTACTCGATAATCATGCGGTCAGGGGATCAGGTGTATGGACAGTACAGAGTTCAATACAGCGCTGGATTTGGAGCATGTGCGTAAACTCAACGCGTGTGCCTCATCAAATGAGATGACACTGGCGTGGGTCCGAGGACACGCAGGGATCGAAGGACAGGAGGGAACGGAGCAAAACTAGGAGCTGCTTCGAGTTTCCAAAGTCCGGAGCTGAAGGCCTGTGAGAAACTTGGGCCACAAGAGAAGAACACTGGGAACAGTGGAACGTCGTGGACTCGTGCAGACTTGCTAAGATGGCGATTGTAGCGACCAGAAGTGTTAAACAGTGGAAGATCCTCGACATGGATCATAGGACCTTGAGATGGCCTGAAAGGAAGTGGTACCTTCAGGTGTCATCTAAATAAGATGAACATTCTCGAGGATGATACCTGCAGGCTATGCCTGGAGGAGCAAGAGACGGCGTCACACACAGTGTGTCAGTGTCCTGCACTAGCAAGCAGAAGGAGAAAGCTGATGGGACACCAGTGGATGGAAGAAAGGAGAGTGGCAGAGGTGTCTTATTAGAGGTGAGGGAAGAAAACTGGATAAGGTCGGGTCTCTCTTGCTGAGATCTCAAGGGGTAAGGGCGAAAAGGGAACCGGATATAGTGGTCTGTTTCGATAAATCCCTAGAGGGGTGTTTTTAGTGAGTAAAAATCTCACACTACCAGAGACAATCGGGTCTCATGGTATCTTTAGAAGATTTTCAGCCCTCACGCAAAAAAAAAATTATTTCTGACTTAATTTTGTAGTGGGTGCTCTTTCTCCTTTAATTTGATTTATTAGTTATTGCCTTTTAGTCTTTTAAAACTTTTTCTACTTAGAATTTCTTCTACATTCAAACACATGCCTTTATTTTAGAATTGTTAGAATATATTAATTTAAATTTAAAAAAATGGTACATGGTCATTTTTGTATTTGTGCAGCTAAAGCAAAGTACATAGATTTAATGCGGAATCGCGTTTTTAAAATTATAACACATGAAGAAGGTCCAATAAATTATTGATTTTCTTGTTTTTTGTAAAGTGTTTTATTTGTCTAAAAAATTGCCAAGAGATCTCAGCTTTAAATTATAGGTCCATTTGCAATCATTGTTTCGAATCGAGTGAAGTTCTTACTCGGCCCCATGATCATCAAGGGGTTATCGGAACCACTACCACTATAAATGAAGCGGTATCATTCTGGTGCCGCACGTTGGGCGCCAGAATGTAGTTGTTAGTATGTTAACGGATAACACCACTTTAAAATGATAAAAAAGGTTTTGTTTTTAGAAATTTTTGTTAAGAAAATGATAAAAATCAATCTAATTTAATAAAACGACCTTTATTAATCATTTAGTTGAGTACATAAAATTTAAAATATTAATAATTAAATTAACAATATTCTTACAGACACTATTTTTCGCAGAGGCCAAAACTGCGTGCGGAAATTCCCAAAGCCCGTTGCATTTATTTTCTACAATATATTAGCTAAAGAAATTTGTAGGAGTTTCGTAAACTATGCAAACTTCGAGGAGTTAAGAGACGTTTAATTAAACTAGGTAACTATAGGTAAAAAATACCATAACTAAAGTAATTTTTTTTTGCAAAGCCGGCACATGGTTGGTTGTTTTAGTTGACGAGTGCCTTTCTTCATGATTCGCATTACAATTAGCGCTTAACACGCCGTTTTGGTACCACGACCTGTAAGACCCAGATTGTTGGTCCCGGCTTATCATAAACAACGAGGTAGGGTCCTGAGAGGGTAACGAAGCGTGAGGGCTATGTTAAAATCACCCCAAGGACTTCAGGAATTGGTCTGATTCTCCGATCTTTACTTCTGAGATTGTTTGAAAGTTCTCCAGAGAGAACTCTCCCAGAAACTTCCTCTTACCATCAGGTAGTGTTGGCCACTTGCACAAGAGGTCCGGGATGGTTTTTTTACTGGTAGTGCTACAGCTGCGACAGTATTGAAAGGATCAACTATCTTAGCAATGAGAGTACGAGGCCTATGAAGCAGCTCTTATGTTCTATTTTTGTTAAGTTTTACCAGGTCATTCTAGAGATGGCATAGAATGAGGAAGCGCTCCATCTAAGGTTACCTTTCGCTAAGAAGTGCTGGAAGAGTACTCTGTTAAGGGAAGTCAGCGATATGTGAACAGCTTCTGCTCCAGAACAGTGGAGGGCAGCGCTATTCCAGGCAAGTTCATCAACATCTCATTCCCTGATATGTTCCTATGAACTGGACCCTAGAGAAGGGTGATATTATACCTCCCAGAAAGTTTAGTTTTTCTCTACATTCCTTTACAAACCTCGAGGAGAGGGTAACTGAGTCAAGTGACTTAATGTCAGCTTGATTGTCGGTTAAGATCCCAAGGTTCATCATTGATAATTCACCGAGTCCCAGTAGAGAGCATGCCTTCAGGATAGCAAGAACCTCCGTCTAGAATACCCTTGCGTTGTCCGGCATTCTGTAGGACTTCGATATATGTAGCTTAGTGTTCTTCTAGTGATAATCCTCTCGGTGCTTGCTGTGGCCATAGGATTTGGCCACCCAGCATTAAGTTTCTTTCCCCACCGCTACAAACTTCAGTAGATAATCCTTTCTAAAAAATTTCAAGTCAATCGTTTTAAAAGTGCATGTTTTTGCTGCACGCCAGTTCGGAAATATCTTTTACCTCCTTTTCATCCTTTTTTTTAAAGTGATGATAGGGTATAAGTGGCGCGTGCTCCTTACTGATTAAGGTCATAAATCCATCGAATTTGCCAATTCTACCAATAGTACCTTATTTTAACAGTCTAACTAAACTTTAAATTTACTTTAATGATAAATAAAAACTAGATTTTTTGAAACTTAAAAGTGCCCTGTAGCTCAGTGGAGATGGGATGATATGGGATGGTTTTATTTTAATCAGTACACGTGTGAAGCTGCATACTTCACTGAGGCAACCTTGGTTTGAAAAAGTCTTAAAGGAAGCTCCTGACTAAGCTTCCCGGATTGATAACCTTACAACATTTATTTTACTCCAATCGAAACAAACTTAAAAAAAAAACTAACACTGTTCAAAATTTCTGGTTGTTGTACGATTTTGTAAAAAGAAATTTGTTTGTGTTCGAACCAAAATTGTGGTATATTATTAGTAGTGCTTTCCAATGTACACTTTGATTTTGTGGTGAAAGTCTCCACGTTGCAGCTAGCAATGATGTTAATTACATTAGGCTTATTTGTGGAACCTAGACCAGGAAAGTATACCACTGTTATAATATGTTTTTAATTGCGTAAAAATTACACTGTTTTAAGCCTATGGAGCAGAGTATCAAGACCTATACAAATGTTATATGACATGATAAGTTACTGCAATATGAAGTAAGCCCTAATATCCACCTCATCGCCTGAAGCTAAGTTGTATGTGAAAATTCGGACGTTGTCGAAATGAGAAATTCAAAAGATTAATTTATAGAGAGTAATTTATGTCGAACGAAAATATTTTCTATGAAATTCCTTTGGATCGTACAAGAGGAAAACCGGAAATTTGACTATTTCCATGAATTTGCTAAAAATAAAAAGCATCTCGAAGTCATAAATCAAATCCATTGAGCATTCCTCAGAGATCACCCGGTTAACGTCAAATGCGAATCTTAATAAAGACATCAAAATTCGAATTACTTATGACACGGATGAGAGATGATATTTGAGAATAATGATCCTCAACGCTCGCGTTATTTTGATATCCCGCAAGTTGATGTATACAAAACAGAAGAACACGGGGATTAACAAAAACGCCGGAACATTCGCTAAGAAATCCCCTCCAAGACAGAAATAAACACCTAATTGAGGAAGATCATCTCTTCATCATCATCAGCGCCACACTGCCTGACAAGATCAGCAGATTGCGGTATCTCCAGAGCCGCGTGTACTTGCAGATAAATTCGTTTGCGATAGATCTGCAAGATGTCCCGCCTTTGATCTCTCGCTACTTGACGGCAATTAAACTAGAAAAGAAAGTGACAGGATTGCCAGAAGCAGCTCGGAGGTGACCTGATAAAACAACTCATCGTGCTGCTTAACGTTAAAAGAACGAGAGCTTAGTCAACGTGTTTCGATTTTTACGGTGCAACAAATCTTACTTTGCATGTTGGGCAGATGTTGATTTTGTCCGTATTTTCTCATTACACTGGTGAGCACCGGCAGGATCATTCGCTGATTGATTTATTCGAATTCGGACCGATTCCATGTGGATGGATGTCTTTAAAGCTGCCGCGGTTGTGATAGAGGAAATAGCAAGTCTCCTTGGAATCGAAGGATTTAGTGGATTTCCATTTAAAATTAAGCGGGGGATATGTCATCGTTGACTTCCTAATACGCGTTCGAGAACAGACTTTTCTGATAATGATTCATAATGAAATTCTTTGATCTCCTATTTATATTGATATTCCAGAAAAAAGGGGATAACTGCGTAGAGCAAATAATAAAATTGGTATTTTCACCAGTGATGAGTGCTACCTTTGAACAACACGTATTTGTGTTTCGTCAACACGGGAAGCAAATTATTTTCAGCTGAAACTTTCCAGAAATTGATCAAAAACTCGAAAGTCACCTTCACTTTGTAGTTTGGCATTGTGGACGAGTTTCACAGAGCGGAAGATAAAATCAAAAATGGACACAAGGCTAGAAACCAGTTACATTTACAATCTGCTATAAAATATAGTTTGTAGGAGTATAATACCCTTCTCTAGTATTTATGCAGTTCAAATCCATGTACTGAAGTAAACGAGTACAAATCTTCATTATGTATACTCGGAGCTCTCTTGAACTCCTGCGACTACTATGTGAGTAAGCGAACAAGTTCAGACCTGTACCATTTCAGACTTATGCTACGTCTGCGACATCTACATAGATAGTCAAGGCAATTGAATCCCAACTGGTTACTTTTGGAGAGGAAACATATGGAGTCCAGAGACGAGTCCTGGAAGTACAGATTTTATCTTAGACCGCTGTCCACCTAAATTTGTCATTGTCAAAAATGACGCTGGAAAAGCTTAAGGTACTGCGGCTCAAGGGGGACTGTTCCTCATCGGCACGCGGTGAATTGAGAAGGGTCCTAAAGATGATCCAGGGAAGTGCACCTGCAACAAGTATTCCAATGTTTCCTTTTTAGTTTCTGGGCAGATACCATCCTGCTTCTTGAAAAGTAGTACACGATTTGATGCATCCTTGATTAATACCTTTTGCAGCCAAGCTGCCTCTGGCAAGGCTTATTAAATATTCTCTCCGCAGAGGAACATTTTACGAAAGCGGAGTCAGCCTAAAGCCGCAACAGGTTCATCGATTCAGAAACTAACTCCTGTTAAGCACAGCGTGAGGGGGGGGGGGGGGGTGGCGCTCTGCCAGAATGTTCAGAGATATGCCCAGTGACTTCGTCCGGAGAAGCAGAAAACTGTAGCCCACTAGCTTCTGAATGTAGCGTCTGATGTGAATGTAGGTTCTTTATAATCTATTAATGAATTCATATGATTCCCAGGAGTAATTCGGGTAAGAAAGTTTCTCCCGCAGCAAAGCCCGTGACTACGAGAGGTCTTGATTAAAACTGGAGCGCGTCAGGTATCCAGAGTTCGCATACTAGAGGCCAAGCTCCCCCTTGGTCACGCATTCTTCGGCGTATGCTGTTCCACCTTGGATTTGGGTTTTTGATTTAAGAGAGTATTCTTCAATCCGCGCGACTATAATTAGCCAGAAAACATGACAGTGATTTGAGCGTACCAGCAGTCTACTACCTGCCACCACTACGCGCTTTTAGGCGCACTAGCGTCAGTGTAGATAGTTACGGCACATTAACATGTTACATGTTACTCCTCCCTGACGGCCATAGTAACACTCCTTTAGAGTCAAATAGTTCTGATACCAGCGCTTACACGCTTAATGTGCCATTCGAAGCTATTGCAAGGATGAGTTACACATCGTGGGCAGCGGAATTATACATGCTCCGGGTCTTCAGAAGTGTCTTTGCAATGAGTACAAAAAGGGGAATTGTCATGTCCGCTCGGTGTAAATAATTACTATACCCACCATGCCTATTTAAGAACTAAGTAAGGTGGTAGTGCACATCTCCATGGCTCCGTATTATCCTTGAAATTAATGTGTGCGTCTACCTTTTTTTGTGAGAGTTATCCAATCACTATTGCCGCCACCTGGTGGCGTTCCTGCTACCACATACGCTTACTCATCCGACCTCTAAAACGTCCTAAAGATTAAAGCACTACGTCAATTCACAGTTGTTAGTGTTTCCCCGTAGCACTTCACCCCCATAGCTTTTGCCCAGATTGGTGTTGCGTACAATAGCATTGAGGTGACCACTCTAGGTAGAAGTAGCCTTCTCGGTGGTTTAGATCCTGCGATTTTTGTCATTATACGCTGTCGCTATAGCCTTATCTGGCTTTTAATCTGCATATTCCAGGTGTTTTTTTTTTTTTTTAATTTTAATCTATCATCTCCGAGATATGTTATGGTCCCTTTCGATGTCGTGTCATACTTCCCTACTGTGATTCTCTGGACTTCTCTTTTTTCTGACTACTGTTTAGCACTGCTACCAACTTATGCTCTGCCAGCTCCAGCCCATGGATCTCTTTGGATGGAATCAATGGTTGCCCACGTCGTTCAAATTTCGCTAACTGCGACTGCTATTTCGCCAGTGAATGCCTTACTTAGGTAAGGTTAGAAGCCGTATTGAGAAATGGGCCACAGAGAAACACTGGAGACAATGGAGACAGTGGGATCAGGTGGCAAAAATAATATTACGAGCGTCATACTGTGGTGCCGGGAAAAATATTCTGAATCTGGACCCGGAGACTCTGACGCGGTTCATGGTACTATTAACAGGACATGGTTACTTCGGGTTACATATAAAGAAAATGGGATTTTCTGAGAAGGAAACTAAAATCAAAATACTACTATACGAATGACCTGACTCCAACGGCTGCAGGTACGGAAGTGAAAACAATGTTTTGCGACTACCCCAAATTTAGCATTTGAAATTCATTTTTATTAAGTTGAAAAGGCACATCATGTCAAGGTGGAGAAAGGATTAGAAAAATCGCTTAATTAGCAGTCTCTGACTACCTAGTTATTTTATTGCACTTTAATTAGGAAATTCGTTAATTAAACAACATTTCTGAAAGAAGTACTTTAAAATATCTGCATAGGGCACTCAGGTAATTAATCGATAACTACAGTTGTTTTTAAGCTAAAATTATTAAAAATTGTGCGCTAAACGCACGAGAAAAGGGCATCGTGGAACCAGGCCCGCAGAGACAAAATTCGGGCCCGTGGGGTACCACATATGGCCCCCGCGAAAGGAATTTCGGACCCGGGGGTAAGCGTTTACGGTCCCATGTACATTCGAATGAGATGACTTCCAATTTAAAATCTGTCCAGTATATTACACTTTTTCGATCGTGAAACATTTTTTTATATATATATATAATTAAAATGGAAAACATTTTCTGTTGATGACTTAGATGACGGGGCCCCTTTCGAAAGCCCGGCCCCGGGGAGTTTACCCCCTTTGCCCCCCTCTCGACGGCCCTGGGTGGAACCGTACCTTTTAATGACAAATATATATTCAAATATATCTCAAATGTAAAGTTATAAATGCTTCTTAAACTCTATGTTGTCCTAGCATAAAAAAAAATTCAAATCAAAAAAGTACTTCCATAAGTGGAAGCTTATTTAAAAATTTATTTGATTTCTTCCCTATTTTCCCATTTTAATTAATGAAATTAAGATATTGTCCTTTTACAAATTGAAGCAGTTCCAGAAGGAAAAAGTAGCAACTGTCCCCATCTATCACTTGTTTATGAAAACAAAAAGTATTCGACAAGGTCTTTGAAACTCAAAAGTAGCTTTCCATAAATTTCTCATCATATTTTAAACTTTAGAAGTAAAAAACCACCTTCGATCCTATAATAGCTTGCGTTTTGGACATCGACTCCAAAATGTCATATTTGTGATGACTTATTTATGAAGAAGTTATTAACTGAAAAATTCATCGTACAATGATCGTGACCGGCATTTGTAAAGGTGAATTAACGATCGCTTCGCTAATTGATCGTGTACGGGAGTTGTCCAAACCGAGGAGAGGTTTTGTTTTATGGTAGCAGAACCGTAGCATGAAATTTCAAAATTTTTACAGAATGCACATGTTAAACATTTCTTTCGTTTATGTTGCGCAACATAAAATTTATGACTGGATCAAATTTTGTCGTTCCTTTTTTTATAACATCCGCACCGCAATGGGTATGTCGATAAAATGCCCGGCATGCGAAACTTGTTGGTATCAGAGCAGATTGAAAAATATTTGTCATACAACATTATCTTTGGCAGGTTACGGTTCAATAACTTGAGAAATATTTAATTATAATTTATGGGAATTTTGTACCTTTCCCGATTTTATGATGGGTGACTAAGATATTTTTATGGAAGCAAAATCCCTATAAAAGAAACTAATATCTATATGAAATACAGACAAATAAATTATGAAAGTACTACGAAAAATAGGAGGAAAGAACGGATTGCCCAAAACAACAACTACAAGTAGCTAAAGATTCAACTGACAAATCAGCAAAATTCCAAGACCTGTAAAACCTTTGTAATTTATACTCGAATCTTGCTTCGTCGTGAACACATCACGCCAGCGTGTTCAGTCATTCTCCAAAAACTCATTTAAATTCAATTAGGAACTTTGAACAAGTCAGTGACTACGGTATCAGATTACACGATCTTTAAGAAAACAAACAAAAGCTAAGAGGTTTCTTAAACACACTCCATCATCGCCTACCCGTCATTGGTCCGGATGCAGTGCCTTAACTTATGGCGATCGCGGCAATAGAAAACCCCTAAAATATTCAAAGTTGTGTATATCAATAATTTTTTGACAACTTTTCATCCACCCTGTCACTTAAGGTGTTCAATCTCAGCCACTCATGCTGTGCAGATTGAATAACTCTCCACGATCGTTTCAAACCCCAGGCGGTGATCGTGACGATCATTACATTAACTATAAGTTAATGACACGTCTTTGGGCTTCCTCCGGCAAGATCCTGAACTCTCCCTTTAAAATCTGTTAGTTCCCCAAAGACCTGGGTTGCAGTATGAATACAAATGATGGTCTTTAAGATGATCAGATGATGGCGATAATGATCACATATTTTGGTGTTTAATTATTAGAGGAATAAATTGTTATGTCTCCGTGCGGTAATTTTTATTCAGCACTGTGTTGAGGATGGTTAACATCTGCTTCCTACAAGATATAGGTGCTGGATCGATTTCATTCAGAAAGACATTTTGAGCCATTGAGAACGGCCATTACCGGGTGATGTATTGTGGACACATCGGAAAAACAGAAGTCTTTGACTAGCAATTCCCTTGTAGATGGTTATCCAATATTAGTCGTCATTCAGTTATTTGTTATAGGCGTGTGGTGTTTGATAGTTGTAAGGAGGTGTTTTAAGAAATCTATGTGGTGTCAGATTACAAAAAAAAATAATAAAATTAATTGACCAGATTTCGTTACAACAAACAGAAATTTCGTGAATTCTTTTGGAAGTTCCTCTCAATTTAAAGACAATTTACTGTATATGCATTTTTTTATGCTTTTTATATTTTAATTAGCTTAAAGCAAAATAATAGTTTCATTTTGAACTGAGAATTCGAGAAGATTTTTTTTTTGATAGAAATTCTGGAGTGGGCTGATTTGACTCTTAAAGTACAAGTCAAGCCCAATTATCACACTATTAAAAAATTGAGGTTATATAGCAATTGAATGGGGGTTTTCTAGCAGAAGTGCATTACATATAAGTGAAACTCTTTCCAGTTTAGGAAACTGTAATTTGAATGATCCGACTTGATTCGATGGATGGCCCCGAACAGGAAGTCCTTAAAATTTCCGCGCTGGTGCCGTAGATGGTTTGGGATTGAAAAATTTCAAATAAAAAAAAATCCAGCGGATTATTAATTAGTAAGGTTACCGCTATAGCCCGTAGTAAATTTATTCATTTCCAATGAAATTTAATATAAAAAAAAACTTGAGCACAACGAAAATTTACCAATTTTGTGTTTTATTAACATTAAAAAGTATGATCTTTTTATAATAATAATAAATAATAATAATATTTATTCAGAATTACTAATACAAAAATTCTTTTACCTATCTAACTCTATATCTAAACATTTAGACACTGGCATCAGCCGTCTGTCCGTTGGCATCACCCTAATTTACAAATTTCTTGACTCTTAGAATGTTATTACGAAATTACAGTCAACTTATTTTCTTCCATTTATTTGGCATATTTAAAAAGAAACTAAATAAAACTAGAAGAAGAAATAAAGGAAAAGCAGATAAAAACAAAAATCTAAAATTTATATAAAAATCTGATTTTGATGTGGAAATTCACTTAAAAATTATATTCATACTAGAATCAATCGAATCAATATATCTATAAAAAGCCTGCCAATTTTTCCCATTCGTAAAGGCCAAAAACTAATTCTCGTTAAGCATGCTTGACCAAAAATTTTGGACTTGAATTTTTTTAACATGGGATACACCGAGACAAAGTGGAAGCTATTCAATGTTTCCTCCATATTACATAATGAACACAGCTCGTTTGAATTTTTTTCCATGATCTGGCATTTAAAACTAATAAGTCGGTTTTTAGCCCTTTTTGTGAAGTCGGTTCAACTTATTTAAAAAAAAACTATTTCATTCTTCACTTTTTAGTGTCTTAATATATATAACTCAAAGATGCTGCTCGTACGAACAAAGCAATTTCAAAAGTTGCAGGGGTAGGGTAGTGCGCTCTAAAGAAAGGAAACAGAATTATCCAAATCCGGCAACATTATTACGAAATTAGTCACGTTCACATTTTCATACTCTCACTTTAAATATAAATTTTTTACCATGGCAATAATGAGTCACCGTACTTTATACCGCAAGAGAGAATCATCATAGTCAGAGAATCATCGTAGTCACTCTAGGTGCGAAATTTTGATCATTTATCAATCAGGAAACGTATTCTGTAAAACAGAATCAAAATCTGTCTAAGGAAGCTAGGCGCCGCCCCTCCTTTAACTTTCAAGCCACAATTTTTGTCAGAATACAATGAGATACTTCATGTATTCAAAATCATCTAAATAAGTCTTCGCTACCTTGACTACCGCGGGTCAAAATTGTTCCACATAGTAAAAATGGGAGCTCATACTGTATACAACAAAATAGAATCATCCAAATAGGTCTGTGCATGAAGAAGTTGCATAACGCCACCTCCGCACGCCTCCCCACTCCATAAATTTTTGTCGTTGTACCAGTGGGGCAATAAATTCTACAGATCAAAAGAAGAATTATCCGAATCGGTCCACATGTTACTTAGCCTACCCCTACCCTAGAGCAAAATTTAACCTAATATTAGTTAAGGGGGATTATACTCTATATAACATAAAAAGAATCGGTGTATGCGTTAAGAAGTTGACATCCACCCTCTCTCCATCTACGACCCCACCGTTAAAAATTGTGTAGCTGTATCAATGTACTTTATACATTAGAAAAATAATCATCCATAACGTTCCACGTTACGAAGTTAGACTACGCCACCCTCTCCCCACCCCACGCTAGAGGCATATTTTCAGTTGTTAGCAATGGTGAATCATACACAAAAAAAGAATCATACAAATCGGCCCGCGTATTACAAAGTTAGGTTGAGTTATCTAGGATTAATAATCCACCACAGCTCCGCCATAATTTGAATGTTTCACCGCAGGTTGTCACATTACTTTAAATTCATTAAAAGACAAGTTTACGTCTTCTACTTCTAGCTTCTGGAGTTAGATCCCGGCTTACATAATATGTCTACCTCTAAGCTTGTGAGCATTTTTAAGTCCCACACTCACAAAGTTCGAGTCTCTCAACTCAAGTAGAACCATTTTTTGAGCTCTAATTAAGCACACGCTTGTTATTTAAATATTTTGCAAACCAAGCAAAACTTTAAATATGTTAGATACTTGCTCTTGTGCAACTGTTCACTGAGCAGAATCTTTTGCGTTTTGCGATAACACAACTCTGACAATTATATTGTTTTTACACATAATTTTTTGTGTTTCCTCTATCACTGACCTAGTACTTACAAGCATTAATACTTCCAGAGATCACCTAAATTTCCCTTTTAAGATTTGAATTTTTTTCAACTATTTCAAGTTCTTTCCTAGGCACAAGTATTTCAAGCTTATCATCCAGCAAACTTTCGAGATTTTCTTTCATCAAATCCAGTAATTGTCCCACTATCATCGTACCAACTGCCTGTTCCATAAATGAACTCCAAGTTTTGAAACGTTTGCTCGACTCTAGCAGATTAACCGCAAATTCCGATGGCTTTTCCACAATGATAAAAAAAGTTGATTTTATCCTCAAAGTCTCATAAAAAATTACCAAAGTTTCTACCATTTTTATCATTGGAGTTACTTTTAATCA
This sequence comes from Leptarthrus brevirostris, assembly GCA_964036015.1. Classification (NCBI taxonomy): domain Eukaryota; kingdom Metazoa; phylum Arthropoda; class Insecta; order Diptera; family Asilidae; genus Leptarthrus; species Leptarthrus brevirostris. The sequence continues at coordinate 83,872,632 of OZ038373.1, read as the reverse complement.
ATATTTACTATGAAATTTCAATTTTAAAGTAATTTAATGGCACAATGATAGAAAACACGTCATTCATAGTACAGATAGTGTTGCCAACTATTAATAATAAATAATAAGTTTACTACGGGCTATAGCTATTGATGTGTAGAACATTGTGTACAAATTGGAGAAAAATCTAACCATTCGGGAGTTACAGTGTAGTTCACAAATTCTGAATTTTAATCAATATTTTCTTTCATATTTTATTAAATTACCATCTTATTACCTTTTCAAAAAGGTACAAAATGTCAAATAAATGATTAGAAAAACCGCTTGCTTCAAAATTCCCGGCTACCTAATTATTTTATTGCACTATAGTTAGGAAATTCATTTATTTATTAACGATTCATCAAAGACTGATTACTTAAAACATACATACATAATAACAGTACTTAAGTAAAATAACAAGACACAAGCAGAATTTCAAAACGTAAAAAGAAAATCATGAAATTTTAGACTTCAAAAATTCGAGGATTCACCGCGTGGGTTATGTAAAAATTCGCCTGTATGGACGCGTGTTAACCGTGCGGATCATCGGCCACCTGATATTAAAATTTTTCCCAGTAGCCGATAGCTCGGAAGGTGAGTGAACCTGCTGTAATTTTCTTTAACTTCTTTTTAATTTTAGTCAAAATTCGCAAACAAGTTGATTTTATCTTAATCGATTTTACTAAAACTTAATTAAATACCAAATTTTGAATAATAAGTTAACTGTCCTTAGCTTTCCTTTCTAGTTTGTTGACTGGGTTCGCTCAATCTTATTATGTCGAACGCAGCGTATGTCGTTCCGGGGTTCTTTATCCAAGTATATTTACAATACCTGTGATGTGCCGCAAAGAAGCCATCTCGGCCCAGTTTTATTTATTATCTGCAAGAATTATATATCTGCATTCTTAAGATGTTCTAAAATTCTCTGTTATGCAAACGGTGCCAAATTTTTTGCGTTGTTTCGTCTGTACACTACTTTGAAATGTTTAAAGTCTGATTAGACGCCTTCTAAATTGGCGTTCGTTTAACTGTTTTCCCTTAATATTAGTAAGTGTATGTTTATGACATTTAGTCGTAGAAATAATCCTCTGGACTTCAGCTATACCATGCATGCTAACTTTATTATTATTTCCACAAATTTATTAGTTGCGTTTAAAATTTTTTTAAAAGATTTTATAAATGAGCCTACGCGTTTCGCCTTGCAAGGGCATCATCAGGGCTTAGACTGACTATTACTATATAAATAAATTAACACAAAGTGAGAAAAGCTCGGAACAAACAAACAAATACATACATATCAACTTACGTAATTAAAACGAGTGTTACATTTTTATTAAATATGGATTCAGTAAGGGACTTCTATTCGCAAAATCTATTTGGTCATTTAACCGCCAAAAAAAGCCAAAACGCAGTAATAGAAGCTTGTATTTACAGGAGCGTACATATCCGTGTGGCGGGCGTATTTGTAATTTTGTAGGATTGTAGAAGAGCGTTCATAATACTACTGGGCGCATTTGTTCGCTATGCGAACGCAAAATATTAACGTTTAGCCTTTCTTTGGGCGTGAATATATCAACACAATTATTTTTGCTCGGAGTGTTGTACCATTTTGGAAAGGTAGTAATAATAAGGAATTTTAGCAATGTATCAAAATAAGAAACAGGTTTATTAAAATATTTTAGAGAAAATTTAGGAAAATTCTGAATTTTAGGAAATCACTAAACACAAAAATAAAATAATGATGGGCATATGAAATTTTGGTATTTATGAATCACCCTGTAACTCGCGAACTGTTGAGATAGCCCCATCCTCTGCGAAACAATTTTTTGTATGGCTAGGGGAGATCTTTCACCCCACTAATTTAGGTGGATTTAGGAGGGGGGGGGGGGTACACAGGGGTACGTGCCCCCTAGACGGTCACAACCGACCATTAAAAAAACGCAAGGAGGTTAATTAGGTCGCGCTATAATTAGGTTTGCTTCGTTTTGCGTACACATACGTAGGCGCAAATTATCAAGTGGTCTCAATTTCCGACAAATTTAGATTGCTTCTTATAGCAGCCGGGGGGTGATTTTTCTTACAACTCGTCCTAGCGCCTAAACTATTACTTATATGAAAAAAATATTTCTGGATTATCCCGGAATATGGAATGTGAAAAATATGTAAAGGTAAGGTGACACCTAAAGTAAAAAAAAGTAAAAGTAAAGTGTCGAGGAGAGCGATCTTTCTCCACCTTACGCCGACCAAAGACATATCTTCGCAGCAGAATGACAGAAGATCGTTTGAATGGACTGGCTTTAATGCATATCTATCAATTTAATGCATATATATCATGAGCGCTACAGAACTACTTGATACCTTCAGCAGAAAAAATATAAGAAAACAATCATTATTAAACATGTAATTCTTCATTATTTTCATTATTTAACCTTTATTACAAGTACATTTCTTATAGTTACTCTTCTATGTCATTATTTTACAATTAATCCCAAAGATGTAGTGTAATCTTATGAGGACACTCGTTACCTGTCTGGCCCTTGTGCCCCTCCCAGAAAAAAATCCTGCATCCACCCCTGCCTGTATAGTAATAATTTGAGCGATTGGACTAATGTGAGAGCCTCTCAAGGACATTTACAAAAGGATAGAAAAAGGCAGCTAGATAAGTAATAATAAAAGAAGGACCGCTCCGACAATAAACACAATAGACTTGCTGCAGCAGTTATCAACCGTTGCGCTCTGTACATAATAAAATAACTTGAATTTTTGAAAAACATTTTAGGAGAGATTCTTCAAAACATATATTTTCAGAAAATAAAAGAATGATTTTTTGAAAATTTTACATTGGAATATCCCCTAAATGTGATATTAATGATTATTTAAATTAAGAAACCCCCCCAACAAATACAAAATGATCGAAATAGGAGTTTTAATCTGATTATTTTATAAGTAAAATTGAACAAAGAATTTTCATAAAATTTGGCTTTAAGAATGGAATAAAGCTCAGAACCATATTGGAACTGTTGACTGTTGCTTTTGACGAGTCTTCTATCAATAAAATAATCATTTTCAAGTGCTGAAAATGTTTCCAAGAAGGCAAATTCGTTGAAGCACGCCCCATTACATAAGCAACCTATGGAAATGTTGAAAATTCGCAGAAAATGATTTTTGAAAATCACCGAAGCAGTATCAGAAAAGTTGTTTGTGTGGCAGTTGTTCCGAAACTGCTAAATAAGTGTATGTGTGTCGAATGAACGTTGCTAAATAAAGTCAACGAGTATCTAAAACTGCTAAAACGAATCACAACTGGTCATGAAAAATGCGTCTATGCTGCACTTTATTCCATTCTTAAAGCAAAATGCAATGCAAAATGTTTGTTCCATTCCTTCACAACGAAAACACTTCGTATAAAATAAGCATTCAATAATACTGTCAATGTTAACGTACGTCAGAGGCAAGAAAAAATTTATTTTCTAAATTGGACGTGCACAGATAAAATTTCCGCGTATTTCAAAATTTGTATGTGAACCGCGCAAGACCTCAACCTTAAAAGTCATTGCGCTGCTTCATCTCAAGCGGTGAGTTAATGGAATCTCACTTCTGAAGACAAAAATGATTTTTATTGCAAGCGCAAAAACTCTGACTGAACATTCATTGTCCAACGAAGATTAACATAGATTTACAAGCCAAGGCGGGATAAACATAGGATAGACTGAAAAGACGCAAAGAAAATGCCTGATCAGACGACAGTGCAACATGTTAAAAAGATCCGTAGAGAAGGAAGGTTCCTAAATTGGGAAATAGTGGCAGCAGGGAAGGAGGTAGCGTAGTATCAGACCAGGTAAAAAACAGGTACGTCAAGTTCGGAATTTCCGAGAGGAATCTTTTGTCAGCATGTGTTGCCGCCGCCAGATTCGAACCATGGACCTCCGGGATGAAAGGTGACACGTTATCACTTACTCCACAGACGATATTTAGTCTTTATTTAGTACTTTCACTAGAAATTATAACGAACACTTTGGCAAAATTAGTTTATTTGTGTAACACTCAACTAATCTTGTAGTCTAGAAGCCGATATATTTCAATAACAGCCAGGAATGAGACATAATGTTAGGGATATTTCTAGTAAATTGTTGTCAGGTTTAATCTTGGAAATTAATTTAAGCCAACAGTAAAACTCATTATATAAAAAAAGATTTGTTCGATTTTAATTTACATAAAACTCATTAACTTGAGATAATATTGCGAGACACCTAAAATATGGGGAATAATCCAAAACAAATGACTACACCCAAATGAAGGAAATGATCACTTAACATGATCATCGCCCACACCATACACGGTCGTTCGGAACAACAATAATGCCAAGTTGTAAAACAAATTATTATCACGCAAAAATTTATGTTAAGAGAATTTCTGTCTCCATGAAGAAGAGCATGGTGGTTTACGGCAGATCCAAGGATAAATCAGAGAATTCTACAACAAGCCCACACAGTCAGATAAGATGATGAGCATCTCGAACACGAAAAATTTCTCGTCAACTTAAACTAATAAACTGAATGTTGGTCTCCTTTAAATAGAGCTATAACCCGGTTGCCCGATACCACCAGGTGTTCTTATATGATCCATTTAAGCTGACATTGCTGCTAGCAGTGGCTTACCTGTTTGAATCAACCCAGTCAATAAAAATCATAAGTAACCCGATTAGAACTTTGATGGGACGCTTAATCTGAATTATGAATTTGACAGCGTGGACGGAAACAGCAGGAACAGTGTGAATAGAGCGCGTCCCCTGTGAACAAATTTGTTAAGCTACTGGTTTTTGAGGCTGAAGAAAAAGGTGAACTAGAATAAAAAGCGGGACGTCGCGGATTGTCCGTTATTATGACACAGACTTAATCTTCAGTACACCCTCGACCATGATCAAGCAATAAATTTTCCAGTAATGATAACAAGAGCGTTGATCGTTAAATTTATTTGAATGCGTCCCCACCGCAAGATAATCCCCATTTGAACCCATGTCACTATAATGGGACCATCCTGAGGAGATCGCGTTCTTACAATATGAATGTCGAGATGATCTGTTGTGACAAAGAATTAATGCATTCTTCGTTTGCTGCTTTGCTTTATAAAAAAGGTTAGGAATAATTCAATTACCAAAGGTATTTTATGGGTTTTTTATGAGCTTACATATACAATGCCTAGAACAAATTTCATAAAGGCTTGGAATTCTGTAAATTTGCTACCTTTAAAATTAGCATAAACTCCAGAGATGAATATATACAGTAAACTTAAAAAGTTAATACCTCAAAAAGAAAATGCAAATCAGTTCTTCTTTATTGTCAATTTAGCGAATTTGCCCTTAGAGCCAGCGAATTTGTGTAATTTCGCAGTATCGTTAGGTGGAGATATCTATTTACTCTTTCAAAATCTATATCGATTCTTTAAAATTTTGACTTTCAATATAAGAAAAACAATTTCATAATACATAACAACAATTTATCAAAAGGTTGTATGGAAAGCTTGAGACTGTTTTCTGTAGTTAATGTCGAATATTATAAGTTGAGTTAACTCTAAATCACTTCTTTTTAGAGAGTTAACTAAGTTCACGTGTACACTTGATGCTATCTCCTGTTTTTGAAACATTTCAGATTTTTATTTTTTTATTAATTTTTTGAAATTTGCTTAAGCCCGGGATCAATCCTATAATGCGTTAGCATGGCTGCAGCCGAAAAGGAACAGATGAAAAGTATGGGGAGAATGAGAGAATTTGAATGTATGATAATTGCGGAAACGTGGAGATGGTCACTTTATTCCTAAGATCTGAGATTTTGCGAAACAAAAGGAAGACGTCGTAGACCCTACTCCAACTTGGCCTCCTTAATTCATTCTAGAGCATAAGTAGTGAAATATAAAAGATGATGGATAAAACGATGTGAAGAGTCATGAAAAATCATTTGATATTACCTGAATTCCTGTACATTAATTAGAGTTCTCCTTTTGTTGATGAGTATCTATGTAACTTATACCTACCTGGACTTCATAGACTTATTTTAATTACATAAAACGAATTGGGAATTGTGAAGATGCTGTCCTGGCCAAATTATTAGACTCACTATTTTTTTTTCTTAAAAAGCCTGTAGAATAAAACTATGGACCAAAAAGTAAGTGTTCAATTCGATTTCTATTAAAAATTATCGAGAATCCAATAATATTTAATAGCCAGATAAAGACCGCTGTAACCCAAAGTCATGGTTGATATTAATAACATAGGCCTGCGAATTTAAGCTTTTAATTTCCCCTATTAATAATAATGTTTTCTTTTAGGTAACAAAGTATAATAATTCAAAATAATGTAAAAAGAAAGAGAAAAAAACTTATTAGTGACGAATAAATCAAATTATGAAAAGAGTGCCAGTTCAATTCGCTGGCTAACATGCTCCTCAGCTGAACGGTCATTGAAAAAAATCAAATATAATCAATGGAAAGGATATCTGGGTAATCGTCTGTATTGGTTGTACAATTTATGCTTCAATGCTCCACGAATCACCTTTAATAAATGCTGATGTGACTTGATTGATTGCCTTGCACAATGTTTTATCAAGGCTCGAGTACCGTTTAGTTGTATATTTTGAGTTGAGTTGGTCAGCTTGCGGTATTGGCTGCAAAAAGTCCACAGAATTTGCATTGTTTCAACACTGCAAGATCAGCTTTAATACTGCTGACTTGTATTCAGAAACTTATGCTGAGCTACTATATTTATATGACTTTTGACACAAGGAAATCATATAAATTTATAATTGTGTCAGTTTAACACAATGTTAGACCAATCCTCACTTATGGAATAGTAGTCCGGTGGAATACTTTAGGGAAGCTGAGCAACCTTAAGAAGTAAACCGAAGGGTCTCTCTTGGAGGTTGTCTGCAGTGGAACACCTATACTGAGCTTTAGGAAAGCCTTCTCTAATAAAGTCCCAGGCAGAGACGATTGTGGGAAAGGTGGTGGTGTCACCGTGGTAGCTATAGCGATCTTCACTGAAAAATTTTAAGAGGAGGTGGGAGCTGGGGTGTACTCGGATTACCTAAGCATACATAGTATCGATTGATGGCCTACTGCAGTGTATTTCAAGCAGGATCTCGGCCATAGAAAGAGCTATTACTAGAACGCCCAAGTATAGCTAATGGTAGTGACCAGAATTAATATCGATAGCCAAGGGCAATAAAGGCAAAAGAAAAGTTCTGTGAAAGAAGTTCTGTACGGAATACGTCCTGTATAGACAGGCCACTACAGTAAAAAGAGAAGTTGATTTAAAGACTTTCTAGTTTGCTAAGTAAAGACGGTGCAATATGACAGCATATGATATGTCAAGGTAGCTGATGTCTATTTGGGATGTCAAAAAAATTACATTCCTGCTAAGGAAAAACCGCACTGATATTGTGACAGTCATTACTGGCAACTGTCTCTTCGGGAGACATGCAGAACTTTCGACTAAAAATTGTTGTAAAAGTTGTAATGGATGAGGAAGAATCGGAAAGTGTTCAGCATTTACGACTGCCCATGCCTCAGGTTTTTTAATAGTTGTGGCTGGCTAATTTTCAGATGGGGTCCAACGGGTGTGGTAACACAACAGACTGAGGTTATTCGGCTTTCTCATAGCCGCCAGCCTAACCTACTGAGAGGATAGTAACAAGTAAGAATTCCTTAATTGTTGATTCTCGGAGTTTTATTCCTTTTACATTAATGATTGGGTTTTGGTTGTAGAATATCTGGAATCTAATTTTTTTGCGGATATCTTGTGACAAATACAATGTACAATGTGATGATTTAAGCCCCATTTCTTCCCAGAAAAATAATAAATAATAATAATAAAGATCACCTTGAGCTGCCTCCAAGCAAGAGGGATATAGGAGTGGTGTAGGCAGCTTCCATATATCGCTATGACCTAAGAAATAATGCATCCCTGAGCATGATCCATCTATTCCTAGTAACTTGTATGGTTTAAGCTGATGGCCAATTTAACACTGTCGTGAGTGACCGTAAAACTGATATCCTACAAATTTGGGAGCTCCTGCTTGACATGTATTTCCGCTGCCCCGCTGCGGTCTAGCCGAGGAAGTGCGTATTTATGAGCAAAATATGCCAAATATGCATAACTGATTCTGTAAAAGAACCATCACTACACCTCAAGAAAGATGAACACAGGGGCTACTTGCGAAAATCTAGCTGACTCACTTGTACACTCAATGGACTCGCAATATGGACTATTTATACTTCTTCAGCTGTTTTGATAGACTAAGCTCTACTTATAAGCCTCCTCGACCTCCGTTTCCACTTCCCTAGGTCTCGTTCTACCAAGAGATGAGACTTTTTGGATGGGTGAAGCTCTACTGAATCGACAATGGACGATGTATTTTCGAGTGCGTACTTATAACTCGTTTATTGAATTCAGTCCATCCAACCGCGTTCGTAAAGGGTTTGGCAGGTTCTAGCCGGATCTTTATTTTGAACAGTGGTCCGAAAAGGACTTTTGCTCTGATACTCTCCAGTCCTCCACCTTTCGATCTCTTGACTTCTTTGTGAGTGTTATATCTTAGACCTCCTCCCTATTTATGGTAATAAAGGTGGTTTTGCCGCCCCGTATTACAAATATTAAGATTGGTATTAAGTATAAAATAAATAAGACTACCAGTGCATGACCCTCAGTACTTGGGGATACAATGCAGTCATCATGCGCCGTGAACACCGAAACTAGCTATGTTGCTGCCCAGTGAACGACAATTAAGTCTTCGGTACTGTAATTCGACAATAAAAATAAGTTAGTCTTTCTTGACCAGGGTGAAAGTCTTTGGATTACCTGCACCTGTGAGGTGTACAATGTCTGCTTTAGGCACCACTTTTAAACTAGAGTAATACCAATGTTACTCTCCTTCGGAAGGATAAATAAGCGCTACGATGCAATCTTCCCAGTAGAAAATAGCCATATTCTATAAATTTTGAAAAATATTTGAAAAATGTTTTATTGAAATGTCAGTGTAAGTGATCATATCACGCCGTTCAGAAATTTTTAATATTTTTTTCTCCGCTCAAGGTTTGAATTGTTTGTTTTGACGTTTTTCATAAAATCTTTATTTCCGACTCCCCAAATACACCGAATGACGCGCAGCGTCCAATGCAGATGTTCTTCTATGTACATAGTTGGCCCAATCGAATTGCAAATAATTTAGTACACGCATATAATGTAATCAATAAATTTGTTAAAGTATTGCGCAAAAACACAAGCGATATTATTTCCCAGAAGAAGATTACTAAACTTTCTACGTCTTATAGCTTAAACCTAGTCGGCAAAAAGTTGAATTGATAGATACCATATAATATTTCGGTATAATAATAAATAAAAAATTGCTTCAGAGCACATATAAATGAAACTATTTTAAAATGAAAAACTATCATCAAAGCCCTACTTCGCTTATCACCAAAAATTCAAGTTATCCCATGAAAACAAACTTATAGCCTTCAAAATCATATGTCAAAATATAACGAGCTATAGGTCTGAACTCAGGTGCTCGTGTGCTGCCACACCCATAAAGGTTCTGCAAATGAAGCACCTATACGATGAAGGTAAAAATTGATATAGCACTGAACGAGTTCAACATAAAATGTAATCAAATCGATAATGAATTAGCCCAAAATTTCCATTAATCTTGAAGTTGAAATTAATACATATACGATGACTCTTAAGACCTAGGCCGTAGCAGTTCCAAGATTTTTCTAATCTAAACAGATTAATCTTTCAATCCTTGTACATTTCGGGAAATAAATCGAATTGAATTGAAATGTCTTCAAAATTTGAGAGCGGCTCTAAAATAAGGAACAAAATTGGGTAAAAATTCTTCCGACTTTTCTTCTGTGACTTTCTTAACTAAGCTAAATCTTATTTTTATTCCATTTGTCACTATGCAAGATCTAGATAATAAAATAAATGCAGCTTGTGCCTGACGTTATGAAATAGAAACTATTATTTTGAAAGCACTAAGAATCCATGAATAATAGGTATTACTGCCATTATAAAATTTTGAAGACATCATTCCGAAAATCTTTTTTTAGTGTATTTTAAGAGAACTTCTTTCACCAAAGCTAAATGTACACGTTCATTTTCAAAAGAGAAAGCATTTGAGCCCTGTAAAGCGGGCAGAATTTCCGCAATAAATCTTCCATTCAATTCCAATATGTTTTGTTATTCACTTGTCAGGTTAAATGTCCGAAATCCCTAATTATCGGGCGTTATCATGTGAACTGATCTCAGATTGCGGCTATTTTCGTCAGGTAAAAGTGCGTGTTAGCGATCTATTTATCAGCGATCTCTGAGGCGTTTCAAAATATGCGCACGGAAGTTCCATTCGAAATGTGCCCTAGCCCTGACACTGTCTTAAGTCTTCGGCGCAACAACAGTTACTTATGCAAATCGACGCAGATCATTTTGGTCAAATACAAATACTTAATGAGTACGTGTACATTTCAAAACAATTAATTAACATTTTGTTTTTGTGTAGTGTGCCCACTTCGCCAACATTATCGTCACTGGCACAACAAATGACTCAGTCGACGGAACAAAGTGCCTGACGTGTCGTTTAGACGTGCAATCTTGAGGATCTCAGGGGATCTACGAGCCTAACATTTATCCATTTGCATAATAATAGCCTAGAAAAGGTATCTTACTTCAACATAATTTTAGGCTTTCTCATTTAAAAAATCATCCACTCTCAGGTGGAGTGATTGCCTCGTCGTCAGGTGAGCCGACCGCTCCAACAAACCTTTTACATGTGGGAACTCATCCGCAATCACCGGATATGTTTGTTTTGCATATTAGATAACAGACGTCGTAGTTATAAATGGATTTGCACGAGCTGTTAACTTGAGAGCACTGGACAGATGCCACAAATTTGCTTTCGGAAATTGTCTTCCCGACTATTAGTTACATTTCGCGATGACCTGATTTCGGTTTTTTCGCTACTCTGAAAATTGTTGTACTTTCCAAATTCTTACCCATATTTTACATAATCTGGCATGAAAGAACAATTAGCCCCAACAAAAGTTCAACCCTTTTCATTAATCTCTTTAGAATGCAAAATCGCGCTTACCTAAATACTGCCACCCCGAAACTAATTTGAAGACAATTTTCATTGCCTAAAAGTTGTCTTGGGGAATCGCTTTGGAATGAACAATGAAGCGCTAATAGGTATCGTGACAAGACAATAGGCGACAATAAATTAGGTTCCAGATTACATTCTTAAGATTCACGTATGCGTTAAGTATTCATTGGAGCTTCGCATATGAATAGACACGACCATTTGGACGAAGGTGTTGACACAAGTTTGAGGTGGAATTTACACTGTTTAAACGGAGCGAAGATAAACGGATGTAATACGATTATAATATGCTCTTAAATATCGTGCAGTGTAAACGTAATGCTACATAGCTTTAGACTCAAATGATCATACACTATAATGCTGACTGCATGACTTTTTATTTCTGACCATTTATAAGACCATAACTATTTTCTTTTCTCGTAAGAGAACCCCTTGATTTCAATTATACCATAAATGGTTGTCTATTACGAGTCTCGACAAAATTATGGATTTGGGATCCAACTTGAATATAAATTTTAGCTTTGACGTTGGGTTCTCTTAAAAGGAGATCGAAGGAATTTTACGACGCTCTCTCCTACTACTGCCCACTTTTACACTGACACTTATCCCTTCCTTACGCTTTTAAAATATGCGAAAAACAGTATTAAATTAGTAGGTCTATACTTACCTTTGGATTTTTCATTTTAATTTTTGCAGCTTTACGCAGTTAATGCGACGGCGAAACTTACTTTCATTTATCATGTTTTGTTACTTTAAAAAAAGTCCGGTGTAAACAGTAAATCGAAATTGCGTGTATCAATTGTTTCTGCTTTTGAGTGCTTTAAAATGTGCTATTAATTCGTCAGTCTTCGTATTATCGTTTTCTTGACTGGGGAGGGAAATTTTTAATAGCGTTGCCTAATATCCAAGAAATTTTTTGATTTGTTTGGGAAGGGGCGGGGGTTAAGAGAATCGCCGCTTTGTTTTTCTAATTTACAAAATTAGTCATCAGCGAGTCAATAAGAAATTGGGTTTTTGATTAATTTGTGTTTAAGAAGTAATAGTTTCTTAAGTTCCCGCTTTTACATGCAGTTATTTAAAAAGGGAGGTTCGGTGGAATAAGTGATAACATGTCGGCCTTCCATCCAGGAGGGCGGCGATACAGAAAAGGGACCCATATAAACCGTTCTGTTAGGTTAGGTTAGGTTAAAGTGGCTGCCTAAGAAGCCCTTTGTGCTACCACGTTGAGGCTTGAATTTAACAACCCCATAGAACTACCTAAGGAATAAGAGGGTTAACATGTTGCCCCCTGTGTACCGAACCAGTTTCTTGTATCCAGTGGAACCAGTTCACGGGAAGTCTAAATAATTTTGACTGGGTTGTGAAGGGTGTTCATCCTTAATTCGTTGTCGGGAACCAATTTGAACTCCTGATAAATCGAGTCAGGTCTCTGACATCCGTGGAGCCTAGCTCGGTTAACTCTTCAAAGAAGGGGGAGCCCAAAAACCGGTTCCTACGGTTGGCTAGGGCCGGGCAGTTACCGAGGAGGTGAAGTATGGTTCCCTCTTCCTATTCGTAGCGGCAACTTCTACAAAAGTCGTTTGAATGCACGCCCAGCCTATCGGCGTGTCTACCTATGAGGCAGTGACCCGTGATTACGGCCAGTCACCCAGATAAACCGTTCTGTTAATATCAACTATAGTATTATTACGAGGAACTAACCCGATCTTTTCACAGTACAGTTCAAGTATTTACTTAAATCACGAATAAAATTCTCTAATGTATTCTACAAAAAGTAAAAATTACGTTATAAAAAAACTACTATGAAATTATTGGGTTTTCTGCAAATATGTTTTTTCTATATCAGAATGCCAAAGCATAGGGGATTATTATTATTATTATTAAATGTGGATCTCAGAATTTATTATACCTCAATTTTGTCACTTCGACCAAGTTGATCTTTTGTGACAAGATCCGATACTAAACTTAAGCCACCCAATCAAACTTTAGTTGTTTAATTAGACCAAAAATTTCCTTAGGGGCTACCTTAGCTATTTCTAAGGGCGATGAGAAAGCAGCATTGTCAATGAGTCATATTCGAGAATTTCTCTACAAATAGTACAGGAATATTTGTGTCACACTTTACTTACCATAGACCACTAGTAATTGTTGTAAATAGCAGAATAGCAGTGATAATCAGATACAAAGCTAATTTTTACAAAATTTGCTTTTCATTACTCCTTATTACCTGATAAAACTTACATTTTACTAATAATTTAAATTTATTAATTGACAAAGACTTTACTTCATCCATGCACTTAAGTAGGTGAAGTACTTTTACTCTTTAGAGTTCTGTGCAAGTAGGAGATATTATATATTCGGCCTATCCGTCCGCCCGTCCGTTTGTATTTCCTTACTCTCACTTATAAACCTATTAAGATGAAATTTGATATAGGGATGTTAATACCCAATTAATACCAAAGCATGTTCTCTAATGCGCTATTATGATAAATCAACCCTTGGCAGGAAAAGAATTAAGTGTAAGGAAGGTTTATAGCATTTGAGTGAAAGAGGTGACGATGTACGCGTGGGCTTAAAAGACGGGAAAAAAACCGATGTTCCGCATTTGTGTTGTTATGAAAGATTCGCGAAATTTTACAGGTCGACCAAATTCGATCTGGAGAGTATAAAAGTTGCGGGGAATTGAAACTCTTGTAATGTGGCTACGAAGAATCAGCCTAGTAATTTCGTTAGAGCTAAAAATAAAAATAATAGACATGCCGCCGATGCTTCAGAGAGCAACCTCTTTCCCCATTTCCCTTACCATTAATTCCTTTCTGACAAATCTGCACTTTAGTATCATAGAGCATCTCCTGTGCATTTTAAAAGATAAGGGTAGCTGAGGAAGGCACTTTCCGATTTAATGAAATTTTAGTTTTAATTAAACAAATAAAGTTTGATTGGGTGGCTTAAATTTAGTATCGGATCTTGTCACAAAAGATCAACTTGGTCGAAGTGACCAAAGGCTGGTATAATAAGAAGACACAGTAAAAGGGATCAAAAAGAACATAACAAAAAATGACTCAATATACTACGTTACTGTAAAATGGTTAAATAAGAAGGACTCTCAAACTTGAAGGCAAAAAGCTGTAAAAAAGAAAATACAAATTTTAAAATGCCTCCAAGAGAGTGACAGCTCTAAGAAAAGTTCCCAAAAATTTTGAAAAAAATCCCAAACAAAACCTAGAGCTAAACATAAAACGAACGAACAAAATGAGCCGAAACCGTAAAATCAAACTAGAACATGATTGCATGATTGTTCCTACTTCGAGAACCATTGCTCCCAAGCAAATGCCCTCTCCGTAGAGCCGTTCGCCACTTTTGTAGTCCTCCGGAGCACTCAACCAGACATGTTCTAAACGAACACACAAACATTTCGAACCTATTAAAGTTCCGCGGGACCAGTCTGCAGAGTCATTGACGTCTGTAAACTGCTCCCATCATCCTCCCAGTTCTATGATTCTAACGTGAGACTAGTCCTTCCCGCAGCACTTGCAGCAATACCAAAGCGAGGAGAAGCTTCTTGGATAAGCTGCTGCAAGTTTGCGGCCTAGTATTCCCGACGAAACTTCCGTTCCGCACCGACGATAAAGGTTGCCAGGTCCAGTTGAATGTGTCGGCCTTCGTTGCCAGGAACTTTAGACGTAATCGTCTCCTCAATCTGGCAACGAAGTGGTTCCTTAGTGCACGTGTGTGAAACTGTGGGTTGGTGGGTTGTTGTCCAGGCTCAATCCGCATGCAATATAGATGAATTGTTAACTTAACAAGTGTAAGAATAAAGCTTATCAAACAATTCACCTTGTTACATGTCCTAGGCCTCAATAAAGACGACGTTCTTGTAATGCTGAATATCGGGCAGATATGCTGGCACATATCGCGAACAAGATTATTAATGTCGCACATGGTCGGGCATGTGAAATATCTGTGGAACAGGGTTCCTTTACCACCACAAACCGTGCAGGCTATTTGAATTCGTCGATCGATATGCAACAGCTGCTTTGGATGCACGAGGCTGTGATGGAGCAATTTGAATGCCACATCAGAGTCTCTGTAATTGGATAACTATAGATGACTCTGCTAGTTATGGTTCCCATTACTCTCAAGTCTACCCCAAGATGTGCGCGCCATCTATAAACTCCTAAGGTATCCGTAGAATTCAGTCTTACGAAGAGCTCGCGCAGCCGACGTTAAGTGAGTGTACTGAATGTCGTGTGCGGCGGTCGATTCATTACGAAAGTAGAGTGAGCTGTCTCCAGCAAGTCGTTTAATTGTGTGGTGTGGGGGTGTATAAGTGTGTTCCCAGAAGCATCAATGATGTCTCCAAGAACTGTGAGTTGTCCTGTATCGGCCGCTACACCTCGAGCATTACTAAACATCGAATCTACTAACTCAGGGTCCAGCCTGATTGGAATTGCTGAGAATTCCCCGTACCCAAGTTCATTTCTGGGAGGAAGAGGTGTGACTTTTAGTTACTTCATTAACTGTCCTCCCGCCGGGGAATATATTTGTATAGTAGTACATAAAAGCGGAACTTTCCCGAATACAAAAGTACACGTAAGTACACTTAAGTGCAAATAGTCACTTCCATTACTAAATAATTAAGAGTATTTTTTGTTTTTCACGACGCCTCTACCAAAATTTTAAATTTGTGTTACTTGTATCTGTTATTGTTATTTTGTAATTAATATTACATTAAAGTTGTAAAAACAACAATTTTAATGAATATAAAATCATAAGGCGATTTTTGGGCGATTTCTAATAATGGCGCGGCGACTTTGGGCGACTTCAGCATCACGGCTCGGCGACTTTTGCTCCATACCGTCTGGCATCTCTGTCGGACGGACCGAGAGCAGATAGTAGTGCTCCCCTTCGCTGCTACCCCCTAACTTACCCACAGCTCCGAAATTATGTTATCTCTTTGACAGAACACTCGTTGGAATGCCCGTACCTGAAGACAACGAAATTTCACGACCATATCTGTAAGACCCAAACCACCCTCCGCTACTGGTTGGTAGAGCGTGCTTTCACCGACCCATCGTCTTCCCCCAAGAAGGCGTCAACGACCTTCGCCTGTAAAAGTTTCACGAAGCCTTCTTCGAAGCACTCTGATTTTAACAGGTGTACGATGGACGAGGTAATTAAATAATTGACACATTTAGTAATAATAATCCCCTATGCTTTGGTTTGATATAAAAAAGAAACTTTTTTTGTAGAAAACCCAAGAATTTCATAGTAGTTTTAGCGATTGCAAATGTATGATAAATTAATTTAAGAATTTTTATCGAATTCAATTCTTAAAATAATCCTGATAAATTATTTAATGTGCTGATTATGACAATATCTTTTAAATTAAAAATTGACAATTTGGCGGCGTTCCGAACTTAAAAATCCATTTTTGTTTTAATTCAAAAGTATTTCCAAAAACGGATTATTTTTTTATAATTCAAAAAATGTTCTCAGTCAATTCTTGCGGGAAAAGCTTGAGTTTAAAAAAGGTCAACAAAAATTACACTTACAATTTTATAAATTTTTTGCAGCAATAATTAAAATTAGTTGCCTGTGTACATTAAACAAAAGTTTTTTTTAAGAAATTTTGTTAATTTAAGAAATTTCGTATCTACAGTGCAATAAAATAATGAAGTAGTCAGGGATACCTAAGAAAGCGTTTTTTTCAATTCGTTCTCGAACTCTCTGCTGTACTTTTTGGAATGTAATTTAATAAAAATAAAAAAACTATTAAATACAAAAGAAAATATTGAATTTTAGGTAATTGCAAGACATTTTTTTAAACTTGTATCTGAAATGACAGGAGTTAGATAACTATTGTTAATAGTTTTGGTAAGGTCATTGGGATAGTAGTGTTTTGGCGTTTCTTTAATGTTGCTGCGTTGAATCGAACAAAAGATAAAAATAAAATTATGATGTGCATACCGTGAAAATTGCAAATTTATGAATTACCCTGTAACTCCTAAACAGTTGGGTCTGCCCTCCGCCTGCCATACAATTTTTTGTTTAATTAGGTGAGATCTATCCCACCACTTCTTTTAGCATATCTTATGTGAAATATCCTATAGAACAGGCTACGTAGTAATGCGTAGTAATATAAAAGATGTGTTAAATTTATATCCTAGATTACAACACACTAAATATTTCTTAACAATATTAATTACACAATATAAAAGTCTAAGTCATATATAGGGCATTTCGAAATTTTTGGGATAAAAAAGTACCTTACCGAAAAGGCTAGGCAATTAATAATGGGATCCGACAAATATTATTACTACGGCCGTAAAATCCTTTTGATGGCCTAAGTTATACGGTAGAAAATACAATACAATTTCGCAAATATGCACAGATTGCACTAATAAAACGCAGCAATCGTTATTATAAGCCAATAACGCAATCGCTCTTACGTCTTACTCCTTAATATTTTAATTTTAATAACTTATATTTATATTTTTTGTATTTTTTTAGTGTAGTTGTGAAAAACTAGTTAATTATTAATTAAGTAGTAAAATTAGCTAAGTTAACATTAGAATAAAAAAATCACCTAAATATAAGATTACATTTCATGAAGTTACGGAATAAATGATTTAAATACTTCAAAATCACACTACACTTCAGGCTAATATTAAAAGTACTCCACGAAAATGTAAGTTTGTTTGTCTGGTTGTTAAGTTGAAAAAAGAAGAAGGATATAGGCAATGTGACGTCATCATAAATTCAATATGACGCAAAATATGCTTCATCCATGCAATATATGTTTCAAGATGAGGAACTATTTTTTTAATCGGGACCCTCTTGATATGCGTACTAAATGAAAAGTATTGATTGGCAAGTACAATACCAAACAATTTCAGCAAGTGTTTTGCGGAACTCCGAACTAATATATGGAGTTGTATGAAAGAGCAATTTTGACATTTTCTTATGAAACTTTGGGACAAATAAAAAAGTGTTTAATGTTGAGGGATAGATTATTGACAATCTATCGGTGGATACGGTAGCGGACACTGAATAGATAACCTCATATTCTGTTTGGGGTACCTTCTCACAAACCCACTTTGAATGTCGGGGTATTAGTCCTGTTAATGCGTAATATCGATGGATCTAGCATCCCTACGCACCTGGATCTAGACTGTGCAATGGCAGACGGTTACAAATTAAACACTAGTTCCCAAATATCGTGCGAGCTACTGTTATTCTTCGAATAGCCGGAATTGTGTTCGCATTCCACGCATTTCGGTGATATCAACGGATTCACCATTCCAGTTGAAAAAGTTGCAATTCTCTTTGAAAATAGCATTTAATATGATATTTAACAAGGCTAAAGGACAGGCATTGAAAGTGACAGAAAAACCATGTCGTTCACGTGGGTAGCTATGTGTGGCATACGCACGTGTGTTTAGCCAACACAATCTCTACGAATTAGCAAAAGAAAGTAATAAATTTGCTTGCATAGATAAACAAATTACCTAAGCCGGCACAGTATAACCATCTGACTAAGCTGGTATCATCATCCTTCATAATATCAATCAGTTATCACTTTCTTCATTTTCAATATGCAGTTAGATGAACCGCGAAACGTAAAGCACCTAATTCAAAAACGAACCGTCTATCCGGAACACATATTTAGGTTACATTTTATCCCGGACAGCAATTTCCAGCGGAGTGGATCCGAGTCATAATGCAATTAGATCATGTATGTGCTCCTTAGTTTTAGACAGAAAAATAACTATAAAATACATTTGAAATTAGGAAAACATAAACTGCTCGGCAGTTCCTTTAAATCTCGTATATGCAATAGTAATGGGTTTTGAAATTCACCCTATGTATATCCCATCACCTACGGGATATACATAGGGTAAATTGCAAAAGACGTTTGGGGTCATATGCCGAACTCAGTATATTACCATCAAGCGGAATTTTGTTTTGGAATTCACATATAATTAATTATCAAGCATGTATCAAAGAAACGCTACTTCACGATAGTTTAAACAATAACCGTAGGTATTTATTTGCAACGTCTTCGTTTTACTGGAGGTCTAGAATAACACGAGGAAGAAGATTCGACTTTTTGCTGTTAATAAGAATTTCTTCGGAATGCGGAAAATATATTAGAATGTATATGGGTTAGAAGTTTACGTCACGTGAAAACAAGCAACAGAAAAAGAAGAAAATTCTTCATTCGGAATAAAATCCACTCTAACAACTCTGTCGAGACATTTCACCAAAGCAGAAAATTCGAAAGGTTTGTAGTGTCGTAACCGTAAGATGCGCTCTTATCGGCCATGTAACAACGACACTTTCTTTAACAAGGTGAAGCACACGAAAAGAAAATAAAGTAACAGCAGACATCCCGTTCAAGAAACATTCTAAGGTTCGAACTGAAGCAAGGGAAATCGCGTTAACAAGTTGTACCACTAGAAGGTGGGTGGATTTCAGCTCAAATCAAACCAGAATCATATCTTTCCAATTAAAATTTAATTTATTTCTTCACCGATTTAATTTAAGACCCCAAAGCGAAGTGTAAGCAGAAAATGGGACTCTCAACAGTTCCGTCTTCCCGAGGTAAAACATTTGGACCTGACTTGCGACTTGGATTTAAACGAGTTGACAAGGGAAGGTGAGCGTGAATGACCGCGTGCTCAAGTATAGACACAAAGGCCCAATTAATCAAAGCCGCGACGATTCTGATTTTTTGAACCTCTGTTCCCACCGGCGTGACACGGATTTTATTTCAAAAGAGTAGAAATGTGTAAACAGCCACTGTGAAGAATTTTTGGGTGAGAACTAGAAGCGCATTCTGCATAACTTTGGCAGTTTTTAGAGAAAGAAACCATCTTTGGTGTAGGGTCTCACATAAATTTTTCTTTCACGCCGTCGCGTTTCTATTTCTTTTTTGTTCCTTACTAGCTAAAAATCTGTTTTGGCGGGCTTCGCTTAGAGACCCGTGAATGTAAAAAAAATTCCAATAAATGACAAAGAGCGAAGAGTTATCAAAGAAATCAATTCTCCTGTTGGCCACCCGGCTCAAATGCTAAATCATCATGAAGTTCCTTTTTTGGAAGGAAAGTTTAACTTTTTTAATAGCTTTTTTTGGAGTTATTTTGTTGGCTGTTAAAAATTATGATTTGAAAATTTACACCCATACTTATTCCTGATGTTAATAATGAAAAAATTTGAAAAGTTATAATTTTTACAAAAATGAGTTAAATAGTTTAAAAATTTGGGATACACAATATATATGGCATGTGGATTGTAGAGGGCTTGATGATTCCATACTAAAAATTCAAACGTTTTCAAATTTCACCTTTAAAAAAAACAGGCATATCATTTAAAGCATATATGCATATGTGTATGTTCCAGCATAACTCTGGAATACACCAAACTTGATACACATATGAATTACAATCTGGAAAAAATATTGTTCGTGTGGAAAGGATAAATAATGACATTTCTTATACTATTTAAGTTTGTTTAGAACCTTTTCCTCCTTTATATTTAAAAGTATTTGTATGTATGGGTTTATGTTCCACATCTTCTAAACTCCTAAACCAAATATTTGAGTAAAAATACTGTGGGTGTGAGACATCCCCAGCACATCCTAGATAGGACAACAGGGATGAGATTGAACCTTTTAAATAAAAAAGGAGCAAGGATTTGTGTAACATTAATCCATTCTCGATCATTCTACAACGTTTTGGAGCATCCTTCAGTATTGTGGAACATTCTCATCCAATCTAGACTATTCTAGAAGTTTAGTATGTTCGAGACATTTTTAGAAAGTTCTGCAATATTCAGAAAAATTCTACAACATTTAAGAATTCTAGACCAGTTTGCTAAATTAAAATTCTTTAACATTGTAGAATTCCCTAAACTACTGCGATGGAGAAAATTTCGAATGTTCTTCAGCAGAACAAAAGGAGGTGTGAGATGTCAGTTTATTTTATCAATGGCAATCAATTACGATGTTATTCTAGAAACTCCATGCTTTTTTTCATGGATAATATTATTACTTATATGAAAAAAATATTTCCGGATTATCCCGGAATATGAAATGTGAAAAATAAGTAAAGGTAAGGTGACGCATTGCATTATCTTATTACTCGCTGATTTGCTCAATCATCAGAAAATGTCCGGAACTATGAAGACTACAAACTTGTAATTTGTCACTTAGGTTCTTTAAGAGGAGGTTACCGTTCATAGGCAAGAAAAATGCATAAATTTTAGGTTTTTTGTTCGGGTATATAATGAGTATTTATTGAAATGGCGATTAAGATAATTTATTTCCCCATAAATAAAGAATACTTTTAAATTTGTTCATTAATAAAAATCGAAAAATGATGGCTGTATGTCCTATAAATTGAAGGCATGCACCACTTACATTGGTCTGCGCGGGGCGTACCACACCCCTAGTCAATTAATCTGAAACAAACAGGTCAACTATGCGATAAGGATTCATTGGAATGTATGCCGGTAGTTAAGGTAGCGGAGAAAGGTCGTCTCGCGTCCTGAGCGCCTCAGCTACCTCTCTTCCAGCCGGCGCGCGGCTCCGCTCAATGCGCTGTAACTTCTAAACTATATCAGATTTTACAAATTTTTTTTAACTACATATATAAGACACAATAAGGATTAAAACTATGTAAAAAATCGATTTTTTGAACGTCATGAACGGTAACCTTCCCTTAAACGACGAAGGCATCCGCTAAGAAAGGATTTTTCAAAATTCAAAAGTTTCAGAGTTCCCTTGATGAAGCAGGTTTCTATAGTTACTTAAATGGTAGAGACTGGAAAGCTTTATATAACTACAGTGCTGCAGCATAGGTACGCGTACAGATCGTTTCTCGTTGAAGAGTATAATTGTTGACATGCTTCCTACTTTCATTGCATTTCTTTTTATTTTTTTCTCTCATTCATATACATATATAATTTTCTGAAGTTAATTATTTATACTTTGTAGTTCTTATAAATTTTTTATTTTTGATTGTTAACTGTCGGACGGCTTAAAGCCATAGCTTTAATGTTTAGTAATTTGTATATTGAAGTTTGCATCTTTTGAATTCTTAATAAATACATAATAATAATTATCATTATTAGTTACACTCTCGGGTAAAAATAAAGAAACGCCTATTTCAGCGTATTTGTAAAAGGAATTCAAATTTGCCTTACTTGAACTATTATCAAACTGCAGAACGCAGATCTATTGATATATGCATTGCTATCGCCAAAGTAGAAGGTTTACGTTACAGAAATATTTGAGATATGTGATGTTCTAGTTAGGGGAAGTTGATCATTTCACATTTACAATTTGCTTTTGGAAGCGGTGCAAGGCAAGTCAAGTTAAATAATACAAATTAGAACCTACCCTTTATGCAAAAGCTGCACAAGACAGAAAGAGTCTATATAGTAGGGTAGAGTCTTGCATGTTAGGACAGCCTGCATGTTGGGACACTTTCAATAGTTGGCGTTCAGTGGAACGCTCTTTTATTTGTTTTGGTTAGAGGTATAGTCACATTTTCTTAATATTTAATAAAAAAATTTTTATTTTAGAATAAATTCTAAAAATGATTTATTTAAATTTGTGTACGATAAGAAATTTCTCAAAACTAACAGTATTCATATCCATTTAATAAATTTCTCTTCGTTCGTATATTAAATGAAAGCAAACAAACGTCATTTGTACCCAAATATATTTAAATCCATCTATTGAGCGTTAGAAAAATTAAAGTCATCTAGCGGCAAAAAATTGCGTAACTACTTGGGAAATTTTCGATCAACTACTTGGAGCCAGAAGGATGTGTAGTTCCCGGCAGCCAGAAGTACTTGCGAGAACTTTGCCAGGTCCAATGGAACGCAGCTAATATAAACTCTCCGATACCTTTATCGAGTAAAAGTTCTGACCGAAAAAGAAAATGTGTCCCAACATACAGGACTTTCTCATATATGTACATATATAAGCGAAAGATAATTAACTGACTTACTCTCTCACCTAAAAATTCCCACAAATATAAAGACAAATAACCAGAAATTTGATGTGTATAACATAAACGAGTATGCGGTCGGGGGTACCAGCTCGCTTTGGCTTGTTTAACTCCTTGTGGGGCATAAGGCGTCTACTACACCGACTCTCCACTTGGTCCGGTTCTGCGCCAACGCCTTCAACTGTGGCCTCGATCTGTTGATCTGGGTACCGTCCGTCTCGACGAATCTTCTCTATGTGCAGTCCTTCAATTCGGTGTCTTCCTTCAATCTCGTGCAGATTCCAATCTAGCACCAGCTTGTTAACTAAATATATGTTAAGTGAAGATATTTTATTATTAAGGGGTTAAAGTACAGAAAACGGATGGCGGCAGTACAGAGGAGAGGAGCCCTTAGAGTTGCCTCGCTACAGAACTGTGTCGGAGCCAGCGATTCTGGTTTTGGCAGCCGTCACCCCCATAGATCTATTGGCGCAAGAGCGGAAACAGCGTCATGACAGGCAGGCCGAAATTGGAAAAGAGGCAGTCAAAATCGAACCTAGCGAATACGCCCTTACGAGATGGCAAGACCGCTGGGATAGAGAGACAAGAGGGAGATGAACCGCTAGGCTAATACCAGACCTAAAGAAGAGGCTAAAGCGAGAACACGGAGAGGTTAACTACTACCTGACGTAGTGCTTGACGGGACACGGGTACTTTAACGCGTACCTCCATAAAATGGACGACGCCCAACACACCTTCTTCGAATGCAAAAGGTGGAACGCAGAGAGACAGGAGTTAGAATAAGAGCTCGGGGGATTCACGCCCTATGTCCTCGGGCGTGAATCCCCCGAGCATGCTCAGAGGTAAAGCGCAATGGGACCGAGTTGCAGTATTTATCCAGAAGATCCTGCAACAAAAGAAAAAGGAAATCAGAGAAGCACTGGACGAACTTTAGTAGGATAAGACCTAGACCATAAGAAGCCAATGATGGCGTAATAAGTATCACCCTGAAGTAATACGAAAAGTCCCGGGGTGCAGACATGCCTGAAAGGAGGGAGTTTTTTAGTAGGTGCGAGTCCCACACACCAGGGCAAGGCACCGCCCTGACGGTGCATAAAACATTTTTCCCCCTTCAAAAAAAAAGTGGTTACATGGGTTTCAGGGCTTCAAAAAATCGAATAAATTCTACAACATCTCTAGAATATTGTTCTAAATTTTCAAGTCGATCGGAGTAATAGTTTCGAAGATAGAGCCTTGGGAAGGTGCGCGCTTAAAGCCAGTTGGGCTCACCGCGCCGGAGGTATACTGGAACAGCTGACAAGAATAAAAGGATGCCCTGGAGATTGCAGCTGCAGCAGGTCCTTTACTTTATGGGCAAGGAATCGATGATTCTACATATGTCAGTTGAAAAAAAATTTTTCTTCCCAGTTTTATTGTCACTCAAAACTTAAAACGCGTTTTTCTCGAAACTGTATTTTCAAAGTCAGTTTTTTTTTTAATTGCAACTAGTTAAAAAAAAAATGTAGAGCAAATTTTACTGAAATTTTTAATTTTTGTAAAAAGTTCTGCCAAAAATTCAATTTTCACTTTATTTTTTTTTTCCTTCGTCCAAATTCTAGTTTAAGGTATTTTTTTTTGACTTAATTTGATTTTGTCATGAGTTCTGCTGTCAACACGCAGCAAAACCGAGGGGTCACCGGAAATGACTTAGCAATGGCAGTGTTTTAAATATTTTTCTACAACAATTTCAGAAATTCTTTTTCAAATGTGTATTTTTAAGGCAATAAAAAGTTTGAATGAAATATTTCATTTTTTATATAAAAAAAATTGTTAAAAATAAGCTGTTTTTTACCCGAGGAAACCCATGTAACCACTTAAGAAAACGAAATCGCCGAAAAGTTGCCTTAAGGGGGGGTTTCTCCTTTCTTGGTGTTGAAAACAAAACAATACTTAGCATTTTATTTGAAGAGATAGAATATTAAAATTTTTGAAGCCAGACAAATAAAATTTAGTACATACATGTTACGGCCAATGTGTGAAATGCGGACTTTCTATTGAATACACATGCACTCTATAGAATACTCGACTTTGTTGGGCATTGTGTATATATACATAGAATCGGGCTATATCGTGGCATTCTATACCTTTTTTAATATTAAAGTCGCCTTCTTTCAATTCAGTTTCACTAAAATTTGAATCTAAGTCACCCTTTCTCGAAGCATCTCCAACTGTTTTTGATTCACTACCACCGACTTTTTCAAACCAAACCAAACCAATTTATGGGTCTTTTAGGATTATCAATCGATAATTGACAATTAACGACGGGATTTTGTGAATTGTAATTCGCAATTATTGTGTGGCTATATCAACATTTTTCTCCACAATTCTCACAAGCCTCTCTATTTGTTTCTTATTACTGACTACTTTCAACGAGTTTCAAAAAATATATTATTAAAATAAATATAGCGGGAGCTACAAATATAATTATTAACCTTAATTTAAAATATTCATCAGTTTGATCCTATTATTTCGATAAAATATTTTAAATAAATTGTGTTCAATCAGACTGTACAGATAAAATAACTGTCAAACATATTTTGATCAACCTGTACACTTCGATAAATTTTGAATAGTGTGATATACAAACACTTTAAAAAATATAATAATCATTCAATCATTGACAATAAAATAGTGTACTCTATACAGAGAAAATTCTAAACTACATATCTATGTATTTATTTTAAAGTAGGATACAAAAATTGTAATTCAAAAAATCAGTCTAGCCAGAACAACCTAACTGGTTACCTAGTTATAAAAATAGTATAAAAATAAAAGGAATTTTAAAAAGTATTCATTAAAATATATCTAGCAATATTTATAGGTACAAAGAGGTACTAGGAGCCCCATTTATCCTATACTTTCTCAATAAACAAACTTTATCATAACAATAAAATATGTTCTTACATTTTCAATCTGTTTCAATGTTTTTGTAGTTGATAAATGTAGCAATTGCGGCTGAAAGCTGTCCGTACCAATTGGCAATGGTAATACGATTTAACGAAGTTCATAATTGACAGTTTATAAATATCAAGTATCAATTGCTAATCATAATAGGCCGCACAGCTATACGGAGTAGGTTAGGTTAGGTTAAAGTGGCTGCCTAAGAAGACACACTTAGGCCACACTTGTGATACCACAAATTGAGGCTACAAAGATTTTAAAACCCCATAAAAATACCTGGAGAAGAAGAGGGTGTACCTGTTACCCCCTGTGCACCGAGCCAGTTCCATGTCTCCAGTGGAACCAGTTCACGGGGAGTCAAAATAAATATGGCTGGGATGGGAAGGGTGTTAGCCTTAACCCGTCCCGTCGTCGGGAACCATTTGGAACTCCTGACGTCAGTGGAGTCTAATTCGGTTAGCTCTTCAAAGAAGGGGGAGCTCAAAAACCACTTCCTACGGTTGACTAGGGCTGGGCAGTTACCGATGAGGTGGAGTATGGTTTCCTCTTCCTCTTCTTCATGGCAACTTCTAAATAAGTTGTTTGAAGGTGCGCCCAGTCTATCGGCGTGTCTACCTATGAGACAGCGGCCCGAAATGATAGCTGAGATCTAACAGTAGAAGATGGAGAATAGTGTTCAGGGCTTTGGAAGGTATGGTTCTAAGGGCACCTGTTATCAGCAGTGTTGCCATCCTCTGAACTTTATCCCTTGCTGCACCCCATACGTAAGCATAGGTCGTATGACACTTGTGTAGAACCAATGCACAATGCGTTACTCCATACCCCATCAGGGTATTAACTCTGTTTTGTTCGAGTTTATGCCCAGTCCACACCCATCACTTCATGATAATATCTTGGAGAGGACGTGTTGTAACACTTCAGCCAGTGTGTTTGATTGCTTCCCTGAAAATATTAGGGCAATATCATCGGCGTAGGCGATAACCTTTTGACCAGAGTACTCCAGGTCTATGAGTAACTCTTCCAGAGTTATGTTCCATAAAAGTAGTGCAAGAATACCTCCCTGAGGGGACTACTCTGCATATTAGATCCTCCCAAACTAGCGACGATGACTCTGCCTTTTAGCATGAGGTCGATAAGTTTGATGAGAGGGTCGTCAAGCCTTCTCAAGGATGCCATTATCTCTGACCTGATGTTATTGAAAGCACCCTCAATATCGAGAAAGGCTGCAAGTGCGTATTCTTTCTGCGGCTATTTGTAGTTCAGCTGGGATGATGCTATCTAATCCCCGTGATTTATAGGGCTTGAAACTTCGTATCGCCCACTTCAGTTTTCTCTTATCAAGGATCTTGTGGAGCAGTTCATGGCCGCTCGGGGTATCCGGCAATTCAGCAAAACTAGTTTCTGAGCACCACATAAAATGCGTGTTGACTAGTAAATCCAGCGACTTAAGACTGGATGAAGTTCTACTACGTGAGACTGTGGAGAGGCTTTTCCGCAAGCGACTCGCTTCAGAGGTGCTATCGATTTTATTACAGAAGCTCTTCCACGAGGATCGTTTTGCTTTCCTAATTAATTTCTTAAATTTTTTTAGGCATTCTTTATAATAAGTTCAGACATTACTTCTTTTCGCTTGGTTAAAAACCTTACGACACTCCTTCCTTAGAGTCATGATTTCCCTCGACCACCAGGGAGGTTTGGGCTTACATCTGGAGAGCCTATCGGGCAAGAAATTTGCGTCGCCGCATTACACGCGAGCATCAGGGTGTCCACCACCTTGTCGATGGTATGCCTATTTCCAATAACTACCTGTGGCAGGTAGACTATTACTAAAGACCTGACTACCCAAGGTTTTTGGACAAGGATGAGCTCTTCTTCTTTCTGTGCGTCTGGGTGTCCACCAACTTGTCAAGGGTTTGCCTATTTCTAGTTACAGGTGGACCTGTGACAGGCATGTCCAGAACTTCCCGCCTAATTGAGTTAGTAAAGGTAAGTTGTGCACCCACGATACAAATCTGGAGGTTAGTTCCAAGAATAAAATAAAAAAGTAACTCACCTCTTTGGTTGATGTCCGAGCTGCTCCAGACTGTGTGGTGTGCGTTGGTGTCCGCTCCGATCACCAGCGTTCTCTTTTATTTAGTGGCTTTCTTCATCGCATTCCTGAGTGTTGAACCAAGAATGTCCGCCACATCGTGCGCCATATAACTGGCGGTTATCCAAATATTGTGGGCTTTAAGCTCCAGTGTGGCTATTACTGTGTCCTTATCACTGAACTGAGGAAGGATAAGGACGTTAACATCATTCTAAATGAGGATATATGACCTTGGCTTTCCTGTACCTTGTACGTAGAGGAACTTATACCTGACGAACAAGGTTCTGGGAAAAGGATGAGCTCTTCTAATTTCTGTGTTAGACGAAGTAGAAGAGCTGCAGACGCTGCCTTTGAGTGATGAAGGTTAACTTGAACAGTCTCCTCTTCGTTGCTGGCATCTTCGTTGGTGGTGGAACCCAGAAATAGGTCCTCCAACTCTAATCCGGGATCAGGAAGAGTGTCAACTTCCGTGATGGAGTTGAGTTGCGCAGAAACTGTCTTTGCACTCTGTTATTCTTCCTTCTCCGCGGCAGTGCTTGTGAAGGCTGTTGTTCCTGATTCCTCCTTTTTAGTACTAGCATTGTTAAGCGCTTTCAGGTCCTTTTCATATACCTTCATGCTAATGAAGCTGAAGCCATAGCAAATAATACCATTGCGTTCGGCAAGTGGGGCAAGGGGTTGCTCATTTAGTATCACAATCACCTGTCTTGAGTTTCTCTTGACTTCGCCTACCTTTGCTACTTTCCAGTCTAGGTAGGCAACCCAGGGTTGGCTACTTGTATGAACCTTAGAATCTCTAAAGGATCCGAAGGTTCGATAGGAATCTAGGCCCTTGACCTAGGTCTTCAAGGGATTTTATTCCTGGGAACGGCCTCGATTCTTGCACCAGGCCAGATTTCACCGAGACGGGAAATCGCTTGGTTGAGAAGCTCCGCCGACCTTTCGTCAGAGCAGCCAAGTAGTTTAAAGTGGCCTTGATGCCAGCCAATGTTCATGGAAAGAACCTCCATATAAACCTTCAGCAAACGCGACCTCCAACAACTTCCTTCTATCTGGCGTAATGGAGCCGTCCGCATTGCTGCGATCTAATTCGCCCTTACCAAGCTATCTTTCGCTATTTCGTTGAAAGATTTAGCGGTACATACAAGGGGACCAGCCGCCTTTTATTCTTTTGGAAGATGGCTGCTGTTCGTTAGGCGAGCGCAACCTCTTCGGAGTAGCTTGCAGAGGGCCTTTAGAGGCCGGAATGTAATTTAGGGCAATAATTTTATTTGCCCACTGCAGAGAGGCTTTGGTTCTCCTGAGAGACGGATTCCGTCTCTCTTTGTAGGCTACTGTTAAGGCGTTTCCCTTCTGCTTGGTGGTCGCTGGGTGGCGCGCTGCCGGATTTATTTCCGGGTGCATTAGCCTTGGACAGGGACGTAGTACCACGCGCAGGTTTCGCAGAGGGAAAAGAAACTGAACTGCTACTACCGGGTTCGGAAGCCTTGGCAACAGCATGTTCTTTCCTCGAAGAAGCGGGTTCACAGGACTACTTAGGGGGAACCACTGCGTTGGGTTCGGTAATGTAGGAGAAAGGATTGTAAAAGATATGTTGCAGAACAGTTATTTTTTTTTAATTTCAAAGTGGCGTTACTTCTAAACATAGAATAAACAGTAACTTCTACTTTTAGCATTTACCATTTACTTGGTAAAGTGAAAATGTTCAGTATCTCTAAAAAAATGTGAATATTTGTAGTAACATTTACCTGAACGCAGCTAACTGAATGTTTATCGAATTTCTAAAAAACTCTATGGTCTTCACTCTCTTTTCGAATATATCATCTAGATTTAAAATATCAGGTAAAATGAAAGAGCGCAAAAATATAATTTTCTTTGAAATAAAATCCGCACTTTAAGCGTCTGGAATCTGGTATTAAGTATTTCCTATCCGATTAAAGCATACCGTTTTTACTGATTACTTTGTTTTCGTTTTACTGCAAATAAGTGAAAAAGGAAAAACTAAGAGTGAACGTCAAAACTGTTTAAGAATTTACATGTGTGGAAAATTAAATGCTATTCTTATTCGAAATACCTGATTACATCGAATCAGTACAGAAGTGTTTCCCATGAAATGAAACGCTTTATCCGCCCACCCAAAGTTATCGTTATTCGTGTTAATTAGTGTACAGAGCACAATAACAAAGTCGCGTACACTGTTTGTGCTGGAAGATGTCAACCCCTTGCCAATGTGGCACACAACTTGCTAATCATACCATCGCGCTTACATAGTCGCCTTCAATTTCTGTTTCTAATGAGCTCCACTAAATAACTCGCTTGTTCACAAGTAATAAACTCAAGGTGGTGCTCCAACCCTCGTCCCGGCGCTGTGTCGTATCATGTTAAGGTACACTACTGTTACTGTCTCTGCACATTGTACTAAAGTGTTCAATTTACACCTACCCACGTGTGAGCCCCAGATGTTCTCCTTGTGCTGTTTGTGTCAACAATTTGAATAACAACAACAAGGAATACAACAATATCAATAACAAAAATACACTGCGTGGGTGGAAGGCGAATTGTGCTGAGTCGAACCCTTTGCTTTCGACGTCACACCACTTAACTATCGTCGTGGCAATTAGTCGACGTAGGGAAATCACAGGGAACCTTCAACGAACGTCTTGAGGTTGAAGGCACTAAAACCGTCGGCGACAACACAACAGAAAGAGTCGTTCATTTAATGAGCTCGTGTCGAAGGAAAAAGGGTGGCTTGCGTACAAATGTTGTACATACGGCGCAGATATTAAATTTTACGATTACGCGAATTTTTGGCAAAATGAAGGTACTTTGTTCTAAAATTGGCAACTTTGTCAGGTTTATTTTATTTCCTCAATGTTTTCGTGCTTTATTTAAATCTTTAAAGCTTGCGAAACCTGTAGAAGAAAATAAATTGTGATTGGAATCAACTAAGGCAAGAAGGAAGCGCTTAACTTTTGCCTTTATAGACATTATTATGGATTCATTGTATACGATTGACTACTAGCTACTTAGCCAAATATAGGTTTTGTTGCTTAAGAAATTAATATTTTTGGCATTGTTTTTTGCTTTTAAAATTCATTTACTACCGAGAGCACTTTACAGAGTATTTTAATTTTAATTTCATTTCAAGTAATATGGCAGCATAGGTTTTTGGAAAAAATTATTGGAAACCCTGTTGTCTGGAGGGATTCCCCCCTTAAGGGTACAGCATGAAGCCAATGGATGGTTTGTGGTACTTTTTTATAATATGCTGTAGATTTTTTCGCAAACTTCGGTTGATATTTTTTTAACAAATTTTCTATCATTATTCGAAAACTATGTGGCGTAAAAGTAAATGAAAATATATTTTATAATGTGCATATTAAGCCCTTCATATGATACCCGACTTGATCTTTTAACTTTAAAATGTTGACCCTCCCTTTTCGACCCGTTTTGCAGTAAAAATAAAAATATTTTTAAAATGTTGTCATTTGCAATTAAGGTGGGCAAGTATTATTTCAAACTATTCCAAATTTCATGTCGATGGCATTAGTAGTTGCTGAAATACAGATAGATAGACATTCGACGTCGCACCATAAGGGTTACTTTTTCTACCATTTTGGTACGGAACCCAAAAATTATATTGAGCGTATCCAATTTCTAAAACTCAAAAACTTGACAAGACGCGGTAAAACCAGGCAAAAAAGTCTTTCCCAGGAACACGAGTTTAAAGTTTCGAGTAATTTTGCAATTTGGTGATATTTTGGCTTATTTCTCGGCGTAACTTCATAACGACTTTATAGTATAAAAAAAAACTCCAATAAGTGTATATTCGCGCTAGTCTCAGGGACGAATACATGGATTTCAATGAGGTTTTCACTATTTCATAAAGTATCATTCAAGGAAGGTTTAGCTATATGTACTTTAATATTCAATGATATTTGACAGGTCACTGTCCATCTGGAACAGCCGTACAACAGAATAGATTTAACGTTCGACTCGAAGATCTGGAGTTTTATGCGTATGGAGATTTCGTCATTGTGTCAGGCAAAGACGGGATACTAGTGTAGTTTCGCAGGCGAAAGTGGTATTGGATCGGCCACACACTAAAATAAGGAGCCACAGAAGGTTCTGGATTAGAATCCCCACGGGATCTAAGGAAGACGCCGAAGTGGACGGCTACGCAACACATGGTGAAGATTCGTAAAGAGGGAGGATACCCAGATCACGTATTGCTGCTGTACACCTCTCCCACTATTACCGTAGCAGCGGTCACTAGTGGTGGCGGTATAGTGGGGATACTCAAAGGTCGGATCGGGATGTATGCCTTGAGCGTGAGGATTTAGCTACGAGCGGACTACGCTGTAGATGCATTGACTCAAGGTCAATTGATACGTTCAATATATATATATATATATATATATATATATATATATATATATATATATATATATATATATATATATATATATAAATATATATATATATATATATAAATAAATATATATATATATATATATATATATATATATATATATATATATATATATATATATATATATATATATATGTACCTACCTGTGTCATTCGATGCTGTGGAGTAAGACACCTCTAGCACCAGTAGGGGTCATAGTCCAGGTATCAGGGAGCTTATCCTTATGGTATTGTGACAAGATCCCCTACCTCACGAATTTTTGCATATGATTTAAACCCCTTCTGAGTATCCCAAATGCACTAAATTTTATATTTTTGAAGTCTCAGGAGAAGGGAGGGTCTGACAGGAGCAACAAATTTTTTGTGTGGACTTTGTAAGGAAGGTCTTTTAAAAATTAAGCAGTGAAGAGAATATTTTTTGATTTTTGAATTTTTCCTTTCTTTATCTACTAAAACCTAACTGAATTCCGAAATCCATTTTGTCGGTCTGTCAGAAGTACTTTAGGTTTTTGAAAATCGGTGTATGAATCAATGACGAAATAACGAAATTTTGATGGTAGACATTTTGTAAACTAGAAAAAGTAGAAACTTGTAATTAAGGGATTTAGTTAATTAAGAACTCTTGTAAGGTAAATTATAGGATTTTACTCTTGTAATGTTTTGTAACAGATTTTACAAACATGCCGCAAAATGATGTAAGAAAAAGTACAGGGATGGGCTTGGGCAACTTGAAAGTAGTAGGTACAAACCCAGGGAGAACCGAAATCTAAATCAGTAAATACAGGGTGTTGCAAATCTGACGTGCCAGAATGAGTGGGGGGGGGGGGGTGACTTAACCATGTATAAGTTCCAACACAGCGAAATCAAACAAACGCTAAAAAACTACTATCCCAATGACCTTTCCAAAATTGTCAATAATGTTGATCTAGCTCCTACCATTGCAGGTACAGCCACTTCTAAAATTGAAAAAATGGTTTGCGATTACCTAAATTTCAGTATTTTCCCAAATTTTCTCCGAAATTCATGTGATTAGTACACCTCTTTTAAGTATAGGACATTACTTTTTTCGCGTTTGTTTGATGTCGCGGTGTTGCGTAGATAAAATAAAGTAATGCGCATACCATGAAAAACTGAAATTTATGAATCACCCTGTAACGCCTAAACGGTTAAGATTGCCCCTGCCATACAATTTTTTGTTTATCTAGGTGAGATCTATCACCCCGGTCATTTATCAAAACAAAAAAACCTATACATTAAAATTAACTTAAGTTTTATACATATTTCTTTGGAGACAAAATCACATCTATTAGATTTTCTATGACTAGAATATTGGGTACTTCACTCAATTTATTGTTTATATACTCATAGACGACTTCATTTTTTCCGGGCGCGCATTCTATTTCAAGTGAAAATCTTACGAAAGATTTGTCCACTAGCCCCCACTCTTCCCTCTCTAAAGTAAGCATGCATAAAGTTTCGACTTGACTCCCCGTCCCAGGAAAGGGCTTACGTAATTTGTGAATAGCTCATTATGTACAGAATAGACTTTCGGCCATTTAAAATTTTTAGAACTTTAGTTAGTTACACTTGGTTTATGGAAAGACCCTTATTTGGAATAACCTACAAAGTCGTTGCAAAT
This sequence comes from Leptarthrus brevirostris, assembly GCA_964036015.1. NCBI lineage: Eukaryota > Metazoa > Arthropoda > Insecta > Diptera > Asilidae > Leptarthrus > Leptarthrus brevirostris. Next base: position 83,838,351 of record OZ038373.1, on the reverse strand, counting down.
TAAGGGGGACTTCTACCCTACCATGCTGTTTTTGTTGATACTGTTTTTCGAGTTTGAGTCGTAGGGACACCAATAATACGACTGAGATGCGTTTTTTTGGGTTCAATTCGTTTATTCTTATTTTTTGAAAATGAATTTGTTGAAATTTGTATTGTTTCTGGTTTGGCCTTTCTTCTATCTTGAAGTACTCGTTACGAGATGTGCATATCAAAACGGTTGACACGATTCAGCTCATGAAAGTTGTCTAAAACAAAAAATCGACAAATATTTAGTTTTATTAGCCCCTTGGCTATCGTTTGACGAGCGGAATTTTCAAAATTTAATAATTTCGCAAAATAATCGACATTTAAAAAAAAAAAGTTCTTCATGTTTTTTGGGTCAAAAACAGCTGTAAAAATTGCTAAAATGTAAAATTTTCAAAAGCCTTCGTCACACGATAGCGACAGGTTTTTCATAGATTTTGATAAATGATCAATTATTTTTCGAGATTTCATGTCAACCAATTGTAAAAACGCAACTTATGGGAAACCTCATTTAAAGATGTTCATGCATGAACCTTGGGCGAAAAGTTACTTACGATTAATCGGTTTCCGACGTCAAGTTTTCTTTCAAACTGTACGAACCCACAAATTTCACATAGCTTACAGAAGAAACACACACATAGGCATATAAAGTATACAATAGACCGTCTAGATGTCCTTGGTAAAACTCGTAAAACAAGTTTCCGGGCTGCCGCGAAGGAGCGTTATAAAAACGGTAAGCGGTGCTCTGTTTGACAGTCTCTGACATTCCGAAATAATAAGAAATGTTTTATATCATTTCCAGGGTATTTTCTTGACACGTTCTAGATTAGAAAAATGCAAAAAGAGAAATAGCATTAAATCCTCCTTCCTTATGATTTGAACTAAAATCTTGAGGTGGTTTTATATATTATTTTCGATTGTGGTTCGGTTGTTATTTAGTTTGTTTAATTTGCACAGACTTCAAAATGTCATAATACTTTATTTTAAAACTATTTTCTTTTTAGTGTCTTCAGAGAAGTGTTGCACGTATAACGAAGTAATTTCAACAATTGAAGATGTACTATATTCTATACTCTATAGAAAGGAAAAAATTATCCAAATCCGGCAATACTGTATACAAAAAAAAAAGAATCATTTAAATCAGGCTGCGTGTTATGAAGTTGATTCCGCCCCTATCCCCATCCGGTATGATTCTCTCTTTAGATCCCGTAACCCCTTGTGGGATGGGGGAGGGAGAAGCACTTCACTCGATTAGAAGCCACTATTCCAAGTCGACCAACAATTTGATTCAATTGGATTTCGAACCATCAATATTATCTCTTCAATCCCAATGGCCTTTTTTATAGTAATCTGTTGTCAGTAGAAAACAACCATGGGTCGCCGTTGGCGGGATTCGAATCTGGACCTTCAAATTGGAAGGTGGACAAGTTTTTACTTAATCCACCGACAACTTGGGCATGACTAAGACTAGCAAGAAAGAAATGATATGGACTGATGAGGAAGTCAAAACCTCTTAATATGTCAGTGAAGCAAGTTGATAGTGATATAAATAATAGTGTGCTATCACTTCACAAAGTGAGCTACAAGTTCGAATTTTGCCGACAACAACCAATTATTATTTTCTGTTGACAACAACAACACAGCAAAGTAAGATCTGTCTGCTCCGAATTCAGTAGTAGTTTTCTACTACAACCAATACGTTAAATCTTTGACGATATTAAAAATCTATCTATTCTTCTCCTCGTGATTTTTGAAAAAAAAACTGTTTCATGAATTTAATAGATTTCCTTAAATATTTTTTAAAACAATGCCTTTTCCATCAAAATAGAAAATTAAAACTCCTATTGACATATTCAACGGAGAAACACAGCAGGGGATGTACTTTAAAAAGAAACGAAGGCACGTAGCACAGGCTAAAAAGCTCTTTGATATGGACGACAAGTGAATAAAATCAATGGCAGTCCTTGTGGATGCATTTTTATAGAAAACACCAAAGGGGAGGAATCACTCAGTCCTTCTGCATCGCACTCCTGTATTGACATTAGTCTTCGATTTGAATAAATCTAAATTTTTCTTCAGGATGAGCAGTTTCAACATGGGACGGGACGATGTTCTTTACCTTTTTCATTGGTATTCAGTCCGGACAAGGAGTGTTGGACGTCTTCTGTTCTTTGTGGCTTAGCTGCTATTTGTTGTTATGGAGTTGACGTGTGTACATGTCTTGGGGTTCAGTGGCTCATAAATCACGTGACGAAAGGTAAATAAATGTCTGAGGTTGGTATAAATATTTCCATGGCGGAAGATTGTCTTATTAAGGACTTCAGGATATCCGCGGTGTCTGACTAGAATTTATAATAAGTCCTAGATGTAAAAACGGCTCCCCGTATAAAATAAATAAGGTGAGATTATTGGTAATTACAAGTTAATAAAAAAGCGAGACTGTTGCAATGCTTTGATTAATGAATAAAACACGAATGCGCTGCCTGGAACTCCTAACCTTGCTCTATATGTTCCAAACAAACTACGTAATCAGCATTGAATATAAGTTTTACGTGTGCTCTCTTAAAATCTATTCACGAAATGCCCATGGGTAGGTGTCAGTCTCACGGCAATTGAGTCCGTGATCGACTTTTAATTTAAATTTATGACAAAAGCAACGTATTTCATGCGCATGATCTGTAACCAAATCTGAATAGAGAAACAGCTCTATGAAGGCTCTAATGATTAATTGGAGAGTTGATATTCAATTTATTATATTTCCCTCTGGATAGCCACTTATTTCATTCAACTGAGTTGCGATGGTTGGACTCTTCGCTACTATTTGTGTTCCAAGTCTTGGATTTCTACGTATGTAAATTTGTTGGGGTCTGATTGATTGCTTTGAATCTCTATCTGATTTTTGAAACCACAACTTTTTGATCTCTTTCTTTGAGCCATTTGCCGCTTGATAGAATTAGTAAGAAGTTGTCTTGCCCCAAGAGGGCATTAACGCTGTAGAGATAACGCTTAAAGTAATTTAGTATAACATGTATTGGTTTTAGATGTAGTGCAATATTAGGTAATTGGAACTGAAGATGCTGTTGCTGTTATGCTTGTTAAATGAAGAACGAAAAACACGTAACTTAACCTAATGTTGCAGTAGATGTTTCATAAAATTCCACAAAAATCTCTCTAAGCTCGTTGTACATAAAATGGAAATTTCTAAACTTAACTTTTAAAAGAGAAACCGGCCAAGTGCGAGAGTGAGTTGTGTACTGAGAATTCCGTACTTCTAGTGATAACACGTTGGCGTTCTAATCCGGAGGTCCGAGATTCGAACCCCATCAGTGACAACTCATGGAGCAGATGTCGATGGTTCGGAATCCACCTTCAATTGTAGGTCCACTTGCTTGTTGTCGAATCGGGTGAAGTTCTTAACCCTTCTATGTCACACAAGTGGTTATGGGAACTGTCCGTTTAATTTACCTTACTTTTACTCGGTTGAATTAGTGTCGAAAAATGCAAGCTATTTCACATATTACTCTGCAGCTTGCAATTGTCTTTTGAAGTATAATCTGTTGCCAGTAGAAAACACCTGTGGGTCCCGCATTCGAGATTGGATACTTTGACTATATACATGCATTCAAAACATAATATTTCTAAACTTGACGTTTATAGTTTTTCCCGTTTACAAGCAAGAGGGCAGTGACAGTCGGTAGACATTGTAGCGGCACTAGTGGGGTTTTCTTTGGACCCTTCGGATTTCAGACCTTTTTATTTATCAAAGTAACTTCAACCAGAATTTATTGTTTATTGCCAAGTCGTAAATCTCTTGCTTCCACAATACCTCTTTTGAGAAATAAACAAATACTTCAGGAAATCTTTGATTTGTCCATTTCTGAAGAAGTTGCCCAAGCACCGGAATCGATTACAATCTGTTGATGAAAAATTCATAGAAAATGTAGGATGCGGAAGAATTTAATATAACTACTCGTTAAGCTTCGTTTAATTTCCTATCGTGCACGACAGCAGAGATTCTTTAGTAATAACGAAGTATACAAGTCCTTCGGCCGTACACCATAGTATACAAATGTGTTGTACTAAACTTATATTGTACGTTAAACGAGAGAACGGAACATGGACAGAGACGGCCAATTCACTGGAACTACTAATGAACACGCATTTCTCAAGTTGTACAGATAGTTATTCGGAAAGCAGTAGAAACCCTTCTCATTGCCCAGTGGGACACTCTAGCATTTCTGCCGATGGACGCTCTACCACTGCGCTTACATGTACTCTGAGGATTGCGCAATTACCGAAGTCCTTCTTCATCTCTCGTCTTGATCCATCAACTTCTGTTGATGACGTTATTGGTTACGTAAGGCCGTTGTCAACTTCTTGGATCACGTAATTCTCGGGGACTCATGTCATCTTTCAAGTTGACATCCTCCCCGGATCTTTTTGGGATGATGTCTGCCCCCGATTTCTGGCCTGAGAACATCATCGCACATGAGTTTGTGCCCCGTCGTAAAATCGCAGGTAGCACTCACAATAGAGCCACTACCAATAACCAAAAAAACTAAGCATCATCGCACATGAGTTTGTGCCCCGTCGTAAAATCGCAGGTAGCACTCACAATAGAGCCACTACCAATAACCAAAAAAACTAAGTACACTATCCCTTTACTATCAAAATGTAAGGGGATTGAGAACAAGAACAGGCCAGTTATTTCAGGCTTCTCAAGCCTGATGTTACGAAGTCATCGCTCTGACCGAAACTTGGCTTCATCACGGTTTTAATGATGCTGAAATTCTTGACGATTCCTATCAGGTTTTTCGTAAAGATACATATTCTGATTCCGTGGCTCGCGGTGGCGGTGTGTTGGTTGCATGCAAGTCACACTTGGATTGCAGCTTGATTAATATTCCTTCTTTCTCCGACACGCTCACAATTGAGCTCTTAGCTCTTAAGCTCTCTCTTATTAAGATGAACTTTTTCCTGCTCTGTTGTTATATTCCTCCAAATTTGACAAGCAACGTTGATGCAGACGGTCGTAGTCTCTTTAACATTTTAATTCTTAGCTTAGATTTTATTAATAATATGACGAATCCAGGGGACGAAGTCATCCTTTTTGGTGGCTTTAATTTACTCAACGTTCAATGGGTATTGAACACTAATGACGACGACTAACTTCCCTTAAATTGTCTTACTGCTAGAGACTCCCTTTTTCTTGACTCCATCTCCTCCTCTGCTTTACACCAAATGAGTGATGTAAAGAACTCTATGGGAAGACAGTTAGATCTTATTTTTACTTCTGATTCGAGTAACACAATAGTCGAATCGGCCTCTCTGAAGTTATCCGCTATTGACAGTTTGCATCCGCCTATTTTCATTTCTTTCTGCTACAATGGTTCTAATATTCCTTACCCCAACTTGGATCACTACGTTGATTTTAAAAGGGCGGACTTCTCTGATCTTTCAGACAGGATCCTCTTAAATGATTTCCCATCTCTTTTTTATGGTAGGATATCGACGAATGTGTTTCCATGTTTTACGACAGGATTTATGATCTGTTTAATTCTTTTGTACCACTCAAACGGTCGAGATCATAATGTCATTCTCCCCCATGGTATACTAGAGATTTACGGAGCCTTAAGAAAAAAAAATAGACTATGGAAAAATTACTTACGCTGTAGAAACGCGTCAGCTTATTGTAATTTTGTTGATTGCTATGACAGCTTTTTAGCGTTATCTTCATCTTTATATATGGAATACCTTGATAATGTTCGCAGTGACTTGCATAATGATCCTCGTACTTTTTTTAGATTTGTGAATATGAAGAAGAAATCTGATGATTATCCATCTACAATGTGGTACAATGGATCCTCTAGTTGAAGTGCGCCCGATATAGCCGATAACTTTGCTTCGTTTTTTGAGGGCGCCTTTTCATCTTGCAACTTTGTGCCTTTCCTGGATGAGTTTGGTCATATCCAAGTCCGTCCCGCTGCCTCCATTGCTTTGCCCATTATACCTCGTGATATTATCATGGATGGTATCAAGGAGCTTAAACTGGACTTTTCTTTTGGTCCTGATGGTATTCCTCCTGCGTTCTTGAAATCCTGTTCTGACGCCTTACTCACTCCTCTGGAACTCATCTTCAACAAATGCCTTCAGACCCGTAAATTTCCTACATTATGGAAGAGCTCCTTTATAATTCCTGTTTATAAAAAGGGGCATAAAAACTTAATAACAAATTATAGGCCAATCGCAAAGCTTTCCTGCATACCCAAGTTGTTCGAATCTGTTATATATTCACAGCTTGTTGGGCAGTGTAAGGGGCTAATCTCATCTAATCAACATGGCTTTATGCCTGGTAGATCAACGACAACTAACGTGCTTTACAACACACATAATTTCTGTCTTCCAGCGAGGTCTCCAGACCGACTGCGTCTACACGGAATGTAGCAAGGCATTTGATAAGCTCCCTCACTCTGTGATTATGCTTAAACTAGAAAAGCTGGGTTTTCCGCCTTTATTGCTCTACTGGATCCGCTCTTATTTAAAAGATAGGTCATACCATGTATCTTTATCTAGAGTTGTTCGGGCTTCATCTGGTGTACCGCAGGGTAGCCACCTGGGGCCGCTGCTGTTCATTCTTGCCATTGACGACATTGTCCCTCTGATTAGGCTCTTCAAAGTCTTAATCTACGCAGACGATATGAAGATTTTTTCATGCGTTAGAAACAGTTATGATTCTGCCCTTATTCAGGATGATTTGAATACCTTCAAGGTTTGGTGTGCCTCAAGTGGCCTGCAACTTAATCTAGATAAATGCGAAGTTATGTCATTCTCTAGGAACTTCAATCGGCTCGTCTTTGATTATACCTTTTCTGCAACTATTATACGTCTTGTGGAGTCCGTTACTGACCTTGGTGTAAAGCTAGACAAAAAACTTCATTTCACTCTGCACATAAATTATATCGTGATTGCAGTGTTTGGGCGTTTTTCGGTTTTTTGTTTACTAAAATTATTTTGTTTTGCATGTTGGTGTGGGAGCCTCATTCACCTCAATATATGGTATACTCTGGTGAACAGGTCAATTGATTCCAGCATTCTGTCTGTGCAGTGCGTCTTCTGGGTTAGAAGGGTTAATTCTATAGATAAGCCTTCACGAAGTGCAGCGGACACCGTGGGAAAGCATTATAATAATCATCACAGAGGTGAGGATCGCCTGAGCTATGAGTAGTTTTTCTCCGTATAAATCCCAGGGTATTGATGACATACTGCTCGTTATAAGATATAGTAACTCCGTGGTTGCTGGTGATTCTTCAGGTTGTTTAAGTTGTATCCTCTATAGATAAGGTTGGGGTGGCTGCCTAAAAAGGCACAACGGCCAAAGAATCCCATTGTGATACCACAGTTAAGGCTGTGTGTTTAACCCCATAAAACCCTAGGAAAGAGGAGAGCTAACTTATAGCTTTCTAGGAGATGGAGCTAGCCCTCTGTCGCCAGTGGAATCTAGTTCTCGATGAGTCAGTAGATATTATTCGCCGGAGGAAAACGGTTTTAGCCCTATCACATAGCCGGAAACCATTTAGAGCTCTTAATTAACCGAACTAGATCGCTGACATCATTCGTAATTCGGTTAACTCTTTAGAAATGAGGGAGCTCAAAAACCGGACCTGCGGTTGGTTAGATCCACAGAGGGTGGATCCACTGAGAGTGCTCCACATGAGGTAGTGCGAACTGTTGAACAACCAATCCATAATGAGCAATATACCGTAGCGGCCTTTCAAGATATTTAAGCAGCCTTCAATAATGTTCGCATTGAGTAAATTCAGGAAACCCTGGGGGCTTAGCAATTGGATAGTATCCATACTTAGGATTGGAACTTTTCAAGCGGATCTCAGAAAATCTGACCAGATATGCATGTATTGGTTCACCCCAGGGAGGTGTTATATCTCCACTCCTCTGGCTATGGTTATGAATATAATCCTAACGAAGCTGGAAAGTGAAAGTGTCAAGATAGTCAGTAGATGTTGTGATCATTATGTCGGGGCTGGCTTCCTCCTTTAGCAATGAGGAAATGGAGATGTCCGGGCTACAAGTTGTGCTTTAGGTATCAATCCAGGAGAGAGCGATTTAATGTTGTACACAACTTTATCCAAGATACCAAACTTTACGCTTCCTAAGCTGAATGGATAAACAGTCGTGCAAAGCATCTGGGCGTTATACTGGATGCAAAAATAAAGTGGAAACAAAACGTGGAAGAATGGGTTAAGAAAGCATACATAGCCTTCTATATCTGCAAAAGAACCTTTGGCAAGAGGTGACGACTTCAACCAAAGATAGTCCTTTATATGTACGCAGCCGTGGTACGTCCTATACTCACGTATGGGTCACTAGTTTTGTGACCTGTAGTAAATAAGGAATATCAAACAAAATATTAATATATTAAACAATATATTAAAACAAATTGTCTTGTCCCGTAGATGCCTTGAACGTGATGCTTCACCTCCTACCTAAAGACATATTACATATACATATTAAAAATATAGCATCCGGCAGTGCAGCTAGGCTGAGGGAATCTGAGTGCTGTTACTAGAGCAATTAATCTCCTTAAGAGCAGAACATATCATTCCAAAACTGAGTCTTAGCAAAAACTTCACCGTCAGGATTAAAACTTGGAGGGATGGTGAGGTAGGGAACGCTAATATAGAAATATTTACGAATAGCTCCAAAATGAACTGCGGGTTCGGCGCAGGAATATCCTCCAAATCGCTGAAAGTCTCCAGGCCATACAGACTTCAAGCCTACGCCAGCGCCTTTCAGGCAGAAATGCTGCCTATTCTAAGGGTGTGCGACTATTTTAACACAGAAATCAATGCAACGTCACTATGAGTCCCGAGTTTCTCTGGTACCAAAAAGGCACATTGTGTGCTAACTGTTACTAACTATCCATTTGTCACCTTACTGATCACAGCTAGGCGCCGACTGATATTTAAGGAATGAATGTCAAAGAGTTATGCCAGATATTGACCTTACCTAGCATATTTAAGAAACTCGGGGAAATAGGATACTTATAGGAGAATGATGCAATTATTTTTTTAAATATATTATATGTACATGATGTGCTTGCTAAAACACTAATCTTTTTACTTCTATACAATACTCAATACTTAAGGGGGAACCTCCTCCAGAAATTTGTTTTTTGCTTTAAAAATTCATTTACTATCTAAAAAATATATTTTCAATGTTTGGAGCTCGATTAAAAGTCTTAATAGGCGCTAAAAAAGTCACCGAAGTTATGCGCTCTAAAACCGAGAGCACTTTAAACTGTACTTGATAAGAACGAAAACTTTAACCCCGTTTTTCTGGAAACGTATTTTTTGGAATATAACTTATAAAGTAATAAATCAATCAACTTGAAATTCTGCACAGATATTCGTTAACTTATTGGCCTTTGCACAAACCTAAAATTTTTCATTAATTGTTATAATAAATACTGTTTTTAACGATTTGCTTATAAACAAAAAGTCTTTTTTTTCTTTTTGTACTCAAATTGTTACTTTTTTATTTATTTCTGTTAAATGTAGGTTCATGCAAAGTGGAATGACTTATTTTAACGAAAAAAATTTAATTCGTTGATTTCAGTTAACTACAAGACCCTGGGCGTTCCACGGTGCAAGCTCGAGGAGTCAAGTTTGATCAGCTGTATGGCCGCCAATTTGTTTTTTTCACTAATGAAAAAATTTGTGTGTATACATTTAAACGTCAAAACTATTATGTAATTTCATTCATATCAATTAATGCTCTCAGTTTTTTGTAAAAAATTATTGAAAAACCTATCGTCTGGAGGAGGCTCCCCCCTTAATTATAAAGTCAGCATCTACAAACAATATCTCAACGAAATAAACTTTTTAGAGTGGAATAAAGAATAAAGATAAAAATTTTGTTGAATCGCTCTCTTATAAAATAAAAGGTTTTACCAGATGTCTACGAACAGTAAATTCACGAATATTTGTATCCCACTTTAGTTACCCTAAGCCACTAGATTTAATGCTTTTCATTACTCTTTTCCACACACTGAATTTAAAGTTATTTATTAACAAAAGCGAACGAAGTTTTACTTCATCCGTGCGCTTTTGTAGGAGAGGTTTAGGTTTTAGACTTCCATAGCAACTAGAAAGCATTAACGTCTCGGTTTGTCCGTCCGTCCGTATGCCATAGGTTTCCGTCCTCTCATTTATAAACCTGTCAAAATAAAATTTGGTATTACTTCTGTGGACCGCCTTTTCATAAGATGAAAGGTGTACTGAAAACTTTTTTTATATAGATAGGTCTCCTAAAACGCAGGTATGCCTTAGCGCCACTCTCCTACTCTAATTTTTAAACTATTGATGCAAAATATGTTCAAAAATTCCTAATTCTAATTCAATCAAAATTATAACGAACACTGTGGCAAAAATACTTTATAAAAAATTTAGATATGACTACGAAACATTCTCTTAACAAATTTCTTTATTAAATTATTAATAAAAGTATTAAATAATATTCAATTATAATTCTTTTTATTAAAATGCCAAAGCTCAAGGGAATGCCCAATGATACTAAATTACAGTTTTGGCAGGAAAGAAATTACGGGTAAGGGTTTCGGGCTCATAAAACGGGAGAAAAACAGAAGATGGTAATCTATTCCATAAGCGAGTTTTTCTGCTTAGGAAAGGTTCCCCAAATTTGAAATTTTTTTCCAAATTTGTTGTTTGAGTATAGGGGTTGGGGCAACTTCAAGCTCTTCTATCGCGCGTTGTAATGAATTAGGCAAGCAATTTCGTTAGAACAATGGCCGTGGAAATAGCTATAGAAGACTGAAACACGCGATGGAAGAGTGAAAAACAACCGAAATTCCGTAAATGTTTCAGAGAGCCAATGTTCTCAGGGATCTTTCTCCTTCTTTAACCTTTATCTGACTCGATAAATGCGGTATGCCCGGCCTCTGCCATATACGGAAACTATATTCCAGTCTAGGCCTGTTGTGGGACTTGTAGATCAAGGCCAAGTCAGAAGAAGTATTTCTTACATTTCTGGAGAAAACCCAAGCCAAGCGATTGCAAATATCTGATCAGTTCTGTTAAAAGTTAATATCGAATTCTATTCTTAAAATAATCCCGATCAATTATTTAATATTATAATTACGACAGCACTTTATTCAGAATAAAATAGTTCTTATAAGTAATGGGCATTTTTACTTTTTCTAGAATAACTAAGAAATTTAATTCGTCAATCAAGTAAATTCTTTAACTGTATTGTAGAACGTACGGGTTGATTTTTCGAAATAAGTCTACATTTGACTCCCTCTATCGCTCCGGTGAAGTATAGTATTGGGTGCTTTCATTAATGTATATTTGCGTGCGTAAATATGCGCAAATGCAAGAAATTTGCTTTCGTGCCATTTGCAATAAAACATTTTGCGCATGTATGCTTGCATGCATTAGTGAACTTCTGTGGCCATAATTACAAATGGTAGTGCACTTTCATTAATGCATCTTTGCGCATATTTTTGCTTTTGCATAAAGTTCATTAAAGCAAGAAATCAAAACATGCGTTTGCACAAGGTTCATGAACTGAAACCTGCGAAGCAAATGAGCGCGTGTTACTTATTTCTACAATTAATTAAATTACATTACCCATTCTAATATGAACTAAATACTAGTAAACAAAAACAGAACTGGCGTTACCTTTCCTAACGTTTCATTCTTCTTCTTGAATATAAGTACCGCACGCAGTTAAAAATATATGCAAAACGCACGTTTGAATTTATGAACCTTGTGCAAACGCATGTTTTGATTTCTTGCTTTATTGAACTTTTTGCAAAAGCAAATATGCGCAAACATGCATTAATGAAAGTTCCCAATTTTTCTCATACGGGTCTTGTCCCTTGGGGATTTCACCCATTATTTCACCCGATATTTCTTTACTCCAATCCGTGCAGACGATGGTGTACCTTACTTCGTGTTTTGAGGGGCAATATGTGAAATTTTTTTAGGGTTTCAAAATAACTATTCCGCCAACTCTGTCTCTAAAATTGTGAGAAAAATCTATAGTTTTAACAATAATAATAACAATACTATTGAAAACATAACTGTTACGTGAAGAATAACACATAAATACCAAAGTGGAGCACAACCGAGAATTGGAGAATTAAATTTTTTCTTGCTCTGGTTTTGAAATCTATAATTATAAGGGCTTCACGGTACTCGAGATAATTCTCGCTGCCTCGACACGACTCGCTGGTCTCGACACGACACCGAGACCGGCAGCAAGACCAATATCATTGGTAACAGTGCGATACCGAGAGCGAGATTGAGGTGACGAGAGTGGGCAAGATATTGGTTTTTATTATTTTATTGTGGACAATTTTTTTAGTTGTTTCAGCTTTTATGTCGCTCCGAAAAAATTCAATTGTGTGATTTATGGGGCATATAAGTATACACTGCTCTCCTCAATCGCTTCTTTCTACATTATTTCCTTCTTCAGATATTTGCGCTTTATCCACAATAGCAAACAAGAGCCTTTGCTACCTTATTTTGGCGATGGGAATATGAATAAAATGCATATATACATAGATATATCACTTGTCCTCGCTCCCCGTTATCCCACCGAAATACCCTTTTTTTATGCCGAGAGCGAGATCGCACCGAGACTGGCCCTTATCTCGCCGAGATTGCGACGAGAGCGAGATCGTCTTCACCTTGACGAGACCAAGACCGAGATCTGCCAAAGTCTAGGTCTTGTCTCGGTGCCGTGAAGCCCTTATAATTATTATTAGTTAGTTACAAGACTTTACCCCTGGAATACTAACCCGTTTAACTCACAGTAGTTTAAATACACCGCACACAATTTTGAGCTGTAAAGTTTACATTTCGCCGAGCACATTAAGATCTAACAAGCACCCACAAGACAATGCACCTGCGAACTATAGAAGCTCTGGTCATATGTCCTGAAAAACATGCGTACAAAAAGTAGCCAGTGAGTAAATTTAACTCATGGTTAGCGTTCCAGGGTTAATAGGAAAATTAAAAAAAAAGGACTTTTTCTATCCTGGTAGGTATTTCTGCCACTGGGATGAACTAAACTCTTTCTAAAGTAAGAATAGCTTAATCCGAAGGTTCGAATCCCGGCGGCGGCGGCCCATGATTGTTTTCTTCTGACAACAGATTATGATAAATAGGCCATAGGTGTTGAAGAGAAAATGTCAGCCGAACCAACTTTAAATTGTAGGTTCACTTGCAATCGTTGCCTCGAATCGGGTAAAGTTCTTCTTCCGTGAACAAGGGTTACGGGAACTAGAGAGAGAACGGTGGTATAGTTTGTAAAGGAGACTACATAGACCTTGTATGAAATGTTAGCATTTACGTATTTTTTTAACCTTTCAAAATTTATTTAATAAAGTTAGTAATTAAAAAAAAATTGCCCACTGCTATTTGAATAGCCATGATCTCTGATATGATTGGCATTTACTGCAGTATTCCGGGAACTGAAAGGAAATGTTACGGTTTAGGTATTCCAAGAAAACCTTTCCACCTGCATTGTTTCCCAACTATTCCTATATCCTGCTATTAACTTCCTGTCGGGCGGAAAAGAGAATTGAAATGTGGTGTTAAAAGGAAGCTTGGATACGGTATAGACAACATTATTTGGTATGGTTCCATCCAGAATTTCGGAATGAGTTGTGAATTGCTTAGGATGTGATTTGCTTACCGATCGGTTCCACCGGCATCAAGCTGAGGGTGCTGTTAAAGGATCTGAATGGCATGGTTCCGAGGACACACGTGTAGTGCTGCTATCCTCTGAACTTTCCCTAATGCTTTCTGGTGGGTCATTTTTTCAAATTCACCTATATGTAATATAATAACGCTGACATAGATTGCCATATTTCCAGCTCCATTCTCGTCTCTATAACTCCTACAGAATTCATTCGTTGGTTCGTCGAGCCTAATGGCTATAACTCCTATGCGGCAGTATCCAGGGATGACGTCTTACCCAAAGACGTCGTGTTATGCGACAATAGGTGATATTTTCCCACCGTTTCGAAGTCTTGATGGAATGGTTTCTCTTAATTTGTCGTTTCGCTACGTTAAGAGGAGATGAAGCGTATCCATGGTTATGCCAATATCTGTATCTGTATCTGTATGGTCTGAAAAATCTCTTGGGGTCGTTGACGTATTTTGATTTACAAGGCAGAAGTTTGAAGCCTTGAGTGCTGCAATCATTCTAATGCGGTAGATACAGATTTAATAAGTAGAAGATCATTATATAAATCGGAATGTACATGCCATAATAAAAGTGTTTTCATCTGAATATACATGTGCATAGTACTTAACCCATTGAGTCACACATTGTTAATTGAAGTCAACTCATCTGAAAGTATAGCGTCTCAGGTTTGTCCAATCACGCATCTGAAGTCAGATTTTGAAAACTAAAGGTGGCGGACAAAGATTTACAACATTAATAAAATTAAATATAAGCGATTTAGTGTCGCTGATTATGAATTCATAAACCGAACCAACATACGTTACATAAATTTTCAGAATTAATTGAATTTCTAAAATTTACCTTACTTCCCGAAAACATAAAGTTCCTGTGTAATGTATATAATTGGGTAGTTTTCCAGCTTCATGATTTTATAAATCAATTTTTTTTATAAAAATAATAGATATACTTCATACGTAATAATGATTCTTGCGTTATCGTGAAAGATTACTATAGTAGAGGACAATACAAAAAACTGAAATTAAAATATGTTAAAATGAATTCAAAATATTTAAAACGGGTTTCCTAATACATAGGTGGTTAGAACACTTACCATTACGACTCAAAAAGTTAAGTAATAATATAAGAGGAGGGATACAATGAATTGGAATGAGTTGATTACACCCCGTTGTGTTAGTTTTATTTCCTTCAATATTCCTATAAATCTTGGAACCTTGTTTGCTATTATTAATAATTTCAAAGAATGTAGTGATTGGCTTTTGAAAAATGGTCTTAAGAGAATGGTCCCAGAGGAACACGCCTTAAAAATTTGACAATACTATGCCGTAGTTGTGCGCTTAACTTGTGCCAAAATTCAGTAGATCGTGTACCTAGTGAAATTTTTCCTTTACACAATTTATCAGTGTAAAAAAACTTCGATGCACAGTTTCTTATCATCTTCAAGGAAATGAAGATAAGAAATTTGCATTGTTCAAGACTCTCTACTTTAGAATACTAAAAGCGTTACAGCCTCTAATAGCTGTAGCAGAAAATTATAAGCAGGTGCCGGAACTAAAGGAGGTGACTAGGCTTAATATTGCAGCAATATATCCAGCCATTTAAAGAGGTAGAAATGAGCGGACAAAGAGCGCTCTTCGATATCTCTCGTTTCGTTAACCCTAAGTGGCGCATATTTGGTCTGGATACCTGGTCTGGATTTTTGGTCTGGATACCTTCCTTTTCTCCATGTATTGTCTGGTCGTTCAATTCGGCGACTTTCTTGAGTCTCATAAACTCCTCTATTGCGCGCTGTTATTTGGCTCTTTTCTCAACGTGTGGTTAATCCATGGCCAACTTCCGTCTTTGAACACCGACGTCTATTTCGTCTTGGGATGTGAGTGTATGTAGGTAATGATCTCCGGCCAATAGATATTAAAGAAGCGCAGGATACTTACGAAGATGGAAACGAATACTTTCTTGGAACAATCTGTTCGATTTAAGATTTAAGATTAAGATTAGATACCATGCCCGTTCGTGAGCATCCTATCCACCCTCTTATTGTCTTCAAAGTTGCCAACATTAGCGGACACAGTGCGATTTTGAAGCATGTTATTCGTTCATCATCAAATTTGCGTTGCCTTGTTCATACTTTCAAGGATAGAATTAACCAAAGCTCCCTCAATATCCATGAATACACGCGAACAACAAAAAAATTTATTAATAACTCTATATGGAGCAATTCTCGTGACATTTTCATTCTGAAACCCCTTCTGTTTTTATCTAATCTTGATAATTTTAAGCGTTTTTAACTCCACAACTTTTTAATAAATTATTATTGTCTTGTTCATTTTTTGATGTTAAATTTTTATTTTTTCATATCCGCTTTACTCAAATAAAGAATTTTGCCTTTTTTTTGGTATAAATACATGTACGTGGCGTTCGCGGGACATTGTTCTTTAAAGCCTCCTCTTAGAACGTTTTCTTACGACACTGGTATGGCCGACGAACTTCATTGCCTCAGGTTCGAATGGAGCATTGAACTGATAGTATTCCAATTCTTTTTGCCCTAGGGTTGTCAAATTACTATGCTGATTTAACATGCTAGGTTTTGCCGACTTTACAAGAATTCATGTTTCTCGTCAGATGTAAAAATTCAGTTCGTCTCTTTCCGTTCCTTCAGAAATTTATTGAAAATGAATGAACATAACCCGATGTCTATAACCTCTTGTCAAACAGAGTTCACGAAAGTAAGTAACCCATATTTTTAATTAATAAGTTCGACACTCATGAAATAATTCTCGTTCATTTGGATCTGAGCTTGACAAATAAACATGATCAGCGTTTGCATTGTGGTCTATTTTCTTTTTAGCGGTGAAAATCTTTCAAAAGACATCGGAAAGCCCGTGCCCTCCGGTAGTGGGGATTAGCCGAAACAGACCACGCAGAATCGTTTTCTTCCCCTCCCAGTCTCCCTTAGTGGGGGCAACTGAGTATTCAGTTATCCCACTGTCGCCACTATCCTCGATTTCCTGGGTCACTTCTAGAATCCTAGCCTATTTGCAGAAATCCACGTTGTCCTACCGTCTCCAATGTTCCTTCTTGGTCCATGCGTTATTTACAATCTAACCCCTTCTCAACCTACGGCTTTGAAGGGTTCTAGGTTCTTTAGTTCAGAGCTAGGACAAGTAACCTCCTCCGGATTAACCGTAGCTAACCCTTCGGAAGGTAAGTCTGCATATTCCACTGGTCCGTGTACCGCGGAGATAGCCAATTTGTAAGAGTCTACCATCTCTGCCACCGCCGCACCTGAGGAAGTGTTAGTGCTAGAACCTACGAAAGGTAATTTTCCCAAAGCTGTTTCTGTTGTGTTGTGGGTACCGTGGGTAAAGCCAACCTGTTAGGGTCAAGCATACCCTCCACCTCCACTCCCGCATAAGTGCCAGAGGAAACGCCATTCGTGACCCAATTACCCCTGGGTCGTGCAGTGGGGACGAAAACACCGCAGACTACCTTGACATGGCCTACCACAACCTTGGAGTTAGGGGGATTTTTCAAGAGGTTATCTCCTCCCGCATTAATTACTTGGCTACGTTCTAGGATGCATTACCCAGTTGCTACCGCTTGGAGGTGTAACTAATACTTGAGAATGTCCAGATGAGGATCGCCGTATCCTAGAAGGCTCCAACTGGTCCGTTCATTTTCCAGCAACCTGTGGTCTAATATTACTGACAGGTTATTATTATTCGAGCGTGCTACAAGTTCTTGCCAGGCAGTTGTTCCGGTGAGGCGTGAGGCAAGTATGCTGATATAACAAGTATTCTTTGACATTTAATAGAACTGTGACCATCATCGTAACTTGGTCTGGGCACTGAGATGTAA
Organism: Leptarthrus brevirostris; assembly: GCA_964036015.1. NCBI lineage: Eukaryota > Metazoa > Arthropoda > Insecta > Diptera > Asilidae > Leptarthrus > Leptarthrus brevirostris. The sequence goes on along the minus strand of OZ038373.1, from coordinate 83,820,718 downwards.
TAAATTGGAGTGACTTATAAGCTATTTCATGTGGGTATAATTTTACTCTCAGTGGAGAAAAACCATTTATACTTTCCAATGTTTACTGTGAATTTGCAGCTATTACGAGTAGGATAAAATAACCATATATGTATATACGAAATTACATATTTAATTGTAATCTTTTATATTGTTGTGAGGAAAGTGTAGAAATCCTTGGAATTACTAAAATAAAAGTTACTAAAAAAGGTTGTTCGAATCTGTAAAATGCTTATTCAGAAAGAGATATAAAATGATTGTGAATATTTCATTTATTTCTATGGCATTTATTTAGCAGGCGACATGACGTCGACAATTAAGGAAACCGTGTTGAAAACTAGCTAAAATTATCCCACCTTCGGAGCACCACTCACTCCAGTATAAATATCTCAGTGTTTCTGGGTTACTACTTTCATGTATGAGCGTAGTTATTATATTTTTAGAGATGCAGATACAAGCTTTAGTAATCTAAAAAACTTCATTAATTACATGTGAGGTTCGTATAACCTCGTTGCATTTGTTGCGTAATCGTATAATGTTTAAAACTATGACTTATAATTATGGACGGATAGCTCTGTCAAAATTATATGCAGCAAAGTGAAACACTTTTGTAGGTTCATCCTTTTCCCTATAAGCACATTGCATTGAACTCTAAAAGGTAAATTCGTAGACAGTTCATTGAGCTATTTCGGACCTAGCACCTAGGCACTACAATATTTATTATATTCATAATTTGAGATATAGGATTTCCCACCGATCTAAAATATTTTCGATTAAATTCAAAACAAGAAAGCACATGTAGTAGAAATAGACTAACGTACAGGAAAATATATCCGCTCTCATTCTGGTTAAGCGCATTCCAGAAGAAAATAACCATTTATTTCTAAATTTTATTTTAATAAATAAGAGGAGTACAGAGAAAAAGTATATCATAAAAAATAAATTTCAGAGAAGACAATTTAATCTGTATATATTAATGGTTTCTTCTCTCGACAGTATTAGAAAAATACTCTAAAGAAAAGTGCAGGAAAAAAAGGTTTCCCACTACTGGTAACAAAAATTGTCTCAAAATGAAATAGCATTCGGTCGGTCAACTATATTTCAGTGGTTTAAAAGAATTTTGGATACATTTAAATTTTATTATAATATTATTATTGATCGTGCTACTACTCCCGTCATGGTGTTTGTAACGCAAGGATCACTGAAGTACCAAAACAAAACCATACATCTTTGAAGAAAAAACAATTGAAATTCTGAGGTGGTTACAAAAATACATAATTGACAAATGGTACTAAATCAAGCGATGCAAATTGGCAGAGAGATGGCGCCAGACCACCCCGTTCCACGATAATTGTTTGGCTACCATCCGTGTAAAACCTCCTCGCGATCACATTCAATTGTTCGCCATTGGTAAGATTTCCTGTTTCTTGATTCATGCTCGTGCTATCATGTGTTGTAGGATTCGGTTGCTCTGCTGTTCAATTCAGTAACAATAACAATGCGCTGTGGAAATCAGGCGAAGAATCGTGGAGTCATGTCAGCGGCGAGACTTCTATTCCGGAAATTATGCCCTCTCGGAACTACTTAAAAAGACGCTAAGCCATTGTAGAGGTATTGTCAGTACTCCGTATATTGTCTTCCAATTTATGTCGCAATTCTGACGGAACACATAATTCTTTATGTTAATTGGATGCTGATTGCGTTATTGAGGGTGTTGTTGAGAATTGAGCAGAGACCTGGACAGAAATCGTGCCAATTTAGAGCAGTGCCTTGAAATTTGAGTCAGATATGATCGTGCTTAATTTACGAGACCTACAACCCATGTGCATTCTAGACATTCAAGCTATCTAACAAAATATTAAGTCACGTCACCTGGCAGAGTTGAAGTGCTCAAATATCTCAAAATATAATTCTCCACCCAAAAGAATACTTACATGCAATGAAACGTTCTAAAAATATTTCATAGTGGCAGGTGTCACCTAATCTCCGCGTGATTCAAACAATTCCGGCAAAATTTCCAAGAACTAAATTTTCCCACAATCTTGGCAGAATCGCTGTATCCATATTCTGTGAGGTGTCACTAACAATAAGCACGAGTGTAATTTTTTGCACTACTCTGCATTTTTTCTTGCCACACGGCCTAAGTAAACAAACTCAGAGAAGTCTGGAAACGCGATCCTAGCATAATCAGCCTCGTCTAGAACTCCAACAAACTCGGCCATTCCCTGTACTTTTTATGTAGGAGCATTGCGGTTTTGAGTTACGATGTTGAATCTAATTTCTTCACCATGGCGGGCTAAACTCGGTAGTCTACTTCAGAGCTATTGTATCAATGCGACATTTGAAGAATGTTTTGAATGTAAACGTTTTTAATAGAGACCACACAGGACTAGAAGCCGTGCAATGTTTCAGCAATGAAAAGAACACCTAATTTATTTCGACTATTTTGAGCACGGTATCGTTTTCGAATAGATATGTTATAGGAGAGACATACAATCTTCTAAATTATTTCAGCAAAAATGTAATTTTCTTTTTTTTATGCCTTTTGTAATTTTGCATGATTCTAATAATTCGTTTCAGTTAAAGAAATTTGCTAGTCTTTCGGAAATTTCATGGAATATCTATAACGAAAAAATTGTTTTTAAAACCCGTTTTACTAATGTGTGCAACCTTGTTAAATAAAAAAAATTTTATGATTAATAAGGTATCGTATTGGGCGATAAATTTGCGTAATTCTTTAAAAAATAAAACTTTTTATTTTAAACAAATTTATAGTACTGCTGAGTGTTGTAACTCCTTCTATATTATTAAATACACATTTTATGAGCTCAACAGAATGATCAGAAAATTTCTTCTGAAAATTAGAAGTGTTCCTGCGAAAATTAAAAATATTTTTTGAAATATCTTGTGCATTATCGTGGACAGTTTGTTTTCATTTTTAAAATGAAAGCAACTAAAGTTTTATTTGGTTATTCCCTTAAATCAAAAGTAGAAAAATGTCGCAGTACTTGTTAATTCCTCACAAAATATCTACAAGAATATTGAGAAATCCATTGTATAGAATGAAATGACTTGCCGACACCTTCAGGCTTCCGCTTTTTACGCAGCTGTAAGAGAGCAACTTTGGAAAGTCTTCACTGATATTAGAGCTGCTTGACAAATTGTGTACTCTAGTTCTTCTTGATTTCTCGAATGCGTTTGACTGTATTACTATTATATAGTTCTCCACAAACTTGCTATTAATCACAGATTTAATTCGTCCGTAATTACCCTGACTGAAGCGGTAACTTTTGGTCCTCATCAGCAAGTTAAAGCAGATGATAATGACTCAAATAGCAGTTGCTCTTAGGGTTTCTCAGGGTTCTATGCTTTTTCCCTTATTGTTCAATCTTTTTATACACGACCTTCCTCAATTCAGTAACATTACACGTATGCTCATATACATATGTATGCTGAAGTGCAGCTATACATATGTATATATTAAAGCACACCTATTGGACCACTCAAGAATTGTATCGCACGTAGTAATGATGATCTGAATGAAATATACCAGTGGTCTATAGGCAACGTTTTATTGCTTAGCCCTGCTTAGTCGCAGTGCATTTCCTTCCCATGGGGCAAACTAGCAGGTATTGTTATCTCACATGTGTTTCTAAATAGCTTTGTTACTCCAGTCCTTAAGAAGGGTACTAGCTTAGAAACCGTATTAAAGTTCGTTCGATGCTTGGTATGTTGGATTAAAAAGGCTTTGGGTTTTAGCAAACATAATAAGCACTGAAATTGGGTTGAGGTTAAAAAAACATTCTTGACCTTTGCAGTAAATACTATATTTGACTAGTTTTTGAATGTTAATTCCGTGATTTTCAAACACTTCAAAAATTTTGAAAAAATAAGCTATCCATACAAAAAACTTGACAATGCTCATAATTTTCAGGTGTCTGAAATCATTGCTTTGGATAGATCCAGCCAGCTGCTCCTTTAACCCAACTTTAAGTAATCGGGTATAACTTACTTTCTGAAATGGATTTAAAAGTTTTTATGAAGAGAGACGAAGTTAGATAAGTTGGTTGAGTATTAGGATCACCACGCCATGGTGCCAGTGTTCGAGACTCGGTATCCCCGTGAGTTTTTAATAAGAAATTAAAAAATCCTTTCCAAAAGTTATTTGAAATCACTTGTTAGAACTTCGGAACCATGTTTAAGAAGTAATCAGAAAATACTAATTAAGTTCCAAAATTGTTTTAATTATATTTTTACACTTGTTTTTTTAAAATCTAATCCGACGCGTTTCGCCTTGCTATGGCATAATCAGGGATAGACTACACTAAATAAAGTCTAGCAGTACATATCAAGCTCAAACAGAACATCCATTAACGGGCTTTTATAATTAAAATCTATTTGGTCAGTGAGTAAATATTTATTTAATTGTCTATCTTTTTTTATTTCATAAATTTCAAATTTATCTAACTTATCCCCTCCATCCAAGTAATGAAGAACGTTAATATTATTTAAATTTGTGTTATGTTTCCTACTAAGTAAATGTTTTGATAAACCGGAATATGGTCTATTATGCTTCATCCCAGAAATATGCTCACTAAATCTTGTAACTTTTTTTGCTCTTTGTTTTACCAATATATATTCCCTCACAATCCTCACATTTAACTTAGTAGATCTATAAATTATTATAATTAAAACAATTTTGGAACTTAACAAGTGTTTTGTGATTCCTTCTTAAAAAGTCCCTTCCGTCTCTGGGATGTTGCCTAGCTCGCGGCAATCCAAAAACAGGACACACAATTTCCTTCATTCCCCTTACCTCATTCTATTCTATTTCGACCAAAGCCATGTAACGCATCATAGGGTTGTCACCTAGGCTTTGGCTACATCATAAAAAATCCATTTAAGTTCGTGTAATACCGGATGAAATAATATCGTATTCCTACCAGAGCAATACCACTTACTCACGATTTAACTCGAACGGGGTGTGGCGGCCTACGTAAGGCCAGCCTGATTCTGAAATTTAAAACAGTTGGAGAGCTTTTAATAAGTTCAATGATGGTCGACTTTGTATTTATACATTCGTTTATTCTATACAATTTATTAATGTGTTTATTTTCTTATATTATGTACTATTGCGCGAGCTTTGTTTGTATATGGCGCAATAGTACATAATATAAGATATCTGATCCCTTCTGATTTTTATGTAATTTTGATATGTGATTATATAAATAAAAAATTGTGAATACATATTTTTGCTTTTTTTATTCAATGTTCTTTTTTCAATTTTACGGTTATTTCGAGTTTTGGTTTTTGTCTAAACCTGATAATTTTAAGCATTATTAACTTGAAAACTACCGCACTTTCAAAAAAATTTTATATTGTAATCTTTCCATCTCATAGTTTTTTGAAATTGCAGAAAAAAATTATAAAAATTTAAAAAACATATCTTATGTATTTTTTTTTATTTTTACGTCATAATAATTGCTTCATATTAAAGGCTCCATTTTTAATTTTAGAGTTATGTTATTTTCACATTCCAAGGTAGGACGATTTTTTCAGAAAGTGACTTTTAAAAGTCAAAAGCAAGCAAACGGTCGTTCCTGTCCTTAATTTTGAAAGTCAATTTAAAAAATTTTCGTATCTCTATGTAGAATTTGAAAAAAAATAAATAAATCGAAAATTTAAAATGGCCCCATTAATATGGACATTATGACGAAATTATTATGATAAAGAAAACCTTTAAGAAATATTTTCTAAATTTTTATAATTTTTTCAACTAATCATAAACAAAAAACCCTACAATAATTTTTTTTAAAAGTGCAATAATTTTCGTGTCAAAAGCGCTTAAAATATACATATATAGTACTGGGTTAAAGACTAACTTCGTAAAGTGTTGACTGATTTGGATTATTCTAACTTCGTAACGGATGGACCGATTTGAATAATCCTTTTTCCCTGTCCACAGTATGTTCCCCATTGATAAAATGTCCAAAATTTTCTAGGTGAGGTCGGTGTGAAAAGTTACTTCGTACCGCGAAAACGATTTTGATGATTCTAGAGTATGTTGCATCATTGCAATGCAATGAAATTGCAAATCACGTAGCCGATTTGGATGATTTCTTTCTATTTTTTAGAGTTTTACCATGTTTACATACAGAGTTGAACCCAGGAACCCGAGCTGAGTTGCATGTAAAAAAAGATCGGGTTGAAAGTGGGCTGACGAGTCGAAATGATATACTATAAACACGGGCTGAGTAGTTTAGTTGAGCAGAGATTTGTTTGCGGTTAATAATAAATAAAAGCTTGTAAAATTGTCATTACCAAACGAAACTAGCTCGACTTAAGGTGATGCGCGCTTAGCCTACAACACTGAGCTGAAGGCCTAGCTAAACTACAGCATCTTTTTTTCTTTTTAGTACATTTATAAAAGCGTTGTTTTTTAGTTTTCTGAACTACAAATTATTTGACTGTTGTTTAGTTTTATAATCATTGCCTCGTCCTTACTTAAATATGTAAAACAATCCGCCATTTATTTACTTTTTATTTTTTTACTTGTAAAACCCTTCCATTTGATACACATGTCAAGGTTGTTGTAAAGAGAACGGTAATCCACCATCTTATTATTATTATTTAGAGTGGATCAAGGACTTAATCATCCTTTAGGCTTACAAAATTTGATGACGGACAGACAGGTGAAAGTAAATAAAAGCTTGTAAAATTGTCGTTACCAAAGGAAAGAAAGAGACAACTATCGAAAGTGAGAAAATATTTTCAAAATTTTTATTGGCTCAAGCACTCCATTTAATATATCTCAGGGGTACCAATTCAATCACAAATTAAACACTACTATACTCTCTAAGTGGAACTGAAACTAAATTGCTAAGTGAATTTACCACTAATCACTAAATTCTTGTTTACACATATCTAGTGGCTAATATTTGGTAATTGAATTCTTGCAATCGACTTAACAATAAACACGTGTAAACAAGTCTATAGGCGTAATTTACTTACTATTTTTCCAAATATCCAAATTTTTATTTTTCCAATGTCCAAATGCTTTCTGTAGCAATCTTCGTAGCGTTTCTTTAAATGTCTACAATCTAAATTAACAGAATAAGCCAAATTATACTTACCATTATAAGCAGGGCCAGATTTAGACTTGATAAGGCCCTAAGTTTTGTAAGTCCAGATATTATATGTCAGTGCCAAATATAATTTTCGGATACCTAGAGGGTTAAACTAAAATACAATTAAGAAGTATATAGATAGTAAAATAATAAATCTTTAACTTTAAATTATTTTTATTCATAACAAACTTAAAAATGTAAATGTGGTAAACAAAAACAAAAGTTCATTTAAACTGTGTTTTAAACATGTTTTCGCCTGAAACTCGTTTGCTTGTTCTGGTCTCTAAATTATATACTTAACACGTTTCATTTCTATTATAAATATTTTTTGGGTGCCCTAAGCTATAGCTTGTGTAGCTTATACGTTAATCCTGCACTTATTATAAGGCATTAATAGAGCCAAAAGGAAACAAATCTTAAGGCGTTCGCTAAGCCCTTGAAGGCAAAATTCAATAATAATAAATATATTTAACAATTTTGAAAATAAAGTGAATGTTTTTAACATATGAATTTAAAGATAAACCTGGAAGGACTGCGGTGACTTGAATCTTGAACTTAATTCAGTTTCATAGAACGAAACTCAATGGTGGTGTAAACCGAAAATGTGGGTTTGATTTTATTCATGCGGCTTTAAATCAAAGCGTTCTATGTAATTTATGTCCATGGAGTCAGCAGTTCTGCCTGAATACTAAAGAGTTCTTCTTAATTGAATGTAAGCTGTGTTTATGCCTAAATATTTTAATTCCTTGTTTTTTGCCACGACAATGTTGTTGTACGAGACACCTTCCTGTAAAAATCGACGAGGGTGGCTTGATAAATTCGCTGGTTCATCGCTTGATTGAAAAATTGAGATAAGACTGCTGCCGCGACAGGAATTTTTATTTACCTTATTGCATTTAAGCGTTCATAGTTATAAGGCACACTAAATCACTAAGGTGGGAAATTTGCTTTGGGACATTGCTTTGCTTTGCTTTTTAGTGATAAAACTAAATATTTCAAATTTATCTTATTATCGTCTAAATAAATTTACTTCGAAATTTAGTAATTTAACGCATTAAATTATTAAAATAAGTCGTAAAAGTCATTAAGGGATTAATTGCTTTAAAATGATCATTCATCATCATTTTAAAGCAATTAATCTCTTAATTGAAGTATATTTCTCTGAAACTTTTACAATTCGCTATTCAGTAAAGTTAGAAAGACGCGTCTGAAATGGCGAATTCATTTAAAATGGCGTATTCATTTCAAAACGTCATCAATGGAACAGTCATCGGGGAAACATTCTTGGATATGAAACGCATTCACTTAATAGTTCTGACGTGTCCAAAATGAAATCTGTAATTAAAATCCGGCAAAATTGTTATTTAAAGGGTAACTAAGGCTTATCGTAGGCGCTTAAATAAAATTGAAATGTTTATCTGCAATATACGCAATGTAAAAATATACAAAATGACGGCTGATCCAACATGTTCTGATGAAATTTTTTTCCAGGGGTCGCGGTAGTGATCAAGGTATACTTTGTGATGATTAGTTCGTTTTCAGGTGACTCCGATCCTCTGTTTTGATTAGATGCCATTCATATTCCAAAATCTTTAAACGGCGTTTGAAGGTGACCTCTGATATTGAATCATTTGATAGAGAATTTGTCTCCCTACAAGTTCCGCAGGAAAGTCTTGCGACCAAGAGTACCCTTCCGAAATATCGGAGTGATCAGACTGTTTTGATACACCCTGGCTGGTAGCTTTTTTTGGAGTTTTATAAGTTGACCGCCCTCGGATTCCCGTGTCCGTTTGTTGACAAGGTTCGCTCGTATTTGTCGAGATGTACTCAAAGAGTATCGCTCTACAGTTCTCTTTACAATAATATACACAATTCCTCTGGTGTACCTCAATGTAGCCACCTTGGTCCACTCTTATTTATTACTTACATCAATGATGCATTCTCCTTTATGTCTAATTCGAATATTCTTTATTATGCTGAATATGCCAAGATTTTCCGTGTTGTTTGCTCCAGTCGTGATTCGGAAATTTTAAATTCTGACTTGGACTCCTTTCATAAGTGGTGTTCGATTAATTACTTTGCTCTTAATATTAAGTGAACAACTATGTCCTTTTGTCGTAAAATAATTTTATTTGACTTCAGCTGTACTATAAGCGGTTATGAATTAACCAGACTTGACAGTGGAAGCAGTCTTGTGGAATAGTCGATTTACTTTTAATGACCATATATTGACGCGATTGTTAACTAGGCAAATTTGACATTGAACTTTCTAGAATTAAGGCTAAGGAGTTTATTGACCCTTATATCATATGGCTCCTTTATTGTTTGTTCGTTCGACCTATTCTCGAGTACGCCTGTTGCCTGCTGCGTTTGATCTGCATTTTACAATGCTCTCATCAATCGTGTTGAGGCAGTACAACGGTGATTTATGCGGGTTGCTCTTCGTGGATTACCTTGGGACAATCCAGTAATATTGCCCCCTTATTCATGCGGGTTTAATCTTTTAAAACTCGATTCTCTCAAAACTTTATGGAACAAATCCAAAACTGTTTTCCTTTGGATTGCCTTAATGGTACTATTATCTCTTGCAGTGTTGCCAAGTCGTCGATGAAGAATGTCACTAGATAGGGAATAAAAAGGACACCTTTTTCTTAAAAAAGTAACCAAATACAAAATAATATATTTTTTTCAAAATTGCTTCCAATATAATATTTGAAATTTCTAAGTAACAAAAATGTAAATACTACGTCTCAAAAAAAGACTGTATTTACCTGAATCACAAGCGTATTTACCTTTAATTGGTGCTCATTAACTTAAATTGTTCGAGATGTCTTACACATGCGTTTTGCTTAGCAACAAAAGCATTAAATGGGCCCACTTGAATGTGTGGTGCAACACCGGTTGTAACTGAATTAAGTAGTAACCCAGCAAATATGTACAAAAATAGTCAAAAACAATGAGAAATGCCGAATATTTACGTTAAAACGTTAAAGAGTGGGAGAACATTTGGTGTCATCAGAAGAGGTTCAAAATCACAGTGTCGCTAAAAAAATATCAATCACTAGAAAGGTATCCGAAAACACCAGATTTGGTGACAAAGTCCATGGTTTGGCATCACTGCATGAAAAGTCACCAGAAGTCATCGCAGTGGAAGTTAAAAATCACCAACTTTTAGACGTGTTTGAAAAAACAAAATTCTGTCGCTACGGAGGTGTTCGAAAACACCAGTTTTGGTGATAAAATCACTGAATTGGCATCACTGATCTCTTGTCCATTTCTAGGGCTTCACGATACTCGAGATAATTCTCGCTGCCGGTGCCGGTCTCGACACGATACCGGGACCAGCAGCGAGACCAATATCATTGGTAACAGTGCGATACCGAGAGCGAGATTGAGGTGATGAGAGTGGACGAGATTTTCGTTTCTATTATTTTATTGTGGAAAATTTTTTTTTATTGTTTCAGCTTTCATGTTGCTCCGAAAAATGTCAATTGTGTGATTTATGGGGCATATCAGTATACACTGCTTTCCTCAGTCGCTGCTTTCTACATTATTTCCTTCTTCAGATATGTGCGTTTTATCCGCAATAGCAAAGAAGAGCCTTTGCTTCCTTGTTTTGGCGAGGGGAATAAGAAGAAAATTCATATATACCGACATAGATATATTACTTGTCCTCCCTCCCCGTTATGAAAACGAAACTCCCTTTTTTATCTTGCCGAGAGCGAGATGGAACCGAGACTGGCCTTTATCTCGCCGAGATTGCAACGAGAGCAAGATCGTCTTCACCTTGACGAGACCAAGACCGAGATGTGCCAAAGTCTCGGTCTTGTATCGGTGCCGTGAAGCCCTATCCATTTCGATAAAATTGATTTTCATCTATAGGTTGTGTAAAGGCTAAAATTCTTTGATATATTTCATTTTAATTTTGGTTTTATTTTTTATTGTTACTTTGTTGTGTTATTAATTGACCTATTTTTTCTTCTTTTTTGTATTTAATTTTTGAAATTCTTTCTGTTAAGTAATCAGCCATTGGTGAATCTTTTTTGTTCTGTTATAATTAATAATGTTTTTATCACAAAAATGTTTCCGCATGTTCAGAAATAACCTTAATATTTTGTTTTCTGCAATCAAAAATGTGTATTTCTGTCCGAAAATAGTTTGCGGCCAAAAAACTTTGAAGCACCTTAGTATTCTGTGTAATACTACATTGCATAGAGTACTTACTGATGTTATTTAAATTTCTGGGTTCGTGTATCTTTCAAGAGTACTTACATGACAAACCACAATGTAATATTTACAGAATTAAGAAATCTGAAAACAATATAAACCTTTAAATTTAAATGAATGTGTATGTTATATGTAGATGAGAAATAAGCAAAAGGAAAATGGAAGATTCGGTTGTAAGAAGTGAAAAACTTTCTTCATTTAGTTCTTTGTGGCATTCGAATATTGCAAATACTTTCTTGTAATAAAAACCGGCTGGCAAAAGTGGTATGGATTATTGTCGGTGATGAAAAAATTCCTTTTTGGTGGCATACTTCAGATATTTGACCCTTATCCATAAGTTTTCCTCTTCCTTCTCACCCACACGTCAATATGACCAGGAGTGTATATAATCTAATAATGTAAAAATTTCTTTAAATCTGTAAAGCCGAGAGTGTAGCAGATTTTCATGAGCTCGTTGAACGCTAGCGTTGGGAAATAAAATTTATGGAGTTGACGGCACGTGCTGAAAATTGTTTCTTCAAGGAAAATTTTACAATTTTCGCATTTATAGGAAATTTATTAAGTGCCAAACAACACGACAGCTATTTCGATATGCTTACAAAGTCTTATACACGCCCGTACTGGAGACATCTAGAACTTAGCCAGTTCAGGGAAGCTCTTGGCTGCACTGAAATTTGTTCGTGTTGTACTACGTGGCAGAGTACATGTTGACGCGGGGTTTATTTCGCTTCCATGGCGAAATGTAGAAATGTCCTGTTTTCCGTTTTTCCATGATTTTTCTTATTATTGTTCTCTGCTCAAACATTTTCCTTTCGTACTAACTTTGCAGGGTTTTTCTTCCTTTATGCCTTTCCTGTTACAATCAGCAACAACGGCGTGTCGGTGAGAATTTATGATCCTGCGCCAGCAATAAAAGTGGTACCCGTATTCAGCTCTCCTCTTAGGAAAGGGGTGCGTAACTACTGCCCCTGACGGTTATTTTAACAGTCAGAGGGTGATTTAATTTTGTTTTTATGTTATTCTGAAAAGTGCAATAATCTTAAATTATTGAATTTAAGCAGTAAAGAAGGGAGCAGAACGATGTTCGAATCCAAGCATGCCTTTCCGGCGGATATTGCAGTCCGTTGGCTTTGTAAATTTTGCTGACCACAATTGCAAGGGATTGTAGTTAGATGGGAAAAATACAAGTCTATTTGTTTAATAATAAAAATGTATGTACAATATAACTTTTCACTTAGGCAATCAATTGTGGTAAAAACTTACTATATGTATGACATAGCGTTCAGTCTGTTTGACAGAAAAATATTACATAATAAATTTAAATCATTAGTTAATATTGAGGCATACATATGTGCGTCATTTCCCAGGTCAATTACTGAATATGCAATTATGCGCTCATGGTTGCATTGAAATTTAGATTTTAATTCCAATAAAAAAATGGCAATTTCATTTTGAATTTGGATTATAAGTGTTCCAAAACGCGAATGTGCAACAAATTTAAAGGTTCCGCCATGTCTAAGATAGATAATATATTTTTAACGGAATAAAATTCGTTTTACTGAACAATTAGCGATATAACCTTGGGTTCACGTTTTTGTTTAATTCAGTTAGATTAGCTCCTTAGGAAATAAGTAAAAAGGATAATTGATAACGGCCTTCCAAACCAGAGGTGACAGATTTGAATTCCATCGGCGGCGAACCAACGTTGTTTTATGCTGACAACAGATTACGATAAAAGTGGCCATTGGGGGTTGCATGGAAAATGTCAATAGTTCGGAATCTACTTTAAATTGTAGGTCCCTTTGCAATAGTTGTCTCGAACCGGTTGTAGTTCTGCACCCGCCCCATGCCCCACAAGGAGTTACTAGAGAGAGAGAAACCATTATTAATGATATATTGTAGAATTGTGATAAGATAAAAGTAAAATTGCATAGTTGCATCGACACCTATTCTATTATTTAAGTCTGCGTAGCATTTTTGTTTTAAATGATTTAATAAGGCCTGTCTGCCATAATATCTACGGAATCCCTTCATTCTTGCGCAGTAATAGAGCACAGAAAAATCCTGTCTTTTAATGCATGCAAAGCTCGGAGGTTATAGCCTTCAGAAATGCGAATGAGTTACAATTCTATGTGATTAACGTCCGAAGATTGGGTGGGAGGGGTACTTGTGTTGTTCTAGCGGTGTGTTTTAGATCTTTGTCCTGTTGGTTAACTTGCACACATCAAGCTTATATTCTTATGAACTAGAGAAGTAACTAAGCAGGCCGAGTAGTTGCATGAGTAATTGTTAATAGTTTTTCATCTTAATTAACCATATTATTATTAATTAATAATATCAATTATTAATTTCTGCTGTGGTGTCAGTCCTGATTACCCTCACAATACATGGAATGCCGTCTAAAGCTAGCAAAATAGAGTTGTAATCATTACACAATTACAACTCTATTTTGCTAGCTTTAGACGACATTCGATGTATTGTGAGGGTAATCAAGACTAATGTTTCTTTTTGCTAAACAAGAACGGTAAAATGGGGCATTCAGGGGATATTTAAATCATTTTGGCAAGGAACAGGTTCATTTTTATAATTTTATTATATAATCTTTGTTGTTTCTATAAAAATTGATTACACCATGTTTAAGTTAAATACTTAAACAAAAAAAAAATTTTTTTTTTGTTTCTTTTTTGACGGAGCAAAGAAAAAGAAGATATTGTAACATGCACTGTAGTCTGGCAAAGGCAACGTGATGAAAACGAAATTAAGTTGTGCAATGTGGGATTAATTAAGAAAGGCTAAAAGTGAACTTACAAAAAGAAAGTGGGACTTTTAAATTAAAGTGAAATAGTGCAGCTGAATATGGGGCGCAAACTGAAGGATTTACGTATTCAAGACTTGAAGGAGGAGTTAAGTAAACGTTCCCTACCTACAACTGGAAATAAATCTGCTCCAGAGGTTTTGTTTTTGAAGACGAGCTGGAAGAAGAAGAAGCAAGTACTCCAAGAGCACGACAGATCTTCTCAACGCCCTGAAATCGGTGATGGAAGCGTCCATAACTGAGTTAAAGGCATCGATGGAAGAACAGAGGTCATCAGTATCGGAACTAAAGGCCTCGGTTGAAGATGGAATATTGAAACGCAAATGGGAAACACCCGACGAGTCATCATGCCGGATGCAGGTATTAGTTCACAGGAACAAGATAAAGGATTTGCTGGAAGAATTTCATAACGGTGCTTCGGGAGGACATCTTGGCGTCAATATGACTTTGGAGGAATTAAGAGAACGATTCTACTGGTTACATATGCAGGAGGATGTGGAGGACTGGTGTCGAAAATGTACTGTTTGTGCCCGTAGCAAAGGAACTTACATCAAAACAAGAGGAGCAATGCAGCAATACAACGTTGGAGCACCTTTTGAGAGAATCGCGATTGACGTTACGGGACCATTCCCAGAATCAGATCGGGGCAACTGGTACATTTTAGTGGTAATGGATTATTTCAGTAAATGGCCAGAAGTATATGCGATCCCGAATCAAGAAGCAAAGATTGTGGCAGAGGAGTTAGTAATAAACTGAAAATGCAGATTTGGCGTCCCCAATAAGCTTCATTCCGACCAAGGACGAAACTTTGAATCTCAAGTATTCCAGCAGGTATGCGAGATTCTTGAAATAAGATCGATTTAATAGAACAGTAGTCGAGCATCTCAGAAAAGTAGTAGATGAGCATCTAAGGGATTGGGATAGCTACATTCCAATATTTCTACTAGCTTATCCATAACTCAACAGGACATACACCCTAAAATTGTGTTTGGAAGACAGGTTCGACTACGCAGTGATTTGAAATTCGGATCACTTGAAAAAGATACTGAAAACACTGAAGAGTACGTACTTCGGAAGCGTCTCGCAGAAATCCATCAACTGGCAAGAAAGAACATCAAGATAGCCAGCGATAGAAGCTTCAACAACAGTGGGAAGGACCCTACAAGATCCTTACGCGAAGATCCTCAAGAGAAAAAGAAGGTCGTGCATACCATGCCATACCAAGGAGATAAACTAAGAGGGGGCAGTGAAACATGCACTGTAGTCTGGCAAAGGCTACGTGATGAAAACGAAATCAAGTTGTGCAATGCGCATTTCCCGAATTTCGGATACCAGGAAAACGTCAGATGCCGTATGAAGTCAAGGCCCACTCGAAACCTGTGGTGACTAAGTGTGGTGAAAATGAATAAAGGGGAATTGCTAGAACTAAGTTGCTGAACTATCTAGAATTAAGCTAAGTAGTTTAATAGGGCTGAGTAGCAGCCTAGTGAGTTAGTTGTATTTTAATCATTGAAGTGATAAGTGTTAATTATTAAAGTGAAACGTAATATTGTGAAGAAATATTATCAAGAAAATTGAGCAATGAATTAATAAAGTGAATTTAATAAAAATTGTAAGAATTTGTGACTGTAAATAAGTGTCTTAATTAATCCATCGAGCCTTAAGAGCCCCATTTATATTACAATATGTTTGGTGCAAGTGATTTTTCATTTCTAAACGGGATTTTAAAGAGACATTAAAATACTGGGCACTGAACCATATTTGGCACTCTACTAAGAAAAAGGGAAAAATCGTTAAAATTGCCGATTTAAATCGCGCGCCAAATATCGAAGTTTTATAAAAAAAAAAACCGTATTGAACAGCTTAAGTGCATTTTGTTTTGATACACAACTGATCTCATGTACTTAAGTGTCTTTTAACTGCTTTTCGAGGAGCGAGCGAGGAGACATAGAGAGCTATTGTAATGTGATAAAACTCAAATTTTGTGGTCGATCCTTTTATCGTAAGCCACAGCAAATGATATTGTTAAAAGTTTCAGATTATTTTATTTTAATCCTCTAAACTATAGCTTTAAACTGATACGATATATTGAGAACAGTAAATTACTTACCCAATAACATAACCAACTCAATAAAAACTTAGCAACAAAAGCACTGAATGAGCCCGTTTGAATATGATAACATGAGAAAACCCAGCAAAACTAAGCAAAAACAACGAGAAATACCGAATATTTACGTTAGAACGTTGAAATATCGGAGAACATTTGATGTCACCAGAAGTAACAGCCATGGAGGTTAAAAGTCACCAAGTTTTAAGCCCAGTATGCAGCTCAAGCGTAATTTTCGCTTGCCTCTTGGGCATATAAGTCGTCACGGAAAAAATGTATGTAGAATTTGAGTGGAAACTTATTCAATGACAAATTTTAATAATTAATTTTAATATTTAAACTGTGTATTTGTCTCAAAATTAATTATTTAAAATAGCTCAGGAAAACCTTTAACAATGACAACAAAATCTCAAGATCTGCCAAAATTTCGGTTCGAAATTAATGTCTAGGCAATTAATCGCTGCGAAAAATTCTCTCCACTCCAAACCAGCGCCATCTTCATTGCAATACCTTAACTGACATTTTTTCGCTTGAGCTGCGTACTGCTTTGTGAAACTGACAAACGAAAGTTTCGGTCACACTTTTCGTGCGCGTTTTTTTTACATAGGTTTGGTATAGGAAACGAAAATTTCGCTTGAGCTGCATACCGGGCTTTAGACGTGCCGCAGTAAAAAAATTCCGTTACTAGGGAGGTGTTCGAAAACACCAGATTTGGTGATAAACTCACTGATTTTGTATCATTGTTCAGTGGCTTCTATGCTTGAAAGATGGTTGGTGCAGATTCGAGTGTATTATGCAGGCTTAGTCTAGGTTCAAAGATTCCGATGCCCATTCTGTCCCTTTTCAAAGATGCTATTGTTAAGCCAGTATTCTCTGCTTTAACGGACCAACTTGACTGATACATATATCAAAGTTGCGCCTCTTCGGCATGGCATCTGAGATTAAGATCCTTGAAGTGTTAAAGGATTTTCTTGGGACGAGTTGAATTGCCTGCTTTGCGAAGGTTGGAGCTACGTAGCTTTATTGAGCTGGATGTAGGCTCCCTCTTTCGGTATAGATGAAGGGAATGAGGTCCAGTAGATAGCTGTAGTTGCGCATAGCAACCGTAACGCTTAGACAAGCTGTACTCTGTTGTTTTTGTAATGTAGACTGTATTGTATTTTGTGCTACACTACTGGAGCCGTATAGATGACTAAGGGTCTTATAGTCGCTTGATATACCCATTGTGCCATTTTAGGCTTTAGGCCACAGGTTTAACCGAAGAGTCTTTGACGGGACCAGAGTGCAGTCATGGCCTTTCCTGTAACCCTTTTTAGATGATTATTCCATGTGAGTCATTGATCTCGAGGCATTCCTAGATAATTGACCTTACTTGAGAATTACATCTGTGTTTCTTCAGGATTGACCTTGTGGGGTGCCCTAAGACACCAGGACTGTACCATATTGAGCGCATTTTGCAGTCTTCCAGATATATTCCTGGCATGCATGCTCTTATGCTTTTTGCATAGCCCTGGTGTTCGTTCGTCTTAAAAGAAGATCACCAATAACATGGGTCCACAGCAGAGGGAAAAGAACTTCTCGCTGAGGGCATCCATAACTGCCTTTGCTGTTATCGATTTATCCCGCAGCCTGGTCGTGATATTTCGGTTGCTAAGAATTGCCACAATCCATCGAATCGTCGACAGTTCGATTCCTCGGTCGATAGGCTCTTCTTTAATGGATTTGAATAATGTGTTGTCAAATGCACTTTTAATATCAAGAAACGTACAGAGAGCAATATTTTTGCCATTAACAGCGCCTTCCAACTATAAAATGTAATGCTGTTACGGTGGATTTTCCAACTTGCGTATAGTGGTGTTTCCATAACTAATCACTTTATCAATGATTTTCTCCATAGTTTAGGGATATGCACATAAGTTGAAAGCTGGCCGTAAAGATTGTAATAACTATTAGCAGCAGATCATCACTTTACTCTCCCAGCTGTGAAGACTTTTACAGAGATGCTCCTTAGTCGACGTGTTGGTGCGGACCACGCCGATCAGGTTTTGTAGCTGGTTGGAGTCAATTTCGAGGTATTAAAGTCCTGATGCGTTCCCGATAGGTATTCCAAGGGTTTGTAAAAGTTACTAAAGAACCTAACTGGGTTGCCCAATAGCTGCGGCTGGTTCAATGAACCAATGCAAAGCAGTGCTAAATCAATCGAGGTGAGATTCCTATTAAATGGTATTACGACGGACCATATCTATGTGAGGCCGACTGGTTTACTACCCTGTGGCTGCCAAAAAAACTACTGTTGAATATAAACTACATATTACTACATATGTATTCCAGAGATATCCTTTACATTTTTATTTATTTACTGCTTTATAAATTTTTGGCTAATGCGTTTAAGTTGACTTGTGAAAATTTTAAGTAAATTTCGACATTGCTGGTAAATTGTTTTTTTTTATTTTATAATAAATTTGAAGTGAATAAAAATAATGCACATATATAACCATGAATACGATTTGCTTTATCCACTGTATGTAAATAAATGTATGGCTAAACAGAGCGCTACTAATAAAAAAAAGTACGTGAATTTAATGTAGAGGTCTGCCGTACCCTGACTCTGCTGTCCGTTCTGTCCGCTTCTGTATCTCGTGTGGCCAACGTGACCTTTACGTATACAATAGCTAAGATTTGAAAAACAAGTTTTATAGCCATTTAAAATTAAAGGAAACACTTTGTTGCAACGGCTGAAATAATAGAACAGGACCAATCAGGACCAAGTACCTAAGTAGTGATTTATGACCTCGAGATAGTTCATCGATTACAATAATTCTTACTTCTATTTTCAGCATCTTGGAATCTTCTTCGTCGAGGATGCATCCCGAAACCTGTAACCAGAGTCTCACTTTTGTCGAGCAGCATTTCTTAGGTGGTTGTGGCCCTTTAACAATTATGCAGTGTTTTTTTTATATTTTTTAATTTTTTTTTTATTTTTTTATATATGATGTTGCCAAAGTTCAGGGGATGCCCTATGATGCTAAAGCACAGCCTTGGCAGGAAAGGAATTAAGGTTGGGGAAAATGGGTTAGGAGGTTGAGTGAAGGAGGTGTCGATGTACGCCCCGTTTGAAAGTTTCAAGCGCATAAGACGAGGGAAAAACAAAAGATGGTAAACTGTTCCACATTCGTGTTGTTCTGCTTAGAAAAGATTCCCGAAATTTGACGGTACGTCCAAATTTGACCCGGAGAGTATAGGGGTGGGAGCGACTTGTAGATCTTGTATCGCGCGTTGTAATGACTCTACAAGGAATCAGGCTAGCAATTTCGTTAGAACAATGGCCATGGAAATAGCGATAAAAAAGTGAGAGACAACCGACATTCCGTCGATGCTCCAGAGAGTCAAGGCCCTCCGAGATTGAGGAATCGCCAATAAGTTTAACAGCCTTACGCTGAACTTTGTCTAACGCGGACAATGCGGTGTGTCCTGCCCCTGCCCAAATATGGGAATTATATTCAAGTCTAGGCCTAATGTGGGACTTGTAGATCAACGCTAAGTCGGGTGGGGTGAAATATTTCTTACATCTCTGTAGAAAACCCAAACATTTCATCGCACTTTTAGCGATTGCAAATATATGATCAGTCCAGCTAAGATTGCTGGATATCTCAATACCCAAGATCTTTAGGGAGGGTGAATTGGGTATATTCACTCCGTCGACTGAAATGGGTTGGGGGTGAACTGGGCGTTTTTTAAGGGACATTAAACAGCATTGAGTTTTGGATGCATTAAACGTAACACGATTTGCTCTGCCCCAAGCGAGGACCATAGAAATGTCTTTGTTTAATGATCTAAACATGCGTTCCCGATTGACTTCTGTAGCATTTCCACGTGAATTCATTACAGAATCAAATGAGTACGCGAAATCAAGGGTGCTGTCGTCGGCAAAACTATGAATAGGATTGAGAGTAAGGGATAAGATATCATTAATAAAAAGAAGAAATAAGGTTGGTGAAAGAACTGAACCCTGAGGTACACCGGCATTTATTTCGTAGGAATCAGATGTAACTCTGTCAATTACTACATGGATTGAACGGCTTGACAAAAAGCTCTCTATCCATTTAACGAGGGTTGGGTGCAGACCAAATGTTTGAAGTTTGGCTAACAGGGCAGCATGACAGACTCTATCAAAAGCCTTTGAAATATCAAGAGCGACGATTTTGGACTCACCGAAATTATGGAGACAATGATTCCAACGCTCCGTTAGAGCAGTTAGTAGTGTGCCAAGCTTTTAATTTCGTACAGGGAAGTCATTTATTGTAGTGGGTCTGAAAATAGAAATTAAAAATTGTTACTATACTTTTATGTTTCAAGGTAACTTTAATATTTTTACACTACTTTTAAAAAGAAATACGTGTGTGTATGAACGTCGTAATCGGAAACTCGCGAATAAAAAGTGATATAAAATATATTAGGATGCCAATCCAAACGTATTACGGTCATTATGGACCAAAACAGATTTTATAAGTTTAGTTACAGCCGTCCTTAAAAAAAAACTGTATAACAAGTGGATTTGGGCATTTCTTGAAAACTCTATATCGGATTCAATTTGTTTGCCGTTAAATATCAGATATTTTTATAGAGTTTTTAGCAGATAACACCTTATCGTTTTTTATAACATTAAAAATATATGTGTACTTTTTATTGCTTAATTTATTTTATAAAACAAATAATCCAAAGTTATTGCATTATGTTTTAGCTTTATTTGACAAAACTAAAAATATGTATTGTAAATATTTATCGCCATATTTGTTGGACCCTATGCTATGCTACTCGGTGACCATCATAATATTTTTCTGGTTTATCTAAAATCAATGAAGTAAACAAAATCATTAGATTAATAGTTAATCTAATGCCTAATCGAAGCTTTTGTTTATGTTTTTTTTAAATAAAAAATATGGTGGCTTCTGATATTGGTCTGGCGGATTTTCAAGGAAAAAAGCGCTAGCTTATTGTTTATAAAATAGAGTTTTAATAGAAAAATATGCTTCGACAAGGCAGTAGTTTCTTATGTTATTTAATAAACTGTGTAAAGTTGCTGATTGGCTTTTGAATCACAATGGTCACTGACTTGTGGACGGGCTCTAATAAATATGGTCTTCAATAAAGATTTTTTTTAACTATAATAACTTTGTATTATTTGCTTTATAAAATAAATAAAACTACTGTTAAAAAATAATTTATTTAAAATATTCATTTTTTCATGCCACTGACTACCCCTTACCCCTTATATAACCGTGCTTATATTGTTTCGGTAATTGTTGTTATAAACTAAGTTGATCAGAATGGGTTGGGTGTGAAATGCCGATATTTTTTTGATCGAATTTTAAAGACCGATTTGCAAAATGAAAAATTTTTTAACGAACAACAAAAAGTAAATTAATCCAAATACCGATTGACAAATAGTTGATTTTTAAAATGATGTTTTTAAACACGCCGACGATGGATAAGTGAATGAAGTTATCAGGTGAACTGCTCGACTTATAACTTTATTCACTTATTTATTATCAGGTTTAGTGATAAGTTGATTCTCAAACTTAACATTGGCTTAACATAAAGGTGAGCTCTCTTGTTACTGCATTAAGATGAAAATTTCAGTGGTGAAGTCTAACAAAGTCATTTTAATGTTGGTGATGCGAAAATAAGTGTAGTTTAATACATTAACATATTTGCAAATGAAGAGCGGTGTATTTAAAAAAACCCACGGAAGATTCCCATTATCCCGTGTGCTAACCTCTTTATAAAACAAGTTCGCTCTTAAAACGCCAAGCTAAAATGGCTTATAATGCACCATCACAAATCAGAGCCAATGGCATTGTCAATTAAAACATAAGTATTCAGAAATTCAAACGGGTTATACATTGCCAAAACAAAATAAAGAAAAAAAATTCTATATTTTAATAAAAAACAAAACCTTGATTGAAAACTTGAATTCTTGACTGATTTAGTGACTCATTTTAGATTAGCCTAAAAACAAAATTACTACATAATGTAGAATGTGTAGGATATATCAACGTTAAAAGGGATAGGCTTTTGTATGTAAAGTTTAATAATAATGTTATATTTATGAAGAAATTAATTTGTCCTTTATTTTGAAAAAGAATTATAGAAATTAATAAAGCAAATGATATTTTAAAGTTGTACTAACATCTTGACATTTAATTTTGGCACGGTTTTTTGAAAATCGGTGTTTTTTTATTCGATTCGAATTGGCGATGCAAAACAAATCAATATTTTTCGAATCGAAATTTTTTTCTTTTACATGTGGGAAGCCATATAATAATATCAAACGTTCCACTGATTTTTACATGTTATCCTCCGAACTATCAGAATTATTTCAGTTTTGTCTTGAAAAAAAAAATAATTTCCCCGGCGCCAATACACCAAATATTATCTTGACATGTCAAAGAACTACAAAAGTTCCGAAACGAAACGGATCGGATTAAGGTCATCACTAAAACATTCTTCATAAAACGACATCCAAATCAACAGAAAATATTTATTGAGCCCCAAATGCATTTAAGATAAAGAAATCATTTTCAAGTGGCATTTCGACCATTTGATGAAATGTGCACATTTGACAAGTGTCAAACGTTCTCGGGCTGGGAATATCATACAAAGCCGCAGAGATGTTAATGGACAAGGTCAGACTCATAACTTGCAGCGATTTGATATGAGAGCGACGTAAGATTAATTTATTAAAAAATTAAATAGAAAAACCAAAAAATTTATAATTGTGTGTCTATATCTGATATGCGTAATATCACGTAGTAATTGGTGAGACAAGATGTTCAGGCGAGACATGATGCTCAGGTTTAGGGGAGTCCTTAATCTAAAGCAACACAGAATTGTCCAAAATACCCGAAACAACGAAAAAAGAAAAATTGTCGGAAATATTTTGTATAATTGCGCTCAGTAACACCAATATGCCCAGTAGCCATAACATCTCAATTTATTTAAGGATATAAGGAAAATCCATAAAGACTGAAGTCAAGTCAATCACTACATGTGTACGGAAGTGTGTGAAACCAATGGTCCCTAATCGTTATAGATGAGATGGCTTAGGACATCCTTATTAATCTCTCCCCTATTATGTAACGGGTGGAAGTATTTAAGGATGTTTTGTGCGATTCCCATGAGGACCGGTAGAGGAAGCGATATGGACCGCCATAAATAAGGAGAATCGAGACAGAGGAGAAGATGACAGCGCAATGTGATCAACATTAAATACAAACAAATGTACGAACAAGAAAGGACAGCAACATCGGTGGTCCTGGTGTATGAATGTGGCCAAGACGGTACTAAGTCGAGTTTTAGAAAAATTCCCTGGAGGAGACCAACTTCAATGGACCTTTATTTTGCTCTGGTCGTAACAGATACACCACCCGAGGTGCAGAGCCACATTACTTGCATACTAATGGCATGTGGGTCTTGTTCACGTTTTCAGAAAACTGCAACAAAGCAAATGGCACTGCAGACCTATACCGTCTTGGAGGATGACTTATTAACATTGTCCCGGTGTGGTGTAATTTACAGAAAGAAATGAGAAC
The DNA here is from genome assembly GCA_964036015.1 of Leptarthrus brevirostris. Classification (NCBI taxonomy): domain Eukaryota; kingdom Metazoa; phylum Arthropoda; class Insecta; order Diptera; family Asilidae; genus Leptarthrus; species Leptarthrus brevirostris. The sequence continues at coordinate 83,796,832 of OZ038373.1, read as the reverse complement.
TGAACATGAATAGCGCAGCGGGTTGCCATTAGGTTTTGTGTATCAATGGCTCATTTCCAGCTTCGAGTTGAATGAGACGTAAACTGGCTCGCCTGGTGAAGTATCTTACTTGGCACAATATTTAAAAAACACTTTCGAGACATCTGAAAGGGAGCACGCCATGATATCTAGTTCCAAAAGAAGTCCCTTGCAAAATATTTATATCAGCCTGAAAACAAGGAATTGTTTGATTTTTCACGGGAAAAATTTTCTTCAATTTATGATTAAGGCATTTGATCAAGACATCTGTCTTTGACGTGATCTTTACGTCTTTATGATTTAGTTGAGAACCGAATCTTTTAAAACTTGGGCACATTAGCAAGCTTTAATAACCCCCATCATTCAGGCTCTAAGAATTACCAAATACTTAGATTTCTGACAAACATATGTGTTAAGTAAGAATGTATGTCTGTTTTATTACAGCTTCACGTAGGTAAGGTGTGACAAAATAAGTGGTGTGACAAATCTCACGAAAGCAAACAAAAAATTGTGTGGGGTGTAATTTTAACCGTTTGGGAATTACAGTGTGATTGCAATTTTATTTTATTTTTATATTTTGATCTACTCGAAGATGGGTAATTTCGCGGACTTTCCGAAGGTTAATAGAAACCGAAAGTGTAACTTCAAACAGTAGAGAATTGCGATCTGAAACATCGAAAGTCCATGGACTACTGAAAGGGGATGCCGAAAAAAAATTAAAATTTGCATTAGGTTTCTGGAATGCGACGAGGAGAACAGGGTGTTCCTGGTTCAAATTCTGTGGACAGACGGTACCACAAAGAACCACAACCTCGATACCTGGTCGGATACTAATCCACATAGGATAGGCAGAACTCCTTCCAGCCCGAATTCTGTTTGGGCTGGTATCATCGCACTGGATAATTTTATTCTAATATTATACCAATAAAATGGAGCCCCAGTGCATACTGCGAACATTGTGAGGCAATATGAAATGAAAAATTTCCTGACCGCTAGATTGGACGAAGTGAACTGATTCCTTGGTCTGCTAGAGCTACAGATCTTACTCCATTGAACTTTTTTTTACAGAAAAGAATGAAAGATGAAGTTCACTTAAGGTCTGTTAACGATAGAAACAGATTAATTAGGACTACAGCGACGAAAATACGGGAGAGGTTCGTTACAATGCACCTTAAAGAGGGATTTAGAAGTATTTTACGGTTAGTATAAGCTTAGTTTCTTTAAATTGCAGATTTTTATAATATTTCCGGTTCTCTACGCATAAATTTCTACATCCTTTCTTTATGCAGACCTTCTGAACAGGTAATGAGATGGGCAATTTTGTAAAAAGAAAATCGGATATATTAATTACACGAATTTCGGAGAAAATTTGACAAAATGCTGAATTATTGGTAATTTAAGAAATTTTTTTTTCTTTTTTTGGAAGGGACTGTACCTGCAATTGGGGGAGTAAGATTAACAATGTTGAGATTTTTGGAAAGGTCATTGGGATAGTAGTTTTTTAGCATTTAGCTGATGTCGATGCATTGAGTAGATCAAAAGATAAAAATAAAAGATAAATAAAAATTGGATGTTATGAATCACCTTGTAATTCCCAAACGGTTAAGATTTTACCCCCCTCCCCCTTCCTTACAATTCTGTGTTTGCCTAAGTCGTCGGTGGAGTAAGTGATAACGTTTTGGCCTATCAATGCGGAGGTCCCAGGTTCGAATCTCACCGACAGCGACCCTTGGTTGTTTTCTGTTGGCAACAGATAAAAAATACCATGGGAGTTGCAGAGAAAATGTGAGTGGTCCGCAATCCACTTTAATTTGTAGGTCCGCTTGAAATCGTCGTCTCGATTCGGGTGAAGTTCTTCTTGTGCCTCATGCTCCAGAAGGAGTTACGGGAACTAGAGAGAGGTGAGATCTATGACCCCACTTATTTTGGCACATCTTATGCGAAACATCCTGTATTCGAGTAAGTACTACATAAAAATTAGCTTAAGCTTGTAAGTCTCCTACCAAAATATATCTTCCTTGAACTTGCACCGTGGTTTCTTAGATTTTTTTAAAAATGTATATATACAGCAATATTTCTGATTGCTGATTACGACTTTGATGAATTCAAAAATGAATTGCTGATATATTTCAAATAATATTAAATTAAATTTAAAATTGCATAAATCATAATGAAAATATCTTGACCATAGAAGAAAAGAGGAGAGTAATATTTTAAAAGTTAACACATTAGAATTATTTCTAAAAAATGTAAAATACAAGTTAATGTAAAATCACTATATGGGTTAGATCCCGAAGTGCATATTCCAATTGGGGTTATAATTGGGTTACAACCTTAATAAATATTTGAATTTGAATATATCCCTTGTTGACCTTGTCAAAATGAAATCCTGAGTAAGTATTCGGATGGTAAGATAAGATTTCTCTCAACAGTTCTGCGAGTCCTTTAATTCTATTTTTCCAAATTACATTAGATTTTCTTTTTGTTCACTTGATACAGTTTGGTATTCTTGTGATAGTTGTATTTTTTCCTAAAATCACTTACTTATATTATTTTCTACAGCAACAGAATATGCATATAACATTTTTGCCAGAAAAAAACGTTTGCGGTTTAAAAAAAATGTTTTTTTTTCAATATCATAGCGCTCGCACAACTTATTTTGAAGAACACATGTTTTTAATTTTTCATATAATTTGTTGTAAACATCTGTGGAAAACTAATAATAAAAAAATTATTAAATATTTTTATTTGAACTTCAGTTACTTTACTTACTCTTTCATGCAAATTTTACATGGCACAAACAAATAACTTTCCTATGTGTATCATGCAACCTCTATTCTGTTTAAAGCCTTAGTTTCCGGCGAAAACTGTTTTTTGAATTAAATAACTTATCTATATATGTAATTAGTTCATTCCTTAAGTTTCATTTTTATAACTAAATAATTTGAAAAATTGATGGCAGCAACTTTACTTTTGGCGCAGTTTTCATATTTTTGGTGTAATTTTTATATATTATTATTTTATTGCTTTATTATTATGGAGCATTGTTCTCAATCTTTAAATTGAAATTTCGACAAGATCCTAGTAATGACTGCTATCCATACTACAAGGATTTTCTTATATTTGTATAATTGCGCCCCTTCCGAATGCATTATTGAACGGCTTCATTAATCAAAGGAAAGGTATTCAAAGCAAAAGGTCCGAAAAATCGCTAATTATGCAAATTCTCTCTTTGTCTACTTTTACTAAAGCCCTGTTTAAACTGTTTACTTTAAATAAAGATTATGTGACGAGCCTTCCAATAAAATTGTTAAACATGTAGTTTTGCCCAGGTTTTATCTGCTGGTGGGAAATTTTATGCGGTTTTCAGTTATTTAATCGCTAACATGTGTTTCAGATTAGCGAATGTCCAATATCCTGCTACAGATGTTTGTTGGCTTGTTTGAAATGGCAGGATGCAGCCATCCATGTCCGTGTTTGCTTGCGGTGCTGAAAATAATGTTGTATGATTGGTAGATTGGCCGAATGGAACATTGAAGGAAACCAATATAATGTTTTTGCTTACATTAGTCAACGGTGTAAATGAATTCTCTAGGGTATTTCATTTTTCCTACTCAGATAAACTACACGAAATAACTAAACATTGTGAGCTTTGCCAATCAGTCATGTCAGCTGACGTACAGTAGCTACATGAAAGGACTGAAACGGATTACTATCAGACTAAATTCAATTCTTCTTGTGTTTGTAAACCCCTCACTTCCTTCGGAACCTTTTCTTCTTTTAATTAATTCATGTTCTAAGCTCATAACAAAACCATTTGAGGCGCAAATATACCAACACGCCTAAAAATCCTTCTTCCACGTCGTGGATCCTGTTGTGACAACAAAATATTTTGAGACTTACTTGTAGTTGTGCTGGAATTAAGTGACACGAAAGGAGTCGCATTCGTGACAATATGACTTTCTGTCGGATAATCTGAATTTTAATTTGACTGATTATGGTTTTTAGAGATCAGGCTCTGTACTTAGGGCGTTAAGTCGTTCTTCATTGCCGTAAAATAAATAAGGACGGAGAACAGTTGAAGCAATTAACTTGTGTTCTTTGCTGTGTCTTGACTAATTCCGATTCTACATTTCAGAAATATGTTTAAACAAAATTAGAATAAAACTTATAAATTATAAACCGCTGGCACCACTGCAGTATAAAAAATACTTGAATCCTTGAAGTGAGTCAATGCACACTAAGCCTAAGTACCTTAAGTTTTTCAAATCACAACGAATGCAACATCTGTTCCCCCATGTTGGATGATAATCTAAAGAAGGAAGGAATTTCTCTCAGGGAAAAAGTGAAGGACTTTCCTTACGAACAATTGATTTGTTTTCGTTACAGTTCCAATTGAGGATAAACATAGGTCTTCTTGGAGATATCGAGACAGTCCAAAGGGTCTCGTAGTCATCAGAATAGCCCAGAATTCAATAATGGGTACATTTGTCATCCAGCGGACCACCCGTAGGGTAAAGGAACTCACATAGCCACTCCCGTCCCGAAACCATTTATCAGTGTTCGCTTTTAATATCTGGCAGGGTGTTAGCCAGTTTGTCGTGTCCTCCTGTTGTTATATTTAAGTCCTCTTGTGCACTTTTTCGGAGCACTAGCCAAACTACAATAGAGAGGAAATTGAATTGTTAAACGCTCTTTAGTTGTACCCACGATGATGGACGTTTACTTGGTCATTTTATGGTCAATGTTTTTCAGGGGTCGGTGAGTGTGGCTACGCAGTAGTTAAAATATACGACGGATGCATCAATTGTGGTTCCTTAATTGGTGCTTAATGAAATGCTCATTGCAGATGTTTCTTTAAGTTTCCATATTGCATTTGTTCAAAATATGGTTCCCTGGACAGTTCCGGATAATAATCAAGGTGAAAAATAGTTTATAACTAATAAGTTATAAGAATTAAATTTTTAAATCCGACTTATTCCACTAAAGCTGAAATATAAATTACACATTTTGCTTACTTAAGATAGATGGGTTCTATAAGAAATAAAAGGTTATTAGTAATTATACACGAAACACTCATGGTTGGTTGAATTCTCTTTCTGACAGTTTAAAAAAGTGGGAACTTTTTGCACTTTTTTTCAAGATTTACGGATTTATGACAGACAAAACGGGATCCCACCACTAACTTCCCAGAATGATGAATATTGAATATTATGAATGAATATAAACAATAATATTATTTGATTCATCCTCTTGTTTATTAACAATATTCATTATTTATTGTTACATAAAAATATAGGCTCAACCCATAGCCCCACATCAACTTTGGTGCAACACTTTTTTCTATAGTAAGAACAATATTAAAAAAGCTCATTCAAATCAGTCCACGACTCTTCACAATATATAGGTATTGCATGTAAAGTCTAATTCATGACTGGTTAGTTTAAGTCTGCTGTTCAGCCCTATTTATAGTACGAAGTTAGGTTTTTCCATTACTCTTTCTCACCTGGCAAAGCTAGCATTTACCTGCTTAATTTAAATTTATTATTTGAAAAACACGTAAGAATTCCAGAGAACTATATTTTGGAGACAGAGTTGGATCAATTAGTTGAGTGGCAAGACCATCACGCAATGATTCCAGGGTTCGAGAATTGGCCTCCCCGTAAGTTACTTAATGAGAAATTGAAAAAACAATTCACTCGGTCTGATGTTGCACCAGCAATGCAAAAAGAAGACAATCAATTTCTCTTATTCACCTTTACCCTTCCGACCAAACCCATGCTATACGCATTATAGGGTTGTCCCCTGGACTTTAGCTACATCATAAAAAAAAACAAAAGCAACAATAAATCACCGGTGCGTAATATAGGTGAGGTGCACTTCTTTTTTTATTACATTATTAAGTATTATTAAATGTATTATAATAATATTTTATTAATATCGAATTCTATTTTAAAAACAATTGCGATCAATTATTTAATATTATAATTTCGACAATATTTTATTATTATGCTTATTATTATTGTATTGTATTTCTATACAATCCCTTTTGAAATTTTTGAAAATTTTAGTTCTCGGAACTGTCAAATAAAATCAAGTAGCCCAAAGCCACTTTTCATCAAAGTCATTTTGACAACTGTGCTGAAATGAACGACTGGGGGGGGGGGGGGGGTAGTAAAGTATTATTTTTGTTTAGCTAAATGGACAAAGAACATAATAAATAGTGTTTTAAAAAACTCTTTAGGAAGTTAAAGTGTTGTTAATAAGTTAATTTTACAAGAAAGGGCAGAGTTTTGTGCTGTGACAATAATCGCTGCAATTCGCCAAGAATATCACTTTTTAGGAAGGTTTTAGTTATCGACTAACTTCTCATGATTGTTTATTGTCCTAATATACCGAAAAAATGTGAATTCTGAAGAAGAATTGATAATAAATAAAAGTTTTTGTTTGCAATTTCCACTTTGTTTACATCTGAAATATGTTCTGAATATTGTTCAAAGGCAGTTCTGGGTTATGTTTTGAAAAGGGGCATGCGCGATTCAATAGATAATAATTTTCATTCTCCTTTATATAAATATTAATTCCTAAAAGGTAAAGATGTGCGTCACAAATAGTTAGAAGCCACTGGGTGGGTGAACTATTAAATAGTTAATTGAGGGTATTTTTATCTTTTCCCCAACAATTCACAATGTACTCACACAAGAAATGGTCATTCCACAACATAAAGAAGTATGCCGAAGTTTTTTGAGATTATGGCACTTCCTTATTAGTTATATATTCTAAGATTATATCCGTATCAGATTGCATGTTAGCCGACAGCATCAGCAACAGCATACAAATTTCGCTGTCGCTTGTATCACATTGCACATACACGACAGCATACTTTTATCGGAGTTAAAAGTAAAAAGTTAATCGTGCTGCCCGAGAGATGGCACCACAAAATTAGGATTAGAGATGACTGGACAGCAAAAATTTTTCTGCTGACAGGTCAGGTCACTTGATTCGGATTAGCCAATAAGACCACTTTGCTGCTGCTGACGGCAGTAGTACAATCTGATATGGCCTTTACAAACTCGGCAGCACCCACTGCTAAAGCGCCTACGACAACCGTCGCAAACATTAACTTCTCGGTGAATGCCGCGCGATTGTCGAGCCTAGTCCGGAATATCTTATATCTACTAAAGTTTTAGTCCTAGAGACGTAAATAATATCTTCAGTTGACTGGTAATACAATGGTGCTTATATTTCTAACAAAATTGATTTTCAAACTTAAATATTCGGAAAAAAATATATTTTTTCATTTCAGAGGGAAATATCTTGAAAAACTGCCTCCTTTTTATTTTTGGGCTTAGAGTAGAGGCTAATGTGCTCTTTTTCAAAGGAAATTTAAAGCGAACAAAAATTGTTTACCCTTCGCAAGTTACATGACCAAACGTTCAGCTAACCTGCCATTGTTAGCCAAAATTCAACCAAATTTTAAAAGAAAGAGTAAAAAAGATCAATAATTTAGGAGGCAGGTCCATTTTGGAGAAAATTTGGGAAAATACTGAATTTTTGGTAATTTCAAAATATTTGTTTTTTACTTTTTGAAGTGACTGTACCTACAATGGAGTTAGATCAACATTGTTGAGAATTTTGTAAAGGTTATTGGCGTATTAGTTTTTAAGCGTTTGTTCGATTTCGCTGCTTTAAGTAGATCAAAAGATACAAATAAAAGGGTGATGTGCATACCATGACAATTACGAATTTACAAATCACCCTGTAACGCCAAACTGTACAGATTGCCTCCCCCCCCCCCCCCTCCTACCATACAATTTCTTGTTTGTTTAGGTTAGATATATCACCCCTTTCATTTTTGCATACCAGATTTGAAACAACCTGTATATATTTTTGAACATTCGTAGTTTTTTCCACTTCCGCTCAAATAGGCAAACCTTATCGCTAAGTAAACTTTCAATGCAGAAAAGACAATTGTTTTGAATTTTCACCCTTTATACTATACATTCCAAAGATTTCTTAAGTAAATATAAAATTAAAAGATAAATGTTGTTTAGATAAGTTTTACAAAAAGAAACTTTTCATGTAAATCTTGCAGAAAATCTAAATTATTCATTCCAGTAGACAAGGAATTTAAAGTTCTAGGATACCTTAATAGAACCCTCATACTTCTATCTTGACATAAATATCTCAAACTGTCAAATTTTTTATTCATCGATATTCGCAGATTTTTCACTTTTTCTGGATGCTGCCCTATTTGATCGGTCCTTGGAGACTTTATTGGGGATTTTACTTCACGTTATCCCCCAATATCTTACAGCCTTGTTCTCCGGTTGCTTGTCATGTCAATCTCACATGCCCAAAGGACGTATCGGATTTTTCTACAATTGAATTCTCTGACATCATCGATACGACAGACGGGTAAAACGGGGTCTTGCCTCATGAATTGAGAACGTTTGTTATTGGCCTACGAAAGAAATATTATTATTGACGTCCACATTTTATGAAGGATATATGCGGAATTTTTTTTAGGAAAGAACAAAAATGGACGTAGTGTACTCGTATAGTACTTTGCTAAAAGATATAGCGACGTAAAAGATGTTAATATATTTCGATTTTGTTTGTAGATATGAAGTAGAAAAAACTTCATTTTCACAGAAATTAAATAATATCTAGGAGATTAGTTTACTCAACGGGAAATACGATAATAATTTACGAGAAATGTACACTACTTGTGATTAATAAAATTGTTTCTTCTTATGATAAATGAAATGCCTTGTTTGGGAAGATTTTAAGCATTTCTTATGCGTTGACCTAATTAAACTATTTCTGCTCGACAAGTCGGTTTTATTTGCTTGCAACTGCTATCATTTTTAATTTGCATGCATGCTTGTCAGAGCTTCATTTTAATTAAAATTACCTAACTTGAGTAGAAGTAGGTATAGAAACAGGGCACGTTCAGTAGCTACTTAATGCGGCAGCATCTACATCTGACTTTTAATTTTATGATGTCGTGATACAAAACTTTTGCAACTGTTTTTTGTTTTGTGCGTGGAAATAGTTTGTTATTATACATACATCAATATAATTAAAAATTTGGAATTGAGAAATTAGGTTCAATACAAGGCGTTTAAATTTTTAAAAGCAACAGAATTTAACAAATAAAATTTATAACGTCCATCAACATTGCACTGCAATTTTTATAAAGATTTAAGCTAGCGGATTAATTGTAAATTTTTCGCTAATTTGTCGTGAAAGAAAAAATGTTGTCGCACGTAATTTTTTAAAAATAACCCCTGGTATTGCTAACTTGATATTCTACTACTACTACAACAAAAGTAATTTTAATTAACGTAAGTAAAACTGACATAAGTCAGATAATTTGTCGTTGCCCGGAAATGCAGTATAAAAGTATTTTGGGCGAGATATTGGCGCTGAAGCTAGATGGAATTACTTTTCATAAACTATAGATGAGACGAGTTTGAGTAATTTCCCTATTAAAGAAGCTTGGAATAACAAATACAACAACAACAATACACTCGCTTCTGTGAGCTGGTAATGCCAGTCAATGTTGTGATTTAAGCGCTTTTTAATTTATTAAGATTTCTTAGTCGACCACGACAAGTCAAATTTCGCCAAGACAAATTCTTACTCAACGCGCAACAAAATCCTTACTTGAAATCTCACTCGTGTGCAGTTAGCGCCGCCTTTTCTGAAAAACAAATATTTTATTAGAGTTCTGGAGTTCCTAAGAGAAATTTTGAATAGTTCTGGAAATTACAGATAGCAATCCTATAAAACAAAATTCGGCGCTAACTTCTCGCAGCATTTTTTGCAAAAACTAGTTCAGAAATTTTTTTTCAGCGTATTTTAAAGAGGTTTGGAGTCTATACTTTCCGGAAAATTCAGAAAATGATAAATTTTTAAAATTTTCAACCTGAGAAAATGTAAAACTAATTTTCTGAAGAGTTCTGATAAGGGTGTTCAATTTAACGCTCGTCGAGTCGAGTTCAGTTTGCTGGGAGTGAAAAACTGTGGCTGTTATTAGCAATTATAAGCTTTTCAACCGGAATGCAAGTTCATATTAAAAAAATAAAAATTTTTTTTTGCAAATGTGGCCATTTTTCGGCAATTTCTGCATTCGGCTTGTCAAGTAACGATGCGCAGTATGCTCCTGTAATGGTTTTTCCTTTTTGGAAATAACCGATTAATATAATTCCATCACTATCTTAGAAAACAGTTGCCATCACTTTTCCAGCCGAAGGAACAACCTTTATCTTTTTTGGACCACCTATTCAGTCCACTTTTTTGACTGTGTTTTTGTTTCTGTAGTGTAATAGTGTATCCAAGTTTAATCTACAATAATTAATTCGGGCCAAAACTCTGATTTATTGCACTTAAACTGCGCATTGGAAATGTTCATTCGCACACGTTTTTAGACCAAAGTGAGCAAACGTGGCACCAAACGCGCGGAGAGCTTTCTCATGCCTTGATTCAGTATGTGAGAAAAACGTTCCTTGAACATGTTTCTTCTATTTCTCTAAATTTCTTCTATTTCTCTAAATTTAATTCGACTAGTACTATTTGGTGAAGTTGTCGGATTTTATCGTCAGTGGTTGCAGTTTTTGGACGTCCCGAACGTTCATCCTTACCCACGTTTAAATTTACCTGCTCTATGATGGTACCTGGTAAATAATAGTGCAAAGTCCTCGTACACAGCGTCCAACTCGTCCTTCATGTCGCAGGCGTATTGCCTAATGACAGCTCGATATTTGATTTTTAGCTATTCTCACAAAAACACTCCCATCAGAACCCTCAAATAACAACTGTGCTTCTAAAATTTACGAGTACTGTCATCTTCATGTTGAAGCCGGAAACTTTTCAGACAATAACTGTAGCAATTTTATCAATGGCAGGGGAGGAGGAAATAACCAACATGAATTTATGCACCATACAACCATTATTACCATTATGCACCATAAAACAGGTTTATAAGTCGTGGTGTGAAATTATTTGGATCCGTCGTAATAAATTTTATAATATAACAGAAACAAGGTCACCGTGAGCAACTGCCCAGAAAGAAAGAGTAGCCGGTTTTTTTTGTTTTCTGTTAGACACTTGGATTGTTGATATTGAAATTGCAGTAAGGCCAGATTGTTGAGGTACCAGATTGATACTGAGGGATGGATGATCTTCGATTCGACCTCGAAAGATCGATCTTTGAGCCTTCGATTTGCCGATTTTCGAATCGATTTTTCGCGAGACCGATTTAGCTCGATTCGATTTATTTGTTAAACTGGGAAATTTTTTCAATTTTATCTTAAATTTCTGTAATAATCTTGTTAAAGGACCCCGAAGTTTGTGATAGGGAAATGGCTTTCAATCAATCTCGTTGAAACCAACTGGAAAATATTCAGCAAGTCATGCCGATCAAAAGTCTCCATGATGGCAACAGCCGAAGATCTCAAGATCTCGCGTAAAAAGCTGTTCTGTGCCTTATACTGAAATAATCGAAAAAATCGATATGTACCCATACACACCATTCAATAGATAATAATTTTCTTTTTCTTTTATACAATTACTAATTCCTATAAGATTAAAATGTGCGTGATAATAAGTTAAAAGCAACTGGGTGAGTTATTAAATAAATTATTGGGGTATTTTTCTTCCTGACCTGACCTACCAAAATTCAAAATTTGTGTTACTTCCATTCACATAAGAAGTGGTCAATCCACTACTTAAAGAAAACGGCCGAAGTTTTCTGAACTTAATGCACTTCCTTGTTAACCCTATATTTTAAGGTTGACAGTGAGCAAATGCCCGAAACAAAATCTTGTTAGTACTAAAGAAACAAATTCTGCCTTATTTTGGAATATACCCTAATAGCACAAATTGTCCCAGAAACATTCAATTATTTCAAAAAACGTCCCCAAAACATACCTACTTACGAAATTTTGCAACTGCGCGATTCAAAGCTGTGCTTCTCTTTTGCTGTTGGCGTGTAAATGTACTTTTAAAATATAATGGTCCATGCATCGCAAATTATTTTAGAAGAAATTATAAGTTTGGCTCGATTAAATAAGCAACATTTGTAAAATACCCATTGTTGCTTAATAAAGATTTATAAGCTACGAAGGCTGTCTTCCATTTATATCAAATTGGCTTACTATGACCTTATATTTTTATATAAAAGCAGTTTTAATGATTTCTAATTTAAAAATGTTGAAAAAAATTGAAATGCCAAAATAAATTGAATCGATATGTTTAATCTATTGATGTCGATCTTTTTAAGACGATTAATCGATCTACAAAATCGGAAAATATTTACAGATCGATCCCTACTGAATCGATTTTCTGAGTTCGATCTCCATCCCTAATACTGAGTGGCTTTTAAGGCATGTGAAGAAGACGTTACTCCAATCTGCCTTAAATTTCTTCATAAGACTCGAGATTGAAGGCTGGTGTTAAATTTGGTATCGTAGTGACGATTGGAGTTAAAAAGAGCAATTGTGGCTTTATAGCAATTCGATATAATTTACGAGCTTTCACTGTTTTATGGTGTCTTAAATGATAATATAAAAATTCCCGCTCTGTAATAAGAGACTTTACGTACATAAGATGAATACCACGGGCATCCGTTGCGCGGAAATGTCTATGTTCTAACTGGGACATATTTGCCAAATAAATAGTGAACCAGCGAGAAAAAAAGATCAATTTGTGCAAAATCGAAAATATTATCAAAGATTCTGTCCTATAAAAATTAGCGTATTCCTGATATATTATTGTAGCCCCGATAAGGGAAACGGCCGATTAAAACTATCTTGTATCTAAAGTACTAGGTGGACTGAGCTGATCTTGGATGATAAGGGTAAGAATTTATGATGATGAGTGTGCTAAGACGTAAAAACTGACTCGTTATCAAGCTTTGGTAAAAAATATTAACATCAAAGTTTTATCCCGGTATAATAGTTTTTTAACGTTCCGAGGTATGGGACATTCTAATCCGGGTGATCACAAAATTTAAATATTTGAAGGTTCGTGTTTATTTCAAAAATTCTTCTATTCTAGCAACCTATCAATGTAAAACTGGCCGGAAAAAAATGTCCAATGAAGGCGAATTGAACCTTTGTATTATGGTATATAAATGTCGCTTTTGGCTGTTAATAGTTCGTCGCGGCGTTGCTCGGGCTGTCGATGTTGATCGATGTTGGCTATTACGGATTTTTGTTGTAATACGTCAATACATTATTTTGGCATAAATTCAACGGTTCCATGCAAGAAAATGCGTACTGTTGTACGAAATACAATATGAAATGAACAATTAACTTATGTGTTGGGTAACAACAGGCCGTTGCTCCGATACCATTTGAGATACCATGATAAAAAGCACTATGTTAGTCTAAGAACCGGCTTCTCTAAACTTTTTAAATTTAAGTAGTTTTTTTCGTTAAAACGGTTGGTACAGGAGAACTGATAGATTCAATCAAAATGTTAAACGGCATTTACTTGTTGGAAGTCATATGCAAATATATATACATATATACATGTAATATATATATACTATATATTGATGTACGGATGTACTTTTTATTTAAGAAAAACTTTATATCGTTAAAAAATATACAATACTTTTGAATTGTATGAATTCAAAGGATAAATGAAGGAATAATTCTAAATAACAAATATTACATCTAACTTTTGTTATTCTGAATAATGGCGCCTTCAACAATGACAGAAAGTACATTTTCATTCCGTTTATGTCTGGTAAATTGAAAGAAATGAAAAAGTTAAAATGACGGAAGTATCTCAAGACCTTTACTTATTACATACCTCCTTCCACCGAACAGGGTCTTTATTCAACAAAAGACAAGACTCTAGAGTTTTCACAATTCTTTTCCAGGTCCTTAATGCTTACTCACATGAGTTCACAATTCATGAGAATGTCATTGCATGCCCTGAAGGAGCCACTCTCTGATAAGAAGACCGCTAAGATATGGAAATTTTAAGTCCTCGACGGATAGCGATTGAAATGGTTTTCATCTAAGAATCTTGCAAATGAAAGTTAAGTCAAGCGTACGTCCTTTTCGTCTTTTAGCGATTCGCCAATATCACGTTTTTAAGATTGTAATTCAACCGCGAGCAGGCAAGAGCAGAGGTAATATGTGCAAGGGGCAGGAGCTGAATTTCAGTCACATTGACTTAAGGTGTTGGCATCCAATCAGTGATTCAGTTCAAAATCCACACTTAAGACGAAACGATGAGATGCGCTCCTGTAAGGACAATATAATTTCCACTCAGTACAAACATTTAAACCCTCCTAACCAGGACCCTTCTTGCTGTAACCGCTGTAGTCATCCACGGTGTCCCACCCTTACGTTGAACATTTTCATTTTGGCAACTTTTTTAACGGCTGTGCAATTCTGGGAGTCGCAAATAAAATCTTTTGGGTTTATGAAGACGCTTAGATGGGGATTTTGCCGAAGACACTCTTTTTCTAGCACTTGCTTTCGGAGAGGGAGTGAATTCCGCAATTACCAGAGAACAGTTGGTGTGCTATATTTGTGCACATCTCCCAGGGTAAGAAGGTGGTGCTAATGAATATTTCATTTGTGGATGAAGTCTTAGCCGGATGAATGAAATCTTCTCCAAATGTTTAGCTTTCCACTAGGAGGGTAAAAGCAAGCTCAAGTGGTGAGGGTTTGAAGCCAAATGTAAATTGTAAATGTGATCCAGTGGTTAGATTGGCTGTCGAGGGTTTGTTAGGGTAAGGATTCAACACAAATTATTTCGAATTACTTTTATGTAGGAGCTATTTGCGGGAATTGCTACTATCGACGATAGCCCCTTAAATTCCAGGAGATTACATTTTTTAAGATAAATTGAGTTCTTACTTGGAGTGACAGTCGCATCGAATTAGGGACTTATACGAAGTTGTATAGACTTATTCTTTTTCATATCTTATGGCTTTGATGGAAAAGTAATGCATCATAATATAATCATCACAACAAAAATGAAAATTCTCCATTTTATTTTCGCTGATTACGGTTACTGTTGCATTTCATTCTTTGTCTCCTTTTTAATTTCGAGGGAGGCATTTCACATTAAATGGGCTCTGTTACTTTGTTGGGCTACAGAAATAGGCGATTTTTAGGGATATGTAGTAAAGAAAATATTAAAGATAGAGCAATGAAATTTGGTAAACATACTAATAAATGTTTTTGCATTTTTTTCCCATTGGGATGATTGGACGATTTATGATAATATTGATGAGGAGAGCGAGGGAGAATGGTAGGATTTTCCTAGCCTTCATTTAAATCATAAAAGTGAACTTGTTTTATTCTTTGCAGATGTTTACGCTTTTGTTTAACTAGAATAAAAAATACTAAGGTTTTGTGTGTTAACCTTTTTCTTACTAAAAATTTACGGAATAACAATATTTTTTTTTTATTAAATGTGGTTCAACGGATAGAGGTAACGCTTTTAAATATTTAAAGCTAAAATTTATGACAATTTCGCGGCTTACATCTAGTACCTCCTGAATAATAGTCCGTTTCCTTCAGTCTAGGGGCATTGACACGCCTGAGGTCCCTGTAAGAAAATAAGTGTCCTTTAATGTATCTTTCCTGTTCTCCACTACTGCTCAAGTGTTCTCCGAGACGTGGTTGCACTAGGATGTTTCGGACGCGAAACTGTTTAAAGATTTTTTTCCAGTTTTTTCGGATCGACAGTCATGCTGCTTCGACTGCACGGGGAGCAGCTGTTGTAGCAATTTTTGTTAGTTCTAATTATATGGACACTCCTCCCTTCTCTGACTAAATGGATCTGGAACAAGTTTCAGTAAAAATTTCACTTGATTCGGGCAAACTCTTGATGTGTCTAATGTCGTTGGTAGTGATCAATAATCCTCGTGGGGGACTTTAACTTAACGTACGATAGATAAATATCAGAGTTACTTTGACCGTTAAACATATCTTCAATTAAACTAATATCATGGGCTTTGGTCATAATTTTTATATTTATTATTATATATAACGATAGATAAGAAATTATGATGATGAATGCTTTCTTCCCCATGACTTGACTGAAAGCCAATCTCAGTTCCTAGACACCTTGGTCAGTTTAGGAGTTTAACAAATGAGCAATGCGATAAAAAATTTGGGAACACAGCTAGATTTGGCGTCCTTTACGAATGCCACACTTACTAATGTGGAACCCAGCTTTATTCCTTTGCCAAATCTTGATTTGCTTCACTCACTCACTCACTTGATGTGCTTCACTGCAGATATCGACGGGAACGTATCAGGTCTCTAAGCTATTTTGAATTTATTTTATGCTGCCCACATAAGCATTTTTCGTCCTTTTTCTGTAGACTGACTTTTCCAGTGGTCCTGACGGGGTTCCTGCTGCAGTCTTAAAGAAACGTTTTTCGGCGTTATTATGTCCCTTTTTAATACTCTTCCGCAAGTTTCTCTCGCAGTGCTACTTTCCAGCACACTGGACTGAAACACATCGCCTTTTCATTTCTATTTTCAATAGTGGCAATAAAAGATATATTTCCAATTACAGGCCAATTGTAAAATAATTGTTAAAAAATAATAAACTCCTCGAACTAATGTATGTAACTGAAGGATTAATCTCTACCCGGCAGCATGATTTTCTTCGGAGTAGGTCCACGGTTTCTAACTTGCAGGAGTTTGTTTTTTTGCACAGTGGGAGAAGGTTTGGATAGCTACCAAACTGACCGCATTTATAGTGGTTTCAGTAAGTCTTTTGCTAAGCCCTCTCACTCTATCATTGCTTTAAAAATGGATAAGTTAGGTTTCCCGCCCTCGTCCATTGTGTAGATCAAGTCATATTGATCTAATAGAACTTGCAGGGTACGTTTTTTGCACACTCTCTGATGCTTTTTTTATAGCTCCTTCTGGCGTTTGTCAGAGTAGTAATCTGAATTCTTAGTTATTCGTCTTATTTTTTGATGATATTACTTATTTGTTTCAAAGAAGTAACATCTTTATCTATGCACATGATATTAAGAATTTTCACCCAATTAAATCTTATAACGATTGTAAGATCTTGCAGTCGGAGGGTCATATATTTTATAACACATTAATAATGTCGTTGCTAGTAAAAGCTTTTTGCTAGGATTTATTCTTCTTTGGTCCAAGGAATTTCCTAGCACTCACATATGTATATACGTCCTAATTAGACCTCTGCTGTAGTATACTAGTCATATTTTGTCTCCGATCTAAGGATCCTACATAAAACGTAATGAATCCATCCAACGCAGATTTGTGAGAACGGCTCTACGTTCCCTGCCTTGTAGCGATCCTCTTATTCTTACACCTTATGAGGAGCAACGTTGGGTTGCTGATATAATATTACACCAGTTTCTGTAGGAAAAGCTAGATAGCGCGGAATTAACTTCCAAAATATTTTCTAGAAAACTATCCTATTCCCAGGTAATCGATTCTCCTTACATATTGTTTTATCGCGCACTCATTACGGCAGCATGTTTGAGCCTATTAACCGCACATGTAGGTTTGCTAATGATGTTGGAGACTACTAGGATGAAACTATATGGAGATGGCTTTATGTATATGTATACACTGACTTTCCCTGGCCAGATTTTAGCCCGAGTGCTGTTAAATTAATCGAAGTACTTCCACATTTCTGTTTACTTGACGTGACAAACTTGTTGAATGGTTTAAAAGTTCTGATTTAATAATTTTAAATCATTAAAAATTTAATATCGGAGACGTGAAAGAAGATTTCTATATACTTTAACTCAAACTGTTAGTGAAATTAACAAGGATTCAATGAAAATTTAAAATGAAGTGCATAGTGGAATTTTCTTGAAATAATACCCTCTGTCGAGAATCTGGAATATCCTATCACACCTAAGACAACCTAACATTAACCAATGAAAATTTAAAATGAAGTGCATAGTGGAATTTTCTTGAAATAATACCCTCTGTCGACAATCTGGAATATCCTATCACACCTAAGACAACCTAACATTAACCAGTTATCTAGAAATGGGAGAAGTTTTAAGATTAATTACGAAATATTCATCATGTAATGATTAAACATCACCAGCTGTTCTCCGAATATACTTCACTGGCGGAAGGAAAAAAGTTCGTCTGAGAGGGGTTTGCGAAAATGGATAGTATATCAATATTTATAAATTTTTTGTTTATACATTTTTATATTTATGTGAAAACCATGCTAACGCATCAAAGGGTTGTCCCCTAGGCTTTGGCCCCATCGTATAAAAAAAACTATAAATTATGCGGTTAATTAAATAAAAATATTAACACTGATTTATATCATTGTATTCTGATTTTAAAAAATTTTAGTTTCAGGTCAAACCGATTTAAAGTTTTCGGTAGTGACTAGACAGTAGACAGAGCTAGACAGAGATTTCTTAAATCAAGACTTACTTCAACTTAGCGAACGAGACTAGGTAGTGATACAAATCAAATTGAATATGTTCAATAACTAGAATGGCTTTGTGGATAGTTTATTCCAAAATCGTTATCCTGATTATTCTTTTAAATAATGCTGAGATTAAGAAGAGGAACTTCTTATCTTATAATTTGCAATTTTTATTTATACATTCCTAAATTTAACGTGTCTAGGTTGTGTAAAAATCGCGCCAAGAACCCTATCAAACAAAATAATTTTGTGAAAGATTACCGCACACTATGAAAGTTGCCACGATTTTTCGAGTTTAAAGCATCTCCATTAGTTTCTTCCTCGTAGATTGGAGATGATTTTAGTACGAAAGGAGGACAAGGAGGGGTAATCATCCTGTTAGTACTCGCTTGTTCTTTTGCATGTTGGTTTGATGAGCCTCAAGGAAATAATTTCTAAGACTCAATCAAGAATTGCGCCTTCTGTTTTAAAAGGGAAGCTCAATGTTTGTATATTTGCATAGATCCTTTACCAGCATACAAATAACAATAGCTCCAAAAAATCTGGTGATTTTATTTAGTTCAAGAAACAAATAAAAATATATTTACATGTTTATCAAATTATTTTCATATTTAATAATTTCTTTCCTAACAATTTCTAAAAATTATCTATTTTGTTAAAAATCCCTCTTATGGGGTTGGAAACTGAAGTGGACTTTTATCTAAAACTATGATTTGGGGTTTATTATCATTCGTAATCCACGCCAGGCCTTAGTTCACTTAGATTTAGATCAGTTAATTTCATAATCCGACGGAAAGGAAAATAATAGTAACTTTTACTTATTTATTTGTACATAAACAAAGACAGAAATCATTTTGTCATTGCTAAAAAAATATAATGTTTGTATGTATTACTGGAAATTTAAGTCAAAAATAGTTTCGCTTATTAAAAACTAGCTGAAAATCTGATTTAGAAGTTGGTTTCATTTCCTATGGATGTTGTATTCTATGTCTGCCTAAAAATACCCGCTTTACTTTTTTCTATGGGCTATACAAATAATAGATGAAGCTATAAATTCTACTATATCTATATTGTCGGTCTACTTGCAATCGTTTTCCTCGAAGCTCTTTTTATACCCCATCACATACACTGGGTTACCGAGAGTGCAGAAAAACTTATACTATTTATCGTGATTAATGAATACCACAGTGGATACAAATTACATGTTGTATTTCAAGTACTCGTAAATGGTAAACATGTTAAGAATTCCAAAAAAAAGACTTAGCGCTGATCTACACGTGCCACATTAGGCCTAGACTGGAATATAATTCCCATATTTGGGCAGGGGCCGGACACACCGGATTGTCCGCGTTAGACAAATTCCAGCGTAAGGCTATTAAACTTATTGGCGATCCCCAATTTCTGAGGGCTTTGACTCTCTGGAGCATCGACGGAATGTCGGTTGCCCCTCACTGTTCTATCGCTATTTCCATGGCCATTGTTCTAACGAAATTGCTAGCCTGGTTCCTTGTAGACATATGACAACGCGCGATACAAGAGTTAAAAGTCGCTCCCACCCCTATACGGACCGACGGAATGTCGGTTGCCTCTCACTGTTCTATCGCTATTTCCATGGCCATTGTTCTAACGAAATTGCTAGCCTGATTCCTTGTAGACATATGACAACGCGCGATACAAGAGTAAAAGTCGCTCCCACCCCTATACTCTCCAGGTCAAATTTATGCGTACCGTCCAATTTCGGGAATCTTTTCTAAGCAGAACAACACGAAGGTGGAACAGTTTACCATCTTCTGTTTTTCTCTCGTCATATGATCCCGAAACTTTCCAGAGGAGCGTACATCGAAACCTCCGTCATTCAACCTCCTAATCCATTTCCCTCATCCTTAATTCCTTTCATGTCAAGGCTGTGCTTTAGCATCATAGGGCATCCCCTGAGCTTTGGCAATATCATATATATAAAAAAAAATTTTATCTTAAAAATACCATAATATTTAACTGTCTTTTATTTCAGAATATAAAACATTCTGGGAAGTTTATATTTTAAAAATTAGTTTAATATCCTTTTTGTTTTGCAACGAATTTATACGTAGAACGTGAAACCATAGGCATAGTGAGATCTAGCCAAAAAATCAGCTGTTGACCGGAGATCTCTCTAATATGTTGGTCCGCTTTTATGCTAACACTTCTAACTATTGTCTTGATTTTAATCTGGGTACCTTCCTACTTTATGGATCTTCTCAACCTATCGTCTTCCTTGGGTTCCATTCGGACTTCAATTTATCGAAAATTTTGATTGAAATTTTAATCATCTGCCACTGTCACTTTTCTTAAGACCCTAAACCAACTACCTTCTTCCTTAGTAATACTTCAAGCGATTGTCCAATTGGGCAATTAGAATGATCAACAAATTATAGAATACCCTTCATATCGGGCTGATTAATTTTTACCTAACCATATGAATATGGTCGAAAGAATTAAGTGTTAAGTAAACTGGTTAACGATAGACCAAGAGGTGGTAGATCGGAACATGCACCGTCAGATGAAAGCGTCTGTTATACATTTCTCACAATGCAATGGGCGTGTACTTCTTAGGTGGCATGGGTGATATAGCCGGCATCGCGCTGAAGCAGCTCCTGAGGATTATTAACAGCTGCGGCTGGTTTTAGATAAAACCGGAAATCAGGTACAGTTCTACGGATGTGGTAACACAGCGGACCATTTATAGGCCTATGTGCGGATGATCGGCTGTAGGGCTAATAGCCGCCACTCTAACCTAACCTAACCTATACATTTCTCAAAAATTATATCTTCATTACGATGTACAAGTAACGTTTGGAAATGTAGTTGTAGAGGTCAATGGTTATTTCATATGAAATAACAGTTTCAGTAAGAGACCACCACTTTTTAACCGACTGCCCAAAAACAAAGAGATTCTAAGTTCGACATGTACTTTTTATTTTTATATATTTTATTTATGTATGACAGGTGTACATTAAGGCACTCAGATATATCATTAAAAGCTGATCGATTTTGACAGTTTTTGAGAGATTTAAAAGCAGTTTAACTGTCTCTGAAGATGCAAATGTCGCTTGGCGACATTGATCTGTTCTCCAATACATTTGTAGAGCAGCAAAATCTCATCAATAGAAATATTTCTGGAAGGCAGGTAAATCGTTCGAAAACTTCCATACAAAGAAAGTTTGATTTTACAACGCTTGTTATTCCATTCAAAAAGTGAACAACTCGACTTTCTACCACTATCATCTGTGGTTGTTCTTAGCAGGGAAAAGAGGAGTAGAGGGTTGTCACAAACTAAGAGTTTTCGAATTGGTGTTTATCCATAAAAGGAAGTAAAGAGCTTTTGGAGGATGTTGTTCCGAGGTCACTTGTTATAAGCGGTGCTGCCTTCTTCTGAACTTTCTATATTGCTTTCTGATGTGTCACTTTTTCCAATGCCGGCGACCAGAAGACCACCTGGTACGTAGGTATAAGCCTAAGAACGGTGACGTACAGCCAGTGTTTAAATCACGGCGCCAGTTTTTTTACGATGTGGTCAAAGCCTATGACTCGCTAGGATGACTTTGTCTGGAAGCGAATTAGGGTAAGGGGAATGAAGGAAGCTTTGAGATGGAGTGGATTTTTATTTCAATTGTTATTAATAACTCACGGGGAGATAGAGGCTCGAACCCCGAAACATGATCGTGCCACGCAACTATTGATCCAACTCCGTGTCTATGTGTTATCTTCTGCCACAAGTCAAGTAGGCCTTTAACAGGTGATAGTCAAAAGACAGCCGGACGGCAGATCGACTTAAGATCTTCCTTCTAAGCCATGCTAAGACGGGACAAAAACACATAATGACGGAGCCGACAATCCATCGCAGTAGACAGACCGGTGTAGGTGGTATGTTAGCCCACAGCAGCCAGATAGGTAGCCTGAAAGCAACCTGAGATCGGCTTTACTTAGCCTGGTCACACAGTTTTAGTTTGAAGGTTGCTAGGGTGATTTCCCTGTAGATGATTGATCTTTATACATATATACACACATATATATATATATATATATATATATATATATATATATATATATATATATATATATATATATATATATATATATATATATATTCTTACCCTTTTTTATATGCATATTGAGAGAGAGAGAGCTTATATTGTTCAACTGATATGGATATCAATTAGTGTTACGTCACTGAACGTCATTTGTTGTAAATGTCAGCCACAGAGATCGTGTAATTGTAAAAAGCAAGTGATTGTGCTGGATTACAAATATTTCCTAGGTCTTTCTGGATATTGGAGCGAAAATTTTAAAGTTAAAACTAAAAGGCAAAAGAAAATTTACTATGCAAATCGTGAAATAAATAAATAAACAATAAAGGCAGACATCTTTTCCACTAGGATCAAAACTATTGTTGAATCGCAATGCGGGAGATCTTTAAGCTCTTTTGATGAGAAATAACTGGAAATGAGTCTGCAGTTGTTACTTTGGTGAGATCTAATTCTTGAGATTCATTTCTGCGATTATAAAAAAATGCTTTTTATCGTATGCTGAAAACAGTACTGAGTGCTATATAGTTCCAGTTGGGATTTAATTCTAATTTTGGTCTGGATTTAATTTAAATTTAATGAATTTTGTGTTCCATCACGTTGGCCATGGTAACTTTTCTATTGCAATCAAAGCCAATAATTCAAATTCTATCATCTGTAGTCGATTGAAAAGGAACAACAAAGCGAATGCGACCGCATGACAGAGGTCTCATAAGTTGCCGATTAATGATAAATTTCGTTTTTACGTCTGTGCCTGATAACTTTGTACTGAGCTGCAAGAACAAGTCGCGGAGTTGGACAAAGGCAGAAACTTCACAGGAGGTCTTTCATTTGTTTCAGCTGGAAACATGGCAATTTTTCCACAACACAATAAAATAGCGGCATATGAACAAAACATAATATGACTGCACGTTTATGTCCGTAATTCATGTTTGAACATATCTGCATCATGTTTTGTGGTCATTTCATCCACGCAGAACGACCAACAATAAAAAAGAGAAGAAACTGCGAACGATGACTGTTTTCGTTTGAAATATTCAAGCTTAGCATACAAAAAGGATAATCAAAACCAACACCCACTCCACTATGTTAACCTTCATTCAGAATTCAATATCTAAGATCACAATCAGGTATGAATTAATTAACAAATTATCGCATAACTTCGATGAGGTGTTAGTCTATGTCACAATCAAACCGAAAGCCATCTTGTAATACTTCGGTTCAGCTTGATGGGTCCTTCTCACTTCATTACAACATTTTCAATTATTCACATGTATCCGGGCGTAGTTAACCGAAGTCAAATCCTTGCTAAGCTCCGAATGACAAATGGAATGGCCCTTCACCCTCATTTGAAATCTGAGTACAATACGCTGACAAAAACCTAATGGAGATCCAATTACTTAAAACGTCGCATGGAACAAGAAATTAGCATATTCCTTAAGTTGGGAGGACAACATCGCAATAATCCTTGCCCTCGCCTTGTTGTCCCTTGTCCCAACTCATATGTGTCACCAGGCCTATTCGCAATGAATTAAATTTCGCCCAACTAAAGCCTGGATAAAGTGCGCCCATTCATGGTTACATATGAATATAAATCATGGACAAGGAGGACATCACCCAGGATCTCAGTTTCAATCAAATTAATATGAAGACGGGCTTATGCGGAGCGATTTCTCTATAAACAGAGGATTTAGAAAAAGCGATGGTGTTGGAGCGCCTGCCATGTCGAGTACATTAATCTAATTGAGAACTCCGAGCACAGACACGGAGCATGGAAGTGCTAAAAGCCTTATGCTCTACATTGTGGATCTGGTCTGGTCTAATCACCCATGTGTTGATGCTATGAAGAACTTTGGAAACATGTGAGCACATCATCTTGCACTTAGGAGGTGATATCGGTACATATGTATGCGGCCACCATTGCGGACTGTTCTGGAATGTCCGAACAGTGTTCTGCTGAAAATATCCATTCAGAGGACTAACCACCATCATAGTATCCTTATTCTTCTGGTTGCACTCCTACGTCGCAAGAACTGAGGTTGACGTCAACAGACCAAGGAAGTTTGGGGCTTCTTCTGTTTTAAAATTGAGGTACGGGAGGTTTTGTTAAACATTACGGTACAAGCCAACGAACATGGCTTTAGTCAGTTCATATTGGGGTTATGCTCTCATCCGTAGAGCTGGTGTAGAGTTCGTTTTTGATCTGCCTTCCTCGCAGCAGCCGTACGTGCTCAGTAGCCTCAGGAACTGGACAAGCTTTTCTTGTTTGATGGTATTCCATTGAGATATTTACAACCATACTCGAGATTTCGTGTTTGGAAAATACTT
This sequence comes from Leptarthrus brevirostris, assembly GCA_964036015.1. Lineage (NCBI taxonomy): Eukaryota > Metazoa > Arthropoda > Insecta > Diptera > Asilidae > Leptarthrus > Leptarthrus brevirostris. The sequence goes on along the minus strand of OZ038373.1, from coordinate 83,771,990 downwards.
TCTGAAGGTTTGTGCTTCTTGTGTGCATTTTGTGTTGGCAGGAAAATAATTTAGTTTTGAAACATTTCAGAGGCACTACATACAACAACTCAATCAGGCTCAAGTAATTTTGGGTAATGGAATGTGGTTGAAAATAAAGTTAAATGCAAACCATTTTACTTCTGTAAAAAGATGCAGAAATACGAAGTGAAATACATTTTGATGGCTTCAAGCGGAACTAACGTAACCTGTGGTGGTTCTTCAAAAACACGCAAATCGCGTGTGAAATAAAAGAATGTTGATTTGCATCAGCATTTGCTATACGGGCATGCATTTGACTATGTAACTTTTGAGTACTATTATTAGGTGAAATTACAACTTTTCACCGGCGGAATTTCAATTTTGGTACATATACAGTCGATAAAAGTACTGAAATTTGGAAAAAATGTTTGTCACTTATTATAGGAAATTCTCAAATGGTTGTATTTGTATTGAAAAGACTTATGTAAGTAGTGCTTTATAAACCTATAAATAACTATAATTGCCCACAATAAATTTATTAATCATTCTTGCTGGCGATTTCAACATCCACAACACACAGTTACATGGGCATTCTTTTACAACAAGCCCGTCTAAAAGATTTAATGAGTTCTTTAACTTAGAACAATTGGTTGAGTGTCCGACTCGTGTTCCTTATACTATAGGGCACAACCTGCATCTTTTGGATATTTTTCTAACATCGAATCCCGACTGGGCGCGTAAGGGGGCCACATGTATCTACCGATTTAAAAAGAGATAAATGTTTAAAAATCGGTAAAGAGGAAACAATGTGGCCGAGTGAACGACTCAAAAAGCTTCTTTCAGTCAGTCGCGAAAGAACGAAAAGGTTTCTAGTCAAGGTCTGTTATGGTCAAGAATGAAGACAGGGATCTTATCACCATTATTCAAGGCATTCTCGACGAGTGGTCAGTACACTTCCAGAAAGTTTTGAATAGTTCCGAGACTGTAAATGCAGAAAGTGTGCCAAGATTTCTCGACAACCCGTAGCCTTATATTATGCGACCCATTTTCATTTCAGGCCTGCATTGAGAAACTAAATAATAATAAGGCAACTGGAGCCGACGGCATTTCCAGTGCATTAATTAAAGAGGGCGGCCCATCTCTCGTGTATGGGATGAGGAGGTAATATGTAATGTGTTAAAATTCCTATTCATAAAAAGAGCGATAGGGAGATATGCAACAATTATCGAGGAATCTCCTTGCTAAGTGCTGCGTACAAGGTCTTATCGTATATCATCGCTGGACGCATCAAGCCTTATGCGGAGGAAATTCTGGACGAATATCAGTGTAGGTACAGTGGTGGAAGATCGACCACAGACCAGATCCTCACTGTACGCCAGATCATGTAGAAATGCAAGAAGTATAACTTCACCACATTAAGATCGACAAGAAGTTACTGTCGGCTGCGTTGAACAATGTGGGAATACCCCGAAAAATCATAAATCTTTGTCAAGCCATCGTCAAAGAATCCGCAGCAGTAGTCCACATTCAAAATAACACCTCGAAGAAGTTCCCAGTAAACAAGAGACTGAGAAAGCAAACGCTTTCTCAGTCATTTCTTTTCAATTTGGCATTGGACTTCGTCCTGCAAAAGTATTGTAATATTTAATTCTTGTCGAATCCATGCCCTTGGATATGCTGACGATTTGGACCTCGTGGGTAGAAGACCAGAAGATACCATTGAAATGGTTGGAAAGCTGGATGACTCTGCTCGCACTAGGCGGCTCCAAATCAACGAAGAAAACGCCTTAAGTACCTGTCGGCTTGAAACAAACATGCAGCCAGACAAAATTTAGCAGTTGGCGATTGGAACTTCGAACGTGTGGGTTCCATCAAATATCTCGATACACACGTCAGCCCCACCAAAGATGTAACTTGTGATATACGGACTCGCATCACACACGGTAACAGGGTCTTTGCTTCGGTGAGGACCGTATTGAGATTACTTCTTCTCAATTGGAGGTCGAAGGAGAAGATATACCGAAAGATAATAAAGTTTTAATGATCTCGTTTGAAGTCAAGACGGTTTTTATGATCTTGAATGATGCCAAGGCGACTTCGAATATATTCATCACTTAGTCGCATATGGGTTGCAACGTTATCGCCAGTAGCCTCAAGAACTGTCTTACGATCAATTTGTGGTGGAATCCGAGGCGAGCGCAGGGATTATCGACGGAGAATGAATCGCGAGTTATATAAGACCTTTGGGGCTCCCAGTATAATAAATTTCATAAAATCTGGTAGGCTTAGATCGCTCGAGCATTTTTTTCGAATGGACCACCAAAGGATCCAAGAATTGATCCCGGCTGATGTCAGGAAGTACGGAAGGCCGCTTTTGAGGTGGATAGATGACGTGGAGGGAACCTCTGGATGTTATATGCTGCGGAATGGCGGATTGGCGGGGCATACCCGAGATCGTGACCTCTACAGGGGTACTGTTCCAGAGGCGGCTAATAACCTTCATAGTTCGTTATAGCCAGTAATAATGATGATGATGAACCTGACAAGTACTCCGTTTCGGTAGTGGCTTCCTTCAGAAATTCGGACCATTCTATTATCTCACCTAATTCTCCATCTCCTCTCTGACATCCACTTATCTTAATTCCACCGGAAAATTAGTGTGGCATGGACTGGTCTTAATAAAAATCTGCATTCAACTGCACAACGTCGGTCTTATGTTAAGTTTTTAAATCACTCCTCAGCCCTCAGTTGATGGAATATATAGCAAATAACCATCTTATTAACGATTGCCTGTACGGTTTTCCCACTTGCCGCTCAACCGGGGACTTACTAATTGCTCTGATGGTGCATTGGAATCATTGTCTCCATAATTTTGGGGACTCAAAAATCGTAGCTCTTGATATTTCAATGGCTTTTGATAGACTCAGGAATGCTGCCATTCTAGCATTTGGTCTTCACACCCACCTCACTAAATGGATAAACAGTTTTTTGTCAAGCCGTCTAATTCGTGTAGTAACCCTCTACGAAATAAATGCCGGTGTACCTCTGGATTTAGTTCGTACACCAACCTTATTTCTTGTTTTTATTTGTGCCTTTTTAACTCTCACTAACAACGCTACAGAAATCAACCAAGAACGCATGCATTCCTATGATCTTCGCTTGGGGAAGAGCAATTCGTGTTATGTTTAATACATTCGAAACGTAACGCTGTTTACTGTCTCTTGAAAAATGTTCAGTCCACCCTTAAATTATTTTCGTCGACGGAGTAAATATTCCCAATTCGCCCCCTTTAAACCTTTAGGGTATTGAGATATCTGGCAATCTTAACTAGACCGAACAAATATTTGCAATCGCTAAAAATGCGATGAAATACTTGGGCTTTTTGCAGAAATATAAGAAATATTTCACTCCTTCTGACTTCGCGCTGATTTAAAAGTCCCACATCAAGCCACAACTCAAATATAATTTTCATATTTGGGCAAAGGCCGCACTGTCCCAGTTAGACAAGCTTCAACAAAAGGCTATAAAGCTAATTGGAGGTCCTACAATCTCTGAGAGCATTGACTCTCTAGTGCATCGACGGAATGTCGGTTGTCTCTCACTATTCTACCGCTATGTTCACAGTAATTGTTCTAACGAAATTACTAGTCTGCTTCCTTGTAGATACGCCACAACGGCGATACAAGAGCTTAATGTCTCTCCCATCCGTACATCCTCCAGGTGAAATTTGAGCGTATCGTCAAATTTTGGGAATATTTTCTAAGCAGAGTAATACGGATATGAAACACTTTACCACCTTCTGTTTTTTCCTCATCTTATAAGCCTGAAATTTTCAAAACGAGCCCTACATCGGTACCTCCTTTACTCAACCTCTTAACTCATTTCCCTCAACCTTAATTCGTTTCCTGCCAAGGATGTGCTTAAGTATAATAGGTTATCCCCTGAGCTTTGGCAATATCATATAAAAAAAGAATATTTATTCCACATTTAATTACAAAATTTGTAATAAATTATGCATTTTGGGAGAATTGGTTAGGAATATATTAGTGCTTATAACACGTCACAAGACCATAGCTTAGAAGACTGGGCCGAGATGCAAACGAATTCTGTCGAAACTTTAGGGATTCGGAGAAAATGGAATCATTTCGCTATGTTTCCTTCGAGTGTCCTGCTATTACGACAAGAAGAGGTAGACAGCTTGGTAGTTACTTCTTCTCGGGTATTACAGAGCTGCAGAATATAGAGCTCAATGCGGTACTGAGATGCAGATTGGATTCCCATGAATCTACGGGGTACCGGGTACGTTGAGATCTAAGGTCTAGAGGTCTAAGTATAGCGGGTTTAAGGTAGTTAAGCAGCACCATTTTTACCAAACCTAGGCTCACTTAACCCGAACGTATCATGCACTCGCGGTAGCAAGAATTTTAAACAAGGCAGGACCTTCAAAATTCCATATACAAAAGCTTTCAATGACATTTGTAGGTAGTGAGAATTTTAGCGCATTCACGGCTTTTATAGAGACCTGTAATATACAATGGTATTATTTTATTTAAACAACAAGATTAACATCATACCTCCGACATCTCTTAGTTTTCCCTATGTAGATAGCTTGACAATCGAAACAATTAATTTTGTACACACCACTTTTTTCAACATCCTCAATTTTAGGCTTAATTTCGTTATTGGATAATAAATTCTTTAAAGTGTATCTGTTGAAAAAAGCTGGTTTTATGTCAGTCACGGTCACCCTTTAATACTCTCACGCTAGATACAAAATTCTATAAATATACTATGGGCCTAGTGCACTATCCTACTCTAAACAGCAAGAGAGAATCATCGTAGTCACTCTAGGTGCGAAATTTTTATCATTTACCAATCAGAAAACGTATTCTATACAACAGAATCAAAATCATCAGAATAGATTTATGACTTAGGTAGCTAATCGCCGCTCCTCCTCCGACTCTCATCACAAGCCAAAATTTTTGTCGGAATATTAATAGATACTCCATGTAGTCAGAATCATCTAAATCAGTTCATGCGTTACAAAGTTAAACTCTCTCCAAACCCCAACCCGAGGTCAACATTTTACATTGTAGTAGCAATAGGGGCTCATAATGTATACAACAAAAAAGAATCATCCAAATAGGTCTATGCGTTAAGAAGTTGGCATCCACCCCTCCCCCACGACAACCGTACCGTTTAAAATTGTGTCACGGTACCAACGGGGAACAAATTCTATACATCATAAAAAGAATCATTCAAATTGGTCTCCCCCAAATCCCCTCCCTCTCCCCACCAAACTCTAGCACCATATTTCTTCATTATTAGCAATGGGGATCACACTCTATACAAAAACAAAAAAATTATCCAAATCGGTCCACGCATTACGAAGTTAGGTATCACCTCCACCCCCACCATAATCTCACGAAATTTTTTTTTACATGGTACCAATCGGGGAACATAATCTACCCAACAAAAAAAATCACCCAAATCGATTTACGAGTTACGAAATTATTCCCGGTCATCTCTAATTTTTTGGTAATTCGGTTAAAAAGCATAAAATATTATTTAAAACTAAACTGAGGATATGCAATAGTATAATCGATAATAAATTTTGGCCTTCCAATATAGAATATTTAGAATAAAAGTTGCAATATATATATGTTTGTTCGAACTCCTCTTCGCCCTTTGGCTTTTAAAGACTTTCTATTTTACACATCATTGACAAGAAAATATATTTCAGATCCTTTTTTTATAGCTGCTATAAATGCATGTCCAGTAAGGGTGGTGGACCCGACTAAGCATATTTTTTTTAACAGAACAACGTTCACGTTGCTTAGAAGAAGGACTTTTGTTCGCCTCAGTCCTTTTTTGTACAATAATGGAGGGGTTTTACTCAGAACACACGATACAGAAACGTGTGAAACTTCAATGCGATAAAGGAGAAAGCTGTCCAGCAGAAATCAATATGTTCGTTCTGACTTTGATCCGATTTAGTCCTTTTGTGTGATGTCCCTTCTCCCTTATATAGCCTGTAGTAGTTTGCTGCTTCTTTTTGGAACTTATCAGAATCTCAACTGCGCCCTTTTTGGTCTTTATTCTTCTCTTTTGCAAAAATCTTAAGCTGTGATCTTTATTGTGTCGAATATTGTGACGTTTTTATTAGTTGTTTGTTATGATCCTGAAGTTATTCCATAGTAAGAAACAGATTTCTTTCACCGATGTGCTACGGTTCTCAAATTGGATTAGAATTTGACTTTCGAACCTTTAAGATGGGTCCTTTTTTCAGATGGGGACACATTTACTTTGCCAACGCAATTTCTTTTATGACCCATGTGCGATGAAGGAAAATTGAAAACCACAAATCATGAAAATCATATTAGGAAGATGTTTTCGGAGGTATTGGCCATTCATTGTTGCTGCTCAAGTTTGAGTTTTAATCCGATTTGCAAGGATAATCCATTTGGACGAAAGAAGTGGGCTCATTGTATTTTTTGTTTGTGTAGCCTTCACACAAGGTGTAAATTGTACTTGTGGCATGGAATGCTCCTTTCAAATTTAAGTAATCCCAAGTAGGATGCATATATGGTTGAGTATATGTTATGAGAGAAATTCTTACGTGATTTACTGTGGCAATTTATCTAGATTTTTTTGTTTTCTTAAGCATATGCGTATAGATGCTCATTTTTTCTGAAAGGCGTATTACTAAATTAGGAAAGGTAATTTTTTTCTTGTCTTTTCGACTAAATTAGACTATTATTTGCTCAAGGTGCTCTCTGATTACCAAATAATGGCAGACAAATGTCGCACCAATTAGATTTAGGGAGCATCAAGACGCTATTGAGCTTTTTTTGCGAGAAACGTGAAGAGAGATTTTCATTCACTAAAAACACCTCTCTCTCATTTGGGTCCCGACTCCTTGTAGTCTCACCGCGATTCCCCGGGTCAACGGAAGCCTCCAGTGGTGTTCCAGTAGCCTCCTCTGTGCTTTGGAAGAACACTAGAACACATATGCCCCACAGTCTCCTGCTCCTCCAAGAAGAGAACAAGACTCAGCAATATAATCGGCAACGTAGCCAGCCAGTCTACACGAGTCCGCGATGGTCCACTGCTCTGTCCAGTGCAGTGAACGGTTTTGGACGTCGGAAACTCGAAACAGCCCCCAACTAAGCCAGTTTGTCAACTTTTTTATTTCCTTCGATTGCTACATATCCTGTCACCCACGTCAGTATCACCTGGTTTATTGAAGCATAGGCGTTGGGTTTGGGGACACATTGACGAGTGCTACCAATATCTCTCTCCAGAAGGCTGAATCACCTTCTGGAGAGAGAGAGATATTGGTAGCACTCGTCAATGTGTGCGTATATTCGAGCCTACATCTCCGCTTGTTATACTGAGGTCATTGTGCGATGTTTGTCCAACATAGATCGGTTACATAGCTACTGTAGGATCGGCTCATTGAATTTAGCTTGTTCGTGTAACATTTAGTGCCAACAGAGACCTCTCTGAAGATGGTCGGATAGACCGAAACCCGTACGTGTAAGGTAGAGTTATAAATAAATAAATAGATTGTGAAACTGAAGTATTCTTTATTAGAATTATACGACTCCAGGTCTAGATGGGTTTTCAGATTCAAATCCTCACTGAAGATTCCTGGTGTTGCCCTTCCATCAATTTTGGATCCATCCGTCAAAATTCTGATGTCGGTATACTGTTACCAGGGAGTGATCCATTACTTATAAGCGGTTAATGTAATTAATTATCTTACTTAGTAACAATAATACATATGTACATACATCTTTACTTTTACCAGAGGAACATTATCGTGATGAGAAAACATATTTTCTGCTGAATAGAATCAAAGGCAATGGAAATATCTATGACTTTATTGGGAAAGTTTAAAAAACACCATAGGTGGCATCCTATGTATTGTCGAAAATACAGCTATTTAAATTAATCTCGCAAATATTATTAAGCAATTTATAGTAGTTAGTAATTTGGTTTGATAATTAATTTAACACTTAGCACTATTCAATGAAATAAGCAGATTTATAACGCGATAAAATGACTTAAATCTAGTTAAATTAATTTTTTTAAATAATATATCCTATTTGATTCATAAGAATCCCAAATACAAATCCCGATACAATTATCTTAATGTCAACCAAGCTCTTGTGTCTCTTGAGTGGATTATATGATCTATTAAGTCTTTTGAACCATTCAATTCATAACCATTAAACCATTACATAATCTCGTACTTTTTTAGAGGCGGGGAGTCAATTTCTCAAAGGATTGTAACAATACCTTATATCTTTCAACTTATCTGGCATTTTGATTATTTGTGGCAATATCTGAATGTATACTGACTGTGACACTGACTGACTGTATACTGACTGTGAGAATACTCTTTAACGCGTAACCTACAGTTTGTTATATTATGTTCATCTGTTCTAAACAGCAAACAAGCAAAATAGGCGCACTCGGGCTTTCAAAAATCCAAACTTTACAGTTAACATTGCCTTACCACTCTAAATGATACATGATATTAAAGCTAAGGGATGATGCTTTCATTTGAAAAAAAAAATGAAAATAATTCATGATCAAGTATTTTTTTAAAAACCTAAAAATAGTTTTCAAAGTTAAAATTTTTTTTCGGAAAATTATATTTTTATTAGGAAGGCCATCTAACGAGCTTTACAAATCACTAAAGATCGATGTTCTGCGGCAATTGTGACGATAGTTATGAATTTTCCAAAATTGTATGATCACGAGAAAAAGTGCAAAAATGCTTTAGTTTACAACCCTGTAACTACTGCACAATTTATTTTGAAAATCCTTTAGCACGATAATTACTTATATCAGTAGCAATAATTTGAAGTTTGAAAAAATCGAAGACGTCAAATTTTTTCACCTAGTACACTTGAGTAATTTTAACCCTAATATGACTAAAGAACTGCTGATTTCGCATAATTTTAATTAAATGTAAAAGTAATGTTTTACCAGGAATGAATTTCATTGCCTATAAATGAGCTAGTAAATTTTTGTAAATGTACAACGTTCCTCAGTCACGTAATAGAGGCTGCTTCATACATATATGTATGTATTTACGTTTGCGAAAAATGTTTCTCTTGAAACTTTATATAATCTAGCTAGCATTGAATCGACTCATTGCCACAATTGAAATATTACATCTTTTACAACATTTCCAGCAAATGAAAATTCATTTCTCAAAAAATTCTTTTGTGCCAAACGTCGTTTTTTTCTGAGTGTAGTTCTAGTTAATTTTTGCGTTATCCGTTTTCACCTCACTTATTCACCACATATTCATATTCAGCGGCACTTAGCCTTCCCAGCCGCTGGCAGTGGCTAAGAGCTGAGGTATTCTGAATGCATTTTCTTACTTATCAGCTAACTCCGCCTCTCGTCATCTTTTCCAGCCCAAATATTTTCTTCGGAACTAGGCTGAGTAAGAAGAAGATGCTTTTGGCATTTGTTTATTCCTTTTAATGACGATTGGTTTGACGTGCGCTTGTCATATAGCGGCTAACTTAGAATTTTCATTCAGCGCAATCAAGCCGCTGTAACATGGCCTGATGTCGCACACATCAACCTATGTTGAGATGGCTAAGTGCCGCTGAATACAGCCATTAAAGCCTGAAATACATTCACTTACCGCAACTTAGAAACCATTTTTATTTCTAAATTTGATGGTTGCCTTCAGCTCTACCAACATTGAAATCGTTATGTAGCTTGGACAATTTTATTCTGAAAGTAGTGATACCAAAAGAAAAAGTGATGTTTGTTCATTTTGAAAAGCGTTTTTGTTAAAAAAAACGATTTTAATAAAAATTATGAAGAGGAATTAATTGCACTATTAAAGGGTTCACCGATTTTGTATGAATTGATATTTGATATGTTAAGAAAATTTTTAAAATTATTTTAAATAATTTGCTCCTTCCATTTTCCACAGCGGATATGTTACCCAAATTGTTACATTTCTTGTCACATGAGCTTCATGTGATTTCAGTTTGTTTCGCAACGCGACGAATTTCGTTTGTCTCATCGTTCATCGCGTTGGTGAGTGCAATCTGTTTCATCCTTTACTTTCCCAAAGTTACAAAAAAAAACATTTTTCGTTAGTGGGGAATGTATTATATTTACATGAAATTTACTTATTCCTTTATAGACAATGAAATTCATTCTTGTCAAATTAGTCATTGCATTGATTTTAATAAACTTTATTTCCAGTAAATGTAAAATTGTTTTTATTATCTTGCTATAAACGTAAACTATTGGTTAGAAATGACCAATGCAGTACCTTTCAAATACAATTCAAATATTTTCAACTGAATCTCACTTGTGGTTAAGGGTTGAAAATTATTTTCATATTTTTAGATATGTTAAATGCTTCCTGTGTTTTCTGATATAATTAAAGCTACTTCGCGCTCCACAGGGACGAATTATATAAGTAACTGCAATTTAAAGAATTTAAAATAAATTTAAAACAAAGCAATACAAAATAAATTAGATTTTATTTAAATAAAAAGTAATGAAGTAAACAAATACAAATAGATATACCAAAAATTCTAATTAAATATTTAGAAAACATTTTAAATAACAACTTTTAATTAAAAACCACTAAACAATTTGCACATTCTGAAAGTTTTCATAAAACTGAACTAGCATAGAGTCGCCAGTTATTAACTTTTCTAGGAAATGAAAACTCATTTCCTTCATATGCAACTTTATTGTCCACGAGTAAATGTCACACACAAACTTCAACACAAATGAGAGTTATAGGATCTTCATTTCTGGCAAATGTTTATTTGTGAATAATAAAATTAAATTTAAGGGAAATGAATTTTCATTTAAGAGAATAAACTAACAAAGCACAATTTGTAATAAATGCATACTACTTTAGTTGCCAGTTGCTAGTTTGGGTGATTTACTTAATAGCACCACAATAATTAAGATTATAATATGATCATACGTTAATTTAAAATTATGCGGCCACAGAAGTTACCTTAGGCATTTTTCATTGCATTTGTATTATTTATATAGGATAATAACAAAAAGCTTAAATTATTTTTAACTTAACACTCTTTTACTAGACATATTTGCTGTAAATGTAACATTCGAAAAATTTACAATACAATACAATAATTTATTCAATAGTACAACAAGAATATACATCTTTTATAATTGTACATAAATCTTTGGAAGGTTTACTTAACAAGATGATTTAAGATAAATATAGTATGAAAGTAAGTAATCCAAAATGAAATGAAATAAGTAATAATTGAAAAATATATATAAACAATTTATCAAAAAAGAACAGAGAAAGAATAAGCAAAACTAAAATATAATAAAGAATAATGAAAAGGTTAGAGTACACAACGACGATTAAAATAGAGAAATTATTTGATTTTATGACTGAACTTCAAAATGCTCCGATAAAGCCTTGTGGAATGCTCCGAGCACGGAAATTCTCTGAAAATGATAAGGAAGTGAGTTCCGAAGTCGAATAGCCTGAACAAAAAAGGAGCGCTCACCAACGAGAGTTCTGAACCTAGGCAAAAGTATATCACAGCGACGTTGCGAATGGAGAAACACGATTAGCGAGCGGAAGTACTCAGGGCCCTCGCTGTAAATCATTTTGTGGAGAAAGCATAATAACCTTATGCTCAAGTTAGTTCTAAGGGGGCAACCAACAATAGAAGACACATAGGATGAAATATGATCACCACGACGCAATCCATGAACGAACCGAAATCAAGACAAGGAAAAATAATTATACCATACGTAAACATAGGAAGCACAAGAGCTTTAATTAAGCCTAGCCGGTATTCTTTGGTAGATGGGACGCCGTCAGGACGTCTTAGTGTGGCGTAAATTTTAGTAAGAGACGAGTTGATATAATCACAGCAAGTCATCCCGCTGTTAAAGATAACTCCCAGATTCCTTGCCTTATCAACTCTAACCATCGGCTGATTCTCAAGATAAGGTACAGGAAAGGGGAAGTGAGAGAGAATAATATAGCATGACTTAGAGTGATTGAAGAGAAGTAAATTGTCTCCTGACCACACAACAACGCGATCTAGATCTTGGCAGAGCTTGCTGACGTGAGTGTGAATGCTGTTGGCCCACTAATGTACAACTGGCAATCATCAGCGTATATTGAGAGTTCCGTATTACAGAAAGCAAGTCATTGATGTATAAACAAAATAGTACCGGCCCCAAGATAGAACACTGAGGCACACCGCATGTGATTCTTTCAGGAATCGAAAGACCAACCTCCGTCTTAACCTGTTAAGTTCTACCAGAGAGGAAGCTAGAAATAAGTTTGACAGCGGAAGATGACAGAAGAAATTGAGTCGACAATTTGTGTAGCAGAATTTCGTGATCAATATTGTCAAAAGCGTTAGAAAAATTTAGAAGAACTAGATAACCGATCTCTCCCCTATCTAAAGCGGCTCTTAAGTCCGTTGACACCTTTAGCTGAGCAGTCTTACAAGAGTGATTGCATCGATATCCCGACTGCCATTTAGGAAAATAAGAGTGCCGATTAAGGTGGTCAATAAGTCAGAAGTTTCAGAAGGGGTGGAGGGGCAACTAGTTTTAGCGATAGGAATTACAAGAATATGCTTCCATACATCTGGAAAGGAAGAAGTAACTATAATATGGTTACAAAAATGTGTCACGACTTGCAGCACGCATGGCAATAATAACTTTAAAAATTTGGGAGAAATTCCATCAGAACCGACACCCTGCGAACGTATGTCACTCGTAGCAATCACAACATCATCATCTTCAACACACCGGAATGCAAAGCCATCAAAAACCATAGCGGTATTAGAAGGACTGTTGTGCATATTTACATCTCTAGGTGTTGGACCTTGAATAGAGCAGAAGTTCTGATTTAGAACATCAGGTTCAATATTAAATGGAGCGTCAATCTTTCGGTGAACGCCATATTTCCGCAGATTACTCCACAGTTCCTTGGTTGGAATTCTATGGTCAAATATGCGACGAAAATAGTTGCGTTTCGCAGTAGCCAGTTTAGCTGTCACCAAGTTACGAACCCGCTTGTATGCAGACCGCAAATCCTCGGACCTCAACGCTCTATAACGGCGATAATATAGTTCCCGCTCATATATGAGATTTTAAATGTCCGAGGAGAACCATGGGATAGCTTTATGTCTCAATATTCTCGTTAGTAAATGAGCAAACTCTTCATGAAGCTCATTAACATATGTATAAAAAATATTAAATTTATCATTGGTGTTATTAGCAGTGTATATTTCACTCCAAGGGATACTATTACATTTATGAAGCAGGACATCAACATTTACACTTTTGTAATTACGGAAAGAAACAGTTCGAATATTAGAGCTATTGTCAATGATTAAGTCATAACACAAGAAAACAATATCATGGTCCAGAATGCTGCTAGAACAAATTTTTTACATTCGCTGTCAATGAAGATAATTCTGTTTGTTTGATAAAGAATTTGTGGTAAATAAAGTCTGTTTACTATCATTTCTTGCAAATGATTTCGGCCAAGCTCTTTCACAAAAAATGATTTTTCTTCATCGTAAATAAATTAACATATTACTTCATTCCAACAAGGCTTATTTCAATATTGCATTTGCTAGTGATAAAGGCTTCATTTAGCAAAAATGCAAATTTGTTCAATAATTTGAAACAATTTTACAAAGTTTGTGGTAAATGACTACTCGTTTCTGACAATAATGCTCATTTGAGGAAACTGAAATTCAACTGTTGCAAATGAAGTTCTTTAGGAGATTTTGTTGAGTGTGGGTATAATAATTTGATCATTGCAGTAAGCACGCACCATTACGTATCTAAGTGAAGTCGTAACCTGTTGTACTTACTGTAGTAGAGACATTATAGTACGAGAGCTTGCGAGAGCGTCAAAAGAAGAATTCCAGGTCGGCTGGTTTTTTGATTACACTCTCTTTCGCTATCACGGTACGCATGGGGGCGGGAGCCGTTGCGTTTACCTTTGAGCGTAACACAAATACAGGTAAAAATATTAATTTTAAAATCATTTTAGGTACATTATTTTTTTTTTAATTGATTTTTATTAATTTGCAGCAACACAAATGCCAGACACTTTCGTTGTTGATAACGCTGTGCCAGATGCTATTTTGTAATTTAAAAAAAAAATTATTTTTGAAGAATTTCAGTATGGCTGAAATTTTAATATGTTGTTAGTCAGTTATCAAAAGATGAAAAATTAATTTGCCAGACAATAATTCGGTAGTTTAATTAGGAGCCAGACCGTTTAAGCGAGGACCTCACCCTGAAGGTTTGAAAAAATATTTTTTTTGTTGCATAAATCTATTCCTTATAATGTCTAGAATAACTCTCTAAAAGAGTTTATTGATATTCGCAGTCATTGCAAAGATACAAGAAGAATTGTGGGGCCGGTGGCGGAAGTTATCATAGAAAAAAAAACAGTAACTACCAAAAACTTTAAACGCGTTTTGCTCGACACCACATTTTTCACACTGAGTTCCAGTTTTTCTCGGAAACCATTCAATGAAATCGATTCAATCTTTTTCAACAATGTGTAAAACTGTTTGCTCTATCGTGTAGCACTGCTTTTTGATTTTTATCCACTTCGTTTTCATGGCCGGCCTCGTGCACGTTACAATATTATCCCTATGACGTTTCCATTACTATCATAAGCACATAGCAAAGCGGCATTCTGGTATGGTCACAAATATTCCAATCCACAATTCATGACCTTTATTTTTTTTTTGGAGAAGCATTTATTTTAAACAGAAAGACTTTTGTACTAGATAGCAACTAATTACTTATAACACTATGGAACAAAGTGAGAAAAATGTAATAATGCAGAGGTTTTGACGATGGATTCGGATTAGTTTTCGTCTTTTGGCATAGTTTTCGCGTTATGCCGAATGCAGAAAGTGCAAATTTGAGCCTCGAGACAGTGAAATTAATTTTCAGTGGCTTAAGATGAAATGTACAGAAGAGTATGGGGCAATTTCATCTCAAGGGATCGACCCAAATCTGTCCCACTATCCCCCATTTTCCAAAAATTTCGAAAAAAATACTATTTTTTTATGAAAAACTTGTTGTTTTTGTAAACGTTAGGTCATTTTTTGGCTATAATCAGATTCAGCGTACGAAATTACATAAGAAGTGATCTTTCACACAAGAGTTTGGAGAAAAAAAATATGTTTTAAATATTAAAATTAAAAAAAAAGTTGAAAAAAATGTAAAAATTTTTTTTCTTCTTAAAACCCTGTGTGAAAGATCATTTCTTATGTAATCTTGTACCCTGAATTCAAACCAAGTCACAAAAATGTTCAAAAGTCATTAAAATTAAAAAAGAG
Source organism: Leptarthrus brevirostris (assembly GCA_964036015.1). Lineage (NCBI taxonomy): Eukaryota > Metazoa > Arthropoda > Insecta > Diptera > Asilidae > Leptarthrus > Leptarthrus brevirostris. The sequence continues at coordinate 83,756,604 of OZ038373.1, read as the reverse complement.
ATTAAAATTCAAACTTATTTCATTTTTGGCAAAGAAAAAAATTTGTTTTGTAATTTTTGGTGCGAATTCAAAAGCAAATTAATTTTTTTAATCTTCGCATTCCCTTTGCAATCGACAAGCAGAAGTCGGCTATCATTGAATCGACTCTTTTCCCTTTATATCGCCCCTCCATTTCCATGACAGTCTGGTGCTACGAAGAAATAACTAAACGGAACGGCTGTAAACGCAATTTTCTGAAGCATCTCACACTTCAAACATACTATTTTGAACATGGCCGTAGTAATTTTCCTTTTCTAGGTAAATTTGCAAAAAATATTACTTTAAGTTCAATAGCCCCAAAAATATTATATTCACGAGGTCTCTGCGCCAAATTAAACCAAGTTCAAGCTAAATAAAAAAAAATTTCTCAAATGTAAACAAGAACGAAAATTAATTTTCCTTACTACTTTTAATTAAAATTGCTTAGTAATTAACATTGTTTACAAGTTTAGAGCTTATTTACTACCTATCTGTAGCGAAATATTTTGAAAAAACTTACGTATGAAATGATATTCCGGGCAATCGGCGATGGACGCGACTTTCACAATTTTCCACAATGCGCTATTTTACAATGCAAATTATTTTCACTTCCTTTATGTTTAAATCCATATGGTTTTTTCACTAATGAACACTCTTTAAAGCGATCGAACATAAAATAAAACTTTTCTGGCACTTCTTTACATGAAAAATGACAATTCAAGTATCTTCTTCTTATTGATGAAATTAAAGTCGCCCTTTCGTACCCCATACTTCTGCTACAAACGAGATGCTTCACTCACGTACTTTCTTCGTAGGTCTGGCTGAAGTGTTCTCCTTATTCGTCCGATTCCGTGGGGAGGTGTTTCTCGAATACGTCATAATGAGCATACAGAAGGTGAATTTTTAACCACATTTGCACTCCAATGCTTTCAAACGCGGCTACTATTTCGTCAATTAACTTTAAAAAAAATTACTAACCATTCAATGTGATTTTTTCCAAAGGCATTACCTTATAATGTTCGGTGCGTGTCCTACCGAATAAGCCATGAATGAAAGTTTTGATGCTATTACATGCAATTAATTCGTTTGCATCAAGTCATTCATCGAATTTTTCATCTTTCGCCAATTTACGAATGTATGAACCAGAGTAAAAATCATTGATTTTGAAAATATGGATGTACACAGCACGTACAAAGGCTATATATTATAAACACTTTTTCGGGCGTTCAACGGCCTCTAAAGAGTATCTTGCAGGACAATTTGACTTTACAAGATTCCAAACATGTCCTAGACAAAGCTGTTCATAGGCTGTACAGCGGCCGTTTTACCATAATGAGCGGAGCATACAGAGCTCATACAACAGTCATCTTAAGATTAGGCACTGAGCGTACAGTGCAATATTGAAGTTAAAAACTTAAATATTTTTCAATTACAAAATTCCTTCAATAAGGAATTGCAATTGATAGTTGATGTTAACGTTCGTAATCACTTCAAATTTTTTTTAAATCTTTAAAACAATAGAAATTCAAGTATGTCTTTCAAATATAAAAGATTTGCGCAATATTAAATATATACTTATAGGAAATTTTCAATATTTTTGCTTCAAAGATGATACTTTTATTGTATCCACGGCAAATCGCAAATATGTTTTATAATTATATAATATATTATATAATATTATAATTATATAGGAAGAGGTGTATTAATCAGGCTTTTAGTTGCTTAATTTACCTTCCCCCAACCAGGTTTGTATCCAGAATAGGCAGTGATAAACTATTGCCAGTACCTAATATGAATATGGAAGTGACTATTTGCACTAATTGTGTACTTACGTGTAGTGCCGTGTATTTCCGTGTACACGGAAATTACACGGCAATTTGAGGGTGTTAAATAGACACTTTCAGTTAATAAAGCAACTAAAAGCCTGATTAATACACCTCTTCCTCCTTGAAAGTCTAACAAAATTTTGATGGAACGTGTTCGCAACACGTTCCGTAAAATTAGTCTTTCTGGTCTTTCGGTTTTTGGATATAAATACTTCTTTAGGCCGATATTTTATTCTGCTTAAACGTTATATGCCTAAGTAGACTCCATTGTAAGCAACAGACTTGACAAATGCTGTATATCAAGGACACATATTTCAGGTACTTTACAATCAAACGTATTATCTCCATTTTCAATAAAATATTGTTTATTTGTTGTCAAATAATCAACGCACAAAAACTAATATTTTCTATGGTTAGTGTGATTAGTTCGCATCTTGTTTATTCAGAGGCTATAAGGAAGTTTCATGTGATTTGAACTTCTACTTTCCGTACACTTTAGTTTCAACTGTCCAAACCTTCTAACTAAAACGTAAAACTTTTAGAGGTAACTTTTGTTCCCTTCACTATCAATATAAAAAAATTTGCTAGAAAGAGTATGACAAATTGGCTCCAACGAAAAAAGAAACAATAAAAATATTTTTCTATATCATAAGGGACCTCAAAAACCTCAATATATCTTAGGAATTCGAATATATGTTTACCTCTGTTCTTTTGATAAATCTTCGCAGCATTAGGAAGTACCATCCTGATTTAAGTGATTTTGACGTATGAAATATCGTTTTTCAAAACTGCAATTGTTTGGTTTTTAGCATGGGGGCGATTCAAAGATTGAACCTTACCACCACAATCTGATTAAATTGTTGAGTGATATTCAATGACGCTAATAGCAAAATGATTACCGATAATATTGCACTCTATGCAACTAAGTCGCATCTACAGATGGTTAAAGGGGTAATAAGAAACCACTCTATGAACTTACAGAGCGCCTCGAAAATTTTTAACTACATCAGTCGTAATAAAATTGGCTTTCATTTAAATCTAATTGCTTTTCAATATCGAGCTGTTTGCCTTATAAAATAGTCTTCAAGGAAACGTATTCCACACTTTGGTACAAAGTAGAAGCAAAGAGATGGTGAAAATAGGCAAGGTGCGGGACGATCAAACAATACAAAAACAACAACAGATATGTACAATTAGTAAATACACGTATATTTGTACCATACTTTATTTAAAGTTATTAATTAACAAGGACGAAAGAAGTTTCATTTCATCCGTGCGCTTTTGTAGGTGTGGTTTTAGGGTTCCGTAGCAACTAGGAATCATTATGGATTCAGCTTCCGTCCGTTCGTCTGCCTGTATGTCACAGCCTCACATCCTCTTATTTATAAACCTATTAAGATGAAATTTGGTATACGGATGTTACCAAAACAAATTTGCTTAAATTTTTGGAAAAGTAATTTTTTTTGGACCTACATACCTCTCATAGAGTGACAAGTGTACTGAAATTTTTTTTACTTACCTCAATGAGTGAGGTCTTCCAAATGCAAGAATGTTTTAGGACTTTTTGATTTTAAGGGGTTATATCCAGTGTAAGCTTTCCAAAAATTGATTTTTTTTAAGTTTTTTTTTTTTTATTAAGTACATATATTTAAGTACAAACTATATATATTTAAGTCAATCCGGCTAATATACTCGAAGTTACACGCAGATTTATATATGTAAAGTGCTTTTGAAACTTTAAACGTGTTTTTCTCAAAACTGTATTTTTAAAGTCGGTGAGCAAGATTTCTCGAAAATGGCTGAAAGTCTCAAATTTTAACACAAGCTTTCTAAGTATATTTTTTAGTAATTAATCGAAGGTTGGTTTTTTCTCATTGATAAACATTTTCCATTTTATAAACAATTTAAGGCCTACATTTTAGTCAAAAATCGATTTTGTTTGTGAGAAGCCGCCATTTTGTCAAAAATTAATAGTTTGCCTTGTTTTAGAGGTGCTCCCGGAAATCAGCTATAGCAGCTTTCAAAATAATTATTTTTACAAATAAAAAAAGTTAAAATACCGCTTAAATTTACCACAATATGTGTAGAAATTCTTACTTTAATAAATTAAAAGGTCTTCTCAAGAAAACTTCTTGAAAAATAGATTTTTTTGGGCCTCCGGACTGTATATAACTCCTTGACTCTGCAAACACGAGATATTGGACTATATTGTGTGCATGTTCAGCATGCTCTTAACTAATATTTTTTACTATATTATAAATAAAAGTATTAAATAAAATTCAATGAATATTTTTTAATAATAATGCCAAAGTTCAAGGAAATGATCTATGGTGCTAAATCACAGATTTGGCAGTAAGGGAATTAAGGATAAGCGAAATGGGCTAATAGGTTTTGATTTAAGGAGGTAACGATATACGCCTCCTTTGCAAGTTATGGTTTCATAGGACGGCAGAAAAACAGAAGATGCAGCAAATAAGAGCCTTGTTACCTTGTTCAGTGCAAGGGGAATAAGATAAAAGTACATATATATCTATACAGATATATCACTTGTCTACGCTTGCCGTTTTCCCACCGAAATTCTCGACGAGATAATCCAGATTGGCATTTATCTCGCCGAGATTGCGATAAGAGCAAGATCGTGCTTACCTTGACGAGACCCGGATCGATATATGTCAAAGTTTCGGTCTTGTCCCATTGCCGTGAAGCCGTAAACGAAGATGTTCCTGAAAATCAATCGAGTCAAAGGAGAAGAATAAAGAACCGTGCCACCGACGACCTCCGCTCATATTTACGATATCATGATGAAGCACAGGATAGATTAGCTGGAGGCCACGAGTAGTAAACCAGTCAACCTCACATAGACCTTGATAGGGTCCGTTAAGATACCACTACGATAGAACCTTACCTGGATTGGTTTAGCACTGCCACGCAGTGATGAGTTGCACCAGTCGTAGCTAGGACTGGAACCTGGTTGGGTCCTTCAGCTTCACGCTAGCGAACTCCTCTAGTCCGTTAAGGAAGTGTTTTCCAAAGGCCTGAAACCCTCTCCTGGCTAGTCCAAGGAATTCGTCAAGCAAATGCTGTATGCTTTCAACTTCTCTTTCTCATCCAAGCAACTCCGACAGAAGCCATTGGCAAGAATGCGCATGCGGATGGATATTCCGGCGGCTTTGCTTCAGTAAAAACGCCGGTACCTTTCATTGCACTCCGGCCACATCCTTCTTGCTATGTTGCAGGTTGTCAGACCGATCTTCCTGTGCTCGGCAAGCTGAGCAGCTTCTAAGTCTATTTATCTTTTTACTTAAATTATAGGATTTCTGATTGACATATTCGTGAATCGTCCAAATGCGAACCTTCTTTCGCCTGTGCAGGTCCTTTTGCGACAGTAGCACTCTTGTCGCCCTTTCGATGGCGATGTAGTGATCCGGCAGTCGATGCGAGTTCCATATGCTAAGGCGGTTCGAAAAAACACCGTATTCCACACTTTTGAACCATTGGTAATATTGGTATACTAGGCATTTTCCCATTCTTCCCTGCTATGGTATTCTAGCAGGGAAAGTTTTTTGTAGAATTGGTATAGTCAGTGCTCTCCTGCAGGTAATCTCTCGAGTAATGTATTAGTATTCTGCTGTGTCCGCAGTTTGAAGTTTTCCAACTGTTGGATTCCTATAGTCTAATGGCATTACGAGCAGCTATACTCCGACCACTGGGGAGAGATGCCCTAAAAGCAGCTCTTTCAATTTTGGGGAGCTTCTTAAGGTTACAGTTCCTTTCAAGAGCAACCCACCAAACTATAATTACGGAAGTCAGGATTGGTCTTATGAGGTACATGTAAGAACTCCTGATTTTTTAAAGAACAAGCAGAAATTGATGTGTTAAAAGATGCTAATATTTCAGGAAAGTCGATTCAACACTGCAGGCAATTAAAGGCAAATAAGCCACTCAAGTTAAAACGTCTTATTTCAAGGCTATTTAGATAAGACAATCAAAGCCAGTTAGCGTATGGTGGTAAAATAAGGGAATAATACAGTCGGAAACGTTCGACACAATACGAAAGATCTTGATGTCGTCAGCGGGTAGTGATTATATTATTCCAACCACACCAGCACCACCTCAACCCAAACCACATCACCCACCTATCCTACCACTCACTTTTCCTCAGCGTCTCAACTCTAAAAGCCGTGGGGTGCACTTTCTAATAATAATTATCAATAATATTTCGAAAATGATCTGCAGATCAGGTAGAATTTAAGTTTCAAACTTATTTTAATACTATGGCTGTTCTTTTAAATTCTTTCTTTTCACAATACTTTTTCAATTTAAACAAATTTACGAGAAAAGCAGATGTTTTCGAAATTAACAAAATTTTCGTAATGTGAATAAATTCTCAGCAGAAATAAGACAAAGTTAACTTTATCAGAATAATTGTACTCAAGAAGTACGTAGTAATATATTAAAAGAAAGAGCGAACTTCAAAACTGAGTATTTTCAAAGAATCACCTACATCCTACAGTACAAATTATACTTGAAAAGCTTTTATATTCAAATTCAGAGGCCTAGCTTGTGAAGTACTGATATCTTTTAGACTCATTCACATGTTTACAAATGTGCGATATGCACTTCAATGAACCAAACAATTTCTTCAATTTGTTCATTTATCCAGCACTGAACTTCGTGTCGCAAAGTGTTTATGATAAAAAATATCCGCATTAAATTCGCAGTAGTTAATGCGGATGCGGATGCAAGTGGAGATCTTTAAAATATTGCGAATGCATTGACAGATGTCCGTAGCATCTCTGCTATTAAGTACCTACACATTTTCCACGTCTTTCATATGGATATAATTAGGATTATTATTTTATTTTACTTTGCATAAGATTCTATTTTCTTAAATAACACGAAATTCTTTGTTTGCCTAAGCCACTCCTAGAACAGTGTGTTACAAAAAAATTGTTTCATGGTAAATGAAATGAGTTTATTCACATTTTTTAAATAACAACATCCGCACTTACAATAAAAATTGAACAAACAAAATTGAGAGGAAAAGTAATTTTCTGGACGAACGAAGGAAAGAAGGGCTTTTGTTAAACGCATTACGACACCAAACCCAAAATAACTTGAGCTCTTTCATAACAAGGAAGAAAGGAAAGGAGGAATTTTCTTCATGTTTACACAAAAATATCATAAAGCTATGACGTGCCTTCCTTAATGTAAAGTATCTTACTCCGGATCGGATGGACATAACTTACACTTAAAGTCAGTTTGACAACCAGCAAGCAAGAAAACCGAGAGTGACAACATAAAAACACTCTTAAGAGGAACTCATAAAATAAATTAAAAAAGGACCAATGTGAAGAGGCTTACTTATGAATAGGTAACGCAAGCAGGTCTAGAAAATCTCATCCTAGAAGGATAATCTATGTTTACAGAAGTGACACCTACAAAAATATGTTCGTGAACAAAAGATCTAATCAAACAGAAAATTCATTGCCACCTTTTCCTTGTCCAATGGCAATTGTTCCAAAAAGGAAATGATAAATGGGCTTGGTGGTCTAGTTAAAAAAAGAGTAATTGTAGTAGGATTTAAATTATTACCCATTAGCAAGCAACTATATTGTATGAAAGCCAACTAGAGCCTTAAGCATCGAAAAATGTACTATAAATTAATGCAAATATTTTACTATCTAAGCACAACGAATTATTTACTTTCGCAAGAAATAAAATCCCTTATTTGCAACAAAATATTTGCATATTAATTACGTAAGACCACAAGAAACTTTTAATGTTATATTAAACTTTACTTTAAGGTCTTAGTACCACCCTGCATACAGTTCATTGTGCTTCGAACCTTGGACATCCGGGATGGAAGGCTACTTACTCGACCGATCCAAGATGAAATTACAATACATAACTAGAGCTTTTTCCAACATATATGCGAAAATGCGGTTTTTCTAATTCTTTGTCTACCTTGGCATATTGCAACCTTATGGGAAATTTAAATCCAATAAAAATAAAAAAGAGGTATACTAATTACATAAATTTCGGAAAAAATTTGGGAAAATGCTGAAATTTTGGTAATTTTAAAACATTTTTTTCAATTTTGGCGGTGACTGTACCTGCAGTGGTAGTAGTGAAATCAAGGAGGTCATTAGGATAGTTATTTTTTAGCGTTCGTTTGATGTCGCTATGTTGGGTAGATCAAAAGATAAAAATAAAAGAGTAATGTGCATATCATGAAAAACTGAAACTTATGAATCACCCTGTAACTCCCAAACGGTGGAGAGTCCCCCCCCCCCCCCCCCCCTTGACAAACAATTTTTTGTTTGTGTAGATGAGATCTATCACCCCACTCATTTTGGCACGTCAGATCTGAAACACCCTGTATGTATCGCTTTGATTTTAGTGAAACCAAATTTCTTTCTGGTTCTAATACATATTAATCAATAACGCAGTCCTTTTCATCAAATAATGTCGCTCTTCCCTCAGAGGGCAATTGTAGTTAGTAATACAGTAGTAATGATGTGCCCTTCTCACATCTTTTGGTGGAACCTTGATTGGCATTCTAAAACGTGCTGATTGAGCTTTAATTTATAAATATCTCAGAAAATTGGACCCGTCTAATTGCTTCTCCATGGGAGACGTTCATCATAGCAGCGAATATATTTTGAACATCCTCTTGTTTGGAATGGATTACTTTACACCTTATAGCTTCAAAAACTTGAAACCGACTAATTGGCTCAAGAATTACTGCTCTACGGCCGTGAAAGACAAACAAGCAGCCTTTGAGGCATGTAAATTGTTTTCATCAGAGGGATTCGTCGGTGGAGTAAGTGATAAATTGTCGGGCTTTTATCTTGGTGGCCCCAGGTTCGAACTCCACTGACGCCGACCCATGGTTGTTCTCCGCTGACAACAGATTACGATAAAAACCATTGTATTATAAAAAAAAGCAGTGAATAATATCGGTAGTTCTGAAGTCACCTTAAATTTATGGTCCACTTGCAAGTGTTGCACAAGAGGTTACGTCAATGCCGTAAAGAATAATTTTACCGATTTTTAAATAATATCTTATCTTCCTCGCAGGCTCTTCTATCTCTATCGCAGGGAACTAACACGCAAAATCGCTACACTTTCCTAGGCGGGAAGTTGTTATGGTACTTCGCTAAAATGTTGCGTTGAGATTTGGCTAGCGCTTTAGCGCTACGCAAATGCTCCACATAAGTGTTTTCTGCTCCGTGGAAATTTGCTCGTGTTTAGCCAAAGGAGAGGTAAACTAATTGCACTGCAGTACCTATCTAGAAAATACATGTTATAAAGTACGGTTTTGGCGCTGCCCGCCTTACCGGAGAAATACTAACGGTTCAAACAGAGCGTTGGAATAATTGATTCTACAATGTTGGAGAAACTTTAATCGTCGCCATTTTCTAGCCAAACTTAAAGCATTTGCTCAGCATCCTCTCATCTTAAAATAAACTGAAAACTTTTTGTCAGGCCGTTCAATGCATTTAATAGTAGACGGTGTTACATCTTATCGCCATACAATAAATGCCGATGTCCCTCAGGGTTCAGCTCTTTTACCAACCATATTTCTTTTACTTTAGTAATCACCTTTTAGCTCAGATTTCAAACCCTATTCATAGTTTCGTCAATGACGTCGCGTGATCTCTTGATGCTGTAATGAATTCTCATAGGAACTCTACAGAAACGCATGGTTGTAGCATTTGTACATTTCAACGGCATATATTCGATTAGTATTTAGTAAGGGTCGACAGCCAAGTTTAGTTAGCATTTATCTGACAACTGCAATGCCGGCTAATTTTGATTCTTCCTGAATGGAGTGCCGCAGCAAGTTTCGGAAGTGGATGTCAAATATCTTCTTAATCTTCATTTTAATTCCCTCTTCACCTTAATGATTTTTGTATACTCGTCGTCGTTCAATAAAGTTCTCTCGTTCGATTGTCCTGTTGTTGTCTGATGTGTATAGCTAAAGTTTAATGGAATCAATCCAAGTCATCCGAGCCGTACTAGATGGTTTAGGTATATTAATAGTTTTTCACATTAGCGGGATACAAGTCTACCTATATTAGCTCAGCAGAAGAATTGTTTTGTTAGGCTTCCGGTGCATTTAACTCTATCTCACAGGAGTAAAAAGTATGAAGAAAAAGCGGCTTATGCAATACTTTATGTGACGTTTACAGGCACAATATTTATAAAGCTAAACTAAAATTTATATGAATTGATAAAAAGAAAGTCGGGATACAGCAAATAGTGCCTTTAAAGTCGATCTTATATGCAGGTTTAATGATTTATCAGTTTTTAAAATATCATTGTCGTTGGACATAGGTTCTTTGGATCTTTCAGCTGAAGTAAAGTTCGATTTCAATTTTGCGGTTAAATCAACCAGACATATGTATGTATAAATTTGCGTAACTCCGCAGTAGCTGGTTTCAAGCCCGGTTGAAATAGAAGGAGGGAAACACAAGTGCCAATCACAACACCTCGGCCTAGAGAGAATGTATGCGGTGATTTCCAGGATGCCTTAAAGAGCATCCATTCGATGCGGTAGGATAGGTAGGCTTGTGATTTTGTGATGTCGACCAGCTTGCCCGCCAATAACTACTGGATTGGATATCAATACCTGACCTAATTATCATCGACAGATTCTGGACCAGGGTATAACATTTCAATAAAGCAAGTGGATATAAAAACTGAGGAATCCTTCTAATAGTTCCTTGGTAAGGCTTCTAAAGGTGATATGAAAATAGTCATAGGAGATCTCAACGCTAAGATTGGATCTAACTAGATCCGCCTAGAACACGTAAAGGGGAAGTTTGTATTCGGAAACAGAAATGTCATCGGTGGATCCTTATTTAAACACAAAAAATGCTTTCTAACGTCTCGAAAAAGTTTCTGGAAAAATTGGCTACGTGGCTTATGCATGGCAGCTGTACGTCCACGTTACACAACATCTACTAATCGAGTTCAGACTTAAGCCACCCAGTCAAGCTTTAGTTCCTTAATTCGAACTAATTTTTCTTTGGGGGCTGCCTTAGCTATATCTAGTGGTGATGGGAAAGCCCCATGTCTGAGTCTGATACTGCCGACAGGTGTCTTCTTCAGCTAGCCCCAACTTTTTGTGGGTGTTTTGGGTGGTATCCCAAGGGGCATGACCTGCCCTGATACGCATTCAAGTCGGCTTTTCGAATAGCCACGGAATGGCTCGGATGGCAACTTTTTTGTCAGGTGACATGTATGTTCGTTCTATGTACTCCCGATAGGTTTCCCAGTTAGTCAGCTTCAGCTCCAGCTGCACGCGGGGGGCCTCCATATCACATCTTATATGTTTACGATCTGATAGACAGGGCTCATCCGACACGTGCCAGTTAACAATGTTGTTCTCCAAGTTTAGACTGGCTATCGTAAGAACTAGAACAATGTTGGAAAAGGTTGGTTTATTGCCTTTGTTTAGTATTTCGATGTTATTATTTATGAAATAATCTAATAAGTTCTTACCTCGGTTGTGTGTCCCGGTACTTCCCCAGATTGTGTGGTGGGCATTCACATCGCATCAAAAATGAACTTCCTATTGTGCTTATTGTATTTAGTATTGGAGGTGGTGGCTGGTCCCAGTCTCCAGGGAAATAAGCAAAAGCAATAATGATCTCCTGCTTTCCCCTGTGTGTCGGCACTTCTATTAAGGCAGCAACCAGATCCCTATTGATTAGCTCTGGAATGGGAAGAAAGTTGATCTTTGGTTTAAATAATAGGGTACTTACTTAAATGAACTTACTTAAATGAACCCAAGGTTCCTGTATAAGAGCCACATCCGGCCCCTTCAGCACGAATCTCCTGCTTAGCACATCAGAGGCAGCTTCGGTATGATGGAGATTGATTTGGAGGAACTTTAGGCTGCCTCTATCGGCCACCCTTGGCAGAGTGTGATGGGCGTTTTTATTCGAGCCAATTGGTCTACTTGGATTTTTAACGGCCTGTCTACTAATATATACTACTAACAGAGTTCAATGTGCAGAGCCTTAAACTACGGCATTGCATCAAAATGCTGATGTATTGCATTATAATCCAACGTAGACGATCAGAGAGCAGAAGATGACCATTGATTAGTGACACCACATGGTCCAAAATACAAAAACAGAAGAAGAGTAAAGACATGTGGCCGACAATGCAGTTAAACAGCATCTTAGAACTGCATACCGATCTCTACAGAAAGGCGTCCTAAGTAGTGCGAAGTGACAAGCGCTAGCAAAAGAAGCGGCATATCGCGGTGACAGTGGAGATCAATGCAAGATTGCCAAGAAACTGGCAGGAAAGACTCTTGCAACTGAATATCATGTAAGAGATACTAATAAATCCCTTCTTGTCACGGAGGAGTTGATGTTGAGGTGGAGAGAATATTTTGGTGAAGTCCTAAACAACACCTTTGGACCATCGAATACCACTTCACACGTGCTGGGACATCTGCCGACTGCATCCAACATTTACTTCAGAACTCCGACAAGATTGGAGTTGGCAGACGCAATTATGGCGATGGCCCTCGGTAGGGCGCCAGGGATACCAGTGGAACTACTTTAGGCGGATCCCATCGCTGCTGCTGGTATTTTTCTTCCAGCAATCCAAAAATGTTGGGAAACCGAGACCTATCCGACTGAATGGAGAACAAGCGTAATTGTGATGAGAGAGCCCTAATGTCCACACTTCTCAGTAGAAAAGTTCGCCAGGGCTTTAGGTCAATGCTGCTAAAACCAAATGTATAAGATTGGACTCCAGGACACAAAAAAAAAATTAAAATTATTTTAAAGAGCAGCAAAAAGAATTGACGGCAGAGCTGAAGCTGATTTACAGGATTTTCAGGCTCGCATTAATAAGGCTCGAGTTGCTTTTAATACTCTTGCTGAGATATGGCGGAATAACAACATCTCCAGACGCATCTGGATCTTCGAATCGAATGTGAAATCTGTTCTATCGTAAGGCTATTCAACATATAAAACATCTAAACTACAAGCCTTTGTTAACCGGTGTCTCGATAATATCCATTGGCCGGAGGTCGTTACCAACTAATACCTACAGAGAACTACAGGCCAAGATGGGATAGGCACTAGTTGCCAAAGGTGCCAATGATAGATCACACGCTAACGAAATATCCAAGCAGCAGCGCACAACAGGCTCTAGATTGGAAGCCGCACTGAATCCAAAGAAGACGCCGTATTAAACGACCGCGCAACACATGGAGAAGATCCGTAGAAAAGAAAGGTACCTAGTTCAACACATAGTGGCAACAGTGGACGCATAGTCGGACCAGGCGGAGAGTTGGTGTAGTGAACGCCCTGTGCCCTACAAGGGGTTAAAGGAACCACAAGGAGTGATATGTGGAAAATTTTAAGGCAGTACAGCTGATGTTAACCAAAACATTGTATTTTGAGATGTGAGGACAATACCCCTCTCTCTTTCTAGTTTTATGGTGCGTGAGAAGAACTTCACCTGATTCAAGACAACAGTTTCAACTTGACCTACAATTTAAAGTGTATTCCTAACCACCTTAAATTTCTTAGCAGCTCCCAATTTTTAGCTCTAAAAATTTAAAACAAGTTATGATATATAAGCTACTTATTTGAAAATGGTATAAGATACTGTTGGACGCATTTTTAGTTTTATGTCCAAAGAGCCTCCGGTCATTTTTCGCCCGTTTCGAGAAGGACCACAAGTTTTTAATCGAGCTGAGGTCCAAATGATTTCTTATAATGTATTAATAACAAGAACATTTCAAGTTGATTATATAAATTGTTTTAGAAATATGAAGAGTCAAATGCTGCAATATGCATATCCTACTAATGAGTATATTTTTTGATATGCAAAAGAAGAGTATAACACTGCCCTCCATTTTGCGCTACCGATGAACACATTTTAATATTTAGCCATTTCTAATTCTGTAAATTCATCAGCCTACTAAAACATACATATTCATTTATAATTTCCATATCCAGACATATACATTGATTCAAAAAATGTATTTCGTTGTTAAGTTATTATTTTTACATAAAGAATGATCGTTGAATTAGATTCACTTTGTTTTTGGGAGGCTCTTTACTTAAAAATGTTAATAAGCTTTAAATACTTTTGTTGTAATCTTTAGCGATAGTAACCTTTATTATAAACATAACTCTGAAGTATGGAGCTTTTGGATTCTTAAATATATAAAATCAATAAAATAATAAAAAAAATTAAATAATTATTTTTTTAATTTTATTACAAACGTATAAAAGCTTATACAAGAAATATAAAAAAAAACGTGTGTTGGAAATATAATATAAATAACCATGTCAAATTTATCAACTTAAAGTTTCCCAAATAGTCAGAAATGTGCCGTTTTCTCTTTCTGTTATAATGATGTAAATCGTGTCGTCCCTATTAACACTGGACTAATATATCACTCAATGACATCAACGTTATGAGAACATAAATCAAGACTTTACTCAAAAGAATGTTCGAAGATATTGAAAACAGTGTAAACACAAGTTACTCCTGCAGGTAAGAGTACTCATTAACTTACCTGATTTCGATTTCTACTTGGTCATTCCGTTCGGAATTCAATTCAGATATTTATGAGTTTCTTGTCTCCAGACCTTCCCAAATTTTGCGTCCTGTTATCTCTAATCCAAAGAGCATCAGAGCCTCGAGACGACCCTTCACTTTTCCAAAATGTAGCAAACATTGAATTGTATTTTCGGACCGGAAGTGTTATCTTTGCGCCATCTGAGAGGGTCATTTAATGGTTATTGATGCCATCATTTATAACATTGTCCCTGTTCTTTGGATGCGTGTGGTAAAACTTTGCTACCCACACCTTTCCGGGACTTCTTTGGTTCGACATTCAGTAGCTCTCGTAATTGGATTATCACATACAATGGACGGGAACAGATGAACAAGAGAAAACAGAAATCGAGTGGATCTCTATCTTTTGGACGAGGTCGAACAAAGCAATGGACCCTCCTTTAAAAAATGGGACAACATTGGCTGCAACAACCTTCGGGATAAAAAATGATTTAAGGGATGAGATACAATAAGTCTCTTTTTCAGAGGAGATAAATCGATCTCCCAAGTCATTTCACACCTACTTGGATCTATTCGGAACCTATTTTACGATAGCTGCTACTGTTCGTGTTCATTGTTGACCCGGCTGGCTTCAGACGTTGTGAATTGTATGCAAATTAGCTTCTAACAATGTTTTCCTTTCCAAAGGGCCCACGGTAACTCTCTAAGGACACACAGTAGCTGTTGAACTATACGACGGTAATTTACACTACAATTGTATCCTTTTTCCAATTTAATTGAATCACTTTGTGGGCCCCATTACTAGCTAAATGGGATATCATTAATTTCGACAAAGATAAGGGTTGATGGAGGACACCCAGGTGGTAAAATTAAACAAGCGAAATTATACAGAAGACATGTACGACTTGTTTTATACCTTTACTTGAAGCTTTACACAATCTTTCTTTGGCGAGCGAAGCGTGGGTGTTCTTGTTCAATTTATGTCGAATAAAATTGTAGCAACTCCCAAGGGTTCTGAAACTTTGCCTTATGTAATTTTTTATGTCTTGTAGAGTATTACGAGGAAATATTTACTGTACACGAAATTGTAGTTGTTATCAAAATATAAAGTGGTTATAATAAGTTGCTATAATTTAACAAGATGTCAAGAGTCATAAACAAATATTTTAAAACTGTCTTTGTGGAAATATTATTTTTCCTTCAAGCCTCTTTATACCCGAAGTAAGCGTTGTTTCTTTCCAATCATTTCTTTATCGCGCACTTAGAAAAAATTTCATATATATCCTAAACTAGATCTAGATCTAATATATAAAAAAGAACTGTACATCTATAACAAAATTAAAATACTATAGGTAATATCTTTAGAACACTAACTATTTCAGTATGGAAATTTTATTATTGAAAAGGACCCAAAGGAATCAAACCCATCCATAAAACATCCTAAAACATAAAAGAGAATATAAAAGTGAATGGATTCATGTCTTACGTTGTCATCCTGATACAGTAGCGAGCAAAAAAAAAATGCAACACGCATACCTTCAGAGAAGTAATAACGTTTTCCTCTAGCAAAATTACACTTATATCTTACGGCTATCAATGGGTCTTACTGTTAGCTTAAACGTGGTAGTTCTATGTGTGGCTCTACGGATTTCTGAGGCAGCAGAAAAAAATGTAACGTTTGAATATAACAAGAGTAAAGGAGTTTCAGTGATTAAATAATATAACTATGTCGTTTAAATTAAATAAAACCTTTATCTAGCTGCATTATTTATTATTAATAATATGGGTTACCCATATGGTGGGCACTACGTCCAAGAAGGTTTTTGTGCCAGAAACCCTACTACTATAAAAGACGGTGAGCCACACTCAAAACCTAGTTGTATATCTGCGTTTTTTTACTACAGCCCTGCAATGTGCCGGCATGGAATCAACTAACGGTACGATGGTATCAAGAGTTATTCTTAAGCATTCTGTAGATAAATCTTCTATTGGTTTATTAAAATGTTGGCACTTTGTAGCCGTTTTCTACTCAGTAATTTCCGAAGAAATTAAGTTAAATTTAGGTCTGGCGTTTGAAATATCCAGACCTAAACTTAAAAAAAATGTTCGGTGAGAAAATTGTTAACTACCCTTTTGAAATGCTTAGAGTCGTTATCTTGCTGTGACAGTAAATCTTGTTCTGATGCATGGGACAGCATAAAGATATTTAAAATATCACTGTATTGCAGACCATACATTACCCCATCGATCCTTATAAGCGGACCTATTTATTCAAACACATTCATCAAGGCTGACTACTACAAAATATTTACAGCAGTATAGTATTGCTTAAAAATTAGCTTTAATACCACAATACTTTAGCTACACCTTAAATAAAAAACAAAATTAATGTGAACATTATGAAAAGGACACCAAACACAACAGATTTACTTGTGAATTGGTCTAACAAGCGTGCAATAAAGCACCAGCATAATATGGGAATCATAAATTTCCTTTGCCCACCTTTTAATATAGCCAAGTGTCGAATTGGTCGATATGATCTATAAACGTAAAGCGACAATTCAGCCATACTTCTAGATCTTTATTTTATGTAAGTCCATTTAAAACACCGGCATTAAACGAAGTGGTGTACTCATCCGAGAAAAAGATATTGTCGTACACTTATTAATATCAAGGGCGAGGCGGTTTAAACAGTATAATCTACAAAGAGTGTTTATGTCAAAATTTAAAAGTTCACAATTAACAATACGAAAAATGTTGATGTCAACAGCATAAAATAAAATGTTTGAGTTCATCAAGGACATAGAAATATCGTTAATGTAAATAATAAACAAAAGTGGACCGAAAAAACTTCCTTGGGGTATACCTGAATTGTTGAGTACAGCTTCTGATAAAGGCCCGCGAAACTATACTCGATGATTGAGAAGCGTCAAGTACAGAGTTGTCAAGTCGGGCGATTTCTCGCCGATTGGGCTACTTGAGCCGTCAGTTGGGCGAGAAAATTTTCATCTCTGCGACTATGCACTTTTTGGGCGATTTTTTAATTCTTGCTGGGCGATTTTGGGCTATAGGCTGAATCAGAATGCACGGCAGCATACAGCAACAGTTCATATTGGCTAATCGAAATCACATAACCCGACGTGACAGTAGACAAAATTTTGCTGTCGAGTCATCTCAAATTCTAATTTGCGCGAATAACTTTTTACTGAACTCCGAACGAGTCCAAACTGACGTTTATCGCAATCAAATTTTTTCGCTCAAACATAAAAGTATGTTCAATGCCGTCATCACGTCGTGGATATCTGATTCTGATACATCAAAATTGTTTTTCTGTCGTCCCTGCCGTTGCTTTTGCTATCCTTTGTATATATATATATATTAATTCCTAAAAGATTATAATGTGGGTAATAAATAGTTGGAAGCGACTGGGTGAATTATTAAAGGTTGTGGCTATTTGCACTTACGTGTATTTACGTGTACTTACGTGTATTAATGAAAGTACATAAAGTACTAAAAGCGGAGTTTTCCGGAATTCAAAAGTACACGTAAATGCAGGTAAGTACACCTAAGCGCATTATTAAATACCTACTTAATTAAGGTTATTTTTTGTTTTTCACGACGCCTCTATTACAATTTTATATTTGTCTTACTTGTATATGTTGCTGTAATAAATATTACATTAAAGTTTTACAAACAAAAATTTGAAAGACTTGATTGATTATAAAATCAAAAGGCAATTTTTGGTCGATTTCAAATAAGGGCGCGGCGACTTTGGGCGACTTCAGCGGTACGGCTCGGCGACTTTTGATCCATACCGTCTGGCATCTCTGGTCGAGTGTAAGGGCGAAGCCATTATTAAGGAAAGGGAACCCAAGGACAGCTAATTTATGAATTAGAACTCTATGTCTAATTCTATCAAAGGCTTTACTGAAATCAGTAAACATGCAGTCAACCTGCCTCGTAGTGTCGACTTCAGAAAGACGCTAGAGAATTCCACCATGTGTACATTTTGAAAATATTTTATCGCAAGGTTGTTGTGATAGTATCAGTGATCATAATAAGATATAGCTGTCTAGTTCGGTGTTTAGCTTTGTTGGATTAATAGCTGCGTTCCATTGGACCTGGCAAAGTACCCGCAAGTACTTCTGGCTGCCGGGAACTACACATGCTTTTGATCAAAAATTTCCCAAGCAGTTACGCAATTTTTTGCCGCTAGATGACTTTAATTTCTCCAATCCTTAATAGATGGATTTAAATATATTTGGGTGTAAATGACGTTTGTTTGTTTTCATTTAATGTAAGAACGAGGAGAAATTTGTTGTATGAATATGAATACGGTGAGTTTTAAGAAATTTCTTATCGGACGCAAATTTGAATAAATCATTTTTAGATTTTATTAAAAAATTAAAAAAAATTTATTGAATATTAAGAAAATGTGACAATACCTCCAGCCAAAACACCCAAAAGAACGTTCCATTGAACGCCTACTCGCGAGTACTTGAGAGTACTTTGCCAGGTTCAATGGAACGCAACTAATATCTAGTTTTCGTTTTTGTATCAATGCGTCCAGCAACGAATGAAAAGCTAACCCTTTGGTGCTGTTCAATAAAGAGCCAGACAAATTAAGTCTTTGTCAGAAACGACGTTTGTGTCAAGGGATATTTATACTTCTTATTTTGCTCAAGTTTTAAATGTTTTGTGTTTAATTTTTTTATGTTTGTGCTTAACAAAACCATGTTTAAAGGAAAGAAGGAAAGCAAAAGTAAAGAACCTTGCAATCTAAAGCACGAAAAACCTCACTAATGCAACTCTAGTTGGCAATGGGTGTTTAGTTCATAATGTTATCTTTACTATAATTTTTGTGAAGTGGGATAATTATAGATGATTTGCAAAAATTGAGAAAGGCACAGTAAATATAAACTAAATATATAACACTAATTTGGAACAAGAGGACAAGGAAAGTACTTAAGAAATACTTAGAATTACTAGATCTAGAAATAGGAACACATTGATTAAAACAAGCAAACAAATTGTTATATCCGTCAATGTCGCATTCTAAAATAACATTAGTGCAGTCACTGTTAAATAGCAAGTGATTAAGAAATTAGAAAATTTTAGAATTAAAACAATAATTACTCTGAGATGTAGATGAAGCAGCGGCAGGATCAAAGAAGATGACGCAGTGAAGTGCATAATGATGAGACCACTCCGGGACCAGCCTGAGCCATGTGTTACCTGACCACAGTTCCAATGGAGGTGGCGGTAAACACCAAGTCTAGAATCCTTTCAACGTCATTTGAAATACCGGTACACTGCGGCAATTCAGAAGAACACTGAAGGAAGCCTGCAGAGATATGTATGTATGCCAAGGAAGCAAATAAACTTAGTCATGAGAAAGTTACCAATTGACACTTCTCAGATTAAAGTCGCCCAAGAAGTTCATCGCACGGGTGTAAAGTGTCAGATAACTTATTCTAAAATCTCGCCTAATATCGATCTTCACTCATCTGTTTTCCTAATGAAGGTATCTTTTATTAAACATAATATGTAAACAAACCAATCGCGGATGGGTAGTCTAATTATATCAGGTAAACGCTAAGAAGTCAATTCCAATCGAGAGTACAAAGTATAAGGAACATGGAAAAGTTAGCTTGTCTATCTTTTCTTTCTCCCTACTACCCGGTATAAACAGGTGAGGTTGAAATATATATCAAAATAAAGATAATTTTATTGCGAACACGTTGGTATTAAATTCCCTAAGCAAAATCCGTCAAACCTCACGGTTGTAGTGCCTAATATTCGAATATTTGAACATACAAGCGGGACTCAACTGAGATGCGTTGAGCGTACTATTCTGTGCGAGGGAGGAGGACGCAGCGTAGCAGCTACACGTGAATCATCTGCCGAGTGAAGAAGAGTGCACGTGCTCTCATGTGGAACAAAATAATAACATGTATACTTGGTGTTCTAAAAGTATCGCACCTCCCCCCTCCCCATATCTCAGAAACTACTGATCGGAGAAGAAAATGACCAAGACAGAAGTTGTAGGATGTTTTCCTGACTATCTACTGTTGATCTTGGGTTTGACCTTGATCTTATAGATCATTTGAAGGTCAAGTCGATTTTTTTTAAATGGGATCCCATATTATTTGTTTATTTATATGTGCTTGAAAATGACCTAGGCAAAAGTTTATATTACGTTAGAAAAATGATGAGGATCGATCGATGATCAGGCGAGTTGAGACAAGATGACTCAGGCGTGCAACAAATGTTCAAAATGTTTCCCTTTAGTAAATTGACAATGAGCTAGTCTGGCGTAAAAAGCTTGGATAGCACTTTGGAATATTTCTAGGGGTATTGCTTCCATTTCGTGAATTATTCTAGCACGTAATTAATCCAAACTCTGTGATGGGGTTGAACCTAAGGGGATAGGGCTAATCAGAGGCGTGAAAAAATAACTATTTTAAATAATTTGTTGGCGGTAATTAAATTTATTTTACAAAACTAATTATGCAGAGTTGTTACATCATCTTTTAACTTGATTTCATCAAAATTTAATTAAAAAATAAATTTTTAAAAAAGTTATCGCCATCTTTGTTGGTCCCCGTTCCAGAAGATGTCATTAGTTTAACAGTTAATCTTGCCCTTAATCGAGGCTTTTTTTTAATTTTCAGAATGGCGGCTTCTGAAAGTTTACTCCCTGATTTTCAAGCAAAAAACCACTAGCTTATTGTTTCAAAAAAATAAATTAAAATCCGTTGATCAAGGACAAGTTTATTATTATTACAATAAGCTGCATAAATTTCATCCAAATCCGTCCAGTAGTTTTTGAATTATAGTGGTCACCGACTTTTAAAACATAGTTTCGAGAAAAATGTGTTTAAAGTTTAAAGTTCTCATTAGCGCGTTGCACAGAACCTTTCAGTAAATGTGGGATATCTCGAGAACTATTTATCTTGAAATTTTTAGGGAATATTTTCAAGATATCATACTTCAAGAAAATGCAAAAAACCAAATATCGATTTTTTGATAATTCTGATTAGCCCTAACCCCATAATACGTGCACTATGCGCCTATTGCTAATAATGGAAAAAAAATCTTCGGCGGTGGGGCGCGGAAGGCGGAATGGTAGTGCAACCTCGTAACGCGTGGACCGATTTGGTTGATTCTTTTTATGTTATATATAGTAATATCCCCCATTGATACCGCGACAAAGTTCTTAACGAAGGGTAGTGGTAGCGGAGGGGGTGGATGTCAACTTCTTAACGCGTAGACTGATTTCGATGATTCTTCTTTTGATGTGTACCCATTGGTACCACGACAAAAATTTATGTGTTGGTGTGAGGTGGGAAGGGATCGTTACCCAACATCTTAACGCATAGACTTATTTGGATGATTTCTTCCATCAGGAAAAGGTGAGAGTTGAAGAAGGGGCGATCCTTCGTAAGGCATGTACCGATTTCGATGATTTTGATTCTGCTGTACAAAATACGCTTCCTGATTGGTAAATGATAAAAAAAGTTTCCTACAGTGACAACGATGATTCTGTGACTATGATGATTCTCTCTTGCTGTATAGAGTACGGTGGCGAACTAACGCGATGGTAAAAACTTTGTATCTAAGGGAAGGGTATGAAAGGATGACCAGGACTAATTTCGTAATATGTTGCCGGATTTCGATTTCAAATGTCGGTTTTTCATTCTATATAGTGCACTACCTATGCAATTGCTGAAATTGGTTTGTTCGTATGAGCAGCATTTTTCAAATCGAGACACTAAAAAGTGAAAAATAAAATAGTTTTTAAGAAAATAGTTGAACTGACTTCACAAAAAGCGCTTAAGGGCGTAAAATAATTTGTCATTTTATATCTAATTCAGTGCAAATTAAACAAACAAAACAACTACGCAACCACAGTCGACGATACTATATAAAACTACCTAAATACTTCAGCATACGGGATCATAAGGAAGGAGCATTAACTTCTTCTGTTGTATAGTAGTTGTTTTGATTTATATTTCACCGATTTCAAAATGTCGTAATAGATATAAAATGAAAAAATATTTTATGCTTTTTACCGCTTTTTGTGAAGTTGGTTTTTTTAAATACTATTTTATTCACTCTTAAATAAATATTTTGAAAATTGTGATATTGCCTCATTTACACTAGTGCCACGCGTGATGCCATATATAGGAAAAGTAAACTCCTGAACAAGTTCAATTTTTTTCAATTTTTTTCGTTGATTAAAATGTTAGCTTCGTAAATGGCACAAAAATCTTTTGATCGTAATTTTTTGAAAGGTCTGTCTATTTCTTTGTTGCAAAAACCTGCAGTGTAATCACAATCTGTAAACGAATTTAAAGCGGATAGACTTAAGAATATTGTGCATCCCAACTTCAAAGCTAATCCTATTCAATTAATACAATTTAGGTCTTCGTTATTTCCTTTTCTGATCGCTGAACTTGCTAACCAAATTTCTGATTGTGAAACTTTACGCGTATTGGCTTTTTGTATATATAGGACATCAGTATCAGGGCTCACTTTTTGAACACGAAACATAATTCACCTGTTTAACTAAAAGGAATATTAAAGTGAATTCACAAAATCGAATTGATACATACTTGCCTGAATAAATTTGAGCCGAAGATAAACCTGTCACTGAAGTACCTGAAATGAACAAAACAATTATAAAGAATTAGAATACTTTGATAAAAACCAACAATGACATATAAATAAATGAATTGAATTAATCATGCATTTTTGAAGTATGAATCTGAATCTGTAATTTTTTTTTTTTTTTGAGTTTAGATATTCAATATTTTTTTATTGAATAATAAATTAATTTTTAATTAATTTCAAAAATTAATTAATTTAATTTCGACCTCAATTTAACGACCTAGCCAACTTAATTTTCAGGAAGTTTTTTTTTCAAAAATTTTATTTTGTTGCATTTGGTCAGCCAATTTGTAATCGGCTATAATCATGCTGGCATATATAATCAACTGCTCCAGTTTTTGCCCTCGTTTAATAAGAATAGCACTGATCTCCAACTTTTATAAACTTTTTTTTTCGTTTGGATTATATGCACCAGTAACTACCTGAGAACTGTGCCAAACCTCCTTAGGCCGATAATTTTGAAGATTTCCCAAAAAACTGGTTAGTCTAGTTTGTTGAGGTCCTAAAATTTTATACGGAATATCAAGTTCTTGTCAACCTAGAGGTTCAGAATCTTTGGTCAAATATAAGATCAATCTCTGCAGAATTAGTTAAACAAAGTTTTATAAGTACAGATTCAGCTATTTTTTCAACGGTTTGTAGGATGGAAGATCCGATAAGATATAAGTAGTAAAAACCATCTATTATTTGTGTTTCATCAACCATTTGGACTTGAGATTTTTTTGTCTTTGCTAATGTTACCTTGTTGGAAATGTCAAAATTTCATCAGTACACGAAAAAATAGTAGGCGGCATTGTGTGTCAGGTCAAACGGTGTTCTATATTTTTTTTTGCAATACTAATTGCGAGTTGTCGTCAGATTCGTTGCGGACAAAATGCCCTTAAGAGTTGACGAAGACTTTGCAGTGAGAACGATGACTATCCCTCAGAATTTGAGTATAATATTGGAACTCCTGATGAATCTGATGCTGAACAATTGTAACGTAAATGGGGCTCTCCGAGCTCGACGGATTAATTAAAACACTTATTTATAGTCACAAATGTTCACAATTTTTATTCACTTCACTGATTAATTCGTTGCACAATTTTCTTGGCAATATTTCTTCACAATGTAACGTTTCACTTTAACAATTAGCACTTATCACTTTACTGGTTAAAATACTACTAACTCTTCACTATCACATGTACTCTTCGCAGTCTAAATCACAGCTAAAACTATTCACTATTTCCCTTTTCGTCGCCTACCTCGTGCACGTTATAATATTTATACAATAACATTAGAGTTTATGAAAAATCTTGACGTCTTAAACATAGAAACACATCCTGATCATAATATTACTTTCTTAACGTTTTACTGATCCGACGAAAAATCCGTATAAGGCCCTTTAAGACGATATAATCGAGTGGAATAATCAAAATTATACAAAATCACAACAATTACTTATATTTTCGCTAAACTGTTTACAAAGAAACAACAGTTATAGGTAGATTTTTTCGTCAATTTGCTCGATTGTTATTGCAGCTATGACAAAAGTGATTATATCATCATAGAGGGCGCTTCGAGTACTACAAGTTTGCTTTTCATGACCTTTTGTTGATAGTCTTCTACAATAAATCGTACAAAAAAGTGGTCTTATATATCCTACGGTGCATTTATTAACATTGAGGGGGAGACGATTAATGGAGCACCATTCATGAAAAATGTGGATGTTCCGACATCCTTTAGCTGCAGCAGATGTCCCATTCTCTTTGACTACTCTTTGGTCGGAAATGCCTTGAGTAGGCTTGATAGGGTCAAGGACCTGTAAGTGGTCCTTAATTCCCGTCTATCCTTCGAGAATTACGTCGATTTCGTGGTTGGCAGGGCTACTTAACTAGACTCCTCTTCTGTACTTTTGTTAGTTTTTTGTTGTTGTTTTGTTTAACAGGGCACAATCGTCTTCGTAAGAGACGATTCCGCGTCGTCCAGTTTGGCACAATATTCTAGAGTCAGTCAAAAGCATCAAGACATCATTAATAAAAATGAAAGGGGGGAGGGGGGGGGTTTGCGAATGCTGCCCTTGGGCACCGCGGAAGAAACAGAGATTTCGCTGGAAAAAACACGCTGAGTACAGCCGGTCGGGGATCAGGACAACCAATCAACAAAAAGTGGTGGAAAACCGAGCAGATGAAGCTTGTGATCAAGAATCACGTGAGTCGGCCTGAGAAACTGACTCAAGTCGGTGGTGGTAGTCTTACCCGTGATAAATCCATGTTCAAAAGAATCAATAAAGGGTCTGCAATGAAAACGAAGTACTTCACTGAATAATGCATCGCACTCCTTCGCGACGTGGCACAAGCTGGCAATGGGTATGTAATTAAAGATATCAGACCTGTTATAGAGAGGATTTATTACAGAGACCTTCCAGAGCAGAGGGAAATGGCCGCAGCACAGAACAGGAGAAACCAATGAACAAGAAGAAAAAACGATACCATCGGGACTACA
The DNA here is from genome assembly GCA_964036015.1 of Leptarthrus brevirostris. NCBI lineage: Eukaryota > Metazoa > Arthropoda > Insecta > Diptera > Asilidae > Leptarthrus > Leptarthrus brevirostris. Next base: position 83,731,036 of record OZ038373.1, on the reverse strand, counting down.
CGAACATCCAGCAGGCAAATTCGACAAGTATTTGAAGTTGAAGGAAAGTGTGAGGAAGCACTCGCTTTGCATCATACTTTTGTCACAAATACAATGAAAAAGAATGAATGAAACTATTTAGGATTCCCTTGAATTCATAGTACATATGGGCCTACCTGACCCAATCTCTATTGATATTGTTCATTATCAAAAACTTTTCCTAAAGTTGTCGAATTCGTCAAACTATCATCTTTCTTCAGTAATGCGTCGTTTAAAGGGTTATACGTAGTTAGAAATTTCAAAAAATCTATTGCATTTTCGGAATGTACATATATTTCAGTATATTTTCTGAAAATTTCAAATCGATCCGGCGAATATTCTTGGAGATACAGGCATATTTGTATTGGGGTCCCGGAGCGTTAGAAAGTAGTCGGCGTGTTTGTTTGGTACACTTCTTTCTAACGTTTCAAGAATTTCGTCAACAACAGTAAAACAAGTGAAACTTTAAACGTGTTTTTCTCAAAACGGTGTTTTCAAAGTCGGTAAGCACGATTTCTCAAAAACGGCCTAACTCATCGGTCTGAAATTTTAACACAACCTTCTCAGATATATTTTTCAGGGATTAATCGAAGGAATGAGATTTCCGATAACTATTTCTATTTTTTTAAACAATTTATCAAAAATTTTGGTCGAAAATCGGAATTTTTCCTTTTTGGAGCCGCCATTTTGTAAAAAATCAAAATTTCGACTATTACTTCAATTAATACTTAGAAAGAATCTTTTTGGTTTTTTTATTTTGGATAATCCAAACCCTAGACATCGTGCTCACCGCCACAAACCTTTTTTTGAAGGATCACCAGGAGATCGTCTATAGGAGTAGTGTAACTCAATACTCTTAAAAATGAAAAATGCCGGTATAAAGTTCAAAGTTACAACTAAATGTATTAATACTTCTTGCATTTGTCAAATAAAATCCCTTTTCTGAAAAAATTCGTAAATAATCGAATTTTTTGGCCTAGCAACTGCGTATAACTCCTTTAGATACCATTACACAGTAAGTAAATTGAAAAATACTCAAAATTATTTAAATAAAAATGATAGCCTCCTTGTACTTTTACACGTAAGTCACATGTATTATGTTGGAAAAATATTTGTAGAAAATGCATAAAATCATCACAAAAGAATTTAATTATTCAAAGCCATATTTTAAAGAATTAATTTAAAAAACCAAAAAATTGTGCTCCGAAGAAATTTCTCCGCGGCACAGCGGCCAACAATGGAAGTTACGACAAAAATCATAAGCAAACTTAAAGTGTGCGAACAGCCGATAAAATTGAAAAAAAAAATTGCTTTTGTTACTGGGTAGTAAAGAATATATAAAAGTGTGTATTCGTGTTGGGGAAAGATCGGAGTAGGTGATGACATAATAATTTTTGTCATTTTTGCTTCTGTGAAGTGTGCTTTGGACCATTAATTTGCTAATAAATCCATTTCAAAAATTTTGTCGGGGTAAGGTATTCATACATCAATACTTATGTAGCATTTTTTATGAATATTTTTTTTAAAAATTGGTGGAAACACAAATGTTAGTGATAAGCACCACCAACACAATCTGTCTATTTTGAATCTACTTTTATTTACTTTAGAAGTGTCCCTTTAAAACTATATTAAAATCCGAATTTTGGTCTGGCGGCTTATTGTTAAAGTTTTTGAAATTTATACTAAATAAAAAAATACATGTATATTTTTTTTACCATCGATCCTTGTGATTTGAAATCAAAAATTCGAACGTGTAAAAGTATATAACAGTAAGAGTAGTCTTGCAAAATTACTAAGATTGCGAAGTTTTTAACAAAATCTTCGCTTTCTTGAGATTTGTCTTGTCTTTAAATTGTTACTAACAATAAATAAATAATTATTTTCACTTGATTGTAGTCTGCTCATTGCAGAACTGTATTCTGAAGCTACTATTAAAAGTGCAATGAATTGCAGTTTTCAAAAATATGGCATAAAGATAATCGTGTTTAAACTGAAGCGCTTAGACTTATGTGTGCCGCGTTTGTCCAACTTTCAAGCTCGAAAAATTCTTCTATTCTCTGATTTTGAACAATTAAATCATCAAAAAAAATCGATTTTTTTGTAAGCGCCAAACTTTCTAGTCACTCATTAACAATCAATCTAAGGTAAGGTACCATTGGACAGTGGCTGATTTACAAATCTACCCATGGGCACCTCACCTAGAACTCGCATCATCGCCCACAGATTTGAATTTTATTGAGAATACTGCCAAATTAAGGTTAAGAAAAAATATTAATTAGTATTACCAATACTGCCATTTAGTTATTTCATGCAAGTTTCAAAGTTCTTTTAAAAGTTCTGTTTATCTTCCAACGATTGTTTATGGGAAGTAGTTATGCAAATTCAGTGCACTACATGAAAATCTAAAGAAATCCCTATCTCTCTGAAAAATTCCCTTTCTTACTGTAGACAATTTTTCACTAACGACAAATTTTTTACTTCATGCCGCACAAAAGGAGTGACATGAAATCCCTCGACGCCGTAGCAGAAAGCGTTTCACTTGCTATCTAAATCCACAATCTTGGGAGGTGCACGTTCCAGGAAAATGAACTCATATACCTCCCCTCCACCTACCCGCACACAGTCGTTTCTATTCACAAAGAGAAGTCCTGAAAAAATTTGAACTCCGAAGGATACAATTATGGCAACCATCCACCCTTAAGTCGCTCCATTCAGAAACATGCAACAAACTTGCTCGACCAGAGTGTCTACACGAGAGTTTTCTAGTCGAACAAAGCCTTCTCAATGCCACCCAGGCCACATGTGGAGAATCTTTTGATACGTTTTCCGTTCATCTATATCGACACGATTTCTGTGTTCGTCATACTTTAGGGATCGGTTTGAATGGCGTCGTGATGAGAATGGTGGGGATGGGGTTCGAAATAATGGGGATACGAACGGAAACTTAAGGATACTTTAGATTCAAGCACCCTCCCACTTCAGTGCGTAGCGAGAACAGATTGGTTCTTCGTGAAAGAAGGTTTTCAGTAGTTAACAAGTTTCCCATTGTTTGCCGTTGGGGGTGTGTGTCGAGGGGGTCATCGATATTTGCCCCTTTACATCGGCTCATATACGTACATATAGATTGCTCTAGGTACACGGCAAAGAGCCCATTCTGGAACAAAGTAAAATTGCTTTGTACCACAAAAGTTTCCTTTTTTGTGTTTTCCATTGTCTGGGCCTTGTTCGGTTCCTTCATGTTGTTGCTTTTTGTAGTGCCTTTAAACCAAAGGGTGGGATGGGGTGGTAGTTGGCTGTATGTATCGACAATGTGGAGATGTTGTTATTGTTAAAGCAAACTTTCTTGTCAGAATTTGTTTTCGTTGCTAAAGTTGTTGTTACTTTTCGTCCCTCAATTTTTCGGCCATTTCATTCTGTCGTTGGCTTTCTTTACGAGGACGGCTCTGTCCCCAAGTGAGTTAGAAAAAATCTCAGTCCATGTTTGATTGCTATTGATTTCTGGACTTTCGTTTAATAGAGGAAGGAAAGTTGTCATTTGCTTTTCAATAGTTTTACTTCTTCGGAGTGGGGTTAAATTGGTTTCTTGTGATTCTCTGTACATACGTGTGTGTGTGGTAAACAGGTAGAGAAGGAAAAGAACAGGCAATGTTTTCTAGACATAAAATATTGGCATAAAAAGAGCATTGTATGTTGTTATCTGCATTTTTTTTATAATTTTATCAGAGCTAATTGAAAATAGCTCTACCCCTTGCATACGAAACTTCCAGCATTATCTTGGCGTATGATAAGTGGCGGTACGATTTTAAATAAGATAAATATACGTTTATTGAAAAGTGAAAATAAAGTACATGTGCAACCACTATTCTACAACTCAAATTTAGTTACTGCACCAAAGAAATTGAGTAAAATGGGGCAGATAATTTTTAAGTCTGAAAAATAGTTTTATTTCTTTGACTTTCCTTTATTTTCTTGACTTGAGTTGATAGTGTTTTATTAGCCAAAACGCTAATTTTAACACATCTCATATACGGTTCTATTGCATATTAATAGACTCGACTCACGCAGCAAGCGTATATTAATAGACTCGACTCACGCAGCAAGCGTGGCCTAGAAATAGCCTACAACGACTTTCGCATTTATATTATGCAGATATAGTCATATCTCCCCTTACCGATATAAAATTTTAGAATGCTTGCATTACTTTTCCTTCATAACATACTTCGTGGCAGTATCGAAAACTTTAAACGCGTTTTTCTCGAATCCACATTTTTTAAACTGAGTGCCACTTTTTCTCGGGAACCATTCAATAAAATCGCTTCAATCTGTTTTCACAATATGTAGAACTGTTTTCTCTATCGTGTAGCATAGGATTTTTTTGATAATTAAATTTTCCGATTTTTTATAAACACTTTTGTAGCATTTTCTTCACGAAAAATGGAACTTTTTTTTCCAAACTACCATCATATTTGTAATTATTTGAATTTTTAAAAAATACTATGCTACACGATAGCCAGTCTTATGTAGTTTAAGGAAATCTAAAAGATTTTGGTCTAACTAGTTTCAGGACTGATCACGCCTGCCACTACTAGAACTGCCTTTTTTTGAACGCCGAAGGCTACGACGGCTCCAAATAACAAGATTTTTACTCAAAAAAAGTTTGAAATGCAGTTGAAAATGCATGAAATCATATAGTAAAAAATCCTAAATGATTTAATTGTTTTTTAACCCTTAAAAAAGTTCGTGAAAATTGCTGTTTTTTTAAAGCCGTTGGGGTGGGGGGGGGGTTCATATGTTCTCGCCGAGTCTCGTTTTCTATCAACATCAGCAGCACGTCCTTCTATTACAAGTAAGTTTAACTCCATCAATTTTAGGTCTATAACAAATCACACTCTATGAAGAAGGGATTGACATCTAAAAAATAGATATAAAATGTTTACATTAAATGGTTTTATTTAACATTACATGATGTACTTAAAGCTAGAAAATAATTATTGATCACGAATGTGGGGCTTACCGAGATTTAGGTATCATTTACTGGTAAGAAATCGCTTAGGACCAAGAGCCTAGACATCCTCTAGTATCGAAGGTCAAGATCCACTTTGGGTTTTCATCAGATTAATAACTAAGTAATCAGGGACTTTAATTAGAATTTAGAAAAAACCCGTAGGGCAGTGATAATCAAATACTGTACAGTGATAATATAATTCGTATTTAAGTTAAAGAGGTAAGAGGAGATGGCCAGGAAGCCCCCGGTTATATTTATGGCTGCACATACATTAGTATTCCATTTCTTTCTAGTTTATTTTCTTAATTGTGCTTTGCACCTTATTTTATATTTTTCTTAACCTAATTTTCATATTTATTACCTTTAGTTTAGATAAATTATCGCATAGAAACTTTTGTCTTATTGTACTTCTTGATTGAATAAATTGATTATTTGAATTTTTGGTGAATGTTTTAAATTCGGGAATGAACTTATAAATTAAAAAAAAGAACAATAATTTTACTGTACCGTAGAAGACTTGGTTAATTGATTTACTGTTACTTAGTAAAAACATGAAAATGATAATATTGACATTATGTAGACGCCACGAAATAGATTTAATCTTGACGTTGGTCATCCTCTTGAGTAGAAGCACTCAATAACTCAAAGTTAATATACCTATATTATATAAAATTAGTAGACCTGTCCATTAAAAAAAAAATCGACAAACTAATTTTTTGTTTGTTTAATAGACAGGTCCATCAATTTTACTTGATATAGGAGTATTGACTTAAGTTTAATATTTTTGGACTTACACTCTTCTTTCACTCACCAATTCAATTAGATTACACCAAATGATGCTCCTTTCGCTTTAAGCGCCAAAGCTACAAATAGTCAAAAAATAGTAGAAAATTCAATAGGTAATGAATGATCTTACACCCAACGCTGTAATATAAATATTATTGCAAAAACACCATATTACAAATTGAATGTCGCATCTATACTACATCAAACGGTATAAGGCTCTCTTGCGAGAAATTGAAGAACTGGATTTTGCCAGGCGTACGTTCAGGTGTCGTAAACTTTATTACAGTAAAATAGTGTGTGTCATATCTCATTTAAGAGATGCAAAGTATTTTATTGATATACCATATTACAAGTGGTCACGTATTTTAGACAACACCTGCTCCCGTACATCTTGGTAAGCAGATTTCGGAACAGTTTCTCTTTTAAGGCTATCAACAAGAACACACTTGTCTAAATTACAAATAATTACCATTAATTTGCCTAACGGTTTCTGGCTCATGTTAATGAAGTCCTTTGATTTTTTATTATTTTCTTAGCAATTTTGATAATGTTTTGTTTGATTTGAATTTTGAAATAACAAATATGGCGGTTTCGATATTTTGATGACTTTTTATGATTTTGGACTGGTACTACACAAAAAGTAATTGCTTTTATTGATGACTTACAGGATAATATAGAATATTCTATTAAACTCGCATTAAGCGTTGGTAATAACACTATATGTAATTGTATGTACTTTACTATAAGCATTACGTAACAACAAATTATACTTTAATATTTTCAGAAAGAATATGTTACGTTCCGAATAAAGATGCGTTGACCTAAAAAAAATGAATAAGGATGTAGGAAATTTATTTATTAAAAATAACTTACCTGTCGTTGTCCTGTGTCCATAGATCTTGTTCATGCCTTATGAAATGATGCTGCAAAAGTTTTCCTTATTATTCTTACAGGTGGATTAAATAAATACTTCCCTTATTCGTCTGGCCAATTAAGTCATTCACTCCTCAGTAAATGTGGCACCAGAAGTCATTGAGCCAACATTTCAGAAGCCGGATATGCCTTGGATCCCTGACAGGCTCTGGTATCTGCGTAAGTTGGATTCGCAAACTCGATTAGAAATCGTCCTTAGAAGCAACACGAATTAGCTTTAAGTTACGATAGCATATCTATTATTAAGTTAGTTTATTATTTGTTTTTATTAACTTAAGAAATTTGAAATTACCTTGTCAAGATGATGTTGATGAAATATTACTTACCTGAGCTGGATTTTGCTTCCGAAATCCCAAATCTTGACACTTAACCTCGCACTTCACAAAATATAAAAATTACATGTGTACTTTATGTTCCCGGATATAAAAGATACATAATCGGATTATTCCCAACCCAAGGCGGTGGTCGGTTGATTAAAGGAACACGAAAAGATAATTTAGTAAAAGTTTAGAGCACGTGAAATAGGTCTGTCAAAAAAATCTTTTTTTGAAGATTTCAACCTGAAAGCGAATTTATTCGACTACTTGTCATATATCAGCGGAAAGCTAAAATTACAAGGAATATGTTAGTACAGAAATTTCGAATAAAATATTAAATATTTTACACCGATTGAAATCGGTATAAATCGATATGGAAAACTTTCCAAAAATTGGAACAATTTTTCCAATAGGGGGCCTTTTGTTATAAAGCCGACTGCCTTGGTATCTGAAGGGTCTTTTTCCGAGTTCAGCCCCGAAGCTTACATCTTACGTGACATAAATGAGTCAGAGTTTAGAGGTTGAAGTGAGTCAAAGTCGAGAAAAAAAATGAAAAGAAGAAACACCAGGAGAAGTTGAGGAAATAGAAGAAATACGTCATAGCCAAAGGGTCGGAGGCAGAAAAATCTCGCCAGGAAGGAAAAGTGGATGACAGAAAGGAAGTTGGGAAAAATCACGAAAGATAATTTAAAGATAAATATTGCCTTGCTTTATTTTCTTATTTATTTATTTATATTTTATTAATTTAAAAGTTGCTGCACTGCCTTGCGAGCATTATAAGTTCTCGTTTGTTTTACATAAATTGATATTGGTGAAGTTGGAAATATGTATATTTAGTTCTGGAAATTATATTTGTTAAATGAAAAAATGGGAATTTCTATCATTCGGAACTGTTTTGGGATTAATTAATATATAGGTAACCCTGGAAGTTCGTGGAGTTGCCAAAACCACGTGGCGCCCTCAACATAATTGCCCCACACCCATTCACCATCGCTAGCCGGCGCAATAATTACGCGTTACAAAGAAAGCGCGTAACAAATACGAATTCTACTTGCACTTCCCATTAGATATCCTGTAGAATATAAAGTTAACCGAGTTAGATAGCCAATTTTTCCTAACAGAAATTATTTGAATAAGGAACTCTTATAGAAAGTGTAAAAAATAATGAGGGATTTTTACACTTTTCCCTAACATAACACGCAGATTATTAACATGCAACAAATGTTTTTAGGTTTAGAAATAAAAGGCAATTAGAGTGGTAAGATATACATTATACATATACATATCGTCTTATCCTCAAATAGTATAAATAACGTAGCACAGCAAATACATGTTAATAGTTTTATAATTCGTGCAAATAAATGAATCTTGAATCTTGAAACAAATGATTTTATCAAGGAAAAATCAAGCAAAATATTATTTTATTTCATAATAATATATATATATATATATATATATATATATATATATAATTTAAAGGAAAATTACTGGAACCCATTCAATTGTTTTCAGGTGTGCTTATTCCGTTTAGTCAGAATTTGTGTAAATAAATAATAAAATAACAACAAATTTTCTATATTTATTGTAAAAAATTAAAATGTTTTGAAAACTTCATAAAGTACTGTGAAAAGTTTGTCCATATAAATATTTAGGGGAGGAAATACACATACAAAAATACATTTCGTTTGTATAAATATGAGCGATATATTTATACAAACGAAATGTATTTTTGCAATAACAGAAGTAAATGGTATAGAATACAACATTTCAATCGAGTGTTGATACACACTGTAATTTTGAGGAATACTTTTTAAGACAGAGTTGGATCAATTCGTTGAGCGGTACGACCACCATACTGTGGGTCGCGGTCAGCTTTACCATGTTACTCACAATTTCAATCAGCTGTAAGTAACACTAAGAAAATAGGTAATTATTGTAGGGAATATTCAGTTAAGATGTCCTTGTAAGCCGGGAAATTAATTAATAAAAGATTGTTTTTTAAAAAAACTTTTTTTACTTTATTTAATTTTTTAGTGCTATTGCGGAATCAAGAACCAATTATACTATTTTTACATGAATGTTTTTCGCACGAGTTTGGTTTATCACCAATTATTTTTCTCTTCTTACACGATCTGTTTGATTTAACACGAATATAAAAAACCATAATTTCATTTTATACGATTGCATTAGGATTGAATAAAAAATCTAATAATATAAAAAAACAATAATTTGACTTTTACACGATTTGGTTTGATTTAACACAATCATTCAAGTTCTAAGTTGTTACTTTATATGACACATTTTTATATACATAATGCACTATTTATGAAGTAAGAAATGCAGCACATAGGTACGATAACATAATAACATGAATTTTTCCTCCAGGGGCCTCTGCAAAAATTCACGAAGGGCTTGCCTCCAATATTGACAAACGGACCAATCCCTTGCGTTCATGTGACGAATTGATGCTTTTTAGGGATTTTAATTTGCCGACTGTAATCCCGGTCATCCTTGGATTGATCATTCATTAAGTTATCTTAAACAATTAACAAGCAAAGTTTGGAAGCGATTCTGTTTGCCAAGGAGCGTGATCGATTTTAATATTTATTCTAATTGACGTGACCAGTACACTTCAAGTTTCGAATCCGCTAACAATAACTATGTTAAGAGAATGAATGTAATGATCCTAAACAGTTTTGGAGATTTGTGAGTTCTAAACGGATTACAGATGGATATTCTTTTTTTTTACGACAGTTTTTCCTGGTAATAACTGTGATATTAGTTTTAAGGATTTTACCTAATAACTTCAATTTCTCTGACTTCCTTGGTAATGAAAGATTTTTTATTTGATGACGTTGCAATCATGCAACACATTAATAGGTTGGCTAATTCTTGTTCTGTGCTCTTGATTCTGTGTTATTAATTTAGCTTTCTTGCGGTGTTTTGCCTAAAGCTTGGAAACTGTCTCTTATTATTCCTCTTCATAAAAAAGGCTACAAATGCTAAGTTATGTTGTATTGCTAATTTTTTATGTACTTTATTTTCATTGTACGACGACTAGCCTATTAGAATTTCCTAATTTCTAAGCAGGTTGATTGTATATTCACCAATTTTAGCAAAGCATTTAAAATAATAAATAATGGATTCACGGCTTCGTTTGTTGACGGAGTTCGCTCGTATTTGTCGAGTCGTACTCAGAGAGTATCGTTCCGTGGTGTACCTAAAGGCAGCCACCTTGGTCCACTCTTATTTATTATTTACAGCAATGATGTATTCTTCTTTTTGTCTAATTAGAATTTTCTTTTTTACTCGGATGATACCAAGATTTTTTCGTGTTGTTTCCTCCACTCGTAATTACGAAATTTTAAATTCTAACTTTGACTCCTTTCATAAGTGGTGTTCCTCTTAAAATTAGTAAATGGAAAACTATGTCATTTTGTCGTTGACTTCAACTACACTTTACATAGTTGTGCATTAACAAGACTTGACAAAACAATAGACTTAGGAGTATAATTAAATAGCCGATTTACCTTCGATAAACATATTGACGCGATTGCTAATAGGGCAAATTCGACGTTGGGTTTCGTTAAAAGGTGGGCTAAGGAGTTTGCTGACCCTCACATAAAATGGCTCCTTTATTGTTCGTTCGTTCGAACTATTCTCGAGTATGCTTGCCGCATTTGGGCTCCATTTTATACTGTTCACGTCAGTCGTGTTGAGGCAATACTATGGCAGTTTGTGCGCTTTGCTCTTCGTGGACTACTTAGGGACAATCCTATAATATTGTCCTCTTCTTCGAGTAGACTCAATCTTTTAAAACTTGATTCTCTTCAAACTCGACGGAACAAATCCAAAACTGTTTTTGCGTTGGAGTGCCTTAATGCTACTATTAATTCTCTTTTCTTGTTGTCTTACTTTAATATCTCAGTTCCGTTTCGCTCCTTGAGATATCGCGATTGCTTTAGGATACTTAACCACCGCATTAATTACGGTTTTCACGAGCCTATCACATCACTGTTTCGTTGCTTCAATGTAAATTTTGACAGATTGGATTATCATCTATCTAGAGTTTGAGCAAAGGCTTTTTCATGATATCTTTCTTCTCATTTTTGCTTTTATTTTTTATTATTACTTTGTTGTCTTGTTAATTGAGCTATTTTTCTTCTTTTGCGTATTTAATTTTAGAAATAAATAATTATTATTTGCTCCAAAAGATACATAGTGGAGAAGCAAAATTACCAAGCAAAACAAAATTCTATTGATATGACTAAAAACAATTTATTAGCTTTCTGTAAATAATGTAAGCACAATGCTTTTCCTTTATGACAATTACGATAAATTTGGAATCTCTGAACGTTGGGGTGGAACCCAAAATTTCTGTAAATAATTTAAGCACAATGCTTTTCCTTTATGACAATTACAATAAATTTGGAATCTCTAAACGTTGGGGTGGAACCAAAAATTAGAAAGTCCTATATTGCAAAAGAAAAAAGAACTAACAAAAATTATTCATGATAAAACAAAAACTCTAAATTAGCATTTTTTAAAGGTCTTGCAGTACATTTAAAACTGAATTAAGAAATTAATGAAATATTTACATACATACATACGTATATGTTCCAATATGTTTTAATTTTACTATCAAATCCCGAACCCAATCCGGAACGCCCTTCGGAATTTTTTTCGGGATTTTGGCGTTTTTCGGGGATTTAACGTTTGGTATTTTGGTCTTGCGTTGTTATTTTTCGGAATTTAGTACCATACCCTAATATACGCTGTTCGTTTAGCAAACCAAAAAGTTCGTTTTTTGAGGTTCCAAAAGCTATTTTTTGACTCAAAAGAAAGAATTTCGGTCCAAATGAAAATTCCTTGGTTCTCAAACCAAACAACGAGCCAACAAACAAGCCATTATAATTAGAAAAAAGGTCGTCAAAGATTTAAACTTGTCCAGAAATTGTGCTCACATCATCTATTCTAGTTTTGGCGCTCAGATCCTTATAATTTGAGAAAACGCAAAAAATCATTTTTTTCAATCTAAACAAGATCTAACATCTAAAACATTAATTACCATTTTTTTTAGAAATTTTTAAGCCATTCTACAACGATTTAAGGGGTTATATACAAAGTTGAGGGGAAAAAGTTAGCTAATTTGGTGATTTTTTTTAAAGGTTTTATGCAAATTTTATTAGAAAAAGCGAAAGACAATTTGTTGGTAGTTCTATCGAAGAAAAAAAAACAAGTTGAATTAAAAAAAATATTAAAAATTGTCGGAGTTATGGCCCCTCCTTTTTTTTGCAGAGGCTTGCAGTGAACACTCTCCAAGGCGAACCGCTAAACTGAAATCAAAAGAGTAAAAAAATTATTGAAGAAAAATGTATTGTGGTGTACTTGAACGGTTTAATGTTTTTTCCAATAAAAAAACCATGTTGACAAAAAATTCGATTTTTGAGGTGTTCAAAATTCTAAACAAAAATTCATTGCAAACAATCGAAAATTTTTAGATGAAAAAGGAACCGCTCAAGTACACGAGATTGTAAATATGAACAATTTAAAAAAAAATTATGAAAATCAGTTGAAAAGTTTTTGAGATATCACGTTCACCGCAAAGGTATTTTTCAAAAAACTCTATTCCGAGATTATCGCGTTTAAAGTTTTTGGACGCCGCTCGCCAAGTGCTTATGGATGGAACTAGCGCGCTGCGAACGGCTGTCATTTGAAATCTAGTGCTCCGATCTGGATGAAATTTCACACAGATATTTTCGAAAGTATGTAATTTCAGAATGTGCAATTAAAAAATTTTCGATTTTTTGAGCCCCAACTTTGTATATAACCCCTTAAGTCAAACTTGATAGTAGACCCCGAAACCTACGTTCCTTGTCTGATTCCTATAAGCAAATATTAAAACTTAATAATCATAATTTTTTATGCATAGAATATGAGATAACCTATATTAAGTTTAAATGAATTAAAAACTCCTAAGGGTTACTTTTCAAATCAACAAAAAATTAAATTACCCTTAATGGCATATCGGCTACCCCCTACTATGTAGTAATCTTGCATCTAAATTCATCCCTTTCAAATAGAAGTTCAAAGAAGGGGTGGTAACTTTATGGCCAAAATGATATGTTGTGTCAAATTGTGATAAGATAACAAGCTGGAAAATTGAAATGAGGGAAGCATCTGATTAGAGTTAATTTGGTTATCTGGTTTAACACTACCCTCAGAATTCCATTCGGTAATGTACTTTTTCAGCAATTGCATCCGGAGGGTAGCAAAGTGATACTTTTGTTATAGGGGGAGTGACGACAGTATGGTGGGAAAATCAAATTTTGTATTTAAGAGAAATGTTTGCTCCTGACAGGGTAAATATTTTAATTCAATTTTAATCTGATTCAGAAATGAAGATGTTAAATTAATTACGTTTTAAATAATATATTTTAAAAAACTAATGATTTAAATATGTTTGCGAAACGAAGAGAAACCAAAAGAACATGTATATATTCTTATTTTGGGTCGAAAATTAAGTGCAGCATGCCAACATGTCTATCATTCTCGATGGTAACGACAGTTTTGAAAAATAAACTGTTGTCGAGTCCGTCAGTCAATATAATCATTTCTCATTTCGCCATTAAACAAATTTGCAAATAATTTAACAATCAGAGATACTATAGTACTTATTATATAAGATTTGATCTTGATAACCCAGCAACGACTGGTGTAAGAGCCAGAGAGTTCGAGCCATTTTAGTCTGCAGTCCGTACTAGCAGAATAAGATAACTAACATGAAATCTAATATAAGATTAAAAGCTTTGTACCCTCGTCCTATTAAAAATTTACATTTCAAACTGGTCAAACACTGCAAATGGTCAGAAGTTTCGCCGAACAGATGGTGAATACATACAATTATTGGATTTTCTTGAAAGGTTCTAAGTTTTCCATCCTCTTTGAAATTTTTATGAAGAATTCATTTTAAGTTTTGTTCCGAACATTGTAAATAATATATAGCCACTTACAAAAGTTTCTTTAGTATTGTTTTGTTCCAATTTATTCATCAATTTTCATACATTATTTAACATTTGCTTAAGAAATACATTTCTCTCAGTAAAATCTTTCCTTTGCAGAAATTTTTCTTCTTCTGTTTCTTTAATATAGGGGAATGCGGTAATTTTTCACTTGATTTAATTTCATATCCTCCATAATTAACAAAGTATATGATATATATAAAAAATACTTTTTGAAAAAAAAGTTGAACTGAATTCACAAAAAGCGCTAAAAAGCATAAAATAATTTTTAATTTTATATCTATAACGACATTTTGAAGTCGGTGCAAATTAAACAAACCAAACATCCAAACAACAACAAGAAAAAGTATTTAACCGTCCTTCCTTATGTTGTAGTTGTTTTATTTGTTTAATTTGCACCGACTTCAAAATGATGTAATAGATATAAATTTAAAAAAAATTATTCTTTTTAGCGCTTTTTGTGAAGTCGGTTTAACTTTTTTTAAAATGTATTTTATTTTTTACTTTCTAGTGTCTTCATATATACGACTCGAAAAATGCTGCTCGTACGAACAAAGTAATTTCAAAAGTTGCAGAGGTAGTGCATTCTAAAAAAATTGAAACATACCGGCAAAATATTACGAAATTAGTCACTTCGGTCACCCTTTCATACCCTCACGTTAGAAAATTCTTAACATGGCCCATCGTAGAGTCATCGTAGTCACTCTAGGTACAAAATTGTTATCATTTATCAATCAGGAAACGTATTCTGTTCAACAGAATTAAAATCATCAAAATCGGTTGATAGGCACCGCCCATCCTCCAGCTCTCACCACAAGACACAAAGCAGTCCACGCGCTGCAAAGTTAGGCTACCCCTCCCCCAAAACCAACTCTACGTCAACATTCTTCCATATAGTAGCAATAGGGGATCATACTGTATACAATAAAAAAGAATATCCAAATAGGTGTACGAATTAAGGAATTGGGTAACGTCCCCTTCGCATACCACCCCACCTCATAAATTTTTTTCGTCGTACCAGTGGGGCAACATATTCCACACATCAAAAGATGAATCATCTAAATCGGTCCACACGTAACGAAGTTAGCCTACCCCTCCCCCAACACCCCACCATTGGACCAAGATCTTTTCATTATTAGCAATGGGGTATCATACTCTGTATAACCAAAAAGGAATTATCCAAATCGGTCTATGAATTACGAAGTTAGGTTTTACCTATTACCCCCACCCCACCCAACCGAAATTTTGTTTTAAATGGTACCAATCGGGGAACATTCTACCCAACAGAGAAAAGATCATCCAAATCGGTCTACGCGTTACGAATTTCGACTATCCCCCTCCTCCCCCTACCATCCTGGGACCAATTTTTTTATTATTAGTAATGGTCGATGATAATCTATACAACCAAGAAGGAATTATCCAAATCCGTCCACGAATTATGAAGTTAGGTTCGACCCTTGCCCCCTGCACCACCCCACCAAAAATTTTTTACATGGTACCAATCGAGGAATATTCTCTACCAAACAAAGAAAAAATCATCCAATCCGGTCCACGCTTTACAAAGTTAGACTTCCCCTCCCCCTGCCCACCCCATCATAGGACCAAATTTTTTTAATTGCTAGCAAAGGGTATCATACTCTATACAACTAAGAAAGAATTATCCAAATCGGTCCACTCATTACGAAGTAAGGTTTGACCCCACCCCCATCCCACCAAATATTTTTTTTTAACACGGTACTAGTCGAGGAACATACTCTACCCAACAAAAAAACAATCATCAAAATCGGTCCACGCGATACAAACTTATGGCAAACTTATACATTAAAAATAAAATAAAAACAAAATAAATTTTTTTTTTTTAAATACGTGTCGAACTTGTTTTGGGAAGTTGGTTAAAAAGTAGACTAAATTATGACAATCATTGTTGTGCTTTTCAACTCCTAGTCATTAAGGAAATACATACATAGATCTTGTTCTCAGTGTGGGATTTGCGGTCGTTGTAATGGGACACATCCATTACGTTTGTCTTCAAAATTTTGGAACTTTCAAAGTGCGCACTGGTGCTCAGTGTACTCGTGGTGCTTTTAAGGGAACAAACATTATATTAAAATAACTCGTTCTTATTGACCTTCCAAAGGGTTGGCCAATGGATAAAATATAAGTAGGGCAAACCGGGGCTATTTGATGCACTGGGTCATTTGACACAAGCGCTTTATTTGAAAATGAAAACTCATATTGTCGAAGCTGTTTTATCAGAAAGTGACGCGTGCCAAACACTACCTCCACATAAAATTTTAGGTTAGCTATCATAGTGAAAGCGTCTTTTCGGTGAAATTTGTGGTTTTGCGCATTTTGCGAAATAAATCGAGTGTAGTGAAAATTAAATTTTTGCAAATTTGTAGCTCTGATGTTTTTCTACAAAACTGCATTATTCAGTTTTCCTGTCTAATGCAACAATTTCCCAGGAAAAGTTGATGACGAATATTGAATCAAATAGCTCCGGTCTCCCCTATATATACATATATGTACATATTTTTCTGTCAACATTTTTGATACTAATTCTAAATCAGTTTTTCCTTTAGAAACCCATCTTAACCCAACTATCAAATCAATTTATTTTTAATATTTTTTGTAAGGTAATATATTCCGGCTCGGTCTCGGTTCCGGCTTACGTGTATACCTGATATAAACTATGTGCACTGGGGGTCACAAAGGATGACATAATGTGCGATTTATACACACTATGGGAACCTTCAAGTCGTTTCTGATGACCTGGATAGCCTGAATGACAAAATGGATGGGCTTATGCAGAAGTATGTTGCACTTAGTTTGATCTCACTCGAAGAGTCTCACGAGCTCCATTCTATGATCATTCGTTTGTCCAATGGTTTTGAGGAGTTTTGTTCGCTTTCCTGTGATGGTGCTGTACCCTCTCACCCAGATGTTGATTCTGCATCTGTCCTTCAGATTGTAGAGGACATTAAACGTAGCGTTGAGGTTCGTGGCGATTTGAGAACTTGGACCGCTGCTGTTTCTGTTAAATCTGCACTTATCGATACAATCGCCACTGATGGCAAATATCTGTTGCAGCCTTGTGCCTGAAAATGAGCCTGTTATTGCTGCTTCACCTGTCTCGAGGTCTTTGCCGGTCGTCGTTCCTTATGATTTTGATCCTACATCCACGGCACGGCTCGGTAGCTTCTGCCTACAACTAGTAGTAATTTGGGGTTGTGCCTCTGACGGCGGCGGTTTGATGCTTTCTTTGTTGCCTGCTCCTTATTGCTGCTCATTTTTCCTCCATTGCAATGCGGCTTCTGGATTAACTCAGTGCAGAGGATTTGGGAATGGCTCGGGTAAGCTCCCTGATCTGGTATTCTCAACTTATTGCTATTGTATTGATGCGAGAAGATGCTTTTCGCTTTTCGGGTTGTCATCCTGCGCTTTCTGACTTAGATTGGAAAACTGTTCTTGGGAAACGCGACGTCGATAAGTCCGTGTTTAATTTTTATGACAATTTAGCTGTTGGTTTTGCTCAATGTGTTCCCATTTCAAAATCTAAAAGTCAGCATACTTCCCAACCGAAGCTATGTTAAACACATCAAGAACTTAAAAAATAAGGCTTCGAAGAGGTTTTGTTCCTCTTGGAACGACGCTGACTACTTATCTTACTTCGATTTACGCAATTAATTTATATTTTGTCTAGAGTTCTCTTACACCGATTATTTGGATAGAATTAAGTCTACCTCCGAGGAAGTTCTGGAGATTCGTGTACTCGAAGTGACGGATATCCCTCTAGGTTGAACCAGGAAGATTGTGAGAGTGGCGACCCCCATCTCGAATTTGACTAATAGCTTCTCAAGCAGTCTAGATGGTATTCCAACCTCCTCTTTGAAAGAATGTAGCTCGTCCTTTGTTTCCGTTCTTTGTTATTTATTTAATTTATCTATTCGTTGTGGCATCTTTCCGAGACCGTGGAAGCATTCTGTGATTATTCCCCTATATGAGAAGGGCAATAAGTGCGACTATGAATTACAGACCTGTTGCTAATTGATGTTGCATTTCCAAATAGTTTGCGATGTTTTTCAGTTTCACTGTAAACTACTTCTTGGCTCGTTTCAGCACTGCGTTTCCTCCCTTGAAGCCGGTAAGCAAGTTGATTACATTTTTACTGACTTTAGTAAAGTTTTTGATAGAATCAATTTCCTTCCTTTTTTGTAAACTGGGTGTTTCCATATCTGTCCCATCAGCGTGTTTTGATGCATGCGGCGCTTTCAAATGATATACTTAACACCTCTGGAGTGCCACAGGGCAGCCATCTCGAACCATTGCATTTAATCATCAATGATGTACTGAAAATCCTTTATAACTCAAGATTTCTTTGCTATGCTGATGATGCCAAAATTTGTACAGTTGAATCTCGAAGTATTTTTGCTTCCCATTGTTTACAGGGTACAACGAATTTTTCAGAGCTGTGAGCGTCTCTGGATATCTCCATTGAGGCTCGCTCACTGCGGACTTACAGCTTTTTCGAAGTTCTTTATCATCTCACTGAGTACGGTATAACTGGAGGAACTCGAGGAATCGGATAAAAGATCAGCTTAGCTAAAGTTGCTTTATCTTTGTTTACTGACTGTTTCTTATATTGTTATTATAATTTGTAGTAATCAGGCATTTGTTGAATCTTTGTATACAAATAAATAAATAAAATAAACAAATATAAGGCTCAAGGAACTTCCCAGGTTCATTAGCATTTGTGGCTGGTACTAAATAAACCCTATACTAATATTCAGGTGCGGTCCCTCGGATTCGGTAACATAACGGAACTTTCTCAGGCTTTCCGATAGCTATCACCCTAACCTAACTTAATCTATTATGCAACAATATTGCAACTTCTTAATCGAAAATATAATAGCATTATTTATCCCACCCGCATTATAGGCTCAACGTTAATGCAAGTATGTCAAATATTTCAGAAATTATCCAATTAGCTATTTATCAGTATATTATAGCAATCACAATATTTTAAAAGTAATTCTTTCAGATGATTAGTAGCATTTGTTGTAGCTATTTAATTGTAACCAATTTTATCCTTCCGTGCGCAACATTTACTTTCGCTTCATAAAATCTTGAAATCATTACCCTCTGGGTTGGATCGTTTTGCAGAAAACTGTCTAATTGGTCTAAGAGAGAAAACAGTCTCTTTTCGCAAGGTGAACGTGATAAATAAATATTGTTTATATGTATCTTTAAAAATTTAAATTTCGTTGAAAAATCGTCAAAATTTTTTGAAATTGAAGTGAGCATTAATCAAAGCACTACATATATGAAAAGTCAAAACTAAACTTAAGGAACCCTCCTTCGAATGAAGGATTTTGTGAACTTGCGGCAATTTAAAATATTTGCGATAAGATTATAATTTCTTGTAAATAAATGTTTAAAGACATCGACTTGTCTTCTTCCTTGCAAAGTGTAAAATTTTAGCAAAGTGTTTTGGTATTCAGAATGTATGTTGAACGTAACAATTCGATCAGATTAGAAGTTGAAATCGGCTTCCAACTGCGATCCACAAGAACATTTTATGTAGATTCATGTTATGATTTCGCAAACAGATCTCTTCATGTTCAGTTATGCTCAGTGGGAACTCTAAGTGCATCGAACAAAATAGCTGCGTGCAAGTTCACAGAACACAACAAGATCCAGAGGTAACTACACGAGGAGCAATGTACCGAACAAGAGAGAATCCAAGCAGAAAGGTCTTAGGTCACTTGGTACTTGTTTCCCTTGTTCAGCGTCTTATCGAATCGAAAGGGAATTTCTACTTATCGATATGTCCGGTCTTGAAGAGACAACAGGTTTAGGTTCAATCTATCGTCGCCTCTGCTAATACTCCTGTATCTATAGCCAAATCTTAATGACATTCGGTTTCAGTATCAATCAGTGGTAAATGATATTCTGACAGGCGAGGTTTATGTTCTGAAATTTCACCAGCTAACCCCAAGATTACACGGTTAGTTTAACATGTTTCCATTACCTTAACGAACCTTTCTGGTTTTAGCTAGGAGCAAACGAAAAGATGAAATGCCTTTAACAACAGACCAGTTCAATTGTGTTGAGATATTCCTCTTTCACGGCTCATATCAATGGCGCCATCTAGACCTCTCCCAATGTGACATCGTCACGAAAAACAATAGAAGGCCCGTGTGATGATGTTGCTTATGCCAGATATAGCTGTATGGAGCCAATTTTTTGCTCACCTGAAAGAGTACTTTAAAAATAGGTAGGACTGTTTTATAATAAATTTTCCTCAACGATTTTGAAGTCAATAAATCAATGAAGCCAATCTAAATCTGCTCGATTACGTGCGCAAATTTATTGACCAATTACAATTCCCCGGGAATTTGAATATCGAAGAATGGAGAGATAAAATCCTACGCTTCAGGCGTCCCAGTTCGTAATTGAATTTTCACATAATAACCTTTAACCACATCGATCAGTGGAAATTTCCAAATCTTTCAATTAAGCAAACTTTAGCAGGGTGTGTTTGACTAGCGATAACACTGGGCCCCATCCCTTTCTCCAGAATCAAATCTCTTCGTCACCGTTCATACACCGAAGTCAGTAAATGAAGAGTGTTCACACGAAATTATTTCATCATCAGATGAAAAAGTTTCATTCTCGTAATAGGAATAAAATCTCCGAGGATGAAATTTGAATATCAGGACAAATAATCAGACTGTTGAGGGTGGTTTTATGCGAATGGAATCAACACCCAGCGGCCTCCCCCCGCAGCTGGGCTGCTGTTCCTCGGCGATTAGCAAATAAAAACACACCCCTGTTTCGTTCTGCGGCAAAAAAGTCTCCCCCTTAATTAAAAATCCTTTCAGCACACTTTTTCACTTTGTCTGCTGTCAGAATTTGGATGGTCCCCCGAACATAATTTTTACTGTCAGAGTGTCTGTCTAAGAGCGGGACTGGGGTATACGAAATTTCCTGCGAATCATCTGAATAACTTCATAATGTAATACCATCCGTCTGCAGCTTATACCTATATGCAGAATACAGTCGGGAGCTGATATTCAAACACATCCATTGGGGATAGAAGCGATACCTCCTTCAATCATTGTCAGTCTTCTGAGCTCCACAGGGGAAGGGTACCCTCTTTCTCACCTCTCGAGGATGGGTTTATTTCAATTTTAGAATTATCTCCTGAAGATATTTCTGCATAATGTTATGGTCCATATTTATGTTGCAAATAACATCCGGAGTTGAGTAGGCTGCTTGCTCAGATGTGCAGATGAAGCAGTTACCAAAAAGTTTGTGCAGGTTGGGGGAACATACAAAGGGATTTATTATGTTGCAAGAAAATAAGACATTTCCAACACAGCATCTGAAGTATATTTGCTTTTATGAAGAACACAGTCGTGCTGTGCTGAACACGGAATGACCAACAATAAACAAGTTGAGATGTTTTGTTTTAGGAACCCGAAAGGGATTTCATAAAACCGTGTTAAAAAGGAAAAATGAATCTTTAATTGCGCTCAAGTTAATTTACCTGTGATGTGTCTTTGAAGAAATATTTTATAAATACAAGAAAATTTCTAGTCCGATATTAGCTTAATTTCGATCAAACAGTTTTTATTTACATAATTTCGAACAATAATGGACAAAGTTTTGGGTTGTCAGAACATTGGCATGAAGTAATGCGAAAACTAGAAAGAGATGTTACTAAAAGGTATAGAAAATTATAAATCTGTTCTCTGTCTACTGCAGTAAAAATAAAGAATTTAATTCAAGTTCAAATTAATTATATTTATGTACATATCAATTAGTTGAATAAGATCTATATATTGTATTTGGAAATTTTTGTAAGAAAATAAATTTGATTATTTCATTATGTTCAAAATCATCTTATGAAGCTTTTTAACCACATACATTTTTTTATAATCTTTACTTCATTCCTGACAAGATGGAAATTGTTGTTTAAGTTTTAGTTTATGTTATCATTACGAACATATTATGTTTATTGATGTTTCATTTTTAAAATATCCCATTTTTATTGAAACGGCTAAGGTGGGGTAAGTGATAATGTGTTGGTTTCCGATCATGAGGGTCTCAGATGCGAACCCCACCGACAGAGTCAAATAGTTGTCTTCTGTTGACAGAAGATTTTACAAATACATGAAAACAAATAATGAAATTTAGTTTTTGAATCTTATTCTTCTTACAGTTTTTTGGCAGTCGTCGGAGTAAATGATAACGTGTCGGCCTACCAATTCGGAGGTTCCAGGTTCGAATCCCGCCGACGGCGTAGGTCCACAGGCAATCGTTGTCCCGAATCGAGGGGTTACGGGAACTTCAGAGCGAATTAGCAAAGTCTTTTGCTAGCGTTCATAGCCATTGCGATAGCGCATTGATAATGGAGATGTTTATAATAGCTCATTGGACAAAGCCGAACTGTTTGCTGCTAACTTTGCTGCTAATTACTACTTGCTATACCGCATTGTCCGCATTAGACAAAGTTCTAAGAAGCGGAACAACACGAATCGAAATCATGTGTCTTTCCATCGTTTAAGAAGCTCGAAACATTCAAGCGAGGCGTACAGAGTCACTTTCTTCACTTAACCTCCTCACAAATTTCCCTAACCCTTAATCCCTTTTTAGTCTAAGCTGCGCATTAGCACCATAGGGCATCCTCTGCGTTTTGTCATTATCATATAAAAAGAGAGGTGTATAATTTGAAAAACAACAAAGTAGTAGAAAAAGACACTGGGTTGACCCGAATCAGGCACCACAGCCGGACCTAAAAGCGAATATTGTCAAGTTTGCAGGCTTTACATTTCCGCTAATTTCGTGTTGAGTGGTATTTATCTATTTTAATATATTTATAGTATATACAGGGTGTTTCAGATCTGACGTGCCAAAATGAGATCTCAACTAGACAAAAAAAAATTGTATAGTCTCAACCGCTTGGCAGTTATATGGTGATTCATAAATTTCAGTTTTTCATGGTATGCACATTACTTTTTTATTTTTATATCTTGATGTACCCAACACAGCCACATCAAACAAAAGCGAAAAATCAACAATCTTTCCAACTTTCCAAAAAGGTGCAACATGGCAAGGTAGACACAGGATTAGAAAAACCGCATCCTTATTTTATTGCACTTTAGGTAGGAAATTTTTTAAACAAACAAAATTTTTAAAATAAGGGGTCGCAAATGTTTGTTTTGGGTTAACAGGTAATTAATTTTAATTATTGCTGCAAAAAGATAAAACAATATTTAGTGTAATTTTGCTATATTAGCGATATTAGCTTGTGTTAGCTAGAATTCACAGCCTTGTACCCTGGC
This sequence comes from Leptarthrus brevirostris, assembly GCA_964036015.1. Lineage (NCBI taxonomy): Eukaryota > Metazoa > Arthropoda > Insecta > Diptera > Asilidae > Leptarthrus > Leptarthrus brevirostris. Next base: position 83,707,605 of record OZ038373.1, on the reverse strand, counting down.
GTTCTGTTACTCGTACGTGATGAAAATTTTGCTATAAAAAAGGGTCAGTCAGCAAGAATACCTATGATAGTTGAAAAACAAATCAATAAGTACGGCTGTTTTTAGCAAAAATTATTAAGAAATGATAAAATTTAATTTTGAGGAATACGCGGATATTATTTACATTTATGGTGTAGTAGACGGAAAAGAGAGAGCGGCTGTACTGGAATATAAAAGGAGATTTCCTTACCGGCGAGGACCGCAAAGAGGAGTATTTACACGGACTTTCCAAAGGTTAAGAGAAACAGGAAGTGTAACTTCACACAACATGGAGACACGACCCGAAACTTCACGAACTTCTGCCGACGTCGAGCACCAAATAATCACCATCGTGTGGCAGGACCCTGAGACGAGCACGAAACGAGTCGCAAGGCAATTAGGAGTATCGTCATCTAAGGTTTGGAGGGTTATTCATCGAGGGGGATTAAGTCTATATCACCATCACTCAACCCAAGGACTACTGGATGGAGATTCCGAGAGGACACTGAAATTTAGCACTTGGCTTCTGGAACACGACATTGAGGACAGAGCGTTTCTGAACCGAATGCTGTGGATAGATGAAGTTTTCTGATCGACAGACCTTAATTCACTTCTTTTTACTATGCTATGCTGTTCATTCTAGACGCATTGAGTTGGTGCAGCGGAACACTCAGGCTTCCTCCTTATGCGGATCGCCTCCAGTTGCTTAATATGCACTCGTTGGAGGATCGACGTAGAGTTGCTGACCTAGTCTTTATTCACCAGCTTTTGAACTTGATCATAGATTCTCGCACTCTCGTGAGTTTGGTTACTTATAGGCATTGCCCGTATAGCTTAAGCAGATTGCCTTTACTACATGTTGTCCATTCTCGGTCTAACTATGGTATGCATGAGCCTATAAATCGCATGTGTAGAGCCATGAATATGTGTCCTATTTTTGACCTCGCTCTTACTAAGGATTTGCTTAAACGTTCTCTGTTGTCTGTGCACACACATTTTTTTCTTTTTGCATGTTGGTGTGGGAGCCTCATTCACCTCAATATATGGTATATCCTGGTGAAAAGTTCAATTGATTCCAGGCTTCTGCCTGTGAAGTGCGCCTTCTGAGTTAGAAGGGTTAATTCTAAAGGTTATATCACCTTCATAAATGGTCGAACACTAACCCACACAGGGCAAAAGTGACCTCATTCCAGCAGAGATTCAGTGTCAAAGTTTGGGCTGGTATCATCGGCAACCATTTGGTAAGACCATTCATTTTGCCGCAAGTGCTTAGTACTGAAATTTATGCAGACTTTTTGGACAATATACTGCCGGATCTAGATAATAGAGGAGAACCCTATGGATAATCTTAAGGGAATGTTTCACCAACACGATGGAGTACCAGCGAATACGGCTAACATTGTGAAGGTAATACTAAGTGAACAATTTCCTAACCGCTGGGTTGGACGAGGGGCACCGATTCCTTGGCCTACTGGATCTCCAGACCTTACCTCATTGGACTTTTTCTTATGGGGAACAATGTAGGATGAAGTTTATGCAAGCCCTGTTAAAATTAGGGAGGATTTAGATTGCAGAATGGGGAATGCGGCCCTCTGCACCTAACCCTAAACTAAATGCTAAAAAACCAAACCCCACTAACTACCACAAACGACCTTCTCCCATACCAAAATTTAGTATTCATACAAACCTTAGAACTAGTAATAACATAATCTCTCCTCACTCTTCCGCACCTTTCACCTTTAACCTTAAAGCTAGTGGTCCAAACTCCAATTGGCAGCTCAAAATGGGAGTATTTCTAAACTTTAATCTAAGTGCTCTAGTCAAATATCCTAACTTTATATTTTCTCACACCCCTAACCCGCCTCCCCCTGTTCCATTTACACAGAAATCCTCAAACACGTCCATTCCAGCCGACAACCCAACCACTACTGTTTTGACTTCTGTACATCCAGCGCACCCACCTAACCATGCACTCTCAATTTCATCCGTGTACCAACCTAACCAAAAGCCAACTTCTTCCTACCACTCCACCACATCTAATTCGATTTCCGTCTGTCCCACCCCTCCTCTATATATATGCCAAACCTTGCATCCGCTACCTTCTCCACATGCCCACCTAATTGCACGCCGTCTTCCTCCTTCACTGTCGCCCCGCCTCAAACAACTTCTACCACCGTTAACCCGCCCATTCCGCTAACCAAAACTCCTTCATCCGAACATCATTTATATATCGATCCCCTAGTACCACCTACAGTTAAATTGACTTTGCGTTCTGCTGATTCCAGGGATGGACGATACCTCTTGTCGCTTTTATGACAACGTACGTCTATTTCTAGCCTATTTGCACGACAAACCGAACTCAGTCTGTGGTGACGGTAAAACCAGCACCAACGTCATGTTAAGTATACAACAAGAAGGCCTGCCTACAGGCCTAATAGTCTTACTCCAACTTTTCATTAAGTACCATGAATCATTCAATATACTTTCCCATAAGGTTTCAGAAGATCTATCCACCTACGCTGCGTTCGTTAGTTCTCGTCGTATTCCGCATCTTCAATAAAGTCGTAACGACTCCTTAAACAACTTTCGTTCCTAACCTCTCTGCTTTCCCTATTTCGGACTTCCCCTCTATTGCACCCGCGGTTTCCGATCAATTACCCCTCCCCAACAGCTTTTCAGTCTATTACCAGAACATAAGAGGACTTCGCACAAAAATTTCCAATATTTTCCTTAACTACCACAAATTTCCGCACGATATCTTTGCCTTAACTGAAACCAACCTAAGAGCAGGAATTCTCGACAACGAAATATTCCCTCCAAACTACGCCATTTTCCATGTTGGCGGTTGTACAGGCACCAATGATGCACCAGGTCGCGGGGTTCTCATAGCTACTCATAAGCGTTATGATGCCACCCTGCTAAAGATCTTCGACTCTACAATATCAGAATTTGTATGTATCAAAATATCACTAAATAAGTGTCTTCTGTACATCCTCTGCTGTTACATTCGCCTTTCTCAACCTCTAGACGTCTACGAGCCCATAATTGAAGCGATCGACACCCTGCTTGAGAACGCTAACGCCTCCGATGAATTTATCTTATTGGGTGACTTTAACCTCCCTAGTATTCAATGGTCATTGTCCGAGGATTGTTCTCATTTTGTCCCCCTTAACGCATCCTCGGCCAAAGAACCGATCAGCTCTCCGTTTCAGGTCTCTTTCAAGTAAGCGGAGTCAGGAACTTTCTGGACTACAGACAATTAGACTCAATCTTTTCTTCAGACCCAGTTAACTCGGCTGTCGCGGAAAGCAACCATCTCCTCTCCTCCCTCGATCGTCACCATCCTCCATTGTTCCTCGTTTTCTCCTACAAGCACCTTCACGCCATTTCAAGCTCCGAGTCTTCTTTATCCTTCAATTTTCGTAAAGGCGACCTTGACAAATTAAATCACTTGCTCCTCAACTCTAATATTGGCACTATCCCTCAACATCTTCCAATTGACGTTGCTTTAGAGGCGTTCTATTCGGAAATACACGCCTGTCTTACACAATCTATCCCTCTTCTTCCTCGTAAAAACTACTCCTCATCCCCCGTATGGTACGACAAAGAATTATGCTCTCTCCGCAATAGGAGAAATAAACGTTGGCAAACTTTTTTTCTAACCCAGACGTCTGACTATTCTTCCTACCTATCTGCTTATACTTCTTTTTCCGAAAATTGTGATACCCTCTACTATGAGTGCCTCCAACGGATGGAAACTAGCCTCATATCCGACCCCAAGCGTTTTTATAACCATATTAATTCCAAGAAGAAATCCAATGGTTACACCTCCACCCTAAAGCTCGAGAATACCTTTTCGTCTGATCCAAAGGTCATCGCCAACCTCTTTGCACACTTCTTCAGTAAATATTTCAGCGACAGTTCTCTATAACCCGACCTCAACTATTTTGCATTTATGGACAAATGCACTCAAACGTAGTTTACATCTTTTGACACTGATCCTGAACTAATCGCAGCCAGTATTAATGAGCTTGAGGATGACTTTCACCCAGGTCCAGATGGCATTCCGGCTATCGTTCTGAAAAAGTGTGCCATGCATCTAGTTCAACCCCTTACTTTGCTTTTTTGTCTCTCGGTGACTCAAGGGGTTTTCCCTCAATTATGGAAAAATTCGTATATTATTCCCATCTTCAAAAAAGGCCGCAAGAACGATGTGTCCAACTACAGACCCATTGCTAATTTATCATATCCATACCTAAGCTATTCGAAAAATTGGTCTATGATTCCATGTTCTTCCACTGTAAGTCTATCGTCTCACTCTCCCAGCATGGCTTCCTCAAAGTTAGATCTACAACCACCAACCTTACTGACTTTGTCTCTAAAACACTATTTGCCCTGGAAACCGGTAAAGATGTTGATGTTATCGCCACCGATTTTAGTAAAGCCTTCGACAAGATCTCCCATAACGTTATCTTGTTCAAACTTGATCGCCTAGACTTTCCCCCTCGATTCATCTCCTGGATTCGATCCTACCTCAACAACCGTCAGTACAATGTTCTTTTCAGCTCATCCACAAACAACTTACATTAATAGAATTGAAACTGTCCAGCGTAAGTAGACAGATTCAACCTTCCACCTTATGAAAACCGTCTGAAACTGATCGACTTACAACCCCTAAGTAAACGTCGTGATCTTTCCGACATTTTCTTCTTTTATCAGTTATTAGCTGGTCCCATAGACTGCCCTTCAATCCTGCAATCTTTACCCATCTTTACCCATACTATCCCCGTAACCTTAGGTCCACTCCCCTTTTCCGACGCGACCGCCATCGCACACACTACGATTAAAGCGAGACAATTACCAGGATGCTACGAAAAGTCAACGACCTTTCCTCCTTTGACTTCCATCTGAGTAAATCATCCCGTAATTTTTTTTTTTAGAATTAATCCTTCTTACTCAGAAGGCGCACTTCATAGGCAGAAGCCTAGAATCATTTGACCTATTCGCCAACATATAACAATATATTAAGGCGAATGAGGCTCCCACACAAACATGAAAAAAAACATTAGTAGCAAACACACTAAAAAACGCCCACACACAACAATCAGAGGTGCATAGACAGCAGAGATAGTTAAAGCAAATCCTTGGTGAGAGTCAGCTCAAAAAGCGGACACATATTCACGACTCTACACATGCGGTTTAAAACAATAATAGTGTTTCCATTCAAATACCAAAGAATCAAAATGCAGAACAAACAAAAACGAGAAATTAAAACAAAAACCAGTGCGAGCAAAATACTGAATTACAAAGCCTGATATCTTGATCCCGCCCATCCTGATCTTGATCGCCTTCCTTAATTCTTCTTCCTTCCGTCTTCTGCTTGAATGTACTATATTTATAGCTCATATTGTAGCTTATACTATTTATTTATTTATTATTACTTTTTTTTTATAAGATGTGGTCAAATTCGAGGGGACAACCCTTTGATGCGTTAGCATGGTTTTGGCCGGAAGGGAATTAAGATAGAGGATTAGTATTATGTTTTAGCTCGTATTTTTGTATTTTTTATGTTATAGCTTGTATTAAGCTTAAATAAAAAATAAATCTCAGCTAAATATATACGACACCTATCCTCTCATTTATAAACCTATTGAGATACAATTTAATATACCGACTTTAATTGATAACCCACAAACAGATTTAATAATATTTTTGAAAAACTAATTTTTTTGGTTTTTAACGCCCTAATAAACAAATTTCCATTCATAATTTCTGTAACGTATAGTTTTGTATTGTATGGGGTATGTTACGCAGAGTTATTAAAAGATGTGTAAGCTCTTAATCATTAATTTGGTACTCAGTTAAACTATAACTAAATCAAAAATTTTTTTTTGTATTGAGTTGCATTGAATTGTTAGAGAACTGCACCAACAGCAGTAGCAGAAGCGTCCGCGGTTAAATTAAATTTAGAATTTTCGAGCGGGTGGACTAATAATGTTGATTCTGATTAATAATGTTGCTTTCTTTTTTAGAAGTTGGGCGAAATGACTATAAATTGGGTTTAATAGATTGGCAAGATTTGGGATAAATATATGGTAATAATTAACCATGCCAATAAACTGTTGTATTTGCTTTATAGAATTTTGAGAACGGAAATTTTTAATAATTTGGACTCGGTCTTTTGAAGTTAATATTCCATCTTTTGTAATTTTGTGGCTGAGGAAATTCAAAGTTCCAGCTCCGAAAATGCATTTGGTTTAACTTTTCTTTATGTCCGGTTTCGGATTTGTTGGCAACTAAAATATCGTCAATGTAGACGGATACAAAATCGGAATTTTTAATAATTTGGTTGAGAAATCCTTGAAATGTTTGTGTGACCAAAGGGCATCCTAGTGAATTCAAATAATCCAAATGTAAAAGCTGTAAAAGCTGCTTTGTGTATATCAATTATCCTTCGCCATTGGAATTTGATGATAAGGTCTTACCAAATCTATTTTTTAAAAGTTGGTGCAATCGTGTAAGTTCACTGAAAAATTTTGTATATGAGGTAAAGAGTACCCATCAGGAACTCTGATTGCATTGAGGCGACGATAATCTCTACATGGTCACCAATCTGTAGAATTTTCCTTAAGAACTAAATGTAGTGGAGAAGCTACTGAAGAAGATGATGATGTACAATTTTATTTACTAGATTTAAATAAAAAACGTACTATAGCTTATTATTTGTTGATTATTGTTGATGTAGCGTTGATTGTTGCAACTTTAGATAGATGATTAATGATGCTTGATTGATAATTGAATAGTTTGTGCCTTACCTTGGGTAAGGGAACGCAACTAATCCAATTGCGAAGTTAAATGAAAAATGTTTTGAAGATACCTTTTCTTGGGTAGGGGGCATCTTATTATAACGTGACACTCTATTTTAAAAATGTTAGTGTACATTTCGAAATGAAAGTTTTTTTTTATTTATTTTTTCTTGACTCTATATCGTCAGTCTCGGTTGTTGGGGCACTAATTTAATTGACGGAGCGGCGATTGTCTGATGACGTACGTCTATGGCTCCAATGTAATGATTCATAGTACGCGGTCACCAATGTAACGTTTAGTTTTGTATTGTATGGGGCCTTGAACGACTCTCGCCAATAACTTTCTTCAAGGTAGGTAGAGTTAGGTAGTAGACTAGAATAGTCCTCAGTCCTTTACGTTATTTTCGTATCTATAGAAAATTGGATAGATAAATTATAATACAAATTCTATTAACAACGACTTCAGTTTATTTATATTTTGATTTTATTTTTAGGTCTTTACACCTTGAGTGGTAAATACTTATGAAAATTTTATGCATCAAAAATATTACAATTTTTTATTTTCAATGCAAAGTAATAGTGTTATACATTTTATTTTTTATTGTGTACAGTACTTTGGTGGCTGTGAGGAAATGATAATTTTAGTTAAAGTGTTTGTATTGCACATGAATAAATTTTATCAAAGTGTGCAATTTGACCGAAATATTTTTGACAGTATAGGTTAAGTGGATTCTAGAATAATTTTATTTTAGTACTTAATAAATTAATAAATAATAAATAAATTCACTTTTTAGTTTAAATAATAATAAATCTTAAAATATGAAGCGACTGCTACAATTTCCGCACAAATTTCTTGGTGAAAAATGTTTCAGATTATTGTCACACGACCAAAAATATTCTGCGGAAATTAGTTGCTACACTATATGAGTTAATTGCACGTGTACGCAAATTTATTCCGCTTGCGTTTGAACCAAACTTCGTTAAAATTAATGTCAATACACAACTTGCTAGCACGTCTACAAATTTCAATAAAATGAGAATTTATTCAACAATAATTACAACTAAGAGACTCCCCAACGCAACGATATCCGAAATATTTTGACAGTCAATTCTGGCTATTGCCTCTTCGGAAGACGGGCAGAACGTATAGGCATACTCACCAAGGACTTTTGCAGAACTGAACGATATTGCTAACATAGAATTGAAGACGTTTTTCAGATTTATTTACAGTTTTAGATGTTTAAAAAAAAAACCAAAATTAATATGCAGGTGCAGTCTTACGGATGTGGTAACACCACGTACTATTCTTAAGTCTATGTGAGGCAGAGCGCCTGTTAATCCGATATCCACCACTCTAACCTAACCTAAGGATCTTACTTTTTCACATTACTTATCATTGGACAACTCGGTGTGAAGAAACTTAACCACAATAACTAGAGCAATATGACCCTCCTACAGCAGGTGAAAAAGATACGAACTTGTTCACACGCATAAAAAAACATCTAATTCATCGCAGTATTAATCACGTGTAAAACCCGTCGCAGTCTAAGTCTAAGCTTAGCAAGGCTTCTACTCATCCTTACTTACATATATCACGTAGCTAAATTCTTTAGACTTTAGGCACTTAGTTCCAGATTTCTTTTACTTATTTTTACCTCATTAAATCACGGCAGGATCGAATCACTCTTGACTTATAACTTTTGACATTTGGCTCTCCTTTTGTTTGCCGTAACCCCTTGTGGGGCATGTGGCGGGAGATTACCTTTACCCGATTCGAGACGATTACAGGGGGACCTACAGTATAAGTTAGGTTCCAAACCATCGACATTACTCTGCCACCCTAAATTTCTCTTTTCGTATTATAATCTGTTGTCAACAAAAAACAACCAATAAACAAGATGGGAGGACGACAGGCTATCACTTACTCAACTGACGACAGGAAGCTAAACCATGCGAAATTCAACCTTGGGAACTGTCAAAACCCGTGCCAAACTGCTGTACGTCACAGTTCAACAGGGAAACTGCTACTAGAATCATTCATAGTTAGTTGAAAAAGAAAGACTACACAAATAATAGACATTATCTCACAAACTTAAACCCTGCTTTTGAAAAAGTCATATTAAACAAGTATTGCTAATAAATTAGTTATATATAAATTTCGAACATTTTGTTTCTGTTTGCTCTTGTTTTTTAACGGCGAATTTTACTAGCACTACAGATAATATGTTGTTAGTTTATTAGGGGTGTTAAATTGGCAAACATTCGAGTAAACACACGCCAGGACAACAAACGCGGTTCAAGTATGAATGCTGTTCATGCGCCGAGGGTTCCGTACCTACACAATCTGAAATATTAGTAGAAGCCTATACCGGTTAGGGCCCAAATCACATGGGTTTTCTTATGGAGATCTCAAAACTCCCTTTTCCGGCGTCTAGAATTTTGTGGTGACATCATCGGAGGCGCGATGATGAAATCAAGTATATCTGGCAACACATTTTGGAGCCTTGGTATCTCCAACTTGATGTATTTGATGAGTGATATTGTGGTGTGTCGTGTACATAATAAAAACTAACTAACAAACTAAGTTTGTCAGTCAGTTAGTGAATTAGACATCAGTATGAAAATACACTTCGAATCTTTATATTGAATTGCGTTAGAAAATTGAATTTTTTATATTTGGTATTCATTTAAACGAGATACCTCTATTCGTTCCCAAGAAAAATTATCTTCATGAACAGATAGACGGACAACCAAGTGATAATATTTGTTTTCAGTCTGATCTACGGAATTTTGAAACATTGAAACAACACAGATCAAACCTAACCTAACCCTCAAAGTCTACCATGGCCAACAAACATCGCACAACAGTTCGACGAAGCAAAGCAAGAGCCAGAAAAGAACTAGGCACCCTTGCATATGCCATAACTTAACACAGTACAATATAGTAGGTAGATAACATGGTAACAAAAGAAAACAACTGTACACAGGTTAATTACACTACTTAAACTTTCACATAGAAATCGTTACGTCACTTGGGTTTTTACATTACGAAAACAATAGAATAATGACAGAAATAGCAGCAAACAAAGGTATAAATTTAAAATTAAGTACAACGACAGGGATGTAACTTCAAATTGAAGTAATTGCGTAAATTTTTCCTTTTCAAGAAAGTCGTAAACATTTTTAGAAAACCTTCGACTCCCTTTGAGTAGTTCTTTCAGTAAAACTGATCTTATATTTCTCAAAAATATTCCATTCAAAGAAAATGTCTTCATTCATCTTAACCCATTATGGAAAATATATTATATGTACGTGCACGTTTCTAGGTGCAACCGAGTTTTATCTCCATCGTCTAGTTTACACTGGTACCTATAGCGTTCTCTGTGGTTAACAATGCAGAACCTCCGAGATGGGAGCAGCGTGTTGTGCTTCTTCTGTTGACTACCTACCAATTCCGCAAGAAAATTTATAGGATGCTGTTCCCGTAGGCAGAAGTACGATTGTTTCTAGTTTTAGAATTAGAAACTGAATGACCACTGGCCACAGATCACGGAGATAAATTACCAGCTTGAGGCTGTTTATATTTCGTGTCCGGTAGTTTAGCGCGTTTTGTTTTCTCTGCATTTTAGCACTCTGTTCCTACAAGGGAAGTTACCAATTGCTCTCGCACCGCCAACACAAAATTGTTTCTTGCGCCATGACTGATTGCTTGCAGCTTGCAGCAGAAGTGCAGTTCAATTTAACACTTTTCGACTTTTCATCGAGATTTATAGCGAGTTCAGCGAACATATCGATTCGGCGAGTAGATTTAAATAAATCGTCCACAAATCTTGTAAAACATATTTTTAAAGTAAAAACTCTTGTTAAGGCCAAGCCTTTTCGCTTCCTCCGCCATAATGGATTGACTGCAATACCAGTTCGTTTTTCGGTTGTTCGACAACAAGGCAAGGACACGGTGCGTCACATCATTAATAAACTTTCGTGACAACAAGGAACATCACTGAATCATAAATTATGCCCCAGGAGCTTCAAAGCCACCCGTAACTAAGGAGGAGTTTAATTTTTGTTTGTTTCCATTCGAATCGACTCTTGAATTAGTAGCAACACGCGCTAATTCGTTCCGCAGTTATCCTAGCCGAAATGGAAGATGATTCCTAAGAAATGTTTTTGACTTGTTACTGATCCTTGCGCACGTCTGTTTGTTGAGCGGAACAATAGCTAGCGGACACGTGCCCCCTTAAGCACATGTTACAACCTCCAGTAGCTGCAAGCGATGTTTCGTAATTTATTGTATCCTGCTTGATCCCCTTTTCGATGCTCCCAAAAGAGAAACTAACAATGGACATAAGCTTGATTCGTCAGGGGTAGTTTATCCAATGGTGTGAATGTTGCGGGCACAAAGGGAAGGTCACCCGCTGAGGGTTCTTTTCTTCTGTGGTTCCTAGTTATGTTCGAAAACGAATGCTTTGATTATTCGTGGCAATAATCTCACTTTAGCTTTGTTTTGTGCTTAACGAATAGTTAAGAGAAAATTATACACCGGTATATACCATACTTTGATATAACTTGCAAATTAAATGTGTATATTTCGAATTAATCACATCGAAGATATTTCACGCAGCCGTTTGTATTATATTTACTGCTTTTCGGATTAGGCTTGATGTCTTGTTCCACAACTAAAGCAGCATTCTCTGCATTGGTAATTAGGCCTTTTTTTAAGATTGCATCCAAACAAATACTCAGTTTCAGTAACAGTTCCCTTGGGCAACTCGGACCATTAGGCTGGACTTTATAAATAACTCAGAGAGCTATTCTGGTATGATTACTTCCCTATGACAGACGTTAACCAAAGCACCTAATATATTTTGAACATCCTATGGTTTGACATATAAATGGTTTGATATACAAAGTGTGCCCTTCGGAGGTATTGAGACGGGGAATATTTGCAAGTCAGTAATTAGTCGGGCAAAGTTTAACTTCCACTTCCACAATTAGACAGAAATTATTTTCTACTCAAAAGGGAAGAAAGGGCATCTAGTATCTAGTAAAAACCGTAAAGAAGAATTTTATCTGTTCGTCAACACCACCGCTCATTTATAATGCGAATGGTTTTACTGGCTCATTGGAGAAAGTCAACCTATTTGAGATTGTTGAGTTGAGATTGCTCCCTGCCATACAAATTGTTGTTTATATAGGTGAGATCTATCACTACCCCCACTTATTTTGGCACAAGTTATGTGGAACACCCTATATATTTTTATTAAGTCGAATTTTTTTTTTTTTTGAATTAAAGTACTGTCTTACGGGCTGGCATTTTAGGGTACTAATTCTTGACCGGTAAACGATTACACAGGTCTACAAAAAGCGGGGTGATGATTGCTGCTGGGCAGCTGTGGGTCAGTTCCGAAGTATTTTCCTGCTTAGAATCCGAATCCAAGGTCAGAATTGGGCCACCACGTCAGGATTTTAAGATATTTGAGGTTATGTACTAAAAAAATGGGTTTTTTTGACTATTTTTGAGGTTATGTACAGGATCCACAAAATTTTTTGGCCGTTTTTTGTAGTTGTATATCTATTTATATGAAATATGAACTTCATAATTGAAAATGGTCGTAACTTTGCAAGAAAAAATCGCAGGTGACCGCTCAATAGCTTATTTTAAAGGGTAAGAGTAAGTAGTATTAAATGATGCAACTAGAAAAAAATGATCAAACAAATTGTGTGGATCCTCTACATAACCTCAAAAGTAGCCAGAAAACCCATTTTTTGAGAACATAACCTCAAATATCTCAAAATCCTGACATAATGGCCCAATGTTGACCTCAGGTTCGGATTCTGCGCAGCAATTTACTTCGGAAATAACCCCCAGCTGCCCAACAGCAGAAGCTTGTAGACGTCTGGAGTTATATTGTAGCATATCTTTACCTAGAAAAGGTAGTAAAAAACAAAGTATTTCGTATGAGAATAATTTAGACTTGTGATATTTAAGAATCTAGTCTATGATCGAGCGTTTTAGTATCTTATCTACTAAAATTTAACCACAATGGCATATGATACATACCAACGAACTTGCTTTATTATCGCAACGTTTAATAGTTATTAATGATAAAATGTTTCACTTCTAGTGAAAGAAGGCAAAATATAAAAAAACGAAACACCTATAGTTTTCAGTCCTGCAGGTTTTCAGTCCCATGGGATTTTGATTAATATTGTAGGATTTGTAAAAATCATTAGAAAAATGTTAAAACCCGACAGAAGTACCTTCAAACTACTTGTTATGACTTTTAAATAATAAAACAAATGTATTAAATATTTTCAACATGTTTATTTGTATAACACCTGCATGTATTTTTCGTGTACACATTTTCAAGCATGAACTTGAACGATCCGCTGAACTGCTTATAGTGTGGCATTCCTTCTGAAGGGAGCTCCAAGACACCTTTTTAACGGGTTGCAAGTAATTATTCAGACTACTTATTCTAACCCATTCCCTGTCTCTGAAATAAATTGCCGAACTTTAGTCCTTATCTTCTTCTCGGAAGTATTTTTTCAAATATATTTGATGGGAGAGTTTTTGAAAGTCTTCATCATCTGTCTCGAATTTTTGCTCAAATCTGTGTAGATGAGTAGCATTTTTCTGAGTGGCTGATCTAAATTTACAGACAGGCTGTTATTTTTATTGGTTTTGGAACCATCAGCACTACCATCATATCCTAATTCGAAAGGATCTCTTTGTTGGCTTGATTCGTGCTCCTCTGTTGTTTTGTATAACGTTTCAATAACAGCAATGTATATGCAGAGAGCGTAATACAACTGTTGGCCGCGAGGCATAAGGTTGCAAACCGTGAGCATTACAGTGCTCCGTTCGTCGTTATGTCGTTATGTCAAAAAAAAAGTCCAACGCGCAGATTTGAATGTTTGGATGCGTTAATATTTTGAGAAATTTGTATGTCGCGACTATAGCTGCTGCTGACTTGCCCCGTGCTGTATACGGTGGAGGGTCTGCGGATGGGGGATCTGGGTTTAAACACCCCCCCCCCCCATGAAAATCGTTATTTTGTTTTCTTAATGAATGTTCGGATAAAACTCATAGGTGATAGTATTTTATTCAAAATATTAAACGTATAAAGTTTTCACCAATATAAAAATTTAAACTTCTCACTTTCCCAGTTCAGTTTTATTTTTCCAAAAATTTGAGCAAAGATCGTTTTGGTAGCGTCCGTATACCCAATTGCATCCTATAGGTTTATAAATGAGAGGATGGGAAGGCTGTGACATAAAACTAGATAGACCGAAACTATAATCTTCCTCATTGCTAGGAAATCCGAAAACATAAAACCTCACCTTAAACTTCAAAAAAAGGATTTTCCATATGTTATGTACTGTCGAACTGCCTATCTAACATAGCCCTAACTTCGGAAATGAGGAGCGTATTTTGACCTTTGCGCTTTTATTTTGAGATTATGGGGTTATGCGGTTTAGGGGTTGAGGAGTTAGAGTTTAAGGGCTTAGGGTTTTTGGGGCTTTTGGTATGATGGAGCTATGGGATTTTCAATTCAAGTGGTAATAAGGGTTTTTGGTCTAAATTTTGAGGTTATGGAAAATCCTGATGTGATAGGGTTAAACGGACCTCGGATTCGGATTCAGCGACCTCGAAAACAAATAGTAAATAAGTCAGACCTCATTATTAATTTTTTGAATTTTTTTGTGGAGCTGTGTAATTGATGTATGAATCATTCACCCAACAATTGTATTGCACTGCAAATTATACGAACTGTTGTGTAAGTTTTCTCAACGACAGCTACTCTATACACTAATTAAAAAAGTGGTATATTAAAATCTTTTGTATTTACATAATTATTTTCTACTTTTTAGTCTTGTATGAGTAATTTTTCTATCGATTTTAAACATTTTGATGAGATTAGCGTGAGATAACTAGTAGTATTCTGTATGGACCCCTAACGAACAGAGAGACAAGAAGGCGAGTTAATATTACATTGTCATCAAGTTCTAAGCTATGTTTAAGGTTTCAGGTCTCTAACTCATAAGGAAGTTAGTTTAAAATCGATTGCAAAATTTGTATTGAACAGACGGACAGACAAGAAACCGAGTTAATAAAAACGTACATACAACGTAAAAAAAGAATGGATTAATCATGCTAAATACACCTCATCAATATCTAGAACTTCCTTTGCACTGAAAAAGAGCGACATAGTGTACCCTAGCATACGTATTAATAAAATTTACAAATTGTTATATATTTCGCCGTATTAAATATATTTCAAAATGATTTTCATATAAAAATTTTACGCATCAATACCTTTTATTTGAAGCCAAACTTGCCAGAAGATGGGAAAATAAGAAAGGTTTTGTAAATTTCCTATGTAAGTTCTCGGCAAAAAGTTAATGGCTTTCGATGATTTAAAGTTTTTAAAATATCAGAGGTTGGCAGCTTTGCTGTTCTATGATCCTGACTTCTATAGGGTTTAATCTGCACTCACCAGAAGACTGTTAATCGCCATATTGCCACAATTATAAATGTATTTTATTTTCTGTCTGTCTTTCTACCTACATATAATCTGATTTGTGCCAAACTCGACACTTTGTTGATATTACAATATTTTCTTCAGAAAGTTCACTTTCAACTTTTTGAAGAAAATGTTTAGGCCAACATTTAAAATATTCACAAATTTGTAGCGAATCGGAGTAAAACTTAAAATTCCATCAGAATTGTTCACCCCAGTTTGTATAGGGTAAGTCACAACCGTGGAAAGTGAAATTTTTTTTAACAAACTTAATCAAATAAATTTGTTAAAATTTGGTAATTTTGTTGTTGTATTTTTTTAACCACTTTAGTTATATCCGCCGCAAGTTTGAGCGGGGGACAGATATTTATGTTGCGAAGAGTTCGGTTGGGCATAATACTTCGACGTGTGCTGGTAAGAACATCGGCGCTGCAACTTTGAGACCTGATTCCTCATACTGTATTTAAAGCTATCGTGTCTCTTGAGGTTTGTCCTAATAAGGCCACTCTCCGAGAATTTATTCTAAGAAATGATTCTGACGTCAGACGTACTCCAAGAAACTCTTCCGCTAGATTACGTTTTAATACGCTAAAGTAACTGACCTTCGATCCAAGAAGACCGGTCTACTAATTCATGTTTCGACGTGCTTTGTTTGGCTGAAACCTGATTGCCGATGTTGACCGGAATACATAGTCTGTCTACAAGGAATGCCACTGTTGGTTAAGGAGTACTCTAACCTGTGTTCATCGTGATATCTCCTGCTCTGTTGTTAATCTCTCGGTCTCTAATGACCTGGCATTTTTATGTGTTATCCTGAATTCGCCGGACATGAATGTGTTTATTACAACAGCTTACATTTCTCCTTAAGCGTCCACGAATACTTACGATCTACACGCTTCTCACATTCACACTCTTTCTTGTGCTTGCGCCCACATGACGAACTATTGCTCTTCGGAGATATTAACTTGCCAACTATTAACTGGATATCTTCGGATGTAGGCGGATTGATCCCCTACCACTCGTAGGCATCTTTTGCTTCATCGACTTTCTTTATTCTTCCGCGCTGACACATTTTTCAGTGCTACAAATGACTGGTAGATTCATGGATTTGGTCTTTAGCACTTTTTAGAAGTTTGGTCAGTCACAGCTTGGGTTGTTTGGTTCCTGAGACGTCTCATCATCCTGCTCTATAGATTTCTCTTCACTTCGATCTAATTTCTGCAACATCTCCGATTCACAGTAATTACACGTTTAATTTTAACAGGGCTACATCAAATAATTATTTCTTAAATTGTAGTTGGTCTAATATTTTCGACGATGATTTATCCGCTTGTTATTTGCAATGTGTTTCCATCTCTAGAACAAATAATTCCTTTTATAGTCGGCCCTGACTAAATAGTTCACTTAAATATTTTAAAAACACAAAAAATAAAACTTCGAAGGGTTTCTGCTTGCCTTGGAGCAGGGCGGATTTTTATCACTATTCACATTTGTGTGATCAATTCATTTCAGACATTCACGACTCATACTGTGATCACACCAAAAGAATGAAGTGTCAACACTTGTGAATTTCGTAATATATTTTTTATTTTTACATGTGCGATGAATATGCGACGCTTTTTGCCTTATTAGTGCGGTCTGGCTATCGACTTACTACTTACTACTAACTACTGTGACTATTACAAAGTATGTTCTTTGGGTCTTTATAGAGTATGTTCTTGTAATCAGTAGGTACATACATATTTGTTTACCTACATATTTCGCTCTTCTATATTCAAATATTTCTAATTTATCTAATATTTTCTCTTCATTCTGGATGTGAATTAGCCTTAAGTTTTCACTATTCGTGTTATGCTGTTTATTTTTTAAATGTTTAGAAATAATAGAAAGCGGCTTATCGCTTTGTGCACCAACGACATGTTCATTAAATCTAGGTCTTAAAGCTCTCTTAGTTTTTCCAATATACACTGAAGAGCAATATGCACATTTGACTTCATACACTCCACTCTTTTTAATGTCTTCCACTCTCGACTTTAATTTATTATTGCATATTAAGTTTTTTTTATATAATTGGTATTAAGGGGAGGTTATCATGAAACCCTATCTGAAAATAAATCTTTTTTATTTCATTTTTATGGGTATAATATATTCACACCAAACCATTTGACTGAAATAAATTTTAGAAAATAGTTATTGCATAATAATTCGACCCACTTTTTTACGCAAAGAGTTTGCGCGATAACAAAATCTTTAAATGCGTTTCCTGAAAAACGATGTTTTTTATATCGGTCTCCACGATAACTCAAAACCTCCCCATTTTCTCATTTTTTCTTATATTTTGAAGTTCATTTAAAATATTGGAGGATACATTTAATTGCCGGTAATATTTGGTGTTTTTTTTATATAGCACTTTAAAGAGAGAAAAAAACGTAAAAAAATGGTACCGAAAAATTGCATGTCCGCCATTTTTTTGATCTTCAACTGTTTATTGATATTGTTAGTATAGCCTCAAATATTAAATCACCATATTGTCTAGTCTTTTGATGAGAACCACCCCTTAAAAAAGCCGGGTGTGATTTTCTTATTCTCCAGAATATTTTTAATCTTATGGTGTATGCCTTGTACCAACGCTAGTTCTTCCCACTATCGAAGTCCTGTCGCAGGGGATGTATCGAATAGATTACATCTTTCCTAGTTGCATTTCTTAACAAACTATACATATGTTTTTCGTGGTAATCGGTGTTTTTCGGAATTTGCATTATAGTTCTTAATTCAGTTTTAAAAGATTATTGCGTTAAAGGTACTGTCAACAATCACATGGATGGTTAGAAGAGAAGAGGAGTATAGCTTTTGATACGTGTCCTTGCGGTGAATTCTAAAGTCCAACTTATGGTTAATAATTGAAATTGTTAAGTCTAAGAAATTAATACTATTATTTCCATTATTATATTGTTTTTTAAAGTGCAACATGTTAACGAAGTCCTCCAGCAAAATCTCTAGTATATTTGGCTAAAATCATCTGGTTGAAAGACGAGATTTGCCATGATTTTCCTATAAGAGTTAATATTAACATACATCTGAAAATTGTATACACTGAGCTGGCATATCATCTACATCCAGTTGAACTCGACGTGACTTTATTGAAAAGCAATGACAAAGCAGCGACGCATTTGTTTATAAATCCATACAAATTTTGTCCGACCAAAATATTGAAATTTATGGGACTTATTCCGCAGTAACGGGACATATGAAAAGAAGTAGGATCACTATTGTCAATAATAATAGTATATTATAATATATATAAATATAATTTTCCGTAGCATCAAACATATCGAAAATTATAAGTACTATATAGCTGCGTTTAAGAGAAATATATAATTTTCGCAAAAGAGGTCTCCTTTTTTCATTTAAATTGATATTTTTGGTTCAATTAAAAAATTCATAGTTCAGAATACTAAAAAACAAGACCTTAACATGCAAAAAAAATCTTTTAATCGATACGATAAATTGTTCTCGAGTTACATTGGCAGCAAATTTATAAAATGCATTTTTGAGAAAAACGTGCAAAGATTTATTTTTTTTAGCTTGGTGACAGCTGTGCTTTCAGAAATAAAGGTAGGCAGCCTTTAATACTACGACTTCTTATTCCATAAATATAAAAGTCTCGAAGTATGTAAAAAACAGTTTTTTAAAATTATCACCCTGGAAATAGCACCTTAAAATCGGTTGAAAATTACCATATATAAAAACAAATGAATATTTCGATGGTATACAATTAATACCACTTTGGTTCTTTGGTACCGCTTTTGTTTGCGTAATTACGCGATAACGATAGTTCTCCTATCTTTTATCTGCGTTCCATTATCCAACGATTGACGTAATTGTCACCGCTATCTGACCAATAGATTTCAAGTAAACACTAAATGAATGGAAAAAGTGCAATTTTGAGTGGGATTTTTGCAAAATATTTATTTATTTATTGTATCGTCAGCATAACAGAGCATTTTCGAATGAGATACAATCAAATAAACATTGTTGATGTATGTGATGAAAAGCAAAGGTCTTAAATGGCCGTCCTGCGGCACTCCGGATAAGTTACTATCTTCCTCAGAGAGCGCAACACGAAATAAAACCCGTTGTATGTGATCAGACAAATAAGAACATAATCTCTGTCCGAAGATTGGAGGAAAGCCCAGAACTGAAAGCTTGTAAATAAGAGTAAGACTAATTCTATCGACGGCCTTACAGAAATCAATGAAAATGCAATCAACCTGCTTTTCGGCTTCAATGATATGAATAAAGAAGTTGGAAGTGGTAGTCTTACCCTTCATGAAATAATGCTGGAAAGAGTCCAAGAATGGTTTACAATGGAAATAAAGGATGTCACAAACCGTAACCCCAAATATATTGAATTCGTGTTTAGGAAAAACTATGATAGATAGAACGAAATTTCAATATCTCCTGCATTAAAATACAATTTTAAATGTTATATTAAGCAATTAAACAATAATTTAAAAAACCTGTGTATGCGCTATTTTTTCGTTAGGAATTGAAACTAATAAAGACTTGAATCGTTCATCTCTACATGCAAATAATTTCGAACAAATTATCCTTCGTGCAGCCGTTAATGAAACTGATGTCTCTTTATTTTTATATAATACAAATATATTTTAATCTACTTCTAGTACCCTTCTCAATCTTCTTTTACTCTCATACTTCAAATGTTAAAACATAAGTTTTACCTTTCTGTATATTTGACTAGTTTTCAAAGAATATGGGCGTTCAAATTTCTTATTTAAAGATAATAAACTAGACGACCTGAAGTGTTTGTTTGAAAATTTATGACTCCGCTTGTTTATTAGCGTCATCTGCGAAATGCCCAGCCCAATAACGAGCAAAGTATTTCAAGCCTGCCATTGCAAGTATAAACACACATTTTAATCTAATTAAGGAACTGATTATCTCGATGACTGGCATCTGTTTGATTATGTCACACCCGAGGTGGAAAATTGAGGTCTGAGAGACCAAAACACATAAAGTCGACGACAGAACACAAATGTTTGACTCAAAGTGTCTCAACATTCACTTACCTGGTGGTTTTGAGATTGGCATCAGTCAAATGACGCCAAACCAGAGACGGAGCATTATAGCATGCTAACTCTAGGAAACAGATAGGGAAGGTGTAGGTGACACTCAACCTATAAATATTTATTACTTCTTCGTTCATTAGCGGAGCTCTCAAGATCTATTTAGGCCAGAGAACTACGACAAGGCAGGCAATTTCTAAGATGCAGAGATCAAAGTCAGGGAGGCCAGAAGACAACAGAAAAAGGTAAAAAACTCGCCCGGTGTCAATTTTAAGCCCTCAATAGTTGGATGATGCCTGATGGCTGGTTGCCATTTCCATCCTCTGACGCCTGCCTGCATGTTACTCCAGATCCAAAGTTGTTAGCACTGAGAAGCAATGTTAAGGGTTTTTGCTCGTTTTCTGTCACTTTGTTCACTTAACTAGATATTAACACGAAATCTGATAAGGATATTTATCCTGTCGTTTGATTTGACTATTTTTATCCAGCCTGTCACAGCTCCGCTACGGGGGATTCTCTGGAAGGCGGGAGCTAGCTGTCTGCAACGTGGCACTTTGGCTTTAATTGATTATGATATCTTGGCTGAAAACCGAGAAGCAGATGGTACGCCTGAGGCTCGTTACAGAGCAATTTCCTTTAATAAATAAAATCGATATCGACTTAATTATTTGGGAAAATATCTTAATTATAATGCACGTAAAATTCCACAATTGGTGCTTAAGACATCTGTATAAAAGGCAGCAGTTTTACCTTAAACTTTGTCTTGTTCTACAAATATGATTAATGCACCTGAAAATACAGGTAAATGGAAAGTTGCTTTATTACAAAACTATGTATACCTACATACAGAAATTTACGGATTTGTTGTATCAAACTAATAATATTTTAGAAGACATTTGTTTCGTAAAGCAAAATGCGTATCTTTGAAAACATATATGTGAGACAAATAAAGAAAAGAAAAAGAAATTATTAAAAAAAAGACGAATGTAAAAATGTATCGCAGGCGGGGACAAACCAACAATCAAAATATGTTGCAATTTTTGTTTGTAACTTCTGCGATACCTTTCTGCATTCATTTCATGGCAGTTTATTGTTTTTTAAGTAGGTATCGAAAAAGAAAACATTACATTATGCATCCAACATTGCTCCAACAGAATTCTAGCCTCTAGAACTCGTTTTTCTATTTTTATTTATTTATCCTGTAATTTTTTTTAATAAATTACTTTTAATTTATTTTAATTAATTTACTTTTACTTCAAATATTTTAGTTGTTTTAATTAATAGACGATTTGTTCGTTTCGGTTTTTTTATATCCACAATAAACAGCTGTTTGTATTTGCTTCGAGGATGATATCAAAACTAGCCTACTGGTTTCATCAGAACATTTTATTTGTTTGATACCCATGACGGCTGACGGCGGTAATATTTATTTATTTAAAAAAATAAGTATGTGGGTATAGATAGCAGATAGTATAATTCAGACAAAGCAACGACATCTCATTTGTTAAAATCCTTTAAGCCGTTTTAGCTGCAGAATAGACTAATGGAAATACCTACATAGATAACACGGCTGATAAAATAGTTTAAAAAAAAATGAACCGGCTTCACAAAAAGCGCTTAAAGCACAAACGAATTTTGAATAATTTAAATTTTAATAATAAGTTGGGTGTTTTACATAGTATCTTCGATTGTAGTTGGGTAGTTGTTTTGTTTGTTTAATTTACACCGAATTCAAAGTGTCGTAATAGATATATAACTAAAAATTATTTTATACTTTTTAGGGGTTTTTTTGAAGTCAGTTAAACTTAATTTTTTTATTATTCACTTTTTAGTGTCTTCATATATATACGAATCGAAAAATGATGCTCGTACGAACCAAGTTGCAGAGGTAGTGCAATTTATAGAAATGAACAGAATTATCCAAAGCCGGCAACATATTACGAAATTAGTCACGGTCATAATCTTACCTTAGACACAAAGTTCTGGTAGTGCGCCATCGTACTTTATACAGTAAGGGAGAATCATCGTAGTCAGTATAGGTACGAAATTTTTATCATTTACTAATCAGGAAACGTATTCTGTACAATAGAATCAAAATCCGGTCTACGCCTTACGAAGTTAGGAGCCACCCCTGCCTCCAACTTTCACCTTAAGCACACATTGTGTTATAATAATACAAATACGTTACAAATTAGACTACCCCCCCAAACTCAAGATCAAGATTTTTGGTTAAAGTATCAATGCGGGATCATACGGTATATAACAAAATAGAATCATGCAAATAGGTCTATGCGTTAAGAAGTTGGGTAACGCCCCCTACTCACATCACCCCGCCCCCATAAATTTTAGTCTCTGATTTCTTTGACCCCTTGTGGGGCATAGGGCGTCTCCTACACCATATGGTCCAGTTTTGCGCCAACGCCTCCAGTGGTGGCCACGATTCGTTGATCAGGGTACTTTCCTCTCGACGGATATTTTGCATGCGATGCGCGGTCGTCCAATTCGGCGTCTTTTTTGGATTCTCTGGGGATTCCAATCTAGATTATAGATAAGATGATATTTGACAGATCACTTTCCATCTTAACCAGTCGTACAACAAAACAAATTTTACGTGCAGAGTTTTGTGCTTCTGGAGATGTTGTTATTGCGTCAGATCTCAGCAAGAGTATTAAATGCAACTCGTGTCTAATTGCGGTGAGCCTGTACATCAGCCTCAGCTCCGCCGTCTGCAGTAACTATGCTTCCGAGATAGCAAAATTTATTGCTCTATTTGCTGCTCTTTCAAATAAGTTTCATGTTGTCTCCTTTAGTCCAAGCTCGTAACTTTGGTTTTAGAAATATTGATCTTTAGCACTGCTCTACGACCTTTTCTGCTTAGGGCTTCGGTCTTTTGGGCTACATGACTGTTTTTTGTATAGGAGACATGCATCGTCGGTATAGTCCAGGTGCGTAAGGTGGTTTAAAAGTTTCCATCTAATCCCTCGCGATGGGTGGTCGTCTAGGGCGCTGTACAATACGTCATTAAAGCCGAGCAGGAAAGTCAAAATTTAAAGTATGTATCCTTGTCTCAAATCACTCAGCACTTGGAAGGGCTCCGACAGCTTTCCCTTGTGGAGGACGTGACATTCTGATACTAAGTATAGACTATATATAATCGCTATCGGCGCTGTCAAACAACTTCTTAAAATCGATGGACATTATATTTAAAGGGAACCTCCATTCGGCAGATTGCTTGATGATAATTCGCAATATGTTGATTTGATCGCTGCAGGAGAAACCCTCACGAAAGCCTGCCTGTTGCAGACTGCAGTTAAGAGACAGGATGCCGCGCCTCAGGTCGCCATCTTCACAATTATGCCTATTTTCCATTCAATGGGATAGGTTGCGGTTTTCCAACATTTCTGGACTACGGGGAGAAGAATATCAGCCGCAGCCGAGTTGCGCTTGTCATGTCTTATGCTTCTTTGGACGCCTTTCCGTTAAGATCGGTATGTAGTTCTTAGTTTAACTGCGATATCAGTAGCAGAATTGATGCAACTTTTAATCTGCTTCGGTTTCTGCATTTTGTATCATGTGGCGTCACTTATCTATGGTCGTCTTCCGCTCTTCAACCGTCCCACGTGTTCTGAACTATAGCTCACAAAACATTCCTTCCCCTTTCTCATTTTTGGTCAATGGAGTCGTCGTAACCATGCGGTGGTCTATGCGCTGCGGATGTTCGGTGTTTTAGTCTCTGCACATTGAGCCGTGGCATATTAAATGTTGTGTTACATAGGCGTTGTCCTGTCGTTCATAAGCGAAAGTTAGCTGCTACAATATAGTGATCGCTGCAAATATGAGCGACGCGCTTAGACCTTACATCGAGAAGACACTATCTCCAACTTTTCGAAACAGCAATATGGTCAATCTGATTCTTAGTTCTACCATCTGGGGAAACCCAGGATGTTAGGTGGAATTTTTTATATTTAAATAAGGATCCACCGATGACAATTTGCCGCTAGTTACAAAATTCAACAAAGGAATCCCTAATTGCGTTTCGAGTACAAACTTCCCAGTTACATGTTTTAGGCCGATGTTGTAAGAGCCAATCTAATTTGATATCACTTTTAGGAGCCTTATCGAAAAATATGTAGGACTGATTAATTTCATCATAAGAATATGGACCTCTTCCCATACAATTCATTTCGTTTTTCGCCTAGATCTATCAGTTCTTTCATTATTACACACGTCCTAAGAAACGTCCTATATAAGTATAAAAAAGGTGTTTTAAAATATAGTTTATGTTATTTACCAACTAATTACTTCAAAGAAACTCAAAAATCACTTCGCACTTGTAAATAAATTCTCAAAACTTTGTGCACAAACGCTTCGATCACTTCACTAATTTCAGGAATTGACGTTTAGGTTCAAACTGGTGTAAACAACTCACCCTGGCTTCATCTTCCCAGAAGTAAAAATTCTGGTTTACATACATTAGGAACCCTTTATTTAGTTTACAATCTAAGTTCAAATATTACAAAAAATCCGAAAATCTTAAAATATTGCAAATGCACTACAAGACACCCGCTCCTCCGCCATTTTTTCGACGACGAGGAATACGATCAGACCTCCTATCCCCTATATGCGGATTTGAATTCAGTAATTTATCTTTTTAGACGGCGAATCATTAATTAGCTTTTCAAAGTTAGAATTTCAGGCTATTTTTCTTATAGGATTCAGTTTTTTAAATTTTATTTTTATTTACAACTCCTTAGTTTCAAATAATATGTAGAGTAAGTAAGTAATGCCATGACATGCTTCAACAGGCAGCTCTTAATCATAACAAGCAATGATTTCACATCATGAAGTTTAGCGCGCACCATAATGCATTTTCTATGTCATCATTAGAGATGTAAAAGAGCAGGGCTTTTCTTTTCCGGGTTTTTACGGCTTTTATGGTTTTTTTTCAGTGAAAAGCCGTCTTTTTTATGCTTCGATCTGTGAATGAAAAAAGCATGGCTGTTTATGGTTTGCAGAATTAGTATTTTTCCAATTTTAAAATTTTATGTTATTTGAAAGTGACGACAAAATTTGTAATTTTTCTATGGTGTCTCTCATAAATTGAATTCAATACCTTTCTTTCAATTGATATGAATTACCAATTAAACTTTTGCATTTTAAGTGTAGGTGGAATGCAGAGAGTGAGTGGGTGGGTAAGTGGTTCGATGAGTAGAGACTGGTTGACTAAGTATATGTGGGCTGCGGGGAGGTGCCGAGGAAAGGTTATTATAAAATGATTTGTTATGATACAAGAATATCAGGAGAATATTTCGGGAGGGGTGAGTGCGTGTCTGAGAAAAATCTAATCATTTGCCCTTTCACCCCTCCCTCACTAGCCCCCACTCAGCTTCCTCGCATAATTATTGACTCACCGTAAGCATTACAAGAGATGGGAACCGAATCGAAAAGTATCGATACTTGGCATTGCAATATATCCGCATCTTTCGGTACAAATATGTATAAGAGTGGAAGAATTATCGATACCCAAAAGTATTAGAACCATACGGATAAAAAATTAAAAAAATTATATATGGTGTAGAAATTGCATCGAAAATCAATTATTATCTTATTGGTTTTTTTTTTTTTGTTACCAAACAATTTGCAACAACTTTATCGTTGAGAAATATCAAAATATCGATTTGCTTAAAAGATATATGCATTTGATTGATAATTTTTTTCAAATGAAAACGCATCTCAGCGGGTGATTACATTTATATCTTTTTAGGATATGAAAAATTTGAAATTTCGCAAGAACAACTAAAAGAGCAGATGAAATAAAGAATAATAAATCTTTATTTCAATAGAAATATATTTTTAGCTAGTAGTAGTAGTAGTATCGGGGGCTGATAGTACCGATTACAAAACCTCGAAGTATTGAAAGCAAAGTATCGATACTCCGGTATATCGATACAGTATCGTCCATCTCTAAGCATTACCATGGCATCGCCATGCAATCAACGTCTGCTCAGTCATTCAGTAACCCACATACTCTCGAACTACTCACTTATCGAAACTCAAACTCTGCATTCCAACTACCATAGTGACGCAAAAATAAACAGTTTAATTGGTCATATAATTTATGAAAGCCACCATCGAAAAATTACAAATTTGTTTGTAATAGTACGACGGTACAAGTTTAAAATGTTGCCAATACGCATCCAAGCGACGTCACTTTCAAATAACGTAAAATTTTAAAATCGAAAAAATTCTAATTCAGATCGACCCCCGAAATCCACACCCCATTCCCTTCAGCAATAATATATATTCAGAACACGATCAAAGCATGAAAAGAAATTTTACATATGTGTAGCCTTGACCACAGCCTACTCTAGATACAAGCATGAAAGCATATAAAAGCAGCTGTTCAGTGGTGTAAACAAACCTCACTTCCCAGAGTAAAGCATAGACAGACGTCTCATCATATTTTTCGAAATATTATTTAACCTGACATTTGTTTGAGATGAAGCCACATATGTTCCCAATACGAGGTAAGGATAAAGACTCTTTTTATGGTGTTTTAAAGAGATGACTCTCTCATCTTTGACATCACTGTTTCCCTTTGGTTTTGGCTAATGAATGTGCAGTTATTCTTGTGTTAAAAGGAATGGACAATCTATGGCAAAAAAAAATATCGTGACGACAAGCTTGGAGATAAAATCGCCGAGACGTGTCACAACTGTCATCAAGATGGATGCAACGACACCTCGTGTATAGGAATCGAATCAGAAATTTAAGTTGGACGAGGTGACCAAGTATCTCATATACATGTAGTTTTTATAATTACTGCAATTAAAACCATTAATTTCAATTCAGTGAAATTATATATTTTTATTGATTCAGTTCTAGTTAACCAAATTTTGTTTACATTGTTAAATATCTGCTTCTTGTTTTCCTCAGGCTACTTATTGTTACTACCGACTGATGTAACTGAATCGAGAATTATTAATCTATCTGACATTACATTGACTTAAAACCGCTACTGCTAAATAATTGTACAAAGAAAAGTTCAAATTAACTGTTTGTTAATAGATGAATTACTGACATACCAGTGTATCTCTGATGGTAGATTATTCTAGCCCTACATACATATTGTAGCGTAGTTTTGGCTCCTCGGGCTCGGTGGATTAATTAAGACACTAAGTCTAAATCACAACTAAAACTAACCAGGCTGCTACTCAGCACTATTTATACTACTCATCTCAGTTCTAGAAACTTCAGTCACTTAGTTCTAGATGTTTCCGTAATACATTTTCACCACACTTATTCACTAGAGGTTCGTGTCACCCTTGACTTTCTACGTTTGACATTTTCCTTATTTTGCTTTATCGTAGTCAGGTTATTATATTAGTTAAAACTAGAATTACCGACAAAGTTTTTCCAACTATATAGGATTGCTTAGGAAGACCGAGTTTTGACAGACTACGTGTTTTGACTTTACCAGTTAAAGCATCACTTAGAATTATAGGTTATGGCCAACCTAGGATTTCATGATGAAAAATTGACGCCACCAATGACTATAAGGTAATAACTGTGACAATGCAGTAAATTTTGTAAAAATAATAGTAATGATAAATTCTTATTAGTTGATATGAACTTGAATCAATACATCGATTTTACAAGATGTTTTTATCACCATGTCCAGGATTCAATATAAAATTTATGTTTTTTACTTGAAGAAACTTACGCCAAATTATTTTCTCCAAATTTGCAAAAAAAAGAGTTCATAAAAAAAGTTCCACTACCAAGATTCGAATTCAGGGCCACCATACTTCAATCCACGGTTTTAACAATTCTGCTAAATTCACACACAAGTTCAAGTTCAGGTTTTCTTTAATTTAAACAAAGTTTTCACTTATCACAGGATTATTAAACAATTCATTGAATTCAATCGTATTGTCAAATTTTACGTCACGATTTATGCAAAACAAAACTAAATTACAAAAGTTCAAATGAAATATATTGCAACTGAAAACGATTTTCCACTTTAATTTTTAATTTTCCAAAAATTAATTCAATCCGATGCACTGGAATTTAAGATAGCACTTTCAATGATTTCAACAAATACTTTTTCTTTATAGAGTTCGACACACGACCTTTAGGTTTTCAAATCACTTTTACCAGTGTTTTTAGGTTCTGTTTTGGATTTCCCTGAGGCTCATGATTTGCTATATTTTTACCATATAAGGACATAACTATGAGAGCTTCAGAAGTTTTAACCATATATGGTAATATTAATTTAATATTTCCCCTCAAACATTAAGCTATCTCAATTCTAGATGTCCTTTTCTATGATCTTATTCAGCTCTTGCGATGGTTATGCCATATGCGACTCCGAATCTGATCGATACAATTTCAAATTAGACAAATGTCACTAATACTTATTGGTTGCTTTATGTGCCGTGTAGCTTGAATTATTTATTGTTTTTTGTTGACAACAATTGATGGATTTTCTGTATAAAAATGGTAGGTATTTGATTGCACTATTTATCATATTTTATGTTCGGTGTTTAATGAGTACTAATCGTTTTCGTTTGTTTCGTGGTAAGTTAAAGTGAAGTTAAATTCTGTCTTATTTGTTTACATTTAGATGATCTGTACAAAAAATGAATTACTATAAAATGATATTATAATATCTTTTCAGGCTAATTACAATAAATTACAATATTTTAGAAGAAATCGAACTTGATGGACAACTAAAATTTCAGATAAGTATTACAAATATTAAATATTTTCTAGATCTGTATTCTT
Source organism: Leptarthrus brevirostris (assembly GCA_964036015.1). Classification (NCBI taxonomy): domain Eukaryota; kingdom Metazoa; phylum Arthropoda; class Insecta; order Diptera; family Asilidae; genus Leptarthrus; species Leptarthrus brevirostris. The sequence continues at coordinate 83,678,382 of OZ038373.1, read as the reverse complement.
TATGATGAATTTAGTTTTTTTTTATTTCAGACACACCATTAAAGGTACTAGAAACCGATGCTAGAACACTGATAAGTAATTAATTTAATTTAAGAAAGATTTGTCAAAATTAGCGGTACAGAATTCCAAAATATAGTAATACTTCTACAATATTTTGAAATTCTCTGCCGCTAATGTCGAATAATCGTTCCTTAATTAAACCCTTTACTCATCACGGTTCTAGTATCGGTTTGTAATACCTTAAAATAATGGTGATATGAACATCTTTTAACTCCTTTTTGTTTTTACTGTGTATTCTTTTGATATAAAAAGATACAGTGAGATAATCCATCTTAAGTCAATAGATTTACAGGCCCACGCTTCATCCTTTACATTTATTTATTTATTTTATGTTTTGAGATATGATTCAATTATCACTTTTGTTTTAGTATAATTTTTTCTCCCATTAAATTTATGCCCGCATTTGGAATTTATGTTATTGCTCTTAATTAAAACGTTAATTAATTGCTGATGTGCTTACTAATGATTTCGATAATATATGGATCGCTAAGTTATGTAAGCAAATGTTTCTAAAGAATCATTGAAAGACATTCATTCTCTTCAGGCTAATTCCGCCTACAGTTGATGTATCTCTATCACCATCATTCCACGTAAACGTTTTTATCAGCTAAACGCTCAATGGGTGCATAAACCACCAATGACCACTAAAATTCAAAATGGACACATAAAATATTTCTGGCGAAGTCCAACGCTTAAGCCACTTATGAAAGAATACGACTGTCATCGCGGGGCCGTCAAGTCAGCTTGGTTGGCTTCATCGCATAATTACGAGTCCTTGATGTCTGCATTTTTCCAGCATCTCAACTCCAACACTCGGAGGTACATGACTGCCGGAGTTAAGAGTCTGTTCATTTGGAGGCGTTAAGTGTTAACTGCCTTAAGTGGATATCTCGTAAAAACTCTTAGGCAAACAAACAAACAAACAGATCCGCGTTGAATGGAATAGCTAGCGAACCATAAACAGATAATTAACGGACTCGCATACGAACAAGATTCTCGCACATCGCACTATAGATGAGTGTGTATAATCAAATGTTCATAAAGTTAAGGATTTATTTGACAAGAACCGATGATGGGATGCAATTAATCTTAATTACACAAGACACCCCGATATTGTCTTAAGAATGAGATTAGGGCGAGGCAACGAGAGCTTTGTTCCATGAACAAACTAAACTATGAAGAAAGCTGGTTGACAAATTGATTGACATAATTTCGTCGGGCTTTTGTCTTTGCTGTTCGTTGTCCAACAAAATCGACACTTTAGATTATGCAATTTTATCGTAGAATATAAGTAGCTTAAATACATTGTACGGCTGCGAATTGGAGTTGTGCTTTAGTTCAATTGCGAATAATTTCATTTTGGGATTTGCTCTTTAGGCTTTTTATAATTAATTTCACAGTTGTCTAACTTAGAATAAAATCTTGTGATCAATTTTTCAATTTGTTTTTTTGTCGTATCAATTTGAAACGTTGCGAAGTTATGAACGGGAACGATGCAATACTCTGGTCTTGAACTTAACGCTTTGGGCGATTTGAATGTGTTTTCTTTTTAAAGAGTAGTGTTTAGCCACATCGAATTAGTTTGGCAACTGTTACGCACTTTTAACTGTGCGTAAGAGACGGGTTAGGTTGAACGCTGGACCTTTACATCTTTTGGGCATCACGTGATTTTCGAGCTCACGTACTCACGAAATAAACGAAATCATAATCAAAATAAAACTTCACAATTTATTCAAACACCGACAAAATTTATGTTATTTATATATTATATTTATGTAATTAATGAAAAAATAATAATTCTGAATTAAAATGAGCAATTAAATAAAGGTGGCAACGGAAAGCAGCGCAAGAAAATGTACTGACCCCCCTGAACGCCTCTTCCGCCAAAGAAGCCTTTTTTACCGATCAGCTCTCTGTTTCTGGTCTCTTTCAAATTAGCGGTGTCAGGAACTTTCTGGACAGACAACTAGACTTAGTCTTTTCCTCATACCCAGTTAACTCGGCTGTCGCGGAAAGCAACCATCTCCATCTCCTCCCTTGATCATCACCATCCTCCCCTGTTCCTCGTTTTCTTCTACGAACACCCTCACACCCTTCCAAGCTCCGAGTGTTCTCTTTTCTTCAAGTTTTGTAAAGGCGACTTTGAAAAATTAAATCACTTGCTCCTCAACTCCCTGATTGGCACTTTCCCTCAACATCTTCCAATAGACAGACGTTGCTGTAGAGGCGTTTTATTCGGAAATTCACGCTTGCCTTACACAATCTATCCCTCTTCTTCCTCGTAAAAACTGCTCCTCCTCCCCCATTTGGTACGACAAAGAATTACGCTCTATCTGCAACAGGAAAAATAAACGTTGGCAAACTTTTTTTCTAATCCAGACTGAGTCTGACTATTCTTTTTACTTGTCTGCTTACACCTCTTTTTCTGAACGTTGTGATACCCTCTACTATGATTACCTCCAACGGATGGAAAGAAGCCTCATATCCGACCCCAAGCGTTTTTATAGCTTTATTAATTCCAAGAAGAAATCTAATGGTTACCCCTCCACCCTAAAGCTCGAGAATACATCTGCGTCTGATCCTCAGGTTATCGCCACTTCTTCAGTAAATCTTTCAGCGACAATTCAATACAACCTGACCTTAACTACTTTTCATTCTTGGACAAATGCACTCAAATGTCCTTTACATCTTTCGACTCTGACCCCGGACTAATCGCCACCAGTATTAACGGGCTTGAGGACGACTTTCACCCCGGCCCTGACGGCATTCCGGCCATCGTTCTGAAAAAGTATGCCATGCATCTAGTTCAACCCCTTACTTTGCTTTTCCGCCTCTCGGTCACTCAAGAGGTTTTCTCTCAATTATGGAAAACTCTTATATTATTCCCATCTTCAAAAAAGGCTGCAAGAACGATGTATCCAACTACAGACCCATTGTTAAATTATCATATCCATACCTAAACTATTCGAAAAATTGGTCTTTGATTCCATGTTCTTCCACTGTAAGTCTATGTTCTCCCTCTCCAGCATGGCTTCCTCCAAGGAAGATCTACAACCACCAACCTTACCGAATTCGTCTCCAAAACACTATGTGCCCTGGAAAACGGTAAAGATGTTGATGTTATGGCCACCGATTTTAGTAAAGCTTTTGACAAGATCTTCCATAACGTTATCCTGTGCAAACTTGATCGCCTAGGCTTCCCCGCTCGATTCATCTCCTGGATTCAATCCTACCTCAACAACCGTCAGTACAATGTTCTTTTCAGCTCATCCATTTCTAACCCTATTGTCGCTCGTTCCGGCGTCCCTCAGGTCAACCACCTCGGTCCATTAATTTTCATCCTTACAATTAATGATGTTCATTGTGGCATCAAACACTCAGAGCTGTCCATTTATGCTGTTGGCATGAAAATAATTAAACATATCTCCTACACAAGCGACTCTCTTCTTCTGCATAAAGACCACATGGTGCATGAAAAACTTTCTTGAGCTCAATGTCTCCAAATGCCAGTCCATCTCTTATTCCCGCAAGCGTTTTATACCATCCCGACAATCTGCATGTTAACCGACGTACCAGTCCCTATCGTTACCTCTTTGTGTGACCTAGGAATAATCTGTAATCTAGAGATTTCTCCAATCCTTATGTTTCCAAATCTCTCTATATCTCCTTCGTTAGACCTCTCCTTCAATATGCCAGCCAGGTATGGTCACCTACGCAAACAACCCACATTAACAGAATTGAATCTGTCCAGCGTAGGTTCACTAGCCTTATGAAGACCGTTCATCCACCTTATGAAAACCGCCTGAAACTGATCGACTTACAACCCCTAAGTAAACGTCGTGATGTTTCCGACATTCTCTTCATTCATCAGCTATTAGCTGGTGCCATAGACTGCCCTTCAATCCTGCAATCTGCACCCATCTATACCAATCCTCGCAACCTTAGGTCCACTCCTCTTTTCCGACTCGACCGCCATCGCACGAACTACGGTCAAGGCAAACCAATTACCAGGATGCTACGAAAAGTCAACGACCTTTCCTCCTTTGACTTCCATCTGAGTAAATCATCCCTTCACAAAGCCTTATATCTTAATCCAGCCCATCTTGATCACATTTCTTAATTCTTTTTCCTCCCAGTTTGTATTTACCATAATCATAGTTCATATTGTAGCTTACACTATTTGTTTTGGCTTAGTATTTATTATAGCTTGTAGTATTAGTATTATGTAATAGCTTGTATTATTTTTTTTGTATTTTGTATAATTATGTTATAGCTTGTATTAAGCTTAAATAAATAAATAAAATTAAATAAATTAAACAAAACAATAAACTCAAAATGAACCAATATGGTACTTATCTTTTTCTTGAGAGGTGAAGAATTGCTTCTTCTAAATTGTTTTGAACCTCCTCGCCGATCCAAATCCCTTCCGTTCTAAACCTCCTTTTCCTGTTCCAAAACTGCTTCGCTGCCAATAACTTTATTTTATTTTGTACAACATTGCCTTGTTATTTACTTGATAATATCCTTTTTAACTTTTAATTTTGACAACTGATTATAAGTATGCTTTTCACTTTTCTTCTAAATTTAACCTTCAACATGACGTACAATAATCTGGATTAAAATGAGCTACCCACTTCACCTACCGAAACCTTTTATTGAAAAAGCGCCACTATCTGCACTTCCGTCTAGTATTTTGGCAGATTTTTTGAATCGGTTCAGATTTTGCAAAGTGATTTTTCCAATTGGTGAAGTGGTCGGAGAAATTATTAAAATTGGCCTTTCGTTAAATTTTTCAAAAAGTATTTGTTATGACACTTCGGTTAACGTGTTTGTAAAGTTTTGTCCTGTGGGATACTTCGTCTAAGATGTCTTTTCCATGTTTGCAGTAGGTGAGTATTAACTATGTTCCTATTTGCATATTTCTTTGAATTGCGGAAGATAAATACCATTTTCTATTTAAACCTTTAGGAAGTTAATGTTACTACTAGCGTCACTTTGCTTGCCTTACATTATCTTTAAAAATTCAGTTAGTACTTCTTTTGAATTTCTGCGTTGAAATGTTAAGCCTAATACAAAAGTTAATAAAAATAAATCTTACTAACTTTATTTTAGTTCCACGCTGACGACGTTTAATGTTGACATGATCCACAATTACTTCAGCTTATTTTTTGATGTTTCGCGTCAAATCATTGGGTCACAGTTAATTATATTTAAATCACATACTTTTGTAGAATTGACTAATCGTCCTTTTCTTTTAGAAGTCCTGAGGTGACCATATCGGAAAAATATGAGTGGCAGTGACAGAGAGAATTATTTTTTCGAGAGCCTACAGACAACAGAAAGGAGGACATATACTCAGGTAATTTTATTTTATACAATCTTATACAATCTTTTATTTTCAGGCCACCATATCCCCGAAAATATGGGTTCACGCCGTAAGACACCAGAGGATTTTCGAATGAGATATAATCAAACATACATCGTTGATGTAAATAATGAAATATATCCCATTCTACTTCCTAAAAGTAACCGTTTTGTATCCACGTGGAACATATTCGTTTTGCTAATTTTCACGCAGGCCGTCGAATCATGGTTAGCACCATCCGGCAGCGGTTTCGGATCATCAAAGCGAAACGCTACATACGAAAAGTTGTTCGAGCTTGTATTTATTGCTTCAAATATCGTCCCAAGCTGCTTAAACAAATCACTGGGCACCTCCCGCAACTACGTGTCACCATATCATTCTCATTCACAACGAGCAGTGTGGAGTTTTGCGGGCCGATACAAACCATGTGGCGGTATTTAACTGCTTCGCCACCAAGGCAATACCTTTGGAGACAGTTTCATCGTTATTGTCCTTATCCTTATTCGTTGGGGTAAAATGCAAACTTGAAGAGTTTCGAACGACATTGTTTTGCAAAACCATCAAGGGGACATCCACAACTGGTGCATCAACAACATACTCAACTTTCATCACATCTCCCCTCGCAGCCTGTTAGTTAAGACCTTACTCACCAAGGCGCTGGGTTACTTTTTGCTAATATTCGAGGAACTGGCAGCAGTGCTGGTGCATATTAAAGGAATTCTGAAGGAAGTTGTCTCAATTACAGCTATGTATGGCAGAGAATCTTTTTGTTGCAACAAAATTTTTGGAAATGTTGGCCAAAGGAATACATTACCGAATTGCAACAAAGAGGCAAATGGTCTTCATCTCAACCCAACATGAGAATCGGAGCAGTAGGGTTGATTCATCAGGATATGAAATGCAGTTCTTCGGCGCCCAATTTGGAAACTCGAGGTCGAGGTATGGCAACATTATTAAAACATTCATATGTTTTAGATTTTACGCTTATAGGCTAAAACAGTGCGACACCACAATGCGACGAAAATTTATAAAGTATTGATTTGAACTGGTTGGCACACATTGCGAAACGACGGTGCGATAAAATTTTTTTATCGTACAACCATTTCTATTTTTAAAATCTGTCGGCCGCATTCAATACTGCCAACAATGAAATTGTTATTTAACTTGGGCAGTCAAGTTATTCGAGCTGTCAAGTTTCTCGTCTTGTGATTCGCATCTGCTTCACAGCGCGACTCAGCTATTTTCGTCGCAACGTCGTGTCGCACTGTAGTGTTAAATGTGTTTCAGCTTTACCTCATGTTGGTGATGAAGCTTCATTGGAAGGTCAAACGCCTGTCAGACTAATAATAAAACAATTAATAATCAATGTTAATAATGAATAAGTGGACGAATTGAACAATATTGATTTTTTATTATATGTCTTGATAAAAATAAAATAATATTTTTTAGTGATTAAAGTGCTTTCTTATTTGTGTAATTATTATTAATTTTCATTCACATTATTCAATATTCATCACATTGGGAAGTTGGTTGTGATGCCATCTAGTTTTTTTTAGTTTTATTTAATAAAATTTAATCAAGACTACAACAATATGTATAACAAACGGTTAAAAACAAAAATATTGAATTAAAGAAACAACAAAGAATTCAAAAAAAATAAAGTAAGCCCACATGATTTTTAATAGCTGAAAATCGATGAGATTAAAACAGAAATTAACGATTCGCCACATCGAAGTGACTGGCTTATGTACCTCATAATTAGTGCGATGAAAAGATTCCTGAAAGAAACTGTGATTCCTCAGGGAGCTAAAGTACAGGAGAGTTAATAGAACTCGTATGCTATTGAAAGCAAAAAGAACGCTGTATTTACATCGTCTCTTTTCAAAAAAACAGGCTTATCGCTTATCTTATTTGCATTGCTAGGATTCGCGCACAGTGATGATCTTTATCTATATTGCAAATCTTTTCTTGTATCTCTTCAGCATTTGATTTTAGTAAAGGAATTGACCTGCATTATGATGGCAACGCTAAGATATTTCGTACTATTTCTTTGACGATTTCGTTCTTTTAATATCTTTGTTGGTGTTGTAACAATTGCCTTTTTTTGCTATGTTATGTCGCCGTTTATGTCGTTTATACACTAGCTTTTGAGGTAGTTAGTTCGGAATTTGAGGTCAAATTAAAAAAAAAAATGGTCCACCAATTTTCAAAAAATTATGAGATGTGGGAGTTTTTTTTAGACACTGATTACGAGCTTAAGGTCAAAATTTTGAAAAACAAAATTGCGGTCACAAAATGACTATTTTTGATAAAATCATTAGATCTGCATGAAAAAACTGCCCTTAAATTTTCTGTACGATCATTGGTTGCTGAGATATCGATGGTTCAATACAAAAGTGTCCCTTTTCGTTTAATATCGGATATCTCCGCGACAAATCGACGTATCAAGGATTTCAAAAAAGATAATTAAAGCTGAATTAACAGGCTATCTGGTTCATAGGGTGGTCAAATAAAAAAAAATTTCCGAGTCCGTGCACCAAAAAAAAAATTACTAAAAATTTTGACATCTTTTTCTTCCGCTATTCCTTTGGATTTCGTGAGCTTTAAGATGTTTTTTTCAGATCCTCGATACGATTATTTCTCGCTTAGATACAGCCCGTCAAAAATCACTAAAAAATTTAGATATTGCTTTTGTTCCCTTAATTGTTTTGAGTTGTTTATTATATATATATATATATATATATATATATATATATATATATATATATATATATATATATATATATATATATATATAGGGGAGTTGAGGGGATGGAGGCGTTGGGTTGTGCACCGGGTTTTGCTTTGGGAGTGTAACTTTTTACATAATAAAAAAAATCAAAGAATCCAAGATACCGTTAGAAAGGTGAACATGAAGCGCAACTTTTTTATTCAGACAGTTTAGTGTTTTGATTGAAGTGTAACTGTCTACGGCCAATTATCAGAGGACGTGATTTTTGGCTCTTCCAAAGAAGTCACTGGGTTGTGAACCATCTGGCAAATCCCGATAAAAGTCGGAATATAGGTAGTACAACAACCATAATTTTAAAGAAAGTAAAAATTCACAAGGCTTTAAGAGGCAAAACAAGTAAAATACAAATAGTAAAAGTAATAAAGTAATGAAGACAAGTAATGACGGCACTTAGGCTAAACAACCGGTGTTTTTTTAAGGTTGACATGGCTAAAAATTCAAATGAATTCTAATATATCCGACGATATTTGACAGTACTAGTACAAATCTAGTATGAAAAACGGATGGTACATAACCCAGCCATAACAAAATTTTGGAAAAGTCAAAAACAGAAACACTTAAAATCTTAATGCGACAAACCCAAATATTGGATCGTAAAATGGAATCAAAACACTAAATAAACATGCATTACACTCACCTTTTTGGGATGAATTCAGTCCCTTGCATAGCACTTTACAAACAATCAAAAAAACCTTTCGCAATCGATTTTCAATACGACGTCTGCACCTGGCATAAGCAATACGTATGTAGTGCACTTCGCTGTTGGCACAAACACTGCCTTATGCCAAAATACAAACTAACACATACAGGTGGCGATACGGGTCAATTAGGGGGAAAAAAAAGCTAATGGTTCACAACCCAGCCCGGTTCACAACCCAACCCACTCCCCTATATATTTAAATTTCGATTTTATTACATCGTTCTATTGTAACCAGTAGATGTTGCCTATACGACACTGCCCAAAATATTGTGACCAATGATTTCAGCTAAGGCATGTTGAAAAGAGCTTTGTCCTTTATCAAGATCTAAAATTAACATATTAAAGATCTAAAAAAAATATTTTGGCAGAATCTTAAAGTATCTAAATGTTTACGATATTGCGATATATTGCTTTACTACTGCATTGTGTTTTAGCCTATCAAATTATTTTAAATTATTATTATTATAAATTATATAAATAGTGCAGTAAATATATATGTATGTAGTTACAAATTTCGAGTCGCATTCTATAAAGCCCAAGATCAAAAATTTTATTAATTTCTCTCATTTCTGAAAATGTTATTGTAAGTAGTGCTGCACCGTTTATGAAGTATGGTCGTTTTTAAATAATAAATCCTTTGGTGTAGTCTACATACCTCCCCACCTTCAGACGACTATCAAGAGATATTTTACGAGGATTCTGGCGATAATGCGATAATTATGCTAATTTCAAACAGGGGTGCACGAGTGTGTTTAATTTTTCGCGCTCTAATACCTTTTATTCAGATGAGGAGTGTGGGGTGGAGACGATGCAACTTATATTAATCCTAGCACCCTCGCAAGGTCTCACTGATTTGAAACTGGACAAATATTACTTTGAATTCCAGTTATGAAGGGCTTATGAGTACAAATTTATAGCATCCGTTCGTGGTAGTTTTTTGGCAATGTTCTCGGGTGTAATTTGTTTTATTTATTTATGACTTTTACAGTGGGGGCTCATTGGTCTTATGGTGGTCACTTAATCTTACAGCACATCTGAAGTTGAAGTTTCTGTGTAGAATTTATGATACCAATGTGCTGATAAAAGAATATATTTTTTATCTCCGTGTAATGAATTAAATTGTGTCAAGCCATTCAAGTGATTAAATAAGAGCGGAAATAAAAGTGACCATTCTCTCTATTACAAACAAATAAAGTTTTCTTATTGCCAGGGCAATACTTTCAGTTTTTACTACCTTTTCAATGCTAGGAATGCTTATAACATTTTATGACGTTCATAAATAGTCCGCGGACTCGCAAGACTTTTATCATTCGTTTACTTCACGCTCTTCGCATAATAAAGGAAACCGTTGAAGGTTTGTCCCCGTATAGTTGCTGAAACACTTAAACTTGTGTATACAGACATAAAACTAAGGACCGCAGCTATAAACCCGAAATACAAAGTGTCATGTTTGTCCCTCGTCTTAGCATAAATTCAAGCCCCAACACTACTTAGTTATAACAAAAAGCGTGCAATAGAACTCTCTGATGACTCCGCAACGAATATTAATAAAAGCTTCGATAGACAGTATTAGAAAACAAACACTCGAAAGTTTCCAAACTTTTCCGAACAAATACATCGTAAAACTGAGTTTTATGTCCATTAGAAGGACTGAGCGATTCTATAATAAACATTCTCGAAACACTTGCACGCCAGTCGAACTGACTGATAATGACTTTCGTGGAAATTTTATTGCTTCATCCTAAACACGTCAAAGGGCTGACATCCTTTCCTGATATTCTTTTAAGAGGATGAGTGTTCAAGAGTTCTGTGATTGACAGCTGTACGTGGTGCGTAATATTTAGTATATATTGGAACGTGTTCCCTGTGCAGCGAAATACTTTGACAGCCATGTGTCACATGGGCCATTAGGAAACCCACTCTAGTGTTAAGTGGATCGAGGAACAATTTTTCTTATTAAGGGTACACGATATAAATCAATGGCTATTTTCATGACAACTTGATTTTAAGCGTAAAAATTACCATTGCATCTACTGTTGTGCATTTTACATGGGTGTAGTTGGTTTTTTCGAAATAGTCTGTGGTTATGAGTATGTGCATGAAATATTAGTTTGTTAATCTTTTTATAAGAGTTTTTAGAATGAAGTACATAGACATTGCACATGAATTGTGTTAAAGTCCTTAAGCGAGGACTCAAACCTTTCGAAAAAGATATTTATTCTCCATTTTTTAAACTAATTGTGGAAAAGGTATGTTAGCATAGATTAAACTTATATTGCATGATTTTTATTAAAAAATAATTAAAAAGTCATTCTATTAACATCAAACGTTTGAAGAGAAATAGTGGTCCAACGGCGATTTTGCTTCTTTGAGAATAGTTGGTGCTTCAATCTGTACGACTATATTTTTTATGAAGCTTATCCGTTTTTGAGAAAAACTCTTTTTGCAAAATTGCAGTATTTAAAAAAAAGAATTTGGAATAGGTTAAATGGAGTAATTCCTATTGGGGGTCAAGTTGATCCTAATTCAATATTAGGGGAAAGCCTACTGTGTAAGAATGTCCAAAAAATTAAAGAGTGTTCAAAAAAAATTCCTTCTGGCATTATTTTTACTTCAATTTGGAGAGTTCGAAACGATATGTAGGTACTACAGTTACAACAAATTTCGTTTTTAAATATTGAATTTGTAGCTAGAGTTATACATAAATCCAGCCAGGTTGAAAAAGATTGATAGTTTAATGACCATATGGTAAATTGAATTAATTTATAAATTGAATACATAATAAAGTATCATTTCAGTAATATCCAGTAAAAATTTTAGCGTAGAATATTGAAAAATAGTCTGCTGAGAGGAAATCTTCGCATAGACCTCAAAAAAAAGGTACATTGGACGATTTTTCAGTTTTTGGCATCACTTAGAAGTCAAAAAACGAATTTTTCTTTAAAAAAAAAGGCAAAAATCAGTATATTTGTCATTGTAAAACTAATTATAATACAAATAAAAATGTCGACGTCATTACCTCATATATTATGTATTAAAAAGTGTGTCACATTTGAAGAGGATCGGTCAAGTAAATTTTGAGTTAGAGTGTCCACCGACTTTTAAGATGCTATATTCGAGAAAAACGCGTTTTAAGTTTAAACACTGTTCTTAGTTTTTGGTTACCGCTATAAATCGGATTGAATGGCGGGAGACCCGATGCACTGTATCTCCGGCAGCTTTGCTCCAATCGACCTCAAATTTTAACTGGATACTCTTGTTGTTGGATAGTTGTACTACCAAATAAACAAAAATGCAAAAAAAATGGTAATGCCCCCCCCCCCCCTTAAACAAAAATTTATCTTGTAAAATTGTAAAACGTAGGACGCGTCGTAAGAAAAATTGAAATTTTGAATTCTACCAAACTTTGCGATTTCGTCCCCATAAGATGAACCTTCATCGTCGTCGGTACTTTGTCCATAAGGAAGCAAGTGTACTATTCGCTACGTGAGGCATTACTTCGTAATTTTTCCGATTTTTGTACCTTTTTTTGAAAATATATACTACATTCAGAAAAATAAATTTGTTGACCCTTTACAATGGTTTTCACTGTAATTGAGACAGGCATTCAAGCATTGTAAGATACTCGTAAGTACCTTGAAGATTAAAAAGAAAGGAAATTAAAGACAATCCATCTAATTTAAAAACAATAACTTATAGCAAATTGTATATATAGTCCTTACACAACTACATATAATAAAGACTTTTCTTAAAAGTATTTTATGATGATGCCAAAACTCAGGGGATGTAATATGATGTTATAGCTTAGCCTTAGCTGGAAGGGAATTAAGGGTAAGAGAAAAAGCTTAAGAGGTTCAGTAATTGAGGTGACGATGTAGGCCTACCTTGCAAATTCGGAGATCTTAAAAGGAGGGACAAATGGAACAAGGTAAACTGTTCGTGTTGTTCTGCTTAGTAACGGTTCCCGAAACTTGACCTATGGAGTGTAGGGGAACGAGCGATTTGAGGCTTTTGTATCAAGCGATGTAATGTATTTATAAATAATCAAACTAGTCATTTTCGAAAAGTGGCCGTGGAAATAGTGAGAGAAGATTGAGATGCTCCAGAGGGTCAGAGTCTTTAAATTTTGTCAAACATAGTGCGGTATGTCCAGCTCCGGCCAGATTTCGGAGTTATATTCGAGTCTAGGCTGGATTTGGGACTTGTAGATCAGCGCCAAGTTAAATTAAATGAAGTATTTTTAAATCTCTAAAGAAAACCGAAAATATCTTTGGTCATAGGGAATACCTTGGTAAGTCGAAACTCACAACTTTTCAGGGCAGTACTTTTTTACTTTTGATCAATTCCTTGAATCCATTTTTGGGAGAAAATATATTTTGTTGACAATAATGTGGTCGAAAGGTATTACAGTCATGAGTTACCAACTTCTGAACAGTGCGTATAAGACCTTGGATATGACCACAGTTTACTTACCTCATTTTGACCATTTTTCGAATTGCCACATTATTCGCTGTGACCACAGATGGTCGGTCCAGCTAAGATTGTATCAGTCTTGAAGCTGATCTTTGCAGTTTTCAAACAAACTAAAATTGGTGGATTTAATAAGACTAAAATTACAAAACAACTATTATAATAGTACACTACTGTAAACGTATTCAAAGTATTGATTCGGCATTGCTTAAGTAATCAGCCAAGCTATGTCAAAAACTATTAAAGGTGATTTGTCATTTTCTTTTGGTGGATTTATTGAAGCCGAGACTCCAATCTAACTCATTTAGTATTCAACTCGATACGTACAAATAAATGTATTCGAGCTTATATTTAGCATTGCGATTTGAGCATTAAACCGACTACATCGGCAGCTTTTTCTTTTGATTTTCACAATTTATTGCAATTCTTATGCTTTTTCTTTTGTATCATTTTAATTTTTTTACTTTTTTTTATTATTTGGATTTTGTTTTTTGGTTCTTATTATTTTGTAATATTTCTATTTTTTGATTATTCTATTCTGAATTGCTTTTAATTTCTTGTTATATTAACTCGTAAGTATCTTGAATTTTTAATAAAATACTTAATAAAGTTTTCAACTGTTGTCATTTATTGACCCGGCACCTTCCCAATAAGGGCTTAAACAATTGTCGTGTTTTAAAGGGTTATACACAAAGTTGAGGGGAAAAAGTGAGCTAAGTTGGTGATTTTTTTAAGGGTTTTATGCAAATTTTATTAGAAAAAGCGAAAGACAATTTTTTGAAAGTACTATCGAAGAAAAAAAAACAAGTTGAATTATAAAAAATATTAAAAATTGTCCGAGTTATGGCCCCTTCCCCGAAGCGCGTTTTTTTTTGCAGAGGCCGGTGAACACTCTCCAAGGCGAACTGCTTAACTGAAATCAAAAGAGTAAAAAAATGTATTGAAGAAAAATGTAGTGTGGTGTACTTGAACGGTTCGTTTTCCGAAAAAAATTTTTTTTCCAATAAAAAAACCATGTTGACAAAAAAATCGATTTTTGAGGTGTTCAAAGTTCTAAACAAAAATTCATTCAATTTTTAGATGAAAAAGGAACCGTTCAAGTACACGAGATTGTAAATATGAACAATTTAAAAAAAGTTATGAAAATCGGTTTAAAAGTTTTTGAGATATCACGTTCACCGCAACGGTATTTTTCAAAAAAATCTATTCCGAGATCATCGCGTAGTTTTTGGACGCTGCTCGCCAAGTGCTTATGAATGGAACTATCGCGCTGCGAACGGCTGTCATTTGAAATCAAGTGCTCCGATCTGGATGAAATTTCACACAGATATTTTCGAAAGTATGTACTTTCAGAATATGCAATCAAAAATTTTCGATTTTTTGAGCCCCAACTTTGTATATAACACCTTAACCTAAATTAAATCACCCAAATTTGTTATCCCCGAGTCTTCACAAAAATAAGAACTAGGTATCCTTGATTTAAACATTAATATTAATAACAAAAAAATAGTTTTCTATCGAATCTTAAAATATTTATGTACTTCGCCACATTTATTGCAAAACATAGTGAAATATTTGCCAACGAGTCTTAAAATATTTATGTACTTTGCCACATTTATTGCAAAACATAGTGAAATATTTACCAATAAATAATTAAAACATTTTCCGAAGGAATAGCACTATTATTTTTTATGTTAGCAACAAAAATTTGTTAAGTTCACTAATTTTAAACATCCGTACACGTTGACGCACAACAAGGTCGATAGAAAATTGTGACAAACCTCCTCTTTTATAATGCTAAATTCTAAAACATGTTTACATTAATCTAATGCAGTGGTTCACAAAGTGGTTCCTACGGACCCCCAGGGGTCCTTGTGACCGGCTGTGGCAAATTAAAAATAATTTGGGGGTGCGTGAACAACGGCCGGGGGTCCGCGAAAGGTTTAATATAAAGTAAAATAATTGTGACCCATTTTCAATATTATTAAAGTTAAAATAAATAGCAATAAATAAATTGGTAGCCATTTTTACGTCTTGAGTAATATATAAGTATAGATAAGGTAGGGTATATAAAATACAAGTAATGATAATCATCGCACGGTGGTTGTCGGGCCGACCGCGGCCGTCTATCTATATATCTATACATGTTTAAACAGGAACGGAATCTCGCCGCTACATGCAATAACTTACTTAAAATGTGGCAGTATAAAAGAGTCGTGCCAAAGAATACTAATAGAATTTGAAGCTACAAAGTGATCAGGTAAATTTAATTAAAACTAAAAGTATAATATCTGCGTTTGTAGCAAAACTTTTCTATACAAACAAAACTTGGGAAGACGAGAATACTCTCAATTTCCAAATCTTTCAAAATTGCAAAAACGAGATGAAGATTTGCTTGCTTATTGTCAACACTTAACGGCTCTTCATTCTGACCTCAGACAAAGATTTAAAAACATTCTTCACTTGGTTATCCCCGATTGGGTGTTGGACCCTGTTGGAAGTAGACCCACAAACTCAGATGAATAAGTACCAACACAGGAGGAGCAAATTATTGAATTATCCACAAATGAGGAGCTGAAACCAATGTTTGATACCAATTTTATATCCTGCATTATGGGTCACTGTACAGAAGCTGTTGATTGCTTTCCCGTCTTCCTATTTAGTAGAACGTGGATTTAGTGCAGTTATGAGCCTCATCACAAAAAAAAAAAGAAAGCAACTGAAATTAGTGCTCGTGGAGGCTTACGAATGTTACTCATAAACATAGAGCCGAACATAGATATCTCATATGTGTTTTTTTTAAAGTTATAATTTTAATAATTGTGAAAAGTTATAATTTCAATAAATACTACTTTAAATATCAAAAAGTTAAATTTGTAATTTGTCTATTATGAAATTATGTGGAGTTATTTCATGGGATTCATGGACAGGTTTTTGCTATAAGAAAAGGTCCATGGGCATAGCAAGTTTGGGAACCACTGATATTATGTAACAAAAATTCCTTGAATGAATTAAAATTTGAGTAGGAGAGTAAAATATTTTTATGTTACCACAACATTTCTTGTTTTTTTATACCAATGACTTGTTATTTCAATAAACATTTTTTGCAATTTCAATAAAACGAAATTACAAAAAATTTTCTTTACAAAACTCGAGCAAAGAAAGAAATATTGAAATATTTCTTTATACGATCGGCCTCGCTAATAAAGAAAAGCTAAATTTATTTGGCTTTTCCTCAACAGCAGCACCATTGCATCCTCGGTTTAACACACTTCAATACTACACTACATACAATATTCCATATCTACTTTTGCGAATATTTCTATGTAAGGTAAATGTTCTTTTGACAGGTCTGTGCTCTTTTAATGTGAAATTGTGTTCGAATAATCAAAAAGTTCACTCATTGATTACTCTGTATAATGAAAGGTAATAAAAACTTGTTGGATAATTTAGAAATATATGAAATATTGAAAACCCAAATTATCCTACAAATTTAAACTTAAGAAATTGTTATGGTATAACCAAAGAATTCATGCGCACAGGCTGCCATCACGACATGAATTGGACTGAGAGTTGTGAGCACAACTAACTTAGTTTTGACTGTGGGACCAAAGGAAGTGGGAAGGTTACGGGACTTACCTGTGTGAGTGTCTAGTAGCCGTGCAGGTTTGATCAGTGACCGAAGAAGTGAGGGGCCCGCCTAGTTGGCCCTACCTAGCTCGTCGGATCGGGGTGAGATCTTGCCTCATAATGCTCGCTGCACTCACCCGAACATTAATATCGGACACTCTTAAAAGTCCTCTGGACAAAAGATAAAAAAAGGATGTACAAACTATTAAGGATAAAAAAAGTCAAAAGGGATAATTAGAAAACTGACGCGAACATGCCTCTGACGAAAAGCTACCTCAGTCTCGAGATGTTATGAGACTTGTAGGGCTATCCCACCCCATCCTACAACTATGTCTGGCCCTTATTATGACATAGTCCCTATATCATCGGTCGGTTGTCCGGGGTACTAAATGTTAGAGAGAGAGTGTTCGAGAGGAACCTAGATAACGCCTATCACACAGTAAGTGGAAGAAAAATTCTTAAAAAAAAATTCCATGAAAGTTTTAAGCTAATATCTCGAATTCAAAGTAGCCAGTTCAAATAGAAAAACTCAAACAGTTATTTTGGTAAAATCGATTTAGTCCTTCATCTCAGAGGGCGCAAGTTTTTGGCTATTGCCAAGGACAATTGACCACAACACCTGAGGTGAGGGCTCTGTGGATACCAGATGCAACTGTAAACACCCTATGGGCTAGCGAGAAAACCAACGATCCTATCCAAATATCTGTAATTCTTGATTTTTTTTGTATTGTAAAGCAAGTATTTCTTTATATATAATATTTATATATTTTATATTCACAATATACTATTTCCAAGAAAGGGTAAAAAAATTAAACTAAAGTTAGGAACAGATACAATTTTCGAGAAATTATAGTCAATTGAAAATGACAATGGCACAACAACAACAGAATTACGTAATTCGACATTACAGTTATATATTCAATGAGGTAATAGAACATATCAACGCTGAATAATTTTGGAATTTCAGCTTAAAAATATAATAATTATACTCCCCAGTATATGTCTAGAGAAGTTATTGTGATGGGTGTGAAAGTATAAATCCAAACTTTTAACATATTTTTATGCTAATTCAGATTATAACTAAATTATAATTACAAGCTTGGAAAACTGATGATGCTGGTCATTTGAACAGTTATTATGATTACTATATTTACTCTTTTTATTAAGAAATATTTTTACTGCTTATTAAAATTTTAATTAGAAAATAATGAATTCATTTTTCTGTTTGAAACCAATTTATTGATTTGAACTGATGAAAACTTTCCTTTTCATTTTACTTTTCTTTTTTTTAATACTTAACTGAAAACTTACTTAATTTTCTTTTCTTTTAGGAAGTGTATGGACACGCGGAGTGCCTTCAGTGCCGTTAACGTGCCTTGAGTGCCGTTAGCGCACATTTAGAGTGCCGATTGGGTGCCTGTGACTGCATTTAGGGTGCCTGTGACTACATTTAGGGTGCTGATTTTAGAGTGCCGTTAGCGTGCATTTAGAGTAACGATTGGGTGCCTATGAGTGCCTTAAGGGTACCGATTTAGCATGTATTTAGAGTGCCTTTAGGGTGCCTTAGTGTTCGGCTTCATATTTTACTTACTTTTATGTACTACTATACAAATGCCTTCTTCTTCCCAGAAAGTCTAATAACAATTTTTGACGTAAAAGCCGAATGTTCCCGAATGAGCGTTTTTAAGGCTTTTAAGCAATTCGCGAGCTTTTTATTGACACTTCACTTACTTCACTCTTTTTTCGCTTTAACTACACTTTACCCTATCGGCACTCTAAATGCACGCTAACAGCACTCTAATATCGGCACTCCCAGGTACCCAATCGGTACTCTAAATGCACGCTAAATCGGTACCCTAAGGGCGGGCACTCACCCAATCGGTACTCTGAATGCACGTTAACGGCACGCTAACGGCACTCGGCCTATCAACAGACAGTTTTACTCATTCCACACTGTACACGTCAAAGATAACGTGGCGCATTATAAGCAGAATTCTACGCAATTCACTTACTGTTTAAATGAAATAAAAGGCGAATGGGCGCCTGCCGCAATTCTGTGTTGCACCAAATCTGCGGAATAACAACAAATTAATTAAATAATAATTAAGACTGTTTAATAATTTCATCAAATATAATAATATCGTACTAAAATATTTACTTTGAAGTACTTTTATTGCAACACCTTTAAAAAAAGTAATAATATACAAGTTTAATAAATAACAGTTTTGAGCTTTATAAATGTTAAATTATTTAGTCAGTTCAAAGCAGCAGTGCCAAAAAAAATTACATGTTCTGACTTCATTTTGTATATATTGTGCTATATAACTTTTATTTGAAATAAATCTCTTCCTAAATTAAATTGAATGAAAATATTAATTCATATTCGAGTTGGTACATTCATGTACTACAATACGGCGTTTTTTCCAAAGGAATCTGTGCACATTAACATTGTATTGTGACCCCTCCAGTTATAATAAATGTTTTCGAAATTATATTATGATAAAAAAGCAAACATAAATAAATGGATAATAAGGACAAATTAGATAATGTAAACCATAATTTTAATGAGTAATATTTTTTTTAATTCATGAATCATCAGGATGAATTAGAAATTTCAGCAGTCACGATGTAGGGCATCATCTCGTACGTAATAAGAGACAAAACAAAATCTTTGGATTTAAAAAGGGAATACTTAATTCTCGATTAAGACTAGACTTCTAAATTTGATCGACGCCCCAATAGGCCTACTGGACATTCATTTATAGCACATGCCTTTAATTTTAACGTTTAAATTTCATGGCTATTTCTTTTGTACAAAAATCACTTATTCCAACATTTACTTTTATTATTTAATATTGTACAATATGCAAATTTACCCATTTCTTATAAAATACCCCACACGTTTTATATTCCAAGTTTGTAATAAATTCTAAAGTCTCATGACAAAAAAAATTTGGCAAATTATTTTATAAAATTTTAAACTTTTCATACCTTTGTTCGGTTACCATCCTTAGTAATCTATGAGATTATTACCTTAAATACCTGTTTTCCTTATACACATATCCCGCCGTTCAAAAATATGTTAGTCCACATGGCTTCCAACTTTATAAAATTCTTTCCAGACTCGGCTTACAATCGTTGAAACATTTGGTGTAAATACCTGCTTTCAGTTTTGTTTGTTTCTTCTGACTCAAGACTTTTCTCAAAAAAAATTTGATTTTTACCACTGTATCCTTATAATTGCGGAGATTTCTCCGCCACAACTTTTCACACCAAAATTAAACTGCCGGCCTCCTGAACTTTCTGGAACATCATCTTAACGAAAAATTGTTGACATCTCCCGCGAGTTGCCATATCTGAGGATTTTAATAGCTTTGTTCAGTTAATACCAATTCCAAGGCAAAATAATTCAAACTCGAAATTAGTGCTCACATAACAAAATTTATAATAATTACTTAACTAAAGTATGACTAAAAAGAAATAAAGAAAAAAATAAATTTACAAAAAAAAAACATTTTTAATAGTAGCTCTTTTTAAAATAAGAATTACCAAAAAACTCGTACTAAAAAGTAAAAAATAATTTCTGCGCCAAATAATTACAACTTACAATATACGCATGATTGTATAAAAGGGATCACATGATTTACACGATTTTAGATAGGAATGTACGCATACAATAATACAAAGTGCGCAGCCCTTGCTAATTTGTAATTATTTTGCGAAGAAATGATTTTTTACTTTTTAGTACGACGTTTTTGGTATTTTTTTTAAGAAAAGCAAGATTAAAAAATATTTATAATTTCTGTTAATAATAATATTATTGATATAATGAATATTTTCTTCGTCTTAAAAATTGTTTTTAACGAATTTATTATTCTACTAAAACCAAACATGATTTTTACCAAAGACATTTTGCATTGACTCTTTGACATCTAGATATTGTGGAATTGTAACTATATAATGCCGTAAATGCTATGGAAATTTTCTTTACGTTATGGCGGATTAAAGAAAGACTTTATAAATTTAAAGAACATCGTTCCTTTGTAGTGTATTCCTTAATCTCCAAATCATGGCATATTTTTATCGGGCTAACTCTAAATTTTCATTGTGCGAAATAATGATACAATGGCATTAGAAATTCAAAAATAAGGAATTGTTTGGATGCTTATGATCGTTTTTATCTGGCTTTGAAATTGTGAGGTTGCATTATCTTAGTCTAATCTAAACAAGTAGATTAATAATGCAACATTATTTATATCCATTTTCGGATTAATTGCAACCTTTTGTTGAATAAATGCAGCTATGTCCGGATTAAATGAAACCCGTACCCGAATACTGCTCCAACATTGTACAAATATCATATACTCCAGTATTTTTGTAGCTCCTTCAAAAATTTTGTTAAATAATCCTGAATGCCATTCGAGTCAATAACCACTCTTTATTGCATTCGAATTTTTCAAGTGATCGATGTAGCACCTACAATGTGATTTGTTAGTGAGATTTTCATAGAAGCATACCTACATTGTAATAATTATAATAATTATTATATAAAAAGTGAGTGATTTATGTAAAAGTGAACAAAGACCTGATAAGAGGAAGAACGAAGCTATTAGTTTAGAAAATAAGAAGGTGTTAATAAAATTTATAGAGGAGAAGGGAATTCTTTATCCGAAGCCGCAACTTCAGTGCCTGTTAAAGTTAATATCGCGAAATTAATCTATAAGCGTTACACAGATAATGGAAGTGAAATTGTTTGTAAATCTCGTGCTGAAAAGAGGCTAAGAAAACTAACGTTGTGCTAAAATAAACTGAAATTTGAACCCAAAGGCATAAGAATTTCAAAAACAACTGCGGATACCGGCCTACCAAAATTAAAAATCACATTAAACTCAGAAAAAAAGATTCACTGGAGTTTATACGATCTGTTTCAAGTGACTTCTATCACTGGAAATGATCTTTATTGATGAATGTGGATTTAACCTGCATTTAAGAAGATCACAGGCACGATCGACGAAAAATATATGCGCTTATGTTACGAATCCAACCATTTGGGGTGGAAAGTACTTTAATTGCTGCTATGAATAATGAAGGTATCACTGGCTTCATAAAATTATTATTTCAAACAGCACGTGCAACTCGGAAAATTTTGAAATTTTCTGACAGATTTAATTGAAAAGCACCGAGCTCCACAGAAAATGCATGGCATATTATGGATAATTTATTTATTTATTTATGTCTACAGATAACAATATCCTACAGACTAAGTAATATAAATTTCAATAAATTGAACACAACCATCCTAAAATTGACTTATATAAAAATATACCAAATTTACAAACAAAAGAAATCAAAATCCAGTAGGTTGAGCCTATAAAATAAATATAAAAGATACAGAAACAGTTTTAATTAGAAGACTGATAGAGCGTAATGACCAAATAAATTAAATAGATCCAATCTAAATTTACCACGATCATCCGACAAATCAATAAAACTACAGACATCATTAAAATTTCTTCTACAATTGGCTATAGGTTAATGCTGTCCATAGGTAGTCCTATGAATATGAACATAAAGTAAATTTCTATACCGTAGAGAAATACCTGAAGCATATATGGTAAAGGGAGCAACAAGGGCAGGGGAACAAATTCTATTGCATAAGCAATCCCGAACAAACAATATTGAAGCAATCGTGCGTCTACAAGATAAAAACTGTAAACCAAGAATTTTACACTTGTCGGCATAGGAAGGAAGACCATTGGTGCAATTTAACATACCGGGTAAAATCTACACAGAGATCGCAAATATTAGACGGTCGACTTATGACAATGTTATTAATCGTGTAAACAAAGCAATGAGGTGAACATATGTGATGGAACGAAAATGCCTTACATTTATCAGGATTAAGTTCAAGGCCATTCTCTATATACCATTCAACAAGCCTATCAATATCCTCCTGAAGTCTATAACAATCTGATAATTCCTTGATGATACAATACAGCTTAAGGTCATCAGCATACAGCAGAACTGAGGCAAAACATCTTGATTACATCATTAATAAAAATAATAAAAATAAGGGGACCAAGATGACTTCCCTGAGGAACACAAGATAAAGCTGCAAATACTCTGGATTCGACAGAATCAATCTTCACACAATGACGCCGAACCATTAAGTAGAAAAGAATCCATTTTAATAAAGAAGTATGAAACCCAAAAGCAATCAATTTCCTTTTAAATATAGAAAACTCTACTCGATCAAATGCCTTAACAAAATCAGTATATATTGTATCAACCTTATAACCATCCTCAATTCCATTGATCAGAAAGTTCTTAAAAATTACCAAATTGGTTGTAGTCGAACTTCCACAAACAAAGACATGTTGCTGTGGTGCAATAACCTCTTTAAGGTAGAAATACAGTTTCTCTTTTACAAGACTTTCAAAGCACTTCGGAATCGGTAACAATTTATACCCTGTTCCAAAAAGATTGGCAGTACACGGTAAATGGGAAGTTATGATGCAAATTTCTCAAACTCGCCAAAAACCGTGTACAGCTATCCTTTTGATCTTTCTTGGTCTTTCAAATGCTTGTGGACGACCGACAATGATCAGCACTCAGTGGTGGGTGTTTGTATTTGCGAAGTTCTCCGAAGCAATACGAATTCGAGTGATTGGAATGGTCATTGGAACATTTAGTGTAGCCAGATTATATCTTTTAGCAGTAGGCTACGAGGAAAAATAAGAAAATGTTCTGAGTTGAAATCGTGGCAACAGCGCGCCGAGGAAGAGAGATGGATGCATAGGAAATGACGGGAAAATAAAGCAGACAGCAATTGTCCATAAGAGCGTGTACTGCCAATCTGCAATACCCCTATAATTATTAATAATTTGTCTTGAACCAGAATTATGCAAGGGAATTACATAAGAAAATTCCAAGCCTCAATAAAATTACCGGAACTTAAAGATGTATTAAAAATATCTGTTAGAACTTCCGCAAGCGAAGAGCTGCAGTTTTTCAAAAGAACATTCGAAATCAAATCAGGGCCATAAAATGTGTTATCATCAAACGATTTTAAAGTATTTTCAATATCATAAGTACTTAGAGAAAGAAACCCTAAATCAACAAGTGACGGCAAGTTACTAGTTTCCTGCATATAATTAGAATGTGAACAATTTACAGCATAAATAAGACTCAAAAAAGTCAGCAAATAAATTACAGCTTTCCTGTAGATTACAAGATGAATTGTTATTGTATACCATTTCCACAGGAAAACCTGTTGAAGACCGTTTAGAATAAATAAACCACCAAAAAGCTCTACTATCAGCTTTAATGTTACTTTCAACTGAGCAAATGTATTGTTTGAAGAAGTATTTGTGGAGAAACTGATATTCCCTAATTAGCCGTTTATAATTCAATTCATTAAACGAATTAGGATTGTTTAGAAAGTACTCTCATGCACTATTCTTAGCATTTTTGAGTCTTAAAGTTCACGCTTAAACCAAGGTGGATGAGACTTATGGACTTTGCTAACGAAAGGAACAAATTCATCAATGCCAGTATGAACAATTTCTAAAAACTCATTATATATTAAATCCAGATCGCCAGAATTGAAATCTATGACATCTTCCAATCAATACAGTTAAAAAATTGTTAAGCGAAGCATAATTACCTTTACCAAAATCAAATGTAAATGAATTCAAATTATCTGACAAAGCAAAATTGTACACACTAATATTAATAACTATAGGCTTATGATACAAATCTGGATTACAAATAGGATGTAGTGATTCTTGAACGTTAACTAATAAGGTTGAACTAAGAAATACTAAATCTAAAATACGCCCTAATATCATCATCAGCGTGGTACTTGCAATTGCACTTTTTATTTAATAAAATTGATGGACTAAAAATCCTCTTCATAAATAATTCGTACTTAGATTTAAAACTGAGTACTTATAGGAGTTGAGCTTTTGACCTTCCTTCATGCATGTCCGTGGTGGAAAGTGCAAGTACCACGCTGATAATCACCAGTTTGCACTTTTGGTCGAAACATTAATCATTTTCTTTGAGCGCTCATATTTTGCAGCGATCACCATTCCAACGAAAAATTTTTCCTCCTAGTTTGTGGAAGTAAAACCATCCATGGTTTGGAATTTTTTACTAATTTTTTGGTCACAAAAAAACCTACATTTGTGGCTGTGGCAAATTCTTACATTAAATCGCAAGTTAAAAATTTTCACGAATTTCACAAACGTACAAAAATCGCGGATAACACTTTTGCTAAACCTAAATTAAATTATTCAGGTTGGGTTTACTTGGACTATCTGCTGTGGCGGCATTGAATTTTACGAAACCCTGAAATTGCACCCAAATTTAGAAATAAGCGTTCGATAGAGAAATGCCCCTGTAGCGGTTGAAAAAATTACTGATTTTTAAAATTAATTTACAAATAAATAACAAGTTTTTTGAAAAATAAACATATAGATTTTTATATGTTGCTGTTTTAAGACTATAAATTTTTTTTTATATTTTATCTTAAAAGATGGCGTGGTAGAGCTGTATGTATGAGCATAATTTGAGTATTTATGGATGTGGAAACAAAACACAAGTTTCTTTCAGTTTATGATAAGGGTATCTAGAGAAGTACGAAGGAGATTTGAAAAACTTCGGATTTTCTTTCTAAAATGGCGCATCTTAAAAACCAAAGGGTAGATTTTGGTCTACAATTACGTACTATATTGTTTATAAAAAAATAAACAAATAATTAATAACAAATTTACAAGTAAATAAAAAACGTCTACTCTTCGCAACATTCAAACCGCTTTAGATGTCTGCCTTCGTATGTTTAGAATAGAAACCAACTGCTATCGATGTTCGACCAACTATCAAAGAGCAACTTTTGCCTCATATTAGGTAAGTTATATTCATGCATTATTCATCACTTGTCACCAATTTCCTAGAGAACGAAAGAATACCAATATTAACTTGGCCAGGTAACTCGTCGGACTTGAAGCCGATAGAAAATGTTTCGAGTTACTTGAAAGAGAAAGCCGTGCTCTAGACATTTTAAAATTAAATATTGCAGATATATGGCAAGATGATGACGAAATCAAAAAGAAGCATTGCAGAAAGATTCAAACAGGTTTAAAGAAAAAGAGGACACACTCAATCTTAATGAAGTTTTTATTTTTATAGTTTTAATAAATTTTATCATCTAATAGTGGATAGAGATAATATAATAATAATAACACTGATCAACAGGCTTCTGGTGTTGGGCAGCTGTGGGTCATTTCCGAAGTAATTTGCTGCGTAGAATCCGAATCCGACGTCAAAATTGGGCTATCACGTCAGGATTTTGAGATATTTGAGGTTATGTACTCAAGAAATGGGTTTTTTTACTATTTTTGAGATTACGTTCACAAGGTCTTTTTTTCTAGTTGGATCATTTAATACTACTCTTACTCTTCAAAATAAGCTATTATGCGGTCACTTATGATTTTTTCTTGCAAAGTTACGACCATTTTAAATTATGAAGTTCATATTTCATATAAATATATATATTGTGTTTACATGAAATATGGACTTCATAATTTAAAATGGTCGTACCTTTGCAAGGAAAAGTCGTAGGAGACCGCTCAATACCTTATTTTGAAGGGTAAGAGTAGTATTATATGATGCAACTAGAAAAAAATGGCCAAAACAATTTTTTCATCCTCTACTTAACTTTAAATGTAGCCAAAAACCCATTTGTTGAGTACCTTACCTCAAATATCTCAAAATCCTGACGCGATAGCCCAATTTTGACCTTGGATTCAGATTCTAGGCAGCAAATTATTTCGGAAATGACCCCCAGCTGCCCAACACCAATCATCACTCCATGTTTTGTTGACCTGTGAATTAATAATTAAATAAATAACAAAAAATTCAAGAAAATAATATTCAGAAAATTCTGGTCAGAAAATTCTAATCAGAAAACTTTGATCAGAAAACTCCCATCAGAAAATGCAGATTTTTCTGATCAGATTTTTCTGATCGGAATTGTCTTAACAGATTTTTTAGATCTCAATTTTCTGATCTTAATTTTCTGATAAAAATTTTCTGACCAGAGTTTGTAGATCAGAATTGTTATTGATATTATTAGGATAAATTTTTCTTTAGGTTGGTGGTGTGGGTAGGGGTAGCTAATTTCGTAACGGGTGGACTGATTTGGTTGATTCTTCTTTTGATTGCCCCACTAGTACCACAACAAATGTTTATGCGGTGGGGTGTTGTGCGGAGGAGGCGTTACCCAAATTCTAATTGCATATACCTATTTAGAAGATTTTTTGTTGTTGTATACAGTATGATTCTCCATTGTTACTATACCGAAAAATGTTGACGTAGGGTTGGGGTGGGTGGAGTGGTAGTCTAACTTTGTAAAACGTGGATTGATTTAGATTATTCTGAAGGCATAGAGTATCTATTTGTATTCAGGCAAAAATTGTAGCTTTTGGTGAGAGTTGGAGGAGGGTTCGGCGTCTAGCTTCATAATGCATAGACCGATTTGGATGATTTTGATTCTGTTGTACATAATAAGTTTCCTGATTGATAAATGATGATACTTCTCTCTTGTTGTATACAGTACGGCGGGACACTAGGGCCATGGTAAGAATTTTTTGAGGTGAGGGAATGAAAGGTTGACCGTGACTAATTTCGTAATATGTTCGTTCTTTAACTACATCTGCAGCTTTTAAAATTTCTTTTTTCGTAGCATTCTTCGAGTCTTATATATGAAGACACTGTAAAGCAAAAAATAAAATAGTTTTTTTAAAAAAAATTAACCGACTTTACAAAAAGTGCCAAAAAGCATACCTTGTTTTTAAGACTACTAAAGAATAATTATAGCAGAGGACAGTAACCCCTTAACTTGAAATAAAATATTTTTAATAAATTTGTTAAGGATATATATGTTTGCTAAAATTTTAGATCTTTTCGTTAACGGTGTAAATTCATTTGTGAAGATTTTAAAATCTTTCGTTCCAAATTTAAATTTATTTGCTTAAAGTTATTGGGTTAAATATATTTGCAAATAGGATAATTATATATATATTAATTTAAACCCATGCTTTTTAAGTAAAACATTTTTAGAGTAGCTTATTCTATATAAGGTTGGCTATTTATTTAATACACTTAGAAAGTCGAAGCTCTAAATATATCAGAGCAACATTCGAAGAAATAAAAGTTGAAACCGTTTAAATAAATCTGAGAATGCTATATGGTTAACTATAAAAACCTAGATTATTGATGTGAATGTGAAAATTTAAAAAAAAACCTTTTCATTAGATTTTTGTATACATTTTTACTTGTGTAAGAAATTCTGAACTGATCAAAAGAAATGCATTACTTTTGCATTGAAAACGTTGCACGGTTAGCAGTTCCAAAATTCTTTAATGCAGAAACCTTGATCGCATAGACTTCAGAAGAGAGAATAAAACAATAGAATATTTTCTTTTTATCCTAAACTGCAATGTTTCATACAGCAAACAGG
Organism: Leptarthrus brevirostris; assembly: GCA_964036015.1. Classification (NCBI taxonomy): domain Eukaryota; kingdom Metazoa; phylum Arthropoda; class Insecta; order Diptera; family Asilidae; genus Leptarthrus; species Leptarthrus brevirostris. Next base: position 83,649,842 of record OZ038373.1, on the reverse strand, counting down.
TTTCCTCTTTTGAAAATAAATTTATTTCAATTTGGGCACTAATCCTCCATAATTTAGTCAAAATCCTATCAGAGTTCCTAACCCCGAGTGAAAGAACACCACCCTGGCAGAAAAGTTGAACAAATTGTAATTTGCAGTTGATCTGGGATCCCTTTTTTATCATTCAAATTAAATTTTTCTCAAAGTTTTAAGTTTTTTTCTGAAGGGGATTTTAGCTTAAGCCCAAGTCGGTTTAATACAGATTTGTGTTGCATAAAAAGCTTCAAGCAGGACAAACTGAAATGAAAAGCTCAGTAGCGCTGTGCTGTGATTTTTATTATTTTCGTCCAGCCATCAAATATAATCCACAGCAATACAATTTGTATGTAAATTTTTTGCATTTTGCTGGCTTGATGGAGCAGTTTCCACACCCGGACACTAAGCCGTGATGAATTATTTTACGCGATCCGATTGTCTGGCCAAGTATGAAAACGCATCAAGGATTTTGCGTGACTACTCATTATTCAAGCCACCCCAGATGACTTAATTTTATGAACTTCAGGATAAATCTGTTTTTGGATTTATAATAAACTCCAAATTGAATTTCCGCCCTTGGTTAAAAAATGTTACGATTGCGAGTGGAACAGCAAGCATCTACTATTCCGGATATCACCTCACCGAAAGAACTCAGTTCTTTATAACATTAATCGGCTCTGGCAGTTGTTTGTTCTAAACCTACATGGTATTACTTACAGCAAAGGCTTCAATTGTCATGTAACCAAGTTAATTTTATTATGAATGCTTGCGCCAATAGCTATAGCTGGCATGCCACGCATGAAACAAGGAAAAGTGTAAGCGGGGCCCGGTGTAATGTTTCTGTGCTTATTTTAATTGGATTTAAGTATGTTATCAGGCAGCTTTGTTTCTGTACACAGAACGACAAAACTTGGTAAATAGGTTGAGAGGATTTAATAAAAAAAAACAGCGAACATGCTCACTGCACGAATCCCAACATTCGTCATTTTTACACACCACGAAGTTCTCTTTATATCGCACCTGACAAGAACGAAACAGGTATGAGTGATAATGCTGAGAATCGGTTAAACATTTTTTCAAGTAGGTATTGATTGCTTAATTCGCAATTGCATTTTTCACGCATCAAATACTCCCCTTGACCTTCTTGCTCTAGTGCTTTAGCGGAAGAGTTTACACAGAAATCGGATAGTGTGAAAATCCCCATTCAAGTTCATTTCACAATTTGGAAATAGAGTGTAAGATGTAAACCAATCGATGAAACTGTTTATGACACCTGAAGATTTTTTAAAATACCCGTCCTTGAAACATTTTTTGCAACATAGTTGCAAGCGCCATGAAAAAGGCTTCTAATTCGCAAAATACTTTCTCTGCTTAGAAACATTTTCAAACAAGTGTCACGTAGTAATGCATCGTGATCTTGGTTTTTCTTTCCTTCATGTGTAGGCGGATAATGTGATATTCTTAGCGCCTATTTATGAATAGAAGTATAAATATTGGATAAAAGACTACTTTCTTACATTGTCTGCAGTAAAATCGTCGTTGTTTGCAAACTTGAAATTTCCGTAATATCACAGTGGTTAGCCTACTAGACAATCATCGCCGGGACCGTGGGTTCGAAAGCTAGGTTGACATAATCCTGCTTTCTATGCCCAGGCCGGTGTGCACGGGCGCTTTTAAAATTTTCGGAACTTCTTGATTAGGAAAAATTTCACTGAAATACTAAACAAATAAGCTAAAATGTATGTGACCATATTTTTTATTTGCATAATATATCATATTTTATGTACGTCCATTTGTTGATGGTTTTATTTGTATAGTAGTACAGTCTGGCGAAAAAAAAGTCATAAGGCTGCAAATCACTCCAAAGTGATGAAACTTGGTGAGGCGTTAAAGAATGATGAAAGAAAGCTTACCTGGCGATGGCCACCTGCTACCTATTCAAATACTCAAAAAAAACTCAAAAAAATATTTTGAAATGCATTTTTCTCGAAAACTATGCATTTTACAGAAAAATTTATTAAACAAAAAATGTAGAGGGCATCGTTATCTACAATTAATGTCATTGGTGCTATGTCGTACAACAAAAAATGTGCGCAGTAGGTATTTGAACAGGAGTAGAGTATTTGGTATTGTATAGGTGGCCATCGCCAGGTAAGCTTTCTTTCATCATTCTTTAACGACTCACCAAGTTTCATGACTTTGGAGTGATTTGCACCTGTTTTTGCCAGATTGACTGTACTATAGCTCCTTTATTGCTTTTTAATGAAATTAAGATTAAGATACCTTAAGATCTATCTAACCGATTTTGATTAAATTTAAACCACATATTGTATACAATATTATCTATCTATGTAGCGTAGGACTTTTTTGTATCACATTCATAAGTTATCAATTTTTCAAACTCAATATTTCGACAAAAATCAGATTTTTTTCAAACAGCTGCCATTTCTACAAAAAAAAATTTTTAATTTTTTCATACTCTAAACCATAGCTATTACCTTCCTAAAGATGAAAAAAATTATTTTTAATTTGTCCGGCGATGCCTGACTGAGAAAATAAGTACACCATCAGCAAGGATTTTTAAAAGAGAGATGTCTCAAATCTCCGTTATTTATTAATTTTTTTCTTCATTATTATTTCAAATTATTTATAAAGCTACTATGTATATGTGAAAAATAAAAATTATATTATATATGTATTTAATAGCTCCTTCAAATTTTTTATTTTATTTTTATACCTACTTTTCGAGCACCAATATGTTGTAACAACCCCTTAAATAAGTGACAAAGGACAGAAGCAAGAGTCAAACTACAGCTTTTTAGAAAAAAAAGGCTCGAGTGCCGTCAGGACCAGCCAAGAAACTATTAGCCAAATTCGGGATATGATTCAAGGCGACAGATTCGTCAAGCACAAGATTTTTGGGTTGGATTTCTAAATGCGCAGCCTTAAAGGAGTTCAAAAAGGCTGGCAGTCGTCAGGGCCGTGCGCAGGATTTCGGGGGGGGGGGGGGGGGGGGGGAGATTTCTAATTTAATTTAAAAAAAATAAAGAAGCTATACAAAGAAAACTATCAACAAAGGGATGTACATAAAATATGATATATTATGCAATTAAAAAATATGGTCATATACATTTTAGGTTATTTTTCTAGTATTTCAGTGAAATTTTTCCTAATTAAGAAGTTAAGAAATTTTTAAAGGCCCTGCTGCGGAAGAGCAACAGGCCTGGCAGTCGCCAAAAGATCATTACTTTTGTTTTCATCAAAACTTAACATAGAGTATACGCCATACATGAGTTTAGAGTTAACAAATTTCCATAACTGCTTTGGCGCGTGCGTAGAGTTAATTTGATTGTATCTTAATGGTCATTATAAGAAGCTTTAAGAGAACAGCAGAATTGGCTGCGCAACTAGGAATAGATTGAATAGTCAGAATAATTCACTGAGAAGGAAATCCTTTTCCACTCTTTGTTCTATAAGTTTTTCAAGTCAAGGCTGAAAAGTACAAGGAACACAATTAAACATACATACAGATAGAATTTACATTTAACTCAGTTTATAGCTTTATCAATGTCACGGTCGTTAAAGCTAGCAACTCATACGCGCCTGAGTGGGAACCAAGTGGACTTTTCAATATTTGCACTGACAAGCAAAAGTGTCCGAATGTTTTGAGTTTTGTGTTTGTGTACCCTGTTGTAAATGATAACAATACGAATAAAACTAGTTTTATTTAATTAATGTCTGAATTTACTTTTGTAAAGAAAATTGTTCTAAAAATTTATTACAATATAAAAAAAAGGTGGACAGGGTTGCACGTCCACCAGCGCTAATAATTCGTCGATAGGCCTTTGGCTTTTTTAGCTACTCAAGCATTTTCGACATCATATAAGTTTTGGATGAATGCTTTCCTATTCTTTCTTAACTCTTCGCCAAATTTCGTGTATTCCCTTCGGTGGTTCGATACAATTACGCAGCTTTTTTATACAATTATTATATAAATTTTTCTATGCGACTGGACTATCGCTAAAGTTTCGAAAACCGAAGTCCTCCGATTGGCTTGAGAATTATATTAATTCAAATGAACGAACCTAAACGGATTTTGGAGACTTAGAAATATTTTTTTTATTCAATTCAAATAAAACAAAGTTCCCTAAACAAAATGTACGAGAGAGATTTTTTGTACAAGGAAATAATTGTACACCAAAATTACAATTTCCATTTTATTTTAATTTATTATTAATTATAATTATTAATTATATTTTATTGTTCCTTCCTCTACATTTGTTTTTGTAATTTTTAATTATGATAAATCACATTTTTATGGCGGCTAATTAAAGGAATAATAATACCAAGCAAATAGAAAAAACAAATTTCAACGCCTATCGGTATGAGTCCTGAAAAGTCCTTTTCGATACGTTAGTTTTATAAAGTAATAGAAAGTATCTTAAAAAAAATAAATAAGACAATCGAAAGGTGCTGGTTTTCGGATCTCCACAAACTCGAGACTGTATATTTTTGGTTTTTTAGCCATTCAGAAATAAATTTTTGAGTTATGCTTGGGGTCCCTAACTCGCTGGAAAGTGAGTGTTTTCATTGTATTACCACTCTTTTGCGCGTTCTTGGGCAACTGTTCCTATCTCAAATTGCGACCAATATTAATTTAAGTGCATATTATCAGTTCTTGCTAAAAAGTTTGTTTTACACTACGGACATTCGTTTGACTGAGCTCATTTGTCCAAATCCACGACTGCCCGTTTGATATAAATTCATTTATTTTACATTCATCCGACGAAATTACCTAAAATAATTCTGTTGTATTATACATACATAGGTGCTTAAAAAAATTAATATTTCCAGTCTTGCGGTATACAAATTTGATGTCTTTTAACAAATTTATTTCAACTAGCAATATTTTTGGAAGATAAACCGGACCATTTCTCCTTTTGCGGTGAGTGAAGTCCTATTCCTTTTTTTAACGATATTGTTATTTTAAGAGTAAATATAGTTATTTGGTTTAAATAATCGAATGTTTGATTCACAAAATATCTCAGAAAAAGATATTATTTTAATGTAACATATAATAATATATTTGTTTAATAGCAGTGTTAATATTTATTTATATAACTAAAAAAGTTGCAATCAAAGTTTAACATTTAATTCTATTATTAGGTAAAAATGAAAAACAAAAAACCAACCAAGAAGAAAAAATGTTATGTAATTGATTATACAAATATGATTTCTTTTTATTTGAGGATTTTATTAATAATGTTATGATCAAAATCAAAGAATAAAATATCTTTATTACATTGCTAACATCACAGATTACATTATAACATGCAGGGCGTTTCTTAGGTCGTTTGGAATAATAATGGAACTGATAGATCTAGGGGAGAAACGAAAAAATTGAAGAGGTGGGAGGGGGCGGCTCTATCTCATCACCCCACCAAGTTATAGCAGATTACAATTTTTTTTACGATGAAATTAACCAGTCTTATATTTTAACGCATAATTTCTACAATGTTAGTGTTATAATCGTTACAAATCTCAGTTGACAGGTAATACAATGATGTTAAAAACTGTGTAATTTGTTTTTGCTACTGCTAATGGATTTAAAATAAAACCTTGTTCGATGAACCTGAAATCGAACAAAATTACATTATCGGAATTTATAAATATTTCAAAAAATTACCTCTACCTGGGTGTCACAGGTAATCCTCCTCCATCCAGGTGTCCTCCTAAGTCATAATTAGTAGCTGAAATAGAAAAGAAATCACTAATTCAATGTAAACAAAGAATTTTCAAAACATAAACAAACACTTTCAACTACACTAACAACAACCATGCAAAATCAAAATTTAAACAAATTTATGCAAACTTTATGTTCTGCAACATAAAGATTGCATAAATGCAAACATGCAATCGCAATTTATTGTAAATGGTGTATTTACAACAAATCGCGAGCACCTGAGATACGAATTTTACCAAAAGTAAATTCCATCTCAAAAGGTGACTCGCGATTTCGTAAAACACACACTATTTACACTACTGGATGTTGATATTTTGTTGGAATATCACATCCAGTAGTAAATTAAATAAATATCACTCACCTTTTTTCCTCCCCGACACGTAATTTTTGTTAAAACACACAAAAACACACGCGCACGCAACTTTCGAGTGAAAACTTTCGGCACCTGTCAACTTTATGTCTCGGTGACATGTTAGGTGTCAAATCCGTGTAAAATTTCAAGGCGAATCGAAATATGCTACTTTCGCGGCGGAATTTTACACGGATAAATAAATATTAAAGAAATTATAAATTTCTATCTGTCACTATAAGAGTGACAGAGAACATGGGGAGAGGGAGATAGTTGCAAAAGTCTCCAAAACGTCGCGCCATGTTTGGAACATGACAAAACAAATCGAAATCATGAACAGTCGCCATGTTATGGCATTAAATTAAATTTAATTATTACAATTCATACAGAATCGGAAAATTCTAGATTTTCCTATCAAAAAATCAGAAATCACAAGTCAAATCCACTATAAATTACAATTTGTTAATAACCTTAACGAATTTAAAGTTATTAACAAAATCTTGAATTTATGGATATTGAAACGTGAAAAAAGGGAAGAAATTTTCCTATATAAGCAGCTGTCGATGCTGCAGAAGCTCCTGTTCTTTTACCTCATACGGAATTTCTAATCAAAACGGGAAATGGGAAGAAATCTAAAGAAGCTACTTGCTCTGGGATTTATTTACTTAGCGGTAATCTTTAATAATTGCATAAACAACGGAAACTTCCCCGATAAGTGGAAAATAGCCAGAGTTATTCCTGTACCGAAGAAATCTGGCTTCAATCTCCGCTATTGGGAAAAAACTCGAACTCATAATAAGGAATTCTATTATGAGTTTCTGCAATAGAAATGGAGTCATCCCAAAATTTCAATTTGGCTTTAGACCGGGGCACTCTACAGTAGACGCCCTCGCCAAATTCCATTTTGACATCACTAAAGGGCTGAACCTAAATATGGTAACTGCCGCGTGTCTTATTGATGTTTCTAAAGCCTTTGATAGGGTATGGATAAAAAGTTTAATCTTCAAGATGATTAAATTCAAATTTCCTAACGAAATAATTAGGATTACTCATTGAGCTTCCTGTCAAACAGGAGCTTCTACACTGAAATAAATGGAGTTGCATCCGGTATCAATCCGATCTTGGCCGGGATTCCTCAAGGCTCCGCTCTTGGACCCCTTCTCTTTAATATTTTCACCACCGACCTTCCAGGACAAGACGCAAACAGCAATACGCTCCTTTATGCTGACGACACGGTTACATTTCTAACAGCACATAACCCCAATTACGCGCTCAAGGGACTCAAGGATAAAGTCGCTACACTTCTCGAATATTATAAATGCTGGAGTTTCCAAACAAACCATTTAAGACATTTTGAGTGATAACTAGTTTTTATATAATTAATTAATATCCATTTAATTATTTTGTAATTTGAATTTGAGCAATAATAGTATAATTATAAATTTGTGATATAGAATACTTATTTTGTAATGTATGAATGATTGACATTTGAGAATTAAAATTTGGAATTTATTAGAAAGTTATTGAATTGTAATACGAATAAGAACTTTATAATAATTGAACTAGATTTAATAAATTAGATAAATAATTGAGGAATACATTCTTTTATTTTCATTTCCCGCTACACAAAGGTTTTCCCAGTCGTGAAATAGTATTGTTTTCTCACTTATTGAAAAATTTCTTGCTTTTAACTGCTTAGTGCGCCATATTGGTCTCAACACTCAAAGCTTTTCTTACATTTATTTAATATTCTCGATAAGACAATTTCAGCTAACTTCGCGACTGTCAAGTGTTTGTAAGTAACACTTCACAATTAGTGTAAAGTCATCACATAACCCAACAAACCTATTTTCAAACTTAAATTTTGGAAAAAGTAAATTTTTTCAATTCAAACGGAAATATTTTGAAAATTTTTTCTTTAATTTTTTTTATTTTCGTGCTTAAAATAGTGGCCAATGCGTCCTCTTGCAATGGCAGTTTAAAGGACATAAAAATCTTTTACCAATCTCAAATTACATCACCAAACGTACAGCTGATACTTGCCCTTATAAGAAAAAATTCTACTTGACTCCTAAATTGTTGATCTTTTTACTCTTTGTATTAAAGTTTGGGACTCCTGAAAAGGACTGGGTTTTAATAGTGCTAAAAGGAAGCCAAATTAATTAGCTAAAATATTTTCAAAATGTCCTTCGTCATTTTGAATGCACAGAAAAGCTGTTTTTCTCAAGGATGTTTTCAATCAGTTGCAAGATTTTCTGTTATTTTATTCTCGGCTTTTAAAATTTTTGTTATGAGTACATCTCTTGTTACAATTATTTTTTCTAGATTTTCCTATCAAAAAATCAGAAATCACAAGTCAAATCCACTATAAATTACAATTTGTTAATAACCTTAACGAATTTAAAGTTATTAACAAAATCTTGAATTTATGGATATTGAAACGTGAAAAAAGGGAAGAAATTTTCCTATATAAGCAGCTGTCGATGCTGCAGAAGCTCCTGTTCTTTTACCTCATACGGAATTTCTAATCAAAACGGGAAATGGGAAGAAATCTAAAGAAGCTACTTGCTCTGGGATTTATTTACTTAGCGGTAATCTTTAATAATTGCATAAACAACGGAAACTTCCCCGATAAGTGGAAAATAGCCAGAGTTATTCCTGTACCGAAGAAATCTGGCTTCAATCTCCGCTATTGGGAAAAAACTCGAACTCATAATAAGGAATTCTATTATGAGTTTCTGCAATAGAAATGGAGTCATCCCAAAATTTCAATTTGGCTTTAGACCGGGGCACTCTACAGTAGACGCCCTCGCCAAATTCCATTTTGACATCACTAAAGGGCTGAACCTAAATATGGTAACTGCCGCGTGTCTTATTGATGTTTCTAAAGCCTTTGATAGGGTATGGATAAAAAGTTTAATCTTCAAGATGATTAAATTCAAATTTCCTAACGAAATAATTAGGATTACTCATTGAGCTTCCTGTCAAACAGGAGCTTCTACACTGAAATAAATGGAGTTGCATCCGGTATCAATCCGATCTTGGCCGGGATTCCTCAAGGCTCCGCTCTTGGACCCCTTCTCTTTAATATTTTCACCACCGACCATCCAGGACAAGACGCAAACAGCAATACGCTCCTTTATGCTGACGACACGGTTACATTTCTAACAGCACATAACCCCAATTACGCGCTCAAGGGACTCAAGGATAAAGTCGCTACACTTCTCGAATATTATAAATGCTGGAGTTTCCAAACAAACCATTTAAGACATTTTGAGTGATAACTAGTTTTTATATAATTAATTAATATCCATTTAATTATTTTGTAATTTGAATTTGAGCAATAATAGTATAATTATAAATTTGTGATATAGAATACTTATTTTGTAATGTATGAATGATTGACATTTGAGAATTAAAATTTGGAATTTATTAGAAAGTTATTGAATTGTAATACGAATAAGAACTTTATAATAATTGAACTAGATTTAATAAATTAGATAAATAATTGAGGAATACATTCTTTTATTTTCATTTCCCGCTACACAAAGGTTTTCCCAGTCGTGAAATAGTATTGTTTTCTCACTTATTGAAAAATTTCTTGCTTTTAACTGCTTAGTGCGCCATATTGGTCTCAACACTCAAAGCTTTTCTTACATTTATTTAATATTCTCGATAAGACAATTTCAGCTAACTTCGCGACTGTCAAGTGTTTGTAAGTAACACTTCACAATTAGTGTAAAGTCATCACATAACCCAACAAACCTATTTTCAAACTTAAATTTTGGAAAAAGTAAATTTTTTCAATTCAAACGGAAATATTTTGAAAATTTTTTCTTTAATTTTTTTTATTTTCGTGCTTAAAATAGTGGCCAATGCGTCCTCTTGCAATGGCAGTTTAAAGGACATAAAAATCTTTTACCAATCTCAAATTACATCACCAAACGTACAGCTGATACTTGCCCTTATAAGAAAAAATTCTACTTGACTCCTAAATTGTTGATCTTTTTACTCTTTGTATTAAAGTTTGGGACTCCTGAAAAGGACTGGGTTTTAATAGTGCTAAAAGGAAGCCAAATTAATTAGCTAAAATATTTTCAAAATGTCCTTCGTCATTTTGAATGCACAGAAGAGCTGTTTTTCTCAAGGATGTTTTTCAGTCAGTTGCAAGATTTTCTATTATTTTATTCTCGGCTTTTAAAATTTTTGTTATGAGTACATCTCTTGTTACAATTATTTTTTCTAGATTTTCCTATCAAAAAATCAGAAATCACAAGTCAAATCCACTATAAATTACAATTTGTTAATAACCTTAACGAATTTAAAGTTATTAACAAAATCTTGAATTTATGGATATTGAAACGTGAAAAAAGGGAAGAAATTTTCCTATATAAGCAGCTGTCGATGCTGCAGAAGCTCCTGTTCTTTTACCTCATACGGAATTTCTAATCAAAACGGGAAATGGGAAGAAATCTAAAGAAGCTACTTGCTCTGGGATTTATTTACTTAGCGGTAATCTTTAATAATTGCATAAACAACGGAAACTTCCCCGATAAGTGGAAAATAGCCAGAGTTATTCCTGTACCGAAGAAATCTGGCTTCAATCTCCGCTATTGGGAAAAAACTCGAACTCATAATAAGGAATTCTATTATGAGTTTCTGCAATAGAAATGGAGTCATCCCAAAATTTCAATTTGGCTTTAGACCGGGGCACTCTACAGTAGACGCCCTCGCCAAATTCCATTTTGACATCACTAAAGGGCTGAACCTAAATATGGTAACTGCCGCGTGTCTTATTGATGTTTCTAAAGCCTTTGATAGGGTATGGATAAAAAGTTTAATCTTCAAGATGATTAAATTCAAATTTCCTAACGAAATAATTAGGATTACTCATTGAGCTTCCTGTCAAACAGGAGCTTCTACACTGAAATAAATGGAGTTGCATCCGGTATCAATCCGATCTTGGCCGGGATTCCTCAAGGCTCCGCTCTTGGACCCCTTCTCTTTAATATTTTCACCACCGACCTTCCAGGACAAGACGCAAACAGCAATACGCTCCTTTATGCTGACGACACGGTTACATTTCTAACAGCACATAACCCCAATTACGCGCTCAAGGGACTCAAGGATAAAGTCGCTACACTTCTCGAATATTATAAATGCTGGAGTTTCCAAACAAACCATTTAAGACATTTTGAGTGATAACTAGTTTTTATATAATTAATTAATATCCATTTAATTATTTTGTAATTTGAATTTGAGCAATAATAGTATAATTATAAATTTGTGATATAGAATACTTATTTTGTAATGTATGAATGATTGACATTTGAGAATTAAAATTTGGAATTTATTAGAAAGTTATTGAATTGTAATACGAATAAGAACTTTATAATAATTGAACTAGATTTAATAAATTAGATAAATAATTGAGGAATACATTCTTTTATTTTCATTTCCCGCTACACAAAGGTTTTCCCAGTCGTGAAATAGTATTGTTTTCTCACTTATTGAAAAATTTCTTGCTTTTAACTGCTTAGTGCGCCATATTGGTCTCAACACTCAAAGCTTTTCTTACATTTATTTAATATTCTCGATAAGACAATTTCAGCTAACTTCGCGACTGTCAAGTGTTTGTAAGTAACACTTCACAATTAGTGTAAAGTCATCACATAACCCAACAAACCTATTTTCAAACTTAAATTTTGGAAAAAGTAAATTTTTTCAATTCAAACGGAAATATTTTGAAAATTTTTTCTTTAATTTTTTTTATTTTCGTGCTTAAAATAGTGGCCAATGCGTCCTCTTGCAATGGCAGTTTAAAGGACATAAAAATCTTTTACCAATCTCAAATTACATCACCAAACGTACAGCTGATACTTGCCCTTATAAGAAAAAATTCTACTTGACTCCTAAATTGTTGATCTTTTTACTCTTTGTATTAAAGTTTGGGACTCCTGAAAAGGACTGGGTTTTAATAGTGCTAAAAGGAAGCCAAATTAATTAGCTAAAATATTTTCAAAATGTCCTTCGTCATTTTGAATGCACAGAAGAGCTGTTTTTCTCAAGGATGTTTTTCAGTCAGTTGCAAGATTTTCTATTATTTTATTCTCGGCTTTTAAAATTTTTGCTATGAGTACATCTCTTGTTACAATTACAATTTCTTTCATCGCCCACCACAAAAAAACCAAGTGCGGTTAGGTCGGGAGAACGATCCGACCAAGGAAAAGTACCATACCATCACTTCTAAATAGCCCCGTAATTTCCATTCAACCATTGAAGTACCTACGTTTCTTCGGTAACAGGCGCTCCGTCATTTGTATGAGACTGTTCCGGTACATGTGTCATATAAAAGGGATAAAGTTCTTCTTTTTGTAATACTATATGTGCCATTTCGCCTCAACTAGGCGCAACATTGACCTCCGCTTGAGTCGAAAGTGTATAAACGCTTCCAGTTTCTCGAAACTTTGTAACGCTCTTTGAAAGACACTTCTAGATGGTACCTTCTTTCTGGGAATAATGGTGACATTCAGGCTCTGCTTCGAGGGAATTTCCGTTGCTAAACCCGTTTCAGAAAGTTATCTTCGCGTATTTTTCATTAAATTACTATTTTCAACTATTAATTGTAAACTATCAAAGCGACTTTTCACTTTGAAATATTATGTGCTATTAAAAATGCTACTTTTATACCCGGAGATTTCCATTTCTAGTACAACAATAACCATTTCTTTCTGTGGAAATATTTGAAAACAATTATTTTATGACCTACTGTAAACGTTTTACTACCACATATCGACTACCCCACTTCAATTACTGGTGTTACCACTGAGATATATAATACTGGAGTTACTGGTGCCATGAAATTTCTTCAAGAAAATGGTATCACTTTTCGCTAGTTGTCCCTTTCTGGGTAAGCATTTTTTTTTCAACATGGTTTTCTTAATTGCGAACGTCATGTCGCCTATTAAATGCTGGCGTTAGAAATAGATGACAATATTTACAATCATCTTACGTCTCTTTCTGGGTAAGCATTATCCAGACTAAAACAACCTTTTATTTATAATTTCTATTCCAGTAATTCCAATGATTTTTACATTTTCCTTACAACAATATAGAAGATTAAAATTAAATATGTCTTTTCGTATATATTTGGTTATAATATTCTACTCTGAATGGCTGCAAATTCACAGTAAACGTTGGAGATTAAAAATTGTTTTCCTCCACTGAAAGTAAAATTGTACCCATATGAGATAGCTTATAAGTCAGTCCAGTTTAATACATCTCAGTGGGTGTTACCAAAAACAATTCGCAGGCAAGTAAAATTTCCTCTTAGAAGGGCTGGTATTGACTGTATGTTTATTCACGTAAGTTGAGAATGGTAAAATATTTCGGTGTGCTTTAAATTGCTTTTGAAAGAGGATACATTTTCCACTATTTTAAACCCGAAAATTAAAAAAAAAATTAAAGGGAAAATTTTCAAAATATTTCCGTTTGAAATGAAAAAATTGATCTTTTTTCCAAAAATTTAACTTTGAAAGCGCATGTTTTAAAGTCCTTTAGCAGTAACAATAAAATATCACACAGTCTTTAACAATATTGCGTTACCTGTTAATGTAGATATTAATAACGTCTATAGCACTAAAACTGTAGAAAATATGGGTTAAAATGTAAGACTAGTTAATTTCATCGTAAAAAATTCACGCGACTATGCTTGCAGGGGGGTGAGCAGACCCCCCTTCCCAATTTTTTTTCATTTCCCACTTCAGATCCTTCATTATTGCACACGACCTAAGAAACACACTGTATATGCCATCAAAAAACAAACACGGCGTCAAATTGCAATGGACCTAGAGCGCAATCCGAACCGAAATTTCTACCATATCATATCTGCGAATTTACTAACTGAGTTTCACTTTCCTGAACTGTCAGTACAAACTTAAACGGTTAAAATCTCTGCAGAATTCAACTGAAATCGTTATTGCACAATTACATAAAAAATAAATTTTAAAACAATGATGTCTTAAATTTTAAAACAATGATGATATCTTTAAGTTCCGTCCCAGACTAAAATATAATACATTGAATTTGTCGCTGCATTTACCTCTCGCTCATGTGTCAGATAATGAGTGTGTTTTTCGTCATTTTTCAGTGTCAGTCCATCATTTATACTATACTGTTATCGTCAAATATCGATAACCTTATGAGTCCGAAACTCTCAAGCGAGGCGAACATCAACACGGAATTCACTCAACATCTTATCCCTTATTTCCTTTCCTACCAAGGCATTATAAGGCTTCCTCTTAGCTTTGGCATTATTATAAAAAACTTTGAAAAATATATTACATATTTGCAATTTGGTCGATGATGAGAAGTTATTTTACCTCCACTTGCGAACAAGAACAGAAAAATTTACCTATTTCGGATTTTCTCTCTAGCTCACTACACCTAGTCCGGTTCTGCACCAACGCCTTCAACTGTTGACACAATTGGTTGATCTGGGTTTCTCCCTTCTCTACGGATCTTCCCCATGTGTTGCACGATCATCCAATTTGGTGTCTTCCTTGGGTCAGGTTCCAATCTAGAGCAATGCGGTTTGGGTCTTTGTTAGTGTTTGGCCTAGCCATTGTCATTTTCACCTGCGAGTACTGTAGAATTAACCCTTCTAACTTAGAAGGTGCACTTCTCAATTGACCTACTCGCCAGAATATAACAATATATTGAGCCGAATGAGGCTCCCTCACCAACATGAAAAAAAAAACATTAGTAAACAAAAACTAAAACACATCCACACACGACAATCAGGGGTTCACGGACAATAGAGAACGCTTCAGCAAATCCTTAGTAAGAGTCACGTCAAAAACAGGACACATATTCACTGCGCTACGCATGCGATTTATAGGCTCATGCATACCAGTTAGACCGAGAGTGAACAACATGCAGTAAAGGCAATCTCATTAAGCTATACGGGGTATGCATATTGAGCAACCGGAGGCGATCCACATAAAGAGGAAGCCTGAGTTACAAAGTTCCTCTGCACCGACTCAATGCGTCCAGAACAGCATAGTAGGGAGACCAAACCTGAGATACATACTCGAGAATTGGCTAAACCAAAGAAAAGAATAAGTGAATTAAGGTTTTCCGATCATAAAACTCCCTTGACCACCGCTTTACATAACCCAGAACTGAATTACTCTTAAAAACAATTTAGTTAATGTGAGGAGTGAAATCAAGTTAAGGATCATGCTTCAGACCAAGGTCACTAACGGACTGCACGTGACAGATATTAGTTTCCGCAAAGGTATAATCAAAGACGAGCTGATTTTGGTTCCTAGAGAATGACACAACCTCACATTTATCCAAGTTAAGCTGGAGGCCTTAAATTATATTTATTTCTATATTTTAGCATAATCACAGATTGAGGGAGCTTATCAAATGCCTTGCTTAAGTCGGTGTAAATGCAGTCAGTCTGGAGACCTTGTTGGAAGGCAGAGATAATGTGGGATGTAAATTCAAGCAGGTTGAGGTTAGTTGTCGTCGACCTACCAGGCAGAAAGCCATGTTCATTAGATGAGATTAACCCTTGCACTGCTCAACAAGACGGAGTTGGATCAATTCGTTGAGCCGCACGACTACCCTGCCATTGACCCCGGGTTCGAGACCAGATCTCCCCGTGAGCTTTTATTAAGAAATTAAAATAATCCACTCTGTCTCTGGGCTGTTGTCTATCTCGCAGCAACGCAAAAACAAGACTTAAGTTTCCTCACCCTAATTCCTTTCCAAAAAAGCTGTGAATATATAACAGATTCGAACAACTTGGGTATGCAGGAAAGCTTTGCGATTGGCCTATAATTTGTTATTAAATTTTTATGCCACTTTTTATGAACAGGAATTATAAAGGAGCTCTTCCATAGCGTAAGTTTACCGTCCTGAAGAGATTTGTTGAAGATGAATTCCAGTGGAGTGTGTACGGCGTCAGAACAGCATCTGAAGAATGCAGTTGAAACACCATAAGGACCAAAATAAAAGCCCATTCTAAGTTCCTTGATACCATCCATATCACGGCAAAGCAATGAAGGCAGCGGGACGATCCTGGATATGACCAAACTCTTCCAGGGAAGGCAGAAAATTGCCTGATGAAAAGACGCCCTCAAAAAACAATGCAAAGTTGTCGGTTATATAGAGCGCGCTGCAACTAGAGGATACATTGTACCACATTGTAGGCGGATAATTATCAGTTATCTTCTTCATATTTACAAATTTAAAAAAGGTACAAAGATCATTATGCAAGTTATCGCGAACATTATCGAGGTATTCTTTGTATAAAGATGATGATCTAACGCTAAAAAGCCGTCATGACAATAAACGAAATCACAATAAGCTGACGTGTTTCTACAGCGTAAGCAGGTTTGCCATAACCTATTTTTGTATTCTTAAGGCTCCGTAGTTCTCTAGTAAACCACGGGGAAAATAACAGGATGATCTTGACCGTTTGCGTGATACACACGAATTAAACAGATCATAAATCCTATCGTAAAACACGGAAACGCAATCGTCGATATCGCTATCATAAAAAAGAGATGGGAAATCGATTGAGAGGATACTGTTTGAAAGATCAGAGAAGTCCGCCCTTATAAAATCACGAACGTACTGATCTACGTTGGGGTCAGGAGTATGAGAACCATCGCAGTAAATAGATATGAAAATGTGCGGATGTAAACTGTCGATAGCAGATAAGTTACGAGAAGTCGGTTCGACTATAGTGTTACTCAAATCAGAAGAAAATATAAGATCTAACTGTCTTTCCATAGAGATCTTTACATCATTCATTTGGTGTAAACCAGAGGAGGAGATGGCGTCAAGAAAATGGAAGTTTTTAGCACTAAGACAGTTTAATTGAAGGTAGTCAACGTCATCCGCGTTGAATACCCATTGAACGTTGGGTAAGTTAAAGTCACCAATAAGGATGGCGTATATCTATATCTTGGCCTGTGAGGTTGTGTAAGGCTTGGTTGGTAATGACTTCTGGCTAATGGATGTTAAACTTGACTTGTAACATTTTTAATTTTGTACTACATATACAATATTTTTTTAAATGATAGCACGCAAATCAATTAAGATTTGTAGGGCCAATTTAAACGTTAATTTAATTTTGCGATATTTTTCTCTAATTTTCTTATCAATTTCTTTCTTATCTTTCTTGGCCGTGCCCCCGCTAAGACTGGGCACTACCTACATTTTCTTGAAGCGTTTCGTCGTATTTTCCAACCCTCATAGCTTCGGTCTGGATAATACCAGAGGGCCCAAAGTCTTAGAATGAGATGTAGTTACCAGACTAATGAAACACATTTGTCCAGCTTTTATACTTTAGATTTTATTAATACCTGAAATACGTCGATTTCGCCACTCATGATCATCAAAACCTCCGTCATCAAAACCTCTAGGGTACTTCCTGAAGTCGTAGAAAGCTGAAATTTGGTATGCTGGCTAGGAATAGCACACAACCGAGGAAAATATTAAGAAATCTGTAACTTTTACCCTCCACCTCCCATAAAGGAGGGTTCAGGTCTGTATATAAAACTACCAACACACCAGGATTAGCACACAAACAACGAAAAAATTGAAAAATCTGTAACTTTCGTCCTCAAACCCCTCGAAAAGGGGGGTCTGGTTTAGTATTATATAACAATTTCTCATAAGATAATTTCCAAACTTCCAAAAGCTCTAGAAAGCTGAAATTTAGTAGGCAGACTAGGTTGTGCACGCAAACAACGAGAAAATTAAGAAATCTGTAACTTTCACTCTCCAACCCCCTTAAAGGGGGTGCAGGTCTGTATATAAAATTTCTTCTATGGAGGTACTTCCAAAAGTTCTGGAAAGCTGAAATTTGATATGAAAGCTAGATGTTATTAGTACATAAACAACTGAAAAGTGAGTGTGCTTTGAAGAAAGGAACTGCTGGCGTTTAAGAAATATCTTCTTCACTCGACTACGCCAGAAATTTGGGCCGCCGGGGTGTGATTTCTCTTTAAACTCATCTTAGTGCCTAATCTATTGCTTCTATGAAAAGATCGTTTTTTCTACTTCAAGTTAGCAAAACAATCTTTTGACCGTATTTAAGAAAATTTAAAAAAATACAAGCACCACCATGGTCGGACCATGATTTACTGCTTGCCTTTTGGATGAAAATTTGGTTTGCGACTAAAATTTAAGGTTTAATCAGAGATTTCTTATTATTTCGGTTAATAAAATGTACATGTTTTTACTTTTTTGGAAAAAAAATTTAGTGAATATAAATAAAGCACAACAGTCAGCTATAATTGAATATAATCGGTTAATAGCTAAGTACCACCCTGATTTATCGCTTCTTGCAAATAATAAGCCAACAAGGAAAAGGGGCAACGATAGAGAGTGGGCTATGAAAAAAGAATAGCTGACGCACAAGAAATATAGCCCGAAAAAATAAAAAGAACTAGAGAATCTTACAAAAAGAAATGAAGTGCCACCAAAAAAATTTCATGTTAAAAAGTTATCAGATCTCATGTGGAGCCAAGCCCCTAACTCTACAAGGCCTAACTCTACAACCCCTAACTCTAGAAACCCCACTTTGTGGTCAAAAAGTATGGCTTGACCGTTTCATGGATCTAATGCATCACACAACATTAAAGACCAGTGACTTAATTTCGTACCATAAGTCCATAGGAGTGACTGTGCTATGGCCACGGAACTGCCAAGCAGGGGCGGCCCTTAGGGATGGCGAGCAGGGCAACCGTCCGGGGCCTCGCGCACTCGCGCAACAAACCAAGTAGAAAAATTTAACCGAAGTGTACCCTACTATCGAAGCAGTCCTAAGAGTTATACATATCTGCGGAATACTATGACACAAGATCGGCTTTAAGCTCTTGCTATTATTTCAATTGAAAATGACGTAGCTCATTCGTCTAATTATTATGATTTAATTAATGATTTATTTTAGCCTTAGAAAAAGTCGCAAACATCATTCCTGAATCCCTGATTCTTTTAAGACAATAATGCACCTTAGTTTTTCATGAATAATTTGTTATCTATGTGTTTATTAATTTTTGTTTATTTTCAATAAATAGTTTTAAAACTCTTAGTTTATTTATTAATAACTTTTCATTTCTTGTCAAGTATCATCATTAAAACTAATTCCACAAAGACAAGGGCCTCGCAAAGATTTACCCGCCCGGAGCCTCGCAATGGCTGAGGCCGCTCCTGCTGCCAAGCCATACATTTTGACCAAGATGTAGGGTTTCTAAAGTTAGGGGTTGTAAAGTTAGGACTTGTAGAATTATGGGCTTGGCTCCACATGAGATCTGATAACTTTTTAACAGTGAAAGCGGTATGAGCTTGTGTTTTGGCAACCTCCTTTACATGAAATGTTTTTGGTGGGATATTGGTTTACCTTTAAGTTTTAAGTTTTTCTGAGTTTATGATGCGTAAAGCCGAAGCTATCTTATGTTAATGTTTTTGTTATCTTATTCGATAATTAAACAGCTTACGTCGTAAACAAATTTTTTTTCAGGTTACCTTAGCTTAAAAACCAGTGTACAGTATGTTAGATCAAATCAATGAAGTAGATCAACAATAATTATTTTTGTATGTTAACTTAGTATTTCTATGAGTTCTCATCGTGACTAGCTAAATCAGAATTTCAAGCTCATTTAATTCATAATTCGTTTCTTCAGCAGTACAAGGTGTTGGTAATAACAGAACTTACATGCTAGCTATGCGCACTGTAGTCGCAGGTTCCAAACGCGCCGCTATAGTGAACCATGGCTGTTTTTTACTTTGATCTGTTTTCGTTTACACTAAAGGACCAGTGGCAGTTACATAGTAGTGTCTGTGGTACGGAGTTAATCTTAAATTTTGATTCACTTGCAATCCTTGTCATCCAATCGGCTGAAGTTCTCTCACACAAATGCCCTACAAATTATTTTAAAGAGATAATAATATTATCATAATGAGACATTAAATAGAGACATGACATTTAAAACTTGTCTAAAACGTTGCTACTTATCAATTTTTTATACATAACTTATTACTCATTTACAAAATTTTTGGACACAACCTTCTTACTAGAAATAAATAATAAGACTCTATTAAATTCAAGAACCAGATGGATATAATTGACTCTTCATAAAAAAACTTTTCTGACGTTTCCATCGCCTTTATCTAGCATAGATAGTGCATATACATATAGTATAGTGTAGCAAAAGTAAGACATTTTAAATACTCCCTCCTTAAAATTTAATGGTCATTATCACAACTGGCTTGTAAGTTGGCAATAAATTTTTATTTTCGTCTGTTCTTTAATAGAGGGTGTGGCTTTGGTGAATTTTCTGTTTTCTGCATAGAGTTTGCTTAGTCAAGAGAAACATGGGGTCTGAGACAATCAAGAGGAAAAATAAAGGTTCACAGAAAGAAAATAATTATTGCCCGGAACGCAGTTTCTATCCTATTTGGGACTTCCTTCTTTTTTATCCTATAATTAATGATAATGTGTGGTTTTAATTTATTGGTACTATCCCGGCGAATAAAATCTCCTTGTCCCGTGGTTAAAAGGGTGTCTTTTGTTTTTACGAGAACCAAGCATTTTAATGGATCGCTGAATGTAAAATGAATGGAAGAGTAGTATGCAAATATTTAAAAGGGATCTGTTAAATAGCGCTTCGAATGTCCATGCAAACATTGAAAAATAAATTGTGTGTGGTTTTATTAAAGACTTCTAAGAATGCTATTTAATTCCTTATGGTTAAAATAAAATATTTTTTTATTAGAAATTATCGTACGTGAGATGAAAAGAATAAGTCACTTAGAAATTTATATTAACTAACTATAAAATAATAAGCATGTGTGAAAATATTGCAATTTTATTAGTAGAACTAATTAAGATAAAGAGATAAAACTTTGTTTCTTTTCGATAACATTTCATTCCTTTGTTTGAACTGATTTTGTAATAATTTTAGGAATTTTCTGATATGAGAGCAACCAATTTATTACGACGGTTATATCTCCTACGCTCTATGTTGTTATTTTTTAACAAGTTTGTGATAATTTTCCAAAATTACTGATGTAAAATTAGGCTTAAGAAACGAATTTGAATCACATATCTATACGATTCCCGTGAGTGAGTTGTATTTGAAATCAACGATGGTATCTTAGCGAGGCTTACACAAAAATGTTCGCTACTCCACGCCCTCTGTGAGGCAAACATGTTCAACTAACACCTCGTAACATACATTATGATTTTATAAAGGTCGTCTGATCCCAGGTGCCCCCTGCCCCGCCAGCACGGCTTTGAAAGCAGTAAATATTAGCTCGGGATTCCTACTGTACATTTAGAATATACCGTTATATCAACATAGGAAAATCCGTGGCCGGATAAAATTCCACCCACTGCACAAATGTTCAACCTCCCCTCAACTTCATATAAAATTGTCACTTTATTAAGTGCTCACATGAAACTTCTAAAATATTTCCACAAGCAATAGGCATCAGCATGACACCACAGGAAATACCAGAGATAGTTGCAAAATTGTAGAACCAGTCAAGATTCA
Organism: Leptarthrus brevirostris; assembly: GCA_964036015.1. Taxonomy (NCBI): domain Eukaryota; kingdom Metazoa; phylum Arthropoda; class Insecta; order Diptera; family Asilidae; genus Leptarthrus; species Leptarthrus brevirostris. The sequence goes on along the minus strand of OZ038373.1, from coordinate 83,628,157 downwards.
GAATAACTTACGTTTTAATGAAGGGCTTGATTAAAGCTTGTATTGAACCAAAAATGCAGTCTTCTGATATATTCTAATCGACTTCGTCGTACAGTAGAATTTTGCATTAAGTAAGAATTATGTTGAATTAGCCGCGAATAACCTTCATTTAGTGCACTTTTGTTTCTTTTTATTTATTATGAGTTTGCTTTATTATTACTTTTTTCCCCATTTTGTCCAGCTGATTCCAATTAATTTACTGGATCTTAACGGAGGCCGTTACAAGAGCTCAACTTTCGGTGCGTAAGTCTGTATCTTCTTCTAATGCCTGTACCGCGGAGATAGCCAACTCGTTAAAGTCTGTCGTCTCTGCCACCGCCGTACCTGAGAAGGTCTTTTGTCAATGGCACCTTCTTCCAGGACTGCTAAGATGCTTTTAGTAAGCGCAGAACCTTCGGAAGTTAATTTATCTAGAGCTAATTCAATTGTGGGTACCATGGAGATAACCAACCTGTTGGGGCCTACCATCCCCTCCACCTCCCCTCCTACAGAAGTGCCCGGATTTTCTGGAATTATTTTGAATTTTCCCATTTGTATTCCCAACTTTTGGAGGAGAAACAATAGGACCAGGTGGGCAGAGATCCTCTCATACCCACCATAATCAACTAGAATGCAGCAGGAGATTAAGTTGCTCCTGAGGAGACACCCTTTGCGACCCCCAATTCCTGCAGAGAATGAAATCACTGCTGACTCACTCGACATGGCCTACTACAACCCTGGAATTTGGGGATTTTTCAAGAAGTTATATCCTCCCACAAAAAAACATTTTTCAATGCGTTTGAGCATATCAGAGTAGGAGGCAAAAACTGCTGCTGCAGCCGTCGGTCTCCCCACTTCTTATTCCCGGCCTGTGACCGTGAAGAATTCGTCATCGCCTGCGTCCACTGGTAATCCTCTTGATGCTCAACTTCTGCACGCGACATTAGGCCCCGTGGTGATATGCCTTGTAATCACGATATTCACCGCGTTGTACCTTCCTTTCTAAGGTCCATCCTGTCGCTACTGAGGACGAGTTTATTTAACATTTCTCGCCCCGCCTCGGCGTTTTACCCACTGTAATCGTTTGTAGAAGAATGAACTCTCAATAGGGTGCGTGTAGTTGATATTTCGCTGTCTCCTTTGAACCGTTTGTTCCGGATGAGAAATTCAGGGCAGCTTTATGAAACGATATTTGCCCTAGTGGTTTGATTGTTGATTGAGTTCCTTCCCAAGAATCGGCGAGGTACTCCAATCGCTCCAAAAAACCTGTCAACGAGATCTCATTTACCATGCGAACGTGACCGGACTACGCTTTAAAACGACTACCCACTTCACTAACCTTACGGGCTCCGGTGTTGGCCTGATTTGCTTGAAGAACGCCTAGATTTTCAGTTCCAGGTGCTTGGAGACCGATATTCTTCGTATTTTGATGCGCCTATCAGGGGTGGTGTACTCCGTGCTGCTCTTTATGACGTTCCCTGTGGACTTGTTGATGTTCCTGTTCATGACAATCTAGAGCGACTGTGTGTTGTTCGCAGGTTGCCTTATTAAAATATCTACGTGGTCACCGCCTATATTCCTTTACATTCACCTCACATCTTCGAACGAACCGCTTGATGCACTGGTGATTTTGTCGACGACTTACCATCCATTGTTTTATCTGTATCTCTGCGTGAATCATCCTTCGTCAACAACATCTTGTCTTCATCGACCTTTTTTACAATGATTCGCCCTCAACTTGCGATTGGCGTGGTGTTCTTGGGGAGTGTAACGTCGAAAATGCTACTTAATTATTATATGATATCATGGCAATATGTTTTGCTCGTCGTGTTTCGCTTTCTAAGTCTTGCAACTCGCGGTCCTACTTACCTTGGTATGGTGCCTCCGTAAAATATTTTAAGAATATATAACATAAGGCTTTGAAAATGTTTTGCTCCTCAAAGAGTGGCGAAGATTATCTGAACTATTCTTGCTTGCGGCAGAAATTTGTTTCGGCTTCAGCGTCCTCATACAATGCATACATTGGTCGGTTGAAATCGACTTTGCGAGAACTCTAGGCGGTTCTGGCCATAGCGATCTTCTTACAGTTGCCAACATCTTTGAGTACTTCTTTAAAACTGGCTTCTTGGGAGACAACAACTGATATTAGTTTTAAAAATGTTACTAACTGGACGAAGTTTCGACATTAGACATCCTTTGACTCGAAAGATTTGATCTTCGACGATGCTACGGGGTTGGGTAGTCGTTTTTAGTTGATACTTTTGTGACTGGGCCTGACGGCGTCCCTATATCGGTCTTGAAAAAGTGCAGTTCGTCTCTTGTCTCTCTTCTCTGTAGTCTATTTAATGTATCCATCTGTCGGGGCGTATTCCCTAAGCCCTGGAATATCTCTTTAATTACTCCTATACATAAACAGGGTAACAAGTGTGACATCAGCAATGATATATATGCATTTATGTATGGTTTCTGACGTTGTCGATTGTGTCCTCCTGAATTCCGTTCTAGACACAAGTGGCGCTTCACGAATTTTCTACAACTCAATATCGATAAGTGCTATTATTTATTTCTATTTCTCTTTCCATAAGAGCAACCCCTTGGTTTTTAACTATACCGTAGACGGACGCTCGCTTGTTGGATTCGAGAAGACCTGGGATTTGGGCGTTTGGCTAAACGTTCGGCTCTCCTTTGAAGAATACATTGACCCAATAGTTAATAGGGCTTATACGGCCCTAGGGCTAAGGAATTCGGCAATCCGTATATTACGAGGCTACTTTATTGTATTTTTGTCAGGCGAATTTCGGAGTACACTTGTATTGTTTGGTCTCACTTGTATGAGTTTTATATTAACCGCACTGGGGCAGTCCAGCGACGATTTGTCAGATTCTCTCTTTGCGGTCTTCCATGAAACGACTCCCTTTTCTTTCTACAAATTAATAAAATTGAGCCATATGAATTAGTTTTCTGGATAAAACCAATGCTTATTTCCCAAAGTCCATGAAACATTTTTCATCTAATCCCATGAGATGAGCAGTTATCTAGGGTGCAGTACATTATTATTAATAACAACGAAGGAAAAAATAACAGAATACATTCTTGTCTTTAGTTCTTACAGCACTTTTGAGAACCTTGACAACTGTCGTTTATCAATGACGTGCCGTTGGGTACCCGAGCATGACATAGTGGCGATGCTTTTCTGCAAAAACTTTCCCATATTTGACCTTCCATAGCAAAGTGGGCTACGGCGTTGGGGTCACAAAATGGTAAATTGAAAAAGCATGTCTTGATTAATCCGTCGGTATGACTACATTATAATTGGTGTAAAGAATGGAATTGATTCAAAGATAATAATAAGTGAACTATGAAGTAAGCTGTGATTGTGAAATTGAAGGATTTATTCCTCCAACACTAGAAGGCGGAATAATGTAAACGCATCCTAGTAGTGTTGCTACAGAAAGAAAGGGCAAATGAAACCAGAAACTTTTGTTTTTAAGGACAAGTAGGTGGAAGAGAAATATACTCTTAACCTGAAAAATCTTATAAATGCACTGATTTCCAAAATAAAGACTTCCAAATCTCAGTTGAAACCAACACTGAAAAAAAAACAGTCACTAATGGAAGAGCAAAAAAACAAAAAATATCGATGGAAGAAGGGTGCGTTAATGGGTTTAAAAGAACAGTTGTCAGCTAAATTATAAGCATCCCTGGAAGAGCAGCAATCATCAATGGAAGAGTCGATAACTGAAAACTTCTGTGCAAAAACAGTTTGATGCGCGGGAAGAAACTTGGGAGCAAAATAATTTTAGGAAGGACCATAACAATAACCTCGAAAGCCATATTCTGCTAAAGCGTAGGGTATGTCCTATGATTCTATAACACAGCTTTTGCAGGAACGGAATTAAAGGCAAAGCAAATATTGAAGCAAAAGTACGGTTCCTTTACTTTAATAAAAGGCTAAGAATGGCGACAATCAAGGTTTAACATCGAAGTCTAGTACAAAGCTCATATCCACGGTAAGTTCAATCCGCTTTAAAAAAACACCATTTACTTTTATTTCTATTATTTTGTTTTTATTATTTATTATGTATTTATCATTTTATTATTTATTTACTTCTTTTTTATTATATATTTATTTGATCAGGAGAGCCCTCTGTTTTCGGTACTTAATGTGTTATTTTTACGGAATTGTAAATTTTTCGTACAGCTATTTGAATTATTATGGACTTTCACTGAAATACACTCAAATACACTGTTCTGGAATAAAAAACATCCTAATATGACACCCTTATGTTTGTAAATAGTATAAAAATAGCATATTTTCAGCATATTTGTATTAAGATCCCCCCGAAGACCGGAATCGGAATTGCTTTTCAGTACAACCAATGCTGTAACCGGCAATTATTCTTGCAACCTTGATTTTAATCTTTAATATTTTCTTTGTTTTATGTTTTGGGCGAATTTGTGTACAAGATTTTGAAAATGAGAAACTAACCTTGTTTCAAAATGTGCTAATGATTTGGTCATGATGTTTACAGCTCTACTTCTCTAGATGAATAAAACTGATAAAGGGTCACTATTACATATGGTCCAAAAGACAACAACTTTTTTCTTAACCCTACTAAATCACAATGTGTCGATATGCACGTGAGTCCAATTTCAACCACTAGCACACATTACATGACTAAATAAACACCCTAGGAAACTTTTTGGACATAGAGGATGCTTTTACCAACGCCCTTACTGAATCTATCCAAGAATATCTTACGTAGTTAGGTTGTAAATGACTGTCTTAGTCATAAGCGCATTGCTGTAAAAAAAATCCTGTTAATTAAGGATTTATTTATGACAGATATAGGTTTAGATTGTTGCGTAAGTGGGCACTGATACCGAGAATGTTTTTTGTGCTAAGATCCCCACTACTTTAATAGACGCTCGGCCACTATCAGGTAGGTAAGGAGGTCTTTAACATGGGAGAATTATAACGTTAGCCGGACTCAGAAATTTTCAACTGAAGATCCAGTATTCCAGACAGAGAGAGCCTTTATCTCAATCGACAGACCTATCTGATGAAGATGATATGAGTCCACAGTGGCTAGATAGGTAGCCTGATAGCAACCTGAGATCCGCCTTACTTAAGGCGGTGGCACTTAGCACTGAGCAGGTGAACCCTTCCTGGTCAGCTCATCAGTGATCTCATTGCCTTGTATAACCGAGTTACCAGGTATAGATTGTTTAAGGGTGTCGAATCACTCCTTAGTAAGCCTCGAGGAAAACCTCCACGAAGATAGAGCCCTGAGGACCGCTCGACTATCAAAAAAGATAGTTAAATCAGTACCTTTCAGTCCTTTTTTAAGTTTGCAAGGGCACACATTTCAATAGCATGAATTTCCGCTTGAACGACACTGGATCATTTACCCACTGCAACCGAAACCGTAGTGTTGGGTCCTAAGCCATTGGCTCCAGCGTCCAGTAACGTGTTCAATTTTTGAGCGAGCAGTGAATCCTTTGAGGCTACAAGATTCAAAACTTGGATCACCGCCGTCCCAGTCTGCTTGGTTAGGAAAGAGAATCCGGAATCTTCTACCGAAGCACAGTACCTTAGTTATGTAGTCCGTTACGGTGCATAGATCTATGGCAGGAATGCGCTGAAAGTTGCCATGTGATCCTTGTCACAAACCGGCAGCTTTGATCAGGGCAAGCGGCTGTAGCTTGATGTATTTGGCGGTTGCCGACCGTTGTTGAACTTATGGCTACCAGACCGAGTCGGCGTAGGTAACAATGGCCGTGCTTTGGATCGGAATTAGACTCCCCCCTAAATCGTGCTTTCTTGCAAATGGCACAACAGCCTTGGCAGGGATAATAGCGAGTTTTGCCCAGCAGTAAATAGCCATGCGCAGAGCTGATTGCATAAAATCAGTAACAATCGGGTCAAACTATCCTGCAATAATAATTGCAATTGAAAGCACCTTCTATGTCAAGGAAAGTACATAAAGCTATTTCTTTACGGTGAAGGGCTTTTTCTATCTATTCAACAAGATTATATAAGACGGTCTCTGTTGTGTATGCTAACTGAGTAAAGTGAAGAGGGGATGATTGGTCCAGTTTGCACCTGATGTGGAATTATAGCAGTCTCAAATGCTTTGTACCACACAATCACAAGATCACACTTCAACCTAACCTGAACTAGATGTACAACCGTTGTCGTACAACCAATGACGTAGTATACCCAAAAATTAGGTGAAATCCAAACATAGAAGCTCGAATTAGGAATGCTTATATAGCCTTCAATGTGTATAAGGAAACCTATGGAGGGAGGTGGAGATTTCAACCAAAAACTTTCCGACGCATGTATCCTGATTTGGTGCATCCCATTCGCAACTACAACCTTTCGTGGCGGCCCGTATTGCTATAATATGTCAAAGCTGTCTAGTATTCAAAGATTGTAAATCAAAAAAAATATGGTAAACATCCGCCTTAAACGCGATACGACAAGGTTACCAATATGTGTGATAGAACTCTGGATACATTTTGATATTTGTTATCAATACTCTTCTTCTCAACAATGATGATTATTTTATTATTTGTTTTTACTATATGTCTTCTTGAACAAAAATATTGACAACAACTGTCAAAATAGTTAGAATAGTTTCTTTCAAAATGTAACAGTTTGGTGTATTATACTGGTGGTGTTATCGATCTTTATTTCTTTAAAAATGTGGATGGTGCGAACTTAATAGTAAATGGATCACGTTACAGATCAATGATGAATGATTATTTCTTTAAAATTTGTATAACAACAAAATTCAACTATTCAATGATTTGCAGAGATGAACCTTTCAATTGCCTACCTAGATGATGTAATATCACACTATTGGATTACTTTCTTCATTGATATTATCCTATTTTTATTCCATTTTAATAATATTTAATATTTGTTGGATGATCCAGCATTTCGTACCCCTCAACGATAACATTAAGACCCTTTTGACTGGACCACTACACTCGGTGGTTGTAGCATGATCCCCGGCATACTACCGAGAGAGCCGCTCATATTCCCTACCGGCAAGAGTACTACAACGGCGAAAAATTTAACGTCTTTGACATAAGCAATATCCACCGACGGGTTCAAGATGGACCACGGTGTCCGTGCGAAAATGTTCCCGGACATACTCAATCTTTCAATGTCGTCTTTCGAATCATATCGTCTTTCGAATCATGCTACGGACCTTCAGAGAGAAACGCTTATCATCCTAAAGACGTGTTCGGCAATAAAATAGCTTCCGGACAAATAGTCGTTGCGTAACAGGCTATTATTGTAAAATTTTAACAATACACAATTAGCCTATCGTCCCGGACATAAATCTTCTTCCCTTCATCCAACCTTTGCAGCTCGTACCTTAGTTTAAATAGTACACGCCTGTTGTTCCTAGTTCGGGTTGAGTAATCCCTCTGAATAGTGATCTTGGAACCCTTTAGCTTTTTAGCATTGTTCAAGATGCAGGAAACAGATGCTTGGGAGTTGAACTCTACAAGTAGAAGTGGGTCGCTTAATTTAATCGATCCAGTCTTACGAGCTGATACAATTTCCAGAGGATCGGTAATGTTCAGCATCTCCTTACATAGTTTAATGACCGAGTGGGTGTTCATTTTCTGTAACTTGAAGCCCTCTGAATATCAGATTATTACGTCTGATCGCAATTCGGTTTCACGGGATGCGAGATCAGACATGGCCTTGCGAAGGTTAGAATTTTCGCTTCTGAGTTCTACTTATTCCTTTCTCATCTCTTGAAAGTCACTTTTTGTCGCCAAATTTGACAAATTGCTCTGCAGTAGCTGAGACATCGCCTCCATGAGATCACCCATTGATCTATCGCCGATCTTGTCGATACGGTTCATGGCCCAAGATCGTTTAGAAGATTTGCTGGTGCACAATGCAGCAGTTTCTGGTGATAATATTTTTTTAATACGTCTTTTGTTTATTTCAGCTCTTGTAATGGGTGAATTATTGTGTTGATCGTGGCTACTCATGAACGTTTACAGTCGAGCTTCAGTGACAGTAATTAAGGTTATGTGCCCGTGCAGTGAAGTAAGTTTTCTTAATTTTAATTCTAGCACTCTGTGATTTCTGGTTAATTGTGCTATTACGCTCTATTGTTCACTAACAAGAGTGGGACTTGTCTTATGCTGTTTTCCCTGACAGTCCCCATATGTAAGAAGATGATCGCAGTCTCCAGTGTACCAAGATGCATGTAGACCCCGGAAAGCGAGATAGAAAGGTGTTAGCTTTTCTCACATATTATTCCACTTCGGCAAAACATATACTAACTGCTCGTAACCTATTGTTTTACCTATGCGAAAACACGAAACGCAGTCCTTCGCAATATGTAGCAAATTTGCCGCCAAAAAATCCACAGCAAGTGAAGTGTCAAATTTTTCTTTCGCACAAACAAGTTTTAAAATACCACTTTTAGGAGTTTTTATATGTATACAGGTAGTACCCTAGCCAAATAATTGATTAGTAAATTTGACTTTTTTCTAAAAAATGTACTCTGCAGGTTTTTAAGCGTTTGCGCACTATAGCAGTGTTGCCAACTTCCTTGTGCCTTGCCTTGTGTTTCGGCTACATCATACAGAAAAGACCCCCAAATTATAATGGATATAGAATCAATTTTGACACATACATAATTAGCAGTATATATCATTAGATTCAATATAAAAAATGGAAAAATTTATTTTTGAGTTCAATAAATTAATGCTAAGCTAATGGAACATAAATCAAATAAATGTAAATTTTATGAAACGTAATATAAAATTTAACTGTAGAAATAAAAAAAAAAGATTTTCCAGCAAAAAAATCTGTTACAATAACGTTACGATTACGATTGCGATGTGGCATGTTATATAAAACTAATTCTATATCAACAAAATTTAGAATTCAAATCATATCTAATGTAATTTAGCAGTATAAAATCATATTTCACTTGGTAAGACAATTCCAAATTTGGCCATTTATACTGAATTTCAAAATGAACGCTTCCATGTACATAAGACGATTAGCATCGTCGTCTGAGATTCTTCCTTCGGTAACAAAATTTATCGATTATCGTGAACTAGTACTCAGTAAAGAAACAGTAGGGGAGACCGGGGTAATTTCGTCCATGGAGTAATTTCGTCCAGTATGGTTATCTAATCATCTGTATGACGTACAAGCTCGCCATAAAAACTGTAAAATATTTATCAGGTAAGTGATTCTTACGTAGGAAAGTGTGCAGAATACGAATCCCGTAACGATTTTTTCATATTTTGTATTTTTTCATGTTTATTAACAAATAAAGCAAAAAAGGTTCGTTGGGATAATTTCGTCCAGAAATCACCGGGGTAATTTCGTCCGGGGTTCGTATTGAATCCGGCGTTGTCACTCTGTTTCTCCGTTACAAATATCATATTCTTTGTTCAATTGCAGGAATACGGTCCGTAATTACAAACGCAAAACGACTCCTACTGACAGGGAGCTCGATTCCACGGCTTCTTCCACTTCTCTTCGAGAAGATCCGGCTGACTTGAGCAGAATGCTCGAAAGAATTCGCGCATTTCCGAAAGCCCCCGGAAGAATTCCTACAAGGAGAGGAAGGAAACGAAGATCGTGCGCTGTCCTGACCGACTCACCAACCATGCGAAACTTAGCCGCGGAGCAAGCAGAGTCGCTACGGAAAAAATGTAAAAGGACGCCGAAAATAAAAGGGTGGCCAAGGAAAAATTCCCAAAGGGTACAACCTCAGTCTTCAACGAGCCGGACGCGAAAGGTGACCAAAAAAAAGAGTCTGAGTTGTTCAGATTCTAAAGAAATGTGCTGTGTGTGCTACAACAACATCGGAAAAAGGAATTCAGCGAAAAAATGCATTTTCTGTGACAATAACGCACATGTAAATGCGTCCGCACGGGAAATACTTGTTTCACATGCCTAAATTGCCAGAAAGACACGACGGACGAGGAGTAGGATTAAGTTTTCCTATTTTTAATATGTAAAAATAATCAATAAAACATATCCAAAGACTTTGATTAACTTGAATTATTTATTTTCATTGAAAAACCAACCAAAACTTCAGTGGGCGAAATTACCCCGTGGGGTGGACGAAGTTACCCCAGGATTTTTGAAATTACAAAAGTTTCATTTTTTACAGTTAATTAAATAACGCATACACAAAGCAACCTAGGTCAACAAATCTTTGTATATATTGTAGCTAAGAGTTCACCCTTTACAATAAAATGGGTCGTCAATCTATAAAAATTATTAGTTTTGGTATTCAAGATCGAAAAAGAAAAAAGGTGGACGAAATTACCCCGGTCTCTCCTACAACTTAACAGAAATAAAAGCATTTAACCCTTTTACCAGATTCCTCTGAAACCTTTTTCCACACTTTTGCCTTCGTTTCTAAGTTTTTATGTTCGGGATGAGTTAAATCCCACAATACATGTTCTTACCGAATGAGATCAATTAAATTTTTCTTTAAAATCGTGCTACGATTTTAAATGTCACATTTGGCACGCACCAAAAGTTAAAAGTAGACAGAAGTGTAAACCAAGGCCAGCATCAACTCAAAATTCTGTCGGCGATATCGAATGATTCGTTTTTTACTTTTGACAGGTTGTGCACCAGGCGCCAACACCAACCGTCAACACCAAATTCGGTTCCAGTATTAAATCTTCTCTGAGCCTGGTAAGACTGAATGTAGGGACTTCCTGACTAATGCTAACCTCTGTGATTTATTGTAAGACTACTCTAGAGTTAACGACGTTTTAATTGACGACGCTGTTGTATTAAAACCCATCGCTAATTTTCCGATAGTTTAACTAGTGGTCCTACTTGTTATGTTACCTATTTATTCAATTTATCCATTACTTGTGCAATTTTTTCTAAACCCTGGAAACTTTCATTGATAATTCGCCTACATAAGAAAGGTAATAAATCTGTTATATCTAATTACAGGCCCATCGCTAATGTAGCTCTATTTCAAAGATATTTTAAGTGGTTGTCTATGATGTTCTATATCATCACTGAAAATGTTTTCTTGGTTTTTCTCAGCATGAGTTTGTGAAAAGTAAATCTGCGATGACTAATTTGATGGAACTTTCTAATTATTGTATTTCAGTAAAGCCTTTGAATGTATCAATCACAATATTCTTATTGAAAGGCTTATCAAGGAATTTCCTCTTGCTTTCATGAACTGGGTATCATCATATTTGACTGATCGCATTCAGCGTGTTATGTTTCGTGGTGCACTTTCCGATAAAATTTTCAACTCATCAAGCGTCGCTCAGGGAAGTCATTTTGGACCGCAGCTCCTTATTATTTACATCAATGATGTACATATTATATGTATTCTGTTTGAGAAGTTCGAAAATTCATTGTTATGCTAACGACAACAACATTTTGAGTAGTATCTTGTGATGACGACAGCGCTCTTTTAGTTCCTGACGTAAATGCATTCTTTAAATGATGTAATAATAATAATGTAATTATTGATGTATCACAAAATTGCTTTATTGTGCCAGAAACCTTACCATTACTCCCATATTATCCGTACTGAGGATGTCCAAATTAGACTCGTGGACTGATCCTCAAGACTCAAGCTTTTATTACTAGAGTCTCTTAAAGTGAGACATGACAACTCCAGAATTGTTCTTGCGACTGTGTGATGAGAAATGTTTATTCCTCTGAACTTTCGAACGCATTCACCATATCAATTCCAACACGCTCCCTGAGGTATCATCACTTCGTCCAGTTATGATACCACCGTACCAACTGTGGTTTTAATGATCCTTTTTCTTCAATGTATCGTTTCTCCATTGTCACTTTGCCACTGTTGACTTTGATTTTAAGAACTGGCACAGATTAAGGAGAGTTACTACTGAGTTGGCTTCAAAAAAATCGGTTTTTTTGCATTTTTCGACATTCTGAAACCTCTAGAATAACCCTATATAAACCTTTTTAACTTATCTCCCCTAGAAAATGAGTTGTACGCAATTTAAGGACGGGTGGTCGGGTCACGCGGAAGCACTTTAAATATTTTAAACGCCTTTTTCTCGAAACCATATTTTTCGACCTGGTGTGCAGTACTTCCGTATCTAAAAATTATTCCATTCTAGCGAATAGGGGTTTCAAATGTTCGGCAGACATGTGATTTTCGTCCTAACCACATTCTGATTTTTCGCGGTATTAAAAATTCGAAAATCCATGCTGAATTTCGCGCCATTTTTACAGTTTTCGAAATTTCGACTTAAATTTGGTCAGAGCGATAATCACAAGACTATAGTCTAAGGTTTTGGCAAATTTTTTGATTTCAGATCACTATAAGGGCTGGAACTCTGCACACCGTGGAGACTCATTTCTTTGTAGGGGCTAAATTTAGCGCCCAAATAAGAAGAGGTAAAAAGTTTTATAATTGTACTCATCTTTTATTTTAATTTTATTTTATTTCTTTTATTTTATCTTATAATATCTTGTTTTAATAGTAGGTAATAAGCTAATTAATTAAAATATCTATGTAGTACGAACTTTAAATAATGAAATAATGCTACATTGTAAACCTGTGGTTATGAACGCGCTCATTGTTATCAATAAGGACGTAAAATGAATACTGAATACAGAAACTGATATAGATTACCATGAAAAAAACTATAATGAACTAGCCGGAAATCTTGAAACCTAAGACATGCTGCAAAGTCATTCCTCAAAGTTTTCTCACAAGAACAGTGTCACGAATCTGAGCTCCAATCATCAGCCAATTCAGTGGGGATGTTTACTTTGCGGCAACGTACAATAGCATCCAAATCGGATACAATTAAATAAAATTTTTCTGATGTAGCAAGCAAACTAACTATACTGCAGACACTCACCGTTGGTAAGGAGCAAATGTTAACAAAGAGGGCCCAAACGACGACATTGTGTAATCTCCTGGGGACTACTAATCGGGCGGACTATTAATAGCCTTAGCACAGTAGAAATCATTTCAGCACTCAAGAGTCAGTTCAGAGGAACATTTACAATTGAGAAGCGGATCCCAGCAGAAATCTTACCCACGATGTAAAAATCCTTCGCGTCATCTAGAACTCATTTATTAGAATTAACAAAATTGATACAAAATGAGCGTTGCCTTGGACCGGATTTTGGGTGTTGCAGCAATGCCTGAACTTTTCAGATACAGTAAAGTAATTGTGTTTGCTCATCTTGAAAACCTTTCGTCTGGTGGAGAAGACGACTTGTAATCTGAAGACTGTCGTTGAATATCGTCTATTTCTTAGCATTAAGGAGAAGAATTAATTCGTTCGGCCATTCACAACAATCGATGGATGAATTAAGACTTGAGTGTAAATTGCTGGTATTCTTGTCACTTTGTCAATGGAAATCTGTATGAATTGAATTTTAGTGGTTGTATTGAAATGATTTATAGAACTCGTCAAACGAGGTATTGAAATATTGCGTTGTAGCATACCGAAATTTCAAGGTTTAATTTGTTAAGAGGCTGATGCACTTTTCAAATGCCTTACTTGTCCCTAAATTTTACTCGCTGGCTTGGCCATTTTCACAGTCTGAACTAAACAATAACCCATCGTTAAATGGATATGGTAAATTCCTAAGGCGTAGCAGTAAATTTGAATTTTTGAGACAAACAATGGCAGGATATGCTTCTCACGTCGGTATATCTAACAAAATGTCCAACCTATTTAAGCCATTCAGTGTAGATGATCCGACATTCAGTGTAGATGATCTCATGCGAACCTACCACATAAACAAACTGAAATATATCCAACATCCAGCGGGCTCCTAGAAGTAGCAGAAAAACAAGACCTGATCCCTGATGGAATGGACATTTCAAGAGTCGCGGTCACTTTAAGTTCCAATGTGATCTTGTAAGGCGGTAACGATCAAAGGGTATCGTCGTTATGTGGAATTCAATGATCGCCTTATATACTTGTAAATTAGAATCACTCTGTGATATGTACTGATATACAATCCGCCGCGTATGTTTCTTCTTATATACACTTATTAACGTGCTTTAACATTCGCGCGATCAGATAGATACCATTGGAGGAGCCCTGGGCAAGGTAAGGAAGGATGTTAAAACAAACGATCCAAAGCTGCGTAGCGTGAGGAACAAGATAAGGAAAAACAAGTTCCATTGCTTGTGCGATAGTACAACGAGCAGAGAGCGCCATGCTCGGATATTAGAGTCGTTACCAACTGACGAACCGTATACAGCGAACATTTGAGCAGGGTTAAATGGGGCGCCACTTGTCAATCATACCTATGTGTTTGTTCAATATCAACATTGCAGCCATTATTGTTTTGTTTTTATACCTATTTGCCGACCTGAAGGAGGCGTTTATTATTAGTTCAGGTAACCGCACAATTTACACCTTTTCGCTATAAATTACGTGATAGAATGGTTTGTATGCTGTTTGCACGGCATATAATTTTCACGCGAATGTAAGGTAAAAAAAAGCTTTCCGATGACGCTTTACGTAACCGCTTTGTTCTATTTTCCCAATATCGAAAGTCAAAATGCAATTACACCATGCCACGCCTTCCGCGGTTTTATGTTGCAATCGATTTAATCATGTCCACCATTGCTTACTTGCAGTTACCTGTAGGCGTGCACACACCTTGATTAACAATTGTACTCCAGTTGGTCGCGGCAACTGAAGTTCGTGTTCACCTTTGATCAACAAGATTTAATTTTGTTTTACCTTTTTATTGTGTTCTTTTGCTCTAGCTGTAGTGCTTTGTTGAGCGATAACAATTGTCTTTAATTTAATTTTATTTCCTTTTAATTTAAAGTAAGTGACTGACCCGTTTTTTTTTTGATTATTCTGTTTAAAATTGTATACCAATACATAATTTTTACACGTTAATACCTCTGACACTTCTTATACTTAAAAGGAACTAGTCGACTCATATATTTTAATTGAGTTACTTAATTTAGAACAATATTTGATCAAACATTTTTCGGATATATAAAGTTCTATTCCAGTAATTAGGTTTAGCGGTTAATTTGTCTAAGACTAGACACAAGAATTTAGTTTAGTATGTTATTATTTATCTATCTGCAATTCATAAGTCGAGTGTAATACAAACCAACTCTAATTTAAGTGTTTTTTAGTATAAACAGTGCATTGATTTAAAGTGCTTAAATGCATATTATGTAGTAGTTTAAGAAATTATTTTAAAGGTGATGCCTAAGTGGTCGGACTAATAGGCTGAGAATAGACGTCTAAAAAGAAACTTTTACTAAATTATTGTGTACTAAATAATTTTCCTGGTTAAAGGTTAGGGTAAAATCAATAACTAAAGGACAACTAACTCAGACGTTTCGCACATTTTCGGTTTTATTAATTCGTATATGTCATATTTCGTTAACAGATCTTCACCTGTTCTTAAAACCTTCTTTGCCATTTACCATAAGGAGAGGTCTTAGGGTATCTGAAAAGGAAAAATCTAGACTTTAAACCAATGGAACTCTTTTGAGAAAAACTATTGTCTCGGCCTCAGTTAAATATCTGGGATATTCCTAGTCTTAATGTGGGAGGGTGTCTAGTCAGAGGTGGGGAATCTCGCCAAGAACGGAAGATAGGACTATGATCGTGGGACTCATAGTCTCATATGCCCGGTGGTCTGGTGGGCAAGGGCTTCAACGGCCACCGTAAAAAGGCAAAATTAGGAGACGGAGTTGGATCGATCGTTGAGTGGCACCATCACCACGCTATGGATGCAGGTATCCGCACGAGCTTTTAATCTGCAATTGCAATAAATACAATCAATTTTTCAATCAATCCAAGACTGCAGCGGTAGCAGCTCTTTGCATCGACCGAGGTGCAAACTGTCACTGCTGGCTGCGGGCATAGGAAAAATCCTGTGCCTTGCCAAAAGGATAATATCGGATTTGGAAACGCCTGTCGACGGTATATAACTAAAGTAAGGGTAATTGAGAGATAGCATGACAGGGGTGGGTTCCTCCCTGAAAAGAGTCTAACTCATGGCACATATTTCACGTATGGATCAAAAATTGAGGGAAGGACAGTAGCAAGAATCTTCAGTGACAACTCGGAGATACTGGCTCTGGTCTATGCGCTGGCTTACCTGCTGGAGAGTCTTGTAAGAGATAAGAGAGTTGTGGTGGCAGTGATTAGTTGCATGGACAGCATAGAGTTCAGTACAGCTCTGGTCTTGAAGTACGTCCACAAACTCAAAGCGTGTGCCTCATTGAATGAAATAACACTCGCGTGGCTGGCTAGCTGAGAGCTGCTTCGAGTTTACATGGTTCGGAACCGTTAACTGCCTTAAGCAGAAGTACTGTAGCGGGCCTATTGGAGGCGTGGGCCACGACGTAGCTCTGGGAACTATGGACCGTCGCAGACTAGTGTAGACTAGTGTAGTGCTTAGATGGCGATTTCATTGCACTGAAGTAATCAATTGAGAAGGGTTCTAGACATAGATAAAAGGGCGTTGACATGGCTGACGGCACTAGAAACAAGACATGGAAATTTTAAGTGCCATGTAAAGAAGATGAACATCCAGGCTACGCCCGGAGGAGAAAGAAACCGCGGTACACATACATAGTTAGCCAGTGCCCTGCCTTAGCAAGAACAAGTAGAGGCTACTGGGAAAATTTAACCATAATATTCGATGATGGTATGCTTCACCGTTCACGTCAACCGGATCGAGGCTGTTCAGCGCAGATTCCTAAGATTCGCTCTCCGTGGCCTTCCCTGGCGAGATCCCTTCTTCCTTCCTTCCAATCCTTCCAGGCTTGCTCCTATCTCTCTCAACTCCCTCGAATAAAGACGCAAGATTTATAAGATTGTGTTTTCGTACGATTTACTGCAGGGAACGTTCAACTCCTCTGAATTGCTGAGCGACGAAGGTATGTCCTTCCCGGCCAGGTCCTTGAGAAGTACGTATTTTCTGCACATTCCATACCATCGAACGCTATATGGAATGTATCAGCCTATTACTTCTATGTCCCGTCTCTACAACGACTCCGCTGCCTACATTGAGCTTGGGTGTTCCAGACGGCAGCTGAAGAGCCAATTGAAGCTAATTATTTAATTAGGTTTAGCTATTATATAAATTTGTATTCTGTATTGTCATTTTGAGTAGCCAGTTTTGGCGAATCTGTTTGTCAAATAAATAAATGATATTTTCTGTGGTCAGGATGCAAATGTATCATGCTGTACACTTTTTCAATGTCGGCGGTGAATGCGTATCGGTATGTCCGCCATGTTAGTAAGAGTGCCCATAGTGCCGACTGAATAGTTGCTCCAACCAATAATTGTTCGTTGAGTGTCTTCCCAGAGAGACATTAAAAACTACTCCTAGAAAGAGGCAGAGGCATTAAAAACTACGCGAAGTTTGGTAGTGGTGCTCTCCTTTAAGACAGCATAATGTAGGAGATAGTAATGAGAAACCTCTTTTGAGGTTAAGTCTTGATGTATTTGTTTCTCTGGAATTTCAATGATCTGGGCGCATACATATGTTAGCCCCAAGTAATACTTCTATAGCTCCTGGTTTGTAGAAATGTGGGTCCGCGAATTTTAAATTAAATATTTGTGTCCAATTTCAAATATTGATTTACTGCGGAGGTATGGGACCTTGAACCTGGCACTTGAATTAGTGCTGTTGATAACACTACTCGTTTGAAATTTGTTGAGAAAAATGCTTCAGCTTGAGCATCTCTGTTAGAAATTGTATTCTACTGTGGTTTAGTAGTGGATGTAGAGATTGTTTCTCTAGAGTTTGAATGTTGGGTATGTTGCTCTAAATGTAGAAATGTGTGATATTTTTTCTGACATTTTAAACATCTCTTTTTGTTAACACAATTTCTTGTATTGTGTCCAAAACCCAAACAATTTTTGCACAACTGATGTTGTTCAGCAAATTGTAATCGTAACTTTGGTTGTAGTTTATTAAAATGGGTACAGTGATAGATAAGAGTATTTTGTTTGCATTTAATACATTTAATAGGTTTATTGAAAAGTGTGTAAGTATGTTTTCCACTTGTATTTCATTTTTTAGGTTAGTGGCCTTTGCACTCTTGGAGTGCTTCTAGAGTTCGGAAACGAGACTCTAAAAAGTTTGTTAACTCTGAATATGAGGGAATAGTGGTTTTGCTGCCTCGTTATTGTTTCCATTGACAATGGCTTTGTTGTGGAAGTTTTTGTACAACAGTGTACACTAAAATGGCGTCCCACGAATCTATAGAGACGATCAAAGCCCGAAGTTCGTGTAAGCATTCTTTGATTTGATCGAGAAGATTTTTATTCGCTTGAGAGTGATTGTGGGTTAATCAAAAAGTAATTTTAGTTGTATGTTTACCAATTTTCTGGTATTGTTATATCGTTTTTGTAAAAACTTTAAGTTTTTAAGTAATGAAATTTTTGTACGTAAGAGAGAGTCAGATCGTTGTGAACTATTGATTTGAATAAGTTATGGAATGATCTCCATGAACGGTATGTCCCATAGAAATTTGGGATTGTAATTGTATTAAGTTTGACTTCGCTTTTATGTGGCTCAAAATGAAGTTTCTCCTCATTTTCGTTAAAAGTTTTGAGTTCATCGATAAACTCAGACAAGTATTCAATATACATGTCTTCTGTTTCCTCATATAGGCTGCTAATTTTATAACTTTCGGCTTTCTCGCTTTCGGATTGGTAAATTAGAGAGTTATTATTACTGGATTGACTCCATATTGACTGAAATGTATCAATTCGAATTTTGAAATAGCTTTCCGCATGGCTTTAGGAACCTTTTCGTGGCTCACAATTGCTTTGGAAAGTTAATCGTAAAAATTCATTTGTGTTTTAAGGAATTTTCGATTTCCATATTGTTTATTTTTTGGACTATCTGGCTCGAAGGACCAATGTGAAGCCTACAATATGACTTGAAGGGAAAAAAAGTTTTTAATTTAATTTAATTTAATCTTTCGAGAGTCTTTTGCTCGCTTATTTTTCAAATTTATTGTTGTATGCTTACTATGTATGTTGTATTCTACTATGCGGGATATGGTCACTCGGGTTATGTGGTCGTCAATTTTGGAATATATTCAGGGAAAAAAAAATTAAGAGCTCCAAAAGGACTTGCATCATAGACAACAGTTTTACAAGAAAGTTGATCCCGAAAAAGTTTTTTTTAAGAATTTGCGTATTCTACTAATAAGCGTCAGAGACTCTAGCGTTCTGGAAAGGCGAAACGGCAAAAGATAGAAACAACGAGCTATAGAGAAATCATGACTTTAATAGGATGGCATATTAGCAATGTCGTCGGTGGAGTAAGTGATAACACATCGGTCTACAAATCCAGAGATCCCAGGTTCGAATCCTATCGGAAGCGACCCATGGCACATTACGATAAAATGGCCATGGGGTTCCCAGAGAAAGTGCCAGTGGTTTGAAAACCAATTTAAATTGTGGGTCCACTTGCAATCGGATGCATGTCCAGAGAAAGTGCCAGTGGTTTGAAAACCAATTTAAATTGTGGGTCCACTTGCAATCGGATGCATGTTTGCAATATCGTCAGTGGAGTAAAGTGATAACGTTGTTACGGCATCAAAATCTTCGAAATCTAGAAAATAAAATATTGTATACTTTCGGCTATTAAATTAAAGGAATAATGTGCCTGTTGTCTTGTCCGCCTTATGTTTAAATTTGACCTTGGATTCTGTACTTGATCTCGTCTTTCAGATGTAGTTCCTGTACATAAATCTTGGATTTCGTGAACTGACGGGAACTGCAATGCACTTGTTGTAAATGGAAATGTCAATCAGCTTCCTCATATTCCCCAAGAGAACATCAAGCATACTATGTTTCTACTAAAAGATACAACAACACGGACAAGTCATTCAATACGTTTAAACTTTATACTGCGGATCATCGTCACATCACAATTATTAAACTTTTTAAAAAGAAAATGCATATATAAACAAATATACGATTTATGTTAAACGGAAAAGTTGCACGCACGAATGAATTGTATTATTTTAGTTTAAGAATTTTAAGCATGAAAATCAGACTTATCTTTTGAATTGTAAAAAATCAAAATATCACAGAAGTAGCAACGTAAACCACAGCTTTCCCGGAAGTTTGCCAGAATTCGTAGTATAAGAGCACCTAACCTATGTCCTGAAACGTCCCGATTTTTACCCTGTATTTTTTATCCCTGAAAAAACTAATAAATAGGAGAGAACAATCGCAGCCCAAAGCCAGAGATTTATGTGAAATTTAACTTGAGGAACCCGGGAAAAAGGAAATTTGCAGCACGTGAATGCACCTGTCAAAAGATCTTTAATGGGCAATTATTCGAAAATAATACAAAGGGAATCATTGATGCCAAGTAAGATTTAAAAAATGGAAAACTGAATTCAATTAAAAATTATTTTATTAAAATGGAAAATAATATAAATAACTTTGGAATATCACGGAAAAATGGAAGCCATTTTCCAATAGGGGTCAAAACCCTATAAATCCGCGGCTTTGGTATGTGAAGCAAGAGTTCTATTTTGTCAGTTAGTGAAGTGAAGTACTCGCACAATTTATTTTCGAAGAAGCAAGGATAAGAAAAGAAAGAGTTGAAGAAAGAGAAACAAAAGTTTAAAGGAAGTCAGTAAAAAGGAAAGTTTAAAGAAAGTCAGAGTAAGGACAAGAAGGAACGAAGGAGGATCTGTCACAGTGAAGGGAAAGGCCTGGGTAAAGTCAAGGATTTCATAGAACAAAAAACAAAGATAAGTTGCTTTTCTTTATAATAGGTTACCTTGATTTACAATTTTTTTTTATTCTCGTTCGCGTATCGATTTCGTACTTTGGCTATATTTTTTCTTCCAAATTAATTTTTCCATTGATTTTATTTTAACTTGCACTTGATTAAATTTTTTGATTTTTCAATGATTTAAACCCCAGACGATTTTGATTTACATATATTAAATTTGAATTTCATTTGTCATTTTTTCTTTACATAGCTTTGCTTTTAATTTTTAAATTTGAGTTTCATTTGCGAGATAGTGATCGGTTTGTTTTGATTTTGCCGAGATTTGTACCTGAACAATATTTGAACCTTCTTTTATTTGATTAAACTTTATAACGTATTACATATACAGGGTGTAACGTTTCTAGAGGTCAATACGAATACAAATGATAGCTCTCACCTATACAAACAAAAAATGTATGGCAGGGGGGGAGGGAGGAATCTCAACCGTTTGGGAGTTACAGGGTGATTCATAAATTTCAGTTTTCCATGGTATGCACGTTACTCTTTTATTTTTATCTTTTGATCTACTCAACATAGCGACATCAAACAAACGCTAGAAAACTACTAAGAAAAAAGAAAAAAGTCACTTAAATATTATAAAAAGGTATTCTATGGCCTTTTAACAAGTAACTTACTTAATCTTACTACTTTAATCTAAGTACTTCAGTCAAGTATCCTAACTTTATATATTCTCACACCCTTAACCCCCCTGCTCCATTTACACCAAGGCCCTCGAACACGTCCATTCCAGCCATCAACCCAACCACTGCTGTTTTGAGTTCCGTATATCCAGCGCCCCCACCTAACCATGCCCTCCCAACTTCTTCCGTGTGCCAACTTCTTCCGACCACTCCACCATCTCTGCCCCGATTTCCGTCTGTCCCACCCCTCCTCTGTATACACCAAACCTTGCACCGGCAACTTCCTCCGCATGCCCACCTAATTGCATGCCGTCATCCTTCTACACTAGCGATCTAGCGATAAGACAATCAGAGAGATAGAAAGTTTTTAGAATTCTGTGAAGACCAGGTTTTGATAATTTTAAATAGATGTACGCCAGGAGATTTGGAAGGTGCATACACATTTGTCAGTACCGCCGGTGCGTCAACTATTGATATCGTGGCAGTAAATTACAACTTAACCCAAATTATAAAATCAATGAATGTTGTCAATCAGCCCTACTCCGACCATGCTCCATTGATCTAGAGCAGGGGTGGCCAACCCGCGGCCCGCCTTGACCATTTTTCCGGCCCGCGAGATTTATCACACTTTTACAAAATATATTTATTTTATAATGGCCAAAGAAGTGAAAACCAATGTATTAAATAAATACATTATTTGTGCATCCATGTATTACAGCTGCTTTTGAAAGCCGATTCAGTAATTTAGAGTTAGACAAATACAACAAAATTTTTGAAATATATTCATCTCCCTTTCACGTTGAAATCGAGTCGGCCCCAGAATATCTCCAAATGGAACTGGTTGATTTACAGTGCAATATTGAATTAAAACACATTTTTGAGACATCAGAATCAAAAATAGATTTTTATAACACTTACGTCACAAAAGAGAAATTTTCCAATTTGAGAAATCTGGTGCAAAAAGTTGTTAGCGCTTTTGGTTCAACTTACACCTGCGAATCGTTTTTTTCGAAAATCAAATTGACCAAAAACAAAACACGCTCAAACATAACGGACGCTAATCTACAACACCAATTACGATGTGCAAATACCCAAATTGAGACCGATTTGCAAAAGCTAAGTGAAAGAGTGCAGAAACAAATATCGCACTAGTAAAACAAATATTTTTTAATGATTTCATTTTTAGTGTTATGTATTTCTTTACAATGTGCATTTAGTATAATTATATTATATTAACTATGTTTACATGTAAGAATGATAGTAAACACAATAATAATAACTCATTATGTTTCAATTTTTCACCCCAAAAAATTTCTATGGTGGGTCAAAATCTAATATGGGGATATATAATTTTATATGCGGCCCGCGGAGTTATGATGCATTTCCAAAGTGGCCCGCAAGTTTATTTGGGTTGGCCACCCCTGATCTAGAGGTTACTACCACCTACCAAGGAACCAAAGTGAAATTAATTCCAAAACTTGATTGGAAAAAGCAAAATATAGGTAGGTATCAAAGTAAACTGGATCTAGCTATGAGTGGCTTACACGAAGGAGCGGGTTTGACTGACTTAATAAATTCAATCAACGACTCCTGGAGTAAAAGTGGGGGCACGCATAACGCCTTTAAGAAAAAGTGGTTCGACAATGAGTGTCTTAAAGCCAGGAAAAAATCCTTTAAATGGTTAAATCTATTTAGAAAAACAATAATGATTTTGAAAAACGCATGTACTTAAGGGAAAACCAACATTTCAAAAATACTACGAGGAACTCTCCCGGAAACTAAGTCACACAAATGATAGCAAGCATTTTTGGTCATTGGTCCGAGAACTCCGTGGAAATGGTTTTACCAAAGGCAAAAGTATTACTATAGAAGATTTTAAAAATTACTTAATTATTGATCGTGAAATATCTTTGAATGAGCTTCTTACTGTATTAAAAAAGGCCAAGAATAATAAGGCACCCGGACCAGATCGCGTGCCTTATGATTTTTTCAAGAATGCCCCACTTAATTTTTTACACCAGCTGGTTCGAGTGTTCAAAGATATTTATGAGAGCGAGACCTTTCCTGACAGTATTGGAAATTCAATTATATTCCCGATTCACAAAAAGGGAGATATTAATTTTACTGAAAATTACAGAGGGATCTCCTTTATGGATGCTGCTGCTAAACTACTAACATGTATTGCAAATAATAGACTGGTTTCATGGGAGCAAAGAAATAATATGCTACACGAATGTCAAGCTGGGTTTAAGCCAAGCTACTCCATAGTCGACAATAAGGAACTCTAAATAGTACCTGGAGTAACTTTATTAGAAATACGGAAATAAGCCACTCGTCCAAGTTCCGCATCTATACAGCCGTCTCCAAGTCTCTGATGTGCTCAAGGGTGGGGTTTTAAAGAGTATGAAGGGGTCGAAAAATTACAGCGCTTCTTTATCAAAAAACTTTTTCTGCTTCCAAAAAGAAGGTCTAATTATGTACTTGCTATAGAAACTGGGTTACCCGGTCTCTATATCTGAACCCTAAAGCTCCATTTTGATTATATGATTAAAGTTCTATCCACATATTCAGAAAATAGGTTACCTCATACATTAGCGCTAAAGGCCATTGAGAAAAATGTTTATTGGTTCCAAGAATGGTTAAAACTAGCGGAAAAGCACAGTGTTGAGTTGGGATACACCTGGGGCAGTGCAAACGTAGAAAATGTCTCCGCAGCACTATACGAAATCCTAGAGAAGGAGGACCAATGGCAGAGAGCAAGGACAGAAGAGAAAGCGAGGTAGACTGTACGACATGGACTTTATGATAAATTAAATTATAATCTAGGAACGCTAAACTATTTTAAAGATAACTTCTCAATAAAGAAAATAAAATTCCTCCTGATTTACCAAAGTGGTATGCCCCGTCTCAAACAAGCCAAAACTCCTTTATCCGAACATAATTCATTTATCGATCCCCTTGTCCCACCTACAGTTAAATTGACTTTGCGCTCTGCTGATTCCAGAGATGGACGATACCTCTTGTCTCGTTTACGGGACCGTCGCATTTATGACAACATACGTCTATTTCTAGCCTTTCTGCACGACAAACCGAACTCCGTCGGTGTTGACGGTAAAACCAGCACCACAAACTTAACTCTCACAAATTCCCGCACGATATCTTTCCCTTAACTGACACCAATCTAACACCAGGAATTCTCGACAAAGAACTATTCCCTCAAAACTATACCATTTGCCGTGCTGACGGTTGTATAGGCACCAACGATCAACCAGGTCGCGGGGTTCTCATGGCTGCTCCCAACCGTCATGATGCCACCCTGCTAAAGACCTCTGAATCTACAGTATCAGAATTTGTATGTATAAAAATAGCACTAAATAAGTGTCTTCTGTACATCATCTGTTGTTACATTCGCCCCTCTCAACCTCTAGACGCCTACGAGCCATAATTGAAGCGATCGATACCCTGCTTGAGAACGCTAACGCCTCCGATGAACTTATTTTATTGGGTGACTTTAACCTCCCCCGTATTCAATGGTCATTGTCTGCGGACTGTTCTCACTTTGTCCCCCTTAACGCATCTTCGGC
The DNA here is from genome assembly GCA_964036015.1 of Leptarthrus brevirostris. NCBI lineage: Eukaryota > Metazoa > Arthropoda > Insecta > Diptera > Asilidae > Leptarthrus > Leptarthrus brevirostris. The sequence goes on along the minus strand of OZ038373.1, from coordinate 83,603,120 downwards.
CAAAGAAGCCTTCTTTACCGATCAGCTCTCCGTTTCAGGTCTCTTTCAAGTAAGCGGAGTCAGGAACTTTCTGGACAGATAATTAGACTTAATCTTTTCTTCAGACCCAGTTAACTACAGGCTGTCGCAGAAAGCAACCATCGTCTCTCCACCTCCACCATCCTCTCTTGTTCCTCGTTTTCTCCTACGAGCACCCACATGCCGTTTCATGCTCCGAGTCTTCTTTATCCTTCAATTTTCGTAAAGGCGACTTTGACAAATAGCATCGCTTACTCCTCAACTCTAATATTGGCGTTATCCCTCAACATCTCCCAATTGACGTTGCTTTAGAGGCTTTCTATTATTTTACTTTGCTTTTTCGTCTCTCGGTGACTCAAGGGGTTTTCCCTCAATTATGGAAAAATTCGTATATTATTCCCATCTTCAAGAAAGGCTGCAAGAACGATGTGTCCAACTACAGACCCATTGCTAAATTATCATACATACCTAAACTATTCGAAAAATTGGTCTATGATTCCATGTTCTTCCACTGTAAGTCTATCTTCTCACTCTCCCAGCTTGGCTTCCTCAAAGGTAGATCTACAACCACCAACCTTACTGACTTCGTCTCTAAAACACTATGTGTCCGGGAAAACGGTAAAGATGTTGATGTTATCGCCACCGATTTTAGTAAAGCCTTCGACAAGATCTCCCATAACGTTATCTTGTTCAAACTTGATCGCCTAGGCTTCCCACCCCCCCCCCCCCTCAGATTTGTCTCCTGGATTCGATCCTACCTCAGCAACCGTCAGTATAATATTCTTTTCAGCTCATCCATTTCTAACCCTATTGTCGCTCGTTCCGGCGTCCCTCAGGGCAGCCACCTCGGCCCATTGAGTTTTATCCTTACAATAAATGATGTTGAATGTGTCATCAAACACTAAGAGCTGTCCATTTATGCCGATGACATGAAAATAATCACAAATATCTCCTCCACAGGAGTCGGTTCTCCTGCAAAAAGACCTCGATTCATTCACCACATGGTGCATGAAAAACTTTCTAGAGGTCAATGTCTCCAAATGCCAGTCCATCTCTTATTCCCGCAAGCGTCTTACCAACACCTATATAGTCTATATAGTCTATATGTTAATCGACGTACCAGTCCCTATCATTACCTCTTTGTGTGACTTAGGAATAATATGTGATACTGAACTCAATTTCCGTTCCCACATTGACAGCATAATTAACAGAGCTAACTCCGCGCTAGGGTTTGTGAAGCGCTGGTCTAGAGAGTTCTCCAATCCTTATGTTTTCAAATCTCTCTACGTCTCCTTCGTTAGAGCTCTCCTTGAATATGCCAGCCAGGTATTGTCACCTACACAAACAACTCACATTAATAGGAGTGTATCTGTCCAGCGTAAGTTTAATCGCTTCGCTCTACGTGATCTTCCGCGGGTTGACAGATTCAACCTTCCACCCTATGAAAACCGTCTGAAACTGATCGACTTACAACCTCTAAGCAAACGTCATGATGTTTCCGACATTCTTTTCATTTATCAATTATTAACTGGTCCCATAGACTGCCCTTCAATCCTGCAATCTTTACCCATCTATACCAATCCCCGTAACCTTAGGTCCACTCCCCTTTTCCGATTCGACCCCCATCGCACAAACTACGGTCAAAGCGAGCCAATTAACGGGATGTTACGAAAAGTCAACGACCTTTCCTCTTTTGACTTCCATCTGAGTAAATCATCCCTTCACAAAGCCTTATATCTTGACCCCGCCCATCTTGATCCTGATCTTCTACCTTAGTTCTTCTTCCTTACGCCTTCTGCCAGCATCTACTGTATTTATAGCTCATATTGTAGCTTATACTTTATTATTATACTTTATTGTAGTTTGTAGAATTAGTAGTAAGTTATAGCTTGTATTTTTTTTTGTATTTTTATGGAACAGCTTGTATTAAGCTTAAATAAATAAACTCCTGGATAATATATTCATAACATTAGTCTTGCTTCACCCCAGCTCACACGTAAAAATAATTTTTATTACATATATATTAAACTGCTACCAATAGAAAAGTTCTTTTTTGGGCGCACCTGTGTAAAAAATCTCCATTTGGTGTAATTCGAAGCTCCCTATATTTCGAGCAAAACACCTTTGCGTTTAAAGGCCGCTAGACACCTGCTTTTTGTTTTAAATTTTCAATACGATTACCGTGGCGTGAAGACATGCCCGATCGGATTTAAACGGGGTCAGCGTCTTTATCTACCAAAGATGTTGGTCAAGTCTCGAAGTTGTTTATTGGAAGTTATGCTCGATTGATGCATCAGTGAAATAGTAAGACTTTTCAACTTTACCACTTATGTCGTGCAACCAAACCAGCATAGTCTCGGTTGTCTAGGTCACAGGAATGCAAAAAAGAAAACATTCATTTCCCCTTATTCTGCTTACCATGACAAACAACTATTAGGCAAACCGCATAAGGTAGTCAGACTTCAGTTACCTAAAATCTAAAAATGTCCTGGATCTTACAATGGGGAAAGGTGTTTTTTAATGAGAAAACAAAGTTCAAGGTTTAGTGCTTCCTTTTGCAACCAAGGGTTTTCTATAAGAATGAATTCACAAATTCTTATTGATCTTGCTGACGAAATTTTCGGCGATGAGTGGATTTTTAAACAGGATAATGCGAGACAAAATGTTCAGAAGAGAACTAGTTTGCGTTCAGTTCTGATCTGAACCTGAGAGAAAATCTTTGGGGTTTACTGGTTCCTCACGACTACGCAAACGGAAAGCAATTTAAAACCAAAGAAGAGTTGAACGAAGCCAATCATAAATCATTCTCGGAATCAACCAATGTCTGCATTTTTATTTCTAATATTTCGGTACTGTCGAGAGAAAGAAACATTATTACATACAGACTAAATTACCTTCTCTTAAATTAATTTTGTGATATATTTCTCTGTACTCCTCGTATGACTTAAAATAAAATCTAGAAATAAATGGTTGTTTTCCTCTGAAATACGCTTAACTAGAATGAGAGCGCAGATGTTTTCTTGTACGTTGGTCTATTTCTATTTCATGTGCTTGCAGAGCTTGAGTTTTTATTAAGAAATTAAAATAATCCACTCGGTCTCTGGGCTGTTGTCTAGCTTGCAGCAATGCAAAAAACAAGACTCAAGTTTCCTCACTTCCCTTACCCTAATTCCCTTCCGGCAAAAACCATGCTAACGCATCAAAGGGTTGTCCCCTAGGATTTGGCCACATCGTATAAAAAAAAAAAGCAATTGTAGTTGTTGGCGGCAATTTAAAATCTTTTCAAATCGAGATCGAAAATTTTGTCGAAAATATTTTAGATTGGTGGGAACTCCTATATCTCAAATTACGAATATAAGAAATATTGTAAAGCCTCACACTAAGTATAAGATAATGATTATAATTAAAGCAAGATAAATTCGCACTTTGAACCAGATAGTTCCCAAAGTTTTCATTTGCCCGAATGCTCTTTTAGGAAAAAGAATGAACATACAAAAGTGTTCCACTTTGCGGAAAGTAATTTCGACAGGTATATCCGTCTAAAGTTATAAGTCATTAGGATCAACTAAAAATATTATTTATGTTGACACCATGCCAACATGAATATTTCACGGTGTTCGGGCTGACGGAAGAAGTATACCAAATATAGTAAAATATCAGTAATTGATTTATAGCTGCTTCCATGCTTAAATTTGTTTTTTACATTACTATTAGTTTTCTTTGAATTACTTATATTGTTTTGTTTTTATGAATAATACATTACTTTTGTCTCAAATATTACACTTTACATTAAAAATAAATAGACACCTACTTTGAACTTACTTATTCTGACTTATTCATATTTAAATTGAAATTAAAGCACAAGGTATAAGATATCACTGTAACAAATTGTTTATTTTATTTATTCATTTATGATATTTTTTTTGAAAATAATGACTTCCCGAAAATCCACCTTTCCGGAACATTTCCTGAGGTAGACTTTTTTCCGGATTTTTTTTTGCATCATGTAGAGTATCGTTTGTAAGGGCTACTTGTAAGCATTCTTTTCAAAAAAGCCCAAAATGTGCAAAAAAACCTAGTCCCTTCTGATATTCTAGGATTATAAAGCTAAAATGTATTTTCCGAACTCTATTTGCACGGTTTTTAGTAAGGCTCTCCTTCTGTCTTCGTCAACTGAAGTCAGATAAGAACATCTGTCAGGTTGTACGCAACATACTGACGACGCCAACATTTTCCGTAGATCAAATGAAAACTCCATACTCGGATCGACTCAAACCCATTTTACTGGAGACGCGAGCAACGAGAACTTTTTCCATATTCCTTACCACTACACAAAATATGTTATGTTAGAGCTTACTAACTACATCAATTTCCTGTCTCTTTAATAGCCAGTTTGATCGTAGTGATTTCCATTTGTCGAAATCACAAATAAAGGACCTGCTTCCTTAGAGTTACTTTAATTATTTATTTTTTGTTCTGTCTTTTCTTGATCGTTTTGCTATTTATATGTATATCGTTGGGTAAGGGCACATATGCTGTTTCTCCACTTTTAAGCAATTTTTGGGTTTTTGGATAAAATATCTCCTATGGGTCCATATTTTATTTTGTCCAAACGTTCTACGCCTAAGTAGACTCCATCGGAGGTTATAGACTTGCAAATGTTGTGTATTAACGAAAAGCATTACAGGTACTTTACAACCAAATATATCAATATCTTCATTTTAAATTAAATGTTTTATAGTTTTTGTTAAATAATCAAAGCACAGGAACTAACACTTTCTATATCTGATAACTTGACATCTCGTTGATTCAAAAGCAACTGTAGGAAGTTTCACTTCTACTTTCCTGTACATGTTGGCTTCAACTCTCCAAAGCTTTTAACTCAAAACCAAGATTCTTAGAGATAGAACATCTGCACTTACGATCGATATTTACATTAATTGTAGCAATCAAAATTTCGATGAATCTTGAATGAATAATTAAAAAATTTTGATTTTAATAGAGTTAATATAGGTATTGAGCCATGGATGGCAGGAAAACTGCTTTTTTTCGTCAGTCAGTGTTGACTTATAAGATCGTTATGTTCTATCTGACAGCAGCTGGCTTTGCAAAATATTTCTGCCGTTTTAACATAACGTACCGTATTTTAGAATGCCCCCTCTCACAATTTAAACAAACTATTTAGGTACTCAGTATTAAATCTACCTATTTAAAGTTCAAAATGGTAGGTAGGTATTTTTGTGATAAAGTTCTGGTACGGAGCCCTGATTACCCGAGTCCGACTCGCTCTTGACCGGGTTTTTCTTTTGTCTAATTTCTCTGGACATATGTATATATTTCTTAATTTGGTCCGGATTAAAAACGAATTTGTTTTTAGGGTTCCGTACCACAATAGTAAAAAGGGGACCCTTATGGTGCGACTTTGTCTGTCTGTCTGTAACAGCTGCTTATATCGGGAACTACTAATACTATTAGTATGAAATTTGGAATAATTTGAAATAGGGCAAACCGAATTTTTAAAAATATTTTTTATTTTTATTGCAAAGGGTGGTCAAGGGAGGGAGGGGTTGAGCGGAGTTACGAGGTCAACTTCGTTCAACTGACGTTCATTTGCACATTATAAAATATATTTCCATTTCCCTTTACGCCGTACGGTTTTCGAGTTATGATGAAACATTTCTGAAAAAACCCTCATAACCACGAAGCTTGCAAAGCGAAAAATATGAAATAATTAGAGTTTATGGAGGTTTATGTCAATTTTACAGAAAAAATAAAAAGATGTTTCTATCTAGCACAGTTTTTAGAAATCAACAACTTACGAAAATTTCAGTGCGCGAGTCGCACTAGGAAACAATGAATGCTTGTTTGAAAACACATTAACAACCAGTACTTCGACTGTGCAAGCTACTGTAAAGCGCTTTTAAGAAAATCGCAACCGAAAAATAAAAAAGAAATAAAAAAGTCCTTAAAACAAGTTGAACCGACTTCACAAAAAGTGCTAAAAGGCATAAAATAATTTTTCATTTTATAACTATTACGACATTTTGAAGCCGGTGCAAATCAAACAAACCAAACAACAACAAAAGTATTAATTCGTCCTTCCTTATGATCACGTGAGCTGAAACGTTCAGTAGTATTATCTTCAATTGTGGTTGGGTATTCGTTTTGTTTTTTTAATTTGCACCGGCTTCAAAATGTTGTTATAGATATAAAATTAAAAATTAGTTTATGCTTTTTAGTGCTTTTTGTGAAGTCGGTTCAACTTTTTTTAAAAACTGTTTTATTTTTCACTTTTTAGTGTCTTCTACTCTATACAAAAAAAAAACTATCCAAATCGGGCCACTCGTTAAAAGTTTAGGTTCAACACCCTACCCCCGCCCCCATCCCACCAAAATTTTTTTTTCTCGTGGTATTAATCAGGGAACATACTCTACCCAACAGAAGAAGAATCATCAAAATCGGTCGACGCGTTACGAAGTTAGACTACCCCTACACTTCAGCCTAGGTGGTCAAATTTCTCCTATTAGCAATGGGGAATCATAATTTGTACAACAAAGAAAGAACCATCCAAATCGGTCCACACGTTATAAAGTTTGGTTCCGCACCCACCCCCACTCCACCAAAAATGTTTTTGACATGGTATCAATTGGTGAAACCTCTTTTTGAGAAGTCGGTTAAAAATGGTTTATTACGAAACTGTTATTCAAATTTGACATAATCCGCACTTAAGTCAGCTCATATAGGGGAGACCGGGGCTCTTTGATACAACATTTGTCATCAACTTTTTCTGGGAAATTTTTGTATTAGACAGGAAAAATGAATGATGCAGTTTTGTAGAAAAATAATGGAGCTAAAAATTTGCTTCAGACTGTTTCCCGATCCGCGCACGGGAAATGGGTGGAAATCGCGTTTGAAAAAAAATTCGTTTCGTAGCAAAAAGCCCTGACTTCGGGGCTATTTGATACAATTAGCTGAATTGCAATAGAGTTAGTTTTAGTCCAACTTAACCCTTGAAAATGCATTTAAATGAACACACCAAATGACAGTTATTGCACAATAAGTTAAAAGCGTTGGTTATTTTTGTGAATTTTTATTAACATAGAAAAATGAATGAAATTAATATTTCATTTCTTGCTTTTCTTCGCCGCTGTGACTTTATTATTCTTTTTTTCTTAAATCCACCGGTTATCGCTTCCTTTTTTTTGCTGCAGAAAAGTAACACAATAATGCATAAAAACACGAAAATACACAATTTACAGCTGTATCAAATAGCCCCGCGCAATTTGTATCGAATATCCCTGAGGCATGCCGAAGCACACCATCGACTGATTAAACACTATGCCTAGTACAAGTGCACAAATCCCGTCCATCATAATTTAGCAGACACTTTACGCATAAGAACACAACTTACCTTTTCCTTTCTAACAAAAAAATATTTAATTTTCACTGATTTTAACTGCACTAGATTTATTTCGCACAATGCGCAAAAACACAAATTCCACCGAAAAGAAAAGCTAACCTCAAATTTTGTGTGGAGGTAGTGTTTTCTACGAGTCACTCTCTGATAAAATAGCTTCGACAATACGGGTTTTCATTTTCAAATAAAGCGTTTGTGTCAAATAGCTCCGTGTATCAAATAGCCCCGGTTTGCCCTAAGCAGTAGAAGAACATCTGGAAATTCAAGTTTGTATCGAAACTTTTTGACTAGTTGTAAGAAAAGGCGCAACAGCAAGTAGTAGGGTGTAAAATCAGCTCGAAGTATCTCTCTTTCTAGTTCCCGTAAGCCCTTGTAAATCATATGGACGGAAGAAGAACTTTACACGATTCGAGGCAAGGATTGCAAGTTCGAACCGCCGACATTACTGTACAACCCCCGCTGGTCTTTTTATTTATATTAACGAAATCACTCGAGTGAAGTGTTTTCTCTCGCAACTTGGGAATTTTTGGGATGTTTGAATTTAAAATGGTAAAATAAATTACCTATTATATTTCGTATATAATAAGCAGCAAAAACTCCTTCCTTACTTTTTTATCTTTTAGGGGCATTTGAATTTACTAAAGGAATTTGCACTTTACAAGAAAATTACTTTACTTCCTGATCATGTTAAATTACCACCAATAAATTATTCACTGATTACATAAAATTGAGATTTGCTGCGACAGTAAATAATTGTTTTAACAATGAATGAAATCGTCGCTATCGCAAGTCCCATAAATAAGACACGTAAAAGCGTTGAAATTTAATTTACCGAACGTGACTTGTTTTCTTTCGTCGGACGATTTATATCTTGAGCGGGAGCGCCAACAACCAACTATCCCCGGACAGCAAAAGTACAGAAATCGACTCCAATTGGACTTGCTTTGAACCGGCAATGGCAACTTGGACAGTTTTGTAATTGGCAAAAGACACTCGATCCTTGATAAGAAATTGCTGGCAAAGGAATTGAACCAGATGTTTGGTCTTGAACTCCTGCCTTGTTCTGGACAAGCTGTGAAGTAAGAAAACGTTAAGTTTTGGTTAATTCTTACATTTCAATGGATTTACACCCCCTCAATATCTTCGGTTGTTGATTCCTACACATTTCATTGTTTTTGTTGCGCGAATACTAAGATTGCTCTCGGATACACCTTTCAGTAATTGCAAATATTTGAGATCTTTTCATTTATTCAAACAAGTACATAATGTCGGTAGACCTGAAATGACCAACTCATGTTTATCTTAGGAACCGGTCCAAATGATTCGAGTTGATGAGAAAACCATGTCTAATGGTTTTTGGGCACTTCTTTGCAAATATTTAAACAAGACCATCAAGTATCTAGATTCGAAGGTGCAAATAGTAGGTATACACGTTTCCCAGGCGATGAGCTGATGTTCTTTTTTCCACACTTGCATTTTGAGCTGTCGTCTAGTGATTTTATTAGCTTCTTGCACCAAAATATATTGTACAACAAGACATTCCAGTTTTCGATTTATTGTCGACATTGAGGTCAACAAGATGCAATTCATTTACAAGAGCGAAGAACATTTTCGATCCAACTGCGGCTTGTTCACTTTTTGTGTCAAATACTTTTACGAGTGCCTGCAAGCTGCAACATGGAGGTTGAGTCTTTCGCGGCATGTCAGGAGCAGGGAATCTATTTGCATGCAGTGTGGCGGCTTCGCATCAAATTGCTCATGACTACTTGGTTTCTGATATAACCTCAAAGTCTGATTGGGAACGAAGGAATTTTTCTTCTGGAAGGCAGGCATTTACGGCTGATCAGCATGGCATGTTGAATATTGCGAGTCGAAGGAACTTGCGGCATTTCATACGTTCTCTTCATCTTTCTCTAATTTGCGTAAATTACCATTTTCCTTTAATGTAAACTACCAAGATGTGTCAGCCAATCTAATTGAAATTTATCTTCGGAATCGCTTCATATAATTAGGTAGTTTGACGCAATGAAATTTGAGGTAGGGAAATGATCTTATCATAGTTGTCATTTTACGAAAATAACTTCCCCTCTTTCTTCATAGTTTAGTAGAATGTACAGAAAAGGTAATTATAGTTGTGAGAGAGTTTAAAGGAGGATTTCTACTATGCTGGTTTCAAAAAATCGATATTTTTTTGCATTTTTTGATATTCTTAAGCCTTTAGAATAACTCTAGGTAAACTTTTTTATCATATTTGTCGCAGAAAATGAGTTGAACGCAATTTAATTTTTTAAACCATGATTTTCGAGCTGGTTTGCAGTACTTCGGTATCTCAACATTGTTCGATTTCAGCAAATCGGGTCTTAAAATGTTCGGCAGCCATGTGATTCTCGTACTGACAACATTCAGATTTTTCGCGAAATTAAGGACGAAAAACCATGGAAAATGTTAAATTTCGCACAATTTTTACAATTTTTGAAATTTCGACATGAATCTGTTCAAAACGACAATACAAGCCTCTACTTCAAGAATCTGACTTTTATTTTGTTTTCAAATTATTGGAAGGTCGGAAACTCTGTATGCCTTGGAGCCGAAGTTTTTTCCAGCACCTTCATCTTTGTGTGTTTTTGTTACCAAAACAAGTTGTCCTTCTGTACTTTATGCGACAAATAAAAAGACGCAAATAATTTCATAATTATACCTCACAGTGTCCTCACTTCCCTTACACTAATTCCCTTCCGACCAAAACCATGCTAGCGCATCAAAGGGTCCCTATGCTTTGACCACATCGTATAAAAGAAATCGAAAGAATATCAGTTAACTCTTTCTCACGTAACTTGCGAAAGCAGCTTGAATTTCATGGTCATAATGCATTTTATTTCATTGACAATATAATATATGTATTAAAAAGATTGTTTTTTTTAAATCCACCATTTTTGAAAAAGTTATTCTGAAAATATCATATTATTTTTTTGAACATAAATGAAGGCAGATGAATACTTTTATGTAAGGTTGTTTCGAGTTGTTTCCGAAAAAAATAACTCTGTTTTGCCGACCCCACCACGTGGTTTGTCAATTTCATTCGTCATTTTATACATTTAATATAATATATAATACACAAAATTGATAATAAACAATAAAAAGAATATGAAATAAATGTGACACTTAATAGAGTGAAATAAAACTTGAAGAAATCTAACAAAGCTGCTATTTCATGAAGGTTATTATAAAAGAAATCGCCTAAAGCAATTCTAAAAAGACTACAGAAATTCCAAAAAAGATACAAAAGTTCAAAGGCCTCCATTTAACACTTCCTTTAAGATCGCAAATTTTTGCTTTTACTTTTATTATTTTATGTTGTAAAACAACAATTGTTAAAGAGAAGTCCGAAGTAATTATTCAATAAAAATAAGTTTTTTAATAACTTCTACAGTTAGCTTTAATAAGCGACGAATGTCGAATAAACTGGTTGTAGTCCAATAGGTTTACTTAGATACATCTGCACATCATCCGCATATACATAGACTGACATGTCGCGAACCACATTAGGTACTTTAATAAAGACTAAACAGTAGCGGACCAAGTGTAGATCTCTGTGACAAGCCGCACGATTGTGGCCTAGGACTTGACAGTTCGCCACTGACTTTCATTCTTTGAGAGCTATTAGATATAAAACTTCCGATCAAAGCAGCTGCAGAAATACTGAAATTAAAAGACATATAAAGCGTCCCACTGAGTAAATAGTGGTCGACACAGTCAAAAGGCTTAGCAACATAAAAAGATGTCAGCGCTGTTAAGTTATTCTGATCGCGGAAACTTATGGATATAGAAACTTTAAATAGTGCTGTCTCGCAATTTTCTCGCAACTAACTCGCACTGAGCCTGCTTTCCAGCACATTTAAAACGCATTTTGCTCTGATAGCTGAGTGCTTTATGAAAAATAATTTTCTCGAATACTTTAGAAAGGCAACAGGCTTATAGGCCGATGATCAGTCAGGTCTCCTGGAGAGGACTTTTTAGGTACAGGCAATATACGACATAACGTATATTCGAACCAATCATGCCGTGTGTCCAAAGCCGTAACAGGAGTGTAATTTGGAGAGGGGGGGGGGGGGTTAATTTTACATTTATTTACATTCGTGCTTATATTTACGTTTTAATATTTTTATTCTATAAAATTAAAGGTTAAATAAAATTACAAAATCTTTTGAATCTTTCCAGGGAAACCGTTCATTATATTTGCAGTCCTTGTAGATTTCAGTCACATTTTGGGACGTAACAACGAAGACCTTTCGATGGTGCTTGTGGTACATGGCTGTGCTAGAGATACAAGTATATCCATATTTAATCATGTTCGGTTGAAATATTAAAAATTATTTTACCAAAATAGAATTTGCAATTTCCCTCACAATGATAAACAATAAATAAGTAAAAAATAATAATAAATGACCGCATAGTGCAGCGAACGCCTTTGTTATTTAAAGAATCAATTCGAGGTAGTTTATTGTCATTGTATGTTTTATGAAATCCATTTATTTAAAAAAAATTATTTTACTTTTTGTTACCCATAAGTAGTGATTGGATGAAGTTTAATGTCTTCAAATTTAAGGAGAATTGTTAAATGCTAAGAAAAGTTTTGTTAGTTATGAATATTCAGAGATAGGTTGAAAATTTAATAACATTAATTGCAGAGTTTAATCAAACATTGGGAAATTTAAAAGCAATAATTAGTTTAGATTTCATTTAATGTTAAACGAACGAAATGGTTAATAGTTACCCGCACACATGTAAGGATGTTGTCGTTAGTTGATTGAGGAAGTACACGGGAAGTCGAATACCTAAAACTACAAGCTTAAAATTAGCTTATCCTTTTGAAAAGAATTACTTAGCTAAAACTTTTCCCAGCACCGCATCTTGGAAGGCAAATTTCATCAACTTTCATTTATTCGGCCGGCCGCATTTGATTTCATAAAAACATGCATAAATTCAAAATATGGCATTTTCCGGATCCGGGATTTTGTACTCCGGGATTCCATACTCAACCCTCTCCAATGCTGAACCCCATCAAGAAGTCTTTTCCAAAATCAAGTTTGGTGCAAGAAATATGTTAAATAGTGAAAATTTGATAGATGTAATTAGTAACTCTTTTGGAACCGTTACGTCTACAAATTGTTATAATTATTACATGAATATGTTTGTTAAGTTACTAGCTGATTATTAGCATAACTACGTTATGTACATATGTATAGTATTGAACATATGTATATTATTATTGAATTATCTGCACACTGTTTTCATACACACATTATGTAATTATATCAATTATAATAAAATTGTTGATTTCTTACTATTTAACATTATTCGATGTTGTTTTTTAAAATATAATATATGTATGTAGAAGTACTTGATTTGCAAAATGGTAAATTTTATTTGCGCGATTGTGAACTTGATTTGCAAAAGGGATAATTTAATTTGCAAAAGGATTAATATAATTTGCAAAAGGATAAATTCAATGTGAAAAACCTGTAGGATTAATCATAGAGTGCTTTTGAATTTGGGTATACATTTCAATTCGAAGCTTACCTTGCATGGTCACATTTCGAACATAGCTAATAAAGCAAACGCTGCTTTGAGCTTCGCAAAGAGAGGAACTCGTGAGCTTGATTATCCTTTTCTCATAAATCTTCTTTATTGCTATTTTGTTAGACTGATTTTGAAGAACGCTTTCGCAATCCGGTCACCATTTTATCGGCAGTTTGTTAACCGCATCGAAGCGGTACAAGGTTGATATCGATATAACGTATCGCGTCACTTCTCCATGGACATACTAGAGAAGAGACGCGATATCTCTGGAATTATTTTGGTTTACAATTACCGAAGGTTGCTTAATCGGCAGCATCTGCAGAAATCTTCCTGTAGAGTGTCTGGCTTAGTAATGAGGTGGGCGCCAGGACTTGGTCGCAAAACTTCATGACCCAAAATACCTCGGGCAAGGGAGGGTTGAAGGTTATACTAATACTAATACAATAAAATACTTTATTCAAGGAAAAAATACACAACATTCTATAAGTACTATCATACAAATGTTGGAGCTAGAGATAATATCGTATCGATGAAAAGGTCACACAATTTCAAGCATCAGAAGAGAAAAATATAACAATCATAGATAAACAAAAATAATAGAAAATTAATTAATTGATATCTAAAAACTAAGCTATAAAAGCATGTACTGCAAAGATGATAACGCGTCATAAAAAAAGAAGTTTAACTTCAAAATATATTATCACCAATAAGCGTCTTGAATGCACTCTTAATGTTAATAGGAAGACTATTCCATAGTCGGGCAGCCTGGACAGTGATAGAACCTTCCATAATTGACCTATTGAATCGAGAAATCAAGATATTACGGTTGCGTTGCGATGTCATAAACGTGAAAAATTCTCTGAGATACTCCGGCGTATTACTACTCAGTTTCCCAAAAAGAAAAATCATTAATCTGCGCTTTATGTATGTATCCTAGCCTAACTACACCGCACTGTATTGGGAAACATGGTCAAATCGGCGAAGTCCAAAAATGAAATGTGAGCAGTCGTTGAAGGCCACCTGCACCTTACAAGCACAGGTACTATCTGATCTGGGATAAATAGACAACCCAAAATTGAAAAAGAGCACTATCAACGCCTTTACCAGCCTCAACCTAATTCGAGTACTCAGAATACTCGCCGCCAGCCACAACCTTCTTAACGTAGCAAACACCTTACCAAGCATTAAGCTGACATTATCACAGCACTTCATTTCGGAGTTTAGCACTATTCCCAGACTAGTAACCTTTCTAAGAACAGGGATGATAAAGCCATTCAGAGAAACAGGAGGAATTTCAATACCTTCCAGTGTGCCATTATAAAAGGAAATGCACTGCGATTTTACAGGATTAAGTAATAAACAGTTACCCACAGACCACTCAGATATTTTGTTCAGGTCATCATTAATGCGTGCGATACAATCCTCGAGTAGTAGTAGTAAAAGATTCGATCAGCGTAATAGCGGACAAACTGAATTTGTGATTATTAGGAAGTTTGTGGAGAAGGATATTATGGTCAATAGTGAAATCCAACAGAACTAGGGTACAAAAGTTGTCATCATTCAATGCAGTCCTAATGTCAGTGGAGACTTTCAATATTGCTGTCTCACAGCTGCAGGAAGGACGAAACCCAAATGTTGTCAAACAAGTGTTCATGATATGCAGGATGTACCTGTCAATTAGAGGAAATAACAGCTTGATAAAGCGAGGCAGCAAAGAGTCGGGGCCAATAGCCTCGGAATTTACAGACATAATTGCAAGTACCAGCTCCTCTAGACAGATACCCCGAAAATACATGATTAACGCATGAACCAAGAAGGTACAGTGGAGACGGTGGAACAACTTGAATTCCTGTAGAAAAGCTAAGATGTAGCATAGGTAGCATAGTTGGACCCCCCCAGGGTGACTGGGAGGGGACGAAATTGGACCCGCTTCTATGTGGACGTTTGCTGAGTGGCAGAATAATGATCGTATTTGTTCCGGGGGAACTGCGAACAAGGACATCATAATAAAGATGTTGACGGACCAAAATCGTTGCATAAAAGACATTCAAGTGGATTGAGTCTCAGATGCAAAGATTGCGGTCTTGTAACAGCCTTTGTTAAGTTTCAGCCAATCAATCGGGTGCAGATGGAGAAAATTTTTGGTACAGTGTAGGTCGTGATTAATTTATCGACCAAGGAGAAATACTGGCGACGGTGGAACTGCATGGATTCCTGCAGACAGGCTAAGATGTTACCATTGACACAGAGAATTGTGGTTGGGGCGATAGCAGGAATTGGCCCATGTTGACGGAGTCTGGGAGGGGAAGAAAAGGGGCCCGCTTTTAGGTGGTCTGTTTTCTTCGTTGTGTGCGACTTAAAAATATATTTCAAACGAGCAACACGTGTGAAAATAGTATCGAGAAAGGAAAGCTACGCATCGAACTGACTGAGGGATCTTTCGAAAGGCTTGTGAAAATAATTTCGCATCCCAAAATAATTTCATAAGGAACTACAAAGCAAAGGCTAAACATCTGCAATGACCTTAAAGAGACGGTTATACGCAGCCAATTTAAAATAAATGCAACCAGTAGAAACCTAACTTACGGTGACGATGCGAACAGCTAGCTTAGGGTAAGACAGTATCGTCGGTACATAGTAGCAGATTTAAAAAATAATAATTAACATCTTTTAAATATATAACACGTTCGCTCACAACATCAAAAAATTCATGTTGCATCCACATATGGGTACAACCTTGAAGCTGTTACGAAGAGCCACTAACAGAGCGGTACAACGAAGATTGCATAGTAAGGGCGGCCTTTTACCGCTGTTTCGCGTAGAGAGAATGATGGATCAGGAGGTGTACGCCAAGATTACCCAGGACATCCTAATTCATTATTTCAACTGTCTAAGACACTGTGGCATATTTGAAACCTATACGTTATAGTGCTAAATTTATTAATTCTTCTTTGGCCAAGCTATTCTCCCGACATGTGGACGTATAATACTAAATACTAACAGCTTGTTACAGTTTGAGGATATAAAGCCATCAGAACAGCCTAGAAAAAAGAAATAATGATAATGTTGATTAATTTTCAATAAATAAATAAAGTACCCAAAAACTATACTTTACTTTTTATATTATGTTTCGTTCATGTGCTTTTCTATAAGGAAGGACAAATTATTATGAAGTGAGTGGTCAGCTTAATCATTGTATTCATCGGAGCGGAGAAGTTCCAAATTCAATATATTTGTTTATGTACTGCAAGAACAAATTTTAGTAATTCGAAACATTTCCCGCTCCGACGGATAATATGATTGGGTTGAATGTAGTTTAAAACTGAACGTTCTGTTGTAAAAGATTATTATTATTGCGTAGGGGGTCTTAATGGCGTTGTAGACACAATCCTTGTAATTTCGACCAGTGAGATCTTTTGTGACCTATCTTAGCACTATCGAACCCTGTCAGGATTGAGGTCTTTCACAAATCCTATGATTATTCTGGGAGTCGCTTTTACAAAGTCCTCTGGTGAAACGCCATTCCTAGGTGTTTGAAACTTGTGCGGTCAAAGGCTTCACAGTGGCAAACGATATGCTCTGATGGCTCGACTTCTTTAACTCAAAAGCGAAATGTTTCGTCCTCAGCTTTGCCCAGAGAAGTTATCTCAGAGGGCAGTGTCCAGTTAGAAGGCTTGTTAAAAGTCTGTTTTTCTGAGTGTGAGGTATGCTTTCGTCCTCTGTTGCGAGTAGTTAATAAACGGAGACGGAGAAAATGGAGATGTAGTGGCACGATCACCATACTAGGGCTCCAGGGTTAGAGGTTCGGTCTTCCCGTGAGTTTTTAAAAAACAAAATCAAAAAATTCTGGGGTGTTGTATAGCTCAGAACAATGCAAGGACAATACATTCAAGTTCCCTTATCCCCCTTTTCCTAATTCCCTTCCGGTCAAAGCCATGTTGACGCATCATAGGGTTGTCCCCTGGATTTTCCTACATAATAACAAAAACACAAAAAACCTCTTTGGTTGTCTTAGTCCTAAGAGATTTGCCCAGTATGTTTTTTTTACTCCTGTTTTCACAGGACTTGATTTATGTTATCATCTGGCTTTTTGAACAATCACAGAACGGCTCAGGACCGAGGGATTTGGCCCCTTCTTTTGCAAGACGGTTCGATATCTCATTTCCTTCAATGCCTTCGTGAGGATTACCTTAGCCTGGGTGCCACGGTTAGGGTAATACTATTTGTTCTTGCCAGTATATTCAGACAGTCCCAGGTTAGCTTAAATTCAAGTGTATGTGTCCTCAGTGGCTTAAGCACCTGTTGGACATTATATATATCTTAGCATCACGTTCGATAGAACGTACACTCGCGGTCATAAAAATCCGGCTCAAACTGTAAACTAGCGTGGCACTAAATTATAGCTCCAACTTTAAAAATTATAAATTAAAAATAAATTAGTGTGACGGGTAAAAAGAGTCAATTGTTTTCATTTCTCGAAGGATTAAGAAGTGCAAAAGGAAATCTTCGAGCCAGGTTAGATACCCGAGTTTCGAAGGCCATTGTATTGGTAGAGCAGAGTATTTTGAGATGTTTTCAAAGTACCGAACCGACGGGATTGCCGCTTTACACAAATCTAAAAGGTATTTTCAAATGACAACCATTTCTCAACATTTCAATA
Source organism: Leptarthrus brevirostris (assembly GCA_964036015.1). Classification (NCBI taxonomy): domain Eukaryota; kingdom Metazoa; phylum Arthropoda; class Insecta; order Diptera; family Asilidae; genus Leptarthrus; species Leptarthrus brevirostris. The sequence goes on along the minus strand of OZ038373.1, from coordinate 83,585,445 downwards.
CTTTCACTTAATCCTAGTTCTCACTGTAGCCACAGCCATATATTTTACGAATCTTTTGGTGTTTTGTTTCATGTTATATGGAGAGCCGCAAACATATTTCTTTCCTTATACCGAAATTTTACTTTAGCTTACGTTACTATAGTGTGGTTCGAAGCTTAACAGCTGTTTGATGATAACATAGAGCAACGCGGCAATATTAAGTTATATTAAACCATAGAAAATTTTTAGAGAAACGTACAGTTTAATCAAAGAGGTGTGTGACGATAAATGTCTCCTTTATATAGAATTTCGACTTGTTTTGCCGATTAAGGAGAGAATCTGGTTCACAAAGTTGAACATTTATATATTTATTTTTTGGTTGCATTATTAGCTAGTAATTTGAAGGTTGTACAGTTAACATTTTAGAGCGAAATTCAATATATTTTGTAAGGATGAGCTGCGCGCTGTTTCATATATGCGACAAGCAGACGTTTTCTAAAAAGATATTCTTCTTATCCCTTATAACAACTGAAGAGCATTGTTATTATTAGCTAGTATGGGGCTGACATGCAGATTCACAGAAGAGAAAATTCGGAAAACCCAGAGCTCAATGAAGTATACAAACGATGCATATCTACAAAAGAATTCTCAACTCGGACATATGACTAAGATTAGTCCAACACAAATATAATTAGCAAGGAAATACTACCAATAATATCCATTTTATTATTTACCTTACCACGCTGTTATCAAAGATAGCACAACGAAGTCACAAGTAGTATTCAACGCTTCAGCGAAAACATCAAAGGGACCATGTACCTACGGTACAGTTCAAAATGGGACTATTTCCAAATTTTAATCTAAGTACTCCAGTCAAGTATCCCAACTTTATATATTCTCACACCCTTAACCCCCCTGTTCCAGTTACACCGAATCCCTCGAACACGTCCATTCCAACCGTCAACCCAACCAATACTGTTTTGAGTTCCGTATGTCCAGCGCACCCACCTAACCATGCACTCCCAACTTCTTCCGCTTGCCCTTCTAACCTCAAGCCAACTTCTTCCGACCACTCCACCACCTCTGCTCCGATTTCCGTCTGTCCCACCTCTCCTCTATATACGCAAAACGTTGCACCCGCTACTTCCTCCGCATGCCCACCTAATTCCACGCCGTCATCCTCCTACACTGTCGCCCCGTCTCAAACAAATTCTACCTCCGTTAACCCGCCCATTCCGCTAGCCAAAACTCCTATATCCGAACATCATTCATTTATCGATCCCCTTCTCCCACCTACAGTTAAATTGACTTTGCGCTCTGCTGATTCTGGCGATGGACGATACCTCTTGTCCCGTTTACGGGACCGTCGCATTTATGACAACGTACGTCTATTTCTAGCCTATCTCCACGACAAACCGAACTCCGTCTGTGTTGAAGGTAAAACCAGCACCAACGTCATGTTAAGTATACAACAAGAAGGCCTGCCCACAGACCCATCAGTCTTACTCCAACTTTTCACAAAATACCATGAATCATTAATATACCTTCCCATAAAGTTTCAGAAGATCTATCCACCTATGCTGCGTACGTCAGTTCTCGCCGTATTTCCCATCTTCAAAAAAGTCGTAACGACTCCTTAAACTACTTTCGTTCCTAACCCCCTTGATTTCCCTATTTCTGACTTCCCCTCTATTTCACCCGCGGTTTCCGATCAAGATCCTCTCCCCAACAGCTTGTCGGTCTATTACCAGAACGTAAGAGGACTTCGTACAAAAACATCCAATATTTTTCTTAACTCCCACAAATTCCCGCACGATATCTTTGCCTTAACTGAAACCAATCTAACACCAGGAATTCTCGACAACGAACTATTCCCTCCAAACTATACCATTTTCCGTGTCGACGGTTGTATAGGCACCAATGATCCACCAGGTCGCGGGGTTCTCATAGCTGCTCACAACCGTTATGACGCCACCCTGCTAAAGACCTCCGACTCTACAATATCAGAATTTGTGTGTATAAAAATAGCACTAAATAAGTGTCTTCTGTACATCCTCTGTTGTTACATTCGCCCCTCTCAACCTTTAGACGCCTACGAGCCTATAATTGAAGCGATCGATACCCTGCTTGAGAACGCTAACGCGTCCGATGAATTTATTTTATTGGGTGACTTTAACCTCCCCCGTATCCAATGGTCATTGTCCGAGGACTGTTCTCACTTTGTCCCCCTTAACGCATCTTCGGCCAAAGAAGCCTTCTTTACCGATCAGCTCTCCGTTTCAGGTCTCTTTCAAGTAAGCGGAGTCAGGAACTTCCTGGACAGACAATTAGACTTAATCTTTTCTTCAGACCCAGTTAACTCGGCTGTCGCAGAAAGCAACCATCTTCTCTCCTCCCTCGACCGTCACCATCCTCCTTTGCTCCTCGTTTTCTCCTACGAACACCTTCATGCCGTTTCAGGCTCCGAGTCTTCTTTATCCTTCAATTTTCGTAAAGGTGACTTTGACAAATTAAATCACTTGCTCCTCAACTCTAATATTGGGGATATCCCTCAACATCTCCCAGTTGACGTCGCTTTAGAGGCGTTCTATTCGGAAATACACGCTTGTCTTACACAATCTATCCCTCTTCTTCCTCGTAAAAACTACTCCTCATCCCCCGTATGGTACGACAAAGAATTACGCTCTCTTCGCAACAGGAGAAACAAACGTTGGCAAACTTTTCTTCTAACCCAGACCGAGTCTGACTATTCTTCCTATCTATCTGCTTATACCTCTTTTTCTGAACGTTGTGATACCCTCTACCATGAGTACCTCCAACGGATGGAAACTAGCCTCATATCCGACCCCAAGCGTTTTTATAGCTTTATTAATTCTAAGAAGAAATCCAATGGTTACCCTTCCACCCTAAAGCTCGAGAGTACCTCTTCATCTGATCCTAAGGTTATCGCTAACCTCTTTGCACACTTCTTCAGTAAATCTTTCAGCGACAATTCTCTACAACCCGACCTTAACTATTTTGCATTCATGGACAAATGCACTCAAACATCGTTTTCATCTTTTGACCCTGATCCTGAACTAGTCGCCGCCAGTATTAATAGGCTTGAGGACGACTTTCACCCAGGTCCAGATGGCATTCCGGCCATTGTTCTGAAAAAGTGTGCCATACATCTAGTCCAACCCCTTACTTTGCTTTTTCGTCTCTCGGTCACTCAAGGGGTTTTCCCTCAATTATGGAAAAATTCGTATATTATTCCCATCTTCAAGAAAGGTTGCAAGAACGATGTGTCCAACTACAGACCCATTGCTAAATTATCATCCATACCTAAACTATTCGAAAAATTGGTCTATGATTCCATGTTCTTCCACTGTAAGTCTATCTTCTCACTCTCACAGCATGGCTTCCTCAAAGGTAGATCTACAACCACCAACCTTACTGACTTCGTCTCTAAAACCCTATGTGCCCTGGAAAACGGTAAAGATGTTGATGTTATCGCCACCGATTTTAGTAAAGCCTTCGACAAGATCTCCCATAACGTTATCTTGTTCAAACTTGATCGCCTAGGCTTCCCCCCCAGATTCATCTCCTGGATCCGATCCTACCTCAACAACCGTCAGTACAATATTCTTTTCAGTTCATCCATTTCTAACCCTATTGTCGCTCGTTCCGGCGTCCCTCAGGGCAGCCACCTAGGTCCATTGCTTTTTATCCTCACAATAAATGATGTTGAATGTGTCATCAAACACTCAGAGTTGTCCATTTATGCCGATGACATGAAAATAATCAAACATATCTCCTCCACTACCGACTCTCTTCTCCTGCAAGAAGACCTCGATTCATTCATCACATGGTGCATGAAAAACTTTCTTGAGCTCAATGTCTCCAAATGCCAGTCCATCTCTTATTCCCGCAAGCGTCTTACCATCACCCCGAGAGTCTATATGTTAACCGACGTACCAGTCCCTACCGTTACCTCTTTGTGTGACTTAGGAATAATCTGTGATAGTGAACTCAATTTCCGTTCCCACATTGACAGCATAATTAACAGAGCTAACTCCGCGCTAGGGTTTGTGAAGCGCTGGTCTAGAGAGTTCTCCAATCCTTATGTTTCCAAATCTCTCTACGTCTCCTTCGTTAGACCTCTCCTTGAATATGCCAGCCAGGTATGGTCCCCTACACAAACAACTCACATTAATAGGATTGAATCTGTCCAGCGTAGGTTTATTCGCTTTGCTCTACGTGATCTTCCGTGGGTTGACAGATTCAACCTTCCTCCCTATGAAAACCGTCTGAAACTGATCGACTTACAACCTCTAAGCAAACGTCGTGATGTTTCCGACATTCTCTTCATTTATCAATTATTAACTGGTGCCATAGACTGCCCCTCAATCCTGCAATCTTTACGCATCTATACCAATCCCCGTAACCTTAGGTCCACTCCCCTTTTCCGACTCGATCGCCATCGCACAAACTACGGTCAAAGCGAGCCAATTACCAGGATGTTACGAAAAGTCAACGACCTTTCCTCTTTTGACTTCCATCTGAGTAAATCATCACTCCACAAAGCCTTATATCTTGACCCCGCCCATCTTGATCCTGATCGCCTACTTTAATTCTTCTTCCTTTCGCCTTCTGCCAGTTACCAATATATATAGCTCATATTGTAGCTTATACTTTTTATTTATTTATTCCTAATTATTCATTTATTATATTCTGTAGAATTAGTATTAAGTTATAGTTTGTATTTAATTTTTTATTTTTGTATTTTTTATGCAATAGCTTGTATTAAGCTTAAATAAATAAATACAATCAACATTATGGAATACATTGTTAAGAATACGACTACATAAATTTGCCTTTTCGGCAAATGACAGAAGATCATCAAAACTATCAATGAATAGTATGGCGGAATAGCCCTCATGAAGTACTACAAGACTATGCATTAGCAACAGTCACTCCTGTCCCATACCTAGCTATTAGAAGTCTTCAACCATTATGCAGAGATGAAGCCAATCTGCCAATAATTTGTGATGAAATGATGTTGTTTCAGGATTGCATAGCCTGGAATAATCCTTACAATTTCAAAACCAACTCATAGAAGCTCTCTGCAAATGAACATTCAATCACCTAGGTTATCTCAAAAATATCCAGAACTACTGAAAACTAACTTTTTATCATTTAAAGTGGAATTAGTTGAGCCCAAGAACTTATATGTACACTAAAAGGCACATATTATAAAAAATTTTATGAATTCCGAAGAAAATTTGGGAAAATGCTGAATTTTTGGTAATCGCAAAAGAAGTGACTGTACATGCAATGGTAGAAGTTTGATCAACATTGCTGATAATTTTGGAAAGGTCATTGGGGTAGTTGTTCTTCTTAGTAGTTCTTCTACCCTGAAAATTGCAAGTTTACGAATCACCCTGTAACTCCCAAACGGTTATGACTGCATCCCCCCCCCCCCCCCCCCCCTTCCATACAATTTTTTGATTGACTAAGTGAGATCTATATATACGTCGCTTAAGTTTTTAAAAGTTTATGTTTAATTTTTTTTGCTATTAATTCAATGTCTGTATTGTACGTACTGTTCGATTTCAGAGGATATTCCAGGCATAGACTTCAGAACTATTAAACTAATTAATTAACCTTAAGCAAAAAAATTTTATAAAAAAATTTCATAATCTGAGGGATTAAAACTCGAGTCTAAAGTAGAACGATCCATCATATTTACCACTAACCCAATTTTAACTGCGAAAAATTTACTTTGAAGAGATTAAAGTCTCTATATAAGTTCACTTTTTATTAACACTTGCTATTTAAACAAATTAATCAAAAATTCTAGTTCTTATTACTAATAAATGAATTCAATTTCCTAAAAAGTGAAAATAATATAACTTTTTTGATCCGACTTCACAAAAGGCGCAAAAAGCATAAAAAAAACTTTTCATTTTATATCTATTACGACGATTAAATACTTTTGTTGTAGTAGGTTGGTTACGCCTAAGCTTATCGACGGATTTCGGCTTATGTTCATTAAATGTTGGTGCCAATGACTTCAGTCTACAATAGAATCTTAGGATGCGTGTTTATTATTATTCCCATTAACTATTGTGATGGAGAAAGTCCTCCATCCTTCACTAAAACTAAATCATTTCCCTTTAGCTTTGGGAGCTATGTGAGCCACTTTTAACTTGTCTGAGATTTCTGCTCCTATACAAACATCGAGAAAAATATTGACCAAATACAGATAACTTAAAAACTGGTAACCTGTGTTATAAATAGCATCCAAAGCAAGTCGTTAATTAGTAAAATGTATTTATTTTTTAAAGTAAATTGTTACATAATTCGATATAAAGAAGCAAAACCACGGTGATCGATGACAGCCTGACACCTGCTGCGTGACACAGTTGCTCTTATTGCAGTCAATAGGTGTTTCATATTTCCACTTTTATTTAAGCTAATGTTTTCTTGTCGACTTAACACAGGTCCTCTATTATATTTAAATCGTGACCTGCTACCAACCCTACAGTAATCTTACCATATTTTCTTCAAACCACTTTTTGGTATAGCCTACCGTAGGCTTGGGATCGTTTTCCTGCTGAAAGATTCAAATTATTGGCAAATCCTCACACGTGATTTTATATGGCAGTATACTGAAACTTGTCCAACTTAACGCCAACAAATAGCACCCCATAACATAACCTTCCCAAAGAGAGAATATATCTGGGGTCGAATTATTTTGATTTTGGCCGACGAACGTATTTTCTGCCATCTGAGGAAACTAGATTGATTTTAGTTTCGTCCGAAAATAATACGTTTGTCCATTACGTGACAGTCCAGTGAAGATATTTTTTGGAAAAATTCAGTCCGTCCTTGAAATTCCATTTGCACAAAAGAAGTCTTTCGGCTGTTAAGGAAGAGTCTTTTATTGTATCCAGAGATGGTCCGTTATCACTGTCACCAAAAACAGCTACTCGGATTTCCCTTGCTGTCTTGAAGGAAAACTTTTATTCTCCCGATCGATAAAATTATCTTCCCTGGCTGCTGTTGTCTGAGCTTAGTCAAATTGCTGGCCATCTTTGTAGGTCTCCTCAATGCGCGTCCATGCTTGCATTTCTCAAAACTTCCCCCTTTCCCATTTAAAAAAATTGTAGGGTCAAGAAAATAACATAGTAACAATAAAAAATTTTAATATTAGACATCAATGCAATTAACCGCCTGAAACTTGTAAAGATATGACTATTTTTCCTGTACTAACTCACTCTAATCAAAAATTTATTAGCTGAATGAAGAAATGATAGTATCAGGCAAGAATGTAATTGCATTTACAACGTTTCTAATTATGTGCACGGAACATGTCTAACTTATTCAAATATGGCTATGCAGGGTGTTTCTTAGGTCATGTGCAAAAACGAGGGAGCTGGTACACATATGTAGGCGAGAAACGAAAAAAGGTGTATGGGAGGGGGAGGGGGTCTATCTCCGCCCCATAGTAGTTTTTTAAAATGAATTTAACCAGTCTTACATTTTACCGCAAGTTTTGTACAGTTTTCGTGCTATAGACGTTATTAATATCTCAGTTGACAAGTAACATAATGGTTAAATATTGTTTAATCAGAAAGTTTCCTTTCGACAAACACTTGGTGGAAGTCATTTATTTAAAAATTAAAAGTAAAAGCACTTGTTTTACTTCCACAAATAGGAGTAATAATTTCTTTGGGATGGTGATCGCTCAAAAATATGAGCGCTCAAAGAAAAATGACGGATGTTTCGACCGAAAGTGCAAGCTGGTCATCATCAGCGTGGTACTTGCACTTTCCAGTACGGACATCCATGACGGAAGGTCAAAAACACAACTCCTATAAGTACTTATATTTTTGAGCGATCACCATCCCAAAGAAATTATTACTCCTATTTGTGGAAGTAAAAAAAGTGCTTTTACTTTTCATTTTTAAACACAATGGTGTTAAAGACTTGATAAAAAATTGTTTGCTACTGATAATGGATTGAGAAAAATAGATTAATTTTTGGAAAAGAAATCAATTTTTTCATTTCAAACGGCAATATTTTGAAAACTTGCCCTTTAAATATTTTTATTTTCGAATTAAAAATAGCGGCCAATATGTCTTCTTTCAAAAGCAATTTAAAGTACACAAAAATCTTTTACCTTTTTCAAAATGTCTTCCGTCATTACTTCCGGCTTCTAAATTTCTTGTTGAGTACATCACTTGTTACAATTTCTATCATGGTCCCCACAAAAAAAATCAAATGCGGCTAAATCGGGAGAATGCTCCGGTAAAGGAAAAGTACCATAGCGATGTATGCAAATACTCCCGCAATTTCCATTTAACTACTAGAGTCCGTTACTTCCGTAAAGGGGCTCCGTCATGTGTATGAGGCCTGTTCCGGTACAAGTGTCATATAGAAGAGATAAAGTTCTTCTCTTCGTAATACTCTTCATACTGTCGATGTACTCACCCTATGTAGTGGCATAAATTCTGCTTGCCTGAAGAATCTTGAGCCTTTGAAAGACACCTCTAGCTGGTACCTTCTCTCTGGGAATCTAGGCTGATACTCACGCTCTGCTTCGAGAGAATTTCTGTTAATAAATCCGGAATAGAAGATAATCTCCACGTATTTTTCATTCAGAAATCTCACTATTTTCAACTATTTATTGTAAACTAAAGCGACTTTTCACTTTGAAACATTATATGCTATTAAAAAGGCACTGCGTTTGCATTTCATTTATACCTGGAGATCATAGGTTTTCCATTCCAAGTACAACAATCACTTTTTTGTATGGGAATGTTTGCACACACGACTGCTCCACCTTAATTAATGTTATTACCAAAAAACAGAGGCAAGTAAAATTTCTTCTCAGAAGGATAAGTATTAGCTGCACATTGGGTCATGTAACTTGAGAATGGTAAACGATTTGAGAGTGCTTTATATTGTTTTCAAAAGAGAACACGCTGGCCAATCTTTTAAATCCGAAAGTAAATAAAAAAAAATAAGGGACAACTTTCTAAATTTGTTCATTCGAATTGAAAAAATATATTTTTGTGGCCAAAATCTAAGTTTGAAAATCTATTTTTTTAAATTAATTAGCGGTAACGCCTTTAACTCTCCGCTAACGCCTTTAACTGTGGCCACGAACTGTTGATCGGGGTATCTTCTTTCTCTGCGAATCTTCTCCATGTATTGCGCGGTCGTCTAACTTGGCATCTTTCTTGGGTCCCGTACGGGTTTCAATCTAGAGCCTGCTGTGCTATGTTGTTTGGCAAGTCATGAATGCTACAGTACGGCAGCTCTATATAAAGCAAGCCGGGACCCAAACACGACGTGGCGCTTACTTGACCGCTGCGATCAATTTATCAAATTAAATTTATTTAACTATAAAAAAAGTCGCAGTTTTTCTGTTATATATGACTCAATGCCTACTGAACCAGATAAATTCCAAATTTTTTAGCTTAAGAAACTTAAAAGATCGGTGGGATCGGGTGTTTTGAGGTATGTCTTTATAACCACTTCACGAAATGCAGGGTGTTTCTCAGCGCGTGTGCACAAATGAAGGATCTGGTAGATCTAGGTAAAAAACGAATAAAATATTATGAAGGGGGGGGGGGGGGGTCTACTTCCCCCTCCAACCGATAGGAACTTGGCCCATTGCGAAAGAAACGTACACCAGTGGTTAAATGGTAATTAGAGGGGAAGGCGGATAGTGCGGCAACAATTTATTTGAAAAAGCCATGCGAAAAAGAAAGACATTTTGAAAATATGGGGGATATTTTGAAAATATGTTAAATTATTAATTTTACTTCCTTTTGCAGCACTATTAACAACCTAGTCCTTTTCAGGACTCCCAAATTATAACGCAAAGAGTAAAAAGATTGAGAAGGGGGGAATAGACACCCTCCCATAAAATTTTTTTCGTTTCTCACCTAGACCTACCAGATCCTTCATTGTTTCACAGACACCTTTCTCAACATACACCCTGTATGTTGAGAATGATATTTCTGGAATCCTAAAAGGTGTCATAAAATAATCGCTTAATATATGTGATATGATAGCATTTTCATAAAAAAATGAAAACTGTAGCATTTGCCGCGAAACGTCTTTTTTGCGGTCTCTTGCGATGGTACAGCGGGAACAGTTCAACTGATATCAAAAAGAGAAAAAAGCTTAGTTTGGATTTTGCAAAAAAGAAAAAAAAACTTTGTAACTGGCGACGATTTTTGCGAAGAATGTCTAAAAAGTTTGGATCGATCAATAAAGTGGTAATTTATTTATTTATTTAAGATTCATCAAAAGGCTGAGTACTTAACATGTAATATAGTAATATATAAATATAAAATAACAATAATTAATAAAAATAACTAGAAAAATAATTAATAATACATAATTACAAAACAATAATAGAGTAATTGAAAGTTTGGCCTTCATAGAATTTGTCGACAGATTAAAATCAATATTGTTAAAATGCGAATTAAAAAACCGAGACATTTACGTGACGGGCTCGTGAAATCCGTAATTTGTGCGACGCTGCGGAATTGTAAGAAAATCTGGATTTCTCAAGGAGCGACTCGGAATCGATATATTAAAAGAAGACATCAAGACTGGAGAGTCAACATTACCTTGAAGACATTCAAAAGCGAAAACAGTTTTAGAGATGTTACGTCCGAATTCAAGAGAGTCCAGTTTTATGAGCTTAAGCCTATCTGAGTACGGCGGCAGGATAAGAGGGTCGCTCCAAGGAAGCCCACGAAGTGCAAAGGGTCGTCAAATTCCTTTGCCCATCTTTTTATAAAACCCAATGTGGAATTAACCTTAATAACTATCTCATCAATGTGATCGTCAAACGTAAAACGACTGTTCAACCAGACACCTAAGTCCTTGGTCCTATTAATTTTTTCCAGAACACAGCCATACACGGTGTAGTTGAAGTCGAGAGGATTCTTTCTACGAGTAAAAGACATAGACGAACACTTATTGAGGGGAAGATAGTTAAGAGAACACCAGTTGTAGAAAGCGTCTAAGTCAGAATTTATAAGTTCACAGTCTCGAATAGAGGACACAACACGGAAAATTTTGGCGTCGTCAGCATAACAAAGAATTTTTGAATATTTCAAGAATAAAGAATAAAGATACATCATTGATGTAGATTATAAATAAAATCGGGCCCAGATGACTTCCCTGAGGTACGCCAGAGGAATTATAAATAAACTTGGATAGTGATCCACGGAAGGACACACGCTGGGTCCGATTTAGTAGGTAAGAACGAACCCAGTCTACAAACAAAGAAGGAAACCCGGGGGCAGTCAACTTGTGAATCAAAATTTGGTGGTTTATTCTGTCGAATGCCTTGCTAAAATCTGTAAAGATACAGTCCACTTGCTTTCCAGCCTCAATTTTGGATAAGCAGAAATTTGAGAATTCCAGTAGGTTAGTCGCAGTAGACCTACCTTTCATAAAGCCATGCTGGAAAGTTCCAAGAAAAGGTTTGCAATGAAAGTATAGTGTATCGCAAACTAATGCCTCAAAAATCTTAGCAATTCAACACAAGTTTGCAATGGGTCTGTAATTGGAAATATCACACCTCTTGCCTTTCTTGTGAAGAGGGATAAAAAGAGATGATTTCCAAGATTTTGGAAAGACTCCACAAGAAATAGATAAATTAAATAAACAACAAAGAACAAAACCAAGGAAGAAGAACAGTTCTTATAAAGGGAAATAGGAATACCATCAGGACCGCACGAAAAACTATCTGCCAAATTATTGATGTGTTTCGCGACTGTATCGTCATCAAATCTAAGATCTTTCATTTCCAGTGAAGAAGGCGGAAATAATGTCAAGTAGCTAAAATCCTTAGAGCCAGTATAACAGTTGTCAGAAAGAAAAGCTGTCTTAAAAAAGTCTTCGAAAAGGGTTCGCAATCGTCAAGGGATCACTACTTTCAGTGTCACCTAGTTTTAATAAAGTAGGGTAGCCGTCGGTGCTACGCTTAGAGTAAACAAATCTCCAAAACTGCTTAGGCTCACCGCGTATAATGGACCTCATTCTGTTAACGTGTTAACGTAATTATTATATGAGGCATGAATTTCGCGCAATTGTGATAAGATATAAAAATCCGAGTCACTCCTTGATGAGCAGAACTGCTTCCATGCTTTATTTTTTAAGTTTTTAAGATGCTTCAGCGAGCTATTGAGCCAAGGCGAACTAGAGAAACAGGAACACAATGCAGGAAACAAGTAAATAAATTGTCATAAAAAGCACTTACCGCCACATCAATGTTCCGCTCATAAAAAACATTAGACAAATTACAATTCAATAAAAAATTATTCAATACAGAAAAGTCATCCTTTTTAAAATTAAAAGAGAAGTCGTCGTGAATCAGAAATGCAGCAGGCAATGAATCGAAGACCAAAGCAATTTGAAGCGTAGGATGATGAGACGTCTCAGGAACCAAAGGAACCGGGCAACGCCTGACCAAGGTGCTGCATGGGTCAGTGCTGAACACCAAATCCAAAAATCTACCGGAATCATTAGCGATGCTGGAACACTGTACAAGCCCGGAAGAGCTAATGCTGTCGATGAAACATAGAGAACTCTGCGATGCAGGTGATTGGGAAGGAATCAGCCCGTCAACATCTGATAACACCCAGTTGGCAGGTTGAAATCTCCGAAGAGCAACAACTCATCTTGAGGACGCAAAGAGGAGGAAAGAGTATCAATGCAGGAAGCCAGTGAGTCGTAAGTATCCCTGGTCGCTCCCGGAGGAAGGAAGTGGCAATAAAAACGTTCTTATCCGGCAATCTGAGAACTATACATAAAAGTTCCAAAATAGTCGAGTCCAAAATGTCAATAACAGAGCAAGGGATGTTCCGACGAACTGCGCATAGTACTCCTCCCCCGACAGGAGCGTTCACTGCAGATAGATGTCGGTCACGCCGAAAGGCGATGCATTTCGGGCCGAAGAGCTCAGCATCGGCGATCATACCACAAAGCCAAGTTTCAGTCAGACAGACCACGTCGAAACATGAAAAAGTAGAGCTGGTATAGAGACAAGTAGTCTTTGATCGAAGGCCGGTTACGTTAGCGTAGTAGAACGTGATCTCGGAATGCAGGTCCGTAGAAACCAATTCCTCGGCAGTCCGCTGCACCGAGACGGAAAGTGAACCACCAGCAACCCCATCCACATTGGGATGTTGCACGATGTTTTCAGTCGCAGGATATTGAGAAGACATGATAGTATGCGAGTTGTCGATATTTCCGTGGTCACCGCGACTTCAAAAATACGATTTGGAGATATTCTCATTAAAGTATAAAATTAGAAAGTAGCGCTCTCCATAGCCGTAGCTTTGGTCCAAGTGCTCCGATTTTTATACAATTTCACACACACATTTTCGAGAGTATGTACTTTCCAAATACCAAATAATTTTTTTTTTTATTTTTTGAGTAAGTGCAATGTCTATAAACCCTAAATTCGAACTAGGTCTTTAGAAAAATTGAAAATTAAAGGATTGGGCTATAAACAAAATGAATCGAATGAAGAATTCCAGTAACACGACAAATTCAGAATAGGTAACACTCACAGCAGAGCTGATTTAAATATTTAGGTTTCTGTGTCTTCACCTTCAGTAGGCAATAATTTTGAACACGATACAATTTATAGACTAAACTTAACAAAATAAATAAATTTTTTTTCAAATTTCTTCGATTTTGTATAAGGCTAGATGGCCAGTACCACATCTCAAATTGGCTCCATTATAGAAACAATTCAGTATACACTTGACCGCTAATTTTCTCAGCAAACCAAACTACGAATGAAGTCAGACACAGTAAAGCTAAATTAATTCAATTAGTTCCTTGTTTTGCTTCGTTAATAAATTTATTGAAAACATTTCACAGTACGTAACTGGCGGTCGTATTATCTTAAATCCATCGGTAAATATATTGGCTACCGCGAGTAGGGCGAGTTGATTATGTACTCATTGCGTGAATCCATCAGGGAGATAAGTGGTCTGGCCAGCATTGTCTCCACTTCCCAGTCCCAATCCCATCATGACCGCTTCTTCTAGAATGGTTGAATGGCGTGTTATCTTCAAAGCTATGTCCAAATACAAAGAGTAGCCCTAACATGATTTTCTACATGCGAGTATCAGTCCGCAGATAAACAAAGCAGCCCTGTTCTTACTGTTGTCTTCTGCCAGTAGATAACCACCATTTAGGATTCTCCGATGTAGACACGTATCTAAATGGGCTTATTATGTTCAATGTTTTCTGATCAGGCCATGTTAGCCACGGATGGGAGTGGTCTTTTATCGAATCAGATATTCCCCCATAGAAATAATTTTCCCTTTTCTCTCTTTCTTGATTTTCTTCAACATTTAGAACTGTTCCCTTTAGATTCCGCTTTAGCAGAGAAAACCACAGGGATGGATCCAAAAATAAAACACAAATGGCCAAACCACTTTAATCGGAACCTCAATTAATTGAAAAAATTAATAATGTCAGAACCCCTCATAAACTTGTATTACTTATGTAAATTGTTACCAAATAAATGTCAGGTCTAAGATAAAACGCTCTTTCGCTGGAGTTATCAAAACTGAAACATGTTCCGATGTCAAGCTATGTTAATGCGCAGATTTTTTCGACGACTTCAAAAAGTGCCGATTGGTTAATTATATCGTTCCTATACGAAATCACTCGAGTTTCTGGAGAAGTTTTACAACGTCTTCGAACCGATTTAAGATTATATTGGTTTTAGCGTGTTTTATTGGCAATCAAATGAATTGGATTACAACTTCGGTCCCATAAAAGGAGTTAACAACTAGTTGGGCATTTCAAAGATGTAAATTTACGCTGCACAGCTATTACCCGGCCTTTTATTTTCTGGTGAAGGGGCTTTTAACATTAAGCGTAAAACATGAAAACTGAATACTTTACGGCGTTATGGAACCGAAGGCAGATAACAGATTTTAACATCTAAACGAAACCAGTTGCGATTTCATTTTCGTTTTTCGCTTTTATTTTCTAAAGTATTATTTTTTAATAGTCATGTTTTTCTATAATTATATATTCAAAAACATGTGTATAACAATTTTGTTGTTGTAGTTAAAGAGGGCTGGAGCCTTAGAATAAAGAGCTACAGGAATGGACATCGAACGTGCATTTCGAACATGAAAGTAAAATTTTGCTTGTATACAAGAGGGGCTAACTCATTTTGATTATATTTAAAATCTTATGTTTTAAATATATTTTCTAATACAATTTTTAAGATAATATAACTTTGCCCTATCCTTTTTTATTGATTTTGTTATTTAAAAACACTTTTCCTAAGCTCCCATATATTTCAGTACTACGGAGGGCCGACTATGATCTCATAAGGCGACATAAACAAAATGCAAAATTTATCGTATACAAAGAGGTTCTGTTAATGAATATTTACTTTTTTAAAGAATTATAAGAAAGTTTGGGATAACTTTTTTGCCTATTACTACTCAGATTAGTGTTAGTGACCTTATTAAGTCATTTATTTACCCGAAAAAGGATTTCCCTCACAGATGAAGCCTGTGGTTTCTGCGGCATATCACCATACACTGCGTACTTGCAATAAATGTCTTAATTGAAAAATCCAATATTTATATAAACAGTTTGTAACTTTTGACCGTTTCTCATAAATGTTTACAAAAATTGTTCACTATAATTCGCTAAATTTATAATTCGTCCAATTTGACAATCTAAGGCGACACTTCACTTTACTTTACACCACTTTGTCCAGAAGCAAATGCTTATAACATGTGCAGCCGTATAGGGCTTTTACTTGAGATAGCCTTCCTCTCGTTCTTGATTCTAAGGCTCGAGCAAGCTCGTTCGTATTATTGTATTCATGATGTGATATGGACTGTTTATGCTTCCAGCAAAAGTAGTTTGAGTAGTAGTGGCTCATTATTGAATTAACTCATTATTTCATTTAGTTCCCTATTAAGCCAGCTCTTTTGTCTAAGCAAGTTTATTTAATTAAGCTAGTTTGTTACAAAGCTACATCAAGATGTTCAACTTGCAATTTATTTAATACATCTTAGTATAATTTTAAGCGTAAAAAAATCATGGAATACATTTTGTTTGCATGTAAAATTAATTTTCTTCCATAGTTATCATTTTTGATAACTACATGTTAATTACATCAGCTTGGTTAGAGAACCATTTTTCAAATTCTTTAAACTCTATCTACGGGTCCGCTGTTCGAGAGAATAGTATTGTATCTAGTTAATGAAAATTTTTTAATGAGTAGAATTCGGTGAACTACTTGACGTCATTCTAAATGCCCTAAGATGACCGCTTAGTGTTTTCTTCACAACCCCCTTGACAAAATGAAAGGGTTTGATGAGTAGAATTATATCATATCAATTGATGTACACAAGGTCTATTATCCTATTAGAGTATTGTACAATATAAAGAAGGTAATATTAGTCGTAAAGCAAAAGAGAAATGCTTTAAAATTTCATTAAAATTGTATAAATATTCCAAAATAAATCACGTAAAGACACTAACCATAATTAGCGAAAATTAATCAAAAAAATTTGAAAATAAAGTGATAATAAAAAAATTAATGAAACAAAAAGTAAGAATTAGAAATACTGCACAATTCCATGAATTCCAAAGGCAAATAACTTGGATTAAGTAAGATATCTCGTATGTCATCTGCGAAAATTGCACATGTTAGTACAGACATTTAAACTCCTTGAAATATATTATATTAAATAGAAAACGCAATGATTTGCGCTTTAAATAATTATCTAGAGGACATCGTAGCAACGATAATCTGAAAGTCGTTATATGTGCGGAACAGCTTAAACCAAAGACGAACCTTATGCAGTCGTTAGAGCCAACTTCAAACTTACGCCTGCTAACAGCGTCGGGTTTCGGAAAAACTTCTGTAAGAGAAATTAGCAGCAAATGAATTCTAATAAGCTTTAGACGCAAAGCTGTTGCATCATATATTTAACTAATCACAGCCCTAACGTGATCAAAATATCTAAATTGTCTGTTGAGCCTAACTATCAAGTTGGACAAACGACCAACAAAAGGTATTGTAACACGATTTAGTAGAACTGAAGAAAATTCGTCCGGTCAAGGAAAAAATTGTAAAGGACCATATACTGTGATTTACTTGGGTTGAGAAGCTGATCAAATGACCAATTACAAATTTCCGCGAGGTCAGTATTAATCCTATCAATGCAATTCTCGATTAATTCAATAGGTTGGCTTAAATACAGCTGGACGTCATTTGCAAAAAGATGTAGGTTAATGAACAATATCTGAGGAAGGAGAGCAGGTATTACTGAACCCTGTGGTAGCACCTTGAGCAAATGCAAAAAGGAAGAAAAGCTGTATTTACATTTATTTGCTGAAGTCCATTTGAAAATGAAACTTTTAATTACTTCATGAGCTGAAGAGGGAAAATAATAACTGGTGTATATATTTTGGAGGAGCTTATTACAACGCTGTCAAATGATTTCGAAAAGCCTAGTAAAACTAGCATTCCAAGATGTCCCACATCAAGAGCCTTTCGTGAAATCGAAGTTAGTTTGAATAAGCAGATTTACAACTGTAACTCGAAAACCCGCCTTACAGAGTGTAGTGTTTCCACTTCCATGACCAACCGCGTGCGTATTACACTGCCCCCTCTTAGAACTGTTCGTCCTAACCATTTTCCCACCTGGGAACAGACGAACGAATTCTTTCGTTCCCTTTTGTTGCACTTTTTACAATTAGTCTATCTTCGGAGATTACCCTCCTGGCTACATGTCCGGCATCTAGAACGGTCACGGTTGGCCTGGGTATTGACTCGGTAACAAATATCTTCTATTTTGGCTTCCTTTCTTTCTTAGACGAATCGGTCCCAGCTAGTCGCGCTGCTCGCTGGAGGTCACGATCTGCAAGTAAATTGATAAACGCTTATCTTGCAACTTTGCTGACATAATCTGGCTAAACGTGGGGTAAGACAAATGTGTTAGCGTTTCCATGTTCGCACATAATTGCTGCAACGGCTCTCCAGGCTTGTATGTTCGACTTCATAGCTGAAGACGGTAAATGCCTTGCATGAGCTGGTTCCCATACCAATATTGCATTAGAGATGAATAACTTTACCTTTGTTCTGCTGTTATAGCCTGTAACAATTCCAAAGCTGCGCCTTTAAGTACCAATATTAAAGCTGTACCTTTATCCTCGTCACTCCAGAAGTTCATTGCTGTTCAGCATACTCAATGCAACGAGAGAAGAAACAATTCAGGTACTGTTGACGTAAGGGGACGAAACTATTACAAGAATTTTGCAAGGTAGGCGATACAGTTCGTCAAGTCTTTATTTATCTCCTCAGGATCAAAGGAATTTCATCACTGTAGACAGCTGCTCTCCTTAAATTACCCGACAGAGTTTTAGAGGGTGAGTTGTAGTCAAATTTAGAAATATACGTTTGATTTTAAGCGATACCTACTTGCTAACTGAGGGGATACTAATTCATTGAATTTATGCACTTGGGATTGTACGGAGGAGTAGGAGAAAAGATCACACTCAAAAAAAATTCACACTCAATGATATGACTAAGTGGGCCAATATGATTGAAGCAACTACATATAAGTAAATTGCCTCTGCTGATCACAGGTATCAATCGATATACTGTCAGTTATAAAGTTATATCATATCGTGGTCAAATATACTCGGATGGTTACAATACACCATAAACAGAAAATTAGAAGGGGTTATTGGTCTACGGTCTACGCGTTACGAAGTTATACTACCCCTCCCCCACCCACCCATAGGACCAAATTATTTCCCTATGAGAACCAACCAAATCGGTCCACGCCTTACAAAGTTAGGTTCCGCCCCCCCTCCCCCCACCAAAATTTTTTCTTGTGGTATCAACAAAGGAACATACTCTACCCAACAGAAAAATAATTATCCTAATCGGTCCACGCGCTACGAAGTGAGACTACCCCTTCCCCCTCCCCTCCCCCACCCTAAGCCAAATTTTTTATCCTGTAAGCAATGCGTGATCACACTCTGTACAACGAAACAAGAACCATCCAAATCGGAGCACGCGTTACATCGAAAATTCCCTCGAAGCAGAGCGTGAATATCACCTGGGATTCCCAAAAAGAAGTTTCGAGAAATTGGAAACGTTCATACACGTTAGACCAGGCATATTAAATTCATATGATATTGCGGGACACATGATCTATTTTGTATTAAGTTGGGGGCCGCATGTTTGTAATGTTCAAAATTACGATGCTCCTCTTCATATTGAAATTTTCTTACTCATTGTTCCCGAAGTTTGATTATATTATTAAAAAGTCTTCGCGGGCCGTAACAATATGCATTGGCTGGCCGCGTGTTTGACATGTTTGCTTTAGACTCAAGCGGGGGTCAATTTTGCGCCAATTTCATGGGAAATGGAATGGAAAATTTTTGAGGCAAGCGAAACCTTAGAGTATAGAACTATAGGCAGAGGCCCTTAAGCCAAAAAACCTCGGCACTTTTCCTGATGTAGTTGAATCGTTGAGTTGTGTTTGTTTTCGTTATGGCAGTACTAAAACAGCGACATTTCTCGAGGAGGGCCAAGCTAAATTGGAAATTAGAGCGTAATCGCATTTTACATTGTCTCAAGGTATTGCAAATGATTTTCTTTCTTTTTAGCGAATCTATATCACAAAATTAAATAAAAACTTTTAAACATTTTAATCACGAATTTATGTTTTTAGTGTCCCTAAAAGTTAAATCACGAGCCACTGGGTTAGCTAAGAAGAAGCAGCAAAAAATTCGATCTTAGAAAATGTAAACAAACTAAGAACACCAAGAAAACTTCACTTTTCTCTACCTTCCGATCCTGTTCTGAGCGTCAATGCAAGCATATCAAGCTTAAGAACTAACAAAACATTATTTTAATCAAAAACTTCCCTGAAAAACAATATCCCATGTTTACAACGCCGATTATTTGCACAACACAAAACCACGCACTTAATTTCAAAAATGACACTATTAAAAATTTGAGAGCTATAAGCTTTAAAGTTTGCTAATACATTACACTAAACAGGATAGTAGAAACTCTGGAAACTGTATATGTAATTACAAAACAAAATTGTTAAATCATCGGACAATTCACGGTAATCACTTTGACAGTTCGCAGCTCTCCGTCCTCACCTCACCTGAAAGAAAAATTCCGATCACCCGTACACGGTTTCACAGGTGAGAGCCTTTCCTGTTGTTATATATTCTAAGAGCGAAACTAACCCTACTAAAACTAAAAGGAGCACGTAGGGGTGAGTGCATCGACAGTATGAAAAGTATTACGAAGAGAAGGATTTTATCCTTTCCATGTGACATCTGTCCAGGAACAGGCCCTACCAATATGATGTAGCGCCAACTCATTGCGGAAGAAACGTATGTGGTTGAATGGAAATTACGGCGATAGGTGGATACGGCAAGGTGGTAGTTCTTCCTTGGATGTTTGTGCGTTTTAAATTTCCACTTCCACAGCCCTGGGCCACTATTTTATTTATTTTAGTACCAAAAAGAAAATTTCACAGTCTTTTACATTAAAGCTAGGAAATATGCTTTAAAATGTAAGACTTCTTAATTTCAAGGTAAAAAAAATCAAACTCCTATAGCTTGGAGAAGGATGGAGATAACCCCCCCCCCCCCCCCCAACACATTTTTTTCCGTTTCTCGCTTAGATTTTAATTTTTTCACACGACCTAAGAAAGACCCTGTATATAACAAAGAAAAAGTAGTGAACAACTTGCAATGAACTTCTCTGTGTTTTCTACCTCCCCAAATTACACATACACATAGCATTCTAATTCAATTAAACTAGCATTCAATTCAATGTAATTTTTTCAGAGCATTTATTAATTATTTCCACTTTTCGAAATAGAGAACTAATTTTTCTTTATGAAGTATTCCTTGAAAAGAATGCACATAAACATGTGTCATATACAAAAAAATAAAAGTAGAGCCTCAAAGTAAATTGATTCATAGTGGGCCCCATTAAATATACCTTTTTCCACTTCGAGTATTTATAATTGTAATAAATTATATTTAATGTCGGGTTAAATCCTCATTATTTTACTAAATAACTTACAAAAGTGCATCGTGACTACAAGTTTCCTCCAGTCTTTAGAAGTTAGAGCCTATCACATCTGTACGGTTTTTAAAAGTTTCTAGAATTTCCGTGGGCTTATCTTGTAAAGGCAGTTTAATTTTATGCCATATGCTTGCGGTTGTGGTGTAGTAAAAAATTGTAATTTTTTACCAACCATCCCTCTCAGTTGAATAACGAGTTGTTTGTTGTTATTCTTAGAATATAAAGCCTCCTTCTTAAGATTGCAGCTAAGGAGATGATTTTAAAGTATTCGAAAATAATTTATTGCATTTATCAACAAAACATAGGTTTTCTATGAACATTTATCCCCACATCATATTTTTGGACTAACAAATTTCTTGTATTAAAAAATTTCTTTTGAAATGCTTCTGTAAGGGTTGAGCAGAGGATGCAACGTAACCTGCACCGCGCTGGAATGTGTGGAATTATATAGAAGGTTTTAAAACACTTTACTACCTTGGGTATGCTGATGATATATAGTATATATCCGACAAACACGAATAATTTAGATCAAATATCTGAAGTGCTGGTCACTGCAGAGGCCGCAGTACAGGGTATAATATAAATGCCATAAACACTAAACTTGAGGTGGACTCCAGAGAGCAAAATGAAATTTATCTCGAACAAATAAAATGTGTGGATAAATCTTGCTAATCCGAAATCATTGTAATAGCAGATGAACTGAAACTGATGCAGACGCTCCAATTGAGTTGCATTTAAGACTGTCGATAATATATAAGGTGCAACAACAGCAGAGATATAAAATACTTTTGGTGAAATGAGGGTTGCCAGGATAATACCTAACATCATCTTTTTTAAAATTAATAAATAATAATAATAATAATAACAAGTTTATTGCTTAAATCCTACAAAATAACAAAATTATTTTCTCCAGTTCAATTTAGAAAAGAATTCAAATGAATAAAAGTAAATACAGAAAATATTTAAATGCTGTATATAAACAAAAACAATGGCATCGATGCCGTCTGTCAAGATTGACAAATGCTAATTCTTATTATAAATGAAACGTTCAATTTTTATATAATATGTATGTATCTTAAAAGTATTTCAAGCATAAGGACTATCTGAAGAAAGAAATTATAAAACTATAAATACTATATAAATAATAATATAAATAGCATAATAATAGATAATAAACACCAAATTAAGAATATTTTGGATATTAATTACTTAATTTTAAATTAAGACTAACATAACTACCAGAAAATAATACAATGTGCAGAGAGAAGAAGGAGGATACATCAGCAGATAAACTCATTAACTAAAAAATTTTCTATAATCCCAAGCCTTGGAGATATAAAGGTACAGGTCGTTAAAGTTATTACTACCATTGAGAATATTAATTACTTCAGCTTCGTTAAATTTTCTCTTATTGAATACCAGCACTCACAATTCTGAAAGAATTGGACAAACACCGAGGAAGTGCACCAGGTCTTCGTCTTCTGATAAATTGCACAGCGAACACAAGCTACTACCCTCTCTTATCCAGGGGCTAGCATTTAGATTAACTAGTCCACAACGAAATTTCATAACTAGACTGATCTTTTTGATCGAGAAATTTGTGCCATGGTATAGTTTAGCTTATTATAAAGCTCATGACGAACTGTACCTCTTGCATTTTCTTCATCTTTGCTTTTGAACCAGTTATCTTCAGCTTTAATTATGTCCATGATTTTTTTTTTAATATCATTGAGATGTCCCTCTTGTAAATTAATCTCAATACTGTGCTTTTCTTGTTGTTCCATTAGCGATTCGTACCAGTCTGTCTGTCTAACCAATATCATCCATGCTAGTTTGTTAGGTAATCTTTCATTGTTATACTTATAAAGTATCTTAAGTAAGTAGCAGAAATGACATTTCAGGGTGTATATATATGTATAATATCGATAACCCTATCTCTAGATACAACGCATCGTTTGGCGCTTGCTGAGGTAAGTATAACAACCTTTTCAGCCAAAATCGCAGCAGCCTCTCAACATGCTCGTATTGAGCAAATCCCCATACCTGCGTTCCATAGCAAAGAATAGATCTACTCGCCGCATTGAATAATTTGAATTTCTCGGAATGTTTAATATCCCTTCTTCTAAGAAAATTTTGCCAAGTACAATTAATACTTAGTTTAGCAGTTTGGAGGCGCTGTTTTAAATGATAGGTCATAGAAAGTTTCGGTTTTAATATAATTCCTAAGTAAGTGTAACTATTTACCACTTCAATTGGTATACTCTCGAATGCCCAATTTTCATTTTGCGTCCTTCTTCCACCACTTCTCTGGAAAATCATTGCTTTTGACTTATTCATGTTAACAACAAGGCCCCATAATTTTCAATATTCTACTAGTACTAGTTTATCTATCATTCACTGGAGTTTAACCGGATCATCAGAAAGTAATACTAGATCATCAGCATATAATAACAGCTTAATATCTATATCCTGTATTACTAGACCTGTTTCTAAGTAATCCTCAATGTCATTAATAAATAGTGCAAATAATAGAGGGCTTAATATACAGCCCTGCTTGACTCCACAAGTTGTATCAAAACTTTCAGAGAGATTCACCCCGTCTCACACCTGTGCCGTCGTGTTTTTGTATAATTGTTGCAGAATTTTAACCATTTTATGGGAAACACCGCAATTATAAAGTTTATAAAAGAGGAAAGTACGGCAGATAGTATCAAAGGCACTCTTAAAGTCTACAAAGAAGGCATACATTTTTTCTTATTAAAAGAGTGCGAAAGTTTAATTATACCTATAAGATTAAATACATATATTATCTACAGTTGAGTACCCGGACCTAAAACCTGCTTGAGATTCTGATAGTATTTTCTTTTGTTTTTCCTAGAAAGCTAGCCTATTGTAAAGAATGAAAAATAACCCCCTATAATTCTCCACTTGATTAGTATTACCTTTCTTGTGAATTGGAAAAATTATAGATGTACTAAATGATTCAGGGATATTATGTGTATCATAACAATAATTGAAAAATCGTAAAAGCATATTCTGATACGCATCTGGGGCATTTTTATAAAACTCATAAGGCACCCGGTCAGCTCCGGCTGCCTTATTATCTTTTAATTTCATTAGAACAGCGGCAAGTTCGAACTTTTCAATTGGGTTATCCAAAAATGAGTCCTGTATGTAAGGTGGGGCGTACATGATTGGAATAGAGGTCACAGTAGGATTTAACAGAGACCGAAAATGACCAGATAAAGAAGTTAAATCAACTGATACACCAGTAGTACACAATTTACCTCTTAGATCTTTTGCAGCTTTCCACCAAGATCTGGTATTGTTAATAAGATCCCTGTTTTTACTCACACATTTTATTTTATATTCCTTGTTGAACCTTAAGTAGTTGGAGCGAGCAAAATCAGAGTTAGTTTTGCGTAGCATATTAAGCCATTTGAAAGATATCTTCCGCGCACGTATGCAGTCACCATCATACCACTTTTGCTTATAAACTGCATTTACCGGATTTACTGGCTTGGTTGATTGTTTAATAATGTTCACTAAAATATGTACATCATTAGGTGAATCTTCCAAGCAAGTGTTTTCACAACTTAAACTGACATACTTTTTATAGATTTCAACGTTTTTAGGATTCCACATTAGCTTTGGTAATAGGGTTAAAGGTTTCTCAGTTCTAGCAGAAGAAGGTTTGTTAATAGTTAGTGTAAGAGCCAGTGGAAAATGGTCGGAAAATATTTCGTCTTCTATTTCCAAGCATTCAACATATTGTGCTGTATCGAAAGATGTTGCGATATAGTCGTTAACAGATGAGCCATGGCCTCCGATATACGTCAATTTTCCCTCGTAATCACCAAAAGTTCGCACATTTAGCACAAGAAGACCTGATTCATCACATAACTCAAGAAATTTTCCTCCCCTCGTATTAATAACTGTGTCCATTGAGCGCCTAATATTCTTAATTTTGGGAGATAAAACAATTTCTTCTGGTAATGTCTGGCTTTCACCAATCCTTACATTAAAATCACCCAAGGCAATCATCTTCTCATTTTTAAGGCTGTGCACAATGTCGGAAAATGTATTAAAGTCAGACTCCCAATTATTGCAACTAATGTACATCGGAACTATATTTACATTTTTGAACTTCACATAAGGTATATCATCAGCCCTGAAAAAACTACACAGACTCTCATATACTTTTTCTTTATACCTATTACCCATCCGCCACTTGACCTTCCATACTGTGCGGTCCTCGTTACGCCTACCCAACGTAAATCGTAACCACCAAAATACTTTGTGTAATTGTCAAAGCTATCGTTCATAATATGTGTTTCAAAAAGAGCGAAAATATCAAAATCCCTTATATAAGCGAAAAAACCCGGCAAAATAATTTATTTTTCAAACCTGCTATATTGTAAGACAGGATCTTAAGTTTTCCTCCTTCTTTTATCTTACCCTCTTGTCTTTCTTCACTTCTACCAATTTTACTATTTTCATATCTGAAATCATTACCACTGAGTTCATTGATACCTAAATCTTCGTTTGCCTTATCCAAATATAAATCTTGACAGACAACATTTCCCTATAAGTTAACTTGACTCTTTTCAAAACTATCCAAAATACATTTGACCTATATATCGCGAGCTGGTTGACTTCCTCTCATTAGTTTAATATTGTCCCAAGAAAATCGGTGCCCAGAGATTTCATCTTTATCATCTCGTATATTAATTATTACACCTTCTCTAAGCTTAATTAGTTCATGTCTTATCTTAAACAATGTTCTTCTCTTCTGTCTAACAATATTCGGATAATCCCTGTGTATCACAATTTTCGTGCCTTTCAGTTGTTTACAGCTCGTTAAGACTTTGTTAGCCGCCGAAGCTGAATCAAATTCTACCAATATAGGTGAGCTTTCTGCATCTTTTGGGCCAACTTTACAAATTAAATTAAAATTACAAGTCTTAAATTTCATAAAACAAAAATAAATTTACCTAATAAATTGGCAAGTAACTGTAAACTCAGCCTTACATCGTTAATTATTTTCTGAAAATCTCGACGTAATTTGAACACTTAAAGCGAACGGACAAATCAGAATTGTTCAAAATTCAAAATAAGGTTCTATGTCGTAATAGACACAGAAATGTTTTCTTATTTTCTTTCGAAAATATTTGGTCGACAATGCAAAAGAACCATCTTGAATCTAATCACAAAGCGTTGCAACAATTTTTGAATCTTTGGCTAATTTAATCCTGCGAAAATACCTTCGTGCTGAAACAATCTAATTGCAATGCGAAAACTTTCTTCGACGTATTGAAAATTGAGCAAATATTTAAGGTGACTTGCCCTAATGTATGGATACCAAATATTTATTTGACAATTGTATGCATAAAAGCAACACGAATTCATTTACAAAAATTATAAAAAATTGCTTCAATAATCAAAAACCACAACCTCACTTGAAGATTTCACTATCTAAAAGGAAATATCATTTTAAAAATAAATAAATTAAAATGCAACCATTGTGACACAGCGGAGCTTCTGTTTCTTTTATAATCAGACTCCATTTTTTTATACCACCAATGTGCTTCATTCAGCATTCAATACAAAAAGTGTAATTACCATACTTTACCACATCGAAGACTGTTATCTGGATCTGAAAACGCCACCAATTTATTCCATCCCTGCTCCATGTTTTACCTTGCTTTGAGCTGCACCAGAACAATCGAAATGGCGGATAAATGGCGATAAGTGAATGAAACCGAGAATTGTCAGCTAACAAAAACTCGAGACTCAAGGCGCCAACTTCAGGACCCTTAATTTATCTTGCACGCCATGTTACGGCCCTTTCTTGTACTTTTGTTATCGCCATCGCTCTAGACATTTTCAATTTTTTCGCGTTACTCTTGGCGTTGTCAAAGAACATCTTAAAGAATCTCCAATTCAATACGAATTCAGTCTTTTTTTCTGGTTGACAAGATCCATTGATCTTTGAAGAACGAAATAAGAGAAACGAAAACGCAAGACTCAAATTACGAAGATAACATAAACCATTTTAGGTTTAATTCATAAAAACTGCCGAAGAACTTATTTTGGTTGGAGTCCCTCAATTGGAAAACTTAAGTCTGAAGTAATTTTCACCGCTAATTAGAGTCCGCCACAGAGAACATCGAAATGGAAAATTGTAGGCAATGAATCACAGCTTGAATGGGAAAGTATGTCGCACTGATCTTGACGAGTGATTAAATGTCTGCACTTCAAGGGGAGCGGAAGTAAATTAGGCGCATCAAATAAGATGCGCGCGCACAGCATTTTCAACCCAAACAACTTAACGCGCTGACAGAGGGAATGAATTAATGTAAACCAGCACATTAATCACAAATTCAGTCGAGCGTATCAAAATAAAATAACAAGTCAATTGAAGTTACGATCTTCTGGTCGTATATCCAGGCAAGTACAAGAGATCTAGATAAGCTCCACAAATAACTACCTTTAGAAAAAAACACATTTAAAATTAGGTAAGCTAAATATTTCTCCTAGAATTAATTGAAAATTTGTGTAATCATTTCAAAATTATTTCGGTACGCGATAATTTCAATTTTAGTCCCTGAGGACTTACAGCTAAATCACATGATAATCACTACCGCAAGGATTAGTTTTCGATTAATAAAACCTTTAATCGAAATTAAATATCGTTACTATATTATTAATATGTATGTAATTAAAACCTATTGTTGAGTCAAATTTAGCTTTTCTACTTAGTCATTTCATGACATCGCCGTAGCCGGTTCCAAGGCCGCTTGAAACAGAAGTAGAGAACAACACGCGCGAGCCAGAACATCGAGACGTGCCGAGGCTTTCAGAGAATCTATGAGCTATACAAATACGCTCTCGGTGATTTCCAGGACACCTCAAGGTATATGATAGTTAGGCTTGTAACTACCTTATCTAAAAACTAACTCACAAACACGAAACGTCTAGTACATCTCGGATACCTCGGACTAATTTTGTGATGACCAGCTTTGTCTATAAAGATCGAACTACGATCGGGCTATGGAATATGGGAACTCTGTGCGATGAGTGTGGATACGCGATGATCATGGAAATGGTGCAGTATAAAATCAATATCTTAGGGTTAAACGAAACTAGATAGAGAGGAAGTGGAGAGTTTGCATCACCCGCATCTGATACCGTGTTGTCCAGGAAGAGTCAGAACGCAAATAGGGAGTTATTTGTTGAATTTTGTAAATCAAAAATGACACTTACCATCATGGGCTTCCCCAACCGACAGAACTAAGAATCAGATTGAGCATATTGCTGTTCTGAAAAGCTGGAGAAAGTGCCTTCTCGATATAAGGTCTAAGCACTGATATTGGTATCGATCATCATCTTGTTACAGCTAGGTTTCGCTCATGCACGGCAGTAGTTCCCCCATGGAACTCAACATCAAATATACCACTGCTTAACGTGAAGACGTTTAAAATATCCGTAGCGCATATTCCAGCGTAAATTCCACAAAAAATAGGAAATAGCAAAGGAATGCTTTGCGAGCTGTGGTATAGTACACGAAGAACAAGTAGCAAGATGAAGACAACCATGGATCAGTGACGCCACACGGTTAAAAATTCACGGTTAATACGGTTATACATATAATAGTTCTGATGTTGCAGTCAAAAGCATCTCAGAAATGTATACCGTCTTCTACAGAGAAGCGTCCACAGACGTGTAAGGCGTGGCAAGCGCAACTAGCAGAAAAGACAGAAAAAGAGGCCTACCATGGTGACAGCGGATATCTATATAAGATTAAAAAGAAACTGCTAGGAAAGAATATTACAACTGAACATTCTGTAAGTGATACACATGGTCCCCTACTTGTTACGGAGGAGTATCAAGAATTCAACATTTTACTTACTTCATCGAGTGGGGTATTCTTGAAGAGTGAATTTAAAATAATTGTTAGGTTTCTTGAACAGTTTTTCAAATTTATGTCCCATGTTTGAAATTCGGTTCCAAAGTGGACATTTTCGGTAAATTTCGTGTCGGCCGCGATGTCACCTTGAGAGCGATTTTGAAAAATCTAAAAAAAACTATGATAACAGCACATAGTTTTAAATACTTTAAAAAAAAAAAAAAATAAAAAGTTGCTTTTCTTGAAAAAAGTAAAAAATAATTACGAATAATTAAAAATTCTTTGATTCGTGAACGACTGCATGACATGCGTACATTCCTTTCTAAAATTTTGGATATCGTGTGAGTCGATGTTAAGGCTCCCAATTTCCACCCCTTTCATAGAATCAAGCGTATAGTTATACAAAGTGCGCACAACTTGCTTTTCACGCAGTTGTTCAGTACGAATTTAGTACGAATTTTTGTAAGGAAAGCAAGTGTTTTAAGAATTTTTTTTTATTTTTTTACTTTAATTAAGCAATTATTATTTATTGCCTAAGTTTAAATTAGTAGGGTAATTTGGTTTTTCAAACCAGATTATATATTTAAATTTCACATATATTTGTAAATTATCCAAAAAAATGTTATTCAACCTTTTATTATACAGAGTAGGTAATCAATGAGTGAATTTTTGATTATTTTTTTTATACGATGTGGCCAAAACAGGGGATAACCCTTTGAGGCGTAAGTATGGTTTTGGCCGGAAAGGAATTAGGGTAAGGGAAGTGAGGAAACTTGAATGTCTTGTTTTTGCATTGCTGCGAGCTAGACAACAGCCCAGAGACTGAGTGGATTATTTTAATTTCTTAATAAAATCCCACGGGGACATCTGGTCTCGAACCAGGGACCCATGGCATGGTGGTCGTGCTGCTCAACGAATTAATCCAACTCTATCCTCATATTGAAATACAATTTCAAATTAAAGGAATTTACAAAGCACTACCCGACAAAAGCACATTTCTCGACGTTGTTAACAGAACAATGTGAACGATGTAAGCTACCAATCCAATATATATTGTTCATTAAAAATTCATCTCTTAACGATTAGTTTCAATTTCTCATATAAGAGGATAATGAGAGGCAGCCGATGTGCGCCCACCCCCCTACGGCGGGATATTCGTGCTGTTTTTCGACACTTAAGATTGGAAGGGTACAGGGAGGGTGATTTTTTGAATAGGACGGGAGTTTATAACATAGCTGACAGATTTTCTAAAGTTTGTTAAAAGTTGCAACTCGAGAGCTCATTTTCTTATCGCTGCAGGGTGTTTACGGTTCAATAAAAATTGTTCGAGGAAAACGCGTTTAAAGTTTTTTCTGTTAATTTTACTCTGAGAAGAAAGTAATAACTATAAATTAAGCTTACGTCTCTTCAGTCTGCTATTCCTGGACCAACTTTTCATGGAACGACTTTTAATCACCTGATCATCCTTTGAACCTTTTAGATGTGAGTGATACCTTGGTTTTTTAGGCTTGATTTTTATAAAAAAATATATTTCTACGATACAGGCACATTCGTTGTCATCAAAAAACTGACTAAATATTGTATATATATATATATATATATATATATATATATATATATATGTATATATATATATATATATATACTAGCTGCGCTTGTCCGGCGTTGCTCGGACTTTCGGAGCGTCCTTTTCAATTATTTTTACATGGCATTCTCCCCCCCCCCCCTCCCTTCCCATAGGGGTGTGTCTTTCCACAACACATTATTGAAGAGCATCGGGGATGTCATTATTTATTCCCTCTCTCTAGTTCCCGTAACTCCTCGTGGCGCATGGGGCGGAGGAAGAATTTCACCCGATTTGAGACAACGATTGCAAGTAAACCTACAATTAAAAGTGGATTGCTCCTAACCTAACCGTTACTCTGTAACCCCCTTGGCCTTTTTATCGTAATCTGTTGTCACCACAAAACAACCATTGGTCGCCGTCGGCAGGGTTCGAACCTGGGACCTCCGCATTGGTAGCCCGACACGTTTCAGTTACTCCACCGACGACTACTCATTCCAGCGACCCGGAAAACTACGAATTCAGCACTAATATCTGTCGTTTTCGATTATTTTACATATCACCTTCTTCCACTCCCACTCCTTCAAATGCTAGGGATGTCTTACCCCTAGCATCTAATGGCATCGGGAGAATAATTATTTACTTCAGCAAGCCCGAAAGCTATGGATTGGACATTTATATCCGTTCTTTTAAATTATTTTTACGGTTGACCACCCCCGCCCCTAGGGGTGTTAGGGTGTCTTACCTCTACAGTTTTTAATGGCATCGGTAGTGCCATTATTCAATTCGGTGACCTCAACAATTTTTTTTGACACTAATAACGGTAGTTTTCGATTAATTTTATGGCAATCCTTTTCCGGCCACCCCCTGGGATGCTAAAGGTGTCCTACACCCATCGTACCTTTTTCAAATTGTAATTCATATTTGTACTAAGTTTATTACTTATTTCTCTAATTATTCCCGAGTTATTCTTATTTATTATTTAGGGTGCTTAAAAAAATTTATTTTTTTAGTTCATTGCGTAAAAATTTAACTCTCTATAAAATAAAAATTCTTGCGGAATTGGACGCTAAGTCTAATTTATTTGTAGATCAGAATTAAGTTACTAGCGACTTAATAGCACTTCCGATTGCACCGGAAATAAAATTTTTTTTTGAAAACTGCAAATTAAATTGTATGAAAATTCCAAATTTGAGACTTTTTGGTTGAGCCATTTGAGCAGTGGAAGTGGTTACGTTACTCAGAGGGCTTGAGCGACTTCCCAAAAATGAGTAATGAGACTCCAATTCTGCAAGAATTGTTATTTTATAGAGAACTAACTTTTTACGCAATGGGAATTTAAATAAATCGATTTTTTTTAATCACCCAAATACACATCCAAACTAATTTTTATATATTTAGTGCATGCGTTCTATTGTTCCTTGCATTTTGTTGGCGTCGTCCTCCTATTCTGCGTGCATTATTAAGGTTTGACCTTCTTCGCGGCATTTTACTCAAAAACAAAATAAAACTAAACTCACGCGTTGTTTATGTTCGTATATCCGTGAAACACTTCAGAAAATTGTAGCAGCAAGAAACGTTTAAATCAGGACATAAAATGAAACAATTTTTAAGTGTGGTATTTTCTTTAGATGCTTAATATATATGTGAATAGATTTGTTTATACCGCCTATAAAAAATCCTTCAAACGCATTAAAAATTATTTAAGGGTAGGGGTTTAGGGTAGTTAAAATTTGTGGTTGTATGTATTTTTGGATGAAAAAACCTGAAAAAAATAAAATAAATAAAATTTTCGTTGAAACAATTAAACAAAGTTTTTAGATCTTGACAAACGTAACACCTACGGGTTCCAAAACTATCCTACCTTTTTAGCTGGAACCAATCATACACATTCACAAAATTTCATTGAATAAAAAAAATTTTTGTATGAGAAACCTCCTTAAAGACCTTTCCAGGTTTCATAATTTATTCGTTACTATATGTTTTGTTTTCTTTTATAAGTTTAATTTATTG
Source organism: Leptarthrus brevirostris (assembly GCA_964036015.1). Classification (NCBI taxonomy): domain Eukaryota; kingdom Metazoa; phylum Arthropoda; class Insecta; order Diptera; family Asilidae; genus Leptarthrus; species Leptarthrus brevirostris. Next base: position 83,552,835 of record OZ038373.1, on the reverse strand, counting down.
TTAGCGTTGCCTTTTTCGTCTCAAATACTTTCTTTTTTTAATTACCATAGTAAAAGTTGTGTCCAAAAGTGGCAATGCATAACAAGATATGGGTCTAATTTATGTTTTTCGTTTTATTAAAGGAGAGAAATTTTACTGAATAAAATGCTTCATTTGCTTTGTCTAGAACCGATCTGCTTTGTCACACTCGAGTGTACTGCTTGTGAACCGTTGGCGTGTCTTTGTTGGTGAACACTTTCAATTTGGGTGCATTTATTAATAAAAAATTTTGAAAAAGAAACCCCGAATTCCTTTGATTTTATAAATTTTCTTACAAAAATCCCCTCCCCAAAATCTCTCCACCCTTCTGAAAACTCGACAATTTTGTCATCTGCAACGCAATTTACCATGTATGTACAGGGTCAGTAGCAGCCTGTACTGAAGTTTTGTTACATCCTCAAATCGATGCTGCAACCTAAAATAAAAGAAAATTAGTTGATCTCATACAAATATAAAAGGAACTTACTTGACCGTTTTGTGTTGTCCAGTATCTGTTAACTAAATATTTGATTGATGCTGCAAAGGAACTAATTATTTACAGATAATAAAAACAAATTGTATGATATACCTGATGATCCCATGTTATTAAGGGATCAAAGCCTCGATGTCGTACAACTAGCTGTCGATACATAATTTCACTGCTGGGATGATGACAAAATTTATAAATTGGAACTATGATAAAGTGGAAAATGGTACCTAGAGATGTGTAAATCGAAGGAAATCGAAAAATTGACTATGCTCTTCATAACACCGGATTGAAATGCGTAGTAAATTGGACTGTTTCCAACCCAAGGAATTAAGGAAAAGTAAGGAAGAGCCCCGAAAAGGATTAGTGAAAAAATATTTGGCTCGTGAAATCCGCTGTCAACATCTGCAGATTTTTATAAAATTACACGACTTCCCGAATTTTAACAGCGTCGCGGAAGATATCAAAATAAAGCATAAATTATGCGGAAAATTTTACAAAAGAAAACTGAAAATAAATATTATACTATATATATTAAGAAATCGTAAGTGGAGTAAATGTACGAAAGTTGTGAAAGGAAATGGCAGCAAAATAAATGGACATTGGACACATGTAGATCATTTAGGTTGAGAATATAGGCCGTTTTAAAAATAAGTACTCTTCTATATTTTCTTTAAGATACATTAAAGGTGAAGTAAGTCCTGATTTTGATAAAAAAAACTCTGTTCGTGTGTTGCCGACACAACAAAGTAGCTTTGTTATAAATATTATTTTTTTGTACATATTATTTCTATTGGATTTTATGGTTATTAAATAAATATTTATATGGGCCAACTCTTGTGTTGTGATTGCCGTCGAAGTTCGAGGGCTCATTTCATTAAACTACGTGCCGCCCAATGAGTGCTTTAGTTTTGTGACCTACCCCTTTCTCCTTGTTAGCCGGCACGGATTTATGCTCGTCAGCATAAGAGCATAATAGATTATCTGATAGCTGAACTGGCCGTTATCTGGTAGCATTGTCGAAATTGTGGTAATGTACTACAAAAAGAACCGTTAGCTTAAAAACCATCACCCTTCTTTGAGAATTCTCGGCACTAACTACCGACTGAAAACATTTCTTATAACTATATTAATAAATTATAATAACCTTGATGCAATTTTAGAGTATGAGGTAAGAATTACATAATATCTTTGCTTTTATGGCTTCTAACGCAGTCTAGCTACCTTGACTGTATGAAATTTGTGGTGGTGGGGTGCTTAAAAATCAGAATTTTACCTTGGATATTTGGCATTAGTACTAATTAAAAGACAAGTCTAGCAAATTCACACTTGCTTATATTTATACTTACACTTCAGTTTTGCTTATAAATTTGCCGGAATATTTGTCTTTTGAGCTTTACAAGGCAAATCTAAGTAGTTTTACTCTTTTCCAATTACACACTGAATACGAAGTGAATTCAACTCAAAATGTTACATAAAATGAACACAAAGTGGACGTCCTAAGGTAGGAGAAGACGAGTCGTATCTTATAGCGAACATCTCAACTCTGATGTGCAACATTATTCATTCATTCAGAATAGGATGAAAGTTGAATCCTAACTGTGAGGGGTTTGGTGGAACAGAAATTTTCTGTAGACAGGAAAAGACAAGAAACGGAAGAAATATTTTTCTTCGTTTTTTATGCCAAAAAGAAAAGTCCAGAACATCTGATGCCATGTTGATAACAATTTCTTTTTCTGAATGGATCTCCTTTTTCCAAGCTTGTTTAACGCTTTAGGGTGAGCATCTTCCTGTTGTTGCCGTGAAGTCATGTTCAAGCGATAACAACACCGGAACTGGGATTGACGTATGTCTTCTAAAGGTATTCTTTAATTGAATTTTAAAAAATCAATACGCCATATGAAAGCGATATATCATAAGCCTGGACGGTTATTTAGCTCCATTAATACTATACTTTATGTATATAAAAGACATAAAATATTATATAACTTAAATTATTAATGCGAGGATTTACATATGGTAAAGGTATAATCAATAACTCTCTTAATTGGGACCACATTTCGAGTGTTTCTCACGTCTTATTTTCAAAAGCCTCTGGGAAATATTTTAACTAATGTCGAAGCGTTGAAGTCGTTTCCTTTTTCTACAAACCCCGCGTAATGCTACGGAACAACCTACTCTACACGAAACCTGGCGATAGGAGTGCACTATTCTCGCCAGGGGCTCCAGATCTCAATTGTATTGGCAAAGGTGGGTTTTCTACTAATATTTTACACGAAGTCCATTTTACTTATAGCATTTGCTATTAGTATTACCCACTTTACATTGACTTTAATTTATATTAAATTCAATTCAAGTTCACGATACTCTGTAGCCCATTGGGTTCACTATAATATATCCGATCTCTCCGATCTATCAAAAATTCTGAAAAAGAAATGGGCTCACCTTTCGATTGTTGTCTCATTCTGTAAAAAAAGACTTTAAAACTTCAGGCCACCACTGTTAGTAGAAAATATGTATTTTTTCATATATCAGGTGTTTTTGTACGACTTAAGGGGGCACGTCAGTCATCAGCCCCGTTTTTTCAATGAACTTTAAGAAATTTTATCTCGGCAACTAATAAAGATAAGAACATACTGTTTATTCTGCATGCAAATCTGATCTTTAAAGAAAAAAATTGTATCTAGCTAAAATTCGACTGAAAATCTATATTTGACCGGCCTAACGATCACAATTTACGAGGTTTTTGGCAATTTGCAAACGAATTTTATCGTTTTTGATCCAATACTCCTTAAAATGTCAGTTATAGGTTACAAATTCCTGTTTAAAACTTAAATCAAAATCATGACTCAAATATGGCAGACGAAATTTGTTATTTGTTCCACTAAAAAGCAATATTTGGCAGTTGTCTAATTTAAGGATTATGAATTTTGGTAATAATTTAGAAATTAAAAATAGCGCCGGAAAACGGTGGACATATATTTTAATTTAATGCCAAATTTGCTAATTACTGTATGTGCAATTTACGACTTTAATTTTATTAAAGAGCGTACAAGGGCCATAATTTAAACGTAATACCGCGTCTGTACCTCATTGAACAATTTCGAAGATTTCGACCCATGCTAAGTATTGCTAAACTCGTGGGGGTGGTACAGGTGTCGTTACATGTCAAGCGCGGTCGTTCGACGGTGGCTCAGTAACCGTTTTGGAGTTAACAAAGAGAAACTATATATGCACTTTATGTTGTAAAATTGAAAAATATTTATAAATATACATTTTCTATTAATTTTTATAATTTCTGTTATTATTTTTAAATTTCGTTTAGCTGTCGTACACCATCGTTCTTATTCTCCTTGTCATTTTTACTTATATTTCGCCCTCATACGATCGTTTGAGTCGTTTACTCGAATTTTACCATCGCACGTCTAGTGTACAACTTTTAAGAATCTTAGGATCCTGTACATCTCTTCTACGCCCTTAGAAAACCCGAGCGGCTATTATACGCCTTTCGATCGTTTTTACTTAGGTGGTTTGAATTGCTTGCAGCTTCTTTTGCCGGTGGTTGTGATGTAGGATTAAATTTATTCCTATAGTCACTACTTTTATAAAGCCAATGCATGATAAAAATTCAAGGTCTTGCAGTATTTATTTTCGTCGTAAAAATTTATTTTGCTTGTCATATTATTATAGTGAAGAAAATGCAGACATTTTAGCTATCATAGCGTCATATGTCAAAACTTGTTAAGCATAACTTTTATTCAGTCGGGTAGTCCCGATGTTTGTCTATATTGACTGTCAGCGAACCGCCATAAATATTGAGAACCACTCAATTGAAGTTAACAACATTACGTTGCTACAATTACACCATCACATTTTTCCATGTTTCACATTAAAAAAAAATAGTAACCTTTTATATTATTTTTCTTGTATGAAAAGACAGGGAAAATGAGATTAATTTCAGTTTTTGCATTTATTATACTATTGAAGCGTTCAACTAAGCCCTAATAAGTATTAGTTTAAATTCGTTTAAAACTGTGTAAAAATAAAACATTAAATTCGTAAATAAAGTCGTTTGTCGTGTGTTGGTGTCTCCAAACACAAATTTATTTCATATTATTGTATATACACCCCCCCCCCCAACAAAAAGAGCCGCAAGTGGAATTTTTTTGATAAAGGGATATAAAAGTTAAATAACAACAATTTATTATGTAATTTTTCTGTATTTTACATTAATTAATTATCATTTATTTTAATCAATTAAAAATTATGTTTTATGCAATATGTAATTTATTTTCAGTTATAAAAATTAAGTTTTACGTTCGAAAACCAAAAATGCTTTATTTTGTTCTAGTGTTTAATGCAATGTTAATTCATAAAAAATTAAAAATACAGTAAGCCAACAATATCTCTTTATTTTTATTAAACTTAAAAATGTATTTTCAAACATTAAAAGTTTTAAAATTGAGTTTAAAATTGCAATTAGTACTTTTTAGCACCACCCTGTGCCTTAATAACGTCTCGAACCCTATGCATGTATGCAACTGTACATATTGAATATTTGTAGCAGAAGAGTGCTATTGCACATCAACAACCGTTAAAAGCAATTTGGACATCTTGGAGACTATTTAGCACGAATGGAGCCGGGAAGATATGAAAAAGGAAACCACGTGCGGCTCTTTTTGTTGGGGGGGGGGGTGTATTTGGTCTTTTTCAGCTTCCTCACGGCCTATGGAAGGATAGACAGTCACCACTCGAAGTTTCATCACCTCAATCACCTTAGATAGGTATAATTTGAAATTTCCTCTATTTCTCTTAAAACACAAGTTTTTTGAATGCTCTGATCGCGGAAAAGCCGCATTCATAAATTAAAATTAATAAGAAAAAGTAAGAAAATGTATCAATACTCAAATTAACATTAATTTTTCTTTGTTCATATTTAAAACATCAAAGCCATTTCTTACTTTGTGTACACCTTTTAAATAAAAATATACTTAATAAGTTGGGTAAGCCTACAAATAACAATATATTATTTGCTCATATCACTTGTTTATAAGTCGAGCCTTATAAAGTGTCCAGACTTTGCGGCCCCATTTTCCTATAAGCCTTGGGATCGATCGGATCAAACTCGGTCGGATTTTAGTGCTCTTTGCTAGATCCAAAAACATTTTAGATATCGCTTTGATCAGAGCGGCTTATGATGTTCCCTGACTTACATGCGATCATTAAATTTTCGGACAGCGATAAGGGAAATACTTATAGGATCAGAAAGTATCTCAACCCGTATAAATAGTGCCTGTTCTGGGCTAACGAATTGGTGTAATTAAAAAAATGATGATGGCCGTATTGTGGATCAGTTTAGGTAAAGGCAGAGTGAGCGACTAATTAAAAGAATTCATTAAGAAAAGCCGCGATACGGCTAACCGCTACGGCAAGTAAAAGTGTCATCTCTTTCGGCCGCGGATTACTGAAGAAGACCTGCTCGAATTAAACATTTCTTCTTGTTTTTGTAACAAACTTATTTATTGATTTCATTTTCGTTCTGAGATCAAATTGGAAGCCACTCTCCTACCACATGATAAGGGAGGTAAATTAATGATTTCGAGAAGCGACACATGTTTTTGAACATTCCTACCTGCGCTTTGCCTTTGATCTAAGGCAACAGACTATGGCAGTCGATAAGCCAGTAACACTAATTTCATGTCAGAATTTTTTAGCTATTGGTTTCTTAATTAATCACTAGAATAAAATGGCTACCGAATATTTCGGTCTCCTTAGAGTACGTTTTTCATATTAGGAGAATATCCATACGTAAATGTGCTTTCAGGTATGTACCGATAACACATGATATGGAAGAGGTAGTTTACACTTAATGACCTTTACAGTTGACTCATTTAGATAGATAATTAGATGAAGGGATATGAATATTGAAAGCGTTTATTTTGTTTATATTGGCTACTCGTTTCTTTGCTTGTTATTCAGTACATCAGTTTTTGGTCTATGGTCAATATAATTTTGTAGTGTTATTTCAAAACCTCTCTCTATGTCCATAACAACGCCTACTTACATTTCGTTTACCTACTTTTTTCAAATAAATTTCAATATAGGTTTTTTAAATAGAATTTTGAGGGAAAGGGTGCTGTTTCTATATATATGTGACACATATTGCACACTGCAATTTTTCAGAAAACAAAACCTTCCAATATGCGGAAAATAAATAACGTGAACTATGTTGGTTGGTTAGTTGGTTTAGGTGGTGAGTACTGCTCGTCATCATTAGCACTCCAATTAGCGCTTAACCCGCCGTTTTTGTACCACGACCTGTAAGACCCGGATTTTCGGTCTCGGCATATCATCGACAACGAGGTAGAGGTCCTCTGACGCCGACGATGCTAGATTATAATCAACCGAGGAGTTCAGGAATTGGGCTAATTCCCCGATCTTTACTCCTGAGATTGCTTGGAGATTCTCCAGGAAGTAATCTCCCAGAAACGTTCTCCTAGCACCAGCTAGTGCTGAGCATTGCACAGAAGAGGAAAGGTTTCTTCTTCACTGGTAATCCGGTAACTGCGCATTGAAACGAGCGCCCAGCCTGGCCGCATGCACACCTATTAGACAGTGGCAAGGACACGGGGCCTATGAAGCAGCTCTTATGTTCTATTTTTGTTAAACCTTTGCCAGGTCATTCTAGAGGAAACACTCCATCTAAGGTTAGCTTTCGCTAAGAAGTCCTGGGGGAATACTCTTTTAAGGGAATTCAGCGGTATGTGAACGGCTTCCGCTACGGAGCAGTGGAGGACGGAGCCGTTCCTGGCAAGTTCATTAACACTCTCATTCTCTGATATATCCCTATGACCTGGAACCCAGAGAGGGCGATTTTGTACATATCTCCCAGAGAGTTGAGTTTTTCTCTACATTCCTTCACAATCTTCAAGGAGGCGGTTACCAAGTCAAGTACCTGAATGGCAGCTTAACTGTCTGTAAAGATGCCAATGTCGATTCACCGAGTCGCAGCAGAGAGCATCCCTTCAGGATCACAAGCACGTCCGCCTGGAATACGCTTGCATTGGCCGGCAGTCAACGCAACGATATTTTTTTATTTTGGTGTGTCATAGATTTAACATTTACTGCAACGCCATTATAACTGCACACCCCCTACTGTAACCTACTCAAAAATTGTATCCTACTTTTCTAAATTCCATAACTTTGTCCGTGCGCTCGCTGGCATATGGAAGAAGTAAAAACTTAGTTCTCACTCACAATTCCATTCATAGTGTTGCCGACGACAGCATAGACGCCGACATCGACCCTCGCTTGGGGCAGAGCAAATCATGTTATATTTATCTTAAACTCAACACTGTTTAATGTCCTTTAAAAAAATACCCATGTTGAGCCTTTCCAGAGTGCCTCACCAAATAAGGATAACATAAGTTACGGTCAGGATGGGGGGGGGGGGGGGGGCTGTGCTGGGCTCATTCCCCATTTCTTCACTAAACTTGTTTTGCAAGCACAAAACGCTATCGAACACTCGCTCCTTAATGTTGATGACCCAGCTTAGTTTGGAATCAAGAACTATTTCACTTGGGTCGTTAAGTTTGGGTGGTTCAAAGGGTTAAATTCATCTTCTCTCTGTGAATAGCACCACAATAGTCTCATGGACATAAGCTATTAAAGTCATTTGCCCATAATAATGCCCAGAGCTCTCTCCGTTAGTTCACTTCTGGTGCTTAAGAACTTGGACGCTTGGTGGCTTAAGCCTATTTTTGTTCTAGCAATATTAGAACCTTATCAACAACTAACAGCCAGAGCAATGGAGATCCTCTTACCGTCTCGTGGTTTCCCACTTTCCCATGTATCTGTCCGCTATTGAACATTGCCGTGATCCATTGCCAAACATAAGAATATGAGAGAGAGAGAGAGATCTTAGTGCATAGCTGATACCTTCACTTTTACGTTGTAAAAGGCATGCACAGAAAATTAAAAATTTTTTACATTTGAGTTTCTTTTCAATAGTGCCTACTACCTATGAAGCGCAGTCTCTACTGACTTTCCCTTCGTGTAAGCCTGTTGAGCATTGCTAACGCCGTTGAAAAGGGGGGTAGCGTGTAGGTGCATCTCTGAGTCTTTCCAACGTTTTCAAAAGAAAAAAAGTAAGGCTAATTAGTTTTAAGTCCTTAGCCGTTATGTGTGCACTCCTCCCAGATTTGGGTATGAAGATCGCTCTGACCTGGCGCCAAGCAAGGGGGATATAGGCGTAAAGTAAACATGCTACAAAAATAAGCAGAAACCAAGGGATGATCGGTGCATGGGACTTTTGCAGCATACAGGGCATAATTCCATCTCCTCCCGGCGATTTGACGGGATCGAAAGACTCAATAGCATTTTACTTTGTCATATGTGACAATATTCGATATTTCAAAAAAGTAAAAACACTTGTTTTACTTCCACATAATAGGAGTAGCAAAAATGTTTTTGGGTGGTGATCGCTCAAAAATATGAACGCTCAAAATTTTGATGGATGTTTCGACCCGAAAGTGTAAGCTGGTCATCATCAGCGTGCTACTTACACTTTCCACCACGGACATCCATGACGGAAGGTCAAAACCTCAACTCCTATTAGTACATATATAAGTTTGAAAACTAAGTACCACGCTGGAAAGTGTAAGTACCACTCTGATGATGACAAGGGTTTTTACTTTTTTCAAATTTAAATAACTTCCACCAAGAGTCTTTTGAAAGGGAACTTTCTGATAAAGTATTCGATATGTAAACTTCCATGGGAGTATTCGTCCGCACCTCCGTTCGACCGACGCACCCTCCAATTACTGTCGAATTTCCAGGAAAGTGCATGCTCATGAGCAATTCTAGTGTCTACTCCGTCGATTCTGTGTAAGTACCATCACCTCGCATAAAAAAAAGAAGCTCTAGGGTTGCCAGCGAGAATCTTCCTGAGCCTGGCGGCTTCATTTATACCCTCAATGGATTCACGCAAATTCCGCCATGATGTGAGTTTCGCTCTTGTGATTTCCTTTTTGAGTTCTTTCGGCTTCCTTTAAAGGCAGCCCAGTCATCGATTAGTCCGGTAGATTTAGCCTTGTTGAAAATCTTCCGTGAGTACCGCCTATGTAAACCCATCTTTCTGTTCGACCAAGCAGGAAAAGACTTCCGAGGCGGTCTACTAATCGGACTGCGAGTTACATTACCTCACCTTGAAAATGCAGAAAATATAAATGTGGACCACTGTGTCGAAAAGAACTTGAGTGATTAAGCTATGTAAATCTGTATTTTAATTTCAGCTTTATATTATGTACTTGCAAGGAATTTAATTGCGAACGCTAATAAAACTGCTTATTTATATAAAACAAAACGGAAACAAATGATCATGAGTAGGTAAATACTGGAAGAAGGAATTTTACTTTTATTTAACTTATTCAGGGATACGTAGCAACTTGGAAGTTATAACTAACTTTCGGTCTGTCCGTTTGTATGTCTGTTTCACAGAGTGAAAAGTGTACTCAAAATTGTTTTTCACTTATGCACTTATTGATGTTATTTGATTCCGAGATAACATACCATATCAATGCAGTCATAATTCTCTTGAGGGACGTGATGTGACTACACCTAAAATCAGTGCTATTGTTCATACCATATTAAGTGCGGTGCTATGAAAAGAGTATGGTTCCTGAAGGTGCGAGACTGAGCTAAAATATGTTTCCTAACAAACCAGTATTATTATTTTTAAGAAGGAATCAAAAAACACCAAAATTGTTTTAATTATACTTTTACAATTGTTTTTATAAATTCTAATCCGACGCGTTTCGCCTTGCTATGGCATCATCAGGGAGGCTACACTAAATGGAGTCTAGCAGTAGAACTTGTTCAGGCCTGAAAGCAACTGCAAGCAAAAGCGAATTTGCAATTGTTGCGCTACTTATTTTAAGAGTACCTAACGAAAGTGGCTCCAGCAAGTAGGTATTTATTAGATCGTTTCTCTTCGTCCCTGTCTCTAGTTCCCGCAACCCTATATGGGGTATAGGTTGGGAGAAGAAGTTCACCTGATTCGAGACAACAATTGCAAGTTGACCTACAAGTTAAAGTAGATTCCAAACTATTGGCATTTTTTCTACCACTCCCATGGCATTTGCATCGTAATCTGTTGTCAGCAGAAAACAACCATGGTTTGCACCCCGTGAGATTCCAACCTGGGACCTCTGGATCGGTAGGTCGACACGTTATCACTTACTCCAGGGTCGACATTATGTTAGATGGTAATCGCTGCCAATATTAGTACTGCGTTTGATTACCAACAAATAGAAGATGAAAAAAAGTAAAATTAGAAAACAACATAAAGGCCACTAAAGTGAGAATGATCAAACTAAAATAAAGAGTTATTATTTTTTACAGACCAAAACAATAACAAATTCAAACACAATTTCGAATTCATTAAAGAAAACTAATATGACAAATACTATGTTCTAAAACAACTCTAACACAGCTAATCCCTCGCTTTAGATTTCGAAAAATTAAAATCAATTCGGTTATAAAAACGATTAAAAAGGTGTGACATTAACGAGTCATTAAAACCATAGTTAGTGCTGCGAAGTGGAATTTGGAGAAAGTCCTTATTTATAATCGAATGAAAAGGAACACGAATATTTAGGGATAACGACAGTTTTGATAAGTGAACAAAACTTTGTAAGACATCAAAGATAAAAGAAATCCGAGATGTGTTGCGCCCATCCTCTAGCGTGTCCAAAGAGAGCACCCCAAGCCTAACAGAAGGAAACGCTATTCAGCTGTGAGAAACCTACGTATGTATATCGCATAGATATGAGACCAAACAAAACAGCCATACTGCAACATGTGTCGAACGAAGATAAGAAAAGAATGTTTGGTGATAAAAGAATAGTTAAACTCTTTAAAACATCTCTTTGTGAAGCCAAAGGAATAATTAGCCTTTTTACCTATGTAACTAACATGATGAACGAAAGCCAAATGTAGATCAAAAATAACACCAAGATCCTTCACTCTCTCAAGTCTGGTTAGCAAGTTGCCACTTACAGAATTAGGGTTGAGCGATCTCCGATTCGATCTCGAGAAATCGATTTTTGAACATTCGATCTTTCGTTTTTCGAATCAATTTTACAAGGAACCTATTAAGTTCGAATCGATTTATTAATTCCCGCAGAAAATTACTTCGGAACTGACCCCTAGCTGCCCAATAGCAATCATCACCCCATTGTTCGTAGACTTTTACTGTATGTCCCGTCAATTCACAGAGTAGTTGTTACTGCCTACGTTTGCTCACGCAACAATAATGTTTCCAGGTAAAACCTGGTGCTGGTTGGGAACTACCCCTCCAATTACACATGCATTTGTACTTAACTCAACGTGAGTGCATATGAGCACCTGTTTGCTTGCACAGTTATGCATGTGCAGCTTCTTCTGCGTTTCACGCGTTCACCTCTTACGCAAGTAAATACTAGAAAAATATGGCCCCAGTGCGAAATGATGTCCGGAAATATTTTCGAAAAATATCACAACGTTCTAGGTTTCTTTTGAAAACATTATAATTGGGTTTGCTAATGACCCTTTTCTTTCCATTTTAAAACTGTTTAATTGTTTCTAATTTTAAAATGTTGAAATAAATTAAATCGATCTGCTCGATCCATGAATATCGATATTTTTTAAAGGGGATTAATCGATCTACGAAATGAAAAATAGTTGCAGATCGATCTTTATTGAATCGATTTTCATAATACGTTCCCCATCCCTAGACTGGATAGTCATAGATAACACTAGAAAACGAGACAAACGTACACATATCAATGCCCAGAGGCATATTTTTTGCAATCTCCAAAGATTAAAAGACTAACGATCGTAGTTCAATGCAGTACAATCATTAATTTCAGAGATTACACGAATCTAAGCATCGTCAGCGTTGTATAAAATGTTCGAGTTCGCCAAGATAGGACCCATAACATTGATGAAAATAACAAAAGTAGTTTAAAAAAAAAAGTTGAACCGACTTCAGAAAAAGCGCTAAAAAGCATAAAATAATTTTTAATTTTATATCTATTACGACATTTTGAAGTCAGTACAAAACAAACAAACAAAACAACTACTTCCTTATGATCCCGTGAGCTGAAACGTTCAGGTAGTATTATGTATCATTTTCAATTGTGGTTCTGTAGTTGTTTTATTTGTTTAATTTGCACCGACTTCAAAATGTCGTAATAGATATAAAATTAAAAATCATTTTATGGTTTTTAGCGCTTTTTGTGAAGTCGATTCAACTTTTTTTTAGAAAACTATTTTATTTTTCACTTTTTTGTGTCTTTTACTCTATGCAACGAAGAAGAAACGAACGGTCCACGCGCTAAAAAGTTAGGTTTAACCCCCTACCCTACCTCCATCCCACTAAAATTTTTTTTCTCATGGTACCAATCAAGGAACATACTCTACCGGACAGAAAAGGAATCATCGAAATCGGTCCACGCGTTACGAAGTTACAACCCCACCCCCACCATATGACGAAATTATTTTCCTATTACCAATGGGGTATCACACTCTATACAACAGCAAAATAAGCATCTAAATCGGTCCATGCGTTACAAAGTTAGGTTCCAACAGGGAGTCGAAACGGGACCGAAACCTGTCATATTTCGGTTGTTTTAAACGGTCTTGATTTCGGTACCGAAATTAAAACCGAAATTTAAAGTGTACCGAAATAGAGCGACCGAAATTAAATGGTCCCGATCAAAGACCGATAAAAAGACCTTAAAAATATGTGACCGTAACCGCCAGACCGAAATTCAAAGACCGATTTAAATTGGTACCGACCGCGGAAGAAGTTATATGTCTGGTCTTGCGATTTTTCACTACCTTCATTACATAGCATATTCGGTAAATGTCTTGATGAAGGGACCGTCTGTTGGAAGAGGGTGGATAGTGACTGCTGTAGAGGAGGGGGGAGGGGCCGGGAAGGGGAGGGGTGGGGATGAGAAGGGGAGTGGAAGGGTGGGGGAATGGGAGGGGAAGGGAGGGGAGGGGTGGGGAAAGGAGGTGCGGTGAAGGGGAATAAATGTCTAGATGAAGGGAGGGTGGTAGGGAGTAGAGGGGAGTCGGATGACTTCATTATATTATATAAAAATCCCAACGACAGCAATTTAACTCTAACCCTAACGTTTCAGTTATTCGAACCGTTAAGTTTCTTGTCGTATGTACTGTCATGCGATTCCAATCTGTTTCAGAACACGGATTTCTACATCGTAACTTATTTTAAAGACATTGTGCGGGCAAGCCGCGGACCTAGATTTTTGTTGAGCGGGTAAATTTTAATGAGCGTTATCTACTGTCTTGAATTCGAACACCCCCCCCCCCCCCCCCCTCACCCCACCTTCCTTGTTTCTTAAAACCTTATCCGGGCAATAAGCAAAGCTTGGTATTGAAGTCTTAGCTGAGATCTCGTCAATGGATGAAAAAATGCCTAATTAGTTGTTTTATCTGCCTGCTCGTTCGGCGTACATATGCCAAAATCTGTCGATAATAATTCGATCGGATATTTGTGCCTAGGCCAAAAGCGATCGGCGGAGCAGAATGCCAATATCTGACATGCAGAGTGTTTTCAAATTTTTCTGGTCAGAGTAAAGCAGTTTACTTTTTAATATAAGTCATGTAGACTTTTCCACTTCTCTTCCTCTATGTTATCAACAGCAGTGACAATTTTGTAGAAGGTAATTCAATGATAAGGTAAACGCTCAATAAAATCTTAAGAGTAGTTTTTTTCCGGGTTAAAGCTAATATAATATATACGAATGAAATTATCACTTATTTGCAGAGAAGTTTTTTCAAAATAGAAATGCATAGAAAGGAAAAAATGCGGCGTTCGGCTTTAGCCTTAATATTCATAAAGTGCTTCAGACAATTACAGGTGTTTAAAAATTTCACCTCTAACTGGAAAAATTAACTATTAATTAATGTTATAAAAAAAGTCGAAGAGGTATTATAAAAAATTCAAAAAAAATCGTTCACTCCTAAAATGTTATCTTTCATTGCAGCTTGCTCAGGATTTCCTTAAACAAAAATAATAATGTCTGGCTTGTTAACCATGCATCATCTTGCTTTACTGTGAGCTGGAATCCAAACAGCGAATCGAACGTTGGCATCGCCATCATCCGGACTATTTCTGTTGATGAGATAAACAAGTTTTGAGGTCCAAAAGGGGAACAAGCTTATGCCAGTACCTCAACCGCTTGCTACATTATTAATTTAAAATCTTGTATTGATGCCGCTGAAATGGCCGATCCTTTGACCATATACGCGAACAGCAGAATTTTTATCTCGAAACTGACCAATGCAACAAGTCATTCTCTTTAGATCGGACAAGATTGTATGACGAGGAGTCTCTTTTCATCGCCATATCTAAATTGAAATAATTATGAGAATAAACAAAAACCAGTCCCTGTATCGGTTTTATTTCACTTTGTTTCAGTAATCAGATAAAACATCGAGATCAAAGTGATTCAGTTGACGACAGCAAAAGGATTTTTACATTTTTATAAGAGTGCTAATGTACAGCAGTTAAAATTCTTGTTTTTATGGTCACGGCGGCTATAAACCGTAGATAATGTAGCAACTCATTTAAGTCTTTAGAACAAAAAGAGCCCTGATTGCCTGCCATAAGCCGCTAAACTGGGAGCCATCATCCCATTCATTTTATGGGAAATTGGCTTTTAGTGTAATTGGAACTGACCACTTTCAATAATTAAGCGCACATATATCTTCCAACAGTTTTCAAATAAAAACAGTCAGGACTGCAAAGTGTTCTCAAAACTTAAATGAATTTTATTAATTATGCGAACAAATCAAAAGGCAAGACCGTGGTTGTTTCCTATTGTTTAACGGCAATGGAGGCGGAATTACATTCTTGAGCTGCCTGGTAAGATTATGCGGTTACACAAGTCCTTATAGCCTATGTCGACTGGCGGTTTCCAAAGCCAACAATCAACAAAGCACGACAAAACTATTGCAAGAATATAAAACAAGGATTTAATGAATGAATGACCAAAGTTAGTCCTTGTTCTACAACACCTCATAATGTGAGCTTTCGAGACTTAACTTGTTCGCCCATTGTTCAAGTGGTATGTTCCCTTGTCGGATGTCAAACTTTTGCAGGAATTTTAATGAAAGTCAACACGGACTATTCCTTTGGAGTATTCTGGAGCAGTTATTGTATTATATATACATCCAAATATTAATATTATAAAATGTAATACCAAAAGGATTTCTTGTTAAAGCAGGACAAATGAGTAATTGGACAAAATCTTTAAAGTAGTAAGCAAATTATATATATGCAACTACATATTTTAGATACGCATTGGGAAACGATGGCTTACAGTCTCTACGTATACAAAAAGCAGAAATGTTGGCTTTTCAGCAAGTTATAATTAATTAAGGCGGTCAAATTATAAGGGTGTCTCTCTGATAAGAGATTAGAAAACTTAGGGCTCTACACAAATCAATAAAATTATGAAATTGACCATATTTCTGTAAATTATTATTCAATTAATTGCTTTTTGTATGCCTGTAAGAAGGCATACAAAGTTTCGCAGTTGTTTTGTTTGTTTAATTTGCTCCGACTTCGTCGTAATATAGTAGATATAAAGGAAAAATTATTTTGTTTTTTTAGCGCTTTTTATGAAGTCCGGTCAACTTTTCCTTTAAAACTATCTATTTCATTTGACACTTTTTAGTGTCCTTAGATATACGACTCGAAAAATACTGCTCGTATGAGCAAAGCAGTTTCATTAATTGGAGAGGTAGCACACCCTGGAAATGAAACAGTATTATCCAAATCCGGCATCATATTACAAAGAAGATACAAAATTCTTACCATGGTGCTAGAACACTAACGATTTCTATATAGCGCGAGAGAATCATCAAAATCGGGGCATGCAATACGAAGTAAAGAAACCTCTCCCTCTTCCTCCCGTATTCACCTAGATGCAAAATTTTGTATCATTTACCAATAAGGAAAAATATTCTGTACAACAAAATCAAAATCATATACGCCTTACGACGCTAAGAGCCGTGTATACTTTTAATTTAAGGGCCTCCTCTATTAAGACCCAAGGGCCTAGGCCTAGGTTGCTCATCATACAAAAATACTGTAGTTTTGATAGAGTTTCTTGATGGCACTTGTTTGAATTTTTCCATATCGACTGTTTTCTCTCACTGGTTACAAGAAATTTGTGGATCTAGTAACGGACTATTGTTCATGAAATCTAACTGGTCATTAAGTATATTTTGTCCTATGTATTTAGCTTTCCTTATTTCAAAAATCTGTGCACTGTTCAGAATTGCTCCACCATCTATGTTATGTAGTATTTATTTGAATTTATTTTATGTTGGAGACGGAGTTTTATCAATACGTTGAGCAGCAAGACCAACATGCCATGGGTCCCGGGTTCGAGACCAGATGACCCCGTGAGCTTTTATTAAGAAATTGAAATAATCTACTCCGTCTTTGGGCTGTTGTCCAGCTCGCAGCAATGCAAAAATAAGACTCAAGTTTCCTCACTTCCCATACCCTAATTCCCTTCCGGTCAAAACCATGATAACGCATCAAAGGGTTGTCCCCTAGGATTTGGCTACATCGTATAAAAAAAAAATTTATTGTCTTGTAATCTGCCATTTAAAAACATTTACAAGACAATAAATAAAAACCGGTGAGAGAAAACAGACGATAGCCTGAATATAGGGCGAAACGCGTCGCACTATGTATATTTTGAAATGTTAACAAGTGTTGTAACTGAACTGTAGTTCTGAATTATGCGTAATTTGTTGAAGTGGGTGAGCCGAGAAATTACGCAAAAACGTCAATCAAGCTTAATAAATCGAAGTATACCTATCTTGTGGCGAGTAGGAGAGCTAGACCATGTTTTGAAAAAGTTCTGCTGCTTGATCGCTTGTCTGAAGGATTCGAGCACTTTTTCACCGAAAACATATACATATACAGAGACAATCGAGACTTGTACAGTTCCAAAGCATTACTTTCATTTGAAGTTACATCCCTTTTGAATACAATATAAAATTTTATTATAAGACTAAACATTATCAGAATTATTCCAAATTTACAGCTTATGGCAAGAAATATATGAATCTCTGAAACGCGGGTTGAACTCTCAGTTGGTTAAGAAAGTAAGTGCGGAACAAGAAGCAGTAACTCGTGCTAGTTTTCGCGTGGCTCATTTAAGAACGAAATATGTGAAACCATTTATTTCTTCAAATTAATTCAGAATTGCATGATTGCAGCAGCAGAAGAATTGTTTCTGGAAAAAGTTAATTATTGTAAACATCACAGTTTGTCAGCAAACACCGTGGAAGAGTAGACAATATTGCAGAAAATATATTTACTCAATTGTCCGACAATATTCGACACTTAGAGTCTCTTTGGCCCTGGATAAGTCAACAGATTTTTCAGATACAGCTCAGGTTTTAACGAGTGTTAGATAAAAATTATGAAGTGTATAAAGAGCTTTTTGACGTTCATAGCATTCACGGCACGACCCCTGTTAAAAGTAGTTAGTTAAAAATGCTGGTCAGAAAAATAATCTACAACGGAAAAACTTGAAGTGATGGTGCCAAAACCATGTGCGGAAAAAATAAAGGTGTCGTTGCTCTAGTATAAAAGGCTGTACAAGATGGCAGTGGTTCAACACTATTAATCGGATATTGTATCATTTATCAACAGTTTTTATGCGGAAAGTGCTTTCATATGTCAGAAATTTTAAAGTCAGTCTTGTCAGCTGTTAATTATATCAGTTCACAGATTAAAAAACAATGACTTACCATATTATACTGCAGTATGCTGGAGGTGATGAAAAGTTCTAACGCGATTTTTTGAGCTCCGAGAAATAATCGAAATTTTCTTGAATGAAAGAAATCGTCCTGTGGCTGAGTTACAAAACAATGAGTGGTTATAGAAGTTATAATTTTATACATATTTACCTAAACATAAAAATGACCATAATTTAAAATTACAAGGAGAAACCTGGCCTTTATCTGATTTATCAAAAAAATAAATAAAAAATATGCGCGTCAACTCCGACGCGTGACTGGAGTTTACTCCTGAAAAACGATTGTCTTAAAATATAAACAATAGGCAAAGGAAGTAAATAAACCCATATATTTACATAAATTATATTACATAAAAATATATTACATTACATTATTCATTTCGTGAATAATAGCGTCATTATTAAATACAGTGACAAAAGGTTTGTGGAAACTAAAATACGATACACGAACGTCAGAAGTTACATGAGTCGTGAAAACATCGCATCAAAGGTTGTACTATGAAGATTTGAATTATTTTCTTTTTTCAAAAATTTTACTAGCTGCAATCCGTTATCTTTATCGAAGGGAATATTGAAATCGCCGCCAAGTGTAAGCGAAAGTTCATGATAAAGTTTCTTTAACTGTTTTGAACATCTTTCTGTATATGCTAATAAAGTCTCGTGGAGAAAATATATTATATCTTTAGCTTTCTGATTGACTGAAATATAAACTGTGACCATAACAATTTGTTTACCTTTAGGCAAAGTGCATCTCACGGCGCATATATCCCCTAGAGCAGGTTGGGTTTGACTAACGTGCTGGGAATTTCTTCTCAAATAATCATCATCACAGAGAGTAAAGTCATGTTGCAAATCGCCAACCTTATGATAGATGCTGACGCCTCCCCGCTCTAATTATACATATCCAATTATAATTATAATATATTTATACATATAAAATTAATTAAACATACAAACAGAGGGGGACAAAAATATTTGTATGCTCATCAAATACCAATCACTTTTTGATTTTAATAGCTATTTTTAATAGTCATAAAAAATATTATTTTAATGTTAAATATATTTAATACTATAACATATTTATTCTCTTTAGTGTACAAATAGTTTTGTCACCTTCTGTACACTACATAAAAGGTACAGATGTTTGTGTGTACAATCTGTATCATATCAGGATTGTAATCGTAATTTACGTGGGTATATTATACGTATAATAAAGCTGTAAAATCATCATAATAAAAAACATAACCTCTCAGAACTGTTTTTGTTGAGAATGTAAATATTAATTTTAGTCAAGTATTAATCAAAAATTTTAACAGTAAAATTGAAACTTTTACACCTTTATTTTACGTATAATATACACAAGTTACGATTACAACTTTGAATCATAAGTAAACATAAATTATATCACCTACCTGGTAACCGCATCCACGTGTTCATTTGTCATCGTTACTTGAATAGATTTCTTCCATATCTTACAATATTTTGTTAGCTTTATTCACTTCACTCTATATAAATATAAATATTAACAGATATATAAATAAAAATCTAATTTTAAATCTTTAAAACTCCACAAATTGACGTTTCATATTGTACATGTATACTGAATACTATGTGGAAAGAGAGAAAGGAAAACCATATCGGCTTCACTTTTTGTTAACGCTTGATTTTACTACCCATTTATTTTTCATACCGTGCGCTATATATGAAACGATTCTTAAGGAGTAAACTCCAGAAAAAAATTCAGTTATCAAATGGATACTCCATTTCCGGTAGATTTCGCAATTGAAGCTGTGTGTGCTTTAAAAATGAATTTTCAGTAGCGTTTTTCCGATTTTGATGCAATTGAAAACGATATCGAGATTTCTCAAAATACTTTTATTCCCGATACATAAAATCTTTCCCACCGAACTTCAAATGGAAGAGTCATCATTGTTGGAATTTTATAACAGTTTTCAACTGACATAGTTTGATCAGTTGCATAAGGGTCATGGCTTTTTTCCGATCTCAACACTTCTTGTTAATGTGAAAAAATATTTTCCAAAATGAAATATACAAAAAATCTTTACAGATCTAAATTATGACACATATTGTAGGTTTTTAGGATAAATCTTAATCAATAATTACAGTTAAAATTTTCAGTTTCATTATGCACGTCAGTTACTGTGCATCTTAACTGGTCGTTAAATAAAAACATCTGTTTATTATTTTCAATGATATACTTACATTCTAAGTTTAACAATATAATCAAAATAAACTATGTCGGGCTAGATTGGTGGTGCTCGCGGGCTGGTGTTGGTATGCGGACCAGTGTTGGTATGCGGGCCGGTGTTGGCGCGTTGGCCATAATTTGGAAACCCCTGCTCTATAACACCCACGGTAACATTCAGCTGACTGATTTTGTACTAAAAAGAAGAAAATTAATACATCTAGCAAACAATCGGCTGATCGAAAACAAAAATACCAGAGGTAATACACTATTACAACTGTTAAGGAGGAGTTGATACCTTTGATCAACTTTGTAAAATTTACTTATGCAGTTGACGAACCAAATATAATAGATATATAGATAGTCACAAGCGGTATTTTATGGAGTGTTGAATAATACGATTTTCGCATTCTGTAACGCCGCAAAAAGGATCAAAAACATTAAAAGGTAAGATTACCTGTTAGATTCAGGATTCGCTTTCGTAAAACCGTTTCGGAAACAACGGTTAAAAATTCCAAATTTGACACATAAATTGCAGGAAAGTCCGTGACGATATGCTGCAAAAAATAGTCCCCACCTATAAATACCGCCAGTGAAATATCCCAAATGTCAAAAATTCCGACCAGTTGAATTCTCCACAAATAAAAATCCTGTAAACAATAACTCTGATTATAAAGGATTTTTTGCATTAAGCGGCATTGACAATAAAGACGTCACGTTTCATTCCGTACATAAAATTACAATTACAGGACGAAAAATATGTCATAATCAGCTGGACGGAACGGAACGAGGTATTTAAGAGACCAACTTCCAACTTTTTAGGAAACCACGACCTAAAAGGTGTTGTTTGGTTTGTTTTAGTTTAGCTACGTGCATTGGTTTATTACTGTGGAATTTTTTTATAACTTTTATACAAATTGTACACATAATTTAATCAAGTCTTTCAATATTTCAAATATTATTTTTGATATAAGCATATATGATGAAATTATTTTGACTTAAGCTATACACAAACAGACTGGTATAAGCCTGTTTGTGTGTGCATTGTGAAAACTTATTTATAATCAAAGCTCCGTTAAACAGTCGAATATGTAATTAGGATGTTTATTAAATATATAAATATTTGTACACACATATTTCCTTGTAGAAAAACTCGGCTTCAAATATTTTGTAGAAGGAAAATTATAATTTAAGTATACACATATTTAATTCACTTTGCGCTATACAAAAATAGTCGGCATAAGGTTTAATTACAGTGGGAATTCTGTTGAAATAAATTTTTTCCGAAATCCTGATTTTCTTGAAATCAAAAACATCGGGATTTTGATAGGTATATTTTTAGTTGAGTTAAGAACATGCTTCCATTTAAACTTTGTCTAATTTATACGGATAATACAATTTGCTACTTCAGTAAGAGGTAATAGGCGATACGTAGTTTCAAGCCCTATAAATCACCGGGTTTAGATTGTATCATCGCAGCTGAACTTCAATCAATCTTCGATATCCTTATTCCATGGCTGATACTCATCTATGAGGCCTGCCTTAACCTCACCTCCATTCCGTCCTCGTGGATGAGGATGAAAGTGGTTTTCATTCCGAAAAGTAAGTCTCCCCTCCTTCCTACTCAAAACCCTGGAGAGACTCTTAGATGTCTACATTAAAGAGACAGTCGATCCATATAACCTATCTCTTTCGAAACATGCGTACGCCAAAGATAGGCCCGTCGAGACCGCTTCCACAAACTTAACGCAAGTATGGAAATTTGTTAATGTACAACGAATACTTACTTGCAGCCTTCCTCGATATCGAGGGTGTTTTCAATAACATCAAGCCAGAGGCGATAACGATATCCGTGAGGAGGCTGGGTCTTGACGATCTTCTCATCGAATTTATTGAGCTTATGATTAAAAGCAGGATCCTTAGATCAAATATATAAAGAGTCATTACTATATAGAGGCACTTTTCAGGGAGCTATTCTATGAACACTCTTGTGGAACCTAACTCTTGAAGAGTTACCCCTAGATCTGGAGCACTCTAACTACAAGTTTGTCGCCTACGCTGATGATATTACCCTGATTAGTTCAGGTAAGCACCGTAATACGTTAGTTAAAGTGTTTCCACACGCCCAAGATATCCTCATGAATCCTGATATCCTCATGAGGTCTGCGTATAAGCCGGGATAAAGCAGAGGTAATACTCTTCTTTAGGAAACAGAATGTTCCTTCTATTAGGTAACCAGGTTAAATATCTAGGTCTCGTCTTGACTCGGAAATTAATCACAAGCTTGGCAAGCCGTTAGCTACATGCAAACTGGAGATTTCACAAGCATCCCTCCGAATTGCAAATGTTAGATAGCAGAGGGAACACACCTGCCTGATTACCCGACAGATATGGCCGAATCTTGACCTAAAACGATCAAGAAAGCTTATTTCACTCAGATGAACTTTAATAAGCGCTGTTGCCAATTTTTGCAACTGAAACATGCAACAAATAAAATCTGACTATAATTTCCGCCAAATAAAACAAAAATTAAATAAAAAAATATTTTATTGATATTAGTACAAAACTTTTTATATTAGGTCTGTTCACGTACTTAGTTTTCGGTAAATGCATTATGATATTTTTACTCAAACGCGTTCACGTACTCATGAAATGGGGGAAAATTTGCTGACGTAACATTTCCAATACTTAAAAATGTTAGCCCAAATTTACCCGAAGAAATAAGTTGAGTAATTTTGTTAAGCTTTGTTATGAAGCCACTAATTGTCACTTTGACAGTTATTACTTTAGTTTTTGTCCAAGACTACTCTAACTCGTTCACGTACTATTGGTATTTGGTAACTTCTCCTATTTAACATTTTTACTCAGAATATTTCTGATCAAAAAGTACGTGAACAGACCTACTATTAACTTATTTTAGTTGCTTTCCCAGTCTGCTCCAAAAATGTTGATGAATAAGTGCATAAACCCTTTTTAATTTCTTCTTAATAGTTAAATTGTTGATTGGAATGCTTTTTGGTTTCACATGCGTGTATTTCATTTTATAATTGAATCTGCAGACAAGGAATTATGATAAAAAGTTATTGGAGCCTTAACTTGTATTAATTTGTGACGTGATCAGAATTCGGATAATAATTTATTTGCTTAATCTTGATAGCCAAAAAAGGCAAACATGTAGCAGTTTTAAATACGCTTTGGGCTTCACTTTTCCGTCAAGTATTTTCCAATCTGGATTTGGACCACGGTTAGGTTAGGTCAGAGGAAACGCACACTTAGGCCATAATGGCCCATTGTGATACCTTATCAAATACTTAAGACCATTTCGAGCTGATGAACTGAATTAGCTTGCTAACATCAGTAGATTCTATTTAGGATAACTCCCAAAAATGAGGGTGAGCCTAAATACCGGTTCCTGCGGTTGGCTAAAGCAAGGCAGATACCTCATTTTGGCAACTTCTACAGAAGTAATTCGAGTACGCGCCGAGTCTGACAGCATGTCTACCTACAAGACAATGATCCAAAATGACAGCGACGACTACGATAATAATATTTCGCTTGAGAGAGATTAGCTCTCATGGGCACTTTAGATCAAAGGTCAGCCCGATTTGTGTGTGTGTGGTGTGTTCCCGTTGACATTTACCTTTAGCAGTCTTGAAGAATTCTTGTTTAATTTCCGGCTTGCATGGTTCTAGTGGCTTACCAAGCATGTGAGTTCCGTCCGAGTCTGGTAGAGTATTAGCTCATCGGCTTAACAGTTGCGCGGAATGCAAAATGTCCCGGTATCCATGAGAGGCGTACCATGTCATTCAGAAGTGCGCGACATATTCTAGCAGTAATAGAGATCGTGTACACGCGCGTGAGGAATTTACTAGCAGCCTTACAGTCTGTGAAGATACAGATGCCATTTGAAAATGGCTATTTCTGGTTGAGAAACACTATAGTAATCAGGCAAACGAAACGAAATGCTTTGGTCCAGGTGTTTCGAGTTTATACATCCACCTACTTTACCTCCCAACTTAGAGCTGTCAGTGTAAAAGTGCACTGATTCTCCCCATTGAGGGGGCCATTCTGTCATTCCTGCCTGGTTGGAATAAGTCCACTAAGTTTGGCACTGAAGGAAGGCTTGGATATGTTAAGAATTTTGTATCTAAGTTAAGGCATGTCTTTTGTAATTAGTTGTTTTGTTTATACGACCATTTTTAGAGTAGTATATCTGAAGACACTAAAAAGTGAAAAATAAAATAGTTTTTAAGAAAAGCGTTGAACCGACTGCACAAAATGCCCTGAAAAACATAAATTACTATTTAATTTTATATCTACATAATACGATATTGTAAAGTCGACGGAAATTAAGGGTTAAAGCCACTTGTCAGGGTCGGAAAAATCGAAATTGTATATTCTTTAATAATAAGCCTTAAGAAACATCCTCACAAAATTTAATAATGATCGGATCATTGGAACCGGTGTTATAGGCATTTATAGTGCGCCGCCTCGCCGCTAGGCCATACGAAAAATCTACAATCAAAACTTTAAACGCGATTATCTCAGAATCGTGTTTTTCAAAAAACACATTTCGTTCAAACATAAGCCAATAAAATATACTAACCAATGCTAGCCACTGATGCTAAAAAAACTCACTTCCGGAAAGCAGCTGCATCTCCGCCATTTTGAAATATTTTTTTATGACAAAATTTGTATTATTACTTGAAAACATGTACTAATCTACAGTGTTAATCGTTTTCAAATAAATATTCATTATGCTGCCGAAAAAAAAAATCCGGAAAATCTCGTCCTTTCACTCGCCACAAGTGGCTATAAACCGTTAAACAAACAAAAAATTACCTATCCACAATCGAATATACTATATAAAACTATTTAAACATTTCAGTTCACGAGATTATAAAGGTTCAACTTTTTTTTTAAAAGTTATTTTCTTTTACCTACGTGGAGTACTTAGTTTTTACCATTCAACAGTATAGTTTGCACCCTGAATGTGGATACGAATTCTGATAACTTAAATTGTAAATGACTCAAAAAGAAACCTTTAAAAATTGATCCTGGTAATTACTTAACCGATCTTCGTTGAACTTGGCAAAAAACTTTTTCCCAAATACCATGTATCACAAAAAAAAACCCCCGTTAAAAAGGGTTCATCCATTCTGGAGCTGCGATGTCACAGATAGACAGACAGACAAACCATAGCGCATAAGGAAGAGAGTTCGTTGTTGTATCCTTCCTCTGAATTTGCAATATTTAATAGCTGTTCTTATTCCGCTAATTTTAAATTAAGAATTTCTATATACCTTAAATCTGGTGTAGGAATTTGTAGAGCTGAAAGGTTAAAAATAAACAACTATTAGTAATTCTCTAGTATGGTATATGTATATACTATTTATGGTTAACTCAAAGTACTAACCTTAGTGAGCAGATAAATAAATATAAATGTACTAAATGCTGAAGACATGAAAAACAAGCTTTAAGCATGCTAATTAAAATAAATTTCAAATAATTCAATGCTTAGCTGCATATCAAACGATCTTACACGTTGCTTTACTAGACAAAACAAGATCAGATGCACAGATGAGCATCTTAGGCACTTTTGGCCAATGTACAAACGCATATCAATCACGTCGCATGATCAAACGAAATCAGATCGACTTCAGGTATTAAACAAGACCGTGACAGCTACCGGTCATGCAGGCCTAAATTAATGAAATTTCTTGGCAAACATTTAAACAGATTGCCACGCCCCGGGTTTATTATATCTTTTGGCAAATAAAACACGAAACATTTGTTACAAGAATATTTTTAAGTTAACGATGGGTGACATGGAATTCCTTTCAGCTTGGACGTCGCCTGCTTAATGAATGTCGTTTCATCGATGATCATGATTTTTATCTTCAATAGGCGGCATCTTTTAAGTTAGAAAATCCGCCGGAAAATAGCGAATGCAACCAACGCTAATAATATAGCTATAGAAACCGTTTCTTGAAGAGAAAAAAATCAATTATATTTATGTTATTTTTAAGCAATTGAAAGTTATCTGCCTACAACTGTGGGCAATCTGGTTTAGAGGCTTTTAGTTACATGAAAGTAACTTAGTAATTTAGGCTTGTGCCTTAATTATAAAAATTTTCTGTCAAATAAATAATATATATTTTTCACTGTATAAAATCAAAAACAAAGCTGGCCACAACCCGAAAAGCATAAGACCCTAGGTGCTTCGTTTTTGCTTTTTGTTTGTTTTTTGATTAACACCTACATAGTTTTCGGTTTCTTGCGAAGGCGTCCAGAAGCGAAAGAAAAGCTAATCCTTTCGTGCTCCTGTCTTGCTTAGAAAAATAATATTTTGATATTTGACTCCATTAATTCGCTTGTAAGCATGTGACAGATTCAGGCTTAGACCCGCGAGGTCGGGGCTTCGGGAACCAATATTCTAAGGGTGACCGAAAATTTTAATCAATTCGATTTTCTTTTCTGCAGTTACTGCATAAATAAATTTTTGAGCTTTTTTTCTCGTTTCTATGTGTAAACGATATTGTTATTTTAGAAGTACCTATGAACAGTTGTTTGATTCATAAAATTTCTCATGAAATAAAATTATAAGAATTATAAAAACAATTATTTTTTTATGCAATTTTTAAGCACTAATTGGCTTAAGCGAAGAAAAGGGTTGACAAAAATTGGATAACTGTTGTAAATATATTTTATTAAGCAATTCAAGATATTACGAGCTAGTATCACAAATAAGAAACTAAAAGCAATTCAAACACAAAAATAAAATAAAAATAATACAAAATAAGAAAACAAGAAAGCAGAATCCAAATCTTTAAATCACTAACAACATCCAAACGGATAATCGAAATGCTCATAAAAAAAACCAAATTAAAACACCAAATAACGTAATGGCACCGAATACCGGCCGGCTACCTAAATCCGGCCACTTGGTTATTTAATAAATATCTTTGCGAAAACTAAATATAAATTCATTTTTACTAGTAAAATATATAAATTAATAACTATATTTGTACTTAGTTAAAAAAAAAGTAAAATTATTTATTGTTGAGCAGAAAAATATTATTAATGTGGTCGAAAGTTAGATTTTGCTTAAATAGATCGATGAAATCCTATTAATTGATATTTTAAAAATGAGAGATTTTCTGTATAATCTCAGTAATTAATTATGATGTTGTTACCAATTTTAAAATCAGCCATGGACAAATCAATAACACAGAGCTCATTAAAAAATCATTCCATACTTTTGATTTATTTTGGTTTAATGAGAATAACATTAATTACAAAAAATTTGTAAAACAACTCGATGTGCATAATAAAGAATCAAGAAGTGAAAAAGATAATCAAGAATCCACTATTATTAATGCCCAAACGCTCACGGAAATAGGTAATATTAAGTTTTTATCAGCGATGGAAAACAGAATTAATCCATCATTAGTGACAAAATTTAAAAATACTGAAAATGAATGGGAAGGCGAACCATGTCACCTTAGCCTCTTTCAGTTATGGAAAATCCACATAAGGATTTCTCCTTATGCGGATCGCTGTTGCTGACCTAGTCCTTATTCACCAGCTTTTGAACTTAAACATAGATTCTCGCGCTCTCGTAAGTTTGGTTTCTTATAGGCATACCCCGTATAGCTTAAGGAGATTGCTTTTACTGCATGTTGTTCATTCTCGGTCTAACTATAGTATGCATGAGGCTATAAATCGCACGTTTAGAGCCGTGAATATGTGTCCTATTTTTGACCTGACTCTTACTAAGGATTTGCTTAAACGTTCTCTGTTGTCTGTGCACCCTTGTTTGGGTGTTTTTCGGTTTTTTGATTACTAACATTATTTTGTTTTTGCATGTTGGTGTGGGAGCCTCATTCACCTCAATATATGGTATATTCTGGTGAATAGGTCAATTGATTCCAGGCTTCTGCCTGTGAAGTGCGCCTTTTGGGTTAGAAGGGTTAATTCTGTAGACTAAAAAAGTGGTGTGTAATGCAAGAAATAATAAAACTTGATCAAATAATACTGAGCTCGATTTGGGAGTAAGCTGCTTAGAAGGAGTAACCCTGGACGAAGAGTTATGGTCGAATAACAGTATCAACGCTATAATAGATCAAAACGGAATTCTCAACGTCACTAATGAATTTTCTGATGATCCAATTCAAAAAACACCAGAAAAAATTGAGGCACATCAACATAATTATACATCACCATTTAAAGAATCATTATATTGGCCCGAAACAGCTATGAAAAAAAGAAAATCTGTCAATCCACAGGACAAACAATCAAAAAGGAGAAAAATTACTCCTGTGGTTGCCGTCAACACAGAATTAATAGAACATCAGCGGAAAATACAAGAAGAAAAAGATGACAAAGAAAGAAGAAAAACAGAACGATTAAACAAAAAAATAGATGAATTACTCGTAGGGAGATTATGTAATATGGCCTGAAAAAGAAGATGTATGTGATTATATAATAGACGATGTTATTTTAATTTACAGTATTCCTACAATTAATGATTTAAGAAATAAGAAAAAAAATTCTAGTAAATTTAATCTATATTTCTAGTCGATAAAGGGACAACTCCCCATTAAAGTAACATTAACTTTACTTTTTTAGTAAATTAAAAATTGAGGAGTAACTTTACAGTAAAGTATTTATAAGTATAGATTACTGAAAATTATTACCACCCATTAGGTTAATTTTAGATTAGAATACCCAAGATGTATAAAAATTCTTACAGTAAATAAAAAATAAGGTAAAGAAATGTCTACCTTACTGTAAAGATAAAATCAATAATTTTTCCAGTAAAATAGCACATCTTAAATTGTTTATAATTAGCATAAGGGTTAGTTAAAAATTCAATAAAACTTAGTTAATTTCCGAAATGCAAAAAAATGTAAAAGCTTTTATTTTGAAAGTAATTATTTTTATTATATAAATATTATCTAAAAATAATTTTTATTATATCAATTTAACAATCTACGAATCTTTGCACTTCAAAATGTAACACCATGTATTCACTGCGACGTCCTAAAATATACTCAACTGAGGAACAAAGAAGTCTAACAGATTTATAGAATAATCTTCATTTTTCGTAAACAAAACTTTAGTGATGAGTTTCAGATACTCTATTGCTAGTGATGTTTACCTTACAAGGTAAGGCACGCGTCAATTCCGCGTAATTCGTTAGTTAGGAATTCGTAGAATTTTAGATTTACTTTATTGTAAGGTGCCAGATGATTTTATTCGCTAAGGAATAACATTTTACCTTACGAGAAGGTTAAGTTCACTCGTACACAAGTGAATTTGCTTCAATACTAAGGTGAAAATTATAAAAAAAATTTTACTTGAATTATGGAGTAAAAAGAACTATACAGTTTTTCCAACGAAAGTAGGATTTACTTTATATATATAGAAAAATTTATTTTAATTAAGGTATAAATAAGATTACTTCACTATATTTTAAATTTGAATATTACTTTACGGAGCGAACAAATTGCTCATACATATATTTACTTTTATTAAAAATTTAGTGTTAATAACCTAAAATGTGTTACTACTCGTGTAAAGTAAAAAGTACAAAATTCATTTTTCTCCGTGTAGCACAATTAAAATAAATGTTTCTATTAATTCAATAAAAATAAGTAAATGTAGTCAATCCTTAAATGGCCGGTATTCGGTGCTATTACGTTACCAAATGACAGATTTTGCGACATTCAACTGCATCTCCAAGGTTGTGGCAGCCAGTTGCACAACAACCAGTGCCAAGGTTGTGGTTTATTATTATAAGCATGCACTTCTTTCATTTTTTGCGGCGGGACAACGTCTTTCCGCCAACAAATGTCGTAACTCACGTACTCAAATTTCACAAAATTATAACTTTCGATATTTCAAACTTAAAATTTCTTGGACCTTTTGGGCATTAAGATGATTACCTTAGTTTTGCGGCAACTCCTGCACCTATTCGCATGCTGAATCGAGTTTCTCTTATAACATCTTGCTATGGTCCGGAAGCAGCTTTGTTGTAAGATCATCTTGTTATATCAGGTATAGATAGGGCATCCTTAGTGCTCACAATAATAAGCTGATTCGTACCTAAAAGGAAAAGATAATTTACAATTGCCAGAGCCCTTGTTAGCTACTTAACTCTAAAAACTCTAAGCAATTTAAACCACAACACAAGTTTTGAAAGTTACCTTTTGTTTACTTCACATGTTAACTTCAAGACCTCGCGCACTATAAATACTATAGTATATATTATAAAAAGTCCACGTATAACAACACATATAAAACACAAAAATTATAAAATTTAATATTTTCCCACTTCTGAACTGAAAACAAAATTACGAAACGTCAAACCTGACTTATTAGGTCTGTCTGTTTACTTTTGTGTGTAAAACGTGAGTAAAAATCAAATAAAAATCGTTCTTCTGGGGGAGGGGATGAAATTGCGAAAGTTAACAGACGCTTTTTGGGCAAATTGATAACAACTGAAGAACTATCAAAAGTAAATTTCAGTGTAAAGATCAGTGCGTTTACAAGAAATCGTAAAAATAAATAAAAATGAATAACAATTTACTGAAAAGTTGAAAATTGTTTATTTCAACCTTAGAATATATAATTAAGAAGGAAGTGCCATAAGCTGAGAAAACTTCGGCATATCTCTTTAAGTAGTGGAAAGGCCTTTTCATGTGTAAGTGCCTCATGGAAGTAGTAAGATTGTAGAATTTCTGTGGAGGCGTTCGAAACAAATTTAAATAAAAAAGCAACGCCTTTGAACAGTTGACAAATGAAAATTTCCGAACGTAAACAAACTGGAAATGGTAATAAAAACTTCGTAAAATTACCATTTCCTTTCCAGTATTTACACTTTTGTGAATAAATATAGACAATAAACAGTCATAAGAAGTTTCTTATTAACTAAAACTTACCTGAAAAATGATAATCCTCGCGAATTGCAGCGATTATTATCACAGCACAAAATTGCACAATTCATTGCGAAATTAACTTAATTTGAGCACTTTAACTGCTCACAGAATTTTTTAAAACACTATTTAAACTGTTTTTTGTCTATTTAGTAACACAAAACTACTAATAACTTTTTAATAAATTCAAAAAAACTTTTCTGATAAACGCTTTAACAGAAATCACCGAAATTAAAAGTTGACAGTTCAACTTAGTGAACTTCGTTTCCTTCCCCGTCTTCACCTATTCAACGAGCAAAGTGGCTGGTCTCACGTACACGATTCATATACGTAATGGCCTATCCTGTTTATTATTTTATCTAAGATTTCAACTTTTATTTCTAAGTTGTAACTTGCCAAACATCAATCATCTGTTAGCTGTCAACCATAAAAGAAGAAGAAGAATTCTGCCGAAATTTTGTCCACACTCATCAGCGTGTTTAAAATTTGGACAGAAGGTGTAATTACTCGACTGTCAAATTTCCTCAAGTCCAAAAGTAAACAGACGCAGTGTGGACAAAATGCGTAGTAGTAGGCTCAATTTTCGTTTAAGTTAATTTAGTATTACCGCACTTTACACTACTAGTAAGAAACTAAATGGAGTGGCCCAGCGTGTAAATGAGTGTGCCGATTTCGACGACTTTTTCTGCTCTGATATTTCAACTCCGCTGTCACTTTGTTTGACGTTTTTCCTTAACCGAGAGTTGTAGGCAGAAAAATGCTAATTTTATCGCTTGTGAACTTTAAATAAGGGTGAAAATTTATTGTGAAGATCAAACGATGTGCAAAAAGTTTGAGAAAAGTCCCATGCTTTAAACAATTAATGACAACAAAGCGTGTAGTGCAATATTGTAAAAAATCAAGGAATTTAAAACGCTCCGGGATTTCACTTCAAAAGTAAAGTAGAGAAAAAAGCTTTATTTGTGTAAAGAATATTTAAGGCGTTGTTAATCGAACTATTACCTACCTTTGGCTCAGCAGCCATATTTTCGTTTCAACTCATCGCTAATGGCGGAGGTGAAATTAAATTTTGCAAGGAGTTAATAGATGAAAACTTTTTTAGTAAAGTGTTTATTGATTTGCAAATTAATTAGTTAAATTTCTTGTTTTAAAAATATATTAATGTGGAGAAAAACCTTAATAAAATTTAAAATTTTTAATGAATATTGCTGTTTTTAAATTTAATTTTTCAACAGATTTCTCCGAAATTTCAAAAATTCCGCCAAAGCACCTCCATATAAACGTTCTTTCTTCAGCCTGTCCTGTACATTTTTCAATTTTTAACTTTCACATCTTTAGTATTGGCTACCGAAATCTTTGCTGTTGGGCCACTCCATTTAGTTTCTTACTCGTAGACTTTACGCTCATCTTAGCATTGAGATCTTCATAAGCAGCGGCGTAACGATATTTCACAACATTGTGCTGCTTACAACTAACAAGAGAAGATCGGCATGACACTGAAGCTAAGATGACGTAACAAAAATTCAGTTTAGAGATGTTACGTCAAGTTTAAGTTTCATATTGATTGAATTGAAGTCAATATTTTTCTACTTGTCTTACACCAACACAATTATAAACTTATATAATTTCGTGAGTTCAGAAAATGATTACTAAAGAACACATTCATAACCTTCAAATTGGGATTGTGCTTTGAACAATCCTCATGACCACATCAGCAGTTTTGAAGCTAATATTTGCAGTTTACAAACCAAAACATCACAGTAGTGCACTACTATAAACAATCATCTTCAATTTAGCTCCATCCCATGGTTTCTTCATCCCCGAGATCGCCTTGATGGCGAAGTCGTGTGCATACTGATCTTTACAGTCCAGGACACACACCATACTTCCACCTCGATCGGTTAAAAATTTGAGCAGTCAGTGACGGATTTTTAATGACGTGGTTAATAACGACGCTTGACAATGGCTTTCCCACTATTTTCCACTGTTCTTCTGAAAAGCGTCTGTGTTGATTGCTATTCATTGCCACTTCATTGAAAGGCCTCTTGGACATTTACCTCTGGCACCTACTGGTGCCAGGACCAGGATCCGCCTTATCCCTCAAGCCTAAATTACCGGTTTACTAGGTACTGGTTTAGTAGGACCTGGCTTCAACCTCCTAGGTACAATGCCCCCTCCTAAGCTGACCTGCCCCTCTTATTCTTTCACTCCTTCCGTTTACAGTAGTCCTTTCTCGATTACGCCAGTCCCCGATGGAACTTACGCTATCTCTTGATTAGGTGTTTTCGATGGAACACCACTCGTTTTTTCTTCTTTTTCTGTTGTGCTGTCCATAAGATTCCCACGAGTAGCGCAAGAAATAAACGATCACCTGCAACAGAGTTCCGGATTACTGTAGAAAGGTTGCATTGAAACTGGAGGTCGCCTGGTATTCATAGTCCGTTTACTAACGACTACACACCCCCATAGCCACGTAGCCCTCGGCGTATGCTGTACCACCGTTAATTGGGGTATTTTATTTAAGAGAATTCTCTCCGCCCGAGTATAATTAGATATTAGATACATGACCGTGCCAGGAGTCTGTTACCAGCCGCCACCACGAGAAGGTTGTAGTCGCACTTCTATCGGTGTACACTGTTTAGGTACACGCCCATAGTTACGACACGTACCCTAATGTGTTACATATACACATTGGTGTACATACATGGTTTCGCCATGTGTATCTGACGGTTTTGTATAACCGTACCGTCTAGGTAATAACTAACTTGTTATTACCTAGTAGACCAATTGTTTCTAAACACAACAAAACTATAAAAAGTTGTTTGACGCATTTATTGTTTCCACATGTTTGATTTAATAAATATGACAGACAATATACCTATTATCCGAACTTGACGTTAAATGCTGTGATGAAGCAAGGAAGTTAAGGTAATAAGCCGATATGTATTAAATTCTCACCAGAATATCTCTCTCTAGTTCCCGCAAGCCATTGTGGTCAGTGTGGCGAGAGAAATACTTTACCCGATTAGAAACAACGATTGCAAATGATCCCTACAATTTAAAGTGGATTCCGAACCACTGATATTTTAGTAGCAACCCCAAGGGCCCTTTTAT
The DNA here is from genome assembly GCA_964036015.1 of Leptarthrus brevirostris. Lineage (NCBI taxonomy): Eukaryota > Metazoa > Arthropoda > Insecta > Diptera > Asilidae > Leptarthrus > Leptarthrus brevirostris. The sequence goes on along the minus strand of OZ038373.1, from coordinate 83,518,212 downwards.
CGTAAACTGTTGTCAGCGGAAAACAACCATGGGTCGCCGTCGGTGGTATTCGAATATGGGACCTCCTGATTGGAAGTCCGGCACGTTATAACTTACTCCACGAACGACTTAACTAGATTTTCAGATTGTGTTATCGATAAGAATACAAAATATTCATTTTCTTCTTCTTAATTTCCTCCAGGCCCGCATTTGGCTAACTAAACTCAAACTCCTTATGAAAAAAGCAAGCTTTTGCAGTGTCTTAAGCTGCATAATCCCGCAATTCACATTGATATTTGCGCAGTCATTAAAGCTGCGTAACCGCAGAACAGTAACAGGAGACGGAGTTGGATCAATTCGTTGAGCGGCACGACCAAAATGCCATGGGTCCCAGGTTCGAGAGCAGATGACCCCGTGAGCTTTTATTAAGAAATTAAAATAATCCACTCTGTCTCTGGGCTTTTGTGTAGCTCGCAGCATTGCAAAAACAAGACTCAAGTTTCCTCACTTCCCTTTCCCTAACTGCCCTTCCGGCCAAAACCATGCTAACGCATTAAAGGGTTGTCCCCTAGAATGTGGCCACGTCGTATAAATAAAACATATCCTTCGTGCTTTTGATCAATGAGGAGTGTCTTGGGGCACTTTCAAAAGCTGATTATAAACTAAGATTTGGCATAAGGCAAGTTTTCCGGTCCAGCTGCCGGTCCGGATGCCGATGAACCACTCGACGATTCCAATGAACTGCTGAATGTAATGAGGATCGAGGTTCTCGATCCAGCAAACAAACAATGCTGAGGTGCATGCAGATGAATCTGCAGCACTCTAAATGTGCTACAGAGAAAGTGATAGTCATCCTAAGAGAAGAGGGCCTCGAGTTCGCCCTCATCCAGGAATCTTGGGTCAGATATATGACAATAAGGAGTCTGAATGACAACCTATCTGACAGCCAGAACGCGAATCTATGATGTAAGGCTAAAGCTTGCATTCTGAGGAAAAATAATATTAAAGCTTTTTATTATCCCAATTACATTATTCTTGTTATAGAATAATTTATTACATGTAATAGAATTTACCAATACTACTATAGATTCTATTTCATTTTAGTAAAATATACTGCGAAGGACCTGTTTTTACTATATTTGTAATAAATGACACCTTTTCCATCTTTTAGGTTCTTTTGTCTACGATAGCACTAGTAATAGCACTACGGAATTGTTTTAATTGTACTATTTTTCTCAGTGTGACGACGTGGTAAGTATGATCTTCCAAGGCTCTTCTGCAATATCGATATTGTTGAAAAGTTTTGCACTGATCGTGACAAAAAGATTGGTTCCTGCGAAGTAAGGTTTTATAACAGCTTAAGGATGCAGAGGACAGTACAGAATTTATTTCCACTGAAGTTCATGACGAAGTAATTTTCGTTTCTTGTAAATTCGCTACCCGCTCTCTCAAGTTAGCATTTTCGACAATAGTAGTCTTTTCTTCCGTTACATTGTGGGCTGAATCTGACACCAGAATTTATCTGGAATATTAAGATTTTGAGATGTCCTAACCTAAAACAGCTAGAAATCCCGTTATGAATTTTTTTACTGATTCGCATTATACATGAACAAATCTTTGAAAGCGCATAAACTATAAATTAAGATATGTGTAGTAGAAGATGGTTTCTGCAATGCTCGATGATGATGGCTGTAAATGTTACTATATTTTCTTCGATTATTCGTCAAAACAAATTCTCTTAAAGGAAGAAGATTTATTAACAAATATAGCAAATGGACCCACAAGTTAAAGTTGTTGTCATACCATCGGTACTACTTTGCAAACCACGATAACTTGTTAGCGTAATACGCCGTCTGCGGAAAACGACCATGCAGGTCTCGGACCTGAGACTCTCATGGCTTATCTAGTAGTAAACTTATCGACCTCAGAGTAACGTAGAGGGGTAATTGACGTGTAAATATATTTCTAACCCAGTGGTCTTAATTAAGTTCAATAACCATTCATTTTTTCCTATCCAAAAGTATTCCTGCGTGTAATTAATGTGTTGTAAGACAAATTTAAAATTGCATTATAAATTTAATGACGCTTTCTAATTAACTTCGATATGCTTTACTGAGTTTAATGTCTCTTTTCCAGATTACCTTAACTCAGCAGTGTTCAACTTCAGTTTTACAGCAACCGATACGATGATAAAAGTTTTATCGGCTGATGTTTGCTCACGAGGTAAACACACCAAAGGGAAAGGTATAAATTTATCAGATGAATGATACTTCCGCTAATGTTGCTCTCCATTTACTGGACAAATTAACGTATTCGACAAAATCTAATCTTTGTAAAAATTTAATGACTTGTTTGGGAAAATTAAAATAAAAGTAATCAAGTTTAGAACCATTTTAAAGAAAACCCAACGGGTATATATTTACAGTAGAAATTAGCATATATACATACAGATGTGACGAAATGTCATAGATGCATAAAACAAGGGCGGAGTCAGGATATGGGATACTCATAGGCAAGGGGGAAAGCGGGGGGGGGGGGGGTGTTAATTAAAAACTCAACGTCTTAGATCTCCCACCACTTTTTCTCAAGGTATCACTCTTAAATTTGTGTTTGCTTTCAAAGACTCATTTTCTGTGGCCGCTGAGCATTCAGATACCGTTCAGTATGTTTTGAGTCATTGTAGATCTCAGCCAGGCTTTGAAGCTCCGCTATGTAGAAAAAGACCTTTCAATGGTGCTTGTGGTAATGGTAATTGTAGCCGAAAAGCATGCCCCCCCCCCTCCATCACTAACTCAAAGCATCCTAGCATTTTTAAATTCATTTAGTGTCATTTTTAACATTGAACCAGGGTGGCACAAAAATAAAGAATAAGCCTGTAGATTGCCACCCCAGGTACTACTTGTTACAACCGGTTTCGCTAAATTACGCAACTAGAAAATTCACAAGCCTGGTAAAAAAGACAATGTGTTATCTGAAAAGGGTAAATAAAATAAATTATAGTATTTGGAATAACACTCCTAATTCAAATTACCATAGTATCGCGAGCGTCCACCACATAATGAGAAAAAAGACTGTTGGTTGACGTCTTATTTGTTTAAAGAAGCAATTCGAGGTAGTTGATTGTTATTGTATATTTTATGAAATAAATTTGTTTTTAAATTCAATTTGAATTTTTTTTATCCAGTAGATGGGGGGAGGGGTAGCAGCTGCCCCATTTGCTTCACTCTGGCTACGCCCATGACAGGATAATAGAAGTCCACATTGTAACAAGAGAAGTCTCTTTAGTTCCCATACCCCTAGAGGGACATGGGCGGAAGAAGTGCACCCGATTCGATGACAAAGATTGAAAGTGGAACTACACTAAAGGTGAATTTAAAACCAACGATATTACCCTCCAACCTCCAATTACCTTTTAGCGTAATAGGTTTTTAGCAGAAAACACTTACAACTCTGATTAGTAAGAACTAAAATTGAGTCTCTGGATAAAGTCCGATCCGTTCGATCGTAGACCTTTTAAAAATCTGGTTGGTTTATTTAGTATACAGACGTATATTTTTTCACCAGAAGCATTTCGATAATTCACCATCAGAGTCCATATGGTATCTTAAAAATCCATGGACAAAAATTTATTGTTCTGTCTGCATCTTCATCTGAAGACACAATTGGGCATTATTTCTTAAAGAACGAAAATGTCTGTGATGTAACTGTAAATGGAAAACTCATCAGGAGTGTGATTGCAGACTATTTCTAGCATCATTTCAATATGAACGATATGTGGTTTCAACAAGTTGGTACAAGATGTATCGTAAGACAAATTTGTTAAAACAAGTTGATGTGAACTGACCACCAAGTTCATACGACGTAGCAACTTATGATTTCTTCCTATGGTGTTATGTTAAGTCATTGGTTTATTTCAATAACCCTTCAACACTAAATGATTTAAAACCCAGTATTTATTGTATTTATTAATGACTTCCCGAGTGAAAATAATTCAGTTGGTATATTCACACATAAAGCAAGTACAGATGTTAATATTTTTAAAAGTATATTCGTATACAGGCCCAAAAATTTAAAAATACGCCGGCTACACGGGTATGCACACTCCCGCTACAGGCACAACAATTTAAAAATACGCCATAAATGCACACTTCTGTTTCTGCGTTCTGGATTTAACACATACGAGACTGGTGAGTCGCCGCGTGGGTTATGTAAGATTCTACGCGCACCTGTCCGCCATGTGGGTCATCGGCCACCCAATATTAAAATTATTCCAAATAGCCGCCGATAATACACAACGTGAGTAATGACAATAATAATGACAAAAATTACCTGAAATTTGTTATTTTTATTCTTATATATTTTTCAGTTTCAGTTATAATGTTTTCAAAAAACAAAGTAAAACTGCATTCGCCCGGAAGAGAATTTAGTGTATGGGATATGGGGGAACTTGAATGTCTTGTTTTTGTATTTTCTGCGAACTAGACAACAGGCCAGAGATGGAGTGGATTTTTTTTAATTTCTTATTAAAAACTCACGGGTAGATCGAGGCTCGAACCCGGGTACCAAGACACGGTGATCGTGCCAGTGAACTAATTAATCCAACTTCGTCTCCTGTCGCTTAGATTTAAAACTCTAAAACTGAAACATTGGGGAAATTTTTTTATCACCTCCTTTTTAAGTGGTTGATGTTAAGAGCTCTGGTTCCTACCCAACGGCTTAACATGATAAGCGAAATGTCGGGAAGAGCTCTTAATACTCTTCCCGACATTTCGCTTATCATGTTAAGCTACTTGCCCTTCATCAGTATAATGACATAAGCGGCATATATTATGAGAAGATGCTGTTTCAAGTGATTAGTTTTTATGATAATACTCAGGGAATGCTCTATAATGTTAAAGCACAGTCTGAGCAAGAAAGAACTTAAGGGGGAGGGGTTGAGTGAAGGAGGTGAAGATGTACGCTCATAAAACGAGGTAAATGTTCGAGGAATGGTCCACATTCGTGTTTTTCTACTGAATAAAAATTTCCGAAAATTGACGGTACGACCAAATTTTACCTGGAGAGTATATTGGTGAGAGGTTTATTTAGTTAAACTTACTTTATTGGCTTTATTCTCTTACAATTTATTACATATACATATAATTCATTACATATACATATAACTTATTTTTATTCTTATAACTAACAATTGCTTCGAGCAGCGAATTGCCTTAAACTACTTATGGCTGGGTAGCTACGGACTAATCTTATTCACTGAGCCGTTTCTTAGCAAAATGCAGATGTCCGCCCCTATGTGGTTCGCCGCTAATGTGACTACTGACTGACTGGAGGACGAATATGACGGGAGTTTTGTCTCACAGCTGGACCTGTCTTTACCATTTTGACAACTGTTATGACGGGAGTTTTGTCGAGCGGCCCCATTCTGGCTTAATCACTTCTATAACGATTTACTGGCATTGGTGAATAGTAATATTGGGACGGCTGTTGGATTGGAAAAATGTGATTTGCCTGCTTGAACTGTAGCTTATATTATACCAGTTTCAATTTCAAACATTAATCATGTCTGAAGAGGAGTTATATTTCCGCTTTTTTACAGTTTTCGAAGACGGAGTCGGTCCAGGTTCAAGGGTTCGAACCTTAGTCTCCCCGTGAGTTCTTAATAAGTTTTCGCAGGAATGAAAACATAAGACACTAAATTTCCTAATAACCCTTGCGAACAAAGCCACGCTAAACGCATCATGGGGTTGTCCCCTTGGGTTTTTTCAAGTTCAAATTATATTTAGTTTGTAATTTCTTCTGATTTTTTGATTTTGCACGAATTTATTAAGTTTCCATAAAAAATCATCATAATTAGTGTCTGTGTGGTTATAGGCCTTAGTTGTGATTTTACCCTATGTAATTTCCAACCAAAGTTTAGTTTTGTTACAACTTTTTTGGTACTTTTTTCAGCAAATGTGACTTGCCTTGTTCTTGCAACGACCTTAGAATAAAGAACTAGAGGAAGCGCTGTACAGTGTGAAATTCCTATCCGTGAGAGAAGCTGCTCGAGGAATTTAAAATCAGCTGTGGGTGTTCAATTAAAGAGACAAAAGCATACTACATAACAGAGACAAATATATTTCGTATTGTCAAAGGTTGTTTACTTTTGTGCGTGAAAATTTTTCCTGAAGTGAATTAAGTTAAATTTTATTCCATTTGTTAATTTGTTCATTGTAATTAAATTATTAGATTGTTTTGTGATTTTTGTTAACCAACATTGCTTAAAAGTAGAGAATTTGTTTAAATAAAGCAGCACGAAGTGTTAGATTTTTTGGTGCTCAAATAATTAGAAATAGCATGGCGGGAAATCGCTTCTCCGGTAAATACATTATGCAAATTACTTCTAAATTCATTCTGTAAACAATGTTCCATTAATACCTTAATTTGCGGAAAAAAGTTAAAGTTTCGTATGAATGTTTGTGAAGTTAACATGAAAACTAATTTAATGTTCCGTGCTTTTTCCTTGGGTGTTCGTTCTAGTGGTGGCGCTAAAAACATTTTTAGGGGGCATCGATAGGAAATCTTAAATAAGATTTAATCAATTAAAACCAAAATTGATGATTCGCGCAACTTATAATATAACGTAAAAATTAATATGCAGCTTAAATATTTTATTCAGAGAAGTTAAAATCAAATTAGTCTTCGATTATTATTATCGAGATTTTAAATTTACTTTTGGCCCCACTTTAAATATGACTTAGTTTACGCCTGTACTGTTGCTACCACTACATAGCTCGAAATTCTACCACAAAAGAAATTTGCTTCACTAAAATCGAGTTTCAGCTCTTCCTCTAGTTCTTTATTCTAAGGCAACGACACATATTGATTGCACCCTGTGATGTTTGTTCCTTAGCAGCCTGACGGACCGTCATCTAAAAATGATTTTGTACACCGCTACTGTTTATCATGTTAGTGATTCCGTCGTTAAGGTTCTCTTCTATTCCGATGAAGGCTCCCATAATACATTCTCCGAAGGCGAAGGATCATTCAATTTTAATCATCACTTCATGCAGTGGAGTTTTTATTGACTTACCTTTAGAGTATGTATGTATTGTCTTCTTCTGCTTTGGTTGAGGTAATCTCAAATAAAAGTATCTGGAAGTCTTCACATTTAGAATACTTGGTTGAGTTTTTTTAATGTTTAGGAATATTTTATCTAAATCTAGACGACATAGCTATTCTTAACGCTTTCAAAATATAAAATAAGAAAGTCATGTTATGATCAGTTACAGTTAAAAAGCTTTGTCTGTTTATTAAAAGAGATTATCTCTTAGTTTACGTTTTCTTCTAAGATAAGCAGGACACGGCTAATCCTTTATAATTAAAGACACCATTCCTGCTATACTAGAGTTATTTCAATCAATCATAAAATAGGAAATAATGTCTTGATAAGGTCGTAAAATATTTCCAATCAATGTGTAATAAAATTGTCTTTCTTCTAACCAAATATAAAAACAGTTGAGGGTTCGTTTGAGCAAATCGCGAATGCATCTAAATTCTGGTCACATATCACGTTATGACACATTCACCTTCCAAGTGATCGGCAACTTTTGTAGTCATGGTGCGGCAAAATCTATTGAGAAATTATACAGAATCATAAAATCCGACAGTTAATACTTTCCTCGATTGTATCCTAGAATACCCAGGAGGGACGCTTGTTTCCGATTGGGGTTGAGTGGTTCTGGATGTTATGACTTCCTCCTGCAGTATTTTCCACTGCGGTCAAGTTTATGGTGAGGATATTATAGGCAACAGATTGCCTCGTAAATATTCTCTATGTATACAAGTTATTACAGCATTTTTGCAGCTTTGTCTTTAATATCTGAGGATTTGTGTACTTCATCCTTGCCGTGCTCTTAAAACATCGTAAAAATAGTTTTGTACTCCCTTGTTTACTGTTCATGTGATATACTCGTAAGAACCCTGATATTATTTAGGCAAAGACCTTATTGCCGGTAAATTATTACTTTAAGAGGAATTACCTCTGAATGTGCTTTTCTCACGTTTTTTTTATGAAAATTAACAAATATTTAATTGGTGAATTAAGCAGAATAACTTCCATTAGGATTAGAATAAGTACGTAAAAGGTTGACGTCTTTAGAACTAACTTACTTTACTTTGAAAAACTTAAAAATTAAAAATTCATTTCTCGTTTTACAAGTACTACTTAGCGATCGCGAGTATGCTTCTAAATCTCGGCCGGGTTCTACAGCTGCTAAGGGGTCAACGAGATATCCATCTATTACGCAAACGCAACTGGTCTCTAGTCCAAGAAAATCTTCCTCTAGACTGGCTCAAGTGATTCTTCTTTTCACTTGGTCTACTTATAAAATTTTTTAGGGCCAATCACCAGTTTATGAATATCCCTAAAGTATGGAGAGTGATTAGGGTAGCCTCTATATCTAAGGGTGAAGGGCGCCCATCCGTTCAGCCTAAATCAGCCTCTCTTCCTTCCTTCCCAAAACAATGGAGAAGGTCATTGATCAAGTAATTGCATATATAATATAGTAATTGATATGGTGTTCCCAAAGAAACACCATGCAATTACTTGATCAATGACCTTCTCCATTGTTTTGGGAAGGAAGGAAGAGAGGCTGATTTAGGCTGAACGGATGGGCGCCCTACACCCTTAGATATAAAGGCTACCCTCGTCACTCTCCATACTTTAGGGATATTCATAAACTGGTGATTGGCATAGTAAGGTGGAAAATCAACCGTAACAGGACTACATAGTCTAGTTGGAAAACTATAAGACGCTGCTAATACTCCCTGCGCATTTCTTAATATTTAAGGTGCATTTGACAACATGTAGTTCACATTAATGGAAGAGCGACTATCGACAGAGGAATCGAATTGCCTATGTATTAAAGCGACGGAACAGCACCGGGTGGGTGGCTGGGAGATAAATCGGTAAAAGTAAGGGCCATAAGAATATGCCCTCTTGGAAGTCCTTTCCCCTCTGCTGTGGACACTTGTTATTAGTGATCTCCTATGCAGATAATCTGATAATTACTTTAATGAACAAGAATGACATAACTATATCTAAAAGCTCCTATCGTTGAAGGAACAAGGATAGAATTCTTAACCAAGTTCAAATATCTAGGTATGCTTCCAGATCAAAGACACACGTGGAATCCTCACTGAAAAGAGTTACGGGAAAGACTATAACGTCACTCTGATTATGTCGAAGAGTCTTCGGTAAAACCAGGGATCTAAACTCTAAAATGGCCCTATGGGCATATTATTATAAGATCCTTAGTCACCTATGCGAGACTTCTTTTGTGGCCAACAGCAGAATAAAAGACAGCGCAGTCTGCATTACAAAAACTGCATTGGTCAGCTTGTCTAGGAGTTACAGGTGCCATGCGTACCTGCTCCACCGCAGCTATTGAGGCTCTACTGGAACTCCCTTCCGTACATATATACCTTCACAAAGAAGGAGGCTGTCAGGAGCGAACTACGGCTGTACAGTTCCAATTTCCTCAAAGCAGCAATCTGACTGGTTACAGAAAAATCCTTGAAGAATTCAAGGATAATCCTGCAGTCAGCTCATGGCGAAAAGGCACAACTTTGATATAACATTTATGTTTATCCTTAAAAGCAGAGAATACTGATTTAACAACAGTCACATCTTTAAAAAGGGATCTCTGGTTTGGTATACGGATGGTTCCAACATAGGTGACAGAGCGGGCGCCGGAGTCTATGGAACCTGCTTGCCGAAGGCGCTCAGATCTACATCTACCATCTTTCAAGCAGATTAATAAAACAGGAATACGCGGTACCAAAATATTTATAATGTCATACAGTCAAACTGCACCCAGGACTCTAGCATCTAGCACCTTTGAGTTTAGAATTGTCTGGGACTGTCTCAATGCCCTCAAAAAACTGGCCAAGGGCAACAGAATTACGTTGAGCTGGGTATCACGGCACGAGGGTATTGAAGAGAATAATATGGCGGACGTCCTGGTGAAAAAGTTGCGAATTCGCAATTCATCAGACCCAAGCCGTTTGGTGGCTACCTGAAAAGTCAGTTGGCAATTCGTATCAGGTCACACCGGACAAAAACAAGCAAATCATATCTTTTGATAATACTGCATTTTACCCAAGCATACCAATACCAAGAAGCACTTAAAGTTGTCAGTAAATGGTTGAAAATACAAAGTCTAGAAAACGATAAAGTAAATGTATTAATGGAGGCTCTAAACTTATGCATGGAACATAATCAATTTGAATTTAGGGGAAAATATTATAAACAAAGACACGGGACGAGCATGGGCAACCCAATTTCATGATTCATAGCAAACATCTTCTTGGCCAAATGTAGAAAATGTCATGAACGATAATGGCCCACTAACATGGTCACTTTTTGAAATCTGCAAAGTCAGCTCGCAAACAAAATGGATCCCGAACGTTGACCTCAGCTGCATTTGATCAGACTCAGTGCCTGTTCAGACGAGTCGACGAATTGAAGTTTCATCACGAAATTCTATGGTGCGGGGCAAGTTCGATAAGGGAGGAAGTGCGTCTCGATCTGAACTGGACTCACGTTCAACTTTTCTGGTCACGTGACTGTTTCTATTGGCGTGTTGGTGCATTTGATTGTAATGTTGGGTAAGTGTTGGAATTATCCATATCGTTTATACCGATTGCCATTGCAACCTGAATGTTTAGTGTTGTTTTGGGTTAAATTATTTAAATGTGGTTTTAATCTACTCGAAGCATTAAACGAAAGCGCTGCTCTCACTCAGCAGATCAGATCTAAAAAAGAGGGGCGAGCTGAGGAAGACACCTGCTGCTTCTGTTTGGAAGAGATGGAGACAGCGAATCACTGCCTCCATCACTACGAGGTCCTCGGTCGAATCAAACTCAGACATCTCGGTTAACCTTTCCAATCACCGTAAGGCATAGCTAAGGCAGCCCCCAAGGAAATTATAGGTCTAATTAAAGAACAGAAGTTTGATTGGGCGGCTTAAGTTTAGTATGGGGACTTGTCAAAAAAGATCGATTTGGTCGAACTGACCGAAGGGTGAATTAAGTCCTTATGTCCACATCTAATAATAATAACAATAAATAATAGATTGACAGCGAATGTTATTCATCTGCTTGTTGCACACACAAATCTCTTTAACATTCATATTCTCTGCAATAGATAGCCATAAAAATGTGTCATACCATTACGCCTTAATGAATTTTAATTGTTATCCCTATTTCAATGTTTTATCAATAACTAGCACAATAATAAATTAGCTTTAATTCACGGCAGCTAATTAAAGAAAATTGTATTTAATCACACCCAAAACTGCATCATTACACAGCAATGCAATATGTTTTCCAAGTGTCTAATTACGCGATATGCATATTTACAAAATTGGAGTTTCAAATTTACCACAACTTTTATTATCTCCACAGCTTAATGCCCACTTGTTGGGCATGTGCCATGCGGACGTGTAGGTGCGCGCTTGATTAAGATATCGCGCGCGGGCTCAATAAATGATCCAGACCAAACAGCAAAAACAAATGGCAACACCTGAAGTTGTAATAAAGTTTCCGAGTAAACAGTCCGGAGTCCGTTGAATAAGATAATTCCGCCATTATCCATGATATAAGTAACGGTCATGTGCAAAGACAAGACTTATGCATGCCCTATAGACTTAAAACGATAAGAAAATCCTTGTTACAGGTGAACGCAGGTGGGTACATTCAGAATATTCGTGTAAACGCCGCCGTTGTTACCTCCGTTTGGTGTTCGTTTTAGCAGTGCAAGATCTTGGCCATTCGAGCCCCAGTGGTAGAGGAGATCAAACATGGGACGGTGGTCATAAGTTTGTTCGATATCGTGTAACATGAGTTTCTACTTAACATTTCTTGGCCGTCTGTTTTGGTTCTCAGTTTTCACCGTTTTCTCCGATAATTCGTTAGTCAAATGATTAAATATCGTGTTAAAGGATAACCGCACTGCAGTGATAAAGGACACCTTGCAAAGCTCAGATATACAGCTGCCTGAGATACATAGCATTGCAAACAATGAAGCTATCCTAGCGCTCTATAATTGCTGCATTTGCTGGAATAATTGCAATGAATTTTACGGGGATGGAACTGTACCTATCTGGTCTTGATGGGTTATCCGCCTAACAGTCGGGATTAGACTTAAATCTCTTCTTTCGAAATTAATAGAAAAAATTTTCTATGTGACATGGTGAGTATGATTTATATCTTGTATTACCACATTACTCCAGTCTCCAGTGGTAATTTATCAAATGGTCTTGAGTGGGGTGTTCTTGCCATTTCCTGAGCCTCCTGACAGTGGTGATTCGAAACCTTGTAACATCTTTTCCACCAAAGAAGATCATTTATTCTACGTCCCTAAGGGCAGAAATGGTACAACTAAGACAACACCTCAGTGCTTATTTTGCTGGCCAAGATGGTCAACCGAACAACCCTTGACTTCTTCCGGGCTCATTGTGTGTACCAGTGATGCCAGGAAGACTTGCGAAAGTCCATTATTTCCCATTAAGTGTGGCCGACAGCCTGCGGACATGAATTTTGACAAATGAGGGAGGCTGGTCAAGTATTTAGCACATATCCCAGTAGAGTAGATACCTTTCGTTCCAGGATTCCGCAATTTCTGTGCGTGCCATTGTTGTTTGCTTTCAGGAGTTGATTCCAATGAATTCCTCTCGAGGATTCTAATCGAGACGTCCAGAATGAATTATGGGCCAGAAACGTGCCGCTCGTGGTATTGATATAAATTACATTTCTTTTCGCTTAATCGACGAGGTGGTATTTCCTGTCGGTGGGTGTAAATTACGCAGGTATGACATATGAACTTAATTGATGTCGGTCTTTTGTTTGTAATGAAATGTGATTACAAGAAATGAATGAAATACTTGTTGAAATTAATGGCTGCAGTTATGGAGCTCCTTAGAATAAGACGCAAAGGATAAATAGTTCGATGCTATCAGTTTTAATTGCATTCTGAAATATGGGGCATTCAAGCCAGTCAAGAAACTTTAGCCTTTAACAGAAACACTTAACATCGCAATTGCTTACAAACTGATGTCGGGATAGAAAAGTTGGATATTATTACACACATGTCGGTCAAGTGCAGGCTGGGAAGAAAGTCGTGTAGGAGGTAATGTACTTTAATTATGAGAGCCGTACAATTTTATCACTAACAATCGGCTGAGATTCAAGAAAAATATTTGTTGGGTTTAAAACTGAAGTAAAGCTGTAAGTCCACTTGCTACTATTTGTCATCGAATCGAATAAATTGAGAAAGGGAAATTTATTGTATATTCTAGCAGAAAAACTGCCAAGTCAAATCGAAAAGCTCTAAAGTTGTAAAAAGTTGTTTTTTGAATTTTTTATGTTTGACCTGCCATAATTTCGTTACACAATTTCCAACAAATATACATTTAATATTTTAATTTATTTAAAATAATGAGACTGAATGATGAGAAAAATAATTAAACTCCCTTAATTTTCAGACAAATCAACTATGTGATTTAACTTAAGACGTCTGAAAACTCCCGCCTCGCATTTACCAGAAAATTTGTAAGTTTTTCATAGCGAAATTTCTTTCTTGGTTTGATTTACTAACATACATGCATTAAATTATTAAGCAAGTTTTTCAAACAGAAAATTTTAATTCAATGTGTAAAATGTCCCCGTGTCAGGCTGCTGCAAAAAGGTGCATCTGTGGTTCTCGACCTCCAGTCTAGAAAAGTCAAAAAAACACAAAACCAAAAAGGTTATGATTTCTTAGTAATATTGCAATGTGTTTTCTAGGTAGGCGGTTTTGGTTGTCTTCACTAGATAAGCTCGTCGGATCCAGGGTCACGGCTTTTGAAGAAAACAAACCAGTGCTTAAATAAAGTACAAAATTTATTCAATGCTTCAATGGGAATTACTTATCCTATGTATATATTGTGGGGTGCAGGTAACCAGTGATTTAGGCAGAACACTTCTTTTGTTGCCCCTGTTAGGTTCTCGTGCTGTTCTGCTCTGTGGCAGTTTAACCGCTGAAAAACTAGTCCATCGTGATCAGGGTACTGATTTATCTGGCAGTGCTGTTGATCTGCTCTGTCTCTCGGTGAATACGAACGGTATCAAGGTGCTGCTCTACCTCACGGTGCCTATGGTACAGAGGTGCTTTCTCTGCCTCACCGAGGTTATGACATTGGGGAAGTCAGAAAGTGAAAGATATCAGTGAAAGAGTGAAAGGTATGATAAAGGATATTATTAAAACGCATATCGTGATATCAATACACACACACACACGCACACACACACACAAACACACATATTTATTAATTTTTTATTTTTTTTATTTTTGAGGAGGAAAATCTTCTAAAATACACCCGGAGCCCGAGGTAGTGTGGGATTTCTGCCCACTAAAAACCACCTCCACTTCGCGTCTACGCGCACCATGCCGGAATCCGCTCTCGCATTACTTCAGTGTGGTGGCGGCCTACCTAACCTACCTACCTTTATAGGGTACTTAATTTCCTGCCTATACGTCAATGGCTATTTCAACTTATTTCTAATCTGGACTACACCCGCCTTAGGTCTTTCTCTTTATTTTCAATAATGTACCTCACTGGTCTGTACATTATTGTCCATTTTTCCACTTCTGCAGTCAGACTCTTTCTCATATTGGCTGCACAGAATGCCTCTGCCGTGTACTCACTATACTCTCTTCGGACTTCTACCCACTTCTATTTCTTCTATACAAGAAGTCTCGGAAACAACATTGACCAGAGAGTGCCTGGGTTAGGAAATAGTCCACCTCTCCTTACGGTCTGTCAATCTATTTCTTGATGTCAGATATCTGCATCTTCCGTGTTGGCCAGCTGTCCATCTTGTCTGCCAGTTCCGCATCAGGTTTTCCCCGGCTTCAGTTCTGCCCATAGCGTCATATTTTAATGACCTTTCTTGTGCCATTAGGTCAACAGGCGGTACTCCCGCTATCACCCCAGCAGCTTCTGCTGAGATCTTTCTGTATGCGCTAAGCCGCTAACGACTCTTATTAGTATGGTTCTGTGCTAGTCATTTTCCTCTTGATTGTTTTGTGCATTTCGCCGTACCAGACAGGCGCCGCATACAATATTTGCGAGTGCACAACGCTCGCAAGTTTCCTTCTCTTTGATGCTCTTGGGCCGCCTATATTGGGAATGATACTTGACAGTGCTGTTATTGTCCTCCCTGCTTTAAGCAGGGCCTTGTCAATGTGTCTTGAGAAGGTCAACCTTTGATCTATCCAGACGCCTACGTACCTAATTGCTGGACTTGTCTTAACATCTTTGCCTTATATAGTACCATTGCTACGTCATCTGCAAACCCTATCAGGGTTACTCATTCGTGCTACTCTATCTCCAGTAGGTCGTCACATAGAACGTTCCAGAGCATTGCGCCCAACACTGATTCTTGTGGGACACCGCGATACTCATCTCTGCCGTTCGCCCCTCTGCTTCTATCACTATTTATCTTTCAGAGAAGTAAAATGCATTGACGGCTATCAGGCTTTCCTTTACTTGTCGCTCTCTTAGCGCTTCAAGTATTATCTGCCACGAGGCGCTGTTGAAGGCGTTCTTAACGTCTATGGTGACCATTGCGCATAGCTGACGGTTTCGTTCTGCGTAGGCATGCGCTTCTCCTGCTATACTGAGTGCTTCCTTGATGTTGTCGGCGGTCTGTCAGCCTTCTGACTTCTTGGGCTCATCTTTGAGTCTTATTAGGATAAATTGTTCCTACAATTTACCCTCAACGTCAAGCAAGCAGATTGGCTTGTACGATGCTGGAGCATGTATCGGCTTGTATCCTTTTTTAAGCAGGACCAACATTACTTTTTTCCCATATGTCGTTATCAATTTCGCTACACATAGTCTTCCAGCATTTCTTTTTGGCTTTTTTGATTGTACCTTTTAACCTTTTCCTCCTGGTGTTATATTCTTTCCATTTCCTCTACCTTTGCACTGCTGACTGCCTGGGACTTCTGGTATAGGACCTTCGGTCTCTCATGCACTTTCTTCGTAACTCTGCAATGTCGTTACTCCATCAGTAGACCGGGTTTTGCCTGGTTTGTCCTCTCATTCTAGGCATTGCTTGGTTACTGACGCGCTTCAGCATATCCATGAAACCAGCCGAAGTAACTGTACTTTTATCTTAGGGTGCACGCGCTATCTCAACTTCTAGGTTTTGGTGGTCTAACTTCTTACGTTGCCACCCTTCACGACTCCTACTTTTTGGTTTCCTGCCCGATTGTGCTGTTACGACCTCAAAGATTATGTGATTGTGGTCACTTAGTGAATCTGTGTCACTCGCTTCCCAATGCTGAATCATAGTTTTGATGTCTTCCATGACCAGCGTCAGGTCTAAGATAGATGCATATCCTAGCCTTTTGAAAGTTTGCTTGTCTCGGATGTTGGCGATAAGAAACCCGTGCTCAGCTATCCAGTCGGTCACAATTTGACTTCTTCGGTCCGTATACTCCATTCCCCATTATTTAGCATTAAAGTCCCCTCAGCAGTATCTCTGTTCCCCGAGAAGTAGCAGCTGTAGTTAGTAAGTTCGGCTACTTGCACGTACGTGTATCCTGGGCTTCTGCCTACTTTTTGTATCACCAACTTCGCATCAAGAATTTTAATAGCTGCATCAGCTTCCTTATCCAGTCTCTCCTACTTTTGTTGGCTATGTTATTTGGCTCACTAACTAATATTACCCCTACGGGTCTACTCCGATATGTCGCCTTTAAAATTGCCGTCTACAAAAATGTCGCCAATGAAAATACCTCTAACCAAAATATCGACATAAAAAATTGCCGTTGACCGGCAGGATTTTTAGCTTCTGTTACAGCGTTCTGAAATCAAAAATTTTGGTTTGAGCGTGTTCATTACATATGTATCTTCAAGTTGAACCAATAAAAAAACAAAAAGTCAAAAAATTGTAAATTGGCACGCTTCAGAAAAAAAGCCGACTTTTCACCCTTTTTTTCGATGATTTTTGGGTTGTCAAAAATGGTAATTTTTGAAAATTTTGTTGGCAGTTTTGAGCTTCAACTAGAAGCTAATACTATAGAGAAGACGTGTACCAAATTTCATAGGAATCGGTTAAGAACTTTTGGAGTTATCTTGCCCGCCAATTTAAAAAAAGTTGTTTCGTGAAAAACGCGTTTAAAGTTTTAACACACAGAAACTCTATGATTACCAACTAGTCAGCGATACCAGGGCCATACAGTTACCCGGGTTGTCAATACAAAAGACCCCAAGGTCAGAAATCTGAAAAGCAGGTAGCGAGAGTCGAACGCTCCGGTATATTTCTTCAGAACAATATAGAAAAAACCAAAACGTCGAATTTTGTTGAGAAAAATTAGCAGGTATTCATACCAATCTTGATGAAGTGACATATAATTAAAGGAAATTTATTGATATCGTGAAAATTTTTTATATTCTTATAAACTAACCATTACTAATACTGAGAATCGCATGAATTATTCAATTATTCAAGTGGTACTTCGTATGAGTAATTTTCCATTTTGATGATATCAACTATATTTCGCAGTTTTTTGTAGCGAAAATTCTAATATCATTCCTTCCCAATTAGTTCGTTGAAGAGAAGATTATGTGCTTGTAAGCTCTAAATCTTATTCATTCACTCATAGTAATAATGTTTCTATCTCGTTCTTATGTAAACGAACAGGCCGCATGAGCAATTTTTTTTATATATTATTTATAGCCAGTAAGACTCATTTTTTTTGTATTGATCACTAAGGGTAATAGTGATTTACATAAGTAAAGGAAAAATATATTGTCGAGAAGTGAAGTCGTAGGATAAGACGTAGGATAAGGTTTTTTTTATAATATAATAATTAATTATATAATTAAGGCTGTATTAACGAGTGAATTCTTTTTTTCCGCGAAGTTCCTTTTCATTGGAAAATATTTTAATAATGGAAACACGTATAATAGCGGTAGCAACCACGATATGAATCAAGTAACAAAAAAAAATATTTTTTTTTATTTTGACTATAATTATAAGTAGTGAAAATGTATACACAATATAATACGTTGACTCTGTACGCAAAAATGAGCTAAGTATCAAATTGAATATAAGTTGAACTCCCAGGAATATACATAGTATATTAGTTTACATAGGTTTGGTATTATACTATAGAACTGTGTTGCCAAATGACTTTAACCCATTAACGTTCAAGAAGTCAGAATTTTTAAGTCATTTTTAAGCTTCAGTCTCGAATGAAAAAAAGACAAATTTCCAAACCAAACCTATACATCTTACTATTTTGTTGGGTGTTCTCTTTCGATTCCTGGGGTTAAAATTTCGATTCCATGCATTATAAAAGAAATATGGCGGTTTTTAAATGGAAAGGTACCGAAAAAATGAAGAAAAAAAATTTCAATATTTTTTACGTGTCAAAAAACTATTTAAGTCAATTCAAAACCATGAACAAAAGTGCATAAAATATTTGTAGTTTCAGGAAAAATTAAATTGTTTACATCTAACCGGCTCAAAATGCCTTAAGGGGTTACATACAAAGTTGAGGGCAAAAAGTGAGCTAAGTTGGTGATTGTTTTTAAGGGTTTTATGCAAATTTTATTAGAAAAAGCGAAAGACAATTTGTTGGTAGTACTATCGAAAAAAAAGTTGAATTATAAAAAAATATTAAAAATTGTCGGAGTTACGGCCCCTGCCCCGAAGCGCGTTTTTTTTTTGCACAGGCTTGCGGTGAACACTCTCCATGGCGAACCGCTTAACTGAAATCAAAAGAGTAAAAAAATTATTGAAGAAAAATGTAATGTGGTGTACTTGAACGGTTCGGTTTTTTTTTCCAATAAAAAAACCATGTTGACAAAAAAATCGGTGTTCAAAATTCTAAACAAAATTTCATTGCAAACAATTGAAAATTTTTAGATGAAAAAGGAACCGCTCAAGTACACGAGATTGTAAATATGAACAATTTAAAAAAAAATTGTGAAAATCGGTTGAAATGTTTTTGAGATATCACGTTCACCGCAACGGTATTTTTCAAAAACTCTATTCCGAGATTATCGCGTTTAAAGTTTTTGGACGCCGCTCGCCAAGTGCTTATGGATGGAACTAGCGCGCTGCGAACGGCTGTCATTTGAAATCTAGTGCTCCGATCTGGATGAAATTTCACCCAGATATTTTCGAAAGTATGCACTTTCAGAATATGCAATAAAAAACGATTTTTCGATTTTTTGAGCCCCAACTTTGTATATAACCCCTTAAATCGGAAAATCGTAAATAAATTGAAAATCTTCCAATCGAAGGTTAGTTAAGGGGTTTTTGAGGTTGATGAGTACGAATTCAATGTCTATTTTGGCCAATTTCGCAATTCAAGAAAGTGTTGCTGGTACAATAGGGCAGTGGTATTGAAAAACTATAAGTTTCTTGGAAAAATCGTGACGTAGGAGGTTTTTGAGGGTTCCAAATACGAATCCGGTTAGACGTAATCAAGGTTACTAAATAGAATTTCTCCTGAAACTGAAAATAATATTGACATTTTTTTTTCATTTTTCTGGTACGTTTCCACTTAAAAACCGCCATATTTCTTTTATAGTGCATGGAATCGAAAAAGCACACACACAAATAGTAAGATATATAGGTTTGGTTTGGATATTTGGCTTTTTTTATTTCGAGAATGAAGCTTAAAAATTACTTAAAAATTCTTACTTCTTGGGCGTTAATGGGTTAAATTGTATTCCTAGAAATATACACACACATATCTATTTAAGTTTGATATTATAGCGCTGTTTTGTCAAATAAGACAGAATTATCTGAAATTAAATGTACGAAACTTCTTGTTGAATTACCCTTGTAAGTAAATTCATACTGAAAATTGTTTAAGTGGAATTATATGGTGTGTACTCACTCCTCATTCATTCTTGCTTTTTCTTTAAATTTTTTTTTTGCATACAATTTTGTCAAGCCTCATCCCAACACTTCGTATTGGAATAGGTAAAGGAAATTCTTGGACTCAAGCAAGAAATGTGCCTTCTAACTCAGAAGGGAAACTCGAAGTTAGACAAACTGCAATTCTAACAATTATGACTTTTTTTTAGTGACGCTGATATTGTCATTGAATTGAAATAAAATTATCTCGACTTAAAGCTCTTGCAATGTTATTTCGTCGCTAGGAGGTTTGTAATCCTGTTACGATATATGAAAGCACAATATTTGAATTTTGTTTGAAGTTTGGGCATCCATTTAAACTAAGAAATATGCCGCGAGCCTTCCTCAGCTGATATTAAAATTAGTAAGTTGGTCGTCCCTTCTAGAGTTTTCCCTTATACCAGTAGTAATCTTTTCATAAAATTTAGAAACTATCCTTTATTATGCTGACCTTGGTTGAATGTCCCTAAAACCATGTTAGCGCAAGTACGGACTAACTTATTGAAGTATTGATAGTGTGTTTTTGGTTTCTTTGGCTTTGTTCTCCATTATTTCTTTCATCGGCTCCCTCTTAGATGTCATGATATCAGGCATCCTCGCACTTTACATAATGGTGTCACGGTCAACAACTGGCCATTTCCTCTTGACTCACACTCTCTTAAGGGAGGCAATACCTAACATTGCATGTTTTTTTTATCAATCAGGAATTTGTGTTAAACCGAGGAATAGTGAAGACAAGTTTGTTTTTTGTTACCGTGAAACAGTGAAGTCATAAGCCAAGTGAAGTGAGAATGCCTCCTATATCAAGTGGTAGTGCAATGTCAGTGTTAAACGAAGTAATTGAATGAGAAACAGACTCGGTGTTTACGAAGTGTAAGAGAGACAGGACTCAGTGCTTACAAAGATTTAAGAGATAGGACTCAATGAAAAGTAGTGAAAAAGGACAATTTTTTTTTATTATCTAAAAGTAAATAAATATGGATAGTGATTATTCCAAGGCGAAAAATCGCCTTCTCAAAGACCTGGAAAAACTAAGTAAAAAATTTGGATTAAATATCAGTGAGTTAAAGTGTGTGTGATGTTTACGCCGAGCTTGCGGTTAAATTTGGACATTTAACTAATAAGGAATTTGAGAACGTTAATAATGAAGACGGCGAAGCTGAATTTATTGATGACCACAACATGGAGGTCGCATCTCAGCACGAATGGGAAAAGAAAGTTATCCTCGCCAACCCTATCTACCGCAGAGAAAAAGACGAAAGCAGTAAATGTAAACAACGCAGGCAACAGCAACTATTTTGCCAACCTAGAAAACATGGACTTAACCTTAGATGAGGTGCTGAACGATAGAAGCGGAACATTTCCTTAATCCAGCTCCAGAACTGCAAAGGAAACATTAATACCGAAAAAGTCAACAAGAGTGCCACCTATAGTGTGCTTCAATGTAAATGTCAAGGGTCTGGAATTGGCATGCAGAAAAATGCAGGTTGTACCAAAATATAAGGTGCAAATCTTGAATAAAGTTAAAGCTATCCTGAAACCCGAATCAGTTCAGGATCACAAGTTGTCCTTCACCTTTACCCCAGCGAGTGAAAAGAATACCTGCTTACTACTGAAAGGTGTACACCAATCTTACGAAGCGGACGAAGTGAAAACTGAATTAGATGTACTAGTTCCAAAAGCCAAAATTGCGAAAGTAAGCAATTTAGTTACCCAAACCTCAAGGAAAAACGGATACAGCCTCAACTCTTTTATTATTCAATTAGAGCCGAACTGCGAAACCGACTTATTGACCAGCGTACGCTATGTATTTTATCAACGGGTTTCATGTGAGAAACGCAGGAGCCAAGGAATAACGCAGTGTAAAAATTGCCAAAACTTCGGGCACGTCGCCATGAACTGTACGGCACCTTTCAGATGCGTTAAGTGTAAGGGGGATCACTTGCCGGCTGAATGCAGAAGACCCAAAATTGCCGGAGAAAGCAAGGATAAAATTATTGCTCAACCACTACCGTTTTGTGCCAATTGTCAAACAGCAAACTACAGAGGCTGCCCTACCTACAAACGCTTACTGGATCTGCGCCAGGAAAAGCGACCTGAGCAGGAAAGGAGGAGAAAAACAGCCAATACCGTTGTCAACAACTACATCCAAAAAGGTAAGTGTATCTCAAGTTTGTTTGGTAGTAACCCTCAGCAGTTAAACATACCTAAGCAAGCCCCAAAAGCTTCTAGTAGTTCCTCTACTAACAATTTCATTATTGATTATGGCTATGTTCTCTCTCATGGGCGAGATAAACGAATTTCTGCCCAAATATAAATCACTGAAATCTAAACAAGAAAAGCAAACTGCGTACCTGGGTTTCGTAGGGCAACTATGTACGTAAGTGATTCCAGTGAGTTAAAGGTAATGGCTTTTTCGCATTGTAAGCGTGTTGCGCTTATTAATTTGTTAAAAACATCAAAGCCACACATATTGTGTCTTAGTGAGACCAAGTTGTCTTCCCGACACAAAGTTGCATTCGATTCCTACAACTTTATTAGAAACGACAAAGTCGAGGATAGTGTGGGAACCCGCATCCTCACGAAGTCATCCTTTAAAATCGACATATTGTCGATTCCAGGTCTCCGATGCGCGGAAGCCACAGCAGAGTCGATCCATCTTTCCAACTCGGAAAAACTACTCGTCGTTGGGGTGCATTTCAGAGGGGTCTCATACGCAGCTGACGTATCCAACGACCTAAACAAGCTGAATGAAATATCAGCACGTCATGACCACTCAATTATATGCGATGACTTCAACGCTAGGCATCGCTTATGAAATGATACTACTAGCAACCAAAATGGAAACAATATCAGTAACTGGTTGGAATCAAATTGTCATCTGCATAATTTCTCGGTCATTTCGCACCACCTTGCTACTTTTCCTAAATCGGGATCATTTCTAGACTTCTTTTTAGTTACGAGCAGCCTTATAAAGCAATTTCCCGGACAAGAAAATTTCACATGGCGGGCTGTAAATGCAGAGTCTAATCACCTCGCTATCGAACTGAAGATTAAATTAAATCCTAGTTTGAATTTCTTAGAAATAGACGAAAGAAAATTTATCTCCCTTGCCAAGACAAACTGGAGTGCCTTCTCAAACTACGTCTCCAATGACTTAGAAGATATTACTTTGCCATCTGATAGGAATCTCATTAAAAGGGAAATTGATCAACTGATAGAATCGTATAGAACGATTGTTTCTGAAGCGGTTGAACGTTTTTCCTACAAAATTCCCCATAAGAATTATAAATACAAAAATTTGCCTCTCGCGCTGAAGCAGTTGTACTGCAAGAGACAGAAAATGAGGAAAGCTCTCAACAGAATATAACATCGCTGTCTAAATAATAACAATCCTCAATCCCTCCGTTCTCAAATTAATTGCCTGAGTGTAATTATTAATTGGTTGCTGGAGAATGGACGGAGGAGTTGAAGCCTTCTAGGATACGGTGATCCTCATCTGGATATTCTCAAGTGTTAGTTACACCTCCAAGTGGTAGCAACCGGGCAATGCATCCTAGAATGTAGCCAAGTAACTAATGCGGGAGGAGATAACCTCTTGAAAAATCCCCCTAACTCAAGGGAGTCTGCAGTGTCGTCGTCCCCTCTGCAGGACCCAGGGGTAATTGGGTCGCGAATGGCGTTTTCCTCAGGCGCTTCTGTGGTAGTGGAGGTGGATTGTATGGGAGACCCCAACAGGTTGGCTATACCCACGGTACCCACAACAAAACAGTAGCAGCTTTGGGAGAATTACCTTTCGAAGGAATTGTGGCGGCTATGGAGGCTGGCTCGCTCCCACCGGCTGAAACTGCTGTAGCAGTCCTGAAAGAGGGTGCCATTGGCATAATAATAACTAGCACTTCCTCAGGTGCGGCGGTGCAGAGACGGGAGACTCTAACGAGTTGGCTATCTCCGCGATACGCACACCAGTAGAAGATGCAAATCTGCCTTTCAAAGGGTTAGCTGCGGTTAATCCGGAGGGGGTTCCTTGTCCTGCCTCAGGACTTAATCGTTACGGCCTGGAACCCTTCAATGCCGTAGGCTACCGGAGGGCACGAGGTGTTTTTAGTGGGTAAGAATCTCACACTACCGGAGGGCACGGGCTGTCTGGTGTCTTTTGGAAGATTTTCACCTAACGTTAATATCAGTTATTGGAAAGAAACTTGAGACCATTACTAGATTTAAGTGATGAGCACCAATTAACTCCTCACAACCAGTTTGGTTTCAAGACATTCATGCTCTACTGAAATTTCGGACTGATATTTCTGAGAACCTTAACTTGGATCGCTTTACAGCTGCCTACTTTTTAGATGTGTCAAAAGCTTTTGACAAGGTTTGGATTAAGTGACTCATTTATAAAATGCTTCACTATAGATTCCCCCCAGAAGTAATCAGAATTGTTTATGATTTCATGGCTAACCGTGAATTCTATGTGGATATCTCTGGTTTCATGTCATCATCTCGTGAAACACATTTAGGAGTACCGCAGGGTTCAGTGCTGGAGCCAACCCTTTTCAATCTATTCACTTCCGATCAACCTCTTCAGGACACTCACTGCACCACTCTTCTGTATGCGGACGATTCGGTTACTTATGCATACGCACACAACCCCCGTTACGCCATTTTATGGCTTAAAAGATAACTAAGCAGCCTCTTAGAGTATTAACAGAAATGGGGCTTTCAAATAAATTATGGTAAATCTGAATTTATAATTTTTCGAAAGCCATGCACTTTAATAAATTCAAACCACGTATCATCCTTCCGCAGAGCGTCCCTAATTCTAACCTATAGATACCGCGAAATACTTAGGATTGTGGTTTCATAAACTCCTAAAATTCAAGGATCATGTCAACGCAATTCTGAAAAAAGCCTGCAGGGAATATGGCATGATCATGATCTATCAACAAAGGTAAAATTGTTGCTTTATAAGCAACTAATTAGACCAATAATTTCTTACGGGTTGAGCCGCTTGACAAGTTCCTGTTTAACCAAGCTCGGAAGGCACTAGGGAAATGTGAGGTCCACAGTAACCAGCTTATCAGCAGAGGAACGGATGCAGCAAATGAATATTTAACACCATTTTATATTCTGCAAAACCCCGACATGGAGCATATTTTACAGCGATAATCATCATTCATCAGGATGATACTAATAGTCGTTGTCCTCAAATAACGACTATTATTATTATTATATTATTATTTGTCATATACATTAATTAGAAACCTTAACGTTAAGTTGTACTTTATTTCATTAAAGTAAACATTGTTGTCTAAATGTTGTATGTCTAAATACGAGGGTCATTCAATAATTAAAGAGACAAATTGGTCTGAGAAAAAAACCTTTTATTTTTACAAAACAAAACTTTTCCTACTTTTCAACATAATCCCCACCAACATTTATGCACTTGTTCCAACGGGCTACTAACTTTTTTATACCGGTTTCAAAGAACTCTTTGTCTTGGTGTTTGAGCCAATTTCCCACAAATTTTTTGACATCTTCGTTATCCAGGAACTTCTTCCCACGTAATGCCTCCTTCAATGGACCAAACAAATGGAAATCACATGGTGCTAAATCGGGACTGTAAGGAGGATGAGGCAGTAACTCCCAGTCTATTTTGTTGATGGTTTCACGGGTTAGTTGAGCAGTGTGACGACGTGCGTAGTCTTGATGGAGACTGATGCGGTACTGAAGCTTGTTACTGATAATGTTATGAACTGTACCAATACTAACTTTTTCTGCAGTCATGTCCACTGTGACACAGCGGTCGGCACGAATAATGTCATCAATTTGAGTTTCAAATGAGGGAGTTGAAACTTCAACTGGCCGGCCAGAATGTTGTTTGTCAGTCACTGAGTTTCGACCACTTTTGAAACGTTCTACCCACTTGTAACCATTTCCACGGTTCATACAACTTTCACCATACACTTTAGTGATTCTAGAGTATATATTAGCTGGTTTTTCACCTTCAGCAAGTGAAAAACGAATCACAGAACGTTGTTCAAACAATGTGTGTAATTTTGAGGTTATAAACACAGCAATGTTGATCCAACAGCTGATCAGGACTCATCTCAGTGATGCCAACTTAAAGTCCTAAAAGTACCAAACTTGTCCTACCAACCATTTTTCCGCAGACCAAGTTGTCTCTTTAATTATTGAATGACCCTCGTACTTATAGATTAGCTAATAGGCGCATAGCTACTAGATATTAAGCAAATTAAATGTAAAATCAGACTAATTTTATCAATAAATAAAAACTGAAAACCCCTTAGAGTAAGAATTCAGGGCCAAATAGGAATAGCTCGTAAGTAAATAAAATTTTGACAAAAATGTTTGCATTAGATGAGTAGTTTTAAGTTAACAAGATTGTAAATAGACGCCAAATAACGAAACTTTAAAACTTTAAACTGCATGTTTTTTATGAGTTTTTAATTAATTTTTTTCATGACCACCCTTGTACTTGAGGATTTCTTCTTTGGTATATTTGGATTCCTCATGTCTTTGCCTATAATTTTATGCTTTAAAAAAAAATATACCTCCAATATAATGCACAGGAGGGTGTAAAGTAAGAGGGTGAATTTAGTGGTAAAAAGCTTGCGCGCATGATTTCTCATGAACCCTTCAACATAAAAAAAACAAACTTCATTCGAAAGGTCTTTTTAAATGATAAAAATTGTCAAAGGATTTTTTTTAAGTTTTGAAAAAAGTTATTTTAGCTTAAAGAATCATGGTAAAAATTATGCCATTTTTACACTTTAAAAAATTAATAACATTAGTCAGGGTTAAAATGTTGAAAGTCCCCTATGACAATTTGAAGAAAGTCAAACGGTTTTCAAGAAACCTTGCGTGCAAGCTTGTAAAAATAAGTTCTGAGAAGATCCACTTAAAAATTTAGCAATGTTTAAGGTTTAAGAGGTGCGCGCCTGCACTTACATATATTTGTTTTAAAAAAACTATTGTAAATTTCGTTTAATTTAATACATTTTTTGTAATCAAGAAAGGTCAGAGAATCAGAAAAGCAAAAAAAACCGAAAATCAATTTTTTTAAGGTACTAACCCCCTTAAACTAGTTCTGGATAACTGTCCGCGGTTTTAGGGACTATGCCCAATACAGGGCGCGACGTAGTCAATGGATGGAGTGGGATAGCCCATCAAGCCCTATAACATCCTTGGGCTAAGGTGACTTCGTTACCAGAGTGCGTTATATAGCTTCATCTTCTTTTTTCTTTTTTTTTTCTTTCTTCAATCCTAGTTGTGGATCCCTTTTTGTCTTTTATTTTTCTTCGGGTTTTAGGACTGTAAAGAGTGCCCGCAAAAATGTTCGGGTGAATGAGCCAGGGGAAGCTAGGCGCGCCTCTTTCTTCTTTGCCCATTGGAACATAGCCTACACGGCGATAATAACATTCACACCGGTAACTCCTGTAACCTTCCCAATATCCCTTGGTTGTAAGTCACAACTAAGTTGCGACGAGCTTCATAGTGGTGCTTACTTCTGTACATGGATTTCCCAACTCTACTATAGAACGTTTGAATTCAATTTGTATATTATATGTATAAAAATAATAAACACATTTAATATACTTATTATAATAAATGAATGTTTGAGTAAAACCCGTGCATTCAGTCGTAAGCCTCCAATCTGCCTACAGGCCTTCGTGCATTTACCTAAAATCTGTGTAGAGTTGGGCATACGTAATATGTATAAGCTAGTGATCAATACCAATGGTAACTCTCTTTTTTTCAAAAATCTATTTCGGACAACATTTCTGAGTGTTTTTAGATGGAGTTTATGTCTACTTTCATGATTTTATTAAGAAAAACCACCAATTGATTGTGTAAGACAATTTAAAGCACAACTTATTGCCAGCCGAGTAAACGAGGCCGAATTCACATAAGTTTAAACTAGTATAATAGTTTCCTTAGCTGCATTTGCTAAAACATGTCCTTCAAATGGTTTAATGTTAATTTTAACTTAGGCTTAAATAATAAACTAACAATCGAATCACCGATTAACCGAAGGACATGCAAAGCGAAGATAGAACGCAACAAGTTAATTCGTTCAATTAAAGCAATTAAAGTTCACATAAATTACGTTCTGCATTGCATCGCATCTCATCTGCATCGTCGTTGTGAAAATAGGAGATAGCGACTTTGCAGCGAACAGCAACTGTGCCAAACAGATAGAATTACAACTTTTGTACAGACAATTTCAGGTAAGTGCGGCGAACGACAGTACAAGTGCCCCAATACTCTTTACATGTGCTGCTAGCCTGCGTACATGAGCTCGTACATAACTAGTAGCTAGAAGACATCTCGTGACTAGAATCAATTTCTTATCCGGTCGCAGATAATTAAGGAGCCAGCAGTCTCTTCGTGGATAAATGTGCGAACAGAAGCTTCGATTAAAACTACTTTTATATATATTAAGTTCGTCACAGTTTGTATTCAATAAATACCTTGGTGGTCCTGTATATAAAGTTTTTATTTCTTCTTATATATTGCAATTAAGCTACTATAAATGTCAAATTGTAAAAGGTAGTTCACTATATGTGTTATTATAGAAATATTAAACATTGTTATCGTCACATAGTGCAACAATTACTTCAGGTTACCTATTTTGTGCTTCTTAGAAGCAAATTATACGACGAAAAATTAATTCAATTTTTTAATTTTTATAACTTTACTTAACTTACGTATAGGCTGCATAACCATAACATTATTTGTTTTAATTTGTGTTGAAAATGTATGTATTAAAAAAATAAGAATATTCTAATAAAAATTACAATATAACTTTTAACCAATATAAAATAAATTAATATCATCTCTGTAAAATCGTACTAACAAAAAAAAGGCACTACCCTCTTCTTATTCGCCATGATTTTTTGAGGGTCGAAAATCTCTTCCCCCCCCCCCCCACACAGTGTCTACTTCACTAACGTAATCTAGTTCGTTTCTTCATGAAGAATCACATAAAATATTTATAATGCCTCAAAAAATTTGCTCCCTCAACTGTTTATCTATTTAGGTTCAAAAAACTTTTTTTAGTAATACTACATACAAATTTATTAATAAAAATTGTTAAAAATTTAATTTGCCACAAAAAGCCCTTTATACAATTTTTGTACAACTTCCGATTACCGAGATATTGCCGAAAACATTATGGGTCCTTATTTTCCAAATAGCAGCGAGGGTTGCGACCCCGGACACTGAGTACTCAAAATCAAACCCCAAATAGAGCAAAAGAAATAAATTCTGGCTACCAAAATGTTTCATTAAACTTCCTGGACTAATTCTCCTCCACAAAATTTTCTCTGTCTATCTGTCAGTAATGTTATCGAAGGAAAATCGTAGATGATAGTATTAGATAAAAATATGGTAGTATGGATTATATTATCAGATATTTTTATAGAGTCTCTGTCTAATAACATCTTATATTTTTTTATCATGTTGAAAGAAAAACAAATAATAATGGTAATAGTAAGGACGCCCATTATTAACAACAATTTTGGAAAGCTATGTAGAAAATAAGCTAAGAAAATTTAAACTAGAATTCAGAAATATTTGTGACATTTCATATTATTATAAAAGACATTATTATGTTTGCATCGAAAAAGTTGAATAAATTTTGACTTAAAGCGGCTTAATTTAGTACCTAGATTTCTATACCACCGACAATGGTATAGAAATCTAGGTACTAAATTAAGCCGCTTTAAGTCAAAATTTATTCAACTTTTTCGATGCAAACTTAATAATGTCTTTTATAATAATAATAGAACTAACCCTTCTAACACAGTAGGCACACTGCTTATGCAGGAGCCCAGAATTAATTCACCTATTCCATCAAAACGATGAAATGAGGCTCCCACACCAACATGAAAAGGAAAAAATAACAAGTAAAAGAAAGGAGCAGGAAGAAAACAAGTAAGGTAACCCAGCACACAACATGCAAAGCAACATGCAAAACAGAAAGTCACGTGAGCACAGACAATAGATAATTCTTAAACGACACCTTGCTGAGAGTTAAATTAAAATTAGGACATGCATTAACAGTCCTACATAAACGATTAATTGGCTCATGCATGCCATAATTTGATCTAGATGGTTCAACATGCAATAAAGGAAGTTTTCGAAGGTTATGTTGAGAGTTTCTGAAGGAAACCCTACTAACAAGCGAACCTGAGTCTATATTAGAGTTCAAGAGCTGGTGAATAAAGACCAAGTCTGCGACTTTGCGCCTTTTCTCAAGCGAGGACAAACCGAGCAACCGGAGGCGATCGGTATAAGGCGGGAGTCTGAACGGATCGTCCCATGGGAGCCCTCTTAGCGCAAATCTAACAAATTAAGCTTCGATAAGCTTGGAATGAACAACGTAGTAGGGGGACCAGACCTGAGATGCATACTCAAGAACAGATCTAACTAAGGAGCAGTACAAATGAATCAATGTTGGTATATCCGAGAACTCTCTAGACCAACGCTTAACAAAGCCTAGGACTAAACTACCTCTAGACACGATATAGTTGATATGCAGGGTAAAGTCAAGTTCCCTATCAAGTTTCACCCCAAGGTCGCTTACGGACAGTACGTGACGGAGACCATTCCCAGCAAAGTTGAAATCCCAAGCCTGTGGATTAGGGCTCCGAGAAAAGGTCATAGTCTCACATTTCTCAAAATTAAGGTGTAAGCCATTATGCTCGCATCACTCAAGAAACGTTTCTAAGTCCTTTTGAATAAGGGCGGCGTCCCCACCATCTTAACATAAGAGAAGATCTTCATGTCATCAGCGTAGATTAGAACATTAGAGTGCGAGGTCAGATGGAAAATGTCGTCAATGGCAAGAACGAATAGTAGAGGGCCGAGATGAATGCCTTGTGGTACACCAGATGAAGCTCTGAAGATTTTAGAGGTAGAGCCACGGAGCGACACACGATATGTCCTATCTCTTTGATAGGAAGAGATCCAGTCAAGAAGAACAGGGGGGAAACCCAGCCTCCCGAGTTTAAATAAAATTACGGAGTGAGGGAGTTTATCAAAGGCTTTACTGAAATCCTTGTATATGCAGTCAGTTTGCATGCCACGCTGGAAGCCAGAAATAATGTGGGAGGTAAATTCCAGTAAGTAAGTAGTCGTTAATCTACCGGGCAAGAAGCCGTGCTGATTGGGAGAGATCAAGCCAATAAAACGCTTCATAAGCTGTGAATAAACAATTGATTCAAATATGTAGTTTAGGTATGCAAGATAACTTCGCGATTGGTCTATAATTAGTTATAACATTCTTATGGCCCTTCTTATGAACAGGGACTATAAAGGAGCACTTCCACAATGCAGGAAATTTACCCGCTATAAGGGACTTGTTGAAGAGAATCGCTAATGGAGTAAGAAGGGCATCGGAACAGGACTTAATGAAGACTGGAGGGATATCGTCCGGACCAGAGGAAAAGTCCGATTTGAGTTAAGAGTAGAAGATCCCTTATACCATATCGTAGATGGATAGTTACTCGATTTCTTTTTCATATTGACGAATTTAAAGAACATGCGAGGGTTATTATGCAAATCATCACGAACACTAACAAGGTATTCCTTATGGAGCGAAGAGGATAGTGCCATAGATGATAGTCAAGAAATTTAGAAACTATAGCTGTGGGATAACATGAGGGAAGGAAGTCATCGTCATAACAGTTAGGTACCCATTGAACATTGGGTAAATTAAAGGAACCAAGAAGAAGAATTTCATCTTCAGGGTTCATCATATTAAGGATGAAGTCTAAACCAAGGCTTAGAATATCATAGAGACTGCGCCCTTCAGTATGAACGAAGTTTGTCAGGTTAGGCGGAATATAGCAACAGAGCAAAAAGATATTAAGATTAGGTAGCGATAGCTTAAGAACCAAGAGTTCAATAGTAAGTGAACTAGAGAAGGCAGGAACATCAACAAAGCTGCAATTAAAGTTTGATCTGCAAGCAACCAGCACTCCTCCACCACGACACAGAGATTCAGAGTGCCTGTCCCTACGAAAAATCTGATAAGAATAATGAAGAATCTCTCGTAGCAGCAGGCAAGGAATGCCTGAAATATATGATTAGTTTTAGTTCTTAGTCCCGGTAAATTCTGATAGTAAAGGGACAGCGTACTTAGTTTTTTGGAGTATTCGTTAATACTCTGTCATGTGTTCCGTTAGTAAACCTGCCTCGAGGCACAAATTCGTGTGCGATAGTATTCTTGGGCCAGAAGTCCGGAGAAGAGATAATCTGAAAAAGAGCCGGGGAAGTTGTCAACATGAAAGACGGTACATATCCCTGAGACAGGCGAGAATTGAGACGCTGACAACGAAGTAGTATAGAGTCATCAATCTTGGACCTCATTCTCACATTATTTAGAATTATTTAGAATGTCATCAATAGAGGTAGAAGGATCTAGCCGAGGGACAAAAAAAAACTTAGGCATTGGGGCAGTCCTCAGAGTGAAGACCGTGCTCTGCGCTAGGTCAACTGACCCAATCGGAGATGTGCCCTGTAGGGAAGAAAGATCGGCCTTCAAGATAGTACTGGAAGCAACAATAGCAGGGCTCGAAACAGCACCCGATGTGCTAGGTACACCATTAGCAGGCTCAGGGTTCAACTGGACAACAACGGAGACAGTATCAGGAATAACAACACGGTCCTCCGAGATCGGGGAAGAACCAGTAATAACACTCTTCCGGCGTCTGGAATTGCCCCTACGACGATGGTGTGATGCAGAGGGGGGAGTGGCAGGGGCCACAGAGATGACAGGGATCACAGACGAATCAGAAGGGACCCCAACCGGATCGGCAGAAACCTTGGAGACCAAACTCCTAACCTCCGTCGCTACAGAAGAAATGAGTTCAGAGTCCCTGGAGACATGGTTACACAATCAGTCATTAAGTCAATGTACACAATATCTTGAATAAAGGAGCTTATAAAACTGTTGCATTTCTACGTTATAAAAAGTTCCTCATGTGGTTTCCCCAATCGTTATAATATCTCTCTCTCTCTAGTTCCCTTCCCTTTGTGGGGCATGGGGCAGGAGAAGAATTTCACCCGATTCGAGACAATGGTTGCAACTGGACCTACAATTTAAAGTGGATTCCGAACCACTGACATTTTCTCTGCAACCCCATGGCCTTTTTATCGTAATTTGTTATCAACATAGAACAAGTATGGGTCGCCGTTGGTGGGATTCGAACCTGGAACCTCCGGATTGGTAACACAAACTCGTTAGAAAGTTACGACAATTACGACGTAGCCCAAAATATTACGTTACTGAACGAGCCCACTGCGTGCAAGAAATTTAAATTTTCATTTAAATTTTACGCCATAAAAGGTTCTGTTGTCGGCATTGTACTTTGCCCGATACATTCACGTATTATTGAAATCGAATGAAAGCGTTTTTAAGTCGTAAAATGTTGCGTTGCTCGCATTGCGTTTTGGCCTTAATTGTAACCGGGCGGAGAGAAGGATAATCTCTTAAATTAAACACCCCAATCCAAGGTGGAACAGCATACGTCGAGGGTAGCAACGAGATCTGCTGCGGGTCACTCTCACTACCCGTTCACTCGTGGGAATCACATGGATTCTAATGAAGTGTAGGAAGAACCTGATGCAGTTCTATGTGATTCAAACTGTGATCAGATCGATAGGGCTACGGTATCAGAAGACGTTACAGTGCTCTGCACCTGCCAAAGCAGCATCAGCCACACTATGCAGCAGTTTTTTCGAACAATAGTTAACCCTGGCAATAATTCAGGAGCTCTCGGTTTGCAGAGGCCAAGTTCGAGAGGTAAACATCAACTCATGTAAGTTCATTTACTACTGGGGAGGGTTTAGGATACAAGCGGCCATCCTAATTGACAAAAGTGTTCATCATTCCCTGTGACCAATTTTACTTCTAGGCACCTTGTGGCGATCCTGGCTGAGATCCCCACGGTAGGTGGTATGCAGGAAATTGGCCTGACAGCCATCAGCTTCACTTGATAAATTCCATGAACTCGCCAGTTATGTTGACCGCCAAACCGAGCGGTAGCAACTTCAATGAAAGATGTGAGCGTCTGTTGAGCTATCTAAGCGATAAAAATGAATGAGTGAATGAATGATTAAGAGTAAGGATAGGCGATCTTCGATTCGATCTCAAGAGATCGATCTTTAAGCCTGCGATCTGCCGATTTTTGAATCGATTTTACGTGGGACCGATTCAGCTCGAATCGATTTATTCGTTTCCGATTTCGATCTATTTAAGACTTACCAAAAAAAAACAAGCTAACTCGTGATTTTTTTTGGATTTTATCGTTCATTTGTGTAATAATCCGACAAATGAAAATTTTTTTTAAAAGAATCGTAATTGTTAGGCGAATGCGCTTGTGATCGCTATAATATTTTAGTGTTAGCTGTGTACTACTGCATGATTTTGTCATCGATGGCTTGTTATGTTTTATTTCTGTTTGGTGATTCAACAATGAGAAAGAAATAAGTTATTTAAAGAAAAATCTAAAATAAGTGATATTCGAATATGCGATTTTAAGTTTTTATACAAATTGGTTTTGGAATACACGATGAAACTTGTAATTGCTTCGAAAGTTAGTTGAATTTTGTATACCGACATCCTAGATGTTATGCATATTAGTTTTTTTTCATCCGACGTGTTAAAGCCGGAAGGAAATTAGGGTAAGGGAAGTGAGGGAACTTGAAAGTCTTGTTTTTGCATTCCTGCGAGCTAGAGAACAGCCCAGAGACGGAGTGGATTATTTTAATTTCTTAATAAAAGCTCACGGGGAGAACTGGTCTCGAACCTGCGACCCATGGGATGGTGGTCGTACCGCTCAACGAATTGATCCAACTCCGTTTACGTGGAACCACATCAACGAAGTAGAATATAACTAGTGGAATAGATAAGTATATATACTGCCACGTATAATCCGAGTAAGAAACTCATGTGGAATACACGTAGATGCGACGTAGACCTTAATCTCCTGAAAGAAGCATATATACATATATTTTTGAGTTCTGCCCATTTTTACTCTATCAAAAATTTGACACTTATTAATGGTTTTTTTTTTATATAAAGCCTCAAATTTGGCAGATTTTACACTTTTAAAATAATATGGATTTAAACATTTAAGCAATGGTGAATTGTGTAAAAAACCTTTTTACAATAAATTAAAAAGACGAAGAATTTATTTTGCGTGCTTTAAAATCTTACATAGCCTTTTATTAAAACATTTTCATATGAAAAGTTTATAAGTGTTTTCGATCACAATTAGCACTTCAATAGTAAACCAGAACTGCATCCATTTTGAAATTTTCAACAGAGAGGTAGTCATGTTTCTCTCCAGGTGAGGACAGGGAGGAAGATAAGGGTGAACTGTCAACTTTAACTTGCGGTGATTTCCGTTTAAAACAAAAGAATAAAACATTACACAATTAAGATACAAGTCTTTTCGAAGTGTAGGCAAATAAGAGTAACATTAGCATAAAAATAAAAATTAACAGGAAGTAAGAAGAATGTAAATAACAAAGATATAAAATAATTCAATTAACAAGAAATTTGAAATTTGCTTCTATACATTGTATACAAGTTTGTTTGAAAGTTTTAGAGGCATTTTATTGTAATAGTTCATTAGGTTAAGAGATATGAATAAAAGTTTAAATTAGTTAGAAATGCCAAATATGTACAGTTCATGGGGTCCAAATATGGTATATGATAATCAAGGGGAAACCTAGTTCAAATGCCTCATGTGCGGTGTCTGGGCACATATTGATTGCGCTGGTGCACAGTCCAACAACTGGATTTGTGATTATTGCAAATAACTTAAGTTCCTTTTTAGATTTGACCAAAGTTTCCGAAGATTCTCATAGAAGTTAAGGTTGATTTTTGATAGTTTTCGTAGTGTTCCATATTTGGGATACCTATTCCAGTATTAGATACCTTTACGTTGATTTTGTTTTTGAGAAATTATAGTACTTATAATTAATTAATATAATACAAGATGTAAAATGCAAATATATGATAGATTATAATTAGGAATAAAAGTTATTGATTCTGAATAATTGTTTTATTTATGGCTTAAAAATAAGACGGCATGGTCGTCGCCAAGGGGGGGGGGGGGGGCAGGTAGGGGCAAATGTAATGAAAGTCCTAAATTCATTTACTTTACTTGCTTAAAAAATAACTTTCTCTCTCTTTCTTTCGCTATACAAGGGTCCCGTGATTCCAAGTAGATACTTTCACTAAGGTATCGAAACTTTTTCCGATTATTTTAGGCATTGATGACATACTGCAAATCAAAATATTTAAAGCAGGTTATAGGATAACCTGTTTTAAATATTTTGATTTGCAGTTAATTTGAAAAGAAAAAAAAACCCGAAGGAACATGCAGTGACAGTGATGAACACGAAGTAAATGTACAATAGGGAAAATATAACAAAAAAGAGAAAATATCGCATGTTTTTAGCTCGGTCACACAAGAAGATTCTCAGCCTCAGGAAGAGCAACTATATCAAGACCCTAATGTTGGCGCATGTTCTTGTGATAATTACATGAGTGATTAACCGAAACCAAGCTCATCCAAAGATCTGGACTCGGATATTGAACCTTCCATGGTTGACTGTAAAGAAAATGACATCGGTCTATTTATCGGTCGAGTATCGTTATTATCAACCGACAAGAAAAAAGAACTGTTGGAAAACTGTTGGTCCCCTTCTACCACATATGACTTTGCGGAAGGCGCCAAACATTTAAAAAGGAAATTCAATCATTCATGGTTAGAAACGTTCTCTCCATGGTTGGCCTATTCAAGGCGTCCGAAAGGAGCCTTTTGTAAATATTGTACCTTGTTCTCACCAAACCCAAATTCTTTTCGTGGCGTATTGGGGTCATTCATTATACGGCCATTTTGCAAGTTTAAAGATATTTACGAGCAGTGCAAAAAACATATGAATACCCACTTCCATAAGGCGGCACTGGAAGCTGCTAAATCATTTCTCGAAAGTGAGCCTATAGATGTGCTCAACAAATACTCCTAGGGCATTATTAAAGAAAACAAGAAAATTATAAGGTCTATTATTTCTTGAATTACATTTTGTGGGTCGCACGACTTAGCTCTGAGAGGTAAACGCTATGGCGATGGAATTCTCGAGGGCTTTTACAGGCTGCGAATTGACGCAGGAGATTTGGTTTTGAAAAAACACTTTGAGCATGGGCCAAAGAATGCAAGTTATCGATCGGTGGATATTCAAAATGAAATTATCGACATATGTGGGAATGTTCTTAAGACACATATTATCAAAAAAGTGAAAGAAGCAGAGGCATATAGTGTATCAGCGGACGAAACAGCTGACATTTCTGGCACTGAACAGTTATCCATTTTGCTGCGATATTTTGATCTGGAATTCAACGAAGTCAAAGAAGTGTTTGTCGTATTCGTCGAGCTGATAGCTCTACATAGGTGCAAAATCTATTGCACAAAAGATCGATGAGTTTCTTGCAAAAACAGATCTTAATCCGGATAAATGCGTTGGTTTTGGATTTGACTGTTGTTCGACAATGTCCGGAAAAGACAGTTGGGTACAAGCAATCCTACGTAAAAAATACACCAAAGCTTTATTCCTTCATTGCTCATCCCACAAACTGAATCTGGTAATCTGGTTCAGATCATTGAACGCTGTTCCTGAAATTCGAAACACCATAGCAACCACCAAAGACATTATTACATTTTTTTGGGAATCAGTTTTGAGAAGGAAGTTAATACCGAATATTTCCAGGCTCTGCGAAACAAGATGGAGTGAAAAACACAAAACTATAAGAGTTTTTAAGGAAAATTTACCTGTTATATTGGAAGCGTTAGAAACCTTATCGCGTGAAGGAAATAGTGCGACTCGAAAAAGTGCTTTCAACTCTATGCGGCAGCTTCCAGAATTTCGTTTATTATTGGCATTATTTTGATAGCTAAATACTCTGCTTTGATGGAACCTGTTGTAAATGTGCTGCAATCCATAACTTTGGACGTATTTATGGCCTCGCAGCACATTAAAATCATTTTCCAGTTGCTTAAAGGTCATCGTAATAATCCCGAGAAAGTCACAGATGAAATTATAAAGGATGCTAGTGTTGTTGTGGAGAAAGTTGAATTGGAGATGGAAATTACATTAATGCCACGCAGTGTCGGGAAACAACGTCATCGAAGCAACCACCCAGCACAAAGCCGTTCAGAATACTGGAAGAGGGTATTAATAATACCATACTTGGACTCCATATATTATTAACTCTCTTGAAATACGTTTTGCTAAAGAAAACACAGCATCATTTGCATTATCCAAGTTACACCCAGCGCAGATGCAAACAATGTCAGTAGAAAATCTCACAGAAACTTGTGAAACCATCGACCAATTTTATGACCTACCAAATTTAAAACATGAAATTGAACTTTGGCAGCAATTGTGGTATGATAAACCTAATCCTACAAATCTAACCGCTGTTGATGTCCTCGAAGAGGCAAAAACCTTCTTTCCCGAAACGGGAAGAGCGTTGAAAACTTTGATCGCATTGCCATGTACAACGTGTACGGTAGAGCGATCGTTTAGTAGAATCAGGAGGATAAAAACCTGGTTGAGAACAGTGATGGGCATTATTCGAATAAATTTTCAATCAAATAAAGATTTTTTTTTAAAATCGAATGAAAAATTATTCGAACAAATTTTTATTCGATTTTCAATTTATTTTAAGTTATTCGCAAATAATTATTTGTTATTTGGTGCTTTTTATTCGAATTTCAAATAATTATTTGTTATTCGATTATTAAATAATTGTTCAATTGTTCATGTCTCTTTATGAAATAATTATTTGTTGTTGGTATCCATTAGTTCAATTTCAAAAGATTATTTCTTGGTACACGCATTTCATATCACAAGGTATCTCGTACTTAGGAAATTAAAACTGGCTTGTTATGCTTCGATGTTTTACAGTAAAAATTTCAGTAAATTATACCAAAACACAAGTAAGTATTCCATAAAGAGACACTAACTTGGTAATCGAATAACAAATAATTATTTGAAATTCGAATAAAAAGCACCAAATAACATAATTATTTGCGAATAAGTCACCAAATAACGAGTAATTATTTGATTATCAAATAACGCACGAGCAAATAAAAAATAATTATTTGAAATTCGAATAAAAAGCACCAAATAACAAATAATTATTTGCGAATAATCCTCCAAATAACAAATAATTTTTGTAATTAAATACATTTTTATTCGATTTTTAAATTTATTTGAGCTTTTAGCTTTTATCTTTATTCGAATAAAAAATGCCCACCTCTGGTTAAGAAGTAGTATGGGGGAAAATCGACTAAATGGTTTAGCCATGATGAGTGTGCAAAGAGAGATTATTTATGAAAACTTAGCAGATTTTCATAATAAAGTAATCAACAATTTTTCAAAAAAACCCTCGGAAGATTATGTATTCAATATTCATAATTTGTTCTATATGCTTAATAAATATATATATAATTAATAACTATGTTTACAAGTTTTATTTAATCTACAGTCAAGAGCTCGTAATCCTTGCTTTACATTTTTACAAGCTCTCGACTGTAGTTACATAATTCATAATTTTCCCATCCTTCAAATATCAACTGGCCCCCCTCTTGGCCATCGGCTGGCGACGTCCCTGCAAAACGGTATTCCATATTTGGTTACTTTCCTCTATCTCCACTCATTTTCAAAAAACGAAGGAGGTCCCAGGTTCGAATCCTACCGGCGGCAACCCATGATTGTTGTCTGCCGACAACAGATTACGATTAAAAAGGTCATGAGGGTGGCAGGGCAAACGTCAGTGGTTAGAGACCTACTTTAAATTGTAGTTCCACTTGCAATCGTTGTTTCGAATCGGGTGAAGTTATTCTCCCACCCCAAACCCTACGAGTTGTTACCGGAACTAGAGAGAGAGAAGATAACATACTTATCTTCTAAAGATAATCATTTTCAATTGTCTTTTAACGGTAGCATCCTTACCGAAGCATATCAACATTTAGAAAGAATAAAATACACTAGAAAATCGTGAAAACGAAGAAACCGCAGTTGTTCTTCTTTTCGGGTGATTCATATTTTGAGAAGTTTTGAGATGATTTTTATTTAGTTCTTGGTGGTAAACATTTTCTTTCTTTCACGCAGGACTTACAACATTCTTAATAAAGTGCACATTTACAGTATCTACTCATCGAATTAGAGCCACTAATGAAATTTTCATTTTGCACGGAAACTTGAATATTATTTCACCTATTGTAATATTTTTTATTGCGAATATCATTTAAAATTATTGCTGTGTGTATAATCTTCAAAAATATGTACAACATGTTATGTTTAGCCCGATGCCATAAAAGTTTTAGACCCTTTTTCTTGAAACTGCACCTAGGACAAAGCAGGTACGCTTACGGTGATAATGAATGTAATTTACCTATCTCTTTTCTAAGTCGGATTTGAAGTATTACGGTGATTACTTTTGTTGATGGTGCATCTGTAATTTGTGTTGTGTTAATCTGAAGGTTTTTTATTTTAAATTAAAGAGTAAATTGTAACATTTTAGTGGAAATATTGTTTTTTGTGAATAAGACTGAAATGGGAAAGTGTCCAATCGACAAATTGCCCAACAATTAAATGTTTCCCGCCATACTGTGGACAGAATTTAAAAGTTAGTGAAAAAAAACTTACCTGAAACCAGTAACCGGCGAGAACAGTGTCGTGGAAAACGAAAAACTACTGCACGAACGGATCGCAAAATTATCCAAAGTGGCATTGAAAATCGCAGTGCTCCAGCAAAATCATTAAAGTTAAATTTGGAAGCAGAGGGCATTCAAATATCGGTGTCAACTTTGAGGCAGCGGTTCTACGAAGCAGGCATGAAATGCAGGCGGCCAGCGAAAAAGCCCAAATTAACTTTGCGAATGAAATTGGCTAGATTGAAGTGGGCTAGAGCACATCACCATTACTCTGTAGAAGATTGGAAAAAGGGTTTTGGAAAATTTTATTCTTTTTAATATTTTTTTTCAACAAAGAAAAGTTTTATTACTTGAATGCTTAATTTTTTTTTCTGTAGGTGATCTTTAGTAACGAAGCCTGTATAGTGAAAAAAGTAAAACACCCCCTTCAACGATGATATGGTCATGCATTATCAACGCGATACCTGGACCAGTTTACTTTGTTCAAGGAACCATGAATCAACATTCATATAAGGAAGTTCTGGAAACAGTTTTTTCCCTTCTACGAAACACTCGACCCAGAAGGAGGGCCATATACCTTCATGCAGGACGGGGCACCCTGTCACAGGGCACAATCCATTAAAAAATTGTTAGCAAATAAAAATGTTCCTTTACTACCCCGGCCTGGCAACTTTCCAGATCTTAACCCAATAGAGAACGTGTGGAGTTTACTAAAACGTATTGTGTATTCTTCTTCAAATCCTACCATTCAATCCTTGAAAAATAAAATTGAAGAAACATGGTCAGGAAATGAAGAAATAAAAAAAATGATTGAAGAATGCGTCAATAGTATGCCAGCAAGAATTGAGGCAGTTATTTCCGCTAAAGGTGGAAACACCAAATATTAATCGATTTTTTTTTAATGTTAAATGTGCTTCAATAAAGTGATAATGCAAACTATAACAAAATGTTTGTTTTCTTTTTGATTTATCATGAATTATTCCTGTTTAAGTTGAGAAATTGCGTATAAAGTGAAGTGGCTCTAATTCGATGAGTAGATACTGTAGTATTCAAACTGACTAGGTATATAGTTTCAGGGTTTATTTCGTAGCAATTAACATTTTTAAAATTGGTTTTCAATACCGTTGTTCTCATACTTCAAAATAATCCGTTATTGAATTATGTTAATTGCTGTTAATTTTTTTTTGCCATTGAAAATGGAATTTTTTTCCAGTTTTCGTGTTAAAGCTTGGTCGTATTGATTTTTCTCCTTTAGCCGGCAGACAAAAAGATGACATCGTTAAAAGCAAAAGAAGCGAAAACACCCGCCGCACAACCCTCAAATTCTTTTTATATTTTTCCAGTACACGCAACGAAATTGGAGTCCACTGCTCACTGCTGACTGCTCCCATCAGAAAGAAGGAAAACAAGCAACAACAGTTCTGCCAGCAAAAGTAGCAACGGTCGTCAAAGAAGAAGAAAAAAAAACTGCAGGGGTGAGGAAGCCCATTGAAATTTGTGTAAAGGGCTCTGTTCGACAATTGTGTCTGACAAGAAACCCATAAGCACGGGGATAGGCAGACACATACTCAACACAATCAAAGGAATGTCACGTGTAAATTCAACTCCAACTCGAATCGAGGGAGAAAATTAATTTTTCATCCGCGAAAAACTACAGAGCGCCTGCTATAGTAGTGCTACACACATGGACCGCAACAACCGTTCAAATTAATCAGATAGGACGAATCCTTGCCAGATTGTGTGGCCGCGTTCACATTTCGCGCGTGTTCTTGCTCCACTACTAGCCATTTGAGAGGATTTCTTCTTCCAACAAACAATATTTCCCCACTTAACAAACAAGAGCGCTTTCTTCTTGAATGAAAAATCCAAGAGGCTAAAAGAGGACAACGAATACTTTCTAATTGGAATCTTATTCGATTCATACGGAAAAGGTGAAGAAAGGAAAGGACGAGACTTCTTCTCTGGTGGTGGTGGTGAGCTAAGAAAAACTGCATGAACAACTTCAGTGGGACCACTGTACCAGTTGAAAGAAGTGCATAAAAGAAGAAAATGGAGAAATGTTTGGGGCGTGGTTTGATGCTTATATACAAGCGTTTTCTTATTTAGAGCTTTTTATGCTCTTGAAGCTTTTCGCTGCTTAAAGGCGTGGTCTGCTTATATAACTGAATCGGTTCAGCTTCTCCTCTTTATTGTATCGAATAGAGCAGATGATCGTCTGAATTTCAGTTGCTCTCAAACTGTTTTAAGATCGATTTTGCAGCAAATCGAGCTTTTAAAACACTTAGGACTTTAAGAAAGTTGCGGCAGGTTCAGCGAGGTTCCTTTAAGGCATTTGCCTTGTTGCTTGATTTTGTGGTTTTTCTCCTAAAAAGTTATTGTTGTCATTGTTTGGATTTTTATTTGCAGAATCTTCAACAATCGTCATGTGTAGCTATTCGATGAATTGCGAATTATGTGTGTGACGTAGAGAATAGGAAAAAAGGTTAGTGTTTTTTTTTTTAATTAAATTATAGCGCATTCGCGATGTTTGCAAATATTAAATAATAGAAATCTTGCTAAAAATTTATTTAGTTTTCACCACAATAAAAATTAAACGAACCGTTGAGAATATTATTATATAGTAAAATTAACAACTGGCTCTCAGCTTGTGATTGGATTAGCGTCCTCAATGAACGAGACATTAATGAGGTCGTAAGTACTTTTTATAATTTACTGTCGATATGTGTTATTTATTGTGTGCCTATTTCTAAGTCGAATAACTCACGTTCTATACAGCCTTGGTTTGAGAGCTCCTTAAAACGTTTACAGAATGTTAAATGTAAAGCCTGGAAAAGGTTTTATTCCTCTAGGAGCGACGCTGACTATTTAACATATTCCAATTTACGCATTAAATTTTTATCTGACTTATGGTCTTCTTATAATAATTATATTAACAGAATGAAATGAATCCTTGCGCGTCGATCCTTAGCGATTTTGGAGGTTCGCGAATTTGATGCGCAATTGTGATGGCTATCCATCTTGTTTGTCTTTCGGTCCTTGACGATAGCAAACCTTTGTGCGGAATTTTTTAAGACTGCGTTTTTGGACGATACCTGTGATATTAGCTTTAAGGATTTTACCTATTTGACAAGGTTTCCACCGACTTCTCTCGAATCCAAAGACCTTTTACTTGAAGAAGCTAAAATTTCGAAGAAAATTTTTACCTTGGCTGATAGTTTTTCAATTGGTCCTGAAGGTATCTCCGCCTCACTCGTGAAAAAATGTGGTACCGCTCGTGCTCCTGTTCTGTTTTAGTTATTTAATGTCCCAACTCGTTGCGGTGTTTTTCCGAAAGTATCTGGAAAACACCTTATATTGACTTCGGATGTTTAGAGAACATTATTCAGAAATAGCCAACATTTGCTATTTTGTCAAGGATACAACTTTGAAAAATTATTATAAGATTTTTTCTGTTGGTGATAGCGAAAATCAGCTCTAGTGCAAATAAGGTGATATGCTAATAAATTATCTGCAGCCATGCTTCACGTTACCTAATTTTCCTTTCATATTCTAGTAGGAATCCAACTGTAAATTGATTAATTAAAA
The DNA here is from genome assembly GCA_964036015.1 of Leptarthrus brevirostris. Taxonomy (NCBI): domain Eukaryota; kingdom Metazoa; phylum Arthropoda; class Insecta; order Diptera; family Asilidae; genus Leptarthrus; species Leptarthrus brevirostris. The sequence continues at coordinate 83,473,918 of OZ038373.1, read as the reverse complement.
TAGTATATGCAAAAATTCTCTTTATGAGTTTGTGCCGAAATGGTTTGGCTACTGAATATGCTGAACTGCAGTGCCAAGCTGTAAAAGAATAGAAGTGGAGAGTATGACTGTAAAATTAAAGTTGACCGAATTGTACCAACCCAACTAACAATTTAAAAGGCTTCGAAAAATTGAAGTAATGCTTAGAACGCTCTTATTAAACATTCGTAGAAGATATGTATGTTTCGTTTGGGTACTGCTCATTTCGCCTAAAGACATTTATGGCAAAATGCACTATTTTCGAAGGTCATTTAGCAAAAACGACGTTTAATAAAAAATCCTTCGGCAAAAACTGCAGTTTTCACAGAAATACATTTAGCAAGAAGATCTTTCGCAGAGGGACATTTCATAATGGATCACTTGTGTTTTTTCGGCGGCGTTTCAAGAAACTATGCTCGCGGCGTTCCAAGAGACTATGCTCGCAAAAACATTAAATGATCCATTGCCCGAAAACAACAACACTATGTAATTGAGAAAATGTAAAAAAGAAACAAATTTCTATTTTTGTTCTATTTTTTTTTATATATGTTGCCAATAGATGTTGCCAAAGCTCAGGGGATGCCCTATGATGCTAAATCACAGCCTTGGCAGGGAAGGAATTAAGGCAGGAAGGAATGAGGGAAATGGGTTAGGAAGTTGAGTGAAGGAGGTGTCGATGAAAGTTTCGAGATCATTTGACGGCGGGAAAACAGAAGATGGTAAACTGTTCCACATCTGCTTAGAAAAGATTCCCGAAATTTGACGGTACGTCCAAATTTTACCTGGAGAGTAAAGGGGTGGGAGCGACTTGTAGCTCTTGTATTGCTCTTGAATTGGGCATATTCATTCCATCAACTGAAATGGGTTGGGGTGAACTTGGGACATTAAACAGCATTGAGTTTTTGATACATTAAACGAAACACGACTTTCTCTGTCCCAAGCGAGTATCATAGAAATGTCGTTGTTTAATGATCTAAACCTGCGTTCTCGATTGACTTCTGTAGAATTTTCACTTTATTTTTATTTATTTATTTATTTATTACATCAGATTCATCCACAAAGATTACTACAGCGCAAAAATACTTATTAACTAAACTACAAATTAGAAGCCGAAGAACACGATGACCATAGACGTGCAGGAAGTTGCGATTCCTCAAGGATCGTTGCGGGATAGAGATGTTCACAGCCGCCAGTAAGTCGGGAGAATTTATTGTACCCTGCAATAGATCGAACAAAAATAATAGTTTGGAGATGTTACGCCTCTTTTCAAGGGAGTCAAGAGAAATCAGCCCCAAACGATCAGTATAAGAAGGGAGCAACCAGGGATCAGTCCAGGGAAGTCCACGGAGGGCAAACCTAAGGAATCTGCGCTGCACTGCCTCGACGCGGTTGACGTGAACGGCGAAATAGGGAGACCACACGGGGCTGGCATATTCCAAAAGCGGTCTGACGAAGGTACAGTAAAGAAGCTTAGTTAGGTAGGGGTCGTCGAGTTCCTTAGACCATCTTTTAACGAAACCCAGCATCGAGTTAGCCCTACCAACGATCGAATCCACATGATCCTCAAATGAAAGGCGAGAATTGAGGACCACACCTAGGACCTTCATATTATCAACCCTGCATAAGGTAACGCCATCGCGGTGTAGTCAAAGAGGAAAGGACGCCTATTACGGGAAAAGGTCATAACGGTGCACTTGCCGGCATTTAAAGGAAGGCGATTGCAAACGCACCAGTCGCAGAACACGGCTAGGTCACAGTGCAAGGTACTGCAGTCTGCTTCGTGAGAAGCAATGCGAAAAATCTTAGCATCGTCCGCATAACACAGAATTTTACTGTGGGTTAGGAGAAGCGAAACATCATTAACGTATAGAATGAAGAGAAGTGGACCAAGGGTACTACCCTGAGGCACCCCCGAAGTGACGAGGATTTGGTCAGAAAGAGCTCCCCGAAACAAGACGCGCTGGGTACGACAAGACAGGTAAGAAGACAACCACTTTATGAAGCAGGAGGGAAACCCAAGAAGAAACAATTTAGAAACCAGGATACCATGGTCAATCCTATCGAAAGCCTTACTGAAATCGGTGAATACACAGTCGACCTGTTTGCCCGCCGCGATGGCCGGTAAAGAATAATTAATGAGTTCGAGGTGGTTGGTGGTGATAGACTTGAGGGACAGATTAAACAAATAACAAAGAACACTGGCAAGGGACAATTGGCATTTCTTCAGGAAAGAAGCGGGTAAACCGTCGGGACCACCCGTAAAGCCTTCCGCCAAATTAGATAAATGTTCAGCGACGAGTGCATCGTCAAATACTAAATCTTTAGGCTCAAGGGAGGTAGGCGGGAGCCGCGTCAAGTGTGTAAAATCAGAAGGGGGAATCATAGAAAGAGGTTCGGAAAAAATCCGCAAAAAAATTAGAAATTGTGGGAGCATCGTCATTCTCACAGTCGCGGTACCTCAAAGAGGACGGATAGGCATCACATTTACGCTTCGAGTTAATAAATCTCCAGAATAATTTGGGGTCGCTGCGCAACGTAGTTCTCATATTAGACAGGTACTCGGCATAGGAATCCTGCAGACGAGCAGAGAAACGGTGGCAAAGGTCAGTGTACGCCAAGTAGTCATCATGGCCTCCGGAGATACAAAACCTCCTCCAAGCTTTACCCCTTAGGTCCCTCAGATGTCGTGAGGCACCATCAACCCAGGTACGCAACAGATAAGGGGATCTAGACCTAGAAATACTAATAGGAACAAATTGGGTAAAACAAGGACATTATAAAAAGCGCTCGTAGCCAGATCGACGTCACGCTCTCCCAACACGCCCGACAAATCACAAGAAAGTAACCAGTCATCCATGCACGAGAACTCAGCACGTTTAAAATTGAAGTAGAAGTCACCGAGTACGGAGAATACATTACATGTTTCCATGCACTTGGAAACATTCTTGTTAAATATGACAGGTGAAAAAATTTGCGCAGAGGTTTAGCCAAAGCAGAGGCGCAGGATTTTAAAAACAGGGGCGAAAAACCATTAGGCCCAGTAGCTTTGGACACGTCAAGTTTCGAAAGTACTCTAAAAACTTCCCGAGTTCGAAAATGTAGCGGCTTTTCCCTACTAGTGCACTGTAATGGAAATGGAAGTGGCTGCGATGAAAGTGGCAAGGACGAATTAGAAGCAAACAGGTTGGCCTTGTCCAATGGATAAGTAAAACATTCCTATTATAAATGAGTGGAGGTGTTGATGAACAGGCGAAATTGTTTTTTACGGTTTTTACTAGAGACCAGAAGCCCTTACTACCCTTTTGAGTAGAAAACACCTTCCGTCTAACGCTCTGGTCGAAATTGAACTTGCAATTCAATAATTGGACCAATTATTGAATTGCAAATATTTCGCTCATCTCTATAGATACGTTTCAATTCCTCTGAAGGGCACAATTTATACGCCTGGAAGGCTGCTTCCTTGTTTTTAATGGCTGCGAAACATTCATTATTGAACCAATTGGATTTAGTTTGTTTGTTGTGTTTGTTTTTCAAGCTATGAGGACTAAATTGATGCTGCCAAACCATAGGATGTTCAAGATATAATCTGTGCTTTTTTAACGTCTCTCATAGAAAAGCAACCAGACCAATCTAGCTCTCTGAGATATTTATTAAGTCCCGCCCAATCAGCATTTTTATAATGCCACACTAACCTTTATTGCAAATAAACGTTAGCATGTATAAAATCAAGAGCTTCAAACTCTTTTTTTCTTGATACTATTCTTTGAATTTATTGTCTTTTTGCAAAATGTTTTATCTTTTTACAGCTGGTGGTCCCACCATTCTGAAACTTTGCAATTTCGGCTCCAACTCTTACTAATCTCCTACTAACAACGAATAACAACAAATGCAGAAAAATTCACTTGTGCACTTTCAGATCTCTTACTTACAACTGATTTCAAACTAATGATTAAGTTCATTGCATCTAGTACATATTTGCACTTTTCGCTTTTTTGAGAAATGTCGTTTTAGGAAAAACGTGGTTTGATAAAGTTTTTTTTGTTAAAGAATGTTTGTTATGCGTGCAGCTCCCGTTTCGTTTAAAATATTTATTATGGTTTTTGCTAAAAACTAACACTAATAGCATATCGAAATGTGACTATTTTAAATTGTGATTCTTTTGGTGAGCTTTCAAGTTTTTCATGAACAGTATCAGTATACACTCCGATCTAATATCAAGTACCTCTCCCCAACAGCTTGTCAGTCTATTTCCAGAACGTGAGAGGACTTCGGCGCAAAAACATCCAATATTTTCCTTAACTCCCGCAAATTCCCGCACGATATCTTTGCCTTGACTGAAACCAATCTTACACCAGGAGTCCTCGACAACGAACTATTCCCTCCAAACTATACCATTTTCCGTATTGACGGTTGTGTAGGCACCAATGATCCAACAGGTCGCGGGGTTCTCATCGCTGCTCACAACCGTTATGACGCCAACCTGCTTAAAACCTCCGACTCTACAATATCAGAATTTCTATGTATCAAATTAACACTGAATAAGTATCTTCTGTACATTCTTTTTACATTCGCCCCTCTCAACCTCTAGATGCCTACGATCCCATAATTGAAGCGATCGACACAACGCCTCCGATGAATTTATTTTATTAGGTGACTTTAACCTCCCCCGTATTCAATGGTCATTGTCTGAGGACTGCTCTCACTCTGTCTTTTTTATCGATCGGCTCTCCGTTTCTGGTCTCTTTCAAGTTAGCGGAGTCAGGAACTTCCTGGACAGACAATTAACACAGTTAACTCGGTTGTCGCGGAAAGCAACCATGTTCCCTCCTCCCTCGATCGTAAGCATCCTCCCTTGTTCCTCGTTTTCTCCTACGAATTCCATCATGCCCTTTCAAGCTCCGAGTCTTCTCTTTCGTTCAATTTTCGTAAAGGCGACTTTAAGAAATTAAATCACTTGCTCCTCAACGCTAACATTGGCACTATCCCTTTAGAGGCGTTCTATTCGGAAATACACGCTTGTCTTACACAATCTATCCCTCTTCTTCCTCGTAAAAACTACTCCTCATCCCCCGTATGGTACGACAAAGAATCACGCTCTCTCCGCAACAGGAGATACAAACGTTGGCAAACTTTTCTTCTAATCCAGACTGAGTCTGACTATTCTCCCTACCTATCTGCTTATACCTCTTTTTCTGAACGTTGTGATGCCCTCTACTATGAGTACCTCCAACAAATGAAAACTAGCCTCATATCCGACCCCAACCGTTTTTATAACTTCATTAATTCCAAGAAGAAATCCAATGGTTACCCCTCCAACCTTAAGCTCGAGAATTCCTCTTCGTCTGATCCTAAGGTTATCGAAAACCTCTTTGCACACTACTTTACTAAATCTTTCAGCGACAATTCCCTACAACCTGATCTTAACTACTATTCACTCATGAAGTAAATGCACTCAAACGTCGTTTACATCTTTCGACCCTGATCCCGAACTAATCGCTGCCAGTATCAACGGGCTTGAGGATGACTTTTACCCAGGTCCAGATGGCATTCCGGCCATCGTTCTGAAAAAGTATTCCATGCATCCAGTTCCACACCTTACTATGCTTTTCCGCCTCTTGGTCACTCAAGGGGTTTTCCCTCAATTATGGAAAAACTCATACATTATTCCCATCTTCAAAAAAGGCTGCAAGAACGATGTGTCCATACATACCCATTGCTGAATTATCATCTATACCTAAACTATTCGAAAATTCGGTCAATGATTCCATGTTTTTCCACTGTTAGTCTATCTTCTCCCTCTCACAGCTTCATCAAAGGTAGATCTATAACCACCAACTTTACCGACTTCGTCTCTAAAACCAGTGTTGTGCGTGTAGATTACATCGTGTACTCTATACGATAATTAACGTGTTATCTACACGCACTCTACATGGGACATCTACATCTACACGTAAAGTAAATACATAATTTTGATTTTTTACAAGATTTCATGAAAAGGTATTAACGTTTTTATAGCCCATAATTTTTACTTTATTAATTAGTATTTATTTGTAACATTTGAGTCTGCGAGTCTTAGGGTAAAGTATACAAGTAACAATTTTTTTGAATGTTCAAAAGATAATCTATTCCTTGTTGGTGAGTGAACGTATGCCCAATTGGAAAAGGACATCTCCAGTTCAGCCGATTATGCTGAAATTTGCAGAAGTTTAATGGCTAATTTAGATAAAGCTTGATGGTTAAATTCAGCCATGCTTCAAAATGCAATAGATTTTTCAACATTTTTCTCTACTAATTTTAGAAAAACTGGCCCTGATTGTTTCCGAAAATGATGCCAGTCTTCAATACCGTTGGTATCGAGATGGTCGAAAAGAAAATCATTTATGATGTCTTGTTGTTCAATAGTCAGAAACGCATTGTCATGTGAATAATGAAGGAAATATGCCACTAAAGAGTACACATTTAAAGCCATTTCCTCTCGTTTTTTTTAAATTGTCCTTGAATTTTTCTGGTAATTCTAATTTTAGCCACAATAATGCTGAATATGCGATAGAAACAGAAGAGTTCTGGTAGAAATTGACAAGTTCACATACTGGATCGGAAAGCTTAATTGAGTCCGTAACCTCCTTCATGAATTTATCATCAAATAAGAATAGTGAGACACTTTGTTTAATTTTTCTGAGACTAGGATCTACTGTTATTTGCTTCATAATATCTTTGTTTTGAATGAGACAAGAAAAAGAATTACGGTAGAAACACCATCTCTCTGTAAAGACTCGCTGCTGAATGCATCATCATGTTTACGCAGTCGTAATTCGCAATTTCTATAATCTACACCAATACTCTACATAATACAAACACTACTTAATTTACACATACATTCTCTACACGTCGATGTAGATTATTGATTTACACGTGTAGACGCACAACCCTGTCTAAAACACTGTGTCCTGGAAAACGGTAAAAATGTTGATGTTATCGCCACCGATTTTAATAAAGCCTTCGGCAAGATCTCCCATAATGTTATCTTGTTAAAACTTCATTGCCTAGGCCCCCCCTCCCCGATTCATCTCCTGGATTCAATCCTACCTCAACAACCGTCAGTACAATGTTCCTTTCAGCTCATCTATTTCTAACCTTATTGTCGCTCGTTCCGGCGTCCCTCAGGGCAGCCACTTCGGCCCATTGATTTTTATCCTTACAATAAATGATGTTGATTGTGTCATCAAACACTTAGAGCTGTGTATTTATGCTGATGACTTGAAAATAATTAAACATATCTTCTCCACAACCGACTCTCTTCTTCTGCAAAAAGACCTCGATTCGTTCAATGTCTCCAAATACCAGTCCATCTCTTATTCCCACAAGCGTCTTACCACCACCCCGAAAGTCTACATGTTAACCGACGTACCAGTCCCTATCGTTACCTCTTTGCATAACCTAGGAATAATCTGTGATAGCGAAATCAATTTCCGTTCCCACATTGACAGCATAAGTAACAGAGCTAACTCCGCGCTAGGGTTTGCGAAGCGCTGGTATAGAGAGTTCTCCAATCCTTATGTTTCCAAATCTCTCTATATCTCCCTGAATATGCCAGCCTACGTGATCTTCCGTGGGCAGACAGATTCCACCTTCCACCTTATGAAAACCGTCTGAAACTGATCGACTTACAACCCCTATGTAAACGTCGTGATGTTTCCGACATTCTCTTCATTCATCAGTTATTAACTGGTGCCATAGACTGCCCTTCAATCCTGCAATCTTTACCCATCTATACCAATCCCCGCAACCTTAGGTTCACTTCCCTTTTCCGACTCGAGTGCCATCGCACGAACTACGGTCAACGCAAACCAGGATGCCACGAAAATTCAACGACCTTTCCTCCTTTGACTTACATCTGAGTAAATCATCCCTTTACAAAGCCGGCTTTCGGCTTTCTTAAGACTTCTTCCTTCCAATCTGTATTTACTATAATTATAGCATTACTATACTATACTATACTATAATTATAGCATTCCCATTATAAGAAATATTCTTTTCTGAATAATAAAGTATTTTCGTAATTATGATATTAAATAATTGATCGGGATTATTTTTAGAATAGAATTCGATATTAACTTTTAACTGTACTGATCACATATTTGCAGTCGCTTGCATGGTTTTTCTCTGACGTTCCGCTGATCCAGGGTTCTCAGGTCAGCTAGAGTGAGAGACAGTATTGGTGAAATTATAGTACCAACCTGAAAATTATAGTCTGCTTGGTAAAAACGACAACACCAATACAAAAATGTATAAATCCCTATTTTTCGAGAGATCCTTCTATTTTAATAATGTTGTGATTGAATTTAATATATTAAAGACGTAAAAAATAATGTGTATGGAAATTTTCTCAAATTTTTACTTTATCCGCAGATTGCATGTTGGAATAAATTGCACAGATGATGATTTTCATTTGACAATCAATAGAATATATGTTGAATGATGATTTCTGAAAGTAAAATAAAGTTAAGTCAAGAATTATTTATTGAATTGATACACATACTTACCTGAGGACATCATCAGGGACAATGAATTTTAAAAAATCCATCTGAAATGAAAAGAAAAAAGGATAAGATTGAATTATAATAATAAACATGAATAATACACACAAAAACATTGAATTTCATAAATGCAAGAAAAAGTTTGAACAATGTAAACAATTTCTTGGCGAACCAACAACAACAATACAGGCAATTTAAACTTTGAAAATTCTAATAAAATAACAAGCAATACGTTGGTCCAAGACAATTAACTCAGTAAATACACAACACTAAATAGAATTTGGACAATTTCAAGCTCATATTACAGGCATGACAGGTGAAATTTAAGAAATTCAAACACCTCTGACAGATCCTGTAATTTTATTAAAAACTTGAAAATTTAACCAATTTCATAATATAAGCGTACACAAATGATTATCATGGCACTATTATTACCTTATAAACTATAACTTACTTGTTTAATTGTCTACAGTCAGCATAACCACTCAAAAAAAGCAAATGTACAACACTCGCAACTTACAAACCGCGAACTGTCAACTTTATATGTAGAAACCACCTGACATATGAAATCAAGGTGATTTTTCGCGTAGAATTCAGTGGCGTTGCCAGAATTAACGCGAATAAGAGGAAAAGAGACAAAAGGTATAAGGAAGATATAATGAAAATTACGTTCCACAAAGAAATTATTCAAATATGGCTATCAATTTTGTGATCCGCCATGTTATAGCAAAATTGCTTTTATTAACATTATTTTGAAAATTTGAATTTAAAATTGTAAAATGTTGTGTTCAATTACTGGCCAATTCCTTTTCCACCAATCAAGCGTATAATTGTGAGAAATAAAATGAAATGCATGGAGAAATTGCAATTATGGTTGTGGATTCCGATGGCGAAATGGCGGCTCAAAGGCTGTAAAAGAGGTGGACAAACAGGTACCGGCCTCTTCGTTTTTCTAAAATTTCAAGGAGTAAGGTCGAAGGTTGAGTTCCAGCAAGGTTATATATTTTTTTGTTTTTAAAATCATTATTGGACATTGGGATTTTACATGCAATTTGTGATAACATATTATTAAAATTTTTATTTCCTTTCAGCTTTTTTTTTTATTTTCCTTTTTTGAATTATAATTTTTTTTGGTGAATTATATATTGTGAAGATTAGTGTTAGAATTAAGTAGGATAATTGGAATAAAATTGAACTATAAGCGCACATAAATATTTTCAATTCATTTTTATATTAAATAATATATATATGTTTATTTCACTAACAATTTCTTTTAAAGTTATACGATTCTTCTTTCACGTCTCCGATACAAAAATTTTTAATACACCAAAAGTATTTCATCAGAACTTTTAAATTCTTCAACAAGTTTGTCACGTAAAGTAAACATAAAGGTGACAGTACTTAGATTAATTTGACATCACTCGTGCTAAAATGTGATCTTGGAAAATCATCATAAAGGGTAATTCGTAAAAAAATGTTCCAACATGTGCCAATCGATTCCTTACAGTGTTGTGATCAGCTTTCACGATAAGAAATTTTTTTCGTAAAATCCCTCAACTCCCTCCCACCCCTTTTTTGTGCGAGGAGGTATTTCGGTGGGCTTCTCCATGAATAAGAAGCATTTCAACATACTCTTCATTTGTAAAATGAGGCAGATTGAAATACATAAATAATTCTAAGAAAATAAAACAATCCAAAGCAATCAAGTCAAAGTCCAAAGTCAAATATCCAAACAAGTAAATATCTACAAATCCAAATATCTAAAAAATCACCAACCGTTCGTAATAAGTTCCAACTGCAAGTGAGAAGCTGCTGCTGGATGTGCTGTTTGGGTTCAGTGGAAACAGTCCCTGCTCGGAACACATTTGGAAGGAAATTTTTTTCCAATTGAGTATTCTAGTGACTCCACAAAAATGTTAATAACTTTTGATGAACTAACATGACACGGTTTGATATAATTTTTTTTTATTTGAATTTAAAATGATAAAAAGGAAAATTTTTAACCAAAAGTTTTAAAAATTTTAAGTTTTAAGGTTCATACCTGCCGCATTTTCAAACTAATTTTACTTTTCTGTGAAAATTTTCGAATAACTGAAACAACTAACAACAATTAAAATAACAAAAAAGTTAATGCGTACGTCATTTCAAAATAAAAAATTACAAGTTTTGCTTGATGACAATAAAATGACGACCAAAAAATCTTCCTACACCAAATGAAATTATCGTTTCCTGGAAAAATTGTACCTTTATTTTAGATGACACAAATGCAGCAAATGAGCTTTAGAGTAGTACGTTTGCATACGTGGCTTGGGTTTAAAACGCGTCCTTAGGTTTTTAAAATGGCGGATAAAAAGGAAATTTCGTGGGAAACACGCGAACTATGTAATTGTAAAATTGAGGTAAAGTGGAAAAGCTTACGGTGAAATAGCGAAGATTTTAAATAAATCTCGGTCAACTATTTAATATGTTATAAATAAACATAATTTAACCGGAACGGTCGCCAATAAACCAAGAACTGGACGCCCGCGGAAAGTAGATAACGTAAAAGGACGTAATATTATTGTGAAAATTCGTGATGAACCTAAATTAAGTGCACCTACGTTAAAGAAAGAACTTGACCCATCTAGACCTCCTAATAACAAAGAGAAGCTAGAAAAACTCATAGATAAAATTTTCAGGACCCTTAATGGAGCGATGGCTCAATCCAGTCTCCTTAAGAGACAGTCCAGTCTCCTCCAGGTTCTCCGTCTTGTGTTTATGAAAGGTTTGCCTCCTGTCTGGATGACCTCTCACACGCCTTGATGCTTTCTGATGAATTGTTGCTTTTGGGTGACTTTAACCTGCCGGATGTTGGCTGGGAGCTCTCACACTCGGATGATGGCTTGGTTCCTTCTTTTCGGTCTGCCAATCAGTTTGCTTTTTCTTTTATAGATAGCCTTGCTTCTTCGGGCTTAACACAGACTTGCAGTATTTCTAATGATCATGGAAGGTTCCTCGACCTAGTTTTTTCTACTGATCCTGCTAGTACACTGGTGAGACGATGCTTGGTGCCCATTGTTCCGGAGTCGCTGCGCTTCATATTGCTCTTTTCATTGATCCAGTTATGATAGCAGTAAGGCTGACTTCTCCGTGATTAACAATTGGCTCTGAGCTTGTGATTGGAGTAGCGTCCTCGATGAACGTGACATTAATGTGGCCGTAAGATCTTTTTATAATTTGCTGTCTATCTGTTTTACTTATTGTGTCCCTATTTCTAAATCGAATAACTTGCGTTCTAGTCTGCCTTGGTTTGATAGTTCCTTGAAACATTTAAAGAATATTAAATGTAAGGCCTGGAAGAGGTTTTGTTCCTCCAGGAGTGACGATGACTATTTAACTTATTCCAATTTACGCAGTCAATTTATATCTGACTTAGTGTCTCCTTATAATAATTATATTAATAGAATGAAAGCGTCCCTACGAGTCGATCCTAAGCGTTTTTGGAGGTTCGTGAACATGAAGCGCAATTCTGATGGCTATCCATCTTCTTTGTCTTTCGGAGGCAGCGAAAGGAATGAGCCCTTGACGATAGCAAACCTGTTTGCCGATTTTTTTAAAACTGCGTTTTTGGATGATATCTGTGATATTAGCATTAAGGATTTTATTCATTTGACGAGGTTTACGCCCAAAGACCTTTTACTTGACGAAGGTACGATTTTGAAGAAAATCTCTACCTTGACTGATAGTTTTTCAATTGGTCCTGACTGTATCCCTGCCTCACTCGTGAAAAGATGTGGTTCCGTTCCTGCTCCTATTTTGTGTTATTTATTTAATCTCTCAACTCGTTGCGGTGTTTTTCCGAAGGCTTGGAAAACCTCATTAATTATTCCCCTTCACAAAAAAGGTGATAAATGTGAAATCTCGAACTATAGACCAATTGCTAATCTTTGTTGTATATCCAAGATTTTTGAGGCACTTATTTGCGATGTTCTATACTTCCACTGCAAGCCGTTTTTGCAGCCGTTTCAACATGGCTTCATTAGGAGTAAGTCAACTACCACCAATTTATTGGAATTTTCTAACTTCTGTATTTCTGCAATTGAAGGTGGTAAGCAAGTTGGCTGTATTTTTACTGATTTCAGCAAAGCTTTCGATAGAATAAATCATAGAATCGTTATTCTCAAACTCTCCCTTCTTGGGGTTTCCGCGAGTTTTTGTAAATTGGATTCATTCGTACTTGTCTGAACGCACTCAGAGGGTTTCTTTTCGTGGAGCTCTATCTGATGCAATTTTCAACACTTCCGGTGTACCGCAGGGCTCCAACCTTGGCCCATTGTTATTTATAATTTATATCAATGATATATCTGCGATACTGTCTAACTCAAATATTCTTTGTTATGCCGATGACGCTAAGATATTTCGCACTGTGTCTGACAATGCCGATTGCCTACTCTTAAATTCCGACTTGGACGCCTTTCAGAATTGGTGTTCCATTAACGACCTTCCCCTAAATATTAGCAAGTGTACATCCATGTCTTTCTCACGAAAAAGGTCTCCAATTCCATAGAGGGTTGTCCTTTAACAAGACTTATTAAGACAAAGGAACTGGGTGTTTGGCTCAATTCTCAATTTTCTTTCCAGGATCATTTTGATGCCATAGTCAACAAGGCTAATATGACTCTTGGTTTCGTGAAGAGGTGGTCAAGGGAATTTGATGACCCTTACATTACAAAGCTCTTATATTGCACTTTTGTCCGGCCTATTCTAGAATATGCCTCTCCAGTCTGGTCACCGCTCTATGTGTCACATATCAATCGCATTGAAGCTGTTCAACGGAGGTTCGTTAGGTTTGCCCTTCGAGGCCTTCCTTGGAATAACTCCCTTATGTTACCTCCTTATGCTGATAGACTTAAACTTCTGCACTTGGACACACTTGAAAAGAGGCGCCGTAACGCCGGGATCCTTTTTGCTTTCGACTGCATTCGTGGGTCCATTGATTCTTCTGTTCTCTTGGGTAGCTTTGGCATATCGGTTCCAGCTCGCTCCCTGAGGAATCACGACTTTCTTCGGTTACCTTTTCATTGTACTAATTATGGATTAAATGAACCTATAACGTCGATGTCGCGATTTTTTAATTCCGCTTTTAATTGCATTGATTTTCATCTATCGCGTAATCATGTGAGGAGTCAGCTTTGTTGAGGTTACTTTTTGGTTTTTGTTATGCTTTTTACTTTTTATTTGCTTTTTATTCACTTTGGCACTTTTGTTTTCTGAATTTATATTTTGCGAATTCTCTTCTTGTTCTTTGTTTTTTATATGATTTGTTATATTGATTTTATTTAGTTTTTTTTATTTAGTTTATTGCTTAGTTCTTTTGTAGTAATCAGCACATTGATGAAATATTGTAAATGAATAATAATAATCGTGGCGGATTGGGCAAATTGAGACTCTTAGGAAAGAGTGCAGCACGCTCTTTAATTTGACAAAGGCCAATAGCGATGATCACTCGAGCAACTCCTATAAGGAAAGACTAAAGGCCGATAAAAAGAAACTCCGAAGGAGGTAGAGAAAATTGACTTAGATTTCATTGAGTGCAGTGTGTCTGGAGACTTACTCGGAAACCCATTTTCCAGAATCTCCTAGGGGGGAATGTAGGCTGTGAAAGTATACAGAGTTCTGTGAAGGAATCTGACGGCGCACAGCACCCCACCGCCAACTGGCGTGCATCGATCTGAGTGACTATCCCGCCTAAAGACCTGGAAGTCGTGCCCGAAAATCTAGGCGTCGGAAATATTACCACAAAACCAAGTTTCAGTGAGACAGATGACATCAAATTTCGAGGTTTGAGCGCAGCTCTGTTACGTTGGCGTAGAAGAGGAATGTATACCTCGCTAACAAGTTTTTTGACTGCTGGGACAAGCCGGGGTTTACTTTAGGGACAAACTCATGAACGATTGAGCAGGAAGGCCATAAGATCGGGCAGATATTTGGTAAGAAATAGTCTTCGGGAACAAAGACACTAAAAGAGGCCGCGAAGGCGCATCCACCCGTACGGTTAGCTGGGCTAATTCGCCGGCAGGAAATCATGCCGATGGGGACGCAAGCTTAAGTGGCAATATGGAAAACGATGTCGTGCTCAGAGGTGTCAGGTGGATTCTACAGACAAACCCGCATTTAGAACGTCTAGCAGGCCTCAGGGAAATAGCCCCAGGGCGTGTCACAGCGTCTGGTGCAACGCCCTAGGCGACATCCACAGTCTCCTCAATTGAGTGTTGGATCTGGTCATTGATACGAGGACCTGAGACAGTCAGCGTCAAGGGAGGAACTGATCCGACGGCGCAACATCGAAGCCCGCGAGATGACGAGACGAAACAGAGTACTGAGACTCAGCGACTGCAGGTGGAACAATGGCGGCGACACTGCGACGCCTACGCTTGCGGGTCGCCCGTGAATTGCGAGAAGACTGGTGCCCGGCATGTCCTTGTTTGGGGTAGTTGCGGACGATGGACGACAGGTGTAGTAGGATCAAACACCTGCCCATTGGAAGCAACTACAATGCATAATGCGTCAGAGGACGAAGGAATGGGAGGAGCTAAGTACCGCCCGCATACAGTTTCTAGGTCGGAAGCAATGGAACAACGCAGTTCGGAGTTGGCAAATGCTACAGAAGACCAAGCACCGATGTCACATTTCACCTGCTTAACTCCGCGACGAATATCGTGGAATATTGGAGTGACAGAAAAAGGGCCTGAAAGAGGAACCGGACAGGGGTTGAGGGTACCCGTCTAAAAGGTTAGGCTCTACTTAAAACTCGAGTAGAGAAAGAAATATTACAAATTGAGTTGTTGTTGCTAAGGCGTCCAGCAGCAAAAGAAAAGCTAACACTTTGGTGCTGCTGATGAGGAGGATTTAAAGGGGTTTCGCTTTTCTTAAACAGAAATTCCGTCCGAGTGAAGAAATCTTAATATTTCTTTTTCTGTTCCGGTTCTGCGATAACGTCTTCAACAGCTGTCACGATTTTTCAACCTGTATTGCGCGGTCGTCCAAGTCGGCCTCTGCCCCATGTCCCAATCCAGTTCTAATCTAGAGCCTGTTGAACGTTGTTAGATTCCTTTCTTAGTGTGACCTATTCACTGCCACTTTCGTCGTCGGACACGCATGTCTATCCCGTATTGGCCTGGGAGGAAGAAGACGTTAAGAAAGCACCGGTCACCGGTTGATAAAGGCTTCTATCTTAGATGTTATTTGAAAAGTCACTACCCAAGCTGAATAATTTTACTTTTGATTTAAAGATCCATAGTTTGAAGCGTCTGGAGATGCTGTTATTGCGCCATATCTCTGCAAGAGTATTAAATGCAACTCGAGTCTTTTTGATCCGAGCCTGTACTTCAAATTCAGCTGATGTAACTATGCTTCTGATATAATAAAATCCACATGTTCTATTTGCTGCTCTTCTTGATAAATTTAATTTTGTCTCTTGGAGTCCAAGCTTTGTTTATGTAGCATTGAGCTTAAGGTCGCAGAGCACCTACTCTGCTCAGGTTTTCGAAAATTGGGGCTACGGCTCTGTGTTTTTTAGATAGGAGACAGACATCGTCGGCATAGTTCAGATTCGTAAGGAATTTTAATCCAATCCATCGCGATGGGTGGTCATTATTTTTAGCTGTTTTTTTTCATCTGGTTCACGGTTAGGATCTGGACTTAATATGAACTTACAATAACAACAACTTAACCTACATATTCATCAGGTTCGTAATCATAGACCTGGTAATTAAGTTTTAAAATAATCACTAAAGATTTATGTTTTTCTAATTAGAATTTGTAAACGCCGAAATCATATTCCATGCCTCCAATATTGTAGCCATTTCCATTATAATTTTATTTAATAAATAATGTATAAAATAACTAAAATTTTTTACACTCAATTTCACAAACTATCCATTTTTTGTAAACTGCAACAGTCTGATTTTGACATACCCACTGGGCATATATAGCAACCTTTCAAAACGAAATTAACACTAACCCGAATCATTTTTTGTCATGATCCTGATCGTGAACCAGATGAATAAGACACATCTATCGCGCAACGAAAGTAAAAGTGGCAGTAAGCATCCTTGACTCACTCCGTACAGCACTTGAAAGGGCTCCGACAGCTTTCCGTTGTATAGGTCGTGACATTGGTCTGCTGAGAAGTACTCCTTTATGATGGTGATCATTTTTTTGGGGATGCCTCTCTACGTAAAGCTGCCCATATGTACTCCCGAATAACGCTGTCAAACAATTTCTCGTAATTGACAAACATTTGATGTAGATAGAACCTCTATTCGGTCGGTACGGTATTCTAAGGTACATCGTCACAAAAGTCTCCATGTTTAGGTGTATTTATTTGATTCGTATTAAGATGGTGTTTGGCATATATTTTGAGACTGCAGTTAACAGACAGATACCAAGCCAATTGCTACAACTTCTCAGGAAGCCTTCTTTGGAACCAAATGAATTCAGAGAAGAAGAAAATCCCCCGCGGCAATGATACCTGCTTTAAGTAATTCCGTTGATACTCCATTAATCCCCAAGGTCTTACCTAGATCCATCCACCGACTTTATTGTGTCCGAGGTCTGATGTTAATTTTGGTCGCAGCCGGTGGTTTTTCAGGATCGGATGAAGAGGTATTCAACGGTCCAAAGCACGACTTCAATATTCTCTCCACCTGAACAAGTAGGGACCCGTCGATATCTCTTACAAGATGCTCAGTTGTAAGAGTCTCTCCCGCCATTTTCTTGACGCTATTGTACAATTGCTCCACTGTGAGTTCCGTAGGATACTTATTCTGCTTTTGCTTATTAATATGTAGTATCAAAAGCAGGGCTTCAGGAAATTAGTTCATTTTAGCACCACCGAGAAGACCACTATATTTTTAATAGGATCGTAATCCTATGTTCAGGCAGATACAAGTACATTATATGTCCAGGCAGATGGATGATCACCCGATCATGGGCATCAAAACGCGAGTTAGGTATACCATATGGTAGCACCATTCACGTTTTCGGACAATGATTTAATTGTGATACAAAGAATATTAGAGTAGAGAAGGGCTTCGGGCGATAGGAGCTTTAATATTAGGATATCGGCAAAAAGGAGGGTGTTCGGATCATTTTTAACCAAATTTCGGTGACACACCCAGATTTTAGTCAAACAGGCCACGTCGAGACGGAAATAACAAGAACTAGTGAAGAGGTATTACTTACGTATTAAAAGTAGATTTCGTATCCCGACTAGTTCTCAGCAGACAGAAATTTAAAATATCAAAAATTCTGAAAGAATTTATGAATACAACCTTTGTTGAACATTGTAGCAAAAATAGTTTTTGAACAAATTAGCGCTGTCAAGTGCGTGCCCATCACGCTCTGAACCATGTTTTTTTGTACTTTATCTCACCACAGTATGTCAACAACACATTCTTTGCCACTGTTAATCCATTAAAAAAGCGAAAAAAGAAGGAAAGTTTGGATTACTCACATCCACTAAGCAGAAGGAAATGTGTATTTTTATTTGAAGCATTCTAAATTGGAAGAATTTTTAAATACATATTTCAAGTATTATTGTATATGTAAAGGTTAATCGAAAAATTGCTATGTAAGCCGAAAACTAACATTATGCGAGAGGTTTCGAAAATATGTTTAACCCGATAACTTTTTCCTTCACAGTAAGATCATCAGTATTTAAGGAGAAATCCCTTTTTCTAAAAATCTTTCTATAACGCATTCATTTAAATATTGAACGATATAGCTGTTCAGAGTAGCTATTCGGTTGTTTTTTTAAATTCAAGCCACATAAACATGGTCAATAACAAACCACATTAATTCGAAAATTCAAGTGTCAAAAGGCCCCTCGATGAAGTGGTCTGTTGAATATAAATTAATAAATATTTTTGAAGAGGCTGAAACAAGTCCTTTTTCGTTACTTAGCCTTCCTTACTATTGTTCTTAATAAGCACTAACTGCCAGACTGGATTTGTGAAGCCATCACTTTACCGAAATTTGCCAAAATTTCCCTATTCCCGTAAGTTAACTCCACCAACCGTCGTTAATCTACCCCAGCAATAAGTACACCGTTGTCCTTTTCTCGTTTTATGTTCCTCCCCATAATCCCCATTCAATTTGCATATTTCCACTCAGTCCACGTTTTCCCAGCATTCAGTGATGTGTTCATTTCGTCGACTGCCTTCTTCATTGGGTGTTCATTTGCAATTCTTATAACCGCAAACATAAATTTCAGTGCTGTAGCCGCTCCGCCATGAAAAAGGGCCACTATAGGACTGACAGCATAAACCTACAGGGCTCCCCATAAGAAAACTTTTATGACAACTTTTCTGCCTTTTGTTTCACTTCGTTTCTTCCCTTTTTATTTAATTTAAAAAATGTTTTTCTTCTTTGTGGTGTCCCCATAATAACTTTACTGTGGTTACCACATTTTTCCTCTTCTGGAAAAACACAACCAAAAGACCAACTTTAACAACGCTGACAACACGAAAATTATATTCACTGCATAAAAGAAGTGGTTAGTAATTTTTACGACATGAGTAAGGGGGTTAAACCACAACTTTCACAATTTTTTACTTCGGAGCCCTTCGCAAAACTCGTCTCAATGTGGGACACAACATTAAAACATTTATATATAATACAACTGAATACATATGAATATATCCTTCTGCTTCTGGCAGAATACAAAGCGTTGATTATTTCGGTATCATTCCACTTATAATCTGCAAGTTTAAAGGAAAGTTCATTAAAACAATTAATAGATATCAGTGTAAATAAATAAAAGTAAATATTATTATATAAAACGAAAGACCTTTACATAAAATACACTAATTATCCCCTTCCTTCTTTAGTTAATGTAACCCTTTGTGTAGCATGGGGCGGGGGAAGAATTTCACCAGATTCCAGAGAACGATTGGAAGTGGACCTACAATTTAAAGTGGATTCTGAACTTTCAACATTTTCTTTGCATTGATTTTTTATCTTAATCTGTTGTCGGTAGAAAATAACCAGGGACCTTCGGATTGAAAGGCTTTCTTATGAAAAACTGAAAGAACCTTCATCAGTAGACAAACTACACATTTTTGGGCATATAATTATAATTTTTGATCTTATTTGACCTTGATATAAAACGTGTTATAAAAATTATATTTTGAGGGATATTTCCATTTGAGAGATCAATAAAACAAATAAACAAAAATTCTAATATTCTATTATTCTAATTTCTTTATATGTGGTCTAGAAATCCTAAATAAGTAACTATTTCTCTTTTAAATGTTCTTATATTACATATAAATCTTTATACAGGGTGTTTCACGTATGGTGTGCCAAAATAAGTGGGGTGATAGATCTCAATAGCCAAGCAAAAAATGGGGGGGGGGGAGGTGGGAAGGCTCTCTCAACCCTTTGGAGGTTACAGGGTGATTTATAAATTTTCAATTTTCATGGTATGCACATCACTATTTCATTTCTATTTTGCAACATACGCAACGCAGCGACATCAAACATAGAAAACGTCAAAAAACTACTATTTCCATTTCCTTTAAAAAAATATCAACAATGCTGATTTAAATTCTATCACTGTAGGTACAGTCACAAGTGCAAATAATGTACTAAAAAAAGCTAAAATTCAGCATTTTTCCAAATTTTCTTGGAAATGTAATTAATACACATGTTTTTCATTTAATAAAATTCCCCATTTTATTACCATTCCAAAAAGGTAAAACATGGAAATTTGGAGGAAGGATTAGAAAAACTGCTTCCTGAGTGATCGATGACTACCTAATTATTTTACTGCACTATGGTTTGGAAATTCGTTAAATAAACAAAATTTCGGAAATTTTTGTTTAGGATATTCAAGTTAAATTTAACTACTGCTGCAAATTTATAAAAAGATAAGTTTTATTTATTTTTTGTCGTGTTAGCTTGTTTTAGCCAGTGTTCATACCAAAGTATCCTGGCGTTCTGTTATTAATACCCTACGAGAAAGTAACTAAAGCAGAGGCCCTATCGTGTATATGTCGTATGTGTGAGCATGGCAAGTTTTTTGTTCTGCGGCTGGCTCTGTGCTGTCAAATTTGTTCACTTTTACTACGAGGAAGTAGGCTTTTTATCTGGGCCCTGGGTCTATGCTGTCACAGATTCCAGCTGTTTTCGTACATTCTCCACTGGCGGCACGTAAAAATATACCCAAATAGGGTTTTGTAAAAATTCGATTAACAAACTTTGAATTATAATTTTAAGGTATAACATATGTAAATCGAAATTTTAATTAATTTTGTGATTATGGCAAATTTCCATATAATTTACACTGTTACAGCCTCTAATAGTTGTAGCAGAAAAATTATAAGCAGGTGCCGGAACTATAAGGAGGTGACTAGGCTTGAAACACACCTTGATTGAAAACAACTCTTTTGTAAAAGTAAATTCAATATTTTTATTTAAAATTCAAATATATAAATGAAATCATACAATAATAATAAATAATATCAAAAGTAAAACAATATAAGGAATACTAATTCAACAAAAGAGTAAAAATATAAGAAATAATAATAATAATTCAAAAAAATTAAGAGTAATCCAAAATGATAAGTAAAAGAGCTATCTACAAAAGAGAAAAAAGAATGATTTAATATCTATTTTAAAAGAATTCAAAATTTGTTAATTCTACTAGTGGCAACACAATTTAAATGACTATTTAACTACGGATCAAACCAATAGTAAATAGCGTTTTGATTATTTTTAATTCCGGAATGTATATTGTTAGCTTTTTAAAGTTACTTCAAGTTACGTTTTTCGGGTAGAAACCTCAAATTAGCAACTTGAAGTCAATTTCTTAGCCTTTGACGTCACGTTTAACAATTATTCGGCCGACACCAGAATAAGTGTTAGTATAATTATAATTTTGATACCCTTGGTGTATTCAAAAAATGAACGAGAATAGTGTAAAACCGGAATAAAAATGGAAAGGAGTTTATTCGGTGTAAACCAGAATAAAATATGAAAGATTTTATTCGGCGTAAACCAGAATAATATAGGATAAGTTTATTCGGTGAAAACCAGAATAAAATAGGAAAAGTATATTCGGTGTAAACCAGAATAAAATAGGATGAGTTTATTCGGCGTAAACCAGAATAAAATAGGAACAAGTTTATTCGGCGTAAACCAGAATAAAATAGGAAGAGGAATTTTTCCGGTGAATACCTGCCTTGAACTCGGTCGATACCAGAATTAAATTTGTCAGCAACTGCAGCGGCTTTTATACAATTTTTTTCCTATAGGAGTGAATAGCGCAGCATTGCTGTCAATAAGTGCAACAGAGCAAGATTGCAATAAGCATTAAGTTAAAGTTTTAACTCTTGGCGTATAGGCGGCACTTTTATCGTATTGTTGGTTACTTTACGTTTAGTGACAGAAGTGTCTGTGCTGTCAAAAGGCAGCTGATTTAAATTGTGATTTTTTTGGATAGCAGGAAGGACTTTGCAGGATTTCCTTTCAGATAAATAGAATTATTTATTTTAAATAATTATTGATTCTTTGTTGCGTTTTTCATTTAGGTTTAGGAGGAGAAAATTATATGCAGGAAAATTATCACCGTGGGAACTTGGATTCTGGACGTGGACTGGGAGAGCGTTGTAAGTTTGTTTACTTTTGAAATTGTATTAATTTCATTTCTTTTTAGGACAATTATATGTCGACTTGCGACATACACTGTCGGCAGATAATATTTAGCCGAGTAGAACTTTGCCAAAATTGAAATTATATACATATATATTAAATAAATATATATTATTATGTGGTCACAATTAATTACTTAGTTCAATATTTTAAATTACACGTCAAAAACCCCGAATATAAAACATTTTTCTAATCGCCTGTCTTGCGCTTATGAGATTGTATGCAATGGAAACCTCACACAAGCTTAAAATTGCCACGATTTTCTGAGCTAATTTCTTCTCCTTTAGTTACTTCCTCGAAGTTAATACCTAATGACAATTTTGCTATAAAAGCGGATCAGTCATCAAGAATATTGTAACGTGCACGATGTAGGCCACAGAAAGGGAAATAGTAAATCGTGTAAGGCGCATACCCCATGTGTCCCAAAATCAAGGTATGAAAATGTCAAAAGTAGCAAGTCAGGGAGGACTCGATCCTATGGTGAATAAGCGTGGTGAAAATGTGTAACGTAAAATCTAGAACTAAGTTGCTGAACTTTCTAGAATTAAGCTGAGTAGTATAAATAGGGCTGATTAGCAGCCTGGTAAGTTTAAAGTGCGGAACACAATGTGGCGCTGTAGCCAAACTTGTCAAAAGTTAAAAATATGAAGTTTCAATAATGGCGGTTCAATGCGTAGCTGGCGCTGGTGCTGTAGCCGGCGGCGAAAAATCCCAGGATGATTCCTGTCATAGCTTGAAAGGGGATGAGTCGCAGAGGGACATAAATATTGGGGCTTCATCATCAAACACTTTCGAGCAGTGTTTTGATGAAGCATTTATGAGCCCCCCGCCTACAGGAGTGATAGAAAATATATTTTGTTCCACTCCAGGCCCGGAAAGCAGCAGCAGTGCCGATAATCGTCACCACCCATCTGTTCGTGGCACGCCGGTAGCAGGAGTTCCTGCTTCCTTTTCTTGTATTTTCAACCGATCACACTGAGGAACAAATATCGGAAACCCTGCATTCCATAAAAAATTATCTCAAACAGAAGGAATCTGCAATGACTACCTCTACTTCAGATAATGAAGACGATTTATTTAAGCATTTTATTTAAGCATTACAAAAAAAAATTTAAAAGTTCCCTACTATAGGCTTATTAATAATTCAATTCAATTTCTTAAAAATTTTCACTAAAGATGTCTATATCGTTTGAACGGACTGAATTTCTAAAATTTGCATTTCATCAAAAAAACTAGAATTATTGTAAACTTTCTAGAACCTTTTCCTAATATGGTATTGGAAATCCATTGCATTTACTTCTATATCCTTATTTGGTAATAACTATTTCAAATTTTCCCCATGTAACGTTTGTTCAATTCATTAGTACTACCTGAGTAAAATTGACACCAATGACAAATTGCCGAACTTGACAAAGAAAGGGATTTAACAAACGAGACAAGAATCAAATGTCAATCAAAGTCATCATGGACGCCATACTGGTCGCATGTATTTTGGACGGCCCGCTCTGCAGGTTAAATAATGTTTAATCTGCTAGAGTGGCGTTAGTGCTGAATGCGTGGGGTGACATTGGAACTCATTCAGAACAAGTTATAATTCAATATATAAACTCATTAGTTCCTTTAATCATTCAATAAGTGAAAGTTCTAAATAAAAGTGATCCAAATCTACACGCGGTCATAAAGCCGCGTTAATATGTAATATTCTTAAAGAATCGCTACTCTCGCACGAGTTCTTCCCTGGATTGTCCTGTTGCAGGGGGAACCGCTCTTTAAAGTGGCCGGCACAACAGTTAATTCTAAGGCTGGCCAGGTGTTTTGTCATTACCTGTAATTTGTAGCGGTATCTGCTGTGCGTTTACCGTTTTGGGAGAAGAAGAAGAAGTGATCATGGTGAGACCAGCAAATTATAAGCACTTCATGTAAGTACAATTTTCTTATACAACAATGTTCATTAATTTCATGAGACGTGTAACAACTAGTTCTGTTCGTAAATGTGTTTTTATTTTCGTGTTTACTTTAATGTTTGTTTACATAACCTATGCTAATCTACTGTACTAATAATTCTTAATTATTTTCAGATATATTGCTAACCACTAGTTCAAGTGAGTATCCAGCAAGGTCCAGGAAGTCCAAGGTACTTTTCTTGTTTTATGATGTTGAGCATAAACCTGATTGTTTACGTTGTGCAGGAATGACGTTATTGGGTTGGATTCAGGCACCACTTGGAGTTGAAAACGAAATCCATAACAGCATCAGATAAGTATTATTGTTCATGATCTTGATTCTTTGTTTGGATGGTTACCAAACAATGTGTATTATTAAGACAAATAGATTTAAGGTTTTACCAGTTAGATGCAAGCTTTTATTTATAATTGGTAAGATGAGAAAATATATATTTAAATTTGAATTCTACATTGTCTCATTTATTTTGAAGTACTTTTGAATTGTTTCAGGGTTGTTGATAGGACTTGTAGAGAAACTTAAAATTTAAACTGCTTGTTCCGTTAACAATATGAAAATGAAATGAAATTAGTTTGATACAGCAAGAGTCTGATACAAGAATCAGTTTGCTTTTAAACAACAATCGCAATTAAAAATTGTTTCAATAAAACTGAAGTAAAAGGAAAATTTAATTGGGCTAAGAGAGCAAATGTGTCCTTAAAGTAGTTATCCCGCTAAAGGTATGCTCCATTATCTGCTTATTCTACATAAGATATTGTGGTTTACATAAAGCGACTATCAAAATCAACTATATTTGGTTTTTTGTATGAAATATTTCTACGGTGATGTTTGGTCATTTCTATATTGATTCTTTCATTTATTGTGTGAATTTATAAATTCTATACAAGTTAATTCTCACAACCAATGCAAAAAATATGTGCTCTTCAGATTTCTTTTTTTATTTGCTTTAAGAGCTTAAGTCAGCATTTAAATTCATGAACTAGTATTTTCTTTATGCTGAAATTCTTCCCAGACAATTTCAAAATTGTCTGATTAAATAAAGTGTAATTTAGAGAGTATGGCTTCAGGGAGGGGGTATCTGCGGCGGATGCAATTTTGCAGGTTATCGAGGCGGTTAGGAAAGCTGAAGAACATAGCCGCTACTCACGTAGAGTGGTGCTTTTGCTAACACTAGACGTGAAGAACGCCTTCAACTCCGCGCGATGGGTGGACATGCTGGAAGCGCTCGTTTTAAGTGCCGAGATACCTTTTGCGGATAGTGGACGACTATCTGAAAGACCGATGCTTGTTGTACGAGACTAAGGAAAGACAGCGAATAAGGAGAATTACGTCGGGGCAGCACAGGGATCGATAATAGGACGGGATCTCTGGAACGCCACCTCCTACAGTCTGCTACGAATCGAACTGCCCGAAGAGACGTCCCTGGTCGGGTATGTGGACGATGTTGCTGCACTGATATCAGCACGCGACATGCAACAGGCGCACTGTCGCTGGCCATTAATAAGACGGAGGTAGGTGTCCTGACCAAAAAGAAAATCCCGACCATCCTTCCAGTGCAAGTCGGGGAGGAGACCATACGAACGAGACGATCGGAGAGGTACCTCGGCGTTACAATTGACACCAAGATAAAGGAAACTGTAGATAAAGCAGCAAGGGGCGTCACATCACTGAGCAGGCTGATGACCAACGTGGGAGGTCCAAGCTCGAGCAAATGCCGTCTCCTGATGACAACAGTACAGTCAAACAACTGTATGGTGCGGAGGTATGGGCGGAAGCCCTAAGTAAGGAGCAATATCACTTGGCCAGGTACAAAGGCGCGCGGCCGTCCTGGTGATTGCTCGCCAAGGAACGAAGGGCGACCTATCTCAGGAAGGCAGAAATGGACAAACCAACGGTGCGCAGAGAGGAAAGGTTCTACATCATGGAAAGGTGGAAACAAAGATGGAATGAAGAGAACGGGGGACAGCGAAGCTCATCTAAGTGGGGGCCCCTGGGTAGACAGAGGGCATGGAGAGGCAGCTTTTTCCTAACCCAACTCCTGAGTGGCCACGTACTTTCGTTCGTATCTTCACCGAATTGTAAAGGTAGCTTCACCGCAGTGCCTCTATTGCTCAGGCAAACTTAGCAGGCACTTAGCAGGGGCGGTCTCCTCCGACACTATAATCCAAGGCATGATCGACGAAGAAACCTGAAATCGCACAGTCAGGTTACGCGGAAGATGTTCTGCGCAGGAAAAAGAGAGATGGTCGCCTGACTGGCTAAAGGAAAGGACCTAGCTTGAAGTAATGTGGAAAACGGTTCCAAGCCAGTGTCCGGTGGCTGGGAGGTGTTTTAATCAGTAAACTGCGCCACAGGAGTTATACTGCTGGGAAGGGGTGCGCAGCGTGCATAAAGCTAATAATGAATTCAAAAACTGTGGTACAGGCGCATCCAACTTTGAGTTTAACTTCGTAACGTGTGGATCGATTTGGATAATTCCTTTTCTGTAGGGTAGAATATGTACCCTGGTTGATACCACGAGAAAAAACTGTTGATGGGGTGGAGTGGGAGGGGGGGGGGGTGGAAACAAGGGTAACTAGTGGACCGATTTCGATGGTTCCTTTTATGTTGTATAGAGTGCGATCCCCCATTGCTAATAGGAGAATAAGTTGGTACTATGAAGGATGGGGTTGGGGGGGTGGAGGAGTAGTTTAACTTCGTAACGCTTTGAATGGTTCTTTTGCTGTTTTATAAAGTGTGATCCCCCAATGGTAGAATAATTTGGACCTATGGTTGGGGGTGGGGTGGGGGAGGGGGAGGGGTATCTTACTTCGTAACGCGTGGACCGAATTTGATGATTCAACAAATAAAACAACTACAGAACCACAATTGAAAATAATAAATAATACTACCTAAACGTTTCAGCTCACGGAATCATAAGAAATGACGATTGAATACAATTGTTGTAGTTGTTTGATTTGCACCGACTTCAAAATGTCGTAATAGAGTAGTCGGTTAAAATTTTTTTTTTTAAACTATTTTATTTCTTGTGTTATGCATTAAATGACCAAATATAATTTTTGTCACTTGTTTAGTTTAACCTTAGTAAATAGAAAACGATTAAAAGAAATTTATGAAAAAATATTAATAAATATCTTCGAATTAGTGACACATGAGATTTAAAGTTACGAATCCTATACAATTGCCATCATTTGAGATCATAATTCACATTATATCCGTGGAATTTTGAATTTTTATTGATAATCAAAAAGTTATTAAAAGCGAAATAATCCGATAGCAACTGCGAAGTAAAATTTCCCACTTTAAGCATTACGGCGCAGACAACAGTTTTTAATGAAGGAAGATCATCATTCCTACCACTGACCAATTTATCACCTCTTTTATGGGACATTGATATTGAAAGCAGCCAAATTTTAAAAACAAGACGAACCGATTCCGCTGATCCATCTGGATACTAAACAGCTGGAAAATATTTTTTTTCTCATCGAAAAAAGAACTTTTACTCTTAAGCCGTCACCACGTTCATTATGTTAAGGGGGGAATACCAAGTAAATGGTTCAAAAAATCAGCTTTTTTTACATGATTTAATTGTATTCAAGAATATTTCTTCAAATTTTTAAACTGAAATTCTCAAAATTGAAGGCAGTGTGCATATTTTTGTCTTACTTTTTTAGTTGTAAATGTGAGTAGGTGTATTTTTGTGCCACGTTCGAAGAGACCAAAGAAGCCCGAATTGTCGCTCGAATGCAAAGAATCGAGAAAGAACAATTTCTCGAGGAATCAGAGGGTCTTATGTATGGAACTCGCATCGCTGATTAATTTTTTTGATCGTAAGCTAAAAGAAAAACACTGTTTTCTCGTAGCAAAACTTTAAACGCGTTTTCCCGAAAACCATGTTTTTAAAACGGCGTCCCTAATTGCAAAAAAACCGCTTGATCGATTGTCTTGAAATTTGTACCAGATATGTAAAAACACTTGAGTTTAGTCCTTGACATTCTCCTATTTTTGAGAAATTTTTTTTATCAACAATTGTTTGTAAACAATAACTTGCAAAAAATCGAGTTTTTCAGTTTTAACGCTATAAAAAAAATTTTTTTTTCAAGAAAAGAAAAATGTCAAGGACGAGTAAACGCAATAACGAAACTTTTTTGTGTAAATTTTTTGTTGTAGCATCACTTACTGAGTCTGAATCAGGGACGCCGTTTACCTCTGCCCCGAGCAATAATAAAATACTACGAAAATCCAAATTTTGTGTTTCTGTTACTTATAGCTTTTTTTTAATCCACGCTTAAAGAAAAGATAACATTTCTTCCGTTTACTTGGTATTCCCCCATTAACACTTATTTGGTCCGGGCCATAAAAATCATTATGTTATGCTGGATTATGCGCTTACACCTACGGAAATGGTCATCATCTACTATCGACCATAATTCCTACAGCTATGCAGTACCCACGGTCACAAAAGTACAGCGTAACACACAAAGAGTACAGTGTAATTTTTATATGTAAATTTTGTAAGAAATATTCTGTATAATCAGTCAATTTTATTTATAAAGTACAGTTCTTAGTTAACGATAAGAGCTTTCATTTATTGCAGATTACCCCTACTAAAGACAAGGATTCCAATGAATCTTCAGCTTCAATATTTCTATTTATTTTACCTAATCAAAGTATTCCGATTGATTGATACACCTGTGAAAAAACCTTTTCTGAGCTTATATACCAATAATTGTGTATTTTGACGACGCGAGCGACGGAAGTATACCGGGCATTTAAATATACTTTGCTTTAAATCAGTTACACCCAAAGAACTATTACTTACTCGTGATGGATAAATTAAAACAAACCTTCTTCTAAAAAAATATAATTTTACCTTTTGACGTGAATTTGTGGAGCAAAAATTACATGTATTTCACCTGAGCTTATCTCAATATAATAGTACGAAGAATACAACATATCTCGTAATCTGCACCCACTCAGGTAGGATAAACCAGCTGAGTTTTATTAATATTCCACTTCCGTTTCTCCCGGGTGCCATTTAATAGACTCCGACCCTCATACATCACAAAACATACTGTTTATCCCATAAACCCCGTCCGCCAAGGAGGGCATCAATTTATGTAGTGCAATAAATAACATCCAACCAACTAGATGTAACATTATGGCGTATTATAAAACAATATTTGCCCGTATTCTTTCCTTCAGCTTTTGTTTACCCTACCACGGCCGCATCGTGTATCCTGCATGGGTGCCCTAGAAGCTAAAACAGTCGTCGTAGATAGATATCCGTGCAACCGTCGATTCACCTTTTCGCGACCCAACGATGGGCAAACCTGGTTTGGGGCGCCTGCTGGAAATGTTGTATCTACAGATATCAATTCGTATCCTTGCCGGCAGTGGAATAAACTAAAAATGATACACTAGCTGAGGGGGGATATCCAGCAACGTAGGTAAGTGGGAAATTGTGAAAATTGCTGACGTGATGAAAAAAAACCAAGCTACATAGGGAAACTGTTGTATGATGAGACAAAACGAAGAAAAGTACGGAGGATTCCAGTGCCAATCCGTATTGGAGCGAGGAGTGGGTCGAACGAGGACATAATACCAAAACTCAATTGATTGCTGTTTTTCTCTCTATAAGCTTCGAATGGCACTTTCCTATGCGCGCGCGAGGAATTATTGAGGTTTGTGCGGAGGAACAGGGAAAAAGTGGAAAAAAATAAAAATGGAAGACTACACGAGCTGGAATTGATCAGGATCATGGTGAACACAGGAATAAAACAGGAACAGGAGAGTTGTGTGGATGACTAGTTATGGGGCCTGTGTAACCCAGTCTGTCTCCCTGTTCAACCCGGCAATAAGAGAATCAGAGTTCCTTTATAATTTATGACTACCGTGTGTTCCTGGAAATTTTTCCATCCGCTGTCTGCTTCCTGGGTGTTCCACGAGCGAAAGCTTTCATGTAGACTCCTAGCTGGTTGCTCTTACTCCAGCACGCATACGTGGCTATGGGTGTCGTATCGGTGTGTTTCCGCGATATCCGTTTTTAAGAGCTCCAGGATTCGAGGGACAACTGAATTGGTAGGAAATTGTGATTTAATGGATGATTGCGTTTAGATTAGTGAACTTCCCACCCCGGTAGCTTTGTTTTTCCGTTTATCGTTTGGCATTTTTATTTGAATTTTGGGCAATTTATCAAGTTTTCCTGCCACCATATCGCATTGATGCGGTGTTTTAATTTATATAGTCCGCCTTTGGGGAATGAGTATTGCTCCTTTTAATGGCGATAATCTTAAGTCAGTGTGGATTGTAGTCATTTATTATAGTCCATGACTTTAAATGGCGGTTTATAGTTTAATGCTTTGCTTAAGTTTTAATATTTTCCCATAGATTTACATTTACATGCGTTGAACTTCATAGAGGTGTCTCTATTTATTGATATTATAAAATTGTAAGTTTATACTTTAGACATTGTGAAAGCACTCGTCCTTGTATCATTATTCAAGTCATGAATCAAGAAGTCCGTGAAAATGGATAAACGCGCAAAATATCCAAAACTTTTTCCTCCAAGTTTAGGATGATATAGCTCTCTTTCTGTGGAGGTGTATTAAGCGATATTGCTTGGCTATTTTATCAGGATAGGGCCTGTCAAAAATCATCTGATACAAGGGAGGACAATCCGCTTTTTCTAGCTCACACTTTCAAAAACCTCCGAACCTTCATTTTCGTTTTCTGTCTCAATTAATCCTTCATTTACATATTGCTGTTTTATGTAAACTTATTCCTTTAACCCTTGACCACTGCTAATGACTTGTTGCACGATTCGATAGATCAAATTAATAAACTTTTTCGGGCAATCGATCAGGACGAGATGAAAGTGTAATGATATTTGCAATCAACTGCATTGATAAAACGTTACATGGGGAAACTGATAACCGGTACCAATTCTATTTGGCTATTTATATTCTAATTCGATGCAAAACTCGTTTACTCGTTAAAATTTTTATAAAGTAAGTAGGAATTTAAAATATCAACTTAAAATAATTACAATAATAATTAACAATTAACACAATTAAGAAGGCGAGAGTCCAGATGGGATGCTTTTTTCAAATGCAAAACTCAGCCAACTTTTACAAGGAAATGGGGAGAATAGTTCCGTACATTCTATGCTAGCCCGGTGCGATTGCTTTCTCAAAAGAGTTTTTCCTTCGATGAAGAAGACATGGACAACAGAGAAAACGTAATTAAAAGTCGACAAGTTTAAGGCTATGCAGACCTTTAAACGAATTTGAAAATGTCATGCCTGAATTTCTATTCGTTCATCAAATCGCGATCGGAAATCCTCCGCCAAACCACTTAGAAATCAAAATACAATATAAGTATGATGAACAAATGGATAACAAAGATGGCTTTGGACAGATGCTCGGAACACAAGTTTTAAAAATACAAGAGTTTTGTATTTTATTACCAAAAATAAATAAACACTAATTTCACTAATGTTCCCACAACTTGGTGTTTCGCAACCGTGCTCTAGAGTGCAAGTGAAGCTTATAGTTCTACGCACATGATCCAAATTGAGAGAAGCGGTACACAATGATTTTTACTAACAATTAAATACAAGACAATCCATGATAATATTTGAAATAAGAGAGAAAACTACAATAATATAATTAAATACAATGATGCAAAATTTTGTAATGGAGTTACAAACTGACGCAAGACCTTACAACAGCACCGGAGGAAATAAATGCTTTTTCAGTGCTGTTGGACGACCCCTGGCGTCAAACTAGATAAATTGTACCGATCGACAACACTCCGCACCCGCCATGACAGTCTAAATGTCCCAAAACCTGTCAACGACAGACTGGCGAAACCTGTCAATAGCACTAAAGGAGATACCGGCTTTTATGCATCCCAGGATCATCCCCGACGCTGCCCTCACGAAATTAGGCAATTACCTAACATCCCGTAACATCAACAGGCCAAATTTCACCGAAACAACGGGGGAAATCCAAAATCGCCGCCATAGCCCCCCGGCACTATATAAGCAGTGCTGGCACCACAGAGCAGTCAGTCTTCGACCAGCAGTCAAGCCGAGCAGACCAACTTGGAGCATCAGAGGAGCCAAATAAAGGTAATTAAGTATTTTCAGAATTGTCATCAGATGGTCAGCCCGACCACAACCGACCGATCCAGGCCGACAGTAGCACCCATTCTCCGGTGCTCAGCCCGATCTAGGCCGACAGCAGCAGCCGTTCTCCGGTGGTCAGCCCGACCACAACCACCCAATAAAGAAGCAGAAATAAAATATTCAGCATTCGACCGAGAACTTTTGGCATTGTATATAGCCATCAAACATTTTAGAAATTTTCTAGAAGGTCGAGAATTTATAGCTTTTACAGAGCACAAACCACTCATTACAGCAATATGGTCTAAAACAGAAAGAAGTCCAAGACAAACTAGACATCTGAACTACATAACCCAATTTACGTCCGATATCAGACATATCAAAAGCAAATCAAATACAGTAGCAGATACTTTATCTAGAATTTCTGTCGAAAATTTCGAACATTCAAAACATAACAATACCAAATTTGATCTAAAAACTATTGCTGAGTATCAAAACAGTGACGAAAAACTTACACATCTTTTGATAACTCAACATAACAGACCAGATAATTCAAAATATAAGCGTGTAAAAATTAAATTAAATACTTCTGAGTCTGACATTTGGTGCGAAGTTTCTACTAAAAATTCACGGTCATATATACCCAAAGAACTTCGAAAAATTATTTTTAATACCATTCATAATTTATCTCATCCAGGAATTAGAACAACACGAAAATCTATTGTTTCTAAATACTTTTGGCCTGGAATGAATACAGATATTAACAATTGGACTAAAAATTGTGTCAATTGCCAAAAAGCCAAAATAACCAAGCACACGAAATCAGAAATCGGTAAATTCGAACTACCCAAAGCAAGATCCGAACATATCCATTTAGATTTAGTAGGTCCTTTACCGTCTTCAAAGGGATATTCTTACATTCTAACAATAATAGATAGATTTACTCGTTGGCCAGAAGCTTATCCAATCAAAGATACACAGGCAAGCACAGTTATTAACACGTTATACGAACAATATTTTCCACGTTTTGGTATTCCACTAGAAATTACCACAGATCATTGTACTCAATTCGAATCCAAATTATTCCAAGAATTTACAAAAATTTTAGGATCACATCGAATCCGCACTACTCCTTATCATCCACAATCAAACGGAATGATAGAACGATTTCATCGACAATTAAAAGCAGCCATACGCGCTCGTGACGGCCAAAATAATTGGATTACACAATTACCTGCAGTCCTCTTAGGTTTCCGAACCACGATTAAAGAAGACTTGCAATGTTTTCCAGCAGAACTTGTCTATGGACAACCTCTTCCAGGTTCCAGGAGAAATAATCATTAACAACAATTCAAGATCCATTAAATTTCTTAAGTAAAATCAGATCTTGTATAAAATCAGATAAATAAATATAAACCCTCACATTCTCGAAAGCAAAATTCTAAAATCTACGTACCGAAAGATTTAAAAGATACAGATTTTTTTGTTAGAATCGACAGAAGCAAATCTTCTTTACAAAACCCATATGAAGGTCCTTTCAAAGTATTAAACAAATTTGATAAATATTATCAAATCGCCTACCGTGGTAAAGCAACGAACATGACAGACTAAAACCAGCATTTATCGAACACAGAGAACAGACAATTACACCAACCAAAAACAAACCAAAAAAGAAAGTAAAATTTCAATTATAATTTTTATTACTAACAATATTACTATTCATCATATTCTTAATTTCACGATTCACTTAATATGGACGTTTTTACTGAGGGGGGAGTAATGTAGCAGTAGCTACAAATTTAATTTTTAATTAAAATTTCATAAGTTTGATTATATTATTAATAAAATATTTTTATTTAAAATCCACTTTAATAATATCCAATCAGACTGTACTGTCAAATATATTTTAGTCAACCTGTACACTTCAATAAATTTTGAATAGTGTGAAACATAAACACTTTGAAATATATAATAATCATTTATTCATTGACAATAAAATACAGAGAAAATATTGAACAAACTATGTATTAAATGTAAAGTAGAATACAAAAAAAATGTAAATAGAATTTCAGTCAAACCAGATCTGCCGATCTGAAAGTATTAAAATTAATAAAAATAAAATTGTAAACTTATAAAAATAAAATAGTCTTCTTCTTTAAAATAAAAATAAAATGTATCTAAAAAGTTTATAGGTACAAAGAGGTACTAGGATTTGGGATTGTACAACGATATGGACTACGCCCTCTTACATTCATTCATCAAGGAGCCCCATTCATCATATTAAACCCTCAGTCGTCTTACCTAGAATCCACCCCTTACTACCAGTACGAAATTTGTTTTCTAGGAAAAATCTTTCCTCACTAGCAGCCCACATTGCGGAATCGTGCGAAGCACCACCATGACGAGCATTCACCGCTCTCATCCTCATCATATGATCACATATCTAGAATCGATGAATTTTGTCATATGAAATCAATTACATAACGTTTCATACTGTAATTACTTACAACCATAACGTTTAAAGAATGGTATCCTTTTCGGCCATAACATAAATGCTCCAATTCCTTCGGCCTAATTATTTTTAGGTGAGTACCGTCAATAGCACCGATTACACCAGGAATACCACTTAATTCGAAGAACGCTTTTTTTGCCGAAACTTTTTCTTCTTCCAATTCCTCGCTATCACTGCTACTCAAAATCATATACACGGAGTCCATTTATATATAGTTTAAATAATTATTCTTTTAATTTTGCTCAATTCACTTTAAACGTCCAAACAAATTTGACATTTGGATTGATAAAGTAATGGAAGCTAGTTCTTTGAAGACTAGAGTTTACAATAATGTTATAAAGATAACGAAACCATTTTAGTTTCGAATTACACTTTCGAATGGTAAGCATTTTAGTATCGTTATAGAGAATAACCCCCCTGAACTGGACGAGCGCACAAAAAGTGAGAAGATCCGTGCAGAGGGAAGGTACCCAGATCAACAATCGTGTCCATACTTGAAGGCGTTCGCGCAGAACCGAACCAAGTGGAGAGTGGGTGTAATGCACACCCTATGCCTCACTTGGAGTTAAAGGAACCGGAGAGATTCCGGTGGTGAATACGTGTTTTTGTTGGACCACGTTAACTCAAACTACGCAAGAATTGCAATAACCAATTTTTGAGAAGAAGGCATTGCATAAGTGGGAATGGTCGACAACCCTACCAACGTTCCATAAATTCGAATCTTTAAAAATTTCTTGTCTTATTTGTAAACTCTCGTGAATGCTAATTGCTGGAAGCCAAAAAACATAAGCCAGCTTGCTTCAAGATTGCGAATGGCTTTAGATATTTAAGTAAAGACGACGCAATAATTTTAAAACTAAAAAAGAGTCAAATAATTTTTAGTTTAAAAAACTAAAAACAACGCTTTCATAAAAGTACTACGACGAAAAAATATGCTGTCATTATCTCGGCCCTAAGCTCTATGCTGTAGGAAAAGCGTACGCCGCCTTTAGTGCAGTTTGAGGAAGTGGAATGAATTGACTGCGAAAATACCTTGCAATATTGTTGCTATAAACGAAATGAACCATATAAGGAACTGCTGTAGTTCACAATATGAAGAATAGCATGTTGAAATGCCCAAAATAGATATAAACTTAGAAACTTATGTTGTGCAGGGTGAAATTAAATGTGTAGGTACTGGGTACACTAAGTGTAATTGGTCTTTTATTCCACAATAGCACTAAAAAATAAAAGAAAGAAGCTATTTGTGCTGCTTTGAAAGACTACTAAATTAAAAATAAATGTTTCTATTTACAAATACTACTAAGCTAAACATTCCGCAAAATAAAAAACTATTCTCTTAGGTTTACTTACAGCTGATTAAAATTTAACTTTAATTATCAGTAAATTTAATTAAAGCGTGTCGCTCATATACAATTTGGGAGAAAGAGCGCATATCGGCCTAATGTCAGCTCTGACGTGATACTGCAACATTGCCTTATCGGTTATGTCACGTAGGAGCTGACAAGGCTGATCAAGGAAAAAAATGTCGATTGCCAACACACACCATGCAACATACACGTAATCTTTAATTACCTTTAGGGTGTCGGCCGCTGCCTTCAGATTCACAGGGGGACCAACGCGTTAACAAATTTTCATTAATTTATTGGCGTGCCTTAACTGTGGTTACTGTAGGAAGACCGCATCTCCCCCCACGTGGGGCGGCTGGTAACAGTCAGGTAGTTTTTTATAGACTGGCCAATGATGACAGGCGGAGAGACAGTCACTATCTTGATCAAACTCCCCCAATCCAGGGTGTTAAGCGTCTTCCGTGCCCATTGGATAGTTTGCAGCTGGGGGCAACTAGCTATATTCTAACGGAGCCTCCTTGATACCTGTCCGCCTCAAGGAGTATGCAGGACCAGCATGGTAAGGGGCTCTATCATGGAGGAGTCCTGTGAACCCCCTTCCTCGGGGAAAGTGCACACCGAGCCGAGGACCCCAAACCCAGCAGCAGCACTGTTCCTCCTCCCTCTGCGAAACCTGCGCGTGGTAGTGCGTCCCTTTCCAAGGCTAAAACATCCGGACATAC
The DNA here is from genome assembly GCA_964036015.1 of Leptarthrus brevirostris. Taxonomy (NCBI): domain Eukaryota; kingdom Metazoa; phylum Arthropoda; class Insecta; order Diptera; family Asilidae; genus Leptarthrus; species Leptarthrus brevirostris. Next base: position 83,436,995 of record OZ038373.1, on the reverse strand, counting down.
ATCCTCCAGCGCGCCTCTCAGGACACCCCAGTCCAACCCTACGACCACCAAGCAGAAGGGAAATGCCTTAACGGTGGCCTTCAAAGAGAGACGGACTGCGCTCAGAATCATCCGCAAACTGAGCTCCGTGTCTCAGGAGAAACTTATAGAGAAGGATAAAACCTCTCTGCAATGGGCTAATAAGATTATTGCCCAAGGTAGCGCGTCGGCCTCCAAAGGCCCTTCGCAAGCTACCCCGAAGAGGTTGCCCTCGCCTAACGAGCAGTAGCCATCTTCCAAAAGGATTAAGGCGATAGGCCCCCTTTCTTCCACTGCTAAGTCCTTCAGCGAGATAGCGAAGGACAGCTTAGTAAGGGCGATTATAGATCGCAGCAACGCGGACGCCTCCATCACGCCAGACAAATGGAAGATGGTGGAGTTCGCGTTGCTGAAGGTGTATACGGAAGTTCTCTCGTTGAACCCTGGCCCTCCTCCACGTTGTCTTGATGCTGGTTGGCATCAAGACCACATTAAGCTACTTGTCTGCTCGGACCAGAGGACGGTGGAGCTTCTTGGCCAGGCAGTTTCCCGTCTTGCCGAAATCTGGACTGGCGGAAGAAGCCGTTCCCAGGGATAAAATCCCCTGCAGACCTAGGTCACGGGTCTGGATACCAGCTGAACCTTCGGATCCTGCAGAGATCCTAAAGTTCATCCAAATGGCCAACCCTGAACAACCTACCCATGATTGGAAAGTAGCCCAGGTGAGCGAAGTGAAGGGAAACTCAAGGCAGGTCATTGTGATCTTAAATGAGGAGTCCCTTGCCCCACTTCCTGAATACAATGGCATTATTTGCTATGGCTTCAGCTCTATCAGCCTGAAGGTTTATTAAAAAGACCTAAAGGCGCTAGTAAACTAGAGGAGAATTCAGCAGCCTCCTCAAGCAACACCGAGGAAAAGGAAGGAGTACAGAGTGTAACGACAGTTTCTGCCGTTGTCACTCACTCACCAGAAGATGGTGAGGCGACGGTCGACGCTATGGTAGTTGACATCCTCCCGGATCCCGGACCAGAGCTGGAGGACCAACTCCTTGGTTCCTCCACTGACGACGATGCCAGCAATGAAGGGGAGACTGCTGCCATCACTGTGATAGAGGTATCCTCACCTGGACACAGTGATGTTAAGAGTGGTCCAAATTAACCTCCATCATTCGAAAGCAGCGTCCGCAGCCCTTCTCCTTCGTCTTGCGCAAAAAGGAGAAGAGCTCATCCTTATGTAAGAACCTTAGATCATCAGAGACAAGGTTTGCGGACTCAACATGAATGGTTATAAGCTCCTCTATTTACAAGGTACAAGTAAACCAAAGTCATGTATCCTCATTAAGAACAATATTAATGCATTTATTCTCACACAGTTCAGTGATATGGATACAACAGCAGCCATACTGGAGTTACAAAACAACAATATCTGGATAACCTCCCTTTACATGGCGCACGATATGGTGGACATTCCTGGTACAATACTCAGGAATGCGATCAAGGAAGCCACTAGACAAAAGAAGACACTGGTGATCGGAGCAGATCGGAGCATCATATAGTCTGGGGCAGCTCGGATGTCAACGAAAGGGGTGAGTTACTTTTTGATTTTTATTTATTTAAGCTTAATACAAGCTATTGCATAAAAAATACAAAAATAAAAAATTTAATACAAACTATAACTTAATACTAATTCTACAGAATATAATAAATGAATAATTAGGAATAAATAAATAAAAAGTATAAGCTACAATATGAGCTATATATATTGGTAACTGGCAGAAGGCGAAAGGAAGAAGAATTAAAGTAGGCGATCAGGATCAAGATGGGCGGGGTCAAGATATAAGGCTTTGTGGAGTGATGATTTGCTCAGATGGAAGTCAAAAGAGGAAAGGTCGTTGACTTTTCGTAACATCCTGGTAATTGGCTCGCTTTGACCGTAGTTTGTGCGATGGCGATCGAGTCGGAAAAGGGGAGTGGACCTAAGGTTACGGGGATTGGTATAGATGGGTAAAGATTGCAGGATTGAGGGGCAGTCTATGGCACCAGTTAATAATTGATAAATGAAGAGAATGTCGGAAACATCACGACGTTTGCTTAGAGGTTGTAAGTCGATCAGTTTCAGACGGTTTTCATAGGGAGGAAGGTTGAATCTGTCAACCCACGGAAGATCACGTAGAGCAAAGCGAATAAACCTACGCTGGACAGATTCAATCCTATTAATGTGAGTTGTTTGTGTAGGGGACCATACCTGGCTGGCATATTCAAGGAGAGGTCTAACGAAGGAGACGTAGAGAGATTTGGAAACATAAGGATTGGAGAACTCTCTAGACCAGCGCTTCACAAACCCTAGCGCGGAGTTAGCTCTGTTAATTATGCTGTCAATGTGGGAACGGAAATTGAGTTCACTATCACAGATTATTCCTAAGTCACACAAAGAGGTAACGATAGGGACTGGTACGTCGGTTAACATATAGACTCTCGGGGTGGCGGTAAGACGTTTGCGGGAATAAGAGATGGACTGGCATTTGGAGACATTGAGCTCAAGAAAGTTTTTCATGCACCATGTGATGAATGAATCGAGGTCTTCTTGCAGGAGAAGAGAGTCGGTAGTGGAGGAGATATGTTTGATTATTTTCATGTCATCGGCATAAATGGACAACTCTGAGTGTTTGATGACACATTCAACATCATTTATTGTGAGGATAAAAAGCAATAGACCTAGGTGGCTGCCCTGAGGGACGCCGGAACGAGCGACAATAGGGTTAGAAATGGATGAACTGAAAAGAATATTTTATTCTCGGAACTAACCTCCAGATTTGTAATTTGGGTGCAGAACCCACTTTTACTAACTCAATTAGGCGGCAAGCTCTAGACATTACCTTAGGCTCAGAAAAATCCGCCCACTTAATAACGGAGTGGAAGGTATCCAAGGAACCATCCTTCTCCGACCATGCATATATTGAATTTGGTATAACACTTCACAAGATGATGTGCCCTCCCTATAAAAACAGGCTAAGGACAAACTGGTACCTCTACAGGATGGTCCTCAGAAATAGCCTGCCTACTTCAGGTCCACCCGTAATTGACAGTAAACAAACCCTTGACAAGGTGGTGGACACTTTCACGCTTGCGTGTAATGAGGCGACACAAATTTCCTGCCCCGACAGGGTCCCTAGAGGCAAGCCCAAACCTCCGTGGTGGTCGAGGGAGATCATGACCCTAAGAAAGGAGTGTCGTAAGCTTTTTAACCAAGCGAAGAAAACTAATGTCTGGACTTCTTATAAAGAATGCCTCAAAAAATTTAAGAAACTGATTAGGAAAGCAAAACGATCCTCATGGGAGGGCTTCTGTAATAAAATCGAAAGCTCCTCTGAAGTAAGTCGTTTGCGGAAAATCCTCTCAATAACGCCCATCACCCCAAGCCTCCTGACCAAAAGTGATGGTAGTTGGACTTCATCCAGTCTTGAGTCGGTGGAGCTACATGTAAACACTCACTTTCCGGGTTGCTCGGCAAGCAGCAGTGTGGAGCTGCCGGATACTCCAAGCGACCATGAACTGGTCCACAATATACTTGATGAACTGAAATGCGCGATACGAAGTTTCAAGCCCTATAAATCACCGGGATTGGATAATATCATCCCAGCTGAACTACAACTAGCTTCCGAGATACTTATTCCGTGGCTAATAGTCATCTACGAGGCTTGCCTTAACCTCACCTATATTCCATCCTCATGGACGAAGGTGAAGGTGGTCTTTATCCCTAAAGTAGGAAAAGCCTCACATTATAAGCCCAATGATTTAAGCCCCATTAGTCTCTCCTCCTTCCTGCTCAAAACCTTGGAGAGACTCTTAGATATCTACATTAAAGAGATAATCAATCATTCCAAGTTGTCTCTCTCGCAACATGCTTATACTAAAGACAGCCCTACACGAACTTACCACAATCATAGAGCATTCGCTACTACAGAAGGAATATTCACTTGTAGCCTTTCTTGATATTGAGGGTGCTTTTAACAATATCAGATCAGAGGCGATAATGGCATCCTTGAGGAGGCTTGAAATCGACGATCCTCGTAATCAGGTTAAGTATCTAGGTTTAGTCCTAGATAGAAAACTTACCTGGAAGCTTAACATCCAAGAAAGATTACGGAAAGCTACAGTAGCGCTGTACTCGTGTAAGAAGGCTATAGGGAAAAGATGGGGTATGGAACCACGCATTGTGAATTGGCTCTATACAAGTGTCATACGGATTATACTCATGTATGGGGTGATTGTCTGGTGGCCAGCACTAAATATAGCAACCCAACTCAAAGCAATGGACAAAGTTCAGAGGATGGCTGCACTGCTGATAACAGGTGCCTTGAGAACCATATCTTCTAAAGCCCTGAACACTATTCTCCACCTTCTACCGTTGGATCTCTTTGGTAAGCAAACCGCATCATCAGACGCCATTACGCTTAACTCAATCCAGACCTGGAAACGAACTGATTTCGGTCACTCCAAAATATTGCACAGTAGAACTAGAATATCAACTACACCTCGCCCAAGCCTTTCTTTGGAGCAAAATTCGATTCCTTCTTTCCCACCAGATCGGTATAGGAGAAAGGTCCTCCCCAATGGGAGAACTCAGTGCATCTCTACACTGACGGCTCCAAATTGGATGGCAAAGTGGGTTGAGGAATATTCTCGGAACACTTGGACCTCAATGTCTCATTTCGCTTACCTGACTACTGCAGCGTGTTTCAAGCAGAAATCATGGCTATAAAAGTAGCTGCGGACGGCCTGAATCAACTAACGCTACCTACAGACAATGTATGTATTTTCACAGATAGTCAGGCAGCTATTAAATCCCTTTCGGGAGTATACACAACCTCCAAAACGGTTATAATATGTCGCTCAACACTAAATGACATGGCTGAGCATCTGAAGGTACGGCTCATCTAGGTGCCTGGACATAGTGATATTCCGGGCAATTGCAGAGCCGACGAACTAGCAAGAATCGGTACCACACGTCCTGATTCGGACATTAACCACCAGCCGGGTAAACCGCTAGCTACATGTAAAATGGAGCTCTCACAGGAGGATCTCAAGATTGCTAATAATAACTGGTAAGAGGAACACACCTGCCTGATTACCCGACAGATATGGCCAAAGCTTGACCCTAAGCGGTCAAGAGGGCTCATCCTACTCGGACGCAAAATAATTAGTACTACAGTAGTCGTAATCACGGGTCACTGCCTCATAGGCAAATAGGCTGGTCGTGCCCTCAAACGACTTCTGTAGGAGTTGCCACGACGAGGAGGAAGAGGAAACCATACTTCACCTCATCGGTAGCTGCCCGGCCCTAGCCAAATTTAGGAACCGGTTTTTGGGCTCCCCCTACTTCAAAGAGTTAACCGAGCTGGGCTCCACGGATTTCAGAAACCTGACTCGATTTATCGGGAGTTCAAAATGGTTCCCGACGACGAATTAAGGATGAACACCCTTCACAACCCAGTCAAAATAATTTTGACTTCCCGTGAACTAGTTCCACTGGATGCAAGAAGCTGGTTCGGCAGCCACTTTAACCTAACCTAACCTAGGGTGTTTTCAGCATCTTTTCGGCCTATATTTTTTACCCGAAAGGTGGTAAATCAAAATCTACCTAAATCTATGTATTTGTTATAGTCCATTATTTATAATATTAATATATATTTTATAAATTCTGACATCTACGAATCGATTAAATATACGGTTGTTACTATAACAAGTTGTTTCTTACAAAAGTAAAATTCTAAATTAGCAATTTTAAGTTAAAACAGAAATTCGATTAATGTAATATATAATATATAATAATGTAATATATAATTCACTATATCTTAAAATAAATGTACCTACATAAATAAGTACTTGTATAGGTATATATAGGTATATATTTTCATGGATTTATTATGCTCCAACTGTAAACACTATACAGTTGCTAATTTACCCGCTTAGAGGAAAAAGCACTTTCTCAATCTTAAATTTTTAAAAAGCCGAATCCATTTTTTCCTGTCACGTAATCCTTTTAATGCCACAAAACAACTGTACCTATCCACCTAGTGAAGATTGCGCCAACTGTGCCAAATCTGTCATTGAGCCTTAAGGCGCACAAGGGGATATCAGATCAATTTTGAATACAAGTTAATAAATAGGATAAGTGAGTGGCACCCTTTACGCTACCAGACAAAACTCAAGGGTCCTGTCGCCCTCAGTGAAACCGTTGATCTGCTGTCAAGCTTCTCTCGCGTAATTGAAATGAGCAGTAGCACACGCCTGTTATAAGTCAAACGAAGCGGCGACGGGAGGATCCGAATCCGCAATATGCGACATATGGCGCTGCATTTAATTAGAAATTAAGTCAAAGGAAATTGAACAACTAGGCGAATTTGAGGATAGTCTAAAACTCGAGTAGCCACTTTTGCATCGTCGTTGCCCACTTTCCTCATATTCCCTTGGTTGGACAAGTTGGGGTCGTATTTCACTAGTAAGCTGTCCTTTGATACAAAAAAAAAATTACTACCACCCAATTTTTTAGTGTTTATATGCTTTTTCCCTGCACTAGAGTTCCGCAAGGGTTCAAGTCAGATGTGTTTGTTCATTTTTCCGCACAGTCCCCGATGGCTGATTGCCACCAAAGGATAACGTTATACAAGCGAATAAATCTCTTTAATTGACTTTTGTCTGGTTGCCTTAGTTTAATTGTTTTTATCTGCTGATAGTTGCGCAACGCTTCCCGAAGCTTTATTTCCCTGGATTTTAGATAGCATTTATTTTTTTCAAATTCATGGTAACGAACTCTTCAGTAGTACCTACATATAAAGGTTTTTTTTAAATATGCTTTAAACGCAAAATATAATTTGATAAATGATTTTTATTTATACAGGGTGTTTTAGATCGGACGTGCCAAAATGAGTGGGGTGATAGATCTCAACTAGGCAAAAAAAAATTGTATGACAGGGCAGTTACAGGGTATGCACATTACTGTTTTATTTTTATTTTTGATCTACTCAACACAGGGACAAACAACTAACGCTAAAAAACTACTATCTCAAAGATCTTTCCAAAATTTTCAACAATGTTGATCTAACTCCCACCATTGTAGATACAGTCACTCCCAAAATGAAAAAAAAATTGCGATTACCTAAGATTCAGAATTTAACAAAAGTTTTTCCCGTCCACAGAATCAAGTCCAGAAACCCCTTTGCCAATGTCGCGTTCCAGAGGCCAAGTGCTAAATTCCAGTCTTCTCTCGGAATCTCCTTCTAGTAGTAATTGGACTGGATTATGGTGATGTGGGCGTAATCCTCTCGATAGACGAAGACACTCCTAATCGTCTTGCGACTCATCTCGTGCTCGTCTCAGGGTCTTGCCCCACGATGGTGATTATTTGTTGTTCGACGTTGGCAGAAGTTCCCGAAGTTTCGGGTGATGTCTCCCTGTCATGTGAAGTTATTCTTCCTGTTCCTCTTAACCTTTGGAAAACAAGAAATTGCACTTACAATTTTATAACTTTTTTGCAGCAATAATTAAAATTAATTACCTGTTAACCCAAACCAAACATTTTCGACCCTTTATCTTAAAAATTTTGTTTATTTAAGGAATTTCCTACCTAAGGTACAATAAAATAATTAGGTAGTCAGGGATTTCTAAGGATGTGGTTTTTCTAATCCTTTGTCTACCTTGCCATGTTGCACCTTTTTGGAGAGGTAATAAGATGGGCAATCCAATAAAAATAAAAGAACACTGTACTAATAACATGAATTTCGGTGAAAATTTAGAAAATACTGAATTTTAGGTAATCGCAAACCACTTTTTGACTGTACCTGCAATGGTAGGATTTAGATCAACATTGTTGACCATTTTGGAAAGGTCATTGTTATAGTAGTTTATAGCGTTTGTTGAATAGGTCAAAAGATAAAAATAAAAGAGTAATGTGCAAACCATAAAAAGCCGAAATTTAGGAATCACCCTGTAACTCCCGCTTCCTTAAGAGTACTACCTTATCGCATGGTTTCGCGGTCGGTAAGTGGCGGATTTCTCGTCGTCAACTTTAAGATACGGGAATTCAAATTCATCTAGCATGTCTCCGCACTCGTGATAAAAAATAGCATGTGCAACTCGGGCAGGAGCGAATTAGGACATCTTCGTGCGCAATGGGCTACTTTCCACCAATTTTGTACAATGTACTATTATTGTATTAACACACACGTATCCTGACGTTCTGTCGCTGACTTCTGTATTGGATATCCCTAATCGATGTGGATAGCCCTAATCGACGTGCAACCTAAAGAGGGGTATTTTCGCGGACTTTACGGAGGTTAAGGGAAACCGGAAGTGTAAGTTCAAACAGCACGGAATTGCGATCTGAAACATTGGCAGATTCAACCGACGTCGTGCAGCGAATAATCAATCTCGTCAGGCAAAGCCCTGAAACAAGCACGCGGCGAGTCGCAGGATGATTAGGAATATGTTCAGTTTAAGTTTGAAGGGTTAATTAAGCGAGGTGACGTTGATATCATCACATCCCAATCCAAATAACACTTTAAGATATTTTCGAGAAAAAAATAAGAATTTTGAATTTGGCATCTGGAATGCCACATTGTGGTTCTGGACCGAATTCTGTGGATGGGTGAATAGGAAGGAATTCACCAAGGAGTGTAACGAGTGTAACACGAACTTCCACATTTGCCATACCTAGTCAGACACTATCCCACATAAGACAAGGGTGTTGTCATTCCAGCACAAATTCAGTGTCAATGTTTTGAGCTGGTATCATTGGCAATCACTTAATAGGGCCATCAATTTTGCTGCAAGTGCTTAATAGCTAGATTAACGATTACTTTTTGGAGAATACTCTGCTAGATCTACTTAATCTCTCTGGATAATCAAATGTTTTACCAATTTTTCGGCCGTTGGATTGAACGAGGTGCATCGATTCATTTTTCTTCTAGGGGAATAATGAAGGATGGAGTTTAGACGGAGTTGGATCAATACGTTGAGCGACAAGACCAACATGCCATGGGTCCTGGGTTCGAGACCAGATGACCCCGTGAGCTTTTATTAAGAAATTAAAATAATCCACTCTGTCTCTGGGCTGTTGTCTAGCTCGCAGCAATGCAAAAATAAGACTCAAGTTTCCTCCCTTCCCTTACCCTAATTCCCTCCCGGCCAAAACCATGCTAACGCATCAAAGGGTTGTCCCCTAGGATTTGGCCACATCGTATAAAAAAAAAAAAAAAATCAAGGTCTGCTAACAATAGAGAGGAATTAAGGGAAACTACATTGATACTTCTTAAAAATAGATTTTTTTTGCATACTCTTAATCTACCAATATATACAGGTATAATTCATCCTGAAAAAGGATTTTTCATTTCATTTTCATTTCATTTTCGGTACTTAAAACGCGTTTAAATTCGGCACGGACCTTTCTGAGTACACACGTTGCAAAACTTCAAACGCTTTTTTTTCGAAAATGGCTCACTCTTTCCTGACCACGCTATTTTTTTTCAAATCGCCGCCAATTTCTTAATTTTGCAGTAAACAAAAAAAATCGGTGGATATTTTTTCATTTTCTATGCTTTCTTTCACAATTACAGAAAATAATCCTAAAATTTTACGAATTCTACCTATATGACAGCGAATGATAGAGCTAAACGAAATTGCAATTCAAGTAGGGGCTACACTGAGTCAGAGAAGTGATTTAGTTTTTTTTAACCTTTTGAAAACACGTCATGATTATGTTAACAAAATTAGACGGATATTCATAAAAAGAGAAAAAGATAGTAGGATCAGGTTTGCTCCTTAGCGCAACTCAGAAGTAAATTCGGAAGTATGTCTACGCTTTATTTATTTCTATATGTACATACAAATTTCTTTAAAGCAAATGAACAGTGAAGTACATGTACAGTGAAACGAACGTAAGAATACACGTAAGAGGCCACTAAAGTAAAAATAATCAAAATTTGGAAGAATAAATCATGTTTACATAAAATAGTTTAAAAAAAAAATGAACCGACTTCACTAAAAGCACTAAAAAGCATAAAATAATGTTTAATTTTATATCTATTACGACATATTCAAGTCGGTGCAAACTACAACAAAAGTATTTAATCGTCCTTCTTTATGATCCCTTGAGCTTAAACATTTAGGTAAATTTATATAGTATCTTCGATTATGGTTGGGTAGTTGTTTTGTTTCTTTAATTTGCACCGACTTCAATATGTCGTAATAGATATAAAATTAAACATTATTTTATGCTTTTTAGTGCTTTTTGTGAAGTCGGTTCAATTTTTTTTAAAAACTATTTTATTTTTCACATTTTTCACTTTTTAGTGTCTTCTACTCCATACAACAAAAAACGAACCACCCAAATCGGTCCACGCGTTAAAAAGTTAGGTTCAACCCCCCGCCCCCCGTCCTCAACCCACCAACATTTTTTTTCTCGCGGTATCAATCGGTGCACATACTCTACCCAACATACAAAGAATCATCGAAATTGGTTCAAGCGTTACGAAATTAGACTACCCCTCTCCCTCCCCTTCCCCCTCCCCATCATAAAACCAAATTATCCTCCTATAAGCAATGGGTGATCATACTCTATACAAAAGCAAAGGAACCATTCAAATCGGTCCACGCGTTACGAAGTTAGACTATCCCTCCCCCTCAACCCACCCAAGGCCAAATTTTTTTCTCCTATTAGCAATGGGGTATCATCCTCTGCACAACAAAAAAACAACCATCCAAATCGATCCACGCGTTACAAAGTTAGCTTTCACAAAGGTCACTTATAAAAATATTAAAAGGAAAGAAACTCAAATGACTCCTCCTAGGGCACCAAAAATATTTGATATTTCACTATAAAAAGGACCCAAAAACAAAACATGCTGTGTTCGGTCAGAAAGATAAAAAGATATCCATGAACGAAAGTGGAAAAAAGCCCTAACTTAGTAAGTTTAAAGACGAGCAACTTTTGAAATATGCGATCAAAGCTTAAAATCGATGTAAACACAATCAAGCTATTTACCAGCCTAGATTGTAAAAATAGATCAGTTATAGAATTTCACAAGATTGCTACTGGTTGATTTACCTTTAATGAAACCATGCTGAAAGGACCCCAAAAATGGTTTATAGTGAAAACTCAAAATTTCACATGCCATTGCATCTAATAGCTTCGCAATGGCGGACATATTAGCAATAGGTCTTTAATTGGAGATATCGTTCTTTCTACCCTTTTTGTTAAAAGGAATGATGGTGGAAACATCCAAAATTTACAAAAAAAAAACCGCTGGGCATGGATAAGTTAACTAAATGAGCAAGGACCGCACCGAAAGACATACCGCAATTCTCTAAGACAGACACAGATATACTATCGGGACCAGCTATCGAAAGCTATTTGTCGAAATGGCAGCTCCGAAAAAACTGGCACAGAGATCTTCACAAGGATCGTCAATACTCTGATCAGGGAAATTTATTCACTCCTCCGGTTACAATTAGCAAAACCCCAGGATCTTCTGGGATCAGTACAGACGGATCGGCCAACATTAGCAAGATAGTCACGGTAGGTAACCTTGGACTCAGAGATAAAACGATCGCACAGATCTAAGTAAATGAGATTATCTTCATTACTCCGAGAGAGACAAAACTTCCTCCAAGCCTTATATCCGAGATTTTCAAGATTTTTTAGAGACTTGCTACGCTAACAAAAGGTGTTTAAATTGTAAGGTAGGCCCTACAAAGTTAAGATCAGAAAACAACATGAAGAGCGGGAAAGTCAGATTACGCAGTGGACCGTGGAGACCACCAGATCGAGCGAACCCCCAAAGCATAAGTCCGGTGCTTAGAAGAGGAAATTCAAATTTGAGGTAGAGTGGAAACATTACGTGGTCGAAATCAGAAAATAAAAGTACCCTTGAAGTGTTTTAACCGAAGTTTTTAAGCAATAATTTAAGTTCATTTCATAATCCACTTCAATGTTGTTGATTTTCTTGAAAATATTCAAACTTTTTCTTGCAATAATAAATTAGTTGAAATAAAAAAAATATTTTGTTTAACAATTAAAAAAATATTCTTTGTTTTAAGTGAATTTTCTTGATAAGACTAAGTTTTTCTTATTCTCAAAGTAGGGCGCCCGCTGGAATTTTTGGCCTGGAGACCCACTTCTCACTACTACTACTCGACGTACAAATTCGAAATTTAGCAAAAGTTGAATTTTGTTTCTTGGGGTTTTCGGGGATAAATTGGGAAGTGCATTTGTTTTTGAAGGGCATAGTGCAGGGTATAAATGAAAATTAATTTTATGATCACCAAAAGGATCGCTCAGAAAAATCTGGGAAAGATCATCAATATTGAGAACAAAGTGTGGATTGAACGAAAATTACCATGATTGCATTTCCTTTCATAATTCATCTGGTATATAAAAGGAAGAATTAAAAAGAAAAAAATTATGTATGGTGGTGCTTTTTAATACTCTCTTTCTCTCTCCCTCTCTCTCGGGTTCTTTTAACCCTTTGCGGGGCAACCGTCTTGATCTGTAAGGCTGCGTAGGTCTTCGTTGATAATGACCTCCGGCCATTGGATGTTAAGGATACACCCGAGATACCGGTGGATGATATTTGACAGATCACTTTTCACATTGAGCAGGGGCACAGTCGAACAGATTTTACGCTGGATTCGAAGACCAGAAGTTTTGGGTCGTCGGGTGATGTTGTCATTGCGTCATATCTTAGCAAGAGTATTAATGCAACTGGAGCCTTATTCACGCGAGCCTGAACATCAGCTTCACCTCCACCGTCTGCTATAACTATGCTTCCGAGATAACAAAGTTTATCCAATTGCTCTATTTGCGCTCTTCCAGATAAATTTCATTTCTCAAGCTCATAAGTTTGATTTTAAGAACCTCCATTGATTTGATGTGATCGAGGAGAAATCCTCACGAAAGCCTGCCTCTTCATCAATTAGAGTGCGTTCGATTGTTCGCTTGACTCACATTAAGATTATTTGTGTCCTTGTGAGCTACCTCAGGTCTCCAACATTACTAGTTTACTAGGAGCGGAGTTCCGATTCTGCCTTTTCTGTTATCGCGTTGATGTAGTTGCACTTGTCACGTCTTACACTTCTTTGGACGCCTTTATGTAGAGATTGGTATGCAGTTCTGAGATGTTGTTTAACTGATCCGTCTTCCGTTCTCTTATCGTCACATGTGTTCTGTACCAGAGCTCATAAAACATTTCTTCGACTTTTCCCATTTTTGTTCGATGGAGTTGTCGGTATTATGACTCAGTGCATCAGCTTCTTGGCGCAATGCGGTGGTATTTGCGGTGTGGATGTTTGGTGTTTAGAGCCTCTGCACATTGAGCCGTGGCTCGTTGTGTTATGTGGGCTACTGCAGCAGTGCATTAGAGAAACTTATCTGTTACAAGTTACCACCATGGCTGCCAATATCAACACCGCACTTAGACCTTACGTCGAGAAGACGCTTTCTCCAGCTTTTCGAAGTAGCAAAATAATCAACCTGATTTTCAGTTATTCCGTCTGAGGCAACCCAGGATGTTGAATGGCATTTCTTATATTTACAGAAGTGACCAGCAATGAGAAATTGCCGCGAGTTACAAAATTCCGAAAACATCTTCCCATATGTGTTCCGGTTTCCTAGTACAAGTTTCCGCATTACATGTTATAGGCCGATATTGATAGAGCTAATATTAGCTTTGATTTCCCCCACGACAATTTTGATATCACCTTTAGAAGCAACCATCATTTGTGTCACCGAGGAGCTGGTAGGAGGACTTCCTAATTGTTATATCTGCTTCCTAGGTCAGCGCATAGCATTGAGTTATGTAGTCCGGAATCTGGCGATGACAATTCCTTCGGATATTGGTGACCAGTCAGTATGGTATTGGAGAACTGTTAAAATTGTATATTAGTAGCCATTGTGAAAACCCAAGTTTTAAGTGAACAACAACATAAGAGGGCACTATTTTTTTGTGTTTTTTTTGGCTATATATGTTGGAAAAAGGTAAATGTTTGACCGCTGCGATCGTTGCAAAAATGTTAAAAAACCAGAATGAGCCCGTAAACAGGCTGGAAATTAGATGTCGGCCAAGAAAATCAACTCTTCGCACATTATAAAGGAACTGAGGATTGAACTAATGTTCAGCGATGAAACGAAGGTGAAATTGTTTATTTCCAATACATGGTTTATGTTAGAAGAAGTAAAAACCAAGACCTCAACCCAAGGAACACGATCAAGACCGTTAATCACGGAGGCAGCAACCTAAAAATATGTGGTTTCTGTTCCTGCAATGGAGTCGGCCCAATGTATTGGATAAAAGCAAATCTAACGAAGGAATCATATCAAGATATATTGGATAATACGATGTTGCCTTTCACAGAAGAAAATATGCCTATAGTTTGGACATTTCAGCAAGACAACGACCCCAAACCACAGCTAAGACAGTGGTGGTTTATTCAGAAACGGATTAAAATGCAGTTTCTATCCTATTTTGGACTTCCTTCTTTTTTAGCATATAATTAAGGAGACGGAGTTGGATCAATGCTTTGAGCGGCAAGACGAACATGCGCGACCAGATGTCCCCGTGAGCTTTAATTAAGAAATTAAAATAATCCACTCCGTCTCTGGGCTGTTGTCTAGCTCGCAGCAATGCAAAAACAAGACTCAAGTTTCCTCACTTCCCTTACCCTAATTACCTTTCGGCCAAAAAAAAAAATAAAAAATTAATTTAAAGGGTGTCTTTTGTTTTTACGAGAATCAAGCATTTTAATGGATCGCTGAATGTAAAATTAATGGAAGAGTAGTATGCAAATATTTAACAGGGATCTGTTAAATAGCGCCTGTTAAATATCTCCTTGCAAGCATTGAAAAATAAATTGTGTGTGGTTTTATTAAAGACTACTAAGAATACTATTTAATTTCTTACGGTTAAAACAAAAAATATTTTTTGTATTAGAAATTATCGTACTAACTATAAAATAATAAGCATGTGCCAAAATATTGCAATTTTATTAGTAGAACTAATTAAGATAAAGAAATATAAGTTTGTTTCTTTTCGATAACATTTCATTCTTTTGTTTGAACTGATTTTGAAATAATTTTAGGAATTTTCTGATATGAGAGCAACTAACTTACCTGTTGTTAATTTTTAACAAGTTTGAGATAGTTTTCCAAAATCTGGTATCTTAGCGAGGCTTACACAAAAATGTTTACTACTCCACGCCCTCTATGAGGCAAACATGTTCATGTAACACCGAGTCAATTATGATTTTATAAAGGTCGTCTGATCCCAGGTGCGCCCCGCACCCACGAAGGATGACGTGCTTCAGCAGAAAATTTTAATCATACAAGAACGACCATCGACATTCATATGAAATTGTCACTTTATTAAGCACCCACATGAAACTTCTAGAATATTCCCACAAGCAATAGTCACCTTAGAACCAACAGGCATCGCACGACACCACAGGAAATACCAGAGATAGTTGCACAATTTAAGAAACAGACAAGATCCAAAATAACTTACGTTGCAACGTCACGTTTTCCTGTAGGGCAGAAAAAGCTTGATTAAAGCTTAGAGGCAAAGCTTAAAGCAAAGAGGCAATCCTCCGATAATTCGTCGTAAAGTAGAATTATGCATTAAGTAAAAATTATGTTGAATTAGCCGCGAATAACCTTCATTTAATGCACTTTTGTTTCATTTTATTTATTATGAGTTTGCTTTATTATTCCTCTTTTACTCCATTTTTTCCAACTGATTCCATTATTATTTCTTAGAATTATTTTGAATTTTTCTATCTGTGTTCCCAACTTTTGGAGGAGAAAGAATAGTATCAGGTGGGCAGAGATCCCCTCATACCCACCATAATGAACTATAATACAGCAGGAGATTAAGCTGCTTCTGAGGAGACACCCTTTGCGACCCCCAATTCCTGCAGAGAATGAAATCACTGCAGACTCACTCAGCATGGCCTACTAAAACCCTGGAGTTTGAGGATTTTTCAAGACGTTGTCTTCTCCCACAAAAAAGCATTTTACAATGCAGTTGAGCATATCAGAGTAAGAGAGCGAAAACTGCTGCTACTAGGGCTTCACGGCACCGAGACTTCGGCACATCTCGGTCTTGGTCTCGTCAAGGTGAAGACGATCTTGCACTCGTCGCAATCTCGGCGAGATAAAGGCCAGTCTCGGTCCGATCTCGCTCTCGGCAAGATAAAAAAGGGTATTTCGGTGGGATAACGAGGAGCGAGGACAAGTGATATATCTACGTATATATGTATTTTCTTCATATTCCCCTCGCCAAAATAAGGTTGCAAAGGCTCTTGTTTGCTATTGGGGATAAAGCACAAATATCTGAAGAAGGAAATAATGTAGAAAAAAGCGATTGAGGAGAGTTGTGTATACTTATATGCCCCATAAATCACACAATTAACATTTTTCGGAGCGACATAAAAGCTGAAACAACTATTCCTGGCCTGTGACCATGAGGAATTCGTCATCGCCTGTGTCCACTGTTAATCCTCATCATGCCTCAACTTCTGGACGCGACATTAGGCCACGGGTTGATATGTCTTCTAACCACGATACTACCTTGAGGCCAGTGAAGTTGCCGCGCTGAGGACGAAGTTATTCAACATTTCGCGCCCTGCATCGGCGTTGTACCCGCTGTAATCGCTTTTAGAAGAATGAACTCTCAATAGGATGCGTGTATTCGATACTTCACTGTTTCCTGTAAGCTGTGTGTTCCCGATGAGACATTCCGGGCAGCTCTATGAAATGATATTTGCGATAATTTATATTCCCTTATCTAAAATCTAGGAGTTTTACAAGACATTCTTACTTTATATTGGATTTCTGTAGACATCTTTAGCTGTAGATCAGAATTCAATTACTGGCACCTTGACCACACTTCCCGTTTTACCGGATTCTTACTTTTATTTTTTCATTAGTATTACTGAAAAATTATATAGAAATCCCAAATTTGAGGTTCTTGGTCAATCCATTTTAGCAGTGGATATGTTTAAGTTTTTCGGGGGACTTAAGTTACCTTTTAAAAATGAACTACGAGACTCCAATTTTGCAAGACTTTTAATTAGGAGAATACATACTTAACACGAAATGCAAAGTTAAAAAGAAATATTTTGTTTTTCGTTGCAAGACCCTAATGGCGCGATTGTTGACCCTATCGTAGGAGCGGGAGGGTTGGTGAAGCCTCCTTGGTGGGGTGGGTCCTAACATGCAACAAAAAAAACCGACTTAGAACAAGCTATACCAATAAAAAGCCAAAAATTGGATTAAATATCAGATTAGGTGTGTCCCCTTCCCCTAAGGAAAGCTAGGGTGCCATTGTGTTAAGCATCCTTTAAAAACAGCAAAAAAGGAAGTTTTGCATCTATCTGTGATTTTTTCAAAATTAACATCCACATAGATCCATTGCTATATCTCACTTTAGAAGAGAAGCTTAACAAATTATGGATTACTATCCATACAAAGCCCCGTGCAATTTCCGGGTTAGATAATCGCCGAATTCATGAGGATCCATAAAAATTATGGAAATGAAAAGCAGCAACAGTTAGAGTAGAATCCCTGGACAAAAATATTTTTAAGTGTGTGCATAATTTTCTGTTATGAAAAGCGATGTACCCAAATTTTTTTATTCAGCTAAGCCTTAAAATAAAATCTCTGCAAAGACTCCACGTTAGTATAGATCCTTACCGTAACATAACATTATAGATTTGGTAACATCTTTTTCAACCCACCTTTTCAGTTTCAATTTGTCAAGAAATATAGTGAAGTATTACAATACCACGTCTTAATTAATAATTTACACCCCTCGCAGTTAGACTTACATTAAATGTACAAGAAACAATCTGAAGCGAGTGACATTTTATTAAAACCTTTTACAGGCTGTTGGCTTATACTTGAAGGGGGTAAGAATCGTCGCATGGCATTTTATAAGGAAAAGGATGCTGTGAACAACTGGGATATTTGTTCGATGACATGTTACAAGCACACGTTTTTCGAGGACAAAACAGCTGCAAAAGTTTGTCGGGAACTAATAAGAACGAAACAAGAAATGATTTTCTTATGTTGACAAGCTTTTGTTTCAATTTCTGAATTTTTAAGTGTGTAAAATGTACTAAGGAATAAGTAAGGAAAACAAAAATAATCGCTTTTGACGGAAGGAAGGATATTCAGATAATTTTACAATTACTGCAGCGGCAAAATTCATGATAAATTCATCGAATAAAACTCAGTTTAGCAAAATAATTGCGGAATATTTTCTAACTTAATTAAGAAAAACAATTTAAAGTAAAAACCTGGTTAGGTCCATATGTACATAAGACAGTTTAATTGCGCCTGTGTGCAAATTTCACCAGTTACTATCTTAATTTAAGTGGCAATTATTATGGCAGTTGCACACAAAATTTACCTTTGTAATTTCAAAATTTTCACCTTATATCATTCTGTTTTTTGGTACAAATTTATTATTAAATTCAAAATGCTTTAATTGGTATTTACATAAAGTGTGTGCATGGGTTTTTAAAACTTCCAAACAAATATGTAACTATGATATCCCAGAGAAAGTAGACATTGTTCACTGAAAAAATTCTCAGAAAGCTGGAGGTAGGAAGGTATAGATTTTGTAGTTAAAACAAAATGCTCCCATCGATTCAAGTCTTGTTTAAAATTTCAGCAGTCACAAAAGGTGACCAGACCAGTGAGAAATTTCAAATACTTCTTTATACAGTTGTCCTTCTAACACAGAAAGCGCACTCAGTGAGTCCTTGCGAAGGCTTAGATCGAAGTTGGGACAGCCCTACAGAATTGGGTTACTATGCCTGAAATAATTTAATTTGAACGGGTCAAAAAGCAACAAAGGCAGTCTTTGAAGGCTATGTTGGGCTTACACGGCACATACGTTCCAGAAAAAAACCGTGCAAAAAAAGTGGAAAAATGATATTACCATCACTGGCCTAAAATGTGACTTGCACACTTTTTGTTTAAATATTGCGTAAAACGCTAGGAGCAAACTATTTGGATTGACGCTCTAATGTTTACTGACAAGATCAAAAAACATCGCGTAAAAAGAGAATTGGGTGTACTTCAGTCAATATTTTAATTTATAAGCTGGTGAATTAATACCACGGCAGTTCTTCTAACGAAAATTTAACAAAACTACGATGCACTGATTCAATATGACCAGCCTAGCTGTGTGACCAGATTTAGGATGCATATTTTAAAATAGGCTCGATAAATGAATCAAAGTCGGTAAATCCGAGAACGCTCTAGACCAAACCTAAAATTAAGCTACTTCTGGATACAATATATGTATTTAATATACAGAGTTAACTCTAGTTTCTTATCGAGTTTTACCCTAAGGTCAGTTATGGACAGCATGCGAGGAGGCCATATTAAAATAAAATGTAATTAAAAACTTGTGAATTGACGCTCCTGGAAGAAGCCTCACATTTCTCAAAGTTGAAATGTTAGCCATTATGCCCGCACCAATCCAGGAACTTATATAAGTGCTCTTGAATAAGGGTGGAGTGACCACTATCCATAACATAAAAGCAAATCTTCAAGTCGTCATCAATATCATAAACGGTAAGAACGAATAGTAGTGGGCCGGGATAGTTACCTTGTGAAACACCAGATGAAGCCCTGAAAACTCTTGAGGTGGACCCTTGAAGCGAAAATAGCTACAATTCATTAATATAGAAGTTAAATAACAATTGTTCTAAATGGCGACTTTTTGGGCGTCAGAGCTGTTATGAATGACATCAAACAGGAATCGGAAACTTGACAGATAAAGTTTCCGTAAGCGCACCCTATGATTAATCCTATCACATTCCTTAATTAAATCTGTAGAGATACAGTCTACTTATTAACCCACTTTAAAAGCGAATAGGTACGCAGTGTATAGAAACTATAATAATTAGTAGTTTTGGACTTATCTTTAGAAAAGCGTTTCAGTTGGAAAAGCACCCATAAATCATTAAAAGTGGAATTACAGCGAATCACAACTTATTGCCCTAAAGATATCATTCATACTGCCTTTCTTATACTGCAGAAAACTCATAATATCTTGTTTTTTATGCCATTTTATAAATTTATTCTAAATATCATCGAAATTAAAGAACATCGATGTTCTGGGTTCGATTATTATCAATCATCGATGTTCATTCACCTATACTGACATTGATGTCAATATCGATGTTTTGTCAACATCGCTCATTCCTAGGAGAAATGTAACAACAGAGCAGAAAAATATTAAGTTGGCAACGATAAATTGAGAACCAAGAGTTCAATAGCGAGCGTACTTGAGATGGCAGGAACATCTACTAAGCTGCATGCAACTAACACTCCATTACCCTGACTCACAGAGTCGGAGTATCTATCCCTGCAAGAAATCAATAAGAGTCCTGAAGAATCTTTTCATTGGTAAAACCAATATGAAGCCTAAAATAAGTTCTTAGCCCCTTACGTTTTGATAGTAAAGGGAAAGTGTACTTAGTTGTTTTGAGCATTGGTTGGAAATGAAGGAAGCCAGAAGACACGTATAGGAATTGTGGTCAAAATTTAGTTTTCAACTTGCTGCTTGCAACTGGCCTGAGCAGATTTCAATTTTCTCTTATTCTGAAGTTCACGACCACCACATACCTAGGTCAGTTTTTTTTGGTTTTTTATATTTTTCTCGAGAACAAAGCAATACATCTTCAAACCAATTACAAGATGGTGTTTTCTCACTCCCCTTTTCACAATTCCCTTCCGGACAAAGCCATGCTCACGCATCAAAGGTTTCGCCCCTTAGGATATGTCCATTTAAATGTATCGTCCAAGACAACACCTAGATATTTTATTTCTCTGAGACGTCTTGGAAGGTTGGTTCACTGATCTTTGTAATAAAATATTATTCTAATTTCTGACGACCAAAGTTTAGAAAGCAACTCAACCGTTTGGGAGATACTGGAAGATTTAAAAATTTGAAATTTTCTTAATTTGCCCATTACAATGATTTTTCGGGTGGAATCTTGCAACTCAATTTTGAAGCAGATATCTTCAACCGATTGAGCTAAAATTTTGTATACACGTTTAGTTTGGATGACAATGCATGGTAAGCTGTGTGACGTCATTTTAAATCCAACATGGCGGAATACCCAAGTTATTTTTAATGCACTCTTACAATATGGGTATCAAATGAAAGGGCTTGCTGAGAATAACTCGAAAAATAAAGTGACGTCACTCTAAATCCAATATGGCGGACTTCTAAAGACGTCGGACTAAGTTTTTTATACTTTCCTACAATATGAGTATCACATGAAAGGGCTTGCTGAGAATAACTCGAAAAATTAAGTGACGTCACTCTAAATCCAATATGGCGGACTTCTAAAGACGGCGGACTAAGTTTTTTATGCTTTCCTACAACATGGGTATCAAATGAAAGGGCTTGCTAAGCTCTGGTAAATGGAGCCATCGGCCATATTACAGAAATCATTTGGCCTTGCTTCCGGAGAGCACAAATGTATGATACTGACTTACCATCTGTCCGTATAGACTTCCGTGAAGACGGTGTTCATCTCATTCAACCTAAGACTATGCAATTTCCAGGTAAATATAGTAACGGCACTGCAGAACGAAGAATACTGCCAATTATATTATGTTGGGCTTACACAGTACACAAAATGCAGGGTAGTACTGTCGACCATGCCGTTGTATACTTAGGCTCGAAGCTCTTCGCTGCTGGTCAATCATACGTGGCCTTAAGTAGGGTAAAATCATTAGAAGGTCTCCTTATTGAAGAGCTAGACTGTTTAAAATTAACCGTCAAACGACCTTGCAACAACGATGCATTATATGAGATGAATAGACTGCGAAACCTGTCCAGCGATAATTAAAAAGTAAAACATAAATCAAAAGTAAAAAAACTTTTTTAAAAACAAGCTTTTATTTAAATGCGCTAAAAAGAATAAAATAAACTTTTACTATCAACTTATAACGTCATTAAACAATTTATATGATATAAAAGCTTGTCGCGAGATTTATCTGTGTAGATAAACAAGTAAATTAAATAACTTGATCTGATTGATTTTAATTTTCAAAATTTTCAAACTAAGTAAATACGAGTACTTAAATCTCGTATTTACTTAGTTTAAAATTTCATCTGTATTATTTCTTCTGCTGTTATCCTTGTTAAGCGACCCCTATCCGCTTTTAAAACTTTCACCAGGTATTGTGTATGAAGTTTCATTGTGTACAGGTGCATTTTTCCTAATCCCGTCTCTAATTCCAACATATAACTAGGAGTACTTTGGGGTAAGCGAAGTAACTTTTTTAAAAAGAACCTTTGTAACCTTTCAAACTCTTCATAGCATTGGTAACCCCAAACTTGCGCACTGTAGCACATAATAGATCTAAAAACTGCTATAAATATTTTATACTTCGAAGAATGTGGGATATCTTTTTGAGTGATAAACATATTCTAAACGCTGTTAATACTTGACTTCGCTAATTTAAGTCTTTCTTTTAGATGTGGAATCATTATTAACTTTGATGTAAGCGTCACTCCTAAATATTTGTATTCATTCAGTACCTCTATTTCAGTATTGTTGTAAAACCATTTTTCAAAGATCTGCAACCTCCACTACGAAATATTACTATTTTTGACTTTTCTAGGTTTATCATAAGATTCCACATCTCACTATACATGCGCAATTCATTAATCATACCTTGCAATTTCTCAGTTGTATCAGCTAACAACACGATATCATCCGCATACATCAACACATTAACATTGGTTGTATTATTAATAAAAACCCCTCCACCCAAGTATTCAGGCAAATCATTTATGTATAGCGAAAACATCAAAGGGCTTAAATCACACAATTGCTTTACACCTGAATTTATTTGAAACCAATCCGAAAGAGAGTTACCGCTCCAAACTGCAGCCGGCGTGTTTTTATACATAGCCTGTAATATTTGCAAATATTTTGTTGATACCCCCAGTTTACTAAGTTTATAAAAAAGAGCAATTCTATCAACTCGATCGAAAGCTGTCTTGAAGTCAACAAAAAAACAATACACTTTTTCTTTGCCGAAAGCATGATCTTTAGAATATTCGTCAACACAAAAATCTGATCTATCGTGCAGTACCCCCTTCTAAAACCTGCTTGAAATTCTGACAATAGATTATTATTCTCAACAAAATTCCTAAATCTTTCAAGCAGAATAGATGTAAATAGCTTCAAACTCGCAAAAAATCTGATTTTTTACTGTAAAATTTTTAACAAATGGCAGAAGATCACTTGATATTTGATATTATTTTTACCTGTTGATCTTTATCTTGTTGCTGCGGTGGCGACAGGAAACAAACGCTAAAACCTACTACCCCAATCATCTTTTTAAAATTGGCAACAGTGTTGATATAACTTCTTCCATTGCAGGTACAGTTACTTCCAAAAGTGAATTTTTTTTTATTTCACCAAAGATTCATAATTTTCCTAAATTTTTTCCGAAATTCTTTTTTTTTTATTAGATTTTTCTTATAAGATCTAGGTAGAGAAAGGACTAGAAAACTCGCATCCTTAGAAATCCGCGACTACCTAGTTATTTTCTTGCACTTTATGCAGGAAATTCTTTAAATAAACAAAAATTTTAAGAGAAAGGATCGAAAATGTTTGTTTAGGCACACAGGTAATTAATTATAAAAATATTAGTATGGTTTTGTTTTATTGCCGATATTAACTTGAGTTATTCAGATTGACACCGTAGTATCCCGACGTTCCGTTACTAAAACCAGTTGGAATTTTTTTATTAAATAGGGTCAGTCAGCAAGAATATCGATCATAATTGAAAAATAATGAAAAACAATTCCATAACTATAGGTGTTCTTAAGCTAAATTTATTCTTAAGCTAAAATTATGAAAAATTGGCAGAATTGACTTTTTAGGAATACGCGGATATTATTTACATTTATTGTGTAGTAGCATGAAACGAAAAAGCGGCTGTACTGGAATATGAAAGGAGATTTCTTAATCGACGTGCACCCCAAAGAAGGGTATCTTCGTGGACTTTCCGAAGCTTAAGAGAAACTGGAAGTGTAACTTCAAACAGCACGGAATTGCGATCTGAAACATTGGAAAATTCTGCCGCAAATAATCATCCTCGACAGGCAAGACCGTGAAATGAGCCCGATACGAGTCGCAAGACGACTAGAAGTGTCTTCAGTTCAAGTTTGGAGGGTTATTCATTCAACAGGGTGACGTTCATATCATCGTATCCCACTACTGGAAGACGATTCCGTGAGAAGATTAAAACTTTTCATTTGTGTTCTGGAATGCGACATAGAGAACGGGGCATTTCTGGGCCGAATTATGCGGGCGGATGAATCGCAGTTCTTAGGGAATGGTATCACAAACTTCAACAACCTCCATACCTGGTCTAATACTAACCCACATAGGACATAGGTCCTCTAAAAGATTTAGTAGTGTATTTCCCAAAATAAGCGCTCGCTGCAAAATGAATGGTCCTTCTAGAGATGGGAACTGAATCGAAAGGTATCGATACTTGTCATTGCAATATATCCGCATCTTTCGGTACTTAGATACAAATATACCGTTGAAGAAGTATCGATACTCAAAAGTATTGGAACCATATGGATAAAAAATTAAAAAAAATTATATATGGTGTAGAAATTACAATTATTATCTTATTGGTTTTTTTTATCGTTGAGAAATATCAAAATATCGATTTTCTCAAAAGATATCTGCGTTTAATTGATAATTTTTTTCAAATGAAAACGCATCTCAGCGGGTGATTTCATATATCTTTTTAGCAAATGAATAATTTGAAATATCGAAAGAACAACTAAAAAAGCAGTTGAAATACAGAACAATAAATTTTTATTTCAATAGAAAACTATTTTTAGTTTTACCAACTCAAGAAACAAAATTCTAATTAGAGGTGCCCCCCACCCAGGGTAAGGCATCCTCGTTATTAAAACAATCATCAAGATTCAAAATAAAATTATAAAATAGGTGCCCCCACCTAGGGTACATAAGTAAAAAATTATAAACAACATTTCCTCACATTTTCGAAATATTTATCTTAATAAAATATTATTTTTCTTTTCTACTAAAAATAATATATTTTTTTCTCAATATATAATCATTCTCGAAATATTAATATAACTTAAAAGTTATAATAAGGGGTTGTTCTTTCATTTTGTGATTCGCGAAGTTAAGTTTTGTTAAAATCAGTGTGCAATTAAAAAAAAGTTAAATTTTACTTTAAAAAAAAAGTACATAAATACAATCATGATGACTAGTTAAGATGAGTCAAACTTTTCACAACAAACCACATACAAATGGTACAAATTTAATTGAAAACAATTATGTAGCCACAACTTTAATTAAACTACCAAGCTTTCGGACTCCATATCCAGAAGCTTGGTTCATTCAAGCCGAAGCCCAATTTGCTTCTAAACGAATAACGGTAGACGAGACAAAATTCAGTCACGTTGTTCAATCTTTACCAGTGGAAGTCATAACAAATGTCCTAGATTTTTTACAAAATCCTCCACTTCTCAATAAATATGAAAGTTTGAAGAATACGCTAATCAAACGATTTACTAAATCGGAAGAAAAAAAGTTAGAGCAACTTCTATCTACTTATGAAATCGGAGATAGAAGACCTTCCTAATTCTACCGCTCTATGGAAATTCTTGCAGGCAATTCATCCACATTTAGCAAATCTTTAATTAAAAAATTATGGATGAGAAAATTGCCGGCAAATATAAACATAGGCTTAATATCTTCCGGAAAACAAGATATTAGAGAAATTTTAGATTTCGCAGATAATATATATGATATTTCCAAAATTCAATTTATATCGCAAATAAACAAAAATCTACCAACACAAAATTACAATTTTATAGACAACAATTTTCTTTTGACAAAAATAAATAATTTAGAAAACAAAATAGAAAATCTCACAAATTTGATAAAAGGATTATCATGTCAAAACCAACCTTCTTATTTACGTTCTAGAAACAGATCGAGAGATCATTCATTCTCTAGAAACAATTCGCATAGCAGACAAGTTTCAAAATCTAGAGATAACAATTCTCTCTTTTTCTCGTCCAAGACGTTTAGATGGACATAAATACAAAATTGCAAAATTAGAATTTGATCACATGGTTAAATTAGGTCTGTGCCAATAATCATTTTCTTCATTATCTTTTCCGCTACATCTAGTAGCAAAGAAAAATTCTACAGATTGGCGACCATGTGGAGATTATCGGAGAGTCAACGCAATCACAGTTCCGGATAGATACCCATTACCACACATACAAAATTTCTCAATGAACTTAAACGGTTGCACCATTTTCTCAAAAATTTATTTGGTAAGAGCTTACCACCAAATTCCAATGGCTAAAGAAGACATACACAAAACAGCAATTACAACTTCATTCGGATTATTTGAATTCACAAGGATGCCTTTTGGTCTAAGAAATGCTGCACAAACATTTCAACGATTCATGGACCAAACCATTAAAAATTTAGATTTCGCTTTTGTCTACATTGACGATATTTTAGTTGCCAGCAAATCTGAATCCGAACATCAAAATCATTTAAACCAAATTTTTAAACAACTATCAGATTTCGGAATCAATATCAATCCATCCAAATGCATTTTCGAAGTTGGAACTTTGGACTTCCTCAGTCACAAAATAACAAAAGAAGGCATCTTGCCTTCAGAAGACAGAGTCCAAATTATTAAAAATTTTCCTTCTCCAAATTCTATTAAACAAATTCAACAATTTATAGGCATGGTTAATTATTACCATAGATTTATTCCAAATCTTGCCAAATTACTAAACCCAATTCACACTCATTTGGCTCTACTTCTTAAAAAGAAACCAAATAACGCTAAAAAATTTTCTTGGCCAGCAGAATGTGAAGATCAACTTAACAAAATTAAACAATCATTTTCAAAAGCAACTTTATTAATTCATCCTATTGAAAATGCAAAATTCAATTTAACTGTAGACGCTTCTGCTAGCGCTGTTGGTGCAGTTCTTCAA
The DNA here is from genome assembly GCA_964036015.1 of Leptarthrus brevirostris. Classification (NCBI taxonomy): domain Eukaryota; kingdom Metazoa; phylum Arthropoda; class Insecta; order Diptera; family Asilidae; genus Leptarthrus; species Leptarthrus brevirostris. The sequence goes on along the minus strand of OZ038373.1, from coordinate 83,409,864 downwards.
CAATCCAATGCAAATCATTGGGAACCCATTGCATTTTTCTCTAAAAAATTAAAAGAAGCAGAAATCAAATATTCAGTATTGGACCGAGAACTTTTGGCTTATATCTAGCCAACAATCATTTTAGACATTTTCTAGAAGGTCGAGAATTTATAGCTTTTACAGACCACAAACCGCTCATTACAGCAATATGGTCTGAAACAGAAAGAAGTCCAAGACAAACTAGACATCTGAACTACATAACCCAATTTACGTCCGATATCAGACATATCAAAGGCAAATCAAATACAGTAGCAGATACTTTATCTAGAATTTCTATCGAAAATTTCGAACATTCAAAATATATCAATACCAAATTTGATTTAAAAACTGTTGCTGAGTACCAAAATAGTGACGAAGAACTTACACATCTTTTGATAACTCAACATAACAGACCAGATAATTCAAAATATAAGCTTGTAAAAATTAAATTAAATACTTCTGAGTCGGACATTTGGTGCGAAGTTTCTACTAAAAATTCACGGTCATATATACCCAAAGAACTTCGAAAAATTATTTTTAATACCATTCATAATTTATCTCATCCAGGAATTACATCAACACGAAAATTTATTGTTTCTAAGTACTTTTGGCCTGGAATGAATACAGATATTAACAATTGGACTAAAAATTCTGTCAATTGCCAAAAAGCCAAAATAACCAAACACACGAAATCCGAAATTGGTAAATTCAAACTACCCAAAGCAAGATTCGAACATATCCATTTAGATTTGGTAGGTCCTTTACCGTCTTCAAATGCATATTCTTACATTCTAACAATAATAGATAGATTTACTCGTTGGCCAGACGCTTATCCAATCAAAGATATACAGGCAAGCACAGTTATCAATACGTTATATGAACAATATTTTCCAAGTTTTGGTATTCCACTAGAAATTACCACATATCAGGGTATTCAATTCGAATCCAAATTATTCGAAGAATTTACAAAAATTTTAGGATCACATCGAATCCGCACTACTCCTTATCATCCACAATCAAACGGAATGATAGAACGATTTCATCGACAATTAAAAGCAGCCATACGCGCTTGTGACGGCCAAAATAATTGGGTCACACAATTACCTGCAGTCCTCTTAGGTTTCCGAACCACGATTAAAGAAGACTTGCAATGTTCTCCAGCAGAACTTGTCTATGGACAACCTCTTCGCGTTCCAGGAGAATTTATCATTAACAACAATTCAACAATTCAAGATCCATTAAATTTCTTAAGTAAAATCAGATCTTGTATAAATAACTTCAAACCCTCACATTCTCGAAAACAAAATTCTAAAATCTACATACCTAAAGATTTAAAAGATACAGAATTTGTTTTTGTTAGAATCGATAGAAGCAAATCTTCTTAACAAAACCCATATGAAGGTCCTTTCAAAGTTTTAAACAAATTCGATAAATATTATCAAATCGACTACCGTGGTAAAGCAATGAACATTTCAGTTGACAGACTAAGACCAGCATTTATCGAACACACAGGACAGACAATTACACCAACCAAAAACAAACCAAACAAGAAAGTAAAATTTCAATTATAACTTTTTATTACTAACAATATTATTATTCATCATATTCTTAATTTTACGATTCACTTAAAATGGACGTTTTCACTGAGGGGGGAGTAATGTAGCAGTAGCTACAAATTTAATTTTTAACTTTTAATTAAAATTTCATAAGTTTGTTTATATTATTTCAATAAAATATTTTTTTTTAAATCCACTTTAATAATATTCAATCAGACTGTACATATAAAATAACTGTCAAATATATTTTATTCAACCTGTACACTTCGATAAATTTTGAATAGTTTGAAACACAAACACTTTGAAAAATAGAATAATAATTCATTCATTGACAATAAAATACTGTACTCTATACAGAGAAAATTATGAACAAACTTTCTATGTATTAATTGTAAAGTAGGATACAAAAACTGTAAATAGAATTTTTAGTCTAGCCAGAACAACCAAACTGGGAATAAGTAAAATAAAAGGTTTCAAATAATAAAAAATAAGAAGTACTTTTCTTTAATTTAAAATATAATGTTTCTCAAGGTTTTCAGATACAAAAGGAAGTTCTAGGATTTAGGGCTCTTAGACTAAGCCGCATATCAATTAGGAGCTCCATATTTCCTAACAACTTCAGCCCTCTGAATAATCTTTGGGCAAGGTTTTACCAAAACGATGAAGCTATAGCCACTGTCAACATTGCGAGCAATATTAAATGAAAAATTGTCTGACCACTGTCTTGGACGATGTACACCGATTCCTTGGTCTGCTAGCGCTCCAGAACTTACTCCATTAAAAATTTGTTATGGGAAACAGTAAAGGGTGAAGTTTATTCAAAGTCTGTTCACAATACATTTGCATTTAAGTTAAATTTCCTTAAATTGCAGATTTATTTTATATTTGCCAAAAGGTTTTCTACACAGGAATTTATACATCGCTTATCTACCTGGACATGTACCATTTTGAAAAGGTAATAAGATGGGCAATTTAATAAAAAAACAGGTGTATTAATTACATTGATTTAGGAAAAAATTCATCAAAATTCTGAATTTAGGTAATCGCAAAACATTATTTTACTTTTGCAAGTGACTGCACTTGCAATGTTAGAAGTTAAATCAACAATGTTGACAATTTTAAAAAGATCATTGGGGTAGTAGTTTTCTGGCGTTTGTTTCATGTCGCAGCGGTGGATAGATCAACCGGTAAAATAAAAGAGTGATGTGAATACCATGAAAAACTGAAATTTATGAATCACCCTGTAACTCCCCCCTTCCTTTCAATTTTTTGTTTCCGTAGATGAGATCTATCACCCCAGTCATTTTGACACGTCACATCTAAACCATCCTGTTTACCGTACGCAGAGACCGTGTTCGTGGCTTTCCCTGGGTTGACTCTTTAAGGCTACCTCCTCACGTAGTCGCTGCGTGGAATCTCCAAGATTGTTTTTGCTTTTTACCATAGAAAAGAAGCCATCGACTCTCTTTAAGTTCCCAGTTAAGTTCGAATTGAGTTGCTGCAGCTTTTTGGGCCGTTAGATGAGCCAACTAGAGCATGTTACATCTTCTACGACAAATGCACAACTTATCCCGAAAGCCGATTAATCTCATACAAAAGTCAATTAGATTTATTATATTTAACTTTTAGAAGCCTGCATACTCACACGAGTTAAACAACGTAGCCTGCATTCTCTGTAAAACTTATTGCGTATATCAAATATTTATACATACATATCTATACACTGTACAATTAGAAAATAGTTGCTGATATAAAATGAAATATGAAACCTTCCTCTCCTTTATATAGAATATGAAACATTTTGTTTTAACAACTCAAAGCTGTAGTATTGTTGACTTTTAAACTCAGCGAACCATAAAAAAGAACTCAATTTTCACCTTGGGAGGGATCCTCGATGAGTATTAACTAAAAATAAATGAAAGAGGTTAAAATGAATTCCTGTCGATGATTTCAGAACTCATCTTTCCCTGCTATTTGCGAACTACTTCAAATGTCATCTTGAAAAACGTAATTTCATCTTGGCATACAGTGGGCAAGTAATTAAACAAATGAAAAGCAAACACTAGATGCAATCTAACGAATTCAATTAATTAAAAATATTCCAGAACTAAAACTCTTGACGTATTGCCACATAGCAAAAAGTGCGCCTCCCTCCAACTCCTCAACTCATATTTACCGTAATTTACATGCAAACGTTACAATTTATGGCGTGTACACAAATATTGCACATTGTGACGACAGTATCTACTCTCGTGTATGAATATGCATTAAGAGAGATGGCGATTACATTTGTCGACTAGGGTCAGCCATTGCTTGTTAAAGACAAATTCGTACGGGAGAATTGTTATTCGTCAAGTGTTTGCTTATAACTCACCCCATTGTGGTCGCTCAAACAGGGGCAGTCACTTTTATGGAACTCGAAACATCTTGGGGGTGGGTTGACAACTTACTCAATTTTAATATAACAAATTCTTAGCGAGTATTCAAAGTGTAAGCGTGTTTGTTAATTGAAATTCATTTAAATTTACTTGAAAGAAAAAATCTCTTCAAAATGAAAGGACCGGAAATTGCCCTCATTCTATGGTCCAACCCTGAGCCCTTTTCTTTAGTTGAACCCAAGCTTTGGGGAGGGTTTTTATGTTTTAATCAGAGCTACTTTTTAATTTTATAATGAATTTGGTTAACTGTATTTAAACACCCCACAGAAATACGTCCGACCCATTCTTTTTCGTGGCCTTTTTCTTGTCTTTGTTGAATCCTTTTTCTTTATCCGCTGTCCCCTAAGGATATCTTAACCGTTTTTCGTCACCTTTTAAATTCTAATATTCGGTTACACAGTGCCATAAGAATAATGTTTTGCAGTGTATTTGTATTCGCTGGCTATTAGGCGTGAGGATTCCGTCGGTTTATCCTACGAGCTCGCTCTACTGCTGGTGTCAAGCCGAAGGGTTGCGAGCTGATACCATGATGAGTACATCCATCAGATTTGTCCTTAAACGCGATAATAAAATGACTGACAACCAACTTGGAAATTCAATTTCCAGAGGCTTCGCTTGGGTGATTCTAGCTCTACTTATGAAGGGTGAATTTCAGAGAGGGAGCTGTAGTGACCAGAGATGAGACGCCAGTTGAAGTTTTTTTATTTACCGCGACCCCTTGTTTCAGTAAAGGGTGTGCTAAAATTAAGATGGGTGTCCTGCGTCTTCCTTTTTTCGTCTTGGCAGCAATAACGACGGCATCACTGACATTAATTTTGTGCTTCATTAGAGGTTCAGGGACTTTGTTAACTTCTGAAGGTGTGAAAAGGGATGTAGATTAGCGTAAAACAGGTGATTTTTGGTTTGTGTTGGTTGACAAAGGAATTAAGCGGGTTTTATAGCTCTGTCTTTTAATTAACATTTTTATTGTAATTAAGGGGTTTAAGGTAGCATTTAATTTTAATAATCTGTTCGGGAAACGTAGTGTATCCAAGAAAGGCAAGGTATTTGTCATCATTCTCTAACTTTATTACTCATTAGCGTTATATAAATAAACTTTCCTAAATTTTTCACAGAACTGTCTTTGCAATTATATTAAAAAATTTCCGAAAATTGGACAGCATGAACTTTTGAAATATATGTATATTTTAAAGCTGGTTGAGAAAAGAAAAGTCCGCGCGCCCGGAATGCTTTACATCCAAAAGTTCGACTTGGTCATGTCGCCAGCGTTATGCCCATTCAAAGTTCATGTTTTAGCACAGAAAAACTCAGCGTCACTTTCGACCCGAAACATATGATTAAAATTTCTTTGTGATACAGCCATAATTTTTATTGTATAATTTCTGCATTACTTTCTCTTCTCCAGATATTCTTACAAAATTTATCGCAGCTTGTCAGGAATTGGTAGCATTGATTTAATTTATTATGTTGTCCTCCCTGCATTTTCGGCGATAGCTTTGAAATTTCTCAAAACTGAATCCGACGACTAAGATAACGCTCACGATCAACTCTGGATGGATGAAGAACTATTCACTCACACTGCATTCAAGGCTGACGCTTAAGTCGAACTTTCGGATGTATAATTGCTTTTATGGAGATTCTCCCCTTTTATATATGGGGCTCATTCTGTGATGAAATCTTTTCACTATAAACATCGCAAACTATCGGATTATGAAGCAGCATGAGGAAACACGAAGATCATAAAGGAAATGCGAGAATTAATCGGAGCATTTTGAAGTTCAGTCGTAGAATCAAATAATTTCTCTACTTCAATCGTCGTTTACATTATTCCTTATTATATTTTAGTTTTGCTTATTCTTACTCTGATCTGTTTCGATAAATTGTTTATATATATTTTTCAATTATTACTTATTTCATCTAATTTTGGATTACTTATTTTCATACTATATTTATCTTTAATCTTCTTGTTAAGTAAACCTTCCATAGATTTATGTACAATTATAAAAGATGTATATTCTTGTTGTACTATGTATTGAATAAATTATTGAACTGAATTGAATTGAATATTATTGTACTACTTTTAGAAAAACTTTGGATTTTATGTGGGTGAGGGAGTAGTAAGATAACTTCTTAGAGTATGGACCGATTCAGATGACCGTTTTTGATGTATAGAATGTGTTTTCAAATTGGTAGCATGGCAAAAATATTATGGTAGTGGTAGAATAGTGGAGCCTTACTTCAAATCGTGTTGGATAATTATTTTATTGCTGAATAGAGTATCTATTGAGTGGGAGTAGGAGCGTCATCTAGATTCATAAGGCGTGGACCGATTTTGATTATTTTGATTTTGTTGTACGGAATACGTTTCCTCAAATATTTCCAAAAAAAATTTCACCTAGGAAGACTACGGGAAGCGCAGAGAGTAGTTCCCTTGCCTTGTAATGAATGCTACGATTTTGATGATTCAATCTTACTGTATAGAGTACGTTGCCAATTTGGTATGTTGCTAGTTCTGAAATAAACAAATTAAAAAAATTATAAACTACTAAAAACAATTAAGGGAACAAAAAAAATATCTAAATTTTTTAGTGATTTTTGACGGGCTATATTTAAGCGAGAAATAATCGTATCGAAGATCTGAAAAAAACATCTTAAAGCTCCAGAACTCTAGTTTTTGAAACTTTCAGCCAAAAAATTCTCTTTAAGTTCCCAGTTAAGTTCGAATTGAGTTGCTGCAGCTTTTTGGGCCGTTAGATGAGGCAACTAGAGCATGTTACATCTGCTATGTTGTTAGTTCTGAAATAAACAAATTAAAAAAATTATAAACTACTAAAAACAATTAAGGGAACAAAAAAAATATCTAAATTTTTTAGTGATTTTTGACGGGCTGTATTTAAGCGAGAAATAATCGTATCGAAGATCTGAAAAAAACATCTTAAAGCTCCAGAACTCTAGTTTTTGAAACTTTCAGCCAAAAAATTTTAAAGGCCACGGTGCTCACGCAATCCAAAGGAATAGCGGAAGAAAAAAAATTCAAAATTTTTAGTCATTTTTTTTGGTGCACAAAATCGAAAAAAAAAAACATATTTGACATTTTTTAGAAAATGAAATACTGCCTCCAACCTGCCACGCATATTCGAAATGCAGTTTCGAATCATCGACTGCGGAAACCTCCAACAACTGTTTTGTAAGAACATCTCAGTATTTAATTTTCTAAGAAATTTCAAAAAAAAATTTTTTAATTTTCGATTTCTCAAAAAATTTGTTTTTAAATTTACGATTTTTTTCAATTTGCTTTTTTGTTTAATTTACCAGTAGCTGATGCATATTTGTGAGAAAAGTCGAAAAAAAATGATTTTTCCAGTTTTATGAAAATTACACGATGTTTGAGATCACAACTGTTGTTCCTTTAATTTTTTCCAAAACTTTGACCAATCGGCCCGAAGGAACCGTCCAATGGATCGATCTGCGGATTTACAGGGCTATTGTGCGTACATTGAGGTGTAAAACTTCCTACAAACCTTAGCCTTTCCATCAGTATTTGCAAAACCAAAACAAGGAAAAAAGTCACTTTTTTGACTTTTTCAAAATAGAAATTACGGATAAAAAAAAATTATTATTTTTTATGTCTTGATGGATTCTTTTAGGAAATTTATTCCAGTTTCCGAAACTGCCCTTAAATTTTCTGTATGATCATTGGTTGCTGAGATATCGATGATTCAATACAAAAATGTCCTTTTTCGTTTAATATCGGATATCTCCGCGACAAATCGACGTATCAAGGATTTCAAAAAAGATAATTAAAGCTGAATTAACAAGCTATATGGTTCATAGTGTGGTCAAATAACAGAAAAAAAATTTCCGAGTCCGTGCACCAAAAAAAAAAATTACTAAAAATTTTGAAATTTTTTTCTTCCGCTATTCCTTTGGATTGCGTGAGCACCGTGGCCTTTAAAATTTTTTGGCTGAAAGTTTCAAAAACTAGAGTTCTGGAGCTTTAAGATATTTTTTTCAGATCCCCGATGCGATTATTTCTCGCTTAGATACAGCCCGTCAAAAATCACTAAAAAATTTAGATATTTTTTTTGTTCCCTTAATTGTTTTGAGTAGTGTATAAAAACAAACTAAAAAAAATTTTTTTTGTTAGTCATAATTTTACTTGTAAAAAGAAAACTTTTGGGCCTTCATAAAATCTTACTTTGTCTGATCATTTTGATTTACGTCTACATTTTTACTTTAATTAATCCTTCTCTCTCTATTCAGTTCCCGTAACCCCTTATGGGGCGGAAGAAAAACTACATGCGATTCGAGAAACAACTGTAAGTGGACCTACAATTTACAGCAGATTCCGAACCACTAGCATTTTTTCTGGAACCCCGTGGCATTTTTTATCGTAATCTGTTGTCAGCAGAACACAACCACGTGTCGCCGCCGGTGGGATTCGAACCTAGAACCTCCGGAATGACACACCGACACGTTATAAGTATCATCCAAAGGACTCAATGTGTTTCCTTTTCTTTGCCCAGAAGTGAGGTTTATTAGAATTCTTCAATTATGCTTTCAGGATTCAAGTCATTATATATTTGTACAAGGTAATTGAATCACACTTATATTCATTTTCCTAAGTAATATTATGAATACCCTTATTAACAATCAACATTGTGTTAAAACATGTATTGAATAGTCTGTTGTTATGTTATTATCACTGAAAAAAAAATGATTTTCTACTTATAAAAGTATAAAATGTTTTCTAAATATAAAATCTTACAGACGGTGTTGGATTAATTGGTAGAGCGGCACGACCACCACGCCATGGCTCCCTGGTTCGAGACCAGGTCTCTCCGTGAGCTTTTATTAAGAAATGAAAATAATCCACTCCGTCTCTAGGCTGTTGTCTTGTCGTGCCAATGCAAAAAGAAAACCTTTTAGTTTCCTTACTTCCCTTACCCTAATTCCCTTCCGACCAAAGCCATGCTAACGCATCAAAGGGTTGTCCCCTAGGCCACATCGTATTGAAAAAATCAACCCATTTTATTAAAAAGAATGACCCATTTAGTCCTTGGTACATGCTCACCTTGCCTTGCATAGTTGCACGTAAGCGACATGGTATTTAAGCCATCCCCCTACTATTGAGTTCTTGGCAAATGCAAACCTTCACATTGGGTGGACAAATATTTAGTACTTTTTTATTGGATTAGGAAATCCGTGATCTTAGGCCATACGCCTATTGGGTTTTGAATGACTTAGCTTATATTATTTTACTCATCAAACGCTTTCATTTGATACTCATGTCAAGGGGGTTGTGAAGAAACGATCATTCGCTTTCTTAGAGCGTCCACTATATTGGATTTAAAATGACGTCACATAGCTTGTCGTATTCTACACATCAAACTATTTTGTTTGATGCTCATTTCAAAAAAAGAAATAGAAGGAAAAAATAAGCCACCATCCTAGGACGTTTGACGTTTTTTGATTTAGAATGGTATTAGATATGCTATATCGTATTGTCGTTAGAAAGCTGTGTACGAAATTTCAACTCAATTGAATAACGGAAAGTGGGTCAAATTTTAATCACTAGTTTTGACACATACATCATATTCAACATAATTTAACCAATGAAAGAAGTTGCTTAAACGGAAAAGGACATGCTAAATACCTGGTGGTTAGTAAATTTAATAGCTTTAGTTGTCCATAGTTTAATGTTAGCGTAGTACAAAAATATTAGAAAACAGGAGCTGTTAGAGAAAAACTAATGTCATATTTGAAATCAGTGCACTTAATCAGTGAAAATTAATAGAAATTAATAAAATAAATTTTTAGTCATTATGAAACATAAACAAAAAGAAAACTATAATTTTGGTGATCGAGCTATCATGATTAAAACAAGTTCCACTAACCTATTCTTAAATTACATAAGCACAAACCCATTTCAATCATAATATCTGTAAATATGTAATTATCAAAAGAGGTGTTTAGTCATTACACCTTATCGTGAAGTACATATGCACTAAAACACATTCCACTTTCTATTGCACATATTGATGAAATTATGAAAAATATATTTATTTTAAATTCCACACAGTCAGAAGATTTGTATATTTACTTTTGTTTATCTATTTATTTTATTTTGTATAAATAGCCGGTAAGAATGGTAATAAATTAGTTGATTGCTTACAAATCGCGTTTTGATTAACATTGAAATTCATCCTACTCAAGGTAAGGGCTTAAGTAGTACATCCGATAAATTAACACCACGTGTTCCACCACGAGCGGGAATAGTGAACAAATATTCACTTGTATAGTACAAGTATTTCACCATTCTTATTTGAACTGAATTTAAATTTGTTTTTGAATTAAATTTCACGCAATCGGAGAGATAAGGGTTTTGGAGGAATTTTAATTTATTTACATAAGTACCTACCTCGTATTTCAATTGAACTCGGCGCTGGCCGTATTTTGCTTTCCCCAGTAGTATAAATTGTTAATAAGAAACAATAACTATGAGGAAAAAGCATCTCGAAATTGACAAGCTGTCATTATAGCAACATCTGTATATTTGCAAAGATAATAAAGATTTCGAGTAAAATAAGTGACTACAAATGTCTATGAGGATTATTACCACTTGACATTTTGACAGGAAAGTGCGATGTGGGTCAGATATTTGGCAGTAGCTATTAATTTCATTCCCTCTACTTGGAAGGAAGTAACAAATGGCCAGAGTGGTCACTGATCAGCTTTATTAATAATCCCCCCAACTTGCCGTGCATAATCCAAGCTCCCCCAGATGTGCTAGAATGTGCTGGACCTTTTGTCCTGTGCTTCTTACTAATTGCTTTTATGTTCCCAATTTCCGGCACTTTGGTGTACCAGCCGCAAAACCATAAACGAAGATTTGATTTACTCGTCTTGCTTGTAGCCAAAGTGTTTCCGTATGATGGTCAGTTGCCTGCTCATTCCAATGATCCGTGGAAATAGCATACACAAGACGATTAATTGCAGTCTGATAATCTTGTTAACGAAATTTAGGATAGGGTCATCTATTTCGTAAAGAAAGCATTAGTATTGTAATAAATTTTATCTTTTCTTTAACTGAAAAAAATACACTCCAGTTGTGGTGGTATATCGTTTTCTTCATCTAATTGAAGTCTAAGCCGGGGATAAGCTTTAGATAAATTTATTTTTTTAGCGCTACCACTTAGATTGGTAGTTCAGATTTGATGTGACTGATTCGTAACTATAATCGCAGTTGGTATTTAATTTGTTTCTCTGCCGTATACCATGGACAGAGTAAAATTCTCAATAATAAAATAACTGACAAGTTTATCTACAAAATCAGGTAAAAGTCCTCTTACATAAATTGACTCTAATACGAACATTAAAACTGAAAGGGATTGAAAGTGTCCTATCTGAAATTTCATTTCTAAGCCCATTTGCAACTTACTTTCGGGGAATTGTCAGCAAATGCCCTTTCTGTTTTCCTGTTATCAATATTAGCGCACACGAATGCTAACCCGTACGATAACAAACGACCGAAAACATGAAGCGAGTTAAGGCAGCAACATGCAAGGCTGAATTCTGTACAGTGGCACACGTCTATTATTCGCATTAAAAGTGAACCACCCCTTAAATTAGTGGCATTAGCCGATAGAACACACTTGTATAGAATAAGAGTACGCGGTACGTGCACTTATTGCTAGGAGATTATAACTTCATTACAGAAACAGGGCTGCCATACGTACGTTGCTACGTAAACACGGCGCCTGATTATGTGGCGTTACGAAAATTAACACCGGTCGGATGTACGTGTCAACTGTTTTGGGATAGAAATTTGACATCTCTACTGCTAGGAATGACAGCGGTAGCTGATGCATATGAAATTAGATTGTGATAAGGGAATGACATTGATAGCATAAGAGCTTGGCTAACGTGTGGGATTTATAATTCTGCCAACACATAGAAGGCACGAGTTGGGAATAGTAAGGAATTCGTTCGGAAGGAGACTCGACTCGGCTGCGAAATGCAATAAAACTTATCGCAAACAAATGAATACGTCGATTTATAGCGACACGTGTCGCTGACACTTATTGAAATGTTCTGAAAAGGGAGGCTGTTCAACACTTAAGTGGAATACTACTAAACTTCCCAGTTGCAATAGGATATTAAACGAGTCAATACCTCTTGGCACTAGTTGATTTAATGTGTTGCTCAACCAACAAAACATTATATTATGTTGTCCTTAATTTTAAAATTAATATATTAAGGCACAATTGTGACATACGTTGACAATCTTTTAAACATAACCCCAACGAAGTGCAAACGCAGTAGATTTTTTGTACAGAAGGAGATATTGTCTGAAACTATCTCGAACAAAAAACTGATTTCTCATATTTCGTAACTACTCACACCGATAAATACTCCCAAACATTGCAATAATGTCATGAGTATTTTCAAACCTGGTTTGCAAAGGTTTGTAAAATTCATATATACCAACTTCACTGAATTTTACTTCTAAATCTGAATCAGATAAATATGACTTGGTGAGAGTAAAAATGACCTGTCTACAAGGTCAAAAATTGGCTTAGAAAATGTTCCGCGCGAGAACGAACCACGACTTAACTACTTAACGGCATTAACTTTGCATTAACTTTGCATTACTTTTTGTAGTTAAGTGGTATTTGCCCGGAATCTCACGCGGTTCGCTTTTGCGTGGAACATATTCTAAGCCACTTCTGTTCGGACCTTGTAGATAGGTCATTTTTACTCTCAGCCTATCATATATACATTAGTACCCCCCACCTCCGATCTTAATATTCAAACATGTTGGAGAAGGAGCTGGCACTCAACTTGTGGTAAGCCTTCGATAAAATGTTCTAAACGGTGCTCTTTAAGTGAATTCGGCGATATATCAACCACTTCTGCTCTGAAGAAATGGAGAGCATAGATATGCCGCGCAAGTTCATCTGCTCTCTCGTTCCATGGCATGTCTTTCTGTGATCTGGAATCCACAGACGGCAGATATTGAATCTGCCTCATAGGGACATAAGCTTTTCTCACTAGCTTCGAGGAGGTTGTTACTGCTTCCAACCCTTTTCAGATAACTTAGCTGCGCCTATCTTCATCGTCGGTGTTTCACTGAGTCCAGAAGCAGCCATGACTTCAGAATTACAAGCACCTTCGCTTGAAATACGCTTGTGTTGTCTGGTAGTCTATATGACTAATGTTTCAGATAAGACCCCCGCTCCTACACCACATTCCATCTTGGAGCCGTCAGTGAACGAGACGGTGTCATAGAAATTAAGCCGTTTCGTGTTCCTCCATTTTTTTTTGGTAGAAAAATGTAATAAAATTAAGTTCGTGTGTTACGTACATCTTAGTAGATAATTCTTAGTAGATAATTCTTTGTGTTAGGATTAGAATTCTACTGTCGTCGTGAAATTTGGCAACCCATCATCCAGGCTCCTTCACTGGATAATGCCTGATAGTTAATATGAAGGTCGGGATGGAGTAAGTACATCCGAACATTAAGAGCGTCGGTTAGAGTAGTGCGTAGCACCCCACTGACACCATAACAAGCAGTTCTGTACATGTTATTTAACTTATTCTATCACTTTCCCATCGCCACACAGGGTCATTTTTGGCCGCAGCCCCTACGATTTATCAAAAATGCGGTTGCAGGAATAAAAAGTCAAACTTGCCTTTTTGACTCGCTCTGCTATATTTTGCTTCCAGTTCGACTTCAGTGCATTCTCCAGAATGTTGCTAATTACGGGAAGGATTTATCCCATACCAGGACTACCAAATCATCGACCTAAGTGACAACCTTGATCCTTTCCTGATCGAGATTTAATAGTATTTTATTCATGATCATCCGCTAGTGCACGGGATAAAGTACTCCACCCTGAGCCGTACTCGTACGGACGTGGCTTGCAACATAGCTGATACCCACTTCGCAGTGTAATGCCCTTGATCATAACATCATTAAAATCCAACGGCCAAAGCATCAAGGATGGATTTTCTTTAGCTAGGAACGTTGCTAATGTGTATTTGCCGTTTGCTAGCATTTCTTCGGTCTATCGGGAGGTATGTAGGCCGTGGCTATGTTCATGTCCCCATTACAGTTCTTCTCCAACTTGGCCACTCTCAAGTCTATTGAGTTGTTATTAGGGGAAATTTCTGGGTGAGGACAACATCAAGGTGATCTTTCCACAGTTTCATCTGTATAAATTAGGCATTGCAACAGCTTTCCGTTGGGTAGACAAATGCGGGCCCTCGGTCTAATGGGTATCTGCGCAGTTGCGATTACGCCAACCGAAGCGTCGCTGATCTTAGCGACGTAGCTGCTGAGGTATTTGCGTCCACACGCCCTCACAATTCAGCAGAGACCTTACCACCCGGGTTTTCCCTGTGCTACTTTTTTTAGCGGCCTGCGGAGATGAGTTCTAGGCTTGTGACTTGTTTCGCTTACCTGCTTTAATTTACCTCTTTGTAGCCGAACTCTGCCGCTACGGTCGAGTATTTTATTTTGCCTGCCTGGTTCTATTCATAAGCACCTTTGGAATTATTCTCTGCAATTTTTTCCCGGCTTCATTTTGTTTTTATCGCCAGGGCAGGGCACTCACATAGTAATATGGCAAACTGATTCGATTTCCTCAAAAGCTACGACAGAAATCGTTAGCATCCCAGCCCTATGGTCCAGTAACTCATTATAACTTCTACTAGATTTCTGGCATCAATTGTACTACCATACCCTAGTTCTCCTATTACTCTACTAAATTGTCTGGTAATGCAGCATGTGTCCCAGTGAATCCACCATTGTAGGCTTTACAGGAAGTATTTGCTTTAAAGCTACTTATCTATCCATTTCAGCACCCTTCTTCGCCAATTCATCCGCCTGGAAAGTGTAACCGAAGAGTCAGAAATTAGATTCATTATCGTTATAAACAACTTCTCAACACTGCATTAAAAATGTGTAGGAAGTTGAAAATTTTGAAAATCAAATTTGGTGTTAAATGTTATAAAAGGGTAAGATTTAATTTTGTAACCACAAAAAGGTTATTAATTGTCTTTCGTCTGTACATTACTGTTATTTTAATAAAAGGAAATGGAAAATTTCAGGATTTTCATTCTGAAATTGCGAATAGAGAATTGCGTATTTATAAATATGCACAAAAGTGGTCAATCTTATAGAAATATCACCAAATATTTTTTAAATCCACAACTGCCAATAGCAAAGTTATAAATTTATTCAAAAGCAGACACCGCAGACACATTTGTCTGGCAATAAACATGTGTCCTTGTTTTGTCACCGGAGATCAGCCTTATAGATGTCCTTCTTTAGAGCATCGATTGGAATTATTACGTAGTCCACTGCTACGGAGATATCCATTTCAGAACGCCTTCTGGCTAATTCAACGCCTCTTTGCTTCCCGAAATATTAGTGCACCCCGGTATTCAGCTTACAGTCACCTTCTTGAATATCCTTACATAATTGTACGACCTCTGATTGCAACACGCCAGCTTCCAACGCCTTAATGGTACAAAAAATTCCAAAACAAACCGTTAAAAACTCGAGCGGAGTAAGAAATATTAAAGAAATTTCTTGACAAGAGCAGCGTTTCTAATGAAGAAACTCTAAATTCCTTTGACTCTTCATCAGCAGCAACACCAAAGGGTTAGTGGTAGTTTTCGGAATCAACCGAAAACTGGATGTTAATCTAACTATATTTCTTGCTCCGCTTGAGTTTTAATTAACAATTAACAATTAGAATTAACCCTTCTGACACAGAAGGTGCACTTCTTCGGCAAGGAGCCAAGAATCATTTCACCTATTCCATCAAAAAGATGATATGAGGCTCCCACACCAGCATGCAGAAGAAAACAAAAACAGGGTCAGTTTTGCGAGGAATGGTCTCCGTGGCGTGCTGTCCGACGTGTACGCGACGGAGACCATTCCTCGCGAAGTTGTAATCAAAAACTTGTGGATTAGGGCCCCTATCTAAGTCCTTTTGAATAAGGGCGGTGTCACCACCATCCTTAATATAAGAGAACGATTGATTGAACGATTTGTTTTGAACTTTTTTGCGTAAATTTCACTTGAGTCAAGTGATTTTCTGTACATTATTTGTATCTTAATGGCAGTCTGGCTATCAGTGTATATGGAATGTCTCTACCGGAATCTCCCCTTCTCAAAACCAGCAGTTCTGCCTGGTAAATCGCTACTATTTCACACATTAGTCCAACAGTCTGTATGTTTCATTCATTTGTTGTAGTAAACTTTGTATTAAAGTCTTTCGTGAAGTTTAGAACCGGGACCAGGTAATCTGTGTCTTCGTTGTTGTCAACGCATCCGGCTTCCCTAATAACGTCCGAGTGCCCATAAAGTCTATCCTTCTACCATTTCGGAGCCTTCAGTCTGACAGCATAGTAAGCATAACCTCTATCGCCACCGTTGTCGTTGCACATAGAGTTCCCAATGCCTACAACCCTGTAGATCTTAAGTCAAGACTAAATTTCATCCTATTCTTGTAGTCTACTACAGACTTAATAAGGTCCCAATCTTCGTCAACTATAGTGCGTTCTGTCTGGACATACTGGACTTCTATCGACCTCCCCGATAAATGAGTGTCGAGGAGTATTTCCAGGACCTCTTCATTTGTAACTGCCCATTCACCATCCTTCCATTTAACAGATAAGGAATTAGTTGGACTCTTCGGAGTATTGCGCTTCTGATATTTCTTTATATACTCGCAAAACAATTTTCAGAAAGCTCCCTTTGCGGATCTTATTGTCTTTTTGAAAGATCTGAGACTATTGTTATAGCTGGACCAGTCTGTCTAATATCTGCTTCGTTTGGCCGCGTTGAAAAGTCTACGCGAATACTCCCTAAGATTCCCCAGTTCTTGGCTCTGCTAATGGGACATGATATTTAAAATACTTCTCTTAGCAGACTGGTAACAGTATCCACCGCATTGTCCACTGCTGACTCCATGTTCGGTCTGTCCGATGGAGATTTCTCCATTTTGTAGTCGACAACCTAATGGAATCTTTCACAAGACATAATTGCGCATACGGCTAAGTACTTGCACAAAAAGTAAGTATGTAAAATAGATCACTGCGGACTTGTTTCCGTCTCTATTTGTAGTTGTTTCGTGATATTCATTAGGCACCGACTTCAAAACATAATAGATAATTTTTTGAGCCTTAACTTAGAATCCAATTAATGCTTGGTTTGATATTGACTTTTACGGATGGAACTTTCAATCTCTTTAGTACTAATAAAAATTTTCAAAAATTTACTCAATTTACTCACAGTAGGTATGTGTGAATAACTTCCCAAACATTACCGAGCTTGGACGAAATGTCCCTCCATTGCTCAGTTTTCATTGAGCCTTAATTAAGTTTTAAAAACTGAGTGGCACTTTATGAACATATTCTTCAAAACCTACCGAACCGAAACGAAAACATTCTTCAGAAAAGTCCTTTAATCTTTACAAGTAGTAATCATATCAAGCAGATAACGTCTTCGTTATGTGTGCGTTAGCAAGTGCTCTACCGTCATAAATAAATATTAATCACTTCTAATCTGTCATTCGAAAGTCAGCAGGCTTGTGAGAATTGTAAACAAAAAATTCGATCAATGTTTGATACAATCACCCCCTTTTATTCAGAGTGTTGCAAATCAAGTTCGAACAGAGGAGTCTTCCCCTAAACAAAAGCCCAGGGCTCCGTATAACTTCAATTCGTTACTTGAACCTTGCGGGCGAAGAACCTAAGCCTCAACACGTGACTCAATTGATGGATTTTGACTGAACCAACAGAAGGCAAACTACAAAAGTCATCCTCATTCGACGATATCATTTCAATACATGACATTTCTGGTATACAGGACCAAGGATTAAGGCTCAACTTTAGTGTCAGAGGAAACAAAAACAAATAGAACCCACTTCCCAGGAAAAGTGCCCCACTTTGAAGGGGTGACACTGCTCTAATAAAACCGGACGTGTGCCGCAGTGCATTGATAAAACAAACATAGGCTGATGGTAGCTGTTTATCCTATGCATCAGTTTTGAGGAATGCTTACTTTGTTGTGTAAAACTCGTTTTGGTAATTTCCAACCAAGGGCTTCTTTTAAGTAGTACTTGCTGGGGTTCGACAATTGAAAACCACTGACGCGTATTATGACTCTTAAGGTAATACCCCCGAGTTAGTTTGCTTTCAATATGTAATAAAATATTCATAAACGAGTGTACCCGTTGCACGTATCGTTATGCTTGCGGATTAGATGTACTTCAGAAATAGTTACGACAGCCGAAGATAAAAACAATTTTCTTTGCAAAACGCACTCTTGCAAAACCACAACAAAGTAGTTTGCTTTTGCCTAAGTAGTTTTAGATGGTTGGAAGTCGTTTTTCTTTTAGGGTTCCAGGATTTTCGTCTTTTGGTAAAACACACATTCGTATCTCGAAATATCCAGCTGCATCCCCTTTTCTCTGAAAGAGTCTGCTAAAATTTCACAAAAGTTTGTTAAAAGTTGTTCTTTCCAAGTTTCCCTCTGCCTTATTCGCTTTTATTGTGTACGAGTAGCAAAGGTTTTGTTTTCTAGTTCGAGCCAACTTCACTTCTTTATTAACTTTTGAAACAATAAACCGCTGATGGGTGTTTGCTAATCTCGACTCCCTCTTAATCTCTGACTGAATACAGCAAAATGTTTTCCGTTGACAAATTTTCAAATGACTTTTCTCGTTCTTGCCGAGTTTTCTAGCAGAATTTCGAGGGGAGAAAATTGTTAGTATTACCATATTTTGTGACGTGAACTTCCGAATTCATAATTTTTCTTTTTTTTTCAAAAAGTTAAGCACTCTGCAAGTGGTGGGGAGATTTATTTTGATTGTAGAAATTCACAAACTTCAATATCACAAGCAGCTACAAGACGACTTTTGGAAATGTTTTCCATTTTTGACATCTTGGAAACTTCTGGGGGATTTAAATTGACGCCTTTGTTCGGAAAAAATTGTTGTTTGTTTATGCAAATACTACAAAATTAATTAACAACTCCATTAGCTTTTGGTTATGCCACAAAAAATTCTTAGAAATCGCAATCTCCCTAACTGAATTGAAATCTCTTAATAATTCGATTCATTCTAGTATCATGCGCTTTATCATTTGTTAATTGTAAATATATGTATTGTAACGAAAGTACTCACCTGATTTCCTGAACTCAGATTAAGAATCCCTCGTCGAAAACAGCATTAAGACTGAAATTCTTCCCTCGTTGCCGGCTTTTGTTTCGAATTCTTGGCTTATTAGTTTGAATCCCTCATGATCTGCCGGAAATATATGAGGGAGGCTTTTCCTATGGCCTCCGCTAAAATCAGAAAGATTATTAAAAATAAGGAGGTAGAAAGCAACCATTACAACAAGTAGCAGGACAGACGAGCAATATCCAATGACACAAGCGACAACAACAAAATCACACAAGAAAAGATTGCAACTAACAGCTACAGAAAAGAAACACAATAAGTTCCCAACTCACCTATTCCAGCAGATTCCACACTACAGCCGATCACCATTTCCCCTAAAAGCTGCTCCTCATCCTCCACAGGGCATCCAATTCCAATCCTCAGCTCTGGCTCCTACCTAAAACGAAAAAACACCCAATTTCACACTAAATATTTACAGGATCACAGGAGAAGAGTGACACCAAAACAATCACAAAGTACACACAAAATTACTACCTGGGAAGACTCATGTCGAGAATTGCAGCATCCTAGACGGCCTACGAACTCCATACTACAGCGAGGGTCAACCAAGGAAAACACATCTGGAAGACCTGGAGATCCTGAAATTAAAGAAAAAATTAAAGAAATGTTTAAAATAATGTACAGAAAGAGTAAACAAAAACCTAACCTAACATTTTTGAAAATTGTAAATTAGTACCTTTAAATGTATTCAGCAAAGATTAGATGAATTTTACCTGAAATTAGAAAAATTAAGGTTTATTAGTTAATTGAAATTTTGAATTATAATTAGATAAAAAATTACCTGAAGATGTCGCTCGAATTACTTAGTGTAGGAAAAAGACATAACTTCTAGAAATTTGACTAAGAATTTTCCAGAAAAGTACAAGAAATCTATAAATAAAACGTCAGGTGTAGGACGCTCTCTCTTGTCTGTGTTACCCTTGCAACTACGTGGAAAGCATAAGTGTAATAAAAATTTGTCAAAATTAAAGTTGGTTTAATTATTGTGCGCTTACCTGCTTTTGGCTTGTCTTGTCTCCGAACAATAGAAAAAGGTGGAAAAAAGGGAACAAATTTTGTAGGAATCTTTGAAGAGGTTAACTCAGCGGGCAAGCAGCTTTATAGGGCCACCCGGATTAAATACTCAGGCGTCTCCCGAAAACTCCTACCGGCAAAGTAAACGGCAGAAATTTACGCAATTCACGTAGCACAGGTATCACTGCAGCAGCTCCTTCAGGTATCAAACTTAACACCTCACAGTACACCTGTAAGTACACACAATTCTATTACTTTGACTTGCTTCACTGATTTATAACTAAAAACTACACAATCAGAATACAAAACTTTATAAAAATAACACCTGCGACACCCGATTTTGTATTTGCATTCCACACGAGAATAATAACCTTTCCGCGACACTATACCAAATATTCGTTCGGAAACTAAGGCAACCTCATCAAAACACTTCACACTTTATTTGGAACAAATAATCTCCATATCCCGAGTGGATGCACTGTATCAAAATATAAACAAGACAGCTACGTCACAAAAATTTGGTTTCGCTCGGCCAACACAAATTTAATGGGAGAATAAATAAAATTCCGTAACAGTATAATAATACAATGATAATTACAGTATGCAGGATACTATGTCTTTTTTTACAATGTGGCCAAAGAATAGGGGACAACCCTTTGATTCGTTAGCATTGTTTTGACCGGAAGGGAATTAGGGTAAGGGAAGTGAGGAAACTTGAGTTTTGGTTTTGCATTGCTGCGAGCTAGCCAACAGCTCAGAGACGGAGTGGATTATTTTAATTTCATAATAAAAGCTCACGGGGAGACCTAATCTCGAAGCCGGGACCCATGGCATGGCATGGTGGTAGTGCCGCTCAACGAATTGATCCAACTCCGTCTCCGTCTTATTTTAATTAAATCTACACGAATAATGTACTTGATTCAAATAACGTCTTATAGCTTTTTTAAATTATTAAATTTTTTCCATTTATCTCCCCACCCTCCTTAGCATAAAGGTTATTAAGTTTCGGCAATTCTCAATATTTTTTCACCAATTGACATGAAAATTCAGAATTGAAAAGAGGGATTTATCCGACCCGAGAAGAGAACTAATTTAATGATTATTAATCAATTCACTTCACAATTTTGATAACACATTTTTTCGACCAAAAAAATTTTGGGAAGACTGAGTCAGGCTCGCGTAATCAGGGTTCTGTAGCAGCTCATTATGATCAAATAATACCTACAATAGACCATTTACTTATATAAAGTTATCGTTTCACTGGTTAAATCACAATTAAGTGCCGGTTTACACGATTTGCTCTATCTTTACTATTGTCAGTTCTCAAAGTAACAATTTGATCACACGTAGCACTTTCAGTCCAGAAGTTGTCATAACAGCCAGTATAAGTGAAATGAATGAATTCCAAGCCATACACAACATTTACAATAAAAGGCACCAATATGTCAATTGAAACAGTCACAAAACTAGAAAAGTGACTCACTTCTTGGTCACTGGAATTTACCCCTCCCCAATTACGAAATTGCGTTGAAATAAACCGTCTAAACAGGGACTACCTCTTCACAATCTAAATCACCACTCACCGAACCAGACTGCTACTCAAACCTATTTATACTACTTAGCTTAGTTCTAGATTTTTTCGTTATTCGTTTTCACCTGACTTATTCCCCACATGATCGCTTCGTCCTTGATTTCCTACGACATTTGACATTTACATTCCTTGATTTCTCGCCACCTAGGACTTTACCCCTTCTTAAACTGTTCGTCCTGAATGATGTCGCTTTTCTGTTTCCGTAGCTGAAATTGTTCCTCGAAATTTAACTCTTTCTTCCATTGTATGTCGGATTGACTTTCTTTCTTCTTGCAGCTTAGCTTAACCTCTCTGTAATACCACGAAAGCCACTTCTACTGCCACCGTACAATTTCAATGCATTCTTCGCGTTTTCAATTTATCTCGTAGTTGAACAACTCCATCTTTCCCAGCTTTATTTAAGTTAACAGTTTCTACCATTAATTCAGTGTTAATTGGCTTACTAATGTCACATTCTTTGACTTCTAATTCTTTCGTCGATTCAGACCTTTTCTCAGGTAAAATTTCCATTGTCTTCTCGAAATCTTCAAATACCCGATCAACAGTCTGCAGTTCCCTCTCTCCTAAGTTCAATATCGGCCAGGCAGTCAGTTTTCGTAGACGTTCAAATTTCTCATCTTTTGACACATTCAGTGCCTTGGTCACCAAAGCTAGTGTTTTCGAACACCTTCATAATGACAGAATTTTTTTTCTGCCACACGTCTAAAACTTAGTGAATTTGCACCTCTCCTGGTGACACCAAATGTCGCCAAATGCTCTCCCATTTTTTAACATTTTAAGGGGGCCATCGTCACCTGAAAAAACATTTTTTTTTCATAAATATGTTCTAATATGGTTTAAAATTATTCTCAAGAATTATTATTTTTTAATTCCCCTCCAAAAAAATTTTACAGCTGTTTTTCGAGCGCACCGCCAAGTGTCGCTTTAGCATTTATTATTCTTTAAACGCGTATTTCTCGAAACTTTATTTTTAAAAACAAGTGTTTTTTATCATTTGCATTTTTTTACATGCTCCAAAATTGATAAATAAACGCATATGCAACACAACTCGAAAAATTTCCTGTGAAAGTTCATAATATAATAGTTCTCTATTTCCCCTTCCTTTCCTTTTACAAATTGAAAGAAAGAAATTTCAAGACTTCTCTGAATCAAATCAAAGTGCACTTAAGTTCTTAATGAGGACCAATTAAAGGTAAATAAGCATGTGATTCAGGTGAATACAGTGTTTTAGTGTTTGTAGTGGTTTTTACATTTATGTTACTTAGAAAGTGTTTATATTATATTTAAATCAGTTTTAAAAAAAAGTATTATTTTTTATGTGGTGATTTAAAAAAAAATTGTTTTTTTAGTGCCTATCTAATGACACACCTGATGGACGACTTGACAACACTGGACACATTATCATTATTCGTACATTCAAGTTGGTCCTTTTCTCTGCATTTCAAGCATTTTTTAACTCCTTTTTATTGGGCGATTTTCTGTCGAAGCACCTCTATCGCTTTATGAATCTACACGCATTTACGCTGCACCGCTTCGATACGTTTGGAATGAACAGTGTTGTAGTGCGACCAGACCTGAGATGTATGTATATTCTAAAATAGGTCTAAGGAAGGAGCAGTACAAGTGAATCACAGTTGGTAAATCCGAGAAAGCTCTAGATCAGTAGTTCCCAAAGTGGTTCCTACGGACCCCCACAGGTCCTTGTAACCGGCGAGGGGGCTGTGACAAATTAAAAATAATTTGATGGTGCGTGGACAAGGGCGGGGGGTCCGCGAAAGGTTTAATATAAAGTTAAATAATTGTGACAAATTTCCATTAATATGAAAGTTAAAATAAATAGCAATAAATAAATTGGTAGCCATTTTTACGTCCTGAGTAAAATATAAGTATAGATAAGGTAAGGTATATAAAATACAAGTAATGATAAGCATCGCACGGTGATTGTAGGGCCGACCGTGGCAGTCTATATATATATATATATATATATATATATATATATATATACATATATGTGGGATCGAGGCTTCTCCATGAAAAGAACTTTGGAACGGAGAATCGTCAACGGCGCTGGTGGCCCAGTGGTTAGGGAAATGGAGTATCATGCGCATGGTCTCGGTTCAAACCCAGCTAGCCCAATGGTTCCTTTTAACGCAGATTCTCCAATAACTACAAATTGGTGTCAGAAGTGGGATACCTCATAAATCTATTTCTAACATCGCATCCTGAAAAATACTTGGTTTCGGTGACGTTTCCCTTGGGTAATTCGGACCATTGTCTAATCTCCGCCCAATTCTCCATCTCCTCTCTGACAACCACTAACCTAAACTCCACCAAAAGATTAGTGTGGCATTATAAAAATGCTGATTGGGCGGGACTTAATAAGTATCTCAGAGAGCTGGATTGGTCCGATTACTTTTCTGTGAGAGACGTTTACAAATGTACCGATTATATCTTAAACATCCTTTGGTTTAGAATGCTTCGCTTCATTCCTCATAGCTTCAAGAACATTAAACCAACTAACACCAATTGATTCAATAATGACTCTTTCGCAGCCATTAAAAATAAGGAAGCAGCCTTCCAGGCATATAAATTGTGCCCTACAGAGGAATTGAGACGTATCTATAGAGATGCGCGGAATATTTGCAACTCAGCAATTAGTCGGGCAAAGTTCAATTTCGACCAGAACATCAGACGGAAGGTTTTTTCTACCCAAAAGTGTAGTAAGGGCTTCTGGTCTCTAGTAAAAACCGTAAAGAACAATTTCACCTGTTCGTCAACACCATCACTCATTTATAATGGGAATGTTTTTACTGACTCATTGGACAAGGCCAACCTGTTTGCTGCTAATTTTGCTGCTAATTCATACTTAACACCTTCATCGCAGCCACTTCCATCTCCAACACAATGTACTAGTAGGCAAAAGACGCTACACTTTCGCACTCCCACTCATATCCAGTCGATACTTAAAAAAGGAGAGGCATGCGACCCCTCTAACTACAGACCAATTGCACTAACCTCGATCATATCTAAAGTTTTTGAATCACTCATCAACTCTCAGTTGTTGAAATATCTAGAAAATAACCATCTTATCAACGATTGCCAGTACGGTTTCCGCACTGGCCGCTCAACCGGAGACTCACTACCGGCACTAACGGAACGTTGAAATCATTGTCTTCATAATTTTTGTGAGTCTGAAATCGTCGCTCTTAATATTTCAAAGGCTTTTGATAGACTCTGGCATGCTGCCCTTTTAGCCAAACTTCAAACATTTGGTCTGCACCCTACCGTCGTTAAATGGATAGAGAATTTTTTGTCAGGCCGTTCAATTCGTGTAGTAATTGACGGAGTTACATCTGATTCCTACGAAATAAATGCCGGTGTACCTCAGGGTTCAGTTCTTTCACCAACCTTATTTCTTTTTTTTATTAATGATCTCTTATCCCTTATTCTCAATCCTTTTCATAGTTTCGCCGACGACAGCACCCTTGATTCCGCGTACTCATTTGATTCTGTAATGAATTCACGTGGAAATGCTACAGAAGCAAATCGTGTTACGTTTAATGCATCCAAAACTCAATCTGTTTAATGTCCCTTAAAAACGCCCGGTTCACTTCCAACCCATTAAAGTCGACGGAGTGAATATACCAAATTCGCCCTCCCTTAATATCTTGGGTATCGAGATATCCAGCAATCTTAGCTGGACTGATCATATATTTGCAATAGCTAAAAGTGCGATGAAATGTTTGGGTTTTCTACAGAGATGTAAGAAATAGCGCTGATCTACAAGTCCCACATTAGGCCTAGACTTGAATATAATTCCCATATTTGGGCAGGGGCCGGACACAACGCACTGTCCGCGTTAGACAAAGTCCAGCGTAAAGCTATTAAACTTATTGGCGATCCCTCAATCTCTGAGGGCCTTGACTCTCTGGAGCACTCGCTCTTCTAGCGTTATTTCCATGGCCGTTGTTCTAACGAAATTGCTAGCCTGATTCCTTGTAGACACATGGCAACGCGTGATACAAGATGTACAAATCGCTCCCACCTCTATACTCTCCAGGTCAAATTTGGACGTAATTTCGGGAATCTTTTCTAAGCAGAACAACACAAATGTGGAACAGTTTACCATCTTCTGTTTTTCCCTCGTCTTAGCAGCCTGAAACTTTCAAACGGGGCGTACATCGACACCACCTTCACCCAACCTCCTAACCCATTTCCCTCATCCTTAATTCCTTTCCTGCCAAGGCTGTGCTTAAGCATCATAAGGCATCCCCTGAGCTTTGGCATCATCATATATAAAAAAAAATAATTTAAAAGACGTATAAGACGGACATCTGGAGGCATGCTAATTGACGGAGATGAAACCCTTACAAGTAGGCAGTATAACGATTGACCTTTACTTAGATATAGTGTTCCTAAGGCCCTTTTTATGAATAGGGACTATAAAAGAGCACTTCCACAATACAGGACATTTACTAGCTTCATTCACTATCAAATAATGAAGCAAAATTATTTGCTATGTTGATAGACAAAAGCCTGTAATTTACCTTTTCAAGTTGATCTCGTTTATGGTATTTTTCCTGCAACCAACAATGACCTTTTATCGTAATCTTTCGTCGACGGAAAACGATACTGTGATGCCGCCGGTGGGGTTTGAACCTGGGGTCTCCGTATTGGAAGACGTTATCGTGATTCCACCACCTACCGAGTTTTTTTACATTCACTTAATAAACTTTAATTCGTAAGTATTTTTGTCTTCATTTTCATCAAACAATTTTTCTGCAAGTGTCCCTCTTGTCTAATATGGAACAAGTATTTTGAACATCTAACTACATGGTATAAAAGAGAAACATTTACTCGCTTACAAAAATATTTGAGAACAGGAATTTTATTTGATAAAGTGATGAACATTGATGTAAGGACTTTAAGGTTATAAAAATAGCTATAAATGTGAATGTACATGTGTATGTTCATCATTGTCATTATTCAACTAAAGGCTTTCTGAAGCAACTAATCTTAAAACATTCCCAATATTTTTTTTTCAAACTGTCAATCATACATTATTTTCTTCTCTTTTTTTTCTCTGATTTGAGACTTCTTCATCTGAAGCTTTTCCATTTGCACAGTGCTTTTCGGAAAGCATAAATAGAGTGCGTAAGCACTTTTATACACTACTTATTCAGAGAATAAGTTTGTCATAATAATAAATTGTGTAGATTAAGTCGTCATCGTGACCCCGGCGATCACAGGTTCGAACCCCACACGCGGCGGCCAGTGGTTGGTTTATGTTGAAATCACATTACGATAAAAGACCATTGGGCCAATGTTGGTTGTTCGGAATTAAGTTTAAATTGTAGGTCCACTTCCATTTGTTGTCTCGAATTGGGTGAATTTCTTTCGGCCCATAAGAATAACAGAAGATGACCAAATTAGGCATCCCGTTTTCAGAACTCAAACCGAGTCGTTGATTTGGACTTTTAAGGATTTCTCTAAAGTTTTTTGAAAGGTACTGCTGACTTCAGAATTTTTAGTTTATTTATTGTGTACTATTGTTTTATTCTTTCCATTATCATCTTATTCGTGCCGTTTTCAGACGAAAAGTTTGCCTGGTTTTCCCTAAACTTTTTATTACAATACTAATCTCGCTTTTAATATATTAAGATTTTACTACTTTGAACTCTCATTTGTATATTTTTTTATTATTTTTAAATTATTGTTATTATTTTGGATTTTTTTATTTTAATTATGCTTAAAGCTATAAGTCGTGATGACGAATTTTTGTAAATAAATAAGTATTTACTTGAATTATTATAGTTTTAGTAATTTTTTCAAAACTAAAAGAAACGTTTTTGAAAAATTTAATTTTTGGTGTTGGTCATTAGTTAGTTTTGCTTTTTTAAAGAAACATATTAACAAAAAAAATCTTATGGCAAAAATAATCATTTTCCACTAGTGAACATGGAACGAAAGATGAACTATCATGAAAATAATAATGTTACAAATAACTGTCCCATTATTTTATATTTTTCTTCGCCTCTAGTATCCGGCTCCCATAAGAGAAAACAAACCAAACCATGACAGTTTTTAAAATCGATATTTTAATGGATATAAACGTTTTGAGGTTCAGACAACTATTCAGGGATTTGTGGCCATCATAACTTCTGAACGATTTAATTGATTAAGCAAATTGCGACAGGAATATTTGAGATCTCAGAGGATTTGCGTCAAGATCAAGTAATAGCTTGGCTTAAAACGGTGCTCCCGTTTATCTGCTAAAGAATTATTCCCGTTCTTAATTTTTTAACGTACCCATTTTTCGTGGTGTCTCCCCTAAGATCAGATTCATCAATAGATTCATTTCAGATTCATCAATAGAAATTACTGCAAAGTTATATTATAAAATTAAATTACAAATTAGCAGCCAACTCAATCGCATAATCATCGCATCAGCCAAGACACAACTTGAGTAGGTTATTCAAGCGCAGTCTGGAGAGATCCATATCGAAGTTGGCGAAGGGTACATATACATAAATCGAAGAGTTGATCAACATATGATCATTCCAAGGAAGATGTGAAGGGCAAAGTAGGGAGCTCATACAGAATAGCATAGTCCAAAATTGGTCGAACGAAACTGCAGTAAAGAAGGTTGGTTAGGTAGGGATCATTAAGTTCCTCGGATCATCTTTTAACGAAGCCCAGCATCGAATTAGCCCACATGATCCTCGAAAGAAAAGCGAAAGTTGAGAACCACGCCAAAATCTCTCACCCTGTCAACCCTGATCAAGACAAAACCATCGACAGTGCACTTGCCGGCATTCAGAGGAAGAAGATTGCGTAAACACCAATCGCAGAACGTAGTTAGTCAAACCAGAATTCAAGCGAAAACAGTAAATATGAAAAATCTCGGCGTCGTTCACGTAACACAAAATTGTACTACTGGATAGGAGAAGATAAACATCAGTGATACACAGAATGAAAAGGATCAGGCCAAAGAAACTACCCTGAGGCACTGCCAAAGACAACCAATCGACAAAGCAAGAAGAAGCTTATAGACCAGGATTCTATTGTCAATCTTATCGAGAGACTGGCTGAAATCTGTAAATACCCAATCTAACTATTAGCCTGATTCAGTGGTCGGGAAAGAATAATTAAGGAATTCAAGAAGGTTGGTTGTCATCGATTTGCACTTAAAAAGGCCATGCCGGAAAGATCCCATGAAAGTATGTAGCTGACGAGAAACTCGAAAACCTTAGCAGCATGGCACAGGCTTGAAATCGGTCGATAATTAGAAACATTAGACCTGCTGCCTGTTTGATGAAAAGGAATTAACACATAAGTTTTCCAAAGCCCAGGGAAATGGCCAGAACGCAAGGACAGATTGAATAAGAAAGAACACAAGCAAGAGACGATTGGCATTTCTTCAAGAAGGAAGCAGGAATACCATCGATACCAACTGAGATATTATCCGACAGATTTGATAAGTGCTTAGCAACAAGTGCATCGTCAAATACTAAGTCCTTCAACTCAGGTGAAGAAGGCTGGAGCCGCGTCAATGGGATCAACTCAGAAGTGGCAATACTTATGTTGTATTGCTAAGATTTTTGAAGCCCTAATATACGATACTAGAGCACTTTTATTTTTATTGCAACGACGACTAATCTTTAATAATTTTCCAACTTCCGAACATCGAAGTTGGTAAGATGGTTAACTGCGTTCTTACCGATTTCGCTGAAGCATTCGACAGAATTAATCATGTAATTTTGATTATTAAATTGGTCGCCAAGTGGTTTTCTTCTTTGTTCGTTAACCGAGTTTGCTCGAACTTATCAAGTCGTTCTCAGCGAGTATTGTGTCGTGGTTCACTTTTCGAAAGATAGACAATACCTTCGAGGTACCTCAAGGCATTCGATTTGATCCACTGCTATTTATTAGATTTATGATATTGTAACTTTTTTTCGGTAGTCCGGCGGTGTTGGTTTTCTCTAGAAGATGAGCATGCCGGCTTCAGGGTTAAAGCTTTTGAAGAAAACAAACCAATTCCTCGCTACAAATTTCCTTTATTCACTTATCCTTTTCAATTAATTCACGCTGCTCACAAGCCCACTTATTCTTAAATAAACTTCACTGTTTAATATCTATGAGTTCACACTTATATCTACGTATTGCAACTAGTTTTCACTCTAGATGGACGGTTGCGTTGATGTCACTGATGTCTTTTTCTGTCAGTATCTTCTACTCCCCTGCGCTGGTACTCTTGTACACTAGGAAGGCACGCTAATAGAGTGGTGGTCACCAGGGAGACACGACAGTGACGAATATAAGAATAGCCAGGGAGACATGTTTGCGAGAAAGAGAGAAAAAGCGAGTGTCCGTCACCAGGAAAACACACTAGTGTTGGAGTACAAGAGAGAGTTTTAGAGTGTCTCACAAAAGGAAGGGGAGGCACGCTTGTAACGGAGACAGAGATAGCCAGGGTGGTACGACAGAGTGGCTTACACCAGGGTGGTACGCTATTGTGAGAGAAAAAGGGAGTGTCCATCACTAGGGTTGCATGCTGATGACGGATATAAGAATAGCCAAGGGAACACGCCATAGGAGTGTCTTGCACCAGGGAGGAGCGCTAGTACAAGATAATTTTCTAGAATCTCTTACGCCAGGGTGGTACGCTATTGTGAGAGAAAAAGGGAATGTCCGTCACTAGGGTGCGCTGCTGATAACGGAGATAAGAATAGCCAAGCTATAGTGGTGTCTTGCACCAGGAAGGCACGCTGGTACAAGACTAAGACTAGATAACCAGGGAGGCACGACTAGATAACTAGAAAAGCACGCTGATTACAGAAGGAATGCTACTGCAAGAGGAATAAGCAAAATAAAAATATAGAAATCTTAAAAACGCCAGTGGATCCAACCTGATCCCAATATATACTATCATAGCCGGGGCGGTAACCGGCTACTCAAACATTGCCATATCTGGCAGTACTCTTACCACTTTGGAGAGCTCCCGTAGTGGTCGCCGTTGTTCGTCCGATCGCTATCCCAAGACTAACTGCAATGCGATGCTGGGTCCACCTATATAGCCCGTATCGCCAACCTCTCCTACAAAAAAATTTACCTTTTCTATGTCTGGTCCTCGCTCGGTCGGTTGTGGTTTGGCCGAACGCTGGACTGCAATTGCCAAATGCCCTGAGCCGGTCTTGTCTTTAGAACCAGTCGGCTTCCAATTCCTGTTCCAATATTTAATAACCTCGGTTGCTGCTAGTTCCTTTGCTAGATCCGTTTGGCTCCGCTGCTGGTCGACGACTTACAGAAGAACTGAGCCAGGCATCCTTATATAGTCTGGCGAAGGTCTGGTGGCGTGCTTAACTTTTCCGTTTTCATATGGCAGATACGATTCTACTGAAAAATTTTGGAATTCTACTATTAACAGGTTTTATTCTTTTGTAACTTCGTACAGTGTATCCTCCTTTTTGGTTAATTCAAAAATACTTCTTTGTTACACATTAACGATACCAAGATTTTCCGTGTTTATAAGATTCGACATAGACTCCTTATGTAAGTGGTGTTTGATTAACTACCTTCGCCTTAATATTAGCAATTGCAGAACTATGTTTTTGTTCTGGCAAAAACATTATAAATGTTGTGTACTAGAGAGACTTGATGAAGCTAAAATCTTGGGAGTCTGGTTGAATAGTAGATTGTATATTGTGCGATTATTAAAAAATAAAATTCGACTTTACGTTTTGTGAAAACGTGATTCGTTCCACCAGTTCTTGAGTATGTCCAGCGTCGTTTTGCGTGATTTGCTTTTTGTGGATTACCTTGGAATAAGTTATTATAATATATTGCAATTCGACGAAACAAATCTTTTTGACTCGAATCGCCCATATGGTCTTATTAATTCTCTTGTCCTGCTGTCTTCCTGTAGTAATTCTATTCAGTCTCGCTCCTTGAGAAACCGTTAGTTTTTTCGGATACCCCATCACTGCACTAATCACGGTTTTCACGAATCCCACACACATCACATTAATGTCTCAATGCTTTAATATAAATTTCGATAAAATTGATTTTCATCTATCTAAAAATTGTATAAAAGGTATATGCTTTGATACTTCATTGTTTTGGAACATCACAATTTCTTGCACTATATTTAAACTTTCCTGTTAAGTATATATCGCAACACGCGATATTGTTTTACTTTTATACAAAACTTTCAACGCTCAATAATATAAAGTTTAAAAACAATTAACTTAAATTTGAAATCAAATTTTGAAGACTTTGTCAGGGATTTTTTCGAGCTTACAAAGGCGACATTTTCACCCAAAAACAAGAAAAAAAGACTTCTTTATAAACAAATCGTTAAAAAAAATATTTATTATAACAATTAATAAACAAATTTAAGGTTTGGCCAATAGGCGAAAAATAAGTTGAAGAATATCTGTGCAAAATTTCAAGTTGACTTCTTTATTACTTTTTAAGCTATATTCCACGGCGCGGAAAAAATAATTTTCGAGAAAAATGCAATTAAAGTTTTAAAGCAAAAAAATTAATTTCTGGAGAAGGTTCCCCCCTCTAGCTCAATTTAGTTTTTTTTCAACTAATTAGCCTGGAAATGTAATTTGGGGACTTTTTTGATTGGCATTTGCCCGAATTAACAGAACTCAGAATTGAATTCGAAATTGGAAAGTATGTCAGAACAATTTATTATAAAGTGCTTTTTTTCGTTGCTTAAAATCTATGTGTGCCCCTAAAGTATTATTATATTATAATATTTAAAAAAAATTTAAATATTCAATTTTAGGAAAACAAAACACTATCATGTCAGTTGGTGCTATCCTAGATTTATACTCTTTAAATTCCTTAATATGCAATAAATCTGATAGTTTTTTTAAAGAATGCATTAAAGAAGCACATAGTTGTTACAACTAATTACAATAATTGAAAACTTTGAAAAAATTGTTTTTAAACAAATTCGGAAAGGCGTGCCGAAATCCAAGTGACATCTGTTGAGTGAAACACGAGCATGTGAAAATTAACTCTGCCATGCAGGGATAGCTCGTACGAGGTAAATTTAGTGGGTGGTCACAGCAGCTACGACTGGAAAGTTTTCATCATGTTTTCACTTTTTTGTGAAAATTATTTCGCCAGCTTTGGTTTTATTTCGTTATTTGACAAAAATTCCGGAAAACACTCACACGGCTCGGACGATTTTTAAGCAGCAACACATTCTGAAAACAGTATGCACATACATACAATGCCATGTTGTCACACAAATGGGTAATATGTATGCGCTTGAATAATGCAGTGTTCTCATAGTGTTTCGAATTTTCCGCTTTGCGAGTCCAGATTTGAAATTTTTTATTCGGTTGGAAAGTTGGAGTGATGTTGTTATGTTTAAGGGAATTTGTCAGAACTAGTTTTCCGTTGAAAAATCTGCCAGCTCTGATTTCACGCTCTAATCAATAGTTAATTAAGCAGAATGGAAATGTTGGTTTTAGAAGTCCTTGTAGTTTCATAAACTTATAATTAGTTTTAAGCTTGACATTTGCAGTTTTCGGCTCTGGGCGATGGAAAACCTGACCGCTTATGCAATTTTCTACTTTCCGCAATAACTTGTGGAGCAAGGAGGGGGAACATTTTTACACATTACTTTACTAAGATACTCGGTCACTATTCAATGAAATTGCCAAATAATTCCATCAGATTGTGTCTGAAGTGTTACTGTTATCTGCCATCAAATTCACCATTAGACTGGAACTTTGAGAGTTAAGATGTTACCGGTTAGCCAGCAGAGGCGCCTTTGTTTACAAATATTGAAATTCTTCCACAAGTAAGGATTAGGCGATGTTATCTTAAGCTCAAAACTTTTTATTTCGATTCTTGATTTAAGTTGGCAGATATTTATAAAATACTCCACGGCACTCTTTCTCAGATAACAATCACCCAACTTTAATATCTCTGGATTGACTCAAATGTATTTTACTACGTGCACTAATAGTATATTTGTGGTAAAACACCTTACTTGTCACTGGAAAGATATCTGTACATTCAATAAGAAAGGGAATGATGGCTGGTAACGCCATTTAAGGTAAGTAGACTTGTAGCGGCTTTTTCAGCATGCTTGGTTTCGTCTACGCTTGCCCATTTTGCTTCGTTTAAATTTCATTCTTGTCATATAAGAAGACTTCTCTTCTTATATCCAACTGAACATTAAGCCTAAAGATACAATTCTCAACGGGTTCTTAAGTATAAATTCGCAACATTAATCTACCTGTATTTAATTATGGTCATATCAAAAGACATTTAAAAGCAACTACTGCCGTCGATTGCTAGACTGTTTTCCGGAATTTTTTGTAATCTTGATAATTAAATCGGACGCACGATACCACTAACCGTCTACTTCCTTGCCAGTCTTTGCATCATTTTCAAAAAAATGAATTACACGTAAGAACGGTTATACAAGAGTCTTTCAGAAATTCGAGCCCGAAGGAAACAGTCTCCATTTGAACTCCTTTCATATATATTTTTGAATGACTATCTCTTTTCCGTTTACGGAACATATAGTTTTCCCTCACTCTCTACTCCCTTTCCCTAACGTCTGAAATACCGACCACCCACCTGATTCGGTTCACCACTTGAATGATTTCAACCACCCTCAGCTAGAGATGGGCGATACTGTATCGATATACCGAAGTATGGATACTTTGCTTTCAATACTTCGAGGTTTTGTAATCGGTACTACCAGCTCCTGATACTACCGATCCTCGATACTTTTCTTTCAATACTCGAAGTATTGACATCCCAGCACACACCGTCTCATTATTCGGTGTATGGGTCCAATCTCTAGTCGTGTGGTAGTATGCAAAAGCTAAAAATAGATTTCTATTGAAATAAAAATTTATTGCTCTTTATTTCATCTGCTTTTTCATTTGTTCTTGCGAAATTTCAAATTATTCATTTGCTAAAAAGATATATGAAATCACCCGCTGAGATGCGTTTTCATTTGAAAAAAAATTATCAATCAAATCTATATATCTTTTGAGCAAATCGATATTTTGAAATTTCTCAACGAGAGACGGAGACGGAGTAGGATCAATGCGTTGAGCCGCACGACCACCATGCCATGGGCCCCGATAAAGTTTTTGCAAATTGTTTTGCAGCAACAAAAAAAACCAATAAAATAATAATTGTAATTTCTATGCAATTTCTACTCCATTTTTTAATTTTTAGTCCATATGGTTCCAATACTTTTCAGTATCGATACTTTTTTAACGGTATATTTGTATCTAAGTACCGAAAGATGCGGATATATTGCAATGCCAAGTATCGATACTTTTCGATTCGGTTCCCATCTCTACCCTCAGCATTTCCAAATTCGTATCATTTAATCTGTCGTCTTTTTTGGCTACGGGCCCCAATCAAGAGCCCACTCAGGAATGTTGTATAGCTCATTTTTTAGTATGTTGCCTGTTCTTTAATACTATCGTCTTCTAGCACCGATTATTGCCTACGTTATGGTCTACGTTAGTGATGGCTTTTGGCCATTAATTGTTCCGAACTCAACGACACTAGTATAAAAACCAATTGATACTGCTTTACAGTAAAAATCGGATGTATATATGTATATATATATATATATATATATACATATATATATACTAGCCAACCACAAAAGTATTGGGACGCTTGCATTTTTTTCACATTTGCAACTTTGTGGATATATAAAAATTATATAATATTTATAAAAGAAAATTTCGTTATAGCAATAATTATTTTATTTGTTTTGTTGAAAATTCTTTTCACAGTTACAAGAATTCAACTACATAACAACAAAATAACAAAAATAATACATATTCATTGGAAAAATAGGAAAAATAAATTAAATTTACTGTAGATTTCCTTATGCTCAGCATTTCGTTTCATAACTTCTTTGTTTTACAACCTCTTTAATATGGAGTGGCATTGATTTAACAAGTCTTAATCTCCCTCTTCACAATCCTCGGCTGGAAAACAATTCCAAATTTCCTTTATTTTCTCACGAAGAACAGTTTTAGTCCTCCTGGATGGATCCGCCCCAAGTAACTCCCCATAAATTCTCTATTATAGAAAGATCTGGACTATAAGCGGGCCACTCCATTGTTGGTCCTCCATTGACCTGCAACCAGGCTTTACTGGATTTTGAAGTATGGCTTGGTGCTCCATCCTGTTGAAAAACGAACTCCCTTCAATAAAATGGAGAGACCCAACTCCATATCCGGACATTCAGGCCCAAAACGATTACAGAAGTTGGAAATTTGACAGGGGGCTTCAAGCATTCTGTCAGGTATACTTCGGACTTTTTCCGTATAACATGACTGCGGCTGTCTTTCTGCTATTGTGCATTATTTTCGTTATTTTTTTTTTATTTATTTAAATTTTTTATAACTGTGAAAAGAATTTTGAACAAAACAAACAAAGTAATTATTGCCACAAAGAAATTTATTTTTATAATTAAACACTTTTTTATATATATTCAATACCAGCAACGTGTAACGAAGGGGGTAATCACAAACCGTCCCTAAATGTTTTTAGAACAAAGTTTTCACATAACTACCATAACAAAGCATTAATTGACCTAATGAAAATAATTATGTTATCCCTCAGTTTGCACGAAGTATCCGTTCCACGTAGATTTGTTTTACGCGACAGAAAATCGCTTGAATAGAGTCAAAAGAAAAAATATTGGGAATAGAAGCTAGTATAAGTTTTAATAATACATATTTATTTCACATAGCTTAACAAAAACTAAATAAAAATAATTATGACATTTCAGAAAGCAAAAGAGACTCGCGTAAAAATAGTGCCGCGTAAATTAAGGGACGGGTGTATATTATTTGAAGGAGGTTTGAATCCAATGCAATCCAATGCACTACAATCCCCCATTAATGGGGGACCCAAATTGTAATGTAGCCGAATTTTCATATTCGAACATTTGACTAAATGGCAGCTATTCGAAAGAGAAATCACTTTTTTACTTAAAAAATAACACTACAATGTGAAAAAGTAAAAAGGTAAAATAATGAAAAATTCTACGCTGCAATTTAATTTTTACGGAAAAAGAAAGATATTTGATCAAATTAGTTTTAGGTTTTCGAAATTTTTTGGTGATCAGATAAAAAAACTTGTTTCCCAGAAGACGCTATTATAAAGTTTCGAGTATGATTGAACTTTACATATATTCTCGGGTATTTCTCGCCGTACCGATTTAATATTATCATCAAACGGTTTAATACAATATTTAAAGCATTCAAAATATCAGAAAATTCATAAAGGGGTGTTTGGTCCCCCATAAGCCTGATTATACAGAAATATTTATAGAAGGAGTTGGATCAATTTTTTCAGTGGGCGCGACCACCATTCAAAGGTTCCAGGCTTCGAGGCTCGGTCTCCCCGTGTGTTTTTAATTTAAAATCCACTCCTCTCTGGGCTGTTGTCTAGCTCGCAAAAACGTTAAACCAAGCCATACAAGTTCCAGCATTCCTCATACCCTAATTGTCATCCGGCCAAGCCAAGTTCACGCATCATAGGGTTGTCCACTGGGCTTTTTTTTACCTAATAAAAAAGAAAAATGTGAATCATAAACTTAAGAGAAATATAAAAAAGGAAAATTGTCTGCTAATGAATAAATAAATAATAATAAAAAATAATAAAAAAATATGTAGAAATTGGAATTTTAATAGGAAACTTGGCAGGGTGATAAATTGATACAAGAGGTTAATAAAAAAATAATCTTGTATCTGCAAGATCAGTAATTTTGTTTTTGTGTTGAAAAGAAAAATTGCCAAACGTGATATACATGGAGAAAAAATGTTCCACTGGCATCGTGGAGAATCGAAACTCATGGAAAAACAATGTTCTAGCAAATTCGTAGCGCATGATCTGCCAATCTGACGTGTCTATTTCGTCAAATAGTATAATTGACAAAAAGATGGCATTTACATTTTATTTTAATGTGGGAAAAAACTTTTCTGTGCTAGAATTATTAAATAATATTTCCGCAATCTCCACATCCACATGAATGATTTGATTGTTCATTCTAAAACAATTTCCACAAATCTTGCTAAATTTCTGAAAGCAGTCAAATAAAGGAGTTTTGATTTTCTACTCCACGAAAAATAATGGGCATTAGTTTTTAGGAATTAGTTTTTTGATTTTTTAAAATTCTGTCACGATTAACCAAATTGGCAGAGAACTGATATTCAGTAGCTTTTAGGTCGTCCAAATGCAATGTGTCAATTCCGCCATGGACATCGCGTTTTATTAATTTTCATAATTTTTAAATCTGACAACCCCACCGTCCTCCAAGATTGATATGGAACCGTCATTTGTAAGAATAATTTTTGGAGCGAGGTGTAATCTACCCAAAAAACGGACAACACTAAACCCATAAAAGGTGTATCCACAAATAACTTTGAGCACCTTAATATAATTATCATGAAAATTTATGTGTTCGTAGGTTTGAAAATTATCAGGGATAGTATGCATTATCTAAACTTGTGTACTTCGGTTATATGATTTTTTTTTAAATACATTTCTTCCTATTTCCATTCTTGTTTGTTTGTTGTTAACATTTGAAATATTTTTCTGGAATAAAAAAAAACAAAATAAATATAATTTTTCGTACCATGGATTTAAAAAAATATATTTTCGCTAAAAAAGTTCCCTCTCTTTGCCCACCAAATTGTTGGTCCTATCAAAAAATCCATGGTTCATTGTATGAGGGAACATGTCCTTAATATGAAAAAAATATATTTAAATCGATACCATAAAGTTTTTTCGAGTTAGAGTGGCAGCAAATTAAAAAAATTCAGTTTACAGAAAAAGGCGTTTTAAGAATAACCTAGTAATCTTTCAATAATAAAAATTAATTTTTAATAGCCTGGCGACAGCTGTATAAAAGCATCGACATATGTAACAACAACAAAATCATATTTTTTTTTAAATCACACTGTTCAACAAAATATGTGGTCATGATTTTCCCTGGGTAGCTGAGGGTCATTTCCGAAGTTAAATGCTCCGTAGAATCCGAATCTGAAGTCAGAATCGGCCATCACGTCAGAATTTTTAGATTTTTGAGGCTATGTACTCGAAAAATATTTTTTTTGGCTACTTTTGAGGTTATGTACAGTATGCACAAAATTTATTTGGTACTTTTTTCTAGTTGCATCATTTAATGCATTCTTACCCTTCAAAATAAGCTGTTGAGCGGTTATCTACGAGTTTTTCTTGTAATGTTACGACCATTTTAAGTTATGTATATAAATAGATACAGTACTGTGAAAATTTTTAGGACCACTTAAATGCTTCAGGAAATTTCATTTTTTCAAAGCACGTTTTTCCTTTGCTGAACAGAGGGGGAAAATCAATAGGGGCAAGTAATAATCTTTGAAGTGTTTTTTTACATTTTACATAATTTTATTTAAATTTAATTATTTATAAAAAAATATTACAATTTAATTTAAAAAACCATTGTGAATAATTATATGCAATATGAACTTCATGACTTAAAATGATCGTAACTTTACAAGAAAAAATCGTAGGTGACCGCTCTATAGCTTATTTTGAAGGGTAAGAATAGTTGAATAGTTCTAAATTACTAAACTAGAAAAAAAAGACCAACAATATTTGTTGGATCCTGTACATAACCTCAAAAGTAGCCAAAAAAGCCAATTTTCGAGTACATAACCTCAAATATCTAAACCCTCTGACCTCGGATTCGGATTCTACGCAGCAAATTACTACGAAAGTAACCCCTAGCTGCCCGGGGACAGAATCTTGTTGTCCAGGGTTATAACACTAGAACAGCCCCTTCATAATCTCAACTTAATTCGGTGGTTTTACCAGACAGATGTCCGTACTCTTTCTTTCCTTTCGTCTATTTTTGAAATGAAACTTCTCAACGGAGGCTTCGGTATGGGCAGTCAACACAAAAAAACCGATCGTTACGAGACGGAAGATTTGTATGCGGTAGTAAATGGTCCTACTCGACAAATTTACTTACATCTTCCTTATGGCAGCCAGGAGGTAATTTTTCCTTAAAACCGCCTTACCGCCAAAGCTATTAGTTTTATATAAAATTACTTATATTTACTTCAAGCAGAATAAATTATGTTTCCAACAAGGTAAAAACAGGTACACTTTATTAACCGAAAAAACAGGACATCTTTGATTAGACGAGAAATTTTAATCTGAAACGAAATTTTCATCCAAAACGCAAGTACTTATTCTTTATAGTTTCACTTCCGTACATTTCCGCGCTTTTAGACTTAGAACCGTCTGTTATTTTCTGAAATAGGCGGTTGACTTCAAACAGAACAAAATAAATTTTTTATAGAAGCAATAATTTAGGCACTAGGACAAGTTGAAAGAAAAATCACCCTCCGGCTCCTATTAGAAGTAATGTAAATTTGTCGAAAATTGTGACCTGCGGGTCAATCCATATCAAATCGACCAATTTAATTAGTAAAGATCGCTGACAAAATTTATAATTTTTTTATTTTTTTACCTAAATTTGTACTATACTATATAGAGTTGAAAAAAGGTATTCATTAATTTTTTAGATGTTTAGTTTTTTTTGGAGCTGTAACTTATTTTTTGTAGATATTCAGTTCAAACAAATACCATGTTAAAGAGCATAAAATGTACAATATTTTTTGTTTGGTATATATTTAGGCCAACTTAACGGTAAATACAAATAAGATCGGTAAATATTAACGTTTTCAAATTAAAAACCTGCTCTTTTAAAATTAAAAATGTTAACGATAGAACTAAGACTCACCTTCAATTTTTTTTCTGGATAATGCCTTTATAGTATACTACTTCCATAAAAAGTTTCAGGCTTTAGAGTTATATCCTTTTTTTTAATGGGTCTTCAAATATTGCGATTTTTCGAAATTGCTGGGAGGAAATTTTTTTTTCGATTTTTAAATTTTTGGTGACACTTAGCCGCGAAAACACGGATTTTCGCCCTAAACAATGGGCCTATTTGTTATTGAAAAATTAATTATTATGAAAAAAAGCTTACTCATATGATTTCCCACATAAGCGTAAAACAGTACGGGACGGAATTAAGTGGTGATCAGATCAGACGTCAAATCATATGGAAACTCATTGGAATTCTCATATGAGTAACTCGCATAGTGTGAAGTGTCTTTTGCTGACTATGATAATTATATTATGGATATGATTTTACTCGCTCCAAAGGCACCGAAAGGGCATTTTTTTAAAGCCTGTTAATGCATAAAATGTTTTCTTTGAAGTAGAATGGGAAGTATATTTTATTAATGTCTTATTATTTAGGTTTCAATAAATTTTTCCAAAGTTTAAATGTATTTTCTAATAGTTCAAACTTATTTGATAAACGTTTAAATATATTTGCTCTTGGGTTAAATAAATCTACGAATGCTATATATTAAACATCAATATAAATATATATCTTAAAATCTATTTCTTTATGATTTTATTTACTATTTGAACTTTATTTTACATAATATTTTTTAAATGCTTTGTTGCATTGAAGTAAAAGAAAGAAAGAAAGAAAGAGAGCGAGAGAGTGATTCTATCATTATACAATTATATAGAAAAGAAGCTTCACTTCTGTCATACGACCGCTTACGGACACTGGTTTTTTTTCCTTAATCCGGTTAAAGAAATCCACGAAAGCTACTTGTTTTTCAAGACCGAATTTCCCTGACATTTGAGAGTATGTCCTGACGACGAGTAGGAACTTGCAGCATACAAAAATTTCTAACTGTTTTTCAATGTTTAAGGTAACGGTTATAAATATTAATACATAACTAACGTGTTATTTTCTTTTTTTGAATAAAACACTATTTTTATAAAAAATAATTACATTATCTGAGACCTCAATTTCAAACAAAAATAATAATGTTATTAGTTTTTAAGTGTTTTAAATTGCCTTGGAAGAAAGTCGGGGCTTACCACTTTTATTTCGCCATATTTTGTTCATTAAATTCCGTTCAATGTTAGCTTAGGAGTATTATCG
The DNA here is from genome assembly GCA_964036015.1 of Leptarthrus brevirostris. Classification (NCBI taxonomy): domain Eukaryota; kingdom Metazoa; phylum Arthropoda; class Insecta; order Diptera; family Asilidae; genus Leptarthrus; species Leptarthrus brevirostris. Next base: position 83,367,946 of record OZ038373.1, on the reverse strand, counting down.
GTATGGTCCACAGTTCAAGTCTCGATGACGCCAATTGCTTAATATATTCCCATTAATTTATTCCGATGGTGTCAAAAATAGAATGGAAAAGACCTCATTGGATGTGTATCTCAGAATGACGATTAAAGGACTGTAACATTTAAAAAAAATCAATTTTATTTTTAATCGACTTCCCAAAAACAGGGAGGTTCTGAGTTCGACGTGTATATATTTTGTTTTTTTTATGTTTGACCGGGCATAACTTCGTAACGCGTTGACCGATTTTGATGATTATATTTTTGTTGGGTATAGTATGTTCACCGATTGGTACCATGTCAAAAATGGCGGGGTGGGGGGTAACACATGGACCGATTTGGATGGTTCTTGTATTGGGTGGACAGATTTGGATAATTATTTTTCCGCTGGGAAGAGTATGATCCCTGGTTGATACCACGAGATAGAAAATGTTGGTGGGGTGGGGGTAGGGGGGGGGGGCTGAAACCTAACTTTGTAACGCGTTTGCCCGATTTAAATGGTTCTTTTGCTGAGTGTGATCCCCCATTGCTAATAGGAGGATAATTTGGTCCTAAGGTGGGGTTGAGAGATGAGAAGGGGTAGTCTTACTTCGTAAAACGTGGACCGATTTGGATAATTCTTTTCCTGTTGGGTAGAGTATGTTACCGGGTTAATGCCATGAGAAAAAATATGTAGGTGGGGGTGGGGGTGGAGGTGGCGGTTGCGGTGGCGGTGAACCTAACTTTGTAACGCGTGGACCGATTTGGAGGGTTCTTTTGCTGTTGTATAGAGTGTGATCCGCCATTGCTAATAGGAGAATAATTTGGTCCTACGGTGGAGGGTGGGCGAGGGGCGGGGTAGTCTAACTTTCTAACGCATGCACCGATTTCGATGTTTCTTCTTTTGATGTGTAGAATATGTTGCCTGATGCGACGACAAAAATTTATAAGTGGGGTGGTGTGCGAAGGGAACGTGACACAATTTCTTAATTCACACACCTATTTGGAAGATTCCCTTTTGTTGCGTATAATATGATCCGCCATTGCTGCTCTATGGAAAAATGTTCACCTAGGGTTGGGGTGGTGGAGGGGAAACCTAACTTTGTACGCGTGGACGGATTTAGATTATTCTGAATGTATAGAGTATCTATTTGTATTCTGACAAAAATTTTGGGTAATGGTGATAGTTGCAGGATGGGCGGCGCCTAGCTTTATAAGGCATAGACCGATTTTCATTCGGTTGTACAGAATAAGTTTCCTGATTGATAAATTATAACAATTTTGTACCAAAAGTGACTACGATGATTCTCTGACTACGATAATTCTCTCTTGCTTTATAGATAAAAGTGGCGCACTAGGGTCATGTTAAGAATTATCTAAAGTGAGGGTACTAAAGGGTGACCGTGACTATTTTCGTAATATGTTACCGAATTGGGAAATTTTGTTAGCGCACTGCCTCTGCAACTTTTGAAATTGCTTTGTTCGTACAAGCAGCATTCTTCGAGTCGTATATATGAAGACACTAAAAAGTAAAAAATAAAATAGTTTTAAAGGAAAGCGCTAAAAGGCATAAAATAATATTTCATTTTATATTTATTACGACATTTTGAAGTCGGTGCAAATTAAACAAACAAGACAACTACCCAACCACAATCGAAGATAATATATAAAACTACCTGAACCTGTCAGCTCACGGAATCATAAGGAAAGACGATTAAATAAGTTTATTGTAGTTGTTTCGTTATCTTACCGACTTCAAAATGTCGTAATAGATATAAAATGAAAAAGTATTTTATGCTTTTTAGCGCTTTTTGTGAATTCGGTTCAACGTTTTTTTTTAAAACGATTTTTTTTCTAATTTCTGAAAGTATATATCCTTCAGAATCTCTGCAATAATTTCATTCAAATTCCCATTATTTTATATTTTACCGACACAAATGGTTGCAGCAGGTTTGTTATGTTTATTGTCCGAGCTAACCATCATTTCTTAGGTGACCCTGAGAGGTTTTAACATTAGTTCAATCGTTTTGGCTATGTATTACTATATAATACACTATCGAAAAACTCAAACACAAACTCAAACTAATTCTCAAAACGATTTTTTTCTACCTCGTGTAGATAATAAGATAAACTATTTGACCGATGTTCCCCAAATTTACTTTTCTATATATCAATGGCTATTGTTCGCAATAAAACTATTATTTATCATTAATAATTTCAAATTTTGTTAATAATAATAAAACAAAAAATGGTGTTTTTTACTTCTTTTCAAATCTAGTAATATTAGTGTTAGTTTCAATTGAGAAAATTTACTAATAGCAATAATATAACCTTACTGATTAATAATCTTTTAGAATTTTTTATTTAAGATTTGTCAAGCGCGAAATATCATCTAGCCAGCGGCACGGACATTTTCAAAGAATTCGTTGCAGCGCCATGTAACGGCACTTTAGCAATAAGTATATTATTATTTTTATCCTTTTTTATTTTAAGACAAATTCATATACGTTATAGTAAAGCACTCCCTAAAGGTGGCCGTTTGTGCAGAAGTCATTTTAGAACGGGGGAGTCAGTTTTAATAAAAGAACTATAGAGCTGGCAGCTCAGCTGACGCCTATTTTTGCCGATTCCTACAAGCACTATCTGTTCAGATGTAAGTAAATCTATTTTAAATATTGGATTTAACATGTTACGATGCATCAACTCAAAATACATAAATTTGTTAAAAAAAAGAGTCTTTACCAAAAGCAGAGCATAATTTAGATAAAGAAAACAAACAACATAAATGCATACATTTTCGACCAGATTCTGCAGAATTACGTGTAAATATTCTGAATAAACTGAACTAGAAAAGCCAATTTAAATATCCATAAATCCATTTACAGGATCGTGTAAACATTAAAACGTTCAATTTCTACTTTAACTTCAAATAAAGCGCAAAACATTGCAATCTCGTCAAAGCTTTATTAGAAATTCAAATCAGGATTCCTACCCGTAATCTGTAATTGCAGCAATATGTCTATCAGTGATTAATAAAGTGCTTGGAAATATTAGTTGCACACTATTAAGTATGGAAGATTATGAAGATTTCGTTTTTATACGATCTGGCCGAAGCCTAGGGCCAACCCTTTGATGCGTTAGCATGGTTTTGGTCGGAAGGGAATTAGGGTAAGGCAAGTGAGGAAATTCGAATGTCTTGTTTTTTGCAGTGCTGCGAGCTAGACAACAGCCCTGAGACGGAGTGGATTATTTTAATTTCTTAATAAAAGCTCACGGGGAGACCTGGTCTCGAAACCGGGACCCATGGCATGATGCTCGTGCCGCTCAACGAATTCGTCCAACTCCGTCTCCTAGATATCTTGATTTTGACGTTTTAAGGAGATTGAATTGTAATTTAGCTTTCCCTTTATTAATTTTCCTTTATGTCATTCAAAGTTTGCAGAATATCAAAGGAGAATTTAAGGGGTTATAGATACCACCAAGGCGCACTGAAAATTGAACCTTTTCTTGAGAATTTTTCTTGATTACTAATCAATGCATAAAAATGAAATGTTGAGACTTTATTATACATGTATTTAGGTATACAAAAATATTTTTTATTTAAATGTACAATACAAAATGGCGTCTTGGCACTAGTTAACTTGAACAAATCTTTTTTCCGAGGAGGTGATCGGTACAGTTTCGCTTATCATGAGAACCTCTTTCAAAGAAAATTAAAAAAAAAAGTGCATGTCAGCTCCGACGCGTGACTGGACTTAACTCCTGAAAAACGATTGTCTTAAAATATAAACAATAGGCAAAGGACGTAAATGAACCCATATATTTATTTACATTGATTTGATAAAATATATTACATAAAAATATCTTACTTATATTACATTATTCATTTCGTGAATAGTAACGTCATTAAGCCATTCCACACGAGTATTCTTGAAGCTGTTGTCAAACCAGTTCGACAACAGGCAGCGTTTTCCAAACAATTCCTCACGGGCATTCTTGCTTTTCATTTTAAGTTGAGTGCCGTGAACGTTTGACAACTTGCACATTTACAAAATGATTTCAAGAAAATTCAAAATCAGTATTAGAATGAAATATTTGATATATATAATAATTTTAAAAATTTTATCTCAATCACTAATGAAAAAATAAAAATTTTTAGAGGAATTTGACCTAATTATAATAAAATAGGTTTAGATTTTGATGCAAATTTCTCTCCAAAGTATATAGTACATTTGTAGAAATATCATCTGTTACCTCTTTCTCAAAAACCGGTTCGACATCAGCTTCAAGAATACTCGGGTGGAATGACCCACTATTAAATACTGTGACAATAGATTTGTGGAAACTAAAATACGATACATGAAGGTCAGAAGTTACATGAGTTACGAATCGCGACAACAACGCATCAAAGGTTGTACCATATCTAGTTGCTCCCAGATTTTTTCAAAAATTGTACTTGCTGCAATCCGTTATCTTTATCGAAGGTTATATTGAAAACCAAGTATAAGCGGAAATTCCAACTGTTTTGAACCTCCTTCTGTATATGCTATGCTGTCTCGTGGAGAAAATCTATTATATCTTTAACTTTCTGATTGACTCTTTATGATATATATATATATATATATATATATATATATATATATATATATATATATATATATATACAATGTATATAATCTATTAATAAATACATATATATGTGTATATATATATATATATATATATATATATATATATTAACTACATACAAACAGAGGGGGGCAAAAATATTAGTATGCTCAACAAATAAATAATAAAATCAATCACTTTTTGATTTTAATAGCTATTTTTAATATATAAGATTTCAATAATAAAATATACATATACTGAAGTATTCATAAAAATATTATTTTAATGTTAAATATATTCACTATAATATATTTATTCTCTTTAATTTACAAATAGTTTTATCCCCTTCTGTACACTACATAAAAGGAACAGATGTTTGTGTGTACAATCTGTATCATATCAGGATTGTAATCGCAATTTACGAGGGTATATTATACGTATGATAAAGCTGTAAAAGCATCATAACAAAAAACATATCCTCTCAGTACTGTTTCTATTGAGACTTAAAACTTTAATGTAATTATTAATTTTAATCAATTATTAATCAAACATTTTAAAAGTAAAATTGAAACTTTTACACCTTTAATTTACGTATAATACGCAAGTTACGATTACAAGCCTGTATCATACGTAAACATGAACTATATCACCTACCTAGTAACGACATCCACGTGTTCATAGGATTTTTTTTCATCATCACTTGAATAGATTTCTTCCATATCTAACAACATTTTGTTAACTTTTTTTACTTCACTCTACATAAAAATAAATATTAACAGATATAAATAAAAATCAAACTTTAAATCTGAAAAAACTCCACAAATTGACGTTTGATATTGTACATGTATACTTAATACTATAGTCAAATTATAGAAACAGTGGAAAAAGAGAAAGTAAATGTGTACTTGGCTCTGAGGAACGGAGGGCGTTATGAGATGCGCGAGTATGTTGCGCAGAGGAAACCCATAACAGCTTTACTTTTTGTTAACACTTGATTTTACAACCCATCTATTTTTCATACCGCTATATATGAAACGATTCTTTAGGATTCTCCAGTAATTTCCATACGTAGTATTTTCAAATTAAGTGTCCACTTGTCCATTAATTTTCAGAATTTTCCAGGAATAATGTCGTATTGTCCACACTAAATATCTACAAATGTCAGTTTGACCATAAAAAGTGTTGACTTGAACAAATTTAATGTCGACCTGGCCAAGTTAAATGTCGCCCAAATAAAATGTCGATCCCAGTAATTAAAGATTCAATATTTCATTTTAGTTTCTGTTTTAGTACCTACATAAAATAGTTTTTAAAAAAAATTGAACGGACTTCACAAAAAGCGCTAAAACGCATAAAATAATTTTTAATTTTATATCTATTACGACATTTTGAAGTCGGCGCAAATCAAACATCTTGTGATCCCGTGAGCTGAAACGTTCAGGTAGTATTATGTATTATTTTCAATTGTGGTACTGTAGCTGTTTTATTTGTTTAATTTGCACCGACTTCAAAATGTCGTAATAGATATAAAATAAAAATTATTTTATGCTTTTTAGCGCTTTTTGTGAAGTCGGTACAATTTTTCTTTTAAAAACTATTTTCTTTTTGACTTTTTAGTACCTCTATATATACGACTCCAAGAATGCTGCTCGTACGTACAAAGCAATTTAAAAAGTTGCAGAGGTACGGCACTGCAAATAATGAAAACAGACTTATCCAAATCCGGCAATATATTACGAAATTAGTCACGGTCACCCTTTCATACCCTCACCTTAGAAAATTCTTAAAATATACCTAGTATCCTATACAGCAAGAGAGAATTATCGTAGTCAGAGAATCATAATAGTAACTCTAGGTACAAAATTGTTATCATTTATCAATCATGAAACGTATTCTGTACTACAGAATCAAAATCATCAAAATCGGTCTATCCATTATGAAGCTAGGCGCCATCTATTCTCCAACTCTCAGCACAAGTCACAATTTTTGTCAAAAAAACCTCCCTCCCCTCACCACAACCCTAGGCAAACATATTTCCATATTATAGTAATGGGGAATCATACTGTATACAACACGCACGCGTTAATGAGTTATCATTCTTTGACACTTGAGTAATAAAAACTATACGCTTTACGAAAATGTAATGATGCACCCTTCAATAAAGCATTAAAATTGTAGAAATTTACTACAAAAATGGCGGAGACAGTTCTTTACCAGTATAGTTTTTATTACTCAACGAATTACAGTTGCAACTTTGACACATGAAAAGAAGCGTGCAATTAAACATGATACCTCTTGTGGAAACACCGAATATCTCCCAAGGTTTGGCCAGCATCACGACTTTATTCCAAAGAACTGCAACTGGACTTCGAACTAAGAAGACTAGCCTGTATCTTGGCTCTGATAATTCAATTCGACGTGGTCTGTCTAACCGAAACCTGGCTCTGTTGTTTTGAAATTACGTCGTAAAAAAATTTTTGCTACTACTTATATTCCTCCTAGAGGGACCGCCGATACATATGAACAGCTCACAACAGCATCGCACATTGACATATTGGCAATCGTTAGCTGGGTATCTTCTGATGATGATTATTTGAACCGTTCCTACACGTTAGCACCGCGAAATTCTGTGCGTTTTATTGATAGCCTTATTTCGTCCGGACTGTCGCAGTGTTCCGGCATAGACGATTTTGGTAGGTTTCTGGATTTGGAATTTAGCATTGGCTGCCTTCGTTGAGATCAAAGTTCAGCACAGCAGGCATAACACTGCTGCTGGCTTGTTCTCACAGAGGCGGCTTTGCTTCACATTTGTGGATCCCGTTCGTGAGTCCTTGCGTCGGTATACGTTTTGGTTTTGTTTTGTTTTGGTCAAATTAACACCGGGAGTATGCAAACAGTTTTATTTAATTTTTTTGCAACATTCTTGGCTTGAAAAGAAACCATTTTTCGGTATACTGCCACTTGATCGCGGAAATCCGCTGTTTTCGCACTCAGTGAAACCAAGGTTGTTTCCGATTTTCATATTAATCAGTATCACATTCCTGGATAGCACTTAGTGCCGCCCTTCTCTTCTGAGAGGGGAATCGCGGTTTATATTAGAAATGATGTGCCATTCTCCCATCTCCCTCAATTATCTTCTACTATTCCAGAATTTAATTATGCCTAGATTAGATTTAAACTTTATCACATCAATCACTCCTGTTTTTAATACCGTATCCCGAATATGTCTGACACTGACACTGTTTGTTCCTTCGATAAGCTGTCATCCGATATCGATAAGATTTTGGAAATACCCCCCTCTTCTGAAATTGTTCTTGCTTGCGATTTCAACGTCCACAACACACAGTGGCTCAGGCATTCTTCTACCACAAGCCACAGATTAATACTAGGTTTCGGCAACTGCTCCCTTAGGAAATTTGGGCCAATGTCTTATATTTACTCAATTCTCCACCTTCTCTCTGACAACCACTTACCTAAATTCCACCAAAAGATTAGTGTGGTATTATAGAAATGCTGATTGGGCGGGACTCAATAAATATCTCAGAGAGGTGGATTGGTGTGATTGCTTTTCTGTGAGAGACGTTAACAAAAGCACCGGTTATAATTAAACATCCTATGGTTTGGAATGCATCGCTTTATTCCTCATAGCTTCAAAAACATAAGACCAACTAACATCAATTGACTGTATCGCAGCCATTAAAAACAAAGAAGCAGCCTTCCAGGCATTTAAAATGTGCCCTTAAGAGGAATTGAGACACATCTATAGAGATGCGCGGAATATTTTCAATTCAGTAATTAGTCGCGCAAAGTTCAATTTCGATCAGAGCGTTAGACGGAAAGTATTTTCTACTTAAAAGAGTAGCCATTACTACTGGTCTCTAGTAAAAACCGTAAAGAACAATTTTATCTGTTCATTTATAATGGGAATATTTTTACTGACTCATTGGACAAGGCCAACCTGTGTGCTGCTAATTTTGTTGCTAATTCGTACTCGTCACCTTCATCGCAGTCACTTCCATCTCCATCACAGTGCACTAGTAGGCAAAAGCCGTTACACTTTCACACTCGGGAAGTTTTAAGGCTACTTTCGAAACTCGACCTGCCCAAAGCTGCTAGGTCTGATGGTTTCTCACCCCTGGTCTTAAAATGCTGCGTCTCTGCTTTGGCTTAACCTCTGCGCAAACTTTTTCACCTGTCATATTCAACAGGAATGTTTTCAAGTAACTGGAAATTTGCTTATGTCCAGCTGATACTTAGAAAAGGAGAGGCATGCGACCACTCTAACTACAGACCAATTGCACAAACTTCGATCATATATAACGTTTTTGAATCACTCATCAACTCTCAGTTGAATATAATAAATAAATATCTATAAAATAACCATCTTATCAACGAGTTCCAGTACGGTTCCGCTTTTGATATTTCAAAGGCTTTTGATAGAATCTGGCATGCTGCGTTTTTAGCCGAACTTCAAACATTTGGTCTGCGCCCTACCCTCGTTAAATGAAAAGAGAGTTTTTTGTCAGACCGTTCAATCCGTGTTGCAATTGACGGAGTTAACCAACCTTATTTCTTCTTTTTATTAATAATTTTTTATCCTTTACTTTCAATCCTATTCATAGTTTTGCCAACGGCAGCACCCTTTTTCGAGTACTCATTTGATTCTGTAATGAATTCACGTGGAAATGCTACAGAATTCGTGTTTCGTTAAATGCATCCAAAACTCAAATTTCATATTTCGGGAATCTTTTCTAAGCCAAACAACACGAATGTGAAACAGTTTAGCATCTTCTGTTCTTCCCTCGTCATATGATCCCGAAACTTTCAAACGGGGCGTACGTCGCACTTTCTTCACTCAACCTCCTAACCCATTTCCCTCATCGGTAATTCCTTTCCTGCGAAAGCTGTGCTTCAGCATCATAGGGCATCTTCTGAGCTTTGGCAACATCATATATATATATAAAAAAATTATTTAAAAATTAGAGGCCAAGTACATGTCGAAAAAAGCTCCACTCGATTTTCGGTTGAGAAAATATAACAACTGACGTGGAGTCGATCTTCTAGCTGCCATTTCCAAAGTAGTGGAAAAATTATGTTAAAGTGAATTAATCATTTGGTCATTCATCTCTTAAAATAGATAGAAAGCTTTTTTTTCATGCCTTTCAATCCCATTCTTTTTCATAATGAATTCTCATGGGAATATGGCAACAGAAATTAACCGAGAACTTTTTTTTTAATCTTTAAACAACGAAAATTATACGATTCTTACTAGGGGCAAAACAACAGTAAACCACAGTAAACCCATTACCGTCGGCAGAGTGAATATTTCCAATATAAATAACTCGGGTATTAAGATATCTAGGAATCTTAGCTGGACCGACCATATATTTTTTAGAACAACACGAATGTGGAACAGTTTATCATCTTCTATTTTTCGAGCCAGGCACTATCAAGCGAGGTGTACGTATATCATCGCTACCTTCACTCGTTCTTTCAACCCACTTCCTTCTTTTCCTAAGATTTTAAATTATCATTTAAGAAAATAAACAATATTTCCCTACAAAAGGCGTCCTGCTATGGAGCCCATATAAATTTGCTTCAATAGGCTTCAGTTTCTAGACATTTATAGATTTTATGACTGATAATACTGGAGCAGGATGATCCGTTTTGAGTAGGTCCGCTAAAATTCTACCTACCACTGAAGTCTTATCTTCATTGCAGTCACCTACAGAGCTGGGAATAATATTATAACAATCTTGTCTCACTTAGTATACAGAGCCAACAGTATATGAGCGAAGCGCCGGCGGATGACATATGAGCGCTTGAATTGCGATAGTTTTCGGCTACCAGATGTGTGCTGTTACTATATCCAGGTTAATAAGGTATTATGTTGAAAACTAAATGTATCAGAGCCCGCCATGGCCGAAAGAGTTCGGGCCGGGCGCTTTACCAAAGCCTGCCTTCGGGCAGGGCAGGGTCTGCCCAAAACATCCATCGGTCAGGGGCCGGTCTCGGGTTTTAAAAGTGAATATCGATCCATTTGCAGCCCAAAGTGTCCGGTGAGCCCAAAATGCCCAGCGTCGAACGAAGTGCAACTTTGGTTTGAAAAGAAACATTTTTGTGTGATTTTTCTAGGTGTGATCCCCACATGCAACTAATTACGAGGTGTCTTATACTATAGGTGGTGGGTGATGGGTGGGCTGGTGAGTGCGTGGTGATGGGTGGGTGATGGGGTGCAGGTGGTGAGTGGGCGAATGAAAAGAAGTCTAGTTATTATAAAAACGTACACCTCACCTGTAATTTAATTACAACGTGTCTTGTACTTAGAGTATTTTGTGAATTAGTGAGATGGGTTAGGAGTCAATGTTGGTAGTACGTGGGTAATTGGCTGGTGGGTGGGTGGTAGGTATGGGTGTGTGTTGGGTGGAATGCGGGTAGTCACCACACACACCACCCACATTCCTAACCCGTCTCACTGACTCAAAAATTACAAATGCAAATAAAATATACCTAGTCGTGCCATAAATTCTGTCACAACTTTAAAGTGGCATGAAATCTAAACAATAAAATATAATATGTTTATTCCAACAAAATTTATTTTAATAAGATACTCGAAATGACCTCCTTTTGCTTTTATACAAGCTTTTAAACGTTGTGGCCACTGGTCTATAGCGACACGCACGGTATCCAACATTTGATTTGCTGCTTTCACCAACGATTTTTTCAGACTGTCCAAATTGCGGTGGTGGCCTTGTTCTCTAACTCTGTCCATAATGCATAATCCAGCGAGGTTTCATTAAATCGTTCTATGGCACGATAAATGAATCTTTTTGTTATTTTTAGCGGTTTCAACAAATTCAAAATTTCAGAAGCACTTTTTCCACACTTATCGAGTGCTATTACAGCTATTCGATTTTCTTTTACGCCCCACTCCATGATTACTAGTCAAAGCCTGTCACCAAACTGATCGGAATATTACGCAGTACAGTTCATTCGTTATAAATTTCAACATAACGGTACAATTCCAGGCTAATTTCTGAGAAAGCGCGCATTAGAAATTGTGTGACAGAATTTTTGGCAAGACAAGGTACAAGAGTCATTGTAAATAAATTACAGGTGAGGTGCACGTTTTTATAATCACCAAACATCTTCTTTTCATTCACCTACACTTGCGCACCTCTTCTATAAGTGAATGATATGCTATTTTATTTAAACAGGTACATATGCATCACACTGCCGACCGGTTAAATTTGGGTAGATTCGGGTGGATTTGGATAAGTCGGGCTGGGCACGCCCGATCAAAATAAAAATAATGAAAGTCAAAAAAACCATTCGGGCCGGGTCTGGTCAAATAGACTTTTTCCAAAATCACCTTTCCCAAGACATCCTGGATTGCATATATATATATATATATATATATATATATATATATATATATATATATATATATATATATATATATATAAATATATATATATATATATATAGTTGAGGACTGTGATTTATAAATATTGAAAGTACCATAAATTTTTTTAGTTTGTTAGTTTTTAAGCTAAAAGCAAAAAAAGAAAAATAAAAATTGGGGAAGAACGTGTGAGCACGCAAATGATAGGAATCCCAGGAGTTATTTCTAATTCATTCATTATACTATTTTGCTAGAGTATTTTTTATAGTTATAGGCTAGAGTGTTTTTTATAGTTATATATTTTTTCATATATTTTGAATGGATAGTTTAGAAATTAGAGTGGTGGATTATTTTATAAAGACTTTGAAAGTAAATATCTTCGGACGGAAGGGTTAAAATCAAAAAAATTCCAAAATGTGTTTTCTTGCATGTTTAAAATATTGAAAATTAACCATTCCAATTTTCAATATTTTAAACAAATTTTTAAATAAACAAAAAAAATATGGTAAATATAAATTTATTTTTAAGTTAAGAACATAATAGTATAACATTTCAAGAATCTTCTGTTAAATTTCTGTGTAAAAATATTGTGAATATGAATATTGTGACTAAGAGGAAATAAAAAGATACTTTGGAAAACGAAATTATACTTTGCGGTGATCATCATAACTCATTACTGGAAAATATGTTAACAAAAAACTAAAAAGATTTCGTTGGTTTATGAATTTCTCGAGGTAACAACGTCGAGATTTTGTTTATTTTATTGATTTTTCAATTTATAAAAGTAAAAAAAGTCGAATTTTTTGTATTTATGAAAATTTATAGATAAAAATCGGCGAATTTGCTGTTGTAAAATTAATTATAATAATAAAAAATATTTAATCTCGACATTGTTACCTCGTAATTTATGTATAAAAGAAGTGTGTAAAATTTGAGAAGGATCGGATGAGTAGTTTTTGAGTTACAGTGATCACCGACTTTGAAAAACTATATCTGAGAAAAACGCGTTTAAAGTTTTAACACTGATCTTTTATATATGGGATGTATCGGATGGAGGGAGACCCGAGGCACTGTATCTCCAGCAGTTTTGCTCCAATCGACCTCAAATTTTAACTAGATACTCTTGAAGAGTTGTACTATCAAATAAAAAATATGCAAAAAAATTCCCCCCTTAAGAAACACCCAAGTTATTAGGGTAAGTGAGAAAAATTCTAAAATCAGTTTTCACCCCACTGGAGAGATTGTAAAAAAAATTAATCTCAGTATTTCTATTTTTGGCTTATCAATCTAGGTTCATATGCCAAATTTCATTTTAATACATAGCTATATATATAAGAGGGATGTGGCTTACAGACAGGCAGACGGACAAACCGAAACTGTAAGAGTTGCTTTTTTTTGCGGAATCTTAAAAAAGGGATTGACCGTTATTTAGTTTTTATGTCTTTACATTTTTTAGTTCCAACGTTTTCAACTATACTTTTCAATTTATAAATACTTTCAAATAATATCAAAATTAAAATCTAAATACAAAATACAAAACTAGATATATCTCTTGATTAATCCATCAAAACGTTACGTTAAGTATCAAAAATAGCAATCACAGTCGTGCAAATTGGGATGAAATGAAATATTCTGAATGCCGCGACTTGAAGAACGCTTAGCAAAAACTTAACGGGGATTCAATCAATTCCATTAATATAAATATTTAAAGTCCATTCCTGGTTACATGTAAGTTCATCCTATAAAGGTGCTCAGTCGAATGAAGTGGGCATGTGGGAAAAAAATTCAGTATCTTGAAATTCTCCACGGTCATCAATGATCACAGTTGGACAGGTAAGGTATAAACACCATACTCATACCAGTTGGTAGTCACCTGTAATTCCATCAATTCGCTAATTAGTTGTTGTTTCCTTTTGACATGCATTTTGACATGTTTTTGCAACTTACAGACCACAGGCGAATGGATTAGGCAGGCGTACAGAGCTTAAAAAATGTGTGATTTTCCACAGTATGGAACGCGTCTCCTTTTATATGGAAAAATATGCCACGTTATAAGATTTTAATTAATATTCATTATTTAATCAATTTTCTAGATTCAAAGAGTTCTTCTACGTTTCTCAGGAGAATTCATTAAAGCCTTGTTAGGTGCACATTTTTTCTTCTTTACGTGAAAAGACTTTTTGATGCGAGAACACATAGGAAAAGGAACTGATTTCTATGTCTGATATCTGTCGAACAGTAGGTAAAGTGGATATGCGCGCATAAAATTATGATATTTATCCTAACCACAACTTCACAGAAAAATATGAATATGAATTTTTAAGCATTGTATGGAAATAAAAAAAATTATTTTAAGTTACTTTGTACACCCTTTTCCAGTGATTCTGGTTTTCAGAGTTTTTTAATATAACACGAGGGGATTGCTCACATTAGCGTACGCGCCTTAACAAATTGCGTGAGTGCTAACAAAATCACATTGCGGTCACATTTTCTCAAGAAGGAATTGTATACCTATGTTAAGAAAACGTAATTTTGCGGTTAGGGAAATATTAAAGACGCATCATGGTATTGTATTACAATTCTGCATAAAGTGATTTAACAAATAAAACTTACAATTTTATGCACAAGCGTGAAATGTTGCAGAAAGGTAACTTAGATGTCTGTTTGCGCAGATAAGAAACCACTTTTACATCGCTTCTCCTTCTAAGTGTATACGCTTCGATAGTAATGAAAAAAATTTACATTGGTTATGGACATGAATATAATATTATCATGATATTACATATTCAGGGCTGCCGCAGGCTAAAAAATCATTAATGCCTGAAAAATTTTCATAAATCGCCGGAACAATTATTCTAATTTCAAATAAGCGGCTTCAATTTTCAATCCCATCTATGATTTTAACATAATGAAATCTAAACTGGTAATTTAAATCGTTATACAAAATCGTACTTACAATTCCCGCAAAAGTACTTTAATATCTGATCTTAATTACTTTTGTATTTAAAAATTGTGCATAAGTACTTTTCAATTCCTTTTAGTACTTTCAATTCCTTTTAAGTACTTTCAATTCCTTTTAATTACTTTTATTTCTTTAAGTACTTTTGAATATCAAATTTCAGTACAAGTATTCGCTCATTAAAACACCGTTTATCATTACTTTTTTATTTTTTATTTTTAATATTATTATGCATAATTCCGTAGTTCGCCTTTTAGACTACAGTGTTTTAGTGAGTGAATATCTTTACTGAAATTTGGTACATAAAAGGAGTTAAAAGTACTTGAAAGAATTAAAATTACTTGAAAGGAATTAAAAATACTTAAAAGGAATTGAAAGTACTTAAAAGGAATTATAAGTACTTAAAAGGAATTGAAAAGTACTTATGCACAATTTTTAAGTAATATCAAATATTAAAGTACTTTTGTGGGAATTGTAAGTACAAGTACAAGTCCCGGTTCTGATACTTGAAATTTTCAAATACAAGTACCAAGGAATTGTACTTGTACTTAAAATATTCTAAGTACAGGGTATTTTATTTAAGCTGTACTTCAGTCCTAATGTATTTAATTACTTTACAGGTCTGCTTACAACTAGGTTTTGTTAGTTCATTTACAAAGTGTCTAAATTCAGTCTTCATACTGATCCTGTTCACTTCACTCTCGGTATATGCTAGTGCTGAGATTTCTAGATCCTCCTCTATCTAATTATACATATACGGGATAGCTGTCGCCTCGGTTTCAGCTCAGTGGTTGCTCGCCGGACGGACCCGAGTACTGAGAAACCAACTTTCCGTATGGGCTCCTTTACGACGGATTTTCCCTGTGGAGAGAAGACGATGATAGATAGTTTTGATCAAGTGAAAGAGGTATAATATTACTAGCTAGACGGGATGTTACCAACATAGAATACAATACAAGAGAATGTACGAAAGAGAAAGATATGAACTTACCAAATACCAGCGGATCCGATTTGAAGCGTACAACTTCTTGTAGCCGGGAATCTCACCGGCTACCCAACTTTACTGTACCTGAGGCTACTCTTACTACCTTCTGGGCATTGCCTCGCTGACCGATGTGGTCCGTCAGATACTGATCCTGCTACGGATACTAGGTCCACTTATATGGTCTGTCTAGCTAGTACTCCTAATGTGGCTTAAGCTTCCTAAGTCTAAAAGAAGAAAAGAAACTCTATCTTCTTTCGTAGTGAAATGTGATCCCTTTAGCTGCGAGTCAAAGACTGACTGATTCACGATGCCAGCCTCACGTTTCGGGAAGCTCTGACGGCGCACTGAATGCTTTTAATTTCGATTATTCAATATTATTTAATTGACGGCGTTTATAATAATTTTCGGTCTGCGGAAGCTGTCAACAGGTTTAGTCCAAATTGTAACTTCGTTAAAACATATTGAAGCAGTTTTTATAAAATAGTTATTTGCTGCGTAAATTATATTTTTATCTAAATACCTACTTGATTATTAGAAATCACAAGATTAATTCTGTATATTTATTTAAAAAACTCAAAAAGTCTGGAGACATAATTGACGAATAAAGCAAAAGTGTAAAGACGTAATTGACGAGTAAAGCATAATTGACGAATTTCAAAATACTGAAATAAAAATTAATAATTACAATTGTTTTAGGTCTCATTACCTAAAGGTAATGGGGGGAACGTGCCCCCCCCCCCAGACGGTCACCGCGGATCATTCAAAAGACACAAGGAGATTAATTAGGTCCCGCTATATTTAAGTTTGTTTCGTTTTGCGTACACATACGTAGGCGAAAATTATCGCGAGTTGCAAAACCTCCGTAAGCTACAAGCAATGAAGTAAGAAATTTTATGCACACACATTAGGGCCCAAGTGGTCTGAATTTCCGACAAATTTACATTGCTTCTTATATCAGCCGGGGGTGATTTTTCTTTAAACTCGTCCTAGCGCGTAAACTATTACTTATGATGAAAAAAATATTTCCGTATTATCCCGGAATATAGAATGTGAAAAATAAGTAAAGGTAAGATGACGCCTTGCGTTATCTTCTATCGGTGTGAGTAGCCTACAGTAGGGTTGAGAAGGGATGCAGCTCAATCGTAAAGTGTCGAGGAGAGCGATCTTTCTCCACCTTACATATCTTCGCAGCAGGATGACAGAAGATGGTTTAAATGGACTGGCTTTAATGCATATCCATCAAGACATTGCGTCAATGATGAACGCTACAGAAGTACTTCACATCTTCAGCAGAAAACATAAAAGAAAACTATCATTATTAAACATGTAATTTTTCATTATTTTCATTATTAAACCGCACATTTCTAGAATATGATTATGACGTAAACAGTTTAGGCATAACTTAAGTCGTTTAGCCGCCATAGATCTTTCACCCACTGTTAAATTTCGGAATTTAGTGCATTTATAAATTGTATGTTTTGAATCAGAGCAATAGCTACAGGTAAAGGCTCTTGTGACCTGAAGAGAAGTGGGCGTAGTGTGTCTTTGAAATTTATTTGGTTTTTGTTTGTGTGTAGTGTTAATGTACTGTAAGGAGATGTTACAGTTTTGATCAGACTTCCCTTCTAGATTGTGACATCTCCTTTCTAAAAATTGCAATAATTCCTGTAGAGTAGGAACTCGGTCCGAAGGACAGTCATCTTCCCATATATCTACAGAAGCGGAACCTAATTTCTTAATAATAAGAAAAACAATCAAATCATCCCATTGTAATGCGGGACGGCCTAATGCTGTAAGGGCTCTCAAGTACACGTTAACATTATCTATGAACTCTCTTAAATTTGAGCAAGAAGCCTTCTTTATTGTTGGCAAAGAAAATAATTCACGAATATGTTCTTGCGCAATAAGTTTTCTATTATCGTACCTGTCTTTCAATAATTTTCGTGCAATCTCGTAATTATTTTCTGTTACTTCAATAGATTGTATGGCGCGAAGAGCATTATCAGAGAGAGCTGATCGTAAATAATGAAATCTAGAAACATTGTCTAAGGTTTTGTTATGATGCACCAAAGTATTAAATGTTTCAAAAAATGTTGTCCACGTCGCGTAGTCACCTGAGAATGTAGACAAAACTATTTTCGGAAGTTTGATACCAGGTCTACTATCAGGTAGAGTGTTATTGAGCGATTCATTTGAGTTTCGTTGATCTCGTTCTCTTTTATAATTTTCAATGTGAACTGAAATTGCCGGATGTAAGACATAATATAATTCTTCATACTCAGCCCTTATTTTTGTAGTTAGTTCATCTGGATCTAACTGTTCAATAGAACATTGAGTGGCATTGAAATTCTCAAAATGTTTATCTATAGCGTTTAGTCTAATCTCTAGTTCCTGAATTAATGTCTCACTATTTACCTTGTCGACGAATTCCTTTATGCGATTTTGTTGACTAATAAGAACAGTTCTCGCTACCTTTAATTTGTCTAACTTGTTTGTAGACGTCATTTTGAAAAAAAAACTAATTAATGAAAGTAGTGAACTAAATATTTATTAACCCGAGATTTCATCTTTACGTATGTTACAACCAACAGATTTTTAATGATCAAAGTTTTGCTTCAAAATTCAAAATAATAACTTAATTTCACTCAGTTATATGACTGTGCAAATTTTTATTTGTTAGATCTAAATAATGTTAGAAAGATTTTTATAAAAGTGGGCCAATTGTAACAAACACCGTATTTTAGATGGTTCTTGCCTTGGAGACACTTTTAGATATGTGCTTTCGTTTGTATATAAGATTAGAAACTGTACTTATGAACGGTACTAAGAAACTGTACTAGTTAAAAGTATGTTACTGTTCTTGACGATTACACTTTGGACTCTAATTCACCAACAATGAAAAAGGCAAACTTTCACAAGATGTTTGTACGTTATTCACCTTATATGCTCTCATTAATTAATATTCAGGTACGAACGAAATCTTGAGCTCCACGCATAAACTCCTTTTCAAATTTTTTAATTGTAACTTATGATATGCTCTACCTATTTTAACAATTGCTTTAGATACCGGCTTAATTTCGATAAGAAATTTCAAGAGTAGCAATTGTAATTAAATCAAAATGTCACGAGTGAACTTATTTCAAAAAATGTTGCAAATTCACAATATTAAACATGTTGTTAAGAATTGCTTTAAAAACCGGCTTTATTTCGCTAAGAAATTGAAAGGGTTGCAATTGTAATAAAACCGATAGCTATGTCACGAATAAATCATTTCACAAGAATGCGTCACAATGTTAAAGAAATTCACTTCAAGATAAAATAGTTTTTAAAAAAAAAGTTGAACCGACTACACAAAAAGCGCTAAAAAGCATCAAATAATTTTTAATTTTATATCTATTACGACATTTTGAAGTCGGTGCAAATCAAACAACTTCAACAAAAATATTTAATCGTCATTTCTTATGATCCCGTAAGCTGAAACGTTCAGGTAGTATTATGTATTATTTTCAATTGTGGTTCTGTAGTTTTTTTATTTGTTTAATTTGCACCGACTTCAAAATGTCGTAATAGATATAAAATTAAAAATTATTTTATGCTTGTTAGCGCTTTTTCTGAAGTCGGTTCAACTTTTTTTTTAAAAACTATTTTATTTTTCACTTTTTAGTGTCTCCGACTCTATACAACGAAGAAAGGACCATCCAAATCGGTCCACGCGTTAAAAGTTAGTTTTAACCCCCTACCCCACCCCCTAAACTACCCTACCTACCTACCCCACCACACTAAACTTTTTTCTCATGGTATCAATCAAGGAACATACTCTACCGAACATAAAAGGAATCATCGAAATCGGTTCTCCTATTAGTAATCGGGGATCATACTCTGTACAACAAAAAAAGAACCATCCAAATCGGACCACGCGTTACAAAGTTAGGTTTGACCCCCACCCCCCACCCCCACCCTAGCAAAAATTTTTTTCACATGGTACCAATCGGTGAACATACTCTACCCAACAAAAAAAGAATCATCAAAATCGGTCGACGCGTTACGAAGTTATGCCCGGTCAGACATAAAAAAAAAAAAATAAATAAAATAAAAAAATAAAAAAAAAATAAAAAAAATACGCGTCGAACTTAGAACCTCTTTGTTTTTGGGAAGTCGGTTAAAAAATGCGTGAACTTCTTTTAATACACAAACTTGATTTATTCCAAAAGAAAAGAATTAATTTTAATAACAAAATTTGCACTACCAATTAGCTTCACTTGCTGTAGCAGAATTCGGACTCATCACCCCGCTTAGTAGCCGATCTTTTTGCCGCTAGCTTGAGTTATATAATGTATATTGATCATATGCCTTGTTACGGGAAGCTCGAACCAGAGAAATTCTGTTTGATGAACAGTGGCGTTGGCATTAATAGGCAAAACAAACCTTGTGTGAAAATTGCAGTCTGTTGGCTGTATTTCATAAATTGTAAAGCAATAACATAATAAGTTTATATGCGTTTATGATTCAGCTGATGCAATTCAATACAAGGGATTATTCCGTAAATGCCAGCACTGCAGAGCTTCAACTAACGTGTCATATGACCAATTTATTTATTATTATTTATTATATTAACGAAGACAAAGATTAACGCGGAAGTGAAAGCTAATTATGCTGAAATGTGAGTATAAAGTGTGAATTGAGTTTATAAAATATCTAGAAAGAATGATTTCAGTAAATTCATTTTGCTTGTAACTCCATTATGTGAAATAATTAAATTATACTTTGATTTAGTATCAAACAGAGGCATTAAAAGCAACATTCAGCTTTCTTCGACATTGCAAGGCCGAGTCCAATATCATACCAAGGTTCTTTATGTGATCTACGTAGCTTATTGCGTCATTGTTCAGAAAGAGTGAGCGAATGAGAGAGAGCGACATCAAACAAATGCTAAAAACCTACTATCTCAATGACCTCTTCAAAATTGTGAACAATGTTGTTCAAACTCCTACCATTGCAGGTACAGTCACTTCAAAAATGAAAAAAAATATTTTGGGATTACCAAAAATTGCCCATCTTATTACCTTCCTAAAAAGGTATAACATAGTAAGGTAGACAAAGTACTAGAAAAACCGCATCCTTAGAAATCCCCGATTATTTTATTGCACTTTAGGTAGGAAATTCTTTAAATAAACAAAATGTTTAAGATAAAGGGTCGAAAATCTCTGTTTTAGGTTAACAGGTAATTAATTTTAATTATTACTGCAAAAAATTTATAAAAATGTTAGTGCAATTTTGTTTTATTGCCGATATTAGCTCGTGTTAGCCAGAATTCAGACCTAAGTATCCTGGTGTTCAGTATCTCGTACGTGATGAAACTTTTGCTATAAAAAAGGGCCAGTCAGCAAGAATACCTATCATAAAAAATGGTAGAATTTACTTTTGAGGAATACGCGGATATTATTTACATTTATGGTGCAGTAGACGGAAACGAGAGAACGGCTGTACTGGAATATCAAAGGAGATCGGAAAATCGGGGAGCACCCCAAAAGGGTGGTATTTAGACGGATTTGCTTAAGTATGATGACACAAAATTAAGCGCTAAAGTACAAATTTGAAATAATTTACCATGCAAAACATTATGGTCAATAGAAGCAAATGTTTTAGAAAAATCAAGTTAACACAAGAGTTATACCGCTGACGGGGATAGACGTGCCGCCGTGTCTTGCTCCCCAAAATAAATTTACATTCGGTTGATAAAGCAAATTAATAAATAAACTTATTAAGTGCTAGTTTCTTCTTCTCCAAAGGAAAGGGCTTTTATTCTCTATTTAAAAACACAGTCTGGTGAGGCCGTTCCATTTAATATCGTTTTTCTCCATCCAACATTCAATGTAAGTACAATCGTGCTTCATTGAATGCGGTTAAGGGGTCTCAACTGCTGAGGATTTGGCTGCCTTCGTTAAGATCAAAGTTCAGCACATCAGGCATAACACCGCTGCTGGCTTCTTCTTACAAAGGCGGCTTTGCTTCACATTTGTGGATCCCGTTCGTCAGTCCTTGTGTCGGTGTGCGTTTTCGTTTAGCTTTGTTTTGGGCAAATTAAGACCGGGACTATGTGCAACAATTTTTAATTAATTACTTTCGAAACTCGACGTGTCCCAAGCTGCTGAACCTGATGGTTTCTCGCCCATATTCAACAGGAATGTTTCCAAGTGCATGGAAACATGCTCTTGTCCAGCCGATATTTAAAAATGAAGAGGCATGCGACCCCTCTAACTACAGAAAAATTGCACTAACTTCGATCATATCTAAAGTTTTTCTATCACTCATCAATTCTCAGTTGATGAAATATCTAGAAAATAACTATCTTATCAACGATTCCTAGCACGGTTTCCGCGCTGGCCGGCTCTAACGCCATAATTTTGGTGAGTCCGAAATCGTCGCTCTTGATATTTCAAAGGCTTTTAGCCAAACTTCAAACATTTGGTCTGCACCCTACCCTCGTTAAATGGATAGAGTTTTTTGTCAGACCGTTCAATCCGTGTAGTAATTGACGGAGTTACATCTGATTCCTACGAAATAAATGCCAGTGTATCTCAGGGTTCAGTTCTTTCACCAACCTCATTTCTTCTTTTTATTATTAATCTTTTATCCCTTACTCTTAATCCTATTCACAGTTTTGCCAATGACAGCACCCTTGATTTCGCGTACTCATTTGATTTTGTAATGAATTCTCGTGGAAATGCTACAGAAATCAATCGAGAACGCATGTTTAGATAATTAAACAACGACATTTCTATGGTCATCGCTTGGGGCAGAGAAAATCGTGCTTCGTTTAATGCATTCAAAACTCAGTGCTGTTCAATGTCCTTAAAAAACGCCCAATTCACCTCCAACCTATTTCAGTCGACCGAGTGATTAAACCCAATTCGCCCTCACTAAACATCTTGGGTATTCAGATATCCAGCAATCTTAGCTGGACTGATCATACATATATTTGCAATCGGCAAAAGTGCGATGAAATAATTGGGTTTTCTACAGAGATGTAAGAAATATTTCACCCTACCTGACTTAGCGCTGATCTACAAGTCCCACATTAGGCCTAGACTTGAATGAGCCACTCAGAAGACAAATCGATTAACTCCGTTTTCAATTTTTTCTTACCGTCTGAACATAAATGCTTTTAATGTGAAATTCTTTTTGGAAAATAAAACTAGTGGCTTGATAAATCGGTCACTCTATAATTTAGGATACGATATACTGAGTTCCTGATTTTGTTTTCAAAAAGAATTTGACAATATAAGTGTTTATATTCTGACAGTAAGAAACTATTAAAAATGGAGTTAATCGATTTGTCTTCTGAGTAGGTCAATATAATTCCCATATTTGGGCAGTGGCCGGACACACCGCATTGTCCGCGTTAGACAAAGTCCAGCAAAAGGCTATTAAGCATATTGGCGATTCCTCAATCTCTATGAGCCTTGACTCTCTGGAGCATCGACGGAATGCCAGTTGTCTCTCACTCTTCTATCGCTATTTGCACGGCCATTGTTCTACAAGTCGCTCCCACCCCTATACTCTTTCGGGAATCTTTTCTAAGCCGAACAACACGAATGTAGAACAGTTTACCATCTTCTGTTTTTCCCTCGTCATATGAGCCCGAAATTTTCAAACGGGGCGTGCATCTACCCCTCCTTCGCTCAACCTGCTAACCCATTTCCCTCACCTTTAATTCTTTTCCTGCGAAGGCTGTGCTTAAGCATCATAGGGCATCTCCTGAGCTTTGGCAACATCATATATAAAAAAAACACACAAACCGTTGCCTGGCGATTACTCAATGTGAAGGCGACATAATTAACGAAATATATTAATTATGAGGATGTGCTGTGCTTAGATCTAAACGCTGATTGTTGTTTTCCCAATAAGTTGTGGGTTTCAATGAAAGCTTTGATTTGATTGCAAAGAATGCGCTCCAGAACGTTAGGCATCTCATGAAGAAGTCCTGCAAACTTAAGGGTCGAGTAACTGTTTTAACTGGAATAGTTTTTGCGATCTTTCATTGAGTAGAGAAATAAGAACTAGTAATAGCCATATTAAAAATGTGCAAGATAGGCCTTATAACAAAAGGAAGTATGATCTCAGCAACACGTAAATCAACGCCGTCGATACCAACAACATTTGAATAAAGAGAATTAAAGGTAAGTGCAAGCTCATCTATTGTATCATTGGTAAAGGAGAAAAACACTGACATTTCCGGGAACACCACTTATAGTATTACTGACAAACTGGCCATTACTGCTTCATTATTTTTGGAATAATAACAAACTGATTTTCACATTCCTAATTCTAGTCGTAGTTATGTTAAAGTTTCTTATAATTATTTTTCAGGTCTACCCTACCATACCTTTTCCAGGAACTATAAGCGAAATCACGTTCAATTATCATCAATTCAATATTGTCATTAAACAGCTGCAGTGCATATTGGAACATTTGCATTGT
The DNA here is from genome assembly GCA_964036015.1 of Leptarthrus brevirostris. NCBI lineage: Eukaryota > Metazoa > Arthropoda > Insecta > Diptera > Asilidae > Leptarthrus > Leptarthrus brevirostris. The sequence goes on along the minus strand of OZ038373.1, from coordinate 83,343,515 downwards.
ATAGGCTGTCTAGAACACAGCTGAGATTTCAAACTTAGGAATTAACATCGGAGATATATATCCATTCAACAGAGTGATAACGTGATAATCACTTCTACCAGAAAGGCAATTTCTGTGTAGGAATTAATGTAATCACTCGTTACAATCAAATCAAGCAAGATCACACCTCTGTCGTGCTATCTCGTTGGATTAGAATTGACAAAAGGTTATCCCATATTCTGCACATTGCGCAAAATGATCCTGTTGAACACAACAATAAAATAACATATTTATATCAATGAAAAAACATAAGTATTAATATATGTTAAAGCGGCCGAAAATTCTGTTAAAGTCATCAGCTCATTTACATTGCATCAATTCAACGCATCCAACTTCAACTCAGTCACTCTGCCACACTCACTTTTATTCGAGTTTTTATGAGTATAGTATGTATGCGTATGTGTATGTATGCACGGGTTTGTAAAAATGCCTGTCATATGAATATTCCATGCCTCCGTTCCCCTCTTCTCATGACCATATGGCAACCGAACAGTGGGCGTTGGAGAGCGGGGTCAGAGTAGAACGCTTTTTTCTCCTACAATTTTATCTCCTACGAAACTTTGGTAACACCGTATTTTGGCCCATGGTTTGGCTTTTCACTGTCACATGTTTGTTTTCTCCTGACAACAGATTATTCGATGTCGCTGGTTCGAAATCTAGCTTTATGATGTATTAATGTGTGCGCGTGTGCAGCGTGAACTTGCTGCGGGATGTTCACTTGGCACGCGCTAGCTAGCAGCATCGTCGGTATGCGGTGAGGGTCCTTGAACATCCGAGTCACACACTCATAACTGAATTTTGCATGCCTGTGGCGAAAGAAGCTTGTTGATTTTTTCCTTCAGGTCTGCCACAAAGGATAAAAAAACAAAAGAGAGACAGATAGAAGAGATAGAGACAGGCTTGGTGACTCCTGACTCTCCCGGCCTGAACCATCTTGAACTCACATTAAAAGAAAATCTACCCCCTTTAAGCGATGGTTCAGCCACTAACTCACTCCATCCCTGTACTGGTATAAAGTACATGCATAACCTAAAACTAGATTGCTGAAAAAGGAAAAAAAATAAAAAAAAAACGACGAAGTAGGGAGAGAAGAAATGAGGGAAGCAAGAGAGGAAAGAAGCTTCATGGTATTTCCTGAAATAAAAAAACTAAAATTTCATCTGATATAATAATTGCAAAGTGTACTAATATAACCTTAATCATAAACAATTTTGCAAGGATCAGCTATCCTGCTGACCTACAGCTTATACGCTATCTTTACATTTGTACATACTTCTAAGCTCAAACTATAGCTACTTGACTAACAGTCTTACATTGGCAATTCAAAATAAAACGAACAGCATTCATTTTGTACCGAAATCTCAATTCATTTAAACATAATCTTTAATTTTGCGTAAAGTTAAATAAGATACAAATGATTGTGCTTTGAAACGAAGCGAACAGAAAATATTTGTATTGATTAATGTTACTAATTGCAGTAAGATAAAAAAAATAACGATCATTGTATGCGAATGCACAAAATTGTATCGTTATCGTTATTTTCCTAAAAATTCGGCAGCTCCACTCTCATGCAGTATTCTAAGAACTTACATAGGGCAGAAATAATAACCGAAATGAATTAATTTCAAGGAATGGATATTGGAATTTTTTTTCCCTTCAAATTTCTCAGAAATACACTTCGACTGAGGTCTCCATTAATGCCCTAGAATAGAATTTAATCCACTAATTCCCTTACATATTCAAAGTAAAGATTTTAGAAATGCTTTTATCGATTCGAACAATTTGCGTATTGCACCATCTACGCCATGAAAAAAAATTCTGAAAAGGGAGCTCTCGAATAAGTAAATGACGTTTAACCAAAATTGGTTAAATTAAATTAAATTAAATTAACTTTAATTTTAAATAATGTTGGCCCCTAGACCCCCTAGGATGACGTGAAGGGGGTTGTTCGGGTAACCCCACTAATTTTTGATTCTGGGCAACATTGCTGAACATTGTGATGCTTTTTATATCATTCCTATACCACTTTCTGCTATATATTGATAAATTAAACGGTGTAGCTCCTTAAAATAGCTATTATTAAAATTACGGAGGCTCGAAATCCAATTTCGACTTATGGTTTCTTATATATATATAATATGTATATATCCCCTAACAGTAGGAAATCACTTACAGTTATATTCGTAGCAGAAAAATGTGTATAAAAAAAACACACTGGGTGGTGTAAATGCGTTATCATGACTACTGCAGGAAAGCGAAAAATTAAGATCTACGCACGTTTCATAATGCAGACGATTATCTTTATTTTCAATCTATTTATCTCGACCCTATGTTTAATTTGTGCACAATTTTAGGTATATAGGTCTGTCGCTCTGTTAACCCTAATGAAAATTGAACACATACGCTTTCTGTGTGTTCGTGTAAGCGTTTTTGTAAGTCCTAAGACAGTTTTAGTAAAAAAAGAATGAAGCTTGAAATCATTAATATATGTTAGTACTAAAATAACAAGTCTGGCGTAGTTTTTCCGTAAAGAATTAACGACAAAAGAAAAGGCCTTACGAATGCGCAAAGTACAGTAAGTAAAAGGTTATATTTGTACAAGAAAACTTTTTAATGATTTCCGAATCAATTCTTGTGTTCTACTTTTATGAAGAATAAAAAAATTCACCCAATCTACACCCAATTTAAAATGGGAAAAATCCGTATATGTATAAAAAAATAATATAACTTTGCGATAGAATTCTTATGACAAATTTCACATTATATCAAAACTCTAGTAAGTCTGCCAATGTTGTACAAAACAAAATCTCCTTATGAGACTACACTCATCTTGTCATTTGTTATATCTTTTTCTCGAAACAGTGAAAGAAATATAAGAAAATGATCAAACTATTTTAACTGGTAAGTAATGAAATTGTTTAAACAATACTGTCAATGCACAAGGGAAGTTACTTGCAATCTATGTCTAAGAAATTATAATATATTTGGCGAAAGTAATGATATTGTCGATGAAATCCTAAGTCTCAAAACAAACCCAACAGTTTATGGGGTTGAGACCAGCACAATTATTATAAAAAAGGTATGTCAGTAGCTCCTGATAATCATGTTGGCTAATTAAACGGTGGCAAATTGGTATTTACCTCATTTTGTACTTACTTATCGGGCAATTAATTGGTATGTCTATTTTCCTAACCGAAACGCACTAGGCGACTCCGTGTATCCTCCCTTCTCCTGGGTTGATTGAGTTTTGTTGTTTTTCGAGGCCTCGTTAAACTGGTGCCACTCCTTAATTCTTGGGTGGTTGTAAGGATGTTCCCCGTTCCGTAGAGGGTTTCTAACGCATGAGGCGGTAAAGAAAATGAATTGGATGCAACAGCTAGTCGGCTTTCTGTCCACAGCAGCTCGACAAAGTTACAAATTACCAGCTGCAGAGAAAGGAATGACATGACTTCTACTTTTATAACAAAGATCAAGTTACAAAATTGTTTTCCAATCGGGATAATAGGCCTCTGTGTTGTGGTTTTCCATATACTTATTACTTGAGGCTACTTGAGCCTATAAATTCGGGGTAACCAGCGTTAGACTGCACGAATCCCTGCACTTAGTCTCCTTGTCCTAATGCCTCGAGGAAACCGTCTCAAAGAAAATATGCGTAAATGCGCCAATATGCCAGTGGGATGAAGTACTTTATAAAGATATTCTCTGGGCCCAGATGGCATCGATAAATTTGGAATTTTAATTATAAAATGTGACGCTTACCTCGAGTTGATTTTCCTGCACCTGCTTCTGATGTCACTAGACGAATTATGTCTTCTTCTTTTTTTAGTCAATATGGTACATCTGTTCCGTGTCACCAGGAGTTATGGTGCCAACCACCCAGGTTAAAAAAAGTGGAATAAGTTTGTGTTGTACTAGGGTGGGCTCACATTACACCTTATATTGAAGGTTCATCTGCAATCTTGTCATCACATCCCGCCCTAAGTTCTACAAGTTGTTAGGGAACTAGAGAAACTGAATTATATCATAATAGGTCTGTTCGAAGAGTCCACTCCGAGTGGCGCAGATCCCGGCCCTACTTTACTCGGATTCAAAAAGAGCGGGTTATAAAAGAGCAGCGCCCAGCTCTACTCTAATCCGAGTAGCAAAACCAGATTGGTTGCAGCACTCCACTCTTAACAGCTGACTGTCACTTTGTTTTGAATTGAATTATCATTCAACAGATTTTTTTTTGCAGTATTTGGCGAGGAGGTTAGAAACAAATTCTTTCACAAGAATTTACCATTGTTACATTTTGCAGCACAATACTTTAATTTTTACTTGATTAACAAAAACTCAAACACATCCGAATCACTCGATCTTAAACGTCAAAAGCTGCACCTTATTTAAAGCAGGAGCAGAAAAGTTCGCTCTAAAGTAATCTTGATTGCCACTCTTTTTTCAAATAACATAAAAGAAGGAGTTAAGGAGCATCGCTCAAGAACACAAAAAACGCAAGAAGATTGCTACTCTTTTCTCAAATAACACAAGTAGAGTACAAAATGGCACTAAATGACTCCTTTTGACTCGGAGTGGCGTCAACGAACAGACCTAATTATTAAGTCTATCGCGGTTGTAACACTTTCCAAATAAAGTGGCTGTCAAAACGAGTCAACTCTAATTTTAAAGTCGACTTTTACTTCAAGTTAAATTAACGCGAAGTTCAGGGTAAAACATTATAATTTTATAGAGTTTTAATTGGTCAGTTGCACACGTGATCCCTCCGAATCTGTCAGTACGTTTACATGCATACTTGAGTACTTGACTTGAAATGTACTTGAAACTCAAGTAGGGTTTTTGACTAATTTACTTTAATTACTTCACTTCACATTTTCTTGAAATAACATTTGAGCTTTAAAGTTTTGTGTTTTGAAGTCCTTTTGTTATTTAATTTAAATAAACCTATAAATCACAAAACGCATCATCTTTAGTATTCTCCATCTTCAGCTTTGCATTTTTTCAAGTATTCAAGTCAAGTTAACATGAAAATATTCAAGTCAATCAAACAAAATTTTGTGATTTACTTTAGTGAAGTAAACTTGAAGTCAATGCCCGTTTACATGATATTTTGGTTACCAGAAGTTTATCTGAAGTTTACTTGAAGTATGCATGTAAACGTGCTGTGCGACTACTTTTGAATTTAGGAAGGATGTAATACATATTGGCAGTTTTAATAGTTTTTTTGTTAAGTAAAGTAAGCCTGACTTATTTAAGCTACTTCCTCAATCTGCGGAAACAATCACAATCACTCAATATGCATACCAATAACCCCTATCTAGCCACAGAATAGGTTAAAATTTAGCAATTTAAATAAATTTATATTTGAGTGTTAACTGAAATTCTTATCTGAAAATGAGCTCATTTACTCACTCCTCAATGCAGCCAAAATGAAGTCATTAACTCGTCTAAGAAAGACACTCGGCCCAATGTATTGTCAAACACAAAAGGTGTTTATATATCCCCGTCTCCAGTTGATTCATATCACTATCCATTGTAATAATACCGTCACGATCTTCCTCACTAATCTCCAATTATCTGCCCTTTGCTCCAACTCAGACGATCCGACCATTTATGCACTTAAGATCTTCTGACAGGTAGCGTTTATCTTTATATCGCGCCCTCGGTTTTCTTCTCACTTTCGATAGAATCCGTGGGCTCACAAATAAATTCGTCATTCGCCGGAACCATCAACAGGTAATTTTGGTGCTGGTGCTGAACCTCATCTTAAGCCAGTTACCGGCGTATCCGTAATTAGAGCCCTCCTAAGAACCTGAACGTCTGGTGTGGTGTCATGTCAGTTCGCAAGGAGACTGTCCATCGCCGTCCACCTTGAATAAATGCATCTGTTTCTAGTGCACTCGTGAAATCGTCCGTCCGTGAGTTTAACACCGGTCAACCTGATGGTCCACACATGTTGGAGGATGTTAACAAGAGAAAATTTTTCACTGCGTTAGATGCAGTCTCGCGTTATCCTTTCGATGAACTGCACCATCTAAAGTGCAGCTGAATTGCACCCCGCGAAATTTTGCAGTTCGCGAGTGCAGTGTGTAAAAAATGTGTTATTTCCAACAACCACCGCAATAGTCATGCTTGCAGTGCAGTGTTTTTGCAAAACTCATTTCCGCATTTCTCAGTTCAGTGACATAGAGAAATTTTGTGCGAATTGTCACATGTGCTCTGGAAAATCTCCGATTTTTACAAATAGACCTTCCGGTTTGATTGAACACAACAAAAAAGTAGAGGAAAATGCATTCATGTTATTCACAATTCATTTTTTCGGTGATATGGGATACCTCTCACATGGTGGAAAAGGCATAACGCTTTGAAAATAAAAATTGTAAGTTTAAAGATTTTAATTTATAAAAATATGTTATAGTTAATAATTAGTTAAGCGAATTATTTAGTAATTCGTCTTCTTTGAAAACAAAACTTAGAGGAAGTTTTACCTTATCTAATCCTTGAAGCAAGCCAAATTTTAAGACCCATATTTTAAAGACGCTATAAATATAGACTAATATTACTGATTCTAAATTTGTTGTTTTTTTATCGCAGTACCGTTTTGCAAAAACTGATGGCGGGGGGGGGGGGGGACTATTTGCACTTACGTCTGCTTATGTAATACGTGTACTAACGGGTTTAGGTTATTTTCCTGCAAGTGTAAAATTAAATTAACCCACTACGACTATTAATTAAGGTAATTAGGGATAGCATCTCCCGATGAAAACACTTGTTTCATTAGGGTATCTCAAACTATTTCTAAACTGTTTTAAAAATATAATGCAAACGGGAATAACGCAGAGCGACCGGCTATTTCTATTTGAAAGTATTAAACGCAAAATCCACTGCACCAAGTGAAATGAAACCTGCGCAAACGTGTTTCGTCAAACATCAGCAGTGTTGTAGTATGGTATGATATGAAACAGCATAACGAACCATTAAGCAATCTAAATAGCATTTTTGCTGACTATTCGTGTTTAAGCGTTTTTACCTCAAAAACAACATGACAGATTTGAAAAAAAAATAGTCACCAACATGTTCCTCGGAACATCAGGAGTGCCGTATGGCTGTATGATCACACTAAGGCTTAGCAATACAGTACAAGATCTGAGCAATAAAGCAGAACCTAGAAAAATTTATGAGAAATCTATATGAAATTGTCATAGGTTATCTTTGACCATACACTACTGGACTGTTTAAGCCCACCGAGTAGGGCAACCAATATTTCAATCCTAATTTGTCTATTAGGTGTGATGTCTTTCCGAAACTCTGAAAACTGCCTGTCATTTTTCCCTACATAAGAAGGGCAAGGAATGTGATAAATCGAATTATCGCCCTATTGCTAATTTAGTGCCCTACCACACTTGTCCTGCTTCATCGCAGTTTGTCGGAGAGAGGGCGTGCGGGGGTGTATAGGAAAATCCGCACGGAACTTACCTATTTATCGTCGCATCGGCACGCATACATTCAAAACAAGGTTTATTTGGGTTCGGAAACTGCTTTAATGTTACTACTACATACAATAAATTGCGTGTGTTCTACACAAAATCCGACACGACAAGTGTCGGCACTCGTGCGGACTTCATCGCGCGGAAGCAGGACAAGTGTGGTAGCACTTATGTAGTAATAGTAAAATTTTTGAAGGTATGGTGTGCTTTCACTACAAACCTTTTTTGCGTTCTTTCCAACAAGGCTTCATGAATGCTAAATATAATACAACTAATTTTTTGGAATTCTCCAACTACAGTATTTTTGCCATTGAAGCTTGTAGGCAAGTCGCAGCAGCTTTACGGACTTTAGCAAGACTTTTGAAAAAGTTATATAGGGAAATTATTTTAAAGGGTCCAAAAATTCAAATCGAAATTTGCAACAAATTTTATTGTTTTAAAGCCGTGAACGTGATACTGTGTCGGCTTATCAATGTGGAGACCCCACGTTCGAATCCCACCGACGGCGACTCATGGCTGTTTTCACAACAGATTATGTATGACAAAGAGGCCATGCGGGTTGCATAGAAAATATCAGTAGTTCGGAATCCACTTCAAACTGTAAATCCACTTGAAATCGTTGTCTCGAATCGAGTGAAGATCACGCCCCATGCCCCACAAGAGAAACTAGAGAGAGAAAACCACTACAGTATTTTTACCTTATTTTTGAAAAGGGATCTGCCTGAGTGGGTGTATGTACGTACGTGCATGCGTGGTAATTTCTTTCTGGCGTACAAAAAATAATATCGACTTTGTTCGAGTGCCAATCGAAGCATATTAATGTCGACTTGATCTGAAAGGAATTTTATCAAATGCGCTCCAGCGATCTTCTAATTTTGCAACGCGTAGACCGATTTGCGTGTCTCTTTTTAATTAAACTATGACGATTCACTGCTGACCTAAAAATCAAATATTGTAATAGAATTTTCACCTAATGCATTAACAAATGGAATTCAATCACCAACTAATAGCAGACTTCGGTCTTCATCGTGAAGTGGATACGCACTTATTTGTCAAGTCTCACACATTTTCTACTCCGAGGTGTGCTTTCTAACGATGTACGTACTTACATTTAATAATAAATGGTTGCTCTTTGAGCAAATCGGACAAAGTTAAGGATTTGGACGTCTCGCTTTTCGTTTGAAGATCACATTAACATTGCTGTTAATAGAGCGAATTTCTCTTTGGGTTTTCTAAAAAAATGGTTTAAAGAATTTAACGACCCACACGTTATGAAGTTTTACTCTGCACACTTAGTAGGCATATTTTAGAATACGCTAACTCTGCTTAGTTCTGCCTCCGTATCTTTGAGGGAAAAACGGGATTTAGCTAGAACTGTTTCCGCTCTTTTAACTGCTTGCAGGGCTAGATTGATACCCGCTCCTCCTCACTTCTATTAATATCTCGGCCCCGGTGCGCCCCTTTAAAGAACAAAATCTTCTCCAACTACCACTATACCGAACCTACCAATGCTAAAGAAAAGAATGTGAAGAATATTCTGCTTGTAAATCCTAAGTCAATACTACTTTCACCCTTACACAACAAACTGGGTCTCATGAAGAACGGGTCAAGGCCAAACATAAAGCAAGCGAGTTTAGTATCATTTCATTTACAAAAAAAATTAAAATTGTCCCCTAGTGTAGTTATAAATAACTTGGAATAGGTTCTGTTTAAACTGAGGAATATAGAAAGATATGTAGACATTTAATTGTACATTAATTCGTCAGGGCATATACCTACCTTTTCCGGTATTGACGGCCTGGGCATAGCCGGAAAGCATTGCTAGTCGAACATTACATTTTTCAAAAGTTTACATAAAAATATGAATATCGTTTTCAGAAATAGAACAGCAAATGAGGCAAATTTAGGAATTATAACATAGAGATTTTAAAACTAAATCCATAATATATAAAGATATATTTTATTAATGTACTAAACGAAAAACTTGAAAAATCTCAGGAAAAATTTACTTTCATTGCCTGATTCCAGTCCAAAGTTGTTATGCACAGGATTGCAAAAATGGTGGAAGAATACAAACATACCACTTCAAAGTTGTATCCAGAAATGCAATTGTCGGCAAATACTAGGGACGAAAGATAGATTCGCTTAAATACAGTTTTCTCTCATTTACGTAAGTTTTTCTATATTAGCTTGTATACAATTTCGTGCCATAACGATTCTAAAATCAAATTCCCCTCGAAAATAAATGCTAAAGTATACGGAATTGTTTAGTTTGATGAGATTGATATCACCACTTTAGGCAAGCAGCCAACCCAGTTACGAAAATTTCAGATCAAGTTTCTTGATAGCCCTGAACAACAGAAACAACAGCAACAACAATGGCCGATTAAAGTACGTCAAATTCATCACTTTATTACACGCACAAAGTGTTTACTCTTGTAGTATTGTCGACGACTGTGAAAATCTCAGAGCCTAAAATGGATCCCTTCTGAACAAGAAGTCTCCATTAAGGGCAATGATGAGGCGAAAATTCCCCGCGATATGTTAATTGGGGGCCGTGATTTGTGACATTAATTAATGAGTTTGTTTACATACGAATACAATGGGACTGTAGAGCAGCATGATCACAACAATGGCAAAACAAAAATTGCTCAATGTTAGCACAGAAAACTACATTCAGTGAGTCAGCGAAGCGAGGGAATCGCCCGCATTTCCAGGACAAAGGAGAGAGCCTGATGAATCAATTTAATTCAGCGAAAAATTTGCTACGTGTAAGGGAATATTGATGAATTAATGTGAGTGAATATTAAAAATGTTAATATGTAACATGAGTTAAGTAATTTTCGCCGGCGGCAACCTACGATTTGTGTCTGCTAGTAAGTTATTACACAAAAAAGTAATAGGTAACTACAGAGCATAATCGGTAGGTCGGAATCCACCTCAAGCCACGTGCCTTACAAGAGATAACACTTCTTGGGCAACTAGATAAATCTTCTCTTGCTTTTAAAGGTTTCCCGATATAATAAGTTAACAACAAAACAAGTATTAAAACAAAGGCAAAAACAAAAGAAGACATATATTCCATACTTTTGAAAAGAACAATTTTAGGTAGATGGAAAAATTTTGGGAATTTGCAGGAACAATTAAGGGTAAGAGAAAAAGGTGTGGCGGTAAATTCAATATGAATAAAAATGTGAAATCAATAGTTTAGTAATTTTCTTAGTTTTTTCCGTTTAAAATCATTAAAACAAAATAGTACAAATATTACTTATCCATTCATTTTCATTCAGTAATTCCATGGTATTTAACAAAAATTCTTAAAAATACGTAGTGAACATTTGAAGTTGAAATTCGTGAAATTGAATGAGTTTAAAGGTATCGAGCATTTATGCGCCGAAGATTGTCGCACCTTTCCGGGGCTCTGTCAGAAACTTTAGGCATGTTTTTCTCGAAATCAGTTTTTTTAATCTTATGGATGCTCTGTAAAACTCCCCAATTATTCATTTAACTTAATTATCGGCGTAAAATATTCGTTTTTAAAGACTATGGACTCTAGTAACAACAAAAAATATTAAAATTTGTTTTTTTATAAAGAAAAAACTGTAGTAATTTTTGACGAAAATATAAAATTTGTTTCAGTGATCGTAACTCAAACAAAAATACATATGTATTTCGTTTATTTTAGTCTGATATGAGCGTACGCATTTCTTCATTTTTTATTTAAAGTCATTTCTGCAGGCCCTGTAAATTCTACTATCCACTTACTCTGTTTCTGTAATAAACCAAACACATATACCTTCATATGGTCCGTTGTAAAACCACCACGAAGAAACCTTACTTGGATCGATTTAGCATTGCCATGCTCGTGCACGTTGGCGAATTCTTCTAGTCCACTTAGGAAGTACCTGACGAAGGCCTGAAACTTTATCCTGGCTAGTCTACGGCATTCACAAAGTAAATGCTGAATACTTTAAAAGTCCGTTCTCATCCGACAGAAGTGGTTGACAAGAATACGTATGCAGACGGCATGGCAGGATTACCAAAAAAGCAATGACCCGTTATAACGGCAGTGATATTATGGATATTCAGGCGGCTTCCCTCCAGTAAAAACGCCGCTCTCTTTTCATTCTACTCTGGCTCCATTTAGGTAGGTAGGTAGGCTCCATACTAATTGATATGTGAAAGTTGTCAGACCGATCCACCTGCCCTCGGCTAGCTTAATAGCTTTCGAGAGATCTTCGTCCAGATCTCTTTTTCCAAAAATTAGAGGCCGTCCAATTGATCTGTCTATTTGTGAACCAACTACGAACAACCACGAACCTTTTTTCGCCAAAACATCGGCCGCCTCGTTACCCATCACATCGCTTTGGCCAGAGCAGCACCTTATGTAAAGACCCCAAACTTTGGAGAGCCGTCTGGAATGTGTGCACCACCAGTGATTTAATCGAGTCTACTCGAGACCTTAATGGCCGCTTGACCATTGCTATATCACCAAATTTCACTTAACCTTTGCAGGCTCTTATACTCTTGTCGCCCTTTCAATAGCCAGGATCTCTGCTTGAAACATGCTGTTCCGGCAGTCGATCAATATCCTGTTCCTTGCTAGGTATTCTAGTAGAGAAAGTTTTCTCGAAGCTTATCGTAAGACCGGTATAGTCAGTGCTTTCCTGTAGATAATATGCCAAGTAGGTTTTTAGAATCCTGCTGTGCCCATAGTACGAAGTGTTCCAACTCTTGAATTATTTTAGTCTAATGGCATTGCGGGCAATTATACACCTACAATGGATATTCGGTGGGGGAAGATCAAGTTTTGGCTCCAACGTGGCAGTTGGCGTTGTGCGTATCGCTACTGAGCTGCCCAAGCAGGCAGCTCTTTGAACTTAAGTGTGTTTCTTAAGGTCATAGTTCTAAGAGATCCAGTCATAGTTCCAAGAGCGCCGCACTAAACCAGGATTCCGTAAGTCAGGATTGGTCTCACTATCGATGTATAGATTCCGTGAACTATAGGTACGGAATCTATACATCGATAGATCCCATTTCTTCCCTAGGGTTTTCTTGCAGGCATAAAATGCTGCCGAAGCCTTTTCGATCTCCAAATATTTCTCTTACCGTTGAGGTGTTGCCCCCCAAGTTTGGTAGTTCAAAGGGTTAAATTCGTCTTCTCCCTGTGAATAGCACCATTTCAGTTTTTTGTGCATTGGCTACTAAACTGCAGTCATTTCCACATATATGTATAATGTTCAGAGCTATCACCGTTAGTTCGCCTATAGTTCCTAAGAACTTCCCTAATACTCATACTGCGTGAGATACATTATCCAATCACCCGTCCCAACAAAGTAAAAACCCCTTTTTTACCGACTGTCAAATCTTCTGGGTCACTAACCCAGTGGTCACGCATCTTTTTTATATTTAAAAAGGAATATTTTTTCTTCTATTTAGCAAACATAAAACGTATGAATTGAAGAACGCTATTTCTAAGATTTTTCAAAAAATTTGATGGTACCTTTCTTGAACTGCGAAGAAAGCCGTATAATGAGCTAAGTTGATCGGCATGTGCAATCCCACCCATGAAAGCAGTGTAATCCTTTCCAACACAATATATTTTACTGTACTTCGTTTTATCCTATCTGGCCTATCTGTCATGAAATTTTGAATCCAGCAGTACTGTTTTATTGTCTTTTTATTTATAAAAACTTATGTCATCGCGTAGTGCTCGAAAATCTAAGACTCCTCTTTACAATTTTGTTCATTCTTCATGATTTTGGATTAATTCCTTCGTTTAGTCGTATTGTACCAAATGCCAAAGTCATTTTCTATTTTTCGTTTTTTTAGTAATCCTACAGAAGCAAAATATCTACCACAAAATATAATTGTGTATGTTGCCCACTCCTTTTTAGTCATGAATAATACAACTCTTTCACCAAGTCCAACGTTTTAAATTTGTTTTTCACCTGCTCATTTTTTCCTTTATAAACAGTAAATTTCTTTATGTAATTATGCTCATAGTCTAAACACCATATATTACATCCTCTTTTAATTGGCCTAAATAGGTTATATTTTTTCATGATATATGTACCTTTGAAAACGATCATTTATTGATCAACAGGAAGCAAAAGTTAAGGTAATGCAAAAAGTATGATTTAAGGGATCTATCAACTGTGGAAACTTGGGAATCAAGATATTGTCGTAACATGGATATTACTCAAGATAGCAAGAAATCGGTTACATGAGGACATTGAGGTCTGCTGATGCCAGTAGCTCACCGATTTTCAAGCCCACTATGTGATGTTTTTGACAGCATAGACAGACTCTATGATTAGACTCACTTACGTCTCTGCGTTTTCCAGTAATTTTTGGTGATATAGTTATGTAGTTTTTTATCCTGGACTAGTGCAGTTTGTCTTGCCACCCTCCGCGCCTACTATTTCTATACTCAGAGAAAACATCTGGAGTTCTTATACGAAAGAAACGGTTTAAAACTGTAACTGCAACTATCAGATACCTTAATTTTTACGGAACAGCGCCATAAAATTTTCTGAACGCTGAGTGCCGCGCATCTAGTCGGTTTCAAAGGATATTCCGATCATAGAATTCAAAAGGCTTAAAAGTAATAAAGTAAATTCACCTTTAGCAAAAGATTGAAATAAAAAAATTACACAGTCTAAATTATCAGTAAACGCTACAACGTCTTCCCACTAAGCCAATATGCACTTTAAATAAATCGCTTTCCAAGATTTATAATTCACTGTTTATTGATGCTTGCAGTAGTCAACAAATTCATTCAAGGTTAATAGAGATATTTTACGTGTCACGTAAATTTTGCTGTTGTGAACACTGTGAACACATTTAAAAATACTTAATTAATTAATTAAATTTATAGTAATTAAGATTACGGTGATTGGAATCGTAATTTTTCTTTCCATGTACCTAGCGGAATTCCTACATTACAATTTTTATTAAATTAATCAAAAATAAGAAAACAAGCATGGATTGCCTGTTAAGTATTCATTTGACTGTGGCGTACAATCTTTCGTTAAAAATACCGTTTCAGTACTTTGCATAACTAAAATGTGAATATCTTCAAGTTTTATAGGTTGTATATATATTTTTCATTTTCTCATTTTCCTTTGCACAACGTTTTAAAGTGGAATATGACTAGTACATACTACGCATCAAATATATAAGTAAATATATACATAAGTAAAGTCCCCAGTACTCAAAAAAGCGATGGTTTGCAACATGAGAATTGATAACTAGTAGTTTGACTGTGAAGCCATAGCAAATTTTGACGTAACGCATAGCTCTGAATAAACAAAAGCTTTGCGAAATCCTGAAAACTTTAAAGTTTGCGTGACTGACCCTTATGCAAACAAATTAGTAAAAGCTCAGACTCATTATTTAATATGAAAAAGTGGGATTCATCTCATTTTTTCATGTAAAATTTTGAATATGAGCTTTTGCTCATTTTTTGCATAAGGACTATTTTAAAATTAATCATGGCTCATGTAGAAATAACAAGAATATGTCAATATAGGATTGTCCCTGGGCCTTGGCATAAAAAAATTGTAAGAACGATTTGAAAAAAATCCAAGTTTAACCTGAGCGATTTACTACATTCTTAATTGTATAGATGAGGATTACATAAGTTGACATAGTACCAATGGGGGAACACCTTCTATACAATCAAAAATCTCTTGTTACGAGCCGGGACCAACACTGCCACCGGACGATTGCCCAAGACAGGCTATGACACTGGATGGCATCAACTGTAAATCAGCTGTTGTCAGCCAGGATCACGGCCTCCGCCGGACATTCGCCTGCCAGCAGAAGCTCGAGCAGGACGGGGGATTGCATGCTGGCTGGCTAGGGAATGCGGTAGAGAAGTGGGTGGGTTCAGAAAGGGGATGCCATCCTGCTCCTGGTCGCGCAACAAAAGAACAAAATTCATGCCGAAGGATGGGAAAAGGTGGGACAAAAACGGGACCGAAAAATTTTAAAACAAATAAAAAAAAAATCAAGAAAAAATAAAGAGAAAACCACCCGGTCATACATAACAAAATAAAACCCCTGCCGAACTTAAGTCGTCGGGTCCCAGATTCGAATACCACCAGCGGCGAGCCATGGTTGATTTCTGCAGGCAACATATTACGATAAAAAGACTACTTGCAATCGTTGGCTCGAATCGGGTGAAGTTCTTCTAATGCCCTATGTCTCACAATGAGTTACGGTAACTAGAGATATGACATTGTCTTGTGGGAGTACTGAAGCGTGTGCATCACATGTTAGCAAACTTCGTTAAATCGAAAGAAACCATGAATCAATCAGAGACCGTTCTTTCTTTTATGTGAAATATCTGATTATGCCATATTTCCTTTAATAAACATATATATTTTCTACACAATAGTTTCGATGTTTCACATCTGCC
Source organism: Leptarthrus brevirostris (assembly GCA_964036015.1). Classification (NCBI taxonomy): domain Eukaryota; kingdom Metazoa; phylum Arthropoda; class Insecta; order Diptera; family Asilidae; genus Leptarthrus; species Leptarthrus brevirostris. The sequence goes on along the minus strand of OZ038373.1, from coordinate 83,327,570 downwards.
AGGCGTCCCGCGGCGGCACACTAGTTTTTTTTAATTAGTACTTTTTGGAGCCCATGCATACTTGCCATTTTGTGAAAAAACAACGTTTTTAAAAAAACGACTGCGCATAACAAAAATTACAGTTATGTATATAGATTGATATAATGTTTTGATTTTATTTTCTGCTCCACCATTCCTGAAGAAGCGATTCCGCCGTTGGACCACTATATTCCTGCAGAAGTTTGATTTTATTTGTATTTTTTAAATTCATGTAATATAAGTTTAAGTGTACTTAATTACATCTTTCTCCAAATTATAAATAAATAATTTAATTAACAGAAAAAAGTCGAGAGAAAGTACTTTTATTAAACCCCTAACATTGGTGTCGCCCTTAATGCACGAACATTTGATTCTCAGAAGATTTAATGTATTCGTACAATTAAAATAACAAGTTTAGTGGCCAAGTTGTCTTGGAAATACCGCTCCACCAATATAATTTGTCTGTTGCTTTCAGATAGCACTTATCTTACACACGACACTATGCTTACAAGCGACAACCATCATCAGGCCGTATTTCGTAATCAATTGAAACCTGCCTACAACGTTTGTTTTCAATTTAAAAAGGTTATAAACCGAACAAAATATCTACTTCTTGGAACTTCTTTGCTTTATTTAGTTGATTCGGCTCTGATATATGTAGTTATCATGATTCTAGGAGCCTATTAAGGAATCATAATTCCAATTGACAGGACCTAATATCAGAATTTGTAAGGAAACCGGATGTATAATTTCAAGCATCCAGATGTACTTTTCTGACAAAAGTCCGCTTAAGGATTTCTGATCACTTTGATTTGGCAGTAAACTGATTAATTAATCAAATCGAAACCAAATGAGTTAATTTATTCAGGTTTTGATGAAAAAATCTCATCAAGGTCAAAGTAATTGGCACCACCGGAGCTAAATATGGTGCCTCAAATCTTGACTGGCGTCTAGTCGTAACAACGTTTCTGCTCGAGAATGTAAACTAGGCTTTTCAGCAGAATTTTTTAAATCTATTAGTATTCTGTCAGGCAGATCAAAACTGATTTGCTATCCTGGTCAACTGTCGCGTATAAGATTGTACCTCTACCATCGCATATGATATGAAGGGCTTTCTGTCAGCACAATGTTACTAAACCTGTTGTCAGGGAGCCTGCCAAATTGGGGAATTGTACCTCCACCCGGCGACTTTCTTTTCGGCGGCGCACGGATTGCGTTGGAAGCTGTTTCTATTAACCCTAGAGTTCCTTAGCCTCCTATTTTGCCCACGAGCTCGTCTTTTAGAATTTTTTGATCTAATGATCTTAATGATCCAACTTATTTTACCTGAGATCTGGCCTAGTCTTGTACGGCAGTTTATTCCTAGGCAACTTTCCGGCTCTAAGGCTGCTTCAAAAACTTTTTAACTTGGGCTTCGTTCGCTTAATTCTAAGCGTAGGACAGATGCGTACCCTTCTTCGCTGAAGCTAGGGAATAACGAAAGTAGTGATCCTCTGATTTTTTGCAAATATATTTAACCACTCTTTCACGATCACCTTTTTTTAAAATAACCGTGGTATTCGTTTTAAGAATCTTACTCACTTGGCGCCATTCCTTTCGATTTCGTCGGTTATGGAAAATCTGTTATTTTATGACAATGCGATCAAGCAGCACATTAATAGGCTGATAACTTTTCGTGTGGGCCAAATGGTATCCCAGTTTGTCTGCTTAAGAATTGGTCTCGTTCTCCAGTCTCTTTCTGTGTTTTTTATTTAACTTTTCACTTTCTTGTAGCGTCTTCCGTAAATATTGAAAATTGTCATCTATTGCTCTTCTTAATGAGAAGTGCAACAATTACGATGTAACCCATTATCGATGGATTGCTAAGTTATAATGCATTGCTAAGATTGGTTGGATGGGTTTATGAAAGGGAGGTCAACGACGACGACTAACCTTTTAAAATTTTCTAAGTTCTGTACCCCGGCAATCGACACCGATCTTAGTTTGACCGCCCTTGGGTTTTCGTCTTTGTTTTTTGACTAAGGTCCCTCGTACTTGTCAAGTCGCACTCAGCTAGTATCATCAAAGCATCCCCCTTGGTCCAGTCTTATTTATTACCTACATGAAAGACGTATCCTCCTTTTTACCAAATTTAAAAATATTTTGTTGTGCTGATGGCGCCACTCGTAATTGTGAAATTTTAAATTCCGACTTAGTCTAATTTTCATATTTGGTGTCCGGTAATGTACAACTATGTCATTTTTCTCGGAGCAGAATTCAACTTGACTTCAGCTAAACTATAAATGGTTGTGCACCAACTACACTTTATAAAAAAACAGGGCCTGGGAGTCGCTTTACGTTTGAGACCATATTGACGTGGTTGTCAAGAAATCAAATTCAGCTTTGGGTTTAAGGTGTTTGATGGCCCTTATATCACAAGGCTCCTTTATTGTTCATTCGTTCGACCAATTCTTGAGTATGCTTGCTGGGTTTAATCTCTATTTTACAATATTTCTATTAATTGTGTTGAGACAGTGCAACGTTGTTTTCTGCGGTTTCAACATTGGGGATTACCTTGGCATGAAATACCTTTACATGAATAGACCAAATCTTTTATAACTCGATTTTCTCCAAGCAAATCCAAAACTACTTTTGCTTTGGATTATCTACATATTACTATTGATTCTTCTGTTCTGTTGTCTTTCTTTAGTATTTAAATTCCATCTAGCTCCTAGGATTTCAAAACCTGATTTTTTTTAATATATCCCGCCACCAAACGAGTCCATCACATCAATGTCTCGATGTTCCAAATTAAAATTAATCTGAAAATTGTATAAAGGATAATATTCTTTTAAATTTGTTTGTCGTCTAGTAATAATAAATTGTATTTATACTTTCTGTTACGTAATCAATCATCGATGATTTTGTTAAACTTGTGATGCTGACTGAGCATAAAAGAGCAATATAATTTTTTTTTATTTTACACTTTTACTTATGTAAGTACTTAAATATTAAAGTCGGTCAAATGCGAGTCGGGCTTGTGCAATCAGGGTTCCGTAACTGTCCATTATTATCAGATTTAAATAATGTTTAAACAGACGAATGAAAGAGTGATCTTATAAGAGTTTGTCTTATTAATAAGAGTGGTCTTACCACAAAAACATATGAAAGTGAAGAAAAAGGGGACAAATGCCTCAAATGTGACTCAATACTTAATATATCTGATAATTTCAGATTTATAAACCTAGAAGATCAAGGGGAATGGAGTTTTAAAGCATATTTGGGCTATATCTTTATAAGCAATTCACTAAAAATTTTGACAAACCTAAACAACAGCCCTTTCACGCTTTTTTTAAGGGGCCCATTAAAAATTAAAACTATACAGGGTGTTTCAGATCTGACATGCCAAAATGAGTAGGGTGATAGATCTGAACTAGACAAACAAAAATTGGGAGTTACAGAATGATTCATAAATTTCAGTTTTTCATGGTATTCACAATACTCCTTATTTTTATCTTTTGATCTAACCAACATGGCGACATCAAATAAATGCTAAAAAACTACTATCCCAATGGTCTTTCCAAAATTGTTAACAATGGTCTAACTCCCACTATTACAGGAACAGTCACTTTCAAAAGTGAAAAAAATGGTTTTCGATTACCTAAAGTTCAGCATTTTCGCAAATTTTCTCCTAAATTCAAGTAATTAGTACACCTCTTTTTGAAAACGTGCAACATGTCCACGTAAAGAAAATATGTAGAAATATATACGTAGAAATCCTATCGCAGAATATTATAAAAATCAACAAATTAAAGAAATTAAACTCAAATTTATTCGAAAATGATTTTTATTGAATTTAAAAATAATTACAATTAATATTGATAAGTAACAAAAGCCGCTCAAAATGTTCACCACCATTTTGGATGCTTTGGATGCATTTCAACAATCTCCTTCTAAGTCCCTGTTTAAGGCGTATTGCAGCCAGCCTCTCCCGTATTTTCGTCGCTGCATTCCCAATTCGGCTAACTAAATCCTCCCTATTGTTAACTGGGATTGAATAAACTTCATCCTTCATTGTTCCCTATAAAAAAAGTCCAATGGGGTAAGATCTGGAGGTCTAGCAGGCCAAGGGATCAGTGCACCTCGTTCAATCCAGCGGTTAGGAAATTTTTCACTTAGCATTACCTTCAAAATGTTAGCCATATGCGCTGGTACTCCATCGTGTTGGTGAAACATTCTCCTAAGATTATCCATAGGGTTCTTCTCTATTATATCTGGAAGTGTATTGTCCAAAAAGTCCGCATAAAATTCACTACTAAGCACTTGCGGCAAAATGAATGGTCCTACCAAATGGTTGCCGATGATGCCAGCCCAAACATTGACACTAAATTTCTGCTGGAATAAGAAAACCTGTGCCCTGTTTTGGTTAGTGTTTGACCAGATATAGAGTTTATGGAAGTTCGTGATATCATTCCTGGTGAATTGACATTCATCTGTCCACAGAATTCGGTCCAGAAACGCCATGTGTTCAATGTCGCATTCCAGAAGGCAAGTGCTAAATTCCAGTCTTCTTTCGAAATTTCCTTCCAGTAGTCCTTGGACTGGGTGATGGTGATATGGACGTAATCTCTCTCGATGAAAAACCCTCCGAACCTAAGATAACGACCCTCTTAATCGCTTGCGACTCGTTTCGTGCTCGTCTCCGGGTCCTGCCTCGCGATGGTGATTATTCGCTGCTCGACGTCGGCAGAAGTTCCCGAAGTTTCGGGTCGTGTCTCCATGTCGTGTTAAGTTACACTTCCTGTTTCTCTTAACCTTTGGAAAGTCCGTATAAATACCCCTGTTTGGGGTGCTCGCCGGTTAGGGGATCTTCTTTGATATTCCAGTACAGCCGCTCTCTCTTTTCCGTCTACTACACCATAAATTTAAATAATATCCGCGTATTCCTCAAAAGTAAATTCTACCATCTTTTAATAATTTTCACTTAAAAATACCACTGACCCTTTTTTATAGCAAAAGTTTCATCAGGTACGGGTAAGAGAACGCCAGGACACAAGGGTGTGAATTCTGGCTAACACAAGTTAATAATTGGCAATAAAGCAAAATTACACTAACATAATATATATAATATAACTTTATAATATAATATATAACTGTTTTGCAGCAATAATTAAAATTAATTACCTGTTAACCCAAAACAAACATTTTGACCTTTTATCTTAAAAATTTTGTTTCTTTAAAAAATTTCCTACTTAAAGTGCAATAAAACAATTAGGTACTCAGGGAGTTCTAAGGATGCGGTTTTTCTAATCCTGTGCCTACCTTGCCATGTTGCACCTTTTTGGAAAGGTAATAATATGGGCAATCCAATAAAAATAACAGAGAGGTATACTAATTACATGAATTTCGGAGAAAATTTGGAAATATTCTGAATTTTAGGTAATCGCAAACCATTTTTTTCACTTTGGAAGTGACTATACCTGCAATGGTAGGAGCTAGATCAATATTGTAGACAATTTTGGAAATGTCAGTGGGATATTAGTTTTTTAGCTTTTGTTTAATGTTTATGTGTTGGGTAGATCAAAAGATAAAAATAAAAGAGTAATGTACATACCATGAAAATCTGAAATTTATGAATCACCCTGTAACTCTCTAACGGTTGAGATTGCCACCCTCCCTGCCAAACAATTTTTTGTTTGTCTAGTTGAGATCTACCACCACATTCATTTTGGCACGTCAGATATGAAACAACCTGTATATTTCATAATGTTTGCCTATGGAAAGAAAAACAGTATGCCAAATTATAAATTCGTAAGTTACATTGTTTGAGAGAAAAAACGTCTGTCATAGACAGACGCACGGATTTAGCTGTGTTCCATTGGGCCATGCAGAGTACTTCGGCGTACACCCAACTACACTCAGGTACGCTAGATGACAGGTAGGTGTAGTTTGCAAGAGTACTTACACCGAGATTTTCTGCTGTGTTTTTGTGCTTCCAAAGCTTACAAGTTTTTGTAAAATTACTGTAATTATCGCATAACGTGCCATATTTTTCACAGCACATCAGCACACCGCAAGTACGGGAGACGGAGTTGGATCGATTGTTTAAACGGCACGACTCCCATGCCACGGTTGCCGTCTTCGAGACTAGGTATCCCCGTGGGTTTGTAAAAATTGAATTAAAAAATCCACTTTGTCTCTGGGCTGTTGTCTAGCTCGCAGCAATGCATACATAAGACATTCGAGTTTCCTCGCTCCCCTCACCGTAATTGCCATGCTGACGCATCAAAGGGTTTTGGCCGTATCGTAAAAAAAGTATAATCTATGAAATGCCAAACTTGACAGCGGCTCGAACTAGTCTGGTAAAGAAAAGTTCTTCACAGGGGAGTACGCCGAAGTACTCTTCATGGCCCAATTGAACGCAGCTAAAATCACTCGTGTATTCGTCCGTGCGTCTGTCTAAAACAGACAGACTATTATAAGTGTGGGTTTTTTTCCTTTTGAGGTCCGGAAACTTAATAAAATTGGCTGGAGAAGTAAACTACTATTGCACGCTTTTCTTGAAAAATAACTTACTAATAAAAATAAAATAAAAATCTAAAAATTCTCTGCCAGGGTATGACAGTTTCGAACACTTATGTAAGTGTAATTAAATTTTATATTCTTATATGCTACCCTTACTTTACGCTATCTGACAGAAAAATAAAATAATATTATTAAAATAGCATTAGGATATGTTTCCACAAAATTATAATTCTTCAATTCAACGAAGTCTCCCAAATTATTACGCCCATTAATTAAATTGTCCAAATGAAACCATGAAACACTTTTTGCTAATTAGTTTCCAGGTAACAAGGTACCGGTCAGAAATACTTTGTCTGCTCCCAGAACTAAAGAAGCCAACGTATAATACTAGCACAAAAATTGATAGAACTAAAAATAAAAGGCGACTCATACTTAACCTGAACACTTAAGTGAGTTTTGGACACCTGCTGATATATGTCAACTTCGCTAAGGTCAACTTTGGGAATAAATGTCCAAAGTTAAAACGCTATCAGGAAAAAAAGGAAGGAAAAAACTTTCTCGCATATCTTTTTGTTTAAATGCGGAGGGAATTTAAGTTGCGTGTCCTTACCCTGACGTGATAAAATAAACGCATTAAAAATTTTAGTGCCCGGTTACATCTGCACGTTCCGTTAAAGAATTGAGGAATTCCTTTCACTTCTTTTAAGTATAATAAGGGATTTTACCCATGGTGAGACCTAATGTGGGTGATTTTATAAAAAGAGAGAAACTTAAGAAATGGTGTGCGCTTCTAGGAGTAACAGCACAAGCAAGTAAACTTCTTGTTTAAAAGGAAAAAGTCACAGGAATCCCATGTTAGGAAAATTGTTTTGTCGTCCTTTGTGAATGAATTGCAGGGCTCAGCCCTTCTCATTATTCTTCCTTAATGAAAACAAAGAACCAAACAAACCATTTTCATTAAAACCTCCGTCTAAGAAAGTCATTAAATTAAAAAACATGCCATAACAAGAGTAAAAGGCTCTTCTAGAAGTAGGTAACAATAACCGTAGATCTTGGGGGCTTAGGTACACGGGAGCAAGACCATGATGTAGTGGCGGCGCAACATTATTCATTAAAATCATAATAAAAATTTATTTTTACGATAACACCACTTTTCTTTGTGCCGAGTGGAGGGTAGCTTCTGGAGGGCATGGAACTCGTTTTATTTTCATTAAAATTTAAGATCGAGTGCAAAATATACTGATGTTTGCATTAAAGGGTTATAATATATACTTTGGGTAAGTGCCGTAGAGCATTCTCTGCGTTGTAAAAATCTCATTAAATAAATATTAAAAACGGCTAATAAAATTCTTTCTCGTTTAGTCCGGTTGGTAACAGAGCAATTCGTTTGGTTGTAAACCGATGTTTGCTTTGCATTTTGCAAAGGAATGAGTCTGTGCTTAATAAAATGTGAACGAAATGGAGGATGGTCAGAATTTTAGTTTCAATGGAATATAGCTCCTTGCCTTATTACTCACCCATTAATTTTAAATTACGATTCTGCACCAATATTTAATTCGTTTCATATGTTTAACAACTCAAATCGTTTATATTTTTCAAAGCCTGTTTTGGGGTGAAATATTAATGTTACTTGAACCATTAACACCCTTAGGGAGCATAAAAACTAAAATTTATAAAAACGATTTGGGACAAATCTTAAAATTACCATATACACCCAGTCCTCAGTACTTATCTAGGTATTGAAGTGTTGACAAGAAAGTGTTTAAAGTGAAAAAACTATGAAAAAGTATAAACAGTTAAGTATTGAAGAAAAGTCGCGTGTGGTTACTTTGGCTGAAGAAGGGAATAAGAAACGGGAAATTACACGTCGTATTGGTTGTAGTGAGTGGACTGTTAGAAAAATTTCAAAAAAATATGAAGAAACTGGTAGTTTGAGGAGAAAAACTGGGAGCGGGAGACCTTGGGTCACTAAAAATTTGGAAAAACATCATTTGAAGCTGAACTGCTTGAAAAGCAGATTTGTTCCTGCGACAGTTCATCAAAAGGAACTAGCAGAAATTTAAATGCGAAAGAATAGAAGACCGTGTAGTGTTAGAACAGTGCAGAGAAGGCTAAAAGAAATGGGTCTACCTGCTCAACGGCCCGCGAAAAAGCCTTTACTTACAAAACAAATGAAAAAGAAAAGGCTTGAATGGTGTAAAGAACGCGAAAATTGGACTTTTGATGACTGGAAGAAGGTAGTCTTTTCCGATGAATTGAAGTTCAATTTGTTTGGACCGGATAGCACCTTGAAATTAAGACGGAGACAAGGAGAACAAGATTGCATCCAGCCCACAGTGAAACATTCGGCCTATATTATGGTCTGGTGAGCTATGGTACAGGTACAGGGGCGTATGGTACAGGTCATATTATTACGCTAAGGGGACACATCAATGCCGAAAAATATCGGGAAATAATTGATGAAGGTGTTTTACCGACCATTGAAGAGCTAGCCGCAGAAGCTCCAGAACCAATATTTCAGGACGACTGCACACCCTGCCATCGGGCTCGCTCTATAAGTATTATTACTCTACAAGTTTATAAATAATATTTTACCGAATAATATAAACTGTTTCCCTTTCTGCAGATTCAAAATTACAAGGAGAAACTTGGCATAATATCGCTTTCGTGGCCGGGAAACAGTCCGGACCTGAACCTGATGGAAAATTTTTGGGCCATGATGGGAAAAAATATCAAAGAAAAAAAACCACTGAGCTTAAAAAACCTTGAAAAAATCATATTTTATGTGTGGGACAACGAAATAAATTTAGAATTTTTAAATAAGTTATATTTATCTATACCAGAGTAAAAACAGTGATATAAACCAAAGGAGATTCAACCAGATATTGAAATTGTTGTATTATTACATTTTAAGAAAAATTTAATAACAGAAAGTCAAAAACTAATAAATTTTCTAATGCTTTATTGCTTTTCTTCTAAAATCCATTAAAAAACTTGTACTATTTAAACGTTACCAGCCATTATTTAAGTAATTCTCTGAGATCGTGTTTTTTGCTGTTTGGGGCTTTTTTATGCTTTCTACATCTTTTTGTCATAACTGATAATGTATCGTAGATAAAAATTGTTGAATTAGCTATGAAATAATCAGTGCGTCATGAATAAACCATATTATCTTAATGTTTTTAAATTTTAAAACACATAAGGTCGAAAAAAACCGTAAATATTCGAAAATCACAAATGCGAGGCTTTTTTTGTCGCTGGGTGTACATATACAGTAAAAAATTAAGCTGCAACAAATTAATAATATTTCTCTGAAAAAGTGACAACTTCTCCTTTTTATTTTCACTTTCTATGGTTACTGGTGGTTATACAACTGCTAACCTAGAGTATTCTCGTACATGCCGTGGGCTTGAGTTACAACAAGCTGTAGGATTAGAGTTGTGGTCACAGTAAAGATTTTTATCCGAGTTGCGGTATAACATTTTCAGTACACTTTGGTAGCGTTCGAGATGCGGTCGCAACTTAGTTTCGCTTACTTAGTTTTCTGTTCTTTCTTTTCCAAAAGCTTGACCGCAACTGGGATACTGATAGGAAACAGAAATCAGGACCAAACAATTTTTTAATGCAGCGCGAATACTGATAAGAGACAGAAATGTGGATGAAACATTTTTGGCTGAAATCTGGATAATCTTAATTTCGCTTAATTACTTTCTACCGCAACTCGGTATTAATCGCCAAGATGTTATTCACTGACAGCAGTATACGGACGGCGGAGCATTTAAGTGTCCGTCCGATGTGTCAAAAAGTAAATTATTAAAAAAAAGAAACCTTAATTGTGCGAACAAAGTTAACTTGGCTAAATTTAAATTAATCGCGCTTACTTTTTAAAAACATATATCAAGTATGGTAATAATGTACGGTAATTTTTATTGGAACAATGTTTTGAGAAAAAAATCTTTTAAGAAACGTTCTTTATCTACCTAATCTGAAAGCCAGATGTGTGTGCTTTAACAAACAAAAGAAGTATGCTCAAACCAAGTGTTATCTAATTAATTAATTAATAAAAACGAAATTGAACTTCAGCAATCTGTTCAAAAACCAAGAAAGAGCAAGAAGAAGAAAGACCTTCAAAGAGTAAATTTGTGCACAAGTTGGCTACAAATTAAGTCTTAGAAAAGGACACGAAAGTTCGAAAGAGTTATTCGATTTTTATCACGTGTCTCTATACGCATTAAAAAGAAAGAAAACAATAAGCTTGTTGTACATTAAAGCGAGATTAGAATGAACAACTGAAGAAGAAGAAAAATTAGCGTTTAATTGGCTGAAATTCGTGGATATTAACTTCGGATTCCTTCCGCTTGAAGTACCTTGGCCGCTTACCAGCGCGCTGAAATATAGGCAGGAATCTAGTCAGACGAGACTTAGAGAACCAAAAGCGACGTTTCTAAGCCGAGTAACATCGTTAAAGAAAAACAAATGTCTTCCACGATTTTAGTAAATATGAAGAGCTCCTACAACAATTGTTCGGCCTCTTGCATTTGGAATATCGATAAGACCGAAGTAACAACCGGGCTATTGGACGTGTATGTACATAAAAGAGATACGACAAGGCTATTGCATTTCAAAAAACAAGCATGCCTATACTAAAGCGAAGTCGGTAGAGATAGCGCTACACGCAGTGGTGTCTGTAATTAAAAGATCTCCGGACTTTAAACAATACAGCCTGGGTGCTCTCCTAGACGTCGAGAAGTCCGAAGTCATCTATAACCGGCTAAGGAGGATGGGTATCAATAAGGGCCTATGTGGCTGGATCGATTCTATCCTCCTCAGCAGAAAGGTTAGCTCGTGCGTGAGCGACTCAATTGTGAGGATAGCAGTATGCGGTGAAAAACCACAGGAGGGGTGGGGCATTCTATCACCACTCCTGTGGTTAATGGTTATGGCCGAAATCCTGGAGATACCAGAGAAGGAAAGTTGCACAGTTTTTGCAGATGCGGATGACGTAGCGATATTGGTATCCGACAGATTCTCGACAGTCATCAGCGATGTTATACCCTGCCGCTCGTGCTTTCGTCTTTTTTTACGTTGACGAGAAGAAGCAGCCAGGGGAGTTGATCAATTAAAACAACCAGTCGCGTTTATTTTAGTGGTATCCACTCTTTATTTTATTTTATTCACTTATTTAGTAGTTTCTCACTCAAAATTTATACAGAATTTTTAAGTCGTCGGTGAAGTAAGTGATAACGTATCGCCCTACCAATCCGGAGGTCCCAGGTTGGAATCGCACCAACGGCGACCCATGGTTGTTCTCTGCTGACAACAGATTACGATAAAAACGGATGCAGAGAAAATGTCAGTAGTTCGGAATCCACTTTAAATTGTAGGTAATTGTAATTGAAGTTCTTCGCCCCATGCCCCACAAGGGGTTAGGGGAACTAGAGAGAGAGATAAGTATATTACTTAGAAATAACTCGAAACTTAATTGCCTCGATTAGGACTGTTCTCTTGTGCAACCGGTTTATCAACTGATGAGCTTTTCCGAAGCTATGATTGCCTTTCCTTTTGTTTTTGTAATGTTCTGCTGGCCTGCAATTCTCACAAATCTTCTATTAGGAATTGTCTTGTCTTGCATGAGTTGAAAGAACAGACCATTTATTAATGAACTGTACAATAATGCAAGTTTGCAAATGCCTTCTAAACATGTAAGAGGAACTTTGTGGTCAAATAGAGACTAAAACTACATTGGTTATACACTGCAATAGTCAAGCAAATCGAAAGTACAGACGGTCTGGCCATAACTAGGTGTTTGTGCGCTACGCCCTCAGCGGCTTTGGAGGTAATGCTGGCAGCGACAAGCCTAATCAGTCTGAAGGCTATGGGTTGCTGAAAGAAGAGGATGAACGGGCATCCTACCATCTTTCAGAAGTAAGACTGTATCGACAACAGAATAGACCTGTACTACAAAGTCCCTTGTACAACCTTCATACTAGGCTACCTCCTAGAAAGGAATGGGGCAAGAATGAGGTGGTGGAAGAACCATAAATCTTCATATATAGAAAGGTAACTAAATCGTCTGCAGTTATAGGAGCGGGAGCATACTCCGGCAAATAACACTTGCACGTTTCATATAATCTTATAACGACTCATATAATCTTGCAAATATTTCTAATTTGTAGATATAGTTTAAAAGTTTCTCGAATTTCAATAATATTCGCTCATTCAAGTTATTAAAAAATTTCACAATTTTTTTTTCAACTTCCGATAAAAAATTTTTTTTTATATTATTCTGATTATCCATCAAATTAAATTAGAAAAAAATAAAAGAAAATAAGAAAAAATAGTTTCTAAATAGTACCCAAGAGATTTTTATTAAAGGCCAATAGTGATAAATTAGAAAATTAAAAGTAGTAGGTAAACTAAGTTCAATAATAAAATTATTTAATATGATTTACTGAAAACTTTTCATACATTAATAACAAAAAGAAACCAAGTCAATTATTAATTTCAATTATACTTGTATTTTTTCGCCTTAAAAATTCTGTCGTCCTTAAGTTTTTGCCGCCCTAGGCCCGGGCCTCAAGGGCATAGGACTAAATCCATCACAGGGTGGTTCTAACAGTTGGTTAAGAGATTAATCTTACCTCCTTTTACAAGAGGTAGCTTAGTATTTTCTAAAAATGTCAGTTTCTATTTGATAACATGAAGGTGGTGTCGACTACGTATGACGTTAACATTCTACATATGATAATCCTTTGGGATAAGTGAAATTACGGATAATAGCTTGAGTAAACTATACCTCCAGGGTCTGAGTGCTTAAACTAACCATCCGGACCCGTAAGGATCCGTAAGAACTCTGATAGAGTGACATTGGTAATAACTATCTGAAGTATTGAGAATTACGCAATTAGGCTAGGGATTCCACACTAGCGTTGCTCCTGAGATATCATTAGAAAGAAAGCGCCGGCCTTAATAAGTCTCTTAAGCCATCATACATTCTTTATTTTTTCCACATTTTTAATACATCTTTAATGTAACTAGAGTAATACGAATAATATGCAAGTATACGTTGCAATTGGTAACCATGAAATATGCAAGAACGTCTTTAAAAATAAAAAGGGCAAAAAAAATTTGTGGAAAAATTCAATGTCGTAGGGTTTTTAGCAAGTTTTTCCCTTGATGGCGTTAACAAAATCGTGAGGACAAGGATTTCTGAGATCGTCTACTTTTAAACTACACAGGACGGTTTTGAAATCTTTGTCCACTGTCCTAATCTTCTTAATAATCTGTTTCCATTTATATACGTTATACAGAATACAAGCTAAGTTCTAATACACTTTATATTCATTATGTCGCACACACAAAATTCTACCAGCAAAACCTTAATCATGACGATGGCTTTATTTTATTGTATTGATAAACACAGATGCTGTAGGACATCCTTACCTTATAATTACTCATTTCTGTAGTGTAATGCCTTACACTTCCGTAGTGTAATGACGATCCACAGAGAATAAAATAAGAAGGAAGTTAAAGCGCAAACTGGGAAATGTTGTAAACTAACGAATACTAAATTTTTGCGATAATCCGGTCGCAGTAGTTTCATATTGATGCACGTGAGTATTTTAATTTTTCACGAGCCCAGGCGTGTATATGTGTATGTTATGTTGCGCACTTGAATAAAATAAACAATTCCTCCGCATTCCTCCTTGGTGCAGCCTGCTTCAGATGTTGATGCTCATGTAGGTTTGGTCAAGCCCGTTATAGAGAAGGTTGCTGATGTTGCCATCAATGTCATCCCAACCCACTTCCACCACATTTACGATCAACAAACTTGGTACCACCTGGACAGTATCGGAATCGGAGCAGAGACTAAAAAGGCTAGGCAGCAAACATTCATCTTCATCAAGCGACTATACTCCATTCCTTCTAAAGGGTGCACCTCATAACGCCAACAGTTTTTTTCCCGCAATTTTGGATTCACCCCCGTTAGCTGCCTGAAGTTACTCTCGTCAGACGTAGGGAAATCCAGCAACTTCAAGATCTCCATCCCAAACAAATATGTCTGGCTCATCAGTAACCCCTCCAGCAAAATCTTCACTCTCGGGAACATCACAATTTCTAAGTGGACTAGGAAGTACGTTAAGTTTAACCCTAAGCCCTCTGCACCTAACCCAAAATTAAATACTAATAAACCTAACCTCTCTAACTACCCCAAACGACCTTCTCCCATACCTAAATTTATTATTCACCCTAACCATAAGAATCTTAGAACTAGTAACAACATAATCACTCCCCACTCTTCCGCACGTCTCACCATTGACCCTAAAGCTAGTGATCCTAATTCCAATTGGCAGCTCAAAATGGGAGTATTTCCAAATTTTAATCTAAGTACTCCAGTCAAGTATCCTAACTTTATATATTCTCACATTCTTAACCCCCCTGTTCCAGTTACACCGAAGTCCTCCAACACTTCCATTCCAACCGTCAACCCAACTAATACTGTTTTGAGTTCCGTATATCCAACGCACCCACCTAACCATGCACTCCCTACCACTCCTCCACCTCTGCTCCGATTTCCGTCTGTCCCACCCCTCCTCTATATACACCAAACCTTGCACCCGCTACTTCCTCCGCATGCCCACCTAATTCCATGCCGCCATCCTCCTACACTGTCGCCCCGTCTCAAACAACTTCTACCTGCGTTAACCCGCCCATTCCGCTAGCCAAAACTTCTTTATTCGAACATCATTCATTTATCGATTCCCTTGTCCCACCTACAGTTAAATTGAATTTGCGCTCTGCTGATTCTAGCGATGGACGATACCTCTTGTCCCGTTTACGGGACCGTCGCATTTATGACAACGTACGTCTATTTCTAGCCTATCTCCACGAAAAACCGAACTCCGTCTGTGTTGAAGGTAAAACCAGCACCAACGTCATGTTAAGTATACAACAAAAAGGCCTGCCCACAGACCCATCAGTCTTACTCAAACTTTTCACTAAATACCATGAATCATTCAATATACCTTCCCATAAGGTTTCAGAAGATCTATCCACCTATGCTGCGTACGTCAGTTATCGCCGTATTTCCGATCTTCAAAAAATTCGTAACGACTCCTTAAACTACTTTCGTTCCTAACCCCCTTGCTTTCCCTATTTCTGACTTTCCCTCTATTGCACCCGCGGTTTCCGATCAAGAACCTCTCCCCAACAGCTTGTCGGTCTATTACCAGAACGTAAGAGGACTTCGTACAAAAACAACAAATATTTTCCTTAACTCTCACAAATTCCCGCACGATATCTTTGCCTTAACTGAAACCAATCTAACACAAGGAATTCTCGACAACGAACTATTCCCTCCAAACTATACCATTTTCCGTGTGGACGGTTGTATAGGCACCAATGATCCTCCAGGTCGCGGGGTTCTCATCGCTGCTCACAACCGTTATGATGCCACCATGCTAAAGACCTCCGACTCTACAATATCAGAATTTGTATGTATAAAAATAGCACTAAATAAGTGCTTTCTGTACATCATCTGTTGTTACATTCGCCCCTCTCAACCTCTAGATGCCTACGAGCCCATATTCGAAGCGATCGATACCCTGCTTGAGAACGCTAACGCGTCCGATGAATTTATTTTATTGGGTGACTTTAACCTCCCCCGTATCCAATGGTCATTGTCCGAGGACTGTTCTCACTTTGTCCCTCTTAACGCATCTTCGGCCAAAGAAGCCTTTTTACCGATCAGCTCTCCGTTTCAGGTCTCTTTCAACTAAGCGGAGTCAGGAACTTCCTGGACAGACAATTAGACTTAATCTACCGTCGAACGTCACCATCCTCCTTTGTTCCTCGTTTTCTCCTACGAGCACCCTCATGCCGTTTCAAGCTCCGAGTCTTCTTTATCTTTCTATTTTCGTAAAGGCGACTTTGACAAATTAAATCACTTGCTCCTCAACTCTAATATTGGCGATTTCCCTCAACATCTCCCAGTTGACGTTGCTTTAGAGGCGTTCTATTCGGAAATACACGCTTGTCTTACTCAATCTATCCCTCTTCTTCCTCGTAAAAACTACTCCTAATCCCCCGTATGGTACGACAAAGAATTACGCTCTCTTCGCAACAGGAGAAAAAAACGTTGGCAAACTTTTCTTCTACCCCAGACTAAATCTGACTTTTCTTCCTATCTATCTGCTTATACCTCTTTTTCTGAACGTTGTCATACCATGAGTACCTCCAACGGATGGAAACTAGCCTCATATCCGACCCCAAGCGTTTTTTTAGCTTTATTAATTCTAAGAAGAAATCCAATAGTGACCCTTCTACCCTAAAGCTCGAGAATACCTCCTCATCTGATCCTAAGGTTATCGCTAACCTCTTTGCACACTTCTGCAGTAAATCTTTCAGCGACAATTCTCTACTACCCGACCTTAACTATTTTGCATTCATGGACAAATGCACTCAAACGTCGTTTTCATCTTTTGACCCTGATCCTGAACTAATCGCCGCCAGTATTAATAGGCTTGAGGACGACTTTCACCCCGGTCCTGACGGCATTCCGGCCATCGTTCTGAAAAAGTGTGCCATGCATCTAGTTCAACCCCTTACTTTGCTTTTTCGTCTCTCGGTCACTCAAGGAGTTTTCCCTCAATTATGGAAAAATTCGTATATTATTCCCATCTTCAAAAAAGGCTGCAAGAACGATGTGTCTAACTACGGACCCATTGCTAAATTATCATCCATACCTAAACTATTCGAAAAATTGGTCTATGATTCCATGTTCTTCCACTGTAAGTCTATCTTCTCACTCTCCCAGCATGGCTTCCTCAAAGGTAGATCTAAAACCACCAACCTTACTGACTTCGTCTCTAAAACACTATGTGCTCTGGAAAACGGTAAAGATGTTGATGTTATCGCCACCGATTTTAGTAAAGCCTTCGACAAGATCTCCCATAACGTTATCTTGTTCAAACTTGACCACCTAGGCATCCCCCCCCCCAGATTCATCTTCTGGGTTCGATCCTACCTCAACAACCGTCAGTACAATATTCTTTTCAGTTCATCCATTTCTAACCCTATTGTCGAACACTCCGGCGTCCCTCAGGGCAGCCACCTAGGTCCATTGATTTTTATCCTCACAATAAATGATGTTGAATGTGTCATCAAACACTCAGAGTTATCCATTTATGCCGATGACATGAAAATAATCAAACATATCTCCTCCACTACCGACTCTCTTTTCCTTCAAGAAGACCTCGATTCATTCATCACATGGTGTATGAAAAACTTTCTAGAGCTCAATGTCTCCAAATGCCAGTCCATCTCTTATTCCCGCAAATGTCTTACCACCACCCCGAGTGTATATATGTTAACCGACGTACCAGTCCCTATCGTTACCTCTTTGTGTGACTTACGAATAATCTGTGATAGTGAACTCAATTTCCGTTCCCACATTGACAGCATAATTAACAGAGCTAACTCCGCGCTAGGGTTTGTGAAGCGCTGGTCTAGAGAGTTCTCCAATCCTTATGTTTCCAAATCTCTCTACGTCTCCTTCGTTAGAGCTCTCCTTGAATATGCCAGCCAGGTATGGTCCCCTACACAAACAACTCACATAAATAGGATTAAATCTGTCCAGCGTAGGTTTATTCGCTTCGCTCTACGTGATCTTCTGTGGGTTGACAGATTCAACCTTCCACCCTATGAAAACCGTCTGAAACTGATCGACTCACAACCTATAAGCAAACGTCGTGATGTTTCCGACTTTCTCTTCATTTATCAATTATCAATTGGTGGCATAGACTGCCCCTCAATCCTGCAATCTTTACCCATCTATACCAATCCCCGTAACCTTAGGTCCACTCCCCTTTTCCGACTCGACCGCCATCGCACAAACTACGGTCAAAGGGAGCCAATTACCAGGATGTTTCGAAAAGTCAACGACCTTTCGTCTTTTGACTTCCATCTGAGTAAATCATCCCTCCACAAAGCCTTATATCTTGACCCCGCCCATCTTGATCCTGATCGCCTACCTTAATTCGATATATATAGCTCATATTGTAGCTTATACTTTTTATTTATTTATTCTTAATTATCATTTATTATAGTCTGTAGAATTAGTATTAAGTTATAGCTTGTATTTTGTATTTTTATTTTGTATTTTTTATGCAATAGCTTGTATTAAGCTTAAATAAATAAATTATCTTAACACGCTTTTGTACAATATATGTTGTTAATGTTTTTCTGAAGGAAACAATAAGAAATTATAGAAAATAATGGTTTTATGAATTTTTAAACATAATTAGAATCTTCTTGACCACCATGCATTATAAAATAAAATATTACATTCGAAAACATTATTTCATGCGATAATTTTTTTTAACTTCAAATTACTAATTGTAATTTAACAGTTTCTATCTTTGATTTCTATATGGTCTGCTGCCAAAAATAAAAACTCAAATCAGCGTAAAACGAAATACACTTGATATGATGATAACATCAACATCCGCCCAACAATGTAAGTAATAAAAAGTTCAAAATGAAGTCCAACATATCGTGGTTCATAAAACGCCAAGATTATGAAATCGTCTTTCGGGTAGTGAATGGCGTGAAGATAATTACAAGGGCCATAATATGCAAATCGGATACTTCTTTGCATCTGTTATTATTCCCATTGCCAGCTCCCCCACAGGATCAAACTGATTGAAATAGAAGTATACATCAATCATCTATCATCAGTCAGAGTCTTTTCAAAATCTCTGGTTGGACGTGGATGGCGCTAGCGGAAAAACCGACGAAACTTAAAAATCTTCACCAAAGTGAAATTTGCAAAGCACCTGAATAATAATGGTGAAATCCAATCCAGCGTGTATTTCCTCTTGTTCAGGCGGCAAAGCTAAATTATTCGGTTTTTTTTAGTGTAAATGACAACCGGATAATTGCAAAATAACGAGGAACAGCAGCACCTCGGTAACCCAGTTAAGTGCATTAACAGGAGAAAAGCAAAAAGCCTCGATATTAATTTTATGACATTACAACGCATAATTTCTAGAGGTGTTCAGCGGTAGTTAAGACCAGAGCCCTTAGGGAATTTGCATTTTACGGCTTTTATTTTTCTGGTCATTTGACTGTTCACAGGAAGAGGCCATATTTTCTTTGTTTTTGCTTAAATTTTCAGAATTGCTCAAGTTTTACGATCAGACTATCTTCTTTCATTGACAAATAGACATTTCTTACCATCTTAAGCTAGTTTTCGTTTTTAATTAACGGATCGTAAAATTTTTAGTGCTGTGTAAATATTTACGATATGCCCGTGCTAGGTAAGCCTAACGTTGTGAAGGATAGTGACGCACTTATCAGATTGATATTGCCTTTCACCAAATAAAATTTCCCTAGTCCAAGCTTATCAGTAAAATGAATCGCACAACTACAGAGAGGGCATAAAAAATTCTGATATCCCTAACGACACAACTATATTCAAAGCGAAGTATATCTCCTCAGATTAGATCCATCAAACTATCGTACCGAAACCACATCTCAATGTCTTCCCTCTTCACAGTGGAAATATCAAAATAGATGTGACCACGGTTGAACATTAAAGCCGCCATTAAAATCACTTTATTCGCCAAAAAAAGAGCAAAAAATGATTTATCTGCGGACTCCTTGTTTACCCCGGGAGCCAATTTCTGCTCCTACTGAATCCAATGGGGGATTCGGACATATGTAAACAGAAAGATTCAATCTAACGGCCTGCACTCTCAGAACGGAACATACGTCGCGATTTGTGAGTGTTTGTCCTTGCTGTAGTGGATCATATCCTGCTGTTATTGCTCCCAGGATAAACCTTAGGGGGTCGTTATGTCAATAAGCGATACTTTTAATGGTTATCCCAGGCTTAGTCCTTCTTGTAGGCATTTCAAGTTAGAAGTACCCCAGAGTGTATTTTTTGACTTTTGAGTGTTTGACTTATACAAGGGGAAATGGAAGACACTGTGTTGAAAAATCTGCAGGTTTACCTTTAAGGGTGGGACTGGATAGCCAGTAGTTGAGAGCCAATGTAATCTGATCTATTTGCATGTGTAATTGAACAAGCTGAGTGCACTTTCTGCTAATGGCTACTTCTTTTTATTGAATTCGAAGAAAATGTAATGAGTTTTCTTTTGCACATCTTTTCTTGAAGAGAAAACAAATAACAAAAAACGTGGTTACTTTTGACTGATTTTATTTCATTAAAATTTTTTCAGGGCATTCAATTTAACTAGGGAAATATAATATAATATATTATAGTATATATAAATTTCAATAGTTGGGGGTGCATGAACCAGTTCACTTCACTTACTAAATTAAAATCTACAAAAGAACCTTTACTGCTTTTATCTTTTATCTTTATAGAGTACCATCCAAAAGTTGAAATTTAAATTTCAAAAAAGAGATATATTTGTATAAATTTCACACAAATATGATAACCATTTTTTAAAGCATGACAATCCTTACTTTGTTCGCTTTTTGAAAATGTATAAATTTTTAACTAGTCCAGTGATTCTCAACCACAGTACTGCACGATTCCTGAAGTGTGCCGCCAACTGGTAATACCCATACACAATTACTTTTATAAAACAATTCTTAACAAATATATTCAGAAAGTCAAATTACCAAAGAACAAAAATTTCACTACGGCATGCCGCCGAATCATTATTGACAGCCGGAATGGAAGAATTCTTCTTTGTTTGTTGGGTAGGTTCCCCGATTGCTACCATGCCAAAAAAATTTTTGGAGGAGTACGGGTTGGGGTGTGGGTTGAACTTAACATTTAAATTTATCTTTTTGTTAGTATGCCTCCAAATTTTTAAATTATTGAAATTGTACCGTGGCGAAAATAAGGTTGATAATCACTGATCTAGTCCAACGAGCTTAGAAGAAATTGTTTAAAACCTAAATTTCTAGCAGGTAACGTAAAAAATTTTGATATTAATTGCCTTTAGTGATAATTTTATGGCATCAGACGTAGCTACGTATAAAAAAACTAGTACCGCTAAAACCGAATTAGTTAAAAGACATCGTAATTTAAACCTTACACCAGCAGCAACGCACCCCACAAAAGAGTTATAGTAAGTTCTTGACGGTTCTTCCTGTAAATTAGTTTCTTCTACTACCTATTTATAAGAAAACGATATTACCTATAATTAAAATAAAATAAAGATAGCATTTTAATAAAATCAGTTAGAATCAACATCCAGCGTTTGACCAATTTATTTTCTTTTACAAACACCTTCCTATGCGACAGCCTTATTAATAATTATAGTATTTAGCTGTAAAAGTTATGAAAAACTCAAAATGTCCGAATTATGAGTATACGGAAAATGATTTAAAATTGTAACAAACTGCTTAGATAGTCATAGAATCGTCGTGGATGGAGCAATTGATAACGTGTTGACTTTCCATTCCGGAAGTCCCAGGTTCGGCTCCACCAGCAGCGACTCATGGTTGTTTTCTGCTGACAACAGATTATGATAAAAAGCTATTGGGGGTTGCAGAGTAATATCAGTTGTTCGGAATATGCCTTAAATTGTAGGTCTTCTTCTCCCGCCTCAGACGCCACCAGGGGTTACGGGAACTAGAGAGACAAAGTACTTACCTGCTTAACGCTCCCTCCATTTACAATGAAAAAACATGTATTACATCATCTCACCACCCAACGAAAATATTCAACATTTTTCGCGGTATTTAATATCGGAACATACAGTACTACAAATATTTAGGCTGATCGTAATCCAAAGGATAAGATGTCTACTTCAGACAAAATTCGTAAATTCAAGGATTTTCCGACAACGCAACGTAAGAAATTTTGCAGTACAACAGAAGCATTTACAAATTAAAAGTTCAATGTAATATTGAGGTACATACGTGAGGTTTGCCAAGTAGTGAGGTGTGCAATGCGAACGTTCAAGGTTATGAAGAATCAAGAAAAGAAAATGTTAAATGCTGTTGGAGGTGAAGGATGCTTCGATGAAAGTAAGTATCAGAAATATCTGGAACTAAGTGGCTAAAGTTTTTACAACTAGTCTAAGTACTATAGTAAGTATAAATGAAAACTTTGAAAAAAATATTGTAAAGCAAATTGTTAAGCGAATTGAATAATGAATTGAGTAATGGCAGGGAAAGTCCAATTGCTTTACAATATAATACTTTGAAATATTTGCGTAAAATTGTAGGGATTAACAGTATTTCAAAATTTCCGGAGAAAAACGTCATAATAGGCGTGGATTATTTATATAACCAAGACAATATTTGTAGAGTGATTTGTTTTTAAAAACTTTGAGACAGTTTATAGACATTAAAAGACAGATTTTTAAAATGAAGTGTGCAGTGCATTGTTGCAAAAATAATCGACGACGGACACGTGGAATATCGCTTTTTAGGCAAGTAGCTAGCATAAATATTTTTATTGCCATGCTTAATTTTAGATTAAATCATTAAAATTCTTAAGACAAAAAAGGGTAACTTAAAAAATCAAAGTTTCTGTCCCCATTCTCAGTTTGTTTACATTCTGAAGAATTGGAATTTCTGTGTCGCCTTAGATGTCCAGTGGCGGTCAGCCAATATGTATTTAAATTGTAAAACTTATGTTTGCCCCGACCCGCGCGAGTCGGTTTTTTTACTACTGCTATGGTGAAAACTATCACTAAGGTACACTTCAACTACATGAAGAAAAATGCTTAATTTTCTGATCGTAAGGGCACTACATCTAGTTCTATATTCTAAGGGCGCCACCATACTTCTATATACAATGGCACCAATACAAGAAACTTGGCGACATTTGAAATTTTTCGGTGCCAAAAACAAAATGTGAGCTTGACATTTCATTCTAAAACGTAATATTGGCGCGTAAGGTTCGAAAGCTAGTTATTAAAAATGAATTTTGATCAAAAATTAGTTGAGTTGGTGCGGAAAGTGGATTGAAAACATCCTAAATACTGGAATACATTGCTGAAGCAAAACAAATGGAAAGAAAAATCAGAAAAACTGGGAATTAATGGTAAGTTTATTTATCACCTTTATCGATATAATTACTTTTATCGGAAAAGCTGAAGGCTGGAGCTAGCCGATACTAATGCCCATACCCCAAGATAGCCCATACAACGCGGAAATAAACAAAGTAAACAAAAGTCAATGAAAACGTCAAGAAAACAAAAATTTCCTATGGTTTTGTTTTCTTAAAACAAAAAAAAAATTATGGTCGCTTTAATCCGTCAATCACCGTGTCTTTATAAATTTTATTTCTTTTATTAGCAATTGAAGAACAGGAGATTTAGATAACAGTTGTTTTGGAAACAGCAAAACTATATAGAGGAAAACTTTAGAGAGGATGGGTCGGTTAGATACGCATTGAAAAATGTAGAACCTTACGTTCAATTTGCAAAAATTGAGGGATGCTTCCTTTAGTAAGAACCATTATTGTTTTGGTCTGTTCTCTCGTTTATAATCCTTTCAAGATGAAATTCAGTATGCGGATACCAAAAAAAGATTTGGTGAGATTTTTGGTAAAATAAGACAGAAGTGGCGAAAAGTTCAATTGTTGTCAAAAAATGTATCCCTTCAATATTTTGAATAAAACACTTTCACCAATGACAACCCCTCCCCTCTCCGTAGATCCACAATCAAACTTACTTACATTACAGTAACACCCACAATTATTTTAATGCAGAAAGAAAATTCCACCGCAGAGATAAGAACTATATTTATGACTGGTGGCAGCATTTTGGTTATAAATTCCAGGCCATGAAATCTGAATACTACTATCATATTGTAACGTAGTTGGGGGTCTGCGGCCTCGATGTATTAATTAAGACACATATTTTCAATCAGATATGTTCACATATTTATTTACTTCACTTAATTAGTTCGTTTAACAATTTCCTTTACATGTTCTCTTCACAATACACTGTCTCACTTTATAATTTAAGCTTATCACTTAACTGGTTAAAATATAACTGACTCACTAGGCTGCTACTCAGCACTATTTATATTACTTAGCTTAAATCTAGAAAGTTCAGCAATTTAGTTCTAGAAATTTCCGTTTTTCATTTTCACCACATTAAGTCACCACAGGTTCGAGGCGACCTTGACTTCATACGGCATTTGACTTTTTTCTGGTTTCCGAAATTCGGGAATGCACAGTGCACAACTTGATTTCATTTTCATTATATCATGTAGCCGATGCCAGACTACAGGGCATGTTACACTGCCCCCCCCCCCCCCCCCTCGTCGGGAACAGTTGAATCACCTTGGTATGGCTTTAATCGGTCAATATGCACGATCTTTTTTGTCTTTCGGTCCTCGCTGTATCCACATCGTGGATGCGCGTAAGGATCTTGTAGGCTCCTTCGACTGCTGTTGAAGCTTAGGTGATTTTCCTTTTCGTCGCCGTGGGTTAAATAGCCAAGCGAGGTGTCCTCGCTAGAATTAGCTCTGATGTCGTATCGTGTTTTTATTCTATCGCTGGATGTATTCAGGTTTTTTCTTGCCAGTTGATGGATTTCTACGAGTCGCTTCCGAAGTGTGGTTATGTACTCTTCAAAGCTAAACCTTCAGCGTTGATGTTCTTCCCAGCCAGTCGCACTGCTTGCTGCAGGTCACGATCTGCAAGTGAATTTATAAATTTCTTTACACGTTTTCTTCACAATACACTGTTTCATTTTACTATTTAAGTTTTTCACTCCACTGGTTTAAATATAACTGACTCAACCCAATTTATACTACTTAATTCTACAAAGTTCAGCAACTTAGTTCTATAAATTTCCGATATTCATTTCCATCACACCAAGCTACCACAAGTTCCAGTCAGCTTTGACTTTATAGGGAATCTGACGTTTGTTTCCGAAATTCGGGACATGCGCATTGCACAACTTGATTTCGTTTTCGTTACGTAACCTATGCCAGACTACAGTGCATGTTACAAATATATTCACTGTGTAGGTTTTTTTATGTTATTAACTTTTAAAAGAAACCTAACAAATGTCAAATAACTAAATTTTAGATTGGTTTCAGATTATTGTCTTAAAATTTAGTAAGGCGAGGTATGTATATATTAATTCCCGGTTAAGAGGTGGAGAAAGAGATAATAAACCGGAGGTTCCAGAATCGAATATAAATAACAACCAATGACGATAAGAGGTCCAAACCATTGGTGATTGCAGAGTTATGTTGTTGGTTGGGAATTCATATTAAATTGCAGGTCTACTTGCAATCGTTATCTCAAATCGGTTTAAATCCTTCCCGCGCCCTATGTTTCACAAGGGATGATGAGAACTAGAAAAATGTATAGCTTAAAATAAACGCTATTATATTATAAAGTGTCGGCCTACCAACCCGGAGTTCCCAGGTTCGAATCCCACCGGTGGCGACCCATGGTTGTTTTCTGCTGACAGAAGATGGGAATTGCTGAGAAAATGGTTCGGAATCCAAGTATTTACACAGGCTTAGCTACCTGCTTTTGTCTTCGAACAGTGCACCGCCGAAAACTTGACAAATTCAGAACATTTTCAAAATTATATGTAATATAATTTTATGTTATATTCACATGTTATTAATGTGCCTTTTTTTAAATTACGAAAATCCATACTTTGTCCCCTTTGCAGGGAGATGTCGCTTATAATGCTACTGGCCCAGCCCAGTGAGGTTCGTACGCATAGCAAATTCTGAGTAAGCGCAATAAAGACTACTAATAAATACATATTTTAAGCTAATTTCCAAAAACTTAAATCAAATAATTCGTTCAATTTCTCAGTTTACTCGATCCCTTACTGTTTAAGTGCTGTTGTGAAATAAATTTTCTATAGATTAAAGTGCGAATAATGTTAGGATGAACTGTAAATTGTTTTTAATTTAATTAAATAAATAAATTATTTATTACAGTTCTTGGCTGTAATTAATTATTATTTAGCAGTAAAACTGAATTGAGAATACAGAGAGTAGACCCTTAACTTTATTGAAGATTGTAGTATTGAAGTTCAAAAGTCGGGATTTCGGTCCTAAAACGCAAGAAATTAGAGCACCTGTACGACCAACTCCCATCCCCGTTTTCGAGGTAGCTTAACCCGCACATCATAGTAAAAAAAGTTTTTATGCGGACCCACCCCCTCAAACGGCCCCCACCCCTTTTTCTGGTTTTCGCCCACAGACACACGACAGCATGGTTTCTGATGGAAATTGTTGATGATTTGACCGGGAAATAACAAAGGAAGAAAAATTATGGCAGGGACATGATCGTGACTACCCTTGGTGGTCGTTTCTACCGTCCCTGGGGATAGAAAAATAGTTTCATCTATCTTCTGAGCGTTTTCGAGGATGCTACTTACAAAAAAAGTTTTGCAACCAAGAGAACACACAGTCTCTCCAAAGCGCATATTCCATAGAAAAAACAAGCAAGGTGCGTAAACGTGCATGTATGGTAACCGAGAGAGCAGTATCTCTTTGCGCAACTTCCACGGCGTATATACAGTCACGATCAAGGCAAGAAGTGGATTTGCATACACGGTAACCGAAAGAGAACAGTATTTTTTATAATTAATTATAAAAAATAAAAAAATTTATCAAGTTTCTAGCACCTTCTTTATCTATTATGTAAACGTTTAAACTCAGAAGATAAATGAAACCAATTCGCCATCCCTGGGAGGATAGAATCGACCCGCAAATGTAGTCACGGTTATGTCCGTGCGATAATTCTTCTTTCTTTGTTATATCCCGGTCAAATCATCAACAATTTCGATAAAAACACGAAAAAAGGGTAAGGAGTAATTTTGGCCGTTTGAGAGGGTTGGCCCGGATGAAAATTTTATTTAATATGGTTTAGTTCTTTAAATGGCTTTAAATGTTTCAGGGTCCCGCTGGAAACTCATGAACTTTCACAGGAAATTGTTCGAGTTGTGTTAAAAATGCGTTGAGTATAGAGACAAAAGCATTGAATGGGCCCGCTTGAATATGTCGTATAAGACCGGTTGTAGCTGAATTAAGTGGTAGCCAAGCAAATATGTATGTGAAAAATAATCAAAAACAACGAGAAATGCTGAATAAACATTAAAAAAACCGGAAAACATTTGTTCACATTTGGTGTCACCAGAAGAGGTTGAAAATCGCCAAGTTTTAGATCCCTCGCAGAAAAAATTTCTGTCACTAGGCAGGTGGCAAGGGTTCAAAAACAACAGAGTCACTGATTTGGCATTACTGGGCGTTTTGGCAGCGTTAGCAGATCGAGATGAAAACTGGTATAGGTCAAGTGCTAACTGCGTGAAAGGAAAATCCCAGACCTTATTAAAAATAGGAAAGGACACTGACGTGGGTGAGACATGTATGGATCGGAGAAAATTAAAGATTAGTGAAAATGAAACAAAAACTGGGGGCTGATTAAAGTTTCCAAGGTCTGAAGCCCTTCACTACCTTGTGCTGCGGCACGGCAGCGAGCCTGTTGGAGACGTGGACCACGAGGAAGTACGGGGAACTGCCGACAGTCGCGGACTCGTGCAGACAGACAAAGACGGCAATTACATGGCCCTGAAATTCCGTACAGAGAATCAGATGGCGCAGAGATGGCTGACGGCATTAATGACAGAACATGAATACTTCAGGTGTCATCTAATGTAGATTACCAGCCATCAGAATGACACCTATAGTATCTATAGTATAAGGAAATACTTGCGCAGGCCCGGGAAGTATACTTGAGAGAGAAAAGCTGGATGAGTCGAAGTACCCTTCACTAAAGTGGCCAGGGGTATAGTGGGAAAGGGACCCAAATAAAGTGGTATGAATTGACTCACCCCTAGAATGGTGTTTTTGTGGAGTTCGACGTTTGATTTAGTGGAATTAACATCTAGTTTTCGGTTTGCTCTGAAGGTGTCCAGCAACTAAAGAAGATTTAACCCTTTCTTGCAGCTGTTGATGAAGAGCCAAAGAAATTTTTATGAGAAAATGTCAAGACATTGTTTCCATTATTTCTTGCTCCGCTCGAGTTTTGAACGGTTTCTTTAGAAGATTTTCACCTCTCACGCGAAGAAAAGGATCCTTACTTTACATAAAACTTTCAGCGGTATGAACGTAAATATACATGGGCTGGTAATACACGAGTTTTGGTGATATGGAAACCGTAGAATGATAACGTCCATACCGACTTCTTTTACTTAGATATTCATTGTTACTGAAACTAAGAAAAATCACTCGATTTTGCTAATTTTAAATTAAAAGATTTAGATAAAATATTGCGGAGCAAAATTTCGAAAACGTCTATTTTCAGATTCCAATGCTTTAGGAATAAAACATAAGAAGCTTTCACGTTAATTCGTTTCAAACAGGCACACTACAAATTTATAATGAATCCAGTGTTTGCACTAATTTCCAGATAGCTAAGCTATGTATGTGCGGATAGGTTATCAACACTCGATGATGAAGATCATTCAAATACTTAATTTACAACAGCTTATATATCAATCCCAATCACACACCACTAATACAAACTGGTGTACATACGTGGCTCTTTCATACATACGTGGCTCTAATTTTCAAGTTAATTTTCTATACCCCAACCTTTTATTCACAATTTTTATTCAATTTCATTCAAGAATTTAAATGATCCAAATATTCGACGCTTTACCATCGATCTTTATTATATTTAGTGATATTTCTACCTAATTTTCAGTGAAAGAACACTGGTATTATCACCATGAAATCATATTATAACGCTTCTCTTGACCTGTATTCAAAAACGACAAGTAGTAATTATCGTGTAAAATTATGCTAAGCCTATTAAAATATTTTTGTCAGAGAATAAATACATGAACCACTCCTGTTGAATACTAAATAGCACATACGTTTCCGACAGCTATCCAGTGATGTTACTATAAAATTATTGACTATAAAACACAACTTGGCCACATTTATCCTTGCTAATTACCATGGGTCTATTCAAACTATATCATGCAAAAACAGGGCCTTGTTCTGAGGGATGTGGAGAACAAATTCATGAACAAACTAAACAAACACGGAACAGAGACCATTGGTACAAGTAAACTGGAATTGATAATGCCGTGCCCGCCCTTAGGTTAGCTCCTGTCATAACGAATATCAGACCGCCAGGACGTGGCTGGTGCAGGAGTTAGGTGTTCATTGTGAAAGTTTGTTTGAAATGATGCTGCAAAACACCGTGTAACATCTATTTATCATGTTCAACTACAATAATTGTTGAATTTAATTTAATTCATTGGAAGCGCCCAGCTATTAATGCAAGGCTACACGGTCCCCGACTAACATATGACTGCATACATATGCGAGGTGGGAGCATTTGTATTTGATTGCATGACGATGTCGAATTCAGGACTGTTGTACCTGTTACGTGCTCAAATGTATCCGTAGACGGAGCCTTTTTGTTAATCTCATTTTACGGGCAGGTTACAATTTTACCTCATGTCTGGCTTTCATCAATTTTTGACTGATACATCCTGACAGATTTGTGAATGAGTCGAGGTTGCGATAAATTCGTGTAATGATGATACGGGAACTCGTCTGTTAAGGTAATTCAAAAATTATGTTCAAATTTAAATCAAACCATTTATCACTTTAGCGCCGAATATTTAAGAACGTGGTGAAGGGCGACTCTGCAGACATTATTTACATTTGTGTGATCTACAGGATGTATACTCACACTCTGATACATACACCATTGTTGGAAGGGATATTCTATGTTTAACAAATATGCATTTTTTTAAAGTCTATGGCTACCTATGATTTATTACATGCATACATGTATAGAGTTTCTATTATAAATTTCAATGAGAATTAAGAATTACTTCGGCCACTTAGTCTTCTAATGAAAGTCGAAGCGAGTACAACCAATACCAGGGCAGGTATGTGACAAATACCTCAATCGCGTTTCTTAAGCCCTTAACCTATATAATTTTCAATTTTTATAAGTGACGACGCTTCGTATATCCTCGGGAAACGGGGTGAGGAAAAGATAAAGATAAACGATTTTGACTTTTCCATAATCTAATTGAACATGGGAAAGTATATATCTTATGTTATATAGTATGCGAACCAGTAAATCATTTTGAACAGCGAATGTTCCGCAATAAAAAGAAACTCATTCTTTCTGTTATTTTCTGCTAGTCAAATATTCAAAGTACCTACCGCAAATGCTTCCCTTTTACTGAGATCATCCTGCTCATCCTACATTTTATTTTAAGACACAAATTTTTTAATTTTTTAAATTTTATTATTATTTTTTCCCCGAGAAAATATATTTACGCAAAATTCTGATTGACGACTATACAAAATAAAATCGATAGAAATAAAGCATATACTATAGTAGCAATGATTACATACTGAGAAAATAATGTAATTTTGGATGGCTTATTCCTTACTTACGCGTAAATATTTATATGGAAAAAACAGATATGCCAAGATATGCTACAAAAGTCTTGAGTTTACTTGTGGCGATTGGGAAGCAATACTTTTTCCCATTCCGATCTGGTGGGAAAGAAGGAGTCGAATTTAGTTTCGAAAAAAGGCTTAGTCGGTTTTCCTGGCAGCTCTTCTGTCCAGGATATTGGAGTGACCGAAGTCGGTACGTTTCCAGGTCTGGATTGAGTTAAGCCTAATGGCGGCTAAGGATACGGTTTGCTTACCAAAGAGATCTAACGGTAGAAGGTGGAGAATAGTGTTCAGGGCTTTGGAAGGTGTGGTTTCAGGGGCACCTGCTATCAGCAGTGTTGCCATCCTCTGAACTTTATCCATTACTTTGTTTTGGTTAATATATTTAGTTCCGGCCACCAGCCAACCACCCCATAAGTAAGTATAGGTCGTATGACACTTGTGTCGAGCACATGCACAATGCGTGGCTCCCTACCCCATCTTTTCCCTATTGCCTTTTTACACGAGTTTTTTTTATATATATGATGTTGCCAAAGCTGAGGGGATGTCCTATAATGTTAAAGCACAGCCTTGGCAGGAAAGGAATTAAGGATGAGGGAAATGGGTTAGAAGGTTGAGTGAAGGAGATGTTGATGTACGCCCCGTTTGAAAGTTTTGAGATCATATGGCAAGGAAAAACAGAAGATGGTAAACTGTTCCACATTCGTAATGTTCTGTTTAGAAAAAATTCCCGAGATTTAACGATACGTCCAAATTTGACCTGGATAGTATAGGCGTGAGAGCGATTTGTAGCTCTTGTTTCGCGCTTTGTGATGTGTCTACAAGGAATCAGGCTAGCAATTTCGTTAGAACAATAGCCATGGAAATAGCGATAGAAGAGTGAGAGACAGAAGGCAGCATGCCAGGCTCTATCAAAAGCCTTTGAAATATCAAAAGCGACGAATTCGGACTCACCAAAATTATGGAGACGGTGAGCCCAACCCACCGTTAGAGTCGTTAGTAAGTCTTCTGTTGAGCGGCCAGCGCGGAAACCGTACTGCCAATTGTTGGTCTGTAGTTAGAGGGGTCGGATGTCTCTCCTTTTTTAAGTGTCGGCTGGACATGAGCAAGTTTCCATGCACTGCAGAGGCGCAGCATTTTAAAACCAGGGGCGAGAAACCATGAGGATCAGTAGCTTTGGACACATCGAGTTTCGAAAGTACCCTTAAAACTTCACGAGTGCGAAGCTGTAGCGGATTTTGCCTACTAGTGCACTGTGATCGAGATGGAAGTGGCTGCGATGAAAGTGGCGAGTACGAATTAGCAGCAAACTGGTTAGCCTGGTCCAATGAGTCAGCAAAGCATTCCCATTATAAATAAGTGGTGGTGTTGACGAACAGGTGAAATTGTTCTTTACGGTTTTTACTAGAGACCAGAAGCCCTGACTACCCTTTGGAGTAGAAAATAACTTCCGTCTAATGCTCTGCTCGAAATTGAACTTTGCTCGACTAATTACTGAATTGGAAATATTTTGCGCATCCCTATAGATATGTCTCAATTCTTCTGAAGGGCACAATTTATATGCCTGGAAGGCTGTCTCCTTGTTTTAATAGCTACGAAACAGTCATTATTGAACCAATTGGAGTTAGTTGGTTTAATGTTTTGGGATGTTCAAGATATAATCGGTGCTTCTGTTAATGACTCTCATAGAAAAGCAATCAGACTAATCCAGCTCTCTGAGATATTTATTAAGTCCCGCCCAATCAGCATTTTTACAATGCCACGCTAACCCTTTGGTGGAACTTAGGTTAGTGGTTGTCAGAGAGGGGATGGAGAATTGAGCTGAGATAAGACAATGATCTGAATTGCCCAAGTTACCGAAAACGAGTACTTGTCTGGGTGCGATGTTAAAAATAGATCCAAAAGTTACGCGTTGTGCTCCAAAGTATCAGGAACACTAGTCGAACACTCAACCAGTTGTCGTAAATTAAAGGACTCACTAAATAACTCAGAGTACAGCGCTACTGTAGCCTTTCCTACTCTTTCCTGGATGTTAGGCTTCCAGGTAAGTTTTCTATCTAGGACTAGACCTAGATATTTAACCTGATTACACAGTTTCAGTCTAAACCCGTCTAGTATAGGGCAAATTATAGAAGGTGTTTTTTTCGTTGTTTAGCATTAACAATGATCGGTGGCCTCAGCGAGACTGTTGTGCTATTTTACACACTAAGCAAGAAACAGTGGCTAATAGTTTATGTTAAAATTTGTCGATGTGCCTATGATGGTAAGAATATATTCACAGAAATGCACTCGCCTCAAACATTTTCAAACCGGACGGTTTATGGTGAGTTTTCTAATTAATACGCTCTACTATCGCATTAAAATTATAGAAATTATTTATATATTTATATCTATGGGTCTGATGGATTAAAAGTGTAAATAGAAAATATTAACTAAACTTCCTTCCACTGTCCTTTTTGCAGAAAATCAGCTTTCCTTCTAAGCTAATTTTATTGTTGTTTGTTTTCACTTGTCTCTCACCACAGCCTACTATAGATAACCGCCCTTAAATTATGACGGCCATAACCATTTTACCTCCAAGCGTGTCATCACTATTTCACTTTTTGTACGTTCGTTGTACAACTGATTAAGCAATACTAGCACACAATTAAAACTGCACTCTACTTTATTCAAAATTAAAGAGGAATACAAACAAAAAAAACCACCGCACCTTCAAAAAGCACCATACCTTGAATGAAAATTGTAAAGAAGAAACTTATTATAATACAATGGCCACTTTCTACGAGAAAGTGGACTTGTAAAGTCGAATCCTATCGTTTATAATGGGAAGTGTGGTCTCTTTAGGCTTCCAATAAACAGCTGTTCGGAAAATCCTTGATGTATTGTGACATTGGTAGGTTTTTTGAATGCTTACTTTATTGTTGGCTGTAGAAAAATGTACATGGGTTTTGGTGTGCTCGTAAAAGTTACACCTGATTTTGTGTACTTGGAATAAAAGGAACAAAGAAATTGAATTAAATTTTGCATTGAAACTGGAATAAAGTGCCGAACCATATTAAAAACATTGAGTGTTACTTTTCAAGCGTTTAAAAGTGTTACAAACGTGTGCAATAGTGCCGTCAAGAAGTTGAAGATGACAAGTGCCCAGTTTTTAAAAAAAATTTGAGCCGACTTCACAAAAAGCGCTAAAAAGCACAAATTAATTTTTAATTTTATGTCTATTATGACATTTTGAAGTCTGTGCAAATTAAACAAACCAAACAACTACAACAAAAGTATTTAGTCGTCCTTCCTTATGGTCCCGTGAGCTGAAACGTTCAGGTAGTTTTATGTATTATCTTCAATTGTGGTTGGGAAGTGATTTGGTTTGATTTGCACTGACTTCAAAATGTTGTTAAAGATATAAAATGAAAAATTATTTTATGCGTTTTTTAATTCTTTACATGATCCTAGTGCGCCACTTTCTCTAAGAATTCATCACGCATTACAAAGTTAAGTTTTCTCTCCCCCACCCCAATACTAGGTCAACATTTTCCATAGAGAAGTAATGGGGGATCATATAATACACAAAAAAAGGGAATCTTTCAAATAGGTGTGTGAATTAAGAAATTGTATAACGCCCCCTCCGCACACCACCCAACTTATAAATTTTTGTCGTCGTATCAGTGAGGCAACATATTCTACACATCAAAAGAAGAATCATTGAAATCGGTCCACGCGTTACGAAATTAGACTACCCCTCCCCCTCCCCCGCCCCTCACAGTAGGACCAAGTTAGTCTACTATTATCAACGGGGGATCACGAAATCAATAAATAAAAGAATCATTCAAATCTATCCACGCGTTACAAAGTTAGTTTCCACCCCCACCCCCGACCCACCCCACCAACATTTTGTTTTTCTCATACATACTCTACCCAACAGAAAAATAATTATCCAAATCATTCTACGCGTTACTAATAAGGACTACTCCTCCCCCTAGGTAAAATTTTTTTTCTCCTATTAGCAATGGGGATCATACTCTCTACAACAAAAAAAGAACTATCCTAATCGGTCTAGCGTATTAGTGCAAAAAGTATTCCAATAGTGCCTTTGAACTTGTTGCAAATAGTTTCTTCGTGGTACATTGTCTGACAGCATATTCGAATCTCACCTGGCAAGTGAATTATTACTTTAA
Organism: Leptarthrus brevirostris; assembly: GCA_964036015.1. Taxonomy (NCBI): domain Eukaryota; kingdom Metazoa; phylum Arthropoda; class Insecta; order Diptera; family Asilidae; genus Leptarthrus; species Leptarthrus brevirostris. The sequence continues at coordinate 83,292,456 of OZ038373.1, read as the reverse complement.
CGCATCTCCTCATTCTTCGCCATGAGTTTGTTATTCACAATTTCAAACGCACCTGCATTTCATATCCAAATGTATAAGACATAGCTCTCGGTAGATTTATCGGCCGCCCAATTAGGATAATGGTGTCCGACACTTTTTTTTTTGGAGATTTCTATTTCGACGATGGTGGTTTCTCGGTTTTGTGATGTTTTAAAATTCTCAACCGTCAAATTGTGTGGGACATCTGGTGATCGAAGAATGCGAAATTATTCCACGGAAATTTGTCTTGATCCACTAGGTCAACAGTCTCTTCGTTTTTCGTGGCATTCATTCTACCCTCGAAACGCATTCAATGCCTCCGGTGACATTTTTTACTGAGCACGCGTTTTAACAGTCTGCCCCCTTAACGCTACCTTGATAGATGGTGTCCTCTGATATGGACGAAGCATGTGTTATTTCAGGTTAATTGATAATTTATTGATTTGATCGAGAATTTTAATGATCTTGTGATCCTGAGGCCGTACTCGGTTACCATGTTAACACTTTCGATATTTTCTGTATAAAATTGTTTAATACTTAAGTGATTTTATTATTGATTGACGCCTGACTAAAAAAGTGTGGCATTAATGTTCAAGATGATTTATTAAATCAATCAACGTGAATTTTACATCACCTGCTACAAGAGTAATTTTTACTGATTGAAAATATTATCTCGAAATGTGGTTAACGCTTACAGAAAAAAACCTTTATTTTTATCTTTATATTATAAAAAAAGATAGATGCGGCAATGTAAGACTACTATACTTACCTATGGTCAATTCGTTAAAGAATTTTTCTGCTGATATGAGTATGTAGTGTTATTCTAAAGCAATTGTACATTGTTGTAACAGAATTTGATACAAATATATGCAGAGCTTTCTCTTAACTTAATTATGAAGTTAATTTGTAAGTTAGTCAATCGTATATCAGACAAGCAATAAATGATTTCAACCTGTCTATTACATAATGACGATTGAGCTTATATTATAATTAAAAAGAAAAAAATTAGCCAGTACATAGTACAAAAACAAAAAAGTGTAATTATATCTGAAAGTTAGGACTTAAGGTAAAATTTTATTTGGTTTCTATGGAGATTTTTAGATACTTTTGTTAACAACAAAAAAAGGCAATTGAATTATTTTTTAAACTAGAAATGAAATTAAAATATGGGGTTTTTGTATTTTGTAGAGAGTAGTATAGGAACATAAGAAAATGCATTTTTCACCCAAAAAAATATTCTAAAAATCCTAAAGAATCAGAAAAAAAAGCAAAAAGATTTTTTGAAAGTTTTAGAGTTGTGTCCCCCCTTAACATTAAGTTTAAAAATTACTAGAATTCGTGTCCCCTTCTTCCCTCCCTAAATCCAAAACTCAGAAAATCGATACATTTTTAGGATATTCTAAGGTGTAGTTTAAGTAAAAATTATCAAGAGTGACCATTGATAATAAAGACTATTTGGAGTTGCAGAAAAAGTCGGTGGTTCAGAAGCCATCTTAAATTGTCGGTCCACTCGCAATCGAATTGGGTGAAGATCTTCTTTCACTTCATGCCACACAACGGCTAATGGGAATTGGAGAGAATAGGCATTTTTCCTTCATTAATACACCAGGGCAAAAATTCTGTTATTGTAAATAATCTTGGGACTTAGGATCTTATATTCCTTCATAACATATCTGGGTAGAAAATTTAGTGTAGAACACATTGCACTGCATTGAAATGTATTTCTGGCTTTAAGGTTTGTGAATATGAACCAACCGCAATTCTCTATCTTGTAATTCTGTTTTTATTGCTAGAATGCGGCTTTTTACGAATTATCATCCTTCCATTTAAACCACTACTTTTTAACACGTTTCAAACTGTTTGAACAGATATGTCTTTTTAAATATGGAGCCAACGTTTTAGTATCACTTCTAAAATTTAATTAAAAGCGTATGAACGGTTACAATTAGAAACGAGCGATATTACTAACATATTGTTTATTTCAAAAAGTCGACGTTCTAATTTCTTCATTTAGTCAATGGACATTCTTAAGACGTCTTAAACTTAATCTAACAAAGAGACTACATAAAATAAATATTTATAAAAGCGTACAACAATTCCTAAAAAATAGTAGTGAAATACAATACTGGAGCGTTTTGGGTGCTTTAAACAAACTTGTAATTAAAAAAATAAAATCAGACGTGCAGTATACATCCATCAGTACACATCCTGATGCCAGTACGGTTCACATCCCTACTCTAGCAAAGCGCCTAATAGAAGATCCTTTATAAAGGACGTCTGATATTGTTTTAGTTGATTAAGCAAAAAAATAATATGTATATAACCAAAAATCTTAATTACGCGTTGATACTTTAAAATAATATTACTGTGTCTTGCGATTTCACCTAAATTAAGTAAAAAAGAAATTTTGCAGTGTTACACACTTTCTAGTTCCCGTAATCCCTTGTGGGCGGGAGAACAACTTCACCCGATTCGAAACAACGATTGCAAGTGGACCTCTAATTTAAAGTGGATTCCGAACCACTGAAATGACCTTTTTATATTATGCTGTTGTCAGCAGAAAACAACAAACGTTTGCAGTCAGTGGGATCCGAACCTGGGACCTCCGGATTGGTAGCCCGACACGTTATCACTAACTCCACCGACGACGTATTCCACACTATAATATATGACAAGTAATGCTCGATGAAAACTCAAGTATGTACAATTGTACACCGTTACATTCATTTTGGTTGTTATCGTTTTAAGCAATAACTTTCCATTATCATTTTATTTACATCTCAAATTAAAAAGAATATTAATAAGTGTGATAATTATAATAGAGTCAACACTCTCTCTCTCTCTAGTTTCCGTAGCCCCTTGTGGGGCATGGGACGGGAGAAGAACTTCATTAAATTCTAGACAAAAAAAAGCGCTTTCAAAAGTGACTTATGCCCGTTTCAAAATAAACGAATCACACGAGAATGTGTATAACATGTTGATTAGTGCGAGGACATTAGAAGAATATGACAGAACTCTAATATAATTACTAAATAGTGTTTGAAGCTCGATTATTAAATCTAACAGTAAAAATTTGGGATATAGATGGATTTCTCTCCGCCGTGACATCTCGTGAGACTTGTTAATATTTCGGACTCTGGCGACTTAGAATTGTTGTGAATTGTTGTTGGGTTCCCTCACAAGACATGTTATTATTATTTTTTTTATTGTGGCTTAAAAAATGCATATAAAATTACATATACACATCAAAATAAGATCTTAAATCTAAAAGATTGAATTGTAAGCGATACTATATAAACCTAAAGTAATATAAAAAGAAGCCAAGCATCTCACAAAAGCTTAAGCTTGAGGGTGAGTGCAGTATCAGTCTAGCATCCCATGTGCAAAATTACTTGATGAATTTTCAGTCTAAAATGTATTAATTATATTCTATCTTATGCATCCTGTCTTTGGATCAGAAAAAAGTATCATTTCTTTAAGCAAAAGAATTATTGAAAATATTTCTATTGCAAAGTACATATTTTTTTATATTCATTTTATAATTAATAGTGTTTAACGAATTTTTAAAATCATTTCTTAGGTTATTATATATGTTATTTTCGGCAATAATAAAGAGCCTTCCTATATGCTGGTACGGCAAGGGGAGAATTTAGTTGCCTTCTCGTTAAGTAGTTTGTATTATGTACCGGAAATTTAGATATATTACGAAATACAAAATTTAGTAGTATTGCAGTATATCTTTGTCGAACAGGCATGACGTTGAAATCAGTAACAGCCTGCGTTGTGGAATAAAATCTCATTTTTCTAAGACATAGCTTTACTATTTTGCTTTGCAAACTTGCAATCTCGCCTCTAGATTGTTGTAGTATAAGTTCCACCCCAAGCGATAATCCCATAATCTAATATCGATTGCACAATAACAAAATAAACCATCCTCATATAACCTAATTGTAAAATATTGTTAAGTAATTTTATTTTATAACAAGTTTTTCTCAGTTTATTACATATGGTTGTAATGTGCTTGTTCCATTTTGCATTCCATTGTGATACCTAGATATTTAATTTCCTTGACATTTTGTAGACTTTTATCTGCTATCTGAATGTTACATTCCCTATCATCATTTGCTTGAGTCCCAATAATCAGAAATTTAATTTATGCAAGTTCAACCATCTATGAACCTGACCAACCCTAGAGTTTGCAATTCGCTCTAGCTGATGCCATGTCTTGCTTTTGAAAACTGCTTCCGTATCATCTGCATAGGCTACTGTGTGTCCCGTTGCTCCAATTTACATGTATTCTGCTACAATTTATAATTCTTCTAGCTCGCCGCCGACCTGTGACATGAGGCCTCCCCATGAATTTCTGGTGTTTGGCCAAACCTGCGTGGTGTTGGCTGAGTTCCTTCTCGTTCGGACAGTGGCCTGGTGCCGTGTTTTTTCGGCTAACCAAGGTGCTTTATCTTTTACAGATAATCTCTCTTCCTCTGGCCTTTCGCAGATCTTTGACATCTGGAATGATCGCGATACGTTTCTTGTTTCATTCATTGTGTTCCAGTCGCTAAATTTAATAACTGAGGCACTATGCAACCTTGGTTTGACACAACGGACCATTTATAGGTCTATGTGAGGCTTAGAACAGAAAACGAAAGGAAGTGCAATACCGTGTATAAATCGTGTACGTGTTTTCCGATTTTTTGTTCGTTGGAAAGGTGTGGGAAGGGAGCCTCAACTTCGCCATAATGAAATGTCAATTTGACGTGAACTTTCTGAAGAGTGCAGATCCAAGTGTTTATTGAATAATTTTCAGTATTTAGTTGTTAAAAGTGTTGTAATTTTACAAATAAAGACGATTAACATTTAAAAGACTGTTTTAGTTTAGTTTACTAAGAATCTGAGGTGCTTAATTTGAACATTTTGTGTGATGAAGTGTGCGGTATTTTCTTGTTACTATAATCGACTCATTGGGTGCGGAAAATCATTTGTCAGGGAAGTTAAATGATATAATAAGCAATTATACAGCATTTTCTTTGAAATATATGCAAAAGCTGTATAAATAAAAGCTTAATTACCAAAAAATATAACCATTTCTCTTGATGGCGCTCATTTGTTTACATTTGAGTTTGATCAGAGTTTTGGCTCGCCTTATTGTTTCAGCGACAGCTGACGGAAGTTTTTGCCTGGGGTCTCTAATCAAATTTTAAAAGTATTAAAATATTTGACTACCTTTTGGTATTTTAGGTTTCCAAAAGATGAAGACTTCAGAGAACTGTGGTTAAAATCCATCGGTAGAACTGATTACATACTATCCGATGGTAGTAATATTTGCGAGGACCACTTCGAATGAGTCGAAAATTTACTACTTCCATGGTGAAAACTAACACATTCACACCTTTCAAACACATAAGGAAAATTCGGAAACTTTTTGAGCATTTTGCACTTCCTTTCGTTTTCTGTTCTAAGATGTGAGGATAATCGGCTGTAGGGTTGATAGCCGCCACCCTAACCTTGGTTTGACAGATCATTGAGACATCTGAAGAATGTTAAGCATAAGGTTTGGAAGTTCTGCTCCTCTAAGAGGGACGCTAACTAATTAGCCTATACTAATTTACGCGATAACGTTATTTCAATATCAGTCTCTTCCTACAACGATTACATTTATAAAATGAAGGTTATTCATTCTAAGCGTTTCTGGCAATTTGTATTTTATATATATATATATATATATATAATGAATGGGGATAAAAGATTATTCCTTTTTTCCGCAGTTAGTTCGTTACAGTGTGATTCATAAAAATATAACTAAATATTTTATAGAGATGGACGAACCACATCAATATATCGAAGAATCGATAATACACCTGTATTATAACGATATTTTGTATCGATGTTTTCAACCATTGATAAAGTCCATAATCGATATTTTTGCATCGATATTCAGACAATATCGACATTCGAAACAATTCTGCAATAAATTGGAAAAAATCATAGTAGTTTTTTGAAAATCGTGTTTATTTCTTCTTGTGCGCAGAGTCTGATATTCGACAGTTAGTTGTTTTTCATTTCTTTCATTTTGTAAGTAATTTTATCTTCCTGTTTCAATTGTAATATCTTTCTGTTTTGTCTAGCCTATTGATACATAATATTAATTGTTTACATATGATATGGTTTACTGTTTCATAGAATTGATAGATTTCGAATCGGGACAATTGCGAAGCGAAAAACAATGGCTCCTCTAAACACCAAAATATGGTCAGCATTCAAACGAGTCGATGGTAAACGAGTATAGTACGAAAGATGCATCAAAATCTATGCGACCTAGAGTAATTCTTCCAACATGTGCAACTATTAAGAGAGCCACGAAATTTCAAAAAAAAAAGTAGCAGGGAAATATTGATTTTATTTAAATATCTATTGCTAGAAAATTATGTATTATGCAAAATTATTTTGAATCTAATAATTTGTGATTTGTTAATTATTTAATATTTTATATTAAATTCTATAAATTAAACTAAATTCTATAAATTGAATTAATTTCTGTGAATGTAATCATTTGAATACCCATACTTTCAAGTATCGATAATTCTTTTACAATTTATCGCTTCTCCGGTATCGCAACATTCAGATAAATTTCAATATCAAGTATCGATAATTTTGCTTTCGATTCCCATCGCTAATATTTTAAAGTCCTATGTCGCTCATTTATGTCAAACATTGTACGTAAAAGGTAATAAATGTACTGTAGCCAGTTATAATTATCAATTTTGACAATGTAACCACTGATTAAACTTAAAAGCTTACCCACAGAAATTAATTTAATGATTCCAGGTGTAACTGAATTAATAACATTTTGGGAATTATATGATGTACGTGACGACGACAAACTACAAAGGAGAAGTTATATGATAACCAAGCTACCATCTACTACGTGTAAGAATACCCAAGTGACACTGATAATTGTTGAAAAAGGGAAAAACGGATCTCGCAGCCCTACATTGAATTTAAAACTTTGTATCAACTTGTTATTTTCTAACTAAATTAATTATCGAGAATTGAAACTGAAAATTTAAATTAAAACAGAAACTCCTTGCCATAATGATAAATAAAATAGTTGCTTTGACACACGCCAACAAACTTTCACCTAAAGCACCTAATGTGAAAAACCTCTGAGTCTTGAATATACAATTATGATACTAACTCATCTACTGTTATACCTTGGACACACAGTCAGAATTGACTTCCCATATAATTTACAATTAGCTTCATTTTTTACAATTTAGTTACCTTATAGTGGCGATAATTGAGTTAACTTATAGACATATATTTATCTCCAGGGCCGGATTTAGACTTGATAAGGGCCTAAGCTATTTGAGTTATGGGACCCTTTATAAGTCCAGGTATTATATGTCAGTGCCAAATATGATTTTCGGATACCTAGAGGGTTAAACTGAAATACAATTAAGAAGTATATAGATAGTGAAATTGAAATGAGATTAATTAACTTAAAATCATTTTTATTCATAAAAACTTAAAAATGCAAACTCTGGTAAACGGAAACAGAAGTTCTTTTAAACTCTGTTTTAAACATGTTTTCGCTTGAAAATCGTTTGCTTGTTTTGGTCTCTGATTATATACTTTACACGTTCCATTTCTATTATAAAATAATAGTGAAATAATTTAAAAAATTGCCTAAATTACCGGCGTTTGCTGTCGAAATTTATCAGTAATTTCGGTAGTCATAATTACCAGTAATACCGGTTAACCGGTTATCGGTAATGCAAACCCTAGGCACAATAACGCTCTGTTCTTCGAAAAGTCGAGCTAAAAAATTTGGTTAAAGAGTATGGGACGTTCCGGACGTGCGGCATTGGGACAAATAATACTGAAGTATATTTAAGTATGTATAAATATATGACAATTGCTCACTTGAAAATTTTTTTTGGGGGGCCCTAAGCTATAGCTTGTGTAGCTTTTACGTAAATCCTGCGCTGGTTATCTCATATAATAAGAACTTTCAGTTTATGTAGTAACACTACATATATTTTGAAATTACAAATTTTTAAAATTTTATTTCGTTCATTTTTCTGTATAATAATTTTATTTTAATTTTTACAGGAACATCACAATCGGTATTAAGAGTATTGTTCGCATGAAAAATTTGTTTAGTAGTAAGAAATATAAATATATTAGAAAAAGAGAGCAACAGCAGGTCAAACTACATTTCCTACCTTTCCTATCAATTGATCAAATAACGACACATAAATCGGCTCGTAAATAACCCTAACATGTCATGGCATGTTAATCTTAATGTAAGTTGCATTCGTTGAAATATCGTTTCAGTAAATTTTTGCGCAAGAAGGAAATGAATGATAGAATAAAAAATCCTCTACTTTTACAGTATTCAGGTATAAGTTCATTATTAATTTTCGCATTTTCACGGAATTTTAAATTTTATCCTACAGTTTCGCACCATAGTGGCGGGACCGGCAACTTTACTGATCACACTTTCAAAAATTTATATATTATATATTTATCTCTTTTATAATAAACAAAGAACTGCTCAAGAATATAGGCTATACCCATCGCCTCATTTAAATCGTTCATTAGGATTATCACTTTTGAAACCAAAAAACCTTGGACATGACATTTCCGGCCAATGTGACTGTCTTTGTCTTCTTAGGAGCAGATTAACTCGGAAAACACTATGATTTTCACTCTGGCTTGGTATCTGGCTTATAATAACTAATACAGGCTTCATTATCAGTGATCAATCGACAAACATTGCTTTGAAATTGAGATTTGTATCCACTTATTGTCCATCGGGAGTGTTCCTAATCAAAAACAAATGTTCGGCTGTTTGAATTTGTTGAACAAATATCTCACGGTTGTCATTGAAAAGCCTAACTTTACTTTTATTTATTCGCAAGTTTGCCCAGCCAAAAGCAAAAAACAAATTACAATATTGTTCTTATTGAAAATCACTAAACACCTTTTATACTTCGTCGGATCAAAACTAACCTATGAATCAGTCTGAAATTTTGTAAAGTTTCGTTTGAACGATGGCAGCACACGCTGACGATACCAACTTCCCCTGTCTGTAAATACGACAGTTTATGCTAATCTGCAGTATCGAATATGATTAAAGCTCTGCACAGAAAGAAGAAAGTGCCGTGAAAGGTCCAATACGAGAAATATCTCTAAGGTCTGCGGACTTCAGAATATGGTCTCAAATGACCCAGTCTCCCGACTCGGACTGGTTCGAGATAGAACGGGAAAGCTTTCTGAGACTTGCGACGAAACGAAGGAGATCCTACTGAAAAATCACTCTCCACGAAGCAACAGATCGGACAATCCGTGACCTCTGAGGAAACACGGGGCGAATGCCATGGGTCGTTTTGCAGCGAAAAGGATTGTGTCGCTTGAGAGGGTAAGACGATCTATTAGGTCGTTTGAGCTGTTCAAGGTGGCAGGATTAGATGGTATATTCCCAGCCCTACTTCAGTTTGACAGGGGGATTGTAGCACCAATACTCAGGGGCATTGACATATGATTCTTAGCAAAAGAGTTCGTTGCAGTTTCGTGGAGATAGGCTAAGGTCATATGTCTACCAAAGCCAGGACGAAAACACTACACTGAGCTGAAGTTCTTTAGACCCGTGAGCTTAACGTCCTTTCTGTTGAAATCAATAGAGGAACTGTGCTCGTAGGAACCAACGCCCTTACTACCCTGGGAGATCTACCGAAACGGCACTCCACCAAGTGGCGGGAGTAGCAGAAGAGGAGCTTAATAGCAAGGGCATAGCAATTACCACAATAATGGACATGGATGGAGGCTTTGATAATATAGACTTCGGAAGGCTGGTGGATGATCTTATCGAACGTGGAAGTAATTCTACCATTAATAATATATTAATGGGAGGAGTGTTATCTGCCATTCTGTGAAACATTACTGTCGGCTCAGTACTAAGTAAACTCGAGGAAGAGAGCATACACAACGTGGGTTGTGCCGACGACATTGCAATTATGGCAAGGGTTACTTCATATCAGTGCTAAGAAGTCTGAACTCATTAGGAAGAAGTACGAATCTAGAATTCAGGCCAGTAGAGCAAAAAGAAAACATCCAAAGAGCTACATCAATGTGGCTGGGCTCTAGCCAAGGGCCCTAAAGCACTGAAGCACCTCCGCAACGAGACAGTCAAGAAATTCTGAAATAGCTAGTCTTCATCTATTACTTTCGACGCACGAAAGAAAATCTTGAAGAACGGCCACAAGATAATTAGGCAGTTGCATTTTTAATTGAGGACTTAGCGGCCATCAAGGACTGCCGAAGCGGAGAGAAGGTGGCATGTACAAATAGATCCATCCACATAAATCTACAAGGTCGGTGCATCATCCTCACTTTGCTACCAAATACCTTATATCGATGGTTAATGAAGTCTACTTAGTCAGATAATGTCTTATCCAAATAACCGAAAAATATTAAAAAGTGGAAAAACAACATTTGTACACTTGTCTATCGATATATTCTTCTTAAATCATCAGTCGATCAATGTAATTGTCAATTAACTCTAACGGCCTATTCAATTAAAAATTTAGGTAAACAGAAAATACATTTTTTACTTAAGATTCGAAACTGAAGAATTTCAGGTATATTGCTCAGTGCCTCCGTGAAGTTCTAATTATTTACATCGTGTATTATCTTCAGGTCGAAATTCCATTGTTAAAAAATCTGCTGTACAGTTCCTGCATCGGTGACATTACAGGGTGAGATTTCTCTGTAATATTAAATTATAACTTAGTTTAAAAGTTGTTTGTTTTTTTTTGTTACAAGGATGAAAAAGTTATTTGATTATTTAAAAAACGATACATGATGGAAAATAAAAATAACGTTCCTACTTAACACAAATATTATAGGTACAAAAGATTCGATTGGAGTCAGAATTATCCTGTATTTAAAAAATTTACATTTACTTTAATCAGTTGTGTTTTGTACCTAATAAATTCACCACTTACTATTATAAAACAGATAGTCACATAATTTGTTGTTCACAAAGCTGATTGTCATATCATCACGTCTTACAAAGCATATTTTTTAAGATCATATTTATTGAAAAATAAAAATATTCGTTGAGATTACTGGAAGTAGCAAGAGCAATGTCAAAATTACTCTAAGACTCTATTTAGATAATAATAGAGAATGGAAGCAGATGAAAGCAATTTTACTGAAACACAAGTGCGATAAACGTAATTCCTTCTATGGAACCCATTAAGAGCAATCAATAGAGTTAATATATCTCATTACGAAACGCACTTTAGTGTGTTTAGCTAATTAACAATCCTGAGCACCAGAGGTTCGGGGGAATTCTCGAATGACCCCTTTACGATTGTCATCAATCGAAATGTGAGCTCTGGTTCAGTGATGGATTTATGAGGTTTTAATTATCAAAGCATATGGTAGCTGGGTTATATCAACAAACAGCTATCAGAACACTCATCTGAGTAATTTATTTCATTTTGTTAGCTAAGTTTTCTTATCGCAAACAAATATTCGCCATAATAACAATTGATTCCGGATAAGTCCATGACATCTGCATGTTTTATGCCATTTTTGTTTGTCGGTTTATGCTTTTGTAGGTGTAGTAAAATTTTTGGGCTTACAACAGCCAAACCAATTAGGACTCCGCCCCATGTTTCACTTCGTTAATCATGAAAATGGAAAAATCCTTTCGACTTCCATTAAGGTTGATGAGGGCATTTGAGGTTGCTGCTTTGTTGTACTACACAGACGGAAGTGGGTAGTTTGGTCACGTAAAGTTGTAGAGCAAGGAGGTGAACACGCCAATTCGTAAACCTAAACCCGAATGAATGGAAAGGAGTACCTTTGAAAATACCTTCAAATTGCTAACAACCATAATTTCTGATATGCCTGAGTTGGCATGATAAGTCTTGACGTATCCCCTTTTATAGGCGGATTTTTGCTATATGAGTCAAGAGGGTCAGAGCTGCAGAGTAGTCGAGTCGAGTTGTACAGAAAGTTGTTATGTAAGTATATTCGCTGTATGCGTAAAACTACATCCAAAATGAATTTTCTGTTTTTATACTTACATGGATCATATTTGTAGGATTTATTACAAATTCTTCAGCAGGGTTTAATGACTGGCGTACCTCGGCACGATATGAATTATATCAGGATTAGTAGCCATTGTAATGGATAGTATGCGGGTGTTTCAAACAATGTTTTACAACAAAATTAAAATTTATTACTGCCGCTGTAAGAACGGCTTTCGGAAGCAGTTGTGAAGCTTTTTGATTGCTTTCCTGCACGAAAGTTCTAGGTTGAACATTTTTAGCATGTCCTATTTTCTTACAACCATGCACTATGGTGTTACTTTGGTTTTAAAACTAGTTCATATTTTTGGAGCAAAGCTGTAATTCAAAACAACTTTATTATTTTTGGTTTAAAGTAAAATATTAATCATTACTCTAGCATGATAAATTATGCTTTAACAAAATAATTAAAAGGAATTCATTTTATTATGAAATGACTGAATTGAATATTTTTGTAAAATATCATTTAATAAGTTTCCAGAACGACGATTAAGAGAGTTTCACACCAGTGCGGTTGGTGCTGCTTTAGCGGTTTCGATCCGATTGCGATTGATTGTCCAACGAATAACTTTCACATTACGGCAATTAGCAACTGCAACGTTTAAGGTTTAGTACTTCAGGCGGCTTCCGAGCTTTTGATTCCATTGCTGAAAGCTATTTTGGAAGCCTGTTTAAACCTTACATACATTACCGATTAGTGAATAGAGGTTAAGGTGGTTTTAATTCCAGGAGGAAGGCACCGTAAACCTATGGACTGTAAGCCAATATGTCTCTACATATCTTTTTAAAACCCCGGAGAGCCGTATATCAAAGACATTTTTGAACCATCTGAAAAACAGCAATATGCATATTATAACACGGATAAGTCCATTGAGACAGCGCTACATGCACTAAACGACTTGAAAGAAAAATTAATCCTCTACAGGGAACTGCAAGTCAGACTTAAACTAACTGGCTAAGTGAAATATCTAGGCCTTAATCTCGATAGGAAATTTAGCTCGAACCACAATATTCACGAATGAGTATGTAAAGCAACGTTCAAAAGGGCAACAGATGGGACGTGGAGCTACAATTTTTACATTCGCTCTCTGCCCGTTCATCAGGCTTTACATATGTGTTGACTACTTTCGAGAATAGTAGTCCTACTGATAAAAAGTACCCTCAGAGAAACACCATCCAAAGTCCTTAATTCAATCCTCTACCTAAGGCCAACATAACTCTTCGGCAAGTTATCCGCATCCTCAGTCCCTATTAGGTTCAATCCAGTCTAAGCACGTACCGATAAGAAACACTTCAAGATTCTAAAAATACAGTATTACACCACACCCAAACCAAGTTAGACTGCTTTATTCCTACAGGCAGGAATGGGAGGAATTTTTCAGTGCATCTATGCAAAGATGGCTCTAAGTTCGGAGGTAAATTGAGTAGTGTCTATTCGGAACACCTGGACTTACAAATTTCTTTTCGAAGAATCTGGTAGATCTAGCTGAAAATGTAAAAAATTGTATGAGAGGCTCCCCCCTATTCCAGCTATTGGGGTTTACAATTTTTTTACCAAGAAAAAAACCTTACATTTCTTACTTCCAAAGTTTGAGTGCTAATAACGGTATCAATATCTAAGTTGACAGGTAACACAATGGTGCGATGGACCAAGCCCAACGTATATGTGTGCTGCTTAACCATAGCAGGAGCTACTAGGACAAGGACCCTGGAGGTCATTCTAAACACTACTCCACCGGAACTTCATGTTAAACAGGTCGCACTTAACTCGGTGGCACGTTTACGCCTGAATAAACTGTGGAAAGAAAGGGGAACATAAACCCAACATGGAAAGATCGCCCAAACCTGCAATGGATCAATAGGCGGTTCGGGAAAGAAGATTTTGGGATTTCTAAGTTGTAAACCCAAATATGGAGGATGATTTCAAAACTTATTTCCCGAGAAAAAGTTAATGGATCAACAATATGGTGGTCCAGAAAACACGATAGCGCTTCACACAGAAAGCTCAAAATGCGAGCGTGGCTGTGGTTTCAGGATATCGTGCGAGGAACAGAACCTGCAGATATCGTAAGGGTAAACAACTCATCCTCCGTTCTTCAATGTGAAATCGCAGCGATAAAGACAGCTGCTAAGCACCTAATGAATCGCAATGAATCAGAAAATATTATCAAGCTGACCAAAGCCCAATTAAAACTTCTTGTTGGCCCCTCATGATAGGGTATGCACGCTTAAGGGCTCATGCCAAAAAGGTAGGAGCAACAAACACCAGCCTATGCATGGGATGTGGGTAAGAACCTTGAACCGAACACTTTAAGTCACAACTAAGAAATAACTTTTGCCAAATTCAAATGTAAATTTATTTATTTAGCGAATATGTACAATTACAATAACTTAATTCTCTTATCTAATTGTATGGCTAGATTATATCTACTTACGAGCTGGTTTAAATTTGGCCCTGAGTTCTTACTTAATTGAACGGTAGTTCGTTTCTATTCATATCACTTACTTAATGTTACAAACTTCAAATCCGTTAAGGATAAGTTTAGCTCTTTTGATTTGTGAGGAATTGCGGGCGCCTCTAAAATTCCTTGCCTCTTTAGGGCACAACTAGGATTATGTGCTGAAGTGTATGGTATGCAACGGCGTCATCAGCATAAAGGAGTGTTTTTACATTCGTGTCCTGTCCTGGAAAGTCGGCGGTGAAAATATTGAAGAGGAGAGGGCCAAGGATGGAGCCTTAAAGAACGCCGGCCAGGATAGGATTAACACTTGACCCAATTATATTTATCTCTGTGTAAAATCTCCTATTTGAGAGAAAGCTATGGATGGTTCTAATAATTTCATTGGGAAATCCAAACTTAATCATTTTAAAAATTAGATATGTCTATAAGGCAAGCAGCAGTTACAAAATTTCGATTTAGTCCTTGAGCTATATCGTAATGGAATTTGGCAAGAGCATTTACTATTGAGTGCCCAGGTCTGAAACCGAATTGGAATTTTCGAATAACTCCATTCTGGTTGCAGAAATTCATGATGGAGTCCCTTATCATGACTTGAAGTTTTTCCCCATAGTTGAAATAAGGGCAATCGGGCAAAAATCGTCGATCTTTCTGGAACGGGAATAATTCTAGCTAATTTCCATTTATCAGGTAGGAAAACAAAATCTAGAGCTGGTAGGTTTTTTAGGACGTAGGGAAATATTTCTTTTCATTTCCTGTTTTGATTAGGAACTCTGTGTGAAATGAGGAGGTGAAGAAGTCTGGGGTTGTTACCGACGGATGGGATGCCGAGTTTAAGTCCGAGAATGAGACAATTGGTATATATTCACGTTGCCCGGGAGTTTTAAGTGAATCAAGGTATTGGTTCACCTCGTTTTCCACTCTCAGTTTTAAGTTTACACTGGTGAGATTCTCTGTGATGTTATCCGTACATGTGCTTGCAAAACAATTGCCAATCTCGATTTGGTGCGGAAAGGTTTGCTTTCGTCCTGCTAACCTGTTCACTTCTCTGAAGGTATCTGAGTTCACCTTAACGGATTGAGATATTGAGAAATTGGGAGTTCATAAACCGGGATGTTTGTTCCCTGATTATGATACTCAAACAGGTTATTTGGGAGAGAAGTGCCCTATATTCATTATTTGTAGTATTGAGGTGACGTTTGCGGATTCGGTTTAGGCACTTCCGAATCCTATGCCTCATCTTGAAAAGATTTAAAAGGGGCTGGGGAAGGTTTATATATTTGAAGGCTTTTGGTACGAGCTTGGCACTGAATCTTTCGATGGCTTCCGTATTAACTGAGGAGAACTCTTCAGTAATATCATCGATTTTAGACTTTTTCAGATTCTTGTTTACGGGAAGTGGGATAGTTTCAAGATTGCGGTCAATAAAGTCCGCGAAATCTGTCCAGTTAATATTCGAGAAAGAGATGTATTTGTATTCGCTAACGGAAAGAAACTTTATGTTTGGGTTTAACTTTATTTTTAACTCCACGGCAAGGTGATCCTAATCAGCTACAACTGCGCGGCGGCGGAAATTGCTCTGCTCACTGAAATTCTCAAGAACAGAGGAGGATACTAAAAAGAAGTCCAGAATTGAACCAGATCTGCGAAAAGTAGGCTCAGTGTGCGATATTATATTAAAATTATGCACCCGATAGTTCATCCAATTGCATAAATTTATTCCGTTTTAGTTCACCATTGGGTCATTCCAAAGATGGCGGCGAGCATTGAAATCACCGAAGATAGTGGAGTGGTCAGATCGATCAGTTATTGACAAGATCTGGTCAAAGTCGTGGCTAATATTAGGGAAGTTTGACTGATTCCTCACATATTTCATATTTCAGACTACTCAAAGGGATATTTTCTATATTTACATATGAATGAAAGAAATGCCAGAATGCCAGTCCCATGATTAAGGCCGTCTTTATCGTTCCTGTTGAAGGGGTACTAATCAATATGGTTTTTGTTTTTAGTTGTGAGCCTTGTTTCGTTCATTCCATCATTAATTTTAGGAGTGAGATGCGTTTAAAATGCGAGTAAAGGGAGTTCGCATTGAGAGACATTACTGTCAACTCATTTATGTGCTTTATTTGCATAATTCAAAGACAAAGCCTAAGTAGGCCACCTGCTTTTCATTTTTATTTTTCAAGGAGTTATACTTTGGCATGAATATGTTCTCCCTAATAATAACTTCAAAGAGGTCTTGAAATTCTCTGGTGACAAAGCTATTTGCTGAATTGTTAGGCACCTGCTTAGGCTTGGTTTCTTTTTGTGTATTAGTGTTTTTGTGTATATTGTTAGTCTTAAATAAGCTAAAAAAAGACTTACTCTCTTGTATAAAATTGTTGAATCTCCTTTCGGAGTATCGCTTCCTGGACTCCACTTCTGCTTGTTTCTGCAGACGCTGCTGGATGATGCGCTTGTATATTGGACATCCACGGTAGTTACTGGTGTGCCCGTCCATCTTACATAGGACGCAGTAGGCTGGTGTCGGTTCTATATCGACGATTGTTGAACTTCCAGGGTTCTCCGATGGCTTCGATCGACTGCATTCTCCAGGAAGATTGCCTCCTTTGCACTTCATGCATGTCACTTTCTGGTTCAACATGTACTTAATCCGAGGACTTCCTTGGTATCCGTCGCGGCAGTTGTTTGATCGAAGAAAGAGTTCAGATTGATGTGTTTCTCGCGGCTATACGTAGTCGAAAAGCGTGTAACCTTGAGCAGCTGCACTTCAGGTAGCGAGTCCTTGATGACGTCCTTTACATTGGCTTCGTCGTAGGATCGATGAATTCCTTTGAGTAGGAAGGTTTTTGCTTCTCCGAGTCCGATCTCGGCATATACACAACTACACTTGCATTCACTTTGTACACACTTATATTAGTCAGATTCCCTTTCTCTAAAATTCCACAAGATACTTTTTCTGAACACAGAGCACACTTAATAAATTCCAGTTTTCTTCTAGAGAACATTCCTGTACTACCGAATATCAATGGAAAGAACCTTGGTAACGTAATTCTTTGAAGATCTAGCAGAAGTAGGGCTTCACGGCAGCGAGACAAGACCGAGACTGTGGCAGATCTCGGTCTTGGTCTCGTCAAGGTGAAGACGATCTCGCTCTCGTCGCAATCTCGGCGAGATAAAGCCAGTCTCGGTGCGATCTCGCTCTCGGCAAGATAAAAAAAGGGTATTTCGGTGGGATAACGGGGAGCGAGGACAAGTGATATATCTATGTATATATGCATTTTCTTCATATTCCCATCGCCAAAATAAGGTAGCAAAGGCTCTTGTTTGCTATTGGGGATAAAGCGCAAATATCTGAAGAAGGAAATAATGTAGAAAGAAGCGATTGAGGAGAGCAGTGTATACTTATATGCCCTATAAATCACATAATTGAAATTTTTCGGAGCGACATAAAAGCTGAAACAACTAAAAAAAATTGTCCACAATAAAATGATAAAAACTAATATCTCGTCCACTCTCGTCACCTTAATCTCGCTCTCGGTATCGCACTGTTACCAATGATATTGGTCTCGCTGCCGGTCTCGGTATCGTGTCGAGACCGATACCGGCAGCGAGAATTATCTCGAGTATCGTGAAGCCCTAAGCAGAAGCCAAGACATTGGGACACAAATCAATTGTCCAATTCGTTGTAGGGATCAGTTGGCTTGATATTGGGCACGCTGCCCACGGACGTACAACGGGCCACTAAAATACGAGGCACAGTAATATTCCGTGCAACTGTAAAGCCGAAGAGCTAGCGAGAATCTACCAGAATCGGAACCACTCTACCAGCTTCCATTAAACACACCAGCTAAGCAAGTCGCTAGCCCCATAAAAGTTGAACATTAAATCAACAACAGATATTCTCAAGAATGCAAATGAAAAATGGTAGAAGGATCACAACTACGTAATCAACCTGTAGATCTGGCCGAATTTCGACCTAAAGCGGGCAAAAGAGCTTATTTCACCTGTGAAATTTTCGGAGAGAGAAGTTCTGGAATCTTTATACGAAATACGGTAAAATTACGGTTCTCAGCTTTAATCGTGTTGCAACTGTCAGCTGCCTTAACTTTAACAGAACTGTAACGTAAAATTTTCTGAACGATGAACCCGAGTATCAACGAAGATTACTTGAAAAATTACGGTTGAGAAAAGTAAAATTTGTCGGTTATTATGAGAAAATTAGGTGTATATTAGGTGGACAGTTTGTTCTAATCAAACAGTATGTACATTTGATGAGCTAACAAGTTTACGGTGCTGGTCCCTAAAAATTGTCTAAGTAGAATAATTCAGCTACTTAAATTTTGGGAAATTACGGCAAGTAGAACCTTAATTTTTACTAGAATTATCTCCGTTTACCATTAGCGATGGCGTGGCTGTCATCACGGGTCATTATTTCATAGGTGGGTATGAATTTGTAGGACACTATTCTTCTTCTCATCTCCCACTGCCCTGCTCTAGCCAATTGCAGAAGTCCTTGTCAAGGCACCTCATTTTATAGAAAGCTAGCCGAACTGAACTCCGCTGACATCAGAGACTTATTTTGCTACATTAGGAGCAGGAGCTTTAGGAAATTAAGCCCCATACCACAAAATAGGAAATGAAGGTCTAAGAATGCCTTTCCCCCTGGGAGGCTGCCGCTCTAACCTAACTTAACCTCAACTTGGTTTACATCATTCTTATCTATGAAAATATTTCTATTATTGATTACTTGGAGTTAGTCTCTTTGTTGTTGTTTGTGGTTTGAACCTATTAACCACGATTTTAAGAGAGGTATATAGTAGTTAAGATCTTTTTTCGGGGTAATACATATACATATTATTCATATAAGATTGATTTTCTGAATTTTTGTGTGATAAAAAGTCACATTCAAGTCAGGATTCAGTATCATCCATATATTCATCGGTCATAGTTGCTTTGTCCGAAATTGTCTCCCTTTTTGAAAAACTTTTCTTAAATAAATAAATGTTATTTTATTATTATCGTTATAAGATCTCTCAATTTTCTTTATAAACGCGGATTGATGTTCTTATGGATTTATTTCAACCATTTGATAGGTCTTTTCAGAACTCCTTACGAAATATGTATTGTTGAAAGTACACACTATTCTCTAAAGCTGTAATTCTCTAGTTCCCGTAACTCTTTCTGCGACTTGGTCGGGTGAAGAACTTCACCCCATTCTATGAAAACACCATTATGTCGCAGCTCGTATTAAAAATAAAAGTTATTTGTAGAACATAAAACAAGTGTGATTTCATTTTTAAAATGGTGAAAAAGTTGTTCTACCAAGTGCTCTCAAAATATTCTATCTATGATAACGTTAAGTGGACCTACAATTTAAGGTGGGTCACGAAGCAAGCGCAAATGCCCTATGAGTTTAATCTGTTGTAAATAGAAATCAACCCTTGGTCGCTGCCGAACCAAATCTGGTACCCTCATAATCATAAAAGAAGACCAACACGGTATCCCATATTCCGCCTATTACAATCTAACTAGGAACGTTTAAAAAAATTTTAAATTACATTTTGAGGTATTACACTAAGCGGCCTGCCATGTATTTTCGAGTGGTTCTTTACAAATTGTGTGCTGTTTTCAGTTAGGCCCGAAAAGAATTTTATCTGCTTCTGTGCAACTGATAATTTTAAATCCCTTTTAAATTACCTTTCTTTTATAAGGGTTTGCTTTGATTCCTCTGAGTATCAATATGTAAAGAATTCTGTTTACCTGTTGAAGAAGTTTTACTTGTCGAAGTGTAATGTGAAATCGTTAACTTTTGGTTGATGTGTTTCAACCTGAATAGCATTCTTAAATATTCACATATTGATATAGATACTTCTTCTTGTCTTGATATAGATACTTCTTCTTGTATGATTCCTGGTATGGACCTTTCGCTGGGTCCGTGGTGGTGAAATATTGTGCCTCTTCGAATTCATTCCGTAACTTATCCATGTTGTCGTTCGCAATAACTTCACTCAGTTTCCTGTTGTCAATGACATTCGCCTGAATTCTCAGTGATTTTAGGAGCAATCCATGAATGACTGTAGTGTAAATTTCTTTTCCTAATAATATCTTGTTCGAGCATCTCTTGTTTGTGTACCTGATTGTTCCTACATACTTTAGGGTTAATTGGTTTCTATATTTTGTTGATAATATTATGTCTTACGTCGTGGGTTGAAGTGAAGTTGCCCCCCCCCCCCACCCGCCCTTAAATTTTGTCACATGATCGCATCATATTCCTTGTCGCGTAAATCGATGACTTTACTTAGCATTGTAGTTACTATTTCATTAGTAATCACGCCATTGAAAGTAGAAAGTAAAGTATTTAAATATGTTTCCATTTAGTTAGTATTTAGTTTTGTGACGTAATTACGGAAATGTCTGGTGATATTATAAAACACTATTGATGATGTTGTTGTGATGCAGTCAATTGTACGAGAAACTCTTTTTAAGTACAATGACTTCAACTTCTTTATATTCGATTACGTTGCTAAGACGTTTATTTTCTCTAAGTCAAATCAAATCCTCATAATATGAATCAAACACCCTCGACCTATAGCAAACAAGTAAATGAAGAAAAAATATAATAAATGAAGTTGAACTTGTAATCCATCTTAAGACGACATAATGTCAACGTCATCTCCTGACAGAAATCATAATTGGAAAGTGTAATCATTAACAATTTTTCATCTAAATCTCAAATCTCAACCAAAACATCCTGTCAGTACCACAGGAAGTCAGCAAGGAACTATGAGCGAGTATATCCCATCTCAGTGTTTTCAACTCAGAAGTGAGTGTCTGCAATTCATTACGCTAATACTGGCACGTGTCATCTTGATAAATTAAGAAGTTTGATTAAAAGCACAGACGTCGTTCAAAAAAGGCTAACTGATGGGGAGGATAAAAGTACCCCAGAGTGCCGGGTGCGACTGTTGTCACCAATGTCCTTTTTTCCCTTTTGTTTGCTTTTTCTCGATGCTTGTTATTCCTCAGAATCCTCAAGGAGTTTCCATTTCAATTCGTTTATTTTAATACCTTGGTTTCCAAGTGGACGAGGAACTTCTTTTTTAATGTGAATGAATTGGCGCGGTCGAATACATTCCGTGAAACTAAATTACTGTTAAGTGAATCGACACGTAGCAACAGGAAATTTGATGTGTCGCCACACGTCACGAAGGTTTTAAAATTCACACCCCTTAGTAGTACCATAACATAGCCAATACAAACAAATTTTATAATGCGCGGGGTGAATGTTTCCATTGTTTTTGTTTGTGAGCAATAATGTGAAATAGTAACAAGCTTCAAGTAGTTTGAAAAATAAAGAGTTCATCGCAAGCTGTGCACGTGATAAACAAGCTCTTAAGAAAATATACCATCGATATACATGAATCCTTTACCACTTAATAGGTAATATTAAGAGACTGCTCGAAGTAAAGACTTTAACAAACTCGATGTAGTCTAGCCTATGAAAATTTATTTATTTGCACATCAAGGGTATTTCCCCTTATCCAACCCATTCAGCTTGATATATTAGGACAGTTAAAAACACTTTCAGACTCCCCAACCTTTGTAACCTATCGAAAACTTTCAATTCAATTCGGCTGTAAGTGGCAATGTTAATGCAAATTTTGGTTCGACACAAAAGCCAAACACAAGTACATCTTGGATACAAATCCACTTTTGCTCACTTAAAGAAGAAGAAGTTTCGGAGGCACTTTCAGCTCTCATCTGAATTGGTAAAGACGAGATTTTTCTGTTTATCGAAGTGCGATAGACTTGTCGGGGGCTGATTTGACACAATGGCAACAGCCGAACAAGCCAAGCTTGATGTTTCTACCGATGTCAAAGATTTGTACCCCCAACCAAATCCCATGTGTATACAGCGAGGGTGTCACAGAGATTTGTATAATGGACACATCGCACCCTGGCGCCCAGAACGAAATTGAAATCAGCCTTTTAGCGTACTCAAGTTTATGGAGTTGTGTACGTTTTCAAGAGGGTCCGAATACATTAGGTTGGAGTTACATCGTTTTTCTAAGTCTTCATTTTTACATAGCGTTAGATGGTGTCCCTGTCCAGTGTGGTCGTACAACTTAGACGTAACAGTTGGCATTCCGATTGTTACACTTCTGTTCTGCTAATATCTCTCTGTAATGGGTTGACTCAATTGTAGCGCGCCCTTCACATCCTGTTCCTTCAGTCCTTGGGAATAGTTACACGAAAAGTACATTAGGTACTTGTAGGGGTTTCTCGCAATGTCAATTTCTGTCAAGCGTTGCAACAGTACAATAAGAAAACGTTTTTGTTTTGAAAATCTTGTGTAGAATGTATTTCTCCGCGAAATTCATCAAAGAATTTTCAATGTAGATTATTAGATCTACATCGCTTTCACAGCGAGTTTTAGAAAATGATAGCCGAAGTTATCAATAGAAATGTGTATATAAATGTTCAAACATTTTTTCGTCGAGAAAATTCGTTCTGATTTTGTGATTTGTGTGCGTGAAACCATAAATAGATAAGAATTTAGTTGAATATCCATGTTATTCGAGAATTTCACACAAGATAGAAGTGAGGACTTGATGATAATAGGCAAGGTTCTGAACAATCAAATATGGACTACAAACAGTAAATATACTACAATATTCTCCACAGAAAACGATAATGGTTAACTCACACTGGTAGAAAAAACTCTTGAATCAAGACAATTTGCTTTTAGTCAAGAATATTTAAGACTTGTTTATAACGAAGTCACTGTTCCTTAGGTCAAGTATATAATTTTCTTGACTTGAAGATTTTTCTTGACAAGAGAAACTTTTAATTTGAATTGAAAATACATAGGTAAATATTCCGTTCCAGTCATTTATTTTTATTGATTTTTTTTTAAATTCTCTAATTTGAAAGCGTACGAAGTGATTGAAATTAAAAAATAAACTTAAAACTTTGAGAAATTCAGATGATAACATGATGAACATCATACAATATCTGTTATGATTCAAGAATTGAAATTTGTTGGGATATCACTGCGGAATGAACATTACAATTATTCTTGGCTGAAATAAATTAATAACTAATAATGATACCTATAAAAAACGCGTAGAGCACCATTTGATTTTTCTTTTTTCTCAATTAAAGGTTAAATCACGAAAACTTAAAATTATTTACCCAAAGAAAACACAGCGTTGTAAGTAAACACATTATAAATATATTTGTTATTTGTCAAAGAAAATTAAGACATTTTCACTGCACTAAAAGCTTAAGGGGGTCCTCTACTCTCTCGGTTTCAAAAAATCGATTTTTTTTTAATTTCAATCTATATGTATCTGAGAATACGCCACAGAAAGGATTTCGTGAAAATCACATTCCTTTGCATGTTTCTGGGAACCGAAAAGTACCCGTCTCCGGCCGATTCCGAGAAACAAAGCGCGGCGAATTCACCGGTCCGTTCTTGACATTGACAGAGGGAGAAGAATGTGGACAACCAAGAACATCAACGTGATGAGGAAGGAGAACTCTACGGCCACGGTATAGCAGATTAACTCGTAAGTTACTACAATCAAGTTATACACCGTAATTTATCATTAAATGCGTTTGCCCGAAAGTAGTGTTTTTTTAGCTGCCGAGTATTGGTCCGAATTCAATAATTTTTTTTTTCAATTATTTAGAAAACATACCGCTATATTTTGCCGAGTACGATTTGCAAATTTTATTTTGTTCCATTTTTATAGCCTCAAATAGGTCAAAAAATGACGTATGTCTCCGGAAAACATAGCCAACGTAACTATGATTATAAAGAATATCAATTTTCTGATGACCGATTACCCAATTGGCCACAACTTTGCTTAAGCGGGACCCATGCAGTTTTAACATCAATGTCATCAATGCGGTTCAAGGTCGCGAGAGTTATTTTTTTTCGTCTTCAAAAGTAAAATTGAAAAGTCAACACATGCATCTTCGAAATAAATAAAAAATTCAAAATGCAGTCAGTAGATCCTTCGCAATTTATTCCCCAAAAAACCGCTCAATTTCAGGCCTCGAGAGTAGAGGACCCCCTTAATTATGAAACTTGAACCCTCAATTCAGAAATATTTTATAATCAAAGTCTTAAAACGTGAAATTTTAAGTTGGAACTTGAAATTGCAAACTTTAATATTTAATTTCCAATTTTAGCTGTATCTATAATGAGATTGAAAACTCTAATCTTATAGTGAATATATATATCAAAAAGAAAATTTATTAATTTATCAAGCGAATTCGTAATGCAAGCGTAACCACTAGCAACCAAAGTCATTAATTACTTAAACATTTCCAATTAGCAAATAAATACCACTGTAATTTCCTTACCTCTTAGGTGTCCTTCTTCCAGACGTCTCTCTATCCTCCGCTCTCACTTTCAAGCAAATGTATTTTTCCCTACCATTCTATACTGCCTTATAGGCTGCTCAATTTCTTCGTTACATTTCCATTTATTACTTCCCCTTTCTTTCTTATTTTTTTATGATGTAGCCAAACACAGGGGACAACCCTATGTTGGTTATAGACGATGAAGAAATAAATATGCTGTTGAGAATGAGCCAAGGGAGTTTAGCTTTTCTTCATTAGAAACGCCGATCGTGTTAAGAAATATTTTAATATTTCTTACGTTGCTCGAGCTTAAAAAACAGTTTGTTTTGGTTTTTATTTTGAAAATTCACTCGGGTCATGTGAATATTTGCTGCACATTTCTTGCATTTTGTGAAAATATTTTTACCGCAAGGTAAGTGAGACAGTGCAAGTGATCTTAATTTGATACAGCCGTCTAGATCGGTTTTGAATTTTTGTGTTGCATTTTCATCTAGTTTTCGTTTTTTCGCAAAGGCGTCCAGCAGCTGAAGAAAGGTTAACCCTTTGGTGCTGCTGTTGAGAACGAGCCAAGGGAGTTTAGATTTTCTTGATTAGTAACACCGATCGTGTTAAGAAATATTTTAATATTTCTTACGTTGCTCGAGCTTAAAAAACAGTTTGTTTTGGTTTTTATTTTGTCTATAACCAAGTTTTAATCCATATAATATGTAATGTAAAAAAATGCCTGGAATGTAACTCACGTTGTGGTGAAAAGCAATGTTACATTACATTACTATTCTGTAATTATTAATTAAGTATTAAAATAATAAGTATAACTCTAATTGATAATATTATAAAAAGACAACTTAATCAAATAAATGAAAGATCTAATGAAAACAAACACAAAATTATTATCGCCCAAAAAGATCTTCGTCGAGTTCAGTTGCTTATTCAGATATTCTTAATCGTTCGACAAAAACATCACCTGAGCAATATACGGAAGCATTTCAGACGGTTCTTCTAACAAGTATATAATTCGAATTCCTTGAACATACTACTTAGTATCTTCTCGTAAATATCCATAATTAAGTAAAATAATCCTTCCCCTTCTTTTGCAAACTATGCATCATTGGAATATCTCGGGTGAGAACTAAAGTTTTAAAAATTTATTAGACGTAATCCTTAGTATATTTTTCTGCAGATAATATATAAAAGCATCATTGAAACATCTCAGGTAAAAACTAAAGTTTTCGTCATTTATTAGACGTAATCCTTGGAATCTTCTTATATAAAACGAATTCAACGTCAAATAAACACATTAATGAGCAACCCAGGTAAGAACTAACGTTTTCCTGCAATTTAATAAATACAATCCTCTGTATCCTCCTCTTTTGTACAAACATTAAGGGTATAAAAAACCGTAAAACATCTCGGTGCAAGCATTTTCTTCTTTTTTCGTTTTTCTTGTATCGGCCCAAAAATCCTACAATCACACCATGAGCAGCATTACAAGTTCTAACTTTGCTTGCCTTAAAAATTTTTTATAGCTTCTCCGACTTAATTTGTAATTGTAATTCATGTAAATTTTTTTTACCTTATTTCTTTCATATTTCCTAACCATATCATTTATTTACATTATTTTCATTCTATTAGTACATTTAGATTTAGTTATTTGTTACTGTTTGATTTTTTATTTTACCGAAAATTTTTTAGCTTACCTACACCTTACTAAAAAATTGTATCTTACAAGTGTGAAGTTTAAATAAACGCAATTTTAATTTTAATATTTGCTTGAAAAGTAGAACTAAATAGTATTCGATCTGCTGCTTTTCTAATTGAATTTACGCGTTACCGGTTTAGCTCAAATCGATTTTATTATTTCCGATTCCGAGTTAAAACTAAACAAACTCACTGGAAAAATGTTTGAATTTTTCTTAAATTTGTGTAATTATCTTAAATAACTAAATCGTAAATGTTAGTTTGTGATCGCTATAATATTTTAGGGTTATCTGTTCAGTGATTACTGCATGATTTTGTCATCGGTAGCTTGTTGTTTAAATCAGAAATAATTGATTTTGGAATGTGTGATTTGCAGTTTGCATACAAATAATGTTCTGGTGCGAAGGCAATTTTATAGGATTATAGCAACTATTAGGTACCTATCGGACTTTCAGGAATCATTTTCAAAGCAAAGGAGCAGACTATCTAAATCACATCTTTTACAATTACTTTTTTTTAATAGTATAATAATGAGTATGTGATACAGTGTTTGAATAACATGTTTGAATTTATACGTTGACAACTTAGATTATAGAAAATACAGGATATACATATATAAGTAAGACCAGCCATTTTGCTCGTTGACAAGGTATAGGATGGAAGATAAAGCTTACCGTCAACTTTTATTTGCTTTGATTTCCGTCCAAAGCATTTGTATAAAAATTTTATTACAATTTCCCGTTTTGTTTACATCTGCAATATTTTAAGCTTAAAATATGTGTGATAAATAGAGGAAAGCAAATGGGTGTATTGTTAAATAATTAATTGGGAATATTTTCTTCCTGACCACTCTACCAAAATCGGAAATGTGTGTCACTACCATTCACACAAGAAGTGGTAATTCCACTACCTAAAAAAAACCGAAGTTTTCTGAGCTTAATGCACTTAATTGTTAACCCTATATTCTAAGTTTGACAGTGCGCAAATGCGCGAAACAAAATGTGGTTAGTTCTAAAGAAACAAATTCTGCCTTATTTCGGAATATACCCTAATAGCACAAAATGTCCCAGAAACATTCCAAGAATTACTTAAAGAAACATTCCCAAGATTTACATTTTTACATTTGAGACCAGAAACTTTCCCAAAACATTTACGAGAATATTGTTTGTACATATATACTCGTAAAATGTCCTGCGAACGTTTCTGGCCTCAGGCATAGAAATTCTTTGGGAACGTTTTTGGAAAATATTGCTGGAATGTTTCTGGGACGTTGGAATACGTTTGGTGTTTTCTTACAAAATGTTCGTACTTGTAAATGTAAATGTTGTACTTTCAAAAAGGAATGTTCTATGCATCGAAAATTATTTTTGAAAAAATTATAAGTTTCGCTCGATTAAATAAGTAACATTTGTAAAATACCCATTGTTGCTTAGTCAAGATTTGTAAGCTACAAAGGCTGTGCTCCATTATTTATTAAATTGGTTTACTAATGACCCTATAATTTTATATGGAAGCAGTTTTAATTATTTTTAATTTCAAAATTTAGAAATAAATGGAATTTATCTGTTCCTTCTGATGCGTGTTCTGCTTAGGTAAGTTTCCAGAAATTTGTACGACCAAATTTGACCTGGGTTGTGAATGATATGAAGCGCTTGTATCGCGCATTGTCATGTGCCTACAAGGAATTAGGCTAGCAATAGAAATGGAAATAGAACAATAGCCGTGGAAAGAGCGATAGAAGAATGAAAGATAACCGATATTCTGACTGCTGCAGCGAGTCAATCCTCCCAGAGATTTTGGATTTTTTTTATTCATTTGGGACTTGTCAGACCAGCGCCAAGTCAGATGGAAAATATTTCTTATTTCTCTATACAAATCCAAGCATTTCATCGCATTTCTAGCAACTGCAAATATATGATCAGAAATATTAATATCGGTTTCTAAAAATAATCCCAGTCAATTATTTAATATAATCAATTCGACATTACTTAATTATTCAGAAATATATTTTTTTTTGTAATGTTAATTTTTACTTCTTGTAGAATAAGTAAGGAATTTTATTCGTGAATCAAGTAAATTCTTTAACTGAACTCTAAAAAGTAAGCGTTAATTCCACGAGATTAGTCTAAGTTTGAATTCGCCTATCACTTCGGTGCGGTATAATAGTTTTTAATGTGATTTCCGGCGTATGTGTCTTTCCGTGTCTAATCGGTTTAATTAGGAATTAGTTCGGTTGAGGCTCAGAGGAGGGGGCAATGAAACGCCCAAATTTAAAAAATTCTTAATTGATAGAATAAATAAATTTGATTTTATACTAAGTGATAAAAAGAAATACCAATTAAGGAATAGTAAACCTGTAGTTGCTATATTATATGGATTATTAAAAATAAATAAAGCCGATGACCCTGCTAAACCTGTATCTCCCTTTTTTAATTCTCCAGCTCAATAACTTGG
The DNA here is from genome assembly GCA_964036015.1 of Leptarthrus brevirostris. NCBI lineage: Eukaryota > Metazoa > Arthropoda > Insecta > Diptera > Asilidae > Leptarthrus > Leptarthrus brevirostris. Next base: position 83,263,343 of record OZ038373.1, on the reverse strand, counting down.
CAAAATGTTATGCTCTATTCTACCAAACATTTTATAGTTTCAATATAGATATACTAAAAATTGTCTTAGTTTTGCAAATAAAACTAAAGATATGCACAGTTAGTATCTTTTGATGTAACTTATTTATTTCCATCTGCTTCGCATTAGGTGAAAAGTCTTCCAATTACAAACACATTAATTAATCAAACTAACAAATTTATTGCAATAGCGAGTTCTCAGATTCATATTTTTTGCAAAACAAAAACAATAAACAGTAACAATAAACAAATTATCTTTTCTTTCAGAAATATATCAGTTTGATCCGACGGACGGATAAATTACTAAGTCAGATGAGGTGTGATGTTTTGTGTACGAACATTGTCACTACAGGTCGCAATACTGATTCATCTGCGAATAATGAATGAGATAATTATTGAAATAATTAATTCATCTAGCTTTTAAATATTAGTGCATAGATGAATCACTTAAGTGCTAGATTAAGGAATTTAATTAAAATATAATAAGTGCAAGTGTAAAAGATAAACAAGGGAATACATTTTGATCTTATCAGCAATAAATCTTTTCTTTTTGCAATCCAGCATCCTTTTTCAGCATACATATTGAACAGACGACATATTTTGCAGTTAAGTTTATTTGGTAACTTTTTAAATAACCTTGAAAAAAATTAAATTTACGGTAGAGTATGGAGGTGTTAAATTCAATTTTTTTAGATATTTCAATTAGTAAGAATAAAATAATAAATCTTTGGAATTTGGAATAAAAAAATCCCCAATACATACCCCCAATCAAATAATATTAATAAATCCGCCTTTCATCATTCGTTGAATAGATTAATTAATGTACATATAAGAAAAGTACATAACAAAAAACAATTATGAAAGTGCCCATAATTATCAAAGCGGTCTAAGTCAATTTTGGAAGTACTTTAGGTTTTATTTTGCAGTCCATTTCAAAATTTTGATAAATTTTAAATATTCTATTTTTACTACTTACAAACAAAATAACCTTTCCGATGAAGAATACACGATTCTCGACGTAAAACTTATTGATACGTTTTTTTTAACTTGAAATGTAAAGTTTGGCACATTTGAGAACTGACTAAGCACACTTTAATAATTATGGACACAAATATGAGTACCTAAGATAAAGAAATAATTCAAATTCAAATTCAAATTGAAATTGAAAAGAAACAAATTGAAAAAGTACCATATACCTATATTCCTAATCGTTCGCACAAATAAAAAGTTCACTAAGAGCAGTTAACGCGGAGTCAGCATTTTTTAATTATAACACATGAAGACGTTTATAATAAATCGTAAAATGAAACTGACAATATTTGATAACGAGGCATTAGGTGTATATACTATAGTATAATTTACTTAAATTGTACAGCAAGATACAAAGTCAGTAAAAACTAGATTGAAAAAGTATATATTTGCAGCAAAAATTATAAAGCCGTATCAGGAAAAATTAAAACTCTCATAATATAAACACGGAAGGTTATGAAATTCTTAAACAAAAAGATGCAGTTTCACCTTTGTCAAATGACTAACTAGATTTTAATTCTAACACTCCGTTGCTACGTATTTCTGATTTTTTAAAATTTTTATTTCTAGCTTTCCACTTTATGGAGTGATATTTTTACAAAATGTTTACCTTTAATTTAATATTGCATTATATAACCGGAGGTAAAAAGTTTAAATAATTTGTGTTTAAATGACTTAACATGTAGTGGTTCTTTCTGAGAAGTAAAAAACATATTTTTAAAGTAAACTTCAATTAGAAAGATACGAAGATACATACACGTGGATCATAAAACTAAAGGGAATTTGATTACCAGTTGATCTTTCTTCGAACTTCGTGTTTGATTTGACAAAGATAGCCGTTAAACCGTTTCTTTTAAAATGATTGGCTTATAAGGATAAAAAACTTCTCATTTACAAGAGGAAAGATTCATACATTGGACCGATCTATAGACTGGGCCACCGTTCTTTTCTCATTTCTTCCGTTGATACTGCTAATGTTCTAATGCTAAATGTGAAATTCAGTGAATTGTTGTATTTTTAGTCCCCTTTCATAATCCATACATATTTCCGAACATATTTGATCAAAATGCCTTAAATCTTAGACACGTAGGTTAGGCCACCATTTTTTTTATTGTTTTATGTTTAATGATAATAATAATAATGTTTATTAATATCTCAGACTCTAGTAGTATTTATACAAAAGCAATTCAAGAATTTAATTCAATAACAAATATTAAAATATGCAAAGTAAAGACAATTCTAAATGTACAAATTCATCATACCTATACCCTGTCTTCTACATTTACATATCTAGAGAGGCAAAAACATTATAAAACTAAAAGAAAAATAAATTAATAAATAAATAAACTATTTCTAATAAACATAGACAATTGCGCCAAGCCCATCTGTCTGTACTTACATATGCATTACTAATATTAATTTAAAGAAAAAGCTGTTATGAAACCATCACCTAACATCGCAACAATATCTATTCATTAAATTCATTTATAAGGAACTTTCTGTATTTCCAGGCTTTTTTAGCAAAAAGAAGAAGATCACAAAAGTTATTTTTACCATTCCGCATTTCAATTACATCTGATTCTGTTAGGACCTTCTTACCAAAAATGTGCATCCTAAATTCAAGCAGGATAGGACATCTGCAAAGAAAATGCAACAAGTTCTCTTCCTCATTCCAATTACATAAGGAGCATAAGGATGTACCCTCTTTCCTCCACGGGCTACTGCTTAATGGAATTAGGCCCCCTCGGTATCTCCATATAACACCAATTTTTTTAACTGAAAAACAGTCACTCAATTAGCCTTGCCTTGTGAAGTTGTGTAATCTGTCATAGAATTCGTCACGTATGGTACCTCTTGCTTGATTTACTGTTCTACTTCTATGCAATTCTTCTTCTTTTATAAGGTATGCTTTAAAGATAAAAAGTATCTTGGTCATTGGCTAATTGAATGCAATATTTCTCAGCTAGTTCCCGCCACGCTGCGTACCAATATATATCCTTTTTAATAACTTTCCATGCTAGTCGGTGCGGTAATCTACTCTAACTGTACTTATAAAGAACTTTTCCTAAATATTCGAAATGTATCTTAAGAGTATAAATATAGAAACTTGACAGACCAGTTTCCAATTCTATCATAAAGTATGGTGTTTGTTGGAGCAACTTGAATATCTTTTTTATAAAAAAAACGTTCAAAACCCCATATCTGCGCTCAATAGCACAAAGCAGACCTTGCGACCGCATAAAATAATTTAAGTTTATCTGAATGTTTTGTTTTGTTATTCTTAAAGATGTAATTCCACGTTATATTAATGCTTAATTAGTAGAATCGAGACAGGTTTTTAAATTCGGTACCATGGAAATTTTAGGAGTACGAGTCAGTCCCACGTAAGTATATTGTTTTACAATATCAATTGATTCCCTGCCATAGAACCAGTTCTCATTGCTTACTTTTGATTTTTCTAAGTTAACTACAAGATTCCAAATTTGGCAGTATTCTTCTAGCTGGGAAATCATTCGCTGAAGTTTCTCTGGCTTACTTTCGCACAGAATATTATTCTTCTTTTCCCAGAGTGCAGCTCAATTGTAGAGAATACCAGCGAAAAGCTTAGCTGATCATCCATAAAGGACAACCCTCTATAATTTTCAGCACAGTTTACATTTCCATTTTTATGTAGGTACAGGAAAAATTACCGATTTTTTAAGACTATCTGGGACTTCGGACTCCTCATACATTTTATTAAAGGATTTTAAAAGGTGATTTAGGAAAACATCAGTCGCGTTTTTGTAGAATTCATATGAAATTCTAGCAATACCAACGGCCTTATTATCTTCAGCTTTGTGCAAAACTGCACGCAGTTCGTCAGTTTCGAACTCCTTATCCAACAGACTGTCCTGTATAAAAGGAGCAGCATACAGAAGAGTGCAATGCCCAGTGCAGGGATTAAGCAATGATTTGAAGTGTTCCCTAAACACACCTATATCTATCTCTGCTCTCGTGATAAATTTCCTACCGCTAATTTCTTTCGTGAGTTTCCACCATGGCTTAGCATCTTGTACCTGGCCAAGCTTGACCATAATGTCATTACGATACCCTTCTTTCTTAATCTCACAAATTGCCTTATATTTTTTATTTTATTTTATATAATTCCGTCTAGCAAAATTTGGTTGACTTTTACGAAATAAGTTTAGGCATTTCAAAGACAAATCTCGTGTTCGCATGCATACATTATCAAACCACTTCTTTTTAGCAGCCCGCTAGTTGGAGGAAGCCATTCTGGACGATATCTTAATGATTTCGACCAAACCTTCAACTGAGTCAGTAGCGTCCCCAGTATCGCAGTAAGAGTTAATCTTTGATCTATATATGTATGTCAGGATTTTGTACTTTCCAGTTAAACTTTGGTAGAAGCGCCATTGGTAGCACGTTTGCATCTTGTTGAGAATCATCTTATTCCCACGACAATAACACAGGGAAGTGGTCTGAAAATACCTGATCTTCCGCATACGTACGGGCAGAGATCATGGGATGCTGCAATAATGTCATTCACCGAAGCGCCATTATTTGACGCATATGCATACTTTCCCCCATAATCTCAAAATGTGCCGCCATTTAATATTATTAAACCATAATCGATTTTTATTTATTGTTTATGTTTGAAATTTTCATCGGTATGACTTTATATAACGTTTAAATTGTATTGAAAAAATACATCGAAAATGATTTTTAGGTATTGATTTTTTTCCGGATCATTTAGAGGGGTCAGATTAATATAACTCTAATCTAATCTCTAAATCAGCTTACAAATGGCTGAAAATCCAGAACCAATTTTTCACAATCTGAATATCTCGGTATAAGAAGAAGGCGATCGAAGAACTTTTTGCTTTTTTACCCCCTACAACATATTATAAAACAAAGTCTGTTTGTCTGTACGTTTTTTTCTCTGGTGTATATGAATAATTGATGAATGTATTGTGTAGGTAAATTAACCGACCTATGTCGAGGAATATCGGTGAGGTCGGAATGGCAGCACCCTGATTTTAAGAATTAATTTCAAAAATATTATGATTTAAACCATTTAACCATATCGCTAGCTACATTAATGCTTGCGGTTTAAATATTTATGATGCTGGATAGAATTATCTGTGAGTTAATAGAACCTCTTTTAGAGATAAGAATCGACCGAGGCTGGATGTCAAAACGATGTATGACAATATTGTTCCGCCCAAGTAATTCTACAAAAACGCATATATAGGGTGCGACAAAATTCTGGCAACGTTGAGGGTGAAATCGTTTGCACACAAAACCGCCTTCAGCCCCCTCAACCCCTCGCGGGCGGTGTGGATATGTGGGTGACTTTGAAATTTCAAATATCAACCCCCACTTTTTATCGTGGATTAGGATTCTCCCAGAAAAAATATCCAACTTTTGTCTGAACCATTTTTTTATCTGAAACCTCCCTGACTCGACAAATGCCGGTAAAAACTTTTTTTCGACAAAATCTCAGAAATTTCTAGCTCTGAGGATATTTTCTGAGCTAGAAATTTCCGAGATTTTGTGAGAAAAAAGATTTTTTAGCGACATTTGTGGAGTCAGGGAGGTTTCGGATAGAAAAATGATTCAAACAAGAGTTGGATTTTTTCCTTGAAGATAAAACGTTGGGGTTGAAATTTCAAAGTTACCCCCATCACCCGCGAGGGGGAGGGGTGGGGTGGTTTTGTGTGCAAACGATTTAACCCTCAAAGAGCAGGAACTTTAACTACACCGAACTACATGATCTACCTCGAAATTGGCTTAATAAAATATATCTATAGTATATTTATATCTTAAAGCTATTTAAGTTATGTATTTAAAGTGCTAAAATTTAATGACAGACGGTTACCAAAGAAATTAGCTGTTGAGTCTTTTCGAAAAAAGAATTTTGTGTTGGTTTATGGCTTAGTGAAAGAATAGGCTGCTCAGTTGACCTCAACTGACTATTACTAGTTCATCAGCTTGGATCCGATTTAAAGCGAATCTATTAGCACAGTTAAAAACACTACAAGAGAGCTTTGACACATACTTTAGTGATGAACTTACAGGCACGGAAAAACGTAAAAACCACATTTTGTTCTATCACATTCAAGCTGTCAATTCTAGGAATGGCGATCTGAGATCGATTAATCGAAGAAACGATTTTTTTGGGTCGTAAAAATTGATGTGAGCAATGAATCAGTAAAGCGATCTCAGATACCCTAAAATCGACTTTTGATTCATTTGCTTACTGTTTTGTTTTATTCAAATAACACAAAAGAGTACCAAACCATAGTACAAAGAAACATTAGTTACTTTAGTAATTATGAACGCAACCTTAAAATTACTATAAAATATCTACTTGAATGCATCCGTAGATTTGACGCTTTATTTTTCTACCATATACAGTCTGACTTTGACAGTTTTTCAGTAGATTCTTAATAAGTGCGTGTTATTTTCTTAAATCTTCGCTTCCCAATCGACAAACAAGCTTCTCGATTTATCTTTGGTTGATTTACTCAGTTCAAGACTTATGCCGCCTATAATACGCGGGCGGAGCAATTTGGGTCGAAGAACTCGAAATGCTAGAAGCCAGTCTAATTGGACTGCACAACAGCGTGAAGAACGAAATAAAATTGAAAGGATTCCGATATCACAAACCCGTGCAGCGCGTAATTCAGCTAATAATATTGAATCCCATTGTGATGTGACTTTCACGGTAAGATTCAGTAATTTTATAGGCATACTTTAGGCTACGTATGGCATCAGGAGGGGGAAGAGTAGGAGTGACATGTATCATGCTCATGTAATAATAAAAACGGCCGCAATTGGTGTCAAATCCATACTATGGTGGAGGGGGGGGGGGGGGGGGGCACGTACAGATAATCGAAAACGACACCGGATAATCTCGGAAATAGATAATTCACGGGAAGGTTTAGTATTTGCACGGGAAGGTTTAGTATTTTCTTAGGTATAGTTTAGGATACCACGAGCGTACACTCTAATTTTGTTCGATACTATGTGGTTAAGACACATCTAGCACCCCAAGTTGTTTGTGTTAGAAGGGAGTGACATGTAGAAATAATCGAAAGCGACACTTATTTTCGTATACTGAGAAATTCATGAACATGAAAATATAAAATATATTTGAGCAAACTCAACGGTATAGAGGAAGACTTGTACTATAAGATTCCATACCAAGATTTTTGAAAAAAAAAACATCGCGGTGCTACATAACCTCAAATAAGACAAAAAACAGTGTTTTTGCACCTTTTTGCTCAAAATTTCGCAGGCCTGTGTAATCTACGGTAACGATAATAAGTTTGTTTATTTTATGGGTATTTACGATTTGAAGGAATTGCTAGTATATTATTCTACACTGGTTGCACAAATTCCTTTATTTGGTATGCGGATACATAAAATATACAAATATTAACACGCTACAAAATGTAGTAGTAGTTTGAACTCTTTCATGTTTCTTTGTTTAGTTGACTAATGGGTTTAACAGTTACATAATACTTCTGTCAAGAGGTAAGGTACAATTTTTTCTTCGTATTTAATCTTTACATTTTACATTTGTTCGTTAGTTTTTTTAGTGTAATTAATTTATGTATTAATAAAGAACAATCTCATAGAGAAAACTCTAAAGTCTTCAAATCTCCAAAAGGATTTTGGAGATTTTGGAAATTTTCTGAGATTATGTATTTGGATATTTTGTCTTGGAGATTTTGATTTTGAAGATTTTGTCCTTTTGCGATTTTGTTTTGGCGATTTTGATTTTGAGATTTTTGATTTGGAGATAACGTACCCAACGCGACTGTATTATGTTATCCACCAATCAGTGTTTAATCACAGATACTGGAGCCAATGAGTCGGACAAGTATGCAATAAATTTGGGAAACTGCAAGAGCAACTCCTCCCCCGTTTTCGGGGTCGCTGAACCCGAATATCATAGCAAAAAAAGTTTTAAACCGTATTAACTCCACAAACGGCCAAAAGCGCTCACGGTTTCCACTCACGGATGCGCCACAGTCAACCAACACGTTATCAAGTTTTTACACCTTCCTTATCTGCCGATTTCAGAAAAAGGAGATAAACGGATCAAGTTCCACCCCCTGGGAGAGTAGTGTTTACCCTCAAGAATCTTCCTAAAGTTCCATGTCCTATTCACCTTCTTTATTATTCCGCTTGTATCATATTGTTGATGCCCAAAACGGTAGATTTCCGTCTATTTGAAGGGGTAGAAAGAGTAACAGTCATCTAATATTATTATTTTTTGTAATCAACATCTTCGAAAACGGGGGTAAAGGTTTAAACTCAAAAGATAGGTGAAACCAATTTTCCACCCCCTGGAAGGATAGAATCGACCCACGAGGGTAGTAACAGTTATGTCCTTGTCATAATTCTTCAACAATTTCCATCAGAAATTATGCTGTAGCGTGTCCGTTCCAAAAACCAATAAAAGAGTTGATTTCTGACTGTTTGAGTGCTATACATATGTACATTCGTTTGAGAGATATACATAACAATGTGGTAAAAGGTAAACAACTAGGAACACTACATGTTTACAGAAATTATAAAGATAAAGAATCAAAACCGCATTACCTTCAAATCCTCCGTAATAGTCTCTTTTGCCATAACAATTCCTTGAATAGGACTAGCCTTTCTAACATACCTGAAATATGATAGAATAAATGAAAGAGAGCGAATACATAAATATGAACAAAAATCCTGAATGATTAATTACTTCAAAAATTCCATTGTGTATACAAAATTATTATCCCAGCCCCTGTGAAACCACCCTTATCCACCAGGAATCCCTTGGCTTATTTTAGAGCTGGAAAAGTCTTATCCGCCCTAAGAGACCGCTCTGTTATGACTTGTGACTTCTTTCCTTAATTACTCGTGCGTGTCCTGTGAGCATAATTCACCTCAAAGTTTAGGATTGCTAATTATCGTGTGTTTTAGCATATTCAAGGAAATTTAAGGGAATTGGCTTGGTAAAATAGAGGCCGGGCCAGACAGGTCAAACAAATTTTCCAATTCAGTGTCTCCTCCCCCAAGTCGACCGGAACATCGCGATTCATTATGGGAGCCCTGTTTTCCTCCTAATATACCCGTAGGGATACAGTATCCGATAAATTCGTTGTTGTTGTGTCTCGCTTCGCTTCCTTCCGAGAACGACTTGTAAAGAATTGCTGTTCTTTGTACCTTCGATATGATAAGACAAATAGACAAGTATGAACAGGAAATATGACATCAGAAAATAACCAGGGAGACTATGATTGATCGAAGTTAAGGGGTCCGTGAAATTGCTATCAGGACTTCCTTCCACTTTCTTAAATATTTTTTCTTCTGTATTTGGTAATTTAGTAAAATCCTTAGGATTTACTTCTATTACTAGACAGGTATCTTTATGTGTTGCTGCAAAAGCTTTTATTAGCTTTAAGAATTTTCATAGATTTTATTACGAGTAGGCGAATAAGAATTTTTATAGGTGCTTATTTTTGAATTAAATAAACTTATCTTGATTTACTTTCATATCTTATTTCATTATATATAATACATATGTAGTACTAAAGTATTTTTATTAGTATAGTTTAAAATGACCTTATTGAACAATGTTGGTGGGATCAAAACTTTTCACGATTATACCAATTAAAAGTTAGATTGTATTGCGCATTAAGGTAAAAGTTACTAAAGAACCCAAATACCACTGTAAATTTGGAGTTATCTATTGCAATGTTTTTTAACTTCTACTGTGATTTCTTTGAATTTTGGCTACTATTTGGTGTAGCAAATGTAATTTTTTGTCATTAATTTATTTATTGCTCAGTATGCGTTAACGTAGCTACCCGTTGTTATTGAATAATTATGTATGATTATCTATTAGAACATGTATAGTTTTGTATAACATATGATTATGTCTAGCGTTTCGCAGAACAGATTATGAGTCTATACATGGCTACATCGGTTCATGCGTCACTAATGTGAATTCATATATGATGGATGGACCGTATGCCTTCAGATTCACAGGGGGACAAACGCGTTAACAAATCATTAATTTGTTGGCGTGCCGTAACTGTGGATACACTAGTAAATCCAGGGGAAGCCCTGGGGCGGCTGGTTAAAGTCATGTAGCTTTTACTCTAGAGTGGCTAATGATGACGGGCGGAGAGACAGTCACTCTATTGATTAAACTCCCCCAATCCAGCGTTTTAAGCGATCACCGTGCCCATTGGACAGTTTTCAGCTGGGGGTGACTAGCTGTATTCTAAAGGAGCCTCCTTGATACCTGTCCTCCTCAAGAAGTAAGAAGGACTTTCCATGGTATGGGGCTCTACCATGTTTCAGCCCCCCCCCCCCCCCCACCCAACCGAACAATATCTTCAGACCATGAGTACCGCCTTGTCGTGAAAATGGTCGTTTATGAAAATTTTAATGAACAAAAAACAAGGAAGACACAGCCCACGGGTCACGTGGGCAATCTTCTGCGAGCGTTGCTTACTCCTCCTCCTACATTACGGAGGTAAACACGGTGGCTCCCCTATGGAGTCCAGTCAACCCCCTTTCTCGAGGAAAGAACACGCTGCTGCCAAGGCTTCCAAACCCGGTAGTAGCAGTTAAGTTCCTCCTCCCTCTGCGAAACCTGCGCGCGGTAGTACCTGTCCCCTGTACCCTGCCCAAGGCTGACACACCCGGACATACATCCACCAGCGCACCATTAAGGACATCTCAGTTCAACCCGGCGACCACCAAGCAGAAGGAAAACGCCAAAAAGAGACGGACTGCACTCAGAATTCTCCGCAGACTGAGCTCCGTCTCTCAGGAGAACCTCGCAGAGAAGGACAAAGCTTCTCTTCAGTGGGCAAATTACATCATTGCCAAAAATAACGCATCGGCCTCTAAAGGCCCTCTGCAAGCTACCCTGAAGAGGTTGCACTCACCTAACGAGCCGCAGCCATCCTCCAAAAGAGTTTAGGTGGCTGGCCCCCTTTCCTCTACCGCTAAATCTTTTAGTGAGATGGCGAAAGATGGCTTAGTAAGGGCGATTATAGATCGCAGCAACGCGGACGGCTCCATTACCGCAGATAGATGGAAGATGGTGGAGCTCGCGTTGCTGAAGGCTTATATGGAGGTTCTTTCACTTGACCCTGGACCTCCCCCATGTTATCTTGATGCTGGCTGGCATCAGGGCCACATTAAACGTTTTGCCTGCTCTGACCAAAGGTCGGCAGAGAGAGAGAGAGATTTCCCATCTCGGTGAAATCTGGCCTGGTGCAAGAATCGAAGCCGTTCCCAGGGATAAAACCCTTTGTAGACCTAGGTCAAGGGCCTGGATTCCAATCGAACCTTCGGATCCTTTAGAGATTCTAAAGTTCATCTAAGTAGCCAACCCTGGGTTACCTACTCATGACTGGAAAGGAGTAGAAACGGCAGAACAGTTTCTGCCGTTGTCACTCCCTCACCAGATGGTGATGCGCAACTCAACTCCATCAGGCAAGTTAACATTCTTCCTGATCCCAGCGTTGGAGGACCTATTTCTGGGTGCTACGACTGACGAAGATGCCAGCAATTAAGAGGAGACTGCTAACAGCACTGTGATAGAGGTATCCTCACCCAAACACAGTGATGCTAAGAGTGGTCTAAGTTAACCATCATCACTCAAAGGCAGCGTCTGCAGCTGTTCTCCTTTGTGTAACACAGAGAGGAGAAGAGCTCATCCTTCTCCAAGAACCTTGGGTCGTCAGAGACAAGGTTTGCGGACTCAATATGAAGGGGTATAAGCTCCTCTACATACAATGTACAGGTAAACCAAGGTCCTGCATCCTCATTAAAAATGATATTAATGCCCTTATCCTTCCTTAGTTCAGAGATAAGGACAACATAACAGATACACTGAAGCTTAAAGCCTACAATATTTTGATAACCTCCGGTTATATGGCGCACGATGTGGCGGACATCTCTGCTACAACACTCAGCATTGTTGTCGAGGAAGCCCCTATACAAAAGAGGACGCTGGTGATCGGAGCGGACGCCAACGCTCATCACACAGTCTGGGGCAGCTCGGACATCAACGAAACCGTTAAGTTACTTTTTGATTTTATTCTTGAAACTAACCTCCAGATTTTTAACATGGGTGCAGAACCCACCTTTACAAACTCAATTAGGCGGGGAGTTCTGGACATTACGATAGTCTCGGAACAATCGGCCCACTTTATAACAGAGTGGAAGGTATAACAGAGTGGAAGGTATCCTTTTCCGACAATACTGAATCAGGCAAACCCTTGACATGGTGGTAGACACCCTGATGGTTGCGTGTAATGCAGCAACGCAAATTTCTTGCCCCGACAGGGACCCCAGAGGTATACTCAAACCTCCGTGGTGGTCGAGTGAAATCAGGGCCCTAAGGAAGAAGTGTCGAAAGCTTTTAACCAAGCGAAAAGAACTAATGTCTCGATTTCGATAAAGAATGTCTCAAACAATTTAAGAAACTGATCAGGAAAGCAAAACGATCCTCATGGGAGAGCTTTTGTAATCAAATCGAAAGCACCTCTGAAGCGAGTCGCTTGCGGAAAATTCTCTTAATAACGCCCATCACCCCAAGCCTATTCACCTTAATTGATGGTAGTTGGACTTCATTCAGATTTGAGTCGTTGGAGTTACTAGTCACCACGCACTTTACGGGGTGCTCAGCAACCAGCGGCCAGGAACTGGTCCCCACGATCCTTGATAAAAGAAAACTGAAATGGGCGATACGAAGTTTCAAGCCCTATAAATCACCGGTATTAGATGGCATCCCAGCTGAACTATAATTAGCTTCCGAGATACTGATTCCGTGGCTAATGGTCATTTATGAGGCCTGCCTTAATCTCACCTATCTTCCATCCTCATGAACGAAAGTGAAGGTGGTCTTTTTTTCTAAAGGAGGAAGAGCCTTACACTATAAGCCCAACGATTTTAGGCCCATTAGCCTCTCCTCCTTCCTGCTCAAAACCCTGGAGAGACTCTTGTATATACTAAATATATACTAAAGAGACAATCAATCCTTCCAAGTTGTCTGTCTCGCAACATGCTTACACTAAAGGTAAGTCCGTAGAGACAGCCCTGCATGAACTTTTCACAATCATAGAGCATTAGCTACTGCAGAAAGAATACTCACTTGCAGCCTTCCTCAACATTGAGGGTGCTTTTAACAATATCAGGCCAGAGGCAATAATAACATCCTTGAGGAGGCTTGAACTTGACGATCCTCTCATCAAACTTATTGACCTCATACCAAAAAGCAGGGTCATCGTCTCAAGTTTGGGACGTCTCTCCAAGATATTATCATGGAACTATGCCTGTGGTCTGGGCATAAGCCCGAACAAAACAGAGTTAATACTCTTCTCTCGGAGACATAAAACACCTCCTATGAATTGCCATATACCAGACGGGGTTATGTGAAACTGTGTCATCAAGTTAAATATCTAGGTCTAGTCCTAGATAGAAAACTTACCTGGAAGCCCAACACCCAGGAAAGAGTACGGAAGGCTACAGTAGCGCTGTACTCGTGTTAGAAGGCAATAAGAAAAAGATGGGGTGTGGAGCCATACTTACGTAAGGGCTGATTGTCTGGTGGCCGGCACTAAATATATCAACCCATCACAAAACAATGGATAAAGTTCAGAGGATGGCAACACTGCTGAGAACAGGTGCCCTTAGATCCCCACCTTTCAAAGCCCTGAACACTATTCTCCATCGTTTACCGTTAGATCTGTTTGATAAGCAAACCGCATCCTCAGCCGCCATTAGCCTTAACTCAATCCAGACCTGGAAATGAACCGACTTCGGTCAATCCAAAATCCTGGACAGAATAACTGCCAGCAATATCGACTATACCTCGTCCAAGCGTTTCTTTGGCACTAAATTCGACTCCTTCTTTCCCACCAGATAGGAATGGGAGGAAGGTCCTCCCCAATGGGTGGAGTCAGTGCATCTCAACACCGACGGCTCCAAATAAGAAGGCAAAATAGGTGAAGGTATCTTCTCGGAACATCTGGATCTCGATATCTCATTCCGCTTACCTGACTACTGCAGCCTGTTTCAGGCGGAAATCATGGCTATAAAGGAAGCGGCGGACCGCCTGAGTTATTTAACGCTAACTAGAAACAAAATATACATCGCGGGAGTAAACACCACCTACAAAACAGTTATAACATGTCGCTCAGCACTAAATAATATAGCTGAGCACCTGAAAGTAGGGCTCATCTGGGTGCCTAGACATAGTAATATTCCGGGTAACTGTAGAGCTGACGAACTAACGAGAATCGGTACCACTCGTCCTGATTCAGACATTAACCAGTTGGGCAAACCGCTGGCCACTTGCAAACTCGACCTCTTAAAGGAATCTCTCAGTATTGCAAATATTAAGTGGTAGGTGGAACACACCTGCCTGATTACCCGACAGATATGGCCAAAACTTGACCGTAAACAGTCAAGAGAGCTCATCCTACTCGGACGCAAAGCAATTAGCAGTACCGTAGCCGTTATTATGTGCCACTGCCTCATAACAGTAATAAGTAGATACGCCGATAGACTGGGCGCATCTTCAAACGACTTCTGTAGGGGTTGTCATGACGAAGAGGAAGAAGAAACCATACTCCACCTCCTCAACAACTAACCGGCCCTAGCCAACCGTTGGAACCGGTTTTTGGACTCTCCTTTCTTTGAAGAGCTAACCGAATTAGGCTCCACTCACGTCAGAGACCTAACTCGATTTTTCAGGAGTTCCAAATAGCTCCCAACGACAGGTTAAGGCTGAATGCCCTTCCCATCCCAGCCAAATTTATTTTGGCTCCCCGTGAACTGGTTCCACTGGAGACAGGGAACACGGGGGGTAACAGGTTCACCCTCTTCTTCACAGTTATTTTATGGAGTTTTAAAATTTTTGTAGCATTAACTTGTGGTATCACAATAGGACTCTTGAACCTAACCTAACCTATGATGGAGTCTGATTCCATATTAGTGTAGTCAATGAGTCGGGATTTTAATCCAAAGACGCAACAAATTCCGGGAGCTGTAATACCAACTCCCCCCCCCCCCCTTTCTGGCGGGTTTGAACCCGAATATCATAGTAAAAAAAAGTTTTTATCCGTGCCCACGCCCTCAAAAGGCCAGACATCAACTTTGCCCTAAAAGAGATCCAAACTCTTGAGAACATCGGATATAATATAGGTATTATCAAAAAACACTCCAAAGAAATCAGTCATTACGTTCGGCTTATCAGAAAAGATCTCTACCAATTAATTAATGAAATAAAAAGGAAACCAGATGATATACATTTGATTTATAAGAATATTGTGTGGTTTCCCTTTATGAGATATTACTGGAAGTATGCAAGGTAGGACTTATTATAAAAATGTATGATATCAAAAACTAGGACTTTAAATACTTTAGCAACAGACTTTAACTTATCAATATGTTATATTAGTATCAAACATGTTGCTTGTTTAATGCCGAGGAATAGCCAAAGATGATTTCCAAAGAGGAGAAAACCCCCACAACTAAGCAAAAGATTAAATAAATAGGAGAGAACCTGAATAATGGATCAACCACGAGGCGATAGTGAAAGTGGCTAAAATAGACAGACGGGCGAAAGAAAAACGCGGTGCATGATGATAAGATGATTTAAGTACAAAGCGGAACAGGCTGCGTTTAACAAGAATAGCATCAGTATTCGTCGAATAAACCAAGTTCACAAGACTCTCAGGGTCAGGTACAGCAGAAGGAACCAGAATTTAAATTTATTTAAAATGATGGAATGTATCTGTTTTATTGCTCCATGCCTTTATTCACCTCACTTTCATACACACGGAAAACTCGACACTTCTTATTGATATTACTATTAAACTTTTCAGAGAAAGCTAGATTCTTTCTATTGTGAATTCTCACCTTTCCAAATAAAGTTTTTCCAAGAACTAAAAATTGCACCAAACCACTTTCTTGCTTAAGCAAGTTAAAACACATAGAATGGCTTTCCGTTATGTCAGTTAGTTTAATAGTGAAGCCTTAATTTGAACAATACATCATCTAAACCCAAATTTTAAAATTATGTTTCGTTATTTAGTGCGAAACCGTTACTTAATGCCCCATTTGACTGGTGGTATTATACTACAGCGGTTTAACAACAATCCGTTCACTCTCTTTGCAAATTCTTGTTGTGTTTGTACATAGTATGTATATCTGGTGCGCCAAAATAAGTGGGGTGATAGATCTCACTTAACCAAAGCAAACATTGTATGGCATTTGAGAGTTCCAGGATGATTCATAATTTTGTTATTTTCACGGTATGCACATCATTATTTTATTTGTATTGTAGTAACCTACATACTTTGTAGTAAGCTGACGTACCACAAATTACACTATGCAATTTGAGGTAAGCATAAATAAAGCCAGGCAGTAGAGCTGAATCACGGCACTGAAGTTTCTTGTCGGAAGAATATAAACAAACAATGAACCAAAGCACTGACCGACGGGAAAGTGTATCGCGGAGCAAAAAGAAGCTCGCGAGCAATTAAAGAAAGTAAGTCACCTGATACTTACAGGTGAATGCACTGGATCTGAGTATTTACCAATAGTGATAACCGATTAAACTGTTAGAAAGTTATGTTAGCCAATAAGTACTTTAAACTTAGTTAATAAGCCCAAATTTTGTATAAATACAGTATGCTAGTAGAATAAACAAGATTAGTCGAAAGCCAGTCTTTCATTATAGGAATTAAAGCTTTTACAAGCTGCTCCTAGTCTAATCCCATAGTTTGGAGTCAAAGCTAATTTAGCTGCTCCATTGGAGTTTAAGCCTTTCGGCTGCTCGTAGGAAATACCACCGGAGTTAAAGCTTTGACAAGCTGCTCCAAGGTAACCCTACCTGCGAGAAGAACAGTTGCACGTTGAGGCACGACACTAACGAGGAGGGTTATCACATGGAGACCGTGACCGTTTCTTATCACAGTATCTTTTAATCTACTCAACGCAGCGACATGAACTTTCCAAACTTTTCAACAATGCTGATCTAGCTCGTACCGTTACAGGTAGAGTGACTTGCGAAATTGAAAAAAATGTTTTGAAATTAGAATTTTCCCACATTTTCTCCTGAATCCATGCACGTAATACGTGTGTTTTTAATTTTTATTTTTATTAAATTTCCATCAGGTATTAGTAACAGAATGCCAGCATACTGGGAAGTTAAGACTGCCTGCCTTGCCATTTGTACCTTTTTGGAAAACTAATAAGATGGACAATTTAATAAAAATAAAAAACAGATGTATTACTTACATGAATTTCGGAGAAAATTTGGGAAAATACTGAATTTTAGGTAATTTCAAAACATTTTTTCACTTTCACAAGTGAATGTACCTATAACGGTACGAGTTAGATCAATTTTATATAATAGAGTTTCCCTTCTAATATAGAAGGTGCACTTATTGACTGATGACAAGAACTTATTTACAAAATTGAAAATTCACTCGGGTCATGTGAATATTTGCTGCACATTTTGTGCATTTTGTGAACTTATTTACCTCAGAAGGAGGCTCAACAAATCACAATTCAAAACAAAAACAAGTGCGAACAACAGAACGAATTACAAGACCTACACATACGGAATAGGGAATAGGACAAGTTCTCTAGGCAATATTTCGGAAGCTACTTCAGCGCTGTCTAGCTTTTCCTGGAGAAGCTTATGCAAGAATATCAAATCAGCAAACCAACTTCGCTTCTCGAGTGTAACAAGTTGCAGCAGCCCTAAGCGCTCATCATACGGCAGAATAAGAGGGTCACTACAAGGCAAAGAACGCAGGGCCGATTTCACAAATCTGCGCTAGACGAACTTTTTTTTTTTTTTTTTTTTTATATATGATGTTGCCAAAGCTCAGGGGATGCCCTATGATGCTAAAGCACAGCCTTGGCAGGAAAGGAATTAAGGATGAGGGAAATGGGTTAGGAGGTTGAGTGAAGGAGGTGTCGATGTAAGCCCCGTTTGAAAGTTTCAGGCTCATAAGACGAGGGAAAAACAGAAGATGGTAAACTGTTCCACATTCGTGTTGTTCTGCTAAGAAAAGATTCCCGAAATTTGACGGTACGTCCAAATTTGACCCGGAGAGTAAAGGGGTGGGAGCGACTTGTAGATCTTGTATCGCGCGTTGTAATGAGTCTACAAGGAATGAGGCTAGCGATTTCGTTAGAACAATGGCCATGGAAATAGCGATAAAAGAGTGAGAGACAACCGACATTCCGTCGATGCTCAAGAGAGTCAAGGCCCTCAGAGATTGAGGAATCGCCAATAAGTTTAACAGCCTTACGCTGAACTTTGTCTAACGCGGACAATGCGGTGTGTCCTGCCCCTGCCCAAATATGGGAATTATATTCAAGTCTAGGCCTAATGTGGGACTTGTAGATCAACGCTAAGTCGGGTGGGGTGAAATATTTCTTACATCTCTGTAGAAAACCCAAACATTTCATCGCACTTTTAGCGATTGCAAATATATGATCAGTCCAGCTAAGATTGCTGGATATCTCAATACCCAAGATCTTTAGGGAGGGTGAATTGGGTATATTCACTCCGTCGACTGAAATGGGTTGGGGGTGGACTGTGCGTTTTTAAGGGACATTAAACAGCATTGAGTTTTGGATGCATTAAACGTAACACGATTTGCTCTGCCCCAAGCGAGGACCTTAGAAATGTCGTTGTTTAATGATCTAAACATGCGTTCCCGATTGACTTCTGTAGCATTTCCACGTGAATTCATTACAGAATCAAATGAGTACGCGAAATCAAGGGTGCTGTCGTCGGCAAAACTATGAATAGGATTGAGAGTAAGGGATAAGAGATCATTGATGAAAAGAAGAAATAAAGTTGGTGAAAGAACTGAACCCTGAGGTACACCGGCATGTATTTCGTGGGATGCAGATGTAACGCCGTCAATAACTACACGGATTGAACGGCCTGACAAAAAGCTCTCTATCCATTTAACGAGGGTAGGATGCAGACCAAATGTTTGAAGTTTGGCTAAAAGGGCAGCATGCCAGACTCTATCAAAAGCCTTTGAAATATCAAGAGCGACGATTTCGGACTCACCGAAATTATGGAGACAATGATTCCAACGCTCCGTTAGAGCCGTTAGTAAGTCTCCGGTTGAGCGGCCAGCGCGGAAACCGTACTGGCAATCGTTGATAAGATGGTTATTTTCTAGATATGTCAACAACTGAGAGTTGATGAGTGATTCAAAAACTTTGGATATGATCGAGGTTAGTGCAATTGGTCTGTAGTTAGAGGGGTCGCATGCCTCTCCTTTTTTAAGTATCGGCTGGACATGAGCAAGTTTCCATACACTTGGAAATATTCCTGTTGAATATGACAGGTGAAAAAGTTTGCGCAGAGGTTTAGCCAAGCAGAGGCGCAGCATTTTAAAGCAAGGGGCGAGAAACCATCAGGCCCAGTAGCTTTGGACACGTCGAGTTTCGAAAGTACTCTAAAAACTTCCCGAGTGCGAAAGTGTAGCGGCTTTTGCCTACTAATGCACTGTGATAGAGATGGAAGTGGCTGCGATGATGGTGGCAAGTACGAGTTAGCAGCAAAATTAGCAGCAAACAGGTTGGCCTTGTCCAATGAGTCAGTAAAAACATTCCCATTATAAATGAGTGGTGGTGTTGACGAACAGGTGAAATTGTTCTTTACGGTTTTTACTAGAGACCAGAAGCCCTTACTACCCTTTTGAGTAGAAAATACCTTCCGTCTGATGCTCTGGTCGAAATTGAACTTAGCCCGGCTAATTGCTGAATTGCAAATATTCCGCGCATCTCTATAGATACGTCTCAATTCCTCTGAAGGGCACAATATATATGCCTGGAAGGCTGCTTCTTTCTTTTTAATGGCTGCGAAACAGTCATTATTGAACCAATTGGTGTTAGTTGGTTTGATGTTTTTGAAGCTATGAGGAATAAAGCGATGCATTCCAAACCATAGGATGTTCAAGATATAATCGGTGCTTCTGTTAACGTCCTTCATAGAAAAGCAATCAGACCAGTCCAGCTCTCTGAGATATTTATTAAGTCCCGCCCAATCAGCATTTTTATAATGCCACACTAATCTTTTGGTGGAGTTTAGATTAGTGGTTGTCAGAGAGGAGATGGACAATTGGGCGGAGATTAGACAATGGTCCGAATTACCCAAGGGAGACGTCACCGAAACCGAGTATTTTTCTGGATGCGATGTTAGAAATAGATCTAAAAGGTGCGCGTTGTGCCCCGAAGTATCAGGAACACGAGTCGGACACTCAACCAGTTGCTGTAAATTAAAAGACTCACTAAATAACTCGACGTGTCTTCCAAACGGGCTTGTGGTAGAAGAATGCCTGAGCCACTGTGTGTTGTGGACGTTGAAATCTCCAGCAAGAACGATTTCAGAAGAGGGGGATAATTCCAAAATCTTATCGATATCGGAAGACAGTTTATCGAAGGAGCACACAGTGTCAGTGTCAGACATATTCGGGCTGCGGTATAAAAAGCAGAAGTGAATAATGTGCCGATAGAGTTTAAATCTAATCCAGACATAATTAAATTCTGGATTAGTAGAAGAGAATTGAGGGAGATGGGAGAATGGCACATCATTTCTAATATAAACCGCGATTCCCCTCTGAGGAGAGAAGAGCGGCACTAAGTGATAACCAGGGATGTGATACTGATTAATATCAGAATCGGAAACAACCTTGGTTTCGCTTAGTGCAAAAACTGCCGGATTTTCCGCGATCAAGTGGCAGTAAACCGAAAAATGGTTACTTTTTAAGCCACGAATGTTGCAAAAATTAAATAAAAATGTTTGCATAGTCCCGGTCTTAATTTGCCCAAAACAAAACAAACGAAAACGTACACAAACACAAAGACTGACGAACGGGATCCACAGATGCAAAGCAAAGCCTCCTCTGTGAAAACAAAGCCAGCAGCAGTGTTATGCCTGCTGTGCTGAACTTTGATCTCGACGAAGGCAGCTAAATGCTCAGCAGTGGAGACCCGTTAAACGCATTCAATGCAGCACGATTGTACTACATTGAATGTTGGATGGAAGAAAATAAAAATATATAGGAACGGACTCACCAGACTGTGCTTTCAAATAGAGCATAAAAGCCCTTCACTCCGGCAAGATGGCACTAGCACTTTGATTTGTTAAAATTCGATTCGCTTTCGCAACCGCTTTAAAAATTTATTGGGGAGCAAGACACGGCGGCACGTCCGTCCCCGTCAGTAGTTCAGCTCAAACTCGATATGTTTAATGTGAGATCCGTAAAACGGAGACCAAACCGGACTAGCAGGGGTCTTACCAGGGACGCATAAAGATGGAGTCTTATACTTGTATGAGGGCTTGGAAATTCCTTGGACAATCGGACTTCCCAAAGGTTATTATGGCAGCACCACTCATAGAAAATGTGCAGCTCAGATTGCAAAACCTCACAATCAGCATTAGATTTGATTGGGAAAAAATATACGATGAATTTTACATCTTTGAAGCAAATACGAAATATCATCAATAGATAAAGTGAACTGAATGAGCTACAAAATCATCAGAGAGTACGCCAAGAAAACGTGCTCTATAAGTCCTATTAGATAAATATTACTTAATTCAAACAATGAGCGAAGGCGGGAAACCCATCTTAGCCAATTTAAAAGCAATGATAGAGTGAATTTTGGAAAGGTCATTAAGGTGGTAATTTTTTGGAGTTTGTTTGATGTCTCTGCGTTGAGTAGATCCAAAGATAAAAATAAAGTAATGATGTATATTATATGAAAATTACCAATGTATGAACCAGATCTGAAATACCCTGTATTTATTTAGGGTTTATGCTATTAATTAACACATATTTGAGAGGTTGAAAGTGACTAATTTACAAAAAGTAATCAGTTAAACGAGTTTTTGTTGTAATGTTTGCCCGTCTTTGGATAAAATAAATGAAATAAATTATATTAAAATATTAGCGCATTTAGTTTTGGGCTAAAGGCGCATTTGGTTTTGTGCTAAGGAGGCGGATTTAAATCAATTGGTTGAATCTCACGATTACCACGCCATGGTTCCAGGGTTCAAGCCTCGGTCTCCCCATGAGTTTAAAAAAAATATAATTAAAAAATACACTCCATCTCTGGGCTATGGTCTATTTTGTTATTTTTATTTATTTTATTAATTCAAATATTTCAATAAAGATTTTCCAATCCAGGTTTTTAAATAACATTAATAGCGTTATATATGTATAATGTATATTCTTGTGTTTTGAACCTAATATTACATTATGATGAATGTTTCTTAAAATATTATTAAGATTCTTTTCAATCCCTTGAAACTTGCAACATTACGTTTTATAACATTAGTATCTCTCCATCATTCAGTTTTTCAATGCGTATTTTTGCAGCAATCGTTTAAATTGATAATTCCTTGGTATACTCCAATGTTCTTGTCGCTATAATTGATTTCAAACGACATTGCCACTATTCGGGGTTATTTTTTGTTCTAGGTAAATTATTTTTTGCTGTGTCGCCTTCTGACCAAAATTCCGGGCAATATCTCGCCTTACTTTTCTTGCTAAAATAGTTGCCTTTAAACAAAACAAATGAAAATAGCAAAAGCACGAATAAGATAGGACCTAATGTCTAGGTGTGGATTTTGTGAATATCTGTTGTGATTTCTAGCATCTTTTCAAATTTGTGTATTTTGTGCAGACTGTATTTTGTTTTCGTAGATTTAGTGGTGCACCCCTTATGTCGTCGGTGGAGTTAGTTATAACGTGTCGTGTCATGGAAGACCTAAGACTGTCCTAAATGGAGCGGAGGCCATTACTCACACAATCAGTCGCCATAAATTAAGCAAATATGTCTGATAAGTAATAAATATCTTTATGCGTAAAAACAAGGAGACATTTTCACATCATTGCAATGAAAATGGGATCCCCTATGACAGCACCGAACGATTAGGATAATAACTCAATGCTGTAGAGACAAGCTAAGCTGCATGTCGCGAAAGGCAACAATGAAAGATTCTTTGAGTAGTACAGTGTAGTGCATTACCGCGTTCTTCTTGATGATGACACTATCCACGGGAACTCCTACTCTCTTAGGTGTCAAACACCTATGCTCATTAATAAACATTGGTCCATTCTTCTGCGAAAAAGCTGTTGCAAGAAGGAAGGACTCAATCGCGTCCAGAAATAATGACTTCTGGATAAAAGAAATTATGGCCTCAAAAAACCGTTGGAAACGATGCATTCTGATGGAAAATATTTTAACGAATAACATTTTTTTTGCCTGAAAGATAATTTTTTATTACTTATTGAAAAATGGCGATTTCACATGCAATAACCTAATAGGATTTTCCAGAGCAATGTTACATATGTGTATGCCATATAGAAAATGACAAATGAAAGCTTAATACATTTGCCTGGTCCGATAATACATTGACCCGTGAACCTAATACAAAAATGACATGTATGAATAACTATGTAAGTCACTGAAGTCTCTTAAGTATCTCTTTCTCTACGGACCAAGAATAAGGCTGCAGAAATCGCTCGGTTCTGCACCAACCATCTTTCAGGAAGAGATACATGCCATCGAACTGTGCGCATATATATATATATAGCACTCACACTGGACAAATAATCCAGGGTTAAGACAAGCAAAGAGGTTTATAACCTACTCAAAACAGAAAACGGAAGCGCTGCTCTCATTCAGCAAACCAGATTTAAGGCTCCGAACAGGGCTTTTAATTGGTCACTGCCCCTTGGGCTACCACCTAAAAAAGTTGGAGCTAGCTTAAGAAGACACTTGTCGCTTCTGTTTGGAACAGGAGGAGACAGCAGAACACATCCTCTGTCACTGTGAGGCCCTCGGCAGTATCAGACTCAGACATCTCGGTAGGGTAAGGCAGCCCCAAAGAGATTTTAGGTCTACTTAAGGAACTAAAGCTTGACTGGGTGTCTTAAGACTGAACCAGGATCAAGTCACAAAAGATCATCTTGGCCGAAATGACTAAAGGAGATTTGAGTCCTTGATCCACTCCTAATAATAATACTAATCTCATTTTATATATTTGTTGACTTATGGTTGGCGTGGGGAAGAGGGAACTTAATTTCGTAACACATAGACCGATTTAGATGATTTCTGCTTCGTTGAATGCATTCGTCCCAAGTAAAGTTTTGTTAGTGGGGTGTGGTGATGATCGAAGCGTACGGATATATATATGTATATACATATAGTTAAAAACTCGAGGGAAATAACAAATATTAAAATTTTCTAACACGATCGGAGCTTCGCGTTTACAAAAACAGCTATTGAGCGTTTTATGTAGATTTTCTTTTATAATTATTTTCTGGGGTCAAGAGCATTTTAAAATCTCACCTAGGCAACAAAAATGTAATGGGGGGGGGGGGGGTTATATGGTTATATCACTCCTAGTATTGTAGGTACAGTCACTTCCAAAAGTGATAAAAATGTTTTGAAATTACCAAAGGTTCAGCATTTCCCCAAACTTTCTCCGATGTTCATATTATTAATATACCTCCTTTTTATTTTGATAAGATTGCCCATCTTATTACCTTTCTAAACAAGTGCAATATGTCCAGGTAGAGAAAGGATTCGAAAAACCGTATCTTTAGGAATCCCTGACTGCCTAATTACTTTACTGGACTTTATGTAGGGAATTCCTTAAATAAATAAAATTTTTAAGACAGAGGGTCGAAAATGTTTGCTCATAATTAATTGTACTTAGTACTGCAAAAAAGTTATAAAAATGTTAGTGTAATTTTGCCAATATTAACTTGTGTTAGCCAGAGTTCACCTCTTAGTATCCTGACGTTCTGTTACCTGATGGAAATTTTGCTACAAAAGATTAGTTAGAAAGAATATAAAACAAAAATTATTAAAAAATTGTGTAGTAGACTGAAGCGAAAAAGTGGCTGTACTGGAATATGAAAGGAGATTCCCTATTCGACGTTCGCCCCAAAGAATGGTATTTTCGGGAACTTTACGAAGATTAAGAGAAGCCGGAAATGTTTCTTCAAACAGCACAAAATTACAATCTGAAACAACAGAAGATAATGTCGGCATCAAGCAGTAAATAATCACCCTCGTCGTGCAAAACCCTGAAATGAGCTCGAGACGAGTTGCAAGAAAATTAGGCATTGGGTCTATAGCGACGAAGAGGCGTGAGAGGTTGCCTACAACCTTTAGCAGGGAATTATAAGTAGGTTAGTGGCATACATCGAACGTGACGGTGGACATTTCGAACAGCTTTTCAAGAACATTAATTGTAATACGTTGTGAATTCTATAACAAGGATTTTAGAGTTAGATTGAGTTAAGTCTCTTTATAGTGTAAACACTGGATGTATGTATTATACTAATTATATGAATTTCGGAGAAAATTTGGAAAAATTCTGAATTTTTGATAATAAATTTTTTTTCACTTTTGGAAGGGACTATAACTGAAATGTTGGACTTAGATGAACATTGTTGAGAATTTTATAAAAGTTACTGGGATAGTAGTTTTTAGCATTTCTTTGACGTCGCTGTGTAGAGTAGATCAAAACATAAAAATAAAAGAGTGAACAAATTATGAGAAACATCCTGTATGCATATGTGGTACTCTTTAAGAACATTTTGCCAAAAGGTTGGTATGTTAGTGCTAGTGATCATAATGATGAATGAAGCAGCTGTCTACCGGACTAGAAAAATCTGCCTGAACATGATCAGGAGCAGATTTATGTAAGGCATGTAACGCAGGTGAATACTCAGGAACTATTGCTTTTCAGCGTCTATATATATATATATATATATATATATATATATATATATATATATATATATATATATATATATATATATATATATATATAACATATTTCCTATTTTTAATGATCTGGATATTCTACTTTGGTCCTAACATGGTGCTAATCAGAAGCCTGATGCTACTTATTACTTATTACTACTTACTACTTATTACTTTGGTCCTAACGTAGTCTTAATCAGGAAAAGCTGATGCTAGTTACTTAGTAATTCAAAAGATCTGCATATCCCATTTTGGTCCATACTTGGGCCTAAGTGTGAATAAATGTAAAGTGTGATTAGGTTATTATGCACTGGGTCTGACTTGTTTTTGAGAAGACAAACTTTTAATCGCATTGCTTACTAATGTGTTAATAGATCCCGATATATCGTAAGGTTTTTGCTGGGGTTAATTCTAGTCTCGTTATTCGTTTAGTTGGATTACCTTCTAGTTTCAAATTTTTTGCGAAGAAGGAAAAGTTAACCTTTCGGTGCTGCTGTTAAGGAAGAGTCAAAGAAGTTTAGTTTTTGGTTTTGTTTTTCTTTGTTAATCCCAAACGGTGTTTGTGTTACTACGAAAAACTTTATTACTAAAGGGCCAGATTTGCTACTGTCTTTGCTATTGTTATTGTCTAAAATTTATTTCTAGCCCCTAAAATTGAAATATAAAATTGCGTCTCTAAGCTGTAGGCTACTCACTTCAGGTAAACAAATAATTTTTCTAAAAGATCAAAAATTTGTTTCATGAATATATAATTAAGATTAAAGATAATAAAATTTGTTAAAGCATTGAATGGAAAATTTGTTATTTAAATTTTAATGCTCAGATTTACTAATCTATGTCTGCTCAAAGAATATTCATAATGGTAAAGTAGAAGATTTGCTTAATAATCAATGTTTTCTTTCTATTATTAAATGATGATAAATGATTCTTTTACATATTCCGGTACATATACTCTATTGATTATTAGCAGCACATAATTTAAAAAAAGACAACATTTTTGTATCCAACAACTTTCTCATTTAACAGCAAAAGGTAAAATAAAGAAGAAATGATGAATGAAACTCGAAGCAATTTCTCTGGTCTCCGCAAAAGGCAATACCGAGTCCCTGACTTTTGATGGGAATTGTACGTGCTTGCACGAATTTAGTGTAAGCGAATGTTTGGACTTGAAAAACGTTTTTATCGATTATTGAAACTTTTGTTGTTCAATTGCTGTTACACCCTAAATAGCTTCCATCTCATCCATGTAGATATTGTGCCACCCAGACTTGACCGGCCATCGAACAGTCGTTCACAAGTCGTTCCCGTCGATTTGTTTGTTGTCGAAACTCGTCGTTTTGCTCATATCCGATGTACATACTTTCATGCACTTGAAGGTTCGCCGCCAAATGTTCATATCAGACCACCCACAACGCCAAGCATTAGTTTATTGTTCTGCAGGAACTACTTTAGGTGCTTGCAGAACGGATTTCCAAAACAAAAAAGTGCCGCCGTTGCTCATCGCGACTGCGCGATGCAATATGGAATTAACCAAGTCCGTCATGTTTTTGATTGCGATTCGAATTTCTTATGCTTGTTATTTCATCGACTTGGACCTCCAAGAGCGTCTGCTGATATTAATTATAAGAGTTACAAATCGCTGTCTTTGATGAGGTACGCAATGGGCATAAATTGGACACCATTGACGACACTGTTTTGGTCAGATACACGCCTACAACGAAATGACACGTTCTGCGTCAGAGGAAGTAACCGATCTGAATGCTTAGAGTACTTGGCCGCCAAAGACTATTTTTGCAGATTTGATTCTCAGTAATTCAAAACGCGACTGATACACCCTAGATAGGTGCTACAATTAGATTACAGAATTTATTATTCTAATTGAATATCACAATCTTATCAAAGTTGCTAATCACGTCGTTTCCTGTTGACATACTCTAGCCACCTGCAGCTTGGTTTGCAACAATACAATGGATCTATTCGAGGTGACGGTGTCTACAATGAAGACGAAGACAAACTTTAAGAAATATCTTAGAAAACAAAAACACGTTACTATTTTTTAATTATTATTTGACGAATAAAATCAATTGCCCTGCCTTTTAATGTTAGTTTAGATGGTTAACCAATTCATATTTCAGAAGTAGAAGCTAATATGGTTTTCTATTTAAAAAAGCTGATTAAAAATGAAACAACATCCTTATACTGTAACTTTACGACGATACCAGAATACCTTTGAAAGCTAAGCACTTTTTGATCGTAAAAATCTCGTTATAAAGATACTAGTGGGATCACGCATAGTATTAATAACTAACGGTAATATTATATATCAACCGTATATTTTGATCTATGTAATTAATAATTTCATTAACTGGGATTTATTAATACATTAATTTCTTGTGAGTCTGGATTATTTAATAAAAATATTTTATGTTTAATTTCTTACTATTTTCTTATGAGCTATCAAAACTTGCTGGTATTGCCCAGTCATTCGGTTTTTGCAGCAGTTTTAACTAGAGCTGATTCTGAAACTTTTGAAACCACGTTGCTATTTCGAATCGCCTTTTGTTGCAAATCTATAGAAAAGTGATTTCATACTTTGTTCAGTCATACACCATGTACATCACCTATAAAACACAACGTTAAGAGTATCTTAATTTAGAATATTTCTATTCAGATTTTCAGCCAGTATTTTGTTACAGCATTGCAGTAATTAGATTTAAGATAATTTATTAATAAATAACTAAATTTTCGTGTTAAGTCAAGCACAATTTACGAAAAAAATATTTGATTTCTGTTGCTGAGAAAAAGTAAAATGCAAAAGACTTTTCTAAAATTGCTTTAAGTTGAAAATTTTAAAAGGAAAATTAAAAACATCAATATTTGCAATGTATAAATGTCGTCTAATTTTGTATAATACTATAAAAGATGACTTTGATAGATTTAGTTTCAAATACATGTATATTCGTGGGAGCATATGTAAATATAAATTACGCACAAACCATATATGTTATGTACCTTTGAAAAACTGTATAATAAGCATTAAAATCATAAACTTCAGTCCTGTAGGATATTAAATCTGACAAGGACTGGTGGAGTGAATGGTTGGTATTCCACTTCCAGTTACCAGCTTCTTTTGAAAATATTTGCACGTTTTTAGCACAGAAAGGCTTGAACAGTGTACAGAGCACAATTAGGCGCCATATTTGCTTATACAAAACAAAAGAAAAGTTGGAATGAGGAAAAAACAAAACCAAGCTGACATATGAAAACTTCTGCGGCATTCAAATTCACACCCCCCAACGTATGTGTTCTGTAGAACAAATACCCGGATCTAAGGTGATGGTGATGATGGTTTCTCAAGCCAAAAATTTATATTCAGAGCTTCTGTATACAGAATCCTCCAGAAATTTTCCCTTAAGCAAAATGCATTGTCATGGGCTCACCCGGAGGTGGTTGGTGCTTTTCGCTATTGTCGGGTCGGATGTCATCGCCGGTCCAACCTACCGCCCTCCATCCAGTCAGGACGCCATTAATTAAGTAGTAATCAGATGAAATTTCTTTTGTTTTCGAAGGGTGTTTGGTGCTACGGGGTGCAAGAATGTGTTTTTCGACGCTGTTGCTGCTGCTGCTGCTGGTGGCAGATTTTTTATTTCTGAATAAACAACGCGCAGAGCTTTCTGGGAATTTTCTAAAGTTTCAAGGGAATTCCTAACTTTTTGCATGCATCTGTGCATGAAAACAGAACTGAATCCTTTTGTTTTTAACTCACATAGTCGCTTCTTAGGATGGGTAAAAACTTTTCAAGTTGCAGTCTATTATTAACGTTTTCTAAACGATTCAGCGAAATGCATTGTGTTCGACTGAATGTGAATAGCTTTAGAATTACGTAGATGTTTTCAAGCAAAATAACAGAATGTAGGTAATGTAAAAACAATTTTTATTTTTTTCTGGATGAGATCTTAATAGAAAACTTCTTCATATTTTTAAAATTATGTGCCTTATAGGCTCATGGCTAAATACATTTTCCTTATTTCCCCTAGAATTCACATCCTTTTAATTACAATTGAGTATATTTATTTATTTATGTGAATGTACGTTTAAAACAATCAGCATAATTTACGAATAAAAGAGCATTTAAGTATTTTTCTGTCAGGAAGTCATACCAAGTCATTGATTAGAATTGTTGTTTCCTCAAATTCCGAAAAAATAAAAAAAATTATCGTATTTCTTAGATACCTATTAATAATGTTATTTAACTTCACATTATCAGATATGATTCTTACCAGAAAATAGAAGAACAAAACAAAATACAATAACCATAAAACAGCCCTCAATTCTTATATAACGTGTTTCTGATTTTAAGATAATGTCAAGTATTGCAACAGAAAATGACGCTAACATTGACAGGAAAACGTTTACTACAATTTCGAGTAAATGAACAAACGGAGTTGGATCACTTCGTTGAGCGACATGACCACCACGCCATGGGTATTGGGTTAGAGACTAGTTCTCCCCGTGAGTCTTTATTAAGAAACGAAAATAATCCACTCCGTCTCTGAGCTGTTGTCTATCTCGCAGCAATGCAAAAAATAAGACATACTGTTCACCGACAAACTCTAGACTTTAAAAAATCGCTTTTTTTGCTTAAATTGTAAAATCCAAACTCCGTTTTTAATACTAGTTAAACTCCGGGTTAACTGCAGTTTAAACCTGTTGAGTTTTACAGCTGTATTTTTATCGTTGATTAAGTAAATTCTGTTTTTGGGAATTAATAGTGATTTCAAATTGAATTTTTTCGTCAAGACGTGGCTTATTTTAATTTGTTATGTCGTGTTTTTGGATTAGTATTAATTTTAAAGAAAATGTCGAGTAATAAAAATGAATCAACAAAATCTACAAACTTCAAAATGGTTAAATACTTATAAATTTTTTTAACAAATATAAAAACATAATTGAATACAAGCGGAGAAATAGAGTTCTCATGAAACAAATCAGCAAATTGAAAAATATAAAGAAAATATCAGAAAAGAAATTTGTGGTAGGACTGGAAGCAGACCTTCAATATCTGTTGTTACAGCAACAGACGGACAATATAAAAATGAGGTGATGTAAAAAATGAACCAAATCTGACTAAAGTTGATGACATCATTTGAAAAAGAGAAAAGTGGAAAAAGTCAAGACGTAATTCCGACATTGATATCCACCATCAGCTCATCTCCCTATAATGTTTATAAAATCCGTTTATACAATTTTAGTACAACGGATAAAGCTAACGATTAAGTACGATATACCTGGAGACTGAGTGCGTATGTGAAAAACTTCACTACATTGAAAAAAATACACTTCATTTTCTTTCCGCAACTTTCACAATTCTGCAGACTGAAGATTTCGAAACTCCAACAAAGTCTCCTGACGTAATAATAGTTTTTTACTCTCGTAATAGCGTAGTGTCATTGAAGCATCACTTCTGCAGAAATTGTATTATAGTGAAACCTCCCTTTACGGACACTTTTTCCAGTCCCAGACATCAAGTTGCCTCAAACTTCCACCTTTGAAAAGCGGACACGGCTTAATAGCTGACATTTTTTTAGGAACGAACAGTGTCCGCTATAGCGAGGTTTCACTGTATTCCTGAAAATAAAAGTGTAGAATTTCAGGTGGAAAAATGTAAAAATACATTCAAGCAAAAGTTTAAACGGTCAAATTTTGGGGAGAAGTTGAGCAGAAATTTTGCCTTCAGCTTGAATAACTCCAGATAATTTTCATGCGTGTTGAGTTTCAGTATTTTTTTTAAATGGGTTCAGGTTATTTTACAACTGGTGAAACGAAATATTTTCAATTTTTCACGCTTATCGTGTAAAATTTTTTTTATTGATTACCGTTGACAAGCGTTTTTCGTAAATGATTAACTTCGTTAGGCAATATCTCGTACACTTTGGAATCTTATTCTTTTAGGTTAATATTTTTTCGTGCCACTTTCTTACATTTTTAACATAAGTTAATTGTAAAAATATTATCAAAAGAGCTAAGCGTGTTTTCTTGATTTAAATAATGGGTACTTCAAATTAAAGCCTTTCATTTGCATTCGTGCGAGCTAGACAACAGCCCAGAGATGATGTGGTTTTTTTTTTTATTTATTAAAAACTCATAGGGAGACCGAGGCTCGAACCATGGAACCATGGCGTGGCGATCGTGCCACCTAACCAAAAGGATCGTTTTCGCTCCACGCATATTCTAACTGATAATACGCATCTACAGAGACGTCGTAAAGTACGCAACGAAGAAGCTGTTGGTGCTATGGAGCGTAGTGTTCAGGATGGAGTCGATTCGTTTACGAGCTACGGGATCCAGCTAGTAGAAGAACTAAAGCCACTTGAGCATCAATGAGCGCATAATTTCGCGTACTGGACCGGTGGATTTGCCACCAAGTTCGTGCGATTTAACACCTTTGGATCATTTCCTGTGGGGATATGTGAAGTCTACGTCGACAAACCAGAGACGACGGACGACTTCTAAACCAACATTCGCCGAGTTATTGTGTCAATTTATGAAAATATTATTTTATGATAATTATTATGATTGTTATCCAACTGCGAAAATAAAATTTTACAAATTCAGCAATTTTCCTAGTTGAATATCCTTTACTTAGCAGTTCATATATAGGTGACACAAAAGCCTCCTATCTTGCCTCTTCCTTCTGACATTCTGGATGGCTCGGACTCTTTTTGTCAACGGCCGCCTCTCCAACCCGTGTCATACTATGCAATGCTAATCTCAGCCTAATGGAAAACGCCGCAATCGTGTGGAGGGCCGTGCTCTTCTACCTATACCGTCAACTAACAGCTGCCGATTCTTGGGTGCCTTCGTACCCGATGCATTGCACCAACTCAGAGGCTATCACAACTTCTGATGCTTCGCTATAGGCAGGCTATAGAGCTACGAGTAGTTCACGTGTGAAATGATATATGGTTAGCAATGTCATCCTCGGTGATTTCAGGATGTACTCGCGAAATAAAAACAATTCAAGCAAGTTTATCTGGTCTCACAGTTACAGCACTACTTCGAGTCAGAGGATGTGATGTAAAGCCCGCGAGGATATGTTTTATGCGTTTTTCGAAGTGACACACCCTGCTCGATTTTCGATGATTTCAATATGCCTACAGTTAATTGGGATTATGGCTCTGACGGTGACGGTTTGTTGCCTTTTATTGCATCTTTCATCGATAGCATTGCGGATTCTGGATGACTCAGTGTAGCGGAGTTGATCTGGTATTCTCTACTGATTTCTATGGT
Organism: Leptarthrus brevirostris; assembly: GCA_964036015.1. NCBI lineage: Eukaryota > Metazoa > Arthropoda > Insecta > Diptera > Asilidae > Leptarthrus > Leptarthrus brevirostris. Next base: position 83,230,155 of record OZ038373.1, on the reverse strand, counting down.
ATTGATGTGAGAAGATGCTTGTCGCCCAGGGCCCATGAAACTGGTCATCATCCTGCGCTTCATGTTACTTTCTGTATTGATCCTGTAATTGTGAATTCTTATGATTCTATAGATTACTGTTGTAACTTTAAAAAGGCTGATTTCGCTATACTTATCGAACGGCTTTCTGCCTTAGTTTGGACAAATGTTCCTAAGTAACGCAATGGCTAAAAAGCCATGTTTAATTTTTATGACAATTTAGCTGTTTGTTTTGCTCAATGTGTTCCCATTTCACAATCTAAAAGTCAGCTTACTACAACGCATCAATTACTTAAAAAATAAGGTTTGAAAAAGGTTTTGTTCCTCTCGAAGCGACACTGATTACTTACCTTACTCCGATTTACGCAATCAATTTATATTTTTTTCTAGAGTCCTCTTACACCGATGATGTGAATAGAATGTAATCTACTTTGCACAGTTCTGGATATTAGTGAACTCGAAGGGTAACTGTAACGGATATCCCTCTACATTGAAGCTGAAGATTGTCAGAGTAGGGACCCCTCGGTGTTGCCAATCTCTTCGGTCGCTTTTTAAAAACTGCTATAATTTACAATGACTGTGATATTCGTGATAAGAATTTAACTCACTTCGCTTCCACTGAAGGATCTTCTATTTGACGAGCTACCATCTTTAAGTACATCTCGAATTTTACTAATAGCTTCTTGAGCAGTTAAAATGGGTTCACAGCCTACTTTGTGAAACCATGTAGCTCGTCCCTTGTTTCCGTTCTTTGTTATTTATTTAATTTATACATTCATTGTGGCATCTTTTTGAAACCGTGAGAGAATTCCGGGATTATTCCCTTACATAAGAAGGGCAATAAGAGCAACATTATAAATAATATACCTATTGCTAATTTATGTTGCATTGCCAAGATTTTTGAAGCTTTAGTGATGTTTTTCAGTTTCACTGGAACGTTTCAGCTGGGTTTTATAAAGAGTAAATCCACCACAACCAATTTATTAGAATTCTCTAAGTTCTGCGTTGTCTCCCTTGAAGTCGATAAGCAAGTTGATTGCATTTTTACTGACTTTCGCAGAACTTTCGACAGAATCAATCAGAGAATTCTCATTCATAAGTTACACGTTCGAGGTTTTCTTTCTGCTTTTGTAAACTGGGTGTTTTTGTATCTGACCGATCGTACACAGCGTGTTTTATTTCGTGGGCCCTTTCAAATGAAATACTTAACACCTCAAGAGTGCCACAGGGCAGCCATCTCGAACCATTGCTTTATATCATTTACATCAATGATGTTTCGTTAATCCTTTATAACTCAAGAATTCTTTGCTATGCTGATGATGAAAAAAATGTTCGTACTATTGCTAATGAATATGAGTGTTCACTTTTAAACTCTGACTTAGACGCCTTTCATAATTATTAACTATCTCCCTCTGAACATCCTCAAGTGCACCACTATGTCAATTTTACGGAAAAGGACTCCTCTGCACTTTAACTTTCTAATTGATGGTAGCTCTTTAACTAGACTGGACAAGACAAGGGATTTGGGGTTCACACTTGACACTTACTTTTCCTCTGATGACCATATAGATTCATCAAAGGTAACACATACAAACCGATACATGCATGCTACCTAACACCACCACCCGCAAATTTAAGATCCGTCGTTTCCACGCTAATTCACTGAGCCCACAGAATCTGTTATAACGAACAGCTTGCGGAAGAGGTCAACTACGTGGACGATGTTTTAAAATCCAAATTTTTTACGGGAAAGAGACAATAACGAGAAGCAATTAAATGAAAAAGCGTTCCTTTCCTACATGAGAGGCGTTACCAACAGAGTGGGGAAAATTTTAAAACGATATGGCGTTAAGTCGATCTATTTACCACCCAAAAAGGTGAAAAAAAAGTTTCCACTCCAAACACCAGGTGTATACGCAGTTCCTTGTAGCTGCGGGTCATCGTACATTGGGCAAACACAAAGAAGTATTACAACCTGTCTGAGAGAACGCACAAATGCGGTCAGCAAAAATCAGCGGGAAAGATCAGCAATCATCAAGCACATACTGGACCATCCAAAAGAACATCATTGGATACATTTCGAAAAATCTGCAGTCCTGTCTCGCGAATATCTTATACTCCGCGTCTTGTCCGTGAGGCGATAGAAATTAAGCGGCGACAATAGTTTTCCGCTTTCACGGACATGGGATCCTGTACTTAACAGCTCGATGCAGTTCGGGGTGAGTACTAATATTAGCACTCGTATAATTTAGATACCATTTACGCGGCTAATCCGAAAATATTTACAAATGCATATATATTCTTTTGTAAATAAAGATAGTGCGACGATGGTTTAACGATGGTCAAAAAATTTTATTTGTCCTTGTAAATCAAAACTTTTCTATTGTATTGTCACCCTATTATGCGGTCCATAATAATCGGATCGAGGACGTCCAGCGTAGATTTTTGAGATTTGCATTTAGTATCCTTAGCTGGAATAATCTTCATATCCTGCCTCCTTATTTGGATAGACTCAAATTATTCACGTCGGATACTCTTAAGAACAGGCGTAACAACTCTAAAATTATTTCTGCATTTTTTGTATTTTTATGAACTCTTATAATCCATATGTAGTTATGTTAAATATTGCATTGTACTATGCTCTATAAATTATTGTCAATCTCGACAGACGGCTTTATCGCCCATATTGTAGCTTATTGGATTTAAAAATTTTTTAAATTTTTATTTTTGCATTCGATTGTTTGCAGGGCACAACGAATTCTCCAGAGATGCTGAGGTCTCTGAATATCTCCGTTCCGGCTCGCTCCCTGCAGACTCACAGCTTTTTCGAAGTTTCTTATCATCGCACTAACTACTTCTCTTTAATTACATTGGTTTTCATTTCTCGATAAATCGGATAAAAGACGAGCTTAGTTAAAGTTACTTTATCTTTGTTTACTGACTGTTTGTTATATTGTTCTTATAAATAAATAAATATATAAAGCGGCGATTTTTTTTTCATTATCTATGTTTTCTATCAAAATTAACCCTACACTTTCACGAATTCTGCCTAAATGACCGAGAATGATAAGTGCACGACAATTGCTAATTGTTAATTAAAAGAAATTGACTTTATTTATCCCAAAGTACCTGGATAATCTTAAACTTTGCTGGAAAAAGGTAAATAATCATTTTTAGTATAAATAAACTTTAATTTTAGTGTAAATGAACTTTAACCGATATCATTAGATTAGTTTTCAAGAAACAATTAAAATCTCTGAAAAAAAAATATTTCATATAAAGAGTATATAGGTAAATCTGTAAAGAATTAATAATTAATTATCTGTATGACAATTTATATTATCCACATAAGTATTCTTAATTTTCATGAAAATGTTCAAACTTTTCCTTTCATAATCAGTTATTGGAAATAGAAAAAATATCCGTCCACTGAAGTTCTTGGACTGGGGTTCGCTTAAGCATTTAGTCATTTCAAGTTAAAATTTGATAAAACTATTCGCATAGGAAATTACGAAGAACACATAGTTTCTTAGCCATTTGATATATGTTTTCAACCTTATAAAGTAAATTTCCTTTTACGATTTCTTTTTTTTCAAATAATGTGCAAGCAATTAACATTTGCTTTATTATTCCAAAAAGTATAAGACAAAAATTTTAAAATCATCTCTATATTAATAAAATTGAAGTGTCTATATGTGATTTCAAAATAATTGTCAATTTATAAGGTAATATCGTTACGTACATGAAACGAAAAACTATTCAATTATTTTTTCAACATTTTGTCTGTCTGTCTACCTGTTTGTCCCGGCTCATCTCGGAAATGGTAACTGACATGTACAAACTCGAAAACATCACTGCTATAACAGTTTTTAAGATTTTTTCGAGTACGCCAAATTACTCGCCAGTTTGGTGTGTTGAAGCGTCACTTTATCCGCCTACCTTGGCACACCACACATTACCTTGCGTTCCATAATACTATGAACGTGGAATATTTTTTATTTCATATCTCATATTCTACTTACCCAAAATTTTCCTCAAACCATATTTCAACACTGTGTATGCCAATTTGCAATCAGATAACACGTCATCTTGGTTGATTTGAGTCCCAGCTCACATTACCTGTGCAAATTATGCGATAGGTACGGACTTATATGGGTGAATCCGAGTAGTACTTGACGGCTTGTCTTTTATGTATATAATACTTCGAAAGGAGTCTGTCTGAATTAGAAGGCCTGAAATGTTTCAATACTTTAGTCTTAATGAAATTACATTTTGATTTATTCTAGATAGAGATGGGCGATACTTTATCGATAAACCGGATTATCGATACTTTGCTTTCAATACTTCGAGGTTTTGTAATCGGTGCTACCAGCCCCCGATACTACCGATGTTCGATACTTTTCTTTCAATACTCGAAGTATTGACAGCCCAGCACACATACCGTCTCATTATTTGGTGTATGGGTCCAATCTCTATTCGTGTGGCAGTATGCAAAATAGTTTTCTTTTGAAATAAAAATTTATTGTTCTTTATTTCATCTGCTTTTTTAGTTGTTCTACGAAATTTCAAATTATTCATTTGCTAAAAAGATATATGAAATTACCCGCTGAGATGCGTTTTCATTTGAAAAAAATTATCAATCAAATGCATATATCTTTTCAGCAAATCGATATTTTGATATTTCTCAACGATAAAGTTGTTGCAAATTGTTTTGCAACAAAAAAAACAATAAGATATTATAATAATTGCAATTTCTATGCAATTTCTACACCATATATAATTTTTTTAATTTTTTATCCATATGGTTCCAATACTTTTGAGTATCGATATTTCTTCAACGGTATATTTGTATCTAAGTACCGAAAGATGCGGATATATTGCAATGCCAAATATCGATAATTTTCGATTCGGTTCCCATCTCTAATTCTAGAACTTTATTCAGATTTTTAGTCCAGTTCTAAGAATTTCTGCCTACACATTTTATTTTTGCCCATACTATTTAGAAATTTTTGATGTAGACAACGGGATAAGGATGGTCTTGATGGACCGATTTCTAATAGCCGCTTCAGGAATATTTCAACAATTAAACGTAAGTTTATAATATATATATATATATATATATATATATATATATATATATATATATATATATATATATATATTATATATATATATATAGGCGCATTTTATTTAACCAATCTTCTAATTAGACCGAGTATACTCAGGCACAAAATGCGTTCGAACATGAATTTTTCGGAGTATAATTGCGAATTGAGTTCAGAAAAAAATAAAATAGTTAAAAAGAAACAATTTTTTTTAATTTTATATCTATTACCATATTTTGAAGCCTGTGCAAATTAAATAAACAAAAAATTAACAATAAAATTATTTTATCTATACATACAAACATATATAATTCCTCCTTATGATTTCGTGAGCTGAAAGGTTTAGGTAGTTATTTTATTGTTGTAATAAGTATAAAATTTAATATTATTTTATGCCTTCTAGCGCTTTTTGTGCTTTTAAGTATCTTCAGATAAGCTACCCGTAAAATTCTTTAAAGAAAGGAAACAAAATCATTCAAATTCGACAACACGGTATGAAATTAGTCAGTTCACCCTTTCATACCCTCACCTTAGATACAAAATTCTTAACATGGCGCTTGTACGCTAATGTACTCTATACAGATCATCATATATATATATATATATATATATATATATATATATATATATATATATATATATATATATATATATATATATATATATATATATATATATATATATATATATAGGGTGTTTCAGTCATGAAGGGACAAACTTTGCTGGATGATAGGGGGACCTCAAGGTAAACAAAAAAGATAATTAAAAAGTCAACAACATGAGTCCGATTTTGCGTAATTTCCTAGATATAACGGTTTTATATATTTAGATATTTTTCTAAGTTCACTGTTTTGTTATTTGCAATAATACTGCTGGCAGAAGAAAATAATTTGAAGATTATTCGAATGGGTCGCACCAATCAGAAATTATAGGCAATTAAGTCCGAAGTTTTGAAATATTTTTCCCATAGTTGGGAATTTCGCCCCACCTAGTTTTCCAAGAATTACGATCTGCACCAAAAACCCAGTTCAGCAAAACAACTTGTTTAATGCGTTTTTTCGTAGAAAAAGTGGAACTCAATGTTTAATTAAATTAATAAAAATAACAAGAGACTTACTACTAAACTAAATTGACTAAATGTTTAACTAAATTTATAAAAATAACAAAAGATTTAATACTAAACTAAATTGACTGAATGTTTAATTAAATTTAAATTGTGAAAGATATGCCACTTGAAAGTGGTCGGCGCCGATCTGGCCCAGCGCGCCTGGGATCGAGGATCTCTGCTGCGCGCGTTATTCCGCTTACCGGATTTTTTTTCTGCTCTGGAATTTAGAGTGATGAATGCGACTTTGTTAAAGAGCTTTCTCAACGTTTTCAGTCCAAATACCGTTTTTTATGAGAATACCCCTCCCCTCTTACCTATTACCGTCCGACTTCGGTAAGTTATTTTTTCCTTCACCGCAAACTTTAAACGGCGTTTTCTCAAAACCATGTTTTTCAAATTGGCGTAAAAGATTACAAAAAAACTAGTGAACCGATTTTCTTCATCCAGCACTCATTTAAAGGGCATAAAAAACTACTCTAGATAGACTACGGACATAGCAAAAAAATCATTTTAAGACCATTTTTGACGCGAAAATAATCAAAATTCTTGCAAAAAAGCCAACTTTTTTTTCTCATGCCCGATTTTTATAGTTAATGTTCGAATTTTGAAAAGATCGTAGTCTATCTAGAATAAACAACCCCCTCGAGTATAAAAATGTTTGGTTTTTTGATTTCAGATGAAAATTGCGGCCAGGAGAATTTACACCGATTTCGATGTCAGCCGCGACACGAGTTACGAAAGCCACCAAAAGTTGATTAATTTTTTATTTTTCAAAATGTAAAAAATGTTTTTTCTCTTCTTAAAACATTGTCCTAAATACATATAATATCGATTTCATGTGGACCCTTTTAATTTTCCCAAAAAAATTCCTTTTTTTTCGGCCTCTTCATGTACTTCCCCCCTTAATACCAATATCAATCCAATACGTCTGGTGCTGAGAGTCGGATCTTCTCTAACTGTTCGCGTACTCGTTCCTCCAACTGTACGTCCAATTAAAAAAACATCACCTTTTAAGTCAAAGTTAAAGGAAAGTGCTAAAAAATGTTAAATTATGCTTACAAAAGGTGAACAACTAGTTCGCTCTGTGGCAGGAAGTTTCACCGAGACGGCTATGAATGTTGGCGAACCTTCGGTGATTCAGACGCACTCTACGAGGATGTCGGTGTCAATGTGCTCGGCATGATTCACCTGCGTTTCTGTTGCAATATCCGTAAATAAAGTGCATGTCGCTTAATTCTTGGATGATAAAAGAACCGTGCCAATACTTTGTATATTTATTGAGAATATACTCCGTTTTATTGATTAACAATTTTTAAATTTTATCCTTTAGTCGCTACAGATCTAAGTTGACTAATTACAAACCAATTGATCCCTTTCATACATTCTCTAGAACCACCTTCCTGGACCACCTACCACTCACCGCAAGCATTTCCCAACGAAGGATTTTGACAACCTAATTCTTGGAAAAATTGAAGTGGCTGGTTATTTTGTAACATGCAACACTCAAGCTATTTTTTCTTTTCTTTTCTGATTTTAAATCAGCAGGTCAATAATACAAAATTTCAAAAAAAGTTAGGGGGAAATTCTCAATTTCTAGAAAAATATTTCAAAATTTCGGAATTTATGCCAATAATTTCTGATTGGTGCAAATCATAAGATTAATTATGATGTTCTTTTATAGGGTACGACACTGTCTTTCAAATAACTGTAAAATCATTATTCTTCTACTAATAATATTATTGCAAATAAGCAACAGTGAATTTAAAAATAAAAACTATTTTATTTTTCACTTTTAAGTGTCTTCTGCTCTATACAACGACGAAAAAACCATCCAAATTGGTTCACGCGTTAAAAAGTTAGGTTTAACCCCCTACCCTACCTCCATTCCATGGTATAAACCAGGGAGCATACTCTACCCAACAGAAAAATAATTATCCAAATCGGTCCACGGGTTACCAGGTTAGATTACTCCTCCCCCCACCCCCACCTCGCATCCTAGGATCAAATTATTCTCCTATTAGCAATGGGGGATCACACTCTATACAACAGAAAAGGAACAATCGAAATCGGAATACGCGTTACAAAGTTAGGTTCCACCCTCACCCCGCCAAAATTTTTTCTCGTGGTATCAATCAGGGAACATACTCTACCCAACAGAAAAATAATTATCCAAAGTGGTCCACGCGTTACGAAGTTCGACTACCCTTTCCCCCTCCCCCCACCCTAGGTAAATTTTTTTTCTCCTATTAGAAATGGGGGATCATACTCTGTACAACAAAAAAGGAACCATCCAAATCGGTCCACGCGTTACAAAGTTAGGTTTCACCCCACCCCCCACCCCCACCCTACCAAAAATTTTTTTGACATGGTACCAATCGGTGAACATACTCTACCCAACAAAAAAAGAATCATCAAAATCGGTCGACGCGTTACGAAATTATGACCGGTCAGACATAAAAAAAAATAAATTTAAAAAAATACACGTCGAACTTAGAACCCCTTTGTTTTTGGGAAATCAGTTAAAAAAGGAAACATTAAAATCGGTGGTCGCGTTTCGAAGTTAGGTTTAACCATTAACAAACCACCCCAACCCCAAAAACAAAATGTTTGACATAATACCAATCTACCCAACAACAAAAATACAATCCGGTCCCCGCGTTACGAAATAATACCAGATTATACATAAACACTAAATAAAACCAAAGCTGTGTGAAACGGTAATTTTTCTTTATTTTGCTAATCTTGTTTCAATTTTATAGCCTATTTATATTTTTAGGTCCTTCGAGATTTTTTAAAGCTACGTCCACAATGGCAGCAAAATATGCTGTATGGAAAAAAGAGCAAACAAAACCAAAAGTCTTAAGAATAATAAAAAAAACCGAGAAAAACGGTTAAAATAAAAATTAATTTTTATTAAAGCCTTGAACTTCGCTTTATTTTTCTGAAAAGTGGATTGATTTAATTTTTTTCGTAAATTTTATTCATATAAAAAGGAAAGTGTCTCCGGATTAAATGCTCTGAAACATTGGAAGGACATACAGACTACGAAATTGTTTTAAGCATTAAGCACAGTTTTCTCTCGATATTTAAGCAAATCAAGTGAATGACGTCTACTCAACCACAAACACACTTCCTCACAGTGAAGTACAATGTTGGAATGAATTTTTCAATATCCTTCGATGCTTGCTCATTCTTGATTGGATTTTCATTGTTCGCATCCTCAGTATCCATTACTGGAAAGGAAGGAAGAAAGGATATTGACCGGTTATGTGGCATCGGGGTGGTCGGCATTGAATTAAAAGGATAGCGAAAGATACTAAGATATTAGCACCACTTCATCAATTTAATTGAGAAAGGATTTCAGCTTAGCAACATGACAGCGGACAGAAGATTTAGATTAAAAGGCCTCAGGCTGTCGATACTTCAACACAATATTCAGATCAGGAAATTTCAACTTGAAAATTTGCAGATAACTTAAGGTCCTGCATTGTGATGGACAGCCATTATCCCCAATAGAACAGCTTCTCTGTTTTTTGAGCTAACTTAATTTGATAAATGAGCATTGGCCACTAAAGTACCCCATTTCCTTCATCAAAAGGCTTTTAAAAATTCAATCAAATTGTAAAAAGGGTTAACCTAAAAAAGAACTTTATGCGTAGGGGAGGAGAGAAAAATATATTTTCATTCAAACGTATTTAAAAATACTGAAAAACTGCCATATTTAAATTAAAATTAAAATAAAAGAAACCAAATAAATTCTTTCCTAGAGAATTCCGTAAAGAAACTGTTGGTTAATATTTCATCAACGTAATTACATATTTATATTAAATTATATTGCAATGTTCCCTTATTTCGGGTAGTGGCGGTAAAGCTGTTAGGCCATTTCTTTAAAGCTAAAACTATACAAAACAAAATTATTTACTTACCTGAAATAATAACAACGTGCTGAATTACAACAAACTTTACAAACATAGATATTTCACCAAAATATATGCCTATTAATTTTATTCACTAACTTATATATACGATTTGTGCCAAAACTGTGGATCCCCAATTTGATTTATATGTAAGCATTTTCAAAAATATTATTTAGACAACATTCGTCATATGTGAAGTTGGTGGTGAAGTCTATGAATTTCCTCAATCCTCCTTAATTGAGATCGGAGTAGCGGTAAAAACCCTTGAACACGAAAAAAAGAGAGTCGAATGGCGCGCCTCCTCTTTCAAAGCAAAACCTAAATGAATAATTTTTGTCTGAACCAGCTTTTAATTGGACCAGTATTGCCGTTCAGTATAAAAGTGCTTAGGGTTGTATTGATTTTATTTCTAATTCAAACAATTCATTAATATTTTTACCGCTCCTCATAGATATCATAATTTAATAAAAAGATGAGGACCTGAGTTTAACCCTTGAGGTCCACGCGACCAACTTTCCAGTATTATGAACATTGAAAATTATGAATGAATATTAGTGATAATAATAACACAGAAAAGTAAGTATTTTAAACATTAAAAAAATATTAACCTATTTTTATCAGGGTATAAAAATTTTCATATAGGAAAAATTTTACAGTAACAAATGAAATATAAAATAAAATATATTATTTGATACATCTCCTTAAAATACTACCTACGATTTTTTACGGTTACCTACGATTTTTTCTTGCGAAGTTACGAACATTTTAAGTTATGAAGTTCATATTTTATATAAACATAATAAATATGAAATATGAACTTCATAACTTTAAATGGTCATACCTTTGCAAGAAAAAGTCGCAGGTAACTTGAGAAAAAGACCAAACAAATTTTTATTAATATATATATATATATATATATATATATATATATATATATTACACTATCTCAAATGTAACCAAGAAACCCATTTTTCGAGTACATAAACTCAAATATCTCAAAATCTTCACCTGATGGCTCAATTCGGACTTCTGATCAGATTCCAGCAGCAAATTACTTTGGAAATGACACCCAGCCGCCCAGAAACAGAATTTTGTGGTCCAGTGAATTTATATAGCTTTGAGTTGTTGTTACTTTGAAAAACCAAAAAATTCAAAATAAATTTCTCGATTTACAAGTACAATATAGCTGAATATTCCCCATAATAATAAACTATTCTCTTAGATTTACCTACAGCTGATTGAAATCTGAATAGTATATTATTGTGGGGAATAGTCAGCTAAGTAATATTTATAAACTGAGAAATTTACTTTTAAACTTTTAGTTTCTCAAAGTAGAATTAATGACCATTTTTACTTAGAGTACCTAGTACCTACACATTAAATTTGACTATGCACAACATGAGTTTCTGACTTTGTACCTATTTACGCATTCTAACATGCTAGTCTTCATTTTTTGGACTATAGCAATTCCGTACACAGTTTATGGCATCAATATTGCAAGCCCATTTCACAGTTTACAGTTAGGTAGGCCTTTTAAAGACCTAACTCGACTTAAGGCGACCTACGCTTGACCTACAGCAGAGAGCTTAGAGCCGAGATAAATTACAGCATAGTTTTTTCGTTTTTAGTTTGTTAAGCCACAAACTATTTGACCGCTTTTTAATTTTATTTTTGCGTCGTCCTCACTTAAAAATCTAAAACCATCCGCCATCTTGAAGCGTCCGCCTTATTGAATTTAGAATGACGTCATGTAACTTATCGTATTCTACTTGTCGAAGCCTTTCATTTAATATGCATGTCAAGAGGGTTGAGAAGAAAGAGGTAATCCACCAACTTCGGGCGTCCACCATATTGGGATTAGAATGACGTCATATAGTTTATTGTATTCTAATCGTCGAACCCCTTCATTTAATGCCCATATCAAGTAGGTTGTGAAGAAAAGGGTAATCCTTTATCTTAGCAAGTCCAATATTTTGGTTTTAGAATAATGTCACGCAGCTCATCATATTCTACTCATCCAACTCTTTCATTTGTTACCCATGTCAATATGGTTGTAAAGAAAAAGATTATCCGCCATCTTCGGGCGTCCGCCGTATTGGGATTAGAATGACGTTATATATTTTATCGTATTCTACTCGTCGAACCCTTTTATTCGATACCTTATCGGAGACGAAGCTGGATCAATTGGTAGAGCGGCACGACCACCATGCGATGGTTCCCGGGTTCGAGATCAAGTCTACCCGTGAGTTTTTATTAGGAAATTAAAATAATCCACTCCTTCTCTGGGCTGTTGTCTAGCTCGCAGCAATGCCAAAAAACAAGACATTCAAGTTTCCTCACTTCCCTTATCAAAGGGTTGTCCCCCAGGCCTTGGTCACATCGTATAAAAAAAAATATCATATAGGGTGTAACCTATCCTTCGTTCTTCCGCGTACACTATATAAAATTCCACTTCAAATATATTCGCTTATTTTATTCCAATTTAATGTTATAGTAAAACCCATTTACTTCCTAGAATTCACTTTTATTATTTATATTTAAATAAGAACTGACGAACTTTACGATTGAAGTGCTGAATCAAATTAAACTGTAAACAACAGAATGTCTTTTATTTAAATGTAACGATTATTATATATATTTGTTCCCAAAAGTATTCGGTAACTTTATTAATTTTTTAAGAAAACAGTTGTTTGCAGTTTTTCCTTGTTAAATTAAGTCCAGCTATCCTCAAGGCAATTTTCCTTCGAAAAGATTTAAATATTTCGAATTTCGCATCATCTCTAAAAATAACAGTATACCAAAACGATATTTGTTTTTTTTAAGGGGAAAATCAACGTTGAGCACTGAAAAAAAGGATTTTAATGCATTTTCTTCTGACACTACGAATAAAATAAAAATATGGGGCTTTTTGCATGTTGTAGCCATACATCACAATTTTTCAAAATAAAATATTGTTTGCGAATTCAAGTTGCGTATCAAGGTTCCAGGCTGCTGCCTGCCTCATTCGAGTATAGCTAAATTATAGCGTAGGCGGTTTTTAAAATTCGAAAATTCAACCAAGTGGCATCTGAAATAAAATTTCTTCACCGGAAAAATCACTCTAAAATGCTCGAGAAAAATCAAAAAGTAAAATATTGAAAAAATTCTGCGCCTCATTCTTACACAAGAAAAAAATTGACAAATCCTCTGAATAGTTTCTGGTATTTTTTGGCGGCTAGATGGTCTTTTTAAGAAAAACGAATTGAAATTTTCGATTTCGTAACGACATTTTACATAAAGCGTTTTTAGACTATATCATAAAACGGTTTTACAAAAATACATATAATAGACATATTAAAGAATCAGAAATGGCAAAAAAAATTTTGAAAATCTCACTCCTCAAATTCTTTTTAGCGAACTGAAGCCCTATTGGTCTAAAAAGTTTATTTTTCCAGGATCTTTTCATTGAAATTCTTCCATAGTATCTTAATTTTTTAATCATACGACACACAATTTCAACACCAAGTGTTATTCCGCAAATATTTCCCTTGCTTGTCTGTGGATTATTTTTACTCAAACTTAAATTTTTTCTTTCTTCACGTTCCATTAATATTTTAGTTACTGTTCTCAGTTTATTCACCAATAATTTTTTTTAAATTTATTAATGAAATTGGTAAGATCGGTTATTTTAAAAGGTTAAAAGGTCTTATGAGAATAAAAAGGGCGTCTTATGTTAACAAATTTAAGAAACTTTTTTTAATTGTAAATAAACTAACATATGTGCATAAAATTCATTGAATAGATAGGATGGCATGTTCCCTATGTGAACAGCTGTACTCAAAAGATGTGATCATAGAGCGCTCTTAGAAGTGTAAAATGTCTCATCATCAGGGCTGTCTTATCCAACAAGCATAGTACCTAGGGCTTACGAGCTTACAGAGGACTACGAACCTACAGGGGCCTACGAAAGCAATAAAATTTTAAACAGGAATGTACATAAAAAAAAACAATATTGAAAAAAAAATTTTATTGTATTTATTGTTGTTTTAGAACATAATACAGATTAATAATATTCATAAAAATCTCTATAATAAAATAAAATAATTAGAGAATATAAACTTTTCAACTTTTTGTATTTACAAAAAAGTATAAAATCTATATACATTTTCGATTGATACTAGCGTCAGGGTTTTAAAACTCCGGCGCCAGCGTTATTAAGTCGAAAGCAGCGAAAAATCGTGGTCTGGGTTTTCCGCAAGTGCTTTGCAAAAATTCCTTTAATTTTGATCAATATGCTATATTAATTTTAATTCTGTTAGCAAGTTAAGGATCGTTGCCTAAAAACAGTAGAAAGATTTTGAACTTACGACGGATAGTTTTGTGTAATAGTTTAGTGACGCCAGGGCCGTAGAATTTTCACACAGACCCTACCGAGAGCAGAGATGTTTAAACATCAAAAATAAAACGTTAATCAAGAAAATTTAGTGTTTGAATGTTTGCTTATATTTTTACTTTACAGAATCCAAATAGTTGTACCTACCTGCGCTAAAGATCATTAGAAATTTGATTTAAAAATCCTAATTATTTATTAAAATTAATGGGTACTAATGCACAAAAATTTAAAAATAATCTAAATATATTAGCAAATACAGTTTTTATGCAAAAGTATACCTAGGCCTTAGAAAATCAAAAAACGGCCCTGCTCAGATGTGGATCTTGGTTTTCACTCTGCTACTTGCATTTGACTAACGGAGTCTTCCTTATACAATAAATCATCACCGCAAAACGTATTCGAGAAGTTCGAACAAGATAAAATCAAAGAAATGGTAATAATAGTCAAGAGGCCCGACGACCAAAAAATAAACGCTGTTTTTACCAGATGTCTACAAACACTATATACACGAATATTTGTATCACACCTCAGTTACCATATGTTGTTCATTACTCCTTTTTCAAAATATATATAAAATATGCACGAAATGTACTTTTGACCCAAGTAAATTTTCAAAAAAAATAAATTCAAAATAAACTCGAGCGACATAAGAGAAAAAGTAAAGCTAAAACGTTGATGCTGTTGTTGAGGAAAAGCTAAAGGAGTTTAGTTTTTCTTTATCAGAAACGCTGATCGTGTTAAGACATTTTTTATATTTCTTACGTCAAGTTTTAAATCAATTCCATCCATAAAGATAGCATTTGACTTAATCGATTTTATCGCAAAAATTACATCACAAGACGTGACATTACGAGGTTTGACCAATGCTTGTAAAAAACCTATTAATCTCATTAGGATCAATTATCCCACCATCGAACTTATTGTTACCTGTCACAGTGCGGATATTACGCCATAATGTCCGATTAGGTAAGGAAAGGTCAAATTTCATTTCATAAAATCTTCTCTTAGCCTCATTTATAGCTTTTGTAGTTTTATTTCGCAACATTATGAAGTTTTGTCTTAAGTACACAGTTTTATATTTTTCCACAGGTAAAACGCATAGTTTCCCTCGTTCATTAAATGCTTAATATGGTCACTCATCCAGAGGTTTTTATGTTTAAAATTAATTTGTCTGAGCTTAACATGATTGTTATAAAGTGAAGTGATCTGTCGTATGAAAAAGTTTACTTGAAAGTTCACACAATTGGAAGAGTAGATTTCATTCCAATGAATATTATTCAAATCCGAAATTAAGTCCACCTGGTTAATACTCTTGAAGTGACGGTAATGGAATGACGATGGATATTGTTTAGGTTTCTTTAAGTCAAACACAGCAAATATGCAGTCATGATCACTAAGACCAGGTAGACTTAATTGATATTGTGTTTTTAACGCAGCAGGATTTGTGGTTAATATTAAATCTGTCATAGAAGACCCATTTTTAAGGTTTTAAGGTTTAAGTTTTCAAAATTTTCCAAAAACCGACATGCATTAGAATTATTACTTAGCAAATCAATATTGAAATCACCAAGTAATATAACTTTGGAATATTTACTATTAAGTCTTCCAAGCTCATCATAGAATGTTTCTAAATTAGAAACATTTGGGGGTCGGTAAGCGCTCCCAATAAGAATCCTTTCGGATCCAAGCAAAATCTCAAGAAAAAGAAACTCTACATCTCGTTGATTTACATCTGAAACACTAACAATTTTAGCGATGATTCCTCTCTTTAAAAAAAAATGGCAACACCTCCTCCTATTGTGTATAATCGATTATTACTAAAAAGATGATACTGACTGAGATTAAAATAGGTCTTATTATGATAACTTTGAAACCAAGTCTCGTTTAAAAATTATATATCGACTCCAGAGTTTTCAAAAACATATTTAAACTCATCAATACAAGATGGCAAACTTCGGATATTAAGGTGGCAGAAAACCAGGTTATCAGAGTTATTTTTAACTAATTCACTTATAACTATGTTAACATTCACGGTGTTATCAACATCAAAACACATATAATAAATTTTTAAAAGAGTACGCGGACCGTAGATGACAAAAAAGACATATCTTACCAATGTAACACAAATCAGTAGACAGTGTGGCCAAGGAAACAATATATAAGGCTTGCAAAACCAAAAGATATAATTCAATCATTAAAATAATTCAAATATTCAATATTCCGCAGTCTTTAACTGATCAATACTATCAACTCTAATTCTTTCATCTCCTGATTTATAGCGTACATATACAACTCCATTATACGTATTTACATCATAAATTTGTTTTAAATGTTTCTATTTTAGGCCTTTCTATAAATTTTATAATTCTTAATAGTTAAGCTCTCATGTACATATATGAACCACCATTAAAATTTATATCAATAAGTTTTGGTTTGCACTTTTTGACATTTTTAACCGACTTCCCAAAAACAAAGAGGTTCTAAGTTCGACGCGTATTTTTATTTTTTTAATTTTTTTTTTATGTCTGACCGGGCATAACTTCGTAACGCGTCGACCGATTTTGATGATTCTTTTTTTGTTGGGTAGAGTATGTTCACCGATTTGTACCATGTAAAAAAAATTTTTGGTAGGGTGGGGGTGGGGGATGGGGGTGACCCCTAACATTGTAACGCGTGGTCCGATTTGGATGGTTCTTTTTTTGTTGTACAGAGTATGATCCCCCATTGCTAGGAGAAAAAAAATTTGGCCTAGGGTGGGGGGAGGGGGGAGGGGTAGTCTAACTTTGTAACGCGTGGACCGATTTGGATAATTCTTTTTCTGTTGGGTAGAGTATGTTTCGTGGTTGATACCAGGTGAAAAAAATTTTGGTGGGATTTTGGTGGGGGGTGTTGGAGGGAGAGGGGTAGTAACTTCGTAACGACTGAACCGATTTCGATGATTCCTTTTCTGTTCGGTAGAGTATGTTCCTTGATTGATACCATGAGAAAAAAAGTTTAGTAGAATGGGGGTGGGGTAGGGGGTTAAAACAAACGTGTAACTTGTGGACCGATTTGGATGGTTCTTTCCTCGTTGTATAGAGTAGAAGACACTAAAAAGTGTAAAATAAAATAGTTTTTAAAAAAAAGTTGAACCGACTTCACAAAAAGCGCTGAAAAGCATAAAATAATTTTTAATTTTATATCTATTACGACATTTTGAAGTCGGTGCAAATTAAACAAATAAAACAACTACATAACCACAATTGAAAATAATACATAATACTACCTGAACGTTTCAGCTTACGGGATCATAAGAAATGACGATTAAATATTTTTGTTGTAGTTGTTTGGTTTGTTTAATTTGCACCGACTTCAAAATGTCGTAATAGATATAAAATTAAAAATTATTTTATGCTTTTCAGCGCTTTTCGTGAAGTCGGTTCAACTTTTTTTTAAAAACTATTTTATATTAGTTGATCTTGAAGTGAGCTCGTTTTATTGTTTAGAGTTTTTATTATTGCGGTTTCACTCTCTTTAATAATTGCTGCAACACTTTCTAGTGACAATGCCGAGTCCGAAGAACTGTTAGCTCGAGTATTTATTTTATTGTTAGGCATTTTTATGACACAAAGTTTCAACAAATAATAAACTCAAAAATATAATAAACTTTGTATTTATGGAACCAAACTCTTGATAAATAATTTCTATGAAAGAATTTTCAATACAATTTAACTTTTACGGAGCAGATTATATTAGGTGTTACTCGTCCGGCATCACACACAACTTCAAATGACCTAGTTTTGGGCTTATAAGACATGAAAAAAACAAGATTTTTACCTGCGTGTTGTTCTGCTTAGGAAATATTCCCGATGTTTGATAGTACGACCAAATTTGACCTTTAGAGTATTGGGTGGGAACGACCTGAAGCTCTTCTAAGAAATTAATTGTAATGTGCTTACTAGGATTTCGGCAAGCAATTTCATTAGAACAATGAAAATAGCGAAAGAAAATAAACCTGCGGTCGATGCTTCAGACAGTCAATGTTTTCATAGTCGCCAATAAGTTCTATAGGCCTTTGCCCTAATTTCAGACTTACATACTCCAGTCTGGTTGTCTCGAATTGGATGAAGTTTTTCGCCCGCCTCATGCGCCACAAGGGCTAACGGGAACTGGAGAGAGAGATACTCTAGTCTAGGCTTTAATTCGGCTTTTAGCGCCAAGTCAGAGAAGTATTTCTTATATATCTGTAGAAAACGCAAGCATTTCATCACATTTTTATCCAATACAAATGCATTTATGATCAGTTAAGTTAAGAATTAATATGGAATTCTTTTCTAAAAATAATCCCAATCAATTATTTAATCTAATTACGATAATACTTTATCATTCAGAAAAACATTTTTGTAGAATAACTAAGAAATTTTATTCGTGAAGTAAATTATTTAATTGTTCTGTAAAAAGTACGGGTTGAATCCTCGAAACAAGTCTAAATTTGACTCCCTCCGGTTCGCCGTAATACTTACTTTACGTTTATAACGATTTTTGTAAACAGTGAAAAGTTTAATGAAGGCTCAGAGAAGAGGGGGCAATTGCAATTGTATCCGCCCCAGGCGCTGTATAAGGATTCTACGAAAAAAAAATTTCAAAGGAATTAGTAAATTACCGATTCGAAGGTACGTTGTCCTCCTTTTCGGAATTTATCTTTCCCGTTCGTATAGGACCTGCAGAATTGTTAAATACTCGTTCTTTTTCTAAACAGTATAATTACTTTCAATTCTGAATATTAACACGAGACATAATTATATTCCCCACTTCAAGAGCACGACTTGTCATTTGCCATTCTAAGGTGTGATATTTACCTTTAAGTTACAAAAAATCTCTTTGGCATTTATATGTATAACAAGAAGCCGGCCTCTTTCTTGCTACGGCGTGCTGTGAATTGGGTAAAAACGTGGCATTTCAGAAAAGAAGACAAAAAACCACCAGAGAACTAAGGAATACTCTCCAATAGATTCAAGATCTTCAGATAACTGGTTTTTATCATAAATTAAGAAATTTCATGTTTTCACATATGCACTGAAACGTTGCTTGTCACCATATCCAACTACCTGAAATAGCAAAAATGGTCTCATTCAGAGATAAGGAAACCGCCAATTCCAGAATTTCAATAGCTGATTTGTATTCAGTTCCCACATTTGTAATTATCAAGGGACTCCAAGCGCAAGTTTTCAACGCTACTTTAAATGGAAATGATTTGTAAGGAATTTTACAATTCTGTACGGAAGATGTCGAAACATACAACATAATGCAGTTGATGAAGTTGCAAACTGGATATTATCTAACATTTTTCACAGAAATAAGTCAAAAATATTTCATTTTAAAATGGGAAAAATATTTTGTTCCTTTCTTGTGTTTGAATTCACAAAGTGTCTCTCATTCCCAAAGATTTATGAAAGTATTATCAGACTATGCCATATAACGGCTGTAGGAAGTATCGTCCGAATAAAAATCGCGTCAGAAAAAAATGAAAGGAAACCATAAAAGTTTCGTCCAAAAAACGATGATAAGAGATGATAATTTTCATTGAAATTAAAGCTATATTCAGGATATTTTGCATCAATAGTTTAAAAATTACGCTTTGACGAACTTTAAAGCAAATGTCTCCTGACTGAAGGGTTGAAATCAAAAGGTACAAAAACATTTGTTGCTATAGTTTAGGAGACCTATCTAAAGATATCTCATTCATTCAATGGGATAAGGGAAAACAATTTTGAGTATACTTTTCACTCCATCGGAAGGCGTCCAAAAACTTATTTTTCTAACAATCATCAATCATCATCATTTCTATTAATTATAAAAAAGAATACGAATATATAAAATATATCGAGAAGGAGATATATGTAGATGAAATATTCCAAAACTTGCAAATAAAATAAAAAATCGAAGAACTACGTTAGAACCATTACTAAGCGAAAAGATTTTCAAGGCAAAATTACGGGTGGCATTAAGAAAATTTTAAACAACACTAATTTTGAAATAGTCTACGAAAGTAATGTTAAACTGCTAATTTAATGTAATCCGACGGATAAAATAGAGAATATTGATAAATCGGGCATTTACAAGCATCACATGCGGAGAGTGCAAGAAAAAGTATATTGAACAAACTAAGAGATCAATAAAAATCAGATATAAAGAGCATACCTGGAAATCAGCAAAAGAACAAGATATATTAGAAGACAACCATACTGATATGGGAATAAATAAATTAAACTTGGAAAAATCTGTAAACAAAAGTATTGAATTAGACGCATGGGACAGTCTCTACATTTCCAAAAATAAAAATAATGTCTTAAATAACGCAACATCGCATCATCAGTCTTCAACTTTGTATAATGTAATGTATAATCATTGTGTCATACGGGAATAACAGCGTTTTGCAGATTTTCTTTGCCGGTGTAACTAGTCCACTTTTTAACCGACTCCCCAAAAACAAAGAGGTTCTAAGTTTGACGCGTATTTTTTTTTTATGTCTGACCGGGCATAACTTCGTAACGCGTCGACCGATTTTGATGATTCTTTTTTTGTTGGGTAGAGTATGTTCACTGATTGGTACCATGTCAAAAAAATTTTTGGTAGGGTGTGGGTGGGGGGAAACCTAACTTTGTAACGCGTGGTCCGATTTGGATGGTTCCTCTTTTGTTGTACGAAGTATGATCACCCATTGCTAATAGGAGAAAAAAACTTTGGCCTTGGGTAGGGGGAGGGGGGTATGGGTAGTCTAACTTTGTAACGCGTGGACTGATTTGAATAATTCCTTTTCTTTTCTTTCCGTGGTTGATACCAGGTGAAAAAAATTTTGGGGGAATGGGGTGGGGGGGGGGGGGGGTGGGGGTGGAACCTAACTTTGTAACGCGTAGTCCGATTTCGATGGTTCTTTTTCTGTTGTATAGAGTATGATCCCCCACTGCTAGTAGGAGAATAATTTGGTTAAAGGGTGAAAAGTGTGGGTGGGGGGGGGGGGGAGGGGTAGTCTAACTTCGTAACGCGTGGACCGATTTGGATAATTCTTTTTCTATTGGGTAGAATATGATTCTTGGTTGATACTACGAGAAAACAAATGTTCCTGGGGTGGGGGTGGGAGAAGGGGGGTGGAACCTAACTTTGTAACGCGTGGATCGATTTGGATGCTTCTTTTGCTGTTGTATAGAGTGTGATCCCCCTTTGCTAATAGGAGAATAATTTGGTCCTATGGTGGTGGTGGGGGAGGAGGAGGGGTAGTAACTTCGTAACGCGTGAACCGATTTCGATAATTCCTTTTCTGTTCGGTAGAGTATGTTCCTTGATTGATACCGTGAGAAAAAAAGTTTAGTGGAATGGGGGTGAGGTAGGGGGTTGAAACTAACTTTTAACGCGTGGACCGATTTGGATGGTTCTTTCTTCGTTGTATAGAGTAGAAGACACTAAAAAGTGAAAAATAAAATAATTTTTAAAACAAAAGTTGAACCGACTTCAGAAAAAGCGCTAAAAAGCATAAAATAATTTTTAATTTTATATCTCTTACGACATTTTGAAGTCGGTGCAAATTAAACAAATGAAACAACTACATAACCACAATTAAAAATAATACATGATACTACCTGAACGTTTCAGCTTACGGGATCATAAGAAATGACGATTAAATATTTTTGTTGTAGTTGTTTGGTTTGTTTGATTTGCACCGACTTCAAAATGTCGTAATAGATATAAAATTAAAAATTATTTTATGCTTTTTAGCGCTTTTTGTGAAGTCGGTTCAACTTTTTTTTTAAAAACTATTTTATCTTACGCGGTTTTTGTAAATTTACCACAGATTTTAAGCAATTTTTTGGTCTCTCCTCAACGAATTTCTGAACTGTTTTTAAGGTATGGCATAGAGCCAAATCTTGTTGGGAGATATGATTTGGTACTTCGAAACACATTTTCTTGAAGAATTATAATATATTTTGGGTAATTAGTCATTCCAATAAGGGGTACTAATTAGTGCTAATGATACCCGGGTGATTAGGTACTCGGGTACCCAGAACTACCCGTCACGTACGGAATAGCTAGATGAACCAGTAGACAGCATTAGTGGAAAATAGGAGTAATATTACACGTTATAAATTCTAGGGCTATGGCATATACTTATTTATTGCATAAACATCAGACAGCAGTTGCGGGCAGAGGAAGAAACGAATGAGGATGAACTAATATGGTATTATTTTGCAGATATAAATTTAACGCAAATTTAATGTTACAACGCATTTGAAAGTTACATGTTCTCAGTTGATGACTCAATTTTAAGGAGACAGGTGCAGCAGTCATATTACAGAATTCGATTGCAATCAACCATAAATATAGGAAATTTATAATTGAATGAGATTAAACAGAGATATTATACTTGCGTGAGTAGCTAGCATTAGGTCCATTCAATTCTAAATTTCCTATATTTACGATCGAATTCAATCGAATCGTATAATAAGGCCCCAGATGTTTTTTTGAGTTTTTGTGTTTGAATTTAACTCTTTTCCACTGGTAGAAAATAATAATTTAATTTTATCGTATCAGTGTTTAAATATTAAATAACTGTATAAAAAATGTTACTTTTATTTTGTATCACGCTTTTACAACATATATGAGGCGTATTTAGCAGACGGTATTACGTTTCAAATGATAGCACCCAATTTGGATGAGATTTTGGAAAAATTTTTAAATTCGTTTTAATTACTTAACATTTACAAAAGCTGTGACGTACAGAAAATAATTAACAAAAAGTTATTTCTCAAAACTGTCGCAAGGGTCACCCAGAAAACCAACAAACTAAATTGAAACACTTCTGACAGTTATAAACAACCCTGCGGGAACAAAACAACCTGCAGGGGGATTTCCTAGAAGTCATGGGCTTGACCATCCCGCGGACCCTACTTAAAAATCTCACAGAAGAGAAAGAGGAAAACTAAGCGGTTGAGGAAAATTGAGTTATGTAAAGATCTAAAGTATAAATATATAGGAATACTGTATTAAAGATGTATTGTACCTGTACAGAAATTTTCAGTAGGTTATGTTAAGCTTTTGGATTGCTAGTAGTTAGTAAAACTTCATATGTGTTTATTCTGTATTAATTCGCAATAAAGGAATTGTATATTGTCTATTATCGGGAACAAAACACTTTCGACTGTGGGAAATAGAAAATACGCTCAGAAGTGTGTACGTCCGTATACCATATTTCATTTTAATAGGTATATAAATGAGGATAAGAGGACAAATGGACGGACGGACGGACGAACGGATAAACCAAAACTATAATGGTTCCTAGTTACTACGGAACCTTAAAAGCTTTCCACAAAATGAAGCAAGGGCCCGTAAAACAGAAACAGTTCCGAAGAATGGGAGTTTTATTCGAAATACTGGAAAAGAAGTCATACAACAAAAGTCAATAGCAACAAGTCCCAGTCTATTTGCGCGATTACCTATGGTCCAGTGGCCTGCTAATGCTCCCCTTAAACTTCTGGTATCACTTCTGTTTTCGCTGAAGAGTGTCCTCGATTTCTTCTTAATATATACAGGCCACATTTGGCAGGCAATAAAACAGGTGTCCCTGTTTTGCCACCACACCACACACCCTTCTCGACACCTGGTAAATCGCTGCTATATCTGCCTGAAAACCACTATTTGTCCGGCAATCTGTATGATTCATGCCACTGCCATTCACTAAGGTATACTTCCGCTCCTGTACCTGCACTCATTTTTAATCCATTCATATATGTATATGGATGCCTCTGTTATACTTAGCACTTCATTGTCGTCCCATTCATTTCTTGTAGGAAACTTTCTATTAAAGCCTTTCCTAAAGTTAAGTAAGCAACGCATCCGAATCCCCTAATAACGTTCGAGTGGCCATATGGCCTCTACTTCCACCATCCCGAAACCTGGTCGTTGCTAAGCATTTGCTGTGCAGATCCAACGGCAGCATATCAAGCGTAACCTCTAGTGCCGCCGTTGGCGTCATACATAAAGATTTAAATTTGCTTCCTATTTTCCTCAGTCGATTATATGTAGGTATATTACTTCCATTTTCACATTATAGAAGGATTCTTCAATATCCAGGAAAAAAACCAAGGTGTACTCCTTGTACTTCAGGGACTTTTCCACGACTGATACCACTGTATATAGTGCCATCTCAACGGATTCGCATCTGGTTTAGGCGTGCTATTGGAGTATAGAGGCAATGCCTTATCTCTCTTATGTGAACTTCGAACAGTCTCTCCAGCACCTTTAACATAAAAGATGGGAGACTGATTGGTCTGTAATTCTTCGTTGTTACATTACTCGTTTTCGCAGCTTTCGGGATAAAGATCTAGTGATCTAGTGATCTATTACTTTCCTCCAAGCTGTAGGAATATAACCAAGCCAGATACAGCTTTTATAGATGGGCACTAACAGTTCTATGATGTCCTTTAATGCCTTCTGGAGCATATTGGGCCGTATTCTATTCCCACCCGCGGATTTCAGAGGGCTAAAAGGGTTGACTGCAGTTCCAAAGTTTTTTATTTCTCTAGATTAGCGAGAATATCATCTAAGAGGCCTTCTTTACGGATGTTATTGTCTTTATAAAAGTTTTGAGACTATCCTTATAGTTAGATAAGCTTAAACAAACCTTTTTGTTTTATTGCAGACTGTCACATATTACAATAAGAGGTGAAAATAGGGGTTACAAGTAAAGATAGGTACAATACTCTTAATCTCAGTGCAGGTGCGTGCCAGTGCAGGGTACCGACAGAGGTAGTAGTTTCCTCCTCCTCCTCGTCCATGCAGCTTCTGCAGAAGCCGTTTGAGAAGATACCCAGTCTCTTCGCTTGTAAGCTAATAGGGCAATGGCCTGTGATTATCCCAATAGCTATACCAAGGTCAGATCTGCCCCTCGAAAGCAGACATTTGGAACGCCTAAGATCCAGCTTATGCCTCGTGCTAAGCAACCTCTTACAGGCGGCCAGAGTAATAACAAGAGTAGCCTTATC
Source organism: Leptarthrus brevirostris (assembly GCA_964036015.1). Classification (NCBI taxonomy): domain Eukaryota; kingdom Metazoa; phylum Arthropoda; class Insecta; order Diptera; family Asilidae; genus Leptarthrus; species Leptarthrus brevirostris. The sequence goes on along the minus strand of OZ038373.1, from coordinate 83,204,620 downwards.
AGGCTGGATCTCCAGGGTGGTACCACGTCTTGCAAGCTCGTCTGCCACACTGTTTCCTGGTATATCCCTGTGCCCCGGAACGCAGCACAGGTGAATTTGATACCGCTCAGCCAACTCATTCAAGTGTGAGCGATAACTATTAACAGCCCTAGATGTCGATAGGACAGAAAGGGATAGCAAAGCAGCATGGCTATCTGTAAGGATACAGATGTCCTTTGGAGCTTCGTTCCCCTTCAAACAATTCAAAGCTTCCTGAGTAGCCGTGACCTCCGCCTGAAACACACTGCAGTAGTCCGGAAGATGGAAGCATAAGCTAATGTTCAGTGCCTCTGAGAAAACACCACCCCCACCCTGCCCTGTAGTTAAGAACCATTCGTATAAATCTGAATGGATTCCCAACAGGGAATGGTGTCCCCATCCCAGTCAAGCCTGGTTGGAATGGTCGATCTGAATCGCTTGACAAAGGAGTAGAAAAGAAGTCCAGAATTATAGAGTGCCGAAATCTAGTATTGGACCACTGAGATGCGGCTGTAAGTCGAACGGCAGCATTAGCAGCCATCTGTTTACCCATGAGATCAAGACCAAGTGACAAGGATCACAGGGAACCGGTCCCATTTAGATATAAACTTAGAGATTTCGTAGTCTCGCGAAAGAAAAATACACTTAATGAAAGAATAAAAAAACTTAGAACTGTCAATTACTTAACTAACACATATGCAAATGTTACTTACTACTAGATAAACAGCTTCGAACGAAGTAGTGAAAAATTTTTGGTTGCTTTTATATATTTCCCGCATCAGGCAGGCCGGAGACTGAGTTGGATGAATTGGTTGAGCAGCACGACCACCATGCCATGCTTTCGAGACTAGGTTTCCTCGTGCGTTTTTAAAATTGAATTAAAATATTCACTCCGTCTAGCTCGCATCAATGCAAAAATAGGATTTTTACTTTTTCGTTTTTAAATAAATGACTTCCACCAAGTGTTTATCGAAAGGAAACTTTCTGATTAAACAATATTTAACCAGTATTGGTATTTTATGAAATTGATGGACTAAAAATCCTCTTCATAAAGAATTCGTACTTAGATTGAAAACTGTGTACTTATAGGAGCTGTGTTTTTGATCTTCCTTTATGAGGGAGGGGCGAAGGGGATGATCCCCCGGGCCCGGGCTTTCAAAAGGGGCCCCGTCATCAAAATCATGAACAGAAAAATTTTCCATTTTAATTCTATATATAACAAAAATTTTCACGATCGAAAAAGTGTAATATACTAGACAGATTTTAAATTGAAAATCACTCATTCGATTGTATATGGGCCCGTAGTTCCCGGCCCGAAATTCCTTTCGCGGGGGCCCGTATATGGTACCCGCCGTGCCCGAATTTTGTCTCTACGGGCCTGGATGTCCGTGGTGGAAAGTGCAAGTACCACGCTGATGATGACCAGCTTGCACTTTCGGTCGAAACATTCATCATTTTCTTTGAGCAATCACCATCCCAAAGAAATTATTACTCCTGTTTTGTAGAAGTTTTTGAATAAATGACTTCCACCAAGTGTTTGTCGAAAGAAAACTTTCTGATTAAACGACATTATTCTTGCTCACAAGAACGCCTTCATTGAGTTTTACATCACAAAGTGAGAAAATACTCATGTGAAAATTACAAAATCTGGCTGCGGTCTGCCTTCGCGAATTCTAAAAGCATAAAGTGGGATCCTAAAAATGAAACACATTTTAATGTGCGACTTTTATTATATTGTTTTGGAAAACCTGCTGCTAGAAAGAAACTGGTCCACTTATTTCGTGGTAGACTATTACAAGTGAGAGACATCTTCCGTAATGAACAGAAACAACAATCATAACTCGTTCATCACCATTTTGTGGCTGTTAATGATTTATTGCAACTGCTTCTTAACTAACTCAAGGTGACTGAACGGAATTCGCACTTGTTTATACACAAAAAGTTTTAGATTAGCGGAAGAAAGACGAAGCCCCAATTGCCCAACTCAGCATTGTTATCAAGTGCCTTATCAAATTTCTTCACAGAAAACATGAAGCGCGCAATGCTTTGATAAAGTTCCAGTTGTAAGTGCTGAGGGTCAACAGCGTTGTGCTGGTTTTGCAGGTTCACTTCGTCTTCTATTTCGTGTCAGCATCAGCATCACCTCAATGTCTAATAAGGAAGCGAACGGGCCTGCGTTTTATCAGTGAATAGCAGTCGTGGCGTAGAGTTGTTGACAGCTGCCACACAGTTGTGTGAATTCAATAAAATCGTGTGCCATACGTCTTCACTATCGCCCTAGTAAAAGTGTTTTAATCATTTTACTCGCGAGATCTAATTACTTTATCTTCGCAGACAATTTGTCTACCTGTGGTTGGCTCCTAAAGTGCATCATTCACTCACCGCTACCTTAGTATTTCTCCTCTGTTTACTTTTTTGTTGGATACGTCAAGTGGAGGGAAAATGACTGAAAACTACAGTGACCTCTTTGTGCCGGTTAACGAAGTTGATGTGAGTAGCTTGCCTCGAGTACAAGAATTGAACGAATCTTTCGAAGAGGAGTATGGGACCAAACCGCAATTTTTCGTCAAAGTGCCAGGAAGGTAAATTTCTTAGGAATTTCCAAGCAATCATGTCAAACCATTCGTTTACAGAGTAAATCTAATCGGGGAGCATATTGATTATTGCGGATATCCTGTCCTCCCAATGGCCATTGAACAAAATATTCTTTTGGCTGTTTCTTCCTCCAGTGATACCTTACTTCACTTAAGAAATATGAATAAAAAATACGAAAACTTCAAGTGCGATTTAAACTCTTTTAGGTAAGTTAATATTAAGAATTTTATTTACTTCTTATTTACTTGCTCCAGAATCTTAAGCTAATTGTTTTATTTTTATTTCATTATTATTCTTATGATTTCATTAGTTTTTATTAATTTGGAAATTCGTCCAATAGTCACCAAATAACAATTTGTAATTGCTTTTTACGTTGGTGACAAATTTGATAATTTGGTTATTGAGAATTGATTAATACCCAATTTTACTGTTCAAAAAGAGAATTAATACATATTTTTTAATTAATAAAACGAAGTATAAAGTATTAAAATATTTATTTGAACTAAAAAACAAAAAAGAATTAACTGGAAATGTACCGTAAGAATTTTGTACTTTTTTTTAATTTACTGCCAAATACTTTTATTTTGATAGGGTAAAATTGAAAGAATTCATGCGTACATGCCGCCATCACGCGATAGCATGTGAACATGAATTGGACTGAGGGTTGTGAGCACCAGTAAGTTAGTTGTGACTGACAACCAAAGAAAGTGGAAAGGTTAAGGGAGCGGAGGAAAGGAGGGTGAGCGTAACAGTGCCGTGGAGGATTGGTCAGTGATCGAAGAGGTGAGGGACCCGCCTATCTAGCCGTGCTTAGCTCGCCGGATCGGTGTGGGATCTTGCCTCACACTCCTCGAGGCACTCACCCGAACATTAGTGCGGCCACTCTTTAAAAAGTCCTAAGGACGGAAGAATTCAAAAATACGAGGATGTACAAACTAAGGATAATACAATCGAATCAGCACCCCAGGTTTATAATATCATAAGGCTTGTTGGGCCACCCCATCTATTGACTATGTCATGCCCTATATTGGACATAGACCCTAAACACACAAGTGAAAGAGAGAGAGGTCGGCGAGAGGAACCAGTTTAGCGTCTACCACACAATCATACTCTAGAAGTGAATGGTTGACTCAAATAGGAAATTCAGCCACCCAAACAGTTCAACAAAACAAACAGAAAGATCTTTCCTTCCTACGGAAAGCGCACTTCTCAGCAATTGCCAAGAAACATTGACCTGTACACCGGAGGTGACAGGTGCTATTGATATCAGAATGCAAAAACAATATCAATCAATATATATAATGACTAAACGTAAGCATCACAAAAAATGAAGGAAATGAACCTTGGTTTAATTTGGATTCATCCATCCATGATATATATGTACATATGTAGATGAATCATTGAATTCATTTTATTTAAATTTAAAAAGGCCGCTTATGAGTAGTACATGTATTGTATAAAAACTAAATTCCATATATTTGTAATTCTATTTTAATACATTTAGAGGATTTAACCAGAAAATCCAAAATTAGCATGTCTCCAAATAAACAATAACAAAATCTGGAGCAAGCATAGGACCGATGAAGTTCACTTCCTATTATAATAATACGTAGTCAACTATTTCTTTCATTAGAGCCAATGCATTGAAAGTAGTTGGTGGGTTTCGGTCAGATATAGAAGTTTTTAATCACATACACATATCTAATAATCCAAATGAAAACTTTAACAGTTCAATGATTCATATAGGAATATATATGATATATACTTAACGAGAAGGGAATCGTCTATGAATTCCCTTCCTTCCCTTATTTTGTTAGGAGTACCAAAGAAGTAACTTAGGCTTCACTAGCACGATGTTGGTTTGCGGTCTTTAAGTTCCTTTATCCTTAATTCTAACTCTTAATGGTACTTTTCTATGATAATTTTTCATCTGTTTTTAAGAAGAGTCCGTGGCACTATCTGATCAATTTATCAGACTATTACCTATTAAAGCTTAACTTTTGTTTAGATAATCCCTTAATTATCTCAAAAAAATTCAAAATGAAATTCAGAAAAATTAGTTATCTCCAACGATTAGTTAACGTGCTGTAGCTAATTAATAAAACTACTTTTTATTTATTTTTATTTAAACATTTTTAATTTTAAAACAGTTTTAACTTTATATGAACGTAGATAAAATGAAACTGAATTAATCTTAATTTTCCTTTTATACCCAGAAAATGATAGGAAGGGTTGCTATGTTTTTAGATATAAAATTTCTATAGGTGTTTTTTTGCAACAATGAAATGTTGTCAACTTCGTTTATCTGTTTTCATTGTGAAGCAACAGCTGTCGTCACAGTCGCCACAGTGCTAATGAGTTTAGCATGAAATCTAAAAGATTAATTTAGTTGAGAAAACAATTTATGATCACTACTTTTTGTGATAAAAGATAATTTAATTTTAGGCTCTTATATGCGCTCTGCCGGGTGAATATGCAATGGATCTATCTGCAATTGAATCGAGATTTATTATGAATTATTGCGGGTGCAGGCATATTTTTATATTAATCTATCAAGTACAGAAACATGTGAGCTACGAATAAAGAGCTAAAGGAAAGGCGTTAACTCGTAAAAGTCGTATATGTGAATCTACGAATAAAGAGCTAAAGGAAAGGCCCTAACTCGTAAAAGTCGTATATGTGAATGAAGCAAAAAGCTTTTGGGCTAAGTGGAAGAGATGTGGGGGGAATTGTAGATTCGTCAATAAGAATAAGGAACCTGGGGTGTGTGAAACAAACTATATTAAGTTGAAATGACTTGTGTAGTGCCAAACTGAGGAAATAAATTCCGTTGCCGACTGCCGGGAACATCTTTTTCGCTAAATTTTTTAATGTAAATGTTAAGATAGCTCCATAGTAACGCAACAAAAGCAAGTTCTAATGAAGTTTCAGTCAGAAAAGAAGAAACAATTAAATATTATTATTGTTTACAAGTTGTGTTCTTCTTGCAGTAAGTAGCGTATTTTGGTGCAGAGACGTCGTAAATATTCGGTTTTGAGAGGCCAAAAAATTATTATCATTTGGTGCAGAGACGTCGTAAATATTCGGTTTTGAGAGGCCAAAAAATTATCAAAATTAATTTGGTTATCAGTATTATAGAAATATTGTTTAAAGCGTTTAAAATAATTTAATTTTTGTTATAGATTTCCAAGAGTAAAATATATAAATGTCATATGGAATTGGTTAAATATTTTTTTAATTCACTTGAAAGAAAAAATGTACTACTGCCATGATGAATATGTGCGTGTGGTGGAAAGTGTTTCAGTATTTGTGTAATGCTTCACGACATTTTGCGTTGAGCCTTTCCTTCAGTTCTTTATTCGTAGCATGTGAGCTTGAGGATATGTGGTTCATGATTCTTATCAATTGTAAAGTTCTCAAACATAAGCATTATAATCCTTTTTATAATCCGCTGAATATTAAAACAATTACTTAATTGCATATATACGAATTACCTTTAAATGATGCGGTTCTTTGTTCGTAAGTTTCAATTTAAATATGCATCACAGTTACCAATTTAGATTCCATTTAATTCAGCCTTTTCAGGACTTCCTTTTTTTTTCTTGTCAGGACCGATTTGGACACCATTGCGTTTGCACTTGATAAGGTACGCTCCCATTTGTACCCATTCCTGCCAAGAAAACTCAGAAGAATCTCATCCAAATCCTCGGCTCAAATTTGAATTCGAATTTTCCACTATAGTATACTTTTTAGATTGAAACTGTCCGCCTCTTGCACTGCCTGCTGTCTAACTCTCCATTTCCCTCTTTTTCCGGTCAAAAAGCCATTTTTCCCACAAAAATTTTGATTGTTACTGTCTTAATATGGCTCGGGTCGACTGCCACATGTGGGGGGAGGGGGCAGTGCCATATTTCGGAGTATTCCTATAAAGGGGCGCTAAAATTTAAAAACAAAATTGTTGTAATTCAACGAAATTTCATTATTGCACCTTACAAGAGTTACCTTGGCCTATTATTATTATATTTTGATTTATATATGTATATACTATCCGTATCGTTCCTTAATTGGTGTCCAAATGTATACCACGAATTGATTATTTTCTGCTCTGCTTCTTCAACACTATATGTTTTTCCTGTCTGCTAAGGACTTCAGTTTCAGTACAGCCAGTTTCCAGTCCTTTCATTCCATCTTTACAATTAACAGCGATAACTCGCCAAAGGCAAGGCCCCTTTCTGCACTGCGTGTAAAGTTATTTATGAAAGTGTATCCCATCTTTGACCATGGCTCACTTTTATGATGCAAAAACAAACTCTGATCACACAGAGCCTTGGATGGTTTGACTCCAAAGCCTTATTGTCCTTATATTATTTAGTTAGTTAGTTTTGTTTAAACTAAGCCGGTCCCTCGTTCTGGAAAGTTATGTATATTCACAGTTGCCACAATGGAATGCTCAAATTGAGTGGACCAAACTCTCCACGGGTTTGGGCTCCCGAAACACGTGAAATGGTGCTTTGGCGTGATGGGTTGGCAAAATTTGTAATCTTTCGTATTTAGTATTAGGTTACCGTAAAATAGTTAATTTTTTTCCGACAACCAACCGGCGCTCATACATCAAAATCTCAAGACTGTCAAGCTATCGGTACGTGATCACTGTCCGGGAATGTCTCTACTTTACCTATCAGTAATATCTATCTGATAAAACGTTAACGCGTAATTGTTTGCCTCGGTCAGGCCTTTGGGCTTCGGATCAATGCTCACATAACAATTTCTTCAGAGTTCTAATTATTTATAGGCTATCGGAAGATGGTCTGAACTTACAAAATATGATATCTTCTGTAATGGCAAATTCGCATATAGATTTTTAAAGCCAGCAATTAATTTTTTTAAAAACTAATAAAAATTATATAAAAATTTATGAAAAGAGAAATAAAATGAGAAAAATTCATTAATTTGACTACATTTTTGGTGGTCTACCGAGTCTTTTAACTACAAAGGCTAATAAGGCTGTAATAATCATCTGAGTATTACGTAACGATTGTTGGGGGGGGGGTGCCACAAATCTTAAAAAACTGCGTTACATAATACTTGAACGGCCCCACTGCTTTGAGCTAGACAAGATCCTAGAGACGGATTGGACTTTTTAATTAAATTTTTAAAAACCCACGAAGAGACCTGGTTTTGAACCACGGAACCATGGTGTGGTGGTCGAACCGCTCAACCAATTGATCCAACTCCGTCTCCAATAAAAAAAAACAACACTTTCCTCATGAGTCTCAGCCAAACTAATTTTTGTTCTTATATTTTACACTGATATGATTTCAAACTCACGGGTGCAAAACACAATACAAGTATAGACTAGCTAAACAAATGAGCAAAATAGCATTCCTTCATATATTTTGGAAATGTTTTTTTTTAATATCCTTTAACAAATAACACGTATGCGTAAAACAATTGATTATATTCATTATTTTATCTAATTTTATTATCTTTTGTTTCAAATACTTGAAACTTATTCGCCAGTAATAAAAGACTTTACGTTATTGAAAAAAATGCGACAAATTGTTGAAACCACAATTTAAAATCGAAAACGTAATAATCGATGCAATGCGTCAGATAGGTACGAACTACTTCATAACGTAAGAGTAAAGGAAATGCTTATTCACTAATGCTGCAATTTCCGCAATTCACGATGGACTTTCTTAATTTCTCTCCTTCACCGTATTGTTACTATAACCTTTTTAATGTAAAGCGGTACACATGAAGCCTACTGTCGAAATTTACCTTCAGACTTTTCTCTAGCGATTATCATAAAATATCATTTTAAATCCATTTAGGGAGTGTAGAATTTTTGAAATTTAAGGTGAGGTTTGGGGTTTTGGGATTTCCTAGCAACTAAGGCACATTCGGACGGTCTGTGCGTCCGATTTTATGTCACAGACCACACATCCTCTCATTTATAAGCCTATACGTTTAAATTTGGTACACGAGCGTTACCAAAAAGAGATTTGGTCAGGTTTTTGGAAAAATAAGATTGAAATGTTTCTATTGATGAAAAATTTACATTTTATATTTCAATATGTTGAATAAAATACTTTCACCAATGAACATTCATTACGAAAAATAAATTACGGTAATCAGAGAAGGGGGGGGGGTTTATCCCACTGCCAACTACAAGCGAAGATACTATATAAAGCTACCTCAACATTTCAGCTCATGGCATCATAGGGAAGGAGTAGTAATTTTCTTTAATTTGTACAGACTACAAAATGTAATTGTAAAATTAAAAACTATTTTATGCTATTTAGCAGTTTTTATTAAGTCGGTTCAACTTTTTTATTCTTACCATGGCCCTTGTGCGCCACCGTACTCTATGCTGCGAGAGATAATCATCATAGTCAAAGAATCATCAGTCACTCTAGGTACACAATTTTTACTTTTACCAATGAGGAAATGGATTTTGTACAACAGATTCAAAATCGGTCTACGCCTTACGAAGCTCGGTGCCACCATAAGCCAACATTTTTTACCATCATCGCACTGATCAAGCTACAGAACTTTTTTTACTGTATCTGCAATGCCCTCTAATTGATATACATGACATGTGTACTTTTTGATGAAATAACGAACATGGAATCACTCTGTGCCGATATTTTGTTTGTTTTTATTTCTTCGCGATTTGCTTAAGGACCTAGCTAACTCAACTTACATTCATTTATTCTTAGTTAGCATTCTTTGTTACGTCTAAGGTAAATAATTAAATTATGTTAATAGTTTCTTTTGTTTTTCAGAATCGAAGAAACTTCATCTAAAGGTCCCCAATGGTATAGCTATTTCCTATGTGGTGTTAAAGGTATTTTGGAGCATAGTACTCATGAACCGATTTGCGGTATGTCAGTGTTAGTAAACGGTACTATACCTCCAGCATCTGGATTATCCAGCTCGAGCGCTTTAGTAAGCTCCGCAACTCTCGCGGCAGCATTTGTTAATAAAGTATCACTCAACAAAAATAATTTAGCCTCTATATCGGCATGTTGCGAACAATATATTGGTACACAAGGTGGAGGAATGGATCAGGCCATTGCATTTCTTGGGTTGCAAGGTTGTGCTCAATTTATAAAGTTTTTCCCAAAACTTAAGGCAGAACCTGTGAAACTACCAAAAACAGCTTGTTTTGTAGTAGCAAACAGCTTAGCGGAGAAAAACAAGGCAGCAACATCAGATTTTAATGAGAGAGTTATGGAATGTCGAATTGCTTGCCGCATTCTTGCCAAAAAAGCCAAACTCAATAATTGGAAAGATATTACAAAATTTGCTATACTTCAATCCATCTTAGACTGTAAACTAGAAGAGCTCGAAAATATAGCATTTCGAACGTTCATTAAAGAAAAGTACTCTCGCAGTGATATTTTAGAAATACTGGATATTACAAGCAATGAATTCGAAAACGATTTTCTCACTCCGAACACAAAGCATATGATTGAGTTTAAATTACGTCAAAGAACTCTTCACGTTATTCAAGGTAAGAAACACAGTCGCCTAGCCTATAAGCAACATAAATTATTGTTCTATTAATAGAGTCCATTCGAGTTTGGAAATTTCGAAATGTATGTGAAAATGAAGATTGCAGTGTTGATCCTTTGTCGGACCTGATGAATCAATCACATCATAGCCTACGCTTCTTGTACGAATGTTCACATCCCTTGCTTGATAACCTTGTGGATATTTCTGCAAAAATGGGTATTGGCGCTCGTCTTACTGGAGCTGGGTATATTGCGCACATATTTTTTTATTAAGATATTGCTTAATATAGTTTGAATTTTTCAGGTGGGGAGGATGTATTGTCGCTGTTTGCAATTCCATGGAACAATGTGAAAAATTTATAGCTGAATTAAATGACAACTACTACAAACATCTCCCTCAATTCAAAGAAAAATCTCTAAGCAATGTAGTGTTTGCTACATGTCCACAAAGCGGTGCTGAGATATTTGTTAGAGCCAAATAGTCAATCTACTAATGTGAAATCTTGCAGTCCAGAAAATATTTACAAATATTTACTCAACCAAAGATACTTACTTCTAAATGATATAGAGATATTAGAAGATATTAGAAAATTTTTAGATTTACAAAACAGATATTAAATAATATTGATTATTATCAATCGTAGTTTATATACGATGACGTTCTTTGTTTATCTATATATATTTTCAAAAGGTAGCGTAGCAAAGTGGAGTCTTATGTTCCTTAGTTGATGGTACATATATGTATATATTGCCTTATCAGCTATTACTTTACAATGTAAATACAGTTGATATTACATAATGTTAAAGACATTACGTAATATTAATCATAATAATGAAAAATATAGTTTCCTTTCCAAAATATTTTAATGGTTGTACCTACTTCTAAAAAACACCTACTTCATGAATTCCTTAAGTGAATAAAATTTTAACTAACTACTACTAATTTACTAAACCACGAGAGTAATTATTATTTGAAGATACTAGATAGCATTAGCAATTAGGAAACCCAATCTTTTACACAAAACTTTTAAAAACTTTTTGAAAAGCTCGGCAAATAGTATTACGTCATATATCAGTCATCTAAACCTATCGACTAAAAGTAGGAAAAGGTGTAGGAATGCTTCGCCTGCTATTGTTTATGGAACGATTAGGGAACGGAAAAAGGTCGTGAGTCAGAAAAATGGAACTAGATTAAAGACCGCATTAAATCTGCTAATAATGCAGATAAATAACACCTCAGAGAACAAGGGCAGTTATTACAGATGACAGAAAAGTAATCTACCGTAGTGACAGTGAAGATTTGTAGAAAATTGCTTAGAAATTTGGAGAAAAAAAACGCCAACATGGAGCCGATCCTACTGCTAATATGACCATTTGAAGACAAATTGACAAATCCCGAACGGCTTGGAAATATGCCCGAAGTACGGGACGACCACCGCCGGCCAAAAATCGAGCTGATAAACGTCAAAAATAAAAAATAATATATTTCCTTATATGAGTACACAAGATTATATAAAGTTCTAAATATGTTCTAATTAATGCTTTTAAAATTGCCGGGTTAATTAAGCAAAAGGTTATTTAAGAAAAGGCATTCCAGTATGTATCTCTCATTACCGCGAGATACATAGTCGTATAAAAGAAGTAAATTAAAGATACTCTACACTTAAAAGTATGTTCAAAATTCACGGGCAACTAGAAGAGGAAATAGCCTTTTCTGAATAAAACAGTTGAGCTGATCCTCTGTATACCATTCCAAAACCGCACAATGTGAACAAAAAAAAAAAGAACTACGCGCAACTAGTGTAAGTTAAAGGGATTAATTATTTCGAAGATAATGCAGAAATACAAATTTTTCATACAGATAGTATGGTATGAAATAAAAAAATAAACATAAACATCCAAGGGTAGAATAGTGACATGATGACCATGATCAAATCTCCGCAAGCCATACACAAACCTGATACAATCATTGAAAAAAATTCTAAGCCTGGATAAGCAATTGGAGTCCAATGAAGTATAAATTACACTTACGTATGTTAGATGTGGAACTAAAAGGGGTTTTACGAGTTTCTTACTAATTCCTATAGATAGCAACTCACAGGATATTCAAAGTTGGCGAAAACTGCCGTATACCTTAGAGACAATACTAGACATATGATCGCAGCAACTCAATTTTGAGTTATGGAGAAGTACCGGTGAAGGAACAGATGTGTTCACCTCAGACCTACTAATAACAATGTAATTACATTTATTTGGATTTAACGCTAGACTGCACGGCTATGACCATTTCATACTCGAAAGATCAGTATTTAGACCAGAAATACAGTTTTTCAATGATGCAAGCGGGGAACTCAAGTATAACTGAACGTCATCTGCGTATATGTGCACTGTGCTAGCATTGACATATGCCGGCAAGTCGTTTATGTATAAAAATAAATAAAAGAGGGTCTAAAATCGGTCCTTGAGGAACACTCTGTGCAACTGGAAGTTTTCTAAAGTTAACATCTTTTACTTTCAAACACAACAGCGGGTGAAAATCCATATCCTGGAGTGAGCAAGGATGGCGATATAATTATTATCAATGGATTCTTGTATGTCTGAACAATAAACTTCCTGTCATGCTAATGATATACACTCTTTAACGAGGACTTCTTTATTTAAATTACTATAATCTCGATAAGAAATAAGAATGGTATTGAAAAAAATAAGAATGCCATGATCAAAAAAGTTCGGCGGACATAATTGACTATGGGAGAGAAACTTTCATCAGTTGGTAGGAAACTTTCTAAAAGAGACGGGTTATTTATACGAAAATAAGTTGGAAGATGATTTATAATATTGAGATCTAAGGACCTAACAAGATGTAAGAAACTATTAGAATGACATTTAGTAGTAATATGTGTACATTAAAGTCCCCCCCCCCCCCCCACGATGAAAATTTCTTTATATTGTCTAGTTAATTCTGCGACAATATTCTCGATTTTAGTACAATCGTCAACAGAAAATTTATTTGGTGGACAGTAAACTACAATTGGCATACATTTATAGCAGCCACTACCGATTTCCACACATAAGAAATCCAGTGCAGTTGTACGGGAAAAACGTCACTTTCTAGCTTTAAGAAACTCTTTGATGTATATCGCCACACCACCTCTAATACGATCATTGCGAAAAATATAGTAAACATGTAAGGAAACCAACGAAGAGGATAACCACTATGAAGCTACTTACCAAAAGTACATAAATACCTGATTCACCAAAAATTTTCTGCCTCTCTCTCTCTCTCTCTGTGGAGCAAGGCGTCTATTACACCGACTCTCCACCTGGTCCGGTCCTGTGCTGTGCTAACGCCTTAACTGTTGCCACGATCTGTTAACTGTTGTTACGGATCTCCATGTGTTGCGCAGTCGTCCGATTCGGCGTCTTCCTGCTTGGGTCCAAAATGTGCTTGACTTCAAAATGTGCGTGCGGATTCCAATCTATCCATCCTGTTGAACGATGTGTTTGGCCCTGTTTCTAGAGTGGTGCGGGAAGAGGAAGGAGTAGTCTAACTTCGTAACACGTGGACAGAGTTGGCTGATTCGTGGGTTTGTAGTAGGGGAGGGGTTGGACTTGTTAACGCGTACACAGATTTGGATGATACTTTTTATGCTTATATGAGGATACATTTTTCACTAGGTGGTGGAAAAAAATTTATGAGGTGTGGTAATGTGCCAAGGAGCGTTACCCACTTTTCTTTTGTTGTATACAGTCTGAACCCCCATTGTTACTATATGAAAAAATGTTGACCTAGGGTTGTGATGGGGGGAAGGGTAACCTAACTTTGTAATGCATGGACTGATTTAGATGATTCTGAATGCATAGAGTATCTATTTGTATTCTGAAAAAACCTGTGGCTTGTGGTGAGAGTTGGAGCAATGGCGGCGCCTAGCTTTATAAGGGATGGACCGAGTTTGATGATTTTGATTTTTGTTATACAGAATACCTTTCCTGATTGATGAAAGATAACCATTTTGTATCTAGAGTGACTACGATAATTCTCTCTGGCTGTATAGAGTACGGTGGCGCACAAGGGCCATGGTAAGAATTTTCTAAGGTGACTAATTTCGTAATGTGTTGTCAGATGTGAATAATCCTGTTTCCATTCTTTAGATGCACTTCCTCTGCAACTTTTGAAATTGCTTTGTTCGCACGAGCAGCATTCTCCGAGTCATATATATGAAGACACTAAAAAGTGAAAAATAAAATAGTTAAAAAAAAGCGCTAAAAAGCATAAAATAATTTTTCATTTTATATATATTACATTTTGAAGTCTGGGCAAATTAATCAAAAAAATTACGGAACCACAATCGACGATACTATATAAAATTACCTAAATATTTCAACTCACGGGAAGGAGCATTAAATACTTTTGTTGTAGTTGCTTTTTTTTTGCACCGACTTCAAAATGTCGTAATAGATATAAAATGAACAATTATTTTATGCTTTTATGCGCTTTTTGTGAAGTCGGTTCTAATTTTTTTTTAAAAAACTATTTTATTTACTATTGTTTCACCTGTAAATGAATAAAAATTTGCAAATGACTAAACTACTAATCAGATTTGATGATCAGATTGATTTCTTGTTGAAACAAAAAGAAATCTACAAGATGTTTTAATTAAAAAATTAAGTTAAAAGACTAAAAACGCTTCCCTTTTGAAAGCTGTAAACAAGACTTACTTTCTGGACCTCTGGACAATATTTGCTCACATTTTCTATTTGTGAGTAACACCATATTTAAATTAGTGCTAAAAATTGCAATTGCTTGATAACTATATAATACGTCATGTCTAATAAAATAGTCCTTGTAAGTTTCTGGGAAGATGGGGAATGGGGGGAGGGCATGCAGAAAAGAAAATCTGGTTTAATATATGTAAATTTAAAAGTTGACAGTCACTGACGCAGTGGCATAGTTGTCACAGTACTGTACATAGTAGTGGGAATATGTCACTTATTCAAGGGGATCAGATGAAGTATGCAGTATTCAAATTCAATTTGCAATATGAATATGACTTTATTTATGTCCATAAGGAACATTTAATACACCTTTACAAAAATAATTTCCTTTATATGAAAAGCTTTTCATATTTAATATATTTGACTGAAATTTGATTTCGGAATAGTCAAAAGTATGCATAACATGAACAAAAACATATTTAAAAAAAAAACTATTACCCATCTACAAAAATTATTTCTTCATGCCAATAAAGGCAACAACAATTAAAAAAGTTAAAAATAAAGTATGTAAATATAATAAAATAATCTGAAATAAATTAAATACACTGAAAATAAAACCTAAGATATTTTAAATATTTCATTTATGAAGTTATATAATTTGTAAAGTATGTTTTTATGTTCTGTTCGCAGTATGGAGATTTTCTTTTGAAGCAAAGAAAGACTTTTCAATTCCTCTCTGTAAAACAACATTACCCTTTCGTCTATATGTATTCTGTCCAGCTTTGGAAACTCCATTTCTTTAGATAACCGCTTTTGTTTTAATTTTAACTTAGACTGAAGTTTATCAATATCTTTCTCCAAAAGAGAGAGTTTCCATTTTTTACCAACAGGAATCTTGGAGTGTAACAATGTTCTTTCCTTTTCACAATTTGATTTGTTATTGACTTTGGGGTTGAATATTAATGCTACCTTCTTAATTTCGAACATGTCACAATATGCTTCTAAAGCACCCAAAAGAGCATCTAAGTACTGCGTCTTGTAGATTGGTGATACTTTCGGCTTTGGATATTTCTTTAAAATTATAGGATATTTGCATAGGCTATTTTCTCTTGCAGAATCATATACGTTATCTACATGTTCTTCACAGTTTAACCAATGTTTCTCATTAAAATTTACCAAAATTTTCCTTACACAAATTTCTTCTTGACAGGGATTGATTTTATCTAGCAGTTGATTAATGAAGAGACATTTGATAAACGGTATTTTTACTTGATCAATCACTGCTAAAAAGTGTGGCACACTTAATCCAACATAATCTGAAATTTTATATCCATTCATTTATAAATATATTAAATTCAAACTGACACTTACTTTCCACTGTTTGGAATATTTCCCTGGTGAAGCCTTTAGTTACAGGTCCGATGTTGGTATGTTTAATTTCCTTCGCCGTTGGGCATTCACACAAATTTATTGTTACCGATAACAGAGATACCAGTTGCTGAAAATAAAATATGTTTAAACATTGAAATGTATTAAAAAAATTTTTTAAATATTTATTTACAATACTAGTTTATTTTGTTTATATTTTGCATATTCTTTTAAATTTAAAACCTACGTAACATATATACTTTTTGGCATTAACTTGTTCGTTTGGATTGATTAGGAGATATAATTGGAAAGTCTTATAATCAATATTTATATCTTAAAAATTATGGAATATTCCCAAGATAAAAATTACTATGAAATATTAACAATTTCTTGAAGCTCTAAAACTTCAAACCTCCATTAAACAAAGACCTCAGCTATTATACGGATGAAAAGAACTTCGACCAATTCGATGAGAAGGATTGCAAGTGCTTCTGTAATTTAAAATTGTTTCTGAACCACTGACATTGCTTGCAAACCACAAACAATGGAAAACTATTTAATCCTTCTACGTTGCGATCTCGTGAACTGAAATGTTTAGGTAGTTTTATATAGAATCTTCGATTGTGATTAGGTAATTATTTTATTTGTTTAATTTTCTCCAACTTAAAAATGTAGTAATAGATATAAAATAAAATATTATTATTATTATTTATTTAGCCCTTTTTGTGAAGTCGGTTCAACTTTTTTTTTAAAACTATTTTAGTTCTCACTTTTTAGTGTTTTCGGATATGCACTCAATAACAAGGAAACAGAATCGTCTAAGTCCGGCAATGCGTTACGAAGTTAATCCCATTAACGCACGCATTACGAAATAAGGCGTAGTAGTGAATCTAGATGAAATTTTTTCTCATTTACCAACGAGGAAACGTATTCTGTACAAGCGAATGACGATCATCAAAATCGGCTGCCTTACGAAGCCAGGTGACACTTGTTCTCCCATTCTTACTCTAAGCCACAATTTCTGTCATAATACAAATGACGCAAAATACTCTATTCAGCAATAAACGAATCATTAAAATATGTACACACGATGCGAAGTTAGGTCCGACTCCACCCACACCCACCCCCTAAATGTAATGTCTTGGTACTAATGGGAAAACATATTCTATGCACCACAAAAGCAATTCACTTCCGTACACGCTCTAAAAAGCTAGGGTACACCTCCCCCTCCCCTTAAGCCAATTTCTTTTCTTATATTAGCAAGTCTCTCACCCTGTAAACCCTACCCAAGACAACGCAAGGACAGGATGTCTCCTACGGGAAAAAAAAGTCATAACAGTGCACTTGCCCGCATTTAAAGGAAGGCGGTTACGCAGACACCAGTCGCTAAACACCGGTAAATCTGAGCTCAGGAGGTTAACGTCTTACTAATGAGAAACGGTGCTGAAAATCTCAGCATCATCAGCATAACAGAGTATTCTACTACTGGACAAAAGAAGCGAAACATCGTATATATATACGAAAAACAGGAGTGATCCAAGTATACTACCATGAGGCACCCCCGAGGTGACAAGGATTAGGTCGGAAAGGACTCCACGAAACAAGACACGCTATATACGACCCGTCACGTAAGCTGACAGCCAATCAACGAAACAAGAAGGACATTTATTGGTGCTGAGAAGGACTAGGTTTTAATAGTGCTGAATAAAAGGAAGTCAAATTAATAATTACAAAAATAAACATATTTTCAAAATATCCTCCGTCACTTCGAATAATTTAATATAATCTAATCTAAAAAAATTGTTAACCCCTGTAGATGGGAGGGGAAGGAGGGATAGACTCACCTAGATCTACCAGTTCTTCCTTTTCTGCACACGACCTAAGAAACACATTTTTTTAATTTGAATACAACGGTTACTAGTAGTTTACGGTAACTTAAATGTGATACAAATATTCGTTTATTTGTTGTTTGTAGATATGTATGTAGTAAAAACAGCGCCTATAGTTTGCTCGTCCAGCACCTTGTCTTTTTTTTACCATGTCTTTGGTTTTATCTTGATGGATATTCAGCAAAATTTTTATCCAATTTTGGCTTCAAACACAAAATCAGATTCTAACACTTCAATAAATTTATACGTAGAAAACCTTTTGCAAAATATTATAAAAACTTGTAATTTAAAGAAATTAAACTTAAATTAACCCTAAAATGCTTTTTATTAAATTATAAACTTATTTTTAAAAATTTTAATGCGTTACAAAAGCTGCCCGAAGTGTCTTCCACCGCTTTTGATGCATACCAGTCACCTGCTTCTAATTCCCTGTTTAAGGTATATTGTAACCAGCTTCCACCCTATATTCGTCGCTACAGTAGAGTTTGGTAACTAATTGGTATGTACTCTTAACTGGCCTTAAATAAGCTTCATCCGCCATTATTCCGTATAAGAAAAAGTGCAATGGGGTAAGATCTAGCAGGCCAAGCAATCGGTGCACGTTGTTAAATCCAGCAGTTAGCAAATTTTTCATTTAATATTGCCTTCGAAATGCTAGCAGCATTATTTGGCGCTCCATTATGTCGGTAAAACAATGTCCTTTTTTTGTCTGTTAATCATCTTGCGACTAGCCTCGTGCTTGTTTCAGGGCGATTATTTGCTGCTTCCGATCTTTCAGATCGAAAATGCGAGCTTTTTCAAGTTATACTTCCAGCTTCTGTTAACCTTCGAAAAGGCCGTGAAAATACTCTTCTTTGGAGTGTACCTACGTCAATTAGGGAATCTCCTTTGATATTCTAGTACAGTCGTGTTATCGTTTCCGTCTACTATACAAAAAATGTAAATTATATCACAGCCATAGGTATCGAATTGCACTTATGATCAGTATTCTTTTTGACTGACCCTCTTTTATAGCAAAATAAACATCATGTATTAGTAACAGAACAGCAGTATACCTAGGTCTCAACACTGGCTGACACAAGCTAATAACGACAATAAAATAAATTATACTATTCTTTTTTTATTTCTTAAATTATACTATTATTACCTGTGCGCCCTAACAAACATATTCAACTCTTTCTTTACATTCTTAGTTAGGGATTTCTGAGGAAGCGGTTTTTCTAATCCTTTCTTCACCTTGACATGTTGTATCTTTTGTGGAAAGGTAATAAAATGGACAATTTAACAAAATTAAAGAACGGGTATAATAATTATATATAATTGGGGAAATGCTGAATTTTAGGAAATCTCAAAACATTTTTTCAGTTAAGTTAGATGAAGGTTGATATTTTTAGAAAGGACATTGGGATAGTAGTTGTTGGGCCTGAATTAGATGTCGCTGAGTTGAGTAGATCAAAAGATAAAACTCAAATAATGATGAAAATTTTAAATTTATGAATTACCCTGTAATTTTCAAAGGATTGAGTTTTTCCCCCATCCTGCCATACAATTTTTTTTTGGTCTAGGTAAGATATATCACCCTAGTTATTTTGAAAATTCAGTTATTTCAATTAAATTGTTTTTTTTGAATATTCCCCATAAGGTGTATATTGAACGAGTTTCAGAATTTACCTGGTATATAAAACAAAGTTAAGAAAGTTTTATAACTGTATCTGACTGATAAATTAAGCGTCAAAACATTTACTCACACTACCGCTTAATGAAATTCTTTATGTTAAAAGGAACGAAACACTAATTACGCAAATCTAACTTGTACTTGGTCGGTATTTATTTGTAAATATATGAAAAAAATAAAAGTCCAGAGTTCGATAAAGTTTCATTTTCTTTCTCTTCATACCGGAACAAGAAAATGCGTGTTGGGCAAAAGTATGAATTTTGAGCATGTACGTGGTGCAGTGCCCTTAAGCTGAGATATGGTAAGAAAATTATCCTAATCCTGAAAAATTTGACTTACTTATCGGAAAACAATAGCATCAAAACAATTGACAAAATCTACGAGAAAGAAACTACAGGAGTGGCAATTTTAAGCCTGTGTTAGGTTAACATGCATACAATCTCATAAGCGAAGACAAGACAGTAAAGTATTTTAAATGAGGGAGTTTTGGCTCATATGTTAAAATACTGAAATAAATAATAAATTCTGGTCAATTAATGTAATGTAATATAATAATTGCTATATACTAGGTGGGATGTTTCACAACGCGTGTGCAAAAATAAAGGATCTGGTAGATCTAGGTGAGAAATGAAAAAAATTGTAAATTGTTCCCCTCCTAGCTATAGGGTTTGAAATTTTTTTACGATGACAAAAACCAGTTTTACATTTTAAAGTATATCTTCTAAAGGACCGTGTAATTATTATTTGTGCTTGAAGCGCACAACATTTTTGTTACCATTCTCAAGTTACATCACCAAACGTAGAGCTCATACCTGCTCTCCTAAGAAAAAGTTCCACCTGCCTCCTAAATATTTTTAGGAGGCAGTTAAAATATGGGAGTCCTGAAAAGGACTACGTTGTTAATAGTGCTGAAAAAAGGAAGTAACATTAATAATTTGACATATTTTCAAAATGTCCTCCGTCACTTCGAAAAAACAGAAGAGCTCGCATGAATCTTTTCAAGTCAATTGTTGCTAGATTTTCTTTAATTTTATTTCCGGCTTCTGAAATTCTTGTTATGAGTTCATCTCTCGTTGCAACTTTTGACTCGTATACCATTTCTTTCCTTTTTTTCTTTTGCTCCCAAATAAATAAAAATAAAGTGGGGTTATGTCGGCAGAACGAGCTGGCCAAGGAAAAGTACCACGCCCGCCCTATCCACTTACCCCTGTAATTACCATTTAACCACTGGAGTACGTTGCTGCCGCAATGGGCTGGCACCCCGTCATATTGATATAACATACTTCTTCGTATTTCCAAGGGTATATCCTCCATTTAGTCCAAGGGTATATCCTCCATTTAGATTGCTGTGCAGGAAGTATAGATAGTTGTCGCTGTTCTGCCTATCCGGTAAAATATGTGCACCAATAAGTCGATTACCTGCAATTCCTGCTCAAAGGTTTACGGAGAATCTGTTTTGGGACGAGGTCTGTCGAGCAATTCTTGGGTTTTCTGGACGCTAAAAGTGAGGATTATGTAAATTCACTATGTCACATTTTGTGGATTCTGATTCATCCGTCCACCGAATCTTCCCTGAGAATGTCCAGTAATCAAAGTCTTCTTCAAGTATTCAATTACAGAATTCTCTACGGCTTATTTTGTCCTGCGGCTGAAGTTACTGTATCGGTGTCACATGAAAAGGATGAAGTCCTTCTCTTCGTAATACTCTCCATACCGTCGTTACATTAAACACCTACGCTATAAGCTATGCTCCTTGTATTTGTAGAAGGATCAGCCGCGAGAATTGTCTCCTCCATTTCTGCTGAAATTAGCTTGTGTCTAAAGTATATGAGTGTAAAAGAAGAAAATTTTCTGTGTATTCTCACTAGTAAATTGAACCATTATTAGCTATCAAACTATCAAAACGAATTCTACAACTGTAACAGAAGATTATGTCCGCGTATTCTTACTAGTAAATTGCACAATTATTAGCTATCAAACTATCAAAACGAATTCTATAACTACTATATCAAAACGACTTCTCACTTTGAAATATTACGTGCTATTAAAAATGGCACGCGTTTGCATCTCATTTTATTCCTGGAGATAATAGGATATCCACTCCAAATACAACAAATCATTAGAATCTTGCCATACGAATGTTTCCAATTTTATTTTATGGCCTACAGTATATGTTTACTACCAGATCCACTAATCCATTCAAATTAGAGTTATTACGATAAACCAATTTAGGAGGCAGATAGAATTTTTTCGAGGCGAAGCCGAAATATTTTCAAATGTTTTTTTTCATGTAAATACATTTAAAATGCAAGTGCGCAATTTATTAATAGGCAGTACTATAAATCCCTGTCTGGATGTTAAAAACGCCTTTAACTCCGCCAGATGGTGCGACATGCTCAACGCTCTAGAGTACACCTTTAGAACACCGGAGTATCTCCTCCGGATGATAGAGAGCTACCTACATGACAGGGTTCTCCTCTATGACACCACAGAAGGACCAGGCAGGAAGAAAATCACAGCAGGAGCCGCGCAAGGGTCGATTCTAGGCCCAGAGCTGTGGAATATAGCGTACGATGGTATACTGCGCATGGACATGCCAGAAGACACCTTTTTGGGCCTTTAACTCCGCCAGATGGTGCGACGTGCTGAACGCTCTAGAGTACACCTTTAGATCACCGGAGTATCTCCTCCGGATGGTAGAGAGCTACCTACATGACAGGGTTCTCCTCTATGACACCACAGAAGGACCAGGCAGGAAGAAAATCACAGCAGGAGCCGGGCAAGAGTCGATACTAGGCCCAGAGCTGTGGAATATAGCGTACGATGGTATACTGCGCATGGGCATGCCAGAAGACACCTTTTTGGTGGGTTACGCGGATGACATCGGCGCAATAATCGCGGCACGAGACGTCGACGCCGCGCAGCTTAGATTGAATCAGGTAATGCGACGGATGACCTCCTGGATGGAGGAACATGGCCTAAGTATAGACAACCAGAAGAACGAGATTGTCCTACTCACTAGAAAGCGGATCCCTACGATTAGGGAAGTGCGAGTGGGGGATGAGGACATCCTGACGAGCCAGGCAGTTAAATACCTGGGAAACAGGCATGCGGTAGACAGGGCAGCACAGACCACAACCCAGTTGAGCAAGCTCATGGCCAACGCGGGAGGGCCATTAGCGAGTAAGAGGCGACTACTTATGTTGATCACTCACTCGATCCTACTGTACGGATGTGAGATCCGGGCTGATGCGCTGAAGGTCGAAAAGTACAGGAAACGGATGGCGGCAGTACAGAGGAGAGGAGCCGTTAGAGTTGCCTCCGGCTACAGAACGGTGTCGGAGCCAGCGGTTCTGGTTTTGGCAGCCGTCGCCACCATAGATCTATTGGCTCAAGAGCGGAAACAGCGTCATGACAGGCAGGCCGAAATCGGAAAAGAGGCAGCAAAAGTCGAAGCTAGCGAATACGCCCTTACGAGATGGCAAGACCGCTAGGATAGAGAGACAAGAGGGATATGGACGTCTAAACTAATACCAGACCTAAGGAAGTGGCTAAAGCGAGAACACGGAGAGGTAAACTACTACCTGACGCAGTGCTTGACCGGACACGGGTACTTTAACGCTTGCCTCCATTCGCAACGCTTACCTCCATTTCTCCCTCGAAAAAAAAAGAAAAAAAATTCCGTCAGCATACCTTTTACTGGGTATACCTTTAACGAGATTTTTAGCATAATATGCGGGAAGAGCACGCCAAAATTTTCGAATTAGCCTAGAAAGCGGCTTCAAATCTTAACAGGATTTCTTGCAAGCCGGCTCTTCATAATGGCCTAGACGTTTTCGATCGGGTTTGCGTCTGGAGATTAGAAGGGCCAATCCATGGTGACAATGCCAGTTAATGCTTCGGGCCATTATCCTCTTGTAAGACCCAATTTTCATTACCGCATTACCGGGTCGAAACATCTTCGCTGACTTCAAAAGGCCACGTTTATAAATTCTGAATATTTTTATCGAATGCAAATTTTTCGCGAAGAGCTTCAAGCACCCAAATTTGCATTTTGAGGATCACCCCCAGATATTCACTTTTACAGGGTGTTTGTCGGTTGCGCTGAATGAAACCGGTTCTACTCGCGAACCAGGCACGCTTCACCCCAACCGACGAACAGAAAATCGCTTCATCCGAGAAAATCACATTACCAATCGCGATCTCTGTTCCTGCTTGCCCAGCTCAGGCGTTTCTGCATGTGGGTTGCGCTAAGCAGGGTTTCGAGATCGTAGGACGATATAAGAAATTTGCCTCGGGCAAACGTCGACTGATGGTGTTTAGGCTAACATTAGTTTCCTTCTTGGTAAGTTTGACCTTGGCTTCGCGTAGGCGTAATGTGGGATGAATCATAAACAACTGTACAATCACTTTGTCGCTCTCGTTTTCCAGCGATCAAGCAGTACATCGAGGTTTTTTGATTTTTTGTACAGCTTCACCAATTTCTCAGCAAACTTCTTAATCACTTTGGCTGCAGTAGTATACAACAATTTAGGTCCTTTTGCATTTGTGCATAAGAAGACAGCATCAAAGCGCTTCGCGTCCGCGGAACTCATTTTAACAAACGACGGCACTCTTGGACGCTTCGAGCGACACTGAAATGAATTAGTAATTTCGTCGTAGCCCACCGATGGTACAATCGTGCCGGAAAATGGAGAGAGAAATACTTTTCATTTTACTATTAAAAACGTCGCCGCCTTTCTTGTGGAACAAACTGTATGTAGAAATTTAATTTAAACGCACCGTTTAAGAACAATTTTATCATTCTTTTTTGCACTTACAGATTTTGACTATAGTTGTCGTTTCGATTCGATGTTTTTCCTGTGATGTTTTCTTGTACTATTTTTAATTGAGTTTCGTATAATAATACCGTGTCACGTGAGTGATGTAAACTCTCCACTTCCTCTTTGTCTAGTTTCGCTTAACACTAAAATAAGTATTTATTTTTACTCGACTATTTCCTGTTACACTTTCAAGATCCACACTCATCCCACAGAGTTCTCACGTTCCATAGCCCGATCGTAGTCCGATGTATATAGTCAAATCGTCATCACAAAATCAGTTCGAGTTATCCGAGGTGTATTAGACGTTTCGTGTGCATGGTTGTGTTTTCAAAAAAGTTGGTTACAAGACTACCTATTTTATCCCAGAAGGAGGGCTGCTATTTGAGTCGTGCTCTGAGAATCACTGAGTGTATTTGTATAGTGCATAGATTCTCTCTAGGCCGAGTTGTTCTGGCTGGCGCATCGGTTTCCCTCTTCCTTTCTCAACTTTTCTTGAAACCTTTTGATCATCATTTGTTAATTGCAAATTTTTTAGACAACAACAATTTTGTCTTCAACCTTATCAGAAAAGTTCTTTCTATCCAAAGTGTGTGCAACATTAATTATACGACTTGAATCGTCGTCGATTGGATTTATGAAATTTTGATTAATTCTTTAACGGACTGATTTTCACACATTAATATTGAAAATTCTCTCCAGGCTTGAGAAAAAATTTTGTTTAGGTTCAAATTTTTCCAAAACTATGTCAAATATTATACGAATATAATATAATTGAATGTTTTTATTATTTCTTAATCGAAAGGTGATGCATTATTAGGCGGCAAAAAATTGGTTTCAATATTCAAATGGTTTAGATTGAGTGGATTCACGGAGAGATATTTTGAAGTCCTTGTTCTTTTATGTAACTTTCTAGTCAAGGAGCAAAACAGTTAACAAAACCATTGTCCCCTGGGTTTTCGCCATAAAAACAAGCAAAGAACGAGACTAATCTATGCTTATTTAAACCAAGAAAAAAGGTAGAGTTGACATGTCTAACCCTTTTATAGCGCGAAGATTTTGGTTTCGGTCAATCAACATTGGTTTTACCATATAGTCACCTGAAGCATTAAAACAAAACATTAGAATAAGTCTATCTTTTTTACATTTTTCGAAATATACGTTTTTTTAAAATTTAGTTCTGATTAATCCGCGTTGCATACCTCGTCCATATTATAACACCCTTCTACAATAATTTGTAAAAGTGTCTTAGGGTATTTTTGGTAGCTTCTACGAATGCTGATGCTAATTCTCTGTGATTTCTAAAATTATACAGAAAGAAAAGTTTTTTATACAGAAAGAAAAGTTTTCTATGGTATAGTGCGCACTATTGTTATCAATTGTAGATGGCTTCTCGGACGAGGACTGAAATCCGACAAATTCTAAGAGATGATGAAATAGAAGCTTTACTGTTTAACCCGGATCAAAGTGAAGATGACTTCGAGAGATCAGACGACCAAGATGAAGTAAATAGTGCTGAAGAATTAACTTTGTTGGCGAAAAGCGAATTAGGAAATTTATGAGCTGGCAGAGATGTTTTAGAACCTCAATAGGATATTGAAAATATTTCTTCGTTTTTGCTCAATGAATCAGAGAATTAAATTCCTGATCAAAATCAGCAGAATACAAGTAAAACAGTGGATGCTTTTGTCAATAAAGGGAATATTGTTTTGAAAAAGAAAAATTTCACTATTGATGAAGATCGCATAAAGTTCTTAGGGTCAACTAAACTGGATGAAACCACAACAAATTTGGAAACTACATAACAATTTTTTAAATATTTTGTTGATGACAGTTTGCTCAACAAGATCGTTGATGAAACTAACTTGTATTCTACCCGAAAGAATATATCTAATCCTTTTTCCATAACTAAAGCTGATTTGACCAAATTTATGGGGATAATAATAAATTATTCAAACATGAGATTGTTTTGGGATTCATCTATCGGTATACCATTAGTTATGGAGACAATGTCACAAAAGACTTTTGAAAAATTTCGATTGGTTTTACATATTGATGACAATGAAACATTTATCTCAGATAAATCACATCTACATTACGACAAACTTCATAAGTTTCGACCTCTAATAGATTATTTGAATAAAAAATTTTCAACAGTGACTATGGAAGAATGTCTCTCAGTGGATAAACAAATTTGTGCTTCGAAAAATTCATCTCAAACAATATATGTCAGCAAAACCGCACAAATGTTGTTAATCAGATTTTGTCTTATGTGGTGTTTCTGGGTATGCATACAAATTCGAAATATATACTGGTAAGGAGAATGACAGCAGCAAAAGTTTGCCAAAACAGCCAGAATTGGGAGCATCAAGTAATATTGTTTTAAGACTACTTCGTGATCTTCTCCGTGCTTACAATCACAAAATCTATTTTGATAATTTCTACACACCAGTCAAATTAGAAATATATTTACCTAAACAAGGTATAATAAATTCACATGTGCATTTTTACGAATTTTATAGATAGGGTAAAATCGGGAGAGATGGGTCACTTATTTTTTACTCGCAGCTGTTACTTACCAATTCAATGTAAAAAAATTCGAAAAATTTCGAAAACATTGTTTGAAGGCTATACAACATTAAACAATTTACAGGTTTGAATTATTGTTTGATTTTGATATCATTTTGTGCAGTTGAAAAAAACATTTCAAAAATGTCGATTTTGCAATATTGCAGGGAGAGGTGGGCCACTCTTTTCATTTGGTGCAAGTCACTAAAATTGTACACTGAAAATGTTTACCACTTCAAAATTAAGACAAATATACATAAAAATAAGTTTTTAATTGTAACATCAGTATAACAAAAGTAGTTTGCAGTTAAATTTTCAACGTTTTTGAAGTTTTTCTTCCGCAGTCAATACACGCATCATCAACAGATTGTTGGAATTTTCACTGAAAACGTAGGAAAATTGCAACAAAGTTTATCACTTGGAAAAAACTCAGTAGTACTTCAAAATTTTTCTTTAAAAATTTCATTTGTCAATCATCTGATGTAATTCGCAAGAATAATTAAAATTACTCACTGGCCCAACTCTACCGACCAAAAAATGGCCCATCTCTTCCGAATTCACAAGGAGAGATGAGCCACTCGATCACATTACAATATAAGCATCAAATATTACCCAGAAAGCGTACGTACCTTCTTAGAGGTTATGATGACTTGTCAAAGTCCGCTACGTTTGAATATCGCTGATTCTTTCGGGTAACAATGACTTATAACTATGGACGGATAGTTCTGTCAAAATTACATGCAGCAAAGTGAAACACTTTTGTATGTCCATCCTTTTCCCTATAAGCACATTGCATTGAACTCTAAAAGGTAAATTCGTCACAGTTCATTGAGCTATTTCGGACCTACCAACATGAAGACTCTGTGAATATTCAGTTTCAAAATGCAAATTTTCCTTAATTTAATTATAATCAATATGTTATACTTCGTGTAAGGCACTACAATATTTATTATATTCATTATTTGAGATATAGGAATGCCCACCGATCTAAAATATTTTCTTTTAAAATCCTCCATTTCGATTTTAAATTGCCGCCAGCAAATACAATTACGTTCTCATGTTGGTGCCACATACAAAACAAGAAAGCACATGTAAGAGAAATAGATGAATATATATTAAAATATCTCTGCTCTCATTCTGGTTAAGCACATTCCAGAGGAAAATAACCATTTATTTCTAAATTTTATTTTAAGAAATACGAGGAGTACAGAGAAATAGTGTATCACAAAAAATAGTTTCAGGTAAGGCAATTTAATCTGTATATAATAATGTCTTTTCCTCTCACCTATATTAGCAAAATACTAGAAATAAAAATGCAAGCAAAAAAGGTTTTCCACTCTGGTAAAAAAAGTTGTCTCAAAATGAAATAGCATACGATCGGTCCATAGCTATATGTCAGTGGGTAATCACCAAGATATCAAAGAAGGATGAAAAACTTTACGGGATTTTTCGACAGTGAGGTAAGAACAAAGTTTTTTAACTTAAAAATAACCAGAGCCCGTTGCGCGTTTGATAGTCGTTTTTCGTTGGCGTTCGGGCGCGATTGTGTACAGTACATGAAAATGGGAGAGAGTGGCCCATCTCACCCCGTTTTACCCTACATTAAATTTTAGGTATATCGTCGGTGATACTGCATAACCGCGAGACTAGCAATATCATAACCGCGTAACTGCATGGAGTAGCAAAATTTCAATTTCGCGGCTGACGTAGCTAAGAAACTACAACTTTTTTTGTAAACATCATGTCAAAAAACCAAAAATATGATAACTCTCATCCTATCCTAGAGTTCAGTAGCAATAATTTTGTCATTATAATAAAAAAAAAGGATTTTAATGTCTGCTGAAAATTTTACCATTTTTAACTTACGCGGTAGTGACATTAGTAGTCTCGCGGTTATGCAGTATCACCGATGATATCTGGGTACTGTAAGAAGAAAGCGTATTCCAAATTGCAAATTACCATCAGACAATGATAAAGAAAAAGAAGCCACGGGTAACATCTATCGAATATGTTGCCAAATACGCAGACACTCAACTTTCAATTTGGAAAGGCAATAAACCTGTAACGTTGTTATCCAGTTTTGTTGGCAAAACGCCAGAGACCGATATAAGCATATGGGAGGAGTTGACCTTTTGATAGCATGGTTGGCAGGTATGAAATAACTATGAAATCCAGAAGGTGGTATATGAGAATTTTTTACCACCTTTTGGATATAACTATCATAATTGCCTGGTTTTTACATAGACGGGTTTCTAATCAAAAAGGCAAACTCTCGCCGAAGATCCTGGATTTCAGAAAAGAACTATTACGCTATTTAAAATTGACAACCTCACAAATGTTAAGCGGGGCCGATCATTAGCTCCTCCTTCGGTTGCACAATTGCATGAAGCTAAAAGAAAAATTTGAATTCACCAACTGATGTTCGAAAGGGTAATATTGGTATTTTTCCCATATTTAACAAATTCCGTCTAAGATGCAAAATGCCTCTTTGCAATTCGCAGACATTTATTAAATGTATAAGGTGTTCAACGGCTCTTTGTTTTAATAAAGGCAAAAATTGCTTCCTGGAATTTCATATGAATTAACTATCGATATTAGCTATACAGAAAGAATGTTTCTTGTTTTGTTTTCATTTTTTTATTATTATTATTGGCATAGTAATTATGTGTTCAAAAGGCTAATGAATTGTTATTTGGTTGTATCATTATAAATGGTTTTGTTTTTAATGTATCATTAATTAAAGTTATAATTTTTTTTAATATTAAATTTTAAGCATAGGTAGTCCGGGAACTGCTAAATAAACGATCATCTGTGTGGTATATCGCAATTTGATAAACGTAAATGTTAGACGAATCTTTTGACACTTTACTTCTAGTTTTGCAATTTTAAGTAATCCTACTTGACAACTAGCACTCAACGAGTACTATTTTGCGGATCTCAGCTTTATAATATTTATAGTTTAACACCAAGCCAGCTAGGCGAGCCCTTTTTATTGCTTACGTCCAGGGAGTCTAAATGGGACCACAACCGAAATTATTAATCGGCCAAATCGGAAACCAAATTGGGTTTTTCAAACCGCAATTGCAACAACCTTAGCCGTAATTAATTTTCTTCAATTCGGTTTCGGTTAGAACTGCAACTAAACAACAAAATTACTTCTACCTCAGTCCATTCGGGATAAAAATTAGTCGCCTCGTGAGTCGAAAATATCGCAAGACTGGCGGTTACGGTCAAATATTTTTAAGGTCTATTTATTTCGGGACCATTTGATTTCGGTTACTTTATTTCGGTACGCTTTAAATTTCGGTACCGAAATCAAGACCGGTTAAAACAACCTAAATATGATAAACTAAAAATCAAAACAACACTAGAAATATAAGAATTTCTTAACACGGTTTCTTATGTTTGCTGGAGATTAACAAGTTTTGTTTTGATTTTTAGTTTAAAAATTTACTCGGGCCATGTGAATATTTCCTGCACATTTTGTGCATTTTTCTAAATACAATAGGTTTCGGTGCCGTTTCGAGTCCTTACATCAACCGTTTGGGAATGACAGTGTGATTCATAAATTTGCAATTTTCGTGGTATATCACTCTTTTATTGTTAACTATTGATCTATTCAACGCAGCGACATCAAACACCCGCCGAAAAACTACTATTCCAACAACCTTTCCAATATTATGAACAACATTGATCCTACCATTGCAGGTAGTCACTTCCAAAAGTGATAAAAATGTTTTACGATACCCGAAAATTCAGCATTTTCCCAAATATTCTTTGAAATTCATGTAATCAACTAGTTGTTTTTTATTTTTATTAAATTGTCCCTCTTACCTTCAAAAGGTACAACAAGTCGAGGCGGAGAAAGAGTGTAGAAATTTAAAGGTAGAAAATTTTTTGGGGAATATTATAAAAAGCTGCAACTTAAAGAAATTGAACTCATTCTAACCCTAAAATGCTTTCTATTGAACACGAAATTTATTAAAATTAATGTTATTATGTTACAAAAGTTGTTCGAAATTTCCTCCGCCACTTTCGATGCATGCCAATAACCTCCATACAATGCCCTGTTTAAGATGTATTGTAGCAAACTTCTCCCTTATTTTCGTCGCTACAGTCCCAATTGTGCAAACTTATTAATTTCTACTGTTAGCAGACCTTTAATAAACTTTTTTCATTGTTTTCCATAAAAAAAAGTTCAATGGAATAAGATCTGGAGATCTAGCGGGCCCACGAATCGGTGCACCTTTTCCAAGAAAGCGGTCAGGAAATTTTTCATTCAGTATGCCTTTTGCTGCCCCCCCCCCCCCCCCCCCCCCCAGATTTATATTTAGAATAGGCTGTGAAGAGCTATTACCATTAATATGAATACTTACGTTCCGTGTAGTCCGTGTTCTCTGTGTAAAAGCTCTTTTACACGGTCACGGGTGATGCGAATAAGCACTGCCTTTTAATAATTTAAGCTTAAGATTTAGTTATAAATTTTCATTATCATTATTTTCAACCATGATCGATCCTTTTATAACAAAATTTCCATCAAGGATTACTAAAAGAACGCCAGGATGTTTGGGTGTTAACACAAGCTAGTAACGAAAATAACATAAATTACACTTACCTTTATATAACATTTTTGCAGCAGTAAATAAATTTAGTTAGCTGTGCACTATAAACAAATATTTTCGACCCTTTCTCTTAGAAATGTTGCTTACTTAACGGACTTCTAAGGAAGCGGTTTTTCTAATCCTTCTCCACCTTTTTATATTGTACCTTTTTGGAAAAATATTATAAGATGTGGATGGTATATAAGATGGATAATTCAATAAAAATAAAAGCAGATGTATTAATTACATAAATTTTGGAGAAAATTTGGAAAAAGGCTGAATTTTGCGTAATCGCAAAACATTTTCCCAATTTTGGAAGTACCTGCAATGATACGAGTTAGATTAACATTGCTGAAAATTTTGGAGAGGTCATTGTGTAAGTAGTTTTTTGGCGTTTGTTTGATGTCGCTGCGTTGAGTAGATTAAAGCATAAAAAAAGAGTGATGTACATACCATCAAAAATTGGAATTTATGAATCACCCTGTAACTCCCAAACCTTAGAGTCCCCCCCCCCATCCTACCATTCAAATTTTTGTTTGTCTAGATGATATCTATCTATTTTGGCTCACCATATGAGAAGCACCCTGCATACATATGCACACCTATAAAACTATTTATACAATGAAGCTCACCTTTTAATGTCATAAGTATAACAATAACCATAACTTTTGCTTATTAGCGCATTTTGTGAAGTCGGTTACATATTTTTTTTAAACTAGAACTGCTCTGGAATAAAAAACTTACCTTATGCGCTATGTAGGTAAACTTCATAGAAAAATTAAAATTATATTTTTTGAAAACTAGGTGAAACAATACCAAAACTGTTTTGATTTACTTTCATTTGAGTTTTATTGACCTGTTTATTTCGTTATCATTTTTCAAAGTTTGTGGTTTAGTGTTTGTGTCTAACACTATTCAAAACTCATCAAAGGGTACAGGCAGACTTCATTGATTAGAGACGGAGTTGGATCAATGGGTTGAGTGGCACGATCACCATGCCATGAGTGCAGGTGCGACTCTTGGTCTCCCCGTGAGTTTTTAATTTATAATTGCAATAAATTAAGTACAAGACATTTTTTTTCCTTTATTCCCTAGTTCTCTTCCGGAACTTCCGGCCGTGCTAGCCCATCATAGGGATGTCTCCTGGGCTTTGGCTACATCATGAAAATTCTGTCAGTCTTTAGGTACACAGGGGGTCCCACATGTACACAGCAGCAATAACACGAAACACATTGGGGTCCGTGTCGTTACTGTTCGCATGTGCCATAATTGATGGTAGGATCATTCATGGTGGCGGCTGAAAACAGATTCCTAGCACGGTCATATCTCTGTCAGGTGTGCTGGATAATTGTAGTCGGGCGGAAAAGAAATCAAATAAACCAATCCACGGTAGTACAGAATACACCGAGGGATGCATGGTCAAGAGGGGATCTTAGTCTTTAGTATGCTTCACTTCTAGCATTAACATAGATTCTAACGAAATCTACAAAAGCCTGATGCAGCTATATGTGTATAAGTTCCGAGCAAAAGTGGCTTAGAAAATATTCTGTGCACAAAAGAACGGCGTGAGATTCCGGGCGAAAACGAATCAGAGAAAAACTTTGGGCAAAAATGAACATTACACTCAATAGAAAACTTAATTGGAAGGCTCACCTTGGCTCTTCACTAATTAAGCATATACGAGAATTATGAGTCTCGCGAAGGACTGGGACTAAGGAGTGCTTTGACACCCTCTAGCTATACATAACAGGGTCACACTCTGTTGTATACTGGGTCGCTCGGATATCGAGGGCAATGAGATCGGTGATGAGCTGGCCGGGAAGGGTTCATTCTCTCGGTGCCAAGGCCTCGAACCTTCTCAGCTGCGCGTCGGCGAGAGCTGCTATAGTGCAGAAATGTCCTCGGAATTACCCAGACTAAAGCGCTTGTTAGATCCTATGCTTACAATGATGCTGCAGTCTTAAATAAGGCGGGTATCAGGTTGCTATGAGGCAACCTCATGCAGCCTTAGCTGCGCGTCGGCGAGAGCTGCTATAGTGCAGAAATGTCTTCGGAATTACCCAGACTAAAGTGCTTGTTAGATCCTATGCTTACAATGATTCTGCAGCCTTAAATAAGGCGGGTAGTAGGTTGCTATGAGGCTACTTATCCGACTACTATGGTCTAAGGTATCATCTACACCGGATAAGTCTGTCTAGGGAGGCGTAGTGTCGGCTCTGTCACTGCACATTATGTGCTTTTGTCCTGCTTTTTGGCATGGCCTAGAAGGAAAATCCCGGCTGATGTTATATCCTCCCGTGGTAAAGATATCATTGCTTACTTAAGTTACCTAACCTGTAAGAGTAGGTGTTTTGTTTTGGTGCCCACCATATTTGTACAACCTGAACAAAATCATCAAAGTAAATTTATAAAATATAGGGAGTACAGTTCGGTCTGTTTTTTTGTGTTTAAAAATGTATTTATTTCAAAACAAAATGAATGAACAAATCATTTAAAGTATTTTCCATCGCTGGCTACTACTTTCATCCATTTCTCAGGCAATTTTCGAATTCCATCTCAAAAAAATTATTCGTCTTTTGAAGAGATCCAAGTTTCCAATTTTCGATTTCTGCGAAAGAAGTGAACCGGTGGCCTGCCAAATCGTGTTGCATCCAGTAATCAGAAGGAACAATGTCCGGAAAATACGGCGGGTGCGGTAAAACATCCCATTTAGGCGTTTCCAAATTTTTTTTTGGGACTTTTGCGACATGAGGCCGAGCGTTGTCATGAAGGATAATTTTAGCATGTCTTTGCTCGTATTTCGGCCGTTTCTCTCGCAATGCATCATCAATGAACCATTCCCATGTCTCTCAACCGTACGGAAACAGCTTTTTAAGTCACTGCTAATGATTTTGCGTTTGACTCTGATCTTCTTCGAGTACTGCCTCTAATTCATGGTCCTCGAATTGGCTGTCCAGAGCGAGGCTTTTCTTCGACGCTAAAATCTCCATCCTTGAAACGTCGAAACCATTCCCTACATTTTCAACATTGTAAAATACAAGGCTTTTGTGTGAAACTCAAAGCGATATAAACTGAATATTATTGGAAGATGTCTAACCTATCTGAAACCGCCACAGTCGGCAATCAGTATGAAGCATTCATAACATCTTTTGAAAACGGACTGAACTAATCTGCCCACCCAATACTTTTATCGTGATAATATAATCTAACTGCCTTAATTTTCAATGGTATTCCGAGAAGTGAAGGTGCAGATGGACGGGACAAGAAAGGCTATTGATTAATCAATTGGCTGGTTTCTGGGAATAATTAAAAGGGCAATTAACTTAAATGCGCTTCAGCGCGCTAAGATACGATGGAAAAATTTGGCGACGTGCGATATGTAATGCTACTGGAACCGATTTAGAAAGCAAAGAGTTTGTCTGCTGAAGAGAAATGGATCTCTGGCAGGCATAACTGGTTACTGTATTTTTGTAAAAAAAGCAGAACATCTGCCTATTCCTACCCTTTATATCCTTTGACGAAGAAGAGGAAAGTATCTACTTTGTTGGTGTTACAGTCCAGCAAGAGATTCAACACTTTGGGCAAGTACTTCCTCGGCAGACTGTATAATGTAGCCAAAATAGGAATGAAGCAGCTAAGAGCCTAAGAAGAACATAAGAAAAGTTGTGGCTAGTTCTAAAGGTCACGGTTTATAGGGCTAATTAGCGCTGTCCGGTGGTCACCGCTCTAAGCTAACCTAATATGACTGCATACAAGTATAAAATCCTATAGAGTAAAAATTATTGATTTTTTTAACTTATATGTATATGGGACACTTATGGTTAGTAGTTTATATAATTGTAAATTAAAGGAAATGGTATTTCAAAACAATTAAGAGTACGTTAACAGCAATAAAAACTTTATTAAAAACTTACAGTTAAACTTCATTAATGCTGAACACTTCATTTATGAAATTGAAAAATTTATCAAGTATATTTCCGTGTTCTTCTCTGAGTATGGAGATTTTCTTTTGAAGAAAAGTAAGACTTTTCAGTTGTTCCTTATAATACAGCATTACTTTATCGTCAAAATAAATTCTGTCCCACTTTGGTATTTCTAGTTCATTGGGCAATCGCTTTTGTTTCATTTTCAAACTAAGCACAAGTTCATTAATATCGCTTTCGAGAAGGTGTAGGTTCCATTTTTTCACCTTAGCAATCTTTGAACACATTTGTTTTCTTACTTCTTCTGAATTTGTTTTTTGGTTAATCTTTGGGTTAAATATTAACGCCACTTTTTTAACTTCAAAAGCGTCACAGTACGCCTCTAAGGCTTTCAACAGTACGTCTAAGTACTGTATCCTGGAAATTGGTGTTCGTTTCGGTTTCGAAAAGTTCTTGGGAATAACAGGATATTTGCAAGAGCTGTTTCGGTTTGGAGAAAAAAATTCTTCATTTAGATGTAAATCGCATTCTAACCAACGTTTTTTATTAAAGTTTTCCAGAATTTTCTTTATACACATCTCTCCTCGATCTGGATTCATCTTATATAAGAGTTGATTTATAAATATGTACTTAATAAATGGAATTTTCAGTTGGTCAATTACTGCTAAATAATACGGAACACTTGGTCCTACATAGCCTGAAATTTGAAATTGACTATTAACCAATATTTTTTAGTATAAACTGATACTTGCTATCTATTGCCTTAAATACCTCCCTGGTGAAATCTTGCGTTAAACGTCCTACGTTTGGATATTGAATTCCCTTAGGTAGTGGATAATTTTCACATAAATTTATGATCACCGATAATAAGGCTATCAGTCGCTGAAAGGTTAATTTGTTTTTGAATTGAAACTTCTGTAATGTGAGTGTAGAATTTAATAAGTCAAGCTAATTTTAACCCTAGATAACTAAACATTCGTCTAATAGACCACCGACACATGTCCGTTTTGTAAGTTCGAGATGGTCCCGCGACGCTTTCGCCATAGTAAAATGAGTCACATGAAAGTGATAAGGGCAGCTGTAATGCTAATGTGTTTGAAATAAATAAAGCAAATTACATGGTTTTAATTCGTAGCCTATGAGTTGAATGACTAATAACAAAGTAACAGTAATTTAAGTTTAGTTATCTAGGGTTAAAAACGTCATTATATATATATGTATGTACACAGGGTTACCCGGAAATATGTATAACTTATGCCGATTTGTTAAATGTAGTATCCTTTACAATGTTTCATGTTGGAGCTCTAATTTACCCTACTTCTTGTTGTCTTTTATCATCTAGAACATCAATATGCACAATGACGCAAGAATGCAAATTTCCTTTTGAAGTATCAATTATTTTTTCACATTTATCTAAACAGATAAGAACCTACATATATAGATGAATGCAAAGCGTTGATATGAATAGACGGACCTAAATTCAATGCGTCATGTTAATGCTACATAAACTGCTACATGCACAAAAAAAATATGTAGGTACTCCGGTGGGGATTAAATGTTTTGTTATATTGGGGTTATTAATAAAAAATAAAGAAATATTCTCATTTTGCTCAACTGAGCTGTGCAAGAATGATTTTGAGATTATGTACTGGCTGAACCAATCGCAGAAACTAGTTAGAGTCGTGCAACATATATAAACATAATGGCTGACAGGATTACATGTCTTCCTCACAGTGTTCTCTCTGGTTTCTTTAGCCCCTTTTAATGTAAAGTCATCTAATAACGACCTTCCTCCGTAATCCGACAACTTAACATTTTTACGAATATCCACTTATATACAGGCTTTAACAAGTTGAAACATGGTTTAAAATATACCTAAGTTTGATACGCCTTGTTTACGAAATAAAAAAATTACGAACAATCTCTGGATTAGTGTAAAAAATTCGATTGTGACAGAAGGCAATTGCAGTGAGTTTTGTGACAGTAAAATGCTTAGTCGAATATTTGTTTTATATGAAACAAGCTGCATGTGCCCGGCGTTGCTTGCACTTTCGGTGAGTGTCGTTTCCGATTATTTATACATGTCACTTGCTTCACTGCATTCTAGGAGTCTACATTGACATCGGTCGATTTCGATTATTTTTTCTGTTATTTCCTTTCCACCCCCACGCCTAGGGGTGTCTTCTTCTCGCAGTATCTAACGGCATCGAGAGTGTCTTCTCAGTAACGCCGAAAACTATGGATTCTCACATTAATATCGACCGGTTTCGATAGTACATATCACTCTCATCTCCACCCCCCCCCCCAATCTCCTTAATTTATCACCAAATTATTTAGCGGCATCTGGAGTGTCTTATTTATCTTACATACGCCTAAAATTATGGATTCGACACTAATACCGGTCGCTTAATTGTTTGTACACGTCACCACCAACTTCTCCCCCACCCTTTCCCTTCCCAGCACTCGATGGTATCCCATCGAAATCGAATTAGCCGTTTCCGAGTTTATACATACCACCCCCACTCAAACCTCCATCCCACCCCTATACGAACGATATAGATTCTAAAAAAAATTAGCACTAAATAATTTCGATTTCAATTCACTCACATTGATAGGCATCGATGATAATAATTAGATTTTGTTTAATATATGTACGATAAACTGCGAATGACATACGCCGTTTGACGTTTGCTGTTTCTCTTTTGCCGATTGTCAATTAACAATTTTTAAGTTATTTTGAAAAGAAAGGAAAATATTGTAGAATTGCAGAAATTTTCTTTCCAATACATTTCCCGGTACGACACGCGCGCTACCTACTGTAAGTTAATTGTGCTATGCCTATTACCTTCGCACTTGTGCGAAGTTGACAAAGTTTTATCGCAATGGCATGAACGGTTTGGCAGCGCATAAAATACGAACAAATAAACAAATACTGATTTTTATATATTAGATATATATATATATATATATATATATATATATATATATATATATATATGCATAATGAGAATTCAACGTAACGGTGGTCGTTATAAAAGAAAAATAGGATTCTATAAAAGTTAGAATTAAAAATCTTTGAATAAATATACAGTTAATAAGTTCCAGTACCTAAATACCTGATTACGGCCTATTAAAATCTGATAAATTCTTTTATTTATTTATTTATGTGTACTTTAAGGTATATGGATGTCAAATGCTTGTTTTAGTAATAACTTTTACTGAACACAATAATTGAAAATAATATTAGTTATTTGCAATTAATTCTTATAAACTAAGTAAGGGGTGGACAGAATTTCTGACATTTGCATATCTCAATAATGACTAAAATAGTTTAAATTCCTATTATAAGCTATTTCGGAATATGTTTCATGTTTTATGATACGCTAATAATTTCTAATTCCCTAATTAATAACTGCACTCTTAATAAAGTTTTTTTATGACATGCAGTCTTATTATCGAACTGCATTCGACTACCTTCCCTTCTTAGAGGACAGTCAAAACTTTGGGGAAGCTGAAGCTCTGTCTCTGAAGACTTTAAAAATTTCACTTTGGTAGTCATATCAAGAACTTAGAAATTCCCTTCTGGTACAAGTTTTTTTGAAACAAATAATGTTCATATTTTTAAAAATAAATAACTAGAACGTACGCATGTGTTATCATAATTGTTTTAATTGTAAACCGACAAAAATTGTGTGGTATATTTTTTTTTTAATTAATGTATAATCTTTTTTAGTGTCTATGCCTAAATCGGCAAACTTATAGCATCAGTTCGATGTTTGTCGTGCTGTCTGTCACAACTGATTATCTCCCAAACTATTTGGCACAAAATTTTGACTTGAAGCCATTTAAAACGTAAAATTTTGATTTTGGTGTTTACTTTTGAGGGGTTAGAGGTCATCGTGTGAGTTGTTAAATGAAAGCTCCTTGAAGCACGAATTCAAAAATGTATAATACATTACTTTGTAATACTTATTTTAAACACTTATTCAGAAAAAAAAATAAAAAACCTTTAAAATAGTTGTCACATTATTTCCTACAATTACGCCAAGAAAAAAAAACAAATATTTTCAGGATACTAATCCCTTAGTTTTAGGGGTGAAACGGAAGGGAAAAAACAATTGTTTTAATATCATGGAGTGTGGTGTCAAAACAAAGCTTGTAAAAGCACGACTTCAAAAATATATATATTATACTTCCACATTTCAATTTAAAAGAAATTACTACAAATCACTCTATCTCCGAAAAATTCGAATTTGAAATATTCTCTATAAGGTTAATATTAACTGAAAATAATCACAAGTGCCATTGCCTCTCATAGTTTATCTGGTATATAAAAGAAGTGGTGTGGATGCATCTGTTTTGAGATTAAAATCTTTATTTTTAGATAAAACAGGTTAAAGGTTAATTGCGCAACTTGCACTTGGCTGGTATTTTTCAGGTTGACGATGGAGTCGAGAAGATTAAAATACTGCAAGGAATCTTTAAGGGTTACCGTTCATGACGTTCAAAAAATAGATTTTTTTTATATAATTTGAATCCTTATAGTGTCTAGTATATGTAGATAAAAGAATTTTGTAAAATCTGATGTAGTTTAGAAGTTACAGCGCATTGAGCGGAACCGTGTGCCGGCTGGAAAACAGGTAGCTGAGGCGCTCGGGGTGCGCCTTGCGAGACGACCTTCTTCCGCTACCTTAAATACCGGCATGCATTCCAATGAATCCTTATCGCAGGCAAATGATGATTGGGTTCAGTTTATAGGACCTACGGCTGCCCATTTTGGATTTTTTTTAATGAAAAATTTGAAAGTGGGAAATAAATTATATTAACTGCCGTTTCAATGAATATTTAATATATACCCGACAAAAAATCCCAAAGCTGACACATTTTTCATGCCTATGAATCGTTACCTCCCTTAACCCGTGCTTTAGAAGATGTAAAGCACAACTTGATGTCTATGAGGAAAGCTTCTAAGCAAGACATTCGACTTTTGCTATAGGAGGGCCGACCGTTTTTACTGCAGATGAAGAGTAAGTACTGGGATAATTGATATACTATAGAAACAGTGGATTTTCATTCACAAAAGCGCAGCTAATGGAATTTGTTGCAAAATTAATGGAAAATTAAAAACAAGAAAACCCATTCAAGAAAGTATTTCCAGGTAACAAATGTGTTCAAGGTCTTATGAACACTCAGAAATTTCAAACAGAGCACAACAGACCGTAACAACATGTAATCGAAAAAAAATTTATTTATTATGTTTATAACAAAAAAAGCAAACTTTTATATTTATTTTATAGTTTAAACGTTATAAATAATAATAAATGTGTGCAAAAAAGTTAGTATTTCTGATTTACTTTTACAGAATGCCTAAGTAAGTTTCAATGGAAAATGAGCTAGGTCGGTAATAGGGAACACTTGATTTAGTGGTCATATTACGGGTATTTAGCAGTTCACACGTGCAATATTTTTTAAAATTCATTTTCATTTTAATTATCAAAAATTAATTAAAAACTAAATGCACTATTGAACCAGTAACATCTACTCAACTTATAAGTAAATACTAATTTTTATATTTTGAACTTTTCAACGAAGCGACATCAAACAAACGCCAAAAAACTACTCTCTATGAGACCTTTCCAAAATGCTCAACAATGTTGACCTAACTCCTATTATTGCATGTACAGTCTCTTCCAAAAATGATAAAAATGTTTTTAAATTACCAAAAATTCAGCATTTTTCTAAATTTACTCCGAAATTCATATAATCAGTACACCTATTTTTTATTCTTATTAGATTATTCATCTTATATCTTTCCAAAAAGGTACAAAGGATTAGGAAAACCTCATCCTTAGAAATCCCTGCCTACCAAAGGGTTGACAATGTTTGTTTTGGGTGCACAGGTAATTAATTTTAATTACTGATGCAAAAGAGTTATAAAAATGATTTATTGCCGATATTAGTTTGTGTTAGCTAGGGTTGACATCCAAGTAACCTGCATTCTGTAACTCATACCTGATGAAAATTTTGCTATAAACCAGGGGCAGTCAGCAAGAATATCGATCATATTTGGAAAACAAATCGATAAGTACGGGTGTTTTTAAGCAAAAATTATTAAAAAATGGTAGAATTTACTTTTGGGGAATACGCGGATATTATTTACATTTATGGTGTAGTAGACGGAAACGAGGCAGCGGCTGTACTGGAATATCAAAGGATATTCTCTAATCGACGAGCATCTCAAAGAGGGGTATTTACGTGGACTTTCCAAAAGGTAAGAAAAACAGGAAGTGTAACTTCACAAGGCAGGAAAACGCGACCCAAAACCAGAGTTCCGAGTGCCAAAAAATTTGGCTCACTCATGAGCGAATCGAATTTAAGTGAGCTAACTTTTCGGCTCGCACGTGAGCTTTTTTTTAAAACTCTTTTTTCTTATTTGCTTCAGCTCATGAGTGAGCCAAAATGCTTACGAACTAAAAAATTTAGCTCGCTCGTGAACTGAGCTTAAAAGAGCAGCTCGGAGTCAAATTTAAAGCAAAATCAATGAGTTGAACTCAGATTTTGTTTAGACAAAAACTTTATTATTGGTTCATATACTACTTTCTTTGACTAATTTTATACACACAAATTAAACACAGAAATATCATTCTCTTCATTGTAAGAAACGTATTTCAACGAGTCGAATATTTTATGACGCCCCATGTTTCTTAATTAATGAACTTCTTAGAAAATAATAAAAATGAAAATTACCACCGATTCAAAAAATAAACACTGCGCCCGTCGCACTAACACGTCTAAATTACATCAAGAGCTAAACGTGAATGATTCTTTTCGGCTCTTGCTCACTCCTGAACCACGAATTCCGAGAGCTAAATATTTTGTCTCCCACATGAGCGAGCTAGTAAAAGATTAAAAATTTAGCTCTCGCTCTGAAGCTGAACCAAATCTAAAAAATCCTGAGCTGAACATTTGCTCATTAGTTGAAAGAAATTTGGTTCGCTCACGAGCCGAAAAATGTACCTGAGCTAGGTTTTTTTAGCTCGTGAGCCGAAAAAATCGGTACTCTGCCCAAAACATCGGAAACTTCTGGCGATACCAAGCAGCAAATAATCAAAGTAGTCAGGCAAGACCCTGAAACGAGCACGAGACGGGTCACAATACGTTTAGGAGTGTCTTCAAGTGAATTTCGTCAGTTGAAACAGCTCTGCCACTTTGTAAAGTCGTGCTTTTTTCTCAAAACGGTGTTTTCAAAGTCGGTGAGCACGATTTCTCAAAAACGGCTCAACAGATCGGTCTGAAATTTTAACACAACCTTCTCAGATATATTCTTCAGGGATTGATCGAAGGAATCAGAATTCCGATAATTATTTCCATTTTTTTAAACAATATAACGAAAAATGTTTGGTCGAAAATAGAAATATTTTCTTTTTGTGCCGCCATTTTGCCAAAAATTAAAATTTCGACTATTCCTTCGATCAATACCTTAATTTATCTATCCACTAATAGAATCTTTTTGGTTTTTTTTTGTAATCCAAACCGGAGATATCGTGCTCACCGCCACACATTTT
The DNA here is from genome assembly GCA_964036015.1 of Leptarthrus brevirostris. Lineage (NCBI taxonomy): Eukaryota > Metazoa > Arthropoda > Insecta > Diptera > Asilidae > Leptarthrus > Leptarthrus brevirostris. The sequence goes on along the minus strand of OZ038373.1, from coordinate 83,161,362 downwards.
TTTGGAGGACCTCCAAGAGGTCGTCTACAGGAGCAGTGCAAATCAATATTTTTAAAAATGAAAAGTGCCGAAATAAAGTTAAAAGTTACTACTAAATGTATTAATACTTCTTGTATTTGTCAAATAAAATCCCTTTTCACAAAAAAATCGTAAATAAACATTTTTTTGACCTTGCAACTGCGCTAAAATTTGGAGGGTCATTCATCCAGAGTGATTACGTCCATATCACTAATACGAAGTTCAAGGAATACAGCAAGGAGATACCGAGAGAAGAGTGGAATTTTGAATTTGGCTTCTGGAATGCGACATTGACGGCGGGGCGTTTCTGGACCGAATTCTTGGCCTGTTAGATCTACAGACCTTACTGCATTGGACTTTTTCTTATGGTCTTATGAAAAATGAAGGATTTAATAACAAGAATTGGGAATGCAGCGACAAAAATACGGGAGACGCTGGCTACAATACGCCTGAAAAAGGGAATTAGAAGCAGGTTATTGGCATGCATCCAAAGTAGCGGTGGACATTTTGAACAGCTTTTGTAACATACTAAGATTAATTGTAATACGTTTTGAATTCAATAATCAGGATTTTGGAGTTAGTATGAGTTTGGTCTCTTTAAATTGCAGATTTTTATAATATTTCCCGATAGGTTTTCAACTTATAAATTTCTACAACCTTCTAGTACCTTTTTGGAAAGATAATAAGATATGCAATTTACCAAACATAAAAAACAGCTAGTTGATTACATGAATTTCGTAGAACATTTGGGAAAATGTTGTATTTTAGGTAATTTCAAACATTTAAAACTCCTGGAAGTGACTGTACCAGCAATAGTAGGAGCTAGATTAACATTATTGAGAATTTTGGAAAAGTCATTGTGATAGTAGTTTTTTAGCGTTTGTTTGATGTCGCTGCGTTGAGTAGATCAAAAGATAAAAATAAAAGAGTGATGTGTATACCATGAAAATTGCAAATTTATGAATCATCTTATAACTCCCAAACGTTTCAGATTGCCCCCTCCCCCCACTGCTATACAACTTTTTGTTTGCCTAGGTGAGATCTATCACCACACTCATTTCCGCACGCCTGATCTGAAACACTCTGTATTATCTATTGTTTTATATTTTATATATATTATATATTTATGATATTATTAACAAGATTCGTTTAGGAGTTAACTGTAGCCAAACTTAATCGGTCGATATTCGGTGCCATGACGTTATACAGACCACTGATGATCTCGATCTACCTGGACATCAAGAACTCTTAGTAGATAATATTGCGAGACTCTATCGAACGCCTTTTCTTGATCTAAAGAAATCATTGCCATTGTGAACCGTTTTTTTATTGTAGGCGAAAATATGCTTTGCTACGACGATGCTGTCGTAGAAACTACGACCTGGAACGCAGCAGGGCTGTAACGGATACTAAGACAATAACTAATCTTAGTAGAGTTCCCAACTATTATATTTGGTAGTTTACATTGTACATAGTAACTAACGATCTCTCTTCTTGGGTATCACCGTTATAACTGATCTCCGCAAACTTGAGGAAAATTCATTAAGACCAACCACCGCAGAATTGAAGACGAGGAATTATAAAAATTATAATAATATAAACAATTTATTAGTATTAAAATATTTTCTAGAATTCTTTTTATTATTAATTACCAAATTACTAGATCAAAAATATAAAAAATTAAATATTATTCATCCTAAATTCTTTTTACAAATTCAACATAATCCTTTCTAAGCACATTAACTTTTCCTCCAGTTTTTGGTGCTTCAGGTAGCTTAGTTACATAATTGAAGCCATTTATACATCAATGAGTTCTAAGCCCTTTTCCTCTGCATCGTTGTGATCTGAAGTCTGAAGCTTAAAAACACTGCAACGGCCCCATCCAATAATATTTTTTCCAAGCTCAACACTCTATTAAAGCCTTTTCGACCCAATTCTGCGATCGCATTAAATTTTCCAAAGTCTTTTAACTCGAGCAATCTTACAACACAATTCTGACCCATTTGCTCTTCAACACCCGATTCCACTTTATTTCTCTTTTGATAACTCTCATGTAATACACATACTTATTTTTAATTCCGTTAGATCAATTTTACTTTTCAACTCAGATTTTGTTTTTTCACTGTACTGCTTGCCCTTCGGTTTCAGAAGCACTAGTGCGATATTTTTTTTATCTGAGCTGCACATGTTTCCATTAGTTTATCTATACTACTAACTTTTGTAGCAATCTCCTTTTTATCATTAAACATCTCTAACAATTTTACAAAACTTCGCAATTATCATACACCTATTCTCCAAAGAAACATGACTTACATACATATGTATACAGGGTGTTTCAGATCTGACGTGCCAAAATGAGTGGGGTGATAGATTTCAACTAGCTAAACAAAAAATGTATGTCCTAACCGCTGGATTGGACGAGGTACACCAATTCCCTGGCCTGCTAGATCTCCAGACCTTACCCAAATAGACTTTTTCATATGGGGAACACGCCTTACAGCGACTTAGAAGGAGATTGTTGGCATGCATCAAAAGTAGCGGTGGACATTTTTAAGAGCTTTTGTAATTTACTAAGATTAATTGTTCAATAAAAATTATTTTAGAGTTAATATCAGGTTAGTTTCTTATATTGCAGATTTTCAAATATTTCCCGATAAATTTTCTACTAGAATTTCTACACCATTTCTCTACCTGGGCATGTTGCACCTTTTTGGAAAGGTAATAAGATGGGCCATTTAATTAAAATAAAAAAGAGGTGTATTAATTACATGAGTTTCGGAGAAAAATTGGAAAAATGCTGAATTTTAGGTAATCTCAAAGAATTTTTTTCATTTTTGGAAGTGACTGTACCTGCAATGGTAGGAGTTAGATCAACATTGTTGGCAATTTTGGAAGGTGTAACTCCCAAACAGTTAAGATACCCCCCCCCCCCCCCACCCCCGTCATACAATTTTTTGTTTGGCTAGGTGAGATCTATCACCCCACTCATTTTGGCACGTCAAACTATCAAACTGTTTATCATATTCGGATAAATCCAAGCACTAAGCACTTGTCATAATATATTTTTCTACAAAAACCATTACATGTAAACGCGGGTTCATTCCTAATATTTATTTTACATTTCCTGCGTCCATATTTATTTTTCATGTCATTTAAGTCTCATTCAAAAATTGTTTCCTTTCAAACAATCGATTTCTTATTAATTAAAAAAGCAATCTCTTAAAATTTCAGATAGATATTCGAATAATTTTATATATTATTGTCCACAAATATTTAGTTAGTATTTTGACGATATCGAACGTACGTGTATCATAGAAACATTTTTTTTTTATAAAAATGAAACCAAAAAAACCTCGTGATCAAGTGATTAAAAGTCGTTCTAGAAAAAGATGGTTCAGGAATAGCAGACTGAAGAAAGGTAAGCTTAATTTTTCGTCATAAGTTCTTTTTAATGAAAAATTAACAGAAAAGCATTAAACGCCTTTTCCTCGCAAACCGCTACCGAGTTTAACAGTTATAATAAATAAAAACATAATATAATTAAATACGATCATAAAGTGCATTTCGCCCAATGACCCCAAATTATCCTATCCATAACACGCGCAACCCAACTTCCTGTCCAGCAAACAATTCACAAGAATTGTTTGTCGCAATATTCCCAGACGCAACGTTAACATTTCCTGTCCCACAAAATAAATTCGCTAGAATCACAAAATAGATCAAGTTAAAGTGTAATAAAACCCATTACACTGCAATTTTCCTCATTACCTGTAAAATAGGTAAGAACTTAGCTCAGGTAGAATTTTCGATAAGAGAGTTAGTTTTAATCCGCGGTAGAATTAAGTCGCTTTTTCTTGTCGCGACAACTATGTTATATTTTATATGTTATATTTAAACATAAAGTATTGAAAAATATCGATTGTATCGAACAAGCGGTCGTTTTATTTGTTTAATTAAATTTTTTTTCTAAAAATTGCAAGAGCAATTTGTATTTGGCGCAGTCGGTAGGATACGCGTCGCGGTTGAATAAAAGAGCATAAGATTGTTCTAGTGCCGCGTGTATTTCTATACTTAAGCGCGTATCGTTTAGAAATCAAAGTGCGATCAAGGGATCGAACTGTTTCAAAAATTGTAAATGTAACAAGTGCGATCAAGGGATCGAACTGTTTCACAATAAAAAAATAAATTTGAATCTTACGAGTGCGATCAAGAGATCGAACTGTTATTAAGAAAGTGCGATCAAGAGATCGAACTGTGGAACTGTTCCTGTGAAATTGCAATTCTCACATGAAGAAATTTTTTTTCTTCTTGTTGATTTTTCTCATCTCAGTAAAGTGCAAATCCGCAGATAAGTGAGAAAAATTCAAAAATATGAATCTGTGTAAATAGTGAAGTTATGTCTTAAGAAAATTTACCACTAAAAAGTGTGAATAGTTAAAGAAAAAGCAATAACTTGGAAGCAGTGAAATTATCTACATAAACCAGAAATAGAAGAAAGATACAGCATTTTCATTAGAAACTACAACGGAGATTTTTACCCGACCACAACTATCAGAAGACACCTCAAACACCATCCTCCAATCAACAAACCGACGAACCGGATAAGAAAGGTCAGAAATTTATTCATAGTCTTTTTCGATTTTTTTTTCTCTCTTTTGTTTCCGATTATTTAGATAGGGTAATCTGTTAGGAATATAATATTAATTTAATTTAAGAAACAATTTATTATGTGTGTAAGATTAATGTGAAATACCTTCTGTTGAACGCGTAGTATGCCAGGCAATTTAATCGAAGAAATTGAACAAGCGAGAGCCCGATGCCTAGAAATTTCGAATATAGTACAAAATTTCTTTGAACCCCAAGTAAATATGTTATCCTTAAATATCGACCCTTTAAAATACCTATCCAAACTCCCAGAATTTAACGGAGACTTTAGGGACCTGCAAAATTTCATAGATCTCATCGATAAGATACATCCTCTCCTGGTAAGGTATGACGACCTGGGGCAGAGTATCTTCTCAGATTATATCAAATCAAAATTAAGAGGTAGAGCTAGGGAAGTCATAGAAATAAATGCGCATGCAACGTCGTGGACCGAAATTAAAACCACGCTTATAAATAACTTTGGAGATAGGCTTACAATAGAAGAGTTATTTGATGAACTCCGCTCAGTTAGATTTAAGACAAATAGCGTAGATTTTTATAACGAAATTAAAACGATTTTACGAAGGCTTAATGTAAAAACCAAACAGACAATCCAAAACGGTGAAGAAATACTTAGTGCTGTGGAATCAAACAAAACTTCAGCACTAACGATTTTTAAGAACAAATTGCCAGAAAACATGCGTTCAATCCTCCATTGTAGAAACCCAGACAGTTTAGAGGCAGGGATAAATATCCTATATGAGTGCGGATATGCCTACCTCAGCCCATCTCAAACGAGAGCACCAAACAACTCTCAACAAGACAATAATAGGCAAATTAATAGAAATCGCATGAGAGGCCATGATCGAAATCATAATCGAAGCCATATTCCAGACAACAATAGACAGAATTTCAATCAGCAAGCTAGGGTAACGCCGTTGTATAATAACAATTTTCCCAGACCTCCATACGTAGGAAATCAACCAATATCGAGAAATTTTATTACACGTCAGTACCTCCCAAATCTTGGAAACAATCAACCTCCCAATGCAAATAATCAAAGGCCAGTAAATGCCTTTCATAGGTTTAATAATAATGCAAGAAACAATAATTTCGATAGACCCGAACCAATGGAAGTAGATTTACTACACCCTAATAGAAACGAAGCAAATAATCACCCACAAAATTTTCCAATTCAAGCCTCCCAAACAAGTTACCCTATATAGTGGTAAAATCTAAAACTATTCCGCTCAAATTTATAGTGGACACGGGTGCGACACATTCCATTATCAACCCAAATCTATGCAACCCGAAATGGAACGTACAATTAAGAGAACCTTTAAAAGTAAAAACCCTTAAACATTCAATAGAAATAAACACTAAAATCCTTATACCGCTATTCGAAGAGTTAGGTGACCCATCTACAAGAGTAGAATTTTTAGTTTGTCCTTTCCACACCGAATTCGACGGAATATTAGGTAACAACATCCTTATGCATCTGCAATTAAGGATAGATTATAGAACTGGATACTTGAATACTAACACTAAAAATTTAAAATTACATTTTTGGCACGAAGAACGGAATTTCGGAAACTACCAAATCAGAGAAATGGACTTGCCTGTCTTACAAGAAGAAGGATTAGGTTACATTGAAGAACAGCGATTGAACGAAAATAAGTTTATAATAGAAGAAGGAATTTACGATATAAAAAATTTTAAAATTCATGCAAGAGTTAGATCTAGAGATGGTGAGGAAATAATTAACCCCGAACCATTAAAACCAGTAAAAATAGATGAGCAGAATTTTAGCATCTTAGAAGAGATTGAAAAACCTCCGATCCTGGAGCAGTTGAGGATGCAACATCTGAACTCGGAAGAACGAGTCGCAGTGACAAGTCTAGTAAAGAAATATAAAGATATATTCTATAAAGATAATATGAATCTCACTTTTACTAACGCCATCAAGCATAGGATTCGTACTATAAACGATATCCCCATTCAATGTAAGACTTATCGTTACCCTCATATACACAAAAAGGAAGTCGAAAAGCAGATACAGGAGATGTTAGACAACAATATCATCCGCCATAGCGACTCTCCTTATTCGGCCCCAATCTGGATCGTGCCTAAGAAGGTCGACGCCAGTGGTAAAGCCAAATGGAGACTGGTAATAGATTACCGGAAATTGAATGAGGTGACCATTGACGACAAGCATCCCATCCCAAATATTGACGAAATCCTTGATAAATTAGGAAAATGTCAATATTTTACTACACTCGATTTGGCAAAGGGATTCCACCAAATCGAGATAGATGAAAATGATGTACATAAGACCGCCTTAAGCGTGGAGAACGGGCATTATGAGTTTTTACGAATGCCATTCGGCTTGAAGACCGCTCCTGCAACATTCCAGCGGCTTATGAACTATGTCCTAAAGGATTTCATAAATAAAATTTGTTTAGTATACCTTGACGACATAATTGTTTTCTCGACATCACTTCAAGAGCATATGGATTCTTTAAACAAAATTTTCAAAAGACTGCAGGAAGTGAACCTTAAGATACAACTCGATAAATCGGAGTTTCTAAAGAAAGAAACAGAGTTTTTAGGTCACATAGTTACCCAAAACGGAATAAAACCGAACCCTAAAAAGGTAGAATGTGTTAAGAATTTCCCGATCCCGAAGACCGGCAAACAAATCAAACAATTTCTAGGCTTGACGGGATACTACAGAAAATTTATTAGGGACTATTCGAAAATTGCCAAACCAATGTCCAAGTGTCTCAAAAAGAACGCTAAAATTAATATTTTAGATCCGGAATACATACAAGCTTTTGAAACATTGAAACTTCTTTTAATCAACGAACCCATCTTAAGTTTTAACAAGACATTTACACTGACTACAGACGCAAGTCAATATGCTCTCGGTGCTGTACTCTCGCAAGATAACCATCCGATCAGTTATGCTAGTAGGACATTAAATGAACACGAAATAAACTATAGCACGATCGAGAAAGAACTGTTAGCAATAGTGTGGGCAACAAAGTATTTTCGCCCCTACCTCTTCGGAGAAAAATTCCTTATAGAAACCGATCACAGACCACTGACATGGCTCTTCTCAATCAAAGAACCAAACTCGAAACTTGTCAGATGGCGATTGAAACTTTCGGAGTTTGATTACCAAATAAAGTACAAAAAAGGTATAAAGAATAGTAACGCAGACGCTTTATCTAGGATAACAAACGCGGAATTGAATTTTGTACAAGAGGACCCGGTCATACCAACCAGTCAGACATCTTTGAATGTTTTCAAAAATCAAATTGTATTAAATAAATCCAGCACAGGTTCATTGAGAATCAAAAAGATTAAGATATTTGACAAAAATCGTACCGTCATATTTATAAAACTTTTAGATGAGGCAACTGCCATTACACTATTGAAAAACCATTTTAACCCCAATGGCTTAAACGCAATTTTTACTGAAAATGAAGAATTCTTTAACAACATTCGCACTGCATTTAATGAAAACTTTTCAAATAACCCCAAGTTTAAAATTATTCGTTGTCCAGTACTCTTAGAGGACATAACCGACGAAGAGAAACTCGCCGACTTAATAGAAAAAGAACATCGAAAAAATAATCACAGAGGAATCGATGAAGTCTCAAAGGAATTAAAATTATGTTACTACAACCCCAAACTAAAGGAACGCGTAACACAGTTTATAAATAACTGCGACGTATGCAACACAGAAAAATATTCAAGGAAACCTCCTAAACCATTATTCAAATTAACTGAAACACCGCAGAGTCCAAGACAAATAATACACGTAGACGTGTTTTATACATTAGGAAAATCCTTATTCTTGACCGTGATAGACAAATTTTCAAAACATGCTTTTGCGATAAAACTTTTAGGAAGAACTTGGACGGAATTTAAACGAGCTCTTCTATACTACTTTAGTCAATTCGGTGACGTACAAAAAATCGTTGTAGATAATGAATTAGGCTTCAAAGCTTTGTCTCTAAGGGAATTCCTAAGCAATCGAAATACACGAATCCATTTCACTTCCAATAGTAACCACACATCAAATGCCGATGTTGAACGCTTACATAGTATAATCAATGAACACATTCGACTCTTAAAACACGACGAAGTAAATAATCAAGGAACGGTAGAGGAGAAAATTTTAAAAATAATAGGTTTCTATAATAATACCATACATTCAGCCACAAATAAAAAACCCATTGACTTTATCAACGGTAAAATACATGAAGAAGAATATAGGGAAATCTATGACAGAATCATTAGGAAAAAGCAAAAAGTTATTGAAAAATTTAACCAAAATCGTAAAGATATCCCCTTAGAAAGCGGTCAAAATTTTATCAAAGAAATAAGAGGTGGTAAGAACCACTCAAGGTATAGGAAACTCAATACAGAAAAGGTAGACGAAGACCACGTCGAAGACACTAACAACCGTTTTAAGTACTATAAAGTACATGTTAAGCCTAAGAAAAAATACCAAACCTTAGACAGGCCAACAATCAAAACCAATAATTCAGTAAACCGTACAAAACGAACTAACAGACAACAAAAATCTATTTCAGGAAATGACGATGACATACATACTGCTAGTACTGACCATAACCATAATGACGATATTGCCAACGAACAGGACACAGCAGATACACCTGAACGACCTCAACAACAATAACGGTTACCTAACCCTAAAATTAGAAAATATTAAGGTAGTAAAAAATTATCGTAAAGTATTGCACATAGTAAACGTAACAGAATTCGAAACAGCCAAAAACCGCATAAGAACAAACATTTTATCACTCAAACCCTAATCAGGATTAGTAGAACCAATGTACAATACCATTAACCAAAATCTGATTCTGTTAGAAGCAAAGATAGAGAACTTAAAACCACACTTTAGAGAAAAGAGAGGTCTAATGAACATAATAGGGACAGGTCTAAAATATTTAGCGGGAACAATGGACCACGAAGACGAAGTTCAAATCAAAGAAAAACTAGATAGTTTATTCGAGTACAATAAAAAATTGGTTAAACAAAGCAACAAACAAGTTCTTATAAATAAAGAAATATCCGAGCAGATACAAAACATAACTGCTCATATAAGAAAACAACAACACTCAATAGAATCCTATCTGAACTCGTTTAACAAAGATTTGTCAAATAGGGTAATGACTTTAGAAGAGGAAGTAGAGCTAATCCAGTATTTGTACCAGATCAATCACGATATAGTACTCCTTAGAAGTCACGTAGATGGCATAGAACAAATATTGTTTTCAAGTAAATTAGGAATCCTCACAAGAAATATTTTAGGCAAAGAGGAATTAGAATTAATTTCAGGTCCCGAAAGCTTTCAAGAAATTAAGATGGCAGTCACTTTATACAGAGACCAAATCATTATTGTCCTCCTTATACCCCAATTCTCCGAACACAAGTACTCCAAGATCCTAATAGAACCTCTTCCAGATCCACAAAACAAATCAATACTTTTGAAAAACACAGAAATTTTGGTTAATGAAGAAAATACCGCATTCGAATTCCCAGTGAAAGAAAATCTGAAGAAAAACCTTGTTCAAATAAATGACAATTGTATTAAAAATATCATGAGTTCAAAGGAAGCGTATTGCACTAAAATAGTAACAGACATTGAAGAAGTTAAAGAAATTGAAACTGGTGTAATAGTTATAAAAAACATTAGAGAGACTACAATCACTCAGAATTGTAATAAAATTGTAATGAAACTGAGTGGTACTTTCCTAATAAAATTCAAAAATTGTAAAGTAGAGATATATAACAAAACATTTGAGAACTTTGAAAAGACAATTTACGATAAAGTTATTTTACCCAATTTTGTTACGAAAATTAAAGAAGGAAGAACTATTCCCAATGTAAAATTAGATGAACTCTATTTAAAACATATAAAAAATAGAGAACTAATAGAAATAAATTCAAAAAGTAATAGAACATACAATATTATATCATCAAGTATTAATGTAATAACTATTGTAAGTATAATTACCATTATTATAATAGTAATAATTTTAAAAAGGAATAGGGAAATTGCAGTAAAAGAAAATATTTTCAAAATATCGTCGGAGCCTCAATCTAACGATGGGGGAGTTATAATAAATAAAAACATAATATAATTAAATACGATCATAAAGTGCATTTCGCCCAATGACCCCAAATTATCCTATCCATAACACGCGCAACCCAACTTCCTGTCCAATATTCCCAGACGCAACGTTAACATTTCCTGTCCCACAAAATAAATTCGCTAGAATCACAAAATAGATCAAGTTAAAGTGTAATAAAACCCATTACACTGCAATTTTCCTCATTACCTGTAAAATAGGTAAGAACTTAGCTCAGGTAGAATTTTCGATAAGAGAGTTAGTTTTAATCCGCGGTAGAATTAAGTCGCTTTTTCTTGTCGCGACAACTATGTTATATTTTATAATCTTTTAAACATAAAGTATTGAATAAAAATATCGATTGTATCGAACAAGCGTTTTATTTGTTTAATTAAATTTTTTTTCTAAAAATTGCAAGAGCAATTTGTATTTTTTAACCTTTCAACAAACTTTAGAAAAATCTGTCAGCTATGTAATAAAACTCCCTCCTATTCAAAAAATCACCCCTTCCCATTTTAAGTGTCGAAAAAATGGATTTTCGTACTTTTTATCAAAACTCTGGCATTGTATGTTGTTTAAACGAGAAAACAAAAATAAAACCAAAGTGGTAATTTTTTGCTCTTAGATTGAGAACTTCAAACAGTTGTCAACTTCACTTACTGCTCACATTTGAGGTAGGTTTGGATGTAGTGGGAACGATGCTAGGAGTGTGATCTATACTTATAGCTATCCGTCCAATTACAGAGGCTCTAATGTAGCTATCAAACTGCTTCATCATAGTCTTGTCCAAAACCAGTTATCACATATCGATCGACGAATTCAAAGCGGTAATGGGCATTATTCGAATAAATTTTAAATCAAACAACGGTTTAAATTTATATTATTAGAAAAAATTGTTATTTGATTTAAAAGTTACTAGTATCGCCTGCAGTCCAGATTCGGCCACAAAACTGTAGGTCTGTTCCCGTACCTGCAGAAATTATAAGAGCTTCGAAGAAAACTGCAGAATACTGCAGCAAAGTGTTCCCGTATTCACTTCTCCAAGAAGATTTTGCCAAAGTCACAACTTCCCCTCCTTAAGAATTCTGCAGCTACTTTGACCAGATGCAATATGTTTTAATCTTCTTTCTGTCAAAATGACAATTGCCCAAACGTCAATTGAGTAAAATTGAAATATGTGAATCTAACTTTTATAAATTTGTATATCCTAAAAGTTAAGCGTCTGATTAAGGAAGTGAAGTAGCCTATAAGGAAGAATTATGATGGTTAGTTTCGATATATAAGAAAAGATTTTTTCTCCAAAACAAATCTTCTGCATTTTCAGAAAATTGCAACTGCAGCTTCAGAAGTACGGGAACAGACCTTGTATATGAAATTTGAACTCCAGAACGGTGATCATTTGAAGTGAGTCCCTGTTGAAATGCATTAAAAAATAAATTTTGTGTTAATGGCGGCACCTGCTACACCTACTTTTGATCAAGTATAATTAGTTTTCATTCATTTGTCAATTATGTCAAGACCATTAAGATGGCTTATACTGTCCAAGATGAGAAGGCCGAAGTATATTTATATTGTTATATATTATATAAATATATATTATTATATGAATTATATACCAAATTTATTTTAACTTTTTTTTTAATTTAGTGTTTTATATAGAGAGGCAAAATTGTCTTCTTCATTCATAATTTAATTTAATCCGAATAATTTTTGAAATCAAGAAAATCAACTTTCAGTTATAAAATTAGCGTCAAATACAAAAGTCAAGATGGAATTGCACTTCGCCGTTTGTTTCACTACGCTGATTAAAAATTACCGGTGAAAAGCTTTTAAAAACTGTTTCTGAAAGGGATTTGACCCGAAACCAGATATACAATGCAGACGAATCTTCTTTATATTGGATGAGAGGACTGCGCCCGGCAGGAAGTCTAACAAGGAACGTTTTAGTAGCTTCTGGAGAACATAGGCTGAAATTGCTTGTCATTGGAAAAGCTAAGAATCATCGTGCATTGAAAAATTTTGTATTCACCAGTTGATTACAATTTCAACCAAGAATGCTTGGATGAGCCGGATCGCTTATTTACAATAGTTCCATGAAAAGTTGGGTAAAGCAGGTTAGAAGTTTATTTAAGAGAAAAGGGGCTGCCTGAAAAGGCTTTGCTTTTTTAGACAATGCTCCATGCCATCCTTCGGAATCGGAATTGAGGAGTGATGATGAACATATTCGGGCTTTGTTTCTTCCACCTATCTACTTGGTAATGTGTAATCCTGAAAATATATACATATGTATGTACATAAATATATGATGAAATAAACAGGTTATAAATTGATAACTACCTAACTTTGTAACGCGTAAACCGATTTGGATAATTTTTTTTGTTAGGTAGAGTATAGGGCGGGGGTGGGGTGGGGAAAAACACTATAACATAATACGTGTTTGTACATTCGAGTAGAATAATTTTGGTCACGATCAGGAGGATGCTGAACGTTCTACAAGCATTCATGGATTACCTACAGATAAATGATTGTAACAGTGGCCTGTGGCGATATAAAGTGTATTAGAACATATGAAGCTATCTTTTAGAATTGTTTTTACACGTCAAATACACCCTAATCACACCCCTCTATCCAACAATCTTACCTGTCGTCATACGCTGGACGAAAGCGAACATTCATAGTGGCAAACATCCCCGCATTTTATACTCCCGTCTATCAGGCTGAGAGACTCCATTAAACGAATAGAAGCAGGTAACTTTTTTAATTGATACCCGTAATGTGGGAAAGAAACAAAAAATTACCAGATTTCCCTCCCTATAGAAACAGAGACCTGCTTTTTAAGCACAGGGCGACCAACTTCAGCCAGCTAGCCCCACCTCCATTTATTGTCCTATTGGACTTGTCCGACTTAATCAAAACCAGAGGTATGTCGAGGAAAAATCAACAAAACAGGACAACGCCTCACCTGTCAACGGCAGGCAATTGAGGACCTATCAGGATCAACATTATTTTTAAGGTCACGAAAAATTTCTTTTAAAAACTAACCAGAAAAGTCAGGATGATTCTCTTGAATACTGCAAGTAATTGCACAAATTTGTAGATACAGTTTGTTTTGTGCGCCGGACTAAGTATACACAAGGAACGAGGCTCTGCTGGAAGTTACAAAATGTGTTTAAAATCAGATAACTGTTCTAATTATCATCCGTATTCCACATTAGGTAGAACTGTGGGCCGTTTTGTTCACCTATTTTATTCTTGAGTTTCATTTTGAATAAAAATCAAGCAGAAACAGAACCGAAGTGACAAAGTAGACCCTACCTTGTGCAAGTAGGGGTAGTTGAGTAAAGGATAACTTCCATGAGCGACAGATCTTCAGTTTAAATGTCACGCCGCGTGCAAACTTGTGTTTACGAGAACACCTTACTAAAAATTTTTTTTATCTAGACAAAATGTTAAAAAGATAAATAACTTTTATTCCATAGAAAAAAAAACTAATACTTTTTTGGCTAAACAATAGCTTTGAGTCGAAAAACCTTTGGTAGTGCAAAATAGATGTGAATATAATTTTAAGTGCCAGGTGAGTTTGTCTCGATTTAAATTACTAGAAAACTCCACCCTTCAGGTGATGTTGATGTCCATTCAATATTAATCTACTTAGAAGTCGTAAGATAATTATGAGGCGTGCATTTAACGGTGTACTGGTTGTGTTATAGGTCATTCGTTTTACTAGATGTAGAGTACCTAAATTCAGTGTCAATACAATGAAACATTTAGAAGAACAATAGGTCATGATTTTTATTCTTCGGGAGATAGACACTGTATAATTAATGAATGTTATTAACATTTTTTTTGTTCTTGCTGAAGAATTATGTGAATCGAGTGTTAACAAAAGTGGGTCATCAAGTCGCGATAGCTCGGTTCGATTGTTTCATTGTCATTAAGCTTGATATTAAACTCACTTCGTTCACGCGTGTGGTGTCGTGTCGTCAGAGATCTGATCAGATAACCAACTCGCGAAACCTCGAGATTATAAAGTAATAGTCCGTGCTTAATCGTCGAATGTTTTATCGAGGTCGTTGAATATTCTTACTTCAACTTAGCCACCGAACTGAAAAGACCACTAGGATAAAGGCTTCGAATTTAATTAATAGTAACTCATTTTCTTGGCAATGCTGTTAAGACTGTCCCTGCATTTCATATAGCTGGTTATGTATTATTAGAATGAACGTAATTAAAATTAAATTATTTTTTTGCTAGTAATTGATAAATGGTAATTTGGATACAACTAATTAGTATAACCTTATTTTCTTTAATCTGTTCGGCAAATAATATTTGGACGAACTTAATTAAGATCAAATCGTTTGGTTTAACATATTTAATAAGCAGCATTTCGATGAACTCATTTAATTTTAAATCATTCTCTTGACAATATTAGATAAATAATTTAGAATTAATAAGCTCTGACCGTGTTAGCAAAGTACAGCAACCCCCTTATAACTACTTGATTTTGTTTTTTTTATGAATATACGTTTATATTAATTGTTACGAGTTAAATCATAGTTTCGATTTCAGGCAACCTAATAAAGCTATTTATCCTTCTTGCTTCCCTCATCCCTTCTCTCCATTTCCTAATTTTTTTGATTTTTATTTGATTTTATTTTGATTTTGTTTTCGTACACCTTTTATAGGATTTGCCTGTACCCTAGCCCGGTACAGGTGTGTGGTGGGTTAGTAGCTGAACCATCAATATGGGGCAGGCCTATTGCTCTTCCTTTCATCCGTCTCAACGTTTTTTTTTCCTTTGTGGCAAACCTGAAGGAGGGATTCCACAAACCTCTTTCGCTACAGGCACACGAATTAAGTTGTGGTGTGTGTCACGGATGTTCAAGAACGCTCACCCTATACCGACGAGCTAGGACGTGCTGCCGGCTAGGCGCGCCACCTGGGCATCCTACGGTACCTTCACGTTGCATACATCGCGCGCACTAGAGACATGTTAAGAATTTTCTAAGGTGAGAGTATGAAAGGGTGACCGGGTCGAATTTCTTAAATTTGTTGCCGGATTTAGATAAATCTGTTTCCATTCTTTAGAGTGCACTACCTCTGCAACTTTTGATTTTGCTTTGTTTGTAGGAGCAGCATTCTTCGAGTCGTATATATGAAGACACTAAGAAGTAAAAAATAAAATAGTTTTAAACAAAATGTTGAACCGACTTCACAAAGTGTTAAAAAGCATAAAATAATTTTTAATTTTATATCTATTACATTCTGAAGTCGGTGCAAATTAAACAAATAAAACAACTACAGAACCACAATTGAAGATAATACATAATATTACCTGAACGCTCACGGGATCATAAGAAAGGACGATGGTTTATGGTTTTTAGCGCTTTTTGTAAAGTCAGTTCAACTTTTTGTTTAAAAACTATTTTATTTGTGCCAAGTTGTGACAAATTCCCAATATCCCAATAATAATAATAATAATAAAATTTATTCGCCTTATGATAAGCATTATATAAAATTCATACAATATTTAAGCCTTATCTATTCTAATAATTCAATAAGCTTTGTTTTAATCAATTCAATACATTCCTTTTTAAATCTGAAAATATTTTTCTCATTTCTATCGCATTTTATCTTATTAAACATTTTGACACCTTTATATAATAGTGAATTCTGGGCTCTAGCTGTGTTACAATGTATCAATCTAAATTCATTTAAATTTCTCAAATTGAATTGATGCACACTTCCCACATAGATCAAATGTCTACTCAAATATTCCGGTAACACATTATTCCTTATTTTAAATATAAACAACAATACATTCAAAATCAATCTTTCTTTTACACTCATCCATCTAAGTACACTCAACATATCTCCTATCCGTGTATATCTATTGCACTTTAATATCACTCTCATGGCTTTGTTTTGGAGCTTCTGCATTCTATCCATCATTTCTTGATTACTTAAAAATAATATGGATGAACAATATTCAAAATGTGGTCTAACTATAGAATTGTATATTCGAATTGCTGTCATAAGACTTATTTTGTTCCTGATTCTTTTTAAGTAACCTATTTTTTAATATCTTTTTACAAATATAATCTACATGCTCCTTGAAACTCAACTTTTTATCTATGATGACCCCTAAGTATTTTATTTTATCCACACGAAACTTTATCTATGATGACCCCTAAGTATTTTATTTTATCCACACGTTCTATAGTATCATTTACAATTTTAATCCCATCACTATATTCTCCATTTATAGACATATATTTCGTTTTACACACATTTAATTTCAATCTGTTCATGCACAACCACTCACTTAAAGCTGACAGATCATTTTCTAATAAACCTATTTCAAATTCAATATCATCACATGCTAGATACACCAATGCATCATCCACAAACAGTAGAATTTTCGTGTTTCGCACCACAGATGTTATGTCGTTAATATAAATCAAGAATAGAAGTGTTCCTAAAACTGATCCTTGAGGTACACCGACAATTATCTCCAGCTTTTTTGATGTATATTCATTCACTTTTGTTCTTTGATACTTTTTAGTTAAGTGATTCAATCCATTTGTACTCTTTTCCTCTTATTCAATTATTCTTTTTTCAATAAAATTGACCTATCCACTGTTTCGAACGCCCTCTTAAAGTCCAGAAAAAATTCTATTTTTTTTCTTAGTTTCCATTACTTCTTTCCATTGTATTAAAAGCCAATTCAACACAGTCTCGCAGGAGTGTCCTTTTCTAAATCCTGATTGCTGTTCACCAAATAATTGATTTTTCTCAAAATAACCTTTAAGCTGCTTATGTATTACCTTTTCGAGGATTTTTTCACATGTTGGAAATATGTTAATTGGTCTCAACTACTCACATTTAATTGTATTTTTTAATTTCTTAATTGGTATAATTAAAGATTCTCTCCACTCCTCAGGAAAAGTTCCTTCTTCTAATGATTTATTAATAATTCTGCATAGTGCTGGCCCAAGTTTATTCCAATTTCTTAAAATCATCTTTGTTTAAATCCTATTGTTATCCTGTTTTTTGTTCATTCCACTTATCATTTCTTTCAATAATTCCTGCAAAGATTTCATTCTGAATACTAGAGCTGAATTATCGTGAAATTATAGTTGTATACAAAAGCGTTTCAGTTTCTGTGTTCAAATTTCACTTCTCATCAGTGGTTATCAATAACCAAAAAATATTCCCCGCGAAATGGTTACCGGTAACCAGAAAATAAATTCTGCGCTTCAGAGGAATTGAGACGTTTCTATAAAGATGCGCGGAATACTTGCAATTTAGCAATTAGTCGGGCAAAGTTCAATTTCGACCAGAACATCAGACGGAAAGTATTTTCTACCCAAAAGGGTAGTAAGGGCTTCTGGTCTCTAGTAAAAACCGTAAAGAACAATTTCAACCGTTCGTCAACACCACCACTCATTTATAATGGGAAGGCCAACCTGTTTGCTGTTAATTCGTACTTATCACTTTCATCGCAGCCACCCCCATCTCCATCACAGTGTTCTAGTAGGCAAAAGCCGCTACACTTTCACACTCGGGAAGGTTTTAGAGTACTTTCAAAACTCGACGCGTCCAAAGCTACTGGGCCTGATGGTTTCTCGCCCCTTGTTTTAAAATGCTGCGCCTCTGCTTTGGCTAAACCTCTGCGCAAACTTTTTCACCTGTCACATTCAACAGGAATGTTTCGAAGTGTATGGAAATTTGCACATGTCCAGCCGATACTTAAAAAAGGAGAGGAATGCGACCCCTCTAACTACAGACCAATTGCACTAACCTCGATCATATCTAAAGTTTTTGAAACACTCATCAACTCTCAGTTGTTGAAATATCTAGAAAATAACCATATTATCAACGATTGCCAGTACGGTTTCCGCACTGGCCGTTCAACCGGAGACTTACCAACGGCTCTAACAGAACGTTGGAATCATTGTCTTTACAATTTTGGTGAGTCCGAAATCGTTGCTCTTGATATTTCAAAGGCTTTTGATAGAGTCTGGCATGCTGCCCTTTTAGCCAAACTTCAAACATTCGTTAAATGGATAGAGAGTTTTTTGTCAGGCCGTTCAATTCGTGTAGTAATTGACGGAGTTTTATCTGATTCCTACGAAATAAATGCCGGTGTACCTCAGGGTTCAGTTCTTTCACCAACCTTATTTCTTCTTTTTATTATTAATCTTTTATCCCTTACTCTCAATCTTATTCATAGTTTCGCCGACGACAGCACCCTTGATTTCGCGTACTCATTTGATTCTGTAATGAATTTACGTAGAAATGCTACAGAAGTCAATCGGGAACGCATGTTTAGATCGTTAAACAACGACATTTCTATGGTCCTTGCTTGGGGCAGAGCAAATCGTGTTACGTTTAATGCATCCAAAACTCAATGCTGTTTAATGTCCCTTTAAAAACGCCCGGTTCACGCCCAACCCATTTCAGTAGACGGAGTGAATATACCAAATTCGCCCTCCCTAAATATCCAGCAATCTTAGCTGGACTGATCATATATTTGCAATCGCTAAAAGTGCGATGAAATGTTTGGGTTTTCTACAGAGATGTATGAAAAATTTCAATTTTATTCGGGCAGAGGCCGGACACACCGCACTGTCCGCGTTAGACAAAGTCGATTAAACTTATTGGCGATCCCTCAATTTCTTCATTCTAACCCCAGACAGTTTTGGAGATTTATTAACTCTAAGCGACATAGTGATGGCTACCCTTCCTCCCTTAGGTTTGGTGATTGCGAGAGTTGTGACCCCGTCATTGTGGCCAATTATTTCGCCGACTTCTTGATCACCTCATTCTGTGATTCTGACTGTGATATTGTTTCTTCCGATTTTATCCAATTGACCAGGCTTCCTCATACTTCCCTTGAAACTAAGGACTTAGTTTTTGACGATGGTGCTGTCACCGATTATTTGTCTAGTTTGTCCAACGGATTTTCGTGTGGTCCAGATGGTGTCCCTTCGTCCATCCTTAAAAATTGCTGTTCATCTGTGTCCCCTATTCTTTGTCATTTGTTTAACCTGTCTCTGTCTTGTGGCCGTTTCCCCGGTCTCTGGAAGGATGCTGTGATTACTCCCCTTCACAAAAAGGGTGACAAGTCCAACATCACCAATTACAGACCCATCGCCAACTTGTGTCATGTTGTGAAGGCCTTCGAGGCCTTAATCAGTGATGTGCTCCGTTTTCATTGTAAAACCTTTTTAGTCTCTTTTCAGCATGGCTTCATTAAGGGTAAATCTACCACCGCCAACTTACTCGAATTCGTGCATCACTGCTTGCCTCTGATTGAGTCTGGCTTACAGGTTGATTGCATTTTCACTGATTTTAGTAAGGCCTTCGACAGAATCGATCATGGGATTCTGGTTCATAAATTTCATTTGCTCGGGTTCCCACCGCTTTTTAACCGACTTCCCAAAAACAAAGAGGTTCTAAGTTCGACGCGTATTTTTTTTTTTTTTTTTTTTTTATGTCTGACCGGGCATAACTTCGTAACGCGTCGACCGATTTTGATGATTCTTTTTTTGTTGGATAGAGTATGTTCCCCGATTGGTACCATGTCAAAAAAATTTTTGGTAGGGAGGGGGTGGGGGGTGGGGTGAAACCCAACTTTGTAACGCGTGGTCCGATTTGGATGGTTCTTTTTTTGTTGTACAGAGTATGATCCCCCATTGCTAATAGGAGAAAAACAATTTGGCCTAGGGTGGGGGGAGGGGGGAGGGGTAGTCTAACTTTGTAACGCGTGGACCGATTTGGATAATTCTTTTTCTGTTCGATAGAGTATGTTCCGTAGTTGATACCAGGAGAAAAAAATTTTGGGGCGGAGTGGGGTGGGGGTGGGGGTGGAACCTAACTTTGTAACGCGTGGTCCGATTTCGATGGTTCTTTTTCTGTTGTATAGAGTATGATCCCCCATTGCTAATAGGAAAATATGTTGGTCCTATGGTGAAAGGTGTGGGGGGGGGGGGGGTAGTCTAACTTCGTAACGCGTGGACCGATTTGGATAATTCTTTTTCTATTGAGTAGAATATGATCCTAGATTCTACGAGAAAACAAATGTTGCTGGGGTGGGGGAGGGGGAGGGGGAGGATGGAACCTAACTTTGTAACACGTGGACCGATTTGGATGGTTCTTTTGCTGTTGTATAGAGTGTGATCCCCCATTGCTAATAGGAGAATAATTTGGTCCTATGGTGAAGGTGGGGGAGGGGGAGAGGTAGTAACTTCGTAACGCGTGGACCGATTTCGATGATTCCTTTTCTGTTCGGTAGAGTATGTTTCTTGATTGATGCCATGAGAAAAAAAGTTTAGTGGAATGGGGGTGGGGTAGGGGGTTAAAACTAACTTTTAACGCGTGGACCGATTTGGGTGGTCCTTTCTTCGTTGTATAGAGTTGGAGACACTAAAAAGTGAAAAATAAAATAGTTTTTAAAAAAAAAGTTGAACCGACTTCACAAAAAGCGCTAAAAAGCATAAAATAATTTTTAATTTTATATCTATTACGACATTTTGAAGTCGGTGCAAATTAAACAAATAAAACAACTACAGAACCACAATTGAAAATAATACATAATACTACCTGAACGTTTCAGCTTACGGGATCATAAGAAATGACGATTAAATATTTTTGTTGAAGTTGTTTGATTTGCACCGACTTCAAAATGTCGTAATAGATATAAAATTAAAAATTATTTTATGCTTTTTAGCGCTTTTTGTGAAGTCGGTTCAACTTTTTTTTTAAAAACTATTTTATTGTTAACTGGTTGTCCACTTACCTCTCTGGGCGCACCCATCGCGTCTTGTTTCGTGGTGCCCTCTATAGTGAATTCTTTGTTTCTTCTGGGGTGCCTCAGGGCAGCATTCTTGGTCCACTTCTTTTTATTATTTTTATTAATGACGTCTCGGTGCTCCTTTCTAGCTCCAAGATTCTGTTATGCAGATGACGCCAAAATATTCCGTGTCATCTTCCGCGACGACGATTATGCTCTGTTGAGCTCAGACATTCACCCAATTCCCGCCTATACTTTGATGATCATATTGACTTCGGGGTGAGTAGGGCTAATTGCACGCTGGGTTTTGTGAAAAGGTGGTCCAGGGAACTTGACGATCCCTATCTAACTAGGCTCCTCTTTTGCACATTCGTTAGACCCATTCTGGAATACGCTTGCCCGGTTTGGGATCCCTATTTCGCTGTCCACATCAACCGGATTGAAGCTGTTCAGCATAGATTTCTTAGGTTCGCTCTCCGCGACCTTCCTTGGCGTGATCCTTTATCCCTCCCATCATATCATGCTAGGCTTGGACTGATTTCTCTGGATTCCCTTGTAAAGAGACGCCGAATATATAAGATCAATTTTATGCATGATTTATTGCAGGGGACGATCAACTCCTCCGAACTGCTGAATGATACAGGCATCTCCATTCCCGCCCGGTCCCTTAGGAATTTCAACTTTCTGCCTGTTCCTTTCATCGTACGCTCTACCTCATGCACGAGCTTATCACCTCTATGTCCCGCCTCTACAATGACTACGCTGCCTATATCGAGCTGGGATGTTCTAGGCGACAACTGAAGTGCCATCTGAGGATACTTATTGAATAAATTAGTTTAATGATTTGTATTAATTTTGTAGTCCTTTTGGTTCATTTGTAATTTTCTTAGTAGCCAGTTTTGGCGAAGCTGTTGTTAAATAAATAAATAAATAAAATCGCTCCCACCCCTATACTCTCCAGGTCAAATTTGGACGTACCGTCAAATTTCGGGAATCTTTTCTAAGCAGAACAACACGAATGTGGAACAGTTTACCATCTTATGTTTTTCCCTCGCCTTATGAGCCTGAAACTTTCAAACGGGGCGTACATCGACACCTCCTAACCTATTTCCCTCATCCTTAATTCCTTTCCTGCCAAGGCTGTGCTTAAGCATCATAGGGCATCCCCTGAGCTTTGGCATCATCATATATATAAATAAAAAAAAATCAATAATAAAAACGTCTAAAAGATCTCTGAATAGCGTTCCATTCCTAGGATAAATTGGAGAAACAAATAACTTTTTCCAATAATTTTTTCAATTGGTTTGTCCTAAATAAATGTTATAAAGGCTATCAAAGGAATTTCTTTAATATATTTTAGAAAACTTACCGAAAGCACATCTAATTCATCCGAAGGGTAAGAGAAGCATGCGCAGCATACGAACACCTGTATAGTATCCTTTACCAGATTTGTCCCTTGTGTCACCTTGTCGATACCAAAAACTACACAAACTAGTGGTTTCTTCTCATCTTCAAATATGCTTTTGTAGCAGTTGGATAAATGCCGAAGTATCCAAATAGATAAATCGAGCTCCAAAAGCATCGTGATCATGTGCAATATCACAAACAGCCGGTCCAACTTATCTGTTCGTGATAAGTTTTGAAAACTGTGGCCGGGATCATTCTTCATTTCCCAATCTTGCAAGTTGAAGAATTCATCATTAGTATTATTGATACCTATGGCACCATCATCTTCTTCGCACATAATTTCTCTTAACTTGGTTATAATGAACCTCATTATGTTCTCATTGGACCAAGTTCCATTTTCGACTACATTTTCCATATTTAACGGATCGGTGAGGACTTTACAATACGAATCACGGATGTCGTACCAGCAGGGAGGAAATTTGTGTAAGACAATCTCAAATATTAGCACGCACTCATCGATAGCATCTTTTGCAGTATATTTGTCGCTTTCGCAGGGGTTTATAGTCTAAAATAAAGTACTTATTAGATACGAATTAGGTAAACTTATTGCTTTTACCAGAATTATTTCCCACAGACGTGTTATTATATAATCGCCAGGGAATTCCGTGCGGATGCACATATCCTCAACGAACTTCAAAAAAGGAAAGATCCGATGATGATCAGCAAGATGTTTTGCAGTTCTGCTTTGATATATATCGACAACACTAGGTCTAGGGCATTTCTTTGAATGGTGCGTTTTGCAGTATTCCATGTTCTCTACACAATAAGGAGTATATTTCAATTTGAGTCGATCTACGACATTAGCATATTTGGCGCCCAAAATATCTTTTATCTTCCGAAATTGTTCCAGCACGTCACTACTGCAAGACGTGTTCGGAGGCTTGACTTGTTGGACGGCAGTTTGATTGGAAGGACCGGCAATAGGTTTAGCCGGTGATTCTACGTGTAGTTTTGCAGTTTTTTTGGGCATTTCTCTTATTTTATTTAGCGGTTTTCTTTGTAAACTATTTCTGTTAATTTCTTTGGTATTAAACAATCGGCTTTTACTTCTTGTTAAAATTTCTCTAGACTCATTATTTGTTATATTCCGAAGCGCGTACGAAACTGTTCTCTGGGCACCCTGATTGTTACTGGAAGCAGATCGTTTTCTATTCATTTTGTGAACAGCTTCTGCAATGCATTACTCAGTAGTGCACTATCAATTGAAAGAAATATCTGTTTGTTTTCGTTACCCGCCAAAAATAAGTGCGACACAGCACTTTACATTCTAACCACAGAAACGATGCGCGCACTTCTGTTTCTCGTATTTCTCCTATTAATGTTTTTATTAGAATTATACAATGGAGCAATAATATAAAGCAAACAACATAAAAGTGCACATTTAATAAAAAAGCGAACTTTATGAAAAATATGTCACAAAAACAAAACTAAACTTGCTTAGAAATTTCATAACAATCAGCTGTCAACAAGTTAATTTAGCTATTAGGAGGCATCTCTGTGAGAAATTTGGAACTACATATATTTCATTCTCGTGTCTGTGCTTACAGTAAGTAAAGAAACCCTGGAATATTTTAACGGGAACTGCTATAAAGTTTCTAAGCAAAGACATTTTTCTAAGTTCAAAACCAAATTGAAGTAATGACACATTCATTAAGTTAATGTGCCAGCCCTTGATTTGGGTATATTAAGTTGTGAATCTGCGATAACTGAAAGTACAAACCATTTTTAATCATGTATTCCGATATTTTCGCTAACTTCCTTAATTGTCCTAGCTCTGAAAATATTTTGTATCGGCTTAAGAGCCTTAGCTAATAAAATTTTTCGTGAATAAAAACAATTTCGAATTGGGTTCAGGTATGTACTGTCCTAACAATTCTCTCAAGTAGTGCCAGCTGTACAGGATAACTTCACTGGATTTGTGGATTTTTAACCGACTTCCCAAAAAAGCTAAGATTCTGAGGTCGACACCGTATTTTTGTTATTTAGGCGTGTTGTATTTTTGTTAATTTATTGTATTTTTATCGTTGTTTCGGTGATTTTTGTGGTAATTTGTATCACTTGGACACCGGCTGATCTGTGCCATTGGGGGTTTTTGTCGAGGATTGCTGTAGTGCTGGTTCCTGTGATTGCCGCTTCTTGGATCTCTTTCACAACAGTGTTAACAGTCACCATGAGTGTGTGCAAAGTTTGCTGCCTGGAGATTGCTGACAACGCCATTGCCTGTGACGGCATTTGTGGAGGTTCCTTTCACTTCAGGTGCCTAAAGCAGAGTTTAAAAACATCCTCTTCCTCTGTCAGCACCTGTAAGGACTCTCTATATATCAGGCCATGTCACGTCCTTAGGCTTATGAAAAACATTGCTGACAGTATCTCCACTGAGCAAGAATGCATGGCAAAAAATCTTTGCAACATTAGTACTGGCCTGCTCAATTTTCAGGCAGTGTTTGACGATTTTAGCATACTGAACCGTAAGCTTGATGACCTCTTGGCCTCTGTGAAAAAATCTGGAGCTAGCTATGACCTGCTGATGGATAAGTCACGTGACATTTCATACAAGATTTCCACTATGTCTAGCTCTATTGAGGACATTCATAGTGCTGCGGTTCATCCTGCACGCTGTACTGTTGCTGCCGCAAATCCTGTTATCCCCAGCGACGATATTGGGAGTAGTTTGAGGCTATTGAGAAAGGATATCGAATCTCTGTCCTCTGATGTGCGGTTCCTGCGTCGCAGTTCTGATCGGCCGGCGGCTTTAGACGTCGTTGGTGCGCCTCTTGATGTGGAACGGGCCGATGGTGGAGCTGAAGTGACTGCCATTTGTGTGCCGTGTCCTGATGATAGCGCTCTGAACACCGCACAACCTACTGCTACGCCTCCTCCCAAGGCACCACCTTTGACAAATTCACGCTCTAGGCGAAGACGCAGGAGGGATCGTGCTCCGCTTGCTGGTACTATTGAGGAAGTTTGCTTCCCTGATGCATAATCGAGGTCGCCTGTTACTCCCTCACCTGCTGTTGCAGCTATTCCCTGTCCCACCATCTAACACGCTGGATTTCACCGTGGTCAACGCCGTGGATCCTGTGTCTGCAGCGGTTGCTTTGAGACTGGCTGAGCTTCCACCTCATATTGTCTTGTCACGGCTGCATCAGGACACCACTGAAGATGATATCGTCAATTTTATTTCATCGCGTACCGGGACTGATAGGAGATTAATTGTCTGCAGAAGAATTGATGCACGACGGGGACAGCGGGGTCGTTCCTTCTCTGCTTCATTTAAGCTTCTTGTACCAGATGCTGTTTTTCACTCGGTACTTCGCCCCGACATTTGGCCGCTTAATTCTATCTTCCGTGAATTCATTCCAAGGACTCGTTTTAACGCAACTGCTACCTGTGATATATCATCAAAAAACGCATTAGTGAGTTCTCCCTTTACTACGCCAACGTAACCGGACTGCGATCGAAGACGATTCGACTCTTCATCGGCTCGACGAATAAATGTTTCGACGTGGTCTGCCTGACCGAGACTTGGCTTTGTGGAAGAATTGCAGACGCTGAGCTCTTTGGTGGAGGTGGTGTGCTCTGCGCTATCCGCCATGAAATTCCTTGTATGCTCGTTGATGTTGCGGGATCTGATTCCCTTGAATTCATTTGCGTGGTTCTCAAGCTTCCACGCAAAAATGTTTACATTGCCACGGTTTATATTCCGCCTGGATCGCCCTCTGATTGCTATGAGTCGATGTCTACTTGTGTTGAAGGACTGGCCGATCTGCTGCTTCCGTCGGATGACCTTTTACTCCTTGGAGATTTCAATATTGGTGTTGGGTCAGCTGGGAGCGCTCCTTGGATAAGGATTGCTTACTACCATCTTTTTCCGCTGCCCCACAGTATATTCCGGCGTTCCTGGACTCCATTGCCTCTTGCGGCTTATCACAGGCATGTGACGTGATGAATGACTCGGGCAGGTTCTTGGATTTGGTATTCTCATCTGACTGCTCGTGTACTGTCGTGAAGCACTGTCTATCACCTCTGGTTCCTGAATCTCGTCACCATCCTGCACTGCACATCATTTTTGGTTTTGATCCTGTACTGACGGCGTCTTCTGACTCAAGTAATTTTTGTTATAACTTTAGCAAAGCTAATTATTCTAAACTTAATGATTGGCTCTTTGCCTGCGATTGGACGAATGTTCTGAATGAACGCGATATTGAAAATGCTGTAATCTCTTTTTATGATTCTCTTTCTGTTTGTTTTGCTAGTTGTGTTCCTGTTTCAAGGTCTCGTGGTTCGCGTTCATATCAGCCCTGGCTTAATAGTTCTGTGAAGCACTTAAAGAATCTGAAGAATAAAGCTTGGAAGCGGTTTTGTTCCTCAAGGAGTGATGCTGACTACTTCACTTACTCCATGTTACGTAACCAATTTTCCTCTGCACTTGATATTTCTTATTCTGACTATTTGGAGAAGTTAAATCGTCTTTGCGTGCTGAGCCTAAACAGTTCTGGAGGTTCGTAAATTCTAAGCGCAATTGTGATGGCTACCCTTCCGTGTTAAGCTTTGGTGATGTCGAGAGTGACGACCCCCTGACGACTGCCCACCTTTTTGGCGAATTCTTTGGCACTGCATTTTTAATTCTGACTGTGATATTAGCCATAAGGATTTTATTCATATGACGAGGTTTGCTCCGACTACTCTTGAAACCAAAGACCTTGTGTTTGACGAGGATGCTGTGCTGAGGCATATTTCTGGTTTGACTGATAGTTTCTCGTGCGGTCCTGATGGTATCCCTGCTTGCTTTGTAAAAAATTGTCGCTTGTCCCTGGTTTCTATACTTTGTCACTTATTTAACTTATCTATTCGTTGCGGTGTTTTTCCGAAATCTTGGAAAGCATCTGTCATCATTCCCCTTCATAAGAAAGGTAGTAAAAATGACATATCAAACTACCGTACCATTGCCAAGTTATGTTGTATTGGTAAAATGTTTGAGGCTCTGGTGTGCAATGCTCTTAACTTCCACTGCAAACCTTTTCTAGGTTCCTTTCAGCATGGCTTCATGAAGGGTAGATCTACTACGACTAACTTGCTGGAATTCTCTAATTGCTGTATTTCTGCCATTGAAGCGGGTAAGCAGGTGGACTGCATTTTTACTGATTTTAGCAAGGCTTTTGACAGAATTAACCATAGTATTCTTGTTCGTAAGTTGTCTCTTCTAGGGTTTCCATCAATTTTTGTTAATTGGATTCGTTCCTATCTGTCTGATCGTACGCAACGTGTGCTATTTCGAGGTTCACTTTCAAACGATATTTATGTTACCTCCGGTGTTCCTCAAGGAAGTCATCTAGGACCATTGCTTTTTATCATTTACATCAATGATGTATCCGTGATTCTCCCGAATTCCAGAATTCTATGTTACGCCGATGACGCCAAAATATTCCGCGTTATTTCAAGTGCGAATGACTGTGCACTATTAAACTCGGACTTAGACGCCTTTCATAATTGGTGTTCTATAAACTTCCTTCCCCTAAATATTAGCAAGTGAACTACTATGTCATTCTCTCGATCAAGGAAACCAGTGCACTTTAACTACACCTTAGACGGTGGCTCTCTGAACAAACTTGACAAGACAAAAAATTTAGGAGTAGTGCTAAATACGACCTTTTCATTTGATGACCATATCAACACTATCGTAAACAAAGCTAATTCTGCTCTGGGCTTCGTCAAGCGATGGTCAAAGGAGTTTGATGACCCATATGTAACTAAACTCCTTTATTTTACGTTCGTGAGACCTGTTTTGGAGTATGCTAGTCCTGTGTGGTCTCCTTTTTATGCGACTCATATTAATCGCATTGAGGCTGTGTAGCGTAGATTCGTTAAATTTGCCCTTCGCGGCCTTCCTTGGACCGATCCTCTTCGGCTGCCTCCCTATGCTGACCGTTTAAAGCTTATTTCATTGGAGTCCCTTGAAAGCAGACGTGACAACTCCAGAGTTGTTATTGCCTTTGATTGCTTGCAGGGCGCGGTTGATTTCCCGGAACTGCTGGGAGCTCTAGGTTTATCGATTCCTGCTCGTCCCTTGAGGAACCAATGCTTTCTCCATACTCCCCGCCACCGCACTAATTATGGTATGCATGAGCCTATTACATCTATGCGCCGTCTTTTCAATAATAATTTTGAGCTTATTGATTTTCAATTATCTAGATCTCATCTGAAGAATCAGCTTTGTTAGGTTACTTTTTATCTTTCTTTGCGATTATATTGTTATTTTTTGTTTTTTATAGCTGTCAGTATTTGAGTATTTGATGAATCGTAATAGTTAATCACTTTTATTCTGTAATTTACTTTATATTTCATTGTACGTTAGATTTACTTTTTTGATTTCATTTATTTGTAGTAGTCAGTAGTTGGCCAATTTGTAAATAAATAAAAATGGCATTTGTATAAGCAATCTTTTGTATTTGAACTTTGTTAATATAGCTCTTTTCTTGTCAATTACTCAAGCTAGTCGGAAGTGTTTTATTTCGCCAATTTCCATTTTAGGAGATTTCTATCAGGTTATGGGCCCAGTCTCGTGTAAATTGGCGAAAATTTGCATCAACTGTAAGTTGCGCGTTTCTAAATTAACAAAATTTTAAGCATTCGATGGTAAATTGTGAAGATTTTTACGGATTTCTTATCGCGCATATTGTCGGTCCTCATAGTGAGTCAAAACGTGTTACCTCCAATTGAAAGGTTAAAAAGCCGTGCAATGTGATCGCGTGATTTAGCAACATGAGGTTGCCGCGGGATGTTCAAGTGACACTCGCTAGCTGGCAGCACGTCCTAGCCAGTCGGTATGGGGTTTGAATATACAAGCATGGGGGAGGAAGGGAGAGGAAGCAGGACGAAGGAGAAGATTCGTTGAGGGTTCCTGAAATAAAAAAAAAATTAAACCACCGTCTACCATTATTTTATTTACATATCAAACAATTTTAGAATTCTCCATTATATTAATTAAAGTGCGCTAAAACAAAGAACCGATATTTTTTTCTTTTTAAACTTAACCTTAATTTCAATCCTTCATTATTAAATTCCTCTACACTAACGGTTCTAAGTTCATTCCTCTATAACAAGGTTCACCATTAAAATTTCAGTAAAGCCAGAAAGTGATGGACCTTATTAATCCTTCCGAAAATTCGCGACACAGTTATCTAGCTAGATCACTGAGGCAAAACCACCGTAAACAACAACCCATGAACTGGACTTTTACATGTCTTGAGCGAGTTTAAGGAAAAATCACCCCCGGCTGCCATAAGAAGCAATGTAAATTAAACGAAATTTCAGACCACTTTGGCCTTATGTGTCTGCCAAAAATTCGTCATTTCATGGCTTTTAGTTGGTTTTGGCTGATGGCACGGCACCGTACGCGCGAACGAGTTAAGTTTATATTGGGTTCAACTATCTTTCGATATAACAAAAAAAAAGCAAACAAAAACCAGCGGAACCGAGCTGTTGAATTCTCAACCTAAAATGAAAAAGAAGTGAAAAATGTTCGTGTTAACCTAATTTACCTTACTAATACCAATCCCTACTTCCAAAGGTGTCCTTTCCATCCTTGAAATAATCCAGTTTCCTATAAATAAATCAAATCAATTACAAATTCCAAAAATCTCTAACCAAAACAACTTACGTGTTGACATTTCCTACAAAATAATTGACAGCTATCAGCTGTCTCATCTAAACTCACATAAAATATCATTCAAAAAGCAGCTACGGGACTTTTCCCATTTAGTCAATGCTTTTCGAACGATATAAATAGAGCGCGCTCAGAAAGCAAAAATCATTCTGCTTTCAGATACCAAACGAGTAGTTTGATTTAAACCGCTTTCGGTGACTTTATTATTAGAGATTTCTCTGAATATAATTATTATTTTTCTAAAGGTATTGCTGATTTCAGCATTTCATTATTTTTCTTTATAATAATTTTTACATTTCAGCAGGTATTCCCTTCCTCATTTTTCCTATCCCCATTTTAAGTTGTGGTGCTGTTTTCGGCTATCATTGGTGCTGTCCATAATTTCGTGGTGCTGTTTTCGGCCACTGTTTAGTGCTGTTTTCAGCAAAATAATTATCGTACAAAAACTAATCTCGCTTTCTCTCTCTCTTTTCTTTTCACAGAGAACTAATTGGATTGGCACCTGCTTCTTCCTCTTTGAATTCTTTTTATTTATTTATTACTTTTTATTTTATTTATTGAATTTATTATTGTTTGAAGTATTTATTTGAATTATTTATTTTTACACAGTAAGATGCCTTATAATAAGAAAGGGGAATAGGCCTAACTTAATGCCAAAAATATTTAAAGTTTAAATTCAACATAAAAATAGCAATATCTTACAAGAAGTCTATTGTTCTTTATCTACTTAAACTTCATACAATGAATAATTCATTTAGTTGACGAGCTTACATAAAAAGGCTTGACAATTGACTGTTAAGAAAATGTTCCAAACTTAACAAATAACTGATGAAATAATAAATGTTATTCAATAAAAAATTTTGTCTTTTTTGGTTCGTACGATTCTAATTATATCAAGTATTAAATTCTCGATTGGCAGTTACAAAAATAAAAAGTTATTTTAACGAAGTAATTTTATGCCCTCATACAAATGATCTAAAGATTAAAGTTTTCTAAGCGGGCAACGTATTGTTTCTAGCCGCGGTGTTTAACATATACGAAAAAAGGACATTCAGAATTCAAAAGCAAATTTGGAAAAAGCGTATAAATGTGAAATGAAAATAAAATTATGACAAGAGACTCAAAACTACAGCAAACAGTGCAATGATTTGTAATGTATGTGTGTGCGGCTGAGCAACGTGAAGTTGTCGCAAGATGTTCAAGTGGCACGCGCTAGCTGGCAGCACGTCCTAGCTCGTTGGTATGGGGCGGTATGGGGTGTGAGTACTTGAACATCATCACACATCTACGAACGGAATTCCGCGTGCCTGTGGCGAAAGAAGGTGGTGGAATCCTTCCTTCAGGTCTGCCACGAAAGGAAAAAAAACGAGAAACAGAAAAACAGAAGGAAGAGCAACAGGTCTGGTGTCACCTGTTACCCTTAGCCGCACTGAACCATCTTGAAATTCGCAAAAACAAGAAACAAACTAACCCAAATGCGATGGTTCAGATACTAACCCATCACTTTCCTACACCTGGCTAAGGTGTAGGCCCAACCTGTAAAAAATGCTGAAAAAAAAAACACCAACAAAATTAAATCAAAAACATTGGGATAGAGGGAGAAGGGATGAGAAAAGCAAGCAGGGGAAGAAGCGTTAGGGAATTCCTGAAACTAAAAGAAGTTATTTATAACATATTTAATTCACTAGGATATAAGAAAAAAAACATTAATATAAACCATACTTAATCAGGTTAACTTAGCAGTCCATTACTAATATACACACTTAACTCTTACGCTACTTGAGTTCTTAATTAAATATTATTTATGTTGCGAAACTTAAATATATTTTAATTAATAAAAAAATTAAGGTTCGATTTATTATTAAGATCTTGTTCGTTAATATTTCCTGGATATATTTATACGGCTGTCATGTAATATATGAATCGTATTCAGTCTTAAATAAAATGATAAAACAATTCTCAAAAGATTCTAGATAGTGAAATATTACATCTCATTATTATATGTAGCCACTTACTGCATTCACGACACCCGATATAAAATTTTAATTATTGACTTTTTATGTCATTGTAATTAGATTACATTGTTTAGATGTCGGGCTGAAATTCTCTACTGATGTTTGTGCACAACCATAATAACATTCACTAATATAAAGGCTCTAAAATCAATAATATTCTATCTAGATATACTTTACAGTGTTAATGTTTAAGTCTCACAAGAATATGGTCATGAATGGAAAATTAATTTGCAACAACATCCATATATATTGGATTGCCTATAAATCAAAGAATCAAATAACTTTAAATGTTCACTCTAACAAAAAAACTGGCCTGTACGGGTTGAATATTGTAACAATTATGACTTGTTTCTTTGAAAATAACGTAATTTAAACAATTGAAATAAACTTAACTTTTAAAGTAGCGAAAGATGTTTTGAACGAAAATCCGGGAACTGCACATTTAAAAAAAAAATACGCTAAAATCTTAATCGAATTCGAAGTTTTGGCTAATAATTAAAAATATGCTTGAATTATTTCGGCATAGACTTGGAGCCGAATGACTGTCTTTATCGTATCTGATTTTGCAGTAATCATTATCTAATCATATCTGAGATTCTGTACAATCTTTTATCTCCTAAATAAAACACAATTTGCAATAATGGAACGAAATAAAATCTGTACAACGATTTACACCGTGCTTGTGATATCGCTTACATAGCAATTTTTATAATAGGCTGACTGACTTACAGGAATTGCACATTTTCAGATCACCTTTTTGCTTGCAATAAAAACTGTCCACTAAAACTCAGTTAGGCACAAGTAGATTACATGAAACCGAATAGTGTATCCATATCAGCTTTGGGGTTAGTAGAACAATTGATCACTTAAGATAAGTTTTATTAAGCCTTGTACTTCTGCGTGCTCTCGTTACTGGTCCTATATACTCTACTTGGTCTAGCTACTTTATTTCTTAACTATACCATGCTTACTTGACTCAAATGCATAAATATAAATATATTTATATATAAATAAACAAAAACCTTATACTCCAGGGGTAGGTGTATGAGCTCTCGCTGTGATGGAATAGTCAACCCTAATTCGTCTGTCATCTATTGCCATACCTGAGCACTGTTCCTTTGCAACTTTGGCATCTTCGGAGCTCTCCAAGTATACGAAGCAGAAACCTCGAGATCTTCCACTCTTGGCAGCAATAACAACGTGCACACGTTCGATTGGCCCAAATTTGGAGAAAATCTCCTTACTTTTGTGTCGTATAAATGCTCAATCCAAATATTCCTAAACAGCAACTCTGTTGAGGATGTTCCCTTGTTCCAACAAGCCTTCGTCTTTGAGATAAAGAACTACGAGATTATGATTTTCGCCGTTCTTAACTCTTGCGATCAAATGGTGAGTAAGACCTTGATCGTGATCTGCTGTTTGAGTACTTATTTCTGTACCTTCGTGGTGTTCGAGACTTTGAACGTGACCGATGGCTTCTCGAATTTATCGTTTGCCTGCAATAAATTAATAGAATATTACCTTCGTTCCACATAAAGGATGCCGCGGATAAAAAGGGATAAAGTAAAAACTTTTTTTTTCACTTACCTCTTGCAGTTGTCATCTTCAGGCAGCTGTCACGGAATGTATGCCTCTTCTTAACGAAAGCACATCATTCATGACAGGTTACGGAGATGACAACTACAGAAGTACTTGGTAACTCTAAAATTGTGTGCAAAAGTGACTTCCCATTTGAGCACCCAGATGGCGCGATATATTACGAATAGTGGCTCACATTACAGATTTAATCTTAACGCGTGTCCAAGAAAATCAATATCATCAATCTATGATTGTCCGAGTTCAAAGTTACTTTAAAAACATTCAAAAATCAATTTAGTTTGCCTGAAATAAAAAGAAGTAAAATAAGCTTTTCAAGCATTGATCAAGAGATGTATGCTATTACACATATCTTTATTGCACGAACAAGGCACGAAAAATGTTGGAAATATTCTACCATAACCAGCGGAAACTAAAATCAGTCCCAATTCTAAATTGGGGCCCGAAAATACTGATCTTTGCGGACAATTTACGACCAAGTTTGTCATCACTGTTTCACTTCTTGTGACATATATTTCCATTGCAATACAATTAAAACAGCACACCGTCAGAACCAAAAGCAAATTGAATTGGAAAAGAATTACTTACATCATTGACTTCTTACAAAATTGCTCTTTAAAACAAACTAGTGGTCGGTCTCTTAAATACAGCATTTTCCTTTAACCTTATGCTTCCGCAGTTATTACAGGGAATGTCAGCAGGTGGTGTTAAATAAAAATATTATTTCAACTTACTTTTTTCTGGAAAATTTCTTTCCACTTTCATTGCACGCAACTAGATAAAGGGCTTTCCTTGTTGTGGTTGGACATATAAAACAACTTCCACTACCTGCCACTATCTTTTCGATATTGTGGCCCTGGCGGGGATTAGAGGCTGGTGCTGGTGCTGGGAAGATATGGGGCAACTGGCGGACGGAGCCATATTGCCGGTACCTTTTAATGTAGGCTTCCTTACAAGCTAAAGGAAAAGAAACGGGATTTATTATAATTGCCATTATATAAAAAAGGTGCAAAAAAAATTACCCAAATTCGTTGACGCCTTTTTTGTGACCCAGGGAAGAGACGAGATGTACGCACTGCCGTAGATGGCACAAATTTAGGGCGAGATGCCGCACTCTGAGGTGAAGTACAACTTATGGGTAATCTCTTGTCCTTCCTGAGGTCAATTGCCCATCCCAGCTATATGCGGCTGTTCTTTTCTCAATATTTCAGGTAATGCAGCTTCCAAGGCTAAGGGAACATTAGTGTTTCTCAACGAACGGGCACTTAAATGGAGTACTGCGAATTGAAATTCGATTAGCCAAACTTATCCAAGCTCGGATGGCTCGGATAAATATGGAAAATTTTTCTATTAATTTTCACTTACCTCTTGTGCTTTCCAACCTCTGCTTTAACTTTCACGGAACAAATGACTTCTTCATCTTCTTAACATGAAGTAGCACATCAGTTCCGCGCCAACGAGAGCAGCGTTAGCGAGCCCAGAGTCTCGAATAATAAAAATGTTAAGCCGTGGCTCACATTATAGCCGCGAGAATTACGATTCGTGGAAGTTTGCAGTACGAACATACCTTAAGCACGAGCAGCTGTGGAATTGCATTGATGGTGACCAGACAACACAAGATAGTAAAAATGTTATACGTGTTAGATCAAAAATCATTTTATTGATCGATCCCATTAATTATGTTCATGTTCAAGCTACAAAAACCGCGAAGGAAGCATGGGATAGTTTAGAGAAGGCGTTTAAGGACTTTGGATTAACACGCAAGGTTGGTTTGCTGAGAACCCTAATTACCACCAGGTTAGAGGAAAGTTCTTCCGTAGAGGATTACGTAAACAAAATTGTGAATTCTGCTCACAAGTCACACGGAATTGGTCTGAAGATGAATGATGAGTGGGTAGGTACTCTATTGCTAGCTGGTTTTTCCGAGGAGTACTAACCTATGATTATGGGCATCGAAAGCTCAGGAGTTCTCCAAATTTGCTGATTCTATTGAGACGAAAATTCTTCAGGATGTTAAATCGGAACAATTGTCAACAGAGCCAGTTGCATTCTACAGTAAAGGTCAAGGTCAACAGAAAAGGAGCAAGCCCAAAAGGAGGTCGTCAGGTGATCCGCGATGCTATAAGTGCAATAATTATGGTCACTTTGCAAAAAATTTTCCGTCAAAGAAGGATTCCTCCAGGCGGCAATCTGCCAAGTCCAGTGTATTGTATGCTGCATTTACAGCTGTTTTAATGATGCCAGATGCTTGGTACATAGACTCCGGCGCAACCGCTCACATGTGTAGACGCAAAAGCTACTACTACTAATTGGTCAAAAACGAAAATTTGGTTATGGTTGCGGTATATGTTGACGATCTTTTACTGTTTACCAAGGGCACAGAAACCAACCGTGAGGGGAAGGATTTTTTATATATTAATTTTAAAATGAAAGATATTGGTGAAGCTCGATTTGTTCTAGGCATGCAGATAATCTGAGATCGTTCCAGGGGCACTATAAGCATTGATCAGGAATTATACGTTCGTGAAATCTTGAACGGTTTCAACATGCCTGATTGCAATGCAGTGAAAACACCTGTAGATTAGCATCAAAAGTTAACAAAGGATATGTGTCCTCAAACTGAAAGTGAACGAAATGAGATGGAAAATATCCAATATTAGGAAGCAGTTGGCAGTATCATATTTCTGGCGCAGGTATCGAGGCCGGATTTGCGTTTCGCTGTAAGTTCGGTCAGTCGATTCAACAATAATTTCGGAAGGGCTAATTGGCAAGCTGTCCAGCGCATTCTGCGCTATCTGAAAGCAACGAATGATGCTAAACTTGTTTTTCATAAACAACCTAGGGAAGGAATTCAGGCGTATTGTGATGCAGACTGGACAAACGACTGTGATGACAGAAGATCAGTTTCTGGTTATGTTTTTCTGACGTCTGGTGGTGCAGTGTCTTGGAGTACAAAAAAACAACAGACAGTGGCCCTATTAGCAACCATTCAAGAAGTAATATGGTTGAATAATTTGGCGAAGGAACTTCTACAATGTTGTTACTATCAGTCTAGCAAGGAGCAGCACTTACCATCCACGTACGAGGCACATAGATATAAAGCATCATTTTGTTCGAGAAAGATTAAGCGAAGGAAGTTTCACCCTCGAGTATGTCAACACAAAGGATATGGTAGCAGAAATAATGATGAAGGGCCTCAGCTTGGAAAGACATTATTCTTGCGCAGAGTCTATGGGTATAACTTTCTAAGCGAATCTTATTCATTGGGTATTTCAAATAATATTTCTTGTATCTGGTAACTCTTGTCATTATGGCATTTGTATAAGCAATCTTTTGTATTTGAACTTTGTTAATATAGCTCTTTTCTTGTCAATTACTCAAGCTAGTCGGACTTGTTTTATTTCGCCAATTTTCCATTTTAAGAGATTTCCATCAAGGCGCATTAAGGGTAATATTTTAGCTTGTAACGGAAGTGACGCACGAGTTATGTAATTTAGTTAATCAAGAATTAAATGGGTGGCCACTTTTTCTCAAGAACAAATTTCCTTGTCTTTTCCCTGATTTTACGGTGTATCGTGAAACGATGTAAAGTAGAAAGTTGTTCATGCTTTTATA
This sequence comes from Leptarthrus brevirostris, assembly GCA_964036015.1. Lineage (NCBI taxonomy): Eukaryota > Metazoa > Arthropoda > Insecta > Diptera > Asilidae > Leptarthrus > Leptarthrus brevirostris. Next base: position 83,123,376 of record OZ038373.1, on the reverse strand, counting down.
TTGTCTAAATCACGTAACAGATTAGATATTTACACGCGTTTTGGAATCATAAAAAACACTTTTGTTTTGTTATGGGCTTAGAGTATAGAACTATAAGAAGACGCCCTAAAGCCAAAAAACCTCGGCTCTTTTCTTGATGTAGATGAATCGTTGAGTTGTGTTTGTTTTCGTCGTGGCAGTAGTAAATCAGCGTCATTTCTAGAGTAGAGGCCAAAATATATTGGAGGTTAAATTTGAATCCTAAATAATAATTTATTATTCAAATCAAATTGCAAGAAATAAATCTTAAAGTTGAGTGTAGGAAAAGAGTAATAAGGTTAATTCATAAATAAATAATTCACAACTAAAATTATTATACAATAAATGAAAAATTAGACTAATTAAATTAAAGAAAAATTGAATATTCAAAATAAAGAAAACAACTTGGCATAAGTATAGCATGTGAAATTTTATGAAATGCAATCATAACTTAAAGCTTTTTATGTGGCTCGCAAGTATTCGAACAAATCATATCGAAAACTGCGACTTCTGATGCTCCTTATTATCTGAAGCGGTAAAGAGTTCCAAATTCTAACAGACTGCACAAAAAATTGACGCTTACCTGAACGTGAACGGAAAAGTGGCAGTGACAGAGGGAAAGTTCTACTCGACTGAGCAAAAATTAATTTGTCGTAAAGATAATCAGGCTGTTGAGTTAAGATTAGATTACGAAGTAGCATTATAGCTCGGAAATTAAGATATGATTCCAGAGAACATCCCAGAACTTTATCAGAGTAAGGACTAATATGACTAAATCTTCTAAGACCAAAAACATAACGCACCGCGGAGTTAAACGCCACACGCACGGGAGGAAATAGAGTTTAATTTGCAAAACACCTCACAACCGCATGTCATTAACGGGATCAACAGTGATCTCACCAACATAGCACGGGTATCTAAAGGCGTGAACGCAGCAGAAACAGAGAGTTTACAGAGTGTCCATATACCTTACCAATCAACTGATTGATGTAATTAGCCCAGCTCAGATATTGTTAAAGATCAATCCAAGGTTTCTCACCTTGTTGCTGTATGGAATGACAACATTGTTAAGCACCACACGCGGGAAATATGATGTATCCAATTGGGTTCAATATATATGACAATTGCATCCGATTAAGATGCGTTTAAGTTCAGGGAATTATCTGTTGCCCATTTGGAATCATTTATGAGATCTCCATTTAACCTGCACACGTCGTCTTCCAGTAGTAGTAGATGTGTAGAGCTGGATGTCATCTACATACATGTTATAATGGGAATTCCGCAAAGCAAGAGGAAGATCGTTGATAAAAATTGCGAACAACAATGGTCCCAAAATAGATCCCTGCGGCACTAAATTTGGTTCAGCTAAGAAATTAGATGATACATCCCCACAAAACAACTTCTGTCTATGATCTGCAGGCAGATTTAGAGAAATTAAAGTATTCACGAAGTTTATTAAGCAGCATTGCGTGATTAACCTTATCCTTGGAGAAATCCAAAAGGACAAGCGCAGTAAGCTCATCGTTGTCCAATGATATTCTTACGTCATCGCAGATCTTAAGCAATGCTGTAGTACAGCTCCTTTTAGACCTGAAGCAGATTGGAAATTAGATAGCAAATATGTTCCCCTCAATAAAATAAGTCATTTGGCTATGCATGATTTTTTGGAAAACCTTGGAGAAAAAGGGTAAAAAGGCTAACAATTTCCGATGTTCTGTGGAACTACGAGACTTTTTAGGAATGGGAATAATTATGGACGATTTCCAAGCGTACGGGATAAGGGACCTTAAAAGAATATTGTTGAATAATTAGGTCATAGTTGAAAGTATTGTAGGCAGTAGAATTTTTATAAACTTTGGATGCAGCTCATCAAGTCCAAAGGCTAATTGAATTAAAGAAAACCTTTCAAAAAAGTGCTCGCTGTTAAAAATTGTGAAGATATTCTCGGACATCGAAAGATTTTCAGAACCATTTGATGAGAAAGTAAACATATGGTTCAACTCATTAGGATCGGCTCTTAGATTTTCCTGCACCAAAAGATCTTAAATTTTTTAGTGGGCAGATCAAGATTAAATTTTGATCTGTGATATTGGGTCTTTGATTTTAAGATCACACTATTTAATTTATTATGTAAGGATCTATAATGTCCCCAAAGTTCAGATGTTCGAAAACGTTTCTACTTTCGATAAGCGGTATTCCGTAAAGACATCAGTACTCTGATTTCTTGTGTAAGCCAGGGACAGTTTGGGTCAATTAGACGCCGTCTTCTCACAGGTAATATTTGTCAAAAAGATATTTTATGCCTCCCGTTAGGGATGAGCGATGTTGACATTACATCGATATTGACATCAATGTCAACATCGACGACTAAACATCGATGATCGATAATAATCGAACTCAAAATATCGATGTTCCTTAATATCGATGTTAAATACAATGAATTTGTAGAAGGGCGTAAGAAAACAAGATGATTTAATGGTATAGAAACTGATTTTTCTGCACTATAAGAAGTGCAATAGGAACAATTTAACTAACGATTTATTGATAATATATCTACAATTGGTAAGTTCCTTCGGGCTAAAAATCAAAACAACACTTGTTAAACTCGACCAACGTAAGAAATATAAGAATTTATTAACACGATCGGCGTTTCTCATAAAGAAAAGTTAAGCTCCCTTGGCTCGTTATCTACAGCAGCACCACAGGGTTAACTTTCCTTCAGCTGCTGGACGCCTTCGCGACAAAACGAAAACTGGATGAAAATCCAACAAAATTTAACACCGAACTATTTTCCTTCGGGTGCTTATTTCTGATTCGCTGTTTTTCACTTTAATAAATTTATGGGCACTTCCAAAATGGCTTTTCTAAAGGTAGGTTTACAACTACCCATTTATGCGGGGCCGAGGCCTTTCCATGAAGAATATTGTGGGACAGAGAATCTGCAACAGGTGAAGCTTTATGGAACAAAAGTTGGGATAAAATACTAATTATACTGAGCGGTGATTTTAACGTGAACGTCGAAGAAAAGTAACTAAAATTAAAACTGAACAATGATTGAACAATATCGAATACAAGATCTGAGTTTGATGATTGTTTTGTCACCAAGAGTCTGTCACCTCTTTGTTTCTGATTTGATTTGTTTTCGTATTTATTTGATTTTGTTTAAAAAAAAATTAAAAAAACCACAAGTTACGCATAAAAGTAAATAAGTATGTCTTGGAATGTCATATGTTTGGGTTACAAGAAAAAAGAAATATCTATTTACTAAAACAATGGAAAACATAACGTAACTGACCCTCAGCTGGATTCGTATATAAAGCAAGAAGCGCAACGACCTCATTCCACAGCAGTAAAAACCCTGTGACAACTTTGTGTAACACTATCAACCCATTATTGCTTAACTTTGTTATCTTATTATCTATAAATTAGAATGTGATTCATATAAGAAATCAGCTGAATACCAGCCTTATTCTAACTGAGAATTTAAAAGTTTTGGCGGTTGCTTCAACTGCTGCTCTCTAAATAGAAATTCAGTTTTCCTCACTATGTGGAGATCAGTAGGAAGGAGCATCCGACCAACCAAAATTCTAAGTTACTTTCTTCTCAGTCGAACTATATAAAAATGTATAAAGGTATTTTTTAATCTCTTATAATTATAAAGCAACATATGCTTAGTCTTCAATATAGAAAAAAATATATGTTGAAATTGGATCCGGTTCTTTTTCGCCAACATCGAAGGTCGATGTTCTGTCATTAACATCAATTGTGCGATATTTTATACACTTCAACAATGATGTTAAAACATCGATGTTGATTCGCTCAACATCGATCATTCCTACCTCCCGTACGCGTGTCCATACCATAGTTCTAGCTTCCCCAGCACTGCGCCATGATCAAGCCCATTGAAATTATAGTACGAGAACGATTGTTCACGCTCATTCGATGGTAATATTTTGTAAATCTCGATTATCAGGTCATGCCTAGATAAGGCAGGCAACGATATCTGATTAAAGAACAACACCCTATTAGGATAATCAACAATCAATAAATCTAAGAATGTTGCTGAAGTAGACGTAAAGTGTGTTTGTGCTACTGAGTTGAAAATGGCTAAGCAATAAGTATCGAATAAGCTCTCAAATGACCTGGTCAGCGTCCTTTGACTTAGAAGATCGACATTAAAGTCTCCGGAAATAATTATATGAAGGTAGTTATGACTCAATTCAGAGAGTACTGCGACTAATGAATGAAATCCGCAATATTAGGAGGTTTGTACACAGTACCAACTAAGCATTTTCCATTGTTAATCAAAACTTCTAAAAATAAATATTCAATCGGGAGGTTTTCCGATCGGGCAACAATACGAGCACGAATAGATTCTTTGATTTATAAGGCGACTCCACCTCCCGCACGCCCAATCCGGTCATTCCGATAGGTTTTATACCGATTTAAGGTTATCAGTTCGTCTGCAATATGTGGTTTAAACCAAGTCACTGCGACACCGATAATATCCACTAAACAAGAGTTAAACATATCTTGAAACTCGTTGATTTTCGGATACAAACTTTGAGCATTTAAATGACAAATGCTTATCCCCTCAGCCCGACCACACATCAGATTCAAAATAACGCGGGAAAGGTGGAGTCTATTAGAATCCAGAATCAAAGTGTTACGACAGTTATCATAGAAATCAAATATCAAATTAATACTAAAGCTTAAAAGATCAAAACATGTTGTATAAAACGATATACTATTAAATAAGAAATTCATACAATAATTCAGCATGAAGAAAAATTTAATTAGCAAAAGCAAATAACAATTCAAAAACATATTTAAATTAAAGAAAACGGTTCCAAGCATGATGCAAAGTAGGTGCATATGTTTTGTTGTTTACTCGGAGGTCGTACTGCAACTGCAAGCTGCAAGCTGCTTAAGTACAGAACAATTCCCAACAGATTGTGCTTTGTCCTCGGGTGATATGTTGATATAGACAATCCCGTCTCGTGTGAAAGCAGATGCCAAATGATTTTTCTTTATCAAATAATATATAACGTAGTTCTTCTTAGTAAGACTTTCGTGAATATAGATTCGAGTGTTTGAATCTAGTCCCACATCGTGAAGTGATAGAGGATGTTCGGAGTGTTACATTTAAAACCTACACACATTTGCAGAAATAGGAACTCCATTTAAGATTAAATCGTGTTTGAAGAGTTGCCTTTCAAGCTTATCTATCCTGTCGTCATATTGTGCGATTTGGTTATTGAATTGTGCAATATATGAGGACAACTCCCCTTCGACCAGTTTGTTGATTCGCTCGTGTAATGCATCAATTTGCAATTTAAAATCTTTTTTTCCTCCAATTTTTCGGAGAGATTTTTAGCTATGTTGTTTATAAGTGCCTCAAGTGTGTCCAAGGTTACAGCTGTGGAAGATGAATTTTTGACATATACCTCACTTGTATTGGTAGAATTGCTGGACGAGGTATTTACACTGAGATATATAATACTGGAGTGATTGGTGCAACAACCCTTTGATGCGTTAGCACGGTTTTGGCCGGAAGGAAGCTTGAGTCTTGTTTTTGCATTGCTGCGAGCTAGACAACAGCCCAGAGACAGAGTGGATTTTTTTTAATTTCGTAATAAAAGCTCACGGGGAGATCTGGTCTCGAACCCGGGGCCCATGGCATGGTGGTCGTACGGCTCAACGCATTGATCCAACTCCGTCTCCTTATGTGGGAGGTAAATACAACCTGGTTAGTTCTCGTCGATCTACCAGGCAAGAAGCCATGTTGATTAGACGAGATTAGCCCCTTACACGGCCCCACAAGCTGTAAATATATAACAGACTCGAACAACTTGGGTATGCAAAAGAGCTTCACGATTGGCCTATAATTTTTAATCAAGTTGTTATGACCCTTTTTATAAACAGGAATTATAAAGGAACTCTTCCATAGCGTGGGAAATCTAGCGGCCTGAAGAGACTTGCTGAAGATGAGTTCCAGTCTAGTGAGTAATGCGTCAGAGCAGGACTTCACGAACGTAGGTGGAACACCATCAGCACCAAAGGAAAATTCCATTTTAAGTTCCCTGATACTATCCATGATAATATCACGAGATATATTGGGCAAAGGAATAGAGGTATCAGGACGCTGCTGGGTATGATCAAACTCTTCGAGGGAAGGCGAAGATTGCTAGAAGAAAAGGCGCTCTCGAAGAACAACGCAAAGTTATCGGTAGTATTGAAAGCGTTGCAACTGGAGGAGACTTTATACCACATTGTAGATGGATAATTATCATATGTATATAAAAATCTTCAATCGACGAAGCCTTAATAAGCTGACGTGTCTCTATTTTATTCTTAAGGCCCCGAAGTTCTCTAGTACACTACGTGGGAGAGCAGTAGGATGATCTTGACAGCTTGAGTTGTACATATGAATTAAACAGATCGTAAATCCTACTATAAAACACGAATACGCATTCGTTAATATCTTTATTATAAAATAGAGATGGGAAATCGATTAAGAAGATCCTATCTGCAAGATCAAAAAAGTCCGCCATTTTAAAATCAAAAACGAACTGATCCAATTTAACGAACTGAGACAATTTAAGGGAAGGTAGTCGTAGTTATCAACGTTGAATACCCACTTACTAAATACTTACTAAAATATTGCATTAAATATTTTCTAAAACAAAGTCCATCTTCTCTTTTAGCCAAGCCAGTTAGAACTATTTTAAATAAACTTTTATGCTTGTTTCCGGGGACCACCATGTAGAGGTACAGATAGAAGAATTAGGCATTTGCCTTGTAGATGTAATTATGATTATGATAATAAATAACTAAATAATTACATCAATGAAATAAGCTTGTACTATCTACAAGGCATGTACTTCATTTATTCCCCGTCGCAGACGTTAATACTATCGGCAATTGGAGTGTAATCGTATCTTCCAATTGCGTCAAGTCATTGCAAGTAAATTGCTTTCTTTTCTGGAAATCTAAATCACAAAAAAAAAAAATAAAAAATTTAAATATTTTAATCATGTTTTTAAGTGTGGCTTTGTAAGTGACGACCGCCAGTGGGTGAGCTAAGTAGAAGCAAAAAATGCGATCTTAGAAAATGTAAACAAACTAAGAACGCCAAGAAAACTTCACTTTTCTTTGCTTTCCGTTCCTGTTCTTAGCGCGCCAATGCAATTATATCAAGCTTAAGAACTAACAAAATAATCAAAAAATTCCTTGAAAAACGATATCCCACGTGCACAACGCTGATTGTTTGCAAACACAAAACCGCGCACTTCATTTTAAAAACTATTAAAATACACTGTCTACACTTTAAAAAGTTGAAAGCTAGCTTTAAATGCTATATAATTACACTAAACAGGATAGTAAAAATACTCGAAACTTTATATGTAATTACAAAACAAAATTGTTAAACCATCGGACAATTGACGGTAATCACTTTGACAGTTCTCAAATTAAGGAGAAGAGCTTTCCGTTCTCACCTCGCCTAAAAGATAAATGCCGATCCTACGTACATGGTTTCACAGATAAGGGCCTTTACTGTTGTTATATATTCTAAGGTTACGGTAAAATTGGGAAATCCATGTACACAGGCAAACACAAGATGTCAGTATGCGGACATGGATTGGATTGAGGGATGTGAGCAGGAGGACAACCGAGTAGCTAGCCGGATTGGGGGGATCTTGCCTCCTTATTAAGCTCACACACCCGAACATTTATGCGGGCACTCTTTAAGTCCTATGGACCGAAGACTTAAAAAGAGGAAGCGCAACTATTAAGGGATTAAAATAAAAAAAAGGATATAAGGAATGTGCCCATGACGAAGAAAGCAACCTCAGCGTTCAGATGTTAGGAGGCTTGTAGGGCTATCCCTCCCCATCCTATGACTGTGCCGAGCCCTTTGTTTTGGCACAGTCCCTATTATCACGGACAGTTGTCCGGTATTAAGTGTTAGAGAGAGATTATCGAGGACATCTTGCACCTTTTTGGAAAGGTAATGAATGAGATGGGCAATTTTATAAAAGTAAAAAATGGAGGTATTAATTTGGGAAAATGCTGAATTGTTGGTTATTGCGAAACATTTGTATCACTTTTGGAAATGACTGTACCTGCAATGGTAGGAGTTAGATCGATATTCTTGAGAATTTTGGAAAGGTCATTGGGATAGTAGTTTTTTGGTGTTTGTTTGATGTCGCTGCGTTGAGTAGATCAGATGATAAAAATAAAAGAAAAGAAAATCACCCTGGAACTCCCGCACGGTTGAGATTGCCGCCCCTTCTATGCAATTGTTTGTTTGGCTTTATGAGATCTATCACATCTTTAATTTTGGCACAGCAGATCTGAAACATCCTGTATATCCACATTTAAACTCATGTAACATGTAAATGTAAGGACTGTAAGCGACGTCTCGAATGTAACTGACGTTTACTACTAAGTAAAAGAAATTATGGTGAACAGCAGTATTCAATACATCCTTATTATATAATTATTAATTACGTATTAGTATATCAAGTGTAACTCTAATAGATAATATTATAGAAAAACAACTTAGTCAAATCAATTAAAAGATATAATAAACACAAATACAAGATTATTATAGCGTTAAAAAATCTTCATCGAATCCACTTCCTCACCTAGATATTCTGGGCGATTAAACAAAACATCACCTCAGCAATATGTTGATCCCAGGCGGTTCTTCTAACAAGTACATAAATCTAATTTTATTTCTTTTCGTGAATAGCCATAATTTAGTGAAATAATATTTCTTCTCCTTTTGTCAACAACTTCAAGTAAAATCATGTTTAAAGCAGATAAGAACTAAAGTTTTGTAATTCATTAAACGTTATCCATGGTATCTTCTTCTATAAAATGCATCGTTGGAACTTCTCTATTCCCACAACTTCAAATAAACGCATCAATGGAACAACTGCGGTAAGAACAAAGATTTTTGCAATTCATTAAATATATTCCTCTGTACCCTCTCCTCTTTTGTAGACCACATCATGTTCGCCACAGTAGTGAAACATCACGGGTAGTTTATTTCAGAAAAGGTACCGCGGTGCGAAAACATCAACGCCGAGAAAATTATATGGAAATCTATTATCTTCTTCTCCTTTCATTTTCCTTGTATCGACCCAAAAATCCTGTAATAAAATCATGAGCAGCATTAAAAGTTCTTACTTTGCTTAGTCTTAAATTTAATAATTGTAGTTTTGGTTTCGGCACCATTGTAGTATAAATTTTAAGTCTTTCCATCAAACTCAATAAAATAAGTGACAATGAACAATGTGTATATTAACAACTAAGTTCACTAATTTAAGCGTCACTTATATGTAATTTTATCTCTATTTTAGTTTTCGAGCTTTAAAAGAATAATGCTGAAAGATGTCGGGAGTATAAATTTCGGAGGAAGGTTGCGAAAGAAACTGAAGTCCAACATCACGGAACGCCAATGAAAAAACCAACGGCGTCAGCAATTGTGAACCAAAGTCCATCATATTCAATTACTTTATTAAATCCAGATATGTGTGCAGTTATTCCTGGACCATCAATTCAACCCGTTAGTATTGTTGACATTCTGGATTATTCAAAATAATTTATGGTGTATAATTCTATTCAAGTTAGTGAAAATATATGTGGTTCATCTTACTTTGTAAATATTACACGTCAACGAAAAAAGACCATAGACAGGAGTGGAGCGCATTCGACGATTTCGAGCACGGAAAAACAATCAATAATTTGTAAGTAACACATCAGATATATGGGTTTTCTTGAATCAAGACATTGAAATGGATCAGAAACTAACTAAAGCAAGCACGTCTGACTTACTTGTGAACTATCAAGATCAACCGATATTAAATGAGCTCATACAGACAGCAATTACTATAAATTTCAAAGAACTTAAAAGGAGTTTTAAGATTTTATTTTGTGAACAATTTATTTGGACATCCGTGCTTAGTGTGTGACAGTTTATAGTTACAAGCTGATTTAAAGGTCCATCTCCTGAGCATGAAGAAATTTTAACTAAGGGTATCCGACATATCAATTACTATGACATTAAAATTGAAAATTCATTCCTTAATGAAGATCAAAAATACCACGAAATTCGTAAAGATGATGTCAGTGAACATATTCCTGTTGAAGAAAGTCTCACTGCCTAACACCTCCCTTTATTATGGAATGAAGAGCAGTATTGTTGCATTGCTCCTGGTAAACAAAATGTTTCACAAAGTGTGTTGTTTGATGAACATGCAGAGGAGCTTACTTTTCCAGCGATTCATTTTTGTCAGTTTCGTAACTTCAGAGATGATATCAAAGTCACATCGTTCAAGACGGTTTCTAGTGAGTTGAGAAGATCTGAACATAGTGCAGTTGCCACATACCATTTGTTATATATATATCAGTGAAGATTATGAGGGTTCGAGTTAGTATTCTTTGACAGTTGCGTTTAAATAATTTTGTAAATATACTCAAATCTCTTGAAAACATATAAAAGATGAACAGCATATCAATAATTACAATGATAGCAATTTTGCTTTTCTACGATAAATTCTAAACTCAACGTGGTATTAGATGCTGCATAAAAAGGACCTTTTCGCAATGATCAGACAGTTTGGAAAGCCTATTATATTTGTTACTGTCAGTGCCAACGAATTTGGATGGAATTATTAGGTCTGTTTGTTTCGCTGCACAGTGTAAATTAAGTTTAACATGCAATTGTGGTGTAAGTCAAGTGACGTCAAAAAAGTAAAATTTGCCCTACACTTCTGATAATATATGAACAAATCCAAACATAATTAGGAAACTATTTCTGAAGAAGCTATTGAGCTTCTACATTATATTGAAAAAAGAACACTGGTCCATGACGACGCAGTTATATGTGCTATATATTTGCACAAATTAAGTCATACCAACTAAAATTTAAAACTACATATCTTGAAATCACCAAAATTGCATCCATTTAGCCAATAGTACGTTGTTCATTATTTTAAACGTATTGAGTTTCAGAATCGTGGCAGTCCACATGCTCACATGCTATTCTCGATGGGTAGTGCTCAGGTTGATGCTCTGGATAAGAAAAAATTGGATTAGATCATTAATTGATCATTTGATATCTGTTTCGTCTAAAGAAGCATCAGGCAATAATAAATTACAAACACACATTTACATGCTGTAAAATAATCGTGGCAAATAAACCTCAGTACTGTAGATTTGAAGCACCTTTTACCTTTGACGATTATACTAGCTCTCTAGTTCCCGCAACCTCTTGTAGGGTATGGGGCGGGAGCAAATCTTCACTTAATTCGCGACAACGATTGCAAGTGGACCTACAATTTAAAGAGGATTCCAAACCACCGACACTTTGTCTGTAACCCCCAATAGACTTTTCATCGCAATCTGTTGTGAGCAGAAAACAACATGGGTATCCGCTAGTGGGATTCGAACTTGGGACCTTTGGTTTGGAAGGCCGACAAGTTAACCCTTTCTCCACCGATGACTTATAATGTTAATAGTACCTTCAGATCACTTAAAACATATTATAGTTAATTTTGAAAATAATGATTGCTCTGATTTTGATTCTTTTTATAAAAGTAACAATATTTCCTTAGACGAAGATTGTCGGATACTTCAAGCTGGGATTAGAAGGCCGAGCATTTTTTTTAACGTCAACTATATGAAAAATGACATATCAATCAAATCATATCAAATCAAATACGGGTAACCAAATCCCCTTGTGCTCCGACAGTTTCCCCTTGTGCAGGACGTGACATTGGGTTCCTAAGTAGGACCCTTTATGGTGGTGAATATTTTTTCTGTGATGCCGCTCCTACGAAAAGCTGCCAATATATACTGGAGATCTACGCTGTTAAACGCCTTCTCAAAATTGACGAACATTAAATGTAAAGGGGACCCCCATTCGACAGATTGCTTGATGATAATTCTAATTGCTACAACTCCTTAGTTCGCTTTTTTTGGGAATCTTCACAATGACGCATGTTTTGTTGTAAGAGTCTTTCCGGCCAATTTTTTTGACAATCTTTTGTAGATCTCTACTGTTACCGCGGTAGACCGGTAACATTTGCATTTTCTGCTAGCGCGTTGATGTAGTTCCGTTTGTCACGTCTTACACTCCTTTGGAAGCCTTTCTTTAGAGATCGATATGCATTTCTGAGATATTGCTTAACTGCAACGACGAATTTATGCGACGATTAATGTGCTTTCGTTCTTGTACTGATCGATGGTCATCCTCCACTACCCAATCGTTCCACGTGTTCTGCATCACACAAAACATTCCTTAGCCTTCTTTGTCAATGGCGTTGTCGTTGTTATGACGCAGTACATCAGCTTTATGGAGCAATGCGGTATTATATGCGCTTGATATTCGGTGTTTGAATCCTCTGAGTCGTGGCATACCAGATGTTATGGTACGTGGGCGTACTGCATCCGTGCATAAGCGTTACAAGATAGTGATCGCTGCCAAAAACAGCGCCGCTTTTAGAACTTATATCAAGAAGACACTTTCTTGAACTTTTCGATTTCTCTCTGCATTCTCTCTCTTATGATATGTTGTCAGCAGAAAATAACCATAGGTCGTTGCCGGTGCCATTCGAACCTTGGACTTCCGGGTTGGTATGCCAACAGGTCATCACCTAATTTAATTTTCAATTAACTTAATCATTATTATATAATACATAATTAACCTAATCTTTATTATTTATTCAGAGACTTGGTTGCTCGAATTAATTAATTTGTCTACTATAATTTATTATTATTAATTAGATTAGTTTGTTTATATCAATAAATAATTCAGAGCCATGGTTGTTCGAATTATTTAGATAATTACTGTAAAATAATAATAATAAATAATCCTCTAGCATTTAGATATATCGGTTTATACATAATTTATTAAGAAAATTAAGTGAATTTTGGTAAATTAATACAATGACTGCTAATTTAAAAAAATCCAATGGACTTATGAATAAAACTAAATTTTATCAGCAATAAATCTTTTATTTTTCGCAATCCAGCATCCCTTTCCAACATATAGACTGGACATCTCGAACTTCAGATTCATCGTCAAAACCACCTTCTCGATATAAATTTCGCAGAAGCGGCCTGCCACGGTGACAATGCCGATATATACGAGATCGCCAAAAAACTACTAGGAAGCACTATTACAACTTAGCATCCTGTAAGAGATATTAATGGATCCCATCTTATCTCCGAGGAACATCAACTGCGGAGGTAAAGCGAATATTTTGTTGCAGTCCCCAACAACACCTTTGATTCGTGAATAGGTCTTCACATGAGCCTGAACATCCGTCGACTACTATCCGTAACAGTCAAGTTCCGCTCGAATCGTTAGATTAGACTTCACCAGGCCGAGATCGAACCGAGAACGAACTGTAGACGGCATTATATTGTGGATCGACCCTAAGAGTCCGACCCTTGCGGTCAAGCAAAACCACCTAAACTAGAAGCCATAAACTTACGAATTTCACGCACACATATTGTGACCAAAGTGGGCTGAAATTTCATTTAATTTACATTGCTACTTATGCTCGTTCTAGTGCCTAAACTATTACTTCTATGAACAAATTGTTTTTTCTACTTGAAGTAAACCAAACAATCTTTCGAATAGAGTAAAACTATTCACACCCTATTTAAGAAAATAACAGACTCTTGTAAGCCTAAATGTACGGAAATGTACGGAAGTTAAGTTTTAAAGAAAATACGAATGCCAGACCATGATCGGAGCATGACTTACTGCTTGCGTTTTGAATAAAAATGTGTACATTTTTAACTCTTTTAGAAAGATAATTTAGTCTGCTTTAAGTTAATATAAATCTGTTTTTTCATAGAACTAATAGTTGTGGCGGAAGGAAGAGTTTTAGAAAAAATCACCACCTGCCTGCCATAAAAAGCAATGTTAATAAATATTTCAGTAGGACCATTTACGACCCCATATAAAAGTCAAGTTCATGGATTGTTGTTACGATGGTTTTGGCTCCAGCTGTTCGATGCTACATTGGACTCCGTACTGAATTAAACGACCGCGCATCAGATCAACAAATCGTGGCCACAGTGTAGGGTGTTGGCGCAGAACGGACCAGGTGGAGAGTGGGTACAACAGGCGCCCTACGCCCCATAAGTGGTTAAAGGAACCAGAGAACACACAACTTCTGAATTTTATTCGTGCAGCTTAGGCTCTGAATAAATAATAATGAAAAGGTTAATTACCGCAAAAGAAAAATATAATCGACCAGCAAGGCTCCGATAATATCTTCTGTAAACTTCACACACTACAATATTCGAATAGCCAGGTTCGAATTGTTTTTTAAAGTGTTAATAATTTTTGCACTCACCAATTTACTGCAGATTCGTTTTTTTTATACGATGTGGTGAAATCCTAGGGGACAACCCTTTGATGCGTTAGCATGGTTTTGGCCGGAAGGGAATTAGGGTAAGGAAGGTGAGGAAACTTGAGTCTAGACAACAGCCCAGAGACGGAGTGGATTATTTTAACTTCGTAATAAAAGCTCACGGGGTCATCTGGTCTCAAACCCGGGACCCATGGAAGGTTGGTCTTGCCGCTCAACGTATTGATTCAACTCCTTCTGATATATGTAGTTTGAATTCAAACGCATGTTATTCTTATAGAGTCGCCTACATAGACTCTATGTGTGAATTCAATATTTTTGTCGCTGTGTTTAAATTTAAATCTGATATTGCTGAGAACATTTTCATTAAATAAATTTTTGTAAATTAATTAGCAAATTTCAAATTGAAATATTAATTAATAATTTTTTTTTCAATTAGGTGTCGTGGTGGAGAAAGTGATAACGTATCGGCCTATCAATCCTGAGGTCCCAGGTTCGAATCCCACCAGCGACGACCCCATGGTTGTTTCCTGTTGCCAACAGATTACGGTAAAAAGGCCATGGGTGTTGCAGAGAAAAATGCTAATGTTTGGGAAACCACTTTAAATTGCAGGTCCACTTGCAATCGTTGACTCGAATAGGGTGAAGTTCTTCTCCCGTCCCATGACCCACATGGGGTTACGGGAAATAGAGAGAGAGAGTCATTTAATGAAGATTTGCTTATTCACAATATTAGTTATGTCAGGAATGGTTTACTTTGATGTTTACTTACGTCGGATGCTACACAACAGTAACATCTTACTTGTACGTAATCCATTTAAAAATTCTTATGACAATCCTATTTCTTACATGAAATGTAATCTTCGCCTCGCTATATTTAATAAACTTTATACCATCGCTAATCAACCAGAAAATGTAATGCCTAGTTTTGAGTTTTATGAGTTGATCAGAATGGCAAACGAGAAGCAAAACGAACTTTTTATACATGGGATCTGTGAACTGTTAACCCCAAATGCGAGTATATTTTAAATATTTTTCACGGGTCCAGCTGAATGTGGTTAAACTTTTGCTATAAAACTTCACGTGGAGATCTTTAACCGATATAGGGATAATGATGTATGTTGCAACGCATATATTACTTGTGCTTGATTGGTGCTAAATTACTTAGTCAGATTGATTCAAGATTACGAAAGATTACGGGTCATTTTAAGACCAAGTTTAGTGGTTTGGATATCATTATGATTAGAGATTCACGGCAGTTACCGCTAGTTAGAGCTACGAGAACTTGAATTTATAAACAGGACAAGCAAAGCATTGTTGGGCCTATTTTGTGGCGTAGAATCAAATTTTATAAGTTGAATCAAGTTATGATACAAGCAAATCAAAAAATGTCTTCGGTATTGACTAAAGTCATAAGCGGTAATCAGCTTGAAGATCATGAATTAGCTTTATTAGAACCTCGATTTCTTACGACTGAAGAAGCAAGAAAGGTTTGCCTTCATGTGATCGGCTAATTTATTTTATATTATAGGGAGAAGATCATCTCCTATTTCCCCCTATTGCAAAAAAACTGTAAATATTAAGCGTTGCCATTTACCCTTATTTTGTGTCTGTTTATAAATATGATAAAAAACATGTATTG
Organism: Leptarthrus brevirostris; assembly: GCA_964036015.1. Classification (NCBI taxonomy): domain Eukaryota; kingdom Metazoa; phylum Arthropoda; class Insecta; order Diptera; family Asilidae; genus Leptarthrus; species Leptarthrus brevirostris. The sequence goes on along the minus strand of OZ038373.1, from coordinate 83,107,317 downwards.
TAATTAGTATAAGTTGTTCTGACTCGGCTGTCTAGTTTACTACAGAAGCCAACTACGCCAGACTCTTTTAACATGGCCGAAGAGCATATACAACTATTGTTAGTCTACAAGATGAATTTCGAAAACTCTCACTAAATCGATTACAGACTTTTAGCAGTGATTTGCTATACTTCATCAGCGAAAGGAGAGGATTGGCAACGTATAATTTTATTTGTCAAAATAGCCGGACTCACTCTATAGATCTTACATGGTTATATCAAGAAGAGTTACTCAGCATATCAAATTTTGATTGTATAGGCAAATATAAACGGCCAAGTGTTCGAGCAGGAGGAGTCGCCATAGGTATAGCAATTATGATGCGACTAATATAGTTACTTCTTGTATCGATATTACAGTAAAACAGTCCGAATTGATAAGTTCAGCAAATAAAGCAGTAGGTGAATTTTGTGTTTTGGTAGCATTTTAAACTTTCTCGAATCAAAAATTAGACGATTTTTTTCATTGTCTACGTCGTTCATTACTTCCATATACGACAGGTGCGTTTCTAATTGGAGGGGAAGTCAAATTGCCAATCCTCTTCAGTGGAGATTTTACTTTAGAAGATTCTGGCCCAATAATTAAATTCTTCAAAGAAGATCTAAATGTAAAGCTGAAAAACGATCCGAATTTAACATTCAAAATTACACGGCTGTCGAACTGATTTTATAAGTGTCCTTTTATCGCATTAAAGCAGGGAACACTACAAACAAGTGAATTTGAATAAAAATCTAAATGAATAATGGAAATATTTTTCACCAGGTGCCCAGTGAAAGCTCGACCAATTACATAAATTATTTGACCATCGAACTTTAATATGACCGTAACATTTTATTTACTGGAAGTTGCCTTACGTGTAATCATAGCTTCAAAATTACAAATGTGTGAGGTCAAACTGATTTCATTTTCATATAAAAACCTTCAGGTACTACCTGCGCCAAAAAGATGATCCTTTTTATAGTGCAAGATGCTGAGGTGATCGTTAAAATATGATAAAAATAGTTTTTAAAAAAAAAGTTGAACCGACTTCACAAAAAGCGCTAAAAAGCATAAAATAATTTTTAATTTTATATCTATTATGACATTTTGAAGTCGGTGCAAATCAAACAAACCAAACAACTACAACTTTCTTATATGATCTGTGACCTGAAACGTTCAGGTAGTATTATTACCTTTAATTGTGGTTCTGTAGTTGCTTTATTTGTTTAATTTGCACCGACTTCAAAATGTCTTAAAAGGTATAAAATTGAAAATTATTTTATACTTTTTAGCGCTTTTTGTGAAGTTTATTTTTATTATTTATATTTAGTTATTATTCTCCTATTAACAATGGGGGATCACACTCTATACAGCAACAAAAGAACCATCGAAATCGGTCCACACGTTACAAAAAGTTAGGTTCCACCCCCATCCACCAGCCCCACCCCACCAAAACTTTTTTCCTCGTGGTATCAACCAGGGAACATACTCTACCCGACAAAAAAAGAATCATCAAAATCGGTGGACGCGTTACGAAGTTATGCCCGGTCAGACATAAAAATAAAAAATAAAAAAAATAAAAAAAAATACGCGTCGAATTAGAACCTCTTTGTTTTTGGGAAGTCGGTTAAAAAGCTTAAGAAACCAAAAATGTACATATTACTCTTTTATCCTTCATCTTCAGTTGGAATGGAAAAAACTTCACCCGATTCGATGACAACAATTGCAAGTGCACTTAAAATTTAAGTTGAATTCGGAACCACCAGCTATTTTTCATTTAATTATTGTCTGCCGCCGGCGGGGTTCGAAACTGGGATCCTCATAATGAAAGGCAACAGAATATCACTTAATCGACTGACAGTTTTCCAGCCTGAAATCTTAATCCTTGATGATAAAAATGGCAAAAGAATCTTCCACTTAATTTGGAAATGGCTTTTTCGTTTATTTTTATATCTGAATATTTGAAAGAAGTAAAGAGACTTCTGGATTTTAATTTCCTTAATTATAATATTTCAATAAAATTAATATGAGGGACTCTCCCTTCAATATAATTTATCTTATTTTGTACTGAAGGAAATGTCGACCAAACTATAATGAGCTAAGTGATGAAGGTCTTTCTGTAGAAGGTATTAATATTTTGTAGCACACGTTTATTTCAATATTATCTTTGATATAGTAATCGGATTAATTTGTCAGTATGATTAAGTTAAGAGTTCCTTACGGGTGAAGTCTTAGAAGTTAATTACTTTTTTAAAAGAATATCTGCATAGCTTTCACATGAGAAAAGTATTCATGTCCGGCTTTGCGTACTAATGTACCACATTCTATAGGCAATTGCACTACTTTCAGGCGAACGCCACATAATAGAACTGAATACACCCCCACAGCTTACATAGACTGCTGATGAAAGTTATAAGTTCACATTCTAGGGGGTTCCAATGAAATCCATTTGATGAAATATGAGTGGGTAATATTTCATAAAAATGGGAATGCCAACTACGAGGGAGAGTATTTCATTCTCGACTACTTGATGTGAACTCTGTGGTATGAACACTGATAGATAATCGAGCTAACATTTTTCTTCTAATAACTAACATAAAAAGGGCTTTTGATTTGATAGGTACTCTTCTCTTTTGAATTATAAGACTTTGAAAAATGTGAAAGCAAAATATATGATTTATGGAGTTACGGTGAACATAGAATATGAAAGATGAATAACACACTTTAACAAAGTGACACAGGAACACATATTTGATAAGCAATTAAAGCGGGATGGCAATTGCTTGAAATTTGTATTTTAATGTATTCTGAATGCAAATAAAATTATATTTGTAATTTATTCTGTTTATGAGCTATAGGGCTTAGACAGATGGATAGACATACATTGTAGAATTTCCTTTGGGAATCAAATTAATACAAAATTATCGCAAATTGTAGTGCCTTTTCGCCAATGGGAGCTCAGTCCAGTGAGTCTCCGACTTTTTAAGTTCAATCCAGCATTCAAGGTAGAACATCTGTACTTCGTTGAATGTGCTTAACGGGTCTACACTAAGCTGCATTTGAAAATAAAAATACCGCTTAACTCTTATGCCTTGAGCATTGACTCAGCAATTTTGCCACATTTTGATGCATTTGGCTCTACTGTGCGGGGTTTCTAATAATGTCCTAATTGACAAGGATACGAGCCCTCAAATTATAGTTCTTCAGAATTTTAACTACGATTTGCAATACCTACATTATATATGTAAATTTGAAGTTTGTATATAAGGTTTAGATTGATGGATTAACAGACATTGTAGAATTTCCTTTGAACCATTAACACCTTAACCTCTTAACCATTTCCCTCATCCTTGATTTCTTTCCTGCCAAGGTTGTGCTTTAGCGCTATATATATATATATATATATATATATATATATATATATATATATATATATATATATATATATATATATATATATATATATATATATAATATTGTTTAAAAATAATATATTTACTTGGATACTTACGGGGATTTTCTTCTTGATGTTGCGTTATGGTTAAAGCGTAGGACAATCCAGCAAAATTTATTGAAAAATTTAAATAACTTTATAATAATTAATTTTAATTTACTAAGATCATCAACTGTACTCAGAAACTGGGCCGAACGGTTATAACGGATGCACCATCTATTAGCTTTATTCATAATAAAATATCTAACAGTAATATCTGTTGAAAATAACAGATGTTACTGTTACTTTTATTACCTTATGGCATTTATATTACGTATGTTTTTCGGGAAGATATTATACGCTAGCGGGAACCCAAATTGACATAGAAACCCTTGCTCGTCACTGCTTTTCCAATCCACTCCACCTCATCACGAAATTTTTCCTTCACATGCTCTGATGTGCAACGAGAAGTAACCCAACTGAACTGTCATTTTTTAACCGACTTCGCAAAAACAAAGAGGTTCTAAATTCGACGTGTATTTTTTTGATGATTCTTTTTTTTTTTGGGTAGATACTCACCGATTGGTACCATGTCAAAAAAATATTTGGTGGGGCGGGGGCGGGGGTGGGAGTGAAACCTAACTGTGTAATGCATGGACCGATTTGGTTGGTTCTTTTGCTATTGTATAGAGTGTGATCCCCCATTGCTAATAGGAGAATTCTTTGGTACTATGGTGGGGGTGGGGGAGGGGTACTCTAACTTCGTAACGTGTGGATCGATTTCGATGATTCTTTTTCTGTTGGGTAGAGTATGTTCCTTGATTAATACCACGATAAGAAATATTTTAGTGGGATTGAGGTGGAGGTAGGGGTTGAACCTAACTTTTTAATGCGTGGACCGATTTGGATGGTTCTTTTTTCGCTTTATAGAGTAGAAGACACTAAAAAGTGAAAAATAAAATAGTTTTGAAAAAAAAAGCTGAACCGACTTCACAAAACCGCTAAAAAGCATAAAATAATTTTTAATTTAATATCTATTACGACATTTTGAATTCGGTGCAAATTAAACAAATAAACGTCTTGCTTTTAAAATAATCTTAAATTATTTCTCGAATGCTGTACAAAATTTGCCCATCATTACAGCAAGTTTTAGCACAGCAGGTTTTCACCCGAATTAAAAAAACAGAACCAGAATTTATATTTTGTAGAATACTTTCTTGTCGAAATTAGACTGAACATTTTTATATTTGAACATTTTGCTTTCAGACTTTTGAATTTAAAAAATTGCAGCCGTAAATAAGAAATGTGCTTTTCTTCAATTTTACTTATAAATTCGTTACAACATTTTACTTGAAGGTTTCACGTCTTTGTGCGAGATAATCTCGTTGCAAATACATGAGCCAGATGCTTTGCATATCAAATCTACAAAGCATTCAAATTCCGCCATAACTGAAGTTCTGAAATTTCACCACACCCTGCATTTGTCAATGTTTGCGAGTAAATGTATCCGTTCACTGGCATATAGCAGAAACCACTTCCTTTCCTGAAACGTGATAAGAGTTCCAATTGGCGATATCAAAGAGAGAGTGAATTTGGCGAAAACTGACTAAATGAGGAGAATTAACTTAGAAACTAAGAAAGCCTTTACAATAGAAGTATTTAGATGAATCTGTATTGTAAAAATACAGTTCTCTAAACTTTCAACTCAACTAATTTAGTTTTAAGCTATATTGGTTAACCAAGGATTCAATTAGAGAAATTCTTAACGCAATAACTATTTGGAGCTCTTGAACGCAAACACAAGCACTTAATTAGTTAGAGTCTTATGTTTGTCATGACAAAAAGGTATAGTATCTTATCCTAAAGGTTAATAATTTAAAATAAAGAATCAGAGGAAAAGTCTCGGAAAAGCTATGGGTGCGTTTCGAACATAAAAGTAGTAAAATGTTTCTTGTATACAAGAGGAGCTAACTCATTTTGATTATATTTTAAATTTGATGTTTTTAAAATATATTCTAATAACATTTTTAATATAATATAACTTTGCCCTACCCTATTTTATTAATTTAATGAATTTTGCTATTTAAAAACACTTTACCTTATGCCCCAAAATATTTCAATACTAAGGAGACGAGTATGACCTCAAGGCGAATAAACAAGATTTCAGAAAGCGACAAAAATTGAAAACCACAACTTGAGCAATCCTATTGGGCAAAATTGTCCAATTTGACAATCATGGCGAAACTTCACATAACCCTATCGCCACTTTGCCCCGAAGCAAATTGCTTATCACACGTACAGGGCTTTTCCTTGAGATGACCTTTCATCTCGTTCTTTATTCTAAGGTTAAAATAGTTTGAAAAGTACTATTGGGGTAGTTACGCATAATTATTTTCATTATTTTCATTATTTTCTCCATTCGCCCGAAGCATTTCCATTATTTAACAAAACGGTCTCAATTATTCTTGGCATAAAGGTTATTAACTTATGGCAATGGGTATGGCATTCCAATTAGACCTGCTCTTTACAATTGCTTATAATTTTTGATATTATCTTTTTCCAAGGATCGCATTAAGTCATCCCCCAAGTTCTAAGTGGAACTGAGATCCGAAAATTGACTTGGGCAGGAAAGAACGTTAACATTGTGATCTGTAAACCGTTCACTGGTGTTTTGTAACATTCATAACACGATATTCAGCATGGTAAGTTAAGTAAGTTAGACCTAAAATGTGCTATTGTGGTACAACAATTGAGGTTGTATTCTCAACCAAGTTAAGAAAAGAAAAGGATATTATGAACTCCTGATGATCTGAGCTAGATCCGTTTCCCAGCAGAAATCCGGCTCATGCGGTTGGCTAAAGCTGGGAACATAGAGACTTTATTTTTAACCCTATCACATGACTAAAAACTCTCTAGATTTCCTGATAAACTGAATTAGGTCCCTGACATCAGTAGTTCGGCTAACTAGTTATAAAAAGGGGGAGCTCAAATACCGGCTCCTCCGTTGGCTAGAGCAGTTACAGGGGAAGTCAGGGATGGTTTCCTCTTCTTCCTCATCTTTGCATCTCCTATTTGGGGGCATATCAGGCGATCCTACTTTTGAGCGTAAGATCTATAAGCTCAATAAGAAAACTGTCTAGATGCAGCCTCCTCCTAATCGTTCTATATTAACGATTAGTGCATGTAAGGCTGTCTCGACGGACTTAACTTTAATATATGCATGTGTGGAAAGCGGTAGCTTAGATGGCTGGACTATATCTATGATCTAGACTTTTATAAGTCTCTCCAGGGTTTTCGGATGGAAAGATGAGAGACTTACTGGCCTGAAGTCAGTAGGTTTACTAATAGAGGGAAATTCTATAAAGGTATTGAATTCAAACAAAAACCATGTTAAAGAGTATAAAAATATAATATTTTCTGTACGGCATAAATTTAAGTATTTAGAAAGAAACAAAAAAGTTGGTAAATGTTAACGTTTTCAAACTAAAAACCTTCTCTTATAAAATTAACTGAACATATTCTTTATAGTATGCTAGTTTACTAAAAAGTTTCAGGTCTTAAGTTACATCCCTTTTTTAAGGTTCTTTAAATATTGCGATTTTTCGAAAATGGCGTGTTTTTAATGCGATGACGTCTGCGGTGGTTCGTTTCATGCTGCATGTTTAAAACGCCTTATAAGATCGTCTGCGACGGCACTTACTACGTGCAATGAGTGCCTTGATATTAAGCCCTGTCATGTCCTTCGACTTATGAATGGCATTGCAGAATCGCTTTCTGCTGAGCAGTTTTTCGTCGCCAATAAAATTAATAGTATGTCTTCCAACTGGGCATCTCTGCAGACTGTTGTTGACGACTTTGGCTGCTTGAGTGGCAAGTTGGACAGACTCGTTTATGTTATGGAGGACCTTATATCTAGCTTTGAATCTCTGCTAGAGAGATCTCATGATCTCTTATCACGGTTATCCATTTTGTCAGCTAGTTTCGATGACCTTCGGTCGACGCTTACTGGTGTGGATGGGTCTATACAGGCGACCAACTGCGAACCGGTGATGCCGATTTTTGATGATCTCCGCCGTAACGTTAAACATATCAGAGCGGATCTTGGTTCCTGGTTGACTACTGGAACTGCGATCTGCTTGGTACAATTTCCTCGGATTTTGGGAGTCTGCTTTCGCGTGCTGTTGTCGAGACTAAAGCATCTGATGTTTCCGTTGCCTCTGTCTTGTCTACTGACGTTGTCCCCCGGCATGATGGCTCTAGGCGATTACGTTGTAGATGCCGGCGCCCTAGGGTACGCAATGGTTCTGTTGGCCCATCTCCTGCCGGTGATACTTCAGCGTAACCATCGAAACTCCCACGTATGGCTGATGTTAATGCTACCGGGCCTCCGACGAATATATCTGCCGGAAGACGCACTGCCACTTCGTTCACAGGTACCTCTTCTACTTCCCCATCCCCCCCTGAATCGGGCCAAGCTGTGCACATATCTCCAGGCGCTTCTCAGTGTAATCCTCACTCGTCACAAGACACATACCCATTGAGACATATTAATGTATCTCTTTTACTCTGAAGATTGCGTAATCACCGAAGTCCTTCTTTGTTTCCCGACTTGATCCATCGAATCCGGTCGATGACGTTATTACTTTTGTGAGGGAGAGAAGTGGAATTGAAAACTCTACACTCCTCCGGTGTCAAATTCTAGGATCTCGTCATTCTCGGGGACTCATGCCGTCTTTTAAGTTGACGTCCTGCCCAGATCTGTTCGAGATAATGTCTGCTTCCGATTTCTTGCCCCAGAATATCATCGCACACGAGTTTGTACCCCGTCGTAAATTCGTAGGTGGCACTTACAATAGAGCCATTGTCAACAACCAAAAACACTAAGTACGCTATCCCTTTACTACCAAAATGTAAGGAGATTAAAAACAAGAACAAACCAGTTATTTCAGGCTGCTGTTACGACGTCATCGCTTTGACCGAAACCTGGCTTCATCACGGCTTTAATGATCCTGAAATTCATGATGCTTCCTATCAGGTTTTTTATAAGGATAGATATTTTGACTCCGTGGCTCGTGGTGACGGCGGTGTGTTGGTTACATGCAAGTCGCACTTGGATTGTAGCTTTATTATTATTCCTTCTTTTTCCGACACGCTTACAATTGAGCTCTTAGCTTTAAAGCTCTCTCTTATTAAGATGATCTTTTTCCTGCTCTGTTGTTATATTCCTCCGAATTTGACGCACTCCGTTGATGCAGACGGTCGAAGTCTCTTCGACATTTTAATTCTTAGCTTAGATTTTATTAATACTATGACGAACCCAGAGGATGAAATCATCCTTCTTGGTGACTTTAATTTACCCAACGTTCAATGGGTATTGAACGCTAATGACGATGACTACCCCCTTCAATTGTCTTACTCCTAGAGGCTCCCACTCTCTTGACGCCATCTCCTCCTTTGGTTTACGCCAGGTGAGTAATGTAAAGAAATCTATGGGAAGACAGTTAGATCCTATCTTTACTTCTGATTCGAGTAACACTATAGTCGAATCGGCTCGTAACTTATCCACTATCGACAGTTTACATTCGGCCATTTTCATTTCTTTCTGCTACAATGGTTCTAAGATTGCTGATCCCAACGTAGATCAGTACGTATTTGATTTTAAAAGGACGGACTTCTCTGATATTTCAAACAGAATTCTCTCAATCGATTTCCCATATCTTTTTTATGGCAGAGATATCGACGAATGCCTCTCCGTGTTTTATGATGGGATTTATGATCTGTTTAAAACGTGTGTACCACTCAAACAGTCGAGATCGTCCTGTCATTCTCCCCCGTGATACACAAGAGAGGTACGGACCCTTAAGAATAAAAAAAATTGACTATTAAAAACTGTCTTACGTTGTAGAAACACGTCAGCTTATTGTGATTTCGTTGACTGCTATGACAGCTTCTTAGCGTTATCTTCATCTTTGTACAGGGAATACCTTGATAATGTTCGCGATAACTTGCATAATGATATTCGTACTTTTTTTAAATTTGTAAATATGAAGAAGAGAACTGATAATTCCCCATCTACAATGTGGCACAATGGAACCTCTAATTGCAGCGCGCCCGACGTAGCCGACAACTTCGCATTACTTTTTGAGGGCGCCTTTTCATCTGGCAACTTTGATTTTGGTCATATCCAGCACCGTCCCGCTGCCCCATTGCTTTGGCCATTATATCTCGTGATAATATCATATATAGTATCAAGGAGCTTAAAATGGACTTTTCTTTCGGTCCTGATAGTGTTCCACCTGCGTTCTTGAAATCCTGCTCTGACGCCTTACTGACTCCACTGGAACTGATCTTCAACAAATCTCTTCAAGCCTATGTTGTGGAAGAGCTCCTTTATAATTCCTGTTTATAAAAAGGGGCGTAAAAACTTAATAACAAATTATAGTCCAATCGCGAAGCTTTCCTGCCCAAGTTGTTCGAATCTATTAAATATTCACAGCTTGTTGGGCAGTGTAAGGGGTTCATCTCATCTAATCAACATGGCTTTCTGCCTGATAGATCGACAACAACTAACCTGCTTGAATTTACATCGCACATAATCTCTGCCTTCCCGCGAGGTCTCCAGACCGACTGTGTCTACACCGACTTAAGCAAGGCATTTGATAAACTCCTTCACTCTGTTATTATGCTTAAAATTGAAAAACTGGGTTTTCCGCCTCTATTGATCGACGGGATCCGCTATTATTTAAAAGATAGGTCATACCGGGTATCTTTCCGTAGGACTTTATCTAGAGTTGTTAGGGCTTCTTCTTAGGATAGTCATCTGGGGCCGCTGCTGTTTATTCTTGCCATTGACGACATTGTTCCTCTGATTAAGCACTCCAAAGCCTTAATCTACGCAGACGATATGAAGATTTTTTCATGCGTTAGGAACAGTTATGATTCTTCCTGCATTCAGGATGATTTGAATACCTTCAGGGTTTGGTGTGCCTCAAATGGACTGCAACTTAACCTGGATAAATGTGAAGTTATGTCATTTTCTAGGAACATCATTCAGCTCGTCTTTGATTATACCTTTGCGGAAACTATTATCTGTCGTGTGGAGTCCCTTACTGACCTCGGTGTAAAGCTAGACAAAAAATTCAGTAATTCAGTTCTGGGTGGTGGTCAAGGGAGTTTTCTGATCGACAGATCCTAATTCACTTATTTTTTTCTTTAGTTAGACCAATTCTGTAGTATGCATCTCAGGTTTGGTCTCATTGCTATGCTGTTCATTCTAGACGCATTGAATCGGTGCAGCAGAACTTTGTTAGGTTCGCACTAAGGGACCTCCCATGGAGCGATCCACTCAGGCTTTCTCCTTATGCGCATCGCCTCCAGTTTCTTAATATGCACTCGTTGGAGGAACGACGTAGATTTGCTGACCTAGTCTTTATTCAGCAGCTTTTGAACTGGAACATAGATTCTCGCACTCTCGTAAGCTTAGTTTCATTATAGGCATACCTCGTATAGCTTAAGGAGATTGCCTTTACTACATGTTGTCCATTCTCGGTCTAACTATGGTATGCATGAGCCTATAAATCGCATGTGTAGAGCCGTGAATATCTGTCCTATTTTTGACCTGACTCTTACTAAGGATTTGTTTAAACGATCTCTGTTGTCTCTGCACCCCTGATTGTAGTTTTTGGGCGTGTTTTAGTGTTTTTTGTTTACTAATATTTTTTTTGCATTTTGGTGTGGGAGCCTCATTCACCGCAATATCAGTGTTGCCGCCGAGCTTAATTATTTTGTATCCAAATTTCCGAAAAAATGTATCCAGTGACCCAAAAATGTATCCACTTCTACTTTTATGATACAACTTGCAAAATCACAATGAATAATATTATAACTAAAAAATAAAGATTTAAATAAATATATTTCACACACTTGTAACGGAAGCTGTAAATATATTTAAAAAATTTTTGAAACTTTTTATTAACTTTTACTCATTATTATATTATTGTAGGAGTATTAACAACTTTTTTTTAATTCACTGATGCACAATGCTCGATAGCAAGCAAATGTACCTGCTCTTCTTGAATTTTCCAACTGCAGATACCATAATTGGTATCTGCCAAACTGTCCTGCCAAATAAGTTTGATTAAAATTCTTTGCAAAACAACAACTTTCGAGGTGGTATAAAATAAAATTCGTAAACCTCATATGTAAATTAAGATTTAATTTTATTTAAAAGCTTTTCTTAGTTTAAACATTTCCAGAAATCTTTCCATCCGTAGTTTCGTCCCCTATACGAGAAAAATTCCTCTTTTCCAGTACTGCAGAAATCTCCTTAAGGCCTTTTCTTCCAAAGAGTGCTAGTCAACAGTACTAGTCAATTATAATGAAATGGAATAGATTTGCCGCCGTCGTGTGTTCATAAGTTAAAACGCTTTTTTAAATTTTTCTTACTACTTTAAGGGAAAATGTATCCATTGCGGAAAAAAAGTATCCATGTATCCAAAATAAAAAATCTACAAAAAATGTATCCAAATGGATACATTTGTATCCAAGTGGCATCACTGCTCAATATATGTTATATTCTGGTGAATAGTTCAATTGATTCTAGGGCTGGAAAAAGCGCGCGCTGAATCGATTTTTGACTTTGGAATCGACTTCGAGTTTTTTGATTTTTGAAGTCGATTAATCATCTCTGATAGTCGACTTTTGTGACTTAAGTCGACTTTCTAGAAATTTAATAATTCGTGTATGGAAACTTAGATATTTTATTATTTTATTAAATTATGAACGTACAAACGTTTTTAACATTTAAATAGAAAATATTTTATGATTATATTGCACGAAATTTGGCAGCGAATTGAAATTTTAATTCAAAAATAAAAATAAATAATTAAGAAGACCATATTTCTTCATCGATTGATCGTAAAAATATAAGCTCATTTAAATGCTGAAGTGATAAGCGTACGCGATTACGTAAGAAACTTTTGCAAAATATTCGAAAAGTCCACAATTTAAAGAAATTAAACTCAAATAACCTTAAATTGCTTGTTATTGAATTCGAAACATAACAATTTATGACATTATGTTACAAAGATGTTCGAAATGTCCTCCGTCATTTTCTATGTGTGCGAATTCTAAGGATAATACAGGATTCCAAAATAAAGCCTTTTAAAAATTGATTTAATCCGAGAAAAGTAAAAACAAAATTCGCCAAAACAACAAAAAAAAACAACTACCGCGCCAGGGCTCGAACCCACAACTTCGCACCCGCAGTCAAGAACCTTGCCACTAAGCCAAACTTATTACACTAGAAATAGGTTTCTAAAGAATATAAGTCCACTTTTCTTAATCACTTAATATTTATTAAAAAATGAATTCTAAAACAAATATCACATAAACAGTTTATTTAGTTTAATTTTAAAGTAGAAATCCAAGAATTTAATTCAATTTTCACAATTTATGTTCAAATTCACAAATTGAAAGTTTTATGTTCACTAGGTATAGCTAAATTCGATTTATCAAAAACTCAAAAGAACTCAAATTAATAATTACAGCACGGACGACGAATATGACTTCACTATATTGCTATATTTCAAGAAAAATAGCGCGATTTCAACTTATTATTAGATTTCAAAAACTTGCGATTTCAAAAGCTTGCAATTTGATTCCGATTTCTAAAAGCTTCAAAACTGACCGAGTTCAAGTAGCTAACTGACTGAAAACGTTACGTAAAAACCCCTTTGGAGCTGTCGTTTTTCCAATGATTGCCTTTTTTGGTAATATTAAGGAATATTTTATTGAGCATTCCAGAATTTTTACCATATATGGTCAAGAATCATGGTAACATTTCCCCAAGTATTTATATCTTTGGATATGTTGTCCTTTTCGTGCTTTTATTTCGCCGATATTTATCGATAGATTTCGACGTATAATTTGAGTGTTAAATGTTGGTATTATCGGTCTTAGATTGTCAAAAAATCGGCGGATTGTCAGTGATGTGCAATGTGTTTTGGTAAGTGAAACTTTTAAAAAATATAATTATGTTTGATGTGCTTCAATAATTATGTGCTATGTGTTTGTTGTTTGATTGTTTTGTGATGTGAAGTCATTTTCGTCGCCAGTGAGTTTTGACTACATATGTGTTTACATTCTAGATGTTTTGTTTACCTTTTAATCAAGTTCAATTAATTTACTTTCAGAACACTACAAGCTAGGAATTTAGGTGACAACAAATTAAGAGGATACAACAGTTCAATTTAGATGAGTATTTCAAATATTTATTAATGGATAATGATTCTTTGTGCATTTCTTTTTAGGTTTTGGTGCTGTGCTGCAACACTATGCATGCCAATAACCTCGCTCTAATTCCTTATTTAATGGGTTATATTCCTTGCGTTTACTGAAAAATTGAAAAAAAAATAATTGCGTATTTTGAACTCAAAGAGGAACAGGGAGTAGTTTTTTTTGGAAGTGATTGAAGGAATTATTTTAATAGTGAATATTAAAGTATAAATTTGAAAATATGGGATCTTAGTATAATTATGATAGAAATAAATAACATGAATTGATTTAAAAGTGTAATGAAAATTTTGCATCAAGATTGACTTTCCTGACATGTGGCTGATAAATTAGGTCAGAAATTTAAGTGTACTCACCGGCGTCCTAAAGGCTTCGAAGGTTTTTAACTAAAACTAGCTGTAACTATGTACCTCGGAATTTGCGGCAAGAGGAAAAAGGTCGTCATCAGTTAAGGTAACCAACCACATGGAAATTTTATTTTACAAAAATGTTGGATATGAAGGGGCTAAAACTGATCCCAGGTAACTTTTGGATAATTCTTTTTACACCAATATAAAGGCAAACGATCCCAGTTAACTTTTTGTGAATTTCGTTTTTTTGTCAACATAAAAGGAAATGGTCCAGGTAACTTTTTTGTACGTTGTTTTTGCCAAGATAAAAAAACCATTTATTATAAGAGCTATATAAGATATCGTTCTTGTATAAACAAGCTAGATTTTCAATGACCAACTAACAAGTTAAGCCAAAGATATAAGGAGTTAATATACATATTTTAAAAGTATTAAAACATCGAAATGATTATTTTATTAGCACCATACTACAACCTAGTATTGTTAGACTGCAGAGTTTTGGTTTTTTTTGCTTTTACAATATTTAATCAACTCAACCCAATCCAATTATTTTATAAAGGTTTCGCAGCTCTCGTAAGAGTAATTCATGATTACATTAATATTTAAACTATAATTAAACCAAAAAGGTTACATATAGTGTCCTGTTTAAAATATGTCTTAAATGAAAATTAGGTAACATTCGCTGCATGTTCAAATTTTACCGGGTATGCAGTACTATGAATAGCACACATACCACCTTGTTTCAATTGTTAATAATAATAACACACTTTCTTTAGAATATTTACTTACTATTAGATATATTATGCAGGGTATTTCACAATAAAAAATAAGTGGGGTGATAGATCTCACCTATGTAAACAAGAAATTGTCTGGCAGGGTGGAGGACAATTTTAACTAGTTGGCAGCTACAAGGTGATTCAGAAATTTACAATTTTCATGGTATGCAAACCACTATTTTATTTTTATCTTTTGATCTACTCAACGTAGCGACAAACAAGCGCCAAGAACTACTATCCCAATGACCTTTATCATTGCAGGTATAGTCTCTTCCAAAAATTGAAGAAATGTTTTGCGGTTATCCAAAATTCAACATTTTCCCAAATTTTCTCCAAAATTAATGTAATTAATAAACCTGTTTTTTATTTTCCATCTTATTACCTTTCCAAAAAGGTGCCACATATCCATTAGGGTAGGGATGTAGAAATTTTGACGTAGAAAACCTTTTGGGGGATATTATAAAAATCTGAAATTTAAAGAAATTAAACTCACACGAACCTTAAAATACCTTTTACTGAATTTGAAACTTACTACAATTAATGTTATATGATACAAACGCTATTCCAAATGTCCTCCGCCACTTTAGAAGCATGCCAATAAGCTTCTTCTAGTTTTCTGTTTAAGTTGTATCGTAGCCAGACTCTCCCGTATTTTCGTCACTGTAGTCCCAATTCTGCTAACTAATTCCTCTCTATCGTTTAGGCCTTAATAAAATTCACCCTTCATTGTTTTCCAAGAATAAAGTTCAATGAAGTAAGATCGGTAAACCTCCTCTAATCCAGCGATCAGGAAATTTTTCATTTAATATTGCCTCACAATGTTAGCAGTATACGCTGGTGCTCCATTATATTGGTAAAACATTGCTCTCTCACTATACAGAGGGATATTCTCTAGTAAATCTGGCAGTGTATTCTCAAAAAAGTTCACATAAATTTGGCTATTAAGAAAATGCGGCAAAATGAGTAGTTCGATGATTGCCGATGATACCAGCCCAAATATTGGCACATAATTTGGGCTGGGATAACGTCACTCTTGCACTATATGGGTTAGTATACGACCAGGTCTGAAGGTTGTCTGACGGGGGTGATCGATGTGCACTCGACGTGGGTAGAATCCTTCGATGAGCTGCTCGACGTGGGCAGAATCCTTCGATAATTCAAATCCCAGTTCCGTGTTGTTTGAAATCATGCTTCCGGTTTCTCTTTACCTTCGAAAAGTCCGCGAAAATAACCCTCTTTGGGGTGCACATAAATTAGGGAATCTCCTTAAATACATATTAGTATTAATAACTTACAACTTTTGCATAACATTAACGATGATAAAATATTAGATGGATTTGAAAGATACGAAATCCACAAAGCTAAAAATCATGGCTGTTTTTTGGTCAATGACCTTATTGATTTTAACAACAAGAGTATTTTACTTGACAGTAAATTTATAAATTCCCGTTTTAATGAATAATAAGCTAAATAAGTAAAAATTGTTGTTAAACCACTTTTCATTTAGTTCAATCTTGATAATGACCCAGTAAGCCGAAAAGCGTTGATTGTAACTCGATAATTATATAATTTGTGGAAAAGTAATAAGCAAGTATTTTTTACAAAATGTTGAACACTAAAACTAATTGTAATATGTTTTGAATTCAATAAAAGAGATTTCAGAGTTAGTATAGTTTAGTTTCTTTAAATTGCAGATTTTTTTTTTTTTTTTTTTTATATATGATGTTGCCAAAGCTCAGGGGATGCCCTATGATGCTAAAGCACAGCCTTGGCAGGAAAGGAATTAAGGTTGGGGAAAATGGGTTAGGAGATTGAGTGAAGGAGGTGTCGATGTACGCCTCGTTTGAAAGTTTCAGGCTCATAAGACGAGGGAAAAACAGAAGATGGTAAACTGTTCCACATTCGTGTTGTTCTGCTAAGAAAAGATTCCCGAAATTTGACGGTACGTCCAAATTTGACCCGGAGAGTATAGGGGTGGGAGCGACTTGTAGATCTTGTATCGCGCGTTGTAATGAGTCTACAAGGCATCAGGCTAGCAATTTCGTTAGAACAATGGCCATGGAAATAGCGATAAAAAAGTGAGAGACAACCGACATTCCGTCGATGCTCCAGAGAGTCAAGGCCCTCAGAGATTGAGGAATCGCCAATAAGTTTAACAGCCTTACGCTGAACTTTGTCTAACGCGGACAACGCGGTGTGTCCGGCCCCTGCCCAAATATGGGAATTATATTCAAGTCTAGGCCTAATGTGGGACTTGTAGATCAACGCTAAGTCGGGTGGGGTGAAATATTTCTTACATCTCTGTAGAAAACCCAAACATTTCATCGCACTTTTAGCGATTGCAAATATATGATCCGTCCAGCTAAGATTGCTGGATATCTCAATACCCAAGATCTTTAGGGAGGGTGAATTGGGTATATTCACTCCGTCGACTGAAATGGGTTGGGGGTGAACTGGGCGTTTTTTAAGGGACATTAAACAGCATTGGGTTTTGGATGCATTAAACGTAACACGATTTGCTCTGCCCCAAGCGAGGACCATAGAAATGTCTTTGTTTAATGATCTAAACATGCGTTCCCGATTGACTTCTGTAGCATTTCCACGTGAATTCATTACAGAATCAAATGAGTACGCGAAATCAAGGGTGCTGTCGTCGGCAAAACTATGAATAGGATTGAGAGAAAGGGATAAGAGATCATTAATAAAAAGAAGAAATAAGGTTGGTGAAAGAACTGAACCCTGAGGTACACCGGCATTTATTTCGTAGGAATCATCAATCAGATATTGATAATATTTCCCGATAGGTTTTCCTGGGCATTTTGTACCTTTTTGAAATAGTAATAAGATTGGCAATTTATTAATAAATAAAAAACAGGTGTATTAATTACATGAATTTCGAAAAAATTTTTGGAAATGCTGCATTTTTGGTAATTTCAAAACTTTGTTTCACTCTTGGAAGTGACTGCACTTTCAATGGTAGGAGTTAGATCAACATTGTTGAGAATTTTGGTAAGGTCATTGTGATAGTAGTTTTTTACCGTTTGTTTGATGTCGCTGCATCAAGTAGATCAAAACATAAAAATAAAAGAGTGATGTGCATACCATGAAAATTAAAAATTTATTAATCACCCTGTAACTCCCAAAGGTTGAGATTATCTCCCTCCGTCCCGCCATACCATTCTTTGCTTGGTTAGGTGAGACCTGTTACCCCACTCATTTCCGCACGGCAGATCTTGAAGCACCCTTCAGATTATTAAATTTTTGTAGTTGAGTTTTAAACTTGTTTATTTTAAATATTATTTTAGTGGAGCAACCTTGCAAAGTCAAATACCACAAAATACCATTTTGAAAGAAAGAAGCCATGATTCCTCAGTGAGCAACCCAGATACACTTAAAGTACAGGAGAATCAAAAGAAAAGAGGACCATGGGCTTAAAACGTTTCTTTTCAAGAGTGTCTAATTGAAACACAGTTTAAGCCTATCGAGTTGTTTTAAGAAAGGCCGCGAAGAGCGAACCTAACAAACCTCTGTTGGACAGTTTCAGCGCAATTGATGTGTATAGCGTAGAAGGGAGACAAGACTTGAGAGAAGAAGAGTTATCGACCAATATTTTAAATTTTTGAAATTTAAATTTTTGAAATTTTAAATGCGTTTTACAACGCTACTTATATGTAGCGCACTTTGCATTACATCACTGGAAACAGTGTCTTGTCATCTTTTATTTTTCACTGATTTCATGTTGCTAGGCTGCTTCTTCCCACCTAAGTACTATGCAATTTTTAAAATCTTTATACTTTATTCAGGAGAAGTTTAACATCTTATCCGTCTGAAGTAAGCAAAATCTTTTTTTTTCAGCAACTTATTAAATAATGGACATTGTTTGCATTTATCTGTTAGAGTAAGTTTTAGTCAATATAAATTTCAGAACGGATTAATTTATTAAGAACCCATATAAAATACTAGCTACTGTAAATGATATGCATTATATTCAGAACTCAGCATCATTTCCCGCATAATGAGAGCATAAAATTTCCGGAAATAAGAAGTTGCAAATTTAGGATATAATTCGGTTCCCCTTCCAAAACTGCATGCCAAGACTTAGTAAAGTGCACACTCAAAGAAACGCAGATAACAATAATAAAATACCGAACAATATCCATAATTCAGGCTTTAACGCTGTAAGGCGCATTATTTTTGTCCCATTACGCTAAATTTACAACTCTAACCACTCTCATAAATATCCTCCATAGAACTGCAATATTGCTACGACAGAGCTGGAGTTGGCGATTGTGGTTTGTTTCTATAACTAGAAAATAGGGGTTCTGTGGGTCGAGCACGCCAACAAGAAGGAACTCATGCAAACTCATGTGTGTAGCCACATCCTTTTACGATTTTGCGTATCCTTGTGGCTTGGCTGCAAGAACATGAGCACTTAAAGCATATCACACTGCAATTTTTCTTTTCATGGTAATTCTGCCATTTATTTAATTAAACCGCAAAATAATGAGTGAGAAGTGAGGGGGCCTGTAAAGGAAGAAGCTTTGCCAGGCATGAAAAGTGGACGATATATGGTGGCGGAAGCTACAACTTCATTAAATGAATAGACATACATGGTGATGGCGATCTATAAATGACTTGAACAATGGTTTCCTATAAATGGTGCTTTTCTTCATGAATTGGGTTGCACGTTGCAATAAATCTCTACGAAATTATGTGGAAATTAATAGACAGAGGCGCCAATGCATGTTTAAATCACTGCGTGCTTATCTGTCACTGGACATTCCCAGCCCGGAACCCCTTTCACATATTTGATAAACCTGATGAATATTCATTCATTCAATTGTAACTCTATTTTAGTTCTCTCTATTTGCGGTGTATTCCGATAACGCTCATTTATTCAGTCTATTTTTCGAACATAATTGCGGGATTGCTCTAAATGTGCTTTGTTTTTATAAATCACATCCGTGATAGAAGTTTCCACCATCATTTTAACATTAGCTGTGTTTGGAAAAACAAGCCTTTAACTATATGGTCAGCGATGTTTTTCCAATACTTTTTTAATTTGCATATTTCAATAGTTGATGTTATAACAACAGAGAATTAATGTTTTGCAATCATTTAGAATGATTTCAACAAAGTAAAGGATGTTTCAACAAAAGGACTCATTTTAAATCATTGACAGTTGCGTTTCGACCAAGGTTTCGTTTTTAATTTCGTGTTATATAAAACTTCAATACAAAAATAGGGGAAATTTCGCGGAGACAGTTTGTTAAACGAATACTACTTATTACTCAAATATCAAAGAATAATTACTATAATGATTACTTCTGAATTCATTAAATTTTAAGTACAAATAGGTTCTCGTTTTCCTGCTTCTGGGTTATTTATAAACATAACCTAGGTACAAAAAATTCAGTAAACCAAGTACCTAACCTAAGAAACTAACTAAATAAACTTCAGTGTTGCATCAAGCCCGTCTGTCGAGATTGGAAATATAAGTTAATACAATAATTTTTACCAAAGTATAACATAAAGGGATCCTGTTTCAACTCATGTTTACAGAATTAAAGTTAGCATATTAAGGCCGAAGAGAAAGACGAGAAAGGAGAATAATACGACATTAATCAGTTGTTATATTTAAAAATATATTAGGCTTATATTTATTTTTCCCATTTAAAATTTCTCTTACTTCACTCTCAGTGATTCTTTTTTTATCAGAAGTATTGCTTTAAAATTCCGTTACGAGATTGTCAAGTCAAGTCTTAATTTTCCATAAAATTACAGAGTGAACAAATATTACTACCTCTTCTTCTTCACGGGTTCGCATTAAGATTTTAAAGACCACATCTAACTTTATATATATAATTCTTCTGTACGTGTGTATGTTATTGAACTCGACCGATTTTGATGAAATTTTGGTGTAAACATTGATCTAAGCATCCTCGAGTTATGCTGCAACAAAATATCCACATTCATTTTTATATATCACTAACAGCGATTATTTTTATCTTCGAAACTACGAGGCGGGACGGAGCAGATTGTAAATATAATATATATATTTGATGAAAGTCCAGATCTTAAGTTCTAACAATTTAATCCAGACGTGAGTTCAACGAACAAATTACAGTAATGAGCTGCCATTATGACAATTTAGGATTCGATAATTTGGCTCATGTTAGCTCAAGAAAACCGACATTAGCTCGACTGCTTCGTTCTATCTTAAATACTGCGGTATTCGACAAACACAATTCAATGCACATTTGTTGATTGTCCGGGAGTCTTATACGGACTATTAATTATTATTGCTGATGCTCAGTCAATATATGTATTGACACGATGTTACTAGGGATAGACGTACAAAAAGAGATGCAGACTCGAACAGCTGAGCTTGATTTATTGGTGAAATAACTTTTCGTAATTCCATTATTGTAATTAACAGAAACTAACCATTCTGGAAAATTAAAGGGGGTCATCTTGAGTAGTTCCCTTGATAATGCCCTAAGAAGGCGAAACGCGTCGGGTTAATATTTGTATTAACTTGGTTAAATAATAAAATATTGTGAAACAATTTTATACAAGTGTCTTTTTATTGAAAATTTACTTTTTTTGTTGGTTTAAAAAAAAAGATATTTTTTTGGAGTTTTCTAATCTAGAACGTGTCAGGAACATACGCTGGAAATGATATAACGGAACTCTTATTATTTCGGGATGTCAGAGAATGTCAAACACAGCTCTGCGTGCCGTTTTTATAACGTCCCGTCGCGGCAGCCCCTAAACTTGTTTTCCGAGTTTCACCAAAAACATTCAGATGGTCTATTGTATACTTGATATGCCTGTGCATGTTTCTTCTGTAAGCTATGTGAAATTTGTGGTTTCGTTCAGTTTGAAAGAAAACTGGACGTCGGAAACAGATTGATCGTAAATAATTTATCGTCCAAGGTTCATGCATGAACGTCTTTAAATGAGGTTTCCCAAAAATTACGTTTTGCAACTGGTTGACATGATATCTTAAACAATAATTGACCGGTTAAGCCAAATCTTTTATCACAATCTTTGAAAAACCTGTCACTAAAACATGAAAAAAACAATTTTTTTTATTTTAAATGTCGACTACCTATTTTTGAAAATTTTTAAATTTTAAAAATTCCGTTCGGCAAACGATAACCAAGGTGACAATAAAATTAAATCTTTTCAATTTTTTGTTTTGGACGACCGTCACGAGCCGAATAGTGTCAACCATTTTAATATAAACTTTTCGTAAGGGAAACCGGAAACAATAAAAATTTCAAAAAATTCATTTTCAAAGTATAAGAATAAACGAGTTGAACATAAAAAACCGCATTGCAATCACATTATTGGTGTCTCTACGACTCATCCTCGAAAAACAGTATCGAAAAGACCCCCCTTAAATGGAAAATAGTCTGAATAAATTTAAAGTAAAAATTCAACTACCTTTCAGTTTCGTCTGCTTCGGATTTCAGCGGAGCAAATATTCCTAAAGGTATTAATGGATTACAAGAAATAAAAGTGTTTTCCTGCAATAAATTAATAAGTTCAGAAATATTGGCTTTGCTTATTTCCTCATTTTTTGATTTTAATTGTTTCCAGTAGAATTTTCTTTCGAGTTTGCGCATGTAAAAGAGCCTTATAGCTCAAATGTGTTTTTTAATAAAGTATGGTCGATAAGCGAACTGCTAACTGGATTTTCAACAATAACTTGTTGAATTCAGAACAGTTCATCGAAGAATTCATTCAGTTTTGGCACCAATGGCGTGATAACAAGAATATTTCTTCAAACCTTAGTCATTGGTGGGATGTTGGAAAGCTTCAGATTCACTCATTTATCGAGACGAGATTCAATCGGAGCAGATATCATGCATCGAGTTTCACCGCCGAAGTCACCCGGATTGGTACGCTTCTGCCCGCGCAACCAGAGTTACTCACACAATACGAGAGACTTAAAGAACGACTGACAGCACAAAACTACAAGCATAGCTTGGAGTTTGTGCTCCGAAACCAGTCGCGCTGGTTGCGAGAGGGCGAGTCTCCGACCGAGTACTTCTTCCAGACAACTCGACGTCGTACCGCTTCTTTTGAAATAGACTCGATTCTTGCCGAATCGGACCAGATCCTATACGGAGAGGAACTTGCGAATTATATTCGCAACTACTACACGCGGCTTTATGCTGCATCGACGTTGCCAACATTCTCGTCCAACGATGAATTCTTTCATCATGTTCCTACTTTCTCTGATGAAAGTAGAGAATTCCTGGACAGAACGCTTACTCTCGATGCTATGCTTACCGCAACGAAGGATCTTCGACGTCATACTTCTCCTGGTTATGATGGTCTAACTCCAGAATTCTTTGTTCGTTTTAGGAATCATTTGATTCCGGACCTTTTGGATGTCTCTAATTCTGCAGTGGCTGGACATACCCAATTTACCTCAAGTTAGCGGAGATCCGTTATGCGTCTAATACCTAAGAAGGGGGATCTTCAGAGGATGGGAAACTGGACGTAGAGATGAGCGATGTTGACCAAACATCGATATTGACATCGATGTCAACATCGATGACTCAACATCGATGACCGATAATAATCGAACTCAAAACATCGATGTTCCTTAATATCGATGTTATATAGAAAAGGTTAATAGAATGGCGGCCAAGGACGTAAAAAGACAATATACTTGAATGTTGTTTTTTTCTTTTGTTTTGTGATGTAGCGAAAGCCCCGGAAACAACCCTAGATGCGTTTTTAGCATGGTTACGACCGGAAGATAATGAAGTAAATTGAACGTCTTGCTTTGGTATAGCTGCGAGCTAGATAAATGCCCAGAGATGGAATGGACTTTTTTATGATAGGAGGACTCGTCGGTCAACCTCGTCAGCACAAAGAACTTGGGTGTAAATTTTAACTCGAAGCTCTTTTTCGATGACCACATTTCGTACATTGTTAATAAGACAAATGCAGATTTGGGCTTCATAGAGAGATGGTCTTGTGGCTTTGGCGATTCATCCGTCAGCAAGACTCTTTATTGCTCTTTTGTTAGACCGATTTGATAGTACGTTTTCCCGATCTAGCCATCATTTTATTCAGTTCATAATTATCGGATCGAAGCGATAAAATGTAGGTTTCTTAGATTTGCGCTTTGTAGCCTTCCAAGAAGCAATCCCGTTATATTGCCTCCCTACAACAATAGGTTTACGCTTCTTTCCATGGACACGTTAGAGAAAAACGGCTCTGCAAATGTGTACAACTCATTCCTAAGGGCTACTTAGCTGTTTCAATATTTTATTTCCTTATCGCCCTCCAAGGAATTATGACTTTTTTTTCCTTGCTGTCGCACTAACTGCGCTTCTAATGAATTCATTAATTCTCTGCTTTCTTTGAATGATCATTGGGATGAACTTGACTTAAACTAGTCTAAAACTCAAATGAAATAAAATAGGATGACTACTCAAATTGCATAGCCAGCTATTGATTTGGTTTTTATATAAAGGTAGGTTTTGTTCTTCTGTTGGCAACGAATACTAGTCTTCAATTTCAAAGGAATATTCAAAATTTTGAACTAAGTTCGCTTCAGTTCTCTTCTGCCAAAATCGAAGGTCGATGTTTTGATCGTAACATCGATTGTGCGATATTTGACATACTTCAACATCGATGTTTATGCTCCCAACATCGATGTTTCGTGAACATCGATGAACATCAATCATCCCTAACTGGACGCCAGTTACTCTGTGTAATGTCGACTACAAAATAGTTTGCAAAACACTGGGAACTCAACTTCGCTCAGTGATTGCCTCAGTAATACACCCGTCACAGTCCTACTGCATTCCACGTCGTAGTATCTACGACAAGATCGCCGTAGCAAAGCATCTTTCCGCCTACCATGAAAAAACTGGTTCGCAAATGGCCATGATCTCTTTGGATCAAGAAAAGGCGTTTGATAGCGTCTCGCATGAGTATTTACTGAGAGTGCTCGATAAATTTGGGGTTCCGTCCAGATGGATTGAGATCATCCGAGATTCAGTGATTCTCATAAAGCATAATGGGCATATATTGTCTCCTATTCCGTTTCGTCGGGGTATCAGGCAGGGATGCCCGTTGTCAGGAATGCTTTATGACTTTTCACTGGAGCCGCTGTTAGTAAATCTTCGTCAATCGTTGAGACAATATTCAATTCACTTACCATACACTACTATAAGGCCACTTATTCTAGCGTATGCGGACGACCTGTCTATATTTGTAACGAAAGCTGATGCATTTCCAGGGTTTTCGAACAATATGAGCAATTAGCGGGCGCTAGGGTTAAACTAAGCAAAAACCAAGGCCTATGGTGTGGGAGGTGGCGGAATCGTTCAGATTCTGCCCTCGGCATACAATGGACGAATACTTGCCTGAAATATTTATATGTGGGGCTCGATGGTAAAACATCTAATAGCCGCATGGCTCTAAAGAATCTCTCTGGAGCTGTGAATTCGTGGCGGACTAGACTGCATTCACTTTCTCTGAAAGGACGTGCAGTCGTTGTCAATTATTTGATTACCTAATAAAATCGGAGTGCTTCGAATAAACTTCGTGAAACTTTTACAAGCGAAGGTCGTTGACGCCTTCTGGGGGGAAGACGATGGGTCGCTGAAAGCACCACCGACCAATAGCAGAGGGTGGTTTGGGTCTTACAGACATGGTCGTGAAAATTCGTTGTCTTCAGTTACGGGCATTCCAACGAGTGTTCTGTCAAAGGGATAACTTAATTTCGCAGCTGTGGGTAGGTTCTATGGGGGGTAGCGGCGCAGGGAAGCACTACTATCTGCTCTCGGTTCGCCCACCATATCCGCATGACTTGTCCCAGGATATGATCTCCACGATTACAACCTGGGGCAGAATAAGACCAACATTTCATTTGCGATGGAATGAACTTGGGTACGGGGATTTTTCAGCAATTCCGATCAGGTTGAACCCTGAGTTAGTAGATTCGGTGTTCAGTAATGCTCGAGGTGTACCGGCCGATACAGGACAACTCACAGTTCTTGGAGACATCATTGATGCTTCTGGAAACACACTTATACACCCCAACACAACACAATTAAACGAATTGGTGGATACAGCACGAGAGCGTTTTAGTCGTCTCTCTACTAGGGAACCTAGCACTGAGGTGATAAACGCTTTCGTTATTAATCGACCGCCGCACACGACATTCAGTACACTCACTTCACGTAGGCTGGGAGAGCTCTTCGTAGGAGTAAATCCTACGGATACCTTAGGGGTTAATAGGTGGCGCGCACATCTAGGGGTAGACTTGGGAGTAATGGGGACTATAACTAGCAGAGACATCTATAGTTATCCGTCCAATTACAGAGACTCTGATGTGGCATTCAAACTACTCCATCGCAGCCTCGTGCATCCAAACCAGCTGTCGCATATCGATCGGCGAATTCAAAGAGCCTACACGGTTTGTGGTGGTGAAGGAACCCTGTTCCACAGATACTTTACATGCCCGACCTTGTGCGACATTAATAATCTTGTTCGCGATATGTGCCAGCAAATCTGCCCGACATTCAGTATTACAAGAACGTCGTTTTTACTGTGGCCAAGGACATTTAACTAGGTAAATTCCTTGATAAGCTTTATCTTAACACTTGCTAAATCGACAATTCATCTTTACTGCATGCGGATCGAGCCTGGGCAACAGCCCACTAACCCACAGTTTCACACACATGCACTAAAGAACCACTTCATTGCCAGATTGAAGAGGCGATTACGTCTAGAGTTCATGGCAACGGAGGCCGACACATTCAACTGCACCTGGCAACCTTTATCGTCGGTGCAGAACGGAAGCCTCGTCTTTCACTGGGAATAACAGGCCGCAGACTTGCAGCAGCTTGTCCACGAAGCTTCTCTTCGCTTTGGTATTGCTGCAAGTGCTGCGGGAAGGACAAGTCTCACGTTGGAATCGTAGAACTGGGAGGATGATGGGAGCAGTTTGCAGACGACAATGACTCTGCAGACTGGTCCCGCGGGAATCTAATCGGTTCGAAATTTTTGTGCGTTCATCTAGAACATGTTTGGATGAGTGCTCCCGGAGGTATAGAAAAGTGGCGAACGGCTCTACGGAGAGGGCATTTGCTTGGGAGCAGTGGTTCCCGAAGTAGGAACTTCGTCCGGTGCTGCATCTACCCTCTGGGAACACTCGGACAATAATGTTCCTGTTTAAGTTTTTCGGTTTCGGTTCATTGTGCTCGTTCGTTTTAGGTTTAGCTCTAGGTTTAGTTTCGGAATTTTTTCAAAATGTTTAAGGAACTTTTCTGAGAGCTGGCACTCGCTTGGAGGCATTTCAAAATTTCTTTGTATTTTCTTTTTTACAGGTTTTTGTCTTCAAGTTTTAGAGTCCTTTTTATTTAACCTATTTACAGTAACGTAGTCTATTGAGTCATTTTTTGTTATGTTCTTTTGATCATTATTACTGTGTCTTTTTAATGTTTATGTGATTTTTTAGGGTAGCTAGTTTTTGTAGGATTTTTACGCTTTATAACGATTGTGCCAAATAAAGAGCCATATATACATAAAAAAAATTATTATTATTTTTTTCAAAAATCCCATCACTCATTTCAACAGTTTTAGGGTCATCAATCTTAGCCCGTATACCCTATATTCATCTTAATAGGTATATAATTGAGACGATGGAAAGGCGATATATGATAGACAGATAATGTACATTTTTATGGCGATTAATAAGGAAACATACCACAAGACAGAAAATTACTTTTCCTTTCAATTTTCCTTTTAAAGTACTAAATTAGTTGTATTGGTCATAGCTGGAGGTGATAAAATATGAATAAATTATCAAAGAAAGTTTATATACTTAGTTTAAAAAGTGCTGTTAAACAAAGAGTTTTTATGAAAAGTAAGAAGTTCTTTCATGAGGATGGCGGGTGGTCTGGAAAGTTTTCATTTTTCAAAGTTAGTATCTAATTTATTTTGAATTCAAGCAGCAATCGCCAGAATATTCTCATAAGTACTGCTTGAGACTGCTTCAATAAATTTCGACTTTATCGCGGATTCAAATCTTCGCTAAGACCGGTTTTCTTTTTTTTCCGTCCAGTGAGGAAAAATGAAATCTTGAATGACTCTGTCAAGATGTCAAGCGATACAAATACAATAGAGTGCAAAGAATATCGCTCCCGGAATATCTTTTACGTCACCCTATGGCATTTTATACGCTTATAACAAGATTGCTGCTTTGGTGCGTGAATAAATCACTTTTTCTCATGTATTCAGATATAATTCAACAGTTTAGTCTTTGTCTCCGCAATCTTTTTTATTCCATTTGTTGCTCGTAAAACGTGATTTTCATCCATTTAACGTTTCTCGAAACCATTTCGCGAGATTCACGTAACTCCACGTGGCGTAAATTAGAGGCATTAAGCTCCTCTAAGACTCCAATATAACTCTTAATCAGGAAAGTTTTCTTTTTATTCCTTTCACCCAAAGGAGCAATTCATGAAGGATAATGTCCTCATTAAAAGAGATTGTCGTACCAGTTTGTTCTTTTTATGCGTTTTCTGTTTAGGTTTCTTTAAAGTCCCCTTTTCCTGTAGGGTAACTTTCCACGGTAAAGACATAATTGATCTATAAAACTGTTGTAAAAATTAAAAATTTATCTACATCTGCATAGTGGTATGCCACGATGACGTGATGAAACATGGGAAGTACATTAAGGTGCAGCTAAGTGCATTCTGTGTTGGCTAAATTACATAGGTTGAATTATTACCTCTGAAAGTTTACTGCAGCTATCTGATAGCAACGTTGTCAACTGATTTCAAAGAAAAGAATACACTAATGTATATATTAGCTTCAAAGGTTTTATTTAAGAACTTTACTAGTTATATGCAATATTAAGAACATTGCATGAATGAATGATGTCCAGAAAAAATGAGCGATAAATTCATACTGCGATGCAAAGATAATATATAGAACAAAATTGTTTCTAATAACCGATTTTACAAAAACAGCTTAAAATTCTATATATACACACACACACATATATATATATATATATATATATATATATATATATATATACATATGTGTGTTCACGAAGTACTCTAGAAGAAAGAATTTTTAAAAAACATTCTCAAACAAAAAAAAAACGGTAAAGAATACTCACCTTACCTGGGACTACGACAAGTGTCCACATACAAAATGAACTTTCTGAAATAAAAAAAAATAGTTGAATTAAGCAAATGCATTATCAAATAAAGCAATAATCACATAAAACACAATTTATTTACATGAATTTACATCGAAATTACCAAGGAACAAATTGCTGGGCCCTACAACAACAACAGGCAAAACGTAAACAAGACACAAATCGCTTCAAATTTCATAAAATCTGCATAATGAACTCATGTAAACATTAAAACA
This sequence comes from Leptarthrus brevirostris, assembly GCA_964036015.1. Taxonomy (NCBI): domain Eukaryota; kingdom Metazoa; phylum Arthropoda; class Insecta; order Diptera; family Asilidae; genus Leptarthrus; species Leptarthrus brevirostris. Next base: position 83,078,023 of record OZ038373.1, on the reverse strand, counting down.
AGGTTCATGCTATGCGGGAATATGAAATTTGACAATTATAGCACATATTTTAGCAAAAATTGTGCAAATTCATGCAAACTTGACAGGTATGCACTATTATTGCCACACATAAATTTCACGCAATTTACGACTTTTTCATGTTTTTTACATATGCATATAACACTTATCACAAATCACTGAAAACCGCGGCACTTACAACGAGGTATATCGCGAGTCGTAACTGTGATACTGTGAACGCGACGGAGTTGCCAGAAAGGTAATTATTATTACCTGAAGCGAATTATTTAATAAAATAAAATTGACAATTGGTGCGAAAGAGAAAAAGCGAGCGCGAGAAAATAATTAATTTAAGTTCCACAAATCTGATTCTGAGATATGGCAAAGGAAGCCATATTGAGTCAAATGTAGAATTTTTGAAATTTAAATGGCAATTAATAAATTAAATAAAGCGCTCTCAATCTTTGGAACGAGTTCATATGCTTAAAACGAGCATCAACTCAATCAAAAAAAAAGTGAAATCCCAAAGTGCATTGATTTATATGCCAATAAGGTAAAAAATATATATGTACAAGTGCAAGTGTTTATAGGTGGTGGTGATATTGTGATAAAACGTGCAAAGGATAAGTATTTATTGTACTAACATTTTTTGATTAGTTTTAAGTCGAAACTGTATCAAATTCATTACATGTGTCGCAATTTCACATCTGAAAGTTTATGCAACGACAACGTAGTTAAGATATATTATAGTGAACTAATTTTGATAATTTTATGATAAAGAAATTTCGTGCAATTTTTATTAAATAAGTTGTATAGCAAATATTGCTATATACAACAACCGACGAATATTTAAATAATTAATTAAAGAACCATAAGGTACCTGTAACTGTTATAATAGCTTAACCGCAATAAATCGTGAATATAAGCCCACATGTTTTTCATTTATACCGCTACACTTCTTCTGTACCAAATTAGTAGCCGTTATATTTTTCAATAAAAATATAGCGAAGTCTAGCAACATGTGTATATCATCCAAATCGGTCTATGCGTTACGAAGTTAGTTATCACTACCGCTCCCTACCACATAGATTTTTGTCGTGGTACCAAAGTAGAAGCATTCTCTATTCATTAAAAACATAGTCATAAAAATAGATCTACGCCTCCCCCCCCCTTCCTCTGACAACAATGAACTTTCTGACATGGTACCCAACAAAATAAGAATCATCTACATCGCCCCACGCGTTACCAAGAAATACACGTCGAACTTAGAACCTTCTCGTTTTTAGAAAGTCGGTTAAAAATACGATATAACTTTCTATGGAAGCATCGGAATAAGATTCTGTAGTTCCTTAAATGGTTTTTGGAAAGCATACTTTAAATGTTTGTTGTTTAATGATTTTCGACTTCGATTTGTAATATCAGTAATTTGTTACCTTCATATACCGAGATATTAAACTTAACAAAACATGCTATGTCCAAATGCTCTGCCGTACTTGATCCGCTCTTGAAGACAAGAGATTTCGCTAAAACCAGGAACTGATAGAGAAGGAGAGAATCTGAATTCGCTTTAAATTATTAGTCCATCAATCTTTGTAATCGAATTGGATCAAGTTCTTCTTCCATCCTATGCCTCCTTAGGTGGTTACGGGAACTGAAAATTTAAATAATTTAATAAATATGGAGAAATAAAAATGAAAAGTCCTGTTTTAGTGTTTATGTTAGATATGTGAGCAGAACATCAAAGTTGTTATTATCATTTTGAGATTTTCTTTAAATTATGGAGGCTGTATTATCCTCCACTTGATTGGTTTTGCTGCAGCTATAGTCGTTATGGTCGTCTTAGTTGTTAAAAGTGATGTGTGACCCTAGGCTTAAGCACCATGTTGGGTAGTACTTGGCAGTCTGTGAAGCGTCTACCGATTTCGATTCACAGGCAGCTACCTAATTAGCTTCGGGTCAGTATTAGGTGAAATTTGAACTTTTGTTTTTTTTCGGAAGTACAAAATATTTACAACAAATTCAGCTTACTAGCCCGACTGGAAATTAGTTCAGGGAACCCGGATTATGATCAGATCCGGATCAGATTTTTCTTAACACGGCCATCTGATCAGGAACGGACAGTATTCCATCCCTTGATCCAGCCATCTGATCAGTTGCTGATCAAAGTACAGTACTCCATCCCTTAATCCTGTCATCTGATCAGAAATTGATCAAACTACAGTATTATCCTTTGATGCGGTCATCTACGTCATCATACGTTCAATAAATATGTACATTTACTTTTTTAAGCAAAGTTAATCTTGAAAAAGTCAAATTAGAGTAATTCGTAACTAGTATACTTTTCTGATCACAATTTGAACAGAAAGCCTGATCCCCAGTAGATCTGATGACCTCATCCGTTCCTGAAAATAATTTATGATCAAGATCGGATCCTATGAACGGATCCTGAGGGGATAATATAAGGCGTGACGTTGTATAGTCACATCCAGATCAGGTAGCCTGATTTATCCCTGATCAATCGTCAGGCAATCCTGATCCGAATCGGACCCTAACCGGAACTAATTTCCAGTCGGGATGCTTCAGTTCTAATACGGTAATTCTTCTCTCGCTGATTAATAGCGATGATCACTTTAGAGTTTTAGTTAGACTCTTTATGTGTAAACCTTCAACGATGAGACCTCTTTTTCCTTCATTCGACGGAATACGGAATAGTGCTTGGCGAGAAAGCTCTGCCAATATATTAGAACTTTAATAGCTTGGCGTCTATGGATCGCCGTAATTACGGATAGAGAACTTACGATAATCAAGACAGCCAATAACTTAATTAAGCGCAGTGAACACTACCAATTAAATCCAATGTATCCGCCAAATTGTTATTAAAATTAATAAAGTCGAGATCAATTTCTGCGAATTTAATTACCATATGTTATTATTTGAACGCTTTTTATAGTTGGAATTACAATTAAGTTTAAATGTCAAATCGACGCGTCACATTCACTGTAATAGTATACGCGAAAATGCTTTACTGCGTTTGGTCTCAGAAATATCCGATTCATGCGCTGCCCTTACTGTAATTCCACCTTTAATCCCTATTACCTTTGTGCTTTCAACATTATTGCAGTTATGCAGCACCACATCCTCTGTGTCTGTATAGACTCCGCTTATTGTGTCGGTATATTTTTATAGGGCGTTCCATATTGCTTCTCAGTTGAATGCGTTGTTGTTGTTCCGTGAGAATTCTCTGTGTGTTTCTTTGATCAGTGCAACAGCTGTTGGGTCTGAAGCCAACTTGCTTATCTCGCATATTGCTTTGAATTTCGTCGGAGATTATACTGACTACTATACTGGTCATTAATTTTTTAATTATATTGAGCAGTGTTATACTCGCCGGTTGCTGTATTCGTGCTATATCTTACTGTTGGTAATCTTTCATTATCCTACTTCTATTCTATTTAACTTCTGACAATGTAATTTGACATGAGAATCCCTGCTCCTCTCTTGCGCGTACTTTGGCCAGAGTAGGTTAACTATGATTTGTCCATCTGACTTCGCAAATTCTTAATATACCTAGTTTGCATGTATTCATTTTGCATTTTAGTTGCGCCAGTTTGGTTGACTTTTGGAATTGAGGGGGAGAGGAATTGAGTGAAAAGCACAATGGAACAATGGTTCAGAATTCAGATGGAATTCTAACCCATCACTCTCCAGAATTAAAGTTCAGTACCAGCCGTTCAATACCAGCCAAGGCCTTACAGATAAGGAATCCAGCAATAATACATTAATAAGCTCAAATAATAGATAATTTAATATTACACTAAGGGAATTTCATAAGAACAAATTTAAAGAAATAACACTAATATTACATTCAAATTAATTACTGTTAAGGCCATAATTGTTCTGTGAAATTCCTCATATAAAGTAGGACGATATCTTAGGCCTCTGGAAGGAGCATAAAGGCATGTATTTTCCAGAAGATAAGGAGAAACAATTCTATAGTCAATTATATCCCTCAAAAATAAAACATTACGGATTTTACGCTTTTGTATGTCAATAAGCTTACATCTAGCTTCGCAAGACGGCTCACTATCGTTCCAATGAAGCATTCGCAAAGAATATCGAGTAAATCTCGATTCTATCAGAATGAAAAGCAAAATGCAGATCCCATAAAACTGATCAATTTGCAAGTGCTTGTCTTTCGACTTTCAAGAATTTTAGGATAAGAAAACTCATAACTCCTACATTTCAAAAAACCAAGACAAGAATTAGATTTACTTACAATATAATCCTATGCTATATAATCCTATATGCCAAGATCAGAAACAGATTCACACTTTGCTACACCATAATTGAGGCCACCAGAACCAGAGTTGCCAAAGGGCAAACTTTTTGATTTTGAGGTTTATAGGAAAATTTGATAATAAAAACAATCTAATTTCAAAACCAGTTTCAAATTTAACGTTTTTAGTTTCAATTGATTCTTTTAAATTGGCCCAAATAGTCATACATTTTTATATAGGTAAATCTTAAATGCTTAATACCATAGTGGCCCATCTGCAAAAAAACAAAACAAAATAGCTAACAGTCATTAATATGATAATTACTAATTAAATCTTTATATTTTTCATTATTATTAAGTGCACATATAAACTCGTGTGTAATATAAATTAATTAAGTTCTCAGCAGTTAAAATTTTCCGAAAACAATTTTCGATCAATACTCACATTATTGATATTTGCATTTGGGTCACTCTGGTTCTGGTGGCCTTAATTATCAAGGATAAAAATTAATGATAGTAATTTACGAGTAATGGTGAGATGATGACATTTGGACAAATTCGGAAGATGGAAATTTACACGACATCACTTAACAAAACTCTCAATGTCCGTCTGAAAATTAGCTATAGCTTGCAACCTATTTATCCTCATAAAAATTTTAAAGTCATCAGCAAAGCATCATTACTTTACATCATTACATTACATTACATCATTAATGAATATGTTAAAGACGATGGGGCCTAAATGACTTCCATGAGGAACACCAAAAAGTAAAAGTATAATATGAGAAAGCTTATTATTAACTACATACATTTGCTTTTGGTTTGCCACCATCCTCAATCGTTTTAATGTAAAAATTCGTAAAAGAAACAAGATTTTCTTTTGAACGATCACTAACAAATCCATGTTGATAAATAGAGATATGCTCCTTAATAACGGCCGAATTTTTTTACTAACTATGCACTCAAAAAGCTACGGAATTTGAGAACGTTTGCAAATATGTTATAATTTCTTTTATCACCCTTCTCACCTGATTTAAATATAGGACGTATAAAAGAAAGTTTATACTCACCGGAAAATACCCCAGACAAAAGAGATAAACTGAAAATAAATGAAGGGTATGGATAGAATCTTCCTACAATTAAAAAAGAAAACACCAGGTAAATTATCAGGTCCTGAAGACCGCGAATCTTCCATGCAATCTAAGATATTTTAGATAAATTTAAATCCTTCAAATAATTCAATTACGTTAGAAATGGTAAGAAAATTCAGAAATTTTAAATTAAGTTCTTATTCTCTATGATTAACCGTATCTATTGAGAAACTAAAAGATGCTAAATCAATCGTGCAATGTAAGTGATCACTAATAAACACAAGCTCGAGTAGTCTTCCAATAGAAAGCAATAACATCTATCTGAGACAGATTCAAAGATAACAGACCATCCACCAAAGTATATTCAAAATCAATTTTAATACCGAGAGTCATAAGGTTTTGTCATCATCATTCCAAGTCCATTGTGGATGTTACCAGCAATAAAATTCTTAAGAACACGTATCTGAACACCCTCATTAAGCATAGTCTCCGAAATCTAATTAATATTCAAAACTTGCCTCTCATAAATATCCGCAGGTGAATTTGAAGGAATATAAGAAACGAACATTAACTATTCTATTTTTAGGAATTTTATCTTACATCTTTGGATGAAATATATTTTTCACGTTCTTTTGATTCTTAATTAACTTCCAACAAATTTTCCATTTCATATTTAATGGCGGGATATTGTGCACCAGGTCCTTCCGAGTTAAACCTGTTTTTATAGAATATTTTGGGAGCGGTAACCCAAACAGCAAATTTTAATAACGAACTTCCTTCCTCGTTTATGAAATATTAACTGAACCGTACAAAATGCAGAGTGTATGTGTGATAAATGCTAAATAAGCTTGCAGAAGTTTATAGCTGGGTGATTGCTTGTGTAAACGTCAGTGTCCCTTAATTAAAACCGAATTAGAGATCCTGTGGTTTATGATGCAAGGAAACACGAAATGAAGGCGGAATTTGTTTTTAGGAAAAATGTTAACCAGTTCTTATTTCTGGGAACCTCTCGGTACCCTAAATTCTTAAATTATTTTCTTTTAAAATAAATGCATAACGGAATTCATCCTTCACACTTGTGCGGTATTTGTTGAATTGAAGTAACATCTGTTGCACTGCAAAATGAAGTCGCCTATGGTGTGATCCAGAATTCACAGCAGCACAAATGCAGCCTCCATATAACGAACTTCTTTGAAAATGTCACTAACAATTTAAACTCGTCGCTGCTAACGTAGCAAGAAGTAGAAGAAAATGTAACGTCACTGCAGATTACAGAGTTATATATATATATATATATAATTATATATATATATATATATATATATATATATATATATATATATATATATATATATATATATATATATATATATATATATATATGTATATGCATATGGCTGAATATAGAAGTTGTTTTTATTTTTATACGATGTGGCCAATACCTAGGGACAACACTTTGATGCGTTGGCATGGTTTTGGCCGTTAGGGAACTAGGGTAAGTATTGCTGCGAGCTAGACAACAGCCCAGAGGCGAAGTAGATTATTTTAATTTCTTAACAAAAACTAGCGGGGAGACCTGGTCTCGAATTTGGGACCCATGGCATGGGGGTCGTACCGCTCAACGAATTGATCCAACTCCGTCTCCGTAACTGCCGTACTAAAACGAAGTATTCCGACTATTGCTGGCTACATGGCAGTTTTGGACTCATATGATGAAGACACCTTCAGGCAACATTTTCGAATGCAGAGAATGTCTTTCGAGGTATGTACATAAGTTTCTAAATGTTCCCAATAGATTTCCTTAATCGTTAATCGATTAAACGAGAGATAATTGCTGACTACCGAATTCCATGACTATGGGCATTATCCAGTTAAATAGCTATGGGGAGTTAGCTGACAGCCTGCCACCAGTACTGTTAACCATCTCGGCATTACCCTATCTAAATGAAGGATATCTCTTATGGCAGAAGAATCAGTCATTTTCATGTTCAAGCTATTACAATCGGGCGGTATACCATTCTCTAATTATACAGGTTATTTTCTAGAAATAAGCACAGGCGTCCCTCTTTTAACACGACTAATTCGTAACGTGCTATATCGAAGCCGTGTTGTTATACGAAACTTTTTCATTTATTTATTTAAACTAAGATATAATATAGAATAATATAATTTAAACTTACATAAATCAAGGCAATGTGTTCCGTGTTGTACCCAAAATGTACATGTCCATGTGTGTGTACACGTGTCGAGACTTAAGGTGTAAGTTTTATGATAGCTGAAATTTCGTTCCAAATACACATATAAATTAAGTTTAAGTTTTTATTTAAAAAAAAAATTTAATTCAATATTATGATGAAATAAAAGAATCAAAAATACAATTATTATAAAATAAATAGACACAGCTAATTACTATCACAGAATTAATTTTCATTATCACTCTAATCAAAAATTACAGCTTATCCATTTTTGTTGGTTGAAACTACTTTTCACTAGTTATTTATCCATCATTACAAAAGCTATCTGACAACATTTTTCTAATTTATCTTTTATTTTTTCATGTAGTTCGAATAGCAGCTTCGTTTAAATTTAATGTTTTTTCAATTGATGAAGGCTTTTCTGCACATTTTATACGAGCTAAATGTCCAATTTTTTCCTCGAGTGAAATAAATTTTCATTTAATTTTTGCTTCTTGATCTTATCAGACATTATCTAAATTTAGGGTCCAAAATTAGATTTACTATAAACGTTACAACTTAATTTTTGACATGCCTCAAATTAAAATTATTATGCACTTATAAACTTTCAAAAGAAAGCTATTACTCATGTACTTTTTTTTTACTTTGTACTATTTACTTCCGAAAATGTTAAAAGCAAACCAAGCAACAACTTCATTTACAAAGAACAAAACGCATACTGTCATTTCTCAAAAAGGAAATCAGAAATTTTTATTATTAGCAATAAAGTTGGGGATTTCCCTTATTTGACAAAAAATCTAGCGGAACACATATTAAATTTTTTGAAATCGCGTTTTATCAAAACCGTGTTATATTAATCTCAAGTCTTGTATCGTGTAATATCGAATCAGTGGAATAATAATCTCAAATTTTGTACCGTGTAAAATAGAAACCTTGTTTTACAAGTACCGTGTTATGCGAGGGGCACCTGTAATATATTATTAATCACACACACAATTTTAGGGAACGGGCGAAGCCACGATGCGTATGTTTTTCAACATAGTACATATCTAAAAAGCTAGACGGTCAATTTAGCTTTCCCATTAAGTGTCACCTATTGGGCGACTCGGCGTATCTATTGAGGGAATTTGTAATGATAAGATGATGATAGGAATAACGGGTTCCTGGACCAAAAGAAAAGCGATTCAACATGTGTTTAAGAGTTTTAAATCGAGCGAATTGAAGTTGAGAAAAAAAAAAGAACCGAGCCTTTTTAAACATTAACTTAGTTCAAAACCTAATTCACTTTTAAACTTTCCTTTTCATTAATTACAATTATTTTTACAATTAAACTATTTAAACGACCCCTTTTTTATTCGGCAACCTTTACCGGGACGATATTAAGTACGAACTAACTTTTCTCTTATCTTTTTACCTTACAGAACCAGCGATCAAGCACCGTGGGAAATATGATGTATATGCATTTTTGTCACAAGAAGTGTGCATATTACACGTGACTGGGTAAGTTTTTGTTGAATTGTGATTTAATGTTAATGAAATTATATACCTGTTGTTTTGGTAACGGGAAATGAGTTTCAAATGTAATGATATTGTGGGAAATGGATTAGGAAAGAATTTGGTAAGGTTGCTGACAGTGTGTCTGGTTCAGAGAGGGTTCAAGTGGGTTTAAATAATGATTTTCTAGAGTGTAAAAAACATCAACGTGAATGATTTCGTTGGGTCGTAAGGGTGTTTCCGTAAGTTTGTATTTTATCTTTATAGGGGTCCGTTCGTATTTCTCGAGGTTGCAGATTTCACAATTATTGATAAATTGTGTAACTCTGATTTTCAGTTTAGGGTTATAAGTTTTTAGTTTTAGTTCTTTGAATGTTTCTTCTATCCCTCGATGATTGTTTGAAAGATGTTCCGTTTAGATTAGATTCACTAGTTTTTCCTCATCTTCTACGTCTTCTAGAAGTGTTTTACACCTTATTATCCGGAAGTTCTTACTGCCACGGAATAGGGTGATATATACTTTGCACAATGCATCGTAAAACTCATCATCTATCATAATTGCGTTGAGTTGGTTTGGGTTAAAGTGATTTTTTAAAACAATCGATGCTGATTCCTCGCTTAGGGTTTTTCTATATATAATTTTTCTGTTATTTTTGAAAATTTTTGAATGTTTTATTTTCATCGATCCTGAGCTTGTTCTCCTAATTATTATTTGATTTTTGAATACGTTTATGGATGAATTGCTTAACGGGATGTCGATTTCTTCTCGTGTTTCTGCTTCTGTTAAGTTAACTCTAACAGTTTCTATTCTGGACAAAGCATCGGCGTTACTGTTTTTTGTACCTTTCTTATATTTTATTTCGTAATCATATTCAGATAGTTTCAGCCTCCAACGGACTAATTTGGAGTTAGGTTCTTTTACTGAAAATAACCATGTCAGTGGTCTGTGGTCCGTCTCAATGGTAAATTTTCGTCCGAAAAGGTACGGTCTAAAATACTTCCTCGCCCATACGATCGCAAGTAGTTCCTTCTCTATGGTACTGTAATTAATTTCATGTTCATTTAGTGTGCGACTCGCATAGCAGATAGGACGATTTTCTTGTGAGAGGACTGCTCCCAGCACATATTGACTAGCGTCCGTTGTAAGGATGAACTCCTTAGTGAGGTCAGGATAGCGCAAAATAGGTTCGTTAATTAACAGTCTTTTTAAGGTTTCAAAGCTTTTTTGGTAGTCAGGATCGGTTATATTTACCTTGGCATCTTTTTTCAGGTATTTGGTCATGGGTTTGGAAATTTTCGAGTAATCCTGGATAAATTTCCTATAGTACCCTGTTAGACCTAGAAACTGTTTAATTTGCCTATTAGTTTTTGGCATTGGGAAGTTTTTGACACACTCTATTTTCTTCGGGTTGGGTTGGATGCCCTCTGGGGTCACTACATGCCCGAGAAATTCAGTCTCTTTCTTTAGGAACTCAGACTTGTCTAATTGGACCTTAAGATTGACTTCTTTCAATCTCCTGAATATTTTCTCCAGCGAATCCATGTGCTCTTGCAGGGACGTTGAGAAAATAATTATGTCGTCCATATAGACTAAACATACTTTGTTTATAAAGTCCTTCAAAACGTTGTTCATAAGCCGTTGGAAAGTGGCGGGTGCTGTCTTTAGCCCGAATGGCATACGCAGAAATTCGTAATGCCCATTCTCTACACTAAAGGCTATCTTGTGAACATCGTTTTCGTCGATCTCGATCTGGTGGAATCCTTTTGCCAGAACAAGTGTACTAAAGTACTGACATCTTCCTAGTTTTTCGAGAATCTCGTCGATGACGGGAATCGGGTATTTATCGTTTATCGTAACTTCATTCAACTTACGGTAGTCGATTACCAGTCTCCATTTGCTCTTCCCGCTGGCATCTACCTTCTTTGGCACGATCCATATCGGGGCTGAGTAGGGAGAACTGCTATGGCGTATTATTCCATTAGCATTTCCTGAATCTGTCTTTCAACTTCAGGTTTATGTACGTAGGGATATCGGTACGTTTTACATTGGATAGGTACGCTATCTTTAGTCCGAATTCTATGTTTAATAGCGTTCGTAAATGACAATTTAGAGTTATCTGTATAAAAGATTCCGTGAAATTTTTTCACTAGATCAAGCAGTTTGGTTTTTTCCTCGGAATTGAGGTGTTCGGTCCTTATTTGTTCGATAAGGGGTTTGCTTTGTGTATTTTCTATAATATTAAAATTCTGATGATCTACTCTTTCTACGTTTACTTGTCTAAGGGTCACTTTAATTGGCGTGTTCTTTAATAACTGGGCTCTAGTGGTGGCTTTGTAGTCTTCTATGTCGTATATTCCTTCGTTTATTACAAAAGAACCGTCGGTACTTCTTACTTCTGAAAGATAGCCTAAGCCTTCCCTTTGGGATACGGGGAGAGTGATTTTATATTCACCCTTTTCTGTTAGAAGAACTTTTTTGTCTAAGTCAAAGTTTAATTTGATTTTTTTATCTCCCATGGTCAAATTATTGGTTTTATAATCTATATTGGCTTCAATGGACAGAAGAACATTGTTGCCTATTAATCCATCAAAGTCATTGTGAAACTTACATATTAGCATTTCTATCTTTTTTGACGGGTCTCCCAGTTCTTTAAAGAGTGGAATGTCAACTTTTTCATATATGTTTACTGTATGGTTTAGTGTCTTGAGTCTTAGGGGTTGCTCGAGTTTGGTTTTCCATTTTGGGTGACAGAGGTTAGGATTAATAATAGAGTGGGTCGCACCGGTGTCTATAAGGAATTTAAGGGGTACAGTTCTTGACTGTATAGTTATATAGGGAAGATTTCGGTTGAGGCCGGAAACTGAAAATTTAGTGGTGGAATATTACTAGTGTTGTTCTGGCTACTATGTACCATATCCATTTCCATCGGTTCTGGTCCTGTGTAAGCGTTATTGTTATTGCGATTAGGAGGCTCGATGTTACGAGTGTTGTTCCAATTATTACGAGATAGACTATCGTTACGAGTATTGTCATAATTATTATGTGGGTATTGTCGACTATTATAGTCTCTTCCTTGGTTAGGACGTTGCACTTGGCTATAACTGTGTCTATCTATATATTGTTCGTTTGTACCATTAGATCTAGTAGGGATATTGGGACTGTAGTTGTTAGGGTTATGGTGAGGTATATTTATGTGAAAGTTTGGAGGCTGTCTACCCCGATTAGGGTTGTTATATCTGGGTTGTTGGTTATTCCGATCGGTGTTTCTGTTTCTATTTTGGTCATGTTTTGGTAAGTAATTGGGTTTATAAGTTTGGGGGTAAGGGTTGTAGTAGGCGTATCCTGATTCGTGTAGGATGTTTATAGCCTTTTCGAGATCATCGGGTGCCCGGCAGTATAGGATAGATTTCATCGGTTCCGGTAATTTACTTTTAAATATTTCTAACGCTGATTTTATATTTGTCTTCAAAAGTTGTGACAATTGTTGGTCTTCTGAACTATTCTCGTTTTTTGTCTTTTACCTTCTTAAAATACCTTTAAGTTCGTTATACATTTCTAAACTATTTGTGCGAAAAGTCACACTCCTTAATTCGTCAAATAGTTGATCGATAGACTTTCTATCCCCGAAATTATGGTTAAGGAGACTTTTAAGTTCTGACCAAGACGTTGTGTTGCAATTTATTTCTGTTACTTCGCGTGCCCTACTAATAAGTTTAGATTTAATAATGTCTACAAATATAAGTTGTGCAGTTTGATCATATTTCGTTAGTAAAGGGTGGACTCTGTCAATTAAGTCGATAAAAGTTTGCAGTTGCTGATAATTTCCGTTGAATTCAGGCAATCTTGTTAAATATTTAAGGGGATCAATGATTAGGGAAGTCATTTTGGATTTACTGTTAGTATTAACGTCTATAAGATTCACTTGTTCTTTAATTTTTTCTAATGTACTTTTAAAATCACTAGCTAATGATCTTACATCTAAATTATCTTTATTCATAACCTTACTTGCTATTGATATTTGCTCCTGTTGATTTGTGGTTCCTGGTCCTGGAGTTACAAATTCTTTATGCGCCGTTGTTTTCCTTCTATTTTAAGAAAATTTCCCAGTACGGATCGATTTATAAATCCTTAGTATTGATATTTGTTTAACTATCAGATTGATTCCAAAGGAAAATTTAGTTACACAAATCCTTTTACGTAAAGTCGCTCAAAAATCACAATCACACAAATCTTATCATGTGGAGTTTGGATTGCACCTTTAAATACTAGGTTGATTCTTATCACCAAAAAAGTTGTTTAATTACACAAATCTTTTCATGTAAAGTCACTTAAAGATCTCAATCACACAAATCTTTTTATGTGGAGTTTAGGTTGCACATTTAGGTATTGATATACGTGAAACGAGCACGATTGCATCCAGATCTTTCTGGGTTATGCAAATTTTAGTTTATCACTTTGATTACTAATTGCACAAATGCCCGAATCTAATGCGCATCCTACCGACTGCGCCAGTTTTAAATCGAGCGAATTGAAGTTGAGAAAAAAAAAGAACCGAGCCTTTTTAAACATTAACTTTATTTCAAAACCTAATTCACTTTTAAACTTTCCTTTTCATTAATTACAATTATTTTTACAATTAAACTATTTAAACGACCCTTTATTAATTCGGCAACCTTTACCGGGACGATATTAAGTACGAACTAACTTTTCTCTTATCTTTTTACCTTACAGAACCAGCGATCAAGCACCTTGGGAAATATGATGTATATGCATTTTTGTCACAAGAAGTGTGCATATTACACGTGACTTGTTGAATTGTGATTTAATGTTAATGAAATTATATACCTGTTGTTTTGGTAACGGGAAATGAGTTTCAAATGTAATGATATTGTGGGAAATGGATTAGGAAAGAATTTGGTAAGGTTGCTGACAGTGTGTCTGGTTCAGAGAGGGTTCAAGTGGGTTTAAATAATGATTTTATGTTGGGTTACGTGTGGTATCGTAACATTTAAGCTCGACCAGAGGTATAATTCAGCAAACTTTTGGCTGATTAATTAGTAAATTTCGGAGATTAAAATTTGTGCCTGTCAAAAACTTAGAAAAAGTTTTCTATAGTTGCTTGCGTTGTCCTTGACAATGCATTACCTGACGAAAACTTGCCCAGCTTTGAACAGGATACGTTCCGGATATAAATCTTTCTCACAACCAAGCAGGAAAGTAGAAAAGACAATACTAAACCGCAATATTGTAAGCTTGTGCAATAAAATATTGTTTTGCTGGAATAAATTATTTTTATTGGTAATCGGTAAAAGTTTTGAACAAACATTTATTGAAAATACAGGAAATAACAAAAATGAATAAAAGAATTAACATAAAACCAATTATTCGGCCATTACAAAAAATTTGCCCTAACATAAAACCAAGCGAAATACAGGAACAGAGGTTCAAGAGAATCCCATTCCTTGATGATTCTTGTACAATTTAGCAAAAAAAATTTTTCCAAAGTCAATATTATTCCTGCTTTTTTAATGATAATAATTTAAAAAATAAAAATCTAATGAGATATATTGGAGGAGTTAACCAAGACGGCGATTATATATATATATATATATATATATATATATATATATATATATATATATATATATATATATATATATATATATATATATATATAAAGATGACCAAACTAGACATGCATACTGTAGGATTGGTCTAACAAAAGTCCAATAAAATAATTCGTAGTGTAAGGGTCACCGAATCATTTTAAATATATTTTAACAAAACCCAGGGGCTTGCTAGCTTTATTCACATTAGCATGGAAGTGCAATGAAATATCTTTGTGAAACAACGACATAGTTGTCACACATTAGTCTACACGAGAAACAATATGAAAATCTTGGCATCGTTGATGTAAATTATAAAAAGTAATGGTCCTTGGGCACGCGCTGCGCTGGGCACGTCAAATGTGTTATCAATTTTATTTGAAAGGGAACCTCGGAACAAAACGTGTTGCCGATGTACTGAGAGATAAGAGCATGACCTACTTTCGTGTGAAAGCGTCCAGCAGCAGAAGAAAAACTAACCCTTTGGTGCTGCTGTTGAGGAAGAGCCAAAGGAGTTTACTGTTTCTTTATCTGAAACGCTGATCGTGTTTGTCATATTTCTCACATCGCTCGAGTCTATAAAAAGTTTATCTTGGATTTTCGTGAATTCTAATATTAAAGCATGCATCCAAAAATGCAGTCCTAAAAGATTCACCAAAGAGGTTGGCAGTCCTCAAATGATTATTATTCTCCAACTCACCAAGGAAAGGAGTGGAAGGGTAAGTTAAGCCATAAAATAGATTATGGCTTTTTCAATATCGCTTTCAGTGAGAATATTTGTTTAACTGCAAGCAGACAGCTACTTTAGAGAAATCGCAATAAATATTGAATCACACATCATGTCAAGGTGAGTTATCGTCGAAGCAAAGGATAATATGAAGCACTCAATGATGATGTGTCTCAGTAATCAAGGGCGAAATGCATCGTCTCACAAGGGTACTAGTAATATCAGACGTCAAAACCAAATAAAGAAGTCTGTTCGAGCCGTTCATTATACCACTAACTTCTAACAGTCCAGAGGAGGTCGTGCTATCAATAAAATCCCAAGAGGGTGTGGGTGCGTCATTTAAAGAAAGCAATATGCATTTCTCATCCAAGTAGCGACACTAGTCAGCAGCAGGAGTTCGTTCGGAAACACAACTATAGCTGACTATTGTCACATATAGCTAACTATTGCCGTTCGGAAATCACAATAGCTGACTATTTTTGATAGCTATGACCATTCGGGAACTCACAATAGTTGACTAAATAGTCAACTATTCTTGACTCTGCTTAACCGACGAGCTAATAGTAGCTATCACACATACATATAAAACACATGTAAATTCCCTTGAAAGTGACAGATAAAACAATTCTGACGGGTTTTTTTACAAATTGAGAAAGTATATAATTTAAAAAAAAAATATCTATGGTATTAATGAAATACGGATGATGAATAAACAATTAATTTAATATTTAACAGCACGTAAATGAACCACGGTATAGAGAATACAAATAAACTCAAGAGTAATCCTCTAAAGTGGATAAAGGGTTCCCTACAAATTGTTGTTGTTTGCTATCCTTATCTGACATTATATCGTAGCTGCAATTCAATACACTTGGAAGTTGCTGTTCGGTCCACTCAGAATTCCTGCAAACAACCAAGAATTAACAAAACAAACTTAAAATAAAAATTGAATTTGATACAATACTTATCCTTATTTCCTTTCATGAGTCCTTCTGTTCTAAATTCCATCCAGCAATCAAATTCCCAATCTGAAAATCAAAATGAACACAAAGTATCGATACTTTAGTTGAATACAAAAATAGTTATCTAATAATGCACAGGAAGTGCATTTTTTCTTCTCCATCCTTTCCTTGTATCGCTGCAGCAAATTCCTCCTCCTGAAATATTGAAACAATATAAAAATTCATCTTCCTGTCACTTAATAAATTTTGACAGTTGGCATTTGACTTGCCATAAAGCGAATTGGCAAAACAGTGATGCCACATACGCTCGCCAAAAGACGAAAAGATATGGCCATAGAAAAATTTTGTATAAAAAGCCGACGAACAAGGCGAGTAGCATCCATTCCGTTTTCAAAGTTTAATCTGCAATTGTTGGAGTCTAGTTCACTAACCTCGGGAAAAATTCTGTTACAGACTTAGCTTTTTTGTTGAATTTTTTATTATGATTTCTAAAACCGTGGTAAGCTTATTCTTCTGTTTTATGAATTGTTTATATGCTAAAGATCTTGCCCTCTGATGTATTTTTTCCCATAACAAGTCAAATTCAACCGAATGTAACTGAGTAGCTAGCTCCGAATGAATTACCTTAAGTGCATGCTGTTGGTATCCCGTATCTCAACGGACGAAGAGGCATTGCTGCAGCAAGGTTTGAACCTTGCCACTCAATTAAAAACAAAAACAACGGACTTGTTGGAGCTGGCTACTTACTTAGATGCTGCATTGAAGTCGATGTGATAGATCACGAAACACGTTAGCGAATTTATTGTAACTAATCGAAAAATTAAATAAATGTAGAAAATTTAAGAAGCAAGTGTGTTTTATATAAGATCCCAAAAATGAATAATAAAAACGTTTTCCACCAAGTGTCGAGTAAAAGCTCGATTAACAACATAAAATGTTTCTGTTGAATTTATTTATTCTTTTTAATTTAATTATTGCATTTGGAATTTATCGGTGAATTTATTATTGAATTTTTGATATAAGTTTTAAGAATTTTGTTGTTGAATATGAAAAATGTTTGATTAAATCTTAAGGCTTGTTGTTATTCCGGCACCCTTTCTATTTGATCAATTCACAAAGCATCTTACAAAAGGTCAAAACCAACGACCTGAACCATCACGCAAGGAATGACACGGCGAACAACACAAAGATAATAGTGGCATAATTAGCAGAAACAGGTGGGTCACGATGGAAAATGAAAAACTCATGGCCGAAAAGCTTCGCATGAGCGATCCTTCCACAAAGCCTAATCAATGTAAGGGCCTTTTTGAGCTCGTAGTAGAAGGAGACATCGTGGATACGTTATTTGAAGGAGACATCCGACACATACGCGTCCCTATAGGGAATGCCAAATGTCAAAGCAAATCACCGACTGGTAAGTGTTGTCTGGGACTAAAATATTAACGTAGGCAGAATAAGTGTTGTTGCTGTTGTGTTGCTGCTCCCGCTGTAGCTGCTGTCTGTCTCTTAGACGCAGTCTCCCCGATGCACACGCTGTGGCTGCCGATGAGTCTGTTCCAGAAATCAATTCTTTAAAAAAATGAAACAAAAAGTTTGCTAATTTTGTATGCAAAAGAGAATGAATATGTCACATTTTTGGACTTGAAAGAAGTTTCACAACGAAAAGCAAAAATATGAATTAGATGCTATTGAAGCTTGAAATTGAATGAGCAAAAGAGTCCTAAGTTTAAAGTTTAAAAAAATTAAATTTTTATTTAGATTACAAAAAAAAAGATGTCGCTACTAATATTCAGTAAATAATACATATTTCCAATATGAAAATTATTTTTTTAATCATGGACTTATTAACCTGATTTCGATAGATTTGAACTTGCGGAACTAAAATTATTATTTTTTTCGTGTCCAAAATGAGTAATTATGAAATTTTTAATCATCACCTAAATTCGACTAATTTTCTCTGTGAAAATCTTTAGAATAAAGATTGAGAAAGTTAATCAAAATTTAGTTGAATATACATCATATTCTACTTGCACTTGAATAACGCTCTGTTCACACAAAAGCAAAGACATGGTAATAATAAGGTAAAGTGCTGAACGACCAAACTATAAACCTTGTTTTTATTACATGTCTGTAAACAATAAATACAAGAAAATTTGTATCACACTCTAGTTAGCATAAACCACTAGCCACTTTTGTAAATTTTGAAGCTTAATGTTTTGCATTACCCCTTCTCAGCTACTTAATTTAAATTCATTAATTGACAAAAACGAAAGAAGGTGTACTTCATCCGTACGCTTATGTAGGTGAGATATGTACGTACCTTTTTTAGGGTTCTGTAGCAACCAGGAACCTTTATAGTGTCTGTTCGTACATCTGTCTGTCTGTATGTCGTAGACCGCCCATCTTTTCGTTTTTAAACTTATTGAGATGGAATTTATTATGCGAACGTTCATTGATGACCCAAAAAAATTTTTTATGAGATTATTGGAAAAATAATTTCTTTGAACTCCCTCCTTTCATATAGTGTGAAAGTATACTGAAAAAATTGTTTGAGTGGGTTGTTTTAAGGTAGGACTTCTAAAATGCAAGAAAAAAATGGTTTAGGTCCTTTAGATTTTAACTCTACAATCACGAGATATTTTTTGTAAAGGCGTAACCAAAGATGAGGGTGGGGGCGAGAAACACGAATCCTATCATGTGTGTGTCTAACATGCTCTTAACGGTTCAATTAATATTTTTTTGGGATCAGTACATAATCCCGTAAAAAATAATCCCGAAGCCAAAACAACGAAAAAGAAATCCGTTAAAATAAAAATCTTTAACGACAAAGTCTCTAAAATATAAAACTCCCTAATGATGAAATCTCTAACAAAAGAAGTAATCCTAAAGGATCGAGATAAAACACAAATTTCAAAATAAACTCATACTTAATTTAATTTCTTTTAAAGTTAGATACAGGGTGTTTCAGATCTGACGTGCCAAATCGAGTGGGGTGATAGCTCTTATCTAGGCAAACAAAATGTTGGTAAACGGGAGGGGGGGGGGCAATCTCAACCGTTTGGGAATTACAGGGTGATTTGTAAATTTCAGTTTTTCATGGTATGCACATTAATCTTTTATTTTTATCTCTTGATCTACCCAACACCCTAATACCCTAATTAAACAAACGCTACAAAACAACTATCCTAATGACCTTTCCAAAAATTAGAACACTGCTGATCTAACTCCTATCCTTGCACGTACAGTCACTTCCAAAATTGAACACAATGGTTTGCAATTACCTAAAATTCAGAATTTTCCCAAATTTTTTCCGAAATTCATGTAATTAGTACACCTATCTTTTATTTTAATTGGATTGCCCATCTTATTACCTTTCCAAAAGGTGCAACATGGCAAGGTAGACACAGGATTAGAAAAACCACATCCTTAGAACTCCCTGAGTACCTAATTATTTTAGGTAGGAAATTCTTTAAAGAAACAAAATTGTTGAGATAAAAGGTCGAAAATGCTTGTTTTGGGTTAACAGGTAATTAATATTAATTATTACTGCAAACAAGTTATAAAAATGTTATTGTAATTTTGTTTTATTGTTGATATTAGCTTGTGGTAGCCAGAATTCACACCCTTGTATCCTGGCGTTCTGTTACTCGTATCTGATGAAAGTTTTGCTATGAAAAAGGGTTAGTCAGCAAGAATACCTAACATAGTTGAAAAACAAATCAATAAGTAGGAATATCAACGGAGATTCCTCAACCGGCGAGCACCCGGACTTTCCAAAGGTTAAAAGAAATAGGAAGTGTAACTTCACACGACATAGAGAGACGACCTGAAACTTCGGGAACTTCTGCCGACGTCGAGCACCAAATAATCACCATCGTGAGGCAGGACGCTGAGACCAGCACGAAACGAGTCGCAAGGTGACTACTTTTCATTCGAGGAGGATTACGTCCATATCATCATCACCCAGCCCAAGGACTACTGGAAGGAGATTCTGATAGAAAACTGAAATTTAGCACTTGGCTTCTGGAACGCGACATTGACGACAGAGCGTTTCTGGACCGAATTATGTAGACAGATGAATGTTAATTCACCAGGGATGATATCACGAACTTCCATAACCCCCATAACTGCTCCAACACTAACCCACACAAGGCAAAGATGATCTCATTCCAGCGGAGATTCAGTGTCAATGTGTGGGCTGGCGTCATTAAAAACAATATTTATTATAACTATTAATAAAAAATAGGTTTGTGCAAAGGCCAATAAGCTCAAGAATATCGGTGCAAATTTTCAAGTTGATTGCTTTATTACTTTTTGAGTTATATTCCACGGCGCGGAAAAAAATACGTAAATACGGACAAGGCGATGTGAGCGCTGAACTAGCCGCTACTCTTCGAGAAAGAGTCAAAGAAGTACTAGAGCTAGCTCCCAGGTGACACTTTTCTAGTTCCTCAAAAAAGTTGTGTTCGCCTCGAAATTAGAAAGATTTGTATGCGTTTGTGTAACGTTTCTAGAGCTCAATACGAATACAAATGATAGCTCTCACCTAGCCAAAAAAAATTTTTATGGCAGGGGGGTGGGGGGGGGGGCAATCTCAACCGTTTGGGAGTTACGGGGTAATTCATAAATTTAAGTTTTCCATGGTATGCACGTTACTCTTTTATTTTTATCTTTTGATCTACTCAACATAGCGACATCAAACAAACACTATAAAACTACTACCCCAATTACCTTTCCAAAATTGTCAACAATGCTTATATCACTACTACCACTGCAGGTACAGTCACGGCCAAAATTGAAAAAAATGTTTAGAAAGCATTTTCCCAAATTTCCTCCGAAATTTATGTAATTAGTATACCTCTTTTTTATTTTTATTGGATTGCTTTCCAAAAAGGTGCAACATGGCAAGGTAGACAAAGAATTAGAAAAACCGCATCCTTAGAAATCTCTGACTACCTAATTATTTTATTGTACTTTAGGTAGGAAATTCTTTAAATAAACAAAATTTTTAAGATAAAGGGTCTAATATGATTGTTTTGGGTTAAGAGGTAATTAATTTTAATTATTTTTCCAAAAAAGTTATAAAAATGTTGGTGTAATTTTGTTTTATTCTCGATATTAGCATGTGCTAGCCAGAATTCACATCCTTGTATCCTGGCGTTTTGCGAGAGAGCGGCTGTACTGGAATGTCAAAGGAGATTCCCTAATCGGCGAGCACCCCAAAGAGGGGTATTTACACGGACTCTCCGAAGGTTAGGAGAATCAGGAAGTGTAACTTCGCACGACAGGGAGACACGAGCCGAAACTTCGAAACGTCGAAAATTAACCCACACAGGACAAAGGTGACCTCATTCCAGCAGAGATTCAGTGTCAATGTTTGGGTTGGGCTAGTATCATCGGCAACCATTTGGCAGAACCACTCATTTTGCCGCAAGTGCTGATTGGTGAAATTTATGCGGACTTTTTAGACAATACACTACCAGATCTAATAGAGGAGAATCCTATGGATAATCTTAGAATTTTTCACCAACACGATGGAGTACCAACGTATAAGGCTAACATTGTAAAGGTTGCACTAAGTGAAAATTTTCCTAATCGCTGGATTGGACGAGGTGAACCGATTCCTTGGCCTACTAGATCTCCAGACCTTACCCCATTGGACTTTTTCTTATGGGGAACAATGAAGGGTGAAGCTTATTCAAGCCCTGTTAACACCAGGGAGAATTTAGTTAGCCGAACTGGAATTTCAATGACGAAAATACGGGAGAGGCTGGCTGCAATATGCGTTCAACAGGGACTTAGTAGGAGATTGTTGAAATGTATCGAAAGTGACGGTAAACATTTTTAACGACTTTTGTTACTTATCAAGATTAATTGTAATTATTTTTAAATTCAATAAAAATGATTTTAGAATTAATTTTAGCTTAATTTATTAATTTTTTTTAATTTTTAAATTGTTGATTTTATAATGTTCTTCGATAGAATGTCTACGTATAAATTTCTAAATACTTTCCCTACGTGGACATATTGCAATAATATTATAATAATATTGTAATAAGACGGGGGGCAATCAAATAAAAGTAAAAAGATATACTTATTACATAAATTTCGGAGAAAATTTGGAAAAATGCTGAAATTTTGGTAATTTCTAAACATTTTGTTCAATTTTGGCCGTGACTGTAGTGAGATCAACATTTTTGACAATTTTGGAAAGGTAATTGGGGTAGTAGTTTTCTAGCATTTGTTTGATGTCGCCATGTTGAGTAAATGAAAAGATAAAAATAAAAGAGTAACGTGCATACCATGGAAAACTGAAATTTATGAATCACCCTGTAACTCCCAAACGGTTGAGATTGCCCCCCCTGCCTTACAATTTTTTTTGGCTAGGTGAGAGCTATCATTTGTATTCGTATTGACCTCTACAAACGTTACACCCTGTATATGATAGCTCCATTGCTCCATTGCGATGAAATCATTTTTAATCAATTACGTACACCTAAACGTAATTGATTAAAAATTATTTCATGGCATACAACTTTGTTTAAAAAAAAAGCTATTCCAGTTTTTTCATACATTTACACTAGAACTACACAAATCTAAGCAAAGAAAACCTTTAATCTTTACTTTCAGCAAATGTCCATGTCATAATTTGTTTTACTGTATTTAAACTGATATTTTAAATTATTTCAATCAAGTGTGATGCAGAATAGAGGGGCAATAAAATTAAATAACGCCCTAATGGGTATATATCCGTCCTCATACAATTAAAATACGCCGCAATAATACGGTCGTTAAAGTGCCATAAAACTTAACGAGGTTGTGGGAAATGATCCCTTGGCCGTGCAAGCTGCCTGCCAGTAAAGCTATAAAATTGAGGATTGTAAAATAACACAAACGTTCTGCGGTTGGGCCATTTTATGAAGTACAAACATAGCATTATCTAACACATCACGTCGGAAAATCCATTAAAATATTGACTAGGAGTGTACTTATAGCTATATAGCACTTATCTGTCGTTTCACTATTTTCTATGTATTATTGCAAGCCATGAATTCTTTTTGGAATGAACTGGAAGATTTGGTCCTGTACTGAAACAATTATTCTTTACTTCACAGCAATGGATATAAAAAGACAATTTTTATTACTCTTTCTGAATTTCAATATATCCTGTTGAAAGAACAAGTTTTTATAACGAATATTGACGTTTTAGTGCGAAGGTAAATGCCGAGACAAAAATATATTTTATTGAAATGAGTGGTCTTTTGTAAGTAATTGTCCATAAATAAAATTTTAAAGGATGGAAAGCTTAAGAAATTATTGAGAACAACAATTGTATATTTGTAATCTTTCGAAAGCAACTGGAGCTACGTGACTGAAATTCTATAGGATGGTAGAACGGGATTGACGTCGCAAGACTTTCAAAGATAAAACGTAAAAATCTGCTTCAAGTTATCGGAGAATAAAAAAATTCTTTTTCCTTCATAAATCTTTGTTTCATGCCATAGCGTACATTTTGTGGAAACATATTTTATATTATGTTTTTCGACTATTCCTCATTCGGTGCATTGCACGTAATTTAATCAATTTTAATGTTACTTTGAAATTGAAAGGAACTTAAAGGAAGAAGGGATAAATTCTCCTGACTCGGATAAACAAATTCAGCTTTTAGGTAATAACAATTTTAATTTCAGGAACTTTAAATAAAGGAAGTTTCTGCATGGTAATTTTCGATGTGACGACTTACAATGTATCAAAACCTTAAGGATAAAACTTCATCTAAATATAAAGAAAGTAAGTAAGTCGAGATTGACTTACAGTCTGTCAAAAAGCTAAGAACGAAATACTAATAAAACATTCAAGTAACCTTATTTTCAGATCAAAATTTAAAAGTTATGCAATCAATTGATATTGATCTGATGTAAGTGATTCAGTTCTTAAGTTAAAGACAACTTATAATAATATACGAATAAATCTAATCTACACTCCAATATAAGAAATTAGCGATTTAATATCTAGAACCTCGTTGACCGAGCTTCGTTCGTTTTTATTTATTTTCTCTAAGCCGAGATGATTTTGATTACTTTGATATTAAATTTTTTATAAAGATTAATGGACACAACAGAATGAAAATCACTCCACGTGTAACGAAGCTATGTTCCGCCCTCTGCTCTCTCCCGACTCTAAGGCGAAAATGTTTATCACGGTATAAATTGAGCAAGAAACTTTGTATAAACCAATAAGATAAATCGGTCCACGCGTTACGAAGTTAGGCTTTACTCTTCCCCCACCCCCACCTTAGGTGAATAGTTGTTCTCATAGTAGTAATGGGGCAACATAGTATATACAACGAAAATAGTATCCAAAATGTTCCAATCGTTACGAAGTTTTCTTGATTAAAGACCAAAGAGGCAGTCTTCTGATATCTTTTAATCGAATTAGTCGTAAAGTAGAATCGTGCATTAAGTTAAGCTAGCTGCGAATAAACATTTGAACAATTTACTATATATTTTTATTTTCAGGTTTAAAATAGTGGGCTATGTGTTCCTTTTCAAAAGAAATTTAAAAACTTATAATAATCTTTACTTAACCTATGCGGAAAGCGAATAGGTTCTTCAATAGGGCTGACAGTGCGGAATGAACAGCCTTTAAAAAATGCCTGAAAGCTCTAAAATAAAACTCTATACGGAAAACCAAAAGCACGTCATCGCACAAATATTGTAGCCCATTGAGTGTGCTGGTGAGTCGACTAGACTAACAATTTTTTTCGCAAGTAGCCCCGTGTTCCCCCTTTCTCGAGGTACAGTATTAGCTCCTATACAGAATCAGTAGAGGGGACGCTGGAGCTGCCACGCACTTCCCCGGTAACTCAGCAGCGGGGTCACAGAAGGACATGTTGAGTTACCGGATTGGCAGACGCACCCAAATCTGGAGCGTGTCAGTTCTATTGTCACCCTCGACAACCTATGAACCATACAGGTCACCAGGAGTAGATGGATTCTTACACATCATGCTTTAGAAATCGCAGGGGTCCATTATTCCTTGGCTTATGCTGCATAATCTACTCTTATGTCCTTCTTGCTTGGAAACTGGTCAAGGTTATCTTTATCAACAAGGCAGGCAAAAACGGGCATACAACCGCTAGGGATTTCAGACCTATTGGCATTTCTAGTTCCTCTTAAAAATGCTAGAGAGACTCTGCGACATTGACGTACGAGAGAATACTCTGCTAATAAGAGTATGAAGTGCGATGCACTTGTATACAAAAGAGGAGTCGGTCAAAACCGCTACACGAAGTAGTGAACACTATCGAGAAATCGTTTAATTACAAATAATTTAGCTTAGGTCTATTCCTCGGCTTTGAATAATGTGAAGACTATAGCAATGCACGACACTCTGTAATCCCACGGCACCGATAGAATCGTTACCACTGCATTGACGCAATACTGAAATGTTTCCAGATCCACACAAAAATAGGCACCTTCGAGGACCTCCGCAAGGTGTATCCATTTGTCCAAACTCCCAAATTTGGCCACCTACTTAGGTGTCATGCTCGAATCCAAACTAAATTGGGGCAAGAACATGGGGGAGCGCATGAAAAAGGCGTCGGTATCGTTCTCTGCCTGCAATAAAATGTTTGATAAAAATTGGAGCTTAAGCCCGCGTATATTACACTAGATGTAATTGTTGATGGATTGTTAGACGAATCCTTACTTATAGAATAGTTGTCTGGTGGCCTGCCTTAGAGAGGCAGAACAGCCATAAGAAGAAAACTAAAATTCAAAGCGCTGCCTGAAGTTTTGATCACGGCCTTAGCAGTATACTAAAGATTTATCCTGAAGGCTGTTACACTGAGTTTTGGAAAAATCTTTTCTACCAGAATCCCAGACAGAGAGAAGTGGGGGGAGAACGGTGTTATCAACATGGCAGATATAGAGGTCTTCGCTAGTGGATCAAAAGTGGTGAAGGGGTGGGAACTGGGGTTTATTCGGATTGGCTAAACATACGTAGTCAGTATCGATTACCAGACTACGCTAATGTTTTGCGAATATATGTCTTGGCCATAGAGGAGCGACAAGGATGTCACTGTCTCGCCCAAATCTACTTAAGGGTAGCGAATTTATATAGACAGTCAAGCGGCAATAAAGACGCTGGACAGAAACGGAATAAGGTCATATCTGGTACACTGGTGTCCAAATTGTCTTCACAACGTAAGAGTAATGCACAAGGTAACTCTCTGCTAGATCCCTGGTCACATACAGGGGAATAAGGCGACTGACACGCTTGCAAAGGAAGGTTCTTATATCCAAGACACACGACAGCGAATAATTAAGTTCGTTGAATGATCATTTTGCTGAATGTTCATTAATTTTCGACGATGACACGTGGGTAGTTTGGCAGTTGCCAAAATAAGTTGTTAAATTAGTTATCTTGTGAAAAATGGAAGACAATATATTACTTCAATTATTAAATACGTACAAAGTGACACAATAAAGGAAGAAATTACTAAAATTTCTGATTTTTAAGGAAAGAAAGTGAATACTGGCTAATATTGCCAAAATGAAATTGATAAGTTATGTGTTTTTAAATATTGTAAAAGACAGAAATTGTTGGGTCCTGGTAAGTACTAAATGAAAGCAAATACTATTTTTACTTGTAAATTTTTGAAATTAATTGTATTTTAGAAAAGAGTTAGTGAATTTTGGGAACGGGAAGTTAAAAATTTCTATGATAGAAGGTTTAAAGTGCATGTTGGGTTACGAAGAAGAAAGAAAAAAAATAAATGAAATAACTACTGGCTTTATCGAAATGGGATTCCCGCAATGTTATGGCGC
This sequence comes from Leptarthrus brevirostris, assembly GCA_964036015.1. NCBI lineage: Eukaryota > Metazoa > Arthropoda > Insecta > Diptera > Asilidae > Leptarthrus > Leptarthrus brevirostris. The sequence goes on along the minus strand of OZ038373.1, from coordinate 83,050,842 downwards.
TATTGGTACTTATTCAAGAATAATTTAATTATAGATGGGTACCATATTGAAGTTTGCCCTCCAAAATCAGATGCGGCCGATTATATTATAACAATTTCAAGGGCTGGTACTATATAATCCTGTTCGCAGCAGCTGATCATATGTACATTAACATTTTTATACATTTTCATTTCGTATTCAAAATAATTGAAAATATTTCTAAGTGCCGATTTACCTATACAAATGTAAGTGCAACGGGACTATGACTCGACAATATTCGAGAACTCGACTTTTTTATTGCATTGTACATGTTTTTGAGTATATTCTCTGAAAATTTCAAACCGATCCGGAAAATATTCTTGGAGATACACGCATATTTGTAAGGACGTCTCGGAGCGTTTCGTCATCAATTGTGAAACAAGTCGGTGAGAACGATTTCTTAAAAAACGGCTAAGGGGACTAGGCGGTCGTTAAATTAATTTTTTTATTAAATTTTTGGAAAATACTACCTCTTCTGAGTAAAATACTGTTTGGTTTTTAGCGAAATTATTACCCGGAGCTCATTAAGCAAGGTATATTTAAATATTTATACTTTAAATCTATTAGTTTTTCTTTCATAACTTTGTAAAGGAGGTTCAGATCAGCTTGAAACAAAATTTTAAAATTGTAATAGATTCTTCATTTCCCGCCAAACCTCTCCGACAAGTTCTAAAAATTCAGGTTTTTCAAAAAAAATCTAAAATCGCGCATTTTTTGTGTTATATTTAAAAATACTCCCTTTTATCAAATAATTCACCGTTCATTGGTCACCAATTTAATAATTTTGTTTTGTTTTTTTACAGGTTCCGCGGGGAAGTAAAAGTCTACTGAAGGCAATGCCGGAAAAAAAATAATTTATTTTATTTATGCCGTTTTAAATTTAGGCAAAATCAAGAAAATTCCGTGCAAAATTGTTGAATATATTTAGTCTATTTACATACATATGCATATGTCTGTATAAATTTCTTTTAGGTGCTTATGATACTAATTCACATTAGTTAAAAGGACGCAATTTGATTTGTTTCTTTATTTGTATGTAAATAAATTTATTTACAGTAAATGTTTGTAAAAATTTCTTTTTCACTTGAATTACGATTGCCCAGTCCCCTTAACTGATCGGTCTGAAATGTTAACACAACCTTCTCAGATCTATTCTTCTATTCCGATAATTATTTATTTTTTTTAAACAAATTAACGAAAAAATTTTGGTCGAAAATCGGAATTTTTTCTTTTTGGAGCCGCCATTTTGTCAAAAATCAAAATTTCGACTATTTCTTTTATTAATATGTACGTAGATTTATCAATCCACTAATATAATCTTTTTGTTTTTTTTTATTTTGGATAATCCAAACCGGAGATATCGTGCTCACCGCCAGACATCTTTTTTTGAAGGACCTCCAGGAGATCGTCTACAGAAGCAGTGTAACTCAATATTTAAAAAAAGGAAAAATGCAGGTATAATGTTAAGAGTCACCACTACATGTATTAATACTTCTTGTATTTGTCAAATAGAATCCTTTTTCAGAAAAAATTCGTAAATAAACGACTTTTTTAGTCTTGCAACTGCGTATAACCCCTTAAGTGAACACTTCCTGTACAGACAGGTGGATCAGCTGGCCGCGAGAGTCAGTATAAAGTGGACTTGACGTTAAGGCTATTTACCGTTATGCACACTTACGAATTTTGTAGGTTTTGTATGGAAGAGGAAGAAGTGGAAAGTGGTCAGCATTTATAATGCTATACTTATATACAGGTGCGGTTCCGCGGACTGAATAACACAACGGACTTTTCTTAGGTCTTTGCGAGGATGTTTGAATAAAGAATCCACATCAATTTAAATAATATCTCACAATCGTGAAGGTCTTTAAGGTTCCGTAGAAAGCTAGTTATAATTACAGTTTCAGTCTGTCCATATATCACAGCCCTCGAATCGTCTCATTTATATATCTGCTAGCTGAATATGTCCGGCGTTACCCGGACTTAAGGTATTTTTACAAGTCACTCTCTTTCCACCCTCACAGTATCTAATGATATCGGGCATAATTAGTCACATCAGTGATCCCGAAAGCTATGTATTTGACACTAATATCAGCCGTTTTTGATAATTTTTAACTACCTTAATTATAGCATTGTCTTACTCTCACTAAATTTAAGGGCATCGGGGAAGTTATTAATCGTCTCTATGGTTTCGACGCTTATATATGTGTCATTTTCCTTTTTTTCCAGATTGTAATTCATATTTCTACCAAGTTTGGTGTATAGTGCTCCATATATCACAGAATTCTTCTGTGACACACACATATAGATCTATACCCACATTCATTTATAAATATTATTCTTTTACCGCGGCAAAAAGTAGTAATGCGTAAAAATATCTGTTTTGGCGCCCATATAGAAAATAATGTACACTGCCATTATAATTACAAAAAAAAATATTTTTTCTAAGCGTCCTTCCTTCTATTTAACTATCGATGCAAAATATATAACAAAAATTATTAATATAAAAACTAGTTAAAATTAGGTAATAATGAATAATGTAAATTATTAGTAAATTCATTAAATTTTTTGTTTATTAAAAATTTACGGGAAGACCGAGGTTCAAGCCCTGAAACCGCGGCGTGGTAGTCGTACCACTCAACCAATTAAACCATCCTCAATGATCTCAGTTTAATACAAGCGTTAGCAATTTGGTGCAAAAAGCTTAAGGGAGATTATGTTAAAAAATTAAATTAAATATTAAAAAACAAATGTTTTCCTTTAATTTGCTAGAATGTTAACTTTTCGATTCAACATCGTATCTTATGTAAGAATTATGGAAAAAATTTATACAAACAACCTTTGCATTTTCTTAATAGCAAATTTTTCTACGACATGTCCTAGAAAAATGGAAGTCGCTTAGACAACCAGAAGTTGTTTCGTTCAATTCACAAGACGTCTGCTACACAACAACTTCAATAAGCATAACATGTAAGTTGCGAACAACGTATTCAATGTACAACTTTTACAATATAAACGCCAAAACGTTAAAAGTCAGCGCGGCCAAGTACGCTATAACAGCAACTATACACTGAACAATGTAGTGTAAGGCATTGCAAAGAATACATATTTGATTTAATCTACAGATTTTTAGGAGAACTCTACGGAGAAGGGAAACTGTCTGTATGAGTACTGACAACCACGAAATTGTTGATTTTAGAAATAAACCCGCCGTCAGTACAACTTTATTTGGATTTTCGCTTAAAGTGGAAATTCGCATGACTGACACCATAATTGAAGGTACCTCCTGTGCTCTTGCTCATATTTGTTAGCAGCGGAGCTACAGAAGTCAAATTCCTCTAGAGAGCACGTACAGCTGCTTGTTTGCTTAAGTTAAAAACAGCTTGGATGTGTAAACGCACCAGAGAAAGATTTATGAATTTACGGAGAAGATATGTATGCTGGCTGTTTTGTATTATTTTAGATTGAACCTCATGTGCTACATTCCGGGTATGTGGTGACAGGTAATTTGCATTATATTTCTAGGATTTATGTGATAATTACAAGTCTGCCGTAACTTTATAAAATATATAAAGGATGTTTGTAAGTCGCAAGTATATTTTAAGGGTGAGTCAGAATCGATCAGTAGGAACTAATTAAGACAAATATCATATACAAAGTGTAGTCATTTTTTATATCGAACATTTTTTGCAAAATCCCAGCAGGGTTAGGTAGGGATTTATTTGTTTATTTATTTACAAAGTTCATTAAATTGCTGATTAATTACAATAAGAAAGAAAAGCTTCCAAATAGTTAGAAGAATAGAAATCAAAGATGAAATAGAAGAGAATGAGAAAGATACAAAATCGAATAATACAAGTTAGCAAATCGATTACACTATAAGTGGCCGAATATGCAAATTACCTATACTACAACTAGTTAAATTATACAAATTACTGGTACTACAAAAAGTCAAATAATATAAATTACTTATACTAAAAATAGTCAGATATTATACAAATTATAAATAGTCAAAACCAGCGACAAACGAATGTACAAATCAAAATGAATAAACATTGTAAAACTAATATTACAAAAATAGTCAAAATATACAAATTACCTATACTACAACAATACAAATTAATATAGATTACTTATGTTACAAATAATCAAACATTATATAAATTACTTATAATAAATACTACCTATAACATATATCGTCAAACAGAGTTAAAAAAAAAGAAAAGTTAAAACTCTAGCTAACTAACTTAACTAAGCCGACCCCTAACAAGGCTCCTATATAGGTGAAAGTCGATACTATCAAAATGGTAATTAATGCATATGACAGACATGTAGTATCGATACTATGGTATTGCAATACAACGTGGTATACCATATATGTGTCACTCCATACTATGTCAATACCATCTGAAACGACATGGTATTCCCACATATTCATGGAATTGAAATTCGAAAATTTGACCTGGTATACCACGAATCTAATGACTTCACCCCCATCTTACCACTTATGTTTTGTATATATTGTCTACTTACTGCCGCGTCGCGAACATTTTAAAGAAGAAGATTTTAATTTTTCACATAAAAACTCTGGAAAACCTTTTAAAAGTTGTACGGAGTCAGTCCTTAAACACAATATTTAATAGAAAGCGAAAAGGAGAAGTACGATTGTAAAAGTGTTGGAATTTTTTTTTAGAAATGGAAAATAAAAAACTTTACAATAGTGACAACTGCTAGTGAATGACAACTCCATATCACGAATCATGTGTGTCAGGGGTAGTCTCATACTATAGTATGAGCGATACCATGGTATTGATACTATGATATGGATACCATATGGGTGTCAGTCAGTCAGTAAATTTTTTTCCAGTTTTACTTAGTACATTTTGACCACTGCAGAGGGCGTCTTCTAAAAGATACTTTTTAAACGGCTCCAATGTTTTTTTGGGCTTCCCGTAACAGATAGAGTAAAAATTCAAACGGGACTAAATACTAGTAACTAACCCTAAAAAACATATTATTTTTCATATTTTCATCATTTTATAAACATTTTTCTGAAAAATAAAAAAAAATCCATATTTTGAGGGCAAACTACCCTTGTATAAAAAAAAATAAGCGTGTGTAACATAATATTTCTAAAGGTTTAGTTACTAGTATTTTATATAACGAATCGAATGGTTTTTGGATTATTAAAATCCATTGAGTAGTTTTCGTGAAAAGTGTGGAGCCAATTCAAAATACTTGATTTTGAGAAAAACGCGTTTAAAGTTTTTGTAACCTAATTTTTGCATTTTAAACGCGTATAGGTAACCTTACAAATATAGGTATAACTTTTTTTCCTATATGAATTTCTTGCAACGGTTTTAGGACAGTATTTCTGTGATGTTAAGCAACACTTTTATGTAAAATAAAAAATCGAATATTTTGACCTTTTTGAAAAGAAAAGTCCCATTAAAACAAAATCATATAAACAAAAAAGAATGAAATCAGAAAACAAAGAGGCATGTACAATGACATATTCAAGTAAAGTGATCATTCTAAAGACAAGGCAAAGAATTAATAGGTTCATTTAAAGCGTAGTTAGTGCGACAGATGTAAGGTTACGTAAGGTTAGAGGGGTATTGCTGAAACTCAGTCTGCATCACTTAGACCATCAAAGGGTCTATTGTGCCCCATAGATTCATGGGAATCTAGTCTTACTTAAACTTCTGCTATATAACCATCATGCTTCCCTAAGGAATCTGAGTAGGGCTCGAAAGCCCTGAAAAGAAGTAACTACCCAGTAGCCTGCTTCTTTTTGACTCCAGTGCAGGGCACTCGCATACCACATGTCGAACTGATTCGATTTCTTCCGGATCTCTATTCCTCAGGCAAAAATCATTTGCCATTCGAGCCAGCTTTCTGGCGTGGTTATGTATGGTCCAATGTCCCGTTAAAACTCTTACCAGATTCCTGTTGTCGGCTTTGCTACGATTAAGGAATATTTTAGTTCTCCTCTGACTGTACTCAGGCCACAGCTGTCTGGCAATGCAACATGTGCCCCAGTTTTCACACCGATGATTAGCCTTTTTGTAGGAATCACTTGTCTGTTACCAGCTCCCGCCACGAGGAGGTTTGTAGTAACCTAAATACGCAAATCCATAATGCGCATAAATATCAGTCCAAAGCCAGGCAGTAGAGCCGAATCACGACAGTCAAGTTTCATGTCAGAGCAACGTAAACAAACAATGAACCAAAACTCTGACCTCCGTGAAAGTGCATCGCGCAGCAAAAAGAAGCACGCGAGCAATTAAGGAAAGTATGTCACCTGATATTTACAAGTGAATGCATTGGATATGAGTATTTAGCGTATTTAGCAATAATGATTACCAATTAAATTATTAAGAAATTATGTTAACAAATAAGTGCTTTGAACTTAGTTAGTAAGCATTAATTTTGTATAAATAGAGTATGCGAATAGAATAAATCAGATTAGTCGAAAGCCAGTCTTTCATTATAGCAGTTAAAGCTTTTACAAGCTGATGCTAGTCTAATCCCATAGTTTGGAGTTAAAGCTAATTTATCTGCTCCATTGGAGTTAAAGCTAATGAAGCTGCTACAAGGTAATCCTACCTGCGAGACGGAACGGTTGGATACTGAGAGACGGCATCCCTAAAGGAGGCATATCATATGGCGACCGTGACCGTTTCTTATCACATGGCTTTTCTTATCACCGGCGTGACCGTTTAATATCACAGAAGCAGGAGGCTTATCACAGGTTATAGTCGCACTTCCATCTGTGTGTTACGGCACAAGTACATAGTTACGCTATGTACAATAATGGTGTTACATGGTATTCCCCCTATCTGCAAATGAGTTCCCCCTGTGTACCTGACGGCTGCTAGATGTAAAGGAAGTCATAATTTCCGAAAGTGCGACAAGGAACCAAGATGTTCAGACAGGTTAGTAGCGTCGGGGTCTCAGAACAGAATCCCAAAGACTCGGGTCTCTTCTACAGAGTGCAAACGGAAAGAAGCTTTAGTCTATCCTTCCAGGGAGGCAATATAAAAGGATTGTTATATGGAAAGCTACGAAGCGCAAATGTAAGAACCTACGTTATATCAGATCGAAGAAAATAATATGAACCGAATAAAATGGAGACCAGATCGCGAAAGCGTACTCTTAAATCGGTCTAACTAAAAAGCAATAAAGAGTTTTGGTGACAAAACAATCATCCAACTCACAAGACCACTTCTTTACGAAGTTCAAATCCAAGTATCTACGCCGATAGTTGTTCCCGATCTTGTATCCGATATTGTTCGATCATTGTTCAATTTTAATTTTTCTTCTGACTTTCCGACATTTCATATTAAAATCACCGCGCAATATATGTAATTGGTATTTTATTTAAACTTTTGTTCAATAAAGCTGCATCTGTTGCTGATTCTTCGTTCCACAATTCTTTTCATGGAAAATCCTCGATCCCGCATAAATGGATAGTTGTAAATCTACCTTTAGAAAAGCCATATTTAAAGTCACCTATAAATTGATTACAGTGAAAAACAGCGAATTAGAAATAATTGCCTGAAAGAAATTGCTAATTGCAGATATATTGGCAACAGTTCGTTGATTACATTGTTCCTATTGCCCTTCTCATAGTGCGAAAAAATCTCAGAGTTTCTATATCATTCAAATATCATGTTTCTTCTATGTATTCATTTTATTTAACATTGATATTAAGGAACATGGATGTTTTTTAGTTTATTGTTATCGATCATAAGTCGTCGATGTTGACATCGATGTCAATATCGCTGTTTTGTCAACATCGCTCATCCCTAGGGTTACTAGTACTTCTACGAAATTCCATCCCTATTTTTTTCACAGCTACTAATTAATCCATTGATTTTAATTTTTTTTTGTACCTTTATTATGTGCTAGTATTACACTTATTAACATAGAAATTCGGTTTTTTTTCCTTTTTTTCGAATGTTTTCATTGTGAAGAATTTCGCCCTAGAATATTACAGTTGAATTCATGAAAATAACGAAGCTACATCGCATTCTCGTCCGCTGCCCTCTTTTATACACATGTAACTTAACTGAGAGATTTCCATTTTTTATAAATTATTATGTTTTAAATCGGCCACGCTTAACTTAAGGGGGGAAGTACATGAAGACGTTTTCAAAAATCGATTTTTTTTGTCTTAATCGATAAGTATATGCTCTAAGAATATAATTCTAAAATTCCAAAAGCCTATCTCGAAAATTGTGAAAGATATGCCACTTGAAAGCGGTCGGCGCCGATCCGGCCCAGCGCTCCTGGGATCGAGGAACTCTGCTGCGCGCGTGATTCCGCTTACCGGATTTTTTTTCTGCTCTGGAATTTAAAGTGATGAATGCGACTTTGTTAAGCATCTTTTTCGTCAGTTTTCGGAACAAACTTTAAACGGCGTTTTCTCAAAACCATGTTTTTCAAATTGGGTAAAAGATTACAAAAAAAATAGTGAACCGATTTTCTTCATCCAGCACTCATTTTAAAGGGCATTAAAAACTACTCTAGATAGACTACGGAAAAAGCAAAAAAGTCATTTTAAGACCGTTTTTGACGCGAAAATAATTAAAATTTTTGCAAAAAAAGCCAACTTTTTTTTTTCATGCCCGATTTTTATAGTTAATGTTCGAATTTCGAAAAGATCGTAGTCTATCTAGAGTAAACAACCCCTCGAGTATAAAAATGTTTGGTTATTTGATTTCAGATGAAAATTGCGGCCAGGAGAATTTACGCCGATTTCGATGTCAGCCGCGACACGAGTTACGAAACCCACCAAAAGTTGATTAATTTTGTATTTTTCAAAATGTAAGAAATGTTTTTTCTCTTCTTAAAACATTGCCCTAAATACATATAATATCGATTTCATGTGGACCTTTTTCATTTTCCCAAAAATAAATCCCAAAAAAGTCCTCTTTTTTCGGCCTCTTCATGTAGGTACTTCCCCCCTTAAGGGGTTATATACAAAGTTGGGGCTCAAAAAATCGAAATTTTTTTGATTACATATTCTGAAAGTACATACTTTCGAAAATATCTGTGTGAAATTTCATCCAGATTGGAGCACTAGATTTCAAATGACAGCCGTTCGCAGCGCGCTAGTTCCATCCATAAGCACTTGGCGAGCGGCGTCCAAAAACTTTAAACGCGATGATCTCGGAATAGAGTTTTTTGAAAAATACCTTTGCGGTGAACGTGATATCTCATAAACTTTTGAACCGATTTTCATAATTTTTTTTTTAAATTGTTCATATTTACAATCTCGTGTACTTGAACGGTTCCTTTTTTATCTAAAAATTTTCGATTGTTTGCAATGAATTTTTTTTTAGAATTTTGAACACCTCAAAAATCGAATTTTTTGTTTTTTTTCGGAAACCGAACCGTTCCAGTACACCACAATACATTTTTCTTGAATAATTTTTTTACCCTTTTGATTTGAGTTTAGTGGTTCGCCTTGGAGAGTGTTCACTGCAAGCCTCTGCAAAAAAACGCGCTTCGGGGGAGGGGCCATAACTCCGACAACTTTTAATATTTTTTTATAATTCTACTTTTTTTTTCTTCGATAGTACTACCAACAAATTAACTTTCGCTTTTTCTAATAAAATTTGCATAAAACCCTTAAAAAAAATCACCAACTTAGCTTACTTTTTCCCCTCAACTTTGTATATAACCCCTTAAGCTACTTCAATACATATTACTAAAATAAATGCACTTTGTTTTTCCGATAAAAAACGTCGAAGCAGGACCGTCAACCAGAGGGTTATGTTCGTGGGTTTACAGCGACCTCTACAAAATTAATAGGAACTCTTACTTTTCAATAAAACCTTTTCTGAAATGTAGTTGAACGTTTGTAATTTTTAACCAGGCATCATCTATATTACCAACAGGGACGGGATTTCAAGAAAAATATTGGTAGTGCAAGATATTAGGTATGGTTATGATTATCATTATTATACCAAGTTATGATTATAATTATTAATCTTATTCCTATGATTGTAATTATTAATAAGTAAAATGTAAACGCCTATAACACATAAGATCAAAACAATCAATAACTTCATCAATATCTATATATATTTTTCGCTCTACTGCTAACAACGCTACGAAAGATAATATAACTTTTCTACTTGTAACTCTTCAATATGTTTTAAGTCGTTTCAAGCAATGAAAGGACCGCCCAAAGCTTGCTGAGTTCATCGGAATGGTGAAAAATAATCTGAATAGCTCAAATATTAACGGAAATGATTCATTTAAAATTCATTTAGATAAAATTCTTCGCTCTTTCTTCTCTATAATTTCTTCTTTGACAGATTGACTCAATTATGTAAAAAAAGCACAATTCAGTTATCTATCGAAGTCATGATAAAAATTACAGAATGTTTCTATCTCATCAATTACTAACTGCGACGATGATAACAAATTACTTAGGCTATTTAAGACATCCAAATCGTTTTCAGAGAATCTAATAAAGTTTTGAGTATAGCAATCTATATAAATATAAAGTTAAGTTTGTTTTCGTATACTTTTCTTAACCCTTTAGCTTCTCATAACAGGCCCGAAAATATTTCAGGATGTTTTAAAATATATATAGAGGAGACCGGGGCTATTTGATACAATATTTGTCATCAACTGTTTCTGGGAAATTGTGGCATTAGACAGGAAAAATGAATGATGCAGTTTTGTAGAAAAATATCGTATGTATATTTTTGATACAATTAGCTGATATGCAATAGAGTTAGTTTTAGTCCAACTTAACCTTTGAAAATGCAATTAAATGAACACCAAATGACTGTTACTGCAAAATAAGTTAAAAGCGTTGGTTATTTTTGTGAATTTTTATTAAAATAAAAAAATTTATGAAATTAACATTTCATTTCTTACTTTTCTTCGCCGGGTGACTTTCTTCTTTTTTTTCCCTAAATCCACCGATTGTCGATTCCTTTTATATGTTCTCACCATTTTGCTGCAAAAAAGTAACACAATTATACATAAAAACATGAAAATACACAATTTACGCCTGTATCAAATAGCCCCCTATAATTTGTATCGAATAGCCCCGAGGAATGCCGAAGCACACCATCGACTAATTACACCATTGCCTATTACAAGTGCACAAATCCCGTCCATCATAATTTAGCAGACATGATTTTCACTGCACTCGATTTATTTCGCACGATGCGCAAAAACACAAAATTCACCGAAAAGACGCTTCCACTATGATAGCTAACCTCAAATTTTGTGTGGAGGTAGTGTTTGCTACGCATCACTTTCTGATAAAATAGCTTCGACAATACGGGTCTTTATTTTCTAATAAAGCGCTTGTGTCAAATAGCCCTGTGTATCAAATAGCCCCGGTTTACCCTACTCACTAACTAAGAATGTTTTAGAAAGTTCTCGAAAGTTCCACTCTTTTCTGTAATGTTTTGAAATTCTCACGTAATTTCTGTAACGTCGAAATCAAATTTTTTAAACGCTGTTGTAGAATGTTATGGAACCTGCAGTATGAGTTATTATATAAGTAAATGTCTCAATATTATGCGTTAGTTTGTATTAGCTGTGATAGTGTGTGCAACAATAAATAAATAAATAATACATTGGCTGGAAACAAGGCAAAAATTTCATAAAGGAAAAATAACATTTAACAGAAGCTGGTTTGGCAAGCGAGCCAAAGTCGAGGAAAAAAATGGGAAAAGGGTGACGCAAAAAATAATAACATAGTAATAAAAATGTACTGCGTTGAGTAAGTAAGTAACTTAGAATTAGAAGGTAATCTAAGTAACAATTGGAAACGCTTCATACAAAATTATACAATTTTTGAAGTAGCCACAGAGATAAATAAAAAGTTAGACCAAGTTCGTATTGCGGCTTTTTTGAACGCCACTGGAGAAGAACCTGTCGAACTATTTAATTCCTTTGATCTGAGTGACGAAGCCAAAGAAAAATTTGATAACGTCAACGACGAGCAGTTTATGAAACGTGCAGTTTATTAAAGATTCATATTTTTGCAAAGAAATCAGAGAAAAGAAAAACCGTTCGAAAATTTTTTAGTTGACCTCAAAAAGCTGCAGGCTGCACATGTGCGTTTGGAGAACAAAAAGAATCTCTAATAAGAGACAGAATCATATTAGGCATAGCGGACGAACGCATACAGTTGTTAGAGCAGGATAATATTACTTGTGAAAAAGCAATAGAGATATTGAAAGCAGCAGAATTATCAAAAGAGCACACTATCACTATTCAACTGTAAAAGCAAAATCAAGTTCAAGCAACAACAGAAACTACATAATAGTCATTACAGTTCATTAAAATCGGCAACCAATAACACATACAACAAACACAATCTTAACAATCGCCATCAGCTGAACAAACGGTCATCTTGAACAGATCAGGCAACGAAATCTACGAAATCAACATTCGGTTAATGTAACACATTACATAAGTATCGAGAATGTCCAGCGTATGGTCAGTAAGGATGGGGGATCGAACTGAAAGAATCGATTCAGTACGGATCGATCTGCGATTTTTTTCCGATTTCGAAGATCGATTAATCGCCCTAAAAAGATCGATGTTCATAGATCGATCCCATTTATTTTGATATTTCAATTTGGAGAAACACAAATTTTGTTTCGCTTTATTAGGCTCAATTTGTCATAACTAGCAAAAACCGGTGGAGTTCATATGACAATATAACCAAGTGATTAATTTTGCAATTTCCAGACTGGATACCATATAGCGGAAGGACGGAGTGAGCGGACATAACACCTATCCTAGTCAGCAGCGAGAAATTTTCAAAGGCCTTAGAGTTAACCAGGGATGCAAATTTTAAATTTACAGGATTATTACATATGTATATTAATAACGATGCGAAAAAATTTCCACGTGAGCTTGCTCAGTTTTATTTTATCGCGTCGCGTCTTGTCTTAAATCGATGGGAATCGGAAATAAATAAATCGATTCGAGCTGAATCGGTCCTGCGAAAAATCTATTCAAAAATCGGCAGGTCGAAGGCTTAAAGATCGATTCGCAGAGATCGAATCGAAGATCGCCCATTCCTAATGGTCAGTAATCCAAAAATTGCAACAAAAGAGGCCACTATGCAGTTGTATGCAGATACAAAAGTGTTAGGAGTTTGGAGACCAAAGAAGATGATGATTAGGTGAATTTATGTTTATAGTTCAGTTGGTGATACTTTTAATGAATTTTGTAATAATTCCAGAATAAATAAGAATTGTAATAGAAAGTGGGCAGAAAATGTTCGAGTTAATGACAGTTTAATCAATTTTCGCATCTTTACCGAAACCGAAAATAACGTCATCCCATACAATTCTCTCAAGAATATTTCTTCGAAATTAAAATTAAAACCGGCATCAACCGTGCTAATAGCCTACGGAGGCCAAAATACCTGAATGTACTTGAGAACAAAGTAAGTGCTGAAAAGTTTATGATAGTCAGAGAGAATCTAATGCCAATATTAGGGTTGGAAGCATGTACAGAATTGGAATTTATTAAAAAAGTAAATGCAGTTAAATTTAAAAGTGATGTAGACAAAACACAATTTTTAAATAAAAATAAAACTGTGTTTGTAGGCTTGGGGAAATTTCCGCAAAAATGTTAAATTGAAATTTCCAATAAAGCGATACCAATATCCAAACCATCGAGAAGAGTTCCTTAAAAAATTAAAGATAAATGTTACGAAAGATTGTGTAAATTAGAAACACTTAAAATCATTCAAAAGGTTGATGAACCTCCAGCAAAGTGCTCCATTGTGTTTTCGCGAATAATTGAAAATTCTTTTAAAATTCAAGTTCAAGACAATTATTTTAGCAATATGAATAAATTATCAGAAACCAGGAGAACGTAAGAATACGCCTTTAACAACTATCAGGACTACATAACTGCCCTTGTATTTTTATTCATTGTACTTAGTCCATGTAATAGCTCATTTTTTCTCATAAACTTTTCCTTACATCGAGCTCAGCCGTCTATTACCTTCCTAAGAAAGTTTAAATAGCCTGTCGTAAGGCAGCAGTTCTCAAGGCGGCACTTAATTGTATAAAGTTATTATGAAGGGACTAGCAAAAAGGAAAACATTTTTCACCTTTCTTAAGTAAATGAGCAGTTGTTGTTTTATTCCTTTGCAAACTTGAATAAAGATAAAAAATAATTCTGTTTAGTTTTTTCCTCGTTTTGGGCTTTTGTTCATGGTTGCGAAGTAAAGTCTTCTTTTGTTTTTTAAGCTTACAAGGTCCTTAAACGCTATAATTGTAATGAGGGCAAAATAAAAGTGGGACTATATGCTAATGGCTAATTAAATTATTCAAATGAAATCATTTCTTTGCTTTTTTGCTGTTTACAAACAATAACAGATTTTTTATTGGCTAAGAATATGATGCTTTAAGTTACAGTCACAAATAAATTCTTCGTTATGTATTATTGTTTTCTTGCAACCGTATATCTTCTAGTTACGTTCGTTCCAACGATATATTTTTTGTTTTGTGAATGTACAGGTGCAATTATAATAATTCTTTTACTATAGTTTTACTTTTTTTTTCTAAAACTGCAAAATAAAAGCTATTTCGACAAATATGAATCTTTTCTTTCGCTTTTTAAAGTAAAAGTTCTTGCATATAATTCATTATAGAATTAACCCTTCTAACTCAGAAGGCGCACTTCACAGGCAGAAGCCTGGAATCAAATTGAGAATATATCATATATTGAGGTGAATGAGGCTCCCACACCAACATTCAAAAACAAAAAAATGTTAGTAAACAAAAAACCGAAACACGCCCAAACACTGCAATCAAGGGTGCAGAGACAACAGAGAACGTTTAAGCAAATCCTTAGTAAGAGCCAGGTCAAAAATAGGACACATATTCACGGCTCTACACATGCGAGTTATAGGCTCATGCATACCATAGTTAGACTGAGAATGGACAAAATGTAGAAAGGCAATCTCCTTAAGCTATACGGGCAACCAAACTTACGAGAGTGCGAGAATCTATGTTCAAGTTCAAAAACTGGTGAATAAAGACTAGGTCAGCAACTCTACGTCGTTCCTCCAACGAGTGCGTATTAATCAACTGGAGGCGACCTGCATAAGGAGGAAGCCTAAGTGGATCACTCCACGGGAGATCCCTTAGTGCGAACCTAACGAAGTTCCGCTGCACAAACTCAATGCGTCTAGAGTGAACAGCATAGCAGGGAGACCAAACCTGGGATGTATATTCGAGAATTGGTCTAACAAAAGTAAAAAATTAATAAATTAACAACTTGGGTATGCAGGAAAGCTTCGCGATTGGCCTATAATTTGTTATTAAGTTTTTATGCCCCTTTTTATAAACAGGAATTATAAAGGAGCTCTTCCATAACGTAAGAAATTTAGCGGTCTGAATTGATTTGTTGAAGATGAGTTCCAGTGGAGTGAGTAAGGCGTCAGAACAGGATTTCAAGATCGCAGGTGTAACACCATCAGGACGAAAAGAAAATTCCAGTTTAAGCTCCTTGATACCATCCATGATAATATCACGAGCTATAATAGGCAAATACCGGAGCAATCGCTGCAGTTGGAAGCGCCACATGCACCATCACAAGCACGGTGAGAAATCGAAGACACCAACAACAAATACCGAAGCAATAAATAAGCAATAATAAATAGAATAAATAATCAAATAAAAAAGAGGAATACAAATTATAAAAAGCTGGTAGGAATACGGTAACGCAAACAAGAAATAAAAAACAAACGCCTCAATAAAAGTTAAAATAAATAATTGAAAAACATCGACAAACAACAACGAGCATAAACAAAAATATTAACAAGGTGACAAAGTAGCGGAACGCTGCAAAAACAATGCAACACGAACGAAACCCGCGCAAAAATAAAATTAAAATTAGAAAAGTCCAGCGGAATCACGCAAGGTCGCCAAGAGAAAACTGGAAGAACGAATAAATAAATAAAAGCGATCACAACAAGCACGGATAGAGGCCACGGAAAATAAAAACAAACCAAACAAACGAAATCAGCTGGACAGCAATGACTAAATGACTAGAACTCACTCAAAAATTTCAAAAAATTCGAAAAATCCGACAGCATAAAGCAGAAAAGGTCTCAACAGAAACCGCAACAAAGCAAGAGAATTCAAAACCGTAAAACTGAATACAAGCAATCGAGAGCACAACGGAATTCACCACGGGTATCGGGAAAAAACTCCAAAACAAACAAATCAGATAAGATAGAGTAGCCTGATCCCTTAAGGACAATTTAGAAATAACTATACGGAACAAATTTTTCTTAGTATTATATAGAGTTGAATTCTATTTTCGCTAGAGTGTAGACGGGTCAAAATCACCAATGATATTGTTAATGTGTTATCTTTTGCGAAATGCTTAATATATGCTGACGACTTGAAACTTTTTGCTCGCATTCATTCGAGTGAAAATTGTATGCTTCTTCAGATGGACCTGGATAGCTTGACTCATTAGTGTGATCTAAACAAGCTTTCTTTTAATGTAAAGAAGTGCAGAATTATATTCTCCTATATTCTGGGATTATGGTATTAATGTTGTGAGCATTGAGAGAGCACAAGAATTCAAAGACTTAGGCGTTATTTTTGTCTCAAAACTTATTTTCTCAAGCCACATAGACTTCATTGTGAGTAAGGCATTCAGGCTGTTAGGTTTTATTAAAAGGAGCACGAAGGAATTTCCTAACCCCTTTACAGTAAAGCTTCCTTTCACTTCATTGATAAAATCTGTATTGGAATATGCAGCGGTCATATGGAGTCCTCAACATAATGACCGGAATGTGCAGAGAAGTCTTACTCGTTTCCTCTTTAAAAGGTATGATATATTAGGTGGTACTATTTCACCTTATGAGAATCGATGTCAACTCTTAGGGTTGCAAAATCTTGAAAGCCGTCGAACCTATTTGCGTGTCTTATTCATAAGGGATATTTCAACAGACTGCCCTGCCTTATCTCTAATTGGTCTTTATGCACCAGAACGTAATATGCGTTCTCGGAAATTGTTGTACTATCCTGCTCATAGAACTAATTATGGATTTTCTCAAGTTATTACGACTTCTGTTCAGTCATTTAATGAATTTTGCTCATTTTTTGAATTTGATCTGCCTAGGAATGAGTTTAAGGATATCATAATTGCATTGACTAATAGAATTTAGGAGTCAAAGTTCTTTTTAAGTTAATTATTGGTGTAGGGCTAGTTCAATTTATTTAGTACTTTAGTAGTTACTGCTCAGTTTGTAAGATCATTGTTATCGGTAGACTATGAATAAATAAATAAATAATGAAAATACAGATATTATTTTGACAATTAGCTAAAGCTGTGTATGAACAATAACAATAGTTACGTAGAGCAGTAGTTCTAGTAATATTTTTTTTAAAGAGAGCCGTTGCTGAAAATATTCATTGGAAACTTTTTTGTAATTTTTTATTAATAACATTAAACATTAATTTAAATATTTCTTATTTAGCGTATAGAATAGCAGTATATATATGTATATGGAGTTAATAATATGAAATAATAAACTTAAGGAATTTTACATATAAAAACGTTTGGAAGTAAAATCCCACCATTAACGAAGCTATGTTACTATTTCTAGGTGTTAAATTATCTAAATATAAACATATCGCAAACAATCATAGAAAGAATTAACTGCAAGTATAGAGCACCCAAAGATATTAAATAGTACTGTGTTCTTTTTTCAAAATGCCTAAAAGTGTATGTGTTTTCCGTAATTTTAGTGATGCTCCCGGAAATGACGAGGTGTTCACGAAATAATGCGTGTGTTCTCGGAATGACGATATAGTTACAATTAGGGACATTGAAATCATGAGGGACAGTTTTAGAAGTTATTCTTGAAAACATCGATTTTTTCAACGCCACCCTCGCCTTTACTTTATGTGCTCTTGCCCCATTTTGCATAAATATGACCAAATTTTTATCTGGAAACTGTCTCTTGTCATCCAGGCATTCTGTGTTATAAGATAAAATGCTTTTCCGACAATAGGATCCATCGACGGTTGTGTTTTGCTCAACAAAATGAAGGCTCGACTTTGCATGTGAGCTGATGCCTTCTGCAATCATTATCTTGCGGTCAAATTTCGGCTTTTGCGCTGGTTCAATAGTGCTAAGATCACTTGTTCTAACCTGCCTATTTGGCGTTGGGTACAAAACAATTCGGGATTCGTCCGTCAACAGCACATTAGGTCTGTTAGACCTCCCAATAGCACTATTATCACATCATCCTTCGCTTTGTAGCCTTCTAAGTAAGTTAGGTCTATCTCTGAAATACTTTTCAGTAAGAAGCGACTTTACTGGTCTGACGTAGGCGTATCTTCCATAATTCATCGATTTAATGGACCGTTGAACGGTTGATCGAGACGTTTTTTCGGCGTTGTTGGGAATTTTCAGATTGATTATCCTTTTTGGTCGCCGTCCTTGTTCCAATCCCTGGCTTGTTTTCCATTATTATGCTTATTTTTATTTTTGCTGTAGGCGAAAGAGTCGGTCTATCGGAGCGTTTGTTGTCCTGTATATAGCCTTTCTTCTTTTTCAGCCATAATTGTACGGCGTTCCTGTCTACATCTAGTGTGCTCGATATTTCGGATCCTCGTCAGTATCCTCTTCGAAGTCATTATGACGAAATAGAAAAGTCCTGTAGCAGGTATTAAAAACTTAATGATTTTTCATAAATATAAATATAAACACGGTAATAAAACAGGATCCTTGAGGTCGAGAGCGATAAAATTTCACAAAAAGGTAATTAATTACCCCGGTAATAAAAATTAGTTTTGTACCTACCTGACTATAGGGACAAATGAGTTTTAAATATTACTACTATTGATTTTTATGCCATCGTAGCTAAGCACAATATGATCTTAATAAAGTCTGAAGCTATTTGAATGCCCCATCCCATTATGAAATTATTGTTGGAAATTCTTTTAAGAGTTCCATCCACGTTATCCATGGGTCCTTTGCCATGTCCCGGTTCGCTGAAGCCAAAGATGTATATCCGTCCGGTTGCGGTATTGCGATGTTGGACCGTCAAAGTAGATATGGAGAGTGTCCAAATCTTTGCTTACCTTATATTGTTTGTAAGTTCAGCTTCATATGCATGGGTTGGTGAACCAAATTTTCACTTACGGTAGCAAAAGATCTTGACTACAAAGCATTCTCAATTTTTTTTGAATAATCGGTTTACGCCTGTATGAATAGATAACTGATTTTTTGCAAAATATGTAGACTGGATTTCATTCGCTTACTTAATTGTATAATTCTCTGAGAAGTCTATCTGTATCATTATTTCTTTTTCAGTTAAGTTTTCCCCCAGTTCTTTTTTCTGTTTGTTGTAACTATAAATGCCATACAGGTATTTTTTCATACCTGGAATGTCTTCAGGAAAAGCCATTTTTAAGTCTTTGACTGTACTTGAAATATCAACCTTTTTTGTTTAAATTAAATGTATTTTTCTTTCGCCTTTAACGATTTTCTCTTCATTAAAAGACTTCCATTTACATTTTTTATACAAACCATTCATGCACTCATTAGATGTAACGTCGCAACTATAATCCTCGATAATTTTTTCTGTACTCTCGTCTTTAATCTGTTGTAAGTTCTATAATTTGTTCAGTTTCAATTTGAAATTGTCATGTTTGACACACAAACAAGTTTGTCCATCTCTTTTGGAGCTACCACCCAAAACGGCTTTGTTCTTAGTAGTGACGCATAAGGTAAATTTATCCAAGTTTCTTTCGCGAATTTTGAAGTCAGTGCTTTAACTTTAATCGCATTTACTTCTCAAAAAATCTCTATTGACTGGGCCCCTTCCTAATGACGTTATCTCTTTCGAAGAAATCTTTGATTTTTTTACGAATTTCTGATTTTAAAACAATCTTGGCATCAGACTTCAGAATCGATGCATTGTTCCTTTCCTTTGGCAAAAACTTCTTAGTTATGTAAAGCAATTTGTATTTCCTTACAATAGTTCCACTAACACATTTCTGGAAGACTTCTCTCACCTAAGAATTTTTGGCTGAAGAGTTGGCATTTTCTTGTAGTTGCGTAGTCAATACTTCACTAAGTAAGAGTTTTTTGCGTACTTCAGGCGGTACGTCCCCTTGTTTTATCAATACATCAACTTCGCTGTTAGGCGATGTAGGTACCTGTTACTTTTTCTGTTCTCTGCTTTTTTCTTTTGAGTATTTTCATAGCAGTCTCATATTTACGTTTTTTCTTCCTACTTTTCTTCTCACTGAGAGATCATCGGAATGCAGCGGCGTATTGTTTACTATAATAAACTAGTGGGGTGGGTCCAGATTCTGGGTGTCGCATCATTGGTGCGACCCTTGAGATCTACACGAACAACTTCCCAGTTAATAACAATTTTCAATTGTTATTAACAATATTCAATTATTATTAACAATATTTAATTGTTAATGGCGATAAATTTCATGATCATAGTACAAACGAGTAAGTGAAAAATCAATAAAATTCATACTATTCGATTTATCGTTTTATTTATCATTAATATCAACTATTTATGGGTTTTTTTACTATTTTTTTAATGTTACAAAAATATGTGTTTTTTTAAAGTATAGATCAGATGAATCCTTTTCAAAAAAACCTTTCGCCCACTTTTGTCTCATTTAAAAATACTTAAAAAATTGATATTTTAAATTTATAAATAAATATATATTAATGAATTTAATTTATCATGATAATTTCGTTACAATCACATGCAAACAAATTTTTTAAAAATTATTCCGTTATAGCACTATTTTTTAATTAAAACCAAATAAATGCACTCTGTTTGGAATTCATTTGTTATTAATAATTTTGAAAGGTTATAAACAATTCTTAATAGACCATTTTTAATTGATATAAACGAAGTTTATTCATAAAAGAAATTTTTTGTGGTAAACAAAATTTCAATTGTTTATAAGAATTTTTCATTGTTTATAATAATTTTCAATTGCTATGAACAATCTTCAATTTTGTATTCAATTTCCAATTTTTATAATAAATTTTCAACCAGGTAAAACCATTTTTTATGATTATAAATTTATTATTGTTATAAACAATTATTTATGGTTATAAACAATTTTTCATCATTATAAACAATTTCTGTTCATAATAAATTGTTATTATCCGACATTTTGATGTCCCGATCGTCATCAGAACAAATTAAATCGAAGAAATCCTTTTCAAGAAAATCGAAAATCAACTTTTTTTCCAGTTTTTTTTGTTTAAACAAAAAAACGGCTAAACCGAAATTGATTAAATTTCTTTCAGCTCTTATTGACACTAATACGCTTCGATTGGCACCATAGCGAAGTCGTTATCATTTTTTGTGCGCTAGATTTCGTTGTCGAAAAAAGTGGGTCCGACAGTACACACACACACACACACACACACACACACACACACACACACACACACACACACACACACACAAGGGAAGCAATAAGAGTATTAAAGCTCTCTACGAACTCTCTGCAATTGAACTGCATGATGAGAAAGCGAAGGAAGCGGCTAGCAGTAGCAAGTCCTCGCAGACGTCTCCGTGGTTTAAGGCGGCGGAGCGAAAACGAAAACGGGATCCCACTGCAGAAGTGTCGAACACGAAACGTCGACCCGCCCCCACAAAAGAAGGCGAGAATAAGCAGAAGGAAACGCAGCACAAAAGGGCAATCCCCGCACTTAAAGAGAAGGATACCGGCTCAAATGTGACATTCCACTCCCGCAAAGTGGAAAGGACACATGGATAAAAGTGAGCCGTAAAGGAGCTATCCGGAAAAAATCTGAGCATAAGAAAGTCCGGCCTGATGCAATCGTCATAGAAACGAAAGGTGAACTCTCATATGCTGATATACTCCGCAGGGTTAAAGCGGATCCTAAATTAGGCGAATTAGGAGAGACAGTCTCAAAGATTAGAAGGACCCAGAAAGGCAAACTCTTGCTACAATTAAAATATACGGAGGCTTTTAAGGAGGTAATTGGTGAAGCACTTGGTAACGAAATCGAAGCAAGAAGCCCAAAGCACCGAGTAACTGTCGAGTGCAAGGACATCGACGAAGTGACCACCAAAGAAGACATTTGTGAGGCAATAAGATCACAGTTCAAAATTAAAGAAGTCACCGCTGGGGACATATTAAATCTGAGGAAGGCGTATGGGGGAACACAAACCGCAATAATTTGCCTTTCCGCCGATAGCGCAAATAAGCTTTTGGATGCAGGAAAAATTACCACCTGGATTATGGATAAAACCCAAAAGGCAGCAATATGGGCTTGTGGCAAACAGGCGTTTCAGGATAGGAAAGGACAAGCGGATGGCTGCGTACGGGCGAAAATAAAGGGCATACACTTCTACAGCTGCTATGCACCACCCAGTTGGTCACATGGAGAATATCAAAAGATGCTAGATGAACTCGTAGCCGATGCCCGCATTAAATCACCGGTGGTCATTGCTGGTGACTTTAACGCGTGGGCTGTAGAGTGGGGTAGTAGAGTTACAAATGCAAGGGGGCGCAGTCTCATAGAATCGCTTTCTGTGCTCGATGTGGAGATAGCTAATGATGGAAAGAAAAACACCTTCCAAAAGGCCGGAAGGGGGTCGATCATAGACCTAACCTTTGTAAGCAGCTCCTTATTCCGGAATACAATATGGTGGGTCAGTGAGGACTACACACATAGCGACCACCAATCTGTTATGTTCGAAATAAAAGAAGAATCGAATTCCAGCTAAAGACGCCCTAAAGTAACAGGCCCAAAATGGAAAGATTCGTTGTTCGACAAGGAGACCTTCGAAGAAGTAGTGAGGGCGTACCAAATGGAATTGGTATCCGCAGAAAACGGTACTAAACAACTGAGTGAACTGATGAATAGAGCATGCGATGCAGCAATGCCACGCAGGAAGCCCAATGAGAGAGGCTCGCCATGCTATTGGTGGAATGAAAAGATTCAGTCACTTAGGGCGAAATGCCTGAAAACCAGGCGAAAACTTCAAAGGTCGAGGGGTAGACCGGAATACAACCCGCTGCTCAGTGCCTTCAAAGAGGAAAGAAATGTTCTTAAGAATGCGATTAAGGACAGTAAAAGAGAAAACTTCTAACGCCTGTGCGAAAAGGCTAACATTAACCCATGGGAAACCGGCTACAGAGTCGTTATGTCAAAATTAAAAGGATAAAAATCTCCCCAGATTACATGCCCCATAATGCTGAGAGAGATAATAACGACGCTTTTCCCACAGCGTCCAACGACTGCTCGTACTGTCGTAGAAGAAATTAATGTAGAGGAAATCCCGACAGTTACGGCGGAAGAACTTCAGTCGGTGCTCAATAAAATAGGAGACAACAAAGCGCCGGGACCGGACGGAATCCCAAACAAAGTCCTGAAAACGGCGATTCTCAAAAGACCGGACATTTTCATAGAAGTTTTTAAAAGATGTCTAATAGAAGGCGTGTTCCCAGAACAATGGAAGCTGCAACACCTGGTGCTGCTACCAAAAGGAGATAAACCACCTGGAGAACCTTCATCCTACCGCCTAATTTGCCTCCTTGACACAATGGGGAAAATATTGGAGCGAATAATTTACATAATCATACATCTTGAAGATCATATCAAGTACTTAAGGAACAGGAAACTTAGATATAATAGTGATGCAGGAATGGAATACTATAACGTCTCCGCAGGGGTACCACAAGGATCCGTCCTAGATCCCCTTCTTTGGAACGTTATGTATGATGAAGTTCTTAGGCTACAGATCCCCCAAGAGACGAAAATAATAGGGTTCGCAGACGACATTGCGATCGTTACAACAGCGAAACATACCCACCAAATAGAGGCGGCAACAAATAAAGCAATTCGCCAAGATTAAGAATTGGCTTGAGTCTGCAGGCCTTGAACTAGCAGAACAAAAGACGGAGGCGATCTTAATCACAAGCCGAAAAATGGTGGAATACATCAATGTCAAGGTGGGCAATCAAACAATAAGGTCTAAACAATCACTGAAATACCTAGGAGTAATGCTGGACAATAGGCTAAATTTGAAATCGCACCTGGAATATGTAAGCAAAAAAGCTTCGAACATACAAGCGGCTCTTTCGAGGATGCTGCCAAATGTTGGTGGCCCCAAACCAGATAGAAGAGCCCTGCTACTGAGAGTGGTGAGCTCTGTGCTTCTATATGCCTCCCCAATCTAGGCAAAGGCATTAGCGGTGCAGGAGTCAAGAAGAAAACTCTCATCAGTCTACAGCCTGTGTGCTTTAAGAGCTATAAGTGCCTATAGAACGGTATCGGACGAAGCAGCTTGTGTCATCGCTAGTATGATCCCGATCGACATCCTCGCGGACGAGATGGGACGCATTTACACGAGAATCGCAACGAGCCAGGGAAACCGCAGAAAAAAGGAGATTAAAAAGGAAGAGAGGCAGATCTCGATGTTAATGTGGCAAACCCGATGGGACAACACTACGAAAGGAAGGTGGACGCACCAACTGATCCCATGCATTGAAACTTGGGCCAACCGCAAGCTTGGAGAAAACAACTACCACTTGACGCAATTCTTGACTGGTCATGGTGGATATCGGAAGTACCTGCACAGATTTGGACATGACAGCTCCCCGATGTGCACGAACTGCTTAGATCAGGAGGAAGATGCTGAACACGCAGTATTTCATTGTCCACGCTTCCAAGCATGGCGTGTAAATATACTGAATCCATCGGTGGTAATTGAATATATGCTACAAAGGGACGAAAATTGGAGCGAAGTGAATGAGTTTATAATAAACGTCCAAAAGGAACTCAGAAGACTGGAATGTCTTAGACGCCAGATTAACACTTCAGGTTGATAGCATGATGGCTAACCAGCCCCGCGAAGTAATACCTAACGGCAGTCCCGCGTTGAGAGTGGTTAAAAGGGATGGGGGTGAGGTTTAGCACGTAGGCACCACATTGGCGGTGAATCGTGCATGCCACTAGCACGGGCTACTGGTATTTTTGGAAGATACCTCACCTTCTGGTCGCAAAAAAAAAAACACACACACACACAAACACTATGGTGACATTGAAATGTAAAAAAATTTTAAAATTAAAAATTTTTAAAATCGGGCAATTCCGGCAAGCGGAATGAGTCATTGAGGTCCAAATTTTCCGAGAAGATACCTCCACCTACTTTGCCTCCTAGTTAGGAGCCGTCAGTGTAAAGATGCACTGACTCCCCCATTGGGGAGGACCCTCCTCCCATTCCGATCTGGTGGGAAAGAAGGAGCCGAATTTAGTCTCAAAGAAAGGCTTGGGCGAGGTATAGTCGATATTGCTGGCAGTTCTTCTGTCCAAGATTTTGGAGTGACCGAAGTCAGTTCGTTTTCAGGTCTGGATTAAGTTAAGTCTAATGTCGGATGAGGATGCGGTATGCTTACCAAAGAAATCCAACGGTAGAAGGTAGAGAATAGTGTTCAGTGCTTTAAAATGTGTGGTTCTAAGGGCACCTGTTATCAGTGTTGCCATCCTCTGAACTTTATCGATTGCTTTGTGATGAGTCGAAATATTTAGTGCCGGCCACCAGACAATCAGCCCATACCTAAGTATAGATCGTATGACACTTCTGTAGAGCCAATGCACAATGCATGGCTCCATACCCCATCTTTTCCCTATAGCCTTCTTACACTAGTACAGCGCTACTGTAGCCTTCCGTACTCTTTTTTGGATGTTAGGCTTCCAGGTAAGTTTTCTATCTAGGACTAGACCTAGATACTTTACCTGATTACACATTTTCAGACTAACCCCGTCAAGTGTAGGGCGATTCATAGGAGGTGTTTTATGTTTCCGAGAGAAGAGTATTAACTCTGTTTTGTTTGGGCTTATGCCCAGACCACATCCGTCACTCCATGATAATATCTTGGAGAGGGCGTATTGTAACACTTCAGTCAGTGTATTGGGGTGCTTTCCTGAACATATCAGGGCAATATCATCCGCGTCAGCGATAACCTTGTGCCCGGATAGCTCCAGGTCTATGAGTAACTCATTAAGAGTTATGTTCCATAAGAGTGGTGAAAGGATATTTCCCTGAGAGGTACCTCTAGTTACCTATCTTTGGATATTGGATCGTCCCAAACATAAGACGATGAACCTGCTTTTTAGCATGAGGTCAATAAATTTAATGAGAGGATCGTCAAGTTCAAGCCTCCTCAGGGATGCCACTATCGCCTCTGACCTGATATTGTTAAAAGCACCCTCAATATCGAGGAAGGCTGCAAGTGAATATTCTTTCTGTAGTAGCGATAGCTCTATGATTGCGGTAAGTTCGTGCAGGTTTGTTTCTACGGACTTACCTTTAGTATATGCATGTTGCGATAGAGACAACTTGGAAGGATTGATTGTCTCTTTAATAGAGATATCTAAGAGTCTCTCAAGGGTTTTGAGCAGGAAGGAATAAAGGCCACCTTCACCTTCGTCCTTGAGGATGGAATATAGGTGAGGTTAAGGCAGTCCTCATAAATGACCATAAGCCACGGAATCAGTAGTTGTAGTTCAGCTGGGATGATGCCATCTAATCCCGGTGATTTATAGGGCTTGAAGCTTCTTATCGCCCATTTCAGTTTTCTCTCATTAAGTATCCTGTGGACCAGTGCATGGCCGCTTGGAGTATCTGGCAACTCAACACCACTAGTTGCTGAGCATCCCGGAAAGTGCGTGTCGACTGGTAACTCCAGCGACTTAAGACTGGATGAAGTCCAAATACCATCACTTTTCGTCAAGAGGCTTTGGGTGATGGGCGTTGTTGAGAGAATTTTCCGCAAACGACTCACTTCAGAGGTGCTTTCGATTACAGAAGCCCTCTCACGAGGATCGTTTTGCTTTCCTGATCAGTTTCTTAAATTTTTTGAGGCATTTTTTATAAGAAATCCAGACATTAGTTCTTTTCGCTTAGTTAAAAAGCTTACGCCACTACTATCTTATAGTCATGATCTTCCCCGACCACCACGGATGTTTGGGCTTACCTCTAGGGACCCTGTCGGGGCAAGAAATTTGTGTCGCCGCATTACACGCAAGCGTCAGGGTGTCCACCACCTTTTCCAGAGTTTGATTGTTGCCAATTACACCTGTGATAGGCCTGTAGAAGTCCTAGTTTGTTCTGAGCCCGTTTTTATAAGGAGAACACATCTGCTTATGGAGTGTTATCCCAAATTCCATGTAGGCGTGGTCGTAAAAGGATGGTACCTTGGATACCTTCCACTCTGTTATTAAGTGGGCGGATTCTTCCGAGACTATCGTAATGTCTAGCACTTCCCGCCTAATTCAGTTAGTAAAAGTGGGTTCTGCACCCATGTTACAAATCTGGAGGTTAGCTCCAAGAATAAAATGAAAAAGTAACTCACCTCTTTCGTAGATGTCCGAGCTGCCCCAGACTATGTGGTGTGCGTTGGCGTCCGCTCCGATCACCAGCGTCCTCTTTTGTACAGTGGCTTCCTTGACCGCATTCCTGAGTGTTGAACCAGGAATGTCCGCCACATCGTGCGCCATATAACTAGAGGTTATCCAAATATTGTGGGTTTGAAGCTCCAGTGTGGCTGATGTAGTATCCTTATCACTGACCTTGGTTAACCTGTACCTTGTAAGCTTCATGGTGAGTCCGCAAACCTTGTCTCTGACGACCCAAGGTTCTTGGACAAGGATGAGCTCTTCTCCTTTTTGCGCAAGACGATGAAGAAGGGCTGCGGATGCTCCCTTTGAGTGATGAAGATTAACTTGGACCACTCTTAGCATCAATGTGTTTAGGTGAGGATACCTCTATCACAGTGGTATCAGCAGTCTCCCCTGGCATTGCTGGTTCTTCAGCTCTGCTCCGGGATCAGGATGGGTGTCAACTTCCATGATGGAGTTGAGTTCCGGATCACCATCTTCTGGTGAGGGAGTGACGACGGCAGAAACTGTCGTTGCACTCGGTTCTCCTTCCTTCTCTGCGGTATTGCTTGTGGAGGCTGCTGAATTTTAATTTTGGTTACTAGCAGTATTATGCGCCTTCAAGTCTTTCTCATAGACCTTCAGGCTAATTGAGCTGAACCCATAGCAAATAATGCCATTGTGTTGGGCAAGTGGGGAAGGGATTGCCCATTTAGGATCACAATGACCTGTCTTGAGTTTCCCTTGACTTCCCCTACCTGGCTACTTGGATGAAATTAAGAATCTCCAAAGGATCCAAAGGTTCGATCGGAATCCAGGACCTTGAATTAGGTCTGCAAGGGATTTTCTCACTGGGAAAAGCTTCGATTTCACCGAGCGGTAGGCCAGATTTCAACGAGACGGGAAATCACCTGGTTGAGAAGCTCTACCTATCTTTGGTCGGAGCAGGCCAGTAGTTCAGTGAAAGAATCTCAATATAAACCTTCAGCAACGCAATCTAAACCATCCTCCATCTATCAGGCGTGATGAAGTCGTGCGCGTTGCTGCGATCTATAATCCCCCTTACCAGGCTATCTTTCGCTATTTCGCTGAAAGATTTAGCGGTAGAGGAAGGGGTGCCAGTCGCCTTCACTCTTTTGGAGGATGGTAGCAGGTCGTTAGGCGAGCGCAACCTCTTTGGAGTAGCTTCCAGAGGGCCTTTAGAGGTCGAAGCGCTACTTAGGGCAATAATTTTATTTGCTCATTGCAGATATGTTTTGCCTTTTTCTGCCAGGTTTTTCTGAGAGACGGAGCTTAGTCTGCGGATAATTCTGAGCGCAGTCCGCCTCTCTTTGTTTGCCACCTTTAAGGCGTTTCCCTTCTGCTTGGTGGTCAGTGATTTGGACTAAGTGGCCCGCTGGCGGATGTATGTCCGGGTGTTTTAGCCTTGGACAAGGACGCACTACCACGGGCATGTTTTGAAGAGGGAGGAGGATCGGAATTGCTACTACCGGGTTTGGGAGCCTTGGCAGCAGTGTGTTCCTTTCTCGAAAAAGGGGGTTCACAGGACTCCTTAAGGGGAACCACCGTGTTGGCCTCAATAATGGAGGAGGAGGAGCGAACAGTGCTCGCAGAAGATTGCCCACTTAACCCGTGGGCTTGGTCTGCCTGGACGGTGGGTTGTCCAGTTTTTCGGGTGGACGAAGATTTCTCGGTTTTATGCGAGGCTGGGTGTTTTTTGTTCATTTTAGTTTTTTATAATCGACCATTTTCGCGACAAGGCGGTACTCATAGTTTCAAGATATTGGATATTTCCCATACCATGGAAAGTCCTTCTTACTCCTTGAGGCGGACAGGTATCAAAGAGGCACCATTAAAATACAGCTAGTTACCACCACCTGCAAACTGTCCAATGGGCACGGTGGTCGCTTAACACATTGGATTGGGGGAGTTGGATCAGGAGAGTGACTGTCTCTCCGCCCGCCATCATTAGCCAGTCTAGAGTAAAAACTACATGACTGTTACCAGCCGCCCCGCGGGGAGCTCCCCCTGTGAATCTGTACGCATGCGGCCTAAAACAGAAAATCCCGGAATACAAAATCCCGAAAAGACAGGGCGATGTTGCGTAAAAATGAAATTTTCAAAAAATTAAATTCAAAATTGTTTTTAAGTAAATACATATTATATGTCTGATGTATAAACAGTTATAAATTGAAATCCGATAGACAAAATGTAATCAATGTTTCAGATTCAACTTGTGAACAAAATCAGTAGTTGCACTTTTATATACATTTGTTCGATCTCGGAAGTGCCATATTTTGAATTTATGCATGCTTTTACGAAATCAAATGCGGCCCGCCGCATGAATAAATTAAAAATATGACATTTCCGGGATCCGCGATTTTGTGTTCCGGGATTTTGTATTCCTGGATTTTGTATTCCGTGATTTTGTATTCCGGGATTTTGCGTTCCGGTATTTTATATTCCGGGATTTTACATTCGGGATTTTTTATTCCGAGATTCCATATCCAACCCCGTTGTTTTGTTTTTTTTTCCGCCTCATGCCTGGCAGATGTGAAACATCGAAACTAATATGTGTAGAAAATATACATGAAAGGATTGTTTATTAAAGGAAATAAATATGACATAATCAAGAAATATTGCATAATCAAAAACAAAATATTTAGATTTTTGGTAAAGAAAAAAATTATTTTATTTTAATATTATAATAATATTTATTTAATATAAAAATTTCTTCAATATTATCAGCTGTTTCATCAGTTACTTCTGTGATAGTAATATTCGATGCTGCCTCTGATGGTATAACTGTCATAATTGGTTGATGATAACTAAAGTATTTTACAAAAGTATTGGACATAACGTTATTAAGGTATTTTATAAATATTGTACGTGTCGCCACGCCACAGCCGGCGAGAGAGAGGGGGAATTCGCTAGCTGAGCAGGTAAGGACGCTTCCCGTGGAAACGCGACTACACGCCAACAGCCAGTCTCACCCGCCGCATAATATTTCATAATTAACCTCAATCTAAATCCTCACCCGCAGCATTATATATTTCACATCAAAAACACTTTATTGAAAAATATGTTGTTACATTTAAAATAATTTAATTAAGAAATAGTAACGGCAGATATCACTTTGGTAACAAAATAGTCATCTCGGGAACGTTATCATCATTTCAGGAACGCGCCCTCATGTCCGCGAACTTTTCCGCAATGACCATTTGCGAATGGCATTTAAAAATAAACGCATCATTTATCTGATGACAACTATCTTAAACATCATGATTGGCAATGCTGACGTAAAATATTTGAAGTTATTTTATACATTTTATACTCTAAAACGGATTTATACAATATTGCTAGCTAATAAATGCGTTCCCGGTATGATGAACTATTGATGTACGCTCTGTAAATAATGAATCAAAACATACTTAGCACTCATTTAAAAATTTTTTCGAGAAAAAAACAGATGACAGTCACTTTGTTTACATCTTTCGCTCCAACTGCGTCCGCTAGCACCTAAGGTTTGCATTCAAAAACCAAAATATTCAGGTCAAAGCTGCTTTTACTGAATGATGCTTACTTTGTCGGACAAAATATTTTAACAGGTTTTTATTTGTTTATTTTTTTTCATTACAGATTAAATTATTATATTTTATAGATAAAATTTAAGGCCGATAAGTAATGAAAACTGTTAAATTTATTTTATTTTATGGGAATTCTTGGTGTTTGTTTCCAAGAATTACTACTTAAGACCCGGGGGACCCGGGGACCCGGTGGTCTAGCACCCGTGAATTTAAGGCATTTTTAGGATTTTTTTTAAGGTGAAAATAATGAACAACGATATTTAAACTTTGTAGGTATATTATAATACTCAAAAATCATATAAACAACATTTTTATAATTATCAAAAAAAAATTTTTTTATTTAAAAAATGGCGCTGAAGATGACCCCCTCAAAAAAATGGACCTAGGCGGCAGGTGAGGTTTTAGCTCTGTCACCTATTTTAAAAATTAAAAACAAGAAAATTATTCATCTATACAAGTGTAGCTATCGCCGGAATCAGCAAAAAAGAAAAAGAATTTTTCTTGACAAAATAGCACGTTCTTGAAATTTAAATATCGAAAACATACTATTTTTCCT
Source organism: Leptarthrus brevirostris (assembly GCA_964036015.1). Lineage (NCBI taxonomy): Eukaryota > Metazoa > Arthropoda > Insecta > Diptera > Asilidae > Leptarthrus > Leptarthrus brevirostris. The sequence continues at coordinate 83,019,243 of OZ038373.1, read as the reverse complement.
TAGTTTTTTTACGTAAAAAATAAGAAGTTTATAAAATAAAAATTTTTTGGTAGTCCCGGCCATAGCCATTGGTTTACTGAATAACGTATTAAAATTTGAGATGATTCGGATGAATAGTTTTTCGTTTTTGCTCCCGCCTCTGTCCAGAAAAAAGTAGTTTCGAGATAAATGAGTTTAGAGTTTTCCATTCATGAGGCGGGCCAACCGTTAGCTACCTGCTATAAAGGCTATAGAACCTAAAATACTGTCAATATCATTTTAAAAATTTTACAGTATATTATCGAAAGATTATACTTTCGAAATATTAAAGAAAACAAAATTCAATTTTTTGAAAATTCTAGACCCCTTAGGTCCCCTTAAGTCCAAAATTTAAATTTTCCGGTTTGGTGTATTTTTTTATCATTATTCATATAAATAAGTAATCTAAACCAAATTTAAATTACTAATTTATACAGGCTAGATATAATAATCATTTCTTTATACTTTGTAGCCTGAACAACACAATAAATTCTTGTATTTTACGCTCTCCTGTAAAATTTACAGGAGTGTGACTTAATACCCTTTTGCTCTGAGGTACGGATATTAATTGTGTGTTGATCCTAAAAATTATATTATTTACTGTAAAACATTTTTGCGGTTTCTCTTAGTGATTTCATATTCATTTATTGCTGGTTCATATACACAAGATTGACAATCTTTTATAGAACAATAAAGTAGTGGCGCTAGTTATAATACAAAAACTACCAGTATCAAACAAAGATGAAGCAAAACAATCAATCACAATGAAAGGATGAACCATATGTACGAATTTACAAAATCAAAACAGATTAGGTACTGCGTATTTCTTCTGCGGAGAAACATGAAAGAAAGTGAAAAGGAAAAACGGTGAAAGTATATCATATTAAGTGAGTACTGATAAGCTTTTTAAATGTATTGACAGTGCTTGCGTTTTGTATATTAAAGGGAAGACCATTTCATAAGCAAATCACTTGGACAAGATAGGATCTATCCATGGCCAATTTATTGAATCGCGGCGAAAGCAAATTTCTATTGCGTTGAGATGTTGTTAACTGAAACATAACTCTGAGGTACTCCGGCTTATTCGAGTTAAGTAGATTATATAGAAATATTAGCGCTCTTTGTTTTAAATAAGAACTCAGATGACAACCGATCAAACGATGGCGATAAGGTGAGACATAGTCGAATCTTCTGAGCCAAACAATCGTTGAAAGCAATACCCAACTTACGTGTACATAAGCTGTCCAGTCGAGGGAATATTAAGCTTCCGAAAGTGAAATGAGGCAATATTAACATTTTGACCAGGCTAGTCGTGTACTACTACTATTAGCCGAGGCTCAAGATAATTCCGAGATTGGATACCTTGCTCAGTACAGGCAAAGAGATTCCATTTAGGCATATCGGAGGGATATCATTAACATCAAAGGTACTATTATAGAACATCATATATTGGGACTTCCCAGGGTTCAACAACAAATGGTCGTACTTTGACCAATTATTTATCCTATCCAGGTCAGAGTTTATACGTACAATACAATCATCAAGGAGGCCGATGGGTATGCTTAAGTATATTTGTACATCGTCGGGTAGGTCATTAATAAATAGACTAAAAAATAATGGGCCTAGTATAGATTCCTGTGGTACGCCATGCAAAAGAGGTCGAGCACTGAATAGTGTATCATTTATTTTAACTCTTTGACATCGACTAGACAAAAAACTTCTGATGATTGCAACGGCAGAGCTACTGAAATTAAAGGAGTTATAAAGTTCAAGTAGTAAGCCATGTTCAACACAGTCGAAAGCCTTATCCTGATCCAGGGCGCTTCTCATGTCTGTAGACACCTTTAGGACAGCCGTTTCACAGCTGTGGAAGGCACGGAAACCCGACTGCCAACGCGTAAGCATGTCAACATGGTCAAGTATTTGCTTCGACATTATCTTTTCTAACACCTTGGATAAAAAAAATAATAATAATCTGATGGGACGAAAGTCAGCCATACAATTTGGAGAAGAATTCTTCTTGCGACTTTCCAATTGCTCGGAAAAAGAGATTACATTAAACATGAATTTATTATGTGGAGAATATATCTACTAATAAACCGAAACAGCAGCTTAATGAAACGTGGTGATAGGTTGTTAGGGCCCACGGCATCAGATTTAATAGAATACAACGCAAGAGTAAGTTCATCTAAACTCACCCCGCGGAAAGAGAAAGGGTCACTGTGTTCACTAGGTGAATAACCTTCCGCCGATTGACAAGCATACCAGCAGGTGTGACGCTTCAACCTTCCGGGGGCAAGTCAGCAGTTGTTGTGAAGAAAGCATTAACCTCTTCCGGGTCGAAAGCACAATAAGATGTATCCACGCCATAAACTCAAGCTTGCCGTAAATTACGCCACAGAGTTCTCGACCCAAGACCTGTATTGAGTTAACTGCAGAAATATTGACGCTTGGCACGTTTGATTGCCGATTAGCTCTGTTTCCAGCAGTTGTATATAGTAATCGGGCATCATTCGTCTATAGCGTTGATATAATTGCTATCGCTCAGCATAAGACCCCGAACACTTGTGAAAACCATGGGCAACCCCCCGGTTGAACGTATTTCATTTTTCGAGGAACATAGTTTTGAAATAGGTGGGTAATCAGTGTCGAAAAAATGTCAACTTGCTGGTAAACCGAAGAAACATTAAAAATTGAAGAGCATGCATTCCTCAATTAAATAATTTACATTTATGCTATTAAAATCGCGATATGAAAAGGTACTTGGAGAGGGTGCTATCCATAGGGTGCTGCTTCGTTGCCTGTGATGGACGGATGCGCGAGTGGTGGTGTTTCAAACTCTCTAGACTTTAAATCAAAACCTAAACCTTAATGAAAAACCAGACATGCGTCGTGGCGGAGTAAGGCGCTCCGTAGTTGATTCAGGCCTTCCTGGACCGGTGGTCACTGCTGGCATGCCGGGTGACGTCAATGTTATTAGTAATAGGGAGGTTAGGGATGGTTAGGTTAATTATATTGCACTCAGTGGCGAGAGTGCACTTGGGGCCTCGGGGCTCTCGATTTGTCGCCTTTCCTTTCGTTCTGCCCATTGATATCTGTTGACTTAGTGCTGACATTGATTTGTCTAATGTCGTTGATAATAATGATATGGATCGGTATGATATGCTGATTCAGCATATGAAATGATGTTGGCGATAGCTTTATTCCTCCTTTATTCCTTGAAAGACAATTGCAGTGTCTTTATCGCTTTGTGAGAGCTTATGTTATAATTAGGTACGCTGTATTTTATTTGTGCTCGCTTTTCGGAGCAGAACAAAAAATTGACAAAAGGACACGTGTTTTAGATACTCTATAATATAAATCGAGCATGTCAAACTCAAAGGCGTACTTGGGCAAATAAACAAGTAATAAGATTATGTGGGACGCCAAAAACAGAAATATTAATTTTTATAGAAATGCAGATTTATTTCGAAAAACACAGTATAAAAAGGAACACAAAAAACGATAAAATTAATATGGACGAAATTCCATTAACTTGTCATTTCTTCTCTACTACTATCTTTACTTCTTCGGGGGTAATTTGAAACTGAATGTCAGTAATTCTGGATCTGACAGAAGACTGTCATAAGTATAAATAACTGTACGGCCCAGATGTAGATGCTCCATTGCATCGTTAGTAGGAAATATCCAATTTGAACTGATCCGGCCCTGAACACGATGCCTTATCCCAACTTTTTTACGAAGTTTATATGACTGTCATGTTAATACTTCATATTTAGTTTTGTGCAAAATATCTCTTCTATGGGCATTTGTATTTTAGGGATTCTAAAACACTAATTTTTTAAGTTCTTGGATAGTTAAGTCAATTTAATGAATTGATTTCTCGAAGCTAACATCAATAATTTGGTAATTTTTTCAGAAAAAGTAATTTCTTGAAAAGAATGTGTGTTATAATATTTATTAACATATTAATAACATAATTTAAATAAAAATAAGTAATAAATATAAAAAAATTATTTTTGTTGGATTAGTAACTGCAGTGTTTGTATTGAGTTTTGTAAGGTTTTTTTTTGCATTGTTTTCGATGGCATTCGGAGGGATTTGAAGGTAACAATTCTGCACTAGGGTTTTCAGAATTCTGAGAAGTGAGTGCCAAAATTTTTTATTCCAAGCTTCAATCTTCCTATATTGTGTTTTCACCAGTGAACTACAAAATGGTTACAATTTTACGGGTAGTCTTTAAAAAAGCTTATTTTAAATGCTGTGTTATACAATTCTGAAAATTCCGTTTCATACAAGCAAAGTTTTTCGTACGCTTGCCATTAATCGATTTTATATATTCAATGTTATGCTTACTATTACTTAAAATCGGCGTTAAATCAATAAAGAACATATGTTTACGTGATATTTTAAAGTAGCTTAAAATTTAAAGAAAGAATGGCTTTGTTTTCGTCCAAATAATTGTTTTTAAGTCGATTCATTTAAAAAATAAGTAGTCACGTTGGCTTTGTTTGAAAGAACCGATTTTTTCTCTTGAATGTACGCTTTGACGCTTTGTTACGCTGCTTAGTATATTGCAAGGTTTTGCACCTCGAAAACGTTCCATATGCCGCCGTTGAAAGGTGGTTTAAAAATGGTGTATTCATTTCTATGACTAAGATTTATGAGTGAATTCGATTACCTCGATGTGATTCTAAAAGAAGTATTTCTTTGACATCGAAGTATTTAGTTAATGTCCAGTTCACATCATTAAGACAATCAGTGAATTTGCTAAGTTTTTTGTAAAAAATTTCTTTCACTGAGATTGAAAATTCTTTAGAAACTACGCAATAGGTTTGGTTAACTTTTTGTCAGCTTTATCACAGAAAATTCAGCCCTAGAGAATTAGGTATAAAATCTGTCTAGTTATTGAACCGAACCACGTCTTCTGTCAAGCTTATGACAGAACAATTAGGAAACGTACTAGATACTCTTTCTTCTGCAGACATAATGAAAGCATCAGCATGCAAAAGGGGTGGCAAAGTGAAAAAGTTCTCCGAAAATTTTAGGAAAATCGCCCTTTACGAGGAAAGTTTTAAGGTACTTCAATGAACGCTTGCTGAGGTTTCTTATCTTCGAAGTTTTCAGAAAATTAAGATCACGTGAAATTTTTAATAATAAGATTCCATGGAGCATCGTTTCAATGAGTCAAGAGAATTCCTGCAGGACGCTAAAGTAATGCATTTGAAAAAATAACAAAAACTATTTTTACTCCATTTACAGGTGTCAAGAAATTCAAGGGGAGCTAACGTGATACCAAAACAACACAGGTCTGCTATGTCGTGAAGATCCAACAAAATGTTGCAAATTATTAAAGCAATTTATTTTATGTGCCTCCTTAGAGGATATTTTTCTGAGAATTTACTAAACTTTGTCAGACTTCACCTGCACATGGCTTGCAAGAACTTTTGAACGTTTTTCCCATAGTTGAGAGAAAATAAATCTTCTCACTTACTTGAGGTAAGAGTTCATATTTCAAATACTTGTTTAACGTAATAATGAACTTGCGGCAGTTCATAGGCGTGATTTTATATGGAAATAGAAGGCAAAGTTTTAAATGAATAATAGCGTTGGTTTTGGGGCGGTTTCTTAAAACTTGGAATGTTTTCACATCTAGATTGGAATACATAAGAAGGTGTTATGTACGGTAAGTGACAGTAATTTTCTTATTTCTACAAAGCTATTCAATATTTGATATTGAAGTCGAGTAAGTGATAACGTGTCGACCTACAAATCCGGTGGTCCCAGGGTAGAATCGCACCGGCGGCGACCCATGATTGTTTTCTGCTGACTATAGATCGCGATAAAAAGGCCATCGGGGTTGCAGAGAAAATGTCAGTGGTTCCGAATAGACTTTAAATTGTAGGTTCACTTGCAATCGTTGTCTCGAATCGGCTGAAGTTTTTCTACCGCCCCACGCCCCACTAGGGGTTCCGGGAGAGATAGAGAGAGAAGCATTATTTATAGCTCGCTGGAACAACAAGCTGAAGAATTAATTTTTCAATAAAAAGCGTATAAGGTATACGTATCAAACGTACTGTTGCAAACCCAAACTTGACTAAGTTTTTAGTTATTAGGTTGAAACAAAAGTACACTGAAGAGCTGAAAATTCACAATTCTGGAACCTTATCATGACCTAATTGTCAGATGTTATGAAATTGCGCAAAATTTTCTCTGTGGGGGAGTCAGAACCTTTTCGACCCAAGAAATTTAAACGTATCAAAACATGTTTACCAATATTGAAATACTCTGCCGTGCATATAAACGTAGTTAAACGTACTTAAGTGTACCTGAGAGCAAGTGCACAGGCAAAGGATAATAGTTTCCCAAAAGCTATGTAGTTGTAGTAAGCAAGAAATTCCAGTTTCTATTGTTTAATTAGGGATCAAATTTAAGCCCAAGCAATTTGTGCCCTTTGCCAAAAGCAACAAGACTATGCTGTGTATGTAACTCGATCCGTCTCGAATTAAATTTAAGCTATTGAATGATTTAAATTGACCTCTTAGTAAATTTGAAGCTAGATGTATTCAAAAGGTAAGTATTTTGAATAATAGGAAATTGAAAACACACTCTAACATAAATTAATTAATAAAATTAAGAAATCCCATCTTAAGATTTTCTTCCGCGAGATGCTCCCGGTGGCGCTAGATGGAAGAAACGCTCGTGGGTTTAACATACATAAATATAAAGAATTAAGATGTGTCCTATCAGGCAGGTATGGTTTCATGCATTCGAAGGAAAAATGTGAAGCTACCCCAATGGAAAAAGCTGTATATTAATAAAATTAAAGTGTCTGATTGAGATTTCAAAATAGTTGTCATTTCGTAAGCTCATACGGCTATTTATATGATGTTCAATTCAGTTATTCAATTATTTTTATAATTTCTGTATGTCTATCTGTTTGTCTAATTAATGCTCAATGTTACTCCTGATTCCATTAAATAATTTGGTAATAAGACATCCGTATGGATGGGGGTTAGAAGAGAGTGACAGGTACAAATAATCGAAAACGACCAGCGGTAATCCGATTTCGATGGACTTTCACGGAAAGATTCAGTAGTTTTTAGGCTATTTGTCGCTGTCCCCCAGGGGTGACAGGTACAAATAGTCGAAACGAGCGGGGTCAGTAAGATGAGTAATTGCCCTCCCGATGCCGTTAAATAATTTGGTTAAGGCACCCCTAGGAATAAGAATAATCGAAACATACCGATGTTATTGCGAGAATCCAAAGTTTACGATGTCGCTGCGATCAGTAATGACACTCCCGATGTCGACCGATGTTGATGAGGAATTCATAGTTTTCGGAATCACCAAGATGATCAAGAGCGCCCTAAATGTCGTTGGATACCTTGGGATTAAGACGCATCGGAGATGACAATAACTTACCAAAAGTCCAAACAACGCCGGGAACACAGCTGGTTTATAAAGGAAAAGAATACTTTATGATAAAAATGTGCATGTAACCTTTACGCGCCGTTGAAGTAAAACTCCCTCTGCGTCAGTTTGCGCTTGGTTATTATAGATTCCATAGCATCGAATCAGGTTACGCCATAGCCTAGCTCAGTAATGCAAACCTGTGTTTAAACAAATTTTTGCACTGGAAGAAGGTACAATTAAAATTCAATTTGGTATCACTTTGGGCTTCAGAAATGTTCAGATTCCAAAATACTATATCATATATATATATATATATATATATATATATATATATATATATATATATATATATATACATTAATACATATATCTAGTATATACATATTTACTAAAAATGCGTGCCAAAATAAATTGGATGATAGATCTCACAAAGTCAAACAAAAATTGTATAGCAGAGTGGAGAGAGGGGATCTCATGCGTTTGGAAGTTGCAGAGTGATTCAAAAATTTGCATTTTTCATGTTTTAATTTTTATTAAATTGCCCATCTTATTACCTTTCCAAAAAGGCGCAACATGCCCAGGTATAGAAAGGATATAGAAATGTTATACATAGAAACCCTTTTAAAGAATATCATTACAATTTAAAGAAATTAAACTCATACCAAACCATCAATAGGCTATTGACATTAAATAAGGAAGTATAAAATTGAGCGAGTTTCAGTGTAGTTAGTGACACACAGTTATCGTTATCCCCCTCCACGTTGTAACATCCGCCACTTTCAGTGAATGTCCTAAATATTTATCAATAAAATAAATTTTTTCAATATCATTTTATTAATTTCATACGCAAAGCAACATTTTTCATTGACTCTTAAACCATCTCTAATAAAAAGAATTCTGTTTAGTAAATTCGTACCGATCTATTCCGCTATTTTGATTTATTAATATTCATTGTGCTGAAGAACCTTTTAACTTCGGTATTTGACGAAGGCAGAACTAATAGAGACAATACAAATTTACACAGTTTTAAATAAGAGTGTTCATTATATGCATTATTTACAGTTATCCAAAAATTAACAGTATTAAGATATGAATCAAAGTACTGGGAAAGGAACCCAAATCGACAACAAAAATCTCATAACGGGAACCACTTCGGTACACAAATACACATCAGCAAGGAAAAGCCAACCCTAAGCGCATTCATAAAATAAAAGAAAGTTTCCCACTCCTCAAGATAAACCAAAAAATTCTGTAAGAAGTATTACTATTTTTTTTTGAATTTATTTATTTAAATACAGAAAAATTGAATGACTTCCAAGCTATACCTACTGAAATTATACTTTAACTTAACTTTGCAAAATCGGAACGTATCACAAAAAACAGAAAGGTAGCTCTTTCAATGATTACTTACTGGATCACACAGGTAAAATAATTTTAAGGTTACTGCCGACAGAAGAAATTGCAGCAATATTAAATGCAGCAATATTAAATGGAAATAAATTCATAGAAAAGACTACGGGAAATCCACACAACAAAACAGCAGAAAAACATCGCGAATCTACAGGTTTTTTAGGTTGAATTTACTCTTCAGCAAATCAAACTAATATAATATAATATATAATTCACCCTTTGCTAATAATATTTAAAAAAACATGAAGTAATATTAATTAGTAAGAAATAAAATTGTTTATTATAATTTATATAATTACATGATTCCATAATAATAATAATTCTGTTCGATGAGACCTATAAAATAAAAGAAAAACATTTATTTTTATTCAAGTAAATTTTTTTGCAATTATACTCACTTGTATTGCCGAGGATTTCTTCAGGCACTTAGTACAGTAAATATAGCAGATACCCTCCGAAAAATGACCTACCGGAATTTGACTTGATAACTCGTTAGGGGGGCATAAAAAAAGCTTAATGCTAGATTTCCGAATTGACCCCCCCCCCCTGTTTTTGAGAAAATCCAAAAAAACTTTGGAATGCGTTTTTCTCGGAATCTATGGGTTTAGAGAAAAGTTTATTTAACAAAAAATGTTCAGGACATTGTTAACTTCATTTTTTGTCATTGAAGCCAAGTCGTACGACTTAAATTACAAAAGGTAGGTGGCGCTAAAGTATCAAAAAAGTGGTTTTTTGGCATTTTCGTTAAGAATAAATAATTTTTTCATATTAATGTAAATGGGAAAGTTGTTCGTCACAAAAATATCTACATTTTTTATTCAAACAATTTTTTTGTAAAACTTACCGTTCTCGAGCTGGAGCTTGCCAAAGTCGAAAAATTGTACTTTATGTGCCGCGCCGATGCGTGTATTTCATAAAAGTATATTTCGTAGAAAGTAAAAAAGAACTGTTAACTACGCTGCGCTGCCTCTTTTCGCCTACAGTTCGAGAACGGTAAGTTTTACAAAAAAATTGTTTAAATAAAAAATGTAGATATTTTTGTGACGAACAACTTTCCCATTTACATTAATATGAAAAAATTATTTATTCTTAACGAAAATGCCAAAAAACCACTTTTTTGATACTTTAGCGCCACCTACCTTTTGTAATTTATGTCGTACGACTTGGCTTCAATGACAAAAAATGTAGTTAACAATGTCCTGAACATTTTTTGTTAAATAAACTTTTCTCTAAAACCCATAGATTCCGAGAAAAACGCATTCCAAAGTTGTATGCCCACCTATCGATTTATCAATTCAAATTCCGGTAGGTCATTTTTCGGAGCAACCCTATTTTTTCGTGCTATATTGACTACTAATTTCCATTCCTGTTATCGGTCCATCCTATGTTTCCTAAAAAGAAAAGTAATTAATTAAATCCTTATGAGAATTCCACAAACAGAAAAAGTTCCAGGAAGTTTGCAGTCACGAAATGTAACCAACTGGAACTTTACACTAACAACACATGCAAATTTAATGGCAATAAGAATTTAATGTGTTTTGAAACCAGGTGCATCAGTTGCAGGGGATTATCTTGCAATTTATCACACCTGCGATAACTGATGTACGTGAGTTCAAGTGTACAAAATTCATCAATTTTTGTACACTTTTCACACGAATAACACATAACACACAACATTTAACACTTTTATAAAGCAATCACTTGTACTTTATACGTAGAATACACCCCGTGCAACAAAAAAAGCCGCACGTTTAAAGTTAAATAACAACAATTTATTATGTAATTTTTCTGTATTTTACATTATTCACATATAACCCAATTAAAAATTATGTTTTATGCAATATGTAATTTATTTTCGAAATCGAAATTCGAATTTTACGTTCGAAATCCAAAAATGCTTATCTTTGTTCAAGTTTTTAATGCAATGTTATTTCATAAAAAATTAAAAATATAGTAAGCCAACAATATCTCTTTATTTTTATTAAACTTAAAAATGTATTTTCAAAACTTAAAAGTTTTAAAATTGAGTTTAAAATTGCAATTAGTACTTTGTAGTACCGCCCTTTGCCTTAATAACGTCTCGAACAATATGTATGTATGCAACTGTACGCAGTGAACATTCGTAGCAGAAGAGTGCTGTTGCACATTACCAACCGTAAAAAGCAATTTGGACACCTTGGAGACTATTTAGTACGAATTGAACCGGGAAAATATGAAAAAGAAAACCACGTGCGGCTCTTTTTGTTGCACGGGGTGTACTTGTAATTCATAAAAAAAAAACTCGCGAACGCGAAACGCAACTTGAAGACCGCGGAACTGTCTTACCTTTATGTTCTGACAGTAAACTTCAGATGAAATTAAGGTATTTTCTCGCGGAGAATTCAATAGCGTTGCCAGAATTGAGGTGAATTGCGTACTGTTCAAATTATTCGCAATTTTATAAATTAACATTTACGCAATGAGTGCGAAAGAGAAGTAAAGATCAGAACGAGAAGAAGAATTCGTGAATAATTTGGGTTGGGTTCGTTGGAATTTACAATTCGTCTGTCGTCGTCATGTTATAGGACAAATTTAATTAAATTAATTTCTTAATAGTTAGAACTAGACGTTTCAGGCAATGAAGTCTTTTGAATAAATTCAGTCTATTTGTAGGTAGGGATGGGGGATCGAACTGAGAAAATCGATTCAGTACGGATCGATCTGTAATTTTTTTCCGATTTCGTAGATCGATTAATCGCCTTAAAAGGATCGATATCCATAGATCGAATAGATCGATTCAGTTTATTTTGATATTTCAATTTTTTTCAGCATTTTGAAATTGCAAGTAATTAAACCTGTTTCTACATATAAAAATATAGGGTCATTATTAAACCAATTTATTAAATAATAGAAAACAGCCTTTGTAGCTTACAAATCTTAGGTATTTCAGAAATGTTGCTTACTTTACAAATCTTGGTTATTTCAGAAATGTTGCTTATTTAATCGGAAAACAATTTGCGATTATGGAGCAGAGTCTTTTTTGAAAGTACTCAGTCTTCATTAAAGGAACAAGTACTCGTCTCCATTAAAGGAACACAACTAAAAATGTACGCACGAAAAGTAAAAGAGAAACACAACTTTTGTGCCGCGTATTTGCAAGCGCAAACATTCCAGGAATATTATGAGTATGTACGAAGAACATTCTCGTAAGTTTTCTGGGAAGGTTTCTGGTCTTAGCCCTAAAAATGTATATCTAGGGGAGGTCTTTTGAAAATATTCTATGAATGAAAGTTGACAGTTCACCTTTATCTTACTTCCTGCCTTCACCTTGAGAGAAACATGACTACCTCTCAGTTGAAAATTTCAAAATGGACGCAGTTCTGGTTTACTATTCAAGTTCTAATTGTGATCGAAAATACTTACACACTTTTCACATAAAAATGTTTCAATAAAAGACTATGTAAGATTTTAAAGCGCGCAAAATAAATTCTTTTTATTTTTCTTTTTTTAATTTATTGTGGAAAGGTTTTTTACACAATTCTCCATTGCTTAAAAGTCTAAATCCATATTATTTTAAAAGTGTAAAATCTGCCAAATTTGAGACTTTATATTAAAAAAAAACTATTAATAAGTGTCAAATCTTTGAAAGAGTAAAAATGGGCAGAACTCAAAAAGATATATATGCTTATTTCAGGAGATTAAGGTCTACGTCGCATCTACGTGTATTCCACATGAGTTTCTTACTAGGATTATACGTGGCAGTATATATACTTGTCTATTCCACTAGTTATATTCTACTTTGTTGATGTGGCAAATCCGCGTAAACGGAGTTGGATCAATTCGTTGAGCGGTACGACCACCGTCCCATGGGTCGCAGGTTCGAGACCAGGTCTCCCCCTGAGCTTTTATTAAGAAATTAAAATAATCCACTCCGTCTCTGGGCTTTTCTCTAGCTCGCATCAGGAATGCAAAAACAAGACTTTCAAGTTTCCTCACTTCCCTTACCCTAATGCCCTTCCGGCTTTAGCCACGTCGGATAAAAAAAACTAATATGCATAACATTTAGGATGTCGGTATACAAAATTCAACTAACTTTCGAAGCAATTACAAGTTCCATCGTGTATTTCAAAACTAATTTGTATAAAATCTTAAAATCGCATATTCGAATATCACTTATTTTAGATTTTTCTTTAAATAACTTATTTCTTTCTCATTGTGGAATCACCAAACCAGAAATAAAACATAACAAGCCACCGATGACAAAATCATGCAGTAGTACACAGATAACACTAAAATATTGTAGCGATCACAAGCGCATTCACTTAACAATTACGATTCTTTCAAAATTTTTTTACATTTGTCGGATTATTACACAAATAAAAGATAAAATGCAAAAAAATACGAGTTAGCTTGTGTTTTTTGGTACTTCTTAAATCGATCGAAATCGGAAGCAAATAAATCGATTCGAGCTGAATCGGTCCCACTTAAAATCGATTCAAAAATCGGCAGATCGAAGGCTTAAAGATCGATCTCTTGAGATCGAATCGAAGATCGTCCATCACTATTTGTAGGGAATCCAACAAAAATAAGTTTAACACATTTTTTATTTAGGAATAAATTAAAATTAATTATGTAAAAATATTTAAGGGGAAATGGCGACGACAGAAGCTATAAAAGAAGTTTGTAAACATTAGCTCGCTCTCATTTTTAATACCGATTTTCTAAAAGTGAAGCGGTATATTTGTTAAAGTTTTTTTTTTATTTCTGAGTTTTTTCTGCGCACATCTTGGTTTGTTGGAACATCGAGTTTACAAAGGTTTTTTTTCTTGAATTTTTTTAGATTTCGCTGTTTCTTAGTTTTAATTTTTTTAATTAGACAAATAAGTTTATTCGTTTTACGAATGTTCTTTTTTGAAATTTTGCATATGGTGAAAAAATTCGATGTCTCTTGTTCAAACTTCACCGAATTATTGTTACTGGTATAAATAATTATCGTCCTAAAGGATTTTCAAAAAAAAAATGTTGTGCAGAAGTTATATGGTTGTACACTTTCACATTTTTCACTTTTTCTCGTGGTCATACCTGTTTTGAAAATTCATAACTTTCGTGACCACTGCCGTAGAACGTTGATCTTTAGCGATTTGTAAAGGTCGTTACATGGCCTACCGAATAAAAATATTATTAATCGAAAAAAAAAATTAAAAAAAAATTTTTTCTTCGAAAATTATTTTTGGTTTTTAAAAAAATAATTGATCATGAATTTTTTCAAATTTTTTCAAACGCTTTAAAATCATGTATCATTTAGAGTGGTATGGCATTGTTAAGTGTAAATTTTTGATCTTTTAAAGCCCGCGTACGCCTTTTTTGCTTAGAACAGATGAACTTAACATTACATAAGAAACTGTAGATAGTGCGTTAAAGAGTATTCTCACAGTTAATATACAATTAGTCAGTTCACAGTCAGTATATAGTCAGATATCGCCACAAATAGTCAAAATGCCAGACAACTGCAATTTCAACAGGGGATGATGACACAGAACGAGTGCTCGATGTAAGTTTGACTTAATTTTTTATGATAATGGTGATACAGTGTGAAATTGATTCCCGGAATCTAAAAAAGTACGAGATATGTAATGCTTAAATGCTTAAATTGTTGAATAACGAAAAATATTTGATACTTATTTTTTTATTTGCTTGTATTTCCAAATTGAACGAGATGCAGCGCTTGAAATTCCCCGCCAGGTGGCGTCATTTCCACGGGTAGTACATCTATATATTGAAATCTTAAAGATAGAATATCTCGAAGAATAACGGTTTTTGGGGAAAATGAAAAAATACACCTATAAAATATTTTTTCATTTACTTTTTTACATATCTCGTACTTTTTTAAAGGCCGGTAGTCAATTTCTCCTCCGGTTTACATCCCTGCAATTTCTGCACAACATTTTTTTTTAAATCTTTTAGCACGAAAATTACTTATACCAGTAACAATAATTTGGTGAAGTTTGAACAAAATCTACTTGAAGTAACTATTTTTAACAAAACATATCTCAATAGTGACGGGATTCAGTGGTTTATCGACTTTGTATATTTATTGCGTTTACTCATTTTATATTTTAATAATCATTCATTTCAGCAGTGAATAATTTTGATATAATATTCATATTGTGGATTTACATTTAAAAATAAAGTTTTTTTTAAAAAAGGTTAGGTCCCATAATTTGTGAAATAGTTAATTTAGTGAATTTTCTCGGGTTAATATATGCCTTGACATTCAATCTAACCACAATTATTCTCTCGCCCACCTAGGTAATTGTGTAATATTTAATAAAGCGCTACATTATCAAAACGTGAATTTTTACAGTAACTACATCAATATTTTTAACGTTAAATTTATAAAAAAAATTTTTGAGGATTAAAAGTGAGAATTGAACCAAGTTTGTTTGTGCGTTTCCTTTGTATTTTTCCTACATTAAAAAATTTGAATTTATTAATTTCAGAAATTTGTTTTCTTTTGTTTTCTGATTTAATATTTTAGTTTTCGATCATTTTATTTCTTAATTTGTTCACTCCTTTTGAATAAATTCAACATATGTACATGTACATAACCTAATCTATCAGCAGCAGCAGCTGGTAAATAGACCTACATATTCATATAATAAAATTGTAACAATTTGTGTTCAAACATCAATTTGAGCTACTTCAATTCACTTTATTACTTTTACTATAATACAAAATTTCTGAGCGGTATGTCGAGAACCCATGATCTCCTTAGATGGTTATGCAGTCTTTGTGTGTGAATCCGTAAAATTAAAAGTACATTCATTATTATGTAATATAAGTTTGGTTACGGTAGGTATAGTTCCAGCAGTATAACTTAAATTGGCTATTATAATAGTAATACAAAAGATCTACTTTAACAAGTAATCTCTCAAAATGTTGGTTTAAGTTAGCCTCTCCGGTGGGTTTCTACTTCACTTTGGCTTACCAGAATTTTCAGTATTTGAACTTGCAACCTGTGCTACCGCATATAATGTTGGTTCTTGAACTTAAATTTTAGAATTATCCGTTTAAACGTAAACATTTGGGAGTGAAAATTCATATTTGTCAGATTTGTATGAGTTGTGGGTGTTCACGTCTGCACCGAGATTCCAACCAACATCCTTAACTTGTCTATTAGACGTAAGGAATCCAACAAAGTCTCCCAAATTTTCACGATTTAAAGGATCAGCTAATATATTGCTTGCACTAAACTTGATTGTGGCAAAGACAACTAGGGCTTAGCATTGGAAAATAGGGTAGTAAAAAATATAGAGTGTGCCTTGTCTGGCCAACAAGAACACGCACTTCCGGAGTCTTTCAGTTACTTGTACTTAAATGTTGTATGTATGCGGACGATTTCGTAGAACAAACGGACTGCTTGAACTTGTGTTCGATGATTTTGGTGAGTTGATTTGTATTTCTCTGCATGAACGCGTTCTGATCGGACTTTCAGAACTTGTTGTTTGTTGGAATAATCTAAGATTATTTATAGTAATTAAGCAACGTTTTCATATCAACTCTAGTTAGAAAACAAAAACAAGCAACTAAAAGAGAACCGACATACGTTAAGTTATGTGTGTAGAAATGAGTTATCTATACACGTAAGAGATTTATTAAGCGGGCAATCAAATGTAGCAACCACACAAGCCCGCCTCTGAACTTTACAGTGAAGAAGTACTTGCCCACCAGACCATCGAGGCATATGAAATAATGGGTCTCACCAGCTTAGTGTAGATCTGGTATGCAGCCCTTGACGAAATACCCCACATTCGACCACACACCCTCCTACATTGATGTAGGGCACTGTTAGCGCTTGAGTCTAGGAACACCTCATAGATACTTGACTGAACCCGGGCCAGTTAGTTTTTCTTCAAAGACCTCTACTGATCTGAACTCTAGATGCTTCCTCTTCCTACTGAAGATGATAAGATCAGACTTCTTTGCATTTATGAAGAGCCTCTGTTCCACGCATCATTCTTCCACCACCTTAAGACCTTTCCTTGTTGTGTCTGCTACGGCGAGTATGAACTATGAACTTACCCCTTGCCATAATTGCAATGTTGTCGGCATAACCCAAGTTATATATGTCCCCGAGTTTGCGTAGGAATGAATCGACAGTGATGTTCCTCAGAATGGGAGATAACATTCCACCCTGTGGGCATTGTATAAATACAAGAATTAAATAATTAAAATTATCTCAATTTAAGCAAGAGTCAACGAACGTAATTTCATACAAATCATGCAATCTGATTCACCTTTTTATGCTACTTAGCATTCCGGCAATTGCATGAAGTCGCGATGGAAATACGATACGATGACCTTGCAATCATTCAATTATTTCCTGAGTTCAATTGTTTTGTTATTTAACTGTTTTTGTATTTCATTGCTTTCCTTTGCATTTTTATAAAATTGTTAAATTTGTAAACTTTGCAATTTAGGTATAAGAAATTTGTATATATAATTGGTTCTTTTAATAAAGTTTTAATGTTTGTTATACCGTGATTAAGAGCGTTTCATTTAACATTGGTCCTTCGAGCTTCGAGTTCTGTTGAACATAGTGTCTTCTGAACATTTAATTTTATTTCTGTAGAACTTAGTGTCTGCAGAATTAACTTGTTTACCAGCACACAAAATTCCTGTCGAACACAGTGTCCTCAGGCAATTTATTCACTATTAATTTAACACTTAAACACTTCTTTCAGCACTGGTGTAATAAATCATTCAAGAACTATATTGGCACTACACGGAGAAATTGATTCGATAAGCGAAAATCCCGATCATCTTAGCAATTCATCAGCCACTTGGTAATTATACGACAAGTACAACCGCTATGGAGCAGTTAATTAAGGCAAACAAGGCAGATGCCTTAAAAATACAGAAAGTGATAACGAACTATAAGAAAGATCCCAGCGAACGCAAAACAAGAGATTATTTAGAAACACGTTTGGTTAAAATAAGCAAGCTCTGGGAAAGCTTTGATAAAAGAAACGATGATATTGAACAATTCCGTGAAACTAATCCCGAGCAACCATACTTCAAAGAAGACTTTTATGATACCGTGGAGGCATTGTATGAAGATACACGAAACATTTTAGAAAAACACTTGACGGATCTGATTTCAAGAACAAAAAGCACCGAAGTAGTGCAAGTGCAGCTGAAGGAAATTTCAAAGCAATATGCAATTGTCGCTACATTAGAAAAAGCAGTCGGTTCTATTGAAAAGGAAATTGAAGCTCCAGTCTCATCGGCATACTGCACCCAAAAAATGAAATTAATTAATGATTACTGGGAGCGCATAATAATTAACCACGCAGAAATCATGTCGATGGGTAAAATAAAACATGAATATATAGATAATGATATATTTACAGCAACTGAAACTAGATATCGGGCTATTATCATAAGACTCCAAGAATTGTTGGACAGAAACGAATTGCAAAATACAAGAGAGAAAAGCAACTCCGATAATAATGAGTCTGTAAAAAATAATAAGGTGAAATTGCCACAAGTTGATATACCAGCATTTAACGGAGATTACTTGAAATGGCAATCATTTAAAAATCTATTTACGGAGCTAATCTACAAAGAAAAAAATCTATCAGGATCTCAGAAGCTATTTTACCTGAGATCGAATTTAACAAATGAAGCAAGCGAACTGATACAACACCTTCAAATAAACAACGAAAATTTTGAGACAGCTTGGGCTCTGCTGACAGCTCAGTTAAATATACTCTTAAAGCAACCCTCATTGCTCCAAGAATCATCTGAAGGCCTGAAAAAATTGCATGATGTGACAACTGAATGCCTTGAAGGCATCAAAAATCTAGGCATAGAAACGAAGAATTGGGATCCATTAATCATACATATATTGATTGCAAAACTTGATAAAGAGACCCACCGAATCTACGAGCAATCATTAACAGCACCAAGAGAAATTCAAGAGCTGAGCCATTTTTTGGAGTTCTTAGAAAACCGATTTCGTGGTCTTGAAGCTATAGAGCCATCAAGAACTAGACAGCCGAAAGGAAGTTTGAAACATCCAAAAATATATCTTGGTATGATTTCAAGGCATTGTATTATTTGTGGAGAAAACCACAAAATATACCACTGTGAAAAGTTTAGTAAGCTAAACGTACAACAACGGTTGAAGGCTGCTAAAAGAGCAAATCTGTGTCAGAATTGTTTAGTTCTAGGCCACAACTCATCGCAATGTAAAAGCCACTACTCATGCAAAAACTGTTTTAAGAGACACCACACTCTCTTACATTTTCAAAACATACCGCCAGAAACTCCTCAGCAAAGCAATGTCAATACAAAAAAGGAAATAAACCATGCTAATATCTCACCAAATGGGACTGTTGCGGCTCACTTTGCAAAAAAATCAAAGGGTTACGAAGTACTACTGGCAACCGCTCTTGTACGAGCCATTACCAAGTCAGGAGATACTGTTTTACTAAGGGCACTGCTTGACCAGGGTTCTCAGGCAACATTTATTACTGAAGATGCGGCGCAATCATTAAGGATACCGAGACGAAAAATTCAAGCTTCTGTTTCCGGACTAGGTTGTTCCAATCCAGGGACAACAAAATCAAGCATAGAGGTTACTCTAATACCACGATTCCAATCGCAATTTTCTGTCACAACTACAGCTCTCGTACTCAAAAATTTAACAAGAAGCATACAGAGAACCTAATTTTGGCTGATCCTACCTTCAATATGCCCGGAAAGATTGATATCATCCTAGGAGCAGAAGTGTTCGGCAAGTTAATACTAGGAAATATATTGCATGGCGGCGAAGAAACTCCTCTTGCTCAAGAAACTGAATTAGGATGGATACTCTCTGGTGGAATCAGTAACGCCAACAGTGAGGACACAATTCTATGTATGATATCAGAGATCGATATAAACACTGAATTACAAAGATTTTGGGAATGCGAAGAACTGTCATGCGAAACTATCACCACTCCAGAGGATATAGCCTGTGAAAGTTATTACCAACAAACGCTAAGAAGAGATGAGAATGGTCGATATATTGTACGAATTCCGTTTAAACAAGATCCTAAAGAAGTCAATGTGAGCGGATCAAGAGAACTAGCTCTCGCCCGACTATTTCAAATGGAGCGGAAGTTCAATACTAACAAAGTATTTGAGACAATGTATAAGGACTTCATGGCGGAATACCAACGATTAGGACACATGGTTCCAGTAAATGATAATGACGAGAAACACTATTACATCCCTCACCATGCTGTTTTGAAGCAAGATAGTACGACCACCAAATTACGAGTGGTATTCGATGCGTCGGCCAAAAGAAATAATACAACATGTTTAAATGACATCATGCTAAAAGGTCCACAATTACAACAGAATTTAATCTCCATATTGCTACGATGGAGAAAACATAAGGTAGTATTCACTGCGGACATTGAGAAAATGTACCGCCAAATAAAAGTGGACGTTAGAGATCAACAGTATCAATGCATTCTCTGGAGAGAATCACCGGAACGGCCTATAAAGGAGTATAAACTAACGACTGTTACCTACGGAACAACATCAGCACCCTTTCTCGCAATACGCACATTGCAGCAACTTGCTAAAGACGAGGCAAAGTCCTATCCTAAGGCATCGACAATTATACTGAACGACACCTATGTTGATGACGTGGTGTCAGGAGGTGCTTCAGTGGATGAAGCAAGAGAATCCTGTAAACAACTAATGAACATGCTCAAGCAAGGAGGTTTTCAGCTTCGTAAATGGACGAGCAATAAATTTAAAGTCATTAAGGATATACCGTATGAATTTCGAGAACAACCAAGCTCTATAGATTTCCAGCATGAACAGACAACTAAAGCACTAGGAGTTCACTGGAATCCAATTACAGACACCTTCAAAATTCATGTATCGATAAACATGGACGACCATCCTACTACAAAACGAGATGTAGCATCAGAGGCAGCAAAGATCTTTGATCCTGTAGGACTACTATCACCGGTAGTGATGACAATAAAAATTCTCCTTCAGAACATTTGGCTAGAGAGTTCTTCATGGGATGAACCACTATCAAAAGCATTATTAAGTCAGTGGTTACAAATAAAGTCCGAACTCCCAAAACTAGGTGAAATCGAGATCCCAAGATGGATTGGGTTTACAGGAAAGGATACTAGTTATGAATTACATGGATTCTCAGATGCCTCCGAAAAAGGTTATAGTGCGGCATTATATCTTCGAATTGTACGAAAAACGCTAGTGCACACAACCTTAATAACTGCAAAAACTAAGGTGGCACCATTAAAAGCAAAGCTTTCCATTCCCAGATTAGAATTATGTGGAGCAACACTTCTTGCTAATCTTATGAAGGAAACGAAAAAGAGTTTGTATATTGCTAATCTACAATGTTATGCCTGGACTGATTCAACAATCGTGCTATCTTGGTTACAGGAAGACGCGCATAAATGGCAAACATTTGTTGGTAATCGAGTTGCTCAAATACATGGCATTCTAGATCGAAAGTACTGGCATTATGTGAAATCCTGTGAAAATCCTGCGGATATTGCTTCTAGAGGTATTTTCCCATCACTACTGAAAGATCATATTCTCTGGTGGGAAGGACCTTTATGGCTAAAAGATAAAATAATTCACTATCCACCAATCCATGGAAAGCCGATTGATTTAGAAAAGAAAGTTATCACCGTACATTCCAGTACAAAAATTGAGTGCGAAAAACCGGAACAAACAGAAAAAAACGTATACCAAGATCTACTACAAAGATATTCATCATTAGGAAAACTCCAACGAACAATAGTATACATTAATAGATTCATACAAAATTGCAAACTGAGAAAGGAAAATCGTTTAATTGGCTACTTAACCGTAAAAGAAATTGAGGATGCTATCATTCCAATTATAAAAATCACTCAACAGCAATTCTTCTCTGAGGAGATATCTCAATGCTTATTAAAGCAAGAGCTAAACAGAAAAAGCAGATTAATTCCCCTGTCGCCCTTTACTGATTCCAAAGGAATATTACGAGTCGGTGGTAGACTAGATCAAGCAGAGCTACCATATGATCGCAAACATCCTATCATAATACCATATAAAAGCGCTCTGACTACACTAGTGCTTGATAAAATGCACAAGTCAACCTTGCACGGTGGAAACACACTAACCTTAGAAGCAGTAAGACAGCGTTTTTGGATACTAAACGGTCTGAAGGCAGTGAAGGGATTCATTCATCAATGTGTACAGTGCCATCGGAACAAGGCACAAATGACACAGCAAATGATGGGAAACCTACCTACGGCAAGAGTTGTCATGACTCAACCATTCAACCATTGTGGAGTAGACTATGCTGGACCATTTGATCTACTACTAGCAAAAGGAAGAGGATCCAAATCACATAAAGGATACATTTCAGTATTCATTTGCCTGAGTACTAAAGCTATTCACTTAGAAGTGGTAACGGAATTGACTTCGCAGGCATTTATAGCCGCATTCAAACGGTTGGTCGCCAGGAGAGGACCAGTTGCTCACATGTACAGCGATAACGCCACCAATTTTGTAGGTGCCAGCAAGATATTAAGTGACCTTCACAATCATCAAACTCATAAGAATGACGTATACAATGCATTACTTGAATTAGGTACCCAATGGCATTTTATCCCTCCTGCATCCCCTCATTTTGGAGGACTATGGGAAGCTGGTGTAAAAGCAATAAAGCATCATATGCGCCGTGTCATTGGCGACACGAAGTTAACATACGAAGAAATGTGTACATTGATGACCCAAATAGAAGCCTGCCTTAATTCGCGACCTCTTTGCCCACTGACAGACAATCCTGAGAGTCTAGAAGTGTTAACACCAGGACATTTTCTGACGGGATCTCCACTACTCACTGTTCTTGAAAGAAATCATCTCGATGATAATCCAAACATACTTGACAAATGGTAACGTGTCGGAAGGATGCATCAGGAATTTTGGAAAAAATGGTCCTCCGAGTATCTGTCAAGATTACAACAACGTCCCAAGTGGACTCAAAGGCAGCCGAATTTGAAAGTTGGAAATCTCGTATTGATAAAGGACGAACAACTTCCACAAACCAAATGGGCACTTGGCAGAGTAATAGAAACACATCCTGGGTCCGACGGTTTGACAAGAGTTGTCACTCTTCAAACAAAGGGATCTAAAATAAAGCGTCCAGTGACAAAGATCTCCCTGCTACCTATCATCGACAATCACATGAGCGAGTCTGCTGATCCAGAAAGAATAGTTGACGCAGCGAACGAAACAGTACGTGATGTCGAATTAAGAAAAACAGCTGAAGACGAAATGCGGACAAACGTGAAACGCACATGCTCAGAGCCTGTACAAGAGCCTATAAATCCTAAACGTAGAAGACAACAACGGACAGTACCTAACGTCAATAATGGATCATGGCTCTCCTTCATGACACTTGCTCTTCTAACTCTAGTAGTTACTGGACTTAAAGTGGACAAGCCGTATAGCATAACTAGGTTCAACCAACAGGATGGCATATATTTTGAAGACATATCGGAGATACAATTGTATTCAAGTGAATGGAACTTAATAGTTTACTATGACCTGTCATCCTATTGGAAGGAGTTCATCGGAATAAGAAAATCCATTCAGAAATTAAGTGAAATCTGTCAGAAACCTGGACAACTCACCATACCGCAAGAATTATGTAATGCAATGATACTACAATTGCAGCATCAATTCAGCGAATCGACTCACATAAATGAGGTCTTATACCAGCAGAATGAAAATCTAAAATTCAGAATGAAACGGGCTCCTCTTGAAATAATTGGTTCAATTGCAAATGGATTGTTTGGTATTCTAGATCAAGATTTTGCTGACAGATACGAAGAGCAAATAAAGAGTATCAAGGAAAACGAAGATCTATTGAAGAATCTCCTAATGAATCAAACGTCTATTGCAGAACATACAATCAACGTTATCAGGAAAAATAGCGAAACTGTGCATCACCAATTGGAGATTTTCGAAAATCATATGGAAACAATTGTAAGCGGAATCAATAAGGTCGAAGAAGACATAAAATCAACACAAGCATTTACATCTGCAGTTGGCTCAGTTATGCTCAATCTTCTTAATTTCCAACACATGCAGAAAGGTTTGTTGAGTGTAGTAACAGATACCAAACATGGACGGTTGAATACATTGTTACTAACACCAAAACAACTTCGTGAGCAATTGAGAATCATAAAGGAACATCTGCCACCAAATCTAAGAGTCCCAGGAAATGGCAGTTCAACATCATTATTATCTATATACAACTCAATGCATGTCAAAATGCGCATTACCATGAAAAATGTACTATTCGACATTCGGATCCCCTTGCTTAGTACAGAAACCTACCATCTGTATAAATTAATCCCAATTCCTGTACAACTAAATGGAACGTTTATCTACATCGAACCATCGACGCAATACCTGGCCGTTAATTTACATAAGGATCGCTTCACTACTCTCACAAGAGATGATCTCAAGGACTGCATGCACTTAAACAACAATCAACTAATCTGCAATCTGAAACATCCAATATATAGCTTGCAATCCAATCAGAGCAGATGTGAGCTCGAGTTACTAAACCACCAGAAGAAATTATCACCCTTTTGCCAATTACGTAGTAGCCCTGCAACAAAGAAGTGGTACAAACTGCATACTCCAAGTACGTGGATCTTCACTATGGATGAAGATAGTCAGTTCGATATTGTCTGCAAATCAGCCACATATTCGGTAGTTCTGAACGGAAGTGGAATCATATAAGTACAGCCTAACTGCATGATAAAACATCCAACGTTGTTTATAAGTTCCAACAATCAACAACCAAGTTCGCTAAACGCATCATTTATTACACAAAATGAAGTCATCTCTAATCATATAAGTGATTTCTTTAGAAGGGAAAAGTCAAATAAATCAATCCCTCTGCTTATCACAGAAATTAAAACTAATGATCTCGACAAACTACATCTGGCAATCAAGGAGCAACAACATCAGATAAACAAACTTCCAAACCTAAACAAGCATGACCTACATCACTATGTTGGCGTATATTCTCTGATGGCAATTATAATTATTCTGGGATCTTATTACTTATGGCGGAAACGTAGAAGAAACATGATCATCAATTTACCTCAACCGGCACCAAGAAGACCAAGGCCGCAAGAACAAACCAGTGTAATGTTGGAGGTACCTGTATTGAACAATCCGAGGCGGGAGAATGTATAAATACAAGAATTAAATAACTAAAATTATCTCAATTTAAGCAAGAGTCAACGAACGTAATTTCATACAAATCATGCAATCTGATTCACCTTTTTATGCTACTTAGAATTCCGGCAATTGCATGAAGTCGCGATGGAAATACGATACGATGACCTTGCAATCATTCAATTATTTCCTGAGTTCAATTGTTTTGTTATTTAACTGTTTTTGTATTTGATTGCTTTCCTTTGCATTTTTATAAAATTGTTAAATTTGTAAACTTTGCAATTTAGGTATAAGAAATTTGTATATATAATTGGTTCTTTTAATAAAGTTTTAATGTTTGTTATACCGTGATTAAGAGCGTTTCATTTAACAGGCATATTCTACCTACTCTCCCGTGCAAATTCGGTTCCCCTCTATTAAGTAGGGTTGGGAATATACCATCTAATCCTACTGTATTAAACGGTTCAAACGACCTAATTGACCGTCTTGACGCCACAAGTGACTCAATCCTTTCCGCCTCTGAACGATCCATATCAATCGTCCCCTTTTTCCTCCGAGGCCACGGCATGTATGATTTATAGCTTCTCAAAAAGAAAGTTTCAAGCAGCATCTCATTTGTGTCATTACAGGTCTCTGAGATCTTTCCTGTTCCATCTCGAACCAGTTCTAGTTTGGAGATCGGGTCATTTGAGAACATATTCTGAAATCATCAGACCTCATAGATAGTTCTCCTATTAGAGTAGAAGTCCCTCAAACGGGAGCTCTGCTATTGAGAACCTAAAGCCTTTAGATATTCTATATGTTCTGTGATTGCAGTAACAGCAGCTTCAATCGAACAATAAAGGTGGGAAACCCAACTTTCCAAGCTTGAGCATAAGAGCAGAGTGAGGAAACTTATCAAATGCTTTGCTGAAACCGATTTGGAGAATACTTGAAATATATCGCGTCAGCTCGTGATAATTTGTTATTAAAAATTAACTTGTAAATATACTATATATATACAGTATGCGACAAAAGTATACATACCCTTGAGTAGAAAAAGTTCGCCTTTATTTAAAAAAGTGAAAAACGAATAGATTTTTTTTTTAAATGTCAATCGCTCCACAAACTGCACTGACTTCAAACAACTTAATCCTGTTTGCAGAGGTGGGATGTAATTATTCCTTTTTGGAATGAATTACTTTTATTTATGAATTGCACGTTTTTAATTCCTACTTACATATGGGAATTAGTAATTAAATCTTTTAATTACAAAACGAAATTAAAGAATTAGACGTTTTAATTCTTTAAATATTTTAATCATTAAATGAATTTAAATACCTTTGGAATTAATATTGGAATTAAAAGAAGTAATTTAGCAATTAAAGTAATTAATGATTACAAAACTGTCATTCCTTAAATACTTTTTTTAATAGAATAAAGATCCATGTAAATAGAAAAGATTAATAGGATTCCGAAATCTTTTAAACTTAAAATGAATGAAAAACATGAGATTTAAAAAAAATTTTAAAATCTTAAAAATATTTTTCGTGTGTTTTGTTGTATTTTGATATGAAGTTAGTCATATGCGTCGCATACTTAATTTATAACGTGCCATAAATTGAAGTTAATACTAAAATTCTCTTTCTTCTGTACTCTAATTATAACTAACGATACACGCGAAACAACAAAATATAATTTGGCATTTGAATACATAACAGAAAAAAAGCCTTGCCGTACTCGTATCAAGTAGCAAGGCTTCTTTTGTTGAGCAGCAAATTGTGAAATATAATAGATTCGTAGACGTACAATATGTCTTCCGATAGTCTTGTGCATAAGCTTAAGACCACTTAATTTTTTCAGTTACTTTTATCCATCTCCATAAATTTTCAAATATTGTTTACTTACACATTTTCAACTGAGGACCTTAATGTCCACTCTTTAAGGTCTCAATAATTTTTAATAGAGGTTTACATAAACACTTTTATTTTTGGCCAAATTATCTTTCCTCGAATATCAACTACACAAACAGCGGATTTCAAAATTCTACTACTCTCAAAATAAATTTTTTATTTTTAAATCTTTGCAGACTAAAGAAATAGTAAGATATTTTCCATATAATTTTTTAGTAAAAATTAAGAAACTACCTAGAAGATCTAAACTCTCAGATAAGAATTTTGAATATCTCGTCCTTCTTAAGGCAAACTTTGATGATATTAATTTTGGCCAAATTTAATGGAATTTTGGTTATAATGATGCAGAACACTTCACTGAAATAAAGTATTTAAGGAATGACATTTTTGTAATTATTATTTCCTTTAATTTCTAAATAACTTCTTTTAATTCCAATTTTAATTCCAAAGGTATTTAAATTCATTTAATGATTAAAATATTAAATATTATTAAATAGTAAGGCGAAAAGTTGCACCTCAGAAGAAAGAGCAATTATCTTAAATTTAAGAAAATAGAACTTTTTCTATGCAGAGACAGCCAGAAAATTAAAAATTTCAAAAAATTGGTATTTGATGCATTTAAACATTATTATTTTTATGAAACAGTGAATAATGTACCCCGAAAGACATCAGCAGCAACAGACAGGAAAATTATCCGTTTATCTAAGCAAAACCCCTTGAAATCGGCTGTAGACATTAGGAAAGAAGTATTCTCCGAAGAAGTAACCACAGTATCTGTGCGAACAGTACAGCAGGATAACGTCCCGAAGCATACAGCTAAGAGAGTTAGAGAGTGGTTCAAGTCAAAAAACCCCCCTTTCTACATGTCAGAAACTGATTGACTCGATGCCAAGGCGATCTCCAGCTGTTTTGAAAAATAATCGATGGCCAACAAAATATTAAGTAACAGATGCGAAAAATCAATTATAACTAATTAGATGACCGCATTGAATTAAATTTTTTATTGGTTTTCTCAAAATTAATTAACATATCAAGATTATGAAAAAACTTATATAAGGTATATAGAATATACTGAATTACAAATAAAATCATATCTGTCTTATCAATGAAATCTTTTATTTTCATTTAAATAACGTGCAGTTTATTTTTTTTTATCACATCGTTTCTAATTATTTGACCGCCACTATATATCTAGAACTAAGTGCAGAAGTTTTTAGAATTAAGCTGAGTAGTACAAATAGGGCTGAATAGCTGTCTGGTTAGTTTAGTCGTGATTTAGACTGCGAAGAGTACATGTGATACTGTGAAAATTTAGTTGCATTTTAACCCGTGAAGTGATAAGTGCTAATTAGAGAAGTTATATTGTGAAGAAAAAGTGTAAAGGAAATTGTGTAATGAACTAATTAAGTGAAGTGAATAAAACTGTGAAAATTTGTGATTGAAAATAAGTGTCTTAATTAATCCGTCGAGCCGGAAATGCCCAATTCACGTTACAATTGGTGTCAGAAGTGGGAATAATTAAGAAAGACTACAACGTGAATTTAGAAAAAAAAGTGTGATTGTGAAATTAAAGTGAAATAGTGCAGTCAATCCCTACTTACAATTGGAAACAAATTGTCACTACGATGCAGAACTATCTTAAGTCCAGTCGTGCACATTTTACAGGAGAACGATGTAAAGACTTCGTTACTACGATGCGAAACTATCCTTAGTCCACTTTTGGGGAAATCTTTGATTTTGATGCCTAGCACAAGTTAGTTAAATGACGAACGTTTTGGTGTGAACAGGGTTGCTTTATTTCAAGCATTTTCTTTATGTGTCGTGCGCGCGAAATAATAGAATTTGGAAAAAAAATTACAAGTCTTTAAATTGTTCTCCTGTAAAGTGCGCACGACTGGACTTAGGATAGTTCTGCATCATAGTGACGACTTGTAAATTTATTTTCCCAAATTCAATTATTTCGCGCACACGACGTATAAAAAACCGCTTGAGATAAATCCCATACTAAAACTTTCGTAATTCAACTAACTTGGGCTAGGCATCAAAATCAAAGATTTCCCCAAAAGTGGACTTAGGATAGTTCTAAATCGTAGTGACGAAATGTGCCCTGGTAGAGTTACTAAAAAAAGCTCTGGAACACGAAGGAAAGGATTCAGAAACTTTTGTTTTCGAAGACGAGTTAGAAGTAGAAGAAGAAAATACTCCAAGCATAACAGATCTTCTCAACGCCCTGATGTATGAGATGCAATCTTCCAAAGAACAGTTAAAGGTCGAGTTAAAGTCAGCAATAAAAGAACAGAAGACTTCATCATCCGAGTTAAAGTCGGCGATTGAAGAAGAACAACGATGGAAGGGTCCGTTATTGAGTTAAAGGCGTCAAAAGACGAAAATAAATCTAAATTAAAGGCATCGCTGGAAGAACAGAATTCATCAGTAGCGGAACCTAAAGCCTTGGCTGAAGAAGTAAAAGTGGAGATGGAAACTACTATGCAAAAACAGTTTGAAAGACTAGAATCAACAGTAGAGAAGAAACTGAAAACTATAGAAAACTCTATCAGAATCAACCTCGACAGCCATGTGGACAATAAAATGGAAGAGATAAAGTCTGATATTGAAAAGAAATTGAAAGGGGTGGAAGTTTCTGGACAGTTCAAAATAAAAGAAGCTAAATGTGAAATGGAACTGTCAATGAAGAAATTAGAACAGAAATAGAGCGTGCCCAGAAACGGCATTCATCGACTTTATCTACAGATGTTACTTTGCATAAAAGACTTCATCCTCCAATGTTTGACGGCCAAACACCCTGGCAAACATACAGACGGCAACAGTAAACGGCAGCAGTAAAGAACTTTTGGATTGCCGAAGAAGCTACAGATTTAATTTTGAGTATACCGGCAGAGCTAAGGTATGATTAATCGTCTTTAATTCAAGCTTTAGAATTACTACACGCCAACCAGCCCACGAGAAAAAAAGGGAATGTCGATCGGAAAATGGAGAGCGAGGACAAGTGATATACGTCTGTGTATATGCATTTTCTTCTTATTCCTCTCGGCCGAACACGGTAACAACGGCTCTTCTTTGCTATTGGGAATAAAACGCAAATATCTGAAGAAGGAAATAATGTAGAAAGAAGTGAATGAGGAAAAGAGTGTATACTTGTACACTTCTATGCACAATTAATCATACAATTGAACCTTTTCCGAGCGACATAAACGTTGAAACAACTAAAAAAATTGTTCACAATAAAATGATAAAAACTAAAATCTCGTCCACTCTCGGTCTCGTAATTACACTGTTACTAACGATATTGATCCGGCACCGGCAGTGAGTATTATCTCTAACAAAGGTTTTTGTTGTATTTTCATAAAATAGTTGTTAAAACAATAACAGTTATTTTTCCTTCTCTAACTAACGTTTACGGAGTTCTTAAGCAACATACTACGCTATTTGAACTGCACTTGATCTCGGCGTTTTCCTCACTTGTATCACTATTTTCTGCTCTTCGACTTCTGCCATAAGGTAAAGGCAATCTCAGCTTGGTAAAGTCTTCGTATTTTCGTGCAAATTATAGCTTTGCGAAGAGTGTGAAAGAATGGCTGATGTACAACAAACCTAAGTATCCAGGCATGCCTCCACAATCTTCAGATTTTAATCCCATTAAACATCTTGGGAAGTTTCAAACAATGTCTCCGGATTGCCCGTTGTTGCTTAGAACATTATCATTTCTATTCTTAGAAAAATTCAAGTAGTCATAAAAGCATAAGAAGCTTCCACAAAATAATGGTGCCCTTTTCAAGTCTAAGTAGAACAACATTTATCTTTATGTTATATTTGTATACTACTACTTTTTTCGGCTTTTATCAAGAATTCTTTCTGAATTACCTTCTTTTAAGTTGTACATAATATGTACATATAATGAATATTTAAACACGGGTATAAAAGCTTTATTTGACCTCTGTATTAGTAAGCATTAGGTATATACAAACTTTTCACTATCCCGGTATACGTTTTAAAGTTACACTGAACAACTAAAATTGTTTTGTTTTGTGAAACTGGAATAGTAAATTTATTTATAAGCTTGTTATATTGAAATCTTCGCCCCAAAATCATGACCCTATTTTCAAATGTTGCCTATTTCCTTGCAGGAGTTTCCTTTGTGGTGTTAACTTAAATAATATAGTCCTTACCAAGAAATATTTTCCAAACAAGGAAATATTTCTGTGCTCCTTGACATTACATATTCACATGCATAAGAATAACGGAGATCCAATGTAGATTCAAATGATAATAGCTTTCCCAGAGCTATATGTATTAAGCAAGAAATTGCAGTTTCGGTTGTTTAATTAAGAGGAGTATTTTACCCGAAGCAATTTATGTGGTTTACCGAAAATGTACTAGTCTGCCTTTTGCCGATTGTTCTGTTTAAATTTGCACTGGTTTTGTTATAAATATTGAATTGAGCGCCGAGAAAATCTTGTTAATAGCAAAGAGGCAACAATTTTAATTTGGCACTTAAATCATTCACGATATCCGTGGGAGAATTTTCTTTTTATTTTAATAAATAAGTCCGCAAACTCGCTTATCCACTTGGTTAGTCGCGCATATAATAATTATCAACTTCTCATGTTTTATATTCGCTTTGACAACATCACTTATCTCCGATGGGTAAATCTATAAATGATGGGACCGTCGGTCGGAGGGGGATGGGGAGGGGAGTGAAGGGCGTAGGAGAAGGTCCAAGGACTTTACTCCCAGTGATAACACATAGATGTGCTTATAAATTTGTATGCAAGGGAAATATCTATTGTTGAGTGCCAGATTAGCGAGTGTTCTGTCTGGAAGGGGTAGGTGGGGGGGGGGGGGTGTATGTGAATTGAACTTGAGCTGAGCCTATTGAATTCTCTACTGCATTTGACGTTATTTATTGGGTAATCATTTGTAAGGTAATTTAAGCTACTGTACTGTCTGCACAGTGGTACAGTCACAGAGATCAGCATTCGGCATATTCTTCATATCTCGCTCTGAGACAACTTTCTTCTTGTTGGGCGCACGTACTTGAGTTATCCGCAAATTCATAAATTAAATACTTAGTTAAGCGAAGTTTTTGTAAATATTCAGAAATTGATTAAAGTTCTTATTTTGTACAAATTTCACGTTAAGTAAATTGAATTGAATTGAATTGAAAATTGCTTGGTCCTATCGAGCGTCGTTGTATGTATTGCCACGTATAAGCGTTACAAAATTTAGCGAATCTATCGCGGCAATTAACACCATACCGCATTGTTGACTGCCACCTTGAAAAAAGGGGAATAACAACAACTCGATCAAATCTGGTTTCGCTGCAAAATTGGTATCACGTCATCTTTCGATTCCACATGAAATCTTTAATTTCCACCAGCGTCCAGTAGCATCAAAGGGTCCAGCTGTAGCGAAAATTTAAAGAAAAATTCAGCAGAATCAAAGTGGTCAGTCAAAATCAGCCAGATGGTAAACGCTTCGCATATCAATCAGTATCGTTCATGAAAGTGTAAGTTCTTTCAAAGTTATACATTTTAGCGCATCTGTAAACAAATCCAGCTGAGTATAATTAGTACATTTAACTTGTAAACACATTTTGCGTATCACAAAGGTCAAACACAAAATCTCCGATAGCATTGTTTTGAAAGGTGCATTAATTCAAAACAATCAAGATTATCTGTAACCACCGACCTTTCAAGCAGTTAGTGGAACCTCGCTCTGAATTACAAGGTCAATTTTCAGTGAGTGGGTAAGCTGACGTTATCACTTACTCCACCGACTAACTCACCTTGATATTCAAAATTAGCCTGAGTGCAATTTTAAATTTTATATGTGCTTTTAAAGAGTGTTCACATGTGCTTAAATTTTGTTTTCTCTTACAGAAAAGAGTGTGCAAAAATCCCTTATTTTAAAGAAAGTTAACATAAGTCTCAGCAGTACTAACTTATCTTTCTTTAAGGTTTAATTCCTTTAAATTCTGTACCTCTTTTATGTGAAAGTCGTCTTTTTCATTTCAGTTTCACTAACATATTGATCTAATTCACCCTTTTGAGAATCATCCCGAACTGTATTTGTTTCAAACTCACCGCCTTTACAAACCAAACTACCCAATTTTGTAGTATTATTTTGTTCTTTTGTATTATTATGTAACAGTTTGCATTAAGCTTAAATAAATAAATAAATAAATTTGAATCAAAATCACCCAAACAAAAAGATGCGCAGATGCGCTAAATTCGAGAACATGTCTTATGAGTCGACCACCATAGTTGACCATGGTGAATAGAGGAACTTCAACTTCTTAGGACAACCAAGAAGGCCACGCGAACAGGAATAGAAGTGGAACCTATACCACGCCAATTGCAATGACTTCAAAAATAAAACCAGAACTGCCAAAAGAGCATCTTGGTGTAAACAACAGAAGCGGCTAGATTCCGCAAAATTCTAGACGCCCCAACATCGCTGAATACATCTATAAAAACGATGGCTCATGGACAGAAGACAGAAAAAAAACTTTTAAACAGCTCGTCTCCATCCATTTCACCTAATGCACGGAAGAGAGTATGAAAAACCGACCACACAACCTGGCTTAAAGCAGTCTTTGAAGACGTGCCGCACCACTGGATACACACCGGAAAGATAGAGAGAGAACTTCTGATGTAAATTAGTTTCAGCGAAAGTCTTCGTGTCGTCAGACAATAGGTAATATTTTCCCCTTGAAGGGATGGTATCTTTCGATTTCACTTTGCGCTACGTTAAGGGGAGGGTAAACCCTGTCCGCGTATTTGAACTTTCTTGGCCAGCTCGTCGGGTTTTTCGATACCCGCTATGCCGACATGACCTGGAACTCAGCAGATTCTGACCTATGGTCTGAAAAATCTGTTAAGGCTCAGATACAGTCTTTGAGGTATTTTGATTTTATAAATTTCTGCTGAAAAAGAATTCGGTAACTCCTACTCTGCAAACTATCCTATAACTTAAATTTTTGTCGAGGTACTAGTGGGGCAACATATTCTACACATCAAAAAAGGAGTCATCAAAATTGGTTCACATGTTACGAAGTTACCCTACCCGTCTCCCCCTAGTGAAAAGTTATCCTAATATTAGTAATGGGGAATTATACTTTATATAACATAAAAAGAGTCTTTCAAATCGCTCTATGCTTTGAGAAATTGACATCCGATTCGGTACTAATGGGGGCATATTCTCTATACATATGAAAAAGAATCATTCAACTCTCTGCATGCGTCACGAATATATAGTATACTACCCCTCCCTCTGCCCAACTTTTTCTTGACATGATACCAATCAGTGAACATACTCTACCCAACAGAAAAATCATCCAAATCGGTCAACGCGTTCCGAATTTAGAGTACACCTACCCCACCCCACCCCACCTTAGGGCCAAATAGGGCGTCATACTCTGTACAACAAAAAAGAATTATTTAAATCTGTCCACACATTACGAAGTTAGGTTTCACCCCTACCTTCACCCCGCCAAACATTTTTCTGACATAACACCAATCGGGGAACGTACTCTACCCAACAAAACATGACATGGTGCCAATCGGGTAACGTACTCTACCCAACAAAAAAAGAATACATAAAAAAATACATGTCGAACTACGAACCTTGTTGTTCTTGGGAAGTCCGTTCAAAGAGATGCAACGGCCAACTTACCTTGGGAATACCCGGTGCTATGAAATCCATACCACAAGCTGATCTGGAAGCTATCCCACACTATCAGAACAGAACTTTGGACGTGCAGACATACTAGAGCTCTTCAATTAAAGTGGGCTGCACCCTAGATTATATGAAACCACAGTACGACTTCGAGAAACTTTTTCTTCTATCATTCCCAGAAGAGAAGTTTGGAAGCACGGATTATGAGAATAGGAATATCGATCTTCACAGATGTACAGTTATTCGTTTAATGCTAGATAGTTGAACAAAACAACCATAAAGTAATTACATTCTGAACTAACGAAATAATGCATTACTCCCATAAAATGGGAATTCCAGAATCCCATGGTAAATTCTGTCGAAGGCCTTACTAAAGTCTGTGAAAATACAATCAACCTGCGAGCCAGACTCAATCAGAGGCAGGCAATGATGCACAAACTCGAGTAAGTTGGTGGTTGTAGATTTACCCTTAATGAAGCCGTGCTGAAATGAGCCAATAATTGGAGTCTATAATTGGAGATGTAAGATTTGTCGCCCCTTTTGTGAAGGGGAACTATAACAGAATCCTTCCAGATTCGACAAATATTCAGTTACGGTACCGTCGTCAAAAACTAAATCCTTAAGTTCAAGATCTAACATTATGCCAAATTTCAAAATCCTACGTCATGTCGTTTTCAAGAGAAATATCTGTGACAGACAGACGGACGGACGCACGAGTGATCTCATAAAAAGCGGTTTTTGTTTGAGGTACGGAAGAAAGTTTCACTCATTCCTGTACCGATAAATCTAAGCTATAGTTTAAGAATAAGGTCAAAATCATTCGTATTTAAGTCATAGTGATCGGAATTTTTCTTTTGTGTTAATCGATTAAGGTCGTCAAAATAAGCCAAGCCCTAATTTTTTATTTGTTTGTCTTAATGTTTAAACAATTTAAAAAAATTGTATTAATCTTCAGATGTACTGGTTTTGGCTTGTGAAAAAAAGTCAAGTAGAGATGAGTAGACTGGAGTTAGTAAAGAGTGAATAACACTTTGTGTTTCGTGTTGTTGGAGAAATCGGTACTTCAATGTTTAATGTATGACCTTCTGCCGTGAAATCATTCCCGTCTTAGTAAATTAAAGTGAAAATTGATGAAGCCTCTGTTTGCTGTTTGTTTTTATTTTGCAGCATTTATCAAATTTCAAAAAAGAAAACTAATTACTATTTAATATTCGAAATGTATACTTCAGATAAGTAGAAATATTATAAAATGAAAAGCTTCTTTATTTGTGTCTACTTCGTTGAGTGAGGTCAATGATTTTGACACATCACTTTGGGCGCGCTAAATTAGTTGATAACTCAAAATAATATGAAGAAAGTCTCGAAAATTTTTAAAACCATTTTGAAACTGCTGTATTACATTTTAGATATATCTACTAAATTTCAAAAGTTTTCAACAGTTATGTTATAACTTTGATGACAGTTTTATAATCACAAAGAGAATATTGTAACGTAATGGGGCTTTTCAGGTTCGACGGATTAACTAAAACATTTATTTTCAATCATAAATTTTCATAATTTTATTCAGTTCACTTAATTACTTCGTTTCCTTATGGGGACCTAGTTCTGGTTAAAGCTTAAAAAATCGTCAAGATTGGAGTGGTATAAAATAAAGTTTATTATAGATAGAGCATTAATTTTTTTTTATAATACATGAAAAATCTTCAATTTGTTTTTTTTTGTTTTTTTTTTATCACGTGACTGGTAGATGTCGACGGAAATAAAAGTTTCCTTTTTGATGGCGGCTGAGAAATAATTCCTCCAGTTGATCTGAAACAGAAAAATCAAGTTGGGTATTAAAATTGGTGATATTTTCTATAAGATGACCTAGAATTCAGTTCATCCATCAAAAACTTTGGCTCTTACAACACTTAAAAAGTGTACATTTCGCTCGAAAAACGACTTTTTACGCAAAAGTTCTGAGAAATGGTAATTTTTTATTTTTACGGTCTGATTATAGGTCATCTTACAGTTAGCGCAATTCCTATAACCCCGCTAACAATTTTCTGAGAAACAATATCGGTTTTTTGTTTTTGAATAAGAACGGGGCCAGTGAAACCCATGCAATACATTTCTAAGTACCACTAAAAAAATTCAAAAAGAACTTTCTAAAAATATCTACTTTGGATGAAGTATAATATACATCAGTGGCTTGTTTTCTTTTGCGCAATTCCTATAACCCAACTACACAAAAAACTTTAATGCTCCTTCATTATGATCCCGTGAGCTGAAATGTTTAGATAGTTTTATATAGTATCGTGGTTGCGTAGTTGTTTTGTTTGTTTAATTTTCATCGACTTCAAAATGTCGTAATAGATATAAAACGAAAAATTATTTTATGTTTTTTAGCGCTGTTTTGAAGTTGGTCCAACTTTTTATTTTTTATTTTTAGTGTCTTTGTATATACAACACGTAAAATGGTGCTCATACGAACAAACCAATTGCAACAGTTGCAAAAGTAGTGTACTCTATAGAAAGGAAATCAGGCATCTGAAAACGAAATCCGACAACATATTATTACGAAATTAGTCACGGTAACCCTTTCATACACTTTCATTAGATACAAAATTTTCACCATCGCGCTAGTACGCCACCGTACTCTATACAACAAGAGAGAATCATCGTAGTCACTCTAGGTACGCAATTTTTATCACTTATTAATCAGGAAGCGTATTCTGTGGTACGGAATCAAAATCATCAAAATCGGTCTACGTCTTACGAAGCTAGGCGCTGCCCCTTCTTCATCTCTTACCATAAGCCACATTTTTTGTCATAACACAAATAGATATTCTATGCATTCAGAATCATCGAAATCAGTCCACGCTTTAAAAAGTTAGACAACCCTACCCCCACAACAAGCCTTGGTAAAATGTTTTCCTTATAGTTGCAATGTATACAACAAAAAGAATCATAAAGATATTTCTACGCGTTAAGAAGTTGACATCCACCCCTCCCCCACCCCAACCACACTATTTAAAATTTATTCGCGGTACCAATGGGGTAACATACTCTATACATCAGAAAAATAATCAACCAAATCGATCCACGCTTCACGAATTTGGATTACCATCTTCCCCTTCCCCGCCCCTCCACAGAATATATTTTTTTCCATTATTAACAATGAGCGATTATATTCTATACAACAACAAAAAACATCCACATCGGTGTACGCATTAAAAGGCTAGGTTCTACCCCACCCCACCAGCAAGATTTTCACATGGTACCAATCGGGGAACATACTCTACTCAACAAGAAAAGAATTATCCAAATCGGTAAATGCGTTACGAAGTTTGATTACATCTCCCCATCCGACCCTAGGGCCACATATTTTTCATTACTGGCATTGGGGGATCATACTCTATATAACCGACAAATAATCATCGAAATCTGTCAACGCGGTATGAAGTTAGGTTTCATCCCCCTCCCCCACCACACAAAAATGTTTTTTGACATGATACCAATCGGTGAACATACTCTACCTAAAAAAAGGGAGAATTATCAAAATCGGTGCAAGCGCTACAAAATTATGCCCGGTCATACATTAAACAAAAATAAAAAAAATACGTGTTGAACTTTGGGCCTTCTTATTTTTGGGAAATCGATTAAAAAGTATAGTGAAACCAACGCATTACAGCATGTGTCATGTCCGGCTGGCGTCATGGTATGGATTGGACTGGATTGACGCCCCCTGAACTAACAAAGTCGGTGTTTGTGAAACCAGAGGCTAACAACATCAGTGATTATTATCTAAAACATTTTCTGCCACATGTGGTCAAGGAAGCAAGCCACCTTTACCCAGGACTCCGTTCCTCACCACAAAGTCAAGAGTACTTGAATTTGGCTTCAATGTCGTGGTATTGCCTTCGTTACACCAGATCAATGGCCGTTATCATCTCCCGACCTTGTTATTATTTTCTTCGGAGTCGCTTAAATAAATGTGTCACTTACAGAAATTTTAAGAAAGTTTTTCTAACTTTTGTTGAAAAAGCGCTATACTCCTGGTCTAAACGTTGACGTAATGTTCACTGAGCTAAGCGTGGACATATTTAATTTCGTGTTCAATTAATAAATAAATAATATGCATCACATTTAATTTGTTTCATTTATTTTGCAGCCATGCTTACACTTATCATATTATAACTTTTTTTTAGCAGTAATTAAAATTATATCCTAAATAAACATTTACGACCCTTTTTCTTGGAAATTTATTTTATTTAACGAATTTTCGAATAAAATAAATAGGTAGTAGGGACATCTAAGGAAGCGGCTTTTCTAATTTTTTCCTCACCTTGCCATGCATGTTTTTGAAAAAAGTGCAAAATGCAAAACATTTTTACAATTTCGCAAGTGACTTTACCTGCAATGGTATTAGTTAGATTAACATTCTTAAAATTTAAGAAAAGGATATTGGGATAGTAGTTTTTTGGCGTTTGTCGCTGCGTTGAGCACATCAAAATATAAAAATAAAATATTGATGTGTACACTATGAAAATTTCAAATCTATGAATCACCCTGTAATTCCCAAGCGGTTCAGCCGCCCCTCCTGCCGCACAATTTCTATCTATGTTATCGCTTTTATTAAATAAATAAATAAATTTGATTAAATCATGACAATGTAAAATTTTTATTCACAATATTAAATTCTTTTCGTGAGAAAATGGGCGTTGAGTTTTTCTAATATTGGTTTCTAATTATTTTGATTTTGATCTGCGACTTTTCTGAAGAAACTCCGTTTTAATTTCAAGCTACTCCGAACTGTATGTTCTAAGGTTACATGGTGATCCGTAGAAACATAAAATCTTAAACCATTAAAAATTTCCGCGCCTTGTGAACATAATCTTTCTGATTGCCTGCACCGTTTAATGTTTAAACCTGTTACCGAATACTATCAAATGCCCAATGATTTCTAATAAAAATCTTTTTTTTCAAAACTGCAAATTCTAAACAAATATGTATATAAGCGCTACGCAAAGTGCTTTAGTTTTTAAACTTCTCTAATACCCGGAAAACATCATCAGTTTAATCAAAATAAACCAAACATTTTTGTGATTATTGCAGCCTCACTAATTGCAAATTTTCTGTGGCACCGAAATGTGAGCAACTTTCATTTCACTAATTATTTCTTTCGTTGGATAGAAATTAGTCCTCTGTCGGGGTTTGCCGTCAGCTACAGACAACTTTCTGTCGGTTAGATGTGGTTTTATACACCGAAATAGAGCTGAGCATTGGAAGCATTTTGAATTTAGTGGTATTTTACACAGAGGGATATATGTTTTACCCTAATTCAGGTAATAATGTGGTTTTATCTTGGGATTTAATGAAGAAATACAGCTGAAATTGGAACTGTTGTGGGGACCTAATTAACCTGTAACTATGTGGAATAGCAGGCGCCTGTCAACCCCAATTTATGGCTGGAAATTTTATCAAGACATAAATTTTAGAGGAAGCAGATCCACTTTTTTGATTTATGTTTGCGCCGTAATGGAAAATAATTATACCGAGTACCCTTTAGGAAAATACATTAAAAGTAGGCACAAACATTTATATGAGCACATGTTTTCTGTTGGAAGTTAAGAAATGGTTTCTGGTGCGTATGAATCTTATCCAAAGCAATTCAGTACATACGTCTGAACGAATAAAAATAAAATTATTTTTAATACGGAAAATTTCAATTTTTAAAGAAGTAAAAAGAATGTCAATATCAAGGTAAAATAGAAATTTGGTTGGCTTTGCTTCCCTAAAAATTTCATTGTTAGAAATTGTGAGTCAATGCCTCGAAATCTGATGTGTGTTTTTGATAGTCTTTGCCTTTCAAGCAACCGGCTTAGATCGATGGAGGAGTAGCACATATACTACGCCATTGATGCAGGTTCGAGCCTCCGCCTTTCTTTTCATTTGCAATTGCAATAAAATAAGAAATCCACTCCGTCTCTGGTCTTTTGTCTAGCTCGCAGCAACACAAGGAAAAACAAGACGACCCTCATTCCCTTCCTTACCCTAAATCCCTTCTGGCAGGCTAGCATGCCTAACGCATCATAGGGTTGTCCCCTGAGTTTTGGCTACATCATAAAAAAAATGGATACAGCCAAATGGTCGGAAAAAGGTGCTCGTCAAACATTTTGAGGTAATACAAACTTTTCTTATCGACTTGTTTGGGGAGAGAGGAGAGCGGCGGTTTTGAATATAAAACTCAGTTTCCATGGTCGCAACCCCTCCCCAATTCGGCCAATTCAAATTGTTTACAACTCTTATTAATTACTTTTTCACGCAGCATTATTAAAAAAATTTTTATTAACCTAAATAGATAAAAAATTGAGGGCAGTAATCCTTCAGGGTTTATACATTTTTTATTTGACATTTGTATAAAAACACGAATTAGAGCTTTTTTTCAGAGAATTTTTTCACAATTAATGCTTTTTTCTGTAATTGTTACTGTTTTTAAGGGCTTTACTTGGAAAGGGCAGCTTAGATTGTCATATATATAGTACATACGAGAACCAGGTAATAACCACCACCATGTAATACTAAATATAAGTTTAGTAAAACTGTAAAAGTTTTTGAGATTTTGACATTTTTTAAACTTCGTGAAATTCGTTACCCAAGGTCAGATTCAGTTTCGGATGCCGCAGCCACAAAGTAGGTTTTTCTTGTGTCTAAAAATTTGTAAAAATTCCTGAAGAACCAGACTATGGATTAAAAGCAAGCCCCAATTTTTTTTCAAATTTTATAGCCTATTTTCTATCACCAACGTTTAACGTTTTGGGTTGTACAAAAATGTAATAAGAAATGTTAAACTCGCGCCTTATTTAGCCGAGTGTAGCGGTAGCTACACTAGCTATATCTTCCCCACTACATCTAGTAGCAAAGAAAAATTCTACAGATTGGCGACCATGTGGAGATTATCGCAGACTCAACGCAATCACATTTCCGGATAGATACCCATTACCACACATACAAAATTTCTCAATGAGCTTAAAAGGTTGCACCATTTTCTCAAAAATTGATTTGATAAGAGCTTACCACCAAATTCCAATGACTAAAGAAGACATACACAAAACAGCCATTACAACTACATTCGGATTATTTGAATTCCCAAGGATGCCTTTTGGTCTAAGAAATGCTGCACAAACATTTCAAAGATTCATGGACCAAATCATTAACAATTTAGATTTCGCTTTTGTCTATATTGACGATATTTTAGTTGCCAGCAAATCTGAATCCGAACATCAAAATCATTTAAACCAAATTTTTAAACAACTATCAGGCATGGTTAATTATTACCAAAGATTTAATCCAAATCTTGCCAAATTACTAAACCCAATTCACACTCATTTGGCTCTACTTCCCAAAAAGAAGAAAATAACGCTAAAAATTTGTCTTGGTCAGTAGAATGTGAAGAACACTTTAATAAAATTAAACAGTCATTTTCAAAAGCAACTTTATTAATTCATCCTATTGAAAATGCAAAATTCAATTTAACCGTTGACGCTTCTGCGAGCGCTGTTGGTGCAGTTCTCAACAACCCAATGCAAACCATTGGGAACCCATTGCATTTTGCTCTAAAAAATTAAAAGAAGCAGAAATCAAATATTCAGCATTCGACCGAGAACTTTTGGCTTATATCTAGCTAACAAACATTTTAGACATTTTCTAGAAGGTGGAGAATTTATAGCTTTTACAGACCACAAACCACTCATTACACCAATATGGTCTAAAACAGAAAGAAGTCCAAGACAAACTAAACATCTGGACTACATAACCCAATTTACCTCCGATATCAGACATATCAAAGGCAAATCAAACACAGTAGCAGATACTTTATCTAGAATTTCTATCGAAAATTTCGAATATTCAAAACATAACAATACCAAATTTGATTTAAAAACTGTTGCTGAGTACTAAAATAGTGACGAAGAACTTACACATCTTTTGATAACTCAGCATAACAGACCAGATAATTCAAAATATAAGCTTGTAAAAATTTAATTAAACACTTCTCAGTTTGACATTTAGTGCGAAGTTTCTACTAAAAATTCACGATCATATATACCCAAAGGACTTTCGAAAACTATTTTTAATATCATTCATAATTTATCTCATCCAGGAATTAGAACAACACGAAAATCTATTGTTTCTAAGTACTTTTGGCCTGGAATGAATACAGATATTAACAATTGGACTAGAAATTGTGTCAATTGCCAATAAGCCAAAATAACCAGGCACACAAAATCAGAAATTGGTAAATTCGAACTACCCAAAGCAAGATTAGAACATATTCATTTAGATTTGGTAGGTCCATAACCGTCTTCAAATGGATATTCTTACATTCTAACAATAATAGATAGATTTTCTCGTTGACCAGAAGCTTATCCAATCAGAGATGTTCAGGCAAGCACAATTATTAATACCTTATACGAACAATATTTTCCACGTTTTGGTATTCCACTAGAAATTACCACAAATCAGGGTACTCAATTCGAATCCAAATTATTCGAAGAATTTACAAAAATTTTAAGATCACATCGAATCCGCACTACTCCTTATCATCCACAATCAAACGGAATTATAGAACAATTTCACCGACAATTAAAAGCAGCAGTGACGGCCAAAATAATTGGGTCACACAATTACCTGCAGTCCTCTTAGGTTTCCGAACCACGATTAAAGAAGACTTGCTTGCAATGTTCTCCAGCAGAACTTGTCTATGGACAACCTCTTCGCGTTCCAGGAGAATTTATCATTAACAACAATTCAACAATTCAAGATCCATTAAATTTCTTAAGTAAAATCAGATCTTGCATAAATAACTTTAAACCCTCACTTTCTCGAAAACAAAATTCTAAAATCTACGTACCTAAAGATTTAAAAGATACAAAATTCGTTTTTGTTAGAATCGACAGAAGCAACTCTTCTTTACAAAACCCATATGAAGGTCCTTTCAAAGTATTAAACAAACTTGACAAATATTACTAAATCGACTACCGTGGTAAAGCAACGAACATTTCAGTCGACAGACTAAAACCAGCATTTATCGAACACACACAACAAATAATTACACCAATCAAAAACAAGACAAAAAAGAAAGTAAAATTTAAATTATAACTTTTTATTACTAACAATATTATTATTTATCATATTTTTAATGTTACTATTCACTTAAAATGGACGTTTTCACTGAGGGGTAGCGGCAGCTACAAATTAAATTTTTAATTAAAATTTTATCAGTTTGATTATACTATTTCAATAAAATATTTTAAATAAATCCACTTTGATTATGTTCAATCATACTGTACAGATAGAATAACTGTCAAACATATTTTGGTCAACCCGTTAACTTCGATAAATTTTGAATAGTGTGAAATACAAACACTTTAAAAAATATAATAATCATTACAACGCGCGATACAAGATCTACAAGTCGCTCCCACCCCTTTACTCTCCGGGTCAAATTTGGACGTACCGTCAAATTTTGGGAATCTTTTCTTAGCAGAACAACACGAATGTGGAACAGTTTACCATCTTCTGTTTTTCCCTCGTCTTATGAGCCTGAAACTTTCAAACGGGGCGTACATCGACACCTCCTTCACTCAACCTCCTAACCCATTTCCCTCATCCTTAATTCCTTTCCTGCCAAGGCTGTGCTTTAGCATTATAGGGCATCCCCTGAGCTTTGGCAACATCATATATAAAAAAAAAAAAAAAAAAAAAATCATTGACAATAAAATACTGTACTCTATACAGAGAAAATTATAAACAAACTATCTATGGATTAAATGTAAAGTAGGTTACAAAAAATATTTATTGAAATTTCAGTCTAGCCAGAACAACCGAACTGGTAACAATTAAAATAAATAAAAAAATTTTAAAAAGTTGTTTTTCATTAAAATAAAATGTATCTAGTCCTACTTCTAGATACAAGGAGACTTTAGGATTTGGGACTCTACAACGAAAGGGACTACGCCCTCCTATAATCAAGGAGCCTCATTCATCCTAACTACTATCACCGAGTTTACAAAGATTGGAGT
Source organism: Leptarthrus brevirostris (assembly GCA_964036015.1). Lineage (NCBI taxonomy): Eukaryota > Metazoa > Arthropoda > Insecta > Diptera > Asilidae > Leptarthrus > Leptarthrus brevirostris. Next base: position 82,974,476 of record OZ038373.1, on the reverse strand, counting down.
GAGAATTAAGCTTTAGGCAAAGCTTGCTGCCCAATTAGTGCAGTTTATAAGCTGGTAACAAATTACCGTTTTTCACTTTTACCAAATAAGTTATAGATTTCTACTCCTTCTGAATTTATTATATTATTTCTATATGAACTCATTTTCCACTTTCCAAACAGTTTACGCAGTTTACAGTTTCAGTTACGCGGTTTTCTTTCTTTTGCTGATTCCATTATATATTGCAACAAGGTGGTGACTTTTTGTTGCTGAAGCGCTAGGCAAGTTGTACGAGGGAGGAGTGATCTTCACATCTACTTTTGAGGATTCTCCATCCACTACAGTCTCAGGTCTCCAAAGGTGCTCGGGTCTTCAAACGGGGCTCTTTCATAAGAAATAAGGGGTTAGGTAATAACAATAAAACAGTCCGGGTAATATCAGGTAAATTATTAAAAAAATTATTCCCTGTCAATTTGCTAAATATGTTTTACCATAATAGAAAATTATAAATGCTTGTAAAGCGACCTAAAATAAATCTCTCTAATTGTCTTATTCATAGGCATTTTGGCCGTTTGTCATAGATAGAAGTTGACTCTTACAGATATTATCCTTTTTTTATTGGCATACTCATGTGATGATGAAAAAATATTTTTTTTGGTATTTGCAAAAATTCAGTTCTTTAAATTAAGTTGTTTATATTGTGTATTTAAATTTAAGTGAGTTTGTAAACTAAATCTTCCACGTTTACATTAGTTATTAATTTAGAAAACATGTCACATTTTCTTTCAAATTTTCATTTTAATTTTAAATTTTTTAATTTTTAATTTTTTAATTTTTAATTTTTTGATCTACTCAACGCAGAGACATGAACCAAACGTAAAAACTACCTTCACCATTGCAGGTACAATCAATCTCAAAAGTGACAAAGATATTTTTGCGATTACCCTAATTTTTAGAATTTTCCTAAATCTTCTCCATAATACGTAATTAATAAATCTGTTGTTTTTTTATTTTTATTGAATTTCCCATCATATTACCTTTCTAATAAGATGCAACATGTCAAGGTGAAGAAAGGATTAGAAAAACCCGCTTCCTTACAATTCCCTGACTATCTAATTATTTTCTCGTGCTATAGTTAGGAAATTCGTTAAATAAAGACAATTTCTAAACGAAACGGTCGTAAATGTTTATTTAGGGTAACAAATAACTTATTTTAATTATTGCTGGAAAAAGTTATAAAAGGGTAAATGTAACTTATTTTATTGTCATTATTGGCTTGTGTTAGCCAGAGTTAACACCTAAGTATCTTGGCGTTCTCTTACTTATACCTGATTTAAATTTTGCTGTGCAAGATGGTCAGTCAGTAAGAATATCGATCATAGTATTCTTAAGCTGAATATATTACAAATTGGCAGAATTTACTTTTAAGGAATACGAAGATATAATTTGCATTTATTGTATAGTAGACTGAAACCAAAAAGCGGTTGACCTGCAATAAGAAAGAAGATTCCCAAATCGACGTGCATCCCAAAGAGTGGTATTTTCACGGAGTTACTGAAGGTTAAGAGAAACCGGAAGTGTCTCTAGCATGGAATTGCGATCTGAAACTTCGGAAGATTCTACTGACTTCTAACAGCAAATAATAACCGTCGTAAGGTGAGCAAGCGTGAGATGAGTTGCAAGACGTTTAGGAGTGTCTGGCTGAATTTCTTCAGGAACACCCATTCTGTGGCATGCTATATCGCCAGATCTTACTCTATTGAGCAATTTCTTATGGAAAACAATGCAGAATTAAGTCTACTCAAGTCCTGTTAATGATGGAGACAAATAACAGAATTGGGACTACATCGACTAAAATACGGGAGAGGATGGCTACACTACACCTTAAAAAAGGTATTAGAGGAAAGTTTTAGGCATGCATCGAAAGTCGCGGAGGACATTTCGAATAGCTTTTGTAACATAATAAGATTATTTGTGATCTTCGAATTCAATAAAACGCTTTTTGGGGTTAGTGTGAGTTAAATTCCTTTAAATTGCAGATTTGTATAATATTCCCAAAAAGGTTTTCTACATGCATTTTCTACCTGGACCTGTTACGCCTTTTTGGAAACGTAGTAAGATGGAGAACTTAATAAGAAAAACAGGTATATTAATTATAGAATTCCGAGAAAATTTCGGAAAACTGAATTTAAGGTAATGGCAAACACATTTTTACTTTTGGAAGTGACTGTACCTGGAATGGTAGGGGTTAGATTAATATTTTTGACAATTTGTAATATGCTCCCTTTTGAGCATATAGGCTTCACTAGCTCAATGAAGAAGGGGTGGGTGTGCAAATATTTATAATGGGCGCCACTTGGTTTTCTTCTGAGTCCAAGAACTCTAAATGTTGCCAAGAAAACTTGGCGAATAAATTAAAATCACACCAATTAATTCGATTGAAAAAGAATTTATTAAAATGAATATATTTAATTCGGATTATGCACAACGTAATTTATTCCTTCACAAAGAGATTTTCAATTCGCAAAATAATTCAACAAAGTATGAAGGGAACACGAATGTAGCCGTCGCAACACACTTGACAATTAGAAAATTTCACTTTCTTTTCTTGCAACAATCGTGAAATAATTATTTAAAAAAATGAAAAATTTATATATATATATATATATATATGAAATGAAAAAAAACTGGTATATGTAAGTAGACGTAAATAAACAAAAAAATGTAAAACAGACTATTCAACTTAACCCTATGCTCCAAATTCCAACTAAAATATTTCTCTTTTCCTGGGACGTTTATCTCGAAACTTTTCTCGTTGTTTTTTTTCCTCCACACGATCTCTTGCTCCTAAATAGTTCCACTCAAAGAAAAATGACTGAAAAACTTACTAAAAAAACTCAAAAAAAAACTATTGACTCTGCAAAACTGACCGAAGAACAACTAGGAAACTTGCTGAAAAACTAATCACTTCCCCTCCGAAAATGGGTCGGCTTTATAGGAAAATGGCCCCTATTATGTGGATTTCCGCGTATTTGGCCATTTTCCGAAAATATTTCGCCAGAATTTCGGAATTTGAAACAAAATTACATAAAAATATTCACTTTTTTTGTATAAAAATATACCCCGGTAAATTATTTACGTTTCTATGCTACCGGAAAAATTATTTTGCCGTCAGAAAATATTTAAATTCGAGTTTGAATTTTTGTGTGACAGGTGAGTTCACGTGTTTATAATTTTGTTAATTAGTGGGTTTCTGCAAGCATAATTATCGTTATATTGTGCTTCATTTTATAAAGAATCCCAGCGCGTTGATTGTTTATACCGGCGTATAAAGTCCCGCGAAAAAAACCGCGATAAGTTTGCGCAGAGGTTAGGTGTTTAGTTTTGATGTGATTCTGGCAATTTTACTTAGCTGATTAGAGTATAAAGCTATACAGGTAAGTGTTTTATATACCCTTTTATATTGTTTACTTTAAAATTTGTCTAAGCTGGTTCATACATTTAGGAATCCGCAAGAGTGTGTGCGCTGGCCATTTTCGCATTCCACTATGTAAGTAACAATTTAAAATGTTTATAATTTCTTTTCGTGACGCTAAATTATATAATTCAAATTTTTTTATGATTTTTATGTTGCTCCTTTGGATGCATCGGGCTCATTCCATCTTCCGCCAGGATTGCTTCTGTGTCAGCATTTCCGTCCAGTTAACAGGTGAGTAGCATATCCCATCCTCCTCCAAATCGAACGACCTTCAATTCCTTTTGACCTCGCTGGTTACGTTCCTCGAATTCTGCGGCTGACCTGAAATAGGACCAAAGCACAGCGCAGGTATTTAATATTCACAATTACACTATTTCAAATCTATTTTATTTTTATTTTAGGGTGCTGATTTATTCGGTGGAGCGCGAGCAACCTGTAACAAATTATGTAAAGGGTATTGGGGATTTTGACGTTTTTTTGATGTCGCTGCGTAAGTAGATCGAAAGACGAAAATGAAATAATGAGCCTACCATGAAAGTGAAATAACTCTTTACACGAGGCTGAACACCTGTCGGATGTGGGCAATATTAATATTGGAACTCCTATTAAATTGGAGTTGGCCGACGCAATTAAGTCGACGGACTTCGTTAAGGCCCCAGGAATTAATGGAATTCCAGTTAAGCTACTTAAGGCGCATTCTATTGCTGAGGCCGATATTCAGCTCCCCGTAACCCAGAAATGTTGAGAAACCGAGACTTACCCCACTGAATGGAAAACAGGTGTTATTGTGAAGAATTTAAAAAAATGCGACTTTAGGAATTGTAGCAAAGAGCGCGGTATCAATCAAGTGCACTCTATATGGTTAGCAGACAGCGATCCCCTTCAAATTATCATCGAGTAATCCGCCGAATGGAGGTCCCCTTTACATCTAATGTTTGTCGATTTTGAGAAGGCGTTTGACAGCGTTGATCCCAAGAACATATGGACAGATTTACGTAGGAAAAGCATGCCAGAAAAAATTATCACCATCATAAGGGAATATTACTCAGGAGCCCAACGTGATGTCCAATACAAGAGATAACTGTCGGAGCCCTTCCATGTGCTGAACGGAGTGAGGCAGGGATGCATATTGTCACCTTTGCTTTTACTAATCGTCATTAATGACGTATTCTGCAGCGCCCTATACGACCACCCATCACGAGAGTGTAGATTGCAACATTTTAACTACCTTGCGCACTTGGACTATGCCGAAGATTTATGTATGTATGTCCTGTATATGTATGTCCAAAGCCATGATCGGAGAAGTCGAATAGGAGGACTTATGTATTTTGATAACACAGGCCGACAAGATTCCAGAACCAGAAACCAGAGTATACTTTTCCGAAGGTTTTCGGTGCGCTGAACAAGAATCTGGCCTCAGAATTGCTCCATCACGTCAGGTTTTCGAAATATCCTAAGCTAAATGTGCGAAAATCGTGGTTTTTGCCTATATTTGAGGTTATGTAGCATAACGATTTTAACTTTTATTGTAAAATTACTGCCAGCATCTTAAAGTACAAGCCTTGCCCTTTCAAATGCTCAAAAATCATTTTTTTTCTTTGAGATATCCACTATTAAAGTTTGGAATACTCATGAATTGTACACCTTCAGTTTCACACCTTGTACAGTTTGTACACCTTGCAAAGGATCTGATGTCGGTGTATTCCAATTTTGCATTTAACTTCTGGAATGCGGCATAGATAAGAAGTCATTTATAGATGGAATTTTGTGGACGGATGAATCGCAGTTCACCCGGGATGTTATTACAAACTTCCACAACCACCATGTCTGGTCGGATACTAACCAATGTACCAATGCTTGGGCTGATTTCGTCGACTTTTAATAGGACTATTTATTTTGCCGCAATACTGAATGAAAATTTCCTGACAGTTGGTTTGGACCCGATTTTACTCAATTTGACTTTTTCTATCGGGTACAATGAAAGATGAATTTTACTTAAGGCCAGTTAACAATAAAGACGAATTTGTTAGCAGAATTGACACTGCAGCGACGAAAATACGGAAAAATCTGGCTACAATACACCATCAAGTCATAGTGTGTTTAATTTGTTATTTTTATATAGGATAATGAGTAGTTTTGGGCCCACCCCTCATTAGAAATAATTTCCGTACGAATAAATAAGGATTTTTAAACAGAATGCCACTAAGGTATAAAACACGGAGATGCAAATAGTATGTGCCTGTGAAACAGGTTGCTAGGTGTCTGGAATTATTATTAAAAGGCCCTGAGCGAATATAATAAGGAGCTAATGGAATCTTAGACTCAGTTCCCAACGTGTTCGGCGATGAATGGTCCTTTTTGAGCTTCAAGTTTGTCTAGCGTAATTTTTGAAAATGACAAGGTTAGGTGTGCAGTGGCCTTGTTTCAACCCCTTAAATACCCTGGGGGTGTTGGCATATTCCCAGCAATACTCCAAAACTGCTTAGTTATCATTCTTTAACCTTCGGCCAATTTATTTAGAGTCACCTTTAATTGGGGCTACATACCGCGCTCATGGAGAAAAGTAATAGCGGTACTTATCTCCTAAAAAAGAAATAGGCCTCTAATGCTTCCTAAATATTTTAAACCAATCAGTCTCACATCCTTTCTACTTAAAAGGATGGAACGATTGCTAGACCTTTATATCAGGTGCAAACTGGAACAATAATCTCCCCGTCATTCTACCCAGATTGACTACACAAAAAGGAGATCAACAGAGTATGTCCTACACCATCTTGTGATCAAGATCGAGAAAGCCCTTCATCATAAGAAAATAAAATTATGTGCTTGATGTAGCAAGTGCCTTCAACAACACCAGGTATATGTCAACATCTAGAGCTCTCGCACGTTTGAGTTTAGATTTTCATACTGTTAAATGTGCGGATGATATGCTAAAGGAGCAAACAATTACATCTACCCTTGGTAACACCTCTGTGTGTATTAGAGAAGCTAAGGGGTGCCCACAAGGCGGTGTACCCCTGCTATGGCCGCTAGTAGGAGATGACATCTTAAACTAGCTTAGTAAGCTTGGACACCAAGCAGTCGATGGCGCGGAAGACCTTGCGATCATTATTATGCGGAAGTTCGACTCGAAGTTGGATCAATTGGTTAAGCACCACGACCACCACACCATGGTTCCCGTGTTTGAAACTCAGTCTCCCCGTGTATTTTTAATATAGAATTGAAAAATCCACTCCGTCTCTGTAATATTGTCAAAAATCGTTGGCTAATAGAACAGCATTCCAGACTATATCAAAAACTTTTCAAATATTAAAAACGACGAGTCCGGACATCCCAAAATTACAGAAGCAATCACTACGTTTACATGCATATAATTCAAGTAAACTACAAGTAACCAAAATATTATGTAAACTCGAATTGACTTCAAGTTTACTTCACTGAAGTAAATCACAAAATTTTATTCGATTGACTTGAAATTTATCATGTAAACGTGACTTGAGGAAATGCTAAGCTGAAGATGGTAAATACGAAATATAAAACAGAAGAAGATAGTGAATTAAAGTATGATCGCTTTTGCGTTTTGCAATTTATAGTTTTATTTAAGCTAAATTAGGAAAAATACAACACAAAAAATCAAATATTAAATGTCATTTCAAGAAAATTTTAAGTGAGGTAACTAAAGTAAATCAGTCAAAAACCCTACTTTAGTTTCAAGTAAATTTGATGTCAAGCACTCAAGAGAAGATCAAACTCTCCATAAGATGACATTTGGATGTGGCTGCAAAAATGTAGAGAAAAAGAGCGTGCGGAAAAAAGCCAAGAAGTTCTAAGCTCTGTACCAACTCAACGACCACAACAAGTAAACGAATAAGGACCAACTCTGCGAGGCAGAAATTGGCCAGTGGAAACGACGCCCCCGAAATTACCATCAACATTAAGAAATCGCAGCGAAATGATAACGCTGCGATTATGCTAAAAACATCTAGCTTAGCCACAAAAATCGATACATGTTGAGCACACCTACAGAAGAATCCATTAAAGTTCCTGGAAAATATCAATGGTGGTATCACCCGGCGAAACTCGATGGGCAAGAAAACATGGTTGCACACCTAGCAGAGCTAAATCACAGAAATAAAGAAATTAATGTGTTACGAGGAAATAACTGAGCCGTTAATTTTGAAAGTGGTGCAAGTCCATTTTGGAAGTACTTTCAATTTTATTTTCCAGTTTATTAAAAAAATTTAACAAGCTTGAAATATTTTTGATGTTGTAACTTTTAAACATAATAACCTTTAGAATGAAAACAACTCTATTCAAGATCTTATTAATAACTTTTTTTTTAACTGAAGTCTCAAATTTGGCAGATTTCACAAGTGGACTTCCCCACTTTCAAAATAAATGACTCATTACTGTTGATTTAAGTCCCGAAGGAAAATGCGACCATGCAATTGTGAAAAGAACGACTCGTACCCTTAGCAGGATGGAATAATGAAGAGTTTCGAACAACCCAACTACTATAGAAGCCGAGAACATATCTCTATTGTATTTTAAATGAAACACTCGTTCCAAATCAAAGAATGCGTTTATTAATATAGAACTTCACAGCATCGGATGTGCGATTAAAATTACATATAGTTTGATCTAAATTACTAGCTCTGAGAGGTAATTATTCTGAACTACTACCATCATTGCTTCGTTGAATTTCCTAGTGTAATATAAATGCGAGCTAATTTCGGTGTTGTCATTCCTACTTGTTTTTAACCGACTTCCCAAAAGCAAAGGAGGTTCTAAGTTCGGCGTATTATATCTGCTCGGGTATAACTTCTTAACGCGTTGATCGATTTTGATGGTTCCTTTTTTTTGTTGTACAGAGTATGATTGGCCTGGGCTAGTTTAACTTCGTAATGCATGCATTATTCTTTTTATGTTAGGTAGAGTATTGTCTCTGGTTGATACCAAGAGAAAAAAAAATCGGTGCGGTGGAGGTGGACCTAACTTTATAACACGTGGACCGATTTGGATGGTTCTTTTGATGTTGTATAGAGTAGGATCCCCCGTTGCTAATAGGAGAATAATTTGGTCCTAAGGTGGGGGTGGGGGAGGGGTTGTCTAACTTAGTAACACGTGGACCGATTTGGATAATTCTTTTTATATTGGTTAAAGTATTGTAACGTAAATGGGACTCTTCGGGCTCGACGGATTAATTAAGACACTTATTTTAAATTACAAACGTTCAGACTTTTATTCACTTCGCTTGATAAGTTCATTTTACTTTTCTAATTAACACTTATCACTTCTCTGGTTAAAGTACAACTGACTATTCGCATTATCACATGTAAACACTTCGCAGTCTAAATCACGACTAAACTAACCAGGCTGCTACTCAGCCCTATTTATACTACTTAGCTTAATTCTAGAAAGTTCAGTCACTTAGTTCTAGATATTTTCGTTAGACAGTTTCACCTCACATATTCACCATAGCTTCGAGTCGTTCTTGACTTTTCCCGCTTGACATTTCCTTTTCTTGATTTCTGGTCACCTGGGCCATGCGCATTACCCGGTTGACTATTTCCCTTTTTGTGGCCTACCTCGTGTACGGTACAGTATGTTCCCTGGTTGCTACCACGAGTAAAAAAATGTCGGTGGGGTGGGGGTGGGATCTAACTTTGTAACAGGTGGACCGATTTGGATGGTTCTTTTGATGTTGTATAGAGAATAATTTTCTGATAGGAGAATAATTTGGTCCTAAGGTGGGGCGTTGGGTTGATCGATTTCAATGATTGATACCGCGAGAAATGGTGGGATGGGTGTGGGGATATGGGATTAAACCTAACTTGTTAACGCGTGGATTTCATGCTTTTAGCGCTTTTTGTGAAGTCGGTTCAATGGAAAACGATGAAAGGCCCCATTGGAGAGAAGTGCAACATTGAAGAGCTACTGAGCGAAATGACATTCACTGAATGTTGAAGGTCGAATATTGAAGCAAAATGATAAACACCAGTATTGGTTCATAGGAACCTAGGTATTGGTTCCTAGGAACAAAATAAAGGGTCCATAATGGAGTTTTAGGCGACAATAAGACTTTGAAGAATTAATAGAACGATTTTACTCGTTGCATATGCGGGAGAACGTGATGGACTGGTGTCAAGCGACAATAAGACTTTGAAGAATTAATAGAACGATTTTACTGGTTGCATATGTGGGAGAACGTAAAGGACTGGTGTTGTAAATGTGCTTTTTGTGCCTGTAGCAAACGACCTCCCATCAAAACAAAGGGAGTGGTGGAGCAATATAAGGTTAGAGCACCTTTTGAGAAAATTGCGATTGACGGTGCCGGAGCATTTCCTAAATCAAATCGAGGCAACCGATACATTTTAGTGGTAATGGATTATTTTAGTAAATGATCAGAAGTATATGCATTCCCAAATCAAAACAAAGACAGTAGCAGAAGAGTTAGTAACAAAGAGGATCTGAAGATGTGGCGTTCCTCATGAGCTTCACTCCGGCCAAGGACGAAACTTTGAATCTCAAGTATTCCAAAAGATTTTCGAAACTCTTGGAATGAGGAATACGCGGCTAACACCCCTTTATTCACAATCTCGCGGAATGGTTGAACGATTTAATATAACAGTGGTCGAACATCTCAGAAAAGTAATAGATGAGCATCAACGGGATTGGTAGAGCTACACTGCGATAAAGAAAATCGTTCACAGATTTTGTTATAGCTAAAGAAGAGATGCAACTATTAGGGACGAACAATTTTAAGAGGGGATACGCAGCAGAGACTACATAATCAAAACGAAACCAAGGTGAGCAGAACGCATGTCCAAGATTTCAAAAAGCAAAACATCCTCAGTTTTGTATGAAGTCAAAGTCGACTGTCGTGACTTGGTGTGGTGAAGAAGAATAACGGAAATATCTAAAACTATAGTAACGAGCAAAAAAATGCAACACTTATGCATTCAGAGAACTTATAACGATTATTATTATAACGATTATTTCTAGTAGTTTCTTATATCTTACGGCTATCAGTAGGTGTTACATTTGGTAGTTATATAAATGGCCTGTGTGTGTGTGGCCTAAGTACGACGTATTGAGCCATACTCCAAAACACTATGGATTTCGACAAAAAAAATTCAACACAGCAGAAAATGATGTATTTTTTCAGAAAGATGCTGGGATATTAATAAAAGCAAAGGGATTAAAATTAAATTAAGCTGATATCTATGTATATCGTTGCATACTCGGGGTTCTTTAGTTCTGCCCTGCTATGAGCCCGCAAGGAATTCAAGTTTACGATAGTGTCAAGAGGAATTATTTCCCATTCTGTAGATGGAACTTCAATTAATTTATTACATTTTTATACTGCTTTTTCCGTACCCTTCAATCCAGTAATTCCCAAAGAGGTTCAATTGGACTTAGATTTGGGTTGAGATGAACAGACCAAGAATTTTAAACAATTGTTGGGAAAAAATAATTAGCGACCATACTTGTATGCTTAGGGTCGTTTTCTTTATGAAATAGTTAGTCTGGTGCCATCCTTTCTGATGTATAGAGCAGAATAGCTCTTTTTTTAACTCTCTCGGTATTTCAGAGCATTCAATTTCCCATCGATCCCTACAAGCGGATCTATTCCTTTGCGACTAAATGATCTTGAAATGGCTTACGGTTTTGGAAAACAACAACATTACTAGAATATTTTCATTTATCGCAAACTATTACTGTTCTGCCACCATGCGGAATTTGATAAAGTAGATTAGGTTAGGTTAGGTTAGGTTAAAGTGGCTGCCTAAGAAGGCACACTTAGGCCTAAGAGGCCCTTTGTGCCACATTGAGGCTTGAAATTAACAAATCCCATAGAATTACATAACATTTTGTTCCCTGTGCATTTTAAAGCAATATTGAAATCTTTTATGTGACTGACATGCGATTTGACATTTGCATTGTGAAAGTACAAATGTTAAGAAGGATTATAGCTTATATAAATTTGTATAATGTCAAACGCCGTGATGATTACTATTTTGTCAGAATTTGTGGAAATTTGTTTTCCGTATCGTAAAAATTAATGTATTGAAAAAAATTATCTAAAGTTTTAATTTGATGTTAATATAAATTTGCGATGTTCTTGCGATTGCAGCGATCTCTATTTCAACTGACAAAGTTTAAGTTCCAAAAGCTGTGCTTTGCATTTCTGTAGTCAGGGTTCGTATCAAGTTTTAATCGGGAGTTGTCATGTTTTAGCACTCTCGCAGGAAACTGTCTCGACAGCTATTAAGGAAGTCTATTAATGACTACGTATTAGGAGTTTTGATCAAGCTTTCTACGGACGCAATAAAAGTTACTGAAATAAAACAAAGGTATCACAAAATTATTTTTCTTGTTAATATCTCAGCTGACAGGTAACACAACGGTGCTTAAGACTGTGTAATTTTTTTTACTGCTAATAGTTTTAAGTTTTTTCTATAGGTCATAAAATAATTATTTTATAAACATTCGCACGGCAAGATTCTAATGGTTTGTTGTATTTCGAATGGAAATCCTATGATCTGCAGGTGAACGCAGTGCCATTTTAATAGCACGTAATATTTCAAAGTAAGAAGTCGTTTTGATAGCTCGACAGTTAGTAATAGTGCAAGGCGCTCATACATTTTCTACACAAGCGGGGCTCAATGTTACGCTAATTTCATCAGAAATGGAGGAGACAATTCTCGCGGCAAGCAGAGCTGATCCTACTACAAGTAGACGGAGTTGGATCAATACGTTGAGCGGCAAGACCAACATGCCATGGGTCGCGGGTTCGAGACCAGATGACCCCGTGAGTTTGTATTAAAGAAATAAAAAAAATCCACTCCGGCTCTGGGCTGTTGTCTAGCTCGCAGCAATGCAAAAACAAGACTCAAGTTTCCTCACTTCCCCTACCCTAATTCCCGTGCGGCCAAAACCATGCTAACGCATCAAAGGGTTGTCCCCTAGGATTTGGCCACATCGTATATAAAAACAAAAGTACAAGACGCATAGCTTATACCGTAGGTGTTAGTGCAGCTACGGTATGGAGAGTATTACGAAGAGAAGGACTTCATCCTTTTCATGTGACTCCCGTGCAGGCACTTTAGCCGTAGAGAATTTGTAATAGGTACATAACATACATAATACTCATTTGTGGAGTTCAGAAAACCCGACAGAAAACGACTTAATGGAGGATATACCGTTTGAAATACGAAGAAGTATTTCAAAGGGTAAAGGAAGCAACAATTGACTTGGAAAGAGCCTTGCGAAAAAGAGCTAGTCTGTATATTCGAAGTGACGGAGGACATTTTGAAAGTATGTTGCTTTATAATTTTGCTTCCTTTCAGCACTATTAACAACCTAGTCCTTTTCAGGACTACCAAATTTTAACACAAAAAGTAAAAAGAACAACAATTTAAGAGGAAGGTACAATTTTGTCTTAGGAGGGGTATGAGCTGTAGGTTTGGTGAATGGTAAAACATTTTTGTGCTATTCAAGTTTTCATCGAAAGAGAGCACTATTTTAAACCCAAAAATTAAAATATAGGGCAGTTCTTCAAGATATTTCTCTTTGAAATGAAAAAATTATATTTTTCTGAAAATTTAAATTTTAAAATAAATTTTTTTTAAACTATTAACAGTAACAACAAATTTCACAGCCTTTGGCGCCATTGTATTACCTGTCAAATAAGGCATTAATAGCTTCTCCAGCTCTTAAACTTTAGAAGATATACGTTAAAATGTAAGACTGGGTTCTTTCATCGTAAGAAAATTTCAAAACCTTATGGCTGGGAAGGAAGGGGGGATCTACGAGATCCTTCAGTTTTGCACACGCACTGGGAAACACCCTGAATAAGTAAAATTTTATTGTTTGTGCAATCTTCGACGGTCTTTAATAATTCGAAGATAACTACAAGTATCCGACGTAAATCTAGGCTTCTCTACAGATGAAGTTCGACGAACTATTGAATAAATCGAATTATAATTTGTAACTGAGAGAAAATAGCTAAGTCAGGACCTCTGCAGTGAATGCTTACATGTTCGCATAAGTAGCTTGCAAACATTGAGCGCTGAAAGGACCATGCAAATGCGAGTAAGCTATAAAGTTTACTCTTGTAAAGAGAAAATTAATTAATTGGAAACCTGGCAGCATGACAAAATCTATTTCCTTAGAGTGCAGAATATATCAAACGATTTCCGAAACTTTACCTGCGATTTCATGCCCAATTAAAAGAGACACATAATTTCTTTGAATATCAAAACCCGTCAGTAAAGCACTTGAGATAGTGTTTAGAAATTGTGCGCTCAATAAGTGTTCTTATTAACTCAATTAATTACAATTTCAATTTCCGTATGTTAATTAGTTGTAGTATTCAATTTGGCAGCTGCACATCTATCAACAGAAGTGTACTGAATTTATACCCGCGGAAAAGTTTTCATTATCCCCGGTGGTTTTGATTTAAAATTTTAGTGAGCGGTATTACGTTTGTACTAGCAGTCTCTCCTGGCGTTACTGGGGTTGTTTGTTAATACTAATAACGAAAATTCAAAGACGAAAGCGGGCTGCTTCTCCTTCCGCACCGATTCGCCGCTGCACTACGACTGTATTTCTGTAATGTATTTGACGCCCTTAATCGTCACTGTTTATACCTTTTATTGTCAGATGTCAGGGATCTAGTTGGGTTTATTAGGAGCTCTATATGCTTCTCGACTACGTGACATGCAACAGCCAACAATACTTGCTGGCTCTGCGAGGACGAGGTTCTACTGATGACAGCGATCTAGCTCGTCCTTCTAAGAGCTCAAGGTATATATATATATATATATATATATATATATATATATATATATATATATATATATATATATATATATATATATATAATATGGGGAACGAATTTTCGATAATCAACCGCTTTGCACCAAATTTGGTATACGGGGAATTTTCGGGTCGCTGAACACGAATCCGAGGTGTGATTTTTAGAAATCTCATCCGGCATCTTGGATCCGTCATCTTGAATTTTTCAATTCGACCCTGGGTTCGTGATCAGCGACCCCAAAAACCTCCATAAATTTGGTGCGAATCGGTTGATTTAAAAAACCCGTCCGCCATCTTGGATTCGCCATCTTGAATATTGCAAATCCGACCTCTGATTTGTAATTAACGACCCCAAAAAACCCCGTATACCAAATTCGTATAGCCAAAAGAAACGCTCTAACACAAATAAATAAATTTGTTTTGGATATAAGTTTAGGTTGAAAATGTTGATATTTACTTTTGGCATTCATCGAGATCTTTTTCCAAGTGTGTGCAGAATGTTGGTGGTGGATTTCGCACGTTTATTTCCACCTGTTTTTTCTTAGCCCTTTATTTTCAGTAACGAAAGTACTTTTCAGGATAGTAACTTTTCTGATATATTGGGTGCTGTTAAATACGGGTATATACTCAATAACGTTCCTTTCAGGATAGTTATTGAGGTTTTTTTCAGGTGAGTGCAGAACGTCGGTGATGAACTTCCAACAATCCTTTTCAGGATAGTTTGTCTATGTATTTTCCATCTGTTTAATTTTTTTATTTGATTTCATTTTTATTTTTATTTTTTTTATACAAGTGAAACACTACTAGTACTGCTACGGCTAGGTTGGATGCATTGATTTGTTAAAAAATCCCCATTCTAAGAGAGGAAGATTTCGAAACATATTTTAGACTCCTATTATTTATGAATCTCTAAAAAATCCATCTGGGCAATGTATGAAGAATTTAACAGTCTGAAAAAAATTAAAACCTGGAAACTTACAAATCTGCCAAAAGAAAGAAAATGGTCGATTGAAGGCAAGGCTCGTAGCGAGAGGTTATGATCAACTTCAGGGAGTAGACTACTTCGATACATTTGCACCAGTAGCACGTCATGCCAGTATTAGACTGATCTTGAGTCATGCAGCAAAAAATAAATACTTTATCAAGACTTTTGATATCAAAACAGCGTTCCTAAACGGTGATTTAACTGAACAAATATACATGACACAACCAAAAGGTTTTGAACACGAAACTTTTAGAGTATGCAGACTACAAAAAAGTATCTATGGGTTGAAACAGGCTCCGAAGTCATGGAATCAGAAATTTTGCAGCTATCTGAAGGATCTGGATTTTGAAGCAACTGATGACGATCCGTGTCTGTTCTATAACATGTCAAGGTCAGTGTTAATGACAGTGTTCGTAGTCGATGGGTTAATCGTAGGTGAAAAAGAAAAGGAAATCGAAGAGATATTGTCAAAACTGTCAACAAAAGTCGAGATAATGTCTAAGTGGCCAAGTCAAGAAAAACTGGACTACCTCGGAATGGAGATTAATGGAATTCAAATAAATCAACCAAAATATGTCAAGAAACTGTTAGAACGGTTTGGTTATTCAGAAGCATACGAAGTCTCAACTCCTATGGAACCTGGTGTAATTTCCAGTAATATCGAAGGTGAAGAATTGAAAAACAAGCCATATCGAGAAGCAATAGGAAGTCTACTATATTTGTCAACAATCTCACGCCCAGACATAAGCTATGCAGTAAATTACCTGAGTCGCCATGTCAATAAACCAATGATAACTCACTGGAAAATGATAGAAAGGGTGTTTCGATACTTGAAAGGTACTAAATATTACGGAATATTTTTCGATGGCAAATGTAAACTTCGAGTTTACACTGATTCAAATTATGGAGGAGATGAAAAAGACATGTGCTCAACGAGTGGAGTACTAGTTGAAAATGGAGGTCCAATTGTGTGGTCATCTCAAAAGCAAAAGGTGACTGCCATATCTTCGGCTGAAGCTGAATACAGAGCTGCAGTTTCTGGTATTCAGGAAGTGTGGTGGATTCGTCGAGTGCTGATAGAATTAAAGTTGCAAGACAAAACTGAATTGTCAGACCTGCTGATAGATAACAAAGCAGCTATACACATGCTGGAAAATGTTGAAGAAGGCAAAGTAACTAAAGGCAAAAAGCACATAGAAATAAAGCGAAAATTCGTAGATCAACACATCGGGAAGAGTGTCACACCAGTGTATGTCAAATTGAAGGAGCAGCTGGCAGATATTTTCACAAAGCCTCTGAGTAAGGGACCATTTCTTTACTTGCGTGCAAAACTACTCAAGGAGGAGTGTTGGGTTTAGACATTTTTTGAACTGTTGCGATAATACGCCGCAAGGTGTAGTGAGTAGTTTTTCAGTCGAGTTTTTATTTCAAGTTGGCAGTAAGAAATGACAGTCAGATTGACACGTGCAAATTATTAATTAGTCAAGTAAAATTTTCTTTTGTTTTTGAAATACTAGATAAGAAAAATCTAATTTTGTTATTGTTATTGTTAATCTTTCTAACACAACAAGTTTGAAATAAACTAGAGCATTATACTTAATTTGCTTCCAAATTATTAATTTCATAACCTAAAACACAACATAAATACTCTATGCATTCAGAATAATCGAAGTCAAGCCACGCGTTACTATAAATTGTTGTCGTCGTACCAGTGGGGCAAAATATTTTACACAAAATTTCTTCCATTGTTAGCAATGGTGGATCATACTCTATACAACATATAAAGAATCATTGAAATCGGTCCATGCGTTACAAAGTCAGGTTTCACCCCACCCCCCAACACTACCCCACCAAAATTTTTTTGACATGGTACCAATCGGTGAATATACTCTACCTAACAAAAAAATAATCATACAAATCGGGCCATGCGTTACAAAATTATGTGCGGTCATACATAAAAAAAATAAATACGTGTCGAACTTAGAACCTCTTTGTTTTTGGGAAGTCGATTAAAAATAAATTTTCTTTCGAAGCAAAATGACGTGTTGAAAAATGACTTTGTTCAGAAGTGGTTAATGTGCATACATTATAATTTCAGAGAATTTTCGGAAGTGCAATTCAACTTATAAAAGGCACATTGCCGCCGCTAGTGGAAGTTTTTATGTGGAAAGCATTACACAAAGTCTAGACGGTCGATGGGATAGAAAGTTAGACATCAAAGCAAACATATTCAATATGTTCCAGTAACCAAAACAGTATCAGTTGTTTTTCAAAATGAATCCTTCAAAGAAAAATAACTCAGGAACTATATTCAACTATTTTATGATGATTTTGAAATCATTAATCTGTTGGGAAGTAAAACCGGTTTACATAAATTAGGAAATTAGAAATATTCCTTATAAACTAAACGCATTACTGTAAAATATTTATTTAGTTGCTGGTTTTTACGTTAGTGACTTAAAAAATGAGTCAGTGAATTTTAATATAATTTTGAATCATATAGTCCAAGAATATTAATATTCAAAAAGAATCAAGTTCAATTGGTTTAACAGCCGCGCAAAACTATTGTCTTTTTATGCGTTTTCCTCCAATCTTTTTTGATTTATTTAATATAACACCTAATCTGCGGAAGGGTATAACAGCATTGCTAAAAATAGTATCAATTTTTCTTTCAGGACAACTTGCAATTAACAATTTAAATGAGTTTAATTTCATCTCACTTAGATGTTATAGTTAAAGCTTTTGAGTTACATCTCACCCCAAAACATCATATTATGAATGTGAAGAAAAATTTACATTTGGAAAATTCAGAAAAGTTAATTTGTATGATAATTCTAATTCCAATATTTAATTGTATTCGAAATTCTTTTGTTTGAAGTAAAGCCAGGTTATCATTAAAGTAAAGGTCTCATGATTTGTCTTAATACCGACAACGAATTACCCTATTTTTCACAGATTTCAAATGTATGGTAAAATTACAAACAATATATTTTAATGAAATTTTGAGCTGTTATGAAATATATCGCGCGAATGAGTTAAATTAAAAAAATACGAAAACGCTCAAAACAAGGAAACATTTGAGTTATATTCGATAAAAGATCAGTATTATGAAGCTGTCAATAATCAGATAAATATATATAAAAGTTTAAGGTATGTAAATTTCAAATACGTAAGCCCTTAAGAACTACGATACAAATGTTTTTACTGTCCATTTTCTATAATATTACATAATTTCAGAACTAAATAAATAACATTGTAAACTTTAAATTGTTTTTTTATTTTAAATAAACTAGAGCAAAAATATAGAAGCACATTAATATAAAAAGCGTATTCTAATATATTTTAAATAAACTTTGAACTAGGGTTGAATTGGTTTCTCAATATAGGAGCATATTAAGTTTCAATATGTTTAGATTGAACATTATATAAAAATTTAATTTATGGCAACATTGCATTTGCAATAGTAAAGGCAATTTAATTTTAAATACATTTATATTATATTGCAATATAATTCAAAATTTTACTTTAATATAAATCATTTCCTTTGAATTAAATTTAAATTTTGGGTAACATTCAAGACTATTTTCAATAGAACCAGAATATTTAAATCGAATTCAATTTTAGTTTGAACTTATAAACAATTTAGTAATTATTTAAATTTACTTCAAGATTTCTAACCGTGCACCTAAAGAAATAGACTTACGGCTTTAATTATAAAAGTCGATATATTATTAAGGCCCTCTGATAGGTGTCTGTGAGGTTTTCGACTGCAGACCAGCGGTTGCTTCCCAAAACACCAGATACCAGAACTGTAGAATCAGTCAGTTTATTAGTGATCAATGTCCGGCAAAAATGTAAATAATGTAGTAAAAAGAATATGCTTATTTATGTCCGAAAGAAATTAGTTTAATTTGATCTTTCATTATTAGTTTGGAATTTAGCTTAAAAGACGTGGATGAAAGTTTTTTTTCCACATGTGCGGCTTTCCATCAGATTCAGACTTATTTAAATATTACCTCTTCGTCTTACTGAACGTGTTTATCGATTTAGACTTGGCTTAGACTCGCTGCTATAAAATGACCTAAGGTTTTTTATCTATGCTTGCAGCAAAATTAGGACCAATTTTGATTAATGGTGATCTCCCCGAGCGCACAGTTCTTAATATTTTCTAATATCTTTAAATATTTCAATAAGTTATATGAATTCTAAAACATAATTATTTTGGGTTAATATTAATGAAAACCAATTAGTTAGATTATTTAAGGTATATACATGTACTAGGATGTACATACATAGTATACATTTTACACTTTGCCCTACTTCGAGCACTCTTTAACCTCATTAATCCTACAAAAGATGACTGAAAACGGGCCTAATGAATTCAAGATATTGATTCAAATTAGAACATGAAGACAACGTGTTCCGAAAATACCAAGGCAAGAAATTTTAGAGTATGTAAAATGGAAGACGTTAAAATAATTCCTGTGTGGATAATCATTTTGTGTGGCTTAAAGTTTCGAGAATATTCTAAGCAATTAATATTCCTTTGGACCCATTCAAATACATTTGAAATCCTGAACATTTTACCGTCGAAGTTGTGATATTTCGGCAATTTAATCTAACCCTACCGTAAATGTATAACCGCATATCCACGTGGGGAATCGCTACATCAATTCAGAAGCACGTATAATGTAAATTAAATGCTTTTCATATGTGTGACATTTATGTGTAAGCTTCTTACCCAAACAGAAAGTGGCAAAATGTAAATACACGCATTTACAACAGATTAAAGGGTTAAAAGTTTAGGGTTTGCGTTTTAAGGGTAAATAGATAAACGTGTTCTATGAAGCAAGGGTAATGGTAAACATCAGGCAAGAAATGATTGTTTTTCTTAGCTTAAACGTTGCTGTCTTAGGGTATTTGGATAAACATCTTAAAAATTTAATAACTAACCGAAATGCTACCACTGCTATAGGGATAATAATGTGGCTAGTGCCAGTCAAAAGGAAATTTGACTACCTTAAAAACTTCACACTATGAACAGGGATTTTTGCCAAAAAGTTCGTCGAAGTTATTCAAAATAAATGTCTACAGCATTACTATACCTAATCCTGTGGTATTAAAAATACCTGACGTGAAAATTTTTTTCATGAACACGTACTGACAAAAGATGTCATATAAAGTAAAAAAAATTTATGAGGACCCATGAGAAAATGTAACAGGTATTTTGGGATGTGGTTACCTGCTTGATCTTACAATTCACATGCACAAATGAGAAGTTATAAGTATTCGAAAACTCAACTTTGACTGCGTGTTATATTTTCTATATAGATGCGAAATGGAACTTTAGTAACTTTATGGATCAGAAGCAGAAGCACGATAAAAAGGCTTCGATAGATTTTTATGCCTGCAAAGAAAATGGGGAATTAAACCCCGTATACTTTACTTGATGTATACATTGATAGTGAGACCAATTCTGAATTATGGAATCCTGTTTTGGTAGGGCGCTCTTGACAGGAACTGTAACCTGACGAAGCTCACTAATCTTCAAAGATTTGCCTCCTTGGGTATCGCAGGAGCGATACGTACAACGACAACTGCCGCGTTGAAGACAATGGATCATCCACTGGACATCAACGGTAGGAGTATAGCTGCTCGTCATGCCGTTAGACTGAAGAAATCCAACAGTTGGAAAACCTCGGACTACGGACAAAGAAGGATTCTAATAGCCTGCACGGCAGATTATTGCAGGAGGGCACTGACTATACCGTTCCTACAATCAGCTTCGAGAAAGCTTTCTGTACTAGCAGGGAAGAGTGAAAAGTTTGTCAGTGGCTGCCAATGCCAGGTATACCGCTCTTCACGGATGGTTAAAAAGTTCCGGAGTCCTGCAGCTTGTTTAAAGCAGAGGTCCTGGATATTAAAAGGGAGACAAGAGTACAACTGTCGCACAAGGAGCTGCAAGGGCGTACTAAAATTTCCTTATATGTATAGCGGTGGTCAAGCGGCTTTTAAATGGGGTTCATATGTATAGATTAGTGAATAAAAAGGTCTGTTTTTCAAGGCGTACTTAAACAGAGTATACTTATTTTGTATAGTTTTTGAGAGAATATTATTACAGAATATTTTTATGTTCAAAATAGCGGCGTTGGGCGGGGTCCAAAAGCGGATTTTACTCCAAGTAAAATGGGGCTGTTGCTATTGGTTTGGAAATTATCAAAACGGTTTCCACAAGAAAACAATTTTGGTTTCTATCTAAATCTCAATAATAAAATGGCAGCTAAAAAACGAAAAAGTGGCAACATTTTCTTTTCCCGCAAGTTTGTTGTTTTGGACGTTCAGATAGAATTGATATTAATTGAGAAGCTGCTGTTAAAATTTCAGCTCGATTGAGATAATACTGAGTAACCTTAATTTAGGTGGTAAAAACGTTATTTCGAGATAATAGCTTTTAAACTTTGAACAACATAAAAACTGAGTAAAATCGACGAGTTTTATACTCACACGCCAGTTTGCTATGCCAGCTCCACACATCTTTTCTTCTTCTTTCTCGTACACAACTTAACGACCGAAAGAATTTAGAGTCGTACACAAGATCAAAAAGAGATAGATCAAGAGACAGATCTATCTCCGCTCAGTCCGGGCGTGACTGGAGCCCGACACGGTCACGCGAGTCTACCTGATGCTATAAATTAGTTCTGACTGTGAAAGAATTGGAATATCGTAAAATCGATTTCGGCACATGTTCTTAAGAGACCCTAAAGAACAAATATATATGTTCTGTTATATGCGTTGTAGATGAAACTAAAATAATGATGTGGCTGATTCTGACTAAGTTCTTTTCCATAACCAAATCGATGTTTCTGCTTTCTCTAGACACGATCTAATCTACATGAAATATAACCTCGGTAACTATAATAACTCTCCATTTTCGTTTACATACAGAGATTTTCGGGCAATTAACTTTGAGCTTCTCATTTCAGATGCAGAAGCGGTTGACTGAGAGCATATCTACTTATTTGGCAGTGCAGATGATCAGATTGAGTATTTTGATAATCGGGTGGAATATCTTTTTGATACACATATTCCAGTAAGGACTAAGTTTAGCCCCGTTTCCGATATACCCTGGCTTACTGCCGATATACTCTCTTTAATTCACCAACGCAACAAAGCATACAAATATTGGAAACGTTTTAAAATCCCTGAAATGTGGCACAGCTATCGTGTTTTGAGAAACAGAGTTACTATGAAAGTTCGGAAATCCAACGCGTCGTTTTATAAATCTAAACTTGACATCAGGCTTCCAGCCAAACGGCTTTGGAATAATTTGACGAGTATCGGAATTGGTAAAAGTAACAAATCCAACATTGATGAGGATCCTGACGCACTTAATGAAACATTTATAAATTTTAACACACCTTTTAATTTCTTCGGTGATCCTTGCGAATCTATAACCGGCGGTAACTTTTCTTTTGTTAATGTTAATGAGGAACAGGTTGCCAACGCTATTTTCTCCATCAAATCTAAAGCTGCTGGCCTTGACAACATTCACCAAGATTTCATTAAAGTTATCCTGCCCATCGTTTTACGATATATTACACATATTTTTAATACTATTATAACAACTTCCGCCATTCCTTCTAAGTGGAAATTGGCTAAAGTTATTCCAGTTCGTAAAACCTCTCGGTCTACCACACCTAAATACAGACCAATATATCTTCTACCATTTTTGTCAAAGGCCTTTGAGCGGATACTTTCCTTACAAATTAACGAACACCTAAAGGCTCACTCCATGTTGATTGACTTTCAATCTGGTTTCCACGCTCAGCATAGCTGTATCACGGCCTTGCTTAAAATAACCGATGACATTCGCTGTAGTATTTCCTCGGAACTGATCACTGTCCTTGCATTGCTTGACTTCTCAAAAGCATTTGATAAGGTTGACCATTATCTCTTAATAGACAAACTTTGTCGTAAGTTCGGCTTTACCAGATGTCGCAGTAGGCTTATTTGGTCCTACTTAAGGGGGAGATCTCAATGTGTTGTGTTTGGTGATTCTGTGTCCGGGCTGCTTCCTGTTTCCAGTGGCGTGCGCAGGGGACGATACTTGGACCTTTCCTTTTTGTGAATTTTATTAATGATCTACCTATGGTTGTTAAAAATTGTAATTATCATATTTATGCCGATGACGTTCAAATATACCCCGTCCTCTAGGGCTTGTTGATGACCTAGTAGATAGATTATGTGAGGACCTTACAGCAATATTAGGTTGGGCTGAGAGAAACAAACTTGTACCAAATGCGTCGAAATCTAATGGCATTGCTATTTACAAGCGGAACTTTGATAGTTCTTGCTTACCTCCCATAGTTATCGATAATATAGTCATCTCTTACATGAAAGTTGTTAAAGATCTGGGAATTCTGATCAATAGTGAGTTATCTTATAATAGTCACATTGACAGTCTTGTTGCCAAAATTTATGGGACCCTACGCAAACTGTCTTTATCGGCTTATTTTATACCTCGCGATACACGTCTATATCTTGTAAAGACACTTATTGCACCCATTCTAACTTATGGAAGTGAGATTTTTAGCAAGACGGATTCCGTATCCTTTAGGAAGTTACAAGTCGCTCACAATTCCTCTGTACGATATATATTTGGACTTCGGAGATATGATCACATTTCTCAGCATGCCAACTCTTTTTTCGGTTGCTCTCTTAAGACTTATTTTCAATATCGCTCGATATGTTTTTTAAATAATCTTCTTATTACCCGATTTCCCGGTTACCTCAGTGACAGGGTTGTTTCTCTGCGATCATCTAGAAATCTTTCGATAATGACTCCGCATTTTAATTGTATTACTACCGAGAGACAATTTTTTGTTCAGGCGATCAGAATGTGGAATGCGCTACCGCTAAATATTAAAAGGTCATACAACAGCAGCAGGTTCAAAGACATTTTGTTTTCTTATCTCTTAAATGAAGTTGAATAGATAAATAAGCTCTTTTTACTTTTTATTTTTTATTTTCTTCTCAATGTATTCTACAACTTTCTTGTTTAATTGAATTATTTTATATGTTTGTTATTTAAATTCTTTCTTAATTCTTGTTAATTTTTATTTTTATACTAATGTTACTCTTATTTGCCTACACTTCAAAAAGACTTGTATCTTAATTGTGTAAGTCTGAAATATAATAAATGAAATGAAAAAAATGCCAACCCAGCTGTACCTTTAAAGTTGCTAATTGCCGAAGTTTTTTTCGCCGGTGGTTATTATGTCGGAGGATAGCTTTGTTTGACGATACTGTCGGGAATTATTATGTCACTAGGACTTCTAAAGTACTCTCATCGGTGAAAATTATGCTATTTTAGGAACTTTGGGGCGTTGCCAAACGTAAACTTGAAGTTTTCGAAACAAATCAAAGAAGAACAGAAAATCTAATCAAGCATTGAACATCGAAAATCTCGCAGTCGCAATGTTATGGTGTGGGGGCATGGCAGCTTCTGGAGTCGCCAAGTTAAAACTTATCGAATCTAATATGGAATATATGTACCTGGCTATCATAAAAAATTAATAACAGGAAAGGGCACAAAAATCGGGCTTACTTGGGTCTTTTATATTCCCATAACATGCTGACTCCCTACCGGACTAACCGAAACATATGTATACGGGATGAATTAAGACGAATAATTAGGACACCTGACATAAGCAATAAAAGCCAACTTAAAATAAAACGCCTGAAAGAATGGGCTAAAAAAAGTCCACTTGTTACAAAAAGTTAGTGGATTCAATGGGACATCATGAATCTGCTATTTAAGAAATTTTCACTAATTTTTTTAATTAATTAATAACAAAATTATTAATTAATTTTGTAATAGTCAGGATTATGTTACTGGCATATTCCGAGACTTTTTGTTATATTTTATTTAGTTGGATTTTATAATTTTTTTAAAAAATTATAAAAGGAACGAACAAAAAACGAAAGAAAGTGCACCATGCTCTAAAAGTTTCCGAATTTTCCTTTTGTGTTTGAAAGGTCTGAATGTGTTAGTTTTCACAATGGAAGTAGTAAATATTTGACTCATTCGAAGTGGTCCTCGCAAACATTACTACCATTGGATGGCATATAATCAGTTCTACCGATGGGTTTTAACCACAGTTCTCTGAAGTCTTTATCTTTTGGAAACTTAAAATACCAAAAAGTAGAAAAATATTTTAATATTTTTAAAGTTTTATTAGAGCCCCCAGGCAACAACTTCCGTCAGCTGTCGCTGAGACCATCAAGGCGACCCAAAACTGCTATGAATCTCAAATGTAAACAAACGAGCGCCATCAAGAGAAATGTTAATATTTTTTCGTAACTTAGCTTTTATTTATACAGCTTTTGCACATATTTCAAAGAAAATGCTGTATAATTTCTTATTATATTATTTAACTTCCCTGGAAAATGATTTTCCACACCCAATGCGTCAATTATTTTTACAGCAAAATACCATCATCACGAAAAATGTTCAAAGTAAGCACCTCATTGACATTTCGGAAGGCGTATTTTTTACCCCCCTCCCACACCTTTCCGACGAACAAAAAATCGGAAAACACGTACACAGTTTATATACTATTATATTTTTGTTTTATATATATATATATATATATATATATATATATATATATATATATATTATATACACTTCCTTTCGTTTTCTGTTCTAAGAGCCGAACCTGTCAAAAGTTAAATATATGTAAATTAAAAGATGGCGGTCCAATGTGTAGCTGGCGCTATAGTGCAAAGTTCAATATTTTTAACTTTTGGCGCGCGACAAATTTGACATTTCCCAGTTAGCTACAGCGCCAGCGCCACATTTGTTAGTTGGCTATTTTTTCCTCTGGTTTCAGACAAGTTGATACCAAGATTTCTTTATTAGTGGCGGCCCTAGGCGGACTCGCAAAAGGTGGAAGTTAAAAGAAATGTTTCACCGTTCTTGCCTTCATTTGAATTTTGTATCTGTAATTATAAAACATGTGTATCAATTCCGAAACCCAATCTAGTGTCGTCACCGCTCATTATACTGAATAGCCCTTTGCTTGAGGATGTGCCCGGCACAGCAGGTCTTTTCAAGCAAACACAGGGAGCATGTCACAAGCATGAAACAAGGTGTCAGAGGAAAACTGGAGCGGTAAAGGCAATATTTTTACGGTTTGATAATTTAATGGATTGACTGCCTGGAAAAATGAAACTAAAGATGCCGAAGCAATAAGTGATTGTTAAGCTGTCTACAAAGAAGTGTGAACTTTTGTAAAGACCGTAAAGAACAATTTTACCAGGTTTTCAATAGCACAACTCATAATTAATGGGAATATGTAGATTACTTCTTTGAACAAAGCCAACCTACTTGCTGCTACTTATTTTTTATTTTTATTGTATATCTCTATTGCAGGCTCATGTTAAGCTGATACCTAAAGAAGCAGAGCCATGTGAACCCTTTTACTACCAATTGCACTTACTTCGGTTTTTGAAACACTCACCAACTGTCAGTTAGTGAAATACCACAGCATACTCTAGATACAAGGCCGGAAGCTGACACGAACAGCTGATCATTGGTGGCGTAAACAAACCGGAACTTTCCACAGTAATGAATAGGAAAAGGTTGGAGAATTTTCATACAATTTTTCGGTCTAATTCTTAAGTTTGTATGTCTTGTTCATATTCGGTTTCTGTTTGAGGTTGCAGATTGGTAACTGAAACTTCATCATTCCTATTTGGATAATTTTTAATATTCACTACATTGAGCGCATTGAATGATCTACATCTATAGGTTCAGGCCTAGGTAATGGTTTTTGGCAGCAATGATATTTGCCAGAAAAAATACTGTGGTCATTGTTGCCGATGGCAATTCTGTCCTTGAATCCTCTAAGAAGTGTGTGATGGTTGTACTCGGAAGTGCAAATTTCCGAGGAATAAATAAAATGCCTGGCGTAAATCTACTGGTTCTCTCATACTAAGCAGCCTTGGTAGATAACCTTTAAGACCTGTTATAAAGATATCCAAAACCTTGTCACGATAAGCCTAAGTCAAATTCGTTAAGGACTCGTAGATAATCTCCATGCTACTAAGTTTATTTAATATGAATGACGGATGTGGATAACCCATTTGGTAAAATTCAGAATTTGTCGGGCTTCCTTGTACCAAAGTGGTCCTCTGATACCCTAGATCCTTTTATCTGAGTAGTGCAGAGTGAGGCACTGTTCTCCCAATTTATTGGAGTGTTGTATGATTCGAGGGCTACGTCTGCTTGAGCTGTCTTTTTTATTTTGGATCACATTTGGGGTTACGTGATATTTCGCTGTTCATATTCATAAATTACGGGAATCTCTCTACGTTTTTTTTCCAAGAGGAGAATTCGGCAGGTTGACCTGAGAATTTTCGAAGGCTTTTTTTTCTAGCATCGATTCGCTGGTCGAGTTCGTTATTAATGTCCGCACTTGGATTAAGCAGTGACTGAAAGATAGTTCAACTTTCTTTTCTAAGAGTATCTATTACTAACCTGCTTACCATTTTGGCTAACGGAGTGTCATCAGTAGTAGGTGGGCTTATAAATATATATATATATATATATATATAGATATATATATTAATTAAAAATGGTCTGTAACAATTAACAATTGGTTATATCAATTATAAATTGTTTATAACCATTCAAATAATTTTTTATTAATAACAAATGAATTCCAAAAAGAGTGCATTTATTTGGTTTTCATTAAAAAATAGTGCTATAACGGAATAATTTTTGAAAAAATTTTTTGCATCTAATTACAACGAAATTATCATGATAAATTAAATTCATTAATTTATTTATTTATAAATTTAAAATATTAATTTTTTAAGTATTTTTAAATGACATAAAAGTGGGCGAAAGTTTTTTTTTGAAAAAGATTCATCTGATCTAATTGGTTCTGATGCAACTCAATATTTTAAAAAAAATCAGATATTTTTATCCAGAACTTTAATAGTTTTTTGTAAAATAAAAAGATGGTAAAAAAAACCATACATAGTTGATATTAATGATAAATAAAACGATAAATCGAATAATATGAATTTTATTGAGTTTTCACTTACTCGTTTGTACTTACTATGATCATGAAATTTATCGCTATTAACAATTAAATATTGTTAATAATGATTGAATATTGTAAATAGCAATTGAAAATTGTTATTAACTGGGAGGTTGTTCGTGTGGACCTCAAGGGTCGCACCAATGATGCGACACCCAGAATCTGGACCCGCTCCGCTAGTTTTTATTTTTTTTATGTCTGACCTGGTATAACTTCGTAACGCGTTGACCGATTTAGCTGATTGTTTTTTTGTGGGGTAGAGTATGTTCACCGATTGGTAACAAGTCAAAAAAATTTTTTTAGGGTGGGGGTGAAACCTAACTTTGTAACGCGTGGACCGATTTGGATGGTTCTTTTTTTGTTGTACAGAGTATAATCCCCCATTGCTAAGAGTATGTTCCGTGGGTGATACTACGAGAAAAAAATTTTGGTGGGGTGGGGGTGGAACCTAACGTTGTAACGCGTCGTCCGATTTCGATGGTTCTTTTTCTGTTGCATAGAGTGTGACTCCCCCCATTGCTAATAGGAGATTAATTTGTTGCTATGGTATGGTGCTGGGCTGTAGATTGGGGGGGGGGCGGGGGGTTGTAGCCTAACTTTGTAACGCGTGGACCGATTTGGATAACTCTTTTTCTGTTGTGTAGAGTATGCTCTCTGGTTGATACCATGGGAAAAAAATTATGGTGGGTGGGGGGGGGGGGGGGGTGGTACCTAACTTTGTTGTAACGCGTGGACCGATTTGGATGGTTCTTTTGCTGTTGTATAGAGTATGCTCTCCCATTGCTAATAGAATAATTTGTTTCAAGGTGGGGGGAGGAGTAGTCTAACTTCGTAACGCTTGGGGTGATGTGGATAATTCTTTTTCTTATGAGTAGAGTATGCTCCCTGGTTGATACCGCGAGAAAAAAAATGTTGGCTGGGTTGGGGCGGGGGAAGGGGAGAGTGGAACCTAACTTTGTAACGCGTGGACCGATTTGGATGCTTCTTTTGCTGTTGTATAGAGTATGCTCCCCCATTACTAATAGAAGAATAATTTGTTCCATGGTGGGGGGAGGAGGAGTCGTAACTTCGTAACGCGTGGACTGATGTGGATAATTCTTTTTCTTTTGGGTAGAGTATATTCCCCGGTTGATACCACGAGAAAAAAATGTTGGTAGGGTTGTGGCGAGGGAAGGGGGTGGAACCTAACTTTGTAACGCGGGGACCGATTTGGATGGTTCTTTTGCTGTTGTTTAGAGTGTGATCCCCCATTGCTAAGAGGAGAATAATTTGGTCCTATGGAGGTTGTGGGGGAGGGGAAGGAGTAGTAACGTCGTAACGCGTGGACCGATTTCGATGATTCCTTTTCTGTTCGGTGGAGTATGTTCCTTGATTAATACCGCGAAAAAAAATTTTAGTGAAATGGAGGTGGGGTAGGGGGTTAAACCTAACTTTTTATAGCGTGGACCGATTTGGATGGTTCTTTCTTCGTTGTATAGAGTAGAAGACACTTAAAATTGAAAAATAAAATAGTTTTCAAAAATAAAGTTGAACCGACTTCACAAAAAGCGCTAAAAAGCATAAAATAATTTTTAATTTTATATCTATTACGACAATTTGAAGTCGGTGCAAATTAAACAAATATGACAACTACAGTACCACAATTGAAAATAATACATAACAAATAAAAACTATTTTATGCTTTTTAGCGCTTTTCGTGAAGTCGGTTCAACTTTTTTTTTTGAAAACTATTTTATTTTAAATTAAAACTTTATAACTTACTACATCATTGATTTGATGTCGGAGGTGAACTGAGGTTTTGCTTACCTTTTATACCCCTTTATTAGTAGGGTGAGGTTGCTGAGTTAACAAGTAGAAAAACTGGCGAGGTGAATTGTGGCTAACTTTGGCGAGCCACCACATTACTCCTCTGCCAGTTGAACATTATGTCTAACGACTTATGGTTCTGGAACTGTACTTCAGAGTCATTTCAAGTGGTAGATGTCGTGCTGATTGCGCAATTGGCCAAATGTTTTGCTTATTGCCGCAAGTAGTCAAATTTCTTGCTGAATGGTGCGAAAGGTGATGCCTTGCTATGCATTTGCCGCAAGTGGTCAGTGCATATTCGTGCATATTGGTACAAGTGGTGATGGAAGGGTCGGGGTCACCAATGCGGACGTAGATGATTTGTTTGTGTCTTCCTCTTCGATTATGGAGGTCGCGTGTTATCCTGTTTTTGCTATTAGGTATTAAGCACTTTTGTCGTAGTGCTTAGAAGTCTGGGTGACGTCCTTCTGATGGAAAGTAAAGGTCACTGTTGACTTCTGTTGGTTAGTGTATTTGGCAGGAAATGATGAGCGAGAAGTATCTTTGGTGGTATACATGATTTTGACGTTGAGGATTGCCAGAAAAGTCCTTTCTTCCTTCCTTATATAGTCGTCCATCCGATCTACTGTTTCTGAATTATACACTATAAACTTTAAATAAATAAAAAACTAGCAGGGCGTTTTTATAGCAGTGAATTTAGGGTAACTTTGGCCAGTCACCACATCATGTTTTCTACAACACCGGCGCCTGTTAAGGCTAATAAATTTTAATTATTAATTTAAACTTTATTCAATAAAATGTAAACACAAACTGAAGTTATGAAACGGAAGTTCTTAAAATTACATTAGAACGGTAAGCTGCAGCTCCTGCGATTCCCACGTATGGCTTACAGACGATAAGAACGTGGTTCATTAGATCATTTAAAGAACGAATAGGGCAATTTTTAAAATAAAACTACAGCTAACTTCCCAAGTTACATATTTGACAGTTTTCAGGCATTTTCATGTTTATATTTGAAGTCAAAGGTTAAGCCTAATCGTAAAAAAGCTGAGATAAAATATTTGATGTATTTAAACCGCATTAAAAAAGGCAGGCCTTATTCGCATCACCTGTGTCCGTGTAAAAATACTTTAAAAAACTGGTTCAGAAGTTTGTATGGCGGAGATCTATATAGCTCCTTGTAACTCTTATCTGTTAACTATTTCCTCGTGGTAGAAGAAGTTCGTTGAAGATTTGTTGCGTTATTACAGATAATACACATTAACGACCTTGTTCAGTACTATCAAAGTCGTCAGATGTGACCTGTAACTCAGATCAACTGCAGTTCATTAAGTGGCATTAACTCTTCAGTAATACTATACATTTGTAATGTCGGATTTACTCTTCTTCCCCAAAAAGGTCAATTAAATAATCCTTTAAACATTCAACTGAGAAATACATGAAAAGGTTGTTATGTTTCCTTCTATCTGGTTCATTTAACCCCTTATAGGGCTTAGAACGTCTTCTATACCGACTCTGCAACTGGTCCTTCAGCGCCTTCAACTGTGGCCGCGATTTGTTAATCTTCTCTAATTTGTTGACTTTTCTATTTGTTTCTCTGTTGACCAATCTAGAGCCTATTGAGCGATGTTGTTTTGCTCTCTCGTTTTCCAATTTCTCCTGGGAATATTGGTGTCTATCTCGTCTTGGCATATACATATGTCTGTGTAGGTCATCGTTGGTTATGTGGATGTTAAGGACGTGTCGGAGGCACCATCATTAAACCTTTTATACGTACCCCACTCTCTCGTTTTAAGGCAGTATTCTACTTTAAAAAAATCTAATTTCAAGCAGTCTAAGTGTACTTTTCCGTTCCTCAAACTTAACTACCTGAGCGCGCTAATTCGACGCGCTGACCCAACGAGTTGAACGCGTTTATCTCAAAATTACTTTTTTACACCGCTTGGTGCTAAAATTTCCGAAATTACTGAACCGATTGTTATAAAATTTTAACCAAATATTCTGTAGCAACAGACTGAACTAGAATTTTTTTAAAATTTTGTTTTTTATTATTTCTTTTAATGCAAAAAGCAGTGAAAAATAATGGAATTTTTTATCTTTCTTTTTTTCGCAGCCATTTTGTCATTTTTGTATGTACATCAAATATTTTAGTTCAGTCGGTTGCCACTGATATATTGAATCTAAAAATTCAAAATTTTTCTGTATCAGATGACCCATTTTCAAAGTTTCTACAACAACGCAGACCCACCAACTTATCGAGACGTTATATTCAAATGCATAAAATATATAATAAAACATTTTATAATGTATTTCGAGAGTGCATTTATTAAGCCTAACAAACCCTACATCATATTTCATAAAAATAGCCTTTTTTCGAGCGCCCGAAGTAGAATACTGCCGTCACTACATTTTTTCACAACACTATATGTGAAATTTTTTTAATTATTTACTATTTTAGGGAAATTTTACACAGCTTCGTTTTCAAAAGCCATTGATCACTGACCAACTTGTGCAAGTCACTAATTATTTTATGGTGACTTTAAAAAGGGGCTGCTCTCGCGGAGCTGCGTAAAGGTTTTTTTTAAAATTATAGTGGCAATTTTGTGAGTTTTTATCATTGCGATGGTAAAGTGAATATAAATATATATTTTTCATTGTGTTGCCCACCTCGCGACTTGCCAGGCTACTAAACCAGAGCGCAAAAAGACTGCAGGCCTTATGGCTCCCCGACGGATCGCAGATAATCCTTGGGAATGCTTGTGCATTGATTTAATTTGCCCTTTACCACGCACAAGCCGAGGATTTACCTATAAACTAAATACATATAATCGATCAGATCTAAGTTCCCGATTTTGTCACTATTACGTTCTGCAATTACTGGCCCCATATGTAAAGTCCTGGAGGATCATGTATTTTTGTTGTTCAGAGCCAGCCGAATGAATTAATCAAACTATTAAGTCTATGCTTCGTGCTTACGTATCGGAGTATCATCGAGTTTGGGATCAACACTTGGCACAGATCGCTTGTGCAATCCGTACGTAAACACAAGAAGCTACAATTTGACACCATATTTTATTAACTTCGGTCGAGAAATGGTCGTAAATGGGAAAGACTACCCCAGCGTTGATGGTAATAATCGATTGAATCTAGAACAAAGGTCTAAGGCGTTGGAAGAAGTAAGAGCCGAAGTGAAGAAAAGATGGGAAATTGCAGTAAGGTCATCAAAGAAGGTGTATGATCTCAGAAGAAGGGACCAGACGTATCTAGTGAACGATCTAGTTTGGCGTAAGAACTACGTACTATCCGATGCGGCCAAATACTTTAACGCAAAGCTAGCACCCAAATATATAGGGCCGTTTCGTATAGTTAAAGTACTATCTCCGTGGACCTACGAATTAAGCGACGCAAGTGGCAAGAATGCAGGAACCTGGCATGCAAAAGATCTCAAGGTATATTACTCGGATAAGGACGATATATAGGAAATTAATTTAGGTAGCCCCAATTAGGCATCCACCCAGCTATACTCGGAAAATACAGGGTACTGAAGTGCCGCTTACTCAGTTTGGTAGCGGTCGATACTCTTTTATTTTCCTTCTTCCTTCCTTCCTCCTTTCATCTAAATTAGAGCCCCGAATATCCGTTGAAATCAATTTCGATTAAACTAATTAGGAGATTATGTAGTGCAAAATGAGATAGTTGACAAGTGTAATAGTTATAAGGGATTAATTTGAAAGTCAATTCTTCGGAAACTTTCTAGTGCATAGTATTAGGATCACTCAGTGGTAGAAGTCTAGTCAGCAGTGCCTTAACTAACCTCTTGTAGAGAGATTTGCTGTCAATATCATCTACATAAGTACTTACGGTTTATGATAAAAAAGGGAATTTTGCGCAGTTTTACGAGTTTTCGCTGAGGATTTATTGGTGTTGTTGTTCCGATAAGGGAATTTCAGATATTCAAATTAAGAAGGTTAGTTTAAAAATTGGGATTATGAAGAATTCTACGAATTCTCCAGGTAGAAGGGGAAGTGTGTTACGGTTCCGGTTTTATGGTTCCGGTTTTTAGGACTTCCGGTATTCGGGGACCTAGAATATAAGATAGTTATAAATGATTAAGAAAGACAGAAATTAGAAGTTACCTCTTGTGATGTCCATTCTGTTCTATTATCGAACTGTTCATGCTGCAATATCCTCTATTCCAGGTAATACCGAGTGTGGTTTAGCTGTATTTGGGCTGGACAATCGACCATCTTCTTCGTGGGAACCTTTTTTTCGAAGAAAAGCTGAAACAAATTGGCAATTGCTAAATAGGAAGTATTAATTGAAAATGGTACCACTTACCTAGATATTGGAATATATTCAAATGATTTAATGGACTAAGAAATATACAAATATAGATCAATTAAGGATGTTTTCAAAAGGAGACAGCGACAACCGAAATTCGTATTCGACCGATTTACATTTACCTCGCATCGAAGAAGAAAATTAAAACTCAACGACATAATAGCCATACTGGACGGGATCGGACTGCGTTTATCACGGCAATTCACTGCAAATTTTGAAATAATTAAATATGAAAAATTATCAAGATTTTTGTAAGGCGGGTAGGTGATGCACACTTTGAAAATTAAATTTTTTTTGCAATCATAAGGGAAATCATGCTTATCGCTTGATTTAGAGGAACGAAGCTATGAATGGAGGAGCGAAAATAAACCGAGGATAACCTGTAAAGAAGATATTTTGAAATTACATCAGAAACTTTATAGTCCCGATAAAACGAAACAAAGCTGGAGAACTCCTGTAATCCAAAGCTAATGTTTCTTTGGACAATTTTGTACGAAATCCCTAAAATAATGAAATTTTTGCACGTGCCAGTGACTGTCAAAAAATATGATTTTAAAGAGCCTAAGAATTTTTCTGACATAATTCTGGTAAAAATTGAATTAAAAGGAATAAAAGAAACTTAAAATATAGAAATATTTTTTTAAATATCAAACCGATTGGAGAATTCAACGTTAAAGATAGTCTTGATTGAAAAAATATGGAAAGGATTTAAAATATTGGGCACAATTACATACATAAAATCATCTGCTTTGGTAGGAGAAGCAGGCAGTTTTTTTTAAAAAGTGACAACGAGTATTGCATTAAAAGTGAAGGTGTTTAAGTTGATCATATTCAAAATAAAGGTGTTCGTCATTATTGGTGGAACAAAGTTTTCAGAGCATAGGAAGATTTCTGGATGGAGAATCGGTGAGCCGGCAGAAGTTAAGAAGAAATAAAAGGAAAAAAAGAGATAAGGGTGGTTACTTTTTTTTATTTTTATATATATACATATATGGACGTATGCCTTCTTATATTTGTTTTGGTGTGCGAGGTGTTTGACAATCTACCTGCGAATAACTCGGCCTTACATTTCAAATTTATTTTCTTATAGTTTCATGAAATTGAGTTGACATTATGCGGTGCTTTCGTTTTTTAGGTTTTAGATTGTTTAATTTGGTTATTTTTCTTTTTGGAATTGATTTAATTTCTGTTAGAGTCTTGGAATTTTTATTTATCGAGTTTGCGAGAATGTTTATTGAAGTTTCTTTTCTTAAATTGAATTCTTTATGAATTATACTATTTATAACGTTTGATACCATTTTGTTTTACTTTTATTCAAGTTCGTAGACTCAAACAAAACTACTCAACAACAAAAAGTGTGAGATTTGTTTATGTACACATATTTTTTTAAACCCGCCCATCTTTTGTTTTTACTCCAATTTATAACCTGCGGGTGTTCGAGAGGAACATTTTGTTATGTACCTTCTTCACTCAACCCTTAAATTCCATATCCCCTTTTTCTACGACATACATATAGTATATTAAGGATATAAAAATGGAGTTTCATTAAAAAAAATTTTCAAGTAAAATTGAGTTTAATCAAACAAACAAAATTTGTTCATTCGCCTGCATTAAATATCACTTGCATAATTTTAGTATAATTGTAATTACTTCATATTTTAATAAAATCATGTGCAGATGTTCAAACACATAATTTGCATGTATCCAGCAAACTAATGAATTCGCCGATATGCATCGCAACTATGAACAAGGTTTACTTTATTGAAATGGATGCTGATGCTTATGGCAGAATCCTGTGCTGGCGTGAGATATAAAGTTCCAACTGCTATTTGCATACTTAACGAACAAGCAATCAGGGAGTAAATTAAATTTTCAGTTCGATGTCTCAAATTTGGTACAAACTATTGCAATAAATTATTTAATTTCATTATCCTTTTCAAAGCACACTGACTAAGAGGCCCTTAATATAATTCAGAACTGGTAAACATAGCGCAGGACCTGCAAACAATTTCAAGTCGTTATTATCAGTATAATACAGGATATGTATATTAAAACGTCTTTTGCTTTCCAGCCATACACAATTTGAGAAAATTATCTTATTTTTATAGCGTTTGTATTGTGATGTAAAATACTATAAATGTCCTAAGTATAAAAGTAAAGAACTGCGGGATTTAATAAAATTTTCCCACATCCAATTGGGCGGTCTCTATTCCTCTATTTTGGTGCTGCAAGAAAGCATGTAATTGAAATATTACTATCGTTTGCCATCAAGATATATCTCGAGTACTTAAGAGGAAATTGCACAACAGAAATCTAAGGAACCATAAAATAATAGCAACAACTCCCCACACTCGCAACTAGATAGAATCATACAGTTCTTTTTACAACACAAGTGTTGGCTAGAGACTAACCCAAAGCGTTAAGGAAGGATACTGAGGGCTTCTTTTTATGTCGGTCACGTCCTCAACTTTCTGGTGTTTTATATACGCCGCTGAAAGATTTTAGGAATTCTTGTGCAAAGAAACTTCCACAACATTCAGTAGTTATTATTGGAGAGCTCAAGTGCGCTGGCCAACAGAATAGGCAGGTTAAATTAGTGGGAACAAAAGAAGTTCATCCCCTTTTACCTAAAACAATTTTTCACATAGTTAAATGTAATGAGAACATATCCCTTACAAAATTCCTTCAGCACCACTTTTGTCAGCGATTTCAGGTAAAAAAAAACTCTTTGACTTAAATTCTTGACATAAATTCAAGCCAATTAATTTTAAATAAAGCATTTTTCTAGCACTTATGCTCTAAATGGTAGAGGCATTGCTGCATAAATATGAAATTTTCTTTTGGCATAAAATTTATGTATCGGAGTATTCTAGGCAAACTGAGATAAGCTAGAGCAGCCATTAAGAGTCATCCTTTTTTCGAGTAGTTGAATAATTTTTCTTTTACATTTATGATATTTAGCAAAATGGGTTTAAACTTTACCACTTAGCTTAATATTTAAAATAGGTTGCAGTAAAAATTCAAATTCTTAGCTTATATATAAAAATATCTTATTCTTTAAAAAAAAAACTCCATGAATAGCAAATCTTGCTTAAGATATTTTATTTAAGAAGAGAATGGATAAAAAACTGTAGTCATTTACTGCTACTGTTCCAGTTATAAGATATGCAATACTCATGCACTTAACATTTAGTATATGTAGATTCAGTAAAAGTTCAGCTATGTAACACTTGACCTTAGAAAACTGTGACCCTAAGAATGTTTAGGCTTTAGTGGTCCTAAATCATTTAGATTTTTAAAGACTTCTTTAATGCGGAGATAGCAGTAGAGTTGAAAAATTATTTATATAAAAATAATGTAATGCTCTTATGTATATAGGTATATTATTTATAAAATAATTTTGATTTTAATGGTTAAATTCCTTACATCAATTTAAGTTAACCTCGGGCAAACACCACAATACCTTAGCTGAGGTCACGCAACATGCCATCAGAGCTGTGGTCTAGGTATAAACCCTAATAAAGCAGATCTGAAACTCTTCACACGGAAGCACAGCGTTACTCCCATTAACTCCCCAATACCAAATGGGTTTAAACTTAAACCAAGTATCTGGGCATTACGGACAGGGAAGTAGTTGGAAACCTAATATTCAAGAAATAGTACGTAAAGTGATGGCCACTTTGTATTCAGGTATAGGTTACTTATTTACGGGGTGGGCATCTAGTGGTAGTAAAAAAAGTGATCCACCAAAAAGCACGAGAGAAAGTTCAGCGGATAGTAGCACTATTGATCGCAGGTTGACTAAAAATATACTAACCGAATCTCTCAATACCATCTTTTACCTATAGTGCCAGTGAAACTTTTTCAAACTTCTCCCAATGGGGAGAATTATTTATTTAAGCTTAATACAAGCTATTGCATAAAAAATACAAAATACAAGCTATAACTTAATACTAATTCTACAGACTATAATAAATGATAATTAAGAATAAATAAATAAAAAGTATAAGCTACAATATGAGCTATATTTATTGATTACTGGCAGAAGGCGAAAGGAAGAAGAATAAAGGTAGGCGATCAGGATCAAGATGGGCGGGGTCAAGATACAAGGCTTTGTGGAGGGATGATTTACTCAGATGGAAGTCAAAAGACGAAAGGTCGTTGACTTTTCATAACATCCTGGTAATTGGCTTGTTTTGACCGTAGTTTGTGCGATGGCGGTTGAGTTGGAAAAGGGGAGTGGACCTAAGGTTACGGGGATTGGTATAGATGGTTAAAGATTGCAGGATTGAGGGGCAGTCTATGGCACCAGTTAATAATTGATAAATGAAGAGAATGTCGGAAAAATCACGACGCTTGCTTAGAGGTTGTAAGTCGATCAGGGTGGAAGGTTGAATCTGTCAACCCACGGAAGATCACGTAGAGCGAAGCGAATAAACCTACGCTGGACAGATTCAATCCTATTAATGTGAGTTGTTTGTGTAGGTGACCATACCAGTGCATCCAGTGTAGGTAACCATGTAGTGCACCTGTACACTGACAGTACTACGTCACAAGATATAGTTGGTGGAGGCGTCTTCTCGGAGCACCTGGATATCAGCAATTTCCAAGCAGAATTTAAGGCTATGCAGAAGATAGCATTAGAATATATGAAGGAAAAGCTAAAGTTGCTAAATGATATCATTATCTTCACAGACAGTCAGGCTGCTATTAAATCTCTTACACATTCTCTTAAACCACCATAATATGATAACTTGTCTGAGTGCCTATCTAGTTCCCGTAACCCTTATGGGGAATGAGCTGGCAGAAGAATTTCACCTGATTCAAGACAACGATTGCAAGCGAAGTTACAATTAAAGGTGTATTTAGAACCACCGACATACTCTGGAAACCCCAATCAGCTTTTTATCATAATCTTGGAATATAACCATGGGTCGCCGACGACGGGGTTCGAATCTGGGATTTCCGTGATGGAATGCCGACAGGACAGTATTTGGTCTGGTCGACCAAAGGTATTTGATCTGATCTCCAAAGAGTGTACACTCTTAACTTCAGTTTTGGAAAAATTCCCGCAGATTTTCTAAATGTTCTTCAAAACTTCTCCCTATTACAAAGATATTATTCAACTTTTAATGTGTAACAAATTCATTAAACATCAAAAGTTTATATTCTTGTGGAAATTTTTACATTAAGATAGATTAGGTATTCAAGGCTATTACGCTTATAAGTCGTAACAAATATAATATTTAAAAAAGTTTTTAAAAAAAAAAGTTGAACCGCTAAAAAGCATAAAGTAATTTTTAATTTTATATTTATTACGACATTTACGAAATATTTAATCGTCATTTCTTATGATCCCGTATTTTGTTTTATTTTTAATTGTGGTACTGCAGTAGTTTTATTTGTTTAATTTGCACCGACTTTAAAATGTTGTAATAGATATAAAATTAAAAATTATTTTATGCTTTTTAGGGCTTTTTGTGAAGTCGGTTAAACTTTTTTTTAAAAACTATTTTATTTTTCACTTTTTAGTGTCTTTTACTCTATACAACGAAGAAAGAACCATCCAAATCGACCCACGCGTTAAAAAGTTAGGTTTAACCCCTTACTCCCTACTTCATTTCCATAAAATTTTTTTCTCATGGTATCAATAAAGAAACATACTCTACGGAACAGAAAAGGAATCATCGAAATCGGTCCACGCGTTACGAAGTTACTACTCCTCCTCCTCCCCCACCACCACCACCACCACCATAGAACCAAATTATTCTCCTATTACCAATGGGGGATCACACTCAATACAACAGCAAAAGAATCATCCAAATCGGTTCACGCGTTACAAAGTTAGGTTCCACCTCCTTCCCCCACCCTAACCTAAGGGGTGGTATCAACCAGGGAGTATACTCTACCCAAAAGAAAGAGAATTATCTATATCAGTCCCACGTTTCGAAGTTAGACTTCTCCTATCCCCACCCAATCCCCCACCTTGGAACAAATTATTCTTCTATTAGCAATTGGGAAGCATACTCTATACAAAAGCAAAAGAACCATACAAACCGGTCCACGCGTTACTAAGTTAGGTTCCACTCTCCCCCTCCCCCACCCCACCAACATTTTTTTCTCGTGGTATCAACCAGGGAGCATACTCTACCCAACAGAAAAAGAATTATCCAAATCGGTCCACGCGTTACGAAGTTAGACTGCTCCCCCCTCCACCCTTCCTCGCTATAGGATCAAATTAATCTAATTTATTGAGACGACGCGTTACAAAGTTAGGTTCCACCCCGACCCCTCTAAAAAATTGTTCTCGTTGTATCAACCACGGAACATACTCTACCCAACAAAACAAAAATTATCCAAATCGGTCCACGCGTTACAAAGTTAGACTACCCCTTTCCCCCCTCCCCTACCCCGAGCCAACATTTTTTTCTCCTATTAGCAATGGGGCATCATACTCTGTACAAGAAAAAAAGAACCATCCAAATCGGTCCACGCGTTAAAAAGTTATGTTTCACCCCTACCCTACCAAATTTTTTTTTGATATGGTACCAATCGGTGAACATACTCTACCCAACAAAAAAAATCATCAAAATCGGTCGACGTGTTGCAAAGTTATGCCCGGTGAGACTTAAAAAAATACACTTCGAACTTAGTACCTCTTTGTTTTTGGGAAGTCGGTTAAAAATTCAACAATATTTTTAAATGGATTGAAAAATAAATCCTGAAGTACTTCCCAAAGTGACATAGACCACTTTCATAATTATGGGCACATATATAAATGACATTTGTTGCGATAAAATACTGTGATATAAACTTATTTGCCGACGTTATTTAGTATTTATAGCGGGCGGTAAATTAGACGAGCTTGTTAAGAAAGTAAAAGAAGACTTAAATAACTTAGAAAAGTGATTATATTATAATAAAATAAATTTAAATATGAACAAAAGGTTTATGATTATATCCTATAAAAGATCAATTAATTATAATAATGTGAAAGTATGTGTGCTAATGATGAGCTTGAGCTCATTAGTAATGTTCCTGTGTAGTTACCGTGAAATAGGTAAAACGAAATTAAAATAATTTCAAATTGTACACAAGCATTCATTTTATGTTAAATATATTGCAATGAATGCCAATAAAACGGGTTGGGTATGGAATCCTGGAATACAAAATCCCGTAATATAATACCCCGGAAGGCAAAATATCGGCACTAAAATCTCGCAACACGAAATCCCGGAATACAAAATTCAGGATCCCACAAATGCACAAGTGCATGTTTTTATGAAATCAATAAAAACAGGCATAAATTCAAAATATGCATTTCCGTCATCGAAAAATGGTAATTATTCCATTAGGTGACCACCATAATTAATTTTTAGTTAACATTATATGTGTGTAAATAAAATTTTCCTTCTTCAAATATTTTGAAAAAGTTAATTATAATTTTGGTGTACCTACAGTTATTTTCTTGTACAAGAAATTTCCTTCAATATAACTTCAATATATATTTATATGTGGGAGATTTCGTTGTGAGGGATTTTTTAGAAAGAACAACAACTTGGTACTGATAATTCAATGCTTTATTTCTTTACTCTGTCCAACTGTTTCTTTACTCTGTTTCCCGTCCGTCCGCTTCGTGTAATGATGCCAAAAACTCTGCTTCTCGTCTGGTCTTGTCTGTCATTCGCTGCTGCTATTTCATTTGCTGTGTGGATGGTGCCTTCCGGCACAATCTCGTGTTCTCGTGTGAAACTTATTGCTCGACTCTTCCGCATTACCCAGTTGACGTTGCTCCTGTTTCAGATCCCGTACATATATATATATATATATATATATATATATATATATATATATATATATATATATATATATATATATATATATATATATATATACATATATCACGAGTATCTCTAAGCAAATAGGGGAGGGGGAGAGTTGTGCAAGATGAGAGGGGGCTTGAGAGAAATATGAATTGCAGCTACACCTCTTCATCC
Organism: Leptarthrus brevirostris; assembly: GCA_964036015.1. Classification (NCBI taxonomy): domain Eukaryota; kingdom Metazoa; phylum Arthropoda; class Insecta; order Diptera; family Asilidae; genus Leptarthrus; species Leptarthrus brevirostris. The sequence goes on along the minus strand of OZ038373.1, from coordinate 82,931,954 downwards.
GCAGTCGGACGGTATGGTACAAAGGTTTAACAGAACTACTTTGGACTACCTATCAAAATTTGTTTCCTCCAACCAAAAAGACTGGGATGAATATCTGCCCTATCTTTTTGCTTATCGCACAACTATCTATGAAAGTACTCGCTTTACTCCAGCAATGTTAACCTTAGGGCAAGAACTTAAACTACCGATTCAATTGCAGGTTGGTGAACTGCCACAGGAAGAAGTCCCCGCTACTGAATACTTTAAGAAACTCAGAGACCGGCTCTGGGTTGTACATAAATTTACTAGAGAAAACATTTGTAAAGCAAGTCAGGTCATGAAAGACTGATATCATTTAACAGCATTTGAAGTCATTAGTTATGTTTGGCTATATAATCCTAAAAGACAGAAGGGAAAATTCCGAAGGTCCAGAGAGATTGTGAAGGTCCCTATAAAATCTTGGAGCAATTAAGTGACGTAGTATACAGAATAAAAAAAGAAATCTCTTTTTGTTATTACAGAATTAATAAATTGAAATTTGATACATTCTTCATCTATACAGTTATCTATTTACCCTACATTTATTCATCTTAGGGATTCATTAAAAAAAATTTGAAATTACGTCCTTCCTTGTAGAAAAATCAGAACATTCTGCTGGTAGAGATGGGCGATACTGTATCGATATACCGGAGTATCGATACTTTGCTTTCAATACTTCGAGGTTTTGTAATCGGTACTACCAGCCCCCGATACTACCGATCCTCGATACTTTTCTTTCAATACTCGAAGTATTGACAGCCATTAGTGTATGGGTCCAATCTCTAGTCGTGTGGCAGTATGCAACAGCTAAAAATAGTTTTCTATTGAAATAAAAATTTATTTTTCTTTATTTCATCTGCTTTTTCAATTGTTCTTGCGAAATTTCAAATTATTCATTTGCTAAAAAGATATATGAAATCACCCGCTGAGATGCGTTTTCATTTGAAAAAAATTATCAATCAAATGCATATATCTTTTGAGTGAATCGATATCTTGGTATTTCTCAACGATAAAGTTGTTGGAAATTATTTTGCAACAACGAAAAAAAAACCAATAAGATAATAATTGTAATTTCTATGCAATTTCTACACCATATATAATTTTTTTAATTTTTTATCCATATGGTTCCAATACTTTTGAGTATCGATACTTCTTCAACGGTATATTTGTATCGAAGTACATACTGAATACTTTAAGAAACTCAGAGACCGGCTCTGGGTTGTACATAAATTTACTAGAGAAAACATTTGTAAAGCAAGTCAGGTCATGAAAGACTGATATCATTTAACAGCATTTGAAGTCATTAGTTATGTTTGGCTATATAATCCTAAAAGACAGAAGGGAAAATTCCGAAGGTCCAGAGAGATTGTGAAGGTCCCTATAAAATCTTGGAACAATTAGGTGACGTAGTATACAGAATAAAAAAAGAAATCTCTGCTAATCAACAGTCGTGCACAGAAACCGATTAGCCCCATTCCATCCTATACATGATACACCAGAACTAATGACAACCAATTGATTCAACTAAGAAAGGGGTACCTACACATACACCAACAGAACAGGATAAAAGACAAAGCGATCTATACCAGCAGCCAAAAGATACGAAAATAAGAACTAAAATTGTATTTTATTTGAAACAGCTCAGGTTATGATATTATTCCGTCCTCTAACTCAGTAAGCAATATAATCGTATATAAAGTTGTTGGACGAATCTATGGTACACTACGGAAGTTATGGTTTTACGCGAGGATTACTCCATTGACTATGTGTAGGCATTTGGGTAAAACTTGGGTATTGTCTTGTTCAGATAGTGTTAGCCGTAGAAAGTTCAATGTAGCATACAACTCATGTGTTATGTGTTACATTGGTATTCAACCGGTATTAAGACTAAAGTGTTCATACCATATTTAAATTTACGACCTGTGCAGTCTCAATATGGAAGTGGTATGTTCAAATTTCGTCTTAAATAACTTTCTAAACACGTATAGTTGCAGCAAATCTATTTTCTGAACTCTTCCTTCACAGATTGTCATAATCAGCCGACAGTGCAATAAGCTAAATAAAAGCCGGTGTGGAGTGTATTTTACGTTATTATTAAGTTATTGTGAGTTTAAAATGGCTAAGAAGAGCCAAAATTTAAGAAACTTTGAGAAGTAAAAAATCTTCCAGCTAGTTTTGAAATACAAAACGACAATTGAAGGAAAAGAAAAAGATGTGACTTCTGTGAATGACCGAAACCGAGCCTGGAATAAAATTGTTGAAGAGTTCAACGCAACAGCCTTGTGTAAGAGAACAGTAAAACAAATATAACAAGGATTTAGCAAATGAAAAAAGAGAACGTTTCAAAACAGGTGGAGGAAAGTTTGTCGGCGATATGCATGAAAATAATGTATTAATAGACATTGTAACCGAAGAAATTACCCCCTTGGAAAATAACTTTGATTCCAGTTGTGACTACTTTTGCGAAACATCCCAGGTAGGAAATATGGTTAAGTAAGTTCAAATTAGATAAGTTTTCTTCGTAGTGTGATTCAGTAGAAGATCTGCAACAACTGCTGGAATCAAATGTTAGCGAAAATGACCCCGACAACAGCCAGCCAGGTATCCAACAACAGAAATACTCCTGACTCAGTTATTGTGCAAAGTGAAGCATCAAGCAGAAATAATAAAAATTGAAATTATAAAGAATAGGAAAAAAACCAAAATGTTTGAAACAAAACAGAATCGCTAAAACTTAAAATTAAACAGCTAACGGAAAACTGTTAAAATTATTGTTGTGCTTTTTTGTTTCCAAGAAAGGCTTAGATTAAGTTGATTTCCATAAAAACTTTAAAGAAATTATTGATTTTAATACATTGTTTTTGTTATTACAGAATTAATAAATTGAAATTTGATACATTCTTCATCTATACAGTTATCTATTTACCCTACATTTATTCATCTTAGGGATTCATTAAAAAAATTTGAAATTACGTCCTTCCTTGTAGAAAAATCAGAACATTCTGCTGGTAGAGATGGGCGATACTGTATCGATATACCGGAGTATCGATACTTTGCTTTCAAGACTTCGAGGTTTTGTAATCGGTACTACCAGCCCCCGATACTACCGATCCTCGATACTTTTCTTTCAATACTCGAAGTATTGACAGCCATTAGTGTATGGGTCCAATCTCTAGTCGTGTGGCAGTATGCAACAGCTAAAAATAGTTTTCTATTGAAATACAAATTTATTTTTCTTTATTTCATCTGCTTTTTTAATTGTTCTTGCGAAATTTCAAATTATTCATTTGCTAAAAAGATATATGAAATCACCCGCTGAGATGCGTTTTCATTTGAAAAAAATTATCAATCAAATGCATATATCTTTTGAGTGAATCGATATCTTGGTATTTCTCAACGATAAAGTTGTTGGAAATTATTTTGCAACAACGAAAAAAAAACCAATAAGATAATAATTGTAATGTCTATGCAATTTCTACACCATATATAATTTTTTTAATTTTTTATCCATATGGTTCCAATACTTTTGAGTATCGATACTTCTTCAACGGTATATTTGTATCGAAGTACTGAAAGATGCGGATATATTGCAATGCCTAGTATCGATACTTTTCGATTCGGTTCCGATCTCTATCTGCTGGCGATACTCCAAAATTTGATTGAGTGAGGTAACGGTTCCATTTCTTCTTCCGGCGGGGGCACGTCAGCTTTTCTCAACCTATTGTGTAGCACGGCTGTTGCTACAATTACATTAAGCGTGTTTAATACGTTTAATCGACATTCTGAGAGGACGGCAATTTAAAAATTAGCAGAGAGGAGATAAAAAAATTACGTCTTACTTATTCCTAGGACGGAAAATCGTCGTTTCCAGACACCAATCGTTCTTTCAATGATTTGTCGTGTTGATATAAGCGCAGCATTGAATTTTATTTCAGTTCTACTTTGCGCATTGGATAAGGGCGTTATTATATATTTTTTGCATGCATACTCAGAATCACCGATTAGAAATGAATGTTGAAATTTTCCCATTTCGAATTCAGCTTGTAACTTTGAAATGTTTAAAATTTCATCGTGACAAGATCCTGGCCATCTGAAATAATACAATTTTTATTTCACTACATTCATTTAAATTCAAAAACAAGCCCTGAAACAATATCGGTAATGCACTTATCGTGATCGGAAACAATTTGAACGTTTATAGAAAACCAAATTTTGCGATTTCTGAAGCTTTCTGATCTGTCTCCTCCAGGTGACTGTATGGGCAGATGTGTACCTAAAGTTTTTATAAAAATTATATGAATCAACTCTTATGAACATCAATTTTGATGATCTCAAGGACGAGAGTTTATGAAAAAGATATTTGTATGAGCATTTATGTATAATATATTTGAAAACATTAGTCACAATCGATTACACCTAAAACATTTGGCACTCCATGCATTTCAAAAAATTTACATTAAAAATGTTTCTCTCCTCCCCTGTCACAGGCATTTTAATATCCTCCTTTGCTAAATGCACAATTTTTTTTTAAACTTCACATATGATTCGAGATATGTATGGTTGATTGGTCGACAGAAAACAAATCTGCGCTGACAATTTGAAAACAACTCGTAGCATAGTATCTGAGTGCTATAAGTGCTTTTTTCAATGGCGTTAATATAATCCTTGCAGCTCTTGATTCAGTACTACCTTCACTTTCATATATCCGTTCTGTCAATTCTAAAGCCTTTACTTTCGACAGACGGAAGCGAAATTCAAATTCTTCTTCAGAGTATTTTTCAAATATATTTTCTCTTTCGCTGCATTTACGTTTGTTGTAGGAAATAGGTATATATTTATATAAATTCAGCAAGGAAATAAACTTTGTCGGATGACGAATCATCCGAAGATTAACAAGTGTAAATTGACGAAGTTACATCTAAGAAAAAAAACTCCCTTCCAATAAACAATTAATTTAAAAAAATATCAATTTATATGCTAAACATTCATATCGATTCTTGAATATTTTATTTTGGCTTATTCTGAACTTGACTGAACTTATTTTAACACTTCACTAAGATCAACATTGACGAGGTCTTGCGACCAGTACTAAATGGCAATAGCGACCGATATGAAAATATCGTTGAGACCAAAAACGGATAAAACTGATGTGAACATATGGCCCATACTTAAAAATTTCAAGCAATTGGAAATCAGCAACATTTTGAAAACTGTGAAAATGAAGTGAAGCCACCTTATACTGTAGGTCCACTTTTAATTTGTCATAAAATCGGGTGTGAACGTAGAGGGAGATTAATTTCACCCTTGAAGGTCAAAATAGTTACTCTTACTACACATCCCTTGACACGATTATCATTGCTTATGCGCAGAAATTTCACCATTTATGCTTGCATAACTCGATAATTAAAAAGTACAATACAATACAGAATTTCGCACCCAATTCGAGTAAAAATAACTGAATTGGTATATTCACGCACAGAGCAAGTACAGACGTTAATATTTTCAAACGTATATACTTGCGTTGCGAGCACGAATCGCAAACAAATGCGACAGAAACAGCCAAATATAGCCGCAACACGTGTACGCACGATCCCGCTACAGGCACAAAAATCTGACGTCCGCCACAAATGCACGCCACAAATGCAGGCTTCTGTCACTGCGTTATGGCTTTAACACATTTGAGGCTGCTGACTCACCGCGTAAGTTATGTAAAATCCCATCTGTATACAGGGTGTTTCAGATCTCTCTCTCACTTAAGGTGGGTCCACACGACACAGACTTTTGTTCGTACAGATATGTGTACAGACTTTGAAGTCGGAGTAAAAAAGTTTACGCAGACTTGTCGACGGAAAGTCTGTGCGGACTTTTCATTACTAGACTTTTATTTTTTAGAATTTGCAGTTTTTACAAAATTTCCGTTGTCAGAATCGTTGCGGATTTTAGTGTGAACAGTTGTAATCAGTCATGGACAAAATTTTACATCAAAAAAGATTATTATTAACAGCAGCAGCTTGCATTATCATTCAAGAGGAAGAAGAACAAAAGAAAAAAAGATCTGTATGGTGTAAAACGTGGTTGTTACAGCGATCTAGGTTTTCGCATATCAATTTAACAAATGAATCAGCTTGTACAGATGCTAGCGATTTTCGAAATTATTTACGTATGGACGTAGATATTTATAACGAACTGTTAAGTTTAGTTACTCCTTTAATAAAAAAACAAGACGCACCTATACGGAAAGCTATTACGCCGGACGAAAGATTATCAGCAACTTTACGATTTTTAGCAACTGGAAGAACATATGAAGATTTAAAATTTAGTGTTGGAATATCGAAACAAGCACTCAGCTTAATAATTCCTGAAACATGTAGAGCGATAATTCATGTGTTAAAGGACTATGTGAAGGTAAGTTTGATATGTTTTTTTATTTACTATTTAACGATATATATATATTATAAAATTTTCGTTAAAAATATAAGAAGGATATAAAAAAGACTTATCAGTAAATATAGATAAATAATTAGGAACATTTAACAATTAAAATTTTTGATTAAATCTACAATAGTTCCTTGAGTTTCTTCACTCCTGTCAGTTATGTCTATAATTGACGACTGTTGTATTCTAGAAGTCTCTTGTTGCTGTTCTGCATGTTGAGCTTGTTGTGGGTGATATTGGTTATAGAGGGGTTGCTCGTGTTGTTGAGATTGGATTTGATTCTGCTGATGTTGAATCTGTTGCTCAGGTTGTTGATATTGAGTTCGTTGCTGCTGAGGTTGTCCATGGAACATTTCTAAATATGGTTGCTGTTGGAGTTCTTGAGATGGATGTACTTTATACTGGATAGCTGACTATGGATGATATTGTCTTAGATACTTTGATTGTTGCTGATGTTGAATTGGTGGATATAAATGCTGTATGGATGGTTCATTCGTAGTATAATTGACTAGAAAAGAGCTATTGCGTGATAAATTATTCAGCTGTGCTTCAAACAGGATATCACTGATTATTTTTTCGGCTTATATTGCTTGTTCCTTTGGAATGTGCCTTAAAGTTCCTGCCCATGATAACGCTAAATGGTCGAAACGATCCATTTCAGATGGTGCTTTCTCCAACTCCTTAGCGATTTTTGATAAGGCAGCCTGATTTATAGCTAACAATCTTTTAGATCCCCGACGTTCTGCAGTGTTTTCGGAAGCATTATTTGATGGTGGTGATGATGATGATGATGTTGATGGTAATATTGGTGTAACTGCAGGTGATGGTACTTGGGTTATCGATGAAAATGCTGGAGATGGTGAAGGCATCAATGATTGAGTTGACTCAGATGTGTCGGTCGAAGTCGAATCATTAGACAGATTATGCTGCAATAATAATAATAATAATTTTTTTTATGTATTGAGTTGACTCAGATGTGGTAGTCGTATCGGTTGAAGTCGAATCATTAGACAGATAATGCTGCAATAATAATTATAATAATTTTTTCTTTTTATGTAGTAATAATATATAATAATAATTGGACATACCCAACATGCCAGAACCACAGATATGACATACCCAACATGCCAGACCACAGATATCGATGGAGATACTAAGGGATGTCATACAAAATACCCATAATTGGAAAGCACCAGGCACAGACAATATTCAAAATTACTGGTTCAAGAAGTTTACATCTATACATATACACCTCTTACACCACATTAATAATTTTTTCAATAATCCCGCAGTTTTTAACAGAAGGAATCACGTACATGCTACCAAAAGGCAATAATAACACCACAGATCCATCCAAATATAGACCGATCACTTGCCTACAGACATAAAATGACTTCTTGCACCAGTAAACTAATCCACAAACACACAGAACTAAATAACATATTGTCTGAGCAGCAAAAGGGATACCGAAAAGGGTCATTGGGTTGTAAAGAACAACTGCTCATAGACTCTGTGATCCTGCGACAAACAAAAACTGCTCGCCGGAATATACATGCAGCATATATCGATTATAAGAAGGCGTATGACTCTGTCCCGCACTCTTGGCTGGTCGATATACTGAATGTATACAAAATACATCCAACACTCATCCACTTTCTGCAACACTCAATAAAATACTGGAACACAAAAATAAACATAAAAACACCAAACCAACAGATTACAACACCCCCGATACCAATCAGGCGAGGTATATTCCAGGGAGACTCTTTGAGTCCGCTATGGTTTTGTCTCGCTCTGAATCCACTATCACATGCCTTGGATGCCACCAGTTATGGTTATAATATACGAAACGACAGGGAAAATATTCATAAAATCACGCACCTCATGTATATGGACGACATCAAAGTATACGCTTCCTCGAAACCTCATCTGCAACAGCTGCTGCAGACTACTCTGGATTTTTCCAATGACATCCGGATGGAGTTCGGAGTTGACAAATGTAGGACGCTTCACGTGACAAGGGGAAAACATGAACTTGTGGGATTCGATCTCCTATCTGGGGACACTATTGAACCAATGGGGGAGGGCGAACTCTACAAGTATCTTGGATTCCAACAATTACGTGATATACCTCACACGGACATAAAGCGAGCGCTAGAGACCAAATATACAGGCCGCTTGAACAGTCTTCTAAAAACTAGCCTTAATGGGAAAAATCTCATTAAGGCTATAAACATGTATGCAATACCAGTCCTTACTTATTCCTTTGGGGTAATTAAATGGACACAGACGGACTTAGAAGCACTAGACAGAAGAACGCGAACGATGTTGACAAGGTACAGGGCACACCATCCTAACTCCTGTATAGAACGACTAACGTTACAGAGGTGCGAGGGCAGTCGCGGCCTGATAGACATAAAGTCACTGCATTATAAACAAGTGAAGTCTATCAGAGAATACTTTTATAGAAAAGAAGATAGTTCTTCATTGCATGCAGCAGTGATCAAAGCCGACAACAAACAAACACCACTTGATTTGCACAACAGAATGTTGGATAATACACTAAACATAGCCACACACACAGATAGACAGCAAGCATGGTCACAGAAGTCTCTCCACGGAAGACATTACGCTGACTTGAACCAAAATCATGTCGACAAAGATGCTTCGAACGCTTGGCTCAGTCGCGGTGATTTATTCCCTGAGACGGAGGGATTCATGCTTGCTATACAAGACAAAGTCATTCACACGAAGAATTATAGGAAACACATCCTTAAGGATGCGGCAGTTCAGGACGACACGTGTAGACTTTGTCATTTAGCTTCTGAAAAAATAGAACATATAACGGCTGGATGCAAACTCCTTACTCAAACAGATTACTTGCACAGGCACAACCAGGCCTGCAATGTCATACACCAACAGTTAGCCCTAAAATACAACCTTATTACACCCGCCACATACACACCATATTACAAATATACACCAGACAGTGTTCTTGAAAACTCCATACATAAAATATATTACGATCGTTCAATAATAACTGATCGGACAATACACCACAATAGACCGGATATTACTCTCATAGATAAACACAACAAAACAACATACCTAATTGACATTGCAGTACCCAACACCAACAATGTGCAAAACACTTTTAGAGAGAAGATTACTAAATATACAGATTTGGCACACGAGGTGCAGCGGATGTGGAAAATGGACAAAGTGACTATCGTGCCAATCATCTTGTCTTCCACAGCCGTTGTACCGAAAACACTAATCACAAATATACAAACACTAAAGTTACATAAAAACACTCCACACACACTACAGAAAGCGGTTGTTCTTAACACTTGCCGAACGGTTCGCAAATTCCTGAACTACGGACAGGACGCTACAGACAATACATAAGGACATAACGAACGAATGACAAATCCCCGAAGTCTTGGCATTACGCCCGACGTAGGGGAAAACTACCGCCGCGCCGGCTAAAAGCCGAGATGACACGCGTCAAAACCGAAAATCATAATAATGGTTTCAGTTTCCACAAAACGAAGATGACTGGAGAAAAATAGCCGGTGAATTTGAAACAAAGTGGCAGTTTCCCCATTGTCTTGGAGCTGTAGATGGAAAACATGTCCGCATTCAGCAACCGTAAAATAGTGGCTCATTTTATCATAATTATAAGAAATATTTCAGCATTGTTTTATTTGCCATGGTTAATGCAAGTTACGAATTTATTTTCGCCGATGTAGGGACCAATGGCCGAGTTTCTGATGGAGGAGTCATAGATCAAACAATTTTTTATCAAAAATTAAAGAATAATCAATTAAAGATCCCACCGCCGGAATGCCTGCTAGGAACAAATACACGGCTAGATTACGTATTTATTGGGGATGATGAATTTTCTCTTCGCACCGATTTTATTAAGCCATATAGTCATAAAGAACTGACCGAAGATGAAAAAATATTCAATTATCGACTCTCAAGAGCGAGACGTGTAGTAGAAAATGTATTCGGAATTTTGTCGAACCGATGCCGCATTTATAAAACTGAAATAAATTTAAAATTAGAACATATTGATCTCATCATACATGCAACTTGTTATCTCCATAATTTTTTGAGGAAAAAATCGAGCAATTACATCAGTTCAAGTTTGACAAATAGCGGAAATGCTACTTCATCATCAGCCAATGATTATCAATCATCAATCAACATTCAGAATAAAATGAATGCTCACCAATACGCAAATCTGGCAAAAGAAACTCGCGATAACTTCAAGGAATATTTCAACCATGAAGGTGCAATTCCATGGCAGTGGGATCACTTAAATAACTAAAAGTAGTCAACTCCAAAAAAATATATATTTTAATTAAATTAATTAATCACGAAGAACTATAATTCAACAATGAACACTTAAATATTATTTTTTTATTTTTATTACTTTAGTTTTTGATAATTAAAAGATGCGGTGTGTGCGCTAGTCCTTTAACTTATCTATCTAGTATAATATCTATGAATATTATGATTTAATTTCGTCCTATTCTTGGTCTGATATGCAGTAAAATGTTTATGTTAATTACATAAGGACGATGTACAAATATCACATTTTTATTTTGTGTTTTGCTATAGTTATTGATATTTATACAGATATTAACAATAAAATAATTACGACTAAAAAATTAAACCTGTTTGATTTATTTATTACACATATTCATATCTCAAGTTTATTTGCTTATTTATTCGTTAAAATAAAAAATTATAACAGGTTACGTACGATTTTCTATGCCTTTTTACGCGTGTTTATAACTTATTGGGTTAAAACCTTCAAAAATTTTCTTTAGTATCCAGGAAACATCAAGAGTAACAAGGTATTTGATCAAGAAGTATAAAGATGAGTTCTAAAAAATAAGAAAAGTAAATATTTTTCTTTAATTAATTAATATTTTTACTCCAAAAAATACGCAGACATAAAAGCTTACCTCCGAATTTTATGCAGACTTCCGACTTTCATGCAGACTTCCGACTTTTCTATTGCACCGACTTTTGTCTGTACTATTTTGTTGCGCAGACAAAATTCTATAGAAATTTATAAAAGTCTGTGTCGTGTGAACCCACTTTTATGGAGCGGAAAAATAACTTTACCCGATTCACTCTACAACCTCCATGGTTTTTTTTAATTGTAATCTGAGAGAACAACCATGAGTCGCTGTCAGTGAGATCCGAACCTGCGACCCCCGGGATTTGGAGGCCGACTAACATTTTTACAACTTTTTTGCAGCAATAATTAAAATTAATTACCTCTGTACCCTAAGCCAACATTTTCGAACCTTTGTTTTAAATTTTTTCTATTTAACTAATTTCCTACGTAAAGTGCAATAATTCATTTAGATAGATCGTGAGATGGGCAATTTAATAAAGATATAAAACAGGTGCATTAATTACGTGAATTTTTTAGAAAATTTGGGAAAATGCTGAATTTTGTCTAATCGCAAAACATTGTTAACAGTTTTGGAAAGCTCATTGGGATAGTATTCTTTGGCGTTTGTTTAATATCAATGCGTTGAGTACATCAAAAGATAGAAATAAATTAATGATGAGCATGCCATGAAAATTGTAAATTTGTGAATCGCCCTGTAACTCCCAAACGGTTGAGATTTCCTTTCAGTTTCCAGTTATTTTATTAACCCGAGAAAAGTAAACCTCAACTGAAGAAACGTTGCCGTTGTCGATCTCGAACGAGTTAAGGAAAGTACTACTAGCGAGTGAAGTCAAAAAAGACCCTTTTTAAATGTTTTTTTTTTGAAAAAGTTATTTTTAGAGCTAATTTTCTTTACATATGATAACTTAGGATCTTAAATTTTTTTTAAATTATATTTTTTTTCTCTAGTATAAGGGCGTTAAAGTTGAAGTTAAAAAAGAGCCGTAATCTGCGGAAATAATAGCCTCTTCAGTACATCTGAAGAAAAAAATCGAATGGAATTTTAATAAAGACATATTTCATATTTAGTTGTGCATCCCCCACTAAAAGCAGAACTAAAGCGTTTTTTTGGAAAAATGGCGCATATTTGAAAAAAGTTTTAAAAATAGCCTCATTTTCCCAAGCTTTTAAGTCTCTAAACGGGAAAAAAAGGAGAAAAGTCACCAGGGCCGTGGGGGGATGCACAATAGACATAACAATAAACAAAATGAGCCAAGTTTTATTAAAATCGGACAAAAAGTTTTTGAGCTAGAATTTGTCGTGAAAACATGACTATACAAAATCTGTGTAACTTTTTTTCTATATTGAATTTTGACCTGAAATTTTAAATACATATTCTTGCCACATTTATATACTCTTTTATGAAACAAAAAAAAATTGAAAATTTTTTTTTAACTTGCTAATAGTACCTTAATCTACGAAAATTATTTTATTGCTTTCATTTTAAATTATAGTGTATTGCTTAGTTTGGACTAGTTGGTGCGCCTTTTATTGATACCTGCCTGCAGTCACCTGGCACTTATAAAATTATAGTATTTACTTAGGCGTACCGTGCCTTATTTGACTGCCATTTAGGTGTTTTGACGCTCTGTGTGCCTGTTACAGGCTAGGTATGGACGAGTCTTATTTTTACTCGGAAAATCTCCGTGTACAGGATTCAATTAGAAAATTCCACAAAATCATAAAAATATAAATATAAATATATATATATATATATATATATATATAAATATAAATAATAAATATAAATAAATATAAAGTTAAAGAAAAAACTTAACATTGGAGAGCACATCAAGGTCACCAATATTTGACGCCCTCGCAACCTTAAAACTGAATCTGGAAAGTTATCGACCCTGGGTACTTATAATGAAAAATCTTGTGTATCGGGAGTCAAAATTCAAAAAAGTGATGAAAATACGACATTCGAAATGAGGAATTCGAATTTTTTAGAAAAAGAACGAAATCTCATAAAGTTAACGAGATATCGTTGTTTGATCATTAAATTTTTTTTTCAATTATTTCACTATATATTTTCATCTGTTTGCATATTAAATACTAAAATAACCCTGAAGAATACCAAAATTACTAAATTATTTGCAAAAAAAGCTGTAAAAAGCTGATCAACAACATTTTTTGTTAGAAATTCGGTATCTCAAAAATTTAACGAGATAACAGTTTTCGATCATAAAATATTTTAACTTTGTCTCTCGATATCTCGAAAAGTAAGCGAAATATCGAAATTTTTTGTCTCGAATTTTTCGCTTATCTCAACGAGTTCTAAAATGATTAACTGACTCTCGACACATCGAAAACTAAGCGATATATCGAATTTTTTTTATTCAGAGCTTTTTTTGCTTATCTCATCGAGTTCTTCAAGAATCAATGATCAAATCTTGGCGCCCTAGAAATGATAAAATCCCCCACTCCTTTGCAATTTGTATCTAATTTGACCAGCTCAAAATTATACTAGTTTGCTACGGTGCCAAGAAATATGCCAAACCGAATCACAGCAGTTTATGACAATGTCATTTAACGATTATATCATTTTATGTAAAGAAAATGCAGCTTATATTAAGTAATAAGAGATGGTAGCGACAAATACCTACAGCAGAAGACACTGTGAAACCATCATCTCAAAATTTTAAAAGATAATCCGAGTTCATTGTAGTAGTCGTAGAGTTACATTAATTACTGTATTTATTAAAGTTTATTCACATATATCTACGAATTTTAGTTACATAAAGTTAAATGAGAGAGTAGTATGATAATAAAAAATTACAAGCAAGACTATCTTATGTATTTTTTATTGAAGCAAATTATCAAATCCTCCGAAAAATCAACTGATGTAAAATTAAGTTACGAATTAACTCTGAAAAAATTAAAAATTTAACTACGAGTATTTCTACCGATTACTGTTGAACTTTAATATAATTGGGATTATTCTTGAGTGTATTGTTTGAAAGTAAGTAAAACTTAAGAAATAAAATTTGGCTTTTATATGCTATAAAAGAGTGTAGATCAGATCAAGCAAATGTCTTTTCATGGAAACACACGTACTTTTGAACAAATGAAGGAAAAATCTTTAGAAATTGTGGAATAGCTGTTCTCATAGGTCTCCTAGTCTATTGTTATCGTGCTTGACCCATACGTTTAATTTTCCTTCCGGAGAGCAACGCAGCATATTCATTCAGAAGGATTCTCGCCACTCTTATCATAATTAAATCTTACTCGAAGCAAGAAGTACAAAAATGTTTGATACTTCTTCGGGTAGCGGTGAGTCGTGTCCCCTTTTACTCGTGGTAACGTTATTAAAACAATTCTTACAATGATTAATGGGCAGTTTTCGTTTATGATGAAAAAGAGCTTATCACTGCTTCCACTTCTAGCCAATGTGCCTCTATGACGTGAAACAAATTTCACACAGTATAGTAATTTTTCTCTTGTGGCTTTTGGATGAGATTTGCATGTTAATGGAGAATTTGATTTACGACCAAAATTTCGTACTGGGATGTTTGAATAATTTCTAAGGAGTGAGGCAAATTTTTCAACTTGTTGCTTTTATCACACGACTTAAGTGGTGTATTATTACGTAAAAAGTTATTACCACCTAGATCAAGGAGTATCACAAGTATGTTGAAAGTTGCAGTTTCGTTAAAATTAGAAGTTCTTGCAACAACATCCACAAGGCTATAAATAAAGGGTTGTAATTACATTTTATAATAAGAGCTTATGAGCGAACTAAAACCAAGTTACGAATAGAGAACTCGCAATTACCAGAATCGTTTATGAAATACTCATATAAAGAAAGTTTCCCTATTAGAGTAATAATATTTTGAGCTGAGTATATAAGGCAAGGTGTCAGAGTGTGCAGAAATACATATGTTCCACAACTACATATTTATAAATGATTTTTAAAGGGTAGATGAACTCCACCGACGACTTTCATATGTAGAAGTAGTTATAAAAAATATGAAAAATTAAAATAAGTAAGAGTATTATTAAAGGACTGTCTTACTTTAAAAGTTTGTTACGTAACATTCTTGTAAGGAATGTTGTTACTCTTGCAGCGATGAATATTACTATTAATATACTCAATAATATAATAATAAAATAAATAAGTAATGTAATAATCTATATCACATACATTGACATACATATGTACTACTGTAACTAAGAACAGGCTTGTGTAGCTAGTAAATAATATAATATACGCCGGGTTTCACTCTTATTGTCCGATTTGCTTCTTCTTCCAAAATTGAATATCTTTAACGCATTATGTACTCTTGCAGCATTAAAAAAAAATAGGATAAAATGAGTGCTTTCCTCGTTACATACAAAAGAAGATTGCATTGGTTAGTTTATATTTAACCTTATTATAATGCTCCTTGGCACGAGGAGAGGGCAGAAGTTTTTCCAAGTCGATAACAAAGATAACAAAAGAAAAAATAAATTTTGGTATCGTGGTGGTGGAGGTGGGGTAGGGCTAAAACCTAACTTCGTAATGCGTAGAGCGATTTGGATAATTCTTTTTTGTTGAGTATGACCCCCCTGCTAAAAATGATGTTGTTTGGTTTGTTTAATTTGCACCGAAGGAATTGGAACAAGTTCCTCAAGGAGGGACTCTGCCTACTCTACTACTACTCTACTACTACTGCGCAACCAATTTATTTCTGTTTTGGAAGCCACTTATTGCGGAGCCGAAACAGTTCTGGAGATTTGTTAATTCCAAGTGTAACTAAATACCCTTCCACTCCAACTTTCTACTTTTTGTATTCCTAGCACTGAAGCTGGTAAGTAAGTGGATTGTGTTTTCACCAACTTTAGGAAGACCTTAAACAAAATCAATCATAGGATTCCTCGTCTTAATTTATCTCTACTTGGGTTTCCTTCTGTCTTTGTAAATTGATTAGGCCCTTATCTCTTAGGACGTATGTAACGTGTATTACTCCGAGGTGCCCTCTCTAATGGATTTATGATTTTGAATAGTTCGAAAATTCTTAATTATACTGACTATACCAAGATATTTGTTGTGTCAACGACTGTGCTCATGTGAATTTTGGCTTTAACGCCTTTTATAATTGGTGTTCAATTAATCTTCATCCTGTAAATGTTGGAATGTGTCGTTCTCTTGCAAAAAGAATCCTCTGCACTTTGACTGCACCGTAATCGGAAGCGTATTAACCAAGCTGGACATTGCTTAGAATTTTGGTGTCGTACTCAACACCAAGTTTTCTTTTGTGTGCTATTGTGAATAATTATCTCGTTTTCCTCCATATTTGAGAAGGTTTGGGCTCGTTTCTTTGGAAAATTTTGAATGTAGACGCAATAAGTTCACTATCCAATTACCTTTTGACTGTGTGCGGGGCGCTATTGATTCCCCTGAACTGTCAGCATTCTTTACTCTGTCGGTTTCATTTAAAAGGTCGGCTTTATTGTTTTTCCTTGACTGTACTGTATTTATAGGCTTATTTAGTTAATTTCAATGAAATCACTACACAATCCCATAACAAATAATCCCGAAGCCAAAATACCGAAAGCAAAATCCCAAAAAATAAAAATATATGATGACAAAATCTCTATGTAAATCAAAAACATTTCTAATGACAAAATGACAATAAGAAATCCCTAAAAGAAAATCCTAAAATCCATAAATTAAAAAGGTTCGAAATAAAGCAGAAATTTCAAAATATATACGAACTTAATGCAATTCCTTTTAAAACTGCCAATTCTGATTTCTCACGCCTTTCGTCGCATATCCTTTAAACTTTTTTCCTATTTTTATATTCAAAACAAATTTTTATTTGCTTTTCACCTAGAAGAGGAATCAACTAATATAATCTCAGTAGGGATCTTCCTGCTAAAATGTGAATCCTTCTATGCCATGACTCAGTGCTATTTTGTGTTCTGCGAAGATTAGCAAATCAACTACGCTCCATAACGAAGGAGCGCAACGAGGATTCCAAATAGCTGGCAGTCATTTTAGTTTTCTCATAGTTATTTTTCCTATTATAAAAGGAATTACATTTGCTGAAATGTTGGAAAAATAAAAATTTTACCAAATAAGTAGTTTTGCTCAAACCAACGCCCTGGTAGTAATAATTTTCCATATTTTCTGGAGATACAAAAGTCATGCTTGTTAGCATTACCATTTGTACTTCAAAATCTAGAACAAGTTCGCAAATCCTTTGAATACATTTAAAAATTCATTAAATTGTTACAATAATTTCTTCGTCATTTCCATATTTCCTTTTTAAGCGAAGTGATTGAATGTTCCGCCAAATTATTTGGCCAAAATGGGTCTTTTATAAAATTAGGGATTTTTTGAATCATGACTTTTTTCTCGTAGAGTTACTATCATTAAATTTCTTTTGTTAGATATTTGGTCATTAGTGATTTTAGTTTTAGGTTATATGAACCAGACCCGGTTTCTTCTTAATGAGTGAATATTTACATTTTGTAGCTTTTCTTAATACTGTAATACTAATTAACTGTATTGTATTATAGTCAGTATTCGATGAATTTGTAAATAAATCGCTTAAATGAATATCAATCTTAAATTATTTCTATAATGGAAACATAAACAGATATGGAATGTGGCTTATACCCTCAACGTTTGGAATCGCATAATAAAATGAAATTAGTTACAATGATCTAATTTGTGCACACCAGTAGTTTAAATCATAGTCTCACTTTCTCAATTTACGAAATAAAAGGTGAAAGCTGTTTGGTAAAATGTATGTCAATTAGATGTATCAATCTTTAACATGACTTTAATAGTTTTTGTAGTAAAATCATATACCATTGCCTATGACTTAATATTAAAGGAAATACGATAGGCTTAACCTTTTATGGATAGAGTGTATTTCTGAATGGTAATTGTAGTCAAAGAATAAATTCGAAACCCCTTATTTAAAGATTTCGGTAAAATAAAAGAAGTTGTGCCAAAACTATTCTGGGCTTACCACATAGTGGCATAATAACATCACAACCCTAATTAACTCCGGAAGTAGCAGACAAAAGGCAATAACCGAAAGCGGTTACTACAAAAGCTTACGACTTCCAAGAATAAAGATAGCAAATATCTAGAACTGTACCCCGGAGAAAACCTTATAATAAACCCGGAGACCTTGGCAAATCCTCGATTAGTATAGAATATCGATAAAAAATTCGCCTCATGTTTCCCAAACATTACACCCAAATGGGTGCAAAAGCCATAATAGCTGCTGCGTGTAATTGTATCACATGGAAAAAGTTAATGAGCCATAGTAGCCATGAAGGGACTAAGGATACGCAGTAGTCATTTGGTGTAGAAAATAACAAATAACAACAGCCAATTTATAAGAAATATTTCAGGTCAGTATAGGGGACTTCATTACCAATTGTGGTACAACAATTATGGCAGATGGTACTATGTGTGTAACGTGAGTAAATCTTGAAAGAAGTCAAACATTTTAAAAAATGACAATCCCTGCAAAAAAATTCGATTTCGCGAATAATTTTTGAACTAAAAATATTACTTTGGTGAGTAGTATTTTTTTATTGGCGAAGAAAATACAAATAAAGGACGGTACAGCTCAGTTCAGTTCAGTTTTAAATTTCAGTGATTTGGCGTTCTGGATATTTGATATTGGTAACTGCAAAATATTGTAAAGCTTAATTGATGAACAAGAACAAAATGATATCGAATTAATTGCATTTAATGCAATTTCCTAAAAGAGGAATTATACTATCAGAGGAATAATACTATCTACTTTGAAAATAATACAAAAGAAAAACAGTTTGAAAACGATTCACTTTAACGATATGGAATCGGATTGGATCGAAATTGATCTTCTGTCAACTTGAAGACAATTTGTTCAAGCATACAAAAAGGGGAGTCAATTAAATTAATATTTGAAAATTTTTAACTTCACCATTGAAAATCCCACAGGCGCTAATTCCAACGTTGATTACGACTTGAAATAAAAAAAGTTGAATTATTATATATTTTATTTATTTAAAATAAAATCATAACATCCAGTCTAGAAAATCATAAACAATAACAACAAACAATACAAATAAATAACTGACATTTTGATTTTAATAGAGTTAATATAGATATTGAGCCATGGATGGCAGGAAAACTGCCTTTTTTTCATATATAATAATATAATAGCTGAAATTAATGATTTTGTGTTCACTTATAAGATCGTTAAGAGACCACTTATACTAAAATTTGACATCAGCGGGCCATGCCAAATATTTCTACCGCTTTAACATAACGTACCGTAATTTAGATTGCCCCCAAAATATGTAGGTACGTTGAAATATTTGTGCAGCGTTTCTTAAACCGAAAGGCATCCTAGTTAATTCGAAACCAAAAGGGGTTGTAATTGATGTTATTTGAATATCATCATTAGCCATGATAAGCTCTAAGTAAATTTTTGAAAATATTGTACAACCGTTTAAATTCGTCGAAAAATCTTGGATATGAGGAATTGTAATTGCATTTAATCGAATCGATATAACGATCGAAGCATAATAACGAGGGGTTGTAGTATTTGCCTTTACCGTGATTCCGAATACACTTAGTGATGTAGGTCCATCTAATATTTTTTAACCGACTTCCCAAAAACAAAGAGGTTCTAAGTTCGACGTGTATAAACCGAGGGTGAAACCTAACTTTGTAACGCGTGGACCGATTTGGATGGTTCTTTTTTTGTTGTACAGAGTATGATCCCCAATTGTTCGTAGGAGAAAATTTGGCCTAGGGTGTGGGGGGGGGGGGTGGGGGAGGGGGTAGTTTAACTTCGTAACGCGTGGACCGATTTCGATAATTCTTTTTCTGTTGGGTATAGTATGTTCCCTGGTTGATACCAGGAGAAAAAAATTTTGGTGGGGTGCGGGTGGAACCTAACTTTGCAACGCGTGGTCCGATTTCGATGGTTCCTTTTACGTTATATAGAGTGTGATCCCCCATTGCTTATAGGAGAATAATTTTGTCTTATGGCGAGGGGTGGGGGTGGGGGGAGGTGTAGTCTAACTTCGTAACGCCTGGACCGATTTGGATAATTCTTTTTCTCTTGGGTAGAGTATGCTCCCTGGTTAAAACCACGAGAACAAATTGTTGGTGCGGTTGGTTGGGGGGGGGGGTGGGGGTGGGTTGGAACTTAACTTTGTAACGCGTGGACCGATTTCGATGATTCATTTTCTGTTCGGTAGAGTATGTTCCTTGATTGATAACATGAGGAACAATTTTTAGTGGAATGGAGGTGGTTTAGGGGGACCTCGTGGACCGATTTGGGTGGTTCTTTCTTTCTTTGTATACAGTAGAAGACACTAAAAAGTGAAAAATAAAATAGTTTTTAAAAAAAAAGTATAACCGAATTCACAAAAAACGCTAAAAAGCATAAAATAATTTTTAATTTTATATCTATTACGACATTTTGAAGTCGGTGCAAATTAAACAAATAAAACAACTACAGTACTACAATTGAAAATAATACATAATACTACCTGAACGTTTCAGCTCACGGGATCATAAGAAATGACGATTAAATATTTTTGTTGTAGTTGTTTGGTTTGTTTGATTTGCACCGACTTCAAAAGGTCGTAATAGATATAAAATTAAAAATTATTTTATGCTTTAAACTTTAAAACTTTTTTTAAAAAACTATTTTATTATTTTTGAAATCAATTGAATTGATTGAAACAAATTGAATTTAGATAAAATGTCGGCTCCAAAGATTGGTTAGGTCACATTCGCAGTTATAAATGGGAATGTGAAATCTCACTTTAAGCCAAAATTTTTTTAAGTAATTTTATACCATATGTATTTATGGTAAAGCAATGGCTCTGTGAAATTATAATTATTTACTCTGAGATTTATATTTAATCCTGATACATATTGAATTTTTAATATGTCGTAAATTTTGTCTGCCAAATCTAATAATTGACTTATGTGCTGAAGACATTCAAGCGATATTAAGGGGACCCGGTGGTCTAGCACCCGTGAATTTAAGGCATTTTTAGGATTTTTTTGAAGGTGAAAATAATGAACAACGATACTTAAACTTTGTAGGTATATTACCATACTCAAAAAGCATACAAAGCATTTTTATAATTATAAAAAAAATGTTAGTTATTTAAAACATTGCGCTGAAGATGACCCCGTCAAAAAAACAGACCTCGGCGGCGAGTGAGATTTTAATTCTGTCACTTATTTGAAAAATAAAAAAACAAGAAAATTATTAATCTAAAAAGAAAGAAAAAAAAGAAAAAAATTGTTTTGACAAAATAACGCGTTCTTGAAATTTGAATACCGAAAGCAGACTATTTTTCATTAGTTTTTTTACGTCAAAAATAAGAAGTTATTAAAATAAAAAATTGTTGATAGTCCCGCCATAGCCACTGGTGTACTAAATAACATATTAAAATTTGAGATGAATAGTTTTTTTCCTCCCACCGTGAAGAAAAAAGTACTCTAGAGATAAAAAAAAGTTTAAAGTTTTTCGTTCATGAGGCGGGCCAACCGTTCGCTACCTGTTATGAAGGCTGTAGAACCTAAAATACCGTCAATATCTTTATAAAACTTTAACAGTATATTCTCGAAAGACTATACTTTATATTGGCTGGTAACTTTCTCATCCAGAGATTTTTAATGGGAGTTTTATTAAAAGTGGAGAAGTTACCGCCTAAGATGTCCATTGAACGGCAAAATTCTGAAAGTCTTCTATCTCCGCGTTTGTTAGAAGTTGTTCTAGTTTTTTCTATAAAGAATCCGAAAATCTGAATATTACTGGTTTCTTTAAGTTCTCGTATTTATTATTTTGAGGAGGATAAATAGACCGATCTAGACAGCTGTATCAGACATTTCGGTAAACTATTTATCACATGTACACAATATATGAAATAAACACATGACCCGAAAAATTTTTCGATTTCAATCGTATAAGTAAAATAAATCGGGTAAAACAGGCGTAAAGAACGTCGTTAAAAGCACCCACAGCCAGGTTGACATCACACTCTCCCAGCATACTCGATCAATCACAATAAAGAAACCAGTCATCCATGGACGAGAAGTCAGCCCATTTGAAATTGAAGTAGAAGTCGCCTATTATTGAAGGAGAAGCAGCACCCAGCCGATGCCGGGAAAAATTGAAGTCACCAAAAAATTCTATGTCGTCCGAGGGAAGCAGGGAGTCAGACAAACTGTCGACACACGCAGCGAGCATTTCGTGCACTGCGGAGGGTGAACAAGGGAGAACAAAAATAGTCAAAAAAAAAATCTCATGGGAAATCTTAGGACAATGCACAAGAGCTCGAATTAACGGGAGTCGGAAATATCGACGACTGAGCATGAAATACCCTCCCTAATCGTACACAGTAGCCCACCTCAAAAGGAAAACACGGAAGCACAGGAGGAGGAGGCAAGTTGTGCAATTTTGGAACGCAACCCTGCTGCTACTTAATCATAGGATCGAGGCACATCCATACGCAACCCCCTGCAAGGACGACCCAACCGCAACTTCTGATTCCAATGAAAATTTATCAATCCATTCAAACAGAACAGGTACATGATATAAATCGACCCGTTTATAATAACAGCCCTCCCTACAGAAGATAGAATATTTCTGATAGTTACCCGCACAAACAATAAAGAGTGAACATTACGGAAATAAAGGAGAACCCGTCTTATGAGGAGTATATCAAAACTTATGAAAAGAAAATAGTAATGAGAATCCCGAGTTTAACGAAGAAGAAAACCTACCATACCTAGAATACAAAATGTGGTAAGGAAAAGTTCTTAAGTTTATAATTGACACAGGCGCTAACAAAAATGTTAAAAAACCAGAATATGCCAAAAGTAAAACAACCAACTGAAACCACCTTCAAAATACAATCAGTTGGAGGAGAAATAGAAATAAAAGAAAAGATTTCAGGAAAATTCTTCGCCAGCATCAGAAATGATATCGTAATAAAATTTTATGCCTTACCCGGTTTAATTCGACGGAATTATCGGAGACAATACTCTGAAAGAATTGTAAGCATTAATAGATAGGAAAAATAATATGCTAAAAATTAAACCATAAACATTACAATCCCTCTAAAAGGAAAGCTATCTATTCAGGTAAACAACATGGTAATTAGAGACAATCATTCAAAGACCTTTTATAAAAAAAACATAAAAAAACTCTTTGGACCTGGAAAAGTCCCCCTTATGGCGAAAATAAAATGTAGAATTACATCCAAATAAAAAAGAATTACAAGAAACGCCCATCCCAATCTATCCTTCGGAAATATTACACATGTACGGGAGTAGGCGCGAATCCCGAAAAACGAAATCCCACAATAGAAATAATCCAGAAAAAAATCTATATAAAGACCTGAAAAATTAGAAAGTGATTGAGTTATGATGAAAAAATTAAATGGCCAAACAGAATGAAATTCATCTATGACTAAAAAAAATAATTTGATTTATATTAATATCTTTATGACAATTACCGTTTGCTAGCCTTTGCAAAATTTTGATTTTAACACTTATTGGCTCTGCGTATATTATTTAAAGAAGAGAAAATAAGAATTAAAACTAAATTGGAATATCTAAACGCTGCAGGTGAAACCAAAATGAGAAAATCCTACATTTCAAAAGAAAAATTCCAACAAAAATTATTCATGAAAAAAACAAAAAGTCTAAATTAGAATTTTTGAAAGGTCCTTCAGTACATTTAAAACTATATTAATAAAATACCTACGTACCTACATACATGTTCCAGTATTTTTTAATTTTACTATCAAATTCCGAGCATAATTCGGAAGGACTACCGTGATGGACCTGCGTTCGGGATTATACTGTTTTGGGATTTTGTTTTTCGGAATTTAGTACCAGACCCCACAAGGACAGAATTGAATTCCAACAAGAAACGTTCTTTTCCTGCGTAGATAAGTTCTTGAAATTTGCGAAAAATTTTGGAATAAAAGATAAATCCGTTATACTCCTAAGGAATAAAACAGTTGTAGTGAAGCACTTCTTCACCGTACCCAGAATTCTGGTAATATACAATAAGAAGAGCTTTATCAGTCCTACCAATTCAGTTTTTTCAAAACAAGACACCGTTTCAAAAAAGTAAGGTAAATGGAACAATATATAGACTTCACTCAACAAGAGATTGAAAGATGTATACGAAGAGAGTATCCAGATTTATCGGTGAAAGAAATTATGTATATTTCCGTGGACCAATATACATAACAATACAATTCTCTCGGTAACAAAAATGAAACCAAGCGATGTATCATAAGGCAGATCACAACGAATAAATTATCAGAATTCACTTTATTTCAGGACCAAAGTTAACAAGAATCTGACAGAACAAATGAAAAAGAAACAAAAAGCTCAATTTAATAATGAAAACACAAAGATAAAACCGATAATTTAAAGCCAGTTCATGTATCTGTGAGAGAAATTTAGGGTAAACATAAGCCAGTATAGAAAGAAATTGTAGCCAAACACAATAAAGTTACCATAACCACAGTGAGTGAAAGGCGTATACACAAATCAGCCAGCACCTTCGACTACTTGGGACCAATAGCAACCATCAAACAAGGAAATGGATGAATTATAAGTGGCAATATTAAACTAGACCACGTTATCAACCTAAATATTTGCGAACAATTCCTGAATAGCAGAATATCTGCAGCAAAAGATTTAAAGCTGCCATGCTCAAATCCCAACTCTCTCTTTAGTTTCCGTAACCCCTTGTGAGGCGGGAGAAGAACTTCACCCGATCCGAGACAATGTTTGCAAGTGGATTCCGAACCACTAGTATTTTCTCTGCAACCCCCATGGCTTTTAATCGTAATCTGTTGTCAGCAGAAAACAATTATAGGCCGCCAGTTAACCAACAAGCTAAAAGGGGTATCCCCAAAGAAAAAAAGGTCAATTAATATGATAGATTCTGCCTGGAAGTGGATAGGAGGTTCAACTAATGCGACTGACTGGGACACATACATCAAAAGCCAGAATAATCTAATCTCGAACAACAATGAGCAGTATAAAATAAATAACAAATTAAGGGAAACTACAAACAATATAATAAAATCGTAGAACATAAATATAGATGGCCAGAACAGTAACAAATATGAACAAATGCTATTTAACCGGTTGAATATTTTAAAGAACGAAATCGACGAAATAGTTTTAGCAGAATATCTAACCAAAAAATAAATCGTGAACACTAACGAAATTAACCAGCTGATAGCTTAAATTGAGACACTTCCCTATGAAAACGAAATAGAAGCTATCTAATACGCATGTTCTGTATTTCTGCAATTGAAGGTGGTAAGCAAGTTGACTGTATTTTTACTGATTTTAGCAAAGCTTTCGATAGAATAAATTATAGAATTCTTATTCTCAAACTCTCCCTTCTTGGGTTTCCGCGAACTTTTGTAATTGTGGTCAAGGGAATTTGATGACCCTTACATTACAAAGCTCTAATATTGCACTTCTGTCCGGAATATTCTGGAATATGCCTCTCCAGTCTGGTCACCGCTCTATGTGTCACATATCAATCGCATTGAAGCTGTTCAACGGAGGTTCGTTAGGTTTGCCCTTCGAGGCCTTTCTTGGAATAACTCCCTTATATTACTCCTTATGTTGATAGACTTAAACTCCTGCACTTGGACACACTTCTACTGCAATCGTGGGTCCATTGATTCTTCTGTTCTCTTAGGTCGTTTTGGCATATCGGTTCCAGCTCGCTCCCTGAGGAATCACGACTTTCTTCGGTTACCTTTTCATCGTACTAATTATGGATTAAATGGACCTATAACGTCGATGTCGCGATTTTTTAATTCCGCTTTTAATTGCATTGAATTTCATCTATCGCGTAATCATGTGAGGAGTCAGCTTTGTTGAGGTTACTTTTTGGTTTCTGTTGTGCTTTTTACTTTTTATTTGCTTTTTATTCACTTTAGCACTTTTGTTTTCTGAATTTATATTTGGCGAATTATCTTCTTATTCTTTGTTTTTATATAATTTGTTATAGTGTTTTTATTTAGTTTTTTTATTTAGTTTATTATTTAGTTCTTTTTTGGAGTAATCAGCACATTGATGAATTATTGTAAATCATGAATAAATAAATCAGAACCTATATATTAAGGTACTAAAGTACCGAATACAACCATATTAAAAAAAGATCGACGACAAAGAACAAAAAACTCGTGTACTACGAGGAAATTCTAGTTAACACGTGTTGTGTGCGATTACCAATTTAATAAAAACAGAAAACGTGAAGCAATAAACGATAATACTATATTTCTCGATGACTTTAGTAGAGAACTTTTCCAAAGTAGCTCAACTAGATACTTAAATGGCACCTTCATAATCCAATACCAAAATGAAAAAATCAAACCGGAAAAGGAGAATTTGTCAACAAAGAAATAAAAACACTCAAGTTCTACCGCCAATATTCCAAATCAGTCGAGCTGAAAAATATGTAAAATTTGGTGTGGATTACCTGTGCAACTTGCACCTAAGCAATAGACGGCAACTGCAACACCTCCATACCAAGCACGGAATATCCTTCATGACCCACTTCAGCTTAATTACAATTCTTATATTAATATCTTGATATTTATAGTTTACAAGGTCAAGGGAAAAAGCAAGACATTGGAGATTATTCAACCTGCACCATTCCTATGCCAAAATTTGCAGCCACTAAGACTCAACCTTTGATTTGCGGGACGCAGACAGTTCAGAAGGGAGGAGTTAACACAGAAACTGGTCACAGGAACAGGCCACAAACATATGTCTCATTGTTTCCAGTAGACGCATTATCATATTTTAAGCTGGCCTCAAATTACTAAAATGCAATTTTCCAACTCTTATTTGTGATTGCACTGTCATTAACCCAATCCAAAAGAAACTCTAGAGCACTTCCTATGTCGTTGGCCTGCGCTTTCTAGGAGAAGACAGGAGGTACTGGGCAAATACTTTATTTAAGGCTTAAATAGTCCGGGCGCAACGGGGGGGTTATGTATGAAAATTTGGGGTCCCCTCGGTAACTTGTCATATTTTTATGTTTTTCGGCACGGAGAATCGATTTTTCGAGGTTACCAAGCTCAAAAATTTGTCGTTTTCGAGATATGGTCCGATTTTAGTCAAAATTGGTGGTTTTTCTGAATTTTCCAAAAAAATCAAAAAACTTCAAATTATTAACCAACTTTATGTGAAAGATCTTTTGATTTTAAACAATTTATGTCTGTAGCATTTTTTTCCTAAAGTCCTTGGTTTAGCTGTAATTTGCAAAAAATGCCTCACATTTCTTATAGAGTATTTTAAATGGGATATATGGGGCTAAATTCCTCAACTGTACCAGGTGAAGAAATTCGATGTCTCCGATTTTGTTCAAAGTTCGCCAAAATATTGTAACTGGTATAAGTAATTATCGTGCTAAATGATTTAAAAAAAAAATTTTGTGCAAAAGTTATAGGGTTGTAAACTTTTGCATTTTTGCAGTTTTTCTCGTGATCATACCTTCTTTGAAAAATCATAACTATCGCCACCATTACAGTAGAACAGTGATCTTTAGTGATTTGTAAAGGTCGTTACATGCCGTTCCGAATAAAAATATAATTTTCCAAAAAAAAAGATTTAAAAAAAATTTGACTTTGAAAAATATTTTTTGGTTTTTTACACAATACTTGATCATGTATTTTTTTCATATTTTTTCAACTGAAAGTGTCATCTCAGCTTTAAAATCATCTATCATTTAGAGTGGCAAAGCAATGTTAAGTGTAAATTTTTGAAAGCCCGCGAACGCCTTTTTTCCTTGTTTGTTGCTTAGAACAGATGAACATAACATAACATAAGAAAATGTAGATGGCGTGTTAAAGAGTATTCTCACAGTCAGTAAGTATACATTTAGATATCGCCACAAATAGTCAAAATGCCAGACAAGTTGAAAGATATAAAGTATTGTTGCACTCCTTTGAATGTGAAGAATCATACGTGGAAAAACAAGGGTATGAGAAAAGTGACTTCACAAATTCGTAAACAGTTACCGACCCTTCCTGTCATCACAAAAGTATGTGGATCATGCAGAAACAGTGAAAGTGATTTCTGAAGAAGAAGGTGCAATTTCATCTGGAGATGATGACACAGAACGAGTGCCCGATGTAAGTTTGACTTAATTTTTTATGATAATGGGGATACAGTGAGAAATCGACTTCCAGTCTCTAAAAAAGTACGAGATGTATAAAAAAGTAAATGAAAAGATATTTTATAGGTGTATTTTTTCATTTGCTCCAAAAGCCGTTATTTTCCGAAATATACAAGCTTCAAGATTACAATATATAGATGTACTATCCGTGGAAATGACATCACCTAGCGGTGAATATCAAAGCAATGCATCTCGTCCAATTTGGAAATACAAACAAACAAATACGTATCGAATATTTTTCCTTATTCTACAATTGAAGCATTACATATCTTGTACTTTTTTAGAGAGCGGGAGTCAATTTCTCACTGTATCCCCATTATCATAAAAAATTAAGTCAAACTTACTTTCACTTTGTTTTTGCATGATCCACATACTTTTATGATGACAGGAAGGGTCGGAAACTGTTTATGAATTTGTGAAGTCACTCTTCTCATTCTCTTGTTTTTCCATGATTCTTCACCTTCAAAGGATTGCAACAATACTTTATATCTTTCAACTTGTCTGGCATTTGGACTATTTGTGGCGATATCTGACTGTATACTTACTGACTGTATACTGACTGTTAGAATACTCTTTAACACGCCATCTACATTGTCTTATATTATGTTATGTTCATCTGTTCTAAGCAACAAACAAGGAAAAAGGCGTTCGCGGGCTTTCAAAAATTTACACTTAACATTGCTTTGCCACTCTAAATGATAGATGATTTTAAAGCTGATATGACACTTTCAGTTGAAAAAATATGAAAAAAATATATGATCAAGTATTGTGTAAAAAACCAAAAAATATTTTTCAAAGTCAAAATTTTTTTTTAAATTTTTTTTTTTGGAAAATCATATTTTTATTCGGAACGGCATTTAACGACCTTTACAAATCACTAAAGATCACTGTTCTACTATAATGGTGGCGATAGTTATGATTTTTCAAAAAAGGTATGATCACGAGAAAAACTGCAAAAATGCAAAAGTTTACAACCCTATAACTTCTGCGCAAAATTTTTTTTTAAAATCATTTAGCACGAAAATTACTTATACCAGTAACAATATTTTGGTGAAGTTTGAACAAAATCGGAGACATCGAATTTCTTCACCTGGTACAGTTGAGGAATTTTGCCCCATATATCCCATTTAAAATACTCTATAAGAAATGTGAGGCATTTTTTGCAAATTACAGCTAAAACAAGGACTTTAGGAAAAAAATGCTACAGACATAAATTGTTTAAAATCAAAAGATCTTTCACATAAAGTTGTTTAATAATTTGAAATATTTTTATTTTTTTGGAAAATTCAGAAAAACCACTAATTTTGACTAAAATCGGGCCATATCTCGAAAACGAAAATTTTTTGAGCCTGGTAACCTCGAAAAATCGATTCTCCGTGCCTAAAAACATAAAAATATGACAAGAGGGGACCCCAAATTGCATACATAACCCCCCCGTTGCGCCCAGACTATAAAGGAAGCTTTGAAAATTAACAAAAAAAAGAATTCTGAAGTCGAAGAAAATATGCTGCATTTTATGGGAATTTGCCCGATATTATCAGAATTTCACTTTTCATTCGACAAGGGAATTTTAAGCTAAGAGGAGGTGCTAAGGTATGCTGCAAAGGCCTGGAAATAACGGAATTTTTTACTTAAAGAATTTAACGGACAGTTTTCGCATATTTGAAACTCTTTTCTCGCTTTCCTCTCCTTGATGTTTTTCCCTTTTGTTTTTTTTATTTCAATTTTGAGATCTATTTCATAGGCAGATGTCCTCTGTTGCCATTTATTTGATAGTTAGGTGAATGAATTTATAGATTTTTTTTTTAAATTAGTTTATTTATTACTATTTTTGTTAAGTGTAATCAAGTTATGTTTCTTGTTTCTTGTTAATATAAAATTATACTGTAAAATATCATCAACGTGATAAACTTTATTTATTTATTATTTAGTTTTATATTATATTAATTTTTTATTATTATACCCTAGAGACCAGTCAAAGTAATAAAGTGCTCGTCATAATTATACAGCCAGCCTAATTGTTCACAATTCCACTCTTTTCAACAAAACATGAAATAGGCAATTATTAAGAAATCAATGAGAGGGAAAAAATAATCACATTGGCAACACTAAATTTCATTTCCGCGTAGTTAAAGATAAAAATGTAACGGAAATGCAATTTTCGCCTTCGTCATAAATATACAGCCACTCTAGTACATTTAGTCTATGTGAAAGCAGATATCGGTAAAGGACGCGTTTTAATTTTTTTTGGAATAATGCCGCTTGGAGTAAGTCTTTCAGAACAGGAAAGGGTGCAAATTATTGCTTTCTACAAATCGGGAAAGAGCATGAATAAAATTGAACTTGAGCTTAGCCGCTCGAGAGGTGCCATTCAGCAATTTTTGAAAAGTTAAAGTTAACTTAAGTTAGATGTCTCAAATTCTACCATTTTAAGGACTTTAAAGGAAAGCACTAACATTGTTCGGGCAAAAATGAAACCAGCACCACGCCTTAACGAGCATCACATAAAAGCAAGGTTAACTTTTGCTCGAAAAAATATGGACCGCGATTGGAAAACAGTAATATATAAACTTTGATCCTCAGATAATTTTACAAATAATGTTTGTGGCTTTAGATAATTTTTAGCTACGAGAAAAAGTTTAACCTTGACATTCCCGATGGGTTTTCTGGTAACTGGAGGGACCTACGCAAAGACCACGTTTACTTTTTTAAAAGAAATTTCGGTGGAGGAATCGTGATGGTGTGAGGCGCCTTCAGTTCATGGTGTCAACTTCGTATTTACGACCAAGAATGGATAGTGTTGAATATCAAAACGTGTTGACGCAGAACCTTCTGCCATACCTTCGACAATTTCGTCGCATTAAGTTTGTGTTTTAACAAGATAACGCGGCTATTCATACCAGCCGAAGCACCCGGAACTGGTTTGCGGTTTAATGCCATTCTATATGCAATAATAATAATTAATTATCCTAAAGTCTCATAAAGGAATTTGAATTGCAATATTTCTAAGTGGCTGTATAATTATGACGAGCACTTAAGTCTTTTCCACGCGAATCTGCTCTTAAGTAGACAAAGTTTCATCTGGCGGAAAGTCATTGCCACGATTTTTTAGAGATTCAAAAGGAATAATAATGTTCACGGAATTCAAGTAGCACGATTACGAGGACATATTACACTGAAAACTTGGACCCTGAACAAAGAAAATGTTCTTTTTCATCATGACAACGCACCAGCTTATTCACCGTACTCGTTTAACCTAGGTTCCCGCGACTTCTTCTTGATAATTTGGCTCGCAAGAAAAAGTTCAGCTCAAACGCTCATCAATCAAAGCAGAAGAATTTCACAAATCGTACTTTTTGGAAGGGCTTAAGACATGGCATGGGCGATGCGGAAAGTGTGTAGCCCGAAAAGGAGTAACGTTGAAACAGAAAATTGTTAGTGAAAAACTTTCGTCACTTCTAACACGGCTATTTATGAATGCACCCTCGTACTCTTTTTTACTTGTGAACAAGTGATTGCATACTAACGATATCAGATTTCAAAATAGTTCTGGAGTTGTATTATCCCATATTTCACGCATAGAATAAATTAATTTACTTTTGGAATTATATCTGGTGAGTTCCCAGGCGCCATTATTTGAAATCGTTAAAAAATCGCTTTTTGATTTCATAATCAATCAAGTCTTTCAAATTGTTGTTTGTGCAACTTTAATGTAATATTTATTACATTAATCACAGCAACAGATACAAGTAACACAAATTTAAAATTGTGGTGCCTCTACCACACCTACCGTGAAAATAAAAAAAAACTAAAAAAAATAAAATATTTAATAATGGAAGTGACTAGTTGCACTTACGTGTACTTACGTGTATTTTTGTGTACTTCTGAATTCGGGAAAGTTCCGCATTTACGTACTATATGTACTACTTTACAAATATATTCCCTGGCGGGGGAGGGGGAAGGGTGCGGTGGTAACCCTCCATTTAATAAAGCAATAAAAAGCTTGATTAATACACCTCTTCTTTACGAGGAAGTAACTAAAGGAGAAGGCCTATCGCGTATATGTCGTGTGTGTGAGAATGGCAAGTTTTTGTTCTGCGGTTGGGTCTTAGCTGTCAAATGAGTTCGCTTTTTACTACGATGAAGTAGGCTTTTTATGACTGTGCTGTCACTTAGTGTCTTGGGGTTTCAGCTGTTTTCGTACATTCTGCATTGGCAGCCCGTAAAAATGGTTTTGTAAAAATTCGAATTATTTTATTAATAAACTTTAAATTATAGTTTACAATATATGTAAATTAAAATTTCAATTGAATTTATGATTACGGCTAATTTTAGGGCTTCACGGCACCGAGACAAGACCGAGACTTTGGCAGATATCGGTCTTGGTCTCGTCAAGGTGAGGACGATCTCGCTCTCGATCTCGATCTCGATCTCGGCGAGATAAAGGCCAGTCTCGGTGCGATCTCGCTCTCGGCAAGATAAAAAAAGGGTATTTCGGTGGAATAACGGGGAGCGAGGACAAGTGATATATCTATGTATATATGCATTTTCTTCATATTTCCATCGTCAAAATAAGGTAGCAAAGGCTCTTGTTTGCTATTGGGGATAAAGCGCAAATATCTGAAGAAGGAAATAATGTAGAAAGAAGCGATTGGGGAGAGCAGTGTATACTTATATGCCCCATAAATCACACAATTGGAATTTTTCGGAGCGACATAAAAGCTGAAACAACTAAAAAAAATTTTCCACAATAAAATGATAAAAACTAATATCTCGTCCACTCTCGTCACCTCAATCTCGCTCTCGGTATCGTACTGTTACCAATGATATTGGTCTCGCTGCCGGTCTCGGTATCGTGTCGAGACCGATACCGGCAGCGAGATTTATCTCGAGTATCGTGAAGCCCTAGCTAATTTCAATCACGGTCAGCAATAAATTAATATTAATATAGCGGAGAAGAGTTTTGCCAAAATTTAAAAATACATTTCTAATCGCCCGCCTTGTGGTTATGAGATTGTATGCATGGGAACCTCACACAAGCTTAAAATTGCCACGATTTACTGAGTTTATATCTCCTCCTTTAGTTACTTTCTCGAAGCCTCTTCCTACGAGAAAGTTTAATAAATTTTTGACGTACATAAATACACGTAAGTGCATATAGTCACAACCTTTAACGCACATTGCGATTTCGATTAGCTAATATGAACTGTTGGTGTAGGCTGTCGTGCATTCTGATTCAGCCTATAGCCCAAAAGCGCCCAGCACGAATTAAAAAATCGCCCAAAAAATGCCTACTCGCAGAGAGGACAATTTTCTCGCCCAACTGACGGCTCAAGTAGCCCAATCGGCGAGAAATATTGCGGAGTATCTGGCTTTATAGGAAGGCGCACCGTCGGGAAAAAGGGTATTCAATATTTAGAATTAAATATCGGTCTATAACTTAAATATACAATATGATACACAATGTATCGACATAAGTTTCATCAAACCATTTCTTTTACAGTATGTTTCGACTCACGATTGGAATGCATAGATTCGTAGTTTAATAGAACTTTTGCCCGCTGGATACGTGATCAATTAACATATTTGTGTGACCATTGGAGCCATTTTTTTTCGAACTGAGTTCAAAAGCGATATCTTTCTAGCGGCACGTGATTTTAAAATGGTGATTTGGGGTTGCTTTAGAAATGGAAGTGTTGATGAATTGTGTATCGCTGCATCAAAAATTTAATACATTATTATTATTATATTAAAGACACATATTTAATTCCAAATATTGAATCAACTTTTCCCGGAAGGTGAATTTATTTATCACCGTCCTGTGTGCCTAATAAAGCCAGAGTATCCCAGCAAAATTTTCAAGAAAACGGTATTTCTCTCTTAGAATGGCCTGGGAACTCACCCGATATAATTCCCATTGAGAACCTCTAGGCAATAATTACAAGAGAAGTACATTAATTATGTCCAAAAACCCAAAAGTATATTAAATTATTCTATGTGTGAAATATGGGACAATACAACTCCAGAACTATTTAGAAATCTAATATGCCAGCAAGACTGGAGGAAGTAATAAATGTAAGAGGAGATGTAACTAAATGGTAAATCTGCTATGGTATAATTTTTTTAACTTTACTTAAGGAAAAACAAAATAGCTTAACAGAATTTTATTTCCCAGCTTAGTGCATACGCACTTTATAATAAATATTTTTCACTCCTTTTGGATGTATATTTTTTACAACATTTTCGGAAATTGTGGATATTTTTTAGATAGAGCTTTACAGTGTTCTGTTTTAAAGCCTTAATGCAGTGTTCGGCATTACAAATATAACTGAATATGCTATAAAGATCTTTATTGTATTCAACGTACTCATATATGCAATAAATTTTTAGTTTATAATGAACGCAACCAAATTTATGTTAATCGTGGCAAAAATTCTGCCAAGTTTCAACTCATTTAAATCTGAGAAGTACCTATTCCTCTGAATTTTATCTGTGCAACTAAAATATATGAATGCGTTTTGCATATCTCTCTCGAAAAGATGCATTCACTGCTTCTGGCGTAACATCATCACCGGAAGCAATATAAGTGTTACAACATGCGATATCTCAAGAATCATGCGACAAACTAAACTCTAGCTTGAAAATCTTTCCAAACTATTTTGAAATGCAAATGTTCATTTTCCTGATACTTGCACGGAAGACAAAGTTTTCCTCGTAATGGAATTGTTACTTCTACTTGAGTACTCAATCGAATTTCACACATACAAGGAAATGTGCAGCCAGTATGTATATTTAAATGAGGCAAATGGTAACACTTAAGCAAAGAAAAAGTTCCTTGTCTACTTAATCTTTTGTATGCTTCATACTCTTTTATATGTAAAATTTTAATTCTGAATTTAGAATTTTCGGCTTGCAATGGATTTTTGAATTTTGTTCCGAAATATGGAAATGTACTTTTCTTTAGAACATCAAGAACTATCACATTTGATTCTTCGCGGTAGGTTTCAGTGTTTTATGGTTTCATACTCTAAAATATAAAAACTATATAAAATACAAAAAAAAATTTGAAGTGAAATGATATTTTGCCTTAATTTGACAGTCCGAAGTTTCTAAGTGCAATTTGTTTGCATGAATCATTCGACGTTACATGCATTATAATACAGTGTTTATGGAGAGGGAGACGGAGTTGAATCGATGGATGAGTGGCATGATGAGCACGCCATATTTTCAGCGGTCGAGACTCGTGAGTTTTTAAATAAAATAATAATGCGCTTTAAATAAAAAAAAATGCGCTGTATCTCTAGGCTGTTGTCCCAATGCAAAAGAAAAAGACATTCAAGCTCCCTCGTTCCCCTTACACGAATTCTTTTCCGGGCAACGCCATACTAACGCATTATAGGGTTTTCCCCTGGACAGGCTACATAATAAAAAGTCTGTAATTTAATATTAGAATGCCGAATTAAATCTTTTTCAATAACAATAAAAACAGAAAGGAAAATTGATTTAGCATATTTAATATTTTAAGAGAACAGGCGCTCGCTTCAATTGGGGTGGGAGCCAATCTCACGTAACTAATT
Source organism: Leptarthrus brevirostris (assembly GCA_964036015.1). Classification (NCBI taxonomy): domain Eukaryota; kingdom Metazoa; phylum Arthropoda; class Insecta; order Diptera; family Asilidae; genus Leptarthrus; species Leptarthrus brevirostris. The sequence goes on along the minus strand of OZ038373.1, from coordinate 82,895,748 downwards.
AGGCAGATACTTCATGGTAGGACTATCAATACAACAATGGGAAAGGCTCATGCTACTAGGACTAAGAAGTACAGGTAATTGTCCTGTCCTCACCAGATTCCAAGATCGATGAACTATTTCTAACCCTGGAAGAGGAAGGCTGTGGGTTGATTGCTTATGCGGGCGACATCGCTATAGCTGTCGCCAGGAAGAACTTGTCTGCGCAAAGATATCTGTGGATCTCTAGCTGATCAGGGAAGTGCGGGGTTGAGGTTAACCGTCGCTAGTTATTTTGACTAGGAAATATAGGATCCCTCAAGTAGACCCTCCGTCTTTAAATGGTACATGCCTGGAGTTTACAGCTAAAGCAAACTATCTGGACACTATCCTGAATTGGAAATTAAGCTGTAAAACGAACCAATCTAGGCGTGGTCACTGCTTCATTGGCACAAACGTGGTCTGGTCACTGCTTCATTGGCACAAAAGGGACGAGATTAGGACTCTTCTCAAAAGCTTCTCAAAAGCTGTACAAGCTTTTTTTAACAGTATGGATACTGCGCAATTAAAATTCTTTTCGTGAACTGTTCGACAGATTCAAAAAGCCAAAGGGTAAAACGTATAAAATTGTTATAAAAACATGTAAACTTATGAAGAAAAGGTAAAAAGTATATACATTGTTCACAAAGAGAATGAAACTGCAATAGCATTCAACAACCTATGTAGGTCGAGATTTCCGAATATAATAGGGAACGTAGACTGCACATATATTCCGAAAAAATTTCAATTATAGATCAAAGCTGTTATTAGAACCGTAAATGTTTCTCCAAGTAAACGTACAAGTCAATGTACACGTACAAGTTTCTTTACTTTCTGACTGGCTCGGGAATCTCACAACGCGTAGGTACACAAAAAGAGTTCTCAGGGAAATAGGTCTCGAAAATAGGAGTCAATGTATATCAGCAGATGTTCATCTCCTTTTAGACTCAACACCTCATCTCACTCATTAACTTACCAAATATTTAGTGGTTGAATATAAGGGTATTGGCAATTTAAGTGAAAGTCAGAAAATGTATGCCTTATTATATATATGTTTTTATAACAGTAGTGATAAAGCAATCGTTTGGAATTCTGAAGTCCAATTTCTTATATTAAGTTGCGTGTATTTCAGTGAAGTAATATTTAACATGCAGTGTTAGCTGGAGTATTTCTACACAATTTAATCATTTAATAACGTGGATCTAAATCGTACCAAATCAACATACCGATATCCTAAATGATGAAATTCCCATCAACGAACGCGAAGAAAACTCAAGTTTTGCCAGAAACTTTTATCCGAAATCTCCCGACTCCTCAAATGTAAATTTTATTTCCCACGTTTTCCGTGAAAATGTGAACCTGTTGAAACTTTCTGAGCTAGAAATTTCTGAGATTTTGCGAGAAAAATATTTTATACCGGCATTTGTGGAGTCAGAGAGGTTTCGGATAAAAAAATTTTTCAGACAAAAGTTGAGTTTTTATTTTTACTCGCAGTATCATAATCCGCGATAAAAAATGGGGGTTGCCATATGAAATTTCAAAGTATGGGTGAGGGATTGGGTTTGTATGCAAACGATTAAAGACAAGCAAGTTGCCTTTTTGATCTGTCATAATTTCCACATTTAGCTTTACCATATTCTTTACCCAATTTCATAATTTACTTGAATTGTTTTTTATCGCCAAGCCAAGCCTTGAGATAGGAAAGTATTTCGCTATTAGATAATCGTTCAGACATTCTAATGCGGTTTGTGAGCAGCTAATTCTAAAATATCGCACATATTACTATCTGGTGCAATAATTAATTGTTTGGCATCACAAGCATAATAGAATTCGCGCTCCAGAATAGGCCTAACAAAGGTGCAGTAGAGAAGCCTGGTGATATAAGGGTCGTCAAATTCCTTTGCCCATCTTTTTATAAAACCCAATGTAGAATTAGCCTTAATAACTATCTCATCAATGTGATCGTCAAACGTAAAACGACTGTTCAACCAGACACCCAAGTCCTTGGTCCTAATAATTTTTTCCAGAACACAGCCATGCATGGTTTATTTGAAGTCGAGAGGACTCTTTCTACGAGTAAAAGACATAGACGAACACTTATTGAGGGGAAGATAGTTAAGAGAACACCAGTTGTAGAAAGCGTCTAAGTCAGAATTTAAAAGTTCACAGTCTCGAATAGAGGACACAAGACGGAAAATGTTGGCGTCGTCAGCATAACAAAGAATTTTTGAATATTTCAAGAATTAAGATACATCATTGATGTATATAATAAATAAAATCGGGCCCAGATGACTTCCCTGAGGTACGCCAGAGGAATTAAAAATAAACTTGGATAGTGATCCACAGAAGGACACACGCTGAGTCCGATTTAGTAGGTAAGAACGAACCCAGTCTACAAACAATGAAGGAAACCCGAGGGCCGTCAACTTGTGAATCAAAATTTGGTGAGAGCTCATATTGTAGCTTTTTCAATTTATTTATAATTCCATCATTTATCATCTAGTATAGCTTGTAGTATTAGTATTATTATTATGTTATAGCTTGTATTAAGCTTAATTAAATAAATAAATTAATTAATTAATTAAATAAATATTCTGTCGAATGCCTTGCTAAAATCTGTAAAGATACAATCCACTTGCTTTCCAGCCTCAATTTTGGATAAGCAGAAATTTGAGAATTCCAGTAGGTTAGTCGCAGTAGACCTACCTTTCATAAAGCCATGCTGGAAAGTTCCAAGAAAAGGTTTGCAGTGAAAGTATAGTGTATCACAAACTAATGCCTCAAAAACCTTAGCAATACAACACATGTTTGCAATGGGTCTGTAATTGGAAATATTACACCTCTTGCCTTTCTTGTGAAGAGGGATAATAAGAGATGATTTCCAAGATTTTGGAAAGACTCCACAAGAAATAGATAAATTAAATAAATAACAAAGAACAGAAACCAAGGAAGAAGAGCAGTTCTGATAAAGGGAAATAGGAATACCATCAGGACCGCACGAAAAACTATCTGCCAAATTATTGATGTGTTTCGCCACTGTATCGTCATCAAATGTAAGATCTTTCATTTCCAGTGAAGAAAAAGGAAATAATGTCAAGTAGCTAAAATCCTTAGAGCTAGTATCACAGTTGTCAGAAAGAAAAGCTGTCTTAAAAAAGTCGCCGAAAAGGTTCGCAATCGTCAAGGGATCACTACTTTCAGTGTCACTTAGTTTTAATAAAGTAGGGTAGCCGTCGGTGCTACGCTTAGAGTTAACGAATCTCCAAAACTGCTTAGGCTCACCGCGTATAATGGACCTCATTCTGTTAACGTAATTATTATATGAGGAATGAATTTCGGAATTGAATTGTGAGTAGATATAAAAATCTGAGTCGCTCCTTGATGAGCAGAACCGCTTCCATGCTTTATTTTTTGAGTTTTTAAGATGCTTCAGCGAACTATTGAGCCAAGGCGGACTAGAGAAAGAAGAAAACGAACGAGAAACAGGAACACAATGCAAGAAACAAGTAAACAAATTGTCATAAAAAGCACTTACCGCCACATCAATGTTTCCCTCATAAAAAACATTAGACCAATTACGATTCAATAAAAAATTATTCAATACAGACAAGTCAGCCTTTTTAAAATTAAAAGATAAGTCGTCGTGAATCGGAAATGCAGCAGACAGTGGATCGAAGACCAAAGCAATTTGAAGCGCAGGATGATGAGACGTCTCAGGAACTAAAGGAACCGGGCAACGCCTGACCAAGGTGCTGCATGGGTCAGTGCTAAACACCAAATCCAAAAATCTGCCGGAATCATTAGCGATGCTGGAACACTGTACTAGCCCGGAAGAGGTAATGCCGTCGATGAAACATAGAGAACTCTGCGATGCAGGTGATTGGGAAGGAATCAGCCCGTCAACATCTGATGACACCCAGCTAATACTTGGCAGGTTGAAATCTCCGAGGAGCAACGACTCATCTTGAGGACGCAAAGAGGAGGAAAGAGTGTCGATGCAGGAAGCAAGTGAGTCGTAAGTATCCCTGGTCGCTCCCGGAGGAATGTAAGAGGTGGCAATAAACACGTTCCTATCCGGCAATCTGAGAACTATACATAAAAGTTCCAAAATATTTGAGTCTAAGATCTCAACAACAGAGCAGGGGATGTTGCAACGAACAGCGCATAGTACTCCTCCCCCAACAGGAGCGCTCACTGCAGATAGATGTTGGTCACGCCGAAAGACGATATATTCCGGGCCAAAAAGCTCAGCATCGGCGATCATACCACAAAGCCAAGTTTCAGTCAGACAGACCACGTCGAAACATGAAAAAGTAGAGCTGGTATAGAGGCAAGTCGTCTTTGATCGAAGGCCGGTTACGTTAGCGTAGTAGAACGTGATCTCGCTGATGAGTTTTTTGGAGCATCTCTAGAGCCTGAACGGTTTTTAGGAACAAATTCCCGGACGATGGTTCCACTGGGCCAAATCTCAGGGGAAACGACGGCGTTGAACAGAGCATCAGGGATGACAACCTTGAAAGACGCGAAGAAGGAGCTAGGGCAGTTGCGTGACTTGGCAATTCTTCGACAGTTAATTACATCTCGCGAAATTCCAAAATGTGAGGCAATATGATGCACGACTAAATCCGTGGTGGTATTATGATGAATTCGCGAGACAAAAACGCTACGAGGTAGCACAGCCGGTCTCAGAGTCACGACATCAGAAACATCATCAGCACTCGAGGACCTATGTAGCTCAACCTCACCAACAGCAGCATCACCATCTGGAACAGACTGCACCAATTCGGAATGCAGGTCAGTAGGAACCAATTCCTCGGCCGTCCGCTGCACCGAGACGGAAAGTGAACTACCAGCAACCCCATCCACAGTGGGCTGCCGCACGATGTGTTCAGTCGCAGGATGTTGAGACGACATGACAGTATGCGAGTTGTCAATATTTCCGTCGATATCGGAAGCAGGCTGAGAAACACGACCCTTACGACGACGAAGACGCCTACCCGCCGTTTGTCGAGTGGTATCCTGAGAAATGGTGGAAGAAGTCGAGTCCAAAACATAAGGGCAGGACTCAGTTTGGGTAGGTGGAGCATCCAAGACAACGTCAGCAGATGAAGTAGAAGTAGAACCGAATGCAACACATGGATGAGATACTCCTAATATTAGCGGCAACAGAAACATTTAGGTCACTGTTCTTTTTGACAGCCCAAGTGCAGGATTCCAGGTCCTCCTTCACGCGCCAAACACGGCGCCAAATGCCATCAATGGAAGGCATAACTGACTCTACAGATGGACCGTGAGAAAGCGACGGGGAGTCAGTGGTAGCTAGTGACATGCGAAGATCGTTCAGCGAAGTAACCACTTGGCAGCACTTAGATGAGAGCTCGTGAGTTTTTCCTAATAATGATGCTGAATTGTCATTAAAAACATCACTAGCGTAAATAAGCTTGTCGATTTTGTTATTCACTTACTCCACTGACGACTTAGTATCTTACGGATACTAAATCATCATCCACGTGCATCATTTGTCAAAAAGATCAAAACGATTTAATAAAAATAATGATGTGGAAGACAAGTACCAGTGTGGACTCTCACCTCTTCACGCAAGAATTCCATTTATGGAATTCATTTTACAACTGAGTTACGACTTGTGCTTTAATGAACCTCACCATTAATCCTGAAAAAACAACAGAAGAGAGAGGATGAAAAGCTAAGACTTCAAGGGTAATTCAATAATCGACTTGTATGACTTATATTGATACAAAGAAAGGAGGATTTGGAAGCAATAGTGACGGAAACTCAGCACAGTTGAATTTTTGAATATGTAAAATTTAAATGTTCTTTCGTGAAAAAGAAATAATATAATTAAAATATATCCTGAAGAAATGGTTTATTTATGAGATACTAAGGGGACTTTCTTTTCATAATTGAAAAAAATACACTTATTAATTTTTTTTTGTGAAAAGACTATTTTATTTCTTTTATTTCTTTTTATTCCTTTTTGGGCATTTTTATAAAACATATTAAGAATATAAAAAAATTATTTTTTTTCCAGTTTTAGTAAATTTTGACCACTGCAGAGCGCCTTCCAAAAGATACTTTTTAAACGGCTACAAAATTTTTGGGCTTCCCGTAACAGATAGTGTTCAAGCAAAATACTAATCTAAAACGTCTGTTTCAACTGCTTTCATCTGGTCCAACGTCCGTTATCCACATGATCTCAAATCACCAAATACAAACCTACAGCTGGTTACTGATCAGTTAGTTCGACGGAACAGTTTGCAGCTACGGCATAATTTGCTCGCATTACTCGTGTCGCTATTACTCCGAGAATTTAGTTTGGATTTGGTTGTATGTACCTGTAATTATTTAAAAATAATTTGTGAAAAGCAACAACCTTGCCTTGTTAATTAAGAAACATTTTGGTGCATCGGCCGGGAATTCTTGCCGGGACCATCGTATGCTATTCGATTCGGAACACGTGTTCGCAGGGTGCAGTGATATTGATATTGATACTACATAACTGAGTGAAAACAGAAAACCATCGCAATACTTTATATGGTTGTGAATTATTGAATACTTATTAAAGTGAAAGAAAACCTAAGGTTTGGTGTTATTTCTTGAAGACGAGACTGATAAGTGAATGAACTTACATTACATTGCTCAGAATGTAAAATTGATACTCGTAACATTTATATGAGCTTTATTTCGCCCTGGTAAATTAATTTATTCTCAACTTCCTTAATTCCTCTGAGACATCTAATTAACAATGCAAGATTATTTGTATACGTTAATTGCCAAGCTGGAAACCCCTATGAAAGGAATTCAAAACATTCTGACTAATTTCAATAAATTAGGAAAAAATAAACAAACGAAATCTACGATTCAAAGCCGTCATTCACTGCTCAGCGAATATCGGACGAGGTTTAACGATATTCATGAAACAACTATGACCGTCGCCTCTCAAGAACAGAAATTGCAAGATTACTTTAAAAATGGAACATTCTTCGAAATTGAAAATTCATACATCGAGGCACAGGCAACTCTGAGGGAGCTTCTTAAAGACACGCCTGTTGGATCTCCAGGTAACTTAAGCTTTGCTAACAACCTTTAGCTACAGGCTATTCTACCGTACCGCAACACTTACCAAAGATAACCCTTTCCAAATTTTCTGGTGAATATTTGGAGTGGCCAGCATTCAGAGACATGTTTGAATCTCTCATCCATAAAAATCCACAACTATCACAGGTTGAAACATTTCAGTATCTTAAAACCCATCTCACTGGTGAGGCAGCAATGCTTATTCATAATCTTCCAGTTACAGCTAATAATTATAAAAGCGCATGGGAAACGCTTGAAAAACGTTATCAGAATCAACGCATAGTTATAAATACTTTACTTAAAACGCTCAATACAGTTCCAGCAGTTAATTTTGCGCCTACGAATGAATTAAAACGGTTGGTAAATTTAGGGCGTCCTGTGGAAAGTTGGGATGATCGGCTCGTGTACATCACGGTCAAGAAGCTTGACAACGAGACTTGTAAGGCATGGGAATTAACCATTGCACTCCACTACGATAAGGAAGTCGCATTTAAGACTCTCCAAGATTTTCTCGAAAGCCGTGTAAGTGCCCAAGAATCACTTATGTAGTTCAATGGTAGACACATCGAGAACCAAACAGTCGAAATCACAGCATGACCGCGGAAGGGAGCGCAAGGTACATATCGCCACACAGGCCCGCAAATGAAACACATTTTAATATTTTATCCACAATTTAAGGGCGAATATGTAAAGCAGAGACGCGCTATCGTAGAGCAAAGTCAATTTTGCTTCAATTGTCCAGCCTCTTCTCATCTCACTACACAATATTATGTGAATAACGCTGCCAACTTTGTGGTCAAAAGCATCACACAATGCTTCATTTAAATTCTGCCTCTTCTGTTGGTACTCCCACTTGTTCTAATATGAAATATCCGGAGTGTTCTTGATCTCAGCTGGCTGATGTAAAATCCAATAATATGTATTTCTTTCGAATGTTAAACACGGGGATAAAGATGCCGAATCTACTAGGACCACAAATACCTATTTGGGGACGAAGATACTACTGTCCTCCTTGCTACTGTCAGTCATACTATTATCTAGAGATGGGCGATACTGTCTCGATATACCGGGGTATCGATACTTTGCTTTCAATACCTCCAGGTTTTCTAATCAGTACTTTCAGCCCCAGATACTTCCGATCCTCGATACTTTTCTTTCAATACTTGAAGTATTGACCGCCTCATTATTTTGTACATGAGTTGAATAATCACTGTCCGGGACAGTAATACTGTATTAGTATGCACCAGCTAAAAGTATAAACAGTACAACGCCGGCTTAGTGGTATAAGTTTATTTTATTTTCATTTTGTCGGTTGGATGCGTTGTAAGGTGAGATATTCTTATATCACAAATGTTATTCATCTGCTAAAAAGTTCTTGCGAAATTTCGAATTATTCATTTGCTAAAAAGGTACATGAAATCAGCCGCTGAGATGCGTCTTCATTTGTAAAAACTTATCAATTTATCTTCTGAGCAAATCGATATTTTGATATTTCTGAACGATGTTGTTGCAAATTGTTTTGCAAAAAAACCAATAATTGTAATTTATATGCAATTTCCACACCATATATATTTTTTCAAACATTTTAGCCATATGGTTCCAATACTTTTGAGTATCGATACTTTTTCAACGGTATATTTGTATCTAAGTATCGAAAGATGCGAATATATTGCAATGCCAAGTATCGATACTTTTCGATTCTGTTCCCATCTCTACTATTATCGTCCGAGCCTTATTTGACCAAGGCTCGGAGATGACTTTCATATCAGCGGCAGCTGTACGGCAACTAAGACCTTAAGAAAGACGGACAAACATTTCGATTTCTGCAATAGGAGCTGACCGCGCTGGTGTTTGTAAGAGAATAGTCACCATCGAAATTGGCTCAACCATCGATCCTTATTTTAAATTTCTTATAGAAGTTTTAGTGATACCTAATTTAACCGGTTTTCTGCCCTCTCGAAAGGTTGATGTTTAAAGTTGGCCTCATTTAATGGACATTCCATTGGCAGATCCTAACTATGGTGAACCGCATCGAGTAGATCTCATTATTGGAGCAAACGCTATCGTACAATTATTTACTGAAGGAATTCGGAAAGGCCCTGATAATACGCCTACTGAACAAAATACGTCTTTGGGTTGGATTCTGTCAGGCCCGGTGGGTCAGGGTGATGGAATTTTGAAACCCTCAACATATTACTTGCAAGGATTGCGCTGTGTTTCAATTTTAGCGAACAAATTACACGGTTTTGAGGTTGTTGAACAAGTTCATGTTTCTACTAAAACCCCGGACGAAGTGAATTGCTGACAGTTTTATAAACAGACAGTATTCCGTGATGCCAGTGGTCGCTATACTGTACGACTACCACTGAAATGTCAACAAACTAGCCGCGTTCACGTTACACGCCAAACTGCTACTAAGGCACTGTTGCACCTCGAAAGCCGATTATATTCTGATACTATCATGCTGCAGGGCTATAGAGATTTCATGAATGATTATGAGGTCTTAAACCACATGCAGCCGATAGCCGTTCACCCCTCGGATCATTCCTCACACGTCAACTACCTTCCAACCCATGGTGTTATGAAAGAAGACAGTACTACCACTAAGTTACGCGTTGTCTGCAATGCCTCATTAAAATCTGTAAAAGGATCCTCATTAAATGATTATCTTCATGTTGGACCAAAGTTTCAAGCAGATTTATTCGCTATCCTTAGGTGGAGAAAATACTCAATAGTTTTTTCAGCTGACTTCGAGAAAAAGTTTCGTCAAATATGGGTACATAGGTTAGGGTGGCGGCCATCAGCCCTATCAGCCGATCAGCCGATCAGCCTCACATAGAACTATAAATGGTCCGTTGTGTTAATATGGGTACATCCCCCCTACCGAAATCTACAACGTATCGTTTGGCGTCATCAGAGGAGTGAAGGCATTAACGATTTGAGGCCGAAAACTGTTACATACGGCATGTCATGTGCACCTTACCTGGCAATTCAGACACTTCACCAGATAGCTTAAGATGACTGGAGAAAATATCCATTGGGAACGGACATTCTTCTTGAGGATACTTACGTAGATGACGTCCTAACTGTGGCCTACAATCTGGATGAGGCACTAGTACGGCAGTCACAGCTACTTAACATTTTGAAGGCAGCAGGGATTAATCTAAGAAAATGGTCTTCAAATTCTACTGAACTGCTGACCTATTTGAATCTTGATCGACGTTTGCTGAATCTCTTGGAGATTAGTCCTGATCAGCACGTACGAACACTAGGAATTGTATGGAGTCCTGCAAAATATGAATTCAGAATTTGATTTACGGCTAAGGAATCTGCCGACTTTAATGCTCATCCAACATAGAGAATCGTATTCTCCACTATTGCAAAGCTGTTTGACCCACTGGGGTCCCGTGTAGTAATTTCGGCCAAATTGATACTACAAAGGACAAGAGGTCTGGATTTGATTGGGATGAGAAGCTCAATGAAGACATAGGAAACCAGTGGCCTTCATTTCACGCCAACCTGCGTGCTCTCAACGAAATCCGAGTAAATCGTTGGATCGGATATCACACAAACCAAATCGCTTGTGAACTTCACGGCTTTTCTGATTCTTCTGAATCAGCATATGCTGCAGCAGTATACGTGCGTACTACGCATGGACTGGGTTAGGTTTAAACTACCTTGTTAACTGCTAAAACTAAGGTGGCTCCATTAAAGAGTATAACTTTACCACGTCTTAAGCTCTGTGGTGCACTCCTGCTAGTCCGCTTACAGGTGTACGTTCGTAGTTCTATGAAATTTAACCATCTTTCAGTATTTGGATGGACTGACACCGCTATCGTTTTGGCATGGATCAAGAGACACCCACAACGCTGGAAAAAATTCGTAGCTTACCATGTATCCGAGATCCAGACTTCTCTACCAAATGCTACTTGGAGTTATGTTGTATCATCAGAGATCTTGCGGATCTTGCTACCAGAGGATTAAGTGCTTATGAGCTTCGGGACAATCAGCATTGGTGGCAACGTCCTTCGAGGCTTGAACTTCCATCAACATTTTGGCCAACTACATAGGCTCCAAAGGTCAAAGTAGAATTATTGGTTATCGCATCACGCTGCCCGTGACACTGACAAGAATGACCAGAGTCGTAGCATATTGCCTACGTTTTATCAGCAACACCAGGGGCAAGATCTCTATTCACATTCTAAGTGCTCTTACAACTTCCGAACTTCAATCGGCTCTGTATATCATTATCAAGCAAGAACAAATATATTCAGCAGAAATCGTACAATTTTTGGCTAATAGAACTGTTCATAAAAAAAGTAAGATCATAAAACTGTACTAGACCTCGGTATTCTACGCGTAGGTGGTCGTCTAAATCACTTTCGCTTATCCTATCAGCAGTGCACTGCACTGCATTGAAATTTAGAGCTCATGTGTTTCCATCTGGCAATTCACATTCACTGCATTGCATCGTTTAGGCTAATTTCTCAAAACATGTACTCTGCATCAGTTGACATTTGTTTGAAAATAGAATAACGGACAAGAGCAATTTAAATTTGGCTAAAAATTTGGTTTAAACCTGGGCTCCAAAACGTTATAACTTTTTGTCAATTGATATATTTTTCGTTATTTTTAGAAACAAATTAATTTGACATTCATTTTCAAAACACTGCTCTGCTTTCAATGTACAATGCGAACACTACTGCACTGCATCGCAATGTGTTTCTGGCATAAGCCACATACGCAAGAAGTACTGGATTACTGGGTTAAAAGGATTGGTACGGCGATTTATACATCGATGTATTGTGTGCTTCCGATATCGATTATAACTGCCACCAGTCAAATTATAGCTAGTCTGCCCAAAGAACGAGTCTCGCCTGCTCGACCTTTCTACAATGCCGGAGTCGACTTTGCCGGGCCTATACGATTGAGGCTAGCTCGAGGACGTGGACGAACAATATACAAACGATAAATTGCCTTATTTATATGCTTTGCGGCCAAGGCAGTCCATATTGAGGCTGTTAAAAACCTGACTACTTCAAGCTTCCTTGCCGCATTGAAAAGATTTATAAGTCGTCGAGGAGCTCCTAGTAACATTTTTTCGGATAACGCGACCAACTTCCAAGGAGCTAACAACGTATTAAAAGAAAATTTTGTTTACGACTCGCAGTTTCATAAGGATATCACAGATGCTCTCTCTGTGTATGGAACTCAATGGAACTTCATTCCTGCAGCTTCACCACACTTAGGAGGATTGTGGAAAGCTGGCATAAGATCCGTAAAAACTCATCTGTGACGAGTTATTGGTGATCACTGCTTAACTTTTGAAGAATTAACCACGACACTTTAACAGATAGAGGCAGTCCTAAACTCGTGGCCGTTTAGTCACGACACTGCAGACCCCGAAGTTTTAACTCCAGGACACGTCCTGGTCGGAACTGCCATCACGACTCCTCCGGAACGTAGCACATTAGACGCTCTAATCAACCGATTAACTCGCTGGAAAATCGTGCAACACCTACAGCAGCTCTTTTGGAAGAGGTGGTCCTGAGATTACTTGCATACCCTAATGCAGCGTTCCAAATGGAATGAGGAGACCTGCCCCGTCACAGAGGGTGACTTGGTTCTAGTGAAGGAAGACAATCTCCCGCCTACGAGATGGTTAATTGGCCGCATCACTCAACTCCATCCGAGATCGGATGGCAGAGTTCGTGTCGCTTCACTCCGGTGCCGGAATACTACGTTGGAACGTCCTGTTGTTAAGTTATACGTGTTACCGATCGGTGACGTATCATCATTAAGTTCAAAGTAATATCCTTTTTAATGATTCTTTTTTTGTTGGGTAGAGTATGTTCACCGATTTTTTTTGACATGGTACAAAAAATTTTTTGGTAGGGTGAGGGTGGGGGGTGGGGGTGAAACCTAACTTTGTAACGCGTGGTCCGATTTGGATGGTTCTTTTTTTGTTGTACAGAGTATGTTCCGTGGTTGATACCAGGTGAAAAAAATTGTGGGGGGATGGTGGTGGTGGGGGGGGGGGTGGAACCTAACTTTGTAACGCGTGGTCCGATTTCGATGGATAATTCTTCTTCTATTGGATAGAATATGATCCTTGGTTGATACTACGAGAGGGGAGGAGGGGAGGTGGGAGAAGGGGGGGGGGGGGGGGGTTGGAACCTAACTTTGTAACGCGTGGATTGATTTGTACGGTTCTTTTGCAGTTGTATAGAGTGTGATCCCCCATTGCTAATAGGAGAATAATTTGGTCCTATGGCGGAGGTGGGGGAGGGGGAGGGGTAGTAACTTCGTAACGCGTGGACCGATTTCGATGATTCCTTTTATGTTCGGTAGAGTATATTCCTTGATTGATACCATGAGAAAAAAAGTTTAGTGGAATGGGGGTGAGGTAGGGGGTTAAAACTAACTTTTAACGCGTGGACCGATTTGGATGGTTCTTTCTTCGTTGTATAGAGAAGAAGACACTAAAAAGTGAAAAATAAAATAGTTTTTAAAAAAAAGTTGAACCGACTTCACAAAAAGCGCTTAAAAGCATAAAATAATTTTTAATTTTATATCTATTACGACATTTTGAAGTCGGTGCAAATTAAACAAATAAAACAACTACAGTACCACAATTGAAAATAATACATAATACTACCTGAACGTTTAAGTTTACGGGATCATAAGAAATGACGATTAAATACTTTTGTTGTAGTTGTTTGGTTTGTTTGATTTGCACCGACTTCAAAATGTCGTAATAGATATAAAATTAAAAATTATTTCACTTCAACTTTTTTTTTTAAAACTATTTTATTTTATAGTTCGTCATGGCGGACGGAGCCCTAAATACTTTGGTCTTCGACGAGGCGGGCGGTATGTGTTCAAGCAAAATACTAATCCAAAACGTCTGCTTTTAACTGCTTTCATCTGGTCCAGCGTCCGTTATCCACATGATCTCAAATCACCAAATATCAACCTACAGCTGATTACTGATCAGTTAGTTCGACGGAACAGTTTGCAGCTACGGCATACTTTGCTCGCATTACTCGTGTCGCTATTACTCCGAGAATTTAGCTTGAATTTCTTGAATTTAGTTGTATGTACTCATATAACTAAATTTATGAAAAGCAACAACCTTGCCTTGTTAGTTAAGAAACAGGTAGAGTAAAAATTCAAACGGGATTTTATTCATAAGAGTAAATACTAGTAACTAAACCTAAAAAACATTTTATTTTTAATATTCTTATCATTGTATAACCATTTTTCTGAAAAAAAAATCCATATTTTGAGGGCAAACTACCCCTGCATAAAAAATAGGGGTGTGTAACATAATATATTTAAAGGTTTCTTTACTAGTATTTTTTATAACGAATAGAATAGTTTTTGGATTATTAAAATCCGTTCAGCGTGGAGCCAACTTTGTGAAAAGCGGGTTTAAGGGGGGGGGCATATTTTTTCATTTGATAGTACAACTCTTCAAGAGTATCTAGTTAAAATTTGAGGTCGATTGGAGCGAAACTTCCAGAGATACAGTGCCTCGCGTCTCCCTCCATCCGATATATCCCATATACAAAAGATCAGTATTAAAACTTTAAACGCGTTTTTCTCACACTTAGCTTTTTCAGAGTCGGTGCCCACTGTAGCTAAAAATCTACTGCACCGATCCTTTTGAAATTTTGCACACTTTTTCTTTACAAAAATGACGAGGTAATGACGTCGAGGTTTTTTTTTTTTAATTTTAACGTATTTTAAAATCACAAAATTTTCTATTTTTTTGATTAAAAATCGGCATTTTAACTTCCAAGTGCTGTAAGAAATTGAAAAATCAATAAAAAAACTTGACGTCATTACCGGCGTTTTTTTAAAAACTATTTTATCTAGTGACTTGGAAACACTGTCTGTTTAGTTATTACTGTCCGTCGGTGGTTTCTACAAATGTGTAAGTACTTTAAAGCTATTTAGTTGCCTTATTGGGAGGCTTAAATGAAGCAATAGCATTGGATAAAAGGTTGTCTTCATTTAAGAAGTCAAAACTTTGATAATTATTGATTAATAATGAACTAAGTTTAATTTAAAATTGAGAAAAGTAAACATTTTCGCACAAAACTATTTATGAAGTACTCGCACAATTGGCGAAATAACAGACGGCAATTTTAACAATCGAATAGAGACAGGTGTTTGCGATTCTACTCGATAAGTGACCGTTGGCAAATCGGAAAGTGCGTATTTGTAGTAAAATGTGTTTCAAATTTAAGGGATCGTCTCAGTGTGACCCTCCGAAAAATAACTGATTTTCGCGATTTTTTTTTAATGTTGAAATAAACTAATTGGTCCGGTTTTTTTTATAAATAAATACATTCATGACGAATACAAAATTATTTTTTTATGTTTATTTATTGGGTGTATAATAGTTGAATAAATTGTAGAAATGACACGTAGAAAAAAAGGTCCTGTACGATGTCCACGATTGCGGCCGCAATTTTGATCTGAAACAAAAATTTCAAAAAGATTATTAATCTGTAGGGAAGTCGCTATCGCGCTATGGAGGGTTTTTTGTTTTTTTTTTAATTTGACAAAATGGCGACGGTTTGAACAAAAAGTATCGAATTTGGCCCTTTTTTTCCACAGTTTTTCGTAAAAAAAAATAGGAAGATTTCAAAAAAACAAAAATTCCATAGCGCGATAAAGAATGCCGTTAAAAATCTTCTCTCCAAATTGGAACTAGATATCTTCAAAACTCTTCCTTTGAGAGTGGAAACCGTTTTGAAAAACACCATTCTGTTTATCCATTCTGTTTATCCATTCTGTCTATCCTTGGTTGATGTCGAAAACGAACTGAAATGCTTGGCCAGTTTATTTTGGAAAGTTATAGAACGTAAGCACCTTAGAAAGATACACACGCAGGTAGAAAAATAAACAAAAGCAATAACGGTCGAGCGGGGCGCCGAACGAGGCAGATGTCTCGCTCCGTTCCCCACTCCGTCCCCTTTCTATAAGAAACGCTGTAGCGACCGTAATAATTTGAATTTCGATTTGAACATGTGAGAGAATGTTTATTACAGTCTATACTATCCGATAATGCAACAACAAAAAATCGAATTTTCGAAAATTTCACACTGAGACAATCCCTTAAATGAGTTGTATTGCTATAATGAATTATTATTTAATATTTTGGTGCCTGTTAAATGTTATACATATCAACTGATTTAAAAATATTTTTTCAGTGTTAGGGTGTTTCTGATTTAACTTGATTGGTCTAGAAACAATTTTTTTTTAGTTAACTAATTGTTCATACCTGTGGTATTTATGGAGTTTTTTTGTTACTAATTTCGCATATTTCTTATTCACTCATAAAACTATTAATATAATTTAAGTTCTACGCCGTGTAAATAATTTAATATTCACTCTTATTATTAATTTCTACTAGTACATGCTTCCGTACTTGAATATTAAGTCTGTTAAAATATTGTTATTTTTTAAATACCTTTTATATTTCTATTTCTTTTTATTTTTATGTTTAATTGTAGAGGAAATTGGTCCACTTGATTCCCATTTTCATTTTGTTCAATATTCCCAAAACTTATTGATAAATTGTATCTATTTTTTAAACAATATCATAGATAATTCAATAATATATCCAATTATACCTTTTTATTATGAAAATACATATGCTTTACCTCGTTTTCATAAAAATATTCCGAAAGAACAAGTATCTCTACTCTCCATTGTTAAAATTATCAGAAATTAAACGTAAACTGAATATTTGTAAGTAAAAATAACACAAAAGAGTGACATAATAAGGTGAATAACTTACAAAAGTAATTATACTGAACATGTAAAGTATCACACAAGACACTAATTTACATGCAGAAATCACTGTTCACTCGCGCGTAACACTTCGAGTTTAC
Source organism: Leptarthrus brevirostris (assembly GCA_964036015.1). Lineage (NCBI taxonomy): Eukaryota > Metazoa > Arthropoda > Insecta > Diptera > Asilidae > Leptarthrus > Leptarthrus brevirostris. The sequence goes on along the minus strand of OZ038373.1, from coordinate 82,878,730 downwards.
ATGTAAACACAACAAACTTTATTAATGATTTAATAAACTATAATCGAACCACCTGAGATAGGTATAGCAGTTTACATTAGGAATGATGTGCTTTGTTCCCATCTCTTCTGGCGTTGATATTGTGTGCTCCTTTGAGAAATTGTGTCCAGATATCGATAAGATTCTGAAAAAAATATATCGGTCTTCTGAAATCGTTTTGGCTGGCGATTTCAACGTCCACAGCACTCAGGGGTTCAGGCATATATAATACTCTTTCGGTCACGGTTCACCTGGGAAATGTGTGGTCTCCCGAATTTTTGGGATTATAAAAATGCTGATTAGAGATGATGACTTGTCTTGCTTCTCCACAAGAGATGTTAATCATATCACCAAGTATATTTTGAATATTCTTTGGTTTGGAATGCATCGCTTTATTCCTCATAGCTTCATAAACGCGAAATCAACTAACACAAATTAGTTCAATAATGACTGTTCTGTGACCATTAAAAAAAATAGAATTCTTCCAAGAATACCAATTGAGGAATTAAGACTTGTCTATAGGACATATATTATTTGTAATTAGTCAGGCTAAGTTCAACTTCAAAAAGAGTGTTAGACGGACGATTTTTGCTAACCAAAAGGGTAGTAAGGACTTCTGGTCTCTGGTTAAAGCCGTGAAGAACAATTTTACCAATTCGTCATTTCCACCACTCATCCATAATGGCAGTATTTATGCTGGCTCATTGGATAAAGCGAACTTGCTTGCTGCTAGTTCTTACTTACCACTTTCATTGCAACCTCTTCCATCTCTACCGCATTACACCAGCACGCAAAAGTCACTACACTTTCGCATTCGAGAAGTTTTTAAGGAGCTCTCTAAACTCAAAGTATCGAAAGCTACTAGAATTGATGGCATGGGAACTTGCTCATGTTCTATCTATACCAAAACGGAGAGCTATGCGACCCCTCTAATTACAAACCATTTGCACTCACTATAGTTTTATCTAAGTTTTTTGTATCAATTATCAACTCTCATGAAATATCATGAAATATCTAGAAAACATAGCAATGATTATCTGTACGGTGTCAGCACTGACCGACCACCCGAGACTTACTAATGACTCCAACGGAGCGTTAGAATTATTGTCTCCATAAAAGAGTACGAAATCGTCGCACTTGATATTTCAAACAATTATGATAGCGTCTGACATAGCGTCTGAGATACTCTATGCATTCAGAAACATCTAAATCAGTCCAAGCGTTACAAAGTCCGAAGTCAGGAAACCCCTTCCCCTAGGCAAATCCTAGGTCAAAATTTTTCCACATAGTAGCAATGGAGGATCATACAACAAAGAAGAATCTTCCAAATATACAACAAAGAAGAATCTTCCAAATAGGTGAATTATGAAAGTGGGTAACGCCCCTTCGCACACAACCCCACCCCATAAATTTTTATCGTGGTACCAGTGGGCAAACAGCAGCAAAAGAAGAATCATCCAAATCGATGAAAAATTGAAATGAAAAATTTATCCTCACATTAGAACTGGGGTATTAATCTTTTCATAACATAAAAAGTATCATCCAAATTGGTCTACGCATAAACAATTTGACATTCAACCTCTCCCCTACTACGAACCCCACCGTTTAAAATTGTGTCGCGGTACCAATGGTGGAACATACTTTATACATCAGAAAAAGAACCATCCAAATCGGTCCACGCATTACGAAATTAGAACACCCCCCCCCCCTCTGCCCCACCAAAAATTGTTTTGACATGATGGTACCAACCGGGCAACATACTCTACTCAACACTAAAAGAATCATCCAAATCGGTCCGCGTGTTACGAAGTTAGACTACTCCCACTCCCCACCCAACCCTAGGACCAAATTATTTTCATTATTAGCAATGGGGATCATACTCCATATAACACCATAAAAACCAACCAAATCGTTCCACGCGTTAGGAAGTTAGGTTTCACCAACATCTCAACCCCCACCCCACCAAACATTTTTTGTACTTATCAAAATCGGTCCACGCGTTAAAAAAAATACGTGTCGAACTTAGAACCTCTTTCTTTTTAGGAAGTCGGTTAGAAAGTACGCGTCGAAGTCATAACTTTTTGGAAGTCGTTTAAACATGGAGTTCAATGTATTATACAAGTCAAAATTTTCTGTGACAGTCAATGCAAAAAAATGGCAGATGCATACAAGGTAAATTGTTCTACAAAATTATTCAATAAGAAAAGTTTCGCTTATTTCATCAATTCTAAAAGGTAAAGAAGTAGAAAATAGGTTTACAAGGGATTTAAAATTTGCGAAAGGAAACAGTCCTAAGTCCATTGCTAATTTTGCAAAATTAGCAATGAAATTAGGAGGAAATCTGTACGGTTGCCCCGGGCGAAATTCTACAATTACGTCTAGATCTGGCCTGACTATTTGCTTTTAACTTCGTTGGTATTTGTTACTGAAATCAGTTACAATCCGTAAAATTAAATTAAAGTAAGTTTCTAGGGTTAAGAACGCGTGCGTTAGATAATGATCCAAGGTGCCAGTCATTTGCAGAAAATTATCTTAATCTGCTTAATAACAACCAGATTTCTGGTAATTTACGGCAAAAATGATTTTTTCCACCAAATTAGACTTCCCTCCGGTATTTTCACTCATTTTGTTCAACATCAGAAAGCAATTTTCTTAGCCATTAAACTTGTAGAATGATGGACACAATCATAACTTTTTATCTGCTCAATAAGTTTGAAAAGACCCTAGTAGTCAAGTAATTTCACGATGGCATCCTTCCCCCTCTCCTTTCTTTGAGATAATTCGGTTGGCAAAATCAATTTATTACCATTCGATCCTTGGAATAGTTCAACTTGGAAAAGCCCCGTCGACATTCTATGATAATCTCACACTTCGCTATTAATCTCCAACATTTGAGCAGGATTAGCAAAATTCCAGCAAAAGTCCATGTAACAACTTCTTGTGGGAACTTAACAGAGTGGGGTTAAGATAAAATAAAGGAGCTGTTATCATAAAAGAATCGTAATGTGCACGCTCTCACGTAATTCCGAAAATGTTTTAAGTGAAATTATTCTATATAAGGGAAATGTTTCGTCATATGGCAATTAAGTTGTTCTATAGAACAAGCCTAATATCCATTTTACACCGAAATGTGTGGGCAGGATCTTGGTATTGGATTACAGATAGTTGCAATATTTAATAAACTTTAAGAGCAATAAATTTCACGTTCAAGGTAGTTCAACTTTGGAATACTGCACAAGTAGGAAATTTATTGCACTAGTGAAATTGCAAACTATCCGCATTGCGATTACCGCGAATTCGTGTATTTGCTCTCTTTAGACATTTTGCACGGAACCCAGAAAGTAATGGATGCATTGCAATATTTACACATAGTTATTTTGAATTTGTGGTTTTAGGTGAATGATAGAATCATTCTAGAATGAAAATTGCAGTAATATTTTGTTTCAATAACTGAATTCACAGTTTCTGGTATTTGGTGCGGTACTTTACCAAATAACACATTTTTTTTTAAATAAACCACGGAGGTATTTGGATTTGTGTTTCATACGAATGTGTTATACCACTAGTCAACCTTATTTTCCGAGCTTGGAGCTTCTATACTTTTCGGAAGTATACTGTTATCACATAGGTATATATGTACGCTAATATAAGATAGACATACGTATTGGTTGTTACATATTCTATTCTTGCCAGTGACGCCAAATCAGTGACTTTGTCACCAAATCTGCGGTGTTTTCGAACACCTCTCTAGTGACAGAATTTTTTTTCTCAGACATGTCTAAAACTTGGTGATTTTGAACCTCTTCTAGAAACACCAAATTGTAACCAAATGTTCTCCGATTTTTTAACGTTTTAACGTAAATCTTCAGCATTTCTCTATTTGACTATTTCACTATTTTCGTACATATTTGCTAGACTACCACTTAATTCAGTTACAGTTTGGTGTTGTACCAAATATTCAAGCGAGTCCATTTAGTGCTCTTGTTGCTAAGCTAAACGAATGTGTAACACGCACAACTCGAACAATTTCCTTTAAAAGTTCATGATTTTACAACTGGACCACAAAACTTTTAACTTATCACATTATACTAGTTCCATGTTTCTCCTCCTATTCCTTTTACAAATTAAAAAAAAAATTATTACACGACGCTTAAGTGCATGAGATCAGCTGATTAAATCAAAGTGCACTTAAGTTCTTTAATGCGAACCAATTAAAGGTAAATAAGCGTGTGATTCAGCTAAATACGTATGATTCAGCTAATTATATTTGAAGCAATCTTGAAAAAAATATATTATTATGCATCTGGTGCCACATTTGATCGACGACTTGGCAACTCTGATTCTTGCTATTAAACGCAATCAGTCTCCGCGAAAACATACTTCGCGAAAAAATCATCTTCCTAAACGCAAATAACACAGGTCTACAAAAAGCGGGGTGATGATTGCTGCTGGGCAGCTGTGGGTCATGGGTTTTTTGACTATTTTTGAGGTTATGTACAGGATCCAGGATTTGTAGTTGTATAATTTAATACTACTTTTACCCTTCAAAATAAGCTATGGAGCGGTCACCTATGATTTTTTCTTGCAAAGTTACGACCATTTTAAGTTATGAAGTTCATATTTCATATGAACATAATATATCAATTTATATGAAATATGAACTTCATAATTGAAAATGGTCGTAACTTTGCAAGAAAATATCGCCGGTAGTAGTATTAAATGATGCAACTAGAAAAAAATGATCAAACAAAGTGTGTGGATCCTCTACATAACCTCAAAAGTAGCCAGAAAACCCATTTTTTGAGTACATAACCCCAAATATATCAAAATCCTGAAGTAATGGCCCAATGTTGACCTCAGGTTCGGATTCTACGCAGCAATTTACTTCGGAAATAACCCCCAGCAGCCCAACAGCATAAGCTTGTAGACCTGTGTATTTATTAAAAGAAGGTGACTTTCTGCTTAGGAAAATGGTATGCTAACTAATATTTTCGAAAAATCTATATTTTCCCCAATTGCAATTAAAGCAGTAGTTTCTAATAAATTTAAAACACTTGCAAAGTAAAGTCTTTAAAAATGATTATGTACCTTGTCTTGGCTACACTGAAAAACAAATTTATACATAATTTGTTTATCTTTGTGCACGAGAGCATACTTTACTTGTGGAAAAGTGATACAAAATGGGAAGGGACGAGAAGAAAGCCATAAGCCGAATTAAGCAGAAATAAAATTCAAGTCAAGTATGAACGTTGTTCATGTTTCGAGGGTTCCGTACTTAAGTCAAATTCAAAAGCAAATTTTTTTTTAAATATTTCAAAGACATTACTTAGAACATTAATTGATTAAGTTTGCTGCTGTTGATGAAAGCCAGAAGGTTTAACTTTTCTTAAACAGAAACACCGGTCGTGTAAAGAAATTTAATTTTGTTTCTCTGCTCAAGTTTTAAACAAGCGCTGTTTTGACAATTTTTTTTTGATTAAGTTTAATTCTATTAGCAGTAAACTGGCATAAGGGGTATAAGAGGTGAGCTTTTATCAATAACTCAAAAATTAATAAAAATTGAAATATCTCAATATTTATCGTTATATTTTTTACGTGGTTTTTAATTATGGTTTTTTATTTCATCTAGAAGCATAAGTTTTAATAACAAATAATTTGATTGAACAATTCAAACGAAACAATAACAACGAAAATCAAAACCACAAAATAATTAATTTTTAAAATTTGTAATTTTCCCCAACAATTCAAAGCTAAAACATGAACAAAGATCAAACAGTTTTGTTTGTTTTTTATATATGATGTTGCCAAAGCTCGGGGGATGCCCTATGATGCTAAAGCACAGCCTTGGCAGGAAAGGAATTAAGGTTGGGGAAAATGGGTTAGGAGGTTGAGTGAAGGAGGTGTCGATGTACGCCCCGTTTGAAAGTTTCAGGCTCATAAGACGAGGGAAAAACAGAAGATGGTAAACTGTTCCACATTCGTGTTGTTCTGCTAAGAAAAGATTCCCGAAATTTGACGGTACGTCCAAATTTGACCCGGAGAGTATAGGGGTGGGAGCGACTTGTAGATCTTGTATCGCGCGTTGTAATGACTCTACAAGGAATCAGGCTAGCAATTTCGTTAGAACAATGGCCATGGAAATAGCGATAAAAAAGTGAGAGACAACCGACATTCCGTCGATGCTCCAGAGAGTCAAGGCCCTCAGAGATTGAGGAATCGCCAATAAGTTTAACAGCCTTACGCTGAACTTTGTCTAACGCGGACAATGCGGTGTGTCCTGCCCCTGCCCAAATATGGGAATTATATTCAAGACTAGGCCTAATGTGGGACTTGTTGATTAACGCTAAGTCGGGTGGGGTGAAATATTTCTTACATCTCTGTAGAAAACCCAAAAATTTCATCGCACTTTTAGCGACTGCAAATATATGATCCGTCCAGCTAAGATTGCTGGATATCTCAATACCCAAGATCTTTAGGGAGGGTCAATTGGGTATATTCACTCCGTCGACTGAAATGGGTTGGGGGTGAACTGGGCGTTTTTTAAGGGACATTAAACAGCATTGAGTTTTGGATGCATTAAACGTAACACGATTTGCTCTGCCCCAAGCGAGGACCACAGAAATGTCTTTGTTTAATGATCTAAACATGCGTTCCCGATTGACTTCTGTAGGATTTCCACGTGAATTCATTACAGAATCAAATGAGTACGCGAAATCAACGGTGCTGTCGTCGGCAAAACTATGAATAGGATTGAGAGTAAGGGATAAGAGATCATTAATAAAAAGAAGAAATAAGGTTGGTGAAAGAACTGAACCCTGAGGTACACCGGCATTTATTTCGTAGGAATCAGATGTAACTCCGTCAATTACTACACGGATTGAACGGCCTGACAAAAAGCTCTCTATCCATTTAACGAGGGTTGGGTGCAGACCAAATGTTTGAAGTTTGGCTAACAGGGCAGCATGCCAGACTCTATCAAAAGCCTTTGAAATATCAAGAGCGACGATTTCGGACTCACCGAAATTATGGAGACAATGATTCCAACGCTCCGTTAGAGCAGTTAGTAAGTCTCCGGTTGAGCGGCCAGCGCGGAAACCGTACTGGCAATCGTTGATAAGATGGTTATTTTCTAGATATTTCAACAACTGAGAGTTGATGAGTGATTCAAAAACTTTGGATATGATCGAGGTTAGTGCAATTGGTCTGTAGTTAGAGGGGGCGCATGCCTCTCCTTTTTTAAGTATCGGCTGGACATGAGGAAGTTTCCATACACTTGGAAATATTCCTGTTGAATATGACAGGTGAAAAAGTTTGCGCAGGGATTTAGCCAAAGCAGAGGCGCAGCATTTTAAAACAAGGGGCGAGAAACCATCAGGCCCAGTAGCTTTGGACACGTCGAGTTTCGAAAGTACTCTAAAAACATCCCGAGTGCGAAAGTGTAGCGGCTTTTGCCTACTAGTGCACTGTGATGGAGATGGAATGTTCAAAGTTAGCGGAAGAAATGCAAGAAGTAAGGGTTCCAATGTGCGTGCATCTGTTTCGAATAACTGAATGCTATTGTTGCCGGCTCTATATAAAGCAGGCCGAGAGTCGATTGCGACGACGAACGTACTAGTTTAACCGCTGTAATTAATTTGTTGCACGTTATTATGAATTAATCTGTACTATCTCCTAAATTATTTATTAAATAAACATTTATTTTTTAGCAACTATAAGATTGAAGAAAAATGGGGCAGTTTTCTTATTATATATGACTAGCCCTGATAATTATCTTTAGAAATACGTAAGATAATGGGAAAACGGTTTTTCGTCCACACATCTTTAGCTATGTCTTTATAATCAATTTACCAAAAACCTTTCCCTACAGAATGGCGGACAAAAAAGTGCAAGACGTGACAAACGCAACTGCATCAACGCTGCTCGCAGAAAAGGCAGAAGGGTGGAGATCTATACAAGATGGAAAGAATCTTGTAACTGAAAATCTTGTGAGAGCTACATTGATTCCCTTCCAGTCACGGAGAAACATCAACTGCGGAGGTGGAGAGGATATTTTGTCGAAGTCCTAAACAACACCTCTTTACCCGAGCCTGAACATCTGCCGACTATGACCAGTATTAACATCAGAACTCCAACCATATCGGAGGTTGGATCCTATTACTGCGGCTGATATTCTTCTGCCCGTAATAAAGCAATGTTACCAAACCGAGACCTATTCCACTCAGTGGAAAACAGGCGTAATTGTGAAGATTTCCAAAAATCGAGTCCTACTCAGGAGCCCAATTTCACGTGCTACAACTGTTGGAGCATTTCAAAGTGCTGAACTGCGTGAGACAAGGATGCATACTGTCACCCTTCCTTTTCCTGATCGTCATTAATGACGTATTGTGTAGAGCCCTAGATGACCATCCATCGCAAGGGATTCGATGGCAACTTTTTAACCACCTTACACACATGAACTGTGCCGACGATGTATGGCTCCTATCCAACAAAAACAGTCATTTACCTCTAACGTCCGAAGCAAAGCAGAGCTTTAGGTCAATTCTGCTAAAATCAAACTTATAGCAATTTTGGTTTCATATATACAAAGAGAGGTAACTGCCGTAAAATCCCCTTCTTCTTCTTCGCCTTGAAATTTCCAATTTTCCAAAGTGGTCGGTTATAATATAAATATGTTTATCAGTAAAGGGACGAGCCCTTCCAGCAAGAAGAGAACAGGGTTGCAGAGGTTGTAACAGGAGTGTAGGAAAAGTCAACAAATCGGGAAAAATAAACAAAATCGGTACGCGAAGAGTCGTCGGTTCAGTAAGTTGTTACGTGCTGGCCTTTCATTCTGGTTATCTTAGGTTCGAGCCCACTGACGGCGACCCATGCAGGTGGTTCGGAATCCACCTTAAATGGTAGGTTCACTTCTAATCGTTTTCTTGAATCGGGTGAAGTTTTTCTCCCGCTCACAGGAAACAGTACTGATTATAGTTTTGAATTGATTCTTCGGGTTTTCAATCGAAATACTCTCGTTCTTTATAAACCTTTAAAAGTTTCCGCGCTGCTGTGATTGATTTATTAACAAGATTCATCAAGTGGCTGATTACTAATTTAGTTCAATTTACAAAAGAACAAATAACAATACAAAACAAATCAAAGAAAACATCAGCTAAAGTAAAAAGAAATACAAGAATTAATGTGGTATATACTTACAAAATAAGGGGTGCCGAAATTACAACAACTTAACCTTTATAAACATGTATTTTATTCAAAGAAGTCTTAAAGGAAAATATCACAAGAATTACAAATCAGTCAACAATTTCAAAACAAAATCCAACAATAAAAATTAATAAAAAATTCAAGAAAATGGGATTAGGATAGGATATATCTTACTTTCAATAATATTTTGCAATTTTCTAGTTTTGCTTGTTTTGCAGGTGCGTGGACTCAACATTCTCCCGCTTCAGAAAAAAGGAAATTGTAAACATATCTGAATAAATTAAAATTTTTTTTGGTGAAAAATATATATTTTTTCCCCTTTTCTTTCATTTATATTTTAGTGTCATCGAAAGAAATTGTAGGCCATTTTGGCCTTTTTTTATTTTTTATTCCCGTAATCCTTTGTAGGGCATGATTGCAACTAAATCTACATATGAGATGGATTTTTAACTACCGGTATTACTCTGCAAAACACCAAATCAACCTTTTATTGATGGCAACTATCACCAGAAAATGTCGACTCTCGTATGGGAAGCCAGTACATTATCCTTTACACCACCGAAGGCCTTAATTTCAATTTTACCATATAAAAATTGTGAAGGTATATTCTAAGTTGTATACTATTATAATATATTGTTGGTTTTATACATAACTCAGTGTAAATTAATCATGGTATTAAATTTTCCAAAAAAGTTGGTTTCCTAAAGTAAATTAAATCGTAAAAAGTATAACAAATTGAAGGCAAACTTGAAAGAATTATTGTTTGCGAAACTTTTTTCATTTTGTTTGGTTACCAAGCGAATCGGTTTACATTTTCAATTAACTGTCAGAGAAGAAATGTTCACGGAGTTGATCACACCTTTAAAAATCGTAAACAACTTACTCATGAGAAGGAATGTGAAAAATTGAAAGGTTCCAAAAGATAAATGGTGGAAAACATCAATTCTTCTCCCCTGTGAAGTGTTTCAGAATCTTCTTGTCATAAGATGCCTCAACAGCTCGGCTTCCTTGCACTCCTTCAAGGCAAATTCAATTTATTTTCGTTTTTCAGCTTGTGCTTATGTGAAAGACATGATTGAAATTTTATATTGTCAAGGGCTTGGATTTATCTTTCCTCAGTTACTGGTTTTTTTCGATTCACGAAAAAAAGTAGTTATGTATTCCCAGTTTACATTGACTGTTGCTTCCGTTGAACGTTGTCTTGGGGATCTATAGATGGAATAGGTACTCGTTGTAGAAGAATTGGCTTATCCTTCAGATATCATTCAGTTTGCGAGCAAATAATCAAATAAAAGCACATTGAAGCCACATAATGAAATTTTCCCTATTTATCATCTAAGAAGTATGCAAATACTTATCTTTTATTTTCCCTTCAAAAATTTCAACAAAGTGTTGGGATATTTTAGAAGATAAACTGAATTAGGTTGGATACAGCAAACAGCGAGAAAGCTGAGAGCTGAATTGAAGAATTTCAATGAAACGATACAGATTGGCATCATCTCTAGTGGCTTGAGTGAATATTTTAGGTTTTTAGTATTACTTTTAATTGGATTTTTAGCACGGTGTACTTGGCAACCAAAGCCGAAAATAAAGTTTAAGCACTCTTTACTTTAGACAATAATATTCCGACAACTTGATAACGTAGAAAATTTCTCTCTTTTCTTTTCTTGCATTTTGTTTCCCACTTCCAACATGAGGCACCGCTTTTCGAAGATATTACTGGTGAAAATATAAAAGAAAAGTAGTTTAAGTAACAAGTAACTGGCCATATTCTGTCCGTAAAATTTTATAATTTTATGTTATGTTCTGTTTTAAAATAAAATAATTTCCAAAAATCCTAATTCTCGCAGAGTAATTAATTTTTTTTTCATTTTCCTGCTTTTTGTCAAAATATAAAAGGGCCTCAGAAGTTCATGTTAAAGCCCTGTTTGCTCCTTTAATCTAACTTACGTGCGATTTTTATTGTATTGTGAAATTTTTATTGTGTTGTATGTTTGTTTTCCTATTTATTAACGTTAAAAAAATGTTTCAAACGAAAAAGTTTCAAATAACAATTTTTCACAGGACATTTATAAAAATAAATCTTCAATTTTTATTACACTGAGAAAAAATTTTAATTCGGTGAAATATTATTTTACTTTACATAATAAAAATGTTATATTAAATTTATTTCAAAGTACAATTAAAATTCATGGCATTCTAATTATTACAATGTTTAAAAAATATTCCGATTTAAGATTATGTACATAATTTAAAGTTCCCAATTATTATAATGTACATAATTTTAATTCTTGGATAAACATTATGTACCATATTTGATATCTTAAATTAAAATGATGAAGAAGAAGAATTAAAATTCAAAAATGTAATTCAAGTTATTAAATAGCTAAACAGAGTGCCATAGCTATTTAATAACTTGCATTTAATTTTTTTAATTTTAATTTTTCTTCATGTTACATAATTTTAATTTAAGATATGAAACGCTTACTATTAAATAGTAAAACGTAGGTATTTATGTACACAATTTCAATTCAAGAATTTTGTTATTCTTGAATTAAAATTATGTACATAATAACAATTGAATCAATTTTTATTCTTACATGATATAATGGAAAATCCTGAATGAAATATTTTTATGAAACAATTATAATTTGATTGATTTGATATTTGAATATATTTTAAATTGAGAATTAAACTGCCTTCATAGTGTAATAATAATTCATTTAACTTCTGTTATCCTTAAACAAAATTTAAATTTGTAATAAATAGACGATTAATGTCAACTTCATCGTAATATAATTAAAATTTTATAAACTATACATAATTGTACCCTGCTACAATTTTCATAAATTGAATTATATTTTTGTCAGGCGTAAAAAAATGTTTTAAAATTACGACGGAACATAATAAAAATCAATAAATATTAAGTTTACACCTAATAATAATTCTGGGTATTTCCTATCTTCTCCTATGCATTCTGAATTAATTTTATGATAAGTAAAAATTTTATTTAATTTTTATTATGTGATGACATAATAACAATGCTTCGAATTTATTTCTTTTTATTTTAAATAGATTACTCATTTTAATTTTAAACCATCAAATGCTTGCTACTAAATAGAAAAACGGCAAAACCTTATGGCAAAATTTTTTTCTATATTTACGTTTAGGATTAATGATCTCATTTATATTTAAAAAAGTTAATATATGACCTCCAGGTAGATACATGTGATGATTATTGACTTTGATTTTTATTACACCTAATTAATATTATTATAATTACCTGAGGTAAGGGAGAATTGTAAATTGTAATTGTTTATGCGTTTAAAAGCATAAGTTACAAGTTAGTGAAAGCAATGAAAATCTTAGCTACTTAAAGGGAAGACATTTTGCGTTTTGAAAATTGTCTATCTTAATTGAAGAGAGGAAACACAACATTGCTTTGACAAATTTCATAATAATACGATAAGAGTACTGTGTGCTTGTTGTTAATTACATTTATTTGGTTTAAAATAATCCGTGATAACAATGTTATGGAATACGAAGAGTTTGTGCGTATTCTTTTAAATACGGATAATATTAAAATTTTGGGAGAAGTAAGAGTTCGGCGATTATTTTTGACTTTCAAGAAGAAGTGGTAACTTAGTACTAGAAACGCACAAAAGTTTGAAGAACAAAATGAGTCGTGGTTAAATAAAGGAATGGAAATAATTTATTTATTATAAAAGCTGTTGAAGAAGCTAATCCAAATCGTGTGAGCAGAATTAACGAGAGTATCGCCACCCCAAAAAACCAGCCGCAGAAATTCACTCCAGAGGAAGCTTTGTCCTTAGTTTTAGACTTGCGACTTTCTAAAGATAAGTACAATTTTCTTAGATATGAATTGAAAAAGAGAAACCAAAATGCTTTACCAACCTATAACAAAATTGTCGCAGCAAAAACAGAGTGTTTGCCTGAAATGCTGTAGACTACCGACACTTCCGCTTCGGTGCCTCTTCAAAATTTGCTTGATTCAACTGCGAACAGAATTTTGAAGGTAAAATCACAGGATGAAATCGAGGGCTTCGATGACACCACTTTAGTGTTAGCCAGTAAATGGGAATGGGATGGATCTTCGGGGCAAAGCGAATACAAGCAACAAATTTTTGGAAATAATGACGAAAATATAACAGACGCCAATTTATTCGTAATGTCATTGGTTCCTCTTAATTTAAAAAACTGCACTTCAGAAAAATCCCTGTCTATCATCTGCTCATTTTTGTAGACCTATTGATATTAAATATTTAAAGGAAACAATGGAATTGGTTCAAAGTGAAGTTGACTTCGTGAAATAAGAAATAAATGCTTTATTGCCGACGAAATTCTTAGTTAACGGCAAAGAAATAGAAGTAATTCATAGGCTTCACTTAACAATGTGTCATGGCTGAGTAACTCAATTTGTAACAGACACCAAATCATCGGCAACTTGTACTGTTTGCCAAAAAAATCCGGAAGATTTTCGAAATACGGAAGCAGAATCCGATGTAGCAGAAAATTATCAATACGGGCTTTCGCCTCTTCATGAAGGATTCGATTTATGGAATTTTTATTGCACATGAGTTACGACTTGAGTTTCACTGATGTGGGTGTACGAAATAACCCTGATAATAAGCAAAAGAGACTGGAGGAGAAATACAGGATACAACAAGAGTTCAGACGACAACTGAATTTAATTATAGATACACCTAAGCAAGGATTTAGAAGTACAAATGACGGGAACCAGCGAGGAGGTTTTTTGAATACAACGACATAACAGCGGATATTACCAAGGTGGACGTGGAAATTATAAACAGATTTAAGACCGTATTAAATGTTCTATAAATGCGGAAAAATTCGGAACATATGCAGAACAAACGAAAATATTACTAAATGAGAAATATGTCTGGAGAAAATTAACAGCGACTGTCCACAAAGTTTTAAGGCATGGAAAAAATATAATACTGCCAATTGTTGAATTGTCGGAAGAAGCCCAGGAAGCCTAAAATAAAGACTACAGATACCACAACACCAGAACAATTTCAAGACCTGGACAAAACGTTGATCTCATGAATATGCTGCTTATTTCATCAGATCCATACATCTAATAATTTCGAAGAACGTTTTAGAAGCAGGGAATATCCCTGGCAAATGACTAATTTATTACACACAGATAAAAATGTAGATAATACGTTTGCAAGTATTCCAGCTACCTAATTAGTATTTGAATATATATGTATATATTTTTTTTGTTTTTGTGTATATTCGCAAGTTTTTTTTAATTAAATATTGTTATGGAGATAATAAAATAATTAAATATGAAGTTAAAAATGTTGTTAAAAGTTTTAAAATAACGTTAATAATTCATTTATTGACTACTTAAAATTTTGTTAACATATTTTGTGGCACCCTGTAAACCAATTGAACTTTTTTTTTATCAATTAATGGGTAATAATGTCAAGATTGGTTTTCCAAAGTTTCATTATGACATCTTCAAGACAACAAAAGTTACAGATTTTTGATAGCCACCAAGTCGTTTTGGCCCACTGTGCGGCGTGCCATATATGTTTTATGTGGTAAGAAAGAGGGCTTACAGAATATATAAATTAAGTAAAGTTTCAAGAAATTGTGGACATTTTTTCGGTGTGATGAAATATATTTGTATGTATTAAAAAAATTACCTTGGTTATTTTTTTTTTTTAAATTTTACACAGAAGATTCGCGATTGCAGCGATCCATTTCAATTAATTGAATTTAGATTGCAAAAGTTTGTTCAGATCGATAAGGATGGTGTGAAAATACTTACACAAGAAAACAACCATCCCGTTTACTGTACGATACCTAAGTGCTTTGCTTAGTGGATAGATAGATGTTTTTGTTAATTTTAATATACATAAAATTAAAATTAAAATTTTACTATACATAAAATTAAATCTTATTTTATGCTTCTGATCGTCTTTTTTGAAGTCGGTTCAAATATTTTTATATTTATTTTATTTTTTACTATTTGTGTATATGTGTATGAGCAAAGCAATTGCAACAGTTACAGAGGGTGTACTCTATTTATTTTATTTATTTTTATATATTTATTCAAAGATTCATCAAATATATTGTAACGTTTGTTACTATCTCCACTGGTTTGTTTTTATTTTATTATTAACTGGCCGAGCGGTTTTCCAGTTGAACTCTGTTTTGGGTTTTTTGGGATACTATCCGGTGTAGTACAATAGTAATAATCGTTGGTTTGTACAATGTGTGTTTAAGACGTGATTCCGTGTATTGAATTTACGCTATATTTTATAAAAGTAATATCGGGGAAATTTTAGCTTGTTACCTGTGATTTGGCGCATCTGTGTGCTGTTGTTAAATTTGTGTTGTGTGTAAGCGGGATAGGACTGTGTTGGGTGTTGTATTCAGTTATGTTACCTGCTCAATTATGTGATTCTGCTAGATTGATCTCAATGTGGTGCTCTGTGTAAATTCTATCGAAGATTTGACAGCTTTCCTGGTCGGGGCTTCTCCTTGGACTCGTGGAACTGCACTCTTTCGAATCCTGGTGAATCCTTTTTCAGTGAAGCTAACCTGGAACTTCGGTACATGTGTTGAACGAATTATGTTGTTTTGTGTTGCTTAATGTATCGTGCCAAATATGCAAAGCTTGGTGAGATCACACAGGTAGTGTTCAGTTTCTTCTCCACTGTGTGAATTCCCTGTTTAAGCTTGGGCTACAACTTGGATAAGCGTTTTTAAAAAAAATAACACAAGAGGATAGTTGAGTTACTTATCTTTATTTTATTTCGACAGGAAGAGAGAGATTTCAATATGGCGGTGTGCCTTTTTATAGGTTTTCTTATCCGAATTTTCGGAATGGCAAAATCTATTACAAACTAGGTAAGTGACATCTAGTGTACAATTTTATTTTGGCAAAGAAAAAACTACTAATTTTATATAATTCAAATTTTTATGTTTTACGTTACTTTTGAAAATTATTTATTCTGTTTTTAGTGTCTCCTTTTGTGTATAGCTGAGTGAAAAACATTTTGAGGTTATGGGTTGCTCTGTGTTTTCAAATTTCGGTTTAACTTGTTTTTTTTATAGTTTTCTTTATCGTTTTAGAAGGCGCTAAGGATCATTCTGTCGTGTTCGTTCATCGTTGCAGCATACCTTACAGGGGAGAAGGGCTTCTTCTAACCAGAGTGCGTCGAAGGATGAATGCTATTCATGTAAGGTGTAACTATTTCAGCGTGACAGGTGAGTCGTCTTGTAACACTACTCCCCCCTTAAAAGCTTGAAGTTCCATCCAAGCGGATAAAATCTGTGAAAAAAAAGACATATCAACTTCTAGTCTCCTCTTGATTGCCTAACAGAGCGCGTATCATCAAGTATTTATTCTACGAACGTTCGCGACCGGTTATATTCTCGTTGCGCTCTTCGACCCGCTCGCGATATGGTGCCAATCTGTCGACATGTACTGTACGTAGTTTACCTCCACGTGATTTTTTTATCTTATAAACGAGATCTGTTATTTTTTCTACGATCTTGTATGGGCCGTCCCAATTGCGTTGTAGTTTTGGACACCGTCCGACAGCGCGTTGCGGATTATATAGCCATACAAATTGTCCACAGTCGTATTTACGATCGCAAGAACGAAAGTCATCGTACGTCTTCATCCGGCGACCCATATAAGATAATATCGCGCGATTGTGCTCATGAATGTCATTTAGGGTATCGATGAGTCGTTCTATGTACTGACTTGTTGACGAAGCTTCAGTTGGTGGAGTCCCCATGACCATCTCCAGCGGTAAACGTAATTCTCTCCCAAACAGTAGGCGAGCTGGGGTTTGTTTTGTACTGTCCTGTACGCTGGACCTGTAGGCGAGTAACAAGTATGGAATAAACTCATCCCAATTCCGTTGATGCGCATCTATGAATTTAGCCAGGTAGTCAAGAATTGTTCTGTTAAACCTTTCAACGAGGCCATCAGATTGTGGATGAAGAGCAGTGGTACGTGTTTTTTGAATACCAAAGCGCTTAAGGGTTTCTTGAAACACGGCACTTTCAAAATTGCGACCTTGGTCGGAATGCAGCTGAAGTGGAGCTCCGTACCGGCTGAATACCGCTGCTATCAGGGCATCTGCTACTGTTTCTGCTGTCTGATCAGGTACAGGGATGACTTCAGGCCACTTAGTGAAATAGTCTGCGCAGACCACCAGATAACGATTGTTTTGATCCGTCCTTGGAAGCGGCCCCAATATGTCTACAGCTACTCTTTCGAATGGCGCTCCAACATTAAATACTTGGAGTGGGGCTTTCGTCTTGGGTATAGGTCCTTTCCGGGATTGGCATTGTGTACATCCGACACACCAGTCCTTCACATCGGTACTGCAGCCTGGCCAATAATACCTCTGCCGTAACTTACTCAATGTCTTTGCTATCCCAAAGTGCCCGCCGGATGGTGAATCGTGGACCTGGTTAAGTACGAGCTTTCGTAAAGACTTGGGTACTAACATTTGCTTTATAGCGCTATTTCCTTGATCAATTAAACGGATGGCAATGTTCTTGTCTAATCGTAGAGAAGCCCATTGTGTCCAGTAGGCTTTAATTTCAGGGCTGAAACCCTTGATTTCGTCTTTCTCTGGCCGTTTTTCTGATCGCAGCCATTCTCTCAGGCAGTTAAGAGTTGGATCAGAATTTTGATGGTCGGCTACATCCTCCTGTGCTGTAATTAAGCGAACGGTGATGGCATCTTTCTCTTCAAGCCGTTGGCAGTAAGCACAATCTAGAGTGGTGCATGGACGACGAGAGAGCGCATCGGCGTTGTTATGTTTACTTCCTGGTCGATGTACAATCTCAAAATCGTATGCTTGTAACCGTTCTATCCAACGCGCTACTTGTCCTTCTGGGGTACGGAAGTTCATCAGCCACTTTAAAGATGCGTGGTCGGTTCTAATCCTAAATTTTTGACCAAGCAAGTATGGTTGGAAGTGAACGCAAGCCTTAATTATTGCAACCAACTCTTTTCTCGTTACGCAGTAGTTTCGCTCCGCCCGGCTAAAGGTTTTGCTATAATACTCAATGACATGCTCCACTTCGTCCTTGATCTGCGATAGTACCGCTCCCCAGGCGTGTTCACTAGCGTCGGTATCTAGGATGAACGGCAGATTTTCGTCGGGCTGAACTAATATTGGTGCGGTACAAAGTTTACATTTTAACGCTTGAAATGACTCTTGGCACTTAACCGACCAACAAAATTTGCGCCCTTTTTCTGTCAGCTCTGTAAGGGGCTTCGCTATCATCGAGAAGTTTTGCACGAAACGTCTATAGTAGGCGCATAGTCCCAGAAATGATTGCACGTCTTTTTTGGATTTCGGTGCAGGCCAGTCTCGAACCGCAGCAATCTTGTCAGGGTCGGTTGACACTCCTTCGGTATTAATTACATGTCCGAGAAATTTTACCTGTGGCTGACACAACTGACACTTTTTTGGAGAGACTTTGAGATTAGCCAGTCTTAATCTTTCCAATACAAGCCGTAGATTTTCAGACATAACCTCGAAAGTTGTACCGTGCACAATCACGTCGTCTAAGTAAACTAGACATGCTTGAGGTGCTATTCCTTGAAGCACAGCCTCCATCAGTCGCTGGAAAGTGGCCGGCGCGTTTGTAAGCCCAAACGGCATTACAGTGAACTCCCATAGCCCAGTGCCGGTGGTGAAGGCAGTCTTCTCGCGGTCTCTTTCTTCTACTTCGACTTGCCAGTACCCGGACTGTAAATCCAGGGTCGAAAACCACTTGGATCCTGCCAAGGCATCAAGCGTTAAATCGATCCGAGGAAGTGGATAAGAGTCCTTTTTGGTGATATGATTTAAACGCCGATAATCAACACAGAATCGTGTAGAGCCGTCCTTCTTCTTCACAAGCACCACAGCGGACGACCAAGGACTGCAAGATGGGGAGATAATGCCTAAGTCCTTCATCTCTTGTAACAATTTGTTCGCTTCTTCTCGCTTAGCCAGTGGAAGTCGCCTGTGCGGTTGTTTGATGGGTTTATGGTCGCCGACGTCAATTGTGTGACGAAGAATAGATGTTCGTCCCAAGTCCGCTTTCGATTGTGCAAAAACGTCCTGATACTGACTCAATAGTTTCATTAAAATTACTCGTTGTCGACAATTAAGGTTCCGTGTAGCTCCTTGGAATAATTCGTCCAAATCCGGTGATAGCTCTTCTTTTTCGAAAAACGACTCCTTCGGTAATTCCTCGACACGGGTGCCCACTTCGGCAGTTGCTAAGCTAGTGTCAGGCTTTAATTCAATGGGTTCTCGACACAAATTTGTTATGCGAGCAATTAGGTTTCCACTTTGTGAACGGTATACGGCTGGGTAAATCCAAAGCTCGGCAGGAGTATTCTTATGGGTCAGTAGGACTGTTTGCTGTTCACCTAGCCTCGGGCTGGTAAGCGGGACAAAGCATGTAGATTCAGCCGGTATGATGTGTCGTCTCAGCGTTCTTACTGGAAAACTTTGTTCCTTATCTGCCATTGGGATCACTTCGAGACCAATTCGAATAATGTGCTTCTCCAAATTAATTGAGCATTTATGGTGGGCTAGAAAATCCATGCCGATGATACAGTCGTCGAAAATATTTGCCACGTAGAATGTATGTGTGGTAGAAAACTTTTGAATTGTAATTAGCAAGTCAACCATTCCTTCTAATGAACTCATCTCTCCAGTGACATCGCGGAGATATGTTAAGCAAGAGTGCACGAAGGGTTGTTGGTGCATCCGTTTTAAGACGCGTCGATGTAGAATTGAGTGCGTTGCTCCCGTATCGACAATCATGCTGCAGGGAATACCTCCTACTTGTCCTATGAATTTAACTGTATTGCAGGTGGTACCTTGATTAATTGTGATGACTGATGGAGCGGGTAGTTTTGCCTGTGCCACTGTATTAGCTATTGGATGGATATCGTGTATTCCTACAATTGTCGGTGTCATGTCAATGCCAGATGGTGTGCTCCCAGTGGATGTCGATGCTGTGTTGAGATGTAAACTTGCGTTTGATATCGTATTTGTATTTGGTGTGTATGATTGTGGTTTGTGTGTGTTGTATGCCATGTTTATTCCATTGTAACTACTTCTGATCTGTGTGCTATTTGTTATGTTTCTTTCCGATTCGCATATGTTGTGTGAGATATTTGTTTGTTCAATAGTGTTTGGGGTCTGTGTGTTATTCGTTGTGTTCCTTTGGTTTGGCAGGTTGTCAATGCTTGGTTTGTTAGGTCCTATTGTATGAGTTTGGCGTGGAGCGCTACTTATATACACTGGTCCCTGCTCCCCGAGATCAGCGTATTGGGGTTTAACTGTTTGGCAATAGGTGTTCCGTTAACACTTGTTGGGCATTCTGTAGGTGTGGGTTGTGATGCTTTTAGTCGTTGTGTCTCTGGTTGGTTGGAAATATCTCTGCGTTCATCCTGTAGCCTACCTTGGGATGATTCTCCGCTACAGGGCTCTTGATCGAAGGACACTGTAAAAATATTGATGGCCTTGTTTGATGGGTTTCCTTGGACAAGGTCAAACTTTACACGAGTACCGGGATTTGTGCTTAGCCTTAACGCTTGGTTTTGTATGTGGGCTGCATGGAAAAAGACATCTTCATTATTGTCATCCCGAGTAATGAAACCAAATTGTCGTTCAGGATCAAATCGTTTTATGATTCCAACCAATCGTTGTGCAATACAACATTGTACATCAGAAGAGTTTTTTCTAATTGGGGTCCTTGATTGATGCTGAGCTAGCTCGGCCCCTTTCAAGCCAGCTCGTTGGCGTTTCCCGACGGTGTACCTGTCCGACTTTGTTCCAGTTGTTGAATACTGCTATTCTCTAGAGCTTGTGTAGGTACTCGTCGTCTATTAGTATTGGCCGAAGCGACGGCTATCCTTACATTTCTCCTTGCTGCCTTGGTAGCGCGATGGTTTGCCTCGATCCGAATTGCTGACTGAAGTGCCTCCTGAAGAGTGGAGGGAGCAGAATCACGCACTCTTTCTTGTACATCCAAGTCCCAAATTCCATCCAGGAATTGCTCAAGTGCTATGCGGTTCCTAGCGCTCTCAGGGCAGTCCGCAAATGTTAGGAAAGTAAGTCGCTGTAATTCGGTGGCAAATTCGGCAAAACTTTCTCCAGTCCTTTGAACTCTAGTGCGTAGTTGAATATGACTAATGGACTGCTGTTGTTCGGAACAAAATCTTACGCTGAATGCACTATGTAATTTGCTGAATATAGTTTGCGTTTCAACACTTAACGTCTCGTAAAATGTCAAGGCAGTTCCACGTAAATAACAAGGAAAATAAAGCGCCTTGGCTTCGTCATCCCAACCATTTGCTCTAGATACCGCATTGAAATGTACTTCATAACGCTTCCATGGGACCTTCCCATCATATTCGGTAGGTGCCAGCAGAGACTTTGAAGAAATGTATACAGGAGACCGCAATCCCGATTGCAATGATTGCTGTCGGACATCTTCTGCTTGAGCCACCTTCGTTGGGTTAGTATTCGTTTTGGGCTCTTCTGCAAATTCATGTTCGGGTTTCTCTATGGTTTTAGATTTTGGTGGAGTGGACTGCGCATTAGGGTTTTCGTTACCGATTTCTTCTATACCTTGTCGTGTACTAAAGTGTGCTTCAGAATCTTCCATAACCTTCCGCGCGAATGCACTTGCCCCCAGTACCGAAAGTTCAGTTGCTTGTTTTTGTAGAGTTTTTACTTCTTCCCGGAATGATGAATTTTCAGTTTTAATCGCGTTCAACTCGGTTTTAACATAAGCCATTTCCTCCGCTTGCGCTTTTACTGCCTCTGTCAGCAAATCAATACCCTTTAAAATTTGTTCCATTTGTTTATCTGTCATCGTTACGCAGGGATAATAACAGACATTTTAAATTCACACGCAATGTTACTGGGCGCAGCCAAAGGTATTTAAGGACTGACAAATTGCAAATTATCACGGGTAAGTATTACACGCAGACTTTTTAAGCAGAAAAATAAACGTTTAATTAGACGATAATTGGCTAGTTAACTTAATCGTAGATATTTCAGTGATTGTTCACTATTTAGTTTTGATGCTCTAGATAGAATAATAAAGCTTATATATTTGTCCTACCTCTTATATAGTCTGGCGTAAGTATGAGAGAAAAAACCCGCACAATTACACAAAGTCTTACACTCGAAAAACGATCTGCAGTTCGACACTTTGTTTTCGACTTGGCTTATTTCTTCTTAAAACTGGAATATTCATGCAAAACTCAACATAATTTATTGTAGGTTTATATTTATATAGGAATGTGTGCAAACTCGTCGATTAAAATAAAATTTTATAAATTGATTTCGGAGCTTTCCATTATTTCATTTATTTAAGATATTCTTCCATTTTCAATCCTTAAGTCAGTAATTTACACTTATTCGCTAGATTCTTATATTCACGTAATTCTGTGCACTATCTGATAAAGGCATACAAACAAGTAAATTCAAACTCGTCGACCGTAACTAAAATTTGCTATGTTATTTAAAAGCAATTTCTTATCTACTATATCCGAAATTCTTCTTCACCTGTCGATCCTAAGTTTTATAGTTCCACAATTAAGTTTATTAGTTTGTTTATATTTTTTTTCTTTTGCTAAAACACAAGGAAAATCGCACTATTTCATAGAGGTTTGTTTCTTAGTAGGAGCAAATCTTTGTAGAATCAAAAATGTTAAATTTATATTTAGCACAAATTCAAGTTCGATGTCTGTATAAATTTCCAAGGTAAGATCAACTTCAAGGTTAAAATCAATAAAATTAAGCCTTCTAAATATCAATTAATTTCGAGTTATCACTAATTCTTTCTTTCAGTGTAGAAAGCCCACTCTTTACATTTTAGTTCATAAACAGAAAATAAGTACTCACATAAATCTTATTCTTTATGCACTTTAAGTACCGTAAAAGTATGAAAGCACACTTTCCAAGTTACAATTTACAACTTCAAGACCCCTTTTCTACTCAATTTAAATAAGTTTTGAGTCAATAATTTACGCACAGTTTTAACCATAAACTTAGTTTTTGTTTATTAGATAGCAAATGTTTTCACGAAATCCGATCACTCATGTAAATCGAAATTTTCTATAACCAACTTGACAACAAGATTAGTAGCAGTTTCGACTCTTTGGAGCTAAATTTTTGTCACTGTACATCAACTAATAAATAATTAGCGGGGCAAATTCCGTTAAGAGATTCTAGTGAACCCCACACCTGACACCAATTGTAACGTTTGTTACTATCTCCACTGGTTTGTTTTTATTTTATTATTAACTGGCCGAGCGGTTTTCCAGTTGAACTCTGTTTTGGGTTTTTTGGGATACTATCCGGTGTAGTACAATAGTAATAATCGTTGGTTTGTACAATGTGTGTTTAAGACGTGATTCCGTGTATTGAATTTACGCTATATTTTATAAAAGTAATATCGGGGAAATTTTAGCTTGTTACCTGTGATTTGGCGCATCTGTGTGCTGTTGTTAAATTTGTGTTGTGTGTAAGCGGGATAGGACTGTGTTGGGTGTTGTATTCAGTTATGTTACCTGCTCAATTATGTGATTCTGCTAGATTGATCTCAATGTGGTGCTCTGTGTAAATTCTATCGAAGATTTGACAGCTTTCCTGGTCGGGGCTTCTCCTTGGACTCGTGGAACTGCACTCTTTCGAATCCTGGTGAATCCTTTTTCAGTGAAGCTAACCTGGAACTTCGGTACACGTGTTGAACGAATTATGTTGTTTTGTGTTGCTTAATGTATCGTGCCAAATATGCAAAGCTTGGTGAGATCACACAGGTAGTGTTCAGTTTCTTCTCCACTGTGTGAATTCCCTGTTTAAGCTTGGGCTACAACTTGGATAAGCGTTTTTAAAAAAAATAACACAAGAGGATAGTTGAGTTACTTATCTTTATTTTATTTCGACAGGAAGAGAGAGATTTCAATATGGCGGTGTGCCTTTTTATAGGTTTTCTTATCCGAATTTTCGGAATGGCAAAATCTATTACAAACTAGGTAAGTGACATCTAGTGTACAATTTTATTTTGGCAAAGAAAAAACTACTAATTTTATATAATTCAAATTTTTATGTTTTACGTTACTTTTGAAAATTATTTATTCTGTTTTTAGTGTCTCCTTTTGTGTATAGCTGAGTGAAAAACATTTTGAGGTTATGGGTTGCTCTGTGTTTTCAAATTTCGGTTTAACTTGTTTTTTTTATAGTTTTCTTTATCGTTTTAGAAGGCGCTAAGGATCATTCTGTCGTGTTCGTTCATCGTTGCAGCATACCTTACAGGGGAGAAGGGCTTCTTCTAACCAGAGTGCGTCGAAGGATGAATGCTATTCATGTAAGGTGTAACTATTTCAGCGTGACAGGTGAGTCGTCTTGTAACAATATGTTTACTTCAAAATACAGTATAAGTGTAAAACAGTCAAAATCAAAGAGAAAAATTTACATTAACTAAGCTGATTCTTTATGCGATCTCTCTAGAGATGGAAAATCAAATCAAATCTCAAAAATCTACGCTGGAGGCCTCGACTAGCAGGACTAGCGTAGTTTAGAATAGGCCTAGCAAAGGTAAAACAAAAAAGTTTTGCTACGTAAGGGTCGTCGAACTCTTTTGAACGGCGTTAAATAAAACCTAGGGATGCGTTAGCTTTGTTTACAAGAGAATCTATGTAATACTCAGAGGAAAAGAGGATATCTTGTATAACCCCTAAATCCTTGGTCTTGTCAAGTCGAGTTAATTAGCTACCATCAATAACAAAGTTGATGTGCACAGCAATGCTTTTGTGCGAAAAGGACATAGTGGTACATTTCATGTTCAGAGGGAAGTTAATAGAACACCATTTATGAAAGGCGTCTACGCCAAAATATAAAAATGAACAATATAATTTATTTATATATATATATATATATATATATCGTTGCCTCAACTAGTCTACACGATACAAAGTAAGGCGACTGCCCCATAAACTGTAGGTACAAGATTTTATAATTTAACGCGATCTATACAAAAATTGAGAAATATACTCTACATAAAAATAAACCATAAAAAACTGTATATGCGTTGCACACTAAGATTCCGCACTCTCCGTGCCCACACTCGCAAAATTTTTGACATGATGGCAATGGAGGAACATACTCGACACAACAAAAAGAGAACCATCCACATCGGCTTACGCATTATGAAGTTACGTTACGCCCGCTTCGGCTACCTCCACCGTAACCGCAATATTATTCTTATGGTAGCAATGTTGAAATATACTCTATACAACAAAAGCAGAATAATAGAACTAGTCTATTCTATAAACTAAGATTTTTATTAACATTGAAATGCCACCCAATCATGCAAATAATAATATTTTATGTTACGTGTTCGTAAATTCATTCATAAAATAATTTGTAGCCATGCAGCCATGTCAGAATTTTTATTAAATTTAATTTTTGTTTTATTAAGAAGAAATTCATTTTTCAGCGCGCGGGGCGCTCTACAGCTTTAACAGAAGATCCGATTGACTTGCAATTTGTTCCACCGTAAAGGAAATTTAATTTCGGGGTCCTTATCGAGGCGATTTTTTTTTTGACTTAAACTTTTTTTTTGCGTCCATTGAAGCTAAAGAAAACACTGAAAATATGACTTCTTTTTTCAAACCGTTTTTTACCCGTTTTTGTTTCGGATTAACTTACAAGGGGGTGAAACGCCCCGAGCAGACCAATGCACGCGGTGAATTGCTTAAGTTAATAGGACCTACAGCCACCATTTTGAATTTTTTTTAATAAAAAAATTTTAAAGTATTCTTTATTTATGGGGAAATAAAGTATATTAACTACCGTTTCAATAGGTTAGGTAAGGTTAGGTTAAAGTGGCTGCCTAAGAAAGGCACAGTTAGGCCAAAGAGGCCCATAAAAATAACCTAAGAAATAAGAGAGTGGACATGTTGCCCCCTGTGCACCGAGCCAGTTCCCTGTCTACAGTGGAACCAGCTGTCGGGAAGTCAAAATAAATTTGACTAGGCTGGGACGTGTGTACAGCGTTAACTCGGCGTCGGGAACCATTTTGAACTCCTGATAAATCGAGCCAGGTCCCTGACATCAGTGGAGCATAGTTCGGTTAACTCTTCAAAGAAGGGGGAGACCAGAAATCGGTTCCTGCGGTTGGCTAGGGCCGGATAGTTACCGAGGAGGTGAAGTATGGTCTCCTTTTCATCTTCGTCATGGCAACTCCCACAGAAGTCGTTTGAAGGCGTACCCAGTCTATCGGAGTGTCTACCTCTAAGGCAGTGACCCGTGATAACGGCTACGGTACTGCTTACCTTAAGGTATTATTTAAGACTAAATATTCTAATAAAACGAATTACCGACAATATATCACACGAGTCCAACGATGTCATATAGGTGGCAGATTAAGTAATCCCACGGTGCCGGCTACAGCTCTTACGGAATTGTTCCAGTTTAGACCGGATAAACGAACAAGAGAGGCTTTGCTATACCTCCGCTAAAATAGAATAAACGCTATTCGAACTAGTCAAATGAAAACATTCTCCTCACCACATACAACAAGACCCCACACACAACAGCAAGCCACATACAACACGACATCCACTTAACATCACATCACACCTAACATCACATCACACAACTGACACATATCACGCAACACCACACCACACACAACATCATACCCCACAAGTCATCACAACACACACAACATGCAACCAAGTACAACAAGATACTCACCTAGTCAACGTCAAGTACTTCACGCGAGGACAGCAGTAGACAGAGCTGTACATGATCCCACGTCGCCGGCTTAATATTCCAACTCCATCCAGAATGACGGAAAAGGAAATATTAAGCATTGTTTATGAAAGTGCACAAAAACACACAAGAAAAAAACTACAGCAAATAAGAAACAAAAAATTAATTTAAACTTACCCATTTTATCCTGACCGTCAATCCCGTCCTATAATCCAGTCATCCTCCTGCAACGAGTCTTTTCCAATCAGGGCATCCATTTAAGTTCCTGGCCCTAATAACTTCCTAAAATAAACAAAAATAATACCAAACTCTAATAACAAATCTTTACAGAATTACACAAAGAGATCAATAACCACCTAAATACAACATACACAGAATACAAAATAAATCACCTTGCAGGAAGAGCATGATGAAGCTGACCACGTACAGAAGCTCTACGGCAGCACACGACCTGGAAGTTAACACTATACCCAGATCCTGATGGGAAAACTAAATGTACTTCCCTGCCAAGTGACAGTTCCCACAAGTCCTCCTGAAGATGCAATTTCGACGAACTCCATACTGCGATGAAATGACCTAACGCAAAACACACGATGGACATCCTAAAAATAAGATACAGAGATTAGAAATTTTTCAACAAATAGATTTTTTAATTGTAAATAATGACAACCTCAAATTTTTCAGTTGTAAAAATGTACCTTTAAATGTATTCAGCCCAGTATACAGCGTTTTTCAGATCTGAAGTGCCAAAATGAGTGGGGTGATAGATCTCAAGTCAACTATACACACAAAAAATTGTCTGGCAGGGGGGAGGGGGCGGGGGGCAAACTCAACCGTTTGGAAGTTACAGTGTGACTCATAATTTTCAGTTTTTCATGGTATGCACATTACTCTTTTATTTTTTTCTAAAATTGTCAACAATGTTGATCTAACTCCTACCATTACAGGTACAGTCACTTCCAAAGTGAAAAAAATGGTTTGTGATTACCTAAAGTTCAGCATTGTCCCAAATTTTCTCCGAAATTCATGTTATTAGTACGCCCCTTTTTTATTTTTATTAGATTGCCCATTTTATTATCTTTTCAAAAAGGTGCAACATGTCCACTTAGAGAAAATATGTAGAAATTTATAAGTAGAAATCCTATCGGAGAATATTATAAAAATCAACAAATTAAAGAAATTAAACTCAAATTAATTCTAAACGAAACGACGAGGATGGCGATTGTCAGCTGTATTTTATTTAAAAAACAAGTGAATGAAATTTTTTCCGAAAAATCAATTAATATTATTCTAGTGGTCACATTTTGATAGGCACCTCGGCAAACATATATTCCCCCATTCATAAATATATGTAAAAATTAGATTTTGATTAAAAACTAGATGAACGTAGTAATCTTGCAGCCGAGTATCGTACTAAAAGCTCAATTTAGGCAGCGCAATCGCTGGAAAGGGTTGACATAGAAGTGATAGGCTCCTGTACTCCATAAAGCGTTCGACGGCGTGGAATATGGAAAAATTCGGTGCTCCTCAATGACCGGGTCGGGATGGAAATGCCTACGTCGTTCAGTAGTTCGTAGGAGTTGATCATCGCCTGTAGTAAATCATTAAAAAAAACTATTTTAGCAGGAAAGGGTGGAAGGAAGAAAGGGTCTTGCCACGGGACGCGGAGAGCAAACCTACGAATTCCAGAAGGGTTCTTACGAATGTGCAGAAGGATCCTGGTAAGGATCCTCATGCTCCTTTCAAAAAGCCAAGCATGGAATTAGCCCGACCCACAACAAAGTCCACGTGGCCCTCGAAAGATAGACGGAAATTAAGAACCACCACCAGGTCCCTGACCCGGTCAAGACTCTCCAGCGTACTTCCATCTAAAGAATAGTCAGAGATGACGGGACTCCTTTTGCGGGAAAACGCCATTACGGTGAATTTTTCCGCATTAAGGGGGATACGGTTACTGGAACACCAATCATGGAAAACGTGAATATCGGAGTTTAACAAAGCACGGTCGCCATCGCAAGAGACGACGCGGAAGAGGAGATGGGAATCGAAAGCAAAATTATCGATACTTTGTACCACAATGTATCGGAATGTCACAATACTGGAGTATCGGTAAATTGTAAAAGAATTATCGATACTTGTTCAAATGATTACATTCATAGAACTTAATATAAAATATTACCATTTTTGGAATTAAATAACACTTATTTTATTTTTGATACGAGCTGCGACATATGTTTCACCTTTCTAGGGCACTATCAAGCAACTCGTCAAAACCTTAGATGAAACAGGTAGATAAATGTTCTTACCATACTTGTTGACACTTGTATAGTCTTGAGTGGTCGTGAAACGAAAAACAGATAAAGGCCGAGTACCACAGAGTATGTGCACAAGAAAAAATTTTAAAATGAAAACAACCAACCAGCGGTCGAATATCACAGATTCTGCGCACAAGAAGTAATTGACGCGGTTTTCATAAAATAGCTCTGACATTTTTCAATTTATTGCATTGTTGTTTAGAATTTCGATACAATCTGAGTATGAATGAAAAAATATTGATTAAAGCATTTATCGGCTGTTGAAAACACCGATACAAAATATCGATATAATGTATGTGTATTGTCGAGACTTCGATATATCGATCTGGTTTCGCCCATCTCTACGCGGAAGATTTTGGCATCTTCGGCATAACGCAGGATGCTGGAGTTAGTCAAGAGCAACGAGACATGCTTAATAATTATAATAAAAAGGAGAGTGAATAAAACACGCCCGGACAGGTAGAAAGACAGCCAGTCAACAAGAAGAAGCGGAAAACAAAGCATATGAACGAGAATCCCGTGGTATCTGTCAATGGCCTTACTAAAGTCTGTGAATATGCAGTCAACCTGGAAGCCAGCCTCAATCGGGGGCAGGCAGTGATGCACAAACTTGAGTAGTTTGGTGGTAGTGGATTTACCCTTAATGAAGCCATGCTGGAAAAAGCCAACGAAAGCTCGGTGATCAAAATATCGTAATAAGTATCCAATACCATTTCCCAAATAACAAGCGACCAACATATCTTTCTTCACCTTCAACTGCAATCACGACATGCATGTAAACAAACGTAAATCGACCTACGAAGCTTTCATTATCGCCACCTGCAGTTACTTCATGCTAAATATGTACTTGAAGCCAAAACAAAGCTTTCATCATCGTCACCTGCAGCCAACATAAATACTTCCGAGGTAAACAAAAGTCACTGAAAGCTTTCATAATTTTCACTGGCTGTTACCTCATGCTGACCAGGCATTTGTACATTTTGTAACTAAGTGATCTAATTTCGTAACTGTTTCTTTGTATTAAATTATTGTATTTAAATCAGAACTCAGTAAAGAACAGAACTTTAACATTGAGTTTTCAATCTTGAGTTTTTAAGCTTTTACCTACAACCACGAGATACAACTGTGCCCCCACCAGAGGTAAGCACGGTAACCAATTCCTTTGGGGCATCCGAAACAGTCCGCAATGAAAACGAAGCACGTCACTTACCCATTACCAATAGTGTGAAACAGGTTGGTAATGGGTCTATAATTGGAAATGTCAGTTTTGTCACCTTTCTTGTGAAGGGGAATTAGAATAGAATCCTTCCATAAGTTTTCTAAATGAGGAGCCGGGCCGAGCTAAGCTGATCTTCCGGCAAGCGATCTGGCCGAGTCTAGCATAGTAGGATGGGAGGGAGAAGGGACCGTACGAAGGAAGACCACGAAGAGTGAACTTGAGGAATCTGCGTTAGATGGACTTAATGCGTTTGATATGAACAACAGAGTAGGAATCCCACACCAGGCAAGCATATTCCAGGATGGGTCTAACAAAAGTGTTAAAGAGGAGCCTAGTTAAGTAGTGGTCATCAAGCTCCTTGAACCAGCGTTTAACAAAGCCCAGCACGGACTTAGCACTGCTCACCATAAAATATACGTGGTTCTCGAAGGATAGGCGGGGATGAAGGACTACTCCCAGGTCCAAGCCTCCTCAAGACACCTCCAAAGAGAATCTTCTGCAGGTAAAAGTCATTACGGTGCATTAAGGGGAAGAACAAATGCGAATGTCGGTGCTTAGGAGGACACAATCGTCATCCCAAGAGACCACGCGGAATATTTTTGCGTTATCGACGTAACACAAAATTCTGGAGCCAGTCAGGAGCAGCGAGACATCATTAACAAAAATAATAAAGAGGAATGAGCCGAGGATGCTGCCCTAGGGTACCTCGGAAGAAACAGAGATTACGCTTGATAGGGTGCCACGGCACAGAATATGCTGAGTGCGACCAAACAAGTAGGAGGATAACCAATAAACAAAAAGTGGCGGAAAATCAAACAGATGAAACTTGCGAAGGAGAACCCCATTTTGCCGAAGTCCTCACTTAATTCAGTGAATATGCAGTCCACCTGAAAGTCTGACTCAATCATAGGCAAGCAATGATACACGAATTCGAGTAAGTGGTAGACTTATTTGCTATGCCGAAAAGAGCCAATAAAGGGTCCGCAATTAAAACGGAGCACGTAACTGTTTAAGGCTTCGAACACCTTCGCAACATAGAACGAATTGGCAATGAGTCCGTAATTAGAGATCTAACTTGTCGTCCTTCTTGTGAAGGGGAATTCCTCAACCCTGCGTATATATTTTCGCGCTCGACGATTATATGTAGTTTAATAATCTATATAAATTTAAAAAAATGTTATATTAGATAAGAAAACAATTTTTTTCTGTTTAATACATTTATAAAAGCGATGTTTATAAATGTTTTTCATATATATATATATATATTTAAAATAAGGAAGTGCTAGGATAACCACTAAATACATACCCAAAAGTCGATAGAGCTTTCAGATCACTCAAAATTGAGTGGGATAATATTTATAGATAACACTTGGACATAAATATTGTAACGTAATGGGGATCTTCAGGCTCGTCGGATTAATTACAAACACTTATTTTCAATCACAAATGTTCACAGTTTTATGTACTTCACTTAATTAGTTCATTTCACAATTTCCTTTACACGTTTTCTACCCAATACACCGTTTCGCTTGACTTAATTACACTTCTCACTTCACTGGTTAAAATACAACTGACTCTTTACAGTATCACATGTAAACTCTTCGTAGTCTAAGTCACGACAGCCTGCTCCTGAGCCCTATTTATACTCCTCAGCTTGATTCTAGAAACTTTAGTCACTTACTATAGTCTTATACACCCCCTGCAACAAAAAGAGCCGCAAGTTTAAAGTTAAATAACAACAATTTACTATGTAATTTTTCTGTATTTTACATTATTCACATATAACCCAATTAAAAAAGTATGTTTTATGCAATATGTAATTTGTTTTCAAAAAAAAAAAAATTTAGTTTTTCGTTCGAAATCAAGAAATGCTTCATTTTGTTCAAATTTTTAATGCAATGTTATTTCTTAAAAAATTAAAAATACAGTAAGCCATGTTACGTTCGTAACAGATTTTGTTGTGCGTATGTTTGGGCTGAAAAGAAAAGAATTAAATAAGCGGAAGGAAACCAATATTATTTATACTTACCTGTCTTTTGTTTCGTCCTCCAAACGAATTTAAGGATGAAGCTGCAAGAAAATTTATTTTATTATTACAGAAAATATTAAAGTACCTTACCTGCTCACTGATGAAGCACAGAGTCAAGGAAGATCCGTTGAGAGCCTGGTGATACTGAAGAAGCCCTCCCTCGAAGATGTCGATGACCCTGATGCGGTGTTTTAGATAAAGCCCTATTCCCGATACTAAAGTTTCTTTCCCTCAATGTCCCAACGACCCAGAAATCCTGAAAAGCAACTTACCCAAATTTCCCCCTCAATCTCAAAATGTCCTACAAGACTTGTCCCGAAAAGCTGAGCTGAAAAAAACATCAGAAAAAGAAATAGAATCTTACAAATTGGATAAAATCTTGGTGCTGAAGCTGCAGTCGCTGTATGTACGGATATATATGTAACCTACCTTAAATTGAAATCGCTGACCGATGAAGTCGATGATTTGAAGCCTGACCTAGTTGTGTTAACCACTTGAAGACTCGCGGATGGAGTTGCGGAGACGATTAGTTGCTGTAAGGATAGAATAGGTTAGAAAAATTCAGTATAGTTTAGGTATATAACATTCGTTAGTCTGGTTTAGGCATTTTACTTACAAATTTAGGGAAAATAATGTAAAGAATGTGGATAGGATTAGTTATTGGATACATATAGTTTTGAAATTTAGCTAGAATATAGATTAAGTTGAGCAAAAGCAATAATATTAGTTACATATAGCTTACATATGGTTTGGAATTTTAGTTAGAATATATATTAATTTGAACAAAATATAATAATATTAGTAGTTTAGTTAGGATATAAGTAGGATAAATATTATGAATTTTTGAGATAGGAACAGTTAATTGTTTGAAATATGAAAAGATACTTACTTTGTGAAGAAGATGTAAGCCCAATTTGTCTGCTCACGATTCTGAGGAAATCTAAAAGAAAGGAAGAAAACCAAACATTTTTCGAACAAATATTTGCTGTCCGAGATATTTCAATAGCTTACCTTTTCGGAATTTCTCTCCTGTCGCGACGAAAACTAAAAATTACATCACACTTAACCTCACCACGAAATGATCACCAAATAACTTATGAAACTTTAATACCCGGAAACAACGACCGATTTTCCTAGGCTGTCCGTAACCCAAAGCATAGGTTGGTTAACAATTTAGAGGCGAAATAATATTATTAAGTGAATCAGAAACACGTGTACCTGAATGACAGTTGGAAGCTTTGGAGCGAAATTTTGTACAATTACAAAGATGGAAGGATTTTCCTAACAACACAGAAATGAATGTTAAATTCCGAAGATAGATTTAACATAGGAAAAAAGAATTTAATTTTAAAAATGTGAACCGATTCGCAAAATTATAAGCCGATTCACGAGTCAAGTTGATATTTTTGGGTAAAACGTCATAATAGGGGCAAATTATCTATTTAACCAACCCCTTTGGTAGGTGAAGCGGACAGTTAAGTGCGAATTTTTGGGAAGTTAATGTAAAAACGAAAAGTTAACCATA
Source organism: Leptarthrus brevirostris (assembly GCA_964036015.1). Taxonomy (NCBI): domain Eukaryota; kingdom Metazoa; phylum Arthropoda; class Insecta; order Diptera; family Asilidae; genus Leptarthrus; species Leptarthrus brevirostris. The sequence continues at coordinate 82,844,598 of OZ038373.1, read as the reverse complement.
AAATATTTCTTGAGTGAAAGCGTAAATAGTGGAGGAAACGTCCAAAGTCAACAAGAAAAGCAAATACGCAGACACCTGAAACGAAGGAGACACTAAGAAGATAACCAAGGAAGTAGATATCTACCTGTTTTAGGAGAGGATAAGGAGAAAGAGAAATTTTGAAAAGCTAAGTAACTTCTTTTTGTTTATTTCTTTTTATTTTATTTATTTATTTGGTTTTCTTCCGCAATCACAAACTTTGCGCAAATGCTAAATGTTTATAAATAAATTAATCTTACGACTGAAACGAAAATTTCCGTGAGAAGTGAAAAGGGGCCAAAGTGTTCCTAGTGTCTTAATAAATTTAATGGAGAAATAAATTTTCTTTTAATTTCATCAAATAAACTGGTGTTTATAATTATTCCTGCGTTTGAGTCGGCAACATTTGAGTTCGTGGACTCTCATAACCACGTGGCGCCCACAGATATAGTGAACCCACCCCTTCTCCACGAAGTTAGCTTAATTTATATGCTTCCAGGAAAGCATATAACAGCCAACAATATCTCTTTATTTTTATTAAACTTAAAAATGTATTTTCAAAACTTAAAAGTTTTAAAATTGAGTTTAAAAACAAATTAGTACTTTGTAGTACCGCCCTTTGCCTTAATAACGTCTCGAACTCTATGCATGTATGCAACTGTACATAGTGAATATTTTTAGCAGAAGAGTGCTATTGCACATCAACAACCGTTAAAAGCAATTTGGACATCTTGGAGACTATTTAGCACGAATTGAGCCGGGAAGATATGAAAAAGCAAACCACGTGCGGCTCTTTTTGTTGCACGGGGTGTATGTTTCCGTTACACATTTTTACCTCACATATTCACCATAGGTTCGAGTCGTCCTTGACTTTCTACATTTGAAATTTCCTTGCCATGATTTCTGGTCACCTCGGGCATGCGTTACAATGTTTAAAAACGTGCTAAGATCTTTTATTAGCTGCAAGAAGATCTATACAGTGTTTCTTTTAATGACAATAAACTTTTTGCTAACACAAATTCTATTTTGTATCTAATGCTTATGAATTAACCATGTTAATTTGAAATCTAAAGCTTGGTAAATTTTACAGATGGACTTATCCCACTTTCAAAAACAATGGCTCTATTCATGCTAATATTTTTCCTCAGTAAGATTACTCAAATTAGTAATAGAACACCTTCTTCCCATTAAAACACATGAAAATTGTAATTGAGAAATATTTTATCGTAATCACATATTCAGAACATGTATAAGTTCACGTCAGGTAAATTCCAAGTTGAGAATTTAAAAATACTACGAAAAGTAGAATTTTCCAACACTTTCCTATTCTTTACTGTAGCAAGTTTCAGTTAGTTTACACCACCAATGATCAGCTGTTCCTGTCAGCTTCCGGGCTTTTATCTAGAGTAAGCTGTGGTTTAAATTTAAGCAATGGATTCGGACAAATCCTATGCGTCTATCCTGAAGACTATCTATGGACGAATATCAACCGCACTATCGCGGTACTCCGTTTCTCTAAGAGCTTCTCAATTGAGAACCCTGAAAAAATGGAGTAAAAGGCTTATTATCACTGCAGAAAGGTTCGTATGTATGCATCAATAATAAACAGGGTTTCTGGTTCAGGGCATATCCGAACTTATTAAACTTCTTAATTATGAAACGTAAATGTCTGTTACAAATACCAAACATTACATCTAACTAATATATTAACTGAGAACAAGGAGAATTCCTTCACGTTGTAGTAATTTACAGTTACATATGACCCTATTATTTCAGCAACCCATTGTAGGATATTATCACAGATATCAATGCATTTGTAATCGGAATTGCACTATTCTGGTGAACATCAATACTAGCGTAATGCTTGAGATTTGGTATTAATTTTAAAAGCTTATGAAATGAATTTTGAATCCACATTAAAACCGCACAAACGTTTTTAGTTTCCCTATACCTAAAAACGCCTAATTATACATTCGCTACGCATAATTGAAAGGGTGAAAGTGATTCACAAACTTAAGCAATTAAATAGCTTCGTTCCTGGATTTAATGAAGACACACAGCCATGGCATAGACCCTTGCGGTAATTTAATTGTATCAACCGCTTTCCTACACCTCCCGTTGCGACTAAAGGAACCTCTCAGAAGCATTTAAATCACCGTCATAGAACTCAGCTCCCCTTGTTTTAGAAACTTTTAACCATTTTAGCCAATTATAAGGCGTCTCTTGTTTATTGAGACAATGGCGCCTTTGTTAAAGCCGACCAAATTAGGAATTAGCTCAGGTTGCCTTTTACCCTACTTTTTAAATTACGTAATTTTTCCTAATTTTGTTTCCAAATGGATTTGAATAAAGATATTTGCACAAAGTCGTAAACATTAACATTTCGTTGGCAAATTGAAGGGAACAATCTTTTACTAATTAAGAACTTTCAAGTAGTAATGGATTCGCATGCTACTTAAAAATCTTCTCATTATGTCAATGATAAACTGCCTCAAAAGGACTGAAAAAGGTTAAGGCAAAATAAAATTTAGTGCTAGGCGGAATGCCTGGTGCAATGTTTTCATATATAAAACTTTAATACTATATGTTTACCTTTAAGGTTATGTAACTACTTTATGAAAAATTAGTACTTAAACACCACAAAATTGCCTGGGCTGTTATAACCTCCATGCATTACTTTGGTATAAATTTAACGGGTACATAGGCCATGATGCGAAGAGCGCCTGCACGGCAGTTTTCTCGACTTTCACTTCAATTTCTTAATCTTCTTTTGATAAAGCATGACGAAACACAACAACATGTCGGCATGTCAAGCCGGTAAAAGTTTAGTTTAGTTGCCGCTGATAAAACCAACGTGAAAATCGACAATTTTCAGAGATATTTCTGAAAGCACCCGCTCAGATCTTTTTGAAATTTTGCTGGTTTCTAGAGTTATGTTGCTTTTTTTTGAAGTTATAGCATTTTGAAAACTCCATGATTTGACAATTCGGACCAACTTTAAAAATTCATAACTTCCGTTTGCGATAGAGTAGGAACATCATTTTAGTCTCATTTTAAAGCTTAAGATTAATATTTTCCATAAAAAATTACTACTAGGAAGAAGGAGGCTAAAAGGATATTAAGGACGCGATTTTCGTCCTTCGTCCTTGAATATCTCAAATGAGTCCACTCTGTGGACTTTCATTTTTACATATATTATTTGTCCCACTTATATTTAAAAAATACTAAATTTTCAAATTGGGACGGAATTGGGATCATAGGTTAACTCTAAATAAACTGCACCGGCTCTACGACCGTACTAGGGCTTTACGATACTCGAGATAATTCTCACTGCCGGTGCCGGTCTTGACACGATACCGAGACTGGCAGCGAGACCAATATCATTGATAACAGTGCGATACCGAGATTGAGGTGATGAGAATGGACGAGATATTAGTTTTATTTTATTGTGGACAATTTGTTTTAGTTGTTTCAGCTTTTATGTCGCTCCGAAAATTGGCAATTGTGTGATTTGTGGGGTGTATAAGTATACACTGCTTTCCTCAATCGCTTCTTTCTACATAATTTCCTTCTTCAGATATTTACGTTTTACCCCCAATAGCAAAGAAGAGCCTTTGCTACCTTGTTTTGTGTAGGGGAATAAGAAGTAAATGCATATATACATAGATATATCAATTGTCCTCGTTTACCGTTATCCCACTGGAATTTCCTTTTTTTTTCATCTTGCCGAGAGCGAGATCGGACAGAGACTGGCCTTTATCTCGCCGAGATTGCGACGAGACCAAGATCGTCTTCACCTCGACGAGACCAAGACCGAGATGTGCCAAAGTCTCGGTCTTGTCTCGGTGCCGTGAAGCCCTATTCCGTACAGAGCATATTTTCCCCGAACTCAAATGATTGTAAGCATTATAAATGTTTTTATTACTTGAAATATACAGGCGGTTCAAGGACACATATTTGCAGTACAAAATAGGTTTTTCAAAATTTGCATCTTCGCGGCCAAAAAATTGTATTTTAGCAGGAGCTAATGGCACACATACGGTATGTTTTCACCATACATCAAAATATGAAACTTTGTTGGAAGGGTGTAGAATTGTTGTGATCACGGCAAATGAGGAAGCAAACGCTTTTAGCGTTAGGAAAATGCAATCCACCAAATATACGATGTCTTTTTGAAGAGTGCCAGCAGTGCCCGGGATATTCAAGGCTTAAAATATATTCGATGTAACTTTTGAAAAGAACTGCATCGAAAGTATTTCGTATTAACAGTGGACATCAACGGACCGTTCTCAATTAATAACTATAGTGGAGCCAGTGGATGACTTTGTGGAGACCGCGATTGAAAGATTACCTGAATTGAGTAGGTATTCCTTTATTGCAGAACAACAAAGTCTATATCTTCAAGAACTTAAATCTTCACTTCCAGAAGGTGATATTATGGTTTTAATAGATTTTTCGTAAAATTATTCTTTTAATGTTCAAGATGAAATTCAGGGATACCACTGGAACACTGATCAAGGAACCATTCATCCCTTTGGAGTATACTTTCGTAACAATGGTACACAGAAAGTAGAAAATACTAACTTCATAGTTATAAGTGATTGTTTGACGCACAAGAACATATCTGTACACCTCTTTCAAAGTAAGCTAATCGAATTTTTGAAATCCAAACTCAATTTTATAAGAAAAATTCATTACTTTTCGGACGGCACCGCCGCGCAATATAAAAATCAGTACAATTCTTACAATTTAACACTACATCGTTAAGAATTTGCAATAGATGCAGAATGGAATTTTTTTGCGACTGCCCACGGGAGAAGTATTTGTGATGGACTTGGAGGAACCTTAAAGCGACTTGGAGCTAAAGCTATGTAGTATTCAAAGACCTTTTGATAATCAAATTACAACTCCTTATAAGTTGTATGAATGGGCAAAAGAAAATATTAAAAATATTAACTTCGTTTTTGTACCTTCAGAACAATATGTAAGAGAAGATAGTTTAAAGTTAAAACCACTTCCCTGCACTACAAAAGTCGATCAAATTATCGCTGTTTCTAAAGGTATAGTTAAAGCTAAGTATTTCTCTCTTTCCTTAGATAATATTTTTTTTGAGGGGACAGATAAAGATATATTATTATTCTTATTTATGTTACATTATAAACAGTTAGATGTTTTAACAAACCTTGAAACTTTAATAAAAACCTTTATAATGCTTATAATTATTTGAGTTCGAGGAAAATATGTACTGTCTAGTGGTAGCCGGTGCAGTTTATTTAGAGTTTACCTATGATCCCACTTCCATCCCAACTTGAAAATTTGGTATTTTTTAGATATCAGTAGGAGAAATAATTATATAGGTAAAAATGAAAGTCCGCAGTCAAGGACGAAGGACGAACATTGTGTCCTTAATATCCTTTTAGCCTCCTTCTTCCTAGTAGTAATTTTTTGTGGAAAGTATTAATCTTAAGCTTTAAAATGAGAATAAAATGATGTTCCTACTGTATCGTAAACGGAAGTTATGAATTTTTAAAGTGGGTCCGAACTGCTAAATCATGGAATTTTCAAAATTCTATAACTTCAAAAAAAAGCAACGGAAAGAAAAAAGAAAATCATTCCGAACCATTTGTCGATTTTCTGTGGAATGACCCGAGGCATAACATGTTCGGCAAGGAAATCAACCGCGACTCCTATTCTACCTACACCGCTGGCTGTCCTATCGATTATGACAATGTTGTTTCATGCTTGGAGCGAAATTAAAACCCAGGCCATGCATGATTCGCCGCCGTAGCTGATGCGGTCTTCAATGTAACACTGAACAATCTGTTCTGCAGGTCGTCGGTACATCCGTCGCCCTTCATCGTTACCCTGAATGCATAGCTTTCTCTCTCGATAGAAGAAAACCAACCGACATTGTTCTAACGACCATTCAGCATGTTTTTGGGCGAATTAAATGAGTGATATTTTTACTGGCTAAGACCTCCATATGTAAGTGAGTTGAACTTCTTGTTTTCAGCGATTTGTTAAGCTTAAAAAGTTTTTGCAATTTTTGCAGGTATTCACAAAGCCCTGACGACGAAACATTTTTTATCGGGAAGTGGGTGAAATATTGATTGCAAAACTTATAGCAGACAATTTGCCATTATAACTTTGATTATGTCACTGAAGCTTAAAACTTGATTAATCTTGTGAAAGAGGTATAAGTACGAAAGGTATTCACCTCTAAACATTATTTACTGATACCAAATTTTCAATTTTCTTTCAGAATTTTCTGTCCACTTTATCAGTTTGTCGTTTAATTCAAAAAGTTGCATATATAGATTTTATAGCCACATTACGCCAACTGCTGAAAATCCGTTTTCATCTCTAGAAAATTAAAAAATGTTGTTTACCTATCATTCGGTTTATTATGCACCTATGACTGAATAGGAGAATTCTTTCCTTCCTCTGATCATTGTGGGCCTGGAATACTATTTAAACTATCTCCTACTTCTGATATTAGGTACATAGATTTCGTGACTTTATAGTATGAGCGTCAGCTTTTTAATCAAATTGCATGTTTGATGTATATCCTGACATATTGCTATGTATATAAATTTTGATAACTAACCCAGAAGAGTTTCAAAGAACTTTCGTTCATTCTATGGAGTTTACATTGTTCACGGGAGTAAAATGTCTGAGTAAGTAAGTAGTAAGGTAAATTATATTAAATAATAATAACTGATCTTTGTGTTAGTGTTTACAACAAATCGATTGGATTTTGTTCTTGGAACATAAAACGAGAGGTAGAGGAATAAGGGTGGTGATGTTCGTTTCGTTCATGACAGCGTTTTTAGGGGCATTTGCATAATTATTGGAAATAACAATTCGCATAAGTTTTGAAAACCGCAGAAAATGACTTTTTTTAAATTTGGCGAAAATGTTTGATTAAAGTATTATTTAATTTTGTGAATTCTTAAATTCTGCAATAGTATATCCTGACATATTGCTTACTAAGTTATTCTATTATTAGTATCAGAAATATATTTTAAACAAATTAGGGACCCCCACAGGAGGCCCGTGCGCAGGATTTGCTCTTAGGGGGGGGGGGGCTATCTAATTTTATAAAAAAAATTAGAGGAGCTATACAAAGAAAACTATCAACTAATGGATGTATGTACATAAAATATGATATATTATGCAATTAAAAATATGGTCATATACATTTTAGGTTATTTTTTAAGTATTTCAGTAAAAAATTTTCCTATCAAGAAGTTGAGAAAATTTTAAACCCCAAATCCTTCCCCCCCCCCCCCCGTGCGCCCCACAGTAAAGTAAAAAGGAGAAAATTAGCTACAATTATAAAAGAAATAATATATGTTATGGATACAACTCGATTCGTCCCAGTGGTCATATAGCTATTACTGCTAATAACTAGTAATAGCGTAAATACCTTTGCTACTGTAAAAGACACTCAGCCACCATCAGGCAGGCAAGGAGGTCCTCAACAGGGTAGGATATACCATCAGCCGAGCTCAGATATTCTCCTAAGAAGAAAGAAGAAATCCTACTTCTAAGCCACGCCAGAGAAGGACAAAAGTATATAATATCCATTATGGTTTTATCGTAGGTATTCCTGAAAGTTCCAATTGATTTTATCGAGGGTAATGCCTAAATATTACACTTCAATGGAGTACTTAATGACCGTGCCTTGGATCGAAATTGGACCAAGGTCCAAATGGTGGCTTTTGGTGAATGGCAGGCCTTAGCAGGGTTGATTGTGAGATCTTCGTTTGCGCACCAGTCAGTAACCTTGCAGAGAGATGATTTCCTTAAATTAGTAAGACTCTAGTCGAACATACCTGTAATAAAAATTTCAAGGTCATTTGCATAGCCGACTGCCCCCTAACAAAGCTCGCATAGCTTGCTTAAGAAATCATCTATAACTAGAGACTTGAGTGGTATGAGAACCCATATCCCTTCGCGTGAAAACTCTAGATATTGATCCATAGCTGCTGTTTGCGAAACATTTTATACATATGTCAAAAATGGCACATAAAGCTTTTTCCTTATGGTAAAGGGCTTTCTCTGTCTTGATTACTAGAATATGTAAGGTAGGCTCTGTTGATCTATCTTTTGTACTGATAAACTGAGGAAAGTGAAGGGGAGAGAAGTAGAAAGGAGGTAAGTGTGATTCGTCTCTATGATGCAGGTAGCCTAGGTAGGTAAAAGCCTATTGCTATGCTTAGGGACAAATACCACCACTATTTTACTCTATAAGAATGATATGCAGCCCCAATTTTAACTGCCTCTAAACAAATTGACCAATGGAACAAGGACAATATCCATGTAGTTCTGGAGGAGGACTAGGAAGATATTATCGCCCCCAGGGGTTTTAAAAAGTTTAAAGAAGGCCACTGACCATCTAACCTTATCATTGTCAAAAATGACATCAGACAAACTTGAAGCCCTACGGCTCAACGAAGGTGGTGGACTGAGCCTCGTCCTAGTGTAGACCTAGAGAAGTCGCCTGTGACACCTGTGACACCTGTGGCAATTTCCTTCATACCAGCAACTGTGGGGATCTCCGCCAGAATCTTTACATGGTCCTGAGAATAAAATTGTCCCAGCTATATGATGATTAACACATTTGTTAATTAGGATGGGTATCCGTGGCCCTTACTCCCCCCGGTGATAATTCAACTTACATGAGTTGATGCTGTGTCCTCATACTTGACTAGTGAAAACTCAGGGTTCCTAAAATAGCGCCAGACCTAACTATTGTTCGGTAAACTCCTGAATAATGTGACTGATACTCCTTTGTGCAGGTTCAGGTTTGGCTCATGGAACCTGCCCTAGCTACCGGATAAGTTTTGCCGCCGAGCACTACGGTGGAGACGGAATCAATCTGAAAGGACACAGCTTAAAACTGATGACACTTCTGCTTCACCAGCTTTAAGTGGACAAGGGTAGGTACCCTGTCCGAATCTCCAGGAATGTGCCCAGAGGCTCAAAGTTAATACGAGCTAATTTTCGCACTGTATTGTATAAGAGATATACTTACATAAATCTCCTAACTAATACGCCCTATATTAGAAAAGAATAAGCGTTAAACATTTAGGGCATGTGTAGTAAGGGTGGAAGTTAAACTTGTTTGCCATAATGCTAATGGTTTTTAAATCTATATTTTTGTTTACTGTGAATTTATTTACATGCGATTAATACTGTGAAAAGTCAATTGTGATTTAACCGGTGAAGTGATAAGTTCGATTAGTAAAGTTAAATAGTATGTTGTGAAGAATAAATGTAAAAGGAATTTGGAAACTAATTGAACAAAGCAGTGAATAAAAATGGCGGATCTGGACAAAAATGTATATAGCTTTCTATCTCTCATTATCCCTACTCTACTACCCTTTCGGTCATGCTAAGATATCATAGAGTTGCTCCTGGGCTATGGCTACATCTTAAAAAAAAATGTGAAATACCACTTGTTTGATTAGCTCTGTGATCCTCTTTTGCCAAGTATATGTTAGCTTTCACTCATTCTCAATTTCGGTACATTTTAACAGTTTGATAATTTTCACAACTATTTCTTGAAAGGTAAGCTCGAGTAAGTTTTTTTGCATTTATGAAAATGATATTGCATCAAACGTGCGGATCATGTTTATATCCCACGCAGTTTTGCCCATAAAGTGGTCGGCAAAACGCATTTTAATGCAAATAGAGACCACTATAGATTCGGGAAGCTCAGGTATAAACAGCGAGGTGAGAACCTATTAGATTATTTCATTAAAAACAATACTGAAATATTAAAAAAAGGCAAACCTTTACTAATATTGTTCGCCAAGAAGCTCTGGATCTTACGATAGCCAGTCCAAACTTGGAGAACAATACTATTAACTGACACGTGTCGGATGAGCCCTCTCTATCAGATCATAAACACATAAGATTTGATATGGAGGCCAATCGCGTGCAGCTGGAAGCGTTCAGGGTTCCCAAGCTAACTAACTGGAAAATCTATCGGAAGTACATCAGGACAAGCATATAAGAACTCGATGACGCCCCGCTAGAATCCCAGGAGGGCATAGAAAAGGCCTCAAACCAGCTACAAGGCCTGATCTTCCAAAGCTACGAAAATAGTAATCCTGTTAGACACAGAGAGGCAGCCAGAGATGTACCTTGGTGGGATAGGACACTAAGTAAACTAAGAGCTTAATGAAGGAAACTCTTCAATAAAGCCAAGCGCTCAGGAGTCTGGAACGAATACAAGCAGCCCCTGACTGAGTATAACAAAGAATTAAGGATGTCCAAGAGGAAAACCTGGAGGAAGCTCTGGTAGGAGATTGACGATCTACCTACAACAGTAGGTAGATCGTCAATCTTAAAAGATCACTCCAATAGCATAAGCCTCCTCCAGAGGACTGATGAATCCTACACCACTGACTCTGAGGAAAAATTGATATTACTCATGGAGACACATTTCCCTGAGTGTTTAGTATCAGAAGAATACAGAGGAACTCAATCACTCAACGCACGCTGTGGGTCAACACGCCGACTGAGGAGCAGTTCGGGTAAAATCTTCACAGCTGGGATAGTAAGATGGGCCATTAACTCCTGTAAACCCTAAAAATCTCCCGGTGATAGCGGCATCTTCCCAGCTCTGCTGCAGATGGGCCTAGCTGATTTCTTGAAAACACACATCAAAATCTTTAGGACCAGCTATCAACTCAGCTATATCCCCAATCTGTGAAGAGAGGTAAGGGTAGCCTTTATTCCCAAGGGTGGGGGCGACCAGCGGCTCAACCGAAGGCATATCGTCCGATAAGCCTATCCTTCTTCCTTCTTAAGTCAATGGAGAAAATTACTGACCAACACATCAGGTACGGTGTTCTCAAAGACGCGCCGCTACACGCCAACCAGCACGCATATCAAGTAGGCAAATCAACCATGACAGCACTACACATTCTAATTGAAAAACTAGAAGATGCTGTCAATGGTAGGGGTGTTGCCCTTTGTACCTTCCTTGACATTGAACGTACTATTGATCTGCCGACGACGGTCCCATAGGGCAATGCTGAGTAACCGGAACATCACGGTGAGGCTGGGGGCAAATCGGTAACAGTAAGGGCCACCAGAGGCTGTCCTCAGGGGGGAGTTCTTTCCCCACTGCTGTGGTCACTTGTTATCGATGATCTCCTGGTTAAACTGACTGATGCTGGCTACGAATGCCAGGGATACGCAGATGACCTGGTTCTTACTATCAAGAGCAAGCAGGACAGGACTTTATCAGTAAGACTGCAAAATGCTCTCAATATGGCACAATCCTGGTATACAAGGGAACGGCTCTGTCAACCCTAGTAAGACAACCATTGTACCTTTCAAAAGAAAAAGGAAGCTAAGATTAGAGGCTCCTACTCTTGAAGGAACACGGATAGAATTTAGATAGGGTTACAGGAAAGGCTATGACTGCCCTATGGTCCTCTCAAAGACTCTTCGGCAAAACTTGTGGTCTAAGGACTAAAATGGCCCCTTGGGCATATGAAACAGTTATAATACCCTTGGTCACCTACGCAGCTCTTTCTCACAGAACAAAAGACAACGCAGTCCACACTGCAAAAGCTGCAGCATGACTAGGATTTCCGGGTTCCATGAGCACTGCCCCATGGCAGCTGTAGCAGTAGCTACAAATTTAATATATTATATTTTAAGTAAAAGTTTATTATTTTGATTATATTATTAATAAAATATTAGTATTAAAAATCTACTTCAATAATATACTGTAAAAAATATTTTAATCAACCTGTACACTTCGATAAAATTTGAATAGTGTAAAACACAAACACTTTAAAAATTATCGTAATCATTTATTCATTGACAATAAAATACTGTACTCAATACAAAGAAAATTTTAACAAACTATCTATGTATATAACGTAAAGTAGGATACAAAAATATTGTAAATAATTTTTAGTCTAGCCAGAACAACCGGACTGGTAGTATGGATATTAAATAAAAAATTAAAACTAAAATATATAAATTTTTTTTATTATAAAATAAAATGTATCTTACCCATTAGATACAAAGAGGACTTAGGATTTTGGAGGCTCAAAATAAAGGGACTACGCCCCCACGTCAACTTATAATTCCAGACATCCTGACATACCTCATTGGTGACCCCGACATTCCGGTCACAACATTAGTGATCTCGGAATTTTAGAAACAGAAGTACCCCCTACCCAAGGTAAGGTACTTTCTGGTTTCTAAAATTTTTAACGCAACATCAACGCAAAATAAAAAAATATAAAAAATTTAAAACAGAAGTACCCCCTACCCAAGGTAAGGTACTTTCTAGTTTTAACTTAAGAAGCAGAAGCATCATCACAAACTTTAAAAACAGAGATACCCCCTACCCAAGGTAAGGTATTCTCTGTTTTTAAGCAATCAACAACAATCAACAGCAGCGACTCAAAGCTGCCATCAACAATCAACAGCAGCGACTCAAAGCTGCCATCAAAAACAACAGCAACAGTAAGGACATATTTAATAAGAGGTGCCCCCCACTAGTGGTAAGGCATCCTCATTATTTTAAAAAGAAGTCGTCATCAAATCTACAATCAACAACAACAAAAGCAACAATCCATCCATCAAGCAACAAGTTCAAGTCAACACATCTTTAGGAAGAAAGAAGAATCAACATAACTTCAACAAAAATTTAATATTGGTATGTTCTCGTTTTTTAATTAAAATTAATATAATTTGTACAACATAAACATACACAATTCCACATTACAACATATTTTCTTCTCTTTTTCTCAACTTTCAAAATTTGTATATTTCTTTGCAATAAATAATATATCTTTAACTCAAGTTAAAATATATTTTATCATAGTATAATCATCTAAAAATTTTTTAAATATTAAGGGGTTGTACTTTCATTTTGTGATTCCCGAAGTTAAGTCTCGTTAATATCAGTGTTTTTAAAAAAAGGTGAAAATTTATTTTCAAACAGTGAACATCTACAATCATGATGACTAGTGAAGACGAGTCAAATTTTTCACAACAAACATTACATACATATGCTACAAATTTCAACGAAAACAATTATGTAGCCTCAACTGCAATCAAACTACCAAGCTTTTGGACGCCATATCCAGAAGCTTGGTTCATTCAAGCCGAAGCCCAATTTGCTTCTAAAAGAATAACGCTTGACGAAACAAAATATAGTCACGTTGTTCAATCTTTACCAGTGGAAGTTATAACAAATGTTCTAGATTTCTTACAAAATCCTCCACTGTTAAACAAATATGAATGTTTAAAGAATACTCTGATCAAACGTTTTACCGAATCAGAAGAAAAGAAGCTAGAGCAACTTCTATCTACAACTGAAATCGGAGATAGAAAACCTTCAGAATTTTATCGCTCTATGGAAATTCTTGCAGGCAATTCATCCACATTTAGCAAATCGTTAATAAAGAAATTATGGATGAGAAAATTGCCGGCAAATATAAACATTGCCTTAAAATCTTCCGGAAAACAAGATATTAAAGAACTTTTGGATTTGGCAGATAATATATACGATATTTCCAAAATTCAATTTATATCGGAAATAAACAAAAATCTACCAAAATCAAATTACAATTTCATAGATAAAAATTTTCTTTTATCAAAAATAAACAATTTAGAAAATAAAATAGAAAATCTCGAAAATTTGATAAAAGGAGTATCATGTCAAAACCAACCTTCTTTCTCACGGTCTAGAAACAGATCGAGAGATCATTCATTCTCTAGAAACAATTCGCATAGCAGACAATTTTCAAAATCTAGAGATAACAATCCTTATTGTTGGTACCACAATAAATATGGTACCAAAGCGAATAAATGTATTTCGCCGTGTTCTTATAAAACTATTAATAATCAAAAAAACTAATTAATCCCTCAGTGAATAATATATTTAACAATAATATTTCTAAACGTTTATTTATTTTTGACAAAGAAAACAAATTCAAATTTCTTATAGATACAGGTGCTGATATTTCAGTAGTACCTAATGAATTCTTTAAAAAATTTAACAAAGACCCTAACTTATATTTATCCGCAGCAAACGGTTCTACCATTAACACTTATGGTACAAAATTACTTATAGTAGATTTCGGTCTTAGGAGTGAATTCATTTTCCCATTTATAATTGCTAATGTCAACAAGCCCATTATCGGAGCAGACTTTTTAACAAAATTTAATTTACTCGTCGATTTAAAAAACAAAAGATTACTCGACGGCACAACAACTTTAAGTGTTAGTGGAATCACGATAAACGCAAATACTCCAACTCCTCGTTACTACGCAATCAGTAATGAGTACGGTAAAATTTTGCAAAGATTTCCCACATTAACGCAACCACCTCGTTATGATATTCCAGTTAAACATAACGTTGTACATCGCATAGAAACTAAAGGACTATTACCTTTTTCTCGTCCAAGACGTTTAGATGGACATAAATACAAAATTGCAAAATTAGAATTTGATCACATGGTTAAATTAGGTCTGTGCCAATTATCATCTTCTTCAGTATCTTCTGCACTGCATCTAGTAGCAAAGAAAAATACTACAGATTGGCGACCATGTGGAGATTATCGCAGACTCAACGCAATCTCTGTTCCAGATAGGTACCCATTACCACATATACAAAATTTTTCAATGAACTTAAACGGTTGCACCATTTTCTCAAAAATTGACTTGGTAAGAGCTTACCACCAAATTCCAATGGCTAAAGAAGACATACATAAAACAGCCATTACAACACCTTTCGGATTATTTGAATTCACTAGAATGCCTTTTGGTCTAAGAAATGCTGCACAAACATTTCAACGATTCATGGACCAAATCAATAAAAATTTAGATTTCGCTTTTGTCTACATTGACGATATTTTAGTTGCCAGCAAATCTGAATCCGAACATCAAAATCATTTAAACCAAATTTTTAAACAACTATCAGATTTTGGAATCAATATCAATCCATCCAAATGCATTTTCGGAGTTGGATCTTTGGACTTCCTCAGTCATAAAATAACAAAAGAAGGCATCTTACTTTCAGAAGACAGAGTCCAAATTATTAACAATTTTCCTTCTCCAAATTCCATTAAACAAATTCAACAATTTATTGGCATGGTTAATTATTACCATAGATTTATTCCAAATCTTGCCACATTACTAAACCCAATTCACACTCATTTGGCCCTACTTCTCAAAAAGAAACCAAATAACTCTAAAAACTTTTCTTGGCCAACAGAATGTGAAGATCAACTTAACAAAATTAAACAATCATTTTCAAAAGCAACTTTATTAATTCATCCTATTGAAAATGCAAAATTCAATTTAACTGTGGACGCTTCTGCTAGCGCTGTTGGTGCAGTTCTCCAACAATCCAATGCAAATCATTGGGAACCCATTGCATTTTTCTCTAAAAAATTAAAAGACGCAGAAATAAAATATTCAGCATTCGACCGAGAACTTTTGGCATTATATCTAGCCATCAAACATTTTAGACATTTTCTAGAAGGTCGAGAATTTACAGCTTTTACAGACCACAAACCACTCATTACAGCAATATGGTCTAAAACAGAAAGAAGTCCAAGACAAACTAGACATCTGGACTACATAACTCAATTTACCTCAGATATCAGACATATCAAAGGAAAATCAAACACAGTAGCAGATACTTTATCTAGAATTTCAATCGAAAATTTCGAACATTCAAAACATAGCAATACCAAATTTGATTTAAAAACTATTGCTGAGTACCAAAATAGTGATGAAGAACTTACACATCTTTTAATAACTCAGCATAACAGACCAGATAATTCAAAATATAAACTTGTTAAAATTAAATTAAACACTTCTGAGTCTGACATTTGGTGCGAAGTTTCTACTAAAAATTCACGGTCATATATACCCAAAGAACTTCAAAAAACTATCTTTAATACCATTCATAATTTATCTCATCCAGGAATTAGAACAACACGAAAATCTATTGTTTCTAAGTACTTTTGGCCTGGAATGAATACAGATATTAACAAGTGGACTAGAAATTGTATCAATTGCCAAAAAGCCAAAGTAACTAAACACACAAAGTCTGAAATCGGTAAATTCGAACTACCCAAAACAAGATTCGAACATATCCATTTAGATTTGGTAGGTCCTTTACCTTCTTCAAATGGATATTCTTATATTCTAACAATAATAGATAGATTTACTCGTTGGCCAGAAGCTTATCCAATCAAAGATATACAGGCAAGCACAGTTATCAACACATTATATGAACAATATTTTCCACGTTTTGGTATTCCTCTAGAAATTACCACAGATCAAGGTACTCAATTCGAATCCAAATTATTCGAAGAATTTACAAAAATTGTAGGATCACATCGAATCCGTACTACTCCTTATCATCAACAATCCAACGGAATGATAGAACGATTTCACAGCCAATTAAAAGCAGCCATACGCGCTCGTGACGGCCAAAATAATTGGGTCACACAATTACCTGCAGTCCTCTTAGGTTTCCGAACCACGATTAAAGAAGACTTGCAATGTTCTCCAGCAGAACTTGTCTATGGACAACCTCTTCGCGTTCCAGGAGAATTTATCATTAACAACAACTCAACAATACAAGATCCATCAAATTTCTTAAGTAAAATTAGATCTTGCATAAATAACTTCAAACCTTCACATTCTCGAAAACAAAATTCTAAAATCTACGTACCTAAAGATTTAAAAGATACAAAATTCGTTTTTGTTAGAATCGACAGAAGCAAATCTTCTTTACAAAACCCATATGAAGGTCCTTTCAAAGTATTAAACAAACTGGACAAATTTTATCAAATCGATTACCGTGGTAAAGCTACAAACATTTCAGTCGACAGACTAAAACCAGCATTTATCGAAAACACGGAACAAATAATTACACCAATCAAAAACATGACAAAAAAGAAAGTAAAATTTCAATTATAACTTTTTATTACTAACAATATTATTATTCATCATATTCTTAATTTTACGATTCACTTAAAATGGACGTTTTCACTGAGGGGGGAGTAATGTAGCAGTAGCTACAAATTTAATATATTATATTTTAAGTAAAAGTTTATTATTTTGATTATATTATTAATAAAATATTAGTATTAAAAATCTACTTCAATAATATCCAATTAGACTGTACTGTAAAAAATATTTTAATCAACCTGTACACTTCGATAAAATTTGAATAGTGTAAAACACAAACACTTTAAAAATTATCGTAATCATTTATTCATTGACAATAAAATACAGTACTCAATACAAAGAAAATTTTAACAAACTATCTATGTATATAACGTAAAGTAGGATACAAAAATATTGTAAATAATTTTTAGTCTAGCCAGAACAACCGGACTGGTAGTATGGAAATTAAATAAAAAATTAAAACTAAAATATATAAATTTTTTTATTATAAAATAAAATGTATCTTACCCATTAGATACAAAGAGGACTTAGGATTTTGGAGGCTCAAAATAAAGGGACTACGCCCCCACGTCAACTTATAATTCCAGACATCCTGACATACCTCAGCAGCTATGGAGGCTCTATTAGACTTCCCCTCTTTACACCTACACCTAAGAAAAGAGTCTGCCTCAAGCGCAATAAGGCAAAGAGGTTTTTAACCTACTCAAACAGAAAATGGAAGTGCTGCTCTCACTCAGCAGACCAGATTTAAGGCTGATAACAGGACTTCTAACTGGGCACTGCCCCTTGGGTTACCACCTAAAAATCTTATGGCTAGCTGAAGATAACACCTGTCGCTTCTGTTTGGAAGAGAAAGAGACAGCGGAACACATCCTCTGTCGTTGTGAGGCCCTCGGCCGTATTAGGCTCAGACATCTCGGTGGGACTTTCACATCACCACCAGATATAGCTAAGGCAGCCCACAAAGAGATTTAAGGTCTAATTAAGGAACTAAAGCTTGACTGGGTAACTTAAATCTGAACCTGGATCAAGTCACAAAAGATCATCTTTGTCGAAGTGACTAAAGGATGTTTTTTGTCCTTGAGCCAATCCTAATAATTTTATTTTATGTATATATGGCTCTATATGTATATTTGGCTCATCGTTATAAAGCGTAAAAATCCTACAAAAAACTAGCTACCCTAAAAATCACCCAAGCATTAAGAGGAAACAGTAAAAAAAGATCAAAAAGAACATAACAAAAAATTACTCAATATACTACGTTACTGTAAATGGGTTAAATAATAAGGACTCTAAAACTTGAAGGCAACAACCTGTAAAAAAGAAAATGCAAAGAAATTTTGAAATGTCTCCAAGCGAGTGCAAGCTCTAAGAAAAGTCCAGAATAATTTTGAAAAGAATCCGAAACAAAACTTAGAGCTTAATCTTAAACAAACGAATAAAATGAACCGAAACCGAAAAATCAAACTAGAACGTGATTGACTGAGTGTTCCTAAGGGGTAGATGCAGCCCCTGGCGAAGTTCCTACTTCGGGAACCACTGCTCCCCAGCAAATGCTCTCTCCGTAGAGCCGTTCCTCACTTTTCTAGTCCTCCGGGAGCACTCATTAAAACATGTTCTAAACGAACGCACACAAATTTCGAACCGATTAGAGTCCCGCGGGACCAGTCTGCAGAGTCATTGACGTCTGCAAACTGCTACCATCATCTTACCAGTTCTACGATTCCAACGTGAGACTTGTCCTTCCCGCAGCACTTGAGCAATACAAAAGCGAAGAGAAGCTTCGTGGACAAGCTGCTGCAAGTCTGCGGCCTGAAAGACGAGGCTTCCGTTCCGCACCGACAATAAAGGTTGCCAGGTGCAGTTGAATGTGGCGGCCTTCGTTGCCATGAACTCTAGACGTAATCACCTCTTCAATCTGGCAATGAAGTGGTTCTTGATTGCATGTGTGTTTTAATTATTAATGTCGCACAAGGTTGGGCATGTGAATTCGTCGATCGATATGTGACAGCTGGTTTGGATGCACGAGGCTGTGATGGAGCAGTTTGAATACCACATCAGAGTCTCTGTAATTGGACGGATAACTATAGATGACTTTGCTAGTTATGGTCCCCATTACTCCCAAGCTTACCCAAAGATGTGCGCGCCATCTATTAACCCCTAAGGTATCCGTAGGATTTACTCCTACGAAGAGCTCTCGCAGCCGACGTAAAGTGAGAGTACTGAACGTCGTGTGCGGCGGTCGATTGGTTACGAAAGCGTTTATCACCTCAGTGATAGGTTCCCTAGTAGAGAGACGACTAAGACACTCTCGTGCTTTATCCACCAATTCGTTTAATTGTGTTTTGTGGGGGTGTATAAGTGTGTTCCCAGTAGCATCAATGATGTCTCCAAGAACTGTGAGTTGTCCTGTATCGGCCGTTGCTCCTCGAGCTTTACTTAAAACCGAATCTACTACTACTCGTTGGAATGCCCGTACCTCAAGACAACGAAATTTCACGACCATGTCTGTATGACCCAAACCACCCTCCGCTACTGGTCGGCAGAGCGTGCTGTCAGCGACCCATCGTCTTCCAAATACAGAAGGCGTCAACGACCTTCGCCTATAAAAGTTTCACGAAGGCTTTTCGAAGCACTGCGATTTTAACAGGTGCACGATGGACGAGGTAATCAAATAATTGACAACGACTGCACGTCGTTTCAGCGAAAGTGGGTGCAGTCTAGTCCGCCACGAATTCACAACCTCCAGAGAGTTTCTTCACAGCCATGCGGCTATTAGATGTTTTAATATCGAGCCCACAAATACACCTAAATATTTCAGGCAAGTATTCGGCCATTGTATGCCGAGGGGAGAATCTGAACGATTCCGCCACCTCCCACACGATAGGCCTTGGCTTTTGCTTAGGTTAACCCTAGCGCTCGCTAATGTTCGTTTTATTCGAAAACCCTACAAGCGACAATATATGCCCATTATGCTTTATGAGAATCATATACAGACCACTGATGATCTCAATCCATCTGGACGGAAGCCAAAATATATCGAATTTTCTTCGCTTTCTCATCGATACTATTTATTTCTTGACATAGACTGACTCGATTTTGGAAAAACAACGCAATTCATCCGCTAATTATTTTCTGTCGAAGTCATGATAAAAGTTACAAAATGTTTCTACGTCATCAGTCTCTAACTGCGACGATTATAACATATTACTTAGGCTATTTAAGACATTCAAATCGCTTTCAAAGAATCTATTTATCATTTCTTCTTTCAACATATCTAATAAAAGATTAAGTATGTTAATTTTATAATAATCTTCGATGGTTTCGAAGGGGTTCTTACATCCCCCTCCCTATGTGCCGGTATTGTCCCGATGCTTCCACAACTTGAAACAAATTTTGAATTTTAATTGAACTTAATTTGCTACACTCGCGGAAAAAAGTTCGCATTATCCCCGATCGGAATAAATAAGGGACTAACCGAAATATGTAAAACATCAAGAGGAGTTTTCCACACACAGAAGAATAATATAATATAAAAGTGACTTAAATCAACTGGAACACTCCACGGTAAGCAAGACGAATGTTTGCTTAATCTGCGACCCCAAAGTTGTTAATTTTTAATAATTTTACTAGGATTGAGTGCCAGAAATAGTAAATTTTCCTAGTTAAGTATTTATCCAATCTCTTTTAAAATGCAAAATTAATAATGACCACAAAATATCATGTTGTATTATTATCTATGTTCGTTCTTTATTGACACAATTAATAGTTTTTGAAAAGAATATATTTGCACAAAAAGTTAGGACAAAGTATCATCAATCATTAAGATCATCCCTTAAGGGACGCCCAGGCAGACTTAATAAGTAAATACCCAGGAAAATTGAATAGTTCAGAACATACACGAAAAACGCACTATAAATTTTCATTACTTGTAAATGGGGCAATTTATTTCAATTTTCACTTTTATTTACTCTAATGGTGCAACAAGCAGAGACAGGTAAGTCTCAAGATACTCCGAGCGTGGTGTGAAAATAAATTGAACCTCTTCATAATTATTGTGCATCATTTAGTTAAGTAGACTTAGAAAACTAACGTAGGGAATTACAAATTGTATCCAAGTCAAAGTAGAACTTACAGTTGACTAAATCGGGCAAAATTCACAGGATTACTGATGCAACGTAATAATCATATTCCTCAGAGCAAATACATTGTAGAACGGCAAACTTCATTTTAAATAAATGCACGTGCGATATATTTGCGGAATTTATGGAAAATTGTTTATAATTAAGGTTCCCTTGATGACACGTTTCCGTCAAGTGTTAATACGCCATATTGCATACGGATTTAAGGAAAAGGACAGGTCCCGGATACTTGCAGGATTTGTTTGGCATTTAACTCAGCACTCTTTGCATTTTAATCAAAAGAAACGTAGATATTTTGCCGAACGTCTGGCTTATTTAGTCCCTCAAGGGATTTAATGAATTTTCCATTACGTGCGTTTATTTATGATAGAATGAACTATATAAAGCTTCAGGAGTTTCAATTAAAAGGCAGAGAGAGGATAGTCATTTTTGACTTTGTGGAGCAGCATTTAACTTGAGCTATTTAATAATGCATGCAAAGGAATATATGAAAATTATCTTTTCTTACGTATGAGAATGAAAATTTTATGGAAATTTATGGAATATGTGTACTTGTATTCCTGTTGAAATATTAAAATAAAATTACGATAAATTTTAGGCTTTTTAGGGATTGATGCTTTTTCAGAAGCGAAGTTTTGAAACAGGAATTAGCAATAAATTGTGGGATAAGCTGTATGAAGTGAATCGTTGTAGGATTAAGGTAATTGTCCTTAATGAAGCAAAATTCCACAATTCATCTTAAATTCTGTAAGAAACCTTTAAGGTCATCCTGGCATTATTCTCACTTTAACTTTTGACTAAATTATTACTGCATAGATTCATAGAGAACACGGTTAATATATTTAAAGTCGTTTCAAGCATTACAAGCATTACAACTCGAATAGAAATGATTGCTCGAAATTCATTTGGACAAAATTCTTCGCTTTCGTCGATACAATTTATTCCTTGACAGACTGACTCGATGGTATAACTTTTGCTTCAACCTAATTTTCAAAAAATTATGCGAAAGCAAATTCAATGCGTACCTGAATAAACCTTTTCAGCCAAACCGAAAGGTGAAAACTTTACTAATTGTTGCTGCTCTCAGAAACTTATTGTCGGTGGGACCTAACTATTAAAGTGCATTCAAAAGAAATATTTATGTTTTTTGAACACCTTGTAAGGTATTGAGCCGGTTCTGTGCCAACGACTTCAACGCCTTGAACTCCTTGCACAATTTATGTATTTGGATATCTTCCTTCTCAACAGATCTTAACCACGTCATTGCCACATGAAAGCCGTTTATATGTATTGCTGTAAGACCATTTAATTTATTCCATCGGTAAAGAAGTATTTTGTATTGAATAACGTAAATTTCAGTATTCATATGTTTACACGAAAATAGATCATTTTGTGCATTGAGATTTTGTAATCTTTGAACTCTACAAATGAAAGTCTTTATTACTTACCTACTTATAATCCAGGCACAATGGGGGGGGGGGCGGCTTATGTATGCAATTTGGGGTTCCCTCGGTAACTTGTCATATCTTTTTGTTTTTCGGCAGGGAGAATCGATGCACTGTGAGAATACTCTGTAACGCGCCTTCTACAGTTCCTTATGTTATGTTATGTTATGTTCATCTGTTCTAAGCAACAATAAAGCAAAAAAGGAGAGCGCGGGCTTTCAAAAATTTACATTTAACATTGTCTTACTCCAATTGATACATGATTTTAAAGCTAAGAGATGACACTTTCAATTGAAAAAATATGAAAAAATGCATAATCAAGTATTTTATAAAAAGCAAAAAATATTTTTCAAAGTCAAAACTTTTTTTAATTTTTTTTTTCGGAAAATTATATTTTTATTCGTAAGGTCCTATAACGACCTTTACAAATCACTAAAGATCACCGTTCTACGGCAATGGTGGCGATATTTATGAATTTTCAAAAAAGGTATGATCACGAGAAAAAGTGCAAAAATGCAAGAACCCCTATAAATTCTGAACAATTTTTTTTTAATCCTTTAGCATGATAGTTACTTATACCAGTAATAATATTTTGGTGAAGTTTGAACAAAATCGGAGACATCGAATTTTTTCACCTGGTACACTTGAGGAATTTTGCCCCATATAAGTAATTCCATTTAAAATACTCTAAATTATTTATTATTTAATTTTGCAAATTACAGATAAACCAAGCACTTTAGGATATAAATGCTAGAGATACATATAAATTGTTTAAAATCAAAATATCTTTCACATAAAGTTGGTTAATAATTGTCAATTTTCTTATTTTTCCGAAAAACTCAGAAAAACTACCAATTTTGACTAAAATCGGGCCATATCTCGAAAAGGAACCATTTTTGAGCCTGGTAACCTCGAAAATTCGAACCTCGAAAAACATAAAGATATGACAAGTTACCGAGGGAACCCCAAATTGCATACAAAACCCCCACATTGCGCCCAGACTATTGCTTACTTTCTATCTATCTTTCTTTCGAGAGTTTCTTAAAATTCCGCAGCATCGCACAAATTACGGTTTTCACGAGCCCGTCACGTCAATGTCTCGGTTTTTTAATTCGCATTTCAACAATATTGATTTTAATCTGTCGATAAATTCTATGAAGGCCAAACTTTTCTAACTACTCTATTATTTTTTTGTAATTATTAATTATTTTTCTAGTTATTTTTATTAATTATTGTAATTTTATAATTTATTTAATATTTATATTTCCATGTTAAGTAATCAGCCTTTTGATGAATCTTAAATAAATAAATAAATAAAAACTGAACGTTACAATTACGGCGTGCTTCATTTTGGATTTTTGCATTCGCCTCGATCTGAACAAGTATTTACTGCAAACTCTGTAGAATTATTGTAAATATTTGTCAGAATAAATTTCTGTACAATTAAATTTTTAAAAAATTTGAAAATTATAAATTGCATTTTGGATTTTAATTTTATTAGAACTATAAAATTAATCTGCTTTAATCTAATAAAATTTCATAAAAAATGGAACCCCATATAATTGCTGTCCTTTGTAAATAACCAGTGGTTTAGAGCATAGCTGCTGATTGCAATGCAATGCAGTAAAAGCTTATGGTAACTTAATGCATTTAATAAACAGTAACAAGAAACCATTTTGATTAAAAGTAGTCCGAACTAGAACAAACGTCTAATTTAGCGGCTGTCCTCTACACAACCTTTTCATCTGTTCGCACTGTGAAAGGGAATAAAAATAGATGTATGCCAAAAGCAAAAATAATCCCATTAGAAAGCTGGAGGCGTTTTTAATTAAATTTCATTCGCGTGTATTCGCATCCTGATGCTCGATTGACCCTATCCGGTTTTACTAGAAGCACGATTGCGGAATATGCGGAGTTTTCCCACGGTGGTATGGAATTTGTCAATTAACAGCTTCCTCTCCTCAACAAGAATGTAAATAGAAACTTGATACCATACACAATGGTGGAACCATATAGAAAGGTTGTGAAAATATACGAACCTTTTATACTATATTTTGTAAAATGGTTTTCACTTGCGGGGTTTTATTTTCCTTCTTAATATTCGGATTTTATGCTATTTCGAGTTCAATTACTCCGCCTATTTCTACAGGAAAGCTTGAAACTATTCGAAAATTGTAAAATGTATTCAGTACGTTACGAAAGAAGTAGGTGTATTAGTTTCATTGTAATTGAATACATTTTATTTTGTACGTAGAATTAAGGCTTTTATTTAAGAAGCAATTCGCGCAAATTCGATTTGGGTTGACAATCTCAAACATTTTGATTCTAATAGAAAGTACTATTAATTTATTTTCCGATGCAAAAAGTGCACATTAACCCTTCTTCAGGTTCATGTTTTAGACGGCTAAACGTAAAGGTTTATAACAGGGTTACCCTGGATAGACGGATATACGGATACTCAAAAACCCGGGTTTATTGGCAGTTTGGAAACACGCTGAATAAATAAATATATATATATATATATATATATATATATATATATATATATGGGGCATTTCACGCGAACCGGACAACCAACAATTTTGAAGAAGTTATGTATGACCTGTTTCAAAGGCAATTAATCATATTAAGAAACTTATATCAAAATAATTAAAATAGTGATTCTTATAGGAAATTGCATGCTCTTCACAGTCGTGGTATCGAATGCGAAATTGAATTTTTTTTTTATGTAAAAAAACCAAAATTAATATTTAAAATTAAATTTTGACAAACTTCCACATGTTTAATTTTTTTTTTAATAGCTCAACAAATAACTTAAAATGTATAGTAAATGCCTGTTCAGTTTCATAATGTGATCTGCATTCGAACACAGTGCAGCGCGTAGTCGGCGTTTGGCCAGTGCGATAGTTTTGTATGGAAACATGAAAAAATTTAAGTTTAAATTCTCTATCTCCGATACAAATACAGATCACGTTCTAAAATTTTACACATATTATTTATGAACTATAAGCTACATTTTGAGCTAAAAACAAGAATTTTAAAACAAGTCGAAGTTAAGTAAAATCCGATTTGATATGTTAACTTCCGGCTTTATATACGAAAAAAAATTGTTTTTTCAACTCTGTAACAACAGCCAAGAAAAACATTTATTTGTCTTTAAAATAACACTATTTACTTTTTTTCTATCACTTTAAATAATATCAAATTTTTTTTTTTCAAAAAACCCGCTCCTCAAATTTTGTAAATTCTTTAAAAATTACCAAAAAAATATTTTGTTTAATCACAACAATAAGTCTTTGCCAATATAAGAAATTTTGTGCAGACTAATCGAAGAGGAACATTCTGCATTTTTTAAAGAAATTTTCGAATGGCCGAACTATTTTGAAAAGGGTGGTACATTCTTATTTAGAATGTTGAACTATACAACATACTAAAATTTCAAGAAAATCGGAGGTGACGGGTTAATCTCCACACTTACCACGGTTTTTTTAAGGTAGATCAAAACATATTTGGAAAAGCCATATACCACTGTAAATATTTAATTGTATTGCTTTGTAGTTTGGCCCATTGCTCCTTTGTCCAATGGGTTCGTTCTTGTTTACATTTCTTCCTATATAAAAAACTCTTTGTTGATCAAATTGAATTGTTTTTTGTACTGCAAAATGACCCTCTTGATGTTTCATCCTTATTATTTCTCGTTCCATACTTTTGAAAGTAACAATGAGTTTATTGCCATCGAAGAACAATTCTTTTTCTGTATAGAAATCGTCATATTTTCGCACTTTCAAAATTTCTTTGACTGCTTTAATAAAATCATCATTTTCTTGTGCTTTTCTCATTCGAACTATCATTTATCAAGGAGTCCTAATGTTGCATCCTCTGTTCCATTACGAATTGATATTCCTGCATATGTAAGATCCACCTTGACACTGCAATTACTAAGTCTCTTTTTTCATAGTTTGTCGAAAAGCAATGTAATCTTTTATTACTTTAAACTGGCTTCCTAAAGGATAAATGCAAAATTTTTTAAACGCCAAATATACTGTCATTACTTCCAAAATATAGCCGTGAAACCTTTTTTTATTTAACCTTGCAGAGCATATGCATATGTTCCTTTAGCCTGACTCTTAAAGAAGTTTTCCCTATGTATATTGCTTGACAATGGGAACAATTAATTTTGTACGTTTAGGAGCTAGACCAGTTACAGTTTAGAAGCGTAGCGGCCGGCGCCCCACGGTGGGAATTTTTGTATGGAGTCAGAATGTTAAATCATATTTTGCAAAGCTTTAATGATGTAACTTATACGCTTCGAAACTGTAACTAGTCTAGCTCCTAAACGACTTCTACTTGGCAAGCATTACATATACACTATTTTTAGACAAAAAATTGTGAAATTCAAGTTTAAAAAATTGAAATATATTTTTTTTCCAAAAAATTTTTTTTTAATATCAAAAAATGCATTTAAAAAGCACATTAAATGAAGTATAAATTTGACTACTTTATTTATTTTATTGTAACATTTTAAAACTGGGTAATGGGATTCGAAGTAGCACATACCTGACGATAAGTCAAATTTTTAAAGCCCTCTAGTTCGTAAACCAGACTTTATACTGTAAAAACATTTTGTATCTGGATCGAGGACACATACAGGGTGTTTCAGTTTTGACGTGCCAAAATGAGTGGGGTGATAGATCTCACCAAAAAAAGCAAAAAGCGGGGGGGGGGGGGTAACTCTCAACCGTTTGGGTTATACAGGGTGATTCATAAATTTGTTTTTCGTGGTATGCACATTACTCTTTTATTTTTATCTTTTCATCTACCCAACACAGGGTAATACTATGGTAATACTAAGTGAAAAATTTTCTAACCGCTGGATTGGACGAGGTGCACCGATTCCTTGGCCTGCTGGATCTCCATACCTTATCCCATTGGACTTTTTCTTATGGGAAACAATGAAGTATGATGTTTATTCAAGCCCAGTTAACAATAGGGACGATTTACTTGGCTGAATTGGGAATGCAGCGACGAAAATACGGGAGAGGCTGGCTGCAATACGCCTTAGACAGGGACTTAGAAGGAGGTTGTTGAAATGCATCGAAAGTTGCGGTGGACATTTTTAATGGCTTTTGTTACTTATCAAAATTAATTGTAATTATTTTTAAATTCAATAAAAAGAATTTTTGAGTTAATATTAGTTAAATTTTGTTAATTTATTGATTTTTATAATATTCTCCGATAGGATTTCTACGTATAAATTGCTAAATACTTTCCCTACGTGGACATGTTGCACCTTTTTGGAAAGGTTATAAGACGGGAAATCCAATAAAAATAAAAAAGAGGTATACTAATTACATAAATTTCGGAGAAAATTTGTGAAAATGCTGAAATTTTTGGTAATTTCAAAACATTTTCTTCAATTTTGGCCGTGACTGTACCTGCAGTGGTAATAGTGAGATCAACATTGTTGACATTTTTGGAAGGGTAATTAGGATTGTTTTTTAACGTTTGTTTGATATTATTGAATTAACCCTTCTAACTCAGAAGGCGCACTTCACAGGCAGAAGCCAGGAATCAATTGACCTACCCACCAAAATACACAAAATATTAAGGTGGATGAGGCTCCCACACCACATGCATAAAATCATTAGTAAACAAAAGCCAAAATATACCCAAACACAACAATCAGGGATGCACAGGCAGCTTAAGCTAAGTCAATACAAAACATACAAGGAAGGAAACTTTACGCCTTACAACAAAAAAAAACAAAAAAACAAAACAAAGACAAGTGAGTACAACAGGATGGTTACAAGTTATAAAGGCTCCTCTTTAAGTTTAACTTGTCCACGTTAGTGCTGAAAAGATCACCAACACCATTAGCAAACCTACACATGCGATTAACAGGCTCGAACATACCGTAACTAGTGCGCGAGAAAGCTATCTGAAAGCTCGAACGGTTTCAAAGGGAATAGGACAGTTCTCTAGGTGATATTTTGGAAGAAAGTGCCGCACTGTCAATCTTTCCCTGCAGAAGCTGGTGTAGAAAAATTATATCGGCAACCCAGCGACGTTTCTCGAGAGTAGCAAGTTGTAGCAGTCCCAACCGATCACCATATGGAGGTAGAATAAAAGGGTCACTCCACGGCAAAGCCCGAAATGCCGATCTCACAAATCTACGCTGTACAGATTCAATACGTTTAGTGTGGGATCCATAAAACGGAGACCAAACCGGACTACCATACTCCAGCAGTGGTCTAGCAAGGGATGTATAAAGATGGAGTCTTATGTGAGGGCTAGGAAATTCCCTGCACCAACGGAGGATAAAACCCAGCATAGAGCTGGCCCTGGCAACGATATTATTAATGTGGGGGATGAAGTTAAGTTGCCTATCAAGATACACACCCAAATCCTTCACTCCTTCCACCCGTTGAATACAAGTATCTTCAAACTTGTACTGAAAAGTACAGTAGTTGCGGGACCTCGAGAAGGCCATAACCTGATATTTACCGATGTTTAATTTAAGATTATTATTGACACACCAGCTATAAAATATGTGCAGGTCCGACTGCAATATCTCGCAATCCGCAAAAGATTTGATTGGGAGAAAAATCTTGATATCGTCTGCATAAATAAGAATTTTACTTCTTTGAAGCAAATAAGTAATGACATCAATAGATAAGATGAACAACAGAGGCCCAAGATGACTACCCTGAGGAACGCCGGAAGGAGCCACGAAAACATCAGAGAGCACGCCACGAAAACGCACTCTATAAGTCCTATTGTATAAATACGACTTAATCCATGCAATAAGTGGTGCCAGGAAACCCAACCTGGCCAATTTGAAAACGATAATAGAGTGAGACAGCTTATCAAAGGCTTTACTAAAGCCGGTATAAATGCAGTCAGTCTGGCAACCTTCCACAAATCCATCTACACTGCCAGGCAGAAACTCTAACAAGTTGGAAACCGTTGACCTACCCTGAAGGAATGCATGCTGCCTGAGAGAGATTAAACCCCTACACCCAATAGACAATTGGGACTGGATCATCAGTTCGAAGAGTTTTGGAATGCAAGATAGTTTAGCAATAGGTCTATAGTTAACAATCTCTCTCCTATTACCACTCTTAAAAATGGGGATTAAAAATGAAGCCTTCCAGAATGTAGGGAAGCGACCTACCAAGAAGTATTGCCGGAAGAGTAAAAGTAAATGATATAATAACACCGAAGAACACTTCTTTAAAACAACAGCAGGAACCCCGTCAGGGCCATAAGAAAAGTCTTCCGGAAGATCCAAAATATGCTTGTATAAGCTCTCCTCCGTGATAGATGGAATAGGTACGGGGGATATATTACTATTATTAATGTGCGAAAAGTTGCTACTTTCTGGATAAAAATCGGATGATTCAAATGCGCCCCTGAAGTATTCAGCAAATAAATTACAAATAACCTTAGAATCGTTACTGGATCTTAACCCGAATTCCATAGTCGATGGATAGCTATCAAAATTTCTCTTCATATTGACGTAATAAAAAATATTCATATAGAGAACGAGAAAGACCTATGAAATATTCGTGACAAAGAATAAATTCACGCTTAGAGTCTACACTTCCCACTCGCAGTTACCTTTTCCAGAGTATATTTTTCCTATTTCTGAGAGTTTTTAATTCTCTGTTAAACCAGGGGGGAGCGGATTCTCTAATTCTAACCCGGACATAGGGGACAAACCTAACGAAAGCTTCGTATAAAATTTCATAGAAACCAGATACGTTCCTGTCAATATCGTCACTAGACAGACAGGTATGGAAGTATAAATCACCAAGATATTCATTCATAGCCTGAAAATCGGCCATTCTAAAGTTAAAACTAAATTCACATTCGAGATTATCGACACGCACGTCCAAGAGACAATGAAAAGTGACAAGCAATGCAGGGTGAAACATGTCCAGACTCGTCAAGGGAAAGAGGCTAGGTTCCACAAAAGTGAGCGTGGAGTTCGTAGAGAACACTAAATCAAGCTGTCTACCCATATTGTTACTCACATTGCTCATTTGGCAAAGTCCTATGCAAGCCAAGGTGTCAAGGAACAGTGATTGTCCCTCAGTCAAGTTATGGAGAAGATAGCTATCGTCATCATCATTCACTACCCATCTCAAGTTGGGTAAGTTGAAGTCCCCTACTAGGACAATTTCGTCCTTAGAACCCATCTGGTCATGAATAAAGTCGATATGCTGAATAAGAATGTCATACCGACTCAAACCATTATTATCGACGACATTGCCCATATCTGGAGGTATGTAACAACAAATTAAAAAGAGGTCGCCCGAATCGAATGAAACCTTTACTGAGACTTGTTCCAGATCAAATTGATCAGAAAAAGACGGAGGGTCCACAAAAGTAGCATTTAGAAAATTTCTACATGCAATGAGAACCCCACCTCCCCGTACAGACGAATCCGCAGACCTGTCCCTGCGGAAGACCTGAAAGGAGTCATTAAATAGCTCGGCATCCGAGATTCCCTGGTGTAACCACGTCTCAGATAAAGCTATCAAATCAAATTCAGAGTTAACAGATGAGAAATAAAAATTATTAGTTTTAGTCGCTATGTTGAGTAGATCAAGAGATAAAAATAAAAGAGTAATGTGCATACCATTAAAAATTTTAATTTATGAATCACCCTGTAACTCCCAAACGGTTGAGAGTTCCTACCACCCTGCCATACAATTTTTTGTTTGGCTAGGTGAGATCTATCACCCCACTCATTTTGGCACGTCAGATCTGAAACATCCTGTATAGGTATAACATAATCAAATATTACTAAAATCGGAAACATCGAAATTTTTTACCTGTCCGCTACAGAGGAAGACTGTACATATGCAATTACTTCAGCGGCGAAATTAAAGAACACCAGTGATTTTGCTGTGCCGATTGCCACTACATTCAGTATTATATTGTTCATTTTATATTATTCAAGAATCTTTAGGAAGAGTGTTATTCGAGTGCTTGGTTTCAAGCTGACCGTGATGTGCAAATATGAAGTGAATAAATCCTTTTACTGAACAAATCGTATGTAGTTAACATTCGTTTCGTGGTCGTTTTTAGATTGATTTGTGTCGGTTACTCTGGCCTTCGGATACCAGTGCTCCAAATGGGCGGAAAAACATTATTCTTTGGAGTGCGAAGCATTTTTCAATGAGCATAAAGATGAATGTCAAGTTAACCATAATGGCAGATGAAGGTTGATGGAACCCGCTACTTCCTCCGCATGCCCACCTAATTCCATGCCGTCATCCTCCTACACTGTCGCCCCGTCTCAAACAACTTCTACCTCCGTTAACCCGCCCATTCCGCTAGCCAAAACTCCTTTATCCGAACATCATTCATTTATCGATCCCCTTCTCCCACCTACAGTTAAATTGACTTTGCGTTCTGCTGATTCTAGCGATGGACGATACCTCTTGTTCCGTTTACGGGACCGTCGCATTTATGACAACGTACGTCTATTTTTAGACTATCTCCATGACAAACCGAACTCCGTCTGTGTTGAAGGTAAAACCAGCACCAACGTCATGTTAAGTATACAACAAGAAGTCCTGCCCACAGACCCATCAGTCTTACTCCAACTTTTCACTAAATACCATGAATCATTCAATATACCTTCCCATAAGGTTTCAGAAGATCTATCCACCTATGCTGCGTACGTCAGTTCTCGCCGTATTTCCCATCTTCAAAAAAGTCGTAACGACTCCTTAAACTACTTTCGTTCCTAACCCCCTTGATTTCCCTATTTCTGACTTCCCCTCTATTGCACCCGCGGTTTCCGATCATGATCCTCTCCCCAACAGCTTGTCGGTCTATTACCAGAACGTAAGAGGACTTCGTACAAAAACAACAAATATTTTCCTTAACTCTCACAAATTCCCGCACGATATCTTTGCCTTAACTGAAACCAATCTAACAACAGGAATTCTCGACAACGAACTATTCCCTCCAAACTATACCATTTTCCGTGTTGACGGTTGTATAGGCACCAATGAGCCACCAGGTCGCGGGGTTCTCATAGCTGCTCACAACCGTTATGATGCCACCCTGCTAAAGACCTCCGACTCTACAATATCAGAATCTGTATGTATAAAAATAGCACTAAATAAGTGCTTTCTGTACATCCTCTGTTGTTACATTCGTCCCTCTCAACCATACGAGCCCATAATCGAAGCGATCGATACCCTGCTTGAGAACGCTAACGCGTCCGATGAATTTATTTTATTGGGTGACTTTAACCTCCCCCGTATCCAATGGTCATTGTCCGAGGACTGTTCTCACTTTGTCCCCCTTAACGCATCTTCGGCCAAAGAAGCCTTCTTTACCGCTCAGCTCTCCCTTTCAGGTCTCTTTCAAGTAAGCGGAGTCAGGAACTTCCTGGACAGACAATTAGACTTAATCTTTTCTTCAGACCCAGTTAACTCGGCTGTCGCAGAAAGCAACCATCTTCTCTCCTCCCTCGACCGTCACCATCCTCCTTTGTTCCTCGTTTTCTCCTACGAGCACCCTCATGCCGTTTCAGGCTCCGAGTCTTCTTTATCCTTCAATTTTCGTAAAGGCGACTTTGACAAATTAAATCACTTGCTCCTCAACTCTAATATTGGGGATATCCCTCAACATCTCCCAGTTGACGTTGCTTTAGAGGCGTTCTATTCGGAAATACACGCTTGTCTTACACAATCTATCCCTCTTCTTCCTCGTAAAAACTACTCCTCATCCCCCGTATGGTACGACAAAGAATTACGCTCTCTTCGCAACAGGAGAAATAAACGTTGGCAAACTTTTCTTCTAACCCAGACTGAGTCTGACTATTCTTCCTACCTATCTGCTTATACCTCTTTTTCTGAACGTTGTGATACCCTCTACCATGAGTACCTCCAACGGATGGAAACTAGCCTCATATCCGACCCCAAGCGTTTTTATAGCTTTATTAATTCTAAGAAGAAATCCAATGGTTACCCTTCCACCCTAAAGCTCGAGAATACCTCTTCATCTGACCCTAAGGTTATCGCTAACCTCTTTGCACACTTCTTCAGTAAATCTTTCAGCGACAATTCTCTACAACCCGACCTTAACTATTTTGCATTCATGGACAAATGCACTCAAACGTCGTTTTCATCTTTTGACCCTGATCCTGAACTAATAGAGGGAGAGCCAGGTCAAAAAAACGCTCTGAATTTACTACAGCTGATCATTTGACAATTGGTTATAGTAGTTGTGTACACACACATACTGCGGTCAGTCAAGCGAACGGTAGAACAGGCGTCACATACATGCTATTAAAACGGTTATGATTGCCGTGGTATTTAAATGAATTTACTAAAGCTGAAAATTGTTATACAAATTGTATATTGCATATAAATAACAGTTATGTCAGTCAGTCAGTTAAATGTTAGAACGGAGCTGGTCAGTCAGCCCTAATGTATGTACAATAAATAAATAAGATGCAATTCATTCATTAAACTTGAAAATTTTTTTAGAGGTACTTAATTGTATATTAACCATAAATAAAATGGTCAGCCAACCATATTATGGAACAACTCCCGTCAGTCAGCCAAAAAATATTAAAGTATGTACTTCCGACAATATTGGATATTCAATATAAGGAAAGTAAAATTCATGCGAATAATACGTAAAAACAAAATACCACCAATAGCCGAAACGATCCTCCCGATAACGATATTACAAATAAGAGCAATTAATCGAAATATCTGCAATACAACATGGGAATAGTTATAAACTCACTCTTTCATTTTGTAAATTTTTTAAAGTTTTACAACCGCTATTCTTAACTACCGATAACAACCGTCATACTATCTATTAAATTTGTTAAAACTTTTTTGGGTATGTTTTTCCATGCTGACAAGATCTTAATTTTGAATATTTGTAATTTCCGGCTTTTCTTTATCATAAACTTGCCTTAAGATAATGCACCACAAATTCTCTATCGGATTTAAATCCGGACTTAAGGCTGGCCACTGCAGCAGGAGTATCCCATAGTCTTCTAACCATGCTTTTGTAGTTCTGCCGTTATGGATTGAGGCATTATCCTGTTGAAAGATAAATTTGTCATCCTCAGCGAGTGTAATAAATGGTAATAAATATTCTTCGAGTAGATTTTGGTAGCTAGTCACGTTCATTCTTCCATTTAAAAATGCTATTTCGGACTGCATATTACCTTTGAATGCAACCCATATCATTACTGATCTGCCACCATATGTTCTTCTCGATAAAACCTTCTGGTCTTTGCGTAAGTCATGCCAATAATATTTAAAGCCATCTGGACCATCCAGATTAAATTTTTTTTCGTCACTAAATATTACATGGCTCCAAATTTTACTTTTACCTTAATAACTCTGCTCTGTATTTTTTACTTAAGGCTGTAAATCTCCTGTGGCACACTACATGATTGAATCTGTCCAGCGTAGGTTTATTCGCTTCGCTCTACGTGATCTTTCGTGGGTTGACAGATTCAACCTTCCTCCCTATGAAAACCGTCTGAAACTGATCGACTTACAACCTCTAAGCAAACGTCGTGATGTTTCCGACATTCTCTTCATTTATCAATTATTAACTGGTGCCATAGACTGCCCCTCAATCCTGCAATCTTTACCCATCTATACCAATCCCCGTAACCTTAGGTCCACTCCCCTTTTCCGACTCGACCGCCATCGCACAAACTACGGTCAAAGCGAGTCAATTACCAGGATGTTACGAAAAGTCAACGACCTTTCCTCTTTTGACTTCCATCTGAGTAAATCATCACTCCACAAAGCCTTATATCTTGACCCCGCCCATCTTGATCCTGATCGCCTACCTTAATTCTTCTTGTATTTATAACTCATATTGTAGCTTATGCTTTTTATTTATTGTAGTTTGTAGAATTAGTAGTAAGTTATAGCTTGTATTTTATTTTTTTATTTTTTTTATGCAATAGCTTGTATTAAGCTTAAATAAATAAATAAAACATCTGGAATTTTTTTCACAACTATCTCACCGTTCGAATACCTAAGTAGGTACCTGTACGTCTCATTACCCGGGTAGAATCATTAGCCCTAGTCTAACTATGACAACTAAGAATTCAGAAAGCAAGTTGTTTACGCTATCTGGAAAAAACACGTTCAAGTTAGACAAGTAGTTGGACCATATCGACATTCTTTTATACCACAAGTACTTCGTTCTTCCGGACAGCATATCAACAGCGACGATGATGTGTGCTATGTAAAAATAAAGCTAACAAAGCGTGTGATAAGTTACCAGTTCCATTACATGACAAGTATTTTGCAGAATACTATTAATAATAATGTAACATGTACGAGGTAGGCCACGAAAAGGGAAATAGTGAACCGCGTAATGCGCATGCCCCAGGTGGCCAGAAATCAAGGGAAGGAAATGTCAAACGTAGAAAGTCAAGGACGACTCGATCCTATGGTGAATATGTGAGGTGAAAATGACTAACGGAAAGAACTAAGTGGGAGAAGTTTCTAGAATTAAGCTACGTAGTATAAATAGGGCTGAATATCAGCCAGGTTAGTTATATCGTGATTTAGACTGCGAAGTGTTTACATGTGATAATGCGAATATTTAATTGTATTTTAACCAGCGAAGTGATACGTGTAAATAAGTAAACTGAAACAGTGTATTGTGAAGAAAACGTGTAAGGGAAATTGTTAAACGAACTAAGTAAAAGAAGTGAACAAACTTGTGACCATTTGTGATTGAAAATAAGTGTCTTAATTAACTCTTCGAGCCCGAATAGCCACTAAGTGCTTTCACTCATTTAGCCACTAAGTGCTTTCACTCATTTAAATATGTTTTTATTTAATAATATTCAATTAAATTCATGTTCGATAAATCTATAGTTTTAAAAACTTTATTTAAAACTTTATTCATCTGCTCAAGAGGTCGAGGACTGATCCCAAAACATCAAAATAAAACGTCAAAATAATATTTGTAGATATTTTTAGTCAATAACTAAGTTAGAGTCATTTTTGGGCGTTCCCCTTTAAGGGGAGCCAAAATGTCTTTATCTTTTGAAATATGGATTTTCAAAATTTTCATGGTACCGTCACTTTATTTCTATCAAAACGGCAAATTAAATTTGAACGAGAATCCTTACTTTATTGGTCGTGTTAAGTCACTTCTTATTCTTAAGCTGAAAGTGGAAAAAATTGTGGCTGAAACTCCCACTTTATTTGCTTACTTTTTTGCGGTGACTTGATAGTAAAACATTCACATTGCAGAACAACGTTACACTGAAGTGCATCGAAATTTCGCCAAGACAAACACCAGAAATTGCTTTACGTGAA
Source organism: Leptarthrus brevirostris (assembly GCA_964036015.1). Taxonomy (NCBI): domain Eukaryota; kingdom Metazoa; phylum Arthropoda; class Insecta; order Diptera; family Asilidae; genus Leptarthrus; species Leptarthrus brevirostris. The sequence goes on along the minus strand of OZ038373.1, from coordinate 82,807,674 downwards.
GAAACCTCCATGAAATAGCTAATATGTTTAAATACAATTTCAAAAGTTAATCAAGTATTAAATCAACATTATTCCATGACTCTTTCACTTAAAAGCTAGTGAATGGCTCCATTATGACATGTTCATCTGCTCAACAATTTTCTACATTGCCCTGAGAAGGTTTTTACCTCTTTCATTTTGCCCTACATGCACCTATCATCATATAGTTGGCTTAAAACCAAAACTGCTCATATAAGTTGATTAAATGGAAGCATAACTTCTAGTTGTTTCAAAACCTTTGTTTTTAATACGAATTTTTCTACGTGGTTCAGTTTCGTAACTCCAAAAGCGTAATAATTTCTCTCCTTTTCTTAAATTGCAATACCAGTCAAAATGTTAAAATTTACTGCAACATGTTGTGATGTAACGCTCAAATTTTCCTCTGCTATGATATAACCATTCTCGGGCAATGTGTCGCCATATCGAGTTGACTAGTTCTACGTATAATTCGGGTAAAATCCGGGGCAGTAAGTTTAATTGTCAGAATTCTACTAGAGATGCAGGTTTCGCCCAGCACTGGTGCGGTCAAAATGGATGTCAACTACAAAAGCAGTTTGTCACTGAGCACATTATAGAGGAGTAAAGTTTTGATATGATGCAAGAGGAGACAACTTTCTCTTCAATTAATTTTACCACCTGGTGCCACTGTGTAGCAATTTTGGTATAATGGGTTGGGTGAAACAAGTCAGAATTCAGTGTATAATGTCAGAAAGCACTGCCCCAAATGAAATTCACTGAATGGCAGAAGCGCGTTTTAAAGAAATTGCACCGAACAATTTAATTTCACGGAGGAACTTGTTTGCTATTATGCAGTTGCCTTTGACGCTTAGAAAATTTGTTCCCTCTTAGCAAATAATTACCAGAGATGCTAATGTGGCAGCAAGAGCATACACATATTTCGAATACCTTTCTGCTTGCACGGAGAAGAAATTGTGAACTAATATTATTTAAAATTACTATTTGGAAAATTTCTGTGCAGTAGCATAAGGTTCTTTGTAAAATTTAGAAAACAGCGTCTTTTCTTTTGCATTTTAATTTATTTTTAAACCAAATCGAGTTAAATAGTGTATCCTGGTATTCCGCACATCTGGACTTTAAAAATACATGATTCTAAACAACTATTTGAAGAAATCGAATTTTTGATCAAACATATGTATGTACATAGTTCAATGATTCTAAAAAATATCCACTTGCAGCCCTATTTATAATGGTCATCAGTCTCTAGATAGTGATTCAAGTTCTATTATGAGTACTGCGTAGTTGTTTTGGTGGTTAACCCCCCCCCCAGGAACTTCTTTTTTAGGAAAAATTTAACTGAAATACTAAAAATAATAAAATCACATAAATAGGTGGATATTCCGGTGATCACGCATGCAACCAGTTCTTGTTCCAACAGTGGGTAATACTGGTCGCGGCGCGGGCTGATGATTCGGTAGGATAAATCTGGTTCGATTGCAACGAAGGTACCGATATAGAAAAAGTCCTAAACAATTCAAATACTTCTATTTTGACCAGAAATCTTGAGTTGGAAAATGATATGGTTGTTAACAATGCGACCCTTCATCGACAACAATTTGTATGTTTGTAGGAGACCGTCTCGTTCTGCGGGTAGCCGAACGTATATGGGGATTGACTTCTTATTATCATAGTCTCATTTTTATCCTGCTGCGGAGAAGGTAACAGTAAATTTATTTTACCATGGGTTGCGACAGTTATAACATTATTATATGTGTAATTATAGAGGATTGAATTCATTGCAAATTGGATACAATCCAAGTAATTTGAATTGATAGAGACAAGAAAACATTTGTTAACTTATCTTGGTTGTCTCGTTCTTTAGTCGATTAATTATTTGATTTAATTGGTTGACTGTTCCCATAGCTTCGAAATGTAGCTCTGATTGAGATGTAAATTGACTAATTTCCACTGGTGCAATCTTTGTGACGGGTAGAAACAAGCAGGTTAGTAACAACACTACAATCGTCGATCCACATAATTTTCTGACCTTTCCTTCAGAAGTTACATCCGTTTGTCTGACTGGTGAAATCAAATCTTCTGCTTCTTGTTTATGTTGAGTTTTTGGATGATGTGGTACTTAATCTTCCTCAAGTGGCATTGTTCCTTCCAATTCTGATCCTGACATGGAAGAGGGCAACTTCCCAGATTGACCATCTTAGGACAACGGATGACGTTCGTACATCTGCCACCTGAACAAAACCGTCTTCTCCTTTGTGAATTTAAATGATCCGTTCTAAAGACCATCTCAGAGGTGGCATGTTGTCCTCCTTGATAAGGACTATTCCTCGAATTTTCAGATTATGCCTACGTTGTTTCCAGTTAAGGTGATGTTGTCTTCCTTGGACCAAACCTTCTCCAAAATGCATTTTTAATGTGAGTGACCAACTTCCATCGGTTGAGTATTGTGGCTCGGCATTGAAACCAATAAGTACAGTTAATGGTTCTCCGATCAGGAAATGACCCGGAAGTAATGCTGTGATATCTTTTGGGTCTGCCGAATTGTCATGGCGTGTTAATGGCGTAGAATTCAGGATTGCCTCAATTTCAACCATCAGAGTATCTAACTCTTCATTTGTCAGTGCTCTCGATAACACGCTTCGCCGAAGCAAATGCTTAGCTGATTTCACTGATTCTTCTCATAATTCGACGAAATGAGGAACACGTGGTGGTATGAAGTTGATGTCGATGCCCTTTATGTTACAAGAAGACGTAATGTTGTTTCGTGTCTGGTTTAGTTCTTCAAATTGACACCTAGCTCACAAAATTTGCCACATTGTCACAGTATAAATTTCGAACATGATCCCAATAAAATGTTTTTGAGCTCCCATCAAGGCCGCGGTTGACAGTGCACTTACCACCTCTTGCCTTCGTAGCAAAATAACAGAATACTGCTACATATCCTTTTTGTGGTCGGCTTCCCCCACCTCGATAGTGGATTCAAATTGGTTAGAAAAAATCAACCCCTGAATTAACAAAAGGTCGAGCAGGTTGCACTCTAGTAGAAGGCAAATTTCCTATTACTTGGGTAAGCAATTTGGGTTTAGCTCTGGCACATCAAACGCAGTTTCTTACAATAGTACGTACGATAGTCTTCCCTTGGATCGCCAAAGGCGTTGTGTTGTTATGGAAAGAAGTGTCTGTGGTCCGACAGGTAAATTTTCGCCATTATCACCTTAGTAAACGGGTATCCATAGAGCAGTTATATGTAATGTTTTGCATCCTACGATAAACTTAATGCTTCTAGTCTACTTCCACGCTATGCTTCTCCCAGGGCTGACAACAGACCGGATGTAAATGGTGGCCCTAAATGCCTTTTCCACGCGTCAGCAAAAATGTGGATTTATGCTGATTCTAGTACTTTTTGTGCTAAGATGTGTCTGGGAAACTGAATTGTGCAAGTCTTGTGCTAGACCTGCATCCCAGTCTATCTTAATTTGCCAGAGTAGTTGTAGGAAGATTTTTGCAGTAATAAGTATCGGTGCCATGATTCCAAGTTGGCCAAATGGTCGTGCTATATCTGATCCAATTATTCCGGATATCAATCATCTTATTTTGGTAACCATGTTAAGTTTAACGTTTTTATGTGATCTTCTGTATCACTCTTGAAGTCGAGTTGAATTTCCTTGTCTTCTTGTGAGAACTTTGTAGCAATTTTGGATGGTTTGTGCATCACTTTTGAAGTTTGAAGCCTGCTCCCTGAAGCAAGGCCACCAATTGTTGTTGCATTTCCTAAACAATACCGAGGCTGTTTGAGGCAGTCATAACATCATCTACGTAAAAGTCACGTCGAAGTGCCGCAGATCCAAACGGGCAACTTTTAAGCCCAGCGTGTTTTTTGAATGCGTGAAAAATGCCCAAGTAGGGGCGGATGTTGTTCCGTAAGTCTCTGCGTTTAGCTTGTAATACTTTATTATGTCTGTCGGTTTGTTCCTCCATACTTTTAACTAGTATTTTCGATCTTCATCCTGAACTAGAACCTGTATATACATTTTTTGAATATCAGCGGTAAAGAGAAATCGTAGTAATCGAGATCGTAGTAAGATAAATCATTTTGTTTAGTATGTCCTGCGTCAAAATTATCGTTTAATGATGTCTTGAATGCTGTTTCACACCACTTTTAGCTTTGTTGTGATGCTTTCCGGTTTTAGAACGCAGTGATGTGGGAGATGTCTTGGATTTGTATTTCGATCGAAGGTCCATGAACTACTGATACTGCTGTTTGAGTTCGCTATTTTTTGCCAATTTTCTCTCCAATGAGTAGAATCTGCGTAAGGCATTGTTCTTCGATTTACCTAATGTCATTAGATCATTTGCAAATGTTAATCTTACTACGAAGTGGTAATTGTTGTCACGTTGCACTGTTTGATTGAAAAATATTTCACAAGATGTTTCTGTTATCGTGAACACCCTTTGGTTTCCTTCAAACCCTTCAACATCCCAAAATCATTCAATAATTGCATTTAGGTTCTGATTTTCGTTACGAATTCCACATGTTGCTGACTCTGTTGACAGCTTGCCAATTTTCCCTGCTAATATCCAGTCGAAGACAGTATATTGCAAGGTGGGTATCTCCGAATTTAGTTTTACTTGTCCTATTGAAAGAAACTCATGGTATAATTATGCTCGAAGAAGCAGGTAAATATGATTAGCACACTTAAACGTTAATGTCGGTTTATATTTTTTGATATGCCTCAATGTGAGGTGTCTATAGACTGAGTTGTTTGAGGTGAAATTATCTTGGGCTCTTGTAGAAATCTATTTAACCTCGACTCCAATAAGACATTTACTCTTTTCTGAGTCCAATTCCTTCAATAAACGTGGAATCATTTGTAGATGAGAATCCCGATCTCCTCATCACTCCCTCGGTTATTAAATTAATTTGCGATCCCGAGTCTAGAATGACTCTGCATTCGATAAATTCTCCATTCTTAGCTACAAGCTTCACTCGAGCAGTACTTATCAAAACATAGCTTTGTCGTCGTTGATGAGTTTATTGGCAGGTGATACTGTCTGTATCAATGGTTGAAATTTCTCGGAAGATGAGTAAAGAGGTGGTGAGGCTGTAGCCTAAATGTCAATAGTTGCGAGCGTAGTCTCAATTAATGACGCCTCAATCCTCAATCTTCTTTACATCTAGAATAATTTCTATATACATATTATTTAAAAGAAAAAGGAGAACTATTTTAAAAATTTATTCTTATTTTTAAATTGATGCTTCCAGCTTGATTGACCCGGCTAGACCGACTTTTAATTACAATAATTTTGTACCTACTATTTCGAGAAATGCATGTTATTTGAAATTTTATTTGTGTAAGGCACAATATTTATATATTGAAAATAATCGAAGTAGATTCCAAAATGATTTCAAAATATTTTTAATCGGAATAATAACCAGAATAAGATGCGCTGACTCCTTCTTCAAATGGGGTATTTACGGATAACCAGAAAACGACCTGTGGACTCTCCCTGCAGGACTGCTGGAGTGGCTGAATACCTTGGACGTTAGGGCGTGACGTGCTGCATTGCTGTTCCCGATCTTTTTACTTACTGTCCCTTTTTCCTTTTTTTTCAATTCACGATCAATTCACTGTTTCTTTTCTGTATTATCGTTTTTACTTTTTATTTTTTCAATTTTCATATTCCGTATTATTACTATTTTATTCTATATTATCTACTTATTGTTGTGAGCTTTCGCCATACGCTAAATAAAAACCAGAATAAAAATTTAAGTTAAGAGAATTCATTATACTATGTAGCAACCGCTATAATGAGGATCCGTGTGCAAACTTTTAGTGGTTTGAAAGAAATTTTTACATGCATACAGGGCGTGATTTCCCTTACACACTGATCAGGCTATTGTTGTTGATGTGGCACTCATTGATTTTATTACATTTGTTCTTTTTTGATCAATTGAGCCCTTTCCTTTATTGGTCGAGCTTCCAGCGATTGGAATCGATTTTTTAGAAATTTCAGAAAGTCTTTGATTGCTGCAAACTTCTCGAATTAGATAGAGACTGTTCGTATAATGTATGAGTGTCTCTAACTAATTTTTAATTAATACATGGAGGAGTAGAGGATCAAAATTAGTGCTAGAAACGCTAGATGTCGTGCAGAGTCCTTATGGTGGTAGCGGATACTTTATCGAACGCATGTGTTGGTTGCAGAGACCGTAATCATTACGAGCGAAAAGATTAAAATCATCTGATAATCATTAATTTCTAAGTCTTATTATTTAAATCATGAATAATTGTTGCCAGTTGAGTTTTATTTTTTCACTCGAGTGATAATTGTTATAACTTAAGTTTTATTTTTTCGCTCAGAAATAAAACTCAACTTGTGATTTTTACTTTTTCACTCGATTGATAACTCTTATCAGTTGAGCTTTATTTTTTCGCTCACTAATAAAACTCCACACTACCCAATTAGGCCAAAAAGTTATTGATGTTAACAAAATTGAATTGCGATTGATTTTGTCCACAAAATTTGACAAAATTTGAAATGAAAAAGTTAATAGGGTTTAATGTAATTCTTTATTTAATTTAGAAAAATAATTTTTTTCAAAATTGTTATCCAACAGATTATATCTGTGATCAGTTAAAATCATTTTCAACGCTGAAAACGCTCTTTCTACACTAGATTCTGTAGCGGGCACTCCATGTAAAGTCATAGCCAGTTTGCGCAATTTTGGTGTCTTATATTTCTGTCTCTCCCAGTATTCAAGTAGACTTTCGTTAATGTCGACAGGCTTCAGAGAATATTACTCAATTTCTTTATGTGCTGCCAATACATATATCTAAATCTAATGCAATATTAGATTCATCTTCTGAGGAGGGATCAACTAATTCTAATCAAGTAGTATTGAGTTTTATTTGTGAACGAAAAAATAAAACTCAACTGATAATATTTATTATTTGAGTGGAAAAATAAAAATCACAAGTTGAGTTTTATTTCTGAGCGAAAAATTAAAACTTAACTTATAACAATTATCACTCGAGCGAAAAAATAAAAATCAGAAATAACTTTTATCAACAGATCATTATTTTATCACTCAAATTTTTTAAAATCTTTTCACATTATGAAACTACATTAAAAGATACGTACGCGTGACAAACGATTTTTAATTTCAATAACAAGAAGCAAGCGATTTTTTCAGGTGAAAATGCTAAAATAATGATTATTTTCGGTCCCTGGTTGGTTGTGATAATAGTTTATTGAGAAGAGCAACTATGAGTAACTTTGGATTATCGTAGCGATCTTTAAGCGTTGCCCAAGCTGCTAGGTTATCATCATCAGTGTTTTTGCATCCCCTGCCAAATTAGGTTTGAGGTACCACATCTTCTGGCAATGTAATTGATGATTGTGAACCATTTAAACAACCAAATCGTAGAACTCGCGCCATTTCAGGTTATCCCATCGAACTTTGGTAAGAAGGTTTTCAGCAGCTTTATCATGGTATTTGTGACGGAAGAAGATCCTGTGGATACTCTAGTAAAACGCCGCTCATTGAAAGTAAGTACTTTGCTTAGATATATTAAGGAATTTTGGGCAACGTCCTCTAATTGTGGGTATGTATCAATATTAAAACCCTCAGCAATAAGGACATCACTTAATTCCCATATGTTGTGGTTGAAGTTCTCTAATTAATTCCAATACTGATTGATTGTCTTCATATTTATCTCATAATACTCTTTTGGATGCTGTTGGCCTTCCAGGTCTAAATTGAAAAGAGTACGACGTAGTGGGTATGCTATTCCTCTTTAACCTTTCATTAATCTGATAAACTCTGATTGTTGTTCTGACACAACCTGTTTGGCATGTTTATTGGATTTTATTAATTTCTGTGGTTTGTCGGCATCCCCCTGGTTGGGTTGCTTTACTGATGGTAGCTAGATTGGGTTAAGGAGAATGAAGCAATCTTTTCTGCAAAATGCCCTCGGAATTTATCGAAATTTGCAAATGTGAGTCGTATAATCCGCTGGTAAAGTATTCATAATCAATTGCAGACCCTGGTGCCGATCTGATTTTCGAGTCTGTTTCCTCAAACAGATCCGTGCCGCAGCGTTTCTTCGAAATAGTTCGCGTTTGTTAACCTGTCTGCGGGGTCTTTCGTCTAATTCCCAATTATATTCGAGATTTCTTTTGCATAAAGCTATTGCTGGTAGGCAAGTTGCTCAATGTTTTAAGTCAACCTTTTTTTCAGAATTTCAAAAAAAGTTGTGGTGCTTATCTGATGGTTATAAAAAGTAAGTCCGAATTTGAATGCATTGACGGTGTCCGCGGTTTGCATAGCAACGGGTAAATTATTCCATAATCCGATAATCTGGACGAGGTAAGAACTTTCCATAACTGATCTATAAAATCGTGGTATTTCATGGAAACAGTTTCGTTGCAATATAGTAGACTAGAAAAGTTCTCTGAGAGTCGTCTATGGATTAAGTCGGCCTACCAATCTGGAGGTTACAACCCATGGTTGTTTTCTGCTGCGAACAGATTACGATAAAAAGGCCATGGGAGTTGCAGCGAAAATGTCAGTGTTTCGGAAGCTACTTGAAATTGTAATTGATTAGGGCTACGCAATTCGAATACAAGTCTAATACAGTCGTTGAATGCAACCTCAATTTTCTGAGCACATATGCTTTAGGAAAAAAAAGCACTTCCAAAAGAGAAATGAGGCAGCATCAATGACCTTACCAACGTAAGACGAGTATTACAAGCGATAGCAAAAGTGTACGCAGCCCAACATAGGTCTTACTCAGTCTCGCCATAACATAATCATAGCATTTCATACTTCTATTTAATATTATTCCAAGATTAATAACTTCATTCTGCATCGCTGGCGGAGAATGGTTCAGGAACACTGGTATATCAATAGACATATAGACAGTGACTTTGCAGAATTAAGTTTCATACCAGTGTCTTTAGACCACACGCATATTCTATTAAGGTCTGCATTAACACCCGTTAAGCAATTCACTAGAAGACCAATTGGTCCGTCGGAGGACTCCACACTGTATAGGCAATATTGCAAAAGCGTTGCCGACCTGGCCACGGTCGCTCAAAAAGCTATCCAACATGGATGCTACAGGCTAGGGCAGTTCAAATATAAATAAGAGAGGTGAACCACTTTTAGAATTTCTTTTAAACATTGTAACAGAACGGAATCCACTTTTAATTATTCTAATAGACGTAAAGTTGTAGACATTCCTTAAAATTCGCCCATATTAAAAGAGAATTCTCCATACAAAGAACCCTCCCCTTCGATCAATCATACATTGAGTTTGTAGTAAAATTACAGAAACCTGTGTGGTCTATTCATAGTTCCAAGCTTTTTAAATATGTAACTGGGATTGGATAGTATAATTCTTGCCGAAATTCAAGCTACCTTCTAGTTTCTGATACCCTGGCTGGAAGCGATTTGTAAAGCCTGCCTAAGAATTTCCTCACATACATTCCAGATTCATGGACAAAGGTCAAGGTGGTCTTCATTTCCAAACGAGGAACGACCTCGCACAACAAACCTAAGGACTTTTGACCACAGAGCCTCTTCTCATTCTAGAGACTTGTTGATGTCCAGATCAAAGCAGCAGTTAAACTATTTAAACTGTGTCTCTTTCTATATATAAGTCCGTTGAGACAGCCCTGCCTGAACAGATCAATAAGACAGGAAACTCACTCTCGTAGCTTTTCTCGAAATATGCGTGCCTAAAATAACATTACACTAGAGTCGTTAAGGAGGCTAGTTCTAGAAAAGTCACATATCGAGCTTATAAAAAACGTGTGTTATCCGAACTCAAAAAAAATCATAAATTTAGTGACTTTTTGGGATTTATTGAGAGTTATTTACTCGAAAATGTATAAAATCAGTAAATTTAGTCCCGCTAATAAAAAATTTAATTTTACATAAAATTCCTTCAGCAGTAACAATGTGAAAGTCATCTTACAAAGAATTCTTTCGGCAAGTACTTGAGAAAAATACTTGTGAGGCGGATCGAAAATTTCTTTGGGCAAGTCTAAAAGATACTGGTTGGTAAACTTAAAGGAAGAACAGTTCCCTTGAAGATGAATTTTCGTTCCTAAGAGGTGACTACAGCTGAGTGTTTGAAGGCGAGTAATGAACGCATTTTTTCCTCATTTTTACTGCCCGGAGCAAACGTAACTACTTCACGTGAATTCAAGAGATGTT